>OX101808.2:23059461-27859461 GCA_944452925.2 Chrysolina oricalcia
CCTTCAGATTTTCGTTTTCATCACTATCCATTCGACTTTTTTCTGCATATGTAATTTACAGTTTTGGGTGGTTATTAGCCAGCCCAGTTTCGAAAATACTTACGGTGATACTTTTACTCCTGTTCCAATCACCAACTTGGTGTCATTTCCAAAAATGCATCCAACTCTGATTATTCTATCACTTTGAGTCTGAACGATTTGGTTGTATTGAATCAGCAAGATGCCTGTTAGTAACGTTCTAGAAAATGTCTAATGTTATTTATTATTATACATACAGCAAAACAGAATAAGAGTAGGTACATGTTCTCTATTTGATATTTCTGAATGATAGATATTTTTTGTGAAACCAGATGACTAGATAAACACCTTTCGATCATTAATGAAATGATCACTACCAATAGAAAAAAACGTGGAATTGCATAAAATATGAAACGGATCCAGCACTTCTCTTATGGAAAATTGCCTTCGGTTGAAATTTGCGAAATTTTAGTATGTTGTAAAAAAATGTCACATGTATACGTCAACATATTGTTTGGGGTCATATGAGTGATAATAGCACGAAAAAGAAATCAATTGAGATTTCTGAATGCGCAAACGTAATCAAACAAAAACAGCCACCTCCATCTTCAACACCCTATATACCTTTCTCGAAAACTAGTCATATGATCGAGTTGGACCAATGGACACTTTTTTGAAAAGGAGACCGAATATTACAACATACTGAAATTTCGAAAAATTTAACCAAAGGCCATTTTCCCTAAGAAAAGTGTGGGGTCCTTTGATAATATATAGAGGACACCATTTAAAATAAGAAAGTGCCACATTCTTGAAAATATTTTAGTATAGTAAACTACAAATTTGTTTAATTCGGCCCACTTGTAAAGTTTTCCATATATTGATCAATGCATATCCCGAAGAAACCTCCATGTTGTGTAAGTCCTGTGAATTACATTTTTTCTAAACCCATGATAGGGTAATCACACTCATTCAAAGATACTTGTGAATAAGCACAACTTAGCGTTTTCTTCATTAAACACAACAAAGGAGGATAATTATTCATTTTTATACTCACAATTTTCCACAAAAGGTTTCCGTAAAAGACGAACAACCGTTTCCGGAGTTCCTTTTCTCATGAATGAAATAAGAGTCAGTTGAAACCTATCATGGCATTTGGAAAGTCGATTTTTCATGAGTCGAAATGAATTTTACTTGTTTTTTTCCATTGAGTTTCATGGTAAATCCAAATCAAATTAGGAATATTTACCTTCAATCACAAAATGGTGAAGTGACCAAATTTTGTGGTCGTTGATATAATTTGCAAAAATACTTGTCTTGATGTACGAGTAGTATCAGTAATTGTTCATATATTTACCTGTTAAATGGTCCGTCAGCTTTTATGATTCCACATTTGCCAGATACCAACGGAATGTTGAGCGCAACAATTTCAAATTTTCCTTTACCCACAGAAAAACATGGTGAGCTTTCTGAGTATCCCTGTATATACATTTTTCCTATGAAATCTGTTTCTGGGTCGTAACGTATCGACATATACGTTTCACTGCATGAAACGGACACTGGAAGAGATTCAATAATTTCGAGAAGATTGGTTAAATGGTTAGTGATAAATCACACCTACAAATAGGTGAATTGAAGGGTAGTCTTACCAGACTGAGACTCTCAAAAAATTTTAAAATAATATCTCCCTAAAAAAATAGTGTCTTGTTCTGTATCAGTTCAGGAAAGAAATATGATAATGGCTTGGAGGAGCCTTTGTTATTCAATTCGTACCCGAAAATTTTGGAAATTCAAATTTATTTCTCGTGCTAATATTTACCATACTATAAGAACAATGCAACAGGTCCATTTGGAACCTCACTTTCATATTATCGCTAATAATACGGAAAGTAATAATAATAATAATAATAATGATGGACACACTGCTCTCTAACTTGAAGATAATACCGGCTTGCCGTAATATGGCAGAAATCTTAGCAACACGAATGCAGAAGACCGTTATCCTTGGTTCGCTCCGTCTACTCAGGGCACATGATCCTCGGACCCAATAGTCACTTACCCTACGGACGTAGGGAGTGGTTATTGGGGTTAACGACGCCAGCGCGCCCTCCGGATGTATCGGAGCACCGGAGACAGGGCCTGACTGGTACATTCCTTACAGGTAAATAATACTAATAATAATAATAATAAAGTTTATTCAAAATTCAATAAAAAAGGGTGTATAAAGGTGAATAAACGGTTTAATTATACCAGCGAAGGTAAAAATTCAGAGAAATTTCAGGTAAGAATTACATATAGGTATGTGTTTTGTAAACTTTTAAAATTCAACAAAATGATAAAATAATAAACTACCTGAGTTAATCGAAGTGAAAGATATCATGAAATAAATTTCGATGAGACTCTTGAATCCACTTTTTCAATTGTTTTTTGAATGAGAATAATGACTTGATCGCTTTTATATGATTTGGAATTAAATCATAGTAAAATGAAATGAAATTTTTCTGAGACCTTGTTTTTTTAACTTTATTTTTCACTGTCACACTATTTTTATTTCTTGTATTATAAATATGATTATTGAAGTTTATATTCGTTATATGTTTGTAGATATATGATTTTCAAAAACCATTTCTGAAGAACTTCAAGTTTTCTGAGGTGGGATTTCATGACTCCTCCCCAAGCCAGAATCCCATAATTCAATTGAGACTGTATTAATGAAAAATAAAGATTATCAAGAGTTTTTATTATTAGTATTATCAATTATTAGTGGCCCTAAACAATTTTAACAATAACAACACAATTTTCAAAGTTTATTCTGAGTAGGTTATAATCAAACCAATTTTTAATCTTTTTAAAATCTAAAGTGGTCTTAGTCTGTAAATCAATCCAGTTTTTTCCTCCATATAATATAACTGTATCATCTACAAAACTATGAATTTCACCTATAGTAATAATATAAAAAAGGTCATTGAGATAGGTAGTAAATAGCAGTGGTCCCAAAACTGTCCCCTGTGGCACACCAAATTGAAAGATTTTTTTGTTCACTCCTAGATTCATCAATTTCAATATATTGAATCTATGTTTTAAGTAATTTTTGAGAAGATCATAAACTTTGCCGCGAAATCCAATATTCTCTAATTTTATTAATAGTCGTTTATGGTCAACTGTATCAAAATCTTTAGCTAGGTCCAAAAAAGAATTTGATTATCAAGATGTTGATGTATATTATTAGTCAGATGACAGATAGCATCCTGGGTTGAAACGTTTTTTTCTAAATTCGAACTGGTTTTCTGAAATCAGATGATTCTTTTCAAAAAAATTCCATTCTATATTTAAAAATTTTGTCAAAAACTTTTGCTCAATATGAAATTAGTGAAATAGGCCTATAATTTTCACCTTCAAAATCACCACATTTATATATTGGTTTGATAATGCCCACTTTGACAGACTATGGAATTTGACCTGAATTCAAGATGAAATTCATCAGATGAGTCAATGGTTCTGAAATGATTTCACTTAAGAATATTAGTATTTCTGAAGTGATTTTATCAATTTTAACGATTTTATTATTTGTTCTATTTCAGTTGGGTTTGTGTCTTCTAGATAAAATGTTTTCAGTGTTCTGGGTGGTTCAAATATGGGTGTTTTTTTAGACCGAATTTTTTCTGCTACTCCCGAGTAATAATTGATGAGATGGTCTGAAATAATATTTTTATTGTCTGTTATTGAATTATCACTCAATTTCATACATTTTATTTCTTCAACGGTTTTATGTTCATTACAGATATTTTTATATCCAAGTGAATCACTACTTTCCGTATCAGTGATTTCATACTCATATATCATGGATTTCAATACATTTTTACTTTGATTACTCTTTAAGAAAATATGATCTATGCAAGATTTTATGTTGTTTTTTAATATAATAGGTATGCCCATTAAAGTTTGAAACGAAGCCAAATTCGCTCATGAACAAATTTGAAATTTCACAAAATATTTATGTTTATGTCTCCTATGAAAAATGAATCTTTCTTATTGATATCGTTTCGGTATGTATTTAAAAAAAGTTGTAGGTTATTGTTAAAAGTATAAGGTGAAGCTGAAAGAGGTCTGTATAATGTTATATAATCAATAATTTTTGACTTATCGACTGCAATATTCGTATATCCAGTTCTATAATTTCATATTTGAAAGAATATTTATTTTTCATATATAAGATCATACCATCATTTTGATTAATGTCTCCATGATTATAAATTTGGTTCTATTCATGAATTTAAAATAATTTTGGATTAGACAATTGCCAAGTCTGAGAAAAAAATATCATGTCAATAGATTCATTTCCCCAAACAAATTTAAAGAAGAATTATTTGATCTCCATAATGATCTATTGAATTTAGTTATCTAGTTATCTAGCAGTTAGTAAAGCTATTGTATTCTTACCATAGTGACTGAACTTTGTAATTATTCTCTGTTTTCTGTGTGAATCCACAGTATTATTGTTATTTTTATCTTACTGTATTTCTTTTTCTCTTCGATTCGATGTATATGAATCAACTAATGGGTTGAATGGAAGAGCAATCTCTGAATATTTGTCTCTTACAACATATTCAGATATTGAATTCTACCTTTTGATAAGTACAAGGATGTAGTCTAACTGAAGAATGTAATTGTTATTTTGTGAACTTGATACTTATCAATAAAAGCATTTATTATTATTATTAATTCTTTGCCATGCTTCTGATGTTTGAATGCACAATTTTGAAACTATTATTAAAACTTACATTGTTGTTCTCATTTAACAGCTATTTGCACCGGTTCTCCTTAATAACAAACTGAGCTAAGTGGAGGATTAGCTTGAGGTACACCTTAAGGTAAACATGGTTTGCACCGTTGACTGGCCTGAACTTTAGCTGAGTATTTGAAATGTTTGGCAACAGCGCAAAAATGATCACTTAACCAACAACAAGACGGCAAACAAAGTTTTCAGTTCTGTCTAATTTGACAGGCTGGCAGGAGGATGGCATGTGATTTGGAATATTTGTCTCTACCGGAAAGATATCCACAATATCGACTAGAGAGCTGCGTGCACATTAGTTAAAATGAGTAGTTTATAGTTTATTACCCACCTCAACCTGACCTACCTTAGGTAAAAAATAGTATCCATCCAAAATGTTTACGACATGAAGATGTTAACAATTTTGGATGAATAAGAAAAATTGAAAAGAGTCGCCATTCCATTCCTCGAGTACAAAGCAGCAGATTAATTTTAAGTTCGTAAGTAATATGAATTAACAATATACTAATAGACATTTTGTATAAGAATATAAGTATAGTGTTGAATCTGATAATTATTTTTATACTTTCACATCATTAGGGATATTCAATTTCAGCCTCAATCAGGTTTAGTATATAGAGAACTGTAGGTTTGGTCGCACTAAATCGCGGAAAAAATGTAAGTTCGTCAAACAAGCAAATGATGTACCCTCACGTACATTTGTATAGGCACATCATAAAAAAAATTATTCAAATTCTAGTTCATCATCTAATATTGTACGTGACAATTTGTTTCAAACCTGAAACAATCAGATACCCACAAAAATGCAATAACATCAGCAAAATCCAGGAAAAAGTGCTCGAAAAACTTTAAACATGAAGGAAATAGGAACATTTTTCGTATAAAAAAGTGAGGTTAGGTCGTTAAGTGGAACCTAAGCTCGAAAAATGTGAGGCTTATCTTGACTAAGGTTTGGGTTGGCGTCAAATAGCGGTGCAAACCAAAATCGTAATATAAGGTCTACTTAAGTCATAAGGTAACCTTAAGTTAATCCGGAGCAAATAGCTGTAAATCTTTCACGACATTAGTCTCAATACAATCTTCTACTACGTTCATAAACTTATCACCTTTCCTTGTTTTTTCAATTCTTTGTCTTTAGCAAATAAAAATTTGTTACGATTAGAAAGGTCTTCATTCACGTAGAGAGTAGTAGGAAGGACGGGTAAATTGTGTTCTGGGTGGTGAATTTTCCATTAACTCGGAAATATTGCTTTGCTGCAGCAAATATTTTGTTTGGATTCCTCATTCTTCATGGTGATCTTCCCTGTATTCTGTTTTTGTCTTTCGTATCAGGAACTCTTTCAACCTTCAGGATGTTTTTCTTTTCTTCCTTAACTTCGATTTTTCAATAATTGAAATTTTGTTTGTTTTGTCTACTTTTTGTTTTAAGTTTCTCACCTCTGCTTTTAAATTCAAGTTCTCTGTCGCCAACTGGTTTCTATCGTTCTTTATCTCTCTAAGCAGTTTCGTGATTTTCATATTTTCTTGTTTTAATTCGTCATAATTATGAGACATGAAACTGATAGAATTTTGAATTTCTAAAACAACTTTGCCCAAATTTTCTAACTGAATGTTTTCTGATAATGCTGAATTTACCATTTGCAGCATGTCTTGTGATGTGAATGATGAACAGTTTTGACAATACCACTTTTTTCCTTTTGGTTTCTTAAGTTCATTGAGCATAGAAAAAATCGCAGGAGGCTCTCTCCCTCCACCCAAGACCAAAACTATTTCCTACCCAAATCGAGTATTATAGGTAATTTAGCTCAAGAACGAAAAATAGATTCAAATCTGAGGTGCACCCCAAGAGGAAAAGTCTGGGTTAGCCTTTGCGAAAGAGTGCAGTGTTTTGTTGTATTTTCGGGTAACAAATTTAAAGTTTCAGTCCCCTTCTTTACTTTTTACCTAATATGTGCTGCTTTTTATAGTCCTTCTGAATTGTTCAACGTATGAACGTGGGACACAAACCGTTTTGTATAGTATCACCGACACAGCATGGAAGTCAGGTGTCACAACGTTGAAAAAGTTATTCTCTTTTCAACCATCTTAAATTTTTCGAATTTTGTTAATACGTTTTACACAATTTTGATCTATATGCCTTTCGAAATTTAAATTTGATGTGCCCCCAGCGCTATCTATCGAGTAATTGCAAAGCATCTTCTCTCAAAAAGTAGTAGGTATCGGTAATACCATATTCAAAAGATTTTCTCGCATCTCAACCATAGTGGTGTGGGTTCAATTCCAGCATGTTCACCAGTCTTGTGCATGGCATCACATGTATAAAAGTGCTAGCTCGCACAAGTCTCTCGAAGACTTCTGAGGGTTGTCCTAAGGATGCAGCCGGTTGACGGAAAGAGCAGATTTTAGGACAAAGTTTTTAGATACTGTAACCTATTTCTAACCTGAATAAATGAATAATAAATAAATGAATAACCCAATAAATGAGTAAACGAATAAAGGAATAATTGATTGAATGAATAAATGCATAAATGAACAATTGAATAAATGACTGAATTTAGGGCAGTTCGATAACCAAATTGACGTGTTTCGGAGTTCATTTGGATATTGCACATTTTAAAAGAAATTGAATTTGTTCCTCACTCCATCTACACACTGTATATTATTTCCTTTTATGAATTACAGAAAGCCTGGATATTTCTTTTCATAATCAATACCCTATTACTTATTAAAAGGGCGTGTGATATCAGTATTGATAGTATATAGGTACTCACCGTTCAAACAATTTGATTTTTCATAGTAAACAGAATTTTTCTGATCCTTCAAAAGTGCTGGTCCAAAAATTTTACTATCTTCGCTGTGCAGATAACACAAGTTACTATTTATAATACTGAATCCACGGCAGTTGAAGGTTTTAAAAGATTCGCATATATTCTGGCACTCTTCCTTCGATTTCTGCTGGTACACTAGGTCACTATGTGCTAAAGTTATATTACCGTACTCCTCATAGGCACAAAATTCACCATCTAGAATAAAGTGAATAATTATTGATTACGAAACACAACTAAGTAATATCAAAAATTTTAACTATAAAATTATGTTCCTCACAAACCTGTGCAAAATGACAGCCCAACCAGCAAGGTTGGTTGTTTATAATTTGAATATTCTATTCTATTTCATTTTTATTTTTATTAACACCCCAAAATACTGTATTACATTAAAGCTGCAATGAATATCATTTTGTTGTCGATAACTGAAATGTTTTATTATTTTATCTTCACAACGTTTAAAAGTAGATTTATGAAATATCATATGAAACGTCAAAAAACAATCATTGAAAAGTTTTAAAGAAAAATTATAAAACAATTTTCCTTTTTATATTGTTTTTTTATTGCATTTAGCGAAATTTTAAAATTACCTCATGTGACGTTAAATATCAGTTATATTGAAGTATTATTGGAAATAATAAAATTGCTATTTCAGTAACCAATTGATAACTATTTCATAGCATAGCATTTTTACGATAACATGAAAAGGAACAATTGTTTCATATATTTGAATTGTTCACTCGAACATAATTATGTGATGAATTAAACTTATGTTAAATGGATTTATAGGTATCTTGACATTGTAAAAACCAATTTCAATTTTAGGATAGGTTCAAAAATTGCATGACTGTGTGCTCCACCGTAAAAGTATACCGGGTATCCGCGGAGGTGTCTCGCCCCTATAACTTTTTTGTTTTTGAAGATAATGGAATGAAATTTGGAGGATCTGCATAAGACATGAAACTACGTTTACTGACAAGTAAATCAAGTTTATGGAACTTCTGGCTTCACCGGAATTGACATAAACATTCGATTTTTCCACCTCTTTTGTCTCCAAATGACATTCTGAATACAACCATGTATCATTTGTCACTTTTTGTAACAATTTTTAACAATTTTATTTTTTAATCTGGAATGCTGTGAATACGTTCAAATCACTAATTGCAGCTCTAAAATTTTGGGAAGAATACAACTTCACTGTTTTCGGTCAAAGTGTATGTGCTATATGAAATTCAATTTTGAAATTGAAATTAGTAATTTTTTGCAAATGGCAAAATGGTGGCTCGACGGGTTAGAAAAAAAGACCATTTTATTACGATTAATTTGATACCCCACACTCATAGGTCTTAAACAAAGTTCCGTTAAAAAACTCAAAAAACAACGTTAGATGTTTTATAAAGTAAAGCATCTTTTAGCATTAAAATAAGATTTAAATTCATCGAGTAACCTGTGACAAACATAATTGATAAAACAAAATCATTGAGGAGGTCGACTTCTTGTTTTACCTCGCTTCTCCAAAAGTAAATTAGGAATTTATTGTGTAATTATTTAAAGAACACGTCTATTATGATATTTATACAACAAAATATTCTATTAGCTTTTGGATTATTGATCTTGTTTCATAAGTTGTGATGGTTATAGGTTGCTCGATTCATTTAAATCTTATTTTAAACTCTTAAGATCCTTCATTCTAAGAAATTTCTACTTTAATCTTTAAAAGTTTTTTAACGAAACTTTGTTTGAAACCTAATAATGTGCAGTATCAAATTAATCGTAATCAAATGCTATTTTTCTCAACCCAAGGAGCCACTATATTGCCATTTGAAAAAAAAAATAGTAACATAAATTTTAAAATGAAATGTTGCATATCAGATACATTTTGATCAAAAACAGTAAAATTGTATTATTCTCAAAATTTTAGGACTGCAATTAGTGATTTAAAGATATCCGTAGCCCTCTAAAATAAAGAATAAATTTCAAAACAAAAATAAAATTCGTTTACAAAAAGTGACATGTAAAACATGTTTGTATTCAGTATGTCATAAGGAGACAAGCGAAGTAAAAATATACCGGGTGTTTCAAATGAAAATCGAAAGTTTATGTCACTTCCGGTGAAAAGATGCAGTTTTATGTCTTATACAGATCCTCCAAATTTCATTCCAATATCTTCAAAAACAAAAAAGATATAGGGGCGAACCACTTTCCGCGGAATAGTCGAAAAATTTGAGAAATTCTCTTTTGTCTAACAAAGTGTAGGTAAAAAAAATATTCTTCAACACAAGCTTTTATTCAAGTGAACTAGAAAGTAAAAATAATTAAAATTATATGTTTAGATATGTGACGCAGGTTATTATATGAGTAATGGATTCAAAAGCTTGCCGCGCATAGTTTTCAGTTTTAATACAAAAGCGAAAATCTTTCTATTCTGTTACGTACTGTGTGCATTTGAATAAATGCTTGTCTTCGACATTTTTTTTACCTGATTTTATTTACATTTTTTCATTTCATTTATTTTATTTACGTCAATAGACTTGGTTGGACCACAATCACAAAACTCTTCGGCCATCTTGATGTTATCAATTTTGAATAGAATCTGACCATATTCACAAAACTCGTCCGCCTTCTTGAAGCCACCAAATTGAATTTATGAATTTTGACATAAAATTCATAATCTCCCATCCCGAAAATCCCGCTAAATACCAATTTAGAATCGAATCAGACCATAATCACAAAACTCGTCCGCCATATTGAAGACAAACATTTAACTTGTAAGACTTGATTACAGAAAGACATACACAAGCAGAAAAGCTTGAGATGAAACAAAAGCTTATAATGACCTAATGTATTTCCAAATCTCTTCTGTCCGTCATATTTGCTGATTTTCCCTATTTTTTTTTCTAATTGTGCAAAATGTTAAACTAGCTAACTTATAAAATAGTTACATATGAACTATTTTATGGTGGATTTCGGAGACATCTTCAATTCTCTTATAAATATATTAAAACATTATTTAAAAGTAACCTTCTCTAATGTTAAATTGAAGTTATAATGAAGTATCCTTAGAGACAATTCTGCTTTTGAAGGTAAATTGTTTCAGTAAGCACTTTATAATAGTATATTATGCAACGATCATGTAATAACCATTACATGAGAATTGCATACGCTATTTTTTCTACACCCGATAAATAATGAATATATTATATTTATATTTGTATTGAACACAACAGTAATTACTCGTATTTCTATAAAAAATTCTACAAAATTGTAATTAATGGTATTACCTCGGGTATTACCATGGATATAGGAAAACTATAAACTTTCTATTTATATTTATATTGAACATAACAATTGTAAATAATCCGATTTCTTAAAAATATTAAGATTATTTATTGGGCAGTTTGAAAAGTTTATTCCAGGTCGCACTAATTTGGAAGTGGAATGAATATTTACTTCATTATTGCTATTCTCAATTGAGTTCAATATTGTATTGGAAATGCTGATTCCATTCTGAACCGAATTTTCAATGTAGCCTTCCGCCACTGAATTGGATTTCCAGCCACCATGACATTTAATGCAATAATATCACCACCTGCATCAACTAATATGGTTGCATATGTCCTTCGAAAACAATGCCCTGCATATAAATTTGGATCAGGCAGATTTAAATATGTTGCTACTTGCTTCACTAAATTACCAAATTTATTGGTACCATTGAAAAATTATGGGTTTCTATTGATTAGAAATCTGTAACGTTATAAAAAATCTGTTTCATATTGGATAATCATTATGAAATGGACTATGGGCATAAAAGGTAATTATTATGGTAGGGGTGTAGAAAAATTATTTTATAGCATTTGATCTTTAAAACAATATGGATAACACTACAAATTTCTTATAAAATTAAATTGTTTTTTTGAACATAATGCTGTTGGATTCATACCTACTTGGACATAGTAAAAACTCATTTCGGGTATAGTTGAAAAATGTTTATACAAATTGCATAGAAGAAAAAGCTGCTCAAAGGAACGGGAATTGTTTTGAGGGAGTACCTAACAGTGATGAGAGTGAGACAACTAAATACAGCTATTGAGAGATTTGGACTCAAAAATGTCTGGACCAACCACGGAAAAATCTATGTTAGCATAGACAATAAAGTGAAAATCATTAGGAATAGGGAAGACTTCAATAACATTATACAGTAATGAAATGTAAGTTAATATACTACTATAGTCTGTAAAGATATGCCTACAAATCATTCCATAAATCACATGTACAGATATAAATTAAATTTTGATATCTCTTCACATTCATAATAATAAGAGTTGTTGTTTTTTGTTTGTCTTAATTTTTACTTTTTTATTTTAACTACAGGAGCTTTCAAATTTCAAACTATGATAGATTTCTTGGATGTATTAGACAGTAATGTTGAAATCGATACAAAAATATATGATAACCTTAAAGTTTTCACACAGGGGAGAGCAGATGGTAACAGGTATGGTATAGGAATCATTCACCTGAATATTAGAAGTATAAAAAAACATTATGACGAATTATTAGTTTACGTTGAAATGGCAAAAGATTACTTAGACATAATTGATTTATCAGAAACTGGTAATATTACAAACATGAGTGATTTCTCGATTCCCAATTATAATACATATTATAACGAATCCAAAATGAATAAATGTGATGGTGTTATAATCTACAGCAAATATACTATAACAGCAGAAATAAAAATTGTACGTTCGAATGAGAACAACTTTCTTAGATTAACCCACTCAACAGAGAATTTACCGAAAAAAACCACAATAGGTTTGTCAGCATATTACAGACCTCCCTCAACAGAATCAAAAAAATATATGGAGAATTTAGAGGCGTACTTGAATAACATAGAGAAACAAAATATTGAGGTTTATATAGGAGATATTAATATCGATATCTCAAAAAAGGAATCATATGACACCAACAATTACCTGAATATATTAAATTCTAATGGTTTCCAGTCATACATAAACAAACCTACAAGAGTAACGTTAAATACAAAATCCACAATCGACCACATTTTTATTAAATTGCAAAATAACTTGAAAAATGAAATAGAAATTGAACCTATAATATTTCAAACCGACATGACAGACCATTTCGTTCCTTTTGTATATATATCCCTACCTGAAAATCCAACTGAAAAAACAGTTAACGAAATCAGAGTAACCAACATAAATTATGAAAAATTGAATAATCTTTTAAAGGAAGAAAAATGGGAAGATGTTTTTCACTCAAATGATTCGCTAATATCATACCAAATATTCATCGATAAACTAAAAACATACATAAACAAAGCAACTGAAATTAAATATATCAAATACAGAAAATTAAGAAAAATTAAACCTTGGATCACAACAGGCCTTATCAAATCTATCGAGCACAGAGATCACTTGAAAAAGAATTTAAATAAACACTACTCCAATAACGCAGAAAGGAAATACAAAGAATATAGAAACAAACTCAATGCATTAATCAAAAAAAAAAACAAAAATGAGTATTATCAGCATAAAATTACAGAAGCGGGAAACAAATGTAAAAAAATATGGAATGTCATAAATGATTTAACAGGTCATAACAAAAAATCGAATACCCAACTAGAAAACATACCGATAAAGGATGATAATGGTAGTAAAATAAAAAATAATAAAAAGAGAAAGCAGATACTTTCAATAACTTTTTCACCAACTTAGGTATAAACATGACAAATAAAGTACCAAAGATGAACCGACAACAAAAAAAATCAGGTATTGATAAAATCGATTCCACCATCTTTCTCACGCCAGCATCAAAGAACGAAATCACCATCCACATTTCGAACCTCAAGTGCTCGGCCGGTCCAGATAACCTAAGTGTAAAAACCATAAAAAATATTCATGAACACATTACACCCCCTTTAGTTCATATCATCAATTTAAGCTTAGCAAGCGGAAAAATTCCACAGCAATGGAAAGAATCAATCATCACTCCTATTTTCAAGTCAGGTAAACGTGACCAACTAAATAATTATAGGCCTATATCCGTTATTAATAATAATAATTTGAACAAGTGCTTAAAAAAAGATGGATTTTTTCCGCAAACAAGATATTATTACAGACAGACAATATGGTTTCATTCAGAAATCAAACACCGAAAATGCAGTGACGGACTTTCTGGAACAAACAGTCAGAGCTTTGGACGAATCATCAAAATGTGTAGCAGTATTTTTAGACCTCGCCAAAGCCTTTGACACAGTTTCTCATAAAATATTACTCAACTAGCTAAGCCATTACGGCATTCGTGGTTCACCACTTGATGTTATATCAAACTACTTAACTGATAGGGTTCAGAGAGTGAACATTGGTAACGAAATAAGTTCAGACTCAAAAGTAAAAATACGGGTACCACAAGGAACAGTATTGGGTCCAATACTCTTTCTTGTATACATAAACAATATTGCAAAAATAGCGGGCTTAGAGGGACACCTTATATGTTATGCTGATGATACAGCCCTCATTGTCACTGGAAAAAAATGGGAAGACGTTAAACGTAGTGCTGAAACAGATCTACAAAAGATTCATACATGGTTGAACTTGAATAAGCTCACATTGAATATTGAGAAGACAAAATTTGTAGCGTTTACGCCAAATATTGTAAAGCAACCAGAAAACTTTTGTTTGAAATTACACTTATCCATGCACTGCAATAATAAGAACCCATGCATATGTCCCATGATAGAGAAAGTAACATCAATAAAATACCTCGGAGTTATCACAGACCAACATATAAGATGGTCAGACCATATAATGCATGTCAACAAACGCCTAAGAGCCCTGATTCATAAATTCTATACCTTGAGAGATATTTTGTCCACTAAAAACCTCCTGATGTTATACACCTCTTTAGCCGAATCAATCTTATCCTACTGCATCACAATATGGGGCGGAGCTTTCAATACCACTCTTAATATCCTGCAAACAACACAAAACACAATCCTAAAAATTATCTTGAAAAAAAACAAACGTTACTCTACCGATATCATCTGCCAGGAAACAAAAATACGGAATATCAACTACTTTTTGCCCATCAATGTACAAAAAGAATGTACACAAATCATAAAAAATTTCACCAAATAAAAAATTGAATAACTAGATCAAATGCAAATATGAATCTCAATACACAATTGTTCAAAAAACCCTTAACACAAAGATCTTACTTCTTCTTCGGACCAAAATTTTTCAATACCATCCCTACCGCTCTAAGAAAAAATTCAAACCAGAAAAAATATAATATTGAAACAAAACAGTATATTTTAAATCACCCAAAGATATTTTACGATATATTGAAATCAACATCTATTTGAGAAAAAAAAAATCAACCTGCCTACCTTCCTGCACCATCTGCTCGACACTGTAAAACCTCTACAAAAAGTATTTTTCAAATTGTGAAAACCTCAACAAATTTATTTAAATTCTATAATCTACTTACTTACTTAACATGACATAAACAAAATGTACGTTGAACTTATAAAGTCCTCAGATCGAGCATACAGCAAGACAGGCAAATCTTGCCTAGGCCAAGATGCTCAAACTGGGATTTTATTTCAGAAACAATTTATAATAAGTATCAGTAATGTACTTTATCGAAAGGAATAAAAAAAATTTGATTTGAAATTTGAAATTTGATTTGAAAAAAAATTTGAATGGGAATGTATATTGACTCAGGAGAGTGCCCTGTTGCGGTTTTATGCGACCTAAGCAGGGCATTTGACTGCGTTAATCACTCGAAACTGTTGGATATTTTAGAGTGCTGTGGTATGAGGGGAAAATCACTTTCGTGGATATCTTCATTTTTAAATAATAGAAAACAATGTGTCTCAATCACATTTAACCATGGTAACTCGTCCTCTATCTCCAATTCGGAAATGAGACTGGTCCAGATGGGAGTGCCCCAGGGATCTATCCTTGGTCCAGTTCTCTTTCTGCTTTATATAAATGATATAGACAGAAAAATATCACACTCTGCATTTACAGCATATGCAGATGACATCAGTTTATTGTTTTCAGGTAAACAGACAGCTTAATACGTAATTGTGAAAATGTTTTGCATCGCTCTTACACTTATTGTAATAGGCAGGATTTATATTTTATGCAAAAAAAACTCAGATAATTCGTTTCCATAACTACCAGAATAAAATTGAACCATTCCAGCTGAAAATCAATAACACCACTATAGTTAGTACCCATAATCCAGTTAAGTTCTTATGCATTTGGACGAACACCTTAATTGGAATGCTCATTGTGACCAATTAGTATCCAAACTGAGCTCATTAACATATCTCTTCAGAAACTTGAGAGTTGTTCTTACTAGAAGCCAAATTATGAGCATTTATTATGCTCAAGTGGAAACAAGGCTACGTTATGGTGTATTCTTGTGGGGCAACTCAACAATGAGCAGGCATGTTTTTATTGAACAAAAAGCTATTGTACGTTGTATGTTCAATACTCCTAGACAAAGTTCTTGCAGAACACTTTTCTTGAAATATAAAATCCTGACATTAGCTAGCTTATTCATACTAGAACTAGCAGTCTACGTACGAGTTTTTATCTGCCCGACTGTGATTTATTATATGTATTTAGCGCCTCGCTTTCGTTTTTGTAGTAATTAGTAAGTTAGAGATACTGACTATTCCTATACATTTTTTGTCATTTTAAGGAAAATAAAGAATTTGAATTTGAATTTGTTAAGTTAAGCTTA
Source organism: Chrysolina oricalcia (assembly GCA_944452925.2). NCBI lineage: Eukaryota > Metazoa > Arthropoda > Insecta > Coleoptera > Chrysomelidae > Chrysolina > Chrysolina oricalcia. Next base: position 23,075,875 of record OX101808.2, read on the forward strand.
TAATATCCCGGTCAGAAATGAACTATTCTATAAAGGCAGTGTTGACTTTTCTTAAATAAGTCAAAAAATTTAAAATATTCGTATTGGAAACATTTCAAAAATTTAAATTATTTTATAAATTTTTTTCCAATGACTTTTTCACAAATACATGGATACATGCTGTTAGATAAACAGTCACCAAAGGTTCAAGAGAGGAAAACTTGAAATCAAATGAAATAGGCATACAATGTGTCCATAAAGTATGAAAACATCCTGTACCTATATCTTCTGTATTAATGGTAAGTTCGAACAAAGCTCCAAGATTGATACGACAAACGAAAGTCTTAAGAATTAAACTTGACGTTGCATATTGTGAATGCATAGTGTTTCAAATCATGTAACAAAAGTTTTGAAATGTATCTATCGAACTCCAGTATTGTCACTATATGAACGTTAATTGAAAACTTGAAAATTATTTATCAACTTACACATTAACATCACCGCATAAGAAGCCCAATGATTCATTAACTTACTAATATTTTGGTGATTCTGATTTGCACACTGATTTTCGAAATATTCATCGTCATATCCAGACACCCTATAGGAACTTGGCAGTTGGTGACGATCCATGTTACTCAGCGTACAGACTCCTTGTGTTATTGCATTTCTGCTGTGGCTTGTTTCGATGATTCTAAATTTTGTCGATCTACATAAAAATTCAGTTTCATTAAGGCAGTATTGTTGACAATCGGATCTCGTATGCGTTCCTGGAAGTGTTTTCGCATCGCTTCCCACAAGTGTGGCTCCAGGTATCCTTTCGAAAATCCATAGTTTAGTACATTGTCCTGAAGACAGAAAGAAATTATGTCCTTTTATGTAATGGAATGAACTAGAACATTTGGAAGTCATGAACAAAAACAAACTTCAACTGGAAACTTGAAAAAATATTCATTTCTGTAACTAGAAAATGCGATGCGGGACGCCTGTGGTGCCATTCAATGAGAACAAATTGTATTTTCCCATTTACCACACAAGTATTTTCACCCCTAGATGCGCATTTCGATAAACAAGTTACCTTCATCAGTGGGAGTACCAAACAGTTTAGTATTCTTTCTGATGAAGATAACTTGGTTATCGAAATGCACATCAAGGAGTGAAAGTACTTGTGTGGTAAAGGGGAAAATACTATTCGTTTTCTGTAACTAGTGCAAATATACTTTTTTCCATGTTGCACTGTTTCACATAACATTTTTTCTACAACAGATTTTAATTGCTTTTTTTAGTTTTTGTTCAACAGAACATCACATCAATACAAGAAATATTACTTATTCTTCAAACAGTTTTAAGAAACATGAAAAGCTTCTACACTGAAATGTAAGTGTAACTTGCACATTCAGTATTTTGTTAAATGCTGGCTTATTGGTCATTATACAGAAGTTTTTTCTTAAACCCTAATTTTAAAACATCATGTGGAATAATTTAGTGGTCAAATTCTTTCAAAATACCAATTTTTGTTAAGAACCATTCCTTTCCAACATTTTGCTTTTTGGTTCATGCCTTTTAGTGAACTAGTTCATTTTTAAGAATGAAATGAACTTGTCATCAACGGGAAATGTAATTTTTTGAAGGGGTGGAGAAAGTTTGCAGAGTGCACGTTTAGTCCCCGTATGAGTTATGGAGCAGGTTCAGTGATGGTTTGTGCAGGAATATCCCGGGAGACCTGCACTGAGTTGGTGGTCATCGACGGATCCTTGACGGCCCACTGATATATTGAGAAAATATTGAGCCATTACGTTGTACCTTTTAGTGGATTTATCGGCAATGACTTTATCCTGATGCAGAATAATGCGCGGCCACATACAGCAATTTGTGCTCCGGCCGCGATAAATGAGCTTCGTTTAGCAATTGAGGAAGAATGGCAAAATATTCTTCAAGATGTTATTCGTAACCTAATTGACAGTATGAACCGACGAATGCAGGCAATAATAAGAGCTAGAGGTGTTTATACAAAATATTAAGCTGAATTTCCTGTAAAAAGTACGTTTCTTCAAGTTATTTAAGTTACAGTTGAATTGATTTGTTTTGAAGTTTGATTTATTATTTGAATTGCAGGGCTCCCAGTCGGTCCCTTTTTGAGGGTTTAGTCCTTTTTTTAGAGCTTGGTCTTTTTTATTCCGTTTTTTTTGTAAAATGTCCCTTTTATTCCCATTTTTTCGTTGGTCACAATTGATGAGGTTTAGTTCTGCACTGAATAATGTACTACATCATAAACCATATTCTTAAGGTTGGTCAGGAAAAGGTTTACAAACTATTCGCGTCATTGGCTCTAAGGGTGTGCATGTAAGCAAGTACTGGGTGCAATTTTTTTGAAGAAAACGAATGCTGGTGATCCCAATTACCTAATGTGGCCATCCTTGACAAAAGCCCCCGGGACAAAAACCCCCTACAATAATCTCCCGGACATTAACTCCCTAGTAAAAAATACTCCTAATACAAAAAAACTGGAACAAAAAACCCCAGGAACAAAAAATCCTCGGTACAAGATAAACCAAAACACAATTAATATACGATATAATTTGATTCCAAAAAATGTTATTGTTGATTTTAAAAAAATAAAGAAATTGAATGACCATAGCAGTCGATGCCAAAATAATAAAGAAAAAAATAAAAAAATCAACTCCTGAAAACATCCACCCGAAAAAAAAACATTAGAAAATAAGACAGGCCAGTCTTATTAAATTGAAATAAATTAAATTGAAAATAAGGCACGCCTTCTGCATAACTTTCAAATTACCACGTTTTCGGTCTTGGACCAAATTTCTTACCGTATCCAAGTTGCTAGTAATTCCATCACTAATTATTCAATTCAATCACTAATTATTTTAATAAAGTGAAAATTAGGCAGATACTCGCTGCGGTCGCATTTTATGAATTATCAGAAGAAAGAGACACCCTCCTCCTCCTCGGGCGTGTCTCTTCCTTCTGGATGCTCAACGAATTCCTTAACGTTAAAAAAGGTACACAACCTAACCTAACCTAACCTAACTTAGAAAAGATGAAATCAAAGCAGATGCTCGCTGCGCTCGCATTTTATAAATTACCAGAAGAAAAAGGCACGCGTCCGGCGTGTCTCTTTATTCTGGCTGCCTACCGAATTTCTTAACGTTAAAAAGGAACATAACCTAACCTTACTGCTGTAGCTTTCCAAGTTACAGGTAATTCGATCACTCATTAGTTTGAAAAGGTGAAATGAAAGCAGTTGCTCGCTACGGCCGCATTTTAGAAATTAGCAGAAGAAAAAAATAAAATCCATTACCAGTTCCATCAAACCTCAGCGAAATAACCTCTACGAAAACCTTTGCATGCCGTGCATACAATGTGTATCTAGATGATCATCTGTATGGATTGTCATCTGGAAAACAGAAAAAGAAAGAAGAGGCCAGGAGAAGATAACAATAAAATTGACGGAAATTGGAAGAGATAAAAGAAACTTCGGCAAATGGTGGTCAAGAAGTGAATAATATAAGAAGGCGATGCCAAGCTAGTGATTGATCCTAAGAAAAGAAGAAAATTAAATATCTATAACAAAATGTTTTAAGAGGCAACTAGAAGGTTCAGAAATGTGTCTATGTGACAATGACAAACAGAGCAGCTTAGTAAGGCTGCAGAGAAAAGGAAGAGCAGATAATAGCTGACTTCTCAAACAAAAATCCAAAGAAAAACTAAGCAGTAAAATTCTGACAAGATTTATAATCTTGTGTATGGGATTTCACTTTAGTCATCCCTTAGTCATATTATGGTGGGTTCGATTCTCAGCATGGTCACATGACATCATACGTTGAAAGGTGGAGGCAACGTCTTCCCTAGGTCGCACAAGTCTCTAGAGGGCTTCTGGGGGTTGCGAGCAGGGGTGCAGCCGGTTGACGAAAATAACAACAATTTATAAAAGTCATTCTGGTTTTCAAGAATTTTTTTGATTTTTTGAATGATCTCAGGTGGTTCTGAGATTTACATTTTCATTTCATTTATTATTTTGTTTGTATTGTAGGAATAATGGATATAGTGATTCTTGTTTTTTTTTATGGTCAAATTTACACAGTAAAGGTTTCCTCAAACCAACGCGGAAACGCGGAAGCGGGAACAGGATGAACACGATACTAAATTCTAGAGCAGGATAATTGCATACCGGTGCAACTATTCGTATTCTGAAATGCAGGCAAACAGCGAAATATGTTTGGTTTTCAATGTGCACTGTTTTTCTAGCAATTTGCACAGTTCCCATTTTCTGTTACCGCTCCCGCGTTCCCGCTTTAGTTTGGGGAAACCTTTCTCCTGAAAATACGTGTATAGGTTGACCATTCTTGTTGTTAGTTTGTTCCGTTTCTGGTCCATTTTTTCGGAGTCACAAGTCCCTTTTTCCTTTTTTTGGGGTAGTAAGTAGCTGGGAGTCCTGGAATTTTGCATAAATAAATTTTGCAATAATTGCCTATTATTATAACTGATCAATATATTATTGCCTTCTCATTGCTAGACTCATATACTGACATTATGGCACAATGAGCAAAGACATCTCGTCAAAAATAGTTATTTATGTACCAAGGACGAAAAACTGTCTATTATAGTCGAGCCTGCAGGCGAGACAGTAGACAGTTTTTCGCCGAGGTGCATATTACATTTTTTCGTCGACCTCTACATACCTTTATGAAAGTAAGTACTCGCATGTTTGCTGGCCTCAGCTACGTCCAACTCTTCGAACTGCAGACTCGATCATAATTTTAATGAATATAAACAAAATGTATTTGAAGTGTAACAACTCTCTATTTCAATTATACTACAAAATTAAATCAATCTCGAAGATGAATATTGAACGTACAGTTTGTGCAATTATTGATATTAATTCCTGCTGTCGAAGAAGATGCAAGAGACAAGTTTTGATTTTGGGTTTTGATTTCGTAAATAATTAATTTGACAACAGCAAATGACAGTTATTGTCACAGGCGCCTATGTATTAATTAAAACGTTGATTTACGAAAATGACTCAATCGCCGCTCTCGTACCGTGCCGTATAATAGTGACCACAGCGGACGAAAAGAGTTTGCGGACGAAAAGTGTTTGCGGACGAAAAGTACTTGCCTTCAAAAATAGTCGATTTTTCGTCCGGAAATTAGTACGTAAAATGTCATTTTTTGCAGAGGTCGACAAAAAATAACATTTTTTAAAATTGGGTAAACTGTTGATTGGAGTTCATTTCTCTCTTGAAAATGCATGAACCAAAAAGCAAAATGTCGGAATGGTTCTTAACAAAAATTGGTATGTTGAAAGAATTTGACTACGAAATTATTCCACAGGATGTTTTACAATGAGGGTTTAACAACAAACTTCTAATTAACCATGCACTCAACAAAAGACTGAATGTGAAAGTTAAAATTAATAATTTTATCTACAGTTTGCCGAAAAAATTTTGAAAATTGGAGTAAAAATAAAAAAAGTTAAGAGACCTCAAAGGACCCCACACGAAATTCATGGGGTTTTGGTTGATTGCGGAATTCAATGAAACTCGTAATCAAATCGTGTGACCTGTTTCGGAGAAACAGGGTGCTTCTAAAAGTAGTTACAAAACAGAAAATTGAGGTAATTTATCACAAATTGAGACTGTTTCTAGATTATTCCCGTGATTTGGCCTTTGGAAACGCAACACTATTACGACCCAACACAGTATTTATATAACCAGGGTCATTACAAACGTACTCAAAATTGTTAACTTCGCACTTATCAGAATTGAGATTATTTCTAGTTGGATTTCGAAAATTTTTGGCCTAGGAATGTCGACCGTTTAGACTAGTAACACTATTGTAATACAAGCACAGTGTCACCATACCGGGGTAATAAAAAAAGTACTAAAATATATGCTATTCCGAAGTTACTCACACTCTTTCAATAACTACCTTAAAGATCTATATGTTTTCAACTTTTCCTAACGTTAATACGTGAAAAACATTAAGCCAAACATAATTTTTCAAAATACAAGGGACCTAAAAAAAGTAACTCTACATATGTATCTGACTACCTTTGTGAATGTAATAATACTTCAGACTATTTCAGGAATCTCAGTTTCTTTCTCCGCTACCTCACGAACATTGCGAAAAGGGCCCACTGAGGCCTAGTCGCTGACGTGCGACCCCCACCCATTTCCATTACCTCACAAACAATGATATCTTGAACGCATTCCACAATATTGGTAGTTGGAAATTTGACATATTTTCAATAGACTGTGCCCCAAATTCTCAAATTCATCATTCAAACGACATTTTTGAAGTAATCTGTGCCATGATAAACAAACTTCATGAACCTATCATGAAGAGGATGCCACAGTTGAGTTAGCTAACGAGATGCGTCGAAAGGATTTAGAAGAAAACCACTTTAGAACCACGTAAAACAAAAGAATTAGATCAGACGTCGCGGACTTTGGCAAAACCTCATCCGGCATCAGATTGATTTTTCCCAAATTTGAATTAGAAGCCCTTAAAAATCTGCCTTGTGGAGTTTTCTATCATATATCCACAGAATGTTATGGACCCGGATGAAATACGGAATATCAGTTGTTCGTGATATTTGATATGAATGTAAACGAAATAACAGGAATGCGTTCAAGATGAATGCGTTGGAAGGAGAAAATGAGCTTCCTGAAATAGTCCAAAGTATTATTACATGCATATCAAGTGATCAGTTTTGTAGGGCCCTTGTATTTAAAAAATATACTTGTGGCTTAAGGTTTTTCAGATATTAACGTCATAAGTTTTTTAGTGAATGGGATATATTTGATTACTATTTTGAGTACCCTAGTATGGTGAAATACTGTGTTTGTATCGTGATAGTATTGCTTTTTCAAATGGTCAACATCACTCAGCTAATAAATCTCGAAATAACACTAGATAAAATCTCAATTCTGATGAGTGAAGTAAACAACGTCGAAATAGTATATTTTGAGTACGTTTGTGATGACCCTGGTAAACTGAATCCTGTTTTGGATCAAATAATACTGTTGCGTCTCAAAAGTAGAAAGTAAGGAATACGAAGATCTGATAAAAAAATGGGAGAGTGTATTTACTCAGAAACAGGATTTTGATGTATTCCAAGAAGATGTGCGCCAATTTTCAGTATTTCTGGAGAATTCTCTTTCTTTCCTACCTGGTCCCAAACATCCAGCAAAAAAAATTTATGAAGCTAGGAAAGCTGGAACTCTAGTATCCCAAAACAGAAAATACAAAGACTCTAGTAATCCCGAACGCCATACTAAAAAGGACAGAGAAAAAAGAAGGGAAAAATATCAATATCAGGTCATACAATATGAGTATTACAACAGGAGAAGAAAAGCAGTGAGAAAGTTATTAAATGATAAACAAAAAGGATGCCAAATTGATCTAGAACTTTTATACAAACATTTTTCCGATAGATTTTCTGTTCCAAATATATGTCGAAAAAACATCTACCCAGTTGTACCCATTTCAAACCAGGTTAAATTAGATGTAGAATATGATGCTGAAATTCATATCGAAGAAATAAAGGAAGCCATCAAATCTATAGCAATCGATACAGCACCAGGTCCTGATCGAGTACTAATGCGATCAATTAAACGTGACACAATTTATCCAATTCTTTCATCGATCTACAACAGAATAATTATTGAACAGAAAATACCTGAATGCCTTTCCGAAGCAAGGACGGTTCTTATCGATAAAGGAGGAGATTTAACAACTACAAGTAACTGGAGACCCATATCAATCACTTCAGTTTTACGTCGTGTGTTGGAGAAGATTTTGGACAAACGTTTTAGGAGTTATACATCTGTAAATTATAACCAACGAGGTTTCGTCCCTGTGCCTGGAACGCATATCAATACAACAATTCTTAATGGTATCCTTCAATCTGCTAGGACAGATAAGAAGTCATGTTGTATATATTTTTTAGATATTGCGAAAGCTTATGATAATGTAAGTTTGGAACATCTCGAACACACTTTGAAATCATTACTCATTCCAACAGCATTGAGGAACGTTCTCATTTCTCTACAGAAAAATAACACCACGCAAATTGAAACAATTAAAGGTAAAACTAAAAAGATTGCTCTTCAACGGGGATGTCTACAAGGTGCCCCACTTTCTCCACACATGTATAATGTTTGCATCAACCATATACTTGAAGAGCTCTCCGACCCTTGTATAATACGTGAATTTGGATACCATTTTGATGAATCTTCCAGGGTCAGTATAATGGGTTTTGCCGATGATACTGTCTTAGTGGGAAAAGACAAATTTTCAGTGGAGGTATTGTTCAGAATGCTTCAGATGTTATTCGAAGAGATTGGATTAACAATAAATTTCCAGAAAACATATATCATAAATATTAAGGAAGGATCACTGGTGGAAGAAGAGTTTCAAATTGGAGGGGAAAATATTAAATCAGTTGGTTATCATGAAAAGATTAAATATCTTGGAGTAAACTTCAATGATAATATTATAATTGATGAACTGGAGGTCCTGAAAAAATTAGAAAGGAATGTAAATATTTTGACGAACACACCATATCTAAAGGAAGAACAAAAAGTAACTGTTCTCAACTCTTGCATCTGGCCTGTATTGATTTACCCTCTCCAAACAACACCTTTGAAAGAAATTTCAAAGACGTTCCTAGGTGATATTGACAAAGTTATTCGGTCCGCAATGAAGGAAGTATTATCACTGCCATCTGATACTCCCAATGGTATGCTCTATTCAGGCAAAAACCAACGTGGGCTAGCCCTTTTTAATGCAAGTTGGGAAACATTTATCAAGCATTTCACAATCTGCAAACGACTAGAAGAAGCGGCAGATCCATTGGTAACTTTATGTAGGGATTTGAGAAGAGAAAAAGAGGAGTGCTTAAAAGTACTAAAATTGAGCAGTGAAGAGAACATAGGCAAAGGAACAGCAAGGTCTCTCAGACAACAGTTACAACAAAGAGCATTTGATGAGTGGTGTTGTCTGCCAACAAGAGGAAGGGGTGTTTTTTCATTTGATTTCTATAAACCAGCAAGTCACTGGTTTTCTAATAGAGATGGGATAACCTTCACCGAATACCAGGACCTGCTGAAGATGAACGGAGGAGTAACAGCTGTTCGAGCAACGCCTGGGAGAAGTAGGACAGGAAACCAGTGTAGACGGTGTTCTACAACTGAGAGTTATGTCATTGAAACCCTGCCCCACATCCTGGGTGTTTGCCCGTACAGCTCAAACTTGAGAAACAAAAGACATCATACTATACGTTCAGCTTTGGCAGATTCCTTGAGATCTAATGGAATGGAGGTTTATGAAGAAGTTTCTTGTTTGTCTGACGATGGATCCACTAGGAGAGTCGACATTTTTGCATACGATTTAAAAAAAAAGAATGCACTCATAGTGGATCCAACTATCAGATTTGAAACTGAGGAAAATCAAGATAAACTCGTCGACGAAGAAAAGAGGCTAATTTATGAACCTACCATTCCATATTTTTTGGAAAACTACAATGTGAACAAAATAGAAGAAACTGGATTACTCGTAGGTGCTCGAGGAACATTCCCACCTCTATTCCAAAATTTTTGTAAATTACATAAAATTAAAAAAAAAGTTCTGAAAGATATATGGACAATATGTGTTAAATATTCGGTTATGATTTTTAGAAACCATTTATACGGGATGAATAATATGAAATGTTCCTAGTTTATATTATATTTTATACATTTTTATTCTTTAACATGCCATTTTATATGAGCTTATCTATATTTTTATTATTTATTATCGATTGAATTGGTATTCTTTGTTTTGCAAGCTATTTTGTATAGTAAGATGTTTAATAAATCTATATATATATATAACCAAAATCAAGAGAATAAAATAGAAATAGTGTCAATTTATGATGAATTACCTTAATTTTCTGTTTTAGTAACTACTTTTGAAATCACCCTGTTTCTCCGAAACTGATCATACGATTTGATTATGGTTCATTTAAAGTACTACCCATAAATCGTGATCTACAACATACCAGAGTTTCATTAAATTCCGCAATCAACCAAAATCCCATGTATTCTGTGCGGGGTACTTTTATCAAATATTAACTTGTAGCGTTTTTTTGCATGTGAGTGTATGAAAACAACATAAATCATTTTTGTATAGACAAATAAATTAGTTCATTACCAGTCAAAAAGCAGCTCTTGATAAACCAAGCAGCGTTGTTATCTATAACAAATTCAGATTCGTCCGTCTCGGTGTACTCATCGCCAAACCAGTAACACTGCGATGGGTACAACACAAAACTTCTACACCTATCGTTCACTTGGCACTTTGTCAAACAGTCTAAAGTAATCGGTCTGGGGGGATTGTTATCTTCTAGTTTGTAGAGCAATAAGGGGTTGCTGGTGTTAGGCGGGCGCAAGCCCAACACTTTTTCAAATCTCACATCCGAAACTGGGCAGTTAAAAACGCTGGCACCTGAAAGCAAAATATTTATATTAAAACATGATGGATGTCCTGCTTACCACGGCAGACATGCAAAAGAGGATATTCAGAAAGAGATGGATTGGGCGAGTTGGGCCAATACTATGGCCGCCACGGTCACCGGACTTGAACCCGTTTTTTTATAGGGGATGTTAGAAGGAGAAGGTTTAATACAACATAATCACTAGCGAAAGGGGACTACGGAACTGAATAGGACTTGTAGTCCAAGAAATCAATACAATACAATACAATACTTTATTCATCACTCGAATGTATCATACAAATTATAGAATATAAAATATACATAGATTAAAATTTAAAATTACAATCACAATTTCAACTCTCTTTTTTGGAGAATAAAGACTTTATGTATATGTGCTGAGTAGCCCCAGAATATAAGTCCAAAGTATGCAAGTTTCATAACATTCATTGATACCGTGTTCCTCAACTGTCTGATTAGGAAACATATCGAGCTCAATTTACAAACAACGCTATCCACGTGTTTTTTCCAAGTCATCTAACTATCGATTATAATTCTCAAAAATCTAATGTTATCAACTTCCTGTAATGACCGTCCATTTAATCTCACTAAATTACTGAAATTATGACTAATGTTTTTCGTCATAAATGACATGAAGACTGTTTTTACGTCATTTATCGTTAGTCCGTTATGTATTCAATTTTGATAAAACTCGTTTGCACTTGAGTTGGCTTCAGATACCGAGCTGCATGTTATGCCATCAATTCCAAAACTAGTATCATCTGCGTACGCTACAATAAGACTTGGAGTTTTGCAAGACCTCCTCAAGTCATTCACAAATTGATTAAATAAAAAGGGGCCCAATATAGATCCTTGAGGTACCCAAATCTTCACAGTAACTGCTTCAGATTTGGAATGATCAATAACAACTACTTGCTTCCTATCACTTAAGTATGAATCAATCCATTTATCAGTGTTGCCTCGGATTCCTTTTCTATTTAGCTTTAGTTCCAAGAGCTATGCGTTTGTTGAAAAGATCGTTTTCAAGATGTCACGCTTGTATCAGAGCAGAAGAAAAATTATTCGAACATTTGTTGTAATCTCTCAATCATATATATGAGGAATATTGAAATGTACTTTGTTGTGCTGTTTTCATAAGGTTCAACCTATTCTAGCTTAATTTTTTTCATGAAAGTTCATTTAACAGTTATATCAGTACAAGTGCCTGTATGAGATATATCAATTCATCAGTCGCTATGACAAATGAGCAACAAACAGCAGCTCACACTTCGATAAAATAGAAAATAAACCCACTTCTAACAAAATTGCAATCCTTGTGATCCATCGTAAAATACCCCCCTTTCGTACTCTATTAGCATTATCTTTTTTTAGAAAAAGAATTATGGCAATTTAAATGCCTTTTTAGACTTTGGATAAGACGAGCAAGTTTTTATGGCCAATGTCCAGGTTTTTGTAGGAGACTAATTTGTCAAGTTCAAAGTTTCATAATAGAACTCTTGAAGGATCAAAATTGGGGGATAATTTTTTTGTAGACTTTAAATAATGACAGCTATCGAAAATCTGCCTTCTGCGATTGTTACTTTTCAGTAATATTTATCGAAAATGATAATTTACATGAAACGTATTCATTCCGAAAGTTCCAATATCTCGAAAACCGTGAGGTTCTTAATGAGGTCAAGTTGTGGTTTTCTGATTGGTTCTAAACTTGTTTATCAACAGGTACAGTATGATCCATAGTTTACTGGACAACCTGTATTAAAAACAGTCAGATTGTGAAATATATCACATAAAACGAAATTAGTCATAATTTCAGTAAGTTAAAAAATAAAAATAGAACAACCACAGATAATTAAGAAATTGAAAGTTCTTCAACACTACATTAACAGTTATTCGTGTCAAAATGTTTGATGTCTATCTTGAAATTCCATTCATTTAGGTAACGAATCCCTGAACTCAACTTAGTGTATAGTTTCTAATTAATAAAATTCATCTTTGATTTACTTAGTCTGATAAGAGGTAGCGCTATCCGGTCAGCTGGAAAAGATCAGCTGTTGGGTTTTGTCACCATTGAGTTGCAATGAGTTGAAAACAAACCTATATTCAGCGGTATCAGTTGCGTTTTCAGCTCTATTTTTATGGTTCAGAATGTCGGAAGAAGTATTTATGAACAAAGTATCTTCTGCGAAAATGAAAGTAGCAGTAACTAGTGACGTGTGCTATCAAATATCATTAGTGTAAATGGTAAAGAGTACCCTGAGGTACCCCATGTATATTGGTCCTGAGGTCGGATGTCGTAGCAATTATTTTAAGAAGTTATTGCCTGTTCGTTGAGTAAGACGAAAGTAAATTGAATGTTGACTAGTGTCGCTATAGTAATATTTTTTTTCTAGGGATTTCGTTAAGATTTACCTGGCTGATTGAGAGGATTTATTTGTATAGTCTCTTATCTTGTACAGTACGGTCATATATAGTACTCCTTCCCTGATAACTTTTGAACCGCTTGGTATATTGTTAGAAAATTTTGACGACTGGAAAGGACAAATAGAAGAACATTTTTACTTGAATAAGGTGATAGACGGGCGCCATCGTCTATTATGATTGAATCTGCAATCGTCTTCAGGTATATGGTTAAAATTTGCTTGTTATAACAATTTTTTTCTGAGAAGACAACTGAACCCCTCAGAAACCGAAGAAATTGTGCGTACAAGGAAGAACTGGCGATCGGTACCAGGTTCTGGGATTTGAATCCACGTCCTTTTGGATGAAAATCTAATGCTTTACCATTCGGACCACCACAGCCATATCTGAAAACCTTGTTTTAGTTAGTGTAAATTCATGTAGCAATATTTAAAAACAAAATTTTTGGAAGCCTATTGTTTTGGAAGTAGATAAAATGATTCACTTGATTCCTGTTATGGCCAACGCGAAAGATAAGACCTTAGAAATACTAGAGAACGTTTGACAATGGGCCAAAATTTTTTAAAGTATTACCATGTTACTTTATTTGCTACAGTTTTCAGAGTTTCTTGAAAATGGTGAAGGATTTCGAATTTTGGTCTTTTATTTTGATTTTTATTATGATAGCAATAATTGATCATGGATAAAATTCATTTGACCGCAATTAATGTGATGATATGGGTTACATCAGAAATTTCGCGTTATATTTTAAAATACCTAGATGAGATATAACCCGTGTAGTTGTAGTATTGAGCAAGGAACGTAAATTATTATTTTCCATGGTCGTTTCACGACATATTTTGTTTCGTCATTTAGATAAGCAATAACTGTTTATTTGTGTGATGGATACAAATGTTATGCTGTTAGTAATGGCGTTCTTTAGGTTGAATTGTAAAGGTGGAAACAATTAAAAAACATTTTCTCGAACACTTTTTTCAATATATCACACTGACACTTTCTGTAAAACATTCAACTGGTGGCACTTCTTAGAGTTTTCTGAATGCTGAGGTGAACTGTAATTTTCTGATAATGTTGACAAAACTTCCGTTGACTAAAACTGAAGTAGTTCTATGTGTTTTTGAATTGGGAACGAAAATGCTATGAAAAATAACCCAATGAAAATATCCTCATGACGTATTTCATTGAGGTTGAAAACATTGTTGGTCAATGGTTCATGTTCCCTGAAGATATGGCCTGGAAGAGGCTCTTTCACCAAATTTTTTGAATTGGGTCGTAAAGTTTAGAGCTAATACCTGGTCACTTTTTTAAGCCTGATCAAGTCTTCAGAATACAATAGGAAATTTCGTCGTATTTTGCTGACTACTTCTGGAAAAGATAGATACGTGATCACTAAAAATGGGAAAATATTTAATTTCAGACTGACCTATACCTAGTATTTCACAATCAATTAGTCAAAGTATTCAATGAACCATTCCCTTTTCAAAAACGTTCTCAAGAAATTAGAAATTTACGAAAGTTTACAAATAATCACTTTTTAATTTCTTATTTCAATCTTATAGAAAAATTTAAAGAAATATTCTTGAATTAGCAAAAGAAAATTATTACAGGAACAGAATTAATTACTCAAACAATAAAATGAAAGAGACTTGGTTGAATATAAAGAGGCAAATCCAAAAAGAGAAACCATATTGGCATTCCAATTATTCCAGACGAGATACATTAATTGATGAAAATTGATGAAAATTGATAGAAAGTATAGTTGTACCATTTGATTCTTTGCATAGTTTAATAAATATAACCGACAATTTTATATTATATGACACTAACAAAAATGAACTGATTTAAATCATCAAGGATATCAAGAACGATTATACATCAGGATATGCTGATATATTATATCCATTAAGATTTTCAGTTAATTTAGTCGAAGTACTAGTATCACTGATAAAACAATCTTTTCAAAGTAGTTTGTGCCCCTCCTTCTTGAAAACATCCGTTATTATTCCTCTATACAAGGATGCAGTCTAGATAACCCCTCAAATTTTCGACCAATTTCCCTCATCCCATCCATCTCGAAATTGATAGAAAAACTTGTTTCCGAAACTTAAAAACATTCATGATGCTGTGTTTACATTTCTTTATGGGGTCTACTCCAACATCACTGCTGGATTTTTTGCAACAGCATTGTTTTGTGATCTAACAAAGGCCTTGGACTGCGTTGATTACGGGATACTCTTGCGGAAACTATATCACTATGGATGTAAAGGAATGATCCATTAATAGGTCATAGGTCAGAAGAAAGCTTTTAGAATAAGTGAGCACTCGAAGCAAATTGAGATCAATTCTGGAGTGCTTCAAAAATCTGTGTTAGGTCCTATACTTTTTTGAAATATGTAAGTGATCTCACACATTTTGACTT
Organism: Chrysolina oricalcia; assembly: GCA_944452925.2. Classification (NCBI taxonomy): domain Eukaryota; kingdom Metazoa; phylum Arthropoda; class Insecta; order Coleoptera; family Chrysomelidae; genus Chrysolina; species Chrysolina oricalcia. The sequence goes on from OX101808.2 coordinate 23,091,203, forward strand.
GACTGGTAAATTAACTCTTGCAGATGACACCACGAGTTTGAAATATGTTAGTGATCTCACACATTTTGACTTGACTGGTAAATTAACTCTTGCAGATGACACCACGAGTTTGAAATATGTTAGTGATCTCACACATTTTGACTTGACTGGTAAATTAACTCTTGCAGATGACACCACGAGTTTGAAATATGTTAGTGATCTCACACATTTTGACTTGACTGGTAAATTAACTCTTGCAGATGACACCACAAGTTTGTGGCGTAGTAAAACAGTAGAAGATCTGAGGAAAAAATTTATAATGATGTAAAAGAGAAGTTGTGGTGTGACTCAAATTTTCTTTAATTTGATATCAATACGACAAACATACTTATTTTCAGATGAATACTTTTCTTATGGATAACGGAGTCATTGAAAACACATACTGTTCCAAATTCAAGACTCTTTATAGATATTTTTTTTAATAAGTTCGAAAAACATATCGAGCATCTCAAAAGTAATGTATCCTCTGTAGTGAAGGTTTTTTCTATATACAGTTTGTCTCAGTAAGTTGGAACCATATGGAAACCTTTTTTATTATTCATTTTAGGAAAAAAAGTTATTCTTCATAAAAAGTTCTGCATGTTCTGAAATTTAAAATACAATCAGCTATCAAATTTTTTCAGTCGTATACGCGCTGTGACAAAAAATATGAATTTTACTCAAGAGTAAATTAAGTACCTTTATATTTGAAAATATCGAAAATTCTTATAGAAAAAAGTTGTTCAGAACTAAAAATTACATTTAAATATGCAATTGCACCCACTTACATGAAAAAACCATTTTTTCTTATTTTGTATGTATTTTTTTATTTGCACAATATATGCATATGCATTCACTATGTAACGGAAAGGTGATCATGTGTTACATAATCAATATTGTTCATTCAAAATATAAAAAAAATTAAAAAGTAACATAACCCAATTTTTCAATGTCTATAGACGTATTTGCATATTTGAACGAAATTTTCAATTCTGAACAGCTTTTTTTTATAAGAATTTTCGATATTTTCAAATATAAAGGTACTTTACTCCTGAGTAAAATTCATATTTTTTGTCACGCAGCGTATACGACTGAAAGTATTTAATATCTGATGATTGTATTTTAGATTTTAGAACATGCAGAACTTTTTACAAAGAATAAGTTTTTTCCTAAAATGAATAATAAAAAAGTTTTCCATATGGTTCCATCTAGTGAGACAAACTGTATATAGAGCTGGGATCACAGACTGCTAAAACAGCATTTTACACCTTGAGTGAGTCACATTTACAAACATTTTCAGGAAAACTACCAAAGAACTGTCAAACTCTAGGGCCATATTACAGTCTACAGGAATTTGATAACGACTGTTTTTGAAAAATTCTTGATTGTTCCACATTATACATATAGGTACCTCAGTGTGTTGGTCTGTATTCGTGCAACTATTCCATTCAAATTGGTTTCGTTTACATATTCATGAGTGTACATAGTTATACAGAGATGTATGGACCCGCCCATTTTACTCAGTTAATATGAGGGCTATCAAAAAAAAGTTGGGATGAAAACTGAAGGGTATTTCACTCTGCATTCTTCTGTGAAGTCAAAAATGTTTCAGATGTGCCATTGATGGAAAAGTGATGTCATCGGCATTTTTTTTAAATGGAATTATATGACTTGTTTAGTATCGCAGGAAAGCTTTTTTGTCTCATTTCAGCAGTACAAATATTATTTTAACTCTCTCGATAGGTACAGTGTGTTTTTGTAATTCACTTATCAATTGCTTAATTTGTTCATTTTTTTTTTCATTCGGGGAATATAGCAAGTAAGATATATAAGAAAATAAATGCCGATGACGTCACTTCTCCACCAATGGCAAATCTAAAAAATATTTGAATTTACAGTAAGGTGCAAAGTAGAATACCCTCCAACTTTCATCCGAACTTTTTTCTGATACCCTCATATTAACTGAGAAAAATGGGCGGGTCCATACATTTGACAAATTCTGTATAATATGTGTGTTGATTTCTGTTTTTATGTTTTGTCAAATAAAATTTATTGAACATTTTATCATTGTTAGTTTTAAATTCATATTTGTTTTATGTATAATGTTACATACACTATGTTTGTACTGTATTTATGCTTGGTTGACAAAATAGCATATTAAAGTATAAGTGGATTAAAAGGTCTTTCAAACACGCGCGATTATTTGAGCACGACGGCACAGCCGGAGTGCTCGAAATAGAGCAAGTGTTTGAAAGACTAGTTCTCCACGAATACTTTACGCATTTTTTTTTTATTGTTGCATTTCCAAATCATGAATACTAGTATTATTACTACAAGAAATGTTCATATGTACTAATAATTTAAAATGGTTGAATTTGTGATGTGACATCAGTAAATCTTTCGTTGTCATGGAAATGAGAAAATCAGAAATAGATTAGCAATTTGTCATCAAAGATCAATTGTTGTCACTGTAGTGCATAAAAATGAATTCTTATATCGATTCTTTGAATGGAAAAGCAGAATCCCGGTTAATATAGCAAAAATCTAATGGTGCGCATAAAAAAGAAAATGAAAAGTTCATCAAACGGATAGAAAAGCGAAAGGTAACAGATATTAATGAACGAGTTGTTTATTTGACGTTACAAGTTACTGCTGTCAGATCAATAATCAGAAGTTATCATTTAGACTTCATGTTTTTCCGAGTTGTTGATGTTACCATGGTAACTTTAAAGAACGCGCGCTTTTGAAAGTTCGATTTAAACACGATGAGGCGTGCTTCAACTGGGTAAAATGTAGGGTCACTGAATCCTAGAAGGCTTTGACCTTCTTACGGGTATGGCCAATGGGTGGAGTCTAAATAGTTTCAATGTTCCAAAAACACCACGAAAATTAGGTCCGATGTTTGAACTAATGACACATGTCAAAAGTCAATTTTTATGTCATAGCAGTCATTGGTAATGTTTTCAAAAATAGTTTTAGCAGATTCACAGAAAAGAAAGCAGATGTCCCAAAATCTTCTGATAAGCCCTGCTGTCACTGATCCAACTTAGGAATATGTTGGTTACTTTTTTTACTGATACAAATATTCTTTTCTTCTGAAAGTGAAGTACCTATTGTCATTGTTTATATAGAAGATAGCTAGTCAACCTTATGGGATTATAATTGGATCAAAATGGATGCGACATGTAGATGGCGATAGTGAGCTCGCATCATGTCGTAACTTCAGTGATCTGGCCTCCAAGTCATGTCGTAACTTGATTGAAACAATGGGACAGCATTAAAATCAGGGTTTTTTTAAGGAACCTGCATTAAAATGACGTCAAATATTCATGTTTGTAACCAATCACGCTAGATGACACTCTCGTTTTCGTCCAACACCAATTACACAGGCATTGACTAACCATCTTACTTCTATATAAACAATGCTATTGTGCATTGAAAACCTGCAAGAATACCGACAAAAGTCATAAATTATATTGTATTCTCAGAGGTGAGTTCAAGATCATTTTGTTTATAAATTGTTAACTAGTAGATTGAAGAATACATTTCTCCAATTTTCCTCACTAAAGACAGATACAGATTATATTTTCATTCAAACTTTTTTTTTCAGGATTGAAACAGGAAACCTTGAGAAGGAAATGGCTATCAATAGTATCAATATTGAGTAACGTAGTGTAAAATTGTGACTGAAATCAGGACTACAACTTAATTAAAAAATGAACTTACGAAATGTATACTTAACAGATGACTTCAATTCTTTTATAATATAACAATGTTTCACCTTTGACTTTTTGCTTTGAAATTACTTATTTAGGTACTCATTTCACAAATTATTCTCATCATTCCTTTTCTAATAATTGTTTGATTTCTTCATCAATTTTTATTTCATATGTATTGCTGTTAAACAATTTATGTAAAAATGCAATCCCTCTCTAAACAGAAATGTTTCATGGGATCAATAAATAAAATGTGTGCAGTGCAGTATAACAATTTTCTTGTTCACTAGGACTGACAAATTTTTTCTGAATTGTTCAGATTATCAACCCATTTTATCAATTTTTCAGATTCATTTTGGAACGAAAGACCCAAAAATGGTTATTGAAAAAAGTGGTCAATTCTAATAAGCACCTAGAATGGAAAAGTTTTAAATTGCAAAAATTGAACATTTTCTTTCGAACAAGTTTAAAAATTCTATATTGACGTTTATCTTGAGAAAATTGGTTATACCATAATATAAAAGATAGTGTTAGTATATTAGTAATCTCTAGAACAGCTGTTTCATTGAAGTGAACGGCTATATTTTCTTGTTTCAACCATGCCATATGTAGGTCATAATTCACTATCTCAAGAGACTTCTTATTTATGATAGGAATACAAAAAAAATAATTCATTAGGCATATGAAGGAACTTTCGTAACAATACAAACGAGAATGTACAAAAATGTAAGATTATTAATGGATTTTCAATCATGTCAATATTATTTGGATGTTTTGTAATACCTATATGTCTGATAGGTATCAATTTTTGCCTTAAGTTTCTTGCTTAAGCTTGATTTCATCTGAGAGGCATTCAGCAAATATATTTAACATGTGTTATGTTCACGAATGCTAGGCACTTCTGAGAGATTCAAATTTGATATTATTTGATTTTTGAGTTATTAGCAGTACCTCAAATCGATACCCAATTTTTAAAATTTGTATTGATCAAACAATGGTATATATTGACTAAGAAGTATTTGGGAGAACAGTACCTAATCACTAATTAATGGAGAAGTTTCAGTGTTTTTATAAAGGGTTTGTAACTCTGTGGATATATTTAATCAATCATTGGCAACTTTTACACATTATTTCAGAAAACTACACTAGGTTCTGCCCTTCTAAAATAAACTCTTGTGTCTGCAGCAGAGATGGTCGACGGCTGAATCTCCATGTTCCATAATCGCCACAGAATATCGGGGTCGTGTCCGAAAGTCGACGCTTTTTTGTAATTCGAGTCAATTGTACACCTGGCAATTTCAATCCATAAAAAAATTAGAATTGATATGTATCCATTGAAATTGAACATGATATCCACAATTTTCTTATTTGATATGCTGACTTAAAAAAGAAACATTACCCAACTTTTTTTTCAAATTATCGGTTCTCTCTCTCTTATAACCCTTGCTTCCTAATTGGCGTTTTTGTGGGTTATTTGGAACATTAGAACTATTTAAAGAGATTGGAACTATTAGACTCCACCCATTGGCCATACCCGTAAGAAGGCCAAAGCCTTCTAGGATTCAGTGACCCTAGTAAAATGGGGCACCAATAAAAAAAAAGACATTTTTTTCAATTTATAATTATCAACACAAACCAATAAGCCTTCCAATAAACTTTTGGGCGAAGTGATTAGTTGTAGATATCTTCTTAGGTGACGATGGCGAGATTCAATGTGGAGATGTCCAAACAACATTTGGAACAATCAAAGGACCAATGGTGAAGTAGTGTGTTCTTGATGTTGTTACAGGGGGTTGAAATAATAGTTAAATATTGAGATAAGTTGCCAATTAACAAACGAAAATGAGATGGAGGGGAATAATATGTGTGGTGCTTGAATAAATCGAAGAGTCGTTGGCATCAAACTATAATTGCTATACTTAGTTCGATTAATAATAATGTCAAATCCAAAAATATGATAATTCTTCGCTACTTCCACCTGCTGCCTTGACAGGCCAATCCATATTCATTAAAGTAAAACAATAGCACAGTGAAGGTAAAATAAATCAAGATACTGAGCCTAGACCATAAATTATTAAACAACAAAATATCTGATAAGCTGACCGAATGGACCGTGGTGGCCGTGCTGGTAGACCGTTCCCCTTTGGAGCAAAGGGTCGAGGGTTCAAATCCCCGCATGGTCATCGGTCTCGTGCATGGCATCACACGTTAAAAGATAATGGCTGCGGCTTCCCTAGCTCACACAAGTTTCGAAGACTTCCGAGGGTTGCGCGAAGGGGTGCAATCGGTTGACGGAAATAACAATTTTAACAAAATTTTAACAATTCAACAATGTGTCCTTATTTTGTTTCGTTGTACACATAGTGGTTTGATGGACCCTTTGTTTTGACATTAAAGACACAGAAGGACTATAAAAATTCAATATATGTGTGTATATTAACAGTCACATATATTTTCTTACTTTTTTATGAAAAAAATCAGATATTCTTCTTATTTTCTGTCTATTAAAATGGTGATATTATTAATGAAGTTGGTTTATTTTGAATGTGTTTGCCAATAATAGTTGTTTTGTGCGCAAAATCGAACGATTGATTAAAGCCTTCATCGAAATCCGTTTCGTACTTACCAGCACTCAATTCAACCAGAAACAAAAACCAAATGATCAGAATCATGATGACTACCGCGACACATGCTCACATTCGCGATTTCGTTTGTTGTGCGAAAACATCACCGACGATTTCAACACGCGAATCGAATGTCATCGCGGCATCGTTCAACTTTGAAGACTGATCGAATAGCGGCAAAACCGCGGACATATTCGCCAAAACTGAGGGTGATAGGTGGTGGAGTTGCGGATGTTACGAGGTGTCTTCTGAGATGGGAGTAATTGTTCAAGATTTTGTGTGGACAAGAAGGGGTAACACATGAAATGAAAAGTGTCAAAATTTTGTAACTATGTTATTTGTATCATGAAACCTTTAAAAAGTTTAAATTACCGTGGCGGCTGAATTTTATTTTAGTTGTAATTGTTTATTATTGAGTTATAGGAATCACATACGGATCATTCTAAATTTTCGATTTTTGAGATTTATGTGGTTTTGAAAAAAGCGTCAGCAGTACATTTTTAAAAACTTTTATTCTTGAAAAAACTAATTGTTGAAATTACTACTACCAATATATTTAAACTAAAGGCCAATAAGTCGCAAAAATAGAGCAATATGGTAATTACAGTTGCAAACTGTCTTTCTGAGTTTTAAACAATTCCCAATAATTACTACAAAAAGACCTAGGTCATAGTAACATCATTCTTCTGTCCGACAAGGAGCCAGAGGAATGACGCCAGAGTAATATTTCCGTGAAAAAATTCACCACTTCCTAATTCCATAATCTAAAATTTCGCATAAGGAAATACACCAGAATAATATGAAACTCTCTATTATGTTTGAACGGAATCTGTATAATTAGTGTTCCTGAAATAACTATCGGAGGAATGATATTTTTGAGTGTGACACGATTTCCTTCTAAATCCACCAGTAACAAACAACCACGACAATTCCTTTCATCAACAACCCTATTTTTCAACTCATGAAACTTCAACTTGCCTTCTGTAACAGCCACAACTGAAAAGGCGTCATCTTATGTACATTTCGAAATTGTTGCAGAGGACGATAAAAGCTAGGGGCATTGATTCTCACTAAATTAACTAAAAATCTAAAAAAGAAAGAGTGAAATAATTTCCAAAAGTTTGTTTGCTCTATATTCAAGTGCTTTATTAGTTATTGACTTCTATGAAAGTTACTAGTGTTTGGACAGTAAACGCTAAATTATACTATAGCTTTCATACAGTGACATACCTGAGGAATGATTTTTGAACACTTTGCTTGAACAAATAAAATATTTATAGTCGAAATTTGTAGAAAGTTTCTGAATGGGTAAATCGGAAATGTATGTCTGAGTAGTATACCAAAATTACTCTTGTCTAAAAAATGCCGATTTTTTTTAAAAGACGCCGGACATCAAACATTGTTTGGGAATTTTGACCCAAAAGCTGAAGGAAGATGATAGTAAACTACGGATAAGTTTCAGATGGAAAAAAGGGCATTGAAAAAAAAACTGCTCTGTTTTTTTAAAGAAATCAGTAGTTTCAACTCTAATGCACACAGGCTGATCACTTTTCAGTGAAACAATTTTGATAATTTTCAAAACATAGAAGTTAGGAGGTTGGTTATATGGAAAGGATGGAAAAACACATGGAAAATATGCAGTGAGCGACCCCTTTCTTTGACCCTATTTTTCACACATTTGTTCGTACCCGGTAATTTTTGAGCTGATGCTGTAACTTCAATTAATAGCAGTGGTACCTCTCGTTTGGTAGAATACTTTATAATGATTATTTTGATCAATGACTGAACATATTTTTTTAAGTATGCAAAAATACATAGTTATTTGGTTGTAAAATGTATCGATTTAAATAAAACATTTTCATTGCTACATTATGAGAAATGAAAAATATGCACATTTTGTCTGATACCAGGAATCTGGGAGATATATCCACGATAGAATAGTTTATATTGATTATTTAAATCAACATTTGAACATATTTTTTAATATATTTAACTTAAGCCCGGCAAAGAATGCTAGAATACATAGTTATTTGATCGTTAAATCTAAAATTTATTACAACGAACCTGCAACGCCTCTAGACCTTTCAAAAAAAAAATTTCTTCTTTCTCTGCAAACCAGACCTCCACAGCTTTTATTACCTCCTCGTTGGAAGAAAATTAACGACATTTTAAACTTTTTTTTAGTTGAGAAAAGAGATGATAGTCGGACGGAGCCAAATCTGGTGAATAAGGGGGGTGTTCTAGTAATTCAAACCCTGACTCACGAATTTTTTGCATCGCAACATGAGATTTGTGTGCAGGGGCGTTGTCCTGCAAAAATAAAACACCTTTAGATAGCTTTCCGCGTCTTTTCTCTTTAATTTTTTCCCGTAGAGTGGTCAGTAATGTCGAATAGTAATCTCCAGTTATTGTTCTACCCTTCTCCAAAAAATCAATCATGATTACTCCATGGCAATCCCAAAAAAACTGAAGCAAGAACTTTTCCAGCAGATTTTTGGACACGAAACTTCTTAGGTCTTGGAGAACCGGAGTGTCGCCATTCCATCGATTGTTGCTTTGTTTCTGGATCGTAGAAATGTACCCAAGTCTGATCCATAGTAACAATTTGGTTTAAGAAGTCTACATCGTTTTCAAATCGAGCACAGATCGAACGCGATGCTACTACCCTTGCACGCTTTTGGTCAACATTCAAACATTTGGGGATCCATTTTGCTGCAATTTTTCTCATGTCCAAATTGACATGAACTATATGATGAACGCGTTCGTATGAAATATTCAGTGCTTCAGATATCCGTTTTGCCCAATTCGACGGTCTGATAAAATCATGTCATGAACTGCATCGATATTTTCGGGGACTGACACAGAAACTGGCCTTCCCGATCGGTCATCATCTTCAATGGAAAATTTACCTCTTTTGAAGCTTGCAGTCCAATTTTTCACGGTCGCATACGAAGGTCATTGATCACCAAGGGTCTTAAGCATTTCTTCCTAAATCTGCCTACCTCTTAACCCTTTTAAATACAGGTACTTGATGATGGCTCGATACTCCAATTTTTCGATTTTCACAATTTTGGTGGACATATTTTTTCTTTTAATTTATTGCGTAACTCTGGTTTACTTTTTTAACGTCAAACTATACACTGACACTTCTAATAAGTTATTGTTCGTTGCTATGGTAACGCAATATTTTGTTTATACAGGGAACTGGTCTAGGCTAACTAGATATCAATACATCTTCGTAAATTACGAAATATGTAAAATATTCATATTTTGCCTGATGCCAGGAAAGCTTTGGAGAGACAATGTTTGGAAACATTTTATGTAATCGATGAATTTGAATTAGATTTTCAGAATTATCATCACCCAGGAGGTATATTCATGATAGAATGGTTTTTATTGATTATTTTGATCAATAAGTGAACCTATTTTTCAGGCATTCAACTCCCGTTAGAAAAAGAATGCAAGAATACATTGTTATTTGGCCCTAAAATGTATTAATCTGAATAAAACATTTTTTGTCTGATTCCAGGAAAACTTTGGAAAGACAATGTTTGAAAATATATATAAATAATATATTTATATCTGATTTTAATAATTTTCATCGCTCAGAAGATATACCGGGTGACCCGGAACCAATTTACCCCCCTGTATCTTCGTTATTATCTTATATGGATGTTTCAAATTCGGTACTTCGATTTGATGTTATGAATGTACAATTTAGCAAGTATCAATCCATATATGACACTTCCGGTTTAACCGGAAGCGCATCCAATTTTTATATTTCAAATGGGAAGTATATATTTTTTTTGAAAATTACAATTCGGTATAGAATTACCTTTACAATGATATATCACAATCATACTTTCAATTCACAATCTGCTGATATAAGTGACATTTTATAAAAAAAAAAATACTTTTTGTGTTCCCCTCGTAACGGGAACATTTTCATGCTGTATGCTGTGGAAGATTGAACAATATCATATAAGTAACAATAATTCATGGCCAAACTTTTTACACAATAAGTTTTATGCAGACTAATTATTTTTATCAATACATAGGAATTTTTAATGTTGGTTAGAAACTCAAATAAGTACATACCTATTGAAATACAACAAATGAAAAAACCTCTACAATTTTGTTTCTTAATTATTTTTTATGAAGATAATTTCCATGCTGGTACATTGTATTGAACAATTCAACTTCATGTTAGTTGGCTATGGAATTAAATTTGTTGAATTGTTCTGTTGTTGTGTTTACGCCAAATTGTTGACATTTCGAATGTTCTGAATTGTCTAAGAAAATCATTTGTGAAATGAACAACTACTACCGATTTACCCAAACTGAAAAGGTTGATATGTTGTTGATATATGGGGAAGCAAGGAAAAATTCCTATTTAGCCTTGCGTCTGTACCAGGAGAGGTATTCTAACCGTCCACACCCTAGTAGTAGAAACTATTTTGGAATATTGGAGTCACAGTTAAGGAAAGAACGGAATAATCATGATGGGGAACATGTTATTGTAAGCGAAGATACGGAGATCACTGTTCTAGTAGCGGTTGAAATTGATACAAATACATCATTAATGCAGATCGAATATGAGGCCGGAGTACCTAGAGAAACAGCACGAAAAATTTTGAAAAAACACCGGTATCGTTCATTCAAATATCAAATTCATCAATATTTGTATGAAAATGATGCGCAGAGAAGAATTGCGTATTGTAACTGGGTTATATTGGTATTGGTAGGTATGGATGGTGACTGATGCGCTGCGACCTAGTTGGATCTATTGTATGCCCCATCTTCTTCTGCTATCTCAAGGTGTTCTCGTTTACAGCAGCCCCTCAAGCCTCAATTCCTTCAGGAATTTTAGGATTTTGAGAGGGTCCATTTGTGGTATTTCTTCCACAGTCAGCTGGTGTGATCCCAGTATATTTAATCTTTTGTGGTGTACAGCATAACACTCCATCAATATGTGGTGAGGTAATTCTGGATGTTCCCCACAGAATTTGCAGGTGTTGTCCTCCTCCAAGCCTAGCTTCCTTAGGTGTTCTTTGAGTCTGCAATGCCCCGTTAGAAATCCTGTGATTGTCTTTAGACTAATTTTGCTGAGGTTAATCAGTGTTTTCGATCTTGCTCGGTTGAAATTGCCGAGGAGATCTTTGGCCTGCCTTAGCCCTGGAAGTCTTTGCCAGTATGTTGCTCTCATTGCTTCTTCAGTTTTATTGAGTTCTTCTTGGAAGTGAGATTTTCCAAGTCCGCAGAATGGTTCTGGCCCGATCAGTGAATGGTTCTGGCCCGATCAGTGGCGTTGATGCCCCTTTTCGTGCCAGCTGGGTTATACGAAAAGAAACAGAAAATCCAAATTTCCACTACAATATTCTATACAGTGATGAATCACGCTTTAAGAACAATGGTCATTTCAATAGAAATAATTTACGTTATTGGACACAAGAAAATCCGCATGTGTTCAGAGAAGGAAGACACCAGAATAGATTCGGATTCAATGTTTGGCTAGGAATATTTGGAACCAGAATAGTGGGACCAATTATTTTTGATGGAGCTTTAACAGGTGAACGGTACCTACAAATCCAAAATCTTATTGAAGACATTCCCTTAGCGACACGTCGCGTTATGTATTTCCAACAAGATGGAGCACCTCCACATAATTCGAATGTGGTTCGAGGACATCTTACTAGAACTTTTAACGACAATTGGATTGGTACTCATGGCCCAGTTCGTTGGCCACCAAGGTCACCAGACCTCACGCCAATGGATTTTTTGGTTGGGCTCACTGGGAAGAATAAAGTTTATGCTCATAATAGACCTCAAAATCGCGAGGAACTTGAAGATAGGGTAAGGAGAGCCATTAACGAAATTACTGCGGCTCAACTAGTGAATGTTATGCGGGCATGCTCCAAAAAAATACAAAAATGCATTGACGTTAACGGGCGACAATTTGAACAATTAGATTAATTGAGTCTGTCATAGGTGTTGAATTTCATTTGAATTGAGATATAAAACTTTACATGTTCCAAATGTCTACTATTTTGTAGAAAAATTATCGAAATAAATATTTTGTGCCCACGATTGTGCAGTTTCAAAAATAACTCCAGTCCTATAGAATAAATTTAATTCCATAGCCAACTCACATGATGTTGAAATGTTCAATACAAGGTATAGCATGGAAATTATCTTCATAAAAATAATTAGGAAACAAAAATGCAGAGGTTTTTTTTAAATTTTTTGTATTTCAATATGTATTTGAGTTTCTAACCAACTTTAAAAATTCCTATGTATTGATGTTGAAAAATTAAGTAAAACTAAAATTATAAAAATAATTAGTCTGCATAAAATTTATTGTGTAAAAAGTTTGGGCATGTATTATTGTTACTTATATGATATTGTTCAATCTTCCACAGCATACTTTCATGAAAATGTTCCGTTACGAGGGGAACACAAAAAGTATTTTCTTTTATAAAATGTCACTTATATCAGCAGATTGTGAATTGAAAGTATGATTGTGAAATATCATTGTAAAGGTAATTCTATACCGAATTGTAATTTTCAAAAAATATATATACTTCCCATTTGAAATATAAAAATTGGATGCGCTTCCGGTCAAACCGGAAGTGTCATATTTGGATTGATACTTGCTAAATTGTACATTCATAACATCAAATCGAAGTAACGAATTTCAAACATCCATACAAAATAAAAACGAAGATACAGGGGAGTAAATTGGTTCCGGGTCACCCGGTATACACGATGGAATGTTTCACACTGATTATTTTGATCAATAAATGAACGTATTTAATCAGATATTTAACTTACGTAAGGCAAAGTTTGCAAAAACACATATTCATTTGATCGTAAAATGAATCGATTCGAATACATTACCATCATTACTATTTTACGAAATATGTAAAATATTCATATTTTGCCTGATGCCAGGAAAACTTCGGAGAGACAAAGTTTATGGAAACATATATAAATGATAAGTTTAAATTTGGTTTTCAAAATTGTCATCACACAGGAGATATACTCATGATAGAATGGTTTTTATTTGTTATTTTGTTCAATAAGTAAACATATTTTTTCAGGTATTCAACTTACGTTAGGAAAACTATGCGAAAATACCTACGTGGTTTTTGGTCAAAAAATTTATGAATCTGAATGGAAGATTTTTATTACTATCTTATGGAATCTGAAAAATATTCATATTTCGTCTGATACCAGAAAAACTTTAGAGAGACAATGTTTGGAAATATAAATAAATAATATATTTATATCTGATGGAGATATATCCACGATGGAATATTTTCATTTCTATTCAACTTACGTCAGGCAATTTATGCAAAAATACAAAATCATTTGTTCGAATGACACTCCGGCTGCGCCGTCGTGCTCGAAAAATCGCGCGTTTGAAAGACTTTTTTATCCACTTGTTCTTTAATGATACAACGGACAGAGTCCTGCCGGCAGTACGAAAATACCTCATTTGAGTACGCTAGAAATCGCTTAATATTAGGACTATATGAAACCTACCTGAAGGACAATTTGTACTCATTTCAGAAGCCAATGAAATGCTCTATAAGCGCATTTTTGTCCGAGGGCGCTATCTTTATTAGTTCCAAAGTTAAGTCTTGTTCATACACTCGCAAATTTCGCAATTTTTCTGCGAATAAAATGGCAGCCAGTCATGCCAGACCAATCGTTGATGCAGAATCATGTCGGCAACCATTTCATTCGCAGAAAAATTGCGAAATTCGTGAGGGTATGAACAAGTCTTTATGCGTGCTCGAACTTGTCAGTCAGTTACTCTGAAATTATGAAGCCAGGCACGCGTATTTACAGTTTACACGCCGGCAACGGCTTTTGATACGAAAAATGACCATTCGTGGAGTATATCGCAATTTGGCGAAGACTGGAATACCGCCAGGTGTTTCGGAGTAATAAAAAGGTATTTAAATCGAAAAATCTGGCATGTGTCGAGATTGTACTAAATCTCTAGCTTTGCAACTGATAAATAATCAATGGGCAGATACTATATCAGAAAATCCTTCAGTTCTGCATGAACAGGAGAATATACCTCCTAGGCAAGATTGGTTACCGGGAGAACACACACTTATCGCTCTAAGCAGTGAAGATGTTCGTCAAAGAGTGCAGAGAAAGTGTATTATTTGTAGTCGAATAAGACATTTACAACAAAAGTCCAGTTATAGGTGCAGTGCTTGTGGCGTACGTGCTGTCATGTGTTCCCCAACAACAGAAAGAAATTGTTTCACCTACCATATTCAGCATGGTATCCCAGCCTAAAGGACTGAAAATGTATTTTTGCAACGTTTGATTTCGTTTTCTCCTCTAGTTTGAAATTCAAAAATTTGAATTCATATCAAATTATTTCAATTACATAACTAAAAATATCTTTCCCTTTGAGGCAATGGAGGTACTTCTGGCAGCACAATTTGAGATAAAAGTGAGTCCTGCCAGCAGGTCTTCGAATTGTGGGAGTTATATTTTATTCACATTTTGCTGAATGTACAGCTGGTAGTACGTTACGTCCTGCATGCAGGTTAACTTTATGAGCGGAATAATGTCCTGCTAGTAGGACGGAGCTCTCTGTACAAAAGTCATTCCGGAAGCGCTTCCAGCAGGACAAAGCTCTGTACATTCTATCATTAATATACTATTTCACGTTGAGAATTAAAAAGCTTGATTAATCGTTGAACAACATTTTTTCTACGACCGTACGTTTTTACCCACTTTCCCGCACTCATTTTAGTTTAGAAAGTGTCACTTTTCCGCACTAGTGCGGGAAAGTAAAATATGTTAATTTATCGTTATTAAATGTACATTTCATTGATTTTACCTGTATATTACTATTCAAACCAATATAGGTTTTAATCAATCCACATAACAATCAAACTAAGCTGAGTCAAGTGGTTTGGTGTGGTAACCAAAGATTTGTTATGACAACCAAGTTGTCACCAAGACGTCAAAGTTTCAAGTCGAAGCGTTGTCGAAGTGTCCGATTCTTGCATTTTTTAAATTATTTTCAATAAAAGCAATATTTTAATAGATTCGTCAGATGAAGAGCTCCCAGAAGCAATATTAAAGGCCGCAGATGAGGTAAATTCAGACTTGTTACCAAGTAAATCACGAAGTAAAGATACAAACAGCAATACAACCAATTTTTAAACTGGTGTAAGGAAAAAGGAGTGAATAGCTTCAGAGAACAGGTTTTTTTGACGTATTTTTCCGAGCTGAGTAAGGTACTGAAATCCAATACCCTATGGTCGCGTTACTCGATGGTGAAATGTTTACATTAATATTAATAATAATTAGTGGATTTTCATGGAATGTTTTGTATGTTGAAATAAAATATATATTTTCAATGTGCTTTTTGAATCTTTACGCGGTCGTAGAAAAAATAATGTTCCTAATTCATGCGTAAAGTGTCTTTCCCGCCCTTGACTGATTGCCCGAACTCCGCTTCGCGTCGTTCGGGTCAACGGCAGTCGCGTGCGGGAAAGTAACACTTTCCGCACTTGCTAGGAAAATAACTATATTTTTTATTTTCAGGTTCTGTGAGGACGAAACAGCCTTTCATAAACTATTCTTGAAACAATTCAGCCAGGCTTTTGGGGATTACTGAGATCAGTTCTGGCCTTAGGATTGGTAGTTTCCCTGATCTATCCTTGGCTAGTCTGTCAGCATCCTCAAGGACACATAAGTGTCCTGGGAACCTTTTTTCGACTGGCTTTTCCTCGTTTCGCCAGGTTTTCAATGCATTTCTACAATCGAACACCAGCTTGGATGTGTTCTTGTTTGATCCCAGTGCCAGCATGACCGCTTTGGCCTCCAAATAGTCAATAACTCACTGGATCTCAGCTTTCACTAAGCATCCGCGTCAATTTTCCAGATAAGTTGTTTTGTTGGGGAAGTACTTTACTTTGAAACCAGCGCTGGACTGACATTCAGGGGGAAGGGAAAGGTGGATAATGTTGGTTCCAGTGCAAATTGGATAGACATTGGGAATTGAATAGTTTTCTGAGAGTAATTAGCTACTTCCTGTACCCGTTCAAACGCCACTGATACAGCTTATTGTCAAACTTCAATCTATTAACGTAACTAACTTTTCGTTTTCATTTAAAAAATCAGATTCTTGTAACAGACTGATCGTTCACAACTTTCGATCATTCCATGTATGTATATGCAGGTGTGACGTTTCATTTGAATGTTGGATTCATTATGTAAGCGGCCTTGTACTGTATTTTCAAGCCCTATGCACCATTTGTTAGTAGATAATGATAACGTAACATTTATGTAAAAATGCGATGGAAATACCTTCATTTGAATTTCGACTTTTCACGAGGATATGAGATACAAAACATTACGTGAAATAAAATGTGATTGAGAATGTGAGAAGTAGAAGGACGACACAAATTATTGAGCTAGCGGGGAAGCATATGAACTAAATTTATCTGAATATGGTTCGGTTAGGAGCACATATTCTCGCTTATACGGGAGTGGTTAAAATTATATTCAAACAATTTCAGTGAAATGATATTGAATTTCATTTAAATTACATTTTTTGGGACTTTATTCAAAGTATTACTGAATTATTTATGCCATGTTTCAAATCTATGCGATAGCGGTCCCATCGAGACTGACCTTCGAGCTTAGTCTTCACATCCCTTTGTCGTCACTTTTTAGACATGCCAAACATCCCTTTTCCAGTGCCTGGTCTTCCAATGAAAGGCAAAACTTTGGAACTCACTACCACGGGAAGTGTTTCCTGAGGCATATAGCCTACAGAAATTATAGAATTTTCCCATTCGTGGGAAACAAAACATAAAAAAGTTACAGTTTCTGTTTTTTTTCTGAATAGACTTGGCATCGTTGATGTTTAATATAAATGGAGTAGGTATAACTCCTGATGTTGAGTACTGCGATGATGACTAACAAGTCTGAGAGGTTCTATACGGTTGCACCTATTATCTTATCAACATTTTTATATTGTTGTTAACTCATTATTTTTGACTCCGTTTGTTACGTGTTTCGTTCAAATGTTGTTCCTTGCACTACACCGTACTGATGATTGCTCTTCATTCTGAGTTTTACATTCATTATTTTGCTTTTTTTTTTGATAATTTACCTAATATTGCAGATAATAATGTTATAAGCTTTTGTGGTTGTCCAACCCTGGATTTACGTTGACTCTGAAAGGGTGAATATTTCTAAAAAACTCCCAAGTAATAATAATAATTTTATTTCCGTAAAAGATAATAACAATGAAAGAATTACATGATATAGGAAATACATACAGGAGAGAGCCACAGAAGTCCTTTAGGACTTGTACGTGAGTACTTTCAATAATTTACCACTATCAATCAATGCTGTGAGACTTCAATTGAAAAAAAATTAAAAATATTTCAAAAAATAAAAAAAATCTTGAAAATAAATAACATACAAAAAATTTTAAGTTAGAATTCCCTGAATCAATATTGTATTGAAATAATAGTATTTTCTGTAAAATTCAGAATAAATAATTCCATTTACTTTTTATTATGCATTAAAAAACTTTGCTCAGGCACCTCTCTTGCAATTCAATCAATTCAATATTTGTTTCAGTTGAGTAATTTCATATATTCATCATAGTGTGTAAGGTTTTTCTTGGTGTGCTTATGATCCATCTCTTCAGTTTCGTTTTGAATGCATTTGGATTAGGTTGATTTCGGATTAATTCTAGTAATTCAATATACATATATATGTGTTGGTCCAAAAATTTAAAAGACCTTTGACCAATCTTTTTATTTGTTTTGATAGTTCTAGTTTTTCCACTTTTCTTGTATCGTGTATTATGTTCATGGTCTATTTCATCTAGTTCGTATTTTTTTATGCTGTATGGTGAGGATTTTTAAACAATATATTTGACTAACATCCATGAGGTTGCTTTCATCGAATAATAGATCTTAAGGGTAAGTACGTTTCTCATTCAACATTTTTGGACAACTTCTACTTTTGCAAAATCGAGTAGACCAGAGAGAAATATATAGGTCCTATCTGGGGTATGTTGAGAATTTTTTTCAATTGTCTAAATGTGTATAATATAGATCTCAGTTTTTTTACTAATGATGAGATATGTATATCCCATTTTAGGAATCTGTATTTTGTGTGATCTACTTTATTTATTTCATACTTTTTTGTGTTTTCTGTAACTGTGATATCACTATAGTTGGGAACGGTGCTTTAATTGCAGCTGAATAGAATGTAATTCGTTTTTTCAAAATCAATTGTCAAGGACATTTCGTCGAACCATGTTTTTATTTTTAGCAAGTCTTCCTCTGCGGATTCAACATTTCCAATGATGTTCATGAATGTAATACTACTGTATCATCGGCGAATGAAGAAAATTATGCCAGTACTATTCAGATTCAATAGTCCGTTTATATAAATCGAGAATAGTATTGGACCCAGTACAGTGCCTTGTGGTTCACCAAAAACATAGTCCATAGTGTTGCGAAATAGTTCCTATCCTATTAGCGAGAGACCCTATTTGTATAACTTCCTGGATCATGAAGAGATATTTAAAAATCGTCAAATTTGATAGTTACAAGAGAAGTTGATTTATTAATATGTATAAACCCTAAATAAAGTGACGCCCAAACATGTTTTTTCGTTTGATGGGTGTTTTGATCAACATTGAATTTCGTTATTTTTTTAAAGAAATGTAATCAAACAGACAAGAATCAATTCTTATTCATTCCAAATCCAAGTCATCGACGATTCATTCTGATTACAAAGAAACATAAATTGTCGTCACAGGTTTCGTTTGAAAGATTATATACCCCTTGGTTCATCTCATTTCCATTCACATGATATTGAGAAAAATACCCAATTTATCCAAGTTACTTTATACTGAGACACTTTGAACAACAACGTTCGCGAATATTTTGGTGTCTTTCTGCAAACAAATTCGAATTTTATAAGCGTTTTACGTAAAATAACGAACTAATGTATCGGGAATAATTTTGTATCTACTTTGAAAACGATTTTCACAGATTGTTATACAGGGTTACCCAAGTTACCCAGGGTTAAACAGCCAAACGTTCAGGATCGGTTTTTCAGATGAAAAGGAAACTTTTTTTCTCATAAGAATGTGTTCTAACTTGCTTCGTTTTCGAAATACAGAGTGTTCAACGTTTTTAGAAAAAATCAGTTTTTTATCAATAATTTAAAAACTTTTTTGCTGATTTTGATAAAACTGCCACGCTTATTTGCGGTAATAAGGGCCTTCTTTCAAAGTATTTATAATGGAAATTTTAATTACAGTAGCGTCCCAAAGGGTAATATTAATTGATATTAGGACAAATTATTGTACTCCACTGTGTTTTTGTATATTTATTTTTTTTAGGATTGAGCAATTAGAAATACAAATTTTTTTGTCTGTTTAAATTTTTTTGTATCTCACTTCATTCAATTCAAAAACCGTTTCCCTGCATGTGACATGAAAAAAGTATCTAAGTAATTGATTTTAATTTTTTAGGAAACGAAAAAACAAAATTTCAAAAAACTGCTCAAAATGACCACCATTTTTTTCAATGCAAAGTTCGCACCTGCGAACGACAGATTCTGCAGGTGTACAATGTGATCTCTGGTGCTGCTTGAACAATTCTTTCCCGGAGAGTACCTTCGTCGTTGATGGGCTCAGCAGTAACTTTGGTTTTCATTGCACCCTATCCAATAATCCATAGGGGTTAGGTCAGGAGAGCTCGCAGGTCAAGGAACTTTGACACCCTATATCTCGAAAACGAAGCAAGTTAGGACATATGATCATAGGAAACAAAAATCTTATTTTTGCCTGAAAAACCGATCCTCAACGTTTGGCGGTTTAACTGTATATTCCTTGTTATTATCAAAGTGAGTTGTAACAAACGCAGTAAATAATAAACAAAAACATGAACTTTAGGATAGTATAACTAGACATTCATCAATACCTCTACGAGACTCGCGCGAGGCAATATTTTACCTTCTTCCTGTAATCAAGAAAGTTCGACCTCGAACACTGTTATTTTAACACCTGGTAACTTCTCGAAATGTTCAGTTCGTTTCAACGGGTCAGAAAATTCTAATTCGATTCATTTTTAGGCAGTGTTTTGACATATAAAGAATGTTCGAATATCTCGGATGACATTGCATTTTGTTGTTTATCTATGCTTCTCAAAGGCATAGCTGCTATTTGGTGGCAAGGCATACGCCAACATTATCGAGCTGTTCCAAAGTTTGAAAGATGCTCATTCACAAAAATACCACCTCAAGGAGATCTTTTCTGAATGAATCAGCCGTATACTTTGAAAAGAGGGGCCCAGTTGGATATGATATATGGACTTCTCTCACTAATCTTGAATTTGATCCCTTCAGCGATAAAAGCCACTGAAGAGGTTTATGGCCTGAAAATTTCGTAAACTTTTGTCCAAACAAGTAAGGTCTGAAATGGTTGCAACTTCAGACGATAGCAAGAAGCTATTTTCAAAAGTCGAATAGTTGACTTCCGCTGGGTTCAGTTTTCTCGAAGTGTAACATATAGGGGAGGTCATTTTGGGACAATATGGACCTTAGAGCGTAATTTGACAAATATGTCAATAGTTCGAAAGGTTTTTCAGAATTGGGATATGTTAGGACAGGTTCTGAAACGAGAATATTTCAACAAATGTTGAAACATTTAATAAATTCAGTAGTGTGATCTACTCTCTCGTTTTTCTTCAGACACTTTGTCATTGATTTTTGATGTGGATGTGGAGAAATTCCTTATGAATCCCCTCTAGGATCCCAATAATCCCAAGAACGATTTTACGTCCTTTTGAGTTTTTGGTTTGGGAAACTTCTGAATAGCGACAATTACCCCCATTTACTCTAATTATTTTAGAATTAATTCGGCTTAGATTGTTAACTGGAATTTTTTGGTCATTTTGGACAATAACCCACCCAAAATGTAGCACTGAAAACTATTTTTAAAGAGCTTTCCAATGATGTATCCCATAAGGGGGGTGTCCATTTAAACTTCAGAAGTGGGGGTTGATGGGACGGAGGGGTGAGACTATGGAGGTTTGCTCAAATGCCATTTTGAATCCTCCGATCTGGCCTCGATACAGATTTGAACATTTCTTGTTATATTTTTTCATTTCGGAGATATTCCCTCTGCCAAATTTTTGATTCTACCGGGTGTAACAGGATCATGGTACACCCCCCGTATCTCCGTTAGTTTTAAAGGTAATAGATTAAAATTTGGGATATCCCATATACATTGTAAGCGGCACTTTTTAACCTATAAATGATTTTTTTTTTCACTTCCAACTTCGCCTGAAGTGATACCAACTTTTGATTTTTAAATGGAACACCCTGTATATTATTACATTTCTGAAATATGCATAATTTTCTGAATCCAATGATACTGACATTTCAAACGTCGAAATTTTTATAATTTAATTTTTAGTTTTCCATTTAAGTGTGTCATGATGGATCCGATTTATTTCAATTGACCCGTCTAATACTAGAAAAATCGAAATCCCGTCAAAAATACTAAATTGCGTTTTTTTATGAGCAAATAAAGTTCATCGTAATCGTTTTTAGGGTAAAAATCAATTTTTTCAAATGGAACCATATTGGTACCGTGGTACCATTTATTAGTACTATTAATAAGGAATTTATCCATACCTGGTAATAAAATGTGCGATCAATACAATCAAAATTACAGCTAAAAGAAAATAAGAAAATGCAATTATTTTGTTCTACTTTAATACTAAGAAGTTACTAAGGTGGCTTTGAAAACAATGAAATTATTTCTTCAGATTGTCAAATAAATATTTGTTGGTTAATCGGTGTTTTTATTGTATACCTATTGGAAAAGTTTTTACATTTGTTGTTATTTTTGTTCAAAATGCCGCATATTTATACAAGGGATGAAAAAGTGGACATGTTAATTATTTATGGAGAATGTAGGAAAAATGCTGTTGCGGCTAGAAGCCTTTATGCCGACCGATATCTTGATAGACAATGTCCAACGAGAAATTATTTTAATCGTCTTGAAAATCAATTCCGAAGAGTGCCTAACCATGATCCCGAGGAAAACGTTACCATTAACGAAGGAACGGAAGTTAATGTTTTAGCTCGAATAGAAGTTGATAAGACTGTTTCTTTAAGGCAAATTGGGTTTGAATTGGAAATTAGTCATACCAAACGGTAAGCAGTCGAATCTTGCACAAACATAATTATAAATCTTTCAAATATCAATTGCACCAGCACCTGTCCGAAAATGATTATGAACGTAGGATGGAATATTGCAATTGGATCTTGCAGAATAATGTGCAGCCGAACAATGCTTTTTTGGGAAGGATTTTATTTTCGGACGAGTCTAGGTTTACAAATATGGGATTATTTAACCGACAAAATACAAGGTATTGGTCACAAGAAAATCAAAATTTACTGCGGGAGGGTAACTTTCAAGTGCGGTTCGGTTTCAATGTTTGGCTTGGAATTCTCGGTCGTAGAATCATTGGTCCAATAATATTTTAAGGACCCTTGAATGGAGCTAGATACTTAGGATTTCTGCAAAACGAAATTGAGGACAGTTTAACTGAATTACCTGTCCATTTACGACAGGGAATGTATTTCCAACAAGATTGAGCTCCTCCCCATAATTCAAGAACAGTAAGTGATTACCTTGAACAGGCATTCGAAGAAAACGTAATTTCGACGAATGGTCCTGTGCGATGGCCTCCAAGGTCACCTGATTTGACACCTCTTGATTTCTTTGTTTGGGGATATTTAAAAAACATGGAAGACCTGGAGTTGCGAATAAGACGCGCAGGTAATAGTATAACGGCCCAGCAATTAGCAAACGTTCTTCAAGAAACAGCTAAGCGAGTTCAGAAGTGCATTGACGTTAATGGACAGCATTTCGAACAATTGTTGTAATGTTTTGTGTTAATTTTTTGTATTTCAAAGCTACCTTAGTAACTTCTTAGTATTAAAGTAGAAGAACATAATTGTATTTTCTTATTTTCTTTTAGCTGTAATTTTGATTGTATTGATCGCACATTATTTTACCAGTTATGGATAAATTCATTATTAATAGTACTAATAACTGGTACCACGGTACCAATATGGTTCCATTTGAAAAAATTGAGTTTTACCCCAAAAACGATTACGATGAATTTAATTTGCTCATAAAAAACGCAATTTAGTATTTTTGACGGGATTTCGATTTTTCTAGTATTAGACTGGTCAATTGGAATAAATCGGAACCATCATGGCTTAAATGGAAAACTAAAAATCAAATTATAAAAAATTTCGACGTTTGAAATGTCACTTATGTGGTATCAGAAGTGTAATAATATATAGGGTGTTCAATTTAAAAATCGAAAGTTGGTATCACTTCCGGCGAAACCGGAAGTGAAAAAAAACATTTATAGGTCAAAAAGTGCCGCTTATTATGTATATGGGATATTCCAAATTTCAATCTATTACCTTCAAAACTAACGAAGATACGGGGGGTGTACCATGACCCTGTTACACCCGGTATATACTGAAAGCCATAATTATTAGATACTTTCTTTTATTAAAACTACCAAACTACAAAATTACCGCACTATTACTCCTGAAGATGCTAAATCAGTTGGCGAAACGAATGTCAAATGAATTTGATGCAGTTTCCGTGTTTGGGTAATGTTCTATATTTTCGAAATATATTCACCGCAAGGGTTCCAATAGGTATATTAGATATGAGATTTTGAGGTTAATTGATACTTTTTTCAAAGCACATTTAGGCCAGGGCCAATTTCATCATGGAAGGAAATCAATCATCGGTATTTCGCTTCGAAACTTGCGATATAATATTTTCCTGTCGTTTCTAAATAGACGTAATGACCAGCTATTAGGTATGTACTCGTAGTTCTTGATGAAGAAGAATTGCAAGTAATGCTCATACTTTTGCCTCAAAACTCTTTCTTCCTTTTCATGAGTTATTTATTATTAGGTAATTTCAATATTTAATTCGAATTTAATTATCCAAGAGCTGTGTGTCATTACTTCTTCTCACATGAACGGATTCATTGGAGTTATTAATAGAATTAAAGAAATTGAATAGTCTCGATACGTGATTCACAGGAAGTACCTACGTATATTTTTTGCAATAATCAAATGTCATAACGTCTCATTAAACATGAGGTAATTTTAATTCTGTTCCGTCGGTTTCAAAAAGATATATTGAGGTCTTGCGATTCAAATACCAAAATTTAGGGGGCTAATTTTTGGTAATTGAATAGGATTATTTCTCTCAAATATAGGACTCAATCGGTAAAAGTAGTATAAAAACGCAAAATTGGATGTCTTATGTTATTTTACGATTTTTGAATGATTCCGGTAGAAAGTGCCTCCAAATCATAAATCTTCTCTTCTAGATATGGTCGGTAATCCATTGTGAATTTATGGTGAACGGTGACATTGATCAATTGTTTGAGCGACAAGTACGGGAAACTTGAAAAACCAGTTGTTTTTGGACAATGATTTAGTCGATGCATATTCGTATATGCATTTCGATGCATGCACTTTGCTATTATTTTCATTTGCGTATTGTGAGTCATCAAGGTGATAACATATTTCAAGGCTATGGTTACAATGAAGGTAAAATATTTCCGCGTAATGTTGATCATCAAGAATGGTGTTTGTAAATATTTCACGCATCAGATATCTAATGTATAATGAGATGCTGAAAGATGATATCCCTGTAAAAAAACTGTTATATGGTGTCATGCTGTGAGCCGGTTTTCTCGAATGAATAGAAATGTTTCCATTATTTTCCTAGTTGATAAAAAAAAACAGGGAAGTAAATTCGAGATTTTACATGAGCTCAAAAATTATTTGAGTACATCAAAATATAGCAATGTTGTTTTAAAAACAATACATAGGATTGAGATGGACGGAGATGAATTTCATAATACAAATTTGAGTCCTGGTACAAGCTCAGCTTATGATGACTCAGTAGTAAATTTAGAATCAGATTCTGCTGTTCAAGTAGAAAATGACTCTTTTTTAGAATTCAGAACTGCAGAAAATGGATTTCGCTGATGCTGTTGAACATTCAGTCGGTAAGAAACAAAACACATGAACTGTATGTATTTTTAGATAGCCAAAATTTACCTGATATAGTTTTACTAACTGAGCACTGGCTCGAAATGGAAGAACCTCTGCACGTGCCTAATTACATTACTATTGCAAAATGTTCAAGGCAGAATAGCCATCATGGTGGCACATTGATCCTCATTCATACGGATTTCATTGAAAGAAACGATTTTATCGAGATAAAAAAATATAATATTATGTTGATTGAGAAGGAATTTGAATTTTCGTGTATATATAGTAAAAATAAAAATTTATTCATTATTTGTTTGTACCGTTCACCACTATCCAGTGAAAACAATTTTTTAGAAAGATTGGATATTTTGCTAGGACAGATTCCTTGTAAAGCGTCTGTGATACTCACTGGAGATTTCAATATAAACTTTAGGGACAAAATTTCAATCTCTACAAAATCGTTAGAGAATTTATTAATTAGTTTCAATTTAGAGATGCATGTTGAATTGCCAACCCGTCACTCAAAATTTTCTAGTTCAATTATAGATTATGTTTGTTCTAACATGAAAAATATCGAATGCGACGTCATCAATGCAGGCCTTTCGGATCATGAAGCAGTCTTATGTAAGATACCTCAAATATTTGAAATACCCAACAGAACACAACGTATTGGAAGAATATTTAGTAGACAAAACTTTGATAAATTCAAGAATAATTGTGAATGAAGCAAGGACATGCAACGACCCTTTAACTAAATATCATTCTATGCTTTCTTATGTATTCAATAAGAGCTTTCCGCTCAATAGAATTAAGACTAAAGCCAAAAAACCTTGGTTAACAAAAGGTATTAAAGTATCTGCAAAAAATCTTCGATCCCTTCATTTAATTAAAAAAATTGCCAGTGATAACGAAAACTTTATTTCTATTAATAACAAGTATAGGTCCATTTATAGAAGAACCTTGAGAGCTGCTAAACAACTACACTATAGGAACAAAATAGAAAATGCAAGACATAAGCAAAAAGAAAGCTGGGTAATTGTCAATGACTTGAGAAGTAAAAACAGCTCCGTTCCAGTAAAAACAAATTTAGAATGTAACGATATCAATGAATATTATTGCTCAATAGCAGAAACTATTTCCAAACAGATTCACTCTCCAACCGATCCATTGAGTTATTTGAAACATATCTCTGTTTCGGAGTCTTTCTTTTTCGCGCCTACAGACATCGTAGAGATGAAGCAAATTTTCAATGAAATAAAAAATAAAAATGCATCTGGGTGGGATGACTTATCGTTACAAATATTTTCATATCTCTCTGAGTTCGCCCTTGAGGTACTAGTTGAGGCTGTAAATTTTTCATTTCTCACAGGAGTTTTTCCATCATGTTTGAAAAACGCTATAGTCATTCCATTACATAAGGGGGGTGATCTCAATGTTACCCACACTTTCGAAAATAATAGAAAAACTCGTGAAAAAAAGAATAATGGCTTTTCTGAATAAGCACAATTCTATTAACCCTACTCAATTTGGATTTCAAAGAGAAAAAGGCACAAATGATGCAATTTTCAACCTTTTACAAAATGTTTATTTGAAAATGAATGATAAAGAAGTTGCTGCAGCGGTTTTTTGTGACTTGACAAAGGCCTTCGACTGCGTTAATCACAAAATATTGTTGCAAAAATTAGAGGTATATGGGTTCAGGAAGAGTTATCCAGTGGTTTGAGTCATATTTATCTGGAAGAACTCAAAGCGTATCTCTTCAAGGCAGCTTATCGCACAAACTAGAAGTTAAATGGGGAGTACCTCAGGGGTCAGTTCTGGGACCAACACTGTTTTTAATTTATATAAATGATCTAACCTCAATTAATATATCCGGAGAGTTCACCCAATTCGCAGATGACACCACAATACTTTGGCATGATAAAGATGACTCAAAACTGTATCAAATGGTGGAGAATGATACTGGTGAAGTGAAAAATTGGTGTGATGCTAAAAAGCTCTCCTTCAACATATCCAAAACTAACATTCTCAGTTTTAAATGTAATCTTCCAGAAATTCATTTAGGAAATCAAGTGATAAGTTGTAGGTCAGACACAAAATTTCTAGGTTTACATATTGATGATAAACTGAAATTTGAAGATCACATTGAAAGACTCAGACGAAAACTATCATCAGGATATTTTGCAGTAAGAACCACTTCATGGGAACTTGGTGAAGATATGGCAAAGAGTGTGTATTATGCATTAGTTGACTCACATCTAAGATATGGAATTTGTTTTTGGGGATCATGTAGTCAATATCTTTTTAATACGGTTTTTGTTTTGCAAAAAAGAGCAGTTAGGTATATGTGCAGAGCTAAATTCCAGGATTCTTGCAAGCCACTTTTCATTAAACATAAAATTTTACCACTACCGTGCATTTTTATTTTAGAAGCAGTATGTCTCATTCACAGTAACTTTAAAAACGAAATCCATACGATTACCCATTATAACACCAGACAGCCACTAAATATAAAATTACCAATTCCAACATTGACACAGGTTAAAAATTCTATAATTTATAATGGTAAAAAATTATTTAATCATCTACCCAACAAGACAATAGAAGAAAATTTAAAAATTCCGTAAAAAATCTTCTTCTGGCAAAGGCTTTCTACTCATTAGATGAATTCTACTGTGAGAAGCTTTAGTGCTGTGAAATTCAACTTCGTCATCCCTTCTTAGCTATTTTATATTATGATAATTGTTCTAAGGTTTATTTTTTACTGATATTTTCCTAATTTTTTGTATATATTTTCTTATATTTTCATAATCTTATATTTATACATTTTTTTGTTGACGATGGAAATTTTCTATAAATTTTTATTCTAATTACCTGTGTGCCAATTATGATGTATTTTTATTTATTATTCAATGTGTACTGGTATTTTTATATTTTTACTTGTTTGTAGTTGACCATTACGGTGAAAATATCGTACCAATTCTATTTTATTTACTTTTGCGCATAATATGTTGTTTTTAATTCATTATTTATTTTGTACCTGTTTGTTGTGCATGTATGGTATGTATGCGTATATGTATGTGTATGCATATATGTATATATATATATATATATATATATATATATATATATATATATATATATATATATATATATATATATATATATATATTGTATTTATATGTAGAAACACAATAATTATTGTTAGGTATTTTCTTTTATGTGACTTTGTCAATAAGAATTATGTTCTTTAGACAATAAAGTATATTTGATTTGATTTGATAGAAAAACCTCACAACCATGAATTGATAATTATGGTAAAGAGGCAGGTATCTCAAATAACATTTATGAATTTCACATAGGTAAGGTGTTTATAATATAAATAAGTAATACCTGTTGAGAACACAGCCGACAGTGAAAATCAACCAAAACAATTTGTTTTTTAAAATGTCTATGGAATATGACGGATAATTTTGTTCCAAAATGAAAATCTTTATTTCCAGCATATTAATAATTACTGATTCAAATATCAAGTTACTGGCAGGCCTGGTCATTACTGGAGAGCTATCTGTAGCTATAAGAATAATACATATCTCAGACATCCCTTACAACACAATATGTGTGTCTCTTCAAGGCTACGGCTCTCAAGTCACAAACATTACATCAGGGATGACACAAGGATCGTACATGAGACTCATGTTTTTAATTTACATTATTAACATATCTGTTAGCTTTGAGAACTGCAAATATCTTATCGTATGTAGATGATTTTAAAATACTCCTAGAATTAAGAAATATTTCTGATTGCGACAAACTGTAAAGTGATCTGAATAGGTTTAAGTCTTACTGTAAGGAAAACAACTTATTTCTGAATTCTGGCAAGTGGGTTACTCTCAACCCAGTATCTGCACTTGTGTCTGGAACAGATGTTTGAGAGTAGATCTGGAATTGCAGTAAGTAGTTCAGTCACAACTTTATAAAACTATAGAAGACGGTCAAAATCGTTTTCATTTTCATGTTAAAAATAATATGTAATCACCAAAACGATTCACTATAGACCCTAAGTACTTTTGGAATTATTTCTCCAAGGAGAATCCTAATATTGAAATGTTCGGAGAGTATCATTAAAAAAAATTTGGAAGGGTAGAGAAAGAGAGAGAGAATATATGATTATTGTACATAAGAAAAACTCTTGTTGACAAACACATGAATAAAAATTTACAGTATATGGATGAACATATATAATGTTACTGTCAACAATTGATGAACAATTCACATGATAAAAATAATAATAAAAACATAAATATTGAGCGTTAATTGAATACTTTTAAAATACATAAATTTAACAATAACAGTAAATGTAAACCCAAAGTGTATCACCGTAAAATTCTTTCAAGCTGTAGTAGGCCTTATCACTTTTTTTAGATTTTTAGTTTTGTTTCTAAAAACCTGGAGACTCCTCTCTTTAAAATCGCATGGTATTTTGTTGTACAGTTTCACTCCATTATAAATTAGAGAATTTTTCACTAGATTGGATGTGGAAACAGGAAGCTTCAAGTGAATTTCGTTCTGGCGAGTATTAAGAAGAAAATTAAGACAAGAGTTATGATTTTATGATCATTAAATAAAGGTTTACATGAAACTCTAAATTTTGCTTTAAAATCTACCTAATTTCCCGTTTCTGAAGTACAAATACTGACTGGAATAGTTGATTGTTACATACCCCCCAGAAAGATATACCATAGTGTAAATGGGAAGTCTATGAGTGCATAATAAACCGATTTGGCAGCAGTAAATCCTTATTCGTTTGACACTGTTCTCAAAACATAACAACCAGAAGCCAGTTTTTTATTTAATTGAGTTATGTGCTCTTCGAAATTTTAAATTACTGTCCAAAAGTAATTTTGCTGAATTCTTGTTTACTATCGGTTGACTTCCTAAATGCACAATTGATATACAACATTTTAATGCAATTACACTTGTTTTTTTAGAATTCAGAGAGAGTAAATTAGTGAACCAATTCTGGATTTTCCCCATGTCAGAAGATATTAATTCGTGCAGTTTACTTTTATCTTTATGGTGCCATAGTATGGTGGTGTCGTTCGCAAATAATGAGAATTTTCCAGAAATTGGTAACATGAACAGGACCTAGTACAGAGCCTTGGGGTACTCCACATTTAATTTCTGCAGTATTTGAAGGTGTTGATAGTCTCACATATTGCTTTCTATCAAAGAGATACGAGTTGAACCATTCAAAATCGTTTCCTCTGAATCCGTACTGTCAAAGTTTGCACAGCAGTATATCCTGGTTGATACAATCAAATGCTCTCGAAAGGTCACAGCACTGCTGCGACAGCTTCATTATAATTAATTTCTCTATAAATCATTGACATAAATTAATGTATTGCGCCTGAGGTACCCTTTGATTTCTGAAAAACATACTGCTGTGCACTCAGTATTCTGTTATTTATCAAAAATTCCATAACTCTTGTCTTCACCAGTTTTTCGATAGTCTTTGCTAGTGTGGGTATTAATGAGATAGGCCTAAAGTTGGCAGGACTATCACCCCCTTTGTGAAGAGGTATAACAACCGAAGTTTCAGGAATGAAGGAAAACTTCATTAAGCGTGGGGAGTGGTGGTAAAAGTAATACAGAGTATATCCTTTTCTTGGATTTCTCACGCCACAGTGTTTTTGATGGAATTAAAATACCTGTTAGAGCCATGTATAAACTTTTATCTTCAAATTCGATAATAACGATAATTGAGACAGGGTCATGTACATTCATTGATAGTGCGATAACTTAGTTTCATTTTCATTGATTACTAATTCCACGCATTTGGATTAGTTCAGCATCAGTGATTAATTCTCAATTGACGAAATGAACGATCGCATTGTGGGAGCATCGGCAGGAAGAGAAATCAACAATATCACTGAATGATTTTGATGGGAGGATGTTAAACGCCCAATTAGTTTGACCTGGTCTACCATTCTTCACTCACATGAATAGACTATCAGTTATATGTTGTTTTTTATACTTTTCAACAAAGTTTGTTTTTACACTTGTCAAGGAGAGTCTACTTGATTGTCTGAAGAACAAAAATCTCATGATCCCTAACAATAAATCATCTATGAATATCCTCAAAACATAAAAAATCGTAGCGTTAACACACCTCTTACTAGGCACCTACTATATGGATCAATTTTGTGGAACCACGAAATTAAGCTCCAAAATAAAAACTTTCTTGTACCTAGATAGGTACCACATTTTTGTTCTTGAACAAATGAGAAAGTTTGTGTGGTCCCTTTTGAAATTGTCTATTCTTCTCGATTTCACATTTATCTGAATAACAACAAAATTGCCAATGCACTATTTTCAGAATACTGTAAACTTCATTACAGGTGGCATCATGCTCTTACCAACCCTATTTATTTTTAGTGTATTTTTTCAATAATCGAGTACCTACTCTCAGGAAGTAAAGTGAAATGGGAAAAAAATTTTACCCGATATTTCTCAAAAGAGTTCATTGGACATTAATTATTTACAGTAGAAACACACATTTTTTACCAAACATCTTTTTGCAACAAAATAATTTGGCTTATCAGTAATTTCACTGCGATGATGCGCGCGTCATAAAACGACGAGTGCGCAATGCTCCACTTGTCGACTTGTCCAGGAATTTCGTAAAAGTTCGAGGAGGTTTTCTAACTAAGATATGGTTTAACATTTTCTAACTCTATAGTAATGTTGTTTCCATGTCAAATCGCTTCAGGAGCACGCATTGAAAGAAATTATTTGATTAACAAATTTTGAAAAATGCACACTCAAAGCCGTCGCATTATTTTTGTTTTACAATGTTTACAGCTCATTGAAACTTGAGAAAAGCAGAAAAAGGTATTTTTTCAAGGATTACCGGTTTTTTGAAATTTTGAGTGGCGGGGTGGCCGGGGGAAGGGATGATGGGTCTATTTCCACGCACTATTAACAAGCACTCTACTGCATTTGCTCAATAAGTGTAAAATGACTGAACATGCCTCTTACGATTGAGTAATTCATCCACATGGACGAATTCAACTCTCTCGCCAAAAGCTGTTGTTTGTTTTTTGTAAGTACATAAAAAAATAATTTATGCTAAAAACTTCTGCTGTTTGGTGTTTCTTATTCGTTACTCATATAGGTATATGAAAAAGCAGCAGATATTTTCATAACTTATTTCTTTAAATATAACAAAATATGTAGGTTAGGTTAGGTAATTTCAAAATGCTGCCAAAATGGCCCTTGACCAGCTGTGCGTCTGCTGGCAGCATTTGCTCATACCTTTAGTAAGCCTCAACACAGCCCAAAAGGTTTTGAGCGGTTTCCGGACCTGTCACTTCACTCATGTGATAGTCATAATGGGCGACACTCGTAAATCGCGGTTTTTTGGGCATAACTCTGAATCTTGACCTCGTTCGCGGGTCAAACTTGGCAGAATGTATGTCCAGGACCATATCTACTGAAATATAAAATCAGCACAAACTGATTGGTTTTCAAAGTCCCCCCCTCCTTAACCTTGACCTGGAGAAATTCGAAAATTGCATCTAGGCGATTTGGGGCAACATCAAGAATGATATTTCATGCCCAGCAGACGGTTTTCTCTCCTGTCAGTAAATCGTATAGGCAGCTCTTTAACTATATGTAACAAGAAGTTGATCAAACTTCTATTTTCCATATTACCACCTGTCGTTACTAAAAGAGGTGCTTTATATTCAAGCATTGAGTTTTTGAATAACCTACCTATTTATAGCCATAAAAATAAATAAAAAACTTCTCATGATACATTTTTTTGATTTAGAACTTCATTCAGTGGTCGAATATCGTCAGTTTGTTTTTTTTATAATAATTGATTGTTGGTATATCCTCTATTTATAAATATTTGTTGACTACTTTTACTTATTGAGTTTGTCTTTTTTATATTCACATATCATAGCGCAATAAATATCATTATTATAATAATTATCAAAAAAAGTTGTTACTGTTAATATTGTTATTTCTGTCAACCGATTGCACCCCTACACGCAACCCTCAGAAGTATTCGAGAGACTTGTGTGCCATGCACGAGACCGATGACTATGTGGGGATTTGAACCCTCGACCCATCGCTTGAGAGGCGAACGCTCTACCAGCACGGCCAAACAATATGTTTTCTCTCTAGTGGAAAATTTATCAAAACGAAGAATCACATTGAAAAATGATAAAGATAAGTACGTAGTACTGATTGAGTCTGAGCTTCAAAGGGCATCCCTACCTATTAGAGGTTGCCGTAATTCTTATATCAACATATTGGCATTCATTAGCAGTTCGGTTGATTTGGTTTGAGTGTAAAATCCGTTTGTTTTATCTGTTAATTACGTAATTTGTGCAATTATTCCAATTACATAAGTTGGTGCTAGTTCAAACCCGCATGAAAAATATTTGAATATATTATAACATCTGAAAAATGTTAATTTCTACGTTGTTCCCATTTTGATGAATCGTTTTGCAATTTTACTTGTTCCATATATTAATGCAACATTAATTTTATGTCGCAAAACTTGAGCCAGCAAACTTCTTGGAGAAGTAAGTAAATAATATATTTATTTTTGCCATAGTTTCACAATTTTTTATGATACATCTTATACAAAATATTTGACAAATAGATATGAGTTCCCACATTAGGATTAACCTGAGCGTGGGATGGAATATTTACAACAGTATTATCACAATACATAACCAGCCTAATATTGAATGAATACCCACTAAGGCATTGCCTGGGCGTGGGTGTTCTTCCATTGTGTGTGTTTATTAAATAAATATAAATATAATAACAAAATAGAGTAGACTATTAATATTATAAACACTGATTACTGTATTTGACTCGTAGACATACAGACACATTTTTGTTCAGATAGATATATATATATATATATATATATATATATATATATATATATATATATATATAGAATTGAAAATATCTTGAGGTTGCAGTCTGATATTGGATTTAAAGAAAACTCTTTGTCATCTTGCCAAGCTTTCGGAAATGTTTATTTCCTTCCTCAGGACAACTACAAAAGGACAATTTAATAAATGCAGAAAAAAAAATATTGAATCTACTTACATAACTTGAGTAAAAATAGAAATTAGCATCAAAAAAAGAATGTTGTATATAAAAATATTAGACAGATAAAATTTTAAATATATATAACATAACATATACGAACATATACACGTAGACACATTAACGTAGGTACATATAATCAAGACTGAAGAATAATATACTGTAGCTTAATAAAAAGGGTTGATGACAGTAGGGCATGGAAGTATTTCAATATTGAATGATAATAGTCAACAGAACTCAAGTCATATATGAGGTTTTATAAACACAAGAAAAATATAAGGAAATATAAGGAGTATGAACATGAACTCATTCAAACACGATATGATCTGGGTAAGTTATGTAAGTAACTTAAATAATGTTATCTCTCTTACAGAGTATATTTTATGCGATCTAGGGTTCAATTAATCTATGTATAGAAACTCTATCTGTTTCTAAGATGAAACATTTGACATCTTTCTTGAATGAAAAAATTGTCGTAGCAAGTCTGGTTTTCAGAGGTAAGTAATTGTACTGCCGGTTTGCAAGATGAATATATGTTATCTGAACGATTGTTTTTTTTGTGTTATATCTTTAAGTCTTGTGTTATGCTTGTGGTCTACATAGTTCAGTTTTGTTCGGTTGTAGTGTTGTTCCACCACAATTCTTTAAAAGTAAAGTTGTCTGAGGTCAAGCAATTTTGATTCTTTGAAAAGTGTCTCTGATGAGTACTGTGAAAGAGAATTTTTAGAATTTTTTTCTGTAATACATCTAATTTTTTCAAATGCGAAATTGCTACTCCACCCCAGCCTACTATTCCATATGCAAGACGAGACTCTACAATTGCATAATAGATTGTTTTCATTCGAGAGGTATCTAATATATTTCGTAAATGTTTGAATCTATAGAGAGTGCTTCTCAATGTTCTAGTCACCTGATCAACATGATAGTTCCATTTCAGGTGTCTATCTATAACTACTCCTAGATACATGACTTTTTCTGCTAATCGAATTAATATATTTTTCCCGATATTCAATGTGTCATATTGGGGTAGTGAGTTCGCATAGCACGAGAACGGCAAAAAGAATGATTTTTCGTAATTTATTGACAGAATTTTATCCGCGAAACATTCAAATAGTTTACTCATGTCGTCTTCTGCTTTAGTTTTGAGGTCATTCCAGCTATCAGCACTGTACAATACTGCTGTATCGTCAGCGAAGCAAACAATGCTGCCGCAAGTATCGTGACGTAATATATCATTGATATATATTGTAAACAGAATTGGCCCCAAAACTGTTCCTTGCGGTAGTCCGCACTCCACGGTACTTTTTTCGCTGATGACGTTATCGATTTTCACCTATTGCTCTCTGTTTTTAAGGTAACTCTCCATGAGAGTGAATGTGTTTCCTCTGAACCCCATATCTTGTAAGGTCGTCAACAATTGTGAGTGGTTCACGGTGTCGAAGGCCTTAGCAAGATCTAAAAAAACACAAGGATTATAATGCACAGTCGAGCTCCAAAAAAGTGACAACTACGCGATAAGTCACATTTTGGCGAAACGCTGGCGATGTACCACTTTTTTGGAGCTCGACTGTGCATTATAGTTCTTGTGTAGCGAGCGGCGAAACTCCGGCGAGTCGCTGGAATTGACTATGCATACGGCTGAAAGACTTGGTTTACTTTTTTCTAGGTTTCCGGATATTTTGGGGGTGAGGAAGATAATAGCATCTTGGGTAGAAATCCCTTCTTTGAATCCATACTGCTTTTTTGAAATGAAATTATGTTTGTCAAGGTAGGAGACCATTATCTTTTTGATGATTTTTTCTAGTGTTTTAGCTATGTTTGAAATGAGTGTAATTGGTCTGTAGTTGAGAACTTCATGTTTGTTTCCTTTTTTGAAAACTGGTTTAATAATTCCTGTTTTGAGTTCTTTGGGGAATTTTCCTGTTTCTATTATTTTATTAAAAATTTTGTTCAGAGGAAAAGCTATTTCTGTTTTGATCTCTTTTAAGGTTTCAGCTCTGATTTCATCGATACCTGGTGTTTTATTCATTTTGAGAGATGATATTGTTTCAATAATCTCTCTTTCAGTTGTAAGTTCCAAAAATATAGAGTGCACAGAAGATGATTTTTTCAGTGGAGAAATTACAGGTTTTTGTATTTTGTTCTCAAGTTTTTACCCAATCGAGAAATAGTGACCATTGAAACAATCTGCAATTTTTTTTAATCATAGATAAGATTACCTGTTTCACTTTTAATCATTTGAATTTTGGTATTTTTAGTTTTCCCAGAAATATCCTTCACCGTTTCCCATAGCGCCTTGTTGTCGTTTTGTGATCTATCCACACGATTTTTATAGAAATTGATTTTTGAGTTCTTGATTAAACTATTCAACATGTTTCGATAATTTCTGTATTGTTCTTTAAAAAGTAGATTATTTGGTTCCTTTCGAACAACTTTGAATAAGCTATCTCTGGTATTTATGGAGTTTACTAACCCTCCTGTGATCCATTGTTTTCGTTTGATGTTTCTGTGTTTTATCTTTGATGTTTTAGTGTGTTTTGCGATCAAATTTTTCAGCAATTCCAGGAAACGTGTGAAGCTTTCGTCAGCATTTGCTGAGAGAATAGTAGACCAATCAAAGAGAGTTAATTCTGTTTTCAAGGATGAGTAATTAATGTACTTACAGTAGTTTGTTTCTGAAGTTTCATATTCCTCATCATTTTTTGAGGGGAGTTTAACGATTGTAGTGTAGTGATCTGTTGTGGCATTTTTCAGTACAATAGGTAGGATTTCATTCGATGATTACCAATGTAATTTTTTGCTGTGGCGATCTGAAATAAATTTTGCCATAATGGGTCGGGACTTCTTCTTCTTGTCATATACACATAAACGAAGTAGTCAGTATGTCGAGCGGAACGGACGTGTGTGTAAATACTCTCTGTAAAAAGTGTAAAGCAAAAGTTATCACAGGGATAAAATGCATTAAATGCAACTCTGTGTTTCATCCTAGCTGTGCTGTTAAGTACAAAGTCAAACAAACTGATGACAAAAAATGTGTAATTTGCTGTGAAACCAAAAATGATGCCAATATGGTAGTGAACGACCCTGACTGTGACAAGGAATTTTATGATGCCATAGAAGATCCAGAAAAAAAGTTGGATGCGCCCCTGGTGAGTTACTTGTTGAAACAAAAAGACGTAATCATCACTGAATTAAGAGACAAAATCAAATTATTGTACGTTCAAATCGACCTTCTTAATAAAATCAACGATTCTAATATAAATGAAGATAAGGAATCACAAAAAAAAGTACGAGCAAGAAATGTGCAGAGTTTTTCAAATATTGCAGGAAATAAACAAGTGAGAAGAGAAAACCCAACTGTAGACCTACAAAAAGTAGGGAATTCCAAAACAAATGAAAAACTTTCAACTGATGTGGCTGATTCACAGACAGTAGGGAGTTCCAAAATAAACCAAAAACACTTGGCAGCTGAACTACATGAAATAAATACCTTGAAAAAATGCACTGAAATTATTAATTTAGGTAATGCTACTTCTTCAAATGAAGACAACTGGCAAACAGTGAAATATAAACAGAAGCACCCCCGAAGAAAAATTATTGTTGGCTGCAATGTGGAGTCTACTGTGAAAGGAGTACCTAAAAATGTGACTCTACATGTATCCAGAGTGGAAAATGCTACCACAGCCGAAGATCTGAGCAAATTATTGAAGCCCGCTTTTCCTGAAGTGAAATGTGAATTGATGACATCAAAATTCCCGAGTATATACTCATCATTCAAGGTAATAATTGACGACAAAAACTTCCGCAAGGCTATGAATCCCAATCTGTGGCCTAATGGTGCCTGCATCAGCAAGTTTTTTCAGAAGAGGGTGCAGTCAATCCCTGTAAAGGACTGATGTACAATCCTCAGTTATTGTTACTGAATGCACAAAGTCTCAATGCAAATACGATCAACAGTTTAGAAGTTGATATTAGTGACGCTGACGTGCAATTTCTATGTTTTACTGAAACTCATTGTAAAAGTGATTCTATTCAGTACAAAAATATCAATGGTTTCCATTTATCTACCCATTATTGTAGAACTAATTTTGAGAAAGGTGGAGTTGCTATATTTTCCAAACTTGGTTTGAAATACAAAGAAATTGACCTGAAAAAATATTGTGTAGACAAACATTTTGAAATTTGTGGATTGTCATATAAAACTGGTAAAAATAATAACATTATTTTAGTTTGTTACCATTCTCCTTGTGGGAATATAAACATTTTCTTAGATAATATTTTGAAAGTATTCGAACAAGAATATAAACCAAACCATTATATAACCATGGTGGGAGATTTGAACATTGACTCGTCAGCTTATTCAGCTGACATGTATAATTTTAACAAACTCTGTAACATATTAGACAGTTTCAACATGACTTCCGTTGTTGGCTGGCCCACCAGGGTAACATGCCATTCAGCCACCATTATCGATCATATCTTCACTAACTGGAACGACTCTGTTGTCTGCGTCGTTGATAATAACTTATCAGATCACCGAACTGTACTGTTTGAGATTCCTGGACAGATTGAGAAAAAGAGTGATTCTTGTCTTATGAAAAGAAGCTACAATGAGCAAGCGGATGATTGTTTTAATAAAATACTTCTACAAGAAAATTGGTCTGAACTTTATAATATGTCTGACCTAAATCATGCTTTCAATTCATTTCTGGAAGTATTCCTTTATTATTTTGAAATGTACTTTCCTTTACGGAAATGTCACAATTTAAAAAAGAACACTAAGAAATGGGTCACAGATGATGTTAAATCATCTAGTGTCAAATTAAAAGATTTACATCTCTTACAATCAGAATACCCTGATTTACGTAATACATACAATGCTGCTAAAAAAAGACACGAAATGTTAGTAAAAATTTCCAAAAAATTGTACTATCAAAATGAAATAGCTAATTCAACAAACGTAAATAAAACAGCCTTGAATGTTATTTCAGAATTGAGTAACAAAAAGACTAAATCACACCATAATATTGAAATTAATAAAGATGGAATAATGTATGTGAACGGCCCTGAAGTATCAAATTTGCTCAACAACCATTTCATAAATGCTCCAAAAGAAGTCATTAAGAAAATCGACCAAAATAAAATTGAAAACATAGAAAATCCAAGAATTGAACTTAATTGCTTTTCCATATTTCTAAACCCTTTTGTGGCTATAGAACTAGAAACACTACTGAAAGCTAAATTAAAAAACAAACATTCGGCAGGGAATGACGAAATACCACTTTTTATATTGAAAAAATGTTTAAAAAGCATTATTGAACCCATAACTTTCTTAGTGAATTTATCTTTTTCCACTGGTAAATTTCCTGATAGCCTGAAAACAGGAAAAATCATTCCCATTCATAAAAAGGGCTCTGTTAACTGTATGGATAACTATAGGCCGATAACAATTACGTCCAGCTTCTCGAACATCTTTGAGTATTCATTTTTAGATCGACTCCTGAAATTTTTAAAAAAGTTTGATATTCTCAGCAAAAACCAACACGGATTCAGAAGTGATCATTCAACAAATACAGCTGCAATTTCATTTTTCGAAAGAGTTGCAGAATATTTTGAAGAAGGAGAATGTCCTGCGGGGATTTTTTGTGATCTCAGCAAGGCATTCGACTGTGTTAACCATCAGATTTTATTATCAAAACTATATAACTATGGAGTTAGAGGTTCAGCTCTTGGTTGGATTTCTTCCTTCTTGGTTAACAGACTGCAATACGTTAACATACCAGGACAAATCAATTCTGAAACTAGATTAGTGAATATAGGTGTTCCGCAAGGGTCTATACTAGGGCCAATTTTATTCCTGTTGTACACCAATGATCTTGATGAGTACCTAACAGAGTCCTATCTAACGATGTATGCTGATGACACATCTTTGATACTATCGGATAAGGACGAAATCAAAATACAACAACAAAGTGAACAAGTTTTGAACTCTATATATGAATGGTGCAGCTTGAATTGTTTATATTTGAATGCCTCTAAAACACAAATCGTGAAATTTCACAACTAGCAAAAAACATGTTCGCCATTAACTGTCTGCGTCAACGATGTATTAATAGATAATACAAATGAAACAAAATTCCTGGGTCTGGTCATTGATGAAAATATCAACTGGAAAAATCACTGTGTATACTTGAGCAAGAGACTGAACTCTTTGTGTTATTTGTTCAGGAATCTCAAACAAGTCTCAGCTAATATCCTTGTACCACTCTCAGGTAGCGTCTCGAATTAGATATGGTATATGTTTGTGGGGCAACTCAACTGCTATTCAAGACGCTTTTATTTTGCAAAAAAGGATATTGAGAGTAGTTTCAGGCGTTCCTTCAACCTACTCTTGCAGAGGATTGTTCGTCAAATATAATGTTCTGACAATTTTTTCTTTGTATATTTATGAATTATGCAACTATATTTTTAAGAACAAAACTAAATTCCCTCAGAACAAAAACTTTCATAACGCAAATACACGACAAAAAGAAAATTTTTATATTCCACATTATAAATACAGGGTATCACAAAACTCACCTGCATATATGGGTTTGATGATCTATAACAAATTGCCAAAAGAAATCAAAAATACTAATGAAAGTAGGAAGTTCACCACAACACTTAAAAAATTCCTTATTAAAAATTGTTTTTATTCGTTGGATGCATATCTTAAAATGTGATGTAATTAATATATACCCAGAACCTTCATTATCTACAGTGCTAGTTAGTATTGTTCTGCTCCACTGTGTCCGATATTCCGCTTTGTTTGACTATCCATATAAATGAATATGTATGATTTATTGAAAAAAAAAATGAATGTACCTATTAGGTAATTATATTATGCACTTGTCCTCATATACATTTTTTGTGTTTTTTGTTTTGTAGTTGTTTTCTGTTATTATTTATGTATACAATACTGTGACGTATCCAATATCATGTAAATGATCAAAAGGACCAATAAAGATTATTATTATTATTATTATTATTTCCCAATGCGATATGAATTTTCAATTGTATCATTCCCTATAGTGTTGATATCCATCTTGTTGGCAATTATATATATGAAAATGATGGAACAATTCTCATTAGGTTTTTTATAGAATTCCACGAGCTATTATATTGTTTCTTCGTAATAGTCTATCGAATCTCTCCTGTTTTTGTACCTACCAAAGAGTATGTTATAACATGTTGCTTGTTTAATTTCTCTACTATTATCTTATTGTTTTCTTTCAGTGTATTCATTTCTTTGTAAAACCTTGCGCTTATTATTTGTGCTATATTATTAACGAAATCATCAGAGGAGCACAATTTAGTGACTAGAGTCGTTACCGGTGAGAGCGGTTCGTCCTCACCCTTCTTAATATTTCGAGTGATAGACATAATGAAGAGGAATAAGTAGGTAATTAATTATGAGTTACTGCGTTTTTTGGTGTTGTTTTTTAAGCACAACTTCTGTGAGTTACAACTATGTTCGTTGTGAACAGGACTGGGCAAGTTTTCAGATTTTTAAACGCACACGTTCTCTATAAAATAGACTTTATATTCGAATCACACAAACAAACAACTACTCCATGGGGTAGCAGAAACGAGAATATAAGTCCATTAGAGCATTGGTATTCGCTATGTCGAAACTAATGAAGAAGAAATTTAACCAAATCGTTTATTATATTTCTTCTACTAATAATCTATTGTCTTAAACATAACATTCTTATTATAATACATTTGATGAGTAGGTAAATCCAACCCCCTTAGTTGGGGTCAGGAATTTCATTCCTGAAACAGAAAAATTCATTAACTATTTCAACGTATAGCCTCTATATCGTTAGATGCAAATTTCTATTCATTCAGATCCAAACTCTTTTCAGAACAGATATAATTCATACCTTCTACCTTCTACTTCTACTGACAGGTCTTGTTCATGAGGTTTGCTTATGTTTTACTATATGCTACATTGTAAGTTTATGTAGAAGAAATTTGAATGAAAACTGTTGAAAAAAAAATAATTAAAATAGCCGTGAACGCCATACGCTGCTAAGTATACGCTGCCTAAGTGTTTCCTGTTTTAGCGATCTAAGCTTGCGAATTGCATGATCCTATGGTTGGAGCCTTTTATAAGAATCAAGACGAATTCGTATAATCTTTTTCATCTGGGTTTCTAGATATCTTAACTTCCCTTTTTATTTTGCTAACTGACGTTAGTTTCATTCGGTTAAGATAGTTATTACAATTCTAAAACTCAAGTGATAGAGAGACATTTTTTATGTGAAATTGAATTTTTTTATTTCCTCTCTATTGTGAGTTGAACATTTTTAATATTACGAAGTACAGTTAGCTGTATCCACAATACGCAGTTGGTAGTCAAAGATAAGCCCTAGGCATTTTCATGCAGCCGTGTCTAATTGAAGTCTTAAGGTACATATAGTCAACATCATTTTAAAATTGTGCTTAAATATATGTTGAAAGCGAAAGTTAAATCTGTTATATCAAATGGCGCCATTTATACAACAATATCATGTGTATGCTACCTTGAAAATCTTACGCTTACGTTTACGATAAAAATATTATCCATAATGCGCGTGTACCTACAGTTTTATGTCAGCTGTCAAGAACGAATACATATTCCACGGTTATACCTTTTATAAGTTGGTAATCACAGAGTCCACAGATCACGTCACATACTCCTTAGGTCTGTTTTTTTGAAAGTAACGCGAGTTTTATATGATGTGAAAAATGTCCCAAGAAGAGCATATGTTAATTGACAGTCCATAAAATGTACCTGTCATTCTTAAATTTATGCCTAAATCTAAAACTATTTTTACGTTTATGTTTATGACAGTGCATGAGATAAAGTTATGTTTTTGTCACTTGTTTCGCGGAAAATAGTTGCCAGTCAACCCAAAAGTCAGCAAAGCTGAGTTTCTGCTGAATTATCTGCTTATATACAATGTTTATAAGCAGATAATTGCCGCGAATGAAGCGGCAGTAAAAATTGTGCTTAGAATGTGAGTCTGTCTTGACCGCAGCTTGAAATGTAAATAATGGGGTCTAACGGTAATATGTCATTGGTAGATACAGCTTAACCCTTTCGGTCCTGGTGTGCACTTAAGTGGACAGCATTTATTCAAATATAAAAACGGGTTAAAATTCAATTTTGACTGCCACATTCCACTATACATGTTTGCATGCAGGCTTTATTATAAAATCCCTATATTTTCTGCCATCTATCCATAAAAAAGATGAACACATTACGCAGTTCTTGTTCTGAGATGGACGCCATTTAACGAATGGTATGCAGCTGTTTGTTTATCGTTGTTATTTTGAATTTAACCGAGCAGTGTGGTGTTTTAAAAAAAATGTTAATTATATAAAAATAGTTATTTATATAAATACCAGCGTTTATTACAATTTTGAAAATACCTTGGTATTTTGGCCTCCTTAAACCTTGTGTACTATAGTGGACATCAGGACTAAGTGGAGTAAATATTACATGAGTGTTTTTTTTTTGAAAAACTTAAAAACGTCCTCGGTTCAGATTTTTGCGTACAAAATGAGTAGAAAAGGATTCACCTATGAAAATGTATTAGACTTTTCAAAAAATGATGATTCTGACATTGACATTCTCAGCGACGAAAATGATGGATGATAAGAAGATTCGCACCAACATAGAAGTATTCGTGGAATTTTGGTTATTTTTGTTGTTTGTAGACTAAGAGTGTACAATTTCTTTTTCATACATGTTTGATGAATCGGATGAATACAAAAAGTTTTGCATCTAGATGCAAATTCTCCGAGTGCAGAAACAAAACTCACGTAATGTGCCAAAATTATGGTTCATCTATAAATTTGCAAAAAAACAAAACTGTTTCGTCTATATCATACTTATGAATGAAAGTTGTAATAATACTTTGTTTTTTACTAAGGTGTAACCCAAAAATAAATAAAATTACTAATTATCCAACATTTTTTC
This sequence comes from Chrysolina oricalcia, assembly GCA_944452925.2. Lineage (NCBI taxonomy): Eukaryota > Metazoa > Arthropoda > Insecta > Coleoptera > Chrysomelidae > Chrysolina > Chrysolina oricalcia. The sequence goes on from OX101808.2 coordinate 23,135,842, forward strand.
TTCAGTAATTGCTTAAGTCTCACTGTCCACTATAGTGCACATATCAAAAGTCAAAAATCGATAAACTTTGCACCTTCCAACAAGTACCAAAAATCTTAGAAAAAATTAAGGAACCTGGGGACTATATGAAATTTTATCATCTGTTCAATAAAGTTGGATCTGAAAGGGTTTTAAGGGGTTTTGTTTGTAAATTAACACTACCACTGTAAACATCACGTTGTAGTAATTTGAAGATTCTGACTCAAGTCATATTGAATAACTTGTTGATGGGTATATTTTTCTACATTGAATTGTCTCTGCCCCTATTTTAGTTCCTATTGAAATTAGTAAAATTGTAGGTAAATAAGTATTACATGATAACTTCGACATCAATCGTATCGTTCGCAGATGGCTTTTCGTCATCACATCGTTTCATGGTGGTTTCGAATAAATCCATGAATGCTTCTCTGGTTATGGGATTTCCACAGGCGAGAGAGAGGTGTGATTTGAAGCATCCTTTCAGCGATCTGATAAATCTAAAAAAAAGAAACATATTATAATTAATTTAGTGCATGCCCGTTTAGATGATCAAAAATATCAAAGACTCTTGTCGAATAATATGAAAATCTCGAACAGATCGGGCTGGTGTCCAACATCGTTAAGGTCTTACAGTTTCTTTTTGATGGCTTTCCATCATAGCTGCCACGGCACATGTCCAAATCATTAGAATCGATAGATCATAATATATGAGGACAAGCGGCTAGTGCAACCGATGCAACTTTATTGGAATCCGCTGAGCATGCGCCAAACTCGAATCAAAATATTGTACTTCAAAATGGCGGGGTGTAGATAGGTAGGTGATTAAACAAGAAGGTAAACTGAATTGAAAATGCGTGTATTTGTTTTTTCACTCGTAATTGACACACAAACCTAACCTGAGCAAGCTAATCTAGCTTGCGAGACTCGAAAATGCGTGAATTAGTTTTTCGCTCGCAATCTACACACAAACCTAATCTGAGCAAGCTAACCTAACTAAACAAACAGCTGCGTGCAAACCGACTTGTAAATTCGTAAATTACTAGCCAACCATACCTGACCTGCCTTACCTTACCTAGACATTATAACAATACAAAATTGTTACAATATAACGACTATTTATTCAAAATTCAGAGAGATCTGCCGTGGAGCAGCCATATTTCTCCACATCTGGAATCTACTGAGCATGCCAAAGCCAAAGCTTCGAATTCGAACACTGCGTGAGAGGCTGTTTCTTCTTCCTTATCACATAACCTGCATAGTGTGAAGCCTTGGTGTAAGACCAGCATATGGCAATGCTCTGTTAGGAGTCCTACCACTTTCCTAAGAGAGTTCTCCCAGGAGGATTGGTGATGGTTCTTTACTTATTTCTTGTCCTGCTTAATGTCCTCAAACGGGATTCAGCAGGCTGGTTCCGGTCCGATGAGAGTTGATGCTGCCTCTGCTCTCTTATTATCCTGGATGCTCCTGTGACCTGGTACCCAGATAAGTTCAACTTTGTTTTATGCTCCTAGGTCACTGAGGTTTCTGCTAGTTTGGAAAAAAAGCTGCACGATCGCAGAGCCTTTATTGCCACCTGACTGTCGTAGAGAATGACATTAGGTTGGTTTCTAGGACTCCTCCATAGAATCTGTCTCGTGCAAAAGCATGGATATTACCTCGGCTTGTAATATCGAGGCTTGAGTTGCAAGTCGGAGCAAGTCGAAGCAAATTGGAAAAATAGAAAAAGACTGTCCAGTCTTTTCATCACATCAAAAACACAGCCCTTGATAACGGTAGCTCGAAAACTATATGAAAGTAAACGAAAAGGAAGGATATCAGGTGCACAAAAACGGCACGGTGTAATAAAGCAAGGCAGGATATTCAACATCCCAAATAAGTAAGGAAATAATAATTTCATTTTAAATTTGAGGATATATGTCCCCAACTTGATTTTTCAGAACTATTTTGTTCTTATTTTACAGCATTCAACCGTGAATAGATGATGGCTCGGAGTGGTCTAACGACGCACACTGGTAACAGTAACAGTTATGGCATAGCAACCACCCAGGCAGGTGCAAAAAAACGATTCGTTACATTCAATACGTTCATGCTTTTGGGTGCTGATGTTTCTTCAAATTTATTCTAACGTCTACAATTATCGAAAGATTTATTAAATTACACCTAAATCATGGACATCATTTCCACACAATTTTTCATCTAATTCTAATCTACCATTCAACTTCTTTTATTTAGGGTCAAATATTTAAATTTATTCCAGTGATATTGAACCTACCTTTCAAAAAATTCAATTGGTGCATTGACTGACTGAATTTGTCTAGCGGTTAATCTTTGATCGTGTTTTCTGATGCTTACCGAGGTTTGTTATTTAATTTCAGTTTTCTGGGTAGACGATATCCTAAGGATTTATGAAAATATTCGAATCCAATTCATCTTTTCGACTTTTTGAATCAGGGAACAATATTAAAATATATTAAAATTATGGAAGTTGGAAAATAATAAATAATTGATTAGAATAAACTCACTCGCAAATTTCCGTTTTCGATGGTACATCCGATGAGTACTGTTCCATTTTTGAGTGTACCTTCAACAAACAACGTCTCATACGGTAACTTGGTGTTCTGACACAAGGGTTCGACAATTCTGAAATAAAATTAAAATTGTGTTTTTGAGAATAAGAGCTGATAATGAATATGCTGGACAGGCTGACGGAAATGCATGATGGCCTCAAATACTACAAAAATGGCCATCGTCAAGGAAATGCTCATGAAATTCAGTTGGGGCATCTTGCTTTAAATTTGGTATTCGATCTTTCGACTGGTGATGTAACTTGAATCTATTCGTACGAGCCAGAAACCAAACGTAAGTCAATTGCTCAAATCAAAAAAGTCTTTTGCAGTATTTTGAAAAAAGTTATAGCCTTTATTTGAAGAAAGTCGAGTTCTGTTGCTATTAAGGCGTTGGAGCATCGATCATTGAAGGAGGCTGTTTGGTATACCACCATTTTTTGCCAGGAGTACTTGTCGAAATTAGAAAAAACAATCGAAAAACGTCTCATCACCCTGCATGAAAACAGATCCAGTTCTCATGCAGCCACTCAAATATTCGATTAGATTAAATCCCAAAACATTGGGTTAATGTGTTATTTTCCGCATGAACATTTAAACACCAAACACCTGAAGAATCCTTCAAAAGCCCTTCAAAATGCATGTTTCTGAGTAGACTAAGTGCCGCTAGAATTAGTTCGAGCCTATCCAAAAGTGTAGCAGTCAGTAGTCATTTATACTAATATTATCTTATTTTTATTCTCGCGGTGTCTGAAAAATTGCAGTGCTTCCTGAGAAACACCTACGGTCATCCCCTTCATAATAATTGTAATCATACCGAAAATGTGTTCTCCGTCAATTCTGCAAATATGATTGGATGTTGATATAATGGTGTCAACGATGAATGCAGGAAGGTTCTTGGATTTTTCTGGAAGACACTTTTCGAAAGTTTTAATGAGTGGTTTGGAACACCTTGCAAAGTGGTTTTTCACAGTTGAACACATCGTTTCTTCAGTTTCGTCGATTGAATCCGTACACCTTTGAACTTCATCAAACGCATCCTGAAAATGAAAAAAATAGAAAAAACTCGCACACAAGGAAAGGGTGATGTAACATTTTATAAAATTTTTTATAACTTTCAGATGATAAACAAAAAATAATCAATGTCTCTTATAATAATAATAATAATAATAACAGTAATTTAATTATTTCATCAATTGTCTTGTGAAAAATACAGGGAAATTGTGAAAAATGTCAAAAGGTAAAAGTATGTAGGCAATATAAAAAATCATCATAATTCATTATAGATTGAAAACATTTAGAAAACATTTAGATCTACACATATTCACATAAATATACACTTGTTTACACACAAAAATACATATTAATAAGCACATACATGAAAAATATGTTGAATACCTGTCACACTTCTTTGTTAAAAAATTCTTCTATGGTGTAGCAGTTTTTGAGGAGTAAATGTTTTTTCAGGCGATTTTTGAAAATCGTTAAAGACGGTGCATTCCTTATGTGATCCGCCAGAGAATTATAGCACCTACAACCAATATATTCAAAGTTTTTCTGATACCGAACGGTGTTATGCCGGTGGGGTAAAATACGGTTTTTACGTCTGGTATCATGTTCATGCTGTGTTCTGATGGCATTATAAGTAGTCTTATTTTTGAAAATGAAACAACATGCTTCGAGGATGTACGTACTCATAACAGTCAGAATATTTAATTTTTTGAAGATATCTCTGCATGAGTCTCTTCTACTTAGTTATGCAATTATCCTAATTGCGTATTTTTGTAATAAAACACTCTTTGTACAGAAGAACTTGCTCCCCAATTTAAAATTCTGTATCTCATATGAGAATGGAAATGAGCATAGTATAAAGGCAGAAGGATATTTTCACTGCAATGACTCGACATAAACTTTAGTGCGAAACATCCTTTCCTGAGTTTGACGCAAAAAATGTCAATATGTGAATTCCATGAGAGTTTGGCTGTTGGTGTTCCCGACTATTTGCACCAAACATTAGGGCATTGGTCTTTGTCTTATTAATTATCAGATGGTTTTTGTCTGACCAAGTTATCACTTTAGTGTAGGTATTCTCAGCCAATGACTTTTATGATAATACATCCTCTTCTATAATTAAAATGTTTGTGTCGTCCGCATAACATGTTGTAATAATTTTATTGTGTTCATTCAAGTATGATATGATGTTATTGGCAAATACTAGAAGTAGGAGGGGGCCTACTATTGATCCTTGAGGGACACCTTGCGTAATGCCTAAGAGATTACTGTTAGTGTTGTTTATTTTAACAATTTGCTGTCTGTCAGATAGATAGGATTCTAGCAAGCGATACGGTGTTCCCCTCAGTCCATACCTTAATAATTTTGATAATAGAATCTCATGACTATCTCATGACTATAGAGAAGTCTATGAAGAGGCCCATAACAATTTTTTATTATCAAGAGATTGAATAATTTTATTTTGGAATTCACATAAAGCTGTCTCGGTACTTATTTGCTGTAAAACCGTGTTGCGAAGATGATAATAATTTGTTTGATGTAAAGAAACTGGTCAATTGAAATTTGATATTCAATTCGTATAGCTTAGATATTCTGTCTAACACACTTATAGGTCTGTAATTGTTAAGGTCATTGTGATCTCCTTTTTAAAAGATGGGTGTTACTCTTGCTATTTTTAAAGTTGGAAAAATGCTTTCTTCTGTAGATAAGTTTATGAGATAAGTTAATGGATGGGATAATTTATTTTGACATTGCTTAAGTAATTTATTTGATATATTGTCAATGCCACAAGAGTTAGAATTTTTTAAACCATTAATTATACTTATTAAGTCATTTTCTGTAATCGGGTGCATGAAGAAACTATTTGAGTTATTCTCAATATTTTGATGTATGAATTGCCAATCATAATCACTGTTGTTTGACAGTGGTTTTGAAAAATGTATGTTGAATTTATTGGATAACTCTGTCTCATTTAAAGATGTGTCATTTTCCGTTATTACTAGTTTTCTATTATTTACCGAGGATTTCTTTTGTAAGTTATTGATAATATTCCAGGTTGTTTTCGACTTGTTATCAGAGGTTGAAATCAAATTGTCGTAGTATGACTTGCTACCTGTAGTTCCTGCTGGTATTCTCGATTTAAAAAACTACTCAATTCCCTGAAACGAGGATCATGTTGGGATAGATTGTTGTAAAGAGAGAAATTGTCTCTGATTTTTGGTTGCGTATTCATCTTTACTGCACCAACTCGGGAAGTCGGTACGTATTTCAAGCAAGCTTTAGAAATTGCCATTATCTGAACACAAATCTCAGAGCTATATTGGATGATCTTTAGGTAAGGATAATCGTTGCCAAGCGATGTTTCAGCCTTTTTTACTCCCCCATCTACAGTGTGGCTATTATGGCAAACACCAGTCAGAAAACAAATACTCTCCTGGCTAATACCACAACGGGTAGTGAATCATATCGAACACATGACTCATTGCAAGTGTTCCCTGTAACCAAACACCAGAATTTTATTTTGATTTGGACAGGGGGACCACCTGCAAGGGTAGATCACTATAGACAGCTTGACCATTGTTTATATAGAAGTAAGATAGTCAACCTTATGGGATTAATATTGGATTCAAATGGATGCGACATGTAGATGGCGATAGTGAGCTCGCATCCAAGTCATGTCGTAACTTCAGTGATCTGACCTCCAAGTCACGTCGTAACTTGATTGAAACAATGGGACAGCATTACAATCTGGGTTTTTTGAAGAAACTTGCATTAAAATGAAGTCAAATATTCATGTTTGTAACTAATCACGCTAGATGACACTCGCGTTTGGGTCCAATACCTTTTCCACAGGCGTTGACTATCTTCTATTTAAACAATGGCTTGACCAACAGCTAGTTGCCCGTCCGAAATATCTCATTTGGTAACGTTGGTCTAACGCTGATTGTTGCGGATGAACTCCACGCCAAGGACTGTATTCGTACTAATTTGAAACCTTATGAACCAAACTTATTCTGACATAACAATTATTTATCTGTCACGTTTTCGTAACACTGATGACCCTATACTGATGATTATTTTATCTCTAAGATGAACTTAAAGGTAAATGTATTTCTCAACGAAAAATTACTCTAAGGAAGTTTAGAAAACGTTGTTCTCTGTTCACTTTCCTCTTTTAAACAAAATTTCTTTGATTTAAACTGACTTATCAGTATAATAAATATTCTTCGCATTGAGAAAAAGGTTATTCAAGAAGAAATTGGGGTTGGAAAGTGTATTGAAATTCAAAAATGTTCCCTACGACTACGGGTATTCTATACCACCCAGGTCTCAGGTAGTGTCCCTGCTAGGGCCGGTTTTTTGAAGTGAGACAGGGCCACTATTTCTTCCTAGTCCGCCCCTGCTTGAATTTACTACTCTGTTGAAAAATTTTCTGGAGCAATACAATGCAATGCAATTTTCTAAAACAAAAAAAAAACAACGAAGGGAATTCATTGAAGCGATTAATTTTTACAGTGTTTTTGATATTTCCTTAGTAACATAGTTGTTAAAATATATATGGTGGAGACTAAAATTGAAGGTCAAGTAGAAATTTAGTCAACTGGCCATTTTCAATTTTTTATTTCAAGTATGTATTTAAATTTTGGTTATGGCGAACAACATGTCTCTCCGATATGAAGATTCAACTTACCAGAAATTCATCTCTATATCCTGGGCACATCGTTTCTAGTTTATCTACGATTTGATTTGTTTGATGAGTTTGTTGGATGTACTTCTGTATCATTTTTAGTCGCATATCCTGCAGAAGTTCTTCGCCGCTGGTCATTGATAATGCCGGACTGACAACTGAAAATAAAATGAAGAAGTACCCCTATAGCATACATACAAAAAATATGAAATTGTATACAACAGCGTTTATACAAAAGAAAGGAGTTAGCCAAGGGCTATCTTCCACCTCTTCTCAAAAACATTTCGAGTACAAATTACGTATGACCACAACAGTGTAGAAAGTTATTAATTGGATATGTCCAAGGCGTTCGATCGCGTTCGGCATCGGGGGGACTCGTCGCCAATCTTCCATCTTATGGCTTGCCCCTTCCACAGTTGTGTTCTTTGCTAATCTGACACTCTACCTATAAATGCTAGTGTTCCGCAGGGATCCATTTTGGCACCAACACCTGTTTCTCCATCAAATCAATGATTTGTTGGGAGCTACCTCATGCATAGCTCTGCGGATGATAGTACCCTTCATAACGGTTTCTCTTCTGAAGTTCCGATATCAGACCGTGGAACTGGAGGAGAACAGGGAAGGAACCTGCACGATTCAAATATGAACCTAGCAAAAATTCAACAACTTGGTAGAATTCAATGCAAAGAAAACCCAAGCATGTATTTTCTCTAGAAAGGCCGATCTTACAGTGGCCAACGTATTCATGTCAGTCATGAACATCTCCATTAAGATGCTCGCTGCTACCATCACCTGTACCTTGTCATTGGAAAGCAATGTGAGGTCTATTGCCAAAAGTGCCTCTAAAAACTTGGTTTTCTGTTTCGTGCCAAGAGCTACTCCACTTTCCGTCAGATGATTATGATTTAGAAGGCACAGATTCGACCTGTCTTGGAATACTGTACCCATATATGGAGTGCAGCCCCTATACACAAACTGAAACTTTCAGATTCTGTCCAAGAAAGGGCCATTCGTCTCGTCGGTGATGCTGAGCTTAGAAGCCTGCTCACTTCTCTGGAACACCGCAAAAAAGTTGGCGATCTGTAGAATTTCATTTACGATGCCTTTCAATCGTTCCACCGTTAGCGGTACCATCGAGACTGATCCGTCGTGGTCAGTCTTCACATCATCCCTTTGGGGACATGCCGGACATCTCTTTCCCAGGGCCCTTTCTTCCAACGAACGGCAAAGCTTTAGAGCTCACTGCCTCGGGAGGTGTTCCCTGATGCTACGGTTGACCAGGGTGTTGAAGAAACCATCCTGGCAAGCCATTATGAATCCCTTGGTCTCCTACTTCAGCCCACTCGACCTTAGAGAGGTATAGAGAAGACCCATACCTAGGCTTATTCCTAAGCAGGCCAGCATCTTTCACGGCCTTCAAAAGGGCTTTTTGCCGAACGGGTTTCAACTCGGTAAGAAAGTTCGGGTCACACCGTTTGGTGTCAAAAATGAGATCGAGTTCATCAGCTACAGATAAGGGGGCTCAAGATGATTCCTGATTGCTCCATCCAGTACCATTCTGTTGTGAAGACACTCCAAACTCGAAAAGTCCGCGGCCTCCTTGTTGTCGGAGGAGATATAACCGAGGAACAGATGACTTAGGAAGCAAACTCCTATGTAGATGCATCATCATCTGTCTTTACGTCGAGTTGTTGTAGCTCCTCTTGAGTCCCCTTTATTACTCCGAAGGCATAGAGTAAGATAGGAACGGCAAGCTTATTTCTGGTAGCAACTTTGTTCTTCCCAAATAGGTATATCCCTTTCTGGCATTCTAAGATGTGGGATGCTTCGGTCTACGAGCTGGACGTCTTCTCCAGAATCCGAGCATCGTCCTCTTTCCAGATGTACCGTTGCCCATTTTTCGATCCTAATTTCCATGCCGATAGTCAGCGTGTACCCTTTCACCACCCTTAAAGACTTTTCACCAGCATCATAAAGTTTAAGATCATACATGTAAAATAGATGGGTGACCCAATGCATCCGGTTGTTGGGGGTGCCGCAGTTGTATCCACTCGTTTTCCCATGCACAATGGACTATGGCAAAGCAAAAGAGAATGGGACTGAGATAATCTCGACGAAAAACACCTTCTTTCCATAGATTACCTAATGATATGTTTGTATTCAAGCTAGACCTGATGTCATAGTAAAGCGAGTCTTCCAGAGTGGTATCGACTCTTCCAGAGTGGTATCGAATCTTCCAGATTGGTATCAGTTGTTCAATGCATTTCACTATTTGATCGGATATCGCAATGCCTTAGAGAACATGTATGATTACTTCATGCGATGTTGTATCCAACATCTTGCAATAATCGATCCAACCCATTAAAAGGTTATGCTTAAATTGCATGAAGTCCTGCGTCAAACATCTGTCGATGAGCAGATTCTCCTTGCAGCAAGCGACTATCTTCTTTGACCCTCTTTGCTCATACACGAAGTCAACTGCGGTGTGTATTCGCATGAAGCCAACCCAAGGTTATTCTCATGGAAAAGTTAGTAGAAATTCGATCCTCGAAAAGAGTTCAACATGACAATCTAAATGGTGATGGCGTTAACAGGGTAGAAATAAACAGCAGTGTTACAAACCTGGTAATTATTTCAGTTCTATGAAGAATTAATAATGGACATTGAATACTTCCGATTATCTAAATGTTTTCCAAATAATGTGCAATAAAAGCAGCATTTGTTGTAACACAAATTGAGCATTTCTATTGAACGATGAAGATCGATGATTATGTAGTTTTTAGCTACAATCCTTAAGGTTTTTCCATAAATTATGCAAGGCACCTGCCAACTGCATGATTGAATTTAAAATTGACCTCCAAAGGTTATCGCTGTCTTCGTATTCAATAACTTTCGATAAGAAAGGTCGAAAAATCAGACAGTCTATATATTTTATTACAATTTCAACATATCATCGACTAAATGGTGAAATGATCGAAACATGCATGATGCGAAGTGGGCACATTTTCCCTGAAAACCATTTAACTCTCTTTGTCTTTTAATTCAATATACAAGTCCTAACCAAACCGGACCCAGATAACTTTAAAGATAATTTGCATTTTAAAAGGGTGCCAATCTGTAGCTCATATTAAGGAGATGCGAAGTTTGTACCTAAACAACTGCACAATTTTATCTAAAACCTTTAGATACAGTTCGAATAAAATAAACGTAAAAAAACTTTTTAAAAACGAACCAGAAAAAAACTAAATTTAAAAAAATAAAAGGTACGAGTTCTCTATCTAGCCTAGAGGTGGGCAGGGAAGCGGGGTGTCTTTCTCTATTTTAAAGAGATGGTCCGATTTTGTTTACGCGCGTTTTTGAAACAATAGACGAGGAAAGTGTTGACGTCAGAAATGTCATTCTTGTCAAAAACTGATTCCAAACAAACATCCGTCAAATTTAAATCAGCTTGTCCGATTGTTTCCGTAAAGATTTTTCAACTTCTTTTGCTTGAGAAAACAAAATCTAAACAACCAAACACAAACTAATAAGCAGAGCAGCAAATCATCAACAGAGAAAGTCACCTAAAATTCTTTGTTTGGAATCAGTATTTGACAAGAATGACATTTGTGACGACACACTTTCCTCGTCTATTGTCCACGTCTTACGCGCTCCCTAACTAGCCTTCAGGAGGGACAGGGAATAACATTTCAATTATTTTTCCAAAGCTCTCTTGATTTTTGAACTTCAACTTCAATTGGATTCAAACTATAACTTTATTAATTTTCACAGGTTATTAGAACTCTTAAAATATAAAATTGGGACAATTACAAAAGAAAAATTCCACAGAAAAACATCATTTATATAATTATTTTGGGATCAAGTGAGATACTAGAGCTGGATATGAAATTATGGGTTTCTTCGAAGATGTGAAAAGTTCTCATGGAGATATGGTTGCTTCAAACTTTATAAATTGGGCTACTGATAATGAAAAGTTAGTTTACTTTTATAAAAATTCTTTTTTCTGTGCAATTTTTCTTTTGTCCATAATTTTACATTTTAGTGCCCTGAGGATCGCAAAGTATAATGCCGAAATGTTGGCTAACTTCTTTTCAACATTCTGAATAAAGTTTAACTTCGTCTATTCATTCTTGAAATTTAATAGTTATTTTCAGTTATTTTCAGTTATTCGATATTCGATCAGACGATTTCACGAATACATTAAATTATTATGGACTAAATGCGTATTGCGGTTCATCTCCTGTCATTAATGTCAGTAGGAAAGTTGTACCGTCAAACTGACGTTTCTATATTTACAGTAATTGTTGTAACTATGGAAACGTATAAATAAGGAAGAGGCGAAACACCGATTTGAAAATACCAACTGCTGGAGAGAGTGTTTTCGAAAAGTCTTTTTCTCATTGTTTTGAATTCAAAAATTGTTGGCATTTGATTGGTTAATATAATATGAGGGAAATTGTCAAGGGAAATTCGTGGTGTTACCAAGCAATTTGATCTCGTTGATTTCTTACCGAATTACTTTCGATGGTATTGCGAGCACTGGTGGTATTACCCAGTATTACCCCGTGGGACCCAATTTTTGAAATCGTAGGAATTGATTCTCTCATGAAATATTTCTCTAGATTAAATTCCCACGTGAAACCATGAAACGAGAAAACCGCTATTTTTGAACACCGTAGAAAGTCATTTCATAGGAGCTTAGTTTTGGGACGTATGTCTTGCATGCGATCATAGAAGAATTTAGATTGACCAATAAAGAATTAGGATTTTTGGGGACACACATTTGAATTTGACGTTTGAAGATGCGATTTTTGCTAAGTTTTATTATAACTTCCTGGAAATAGACGTCAAAATAAGATTCATAAGCAGCGTTAAAAAAATGCATTAGAACTGCAGACAATGATGCAGAACTAAGAATTGGTAAATTTACGAAAACTTTTACTCATAATATCGCAAAAGAAAGGTGAAATAGTATTACAATTAAATTGAATGCAATTGCTGGGGAACATAAAACTGGGGTTTGCTGGAAAAAGGTATGTTGGTGGAATCATACATAAGAGCAGAGTGAAGCAAAATTTTCGTATAGTATAGTATAGTATAGTTGGCAAGATCTGAAAAATCATGCAAATGAAAAGAATAGGGACGCAAAAAATTACTTATAACAAAATGAACCGGCGGAGGGCCACCAAAAACATTAATGCTGATAATGAATTGAAAAACAACACAGCGGTGCTATTAAAAGTTTAGTTTATTTTTTCATTGCGAAAACTCGACAGGGAGGTTGCAGCTTTTATCATCGATTTCTAACAATAACTCCTGAAAAGTGTCCTTCCTAAATCTGAAGTGTTTCACAAACTGTCGTTCACTTGAATTGTGGAACGAATTTTCGTCTCGCAAAAAATTGTGTCATGCTTTAGCCATTACAGCCCCCAAATTGTTCAAAACCATCCATACCTACCTGAATAATAATAATTTCATCAATACATAGAAAAAATCTTCGAGTTTCTATAACCTGATAATTAAATTCCTAGGAGAATTTTCTAATTCTCCTGTCAATATCAAGAGAAATATTTCTCACGTGATATTTCAAAAACGGGTATTGTTTGAAATTGAGAGAAAATTACGTCATATTTCTCTAGAGAACCAATTCCGACAATTCAAAAATTGGGTTGCTGGTAGTATTACGCCGACAATTTCCCTCATATTATATAAACCAACCAAATGCCATAATTTTTTTAATTCAAACCAATGAGAAAGGGACTTTTCGAAAACACTGTCTCCAGCCCGAGGTATTTTCAAATCGGTGTTTCGCCTCTTCCTTGTTTATACGTTTCCATAGTTACAACAATCACTGTAAATTTAGAAACGTCAGTTTGACGGTTCAACTCTTCGACTGACATTAATGACACAAGATGAACCGTTCCTGCAGTACGCATTTAGTCCATAATAATTTAATGTATTCGTGAAATTGTCTGATCGAATATCCCTTCAAAATGCAGAATTTTCAAAATACTTTCACCTTGCCAGTCGCTCAAACTGTGTGTTGCTGTACAAAACACCACTCGAGCAAGCTCTCGTGGTGTTTCTAAGCAACACAGTTTTCGTAACAGCAGGGTGAAAGTACTTTTTGAAAATTCAGCATTTTGTCGGGATATTACTACTGAGAATGCCTCTGGCAATACTCAGTTGTAATACCACAAGAGAGTGAGAATAAAGTGAAAATAATTCGACAGATTTTTCGAAAACTTGTTGCCAGGCAATAGACACGAGAGCCCGAAGGGCTCAAGTGGCTATTTCCAAATGGCAACAAGTTTGAGAAAAAATGTGGAGAATTATGTTCTACTTTATCGAACTCTCGTGTGGTATTCGATAGATTATTTTTTGATGCCCCAATCATAGACACATTCTCTATATAACATTTTTATTCATTACGGTTATCTAAATTCATTTTTCAATTTGCATGCAAACTGATGACAGACGTCAAATCAAAAGTATCAGTTGTTGTCACACAATAAAAACAAAATACCACGAATATTCCCGAGGCAATAATCTAAGTAGAAATTTCCTACTATAATAATGTTGTGATTGGTTTGAAAGTACATCATAGCTTTAAATTGATGGTTTTTATTGGTTGCAAGATATGTCGAAAAATAATCAGGGGAAAATAATGGTGATGGGGCCAACCGACCCGATCACACACGAGTTTTTCATTCTATTCTATCCTGTTTCATAATTATGTTTAATTAAGTTTAAATCTCTCTCTCTCTCTCTCTCTGCATCCTCAATATTCAAGATTCTAGAATCTAATAAATTCTACAGTATTGTCCTCTACAACCCGACTAAAATTTAACGGTTTTGCTTGTATCAAAATAATCTATAAGCGTTGTTTTTATCTTCATTCCAATGTTTACGGCGTAAATAATTGCAAAAACAAAGGAAAATTCCTTAAACATGGAATATCAATTCGGCACAATTTCTAGTATAAGCAGGTCAAGTTCAAATAATTTCAAGGTTTTCTTTCAGTTAGTTATCTTTATGGTATATTAGCTGCATGGAGACAAGAGCAGAATATTTCCTAAATTTATTCCAACCACATAAGAAAAAACTATCAATTCCTTCAGAATAATTGTTCTGTACCTAGTTGAACCAATTTACTATCGTGGATGGGTATCAAGTGCTTGCTGTGAGTCTCTCGTCTCTCCCTTCTTGAACCATACCAGTTGAAAAATTGAAACAAATAAGTGAAATACGAAGAAGAACTTTTTTCAAATCTCGAAATATGCTTTTCACATTATTGAGAAGATATGGTCATTCTCCATTCTACGGCTCATGAAAAACTAAAATCGACTAAACTATTTTCGAATCATCAACGACATGTTTTATGCATCGCCAAAATACTGAACCTAAAAAAAAGTAAAGTGAAAAGAGCAGATTTGAATAGTAAAGAGCAGTAAACACGCTGAACTGATAGTAAATTCGACCATTACAAGAAATATAAACAGACTCGTTTTATGTATCATGCAAGGAGTTTCATTGAATTAAGGCAGTTTTTGATAAATTGAAATTAATAGCCCATAAACTGAGAAATGATAAGTTGATTTTAGTATAGTTAAATTAGAGAATGATCATATCTTCTTGATGATTTACAACGCCCCTTTCAACTCGAAATCTTCAAGTTGATAACGCCCTAGGGACAACTTTGGATAAAAAAAATATTTATAGTGTTTCAATTCTCTATCTTATCTGGTTCAGAGGTTAGATGAAGGAGGGGAGACTTTTGACAAGCTCTTTGCGTATATATTCTACTGGGTATATCACAAATAAAATTATTCAAATCGGGAGAACACATTCGGATAACAAAAGAATTGAAAACAAAAATCTTGCTATATCCTCCTCTCACAGTAACCAACAAATCCGAACAACAGGCACGCTTCTAGTTTCTCACAAGTCAAAAAGATGTTATTTTATCTGGATTTTGTTTGACGCCACCAAAATACTTGACAAAGAAACCGAACAAAACTTCCATAGAAGATGTGTTGTGTGGTAAATAGGATTTAAAAGGTGAATTATAAACTTTAAACAATAGGCTGTAAAGAGCATTTTGAAAATTACTAGATGTTTTCGAATCTTTGAGCTGCTGTTCTTTCTTCAGAATGAACAAATTGATGGATAATTTTTTTAAAGTCAAATGAAATTAAATGAAAAAATATTCCATCCGATAACTACTTGAAAGAGGATGGGAATTTCACAATTTTTTCAAAATTTTGTTTTAAAAGTTTAGGGTATAGATATTCCTCAATCTGAAACATAGCGTTTGACTTACCTGTCAAAACGGCCAAGCAAATCAGCAGTTTCATTTTGGATTGTTTCTGTAAAAGAATTACTTGATCGATCACACCAATGAAACGATTAGAAGTGACTGTCTTCAATCAAAGTTGAATGAGCGTATTGATATGATTCTCGAAATGATTTTTATCTTATTTACGAACACAGTTTATGGAAATCACGCTTCGTTAGTTTATGAGTGCGTGGAATAATGTGGAAAGTAAACTTCCTCATCCCTATGAAAGACTCTGATGATTTTTTTTTTCATATAGGTACTCATAAAAGACAAGGCAACTCTTCTCTAGAAGGATAAGCAGATGATTATTGGTGATAATTAATAAAACATTAATATAAAAAAGTTAGCTGATAGGGAGAACATTAAGCACATAAATTATTATGAGTTCATACTGTGTGTTGAAGAACCTCGCACCATTTTTATGGAAAATGGCTTTTGGTTAAATTTTCAGTATAGATTTTAACTTCCCCAGCAAAAGTGGTCATATATAGCCACAAATAAATCTGTCGAATAGTTCTCAAGAGACTGTGCGTTGAAGAGAAAAACATGATTTTTCGGATAATTTTTAACAGTCACAACTGTCTGTTTTGAACCACAGAACAGGGCGAATGAAAAAAAAAATTAATTCTATATTTCAAACCTATTTGTGTGGTTTCAGTAATGGAAATCATCCATCAACAAGACTCAAAATGAATTACCCACGTCCTGATCAAAATTATTTGACATCGACATTTTCAATATAGGGTGTTTCAAAAATAAGTCCCCACTCCCATCTCATGACGACATAAAATAGTTCGAATTTATAAATATATGGAAATTAATGTTTTTACACTTTATTTGTAATCCTGAATATGTAAATATATTGTGTTTGATCGAAAATAAATATATCGGAAAGCAAAATAAAAAATATTTCTACAACTAATAAATATATTGATGCTCTTATGATAAGTCATCAATCGATCAACCGTTAGCAGTTTTATCGAGATTGACTCGTATCTTTCCAAAAGTTCTGGATATCATTCCAAAAGCATACAAAATCCAGAAATTAAAAAAAAGAGTGATCCCATCATTCTTTCTCCTGGCTCTCACATTATAGGATTTTCCTTGTCATCAGACAAATAAATGAATAATTTGGATCCTTTGGTGTGAATACAATTCAAGAAAAAAGAAACTACCCAAACACCAAAACTACATTACAATCACACTCGACGCGCGTTTCGCCAACAAAGTTAGCATCTTCAGGAGCTAAAAGCTTACTAAACCACTTATCCTAACTTACTTCTATTTATACCGCTATTTCTTAATGGACGTCTGATTAATTTTAAGCTTGTGTCATCAAATCGGTGGTCGTGATCCAAAGCATGTTGGGTCACACTCGATTTTTCGGGTCTTGAATATCGGATATGAGCAATGTGTTCTCTGAACCGTACTTTCATGGCCCTTCGGGTTTGGCCCAAATACTTTTTCTCGCAGTCCTTACAGCTAATGTCATAAATCCCCGACTTTTCTCTTTCATCTGATTTATCTTTGGGAGTACCCAATAATTGTTGAAGTTTATACGAAGTTTTGTATACCACCTTCATATTGAGGATTCTGAATATACCTTCGAAACCTCGAGTAACTCGAGGTTCGAATGGGATGACGACATATTTAGGGGGGTTTTTCTCTTTTTGAAAAGTCGATGAGCTAGGTACGAAGCGTTTCTTTAAATCTATGTTTTCTAATCAATTTGTCTACCAAGTCCACAGAATAACCGTTCACCTCAGCCACCTCCCTGATTATCATTTTCTCAATTTTAAATCTTTTTTTGTTGAGTGGGAACGACAAGAGTCGATTAACCAAGAAATTCAGTCCCGCCATTTTGTGTTGTGTGCAATGGTTGGAGCTCTCAACATCCCTTCTGAGTGTTTCCTTCCTGTAAACATCGAATTCAAGCTGATTTTGGTCATTTCTGATTACTAACACATCTCAGAATGGCGGCTGTTTTTGTTTTCAGTTTCAAACGTGAACGATATGGTTTGAAACTGGCTATTCAATTCTGAAATAAAACTGTCTTTATCGACTGTTTCGTATCAAAGATAGCGAACACGTCGTCTACGTATCTAACCCAAACCCTAGGAAAATAGCTGAAGCTCTCTCTTGCTTCCATTTCAAATCTACTCATGAAAAAGTTGGCTAGGAAGGGAGACAGAGGGTTGCCCATCGGTACCTTCAAGTTGTTCGTAGAAGCAGTCATTGAACTGAAAGCAATTCATGTAAAGTCTGGCGAGTTTTAAGTACTCTCTTACTATTTCGTCACTAAAACCATTGGTCGTCAGTAGCAGAAGTTATTTAGTAATATGCGTAAAAATATACCACTAACTTAATTCTCGCTAAATAGCCCTGACGAAGTGAAGACTGTATATCCTGATAAATATAAATAAAAAAAATGTTTTTAAGACAAGATTTTATTCAAATGCACTGAAAACGATTATTTTCTTCAGATCATTCGTAAAATATGTCACATTGAATTATTTAATTTTGAAAAACTCATCTCCCATTCCAAAAACTCCTAGATACAAATTTTTAATAGAATCTGACCTCAAATCTCGGATTTTGTCGAAAAAAGTCAAAAATCATCCATCAATAGAACCCCTACATTCTAATTTTGAACGGAATCGGACAATAATTATTCGTCCACCGTCTTGTAGCTGTCACTTCAATTTATAAAACATTGACAAAAAATCATGATATCCGGCCACAAAAATCCCTATACCTATACCAACTCAAAATAGAATCAGGCCAAGAATCAGAAATTTCGTCCGCTATTTTGGAGCGGCTACGTTGAATTATCAAAAAAAATTATGACATCCCAAACCCAAAAGCTTCTACATACCAATTTTGAATGGAATCGTATCAGAAATCACGAAACTCGTCCAACATTCTGGAGCCGCCTGTTGGTTTTTCCTAATATATAAATTTTATGGAGTATTGTCCTCCAAGTGATAAACACATGTTGTTGAAAAAAGCTATTAATTGTAAAAGTTATAATATTCCATGGTTTCGATCGACCTGAATGAGTGTTATTTTTTCCCATTCCCGATCCGACCCTGTGCCCGATGTCATACTGGCTATATCATACTCTATCTTTTCCTCAGCAGTCGTGTGGGAGGAGCAACCTGAGGGGCGTGTCAATTAAAAGAAATTCAGTTCCAATTCTGAATCCAGAATTTTAAGTAATAATTAGTTTCCACTGGTCGACGGCTGAACCAAACTTTTGTTAGTTGGCTTTGATAAAACTGGATATTTCTTATTTCAAATGGAATAAAGCAAGTAAACCCATTTCGCAAAAACATCACATTTTTGTGAAATTATTCACAAAAAAGAAGGAGAAAAATGAGAAAGTCGTTTAACTGAGTGAATGATAGACTTCGATACTGAAATGAAACAACACCAAAATATTCGTTCGTTTTGATGGTGGACCTGACCGAAAATGCCAAAAAAATGGGGGAAATATCCTTTTCATTCATTTAAAACTCAAAGAATATTTTTTTCATTATTTTCATCTTCATACAATCATACAACCCTTCACCATTCAGAAAAAAAATCGTTTCTGACCTTCCTTCATTCAGGGATGAAGAACCTTAAGAAATAGTGGTGTAAATAGAAATAAGTTAGGATAAGTGGTTTGCTAAGCTTTTAACTCCTGAAGATCCTAACTTTGTTGGCGAAACGCGCGTCGAGTGTGCTTGTGACGTAGTTTTGGTGTTTGGGTAGTTTCTTGTTTCTAGAACTAGATGCACAGCTTAATAAACACATAAGCTGTGCTAGAAGTCGTAAAATTACGAAAGCGCTGAACGGACACGCAGAAAGAATGTTATAATTGCCAGGTCAATCTGACAATTGTCAGTTTAAACTAGCGATTATTCAAAACTGCCAGTTTGTACTGGCAGTTATCTATAACTGCCAGTTTAAAGTGACAATTATAATATATTTCCGTTGACCGTCCATTTATGATGTATTTAACGCACTCAAATCGTTAAATTAATGAATGATTTTATTATATGCAACCCAACATACATTGCTCTAATACATTTATATTGACAGTGACAATGGTCGATTTCTCTATGAATGCATGATTGTTGCATAGGCAACCAAACATAAACGAATTCAGATTTTATGGACGCTAAAATGCATATTGCAGATGTTGCCGAAACTGCTAAAGTAGCGTCTTGAACTGCTAAATCCGAGAAACCAACAGAAGCCCATAAATCATTTGCAAACCACCTTCCGAATGTGGATAGTAATGGCAAGGGTAAAGAAAACCTCATCCTGAAAGCAGTGCTACAGTTCAACAAGAAGTGGGTGTTTTTAGTGAAACAAAAATAAATAAGAAAGATGCTAATGCTGCTATCCTATGTGCTGAGACGAAATCAACTCTTGAACATTATATAAACATAAACAAGAGTGATGACTGGCAAACAGTTCGTAAGAGAAGACCTAGACGAAACCTCATAGTTGGAGAAAACTCCTCAAAAATAAAAGGCGTCCCAAAATATATCTATCTACATGTGTATAGAGTGGACCCAGAGACAACGTTCCAAAACCTAGCAGATCAACTGAAAGACACCTTTCCAGAAGTTACATGTGAGTCACTGAACTCGAAGTTCCCCAGTATATATTCATCTTTCAAAGTTGGTAAGTTGGTCTATATGAAAAAAACTTTAAGGAAGCCATGAATGCAGAGCTGTGGCCTTGTGGTGCGTACATAAGTAATTTTTTACACTTTCGTACTCCACAAATACAAAATCACACTTAATAGACCCTAATCTTTTATTACTGAATAAACACCATAAATTTTGAAAAGATTAACAGTTTACTTACTGATATATGTAACTATAGCTTACAATTTCTATGTATAACAGAGATAGGGGTCAAACAAAGTACTCTGGATGCTATCAGCATAGAAGGATTCATATTGAGTAGTTTTTAAACTAGACCTAACAAAAAATGAGGCGGTGTAGCTATATGGGTCAGAAATAATATCCGTACTAAAGTTATCAATGTTGACAGCTATTGTGATGAGCAAAATTTTGAAGTCTGTGCCATCTCATATACATATGTTCAATGAGATAAAGCATATTTTAATTAATTGTTATAGGTCTCCCTCGGGGGATGCAGATTTATTTCTCAGTAGAGTTCAAGATGTACTATACTCATTGTATAAACCAGGTGTGGAGTTTATTATATGTGGAGATTTTAATTTTGACTTATATTCCAATGAAAACTTTAACTTATTATGTTCTGTAATGTCCTGTTTTAATTTACGGCCTAAAGTTGATTGGCCCACAAGAGTAACCAACACTAGTTGTACTATTATTGATCAAATTTTCACAAGCTATACGAGTACCTGTTATGTTTTTAACAATGTTATATCAGACCATCGTACAGTTTTATCAGAATTACACGATTATGACTCCCCTAACCCAATTAAAAATGAGATAAAAAGATGCTTCAATGATGTAATTATATCAACTTTTGACAAAAACTCAGTCACGGAAAACTGGTCCTGCATTTATCAACAAGAAGACATTGACGAAGCTTTCTATATATTTTATAACTTATTGATTTACAACTTTGAAATCAGCTTCCCCAAACGGAAATTACATGTTAACAATAAAGACAAAAAATGGTTAAATGATAATATCAAGAAGTCGAGTTCTGCTCTAAAAAACTCTTTTAATCAAAAAAATTCAATCCAGCTCTGTCTGACACTTATAAGGAAGCTAAGAAACAGCATATCAATTTAATTAATAATTCAAAGTAAAAATATTATCAAGATAAAATACACCAATCAAATAACCACACAAGAACTTTATGGAAAGTCGTTTCCGAACTGACAAATAAAAGTACTATCACCAAAAACATGGTCATTACCAAGGGTGACATCCAACTTGAACAACCATCTGCCATTGTGTCAGAATTCAATAAGTATTTTCTGGAGGCTCCCATGGCATTAGTAAATAATATTGACACGAATGATATGTTTAGTACAAAAATTAAAAACAAGAGATCTGCTAGAATGGATGAAATACCAACTTTTGTTCTAAAAAAAGTCTTTAATTCCATCATAAATCCTTTTACAGTTTTAGTTAACCTTTCGTTTACAACAGGTAGCTTTCCAAATAGTTTATAACTAGGGAAAGTGATATCGAATCAAAAAATAAGAAATCGAACAATCTAGATAACTACAGATCTATAACCATTCCACAAAGCATGTCAAAAACTTTCGAATATGCCTTCTTGGATTGTCTATTGAAGTTTATGAATGCCCACAATATTTTGAGTCCCAAGCAACATGGATTTCGTGAGGGTAAATCCACTCAAACTGCTTTGATGAGTTTTTTAACCGAATTAGTAGAGATGATCGACACTGGCGAGTGTCCTGCTGCTATATTATGTGACCTGAGCAAGGCATTCGACTGTGTCAACCATGTGAAGCTATTGAATACCCTAGAATCGTATGGTGTGAGAGGAATCTCGAATAAATGGGTCTATTCTTTACTCAAAATCGTCGTCAATGTGTTTCTCTCAAATTTGAAGTCGATGAACGTATTTCAACATTTTTCTCCGAAATAGGACAGGTTTCTTTAGGGGTGCCTCACGGGTCCGTTTTAGAGCCTATTTTATTTTTGATCTACATTAACAATCTCGAATCTGAAATAATGCATTCTAATTTTATCGCGTATGCAGATGACATAACGCTGCTAGTATCGGCAAAGAATACCGAATCTTTAAAAAACGAATGTGAAGTTGCCCTAATAAATGCCTCCAATTTTTTCAGTGATCACAACATATTTTTGAATCCACAGAAAACTAAAATTATTCGTTTCCACAATTATCAGAATAAAACTAATCAATTTTCAATAAATATAAATGATACAAACTTATCAAACCAAACTATAGTGAAATTTTTAGGCTTGCATGTAGACGAACATCTCAATTGGCATACACATTGTGAAAATTTGATCTCTAAATTAAATTCTATTCAGTACATGTTTAGGAACTTAAAAACTGTATTAGACAGAGCCCAACTCGGTAACATATACTATGCAGAAGTTGAATCGAGACTGAGATATAGCATCTGCTTGTGGGGCAACTCAACCATGGCCAGAAATGTATTTATCAAACAAAAATATATTTTACGTTGCATTTCTTGAACTTCTAGAATGTCTTCATGTAGACCTAATTTTACCACTTATGGAATTTTAACTCTTGTTAGTTTATACATCTATGAATTGGCAGTTTATATTTTCAGTAACAGAAATGATTTTAAAACAAACAAAGATTTGCACAATATGAATACTCGGAGTAAGAATGAAATTCATACCCTTGTTGCCAGGTATAGAATTACACAAAATTCTCCCAACTATATCGGCCCCATAATTTATAATCATTTACCACATGATATTAAAACATCTTGTACTGTTGAACCATTCAAATATAATTTGAAATCATTTCTGTTGAAACATTGTTTTTATTCCATAGACGAATTTTATTCATTCAGGTCTGTACAGGTGACTGGATAGATTTTTATTTTAAATATGACTTATTACTTTGTAATATATACTCTTCTAGACTGACTATTCCTATACAAAATGTACTTTTGTTATTTAAAGGAAAATAAATAAATTGAAAAATTGAAATTGAAAAATTGAACTTCATTGTCAGAAAAAATAGAAATTCCTTCATTTCAACAAGAGTGAGGTAGACGGAAAAACATTGTAATTAACTCTTATATTAAAATGCGATTAATGATCTCGAAAATTAACGTGCTCACTTCGCTCACGCGTTAAAATATCTCGATCATTAATCGCCTTCATATTAATACACTAGTTGATTAAATAACTGTTTTCTGCGTATCCGTTCCGCGCTTTCGTATAAAATACTCTCTCGGGCTACTCGTAAAGATCGAGGTGTTAGGCAATTTTCTATACACGTAACAGTTTTACTAGTAGTATAACTTTGCTGTAAAATAAAACGGTCAATCATTAAGAGTCCATGAGCGCGATCATATTTGGGGCGATTTTTAGGGTAACTCAAAAACGGTTCGTCACATCGATTTCAAGGACAGGATTCTAGAGGACGTTCGATTCTAGGTACGTGCTGTAATGGAATTTGAAATTTCAATCCACTTTTTCACAAAACATATCTCAAAAATGTCCCAAAAATGCAGTTACTTTAATGCAATTTTTTGGGTAGATGAACAAATAATTTCAAAAAAACAGCACGTACATAGATCATTGTTTTATCTTCATTTTGATACCAAATTCATTTCGATTGGATAAAGATTGCTTCAAATTTTAATAGAAGAGAAATACCATTGCAGCTGCCTCGATTATCTGTAAAAAGCATCGTGAGGTTTTGTCACAGATGTATGTATACATAGAATTCAACGTCCTCTAGAAGCCTGTCTTTGTTTGAAATCGATTCGACGAACCATTTTTGAGTTATCAACTGTATCACCAAGCTAAAACCTCCCAAATATGATTGCGCTCATGGCCTCTTAAGGGTAGGTATACTTTACTTATTTTGATTTTCAATGGTCCATTATGATAGCAGAAATGCAAAACATTCGACAAAAAAATCATAATGATATGCAAACTAGAAGTACCAGGGAACATCACTGATTGGACTGGTACAGAAGAACAAATTATTCAAATGTCTCAGTACCAGTACTTATCGATAGACAACCACATGCCTTGATGAAAATATAATTCACATCGTCAAAGGACACTCACAAAATAAATATTGTCATTTGACATGTATTTACAAAATTGTATTCATTTCATGAATCTGTATGACTCAGTTCTGAATTTCATCATTCATTTTTCTTCATATTATGCAGACCAAAA
Organism: Chrysolina oricalcia; assembly: GCA_944452925.2. Classification (NCBI taxonomy): domain Eukaryota; kingdom Metazoa; phylum Arthropoda; class Insecta; order Coleoptera; family Chrysomelidae; genus Chrysolina; species Chrysolina oricalcia. The sequence continues at coordinate 23,160,358 of OX101808.2, forward strand.
TAATTTACAGTAATTACAATTATCAGAGATTAAATTGGCTGTTTGTTATACAACTTCAAAAGTAAAAAATGTATTGACCTGAGCGATACACTTTAGAATTTATTCCAGTATGTTTATATGACCTCGAGTAAATCACAGCAATGGAAGTTTACGGTATTACTTTGTTTTCACGAATATGAGAAAAAATTCGAATACCTCTCTATGGGGTGAATACTAAAAATTATATACCTAATGACTCAGAACTGTGCTTGCGAGCACTTTTTCAAATCGGTACTTTATAAAAGGACTAAGTGCTCGTAAAAAGTGCTTGCGAGCACTCAATCTCTGATCCCAACAAGTCCTACTTATTAGTTTTGACTAAAATTGGACCATAAATGACCAAAACTCGCCCGCCATAATGGAGCCACGATCTTGTTTCATTGATGATATAAAAAGTTATCTCGCATTGTTACCAGAAGGATGAACACTTTTCATGGAAACACCCGCGTAATTTCCATAATTTTGTGAAAGTAACTACTTATGGAAAAAGACTCCCAGTCTGTCTGAAAATTTAGTATAATGTAGTTTATCTTATCATTGAAAATTCATTAAGTTGTATCTTTATTACAAATTATTAATATCAAAACATCACAACAACACAATACATTATTTACAAAATATAATACGTTAGTGACTAAATGACTTATGACTAATGACTAAATGACATCATCGTTCTCAATGATACGATAAAGCTTTTAATGTAACTAGATTATCATGCAATTTAAATAAATCTCGGAAGTTGTATCAGGCGACTCGGCGCCAAGCGCCTCGTAGTGGCGGAAGGCTACATTGAAAATTTGGTTCAGAATAAAATCAGCATTTCCAATACAATATTGAACTCCATTGAGACTAGCAATAATGAAATAAAGGTAAATATTCCTTCCACTTCCAGATCAGTGGGACCTGGAATAAACTTTACAAATGGCACGATAAATAATCCAATTATTTTGAAGAAATCGGATCAATTACAATTATTATGTTCAATATAAATGAATGTTTATAGTTTTCCTATATCCATGGTAATACCCGAAGTAATACCATTAGTTACAATTTTGTAGAATTTTTATAGAAATACGAGTAATTACTCTTATTGTGTTCAATACAGATATAAATATACATAACCTGAACTTGCGCCGGAAAAATTAACGATATCAAAGCATAGGAAAGAAACTTTTAAGCGGTCTTTTTCTTATAACATTGCATTTTTTGGCGACGTCCTGGATGTACCATGTAACTCTTTGAAATCACAGGGCTTCAAAGTTTGGTATAAACGATATTTGTTTGGTAGACAGTAATCCATGATAGATATTATACCTACTGCTCAAATCATAAATATTTCTACTAATACTACTTACAAAATTATTGTGTATGAAATTCTTTAGATTTAATATTTTCTTGTTTTTTTATTTGTTCTCTTTTTTTTTACCTTTTTGTCTCCTTTTTTTGTTTCTAAGCAGGGATCTGTGGAAGAATTGGCATTATAGCCTAACAGATTCCTTTTATTTACCTACAAATAATATACCTTTGTAATATATTATACAAGTTAATGTATGGTAAATAAATAAAAATGTATTATTATTATTATTATTAATATTTGTAGTTCTCCATTATTTATCGGGTGAAGAAAAAATTGCGTATGCAACTCTCATGTAATGATTATTAATACACTCACATAACCATACGAAACTCGCCTTCGGCAAGGCATGCGAGGCACGTGCCTTGGGGCAACGGCCTCATAGTGCCTTGGGGCAACGGCCTCATAGTGCCAATCTCAAGGTGGTGCCGTTTGGATGCGGAATATTCCAAATTTATATTGATTATGCTTGTGCAAAATTCAACAAAATGATAAAATCTGACTACTGCGGCTGTGAAACTGGTTGTAATAGTAAATAGTAAATAGGCAGGTGGAAGGCATGGACTAAAATGCTCCATTTCAACGGGGTCGAAAACTGTTTTCATCTCTGAAATACAACCATTAGAGGAAATCAGCGATTCAGAGGAGATTTATGACGAATGAACAACAAATGTTCCAAATAATATTGAAATTAAAGATCTGTGAGAACTTGAGGACCTTAACAAACTCGAAGACCTTATCAAAGATCCTAAAGAAACCAAAAAATATATAGAGTCTGATGATGATGTAGAGCAGCATATCAAACAAATGAGATGAATTTTGATTGTGTATATCTACTCTGTGAATTTATTCAATGTAAAACATGTGATCAACTTATTTCTAATGTATTTGTGCCCATAAAGCAAACACAAATTTTTTCTTGGCTACAAACGACAATTTTAGCAAATTCTTATGTAAAATTGAATTTCTCTCATTATAAATTACTTTAAAATTACCGTTTTCATCACTTTCACCACTTCATTTAACGAGCAATGAAGTATTAGTGACATTTACAGAAAAATCGATCTTCAAGAAAGTGTTTTTTTGTTTTTTCCATTCTTTCCATATTAACAGTATGATTTTTTACATCATTTCAAAGTAAAGGTTTTGAGGAAAAAAAGCGGCCCTGAAATTTTCGTTCATCAAAATTTTTGTCAATCAACTTTTCATATTGAGAATCAGGCCTATTTTCAAATTAAATCAGAACAAGATTTTATCTCATCTTTCTTGGCCGAAAGGTTGGTTGTGATTTGTATCTTACTGTGCATCTTCCTGTTTTTTTTCCAACTTTTGAAAACTAGAAATGATTAGTATCATTTATGTATTCTCCAGAAGCTGTTTTATTTCATAAATTTCGGAATTATTGAAGAAGTTGCACCTGGTCGTGGTAGTCTGTTGCAAGCTCTCAATGCTTCAAACTGAAATTCTTCGTCGTGACTCCTCGGTAATTTGTCTTGAACATTCCAATTCCAAATTGTTAGCATTCATGTAAAATCAAGAGTCAGAATTGGAAAACCTTGCAACTGTTCAGCATCTAAACGCACCCACCTCTGAGCATTTCTCGTATTCAGATTCTTTACCTCGACTATAGTGCTTGATCGACATTTGGTCTCTTTGAGCCAATTGTGCATCGGAACCTTCCATAAGGATAAGAGGGTAACAGCTATTAATAATCGCTCCAGCTTTTATGTAGCCGATTCGTTAGTATCCTCGGTTGAGAGTTGGTGTTGGTTAGGCAGCATAAGTGCCTGGCATTTTATGCACAATGCCTAGGTGTCAAATTCTTGGCGTTTAAAATTAGAATAATGATAGATGCTAGTATTAAAACTGTTGAATCAGCTAAAAGGCTTGGGATAACAGAATTGGGAAGATCGGTACAAGAGTAAATGCTATACAAGATGGTGCAAATGCCCAAAATGTCTAATAATTCGTTACTGACACGGTATATGTACCGGCGATGAAGATCTTCATTATCTGCCGAATATGGGACTCATGTTTTAATTTTACAAGATGTGACTATATTACTGAAAGGGTAAAATCAATTTAGGTGGGTATGGATGTATTTTAAAACCTTTCATTAGGTAATAATAACTGCATTGCGTTACATTAACCTATCATAAGATGAGACATCTTGTCATTCTTACAAAGCATAGTAAGAAATCAATCAATCAATCAATCAATCAATCAAGTATACTTTATTGTCAAAACAGAATATATAAAATCTTATAGATAAAGCATCGTAAAATATTAAATACATAAAATTATAAATAAAAATCGCACTAATAAGTAAAGTCACATACAATTAAATCACAGCCACCATCTGATAAATATCAAAAAGAGATAAAAATGCCTCAGTTAAAGTAAGGAAATCATAAACAAATGCATGCTGCACAACCAATAGTACATCTGCTCACAATAATTGATTATTGTAATATTCCTGAATGTTATAGTGGGCCTTGTCAAGTAGCATGATTTTTACTTCCTTCCGAAAGGAGAATAGGGATTTAATCGCTTTAGCTTGAGAAGGCAGATGATTGTATATTTTTTTGCTCTCGTAAATAACTGAATATTTTGTCAAGGATGATTTGGGGATCGGAAGTGGTATATTCCCATCTTGCCTTGTGCTATAACCAGGTTGTTGATTAACTGCACTTAAATTGACTTTATGGATAAATAAATATACTAACCAATGTGAGTATTTTGTGCTGAATAAAGAGGGGTTTGCAATGTTCCCTCGACTCAGTATTACACATATACCTTATTGCTCTTTTTTGAAGAACAAAGACCGAATTTAAGAGCAGCTGACTAGAAAAACCCCAAAAGGCAATTCTATACCTAAGATGGGATTCTATCAAAGAAAAATAAGCCGTTTTTGCCATATCGAAGTTTAGTTCTCTAGCTATAGTTCTAATCACATAACATCCAGAGGAGAGTTTTTTTGTTAATGAATTCACATGATCTTGGAACCTCAATTTATTGTCAATATATAGACCAAGGAACTTGCAAGAGGTTTTATTTTGAATTAGCTGTGTTTCAAGATACAAGTCATGATGTTCATATTTGAAGGTGAGAAGGTTTGTTTTTGAAATATTGAAGCTCAATGAGTTCGCATCACACCATTCCTTCACTAAGCCTAAATCATGGTATACCCGATTTTTAAGAACTTCAGTGTTTTTACCCCGCCAAAGAAGGGTAGTGTCGTCCGCAAATAGTGTGAAATTTCCATGAATATCTATGTTTGTCAGGTCATTCAGATACAGCAGGAACAGCAGTGGTCCAAGGATAGATCCTTGTGGAACCCCATTTGTAATCTCTAATTTATTTGATGTCTGATCATTCACTTTAACCACTTGATATCTGTCGGAGAGGTAAGGTCGAGCCATTTCAGAGAGACACCTTTGAATCCATATACATTTAATTTCTGCAGCAGGGTTCTGCGATTCACACAGTCAAACGCTTTAGAAAAGTCACAGAATACCGCCGCTACGTGCTCATCATTATTCAGACTTGTGTAGACCTGTTCTAGTAAAGAAAAAAAGCATCATTTGTACTTTTTGATTTTTGAAATCTGTTAAGAAAGACACGACTCCTGGCCTAACATAATCCTGGACTATCATCCTGTGAAGTGTCAGTGCGACAGTCAGTCTCCAGGGACGAGAAAAAATTGAATAGGAGAATCAATAAACTTGTAATTTTGAAGTTGAAATAAAAACTTTTCCTAACGATTTTTGAAATAGAATCTACAATTTTCAAATAAATAAACCGACCAAGATATACCTTGGTCACATACAAAATCCAAATTGGTATTTCGATATTAAACTATTCCGATTTGCAAATTCTAGTATTTGAAGTTTAACAAGTTTTTCTATAAACTTTGATAGAGTTGACAATAGTGAGATAGGTCGAAAATTTGATGGATCTTCGAGGTTTCCTCCTTTATGTAGAGGTATAACAATAGCAAGTTTCAAACATGTTGGAAAGATTCCAGTAAGAAAAGATTCATTAATAGATTCCGCTAGAATATCTAGTGCTTGATCAGGTAGGTTTTCAAAAATTTTTATGTTGATACCATCTATTCCGGATGATTTTTTGTTCTTTATTTCTTTTATGATCTGTTTTATCTCTGCTGTATTCGTTGGTTGAAGATAGAATTCTTCGTTAATTCTAATATGTTCCAGGTATTCTGTTGGATTCTTTTTCTGATGAGAATAAACCACGAGAGTAGTATGTGTGAAAATAAATTTGAATTTTTATACACATATAAATGTTTAACGAAGAAATGCTCTAGATCATTATTATTCAACTTGTAAATCTGGTGCTCGAAGTGTCGATACCTTCCACATAACGCTAATGTCGAATGATTTTTGGGGTATGCAAGCCATCAAAAAATAGAATCCCTGTAGATAGGATAATCGTTTCTACAGCACTCGATTCTTCATCCTCCTATGTTGTTGTGGTAGCTGATCAATCGCTTTATCTCCAGAAATTCAATACATTTATTTTTTAAACCACCCATAGGGAAGATGCCACAATAACTCTATTCGTCAGCTAATCTCGATAAAATGCTAAGTTGTAAAAGCCATATGCTATTTTCACATGCATTTACCAGTGTTGATACAACATTATTTTACAACAGAGGAAAAAATGTATTTGATGAATGTTTTGAAGAAGATAGCTTGGTTGATGCTGCTAAATTATTCTAGATATCGAATTAAGATTCAAGTGATATAAATCTCTAGTTGATTTGATTCTATTTCGTTACAAATATTTCACAAAAACAGTTGTAAAAGACGCTCGTACGCAATCGGCAAATTCATCCTCCAGAGCAGATTCAGCGTGCAACATAAGGTGCATTTAGTCAACATCATTTTAAAATTGTGCTTAAATATATGTTAAAAACGAAAGTTGAATCTATTAAATCAAATGGCATAATTTATACAACAATATTAAGTTTATGCTAAAAACATGTCACTTTGAAAATCCCAAATTTATAAAAATATTACTTTTACGACAAAAGCATTGTCCATAATTCACGTGTACCTAAAGTTTCATGTCATGTCATGTCATTCTGAAATGTATGCCTAAATCTAAAACTCGTGTAATATTAGGTCTCATACAAAATTATTTTCAAGGTTATGTTTATGTCAGTGCTTGTGCTAAAGTTACGTTTATGTTGACTAAATGCACCTATTTATGAAAAAAGTTTATTTACAAGACCAATCGTGGCAAGGTAATTATTTATCGCCAACTAAATGGGTTGACTGCTGAAAATTACTTAAAATCTAACCCCATGGACCATCCATCTGCTCCATTTTTTTTGTCATTTTGACAAAGGACCCCGCACAAATCAAATGGGAAATGGATCCCTGTCGAATTGACTGAAATTTGGATATGTTGTAGTTTATATCCTTCAGATCAAAAGTCTCCATTCGCCCGAGACCTGAAAATGGACAGTTATTTAGGTATCGAAAGTCAAAAGTTTCAACTAGTACAAATCTCCCAAGCGATCACATTTCATTTTGACTCTATAATATGGCGATGACTTTGTTCAGTTTTGACAGGAATAATTACAATTTATGAATTGTCAATAAATGTCAAGTTTCTACAAAAGCTAATGTTCTGAAGACTCATGACTCGAATAGATGGAGAAGAAAATGCCGCAAATGTGAAATCGCCATACGCAGACGAGAGGGGTTGAATAGACCACCCAAAGTAAGAGATTCGAATTCTTTTTCGATCGCGTGAGAGATCTGCAATAGTCGCAACTTTTTACCTTCGATACCTGAAAAACTGTTCATTTTTAGGTATTGGGCCCATGGAGACTTTTGATCAGAAGGGTATAAACTACAACATATTCAAATTTCAGCCAATTCGACACTGATCCATTTCTCATTTGATTTGTGCGGGGTCCTTTCCCTACTCCCTACTGAAGCGTCAATTTTTAATCTATGAATGTCAAAGTAATTTCAATTACCGACATTTAGAAAAAAAAATATTGACAAGATCGGCATGTGAAATAAATAAATATTTCACCTGTGGAATTGGGCGAAAGACCATAATTTTGTCAATGAGAATGGATTTTTGAAAATACAGTCTTTCGCAATTTTCCTATACAATAGGAGTTTCGTCGGCAAGCATTGAACAGAAAATAATCAATGCTTGTCTGCATAGGAAATTTGCGAAAGACTGGATTTTCAATAATCCATTTTAATTGAGTTCCTCCAGTAAATCCCATGTTGAATATTTTCATGTATTATGTAATAGAATGAACTGCAGAGTTCATTTTTTTGAAACCGTTTCTGCAAATGAAATCGTGATTAATAATATTATAATCTATGCCAATTTAAAGGGGCAGTTGTCGATTATAATAAGAAATATCGATTTTAACCGACAATTTTTTTATACTCTTTCTGAATAACAGGTCTGCCTTTAAGAGAATAATCTTTCTAATTGTAAAAATAATTACCTGATTCTGAATCAGACTTGGAGAAATATTAATGTAGAAATTGTTTATGGTAACACTAATTTTGATATGATAAAAAAAATACTCAGCAGGAAAGTTGCGTTTAATCAATGACCCCACGACTCCTGTGGTTTTGGTAAACAAATTTTCAATCATTCCAAAGATATATAAAGACTCAGCAGATGCTTTTCTTCACAATTCTTGCATAATTTTCTAGTAGAAAGGTGCTTAATACAAAACAAAATGAAGACGTTTGCATTACTAGCAGTTTTTCTTATCGCCCACTGTGAGTATTAAAAATTTACATCATTGGGTTAATCAGTAGTGTTTTGTCTGATTGAACAATTTATGTTTTCTTGTTTCATTATTTTCAACAAAATTTTGGAAAATTAGTCGTGTTTCAATACACTATTTTATGTTTAGAAGTGATTTATAGACAAAACGATGAAAATTTCAGCCATCTTGATCTTGACCTACTATCCACTTATAATAATTATCATTCAATATATCAGTAGTATTTTGAAGCTTCTTTGGGAAGAAGACTTTCTCTCACTGTCTCAATAAGTTATATTCAGCTTTCGAATTTGATAACCCATATTTTATTTATGTCTGCCAACAAATCTTCCACATGTCGCTGCAAACCAGGTTGTTCTTCTGAAGTCAGAAAGTCTCTTGTGTGAATAGTTTTATTCATTTGTTCAGAAAGAGGACTAGACAGAAAATTTGTAGCAAATTGCTGTACAACTAAAAGACCAAATGATATCACCAATCATAGTCGTTGTAACAGAGGCCGTCAGAAATAAATAAATTTAATCTCCAAGAACAATCCATCACGAACCCAATGAGGTATAACAGCAAATGGCCTTTCATTTACTATTTCATTACTGAGTGATATTTTTTCTTGAATCATTTTGTGATTAGATGAAATAATCTAACAGGTCATAAAACAGGTCATAAAAGTGTTTCCATCATCTTAACCCAGCTGGTTCTTTTGTGATCAACTTTAATCTAGTTATATAAATTAGCTGGCCTGTTACAGAAGCTATACAATATTTTCAGGAATAGAGAACACTTGTACGAAATGTTCCAAGCTTTAGCAAGCAAGAACTTCGCAAGAGCAAAATATGTAATCTACTGTTTCTTCTGCTTCGTTCCAGAAGGTATACTATCAAACTTAATTCAATCCATATCTTTAAACGATCGAAGTCTCGTGAAACTCTCAACTTACTTTGGAACTTAGTTCCAAAACAGAAACTTTTATTCAGGCCCTAATTATCTACCTACAGATTCACATAGATTACCTTCTCATTCACCTTTACCCTTTACTTCTTCATTCGACATGCTTAAGATTCAAAGTATGATGTATGCTGCTTATCCTTGCTTTCGAACTTGGTTCAGATTTAGAAACTTTTATTTAGACATGCATTACCTTTACATTTTTCTTTGCCATTTCATTCATCTCCATTCAGAGTCATGCAAGGTCGGTTGGTTGATTCAAAACTGAGAATCGGGTTTACCCTTGGGGTGATTCTTGAGACTGAGACCAACTATTGCATCGTTCTGACGTCAGTGGATTCTAGTTGAATAGGCCTGTGTCTTTCACTAAATTCAGTAATCTACTATCAGGTGCTTTGGATTCATGTCTGTTTCTAGGTTGATCTGTCATAATGTTCTGTTTGTAAGATCATATGAGAGGCTGTTTCCTCCTTGTCACCACAAAGTCTGCATTATTCCACGGTTAATCTATTTATTTCCATAGGGTGCAGGTGATTTCTTAGGCTTAGGTGCGGTACCATAACTGTGCTGTATCAATCCCTCCGATTTGGTCCCAATATGTTTGGCGTTTTCTTTTCTTCCACTGATATATTAGGCTTTCGCATCGGGTTTTTGGCCTTTGAATGTTGATTCAGATACTTGTCTTGCAAGTTGGTCTGCTTTTTTATTGCCTTTTATTCCTCTATGTCCAAGCGACAGGAACCCACACTAGTGTAACATTGTTGTGTGCTTCCAGTTCATTGAGGATCTGAAGGCGTTCCCAAACCTGCTCTGACTAATACTTTTATCGGGCTCTCACTGCAAGAATGTAGATGTGTTTTCTTTTGTACCACTGTCTAGATACATCTATATACATGTCCTTATGAGAGGTTTCTCAGCTTGGAATACTGTTGTGTTATTGGCCTCACTCCATATATCCCTGCTCCTGGTCCAACATCTGTCTTTGAGCCATCTGTATACCAGATTATATTTTCAGATGATAGTGATTCTACTCCCGATTCCGATTTATTCCCTTGAGCTATGTTTTGAATGGTTTTTCGTATTGGGGTAACATGTGAAGTCTGATATAATTTCCAGTACGTTAATATTGACTTCATGGATGATTTTGGTGTGCCCAGTTTGTGGTTGGGTTCTCCAATTACTGGTTTATATAAGTTTGTATGTACCCATCCTCGTCTCTCCCATGACTATGATGTCCAAAGGTGAAGGAAGTTTTAGGGAGTGCTAATCATAGCGCTCGTGATACATATAGACAGACAAGGCTCTGAAGTTTGCCAAGGTTGGTTTTTGACTATCTCTGTTTCATTTTGGGCCAATGCAAAAAAGAGCCATTTGTGATCCTGGATCTTACGATCGCGGTGTAGGTATAGTCAGTGCATGACTTTCGGTTTCTGTACCCTTGATTTTAAAAAGGTCTTCTGCTCTGCATGGTTATAGGAATAAAAAATATAGTTTGCGTTCGAATGGAATGGAATGCCTTCAGTCCTTCTCTTTTGCACCATTCCTCTATTATCTTCAGTCTATGGTCATAGGAATGAAGAATATATTCTTCGTTCGTGAATTGTTTAATTATTCGTTAATTTCGTAAACTTTCTGTTGTTGTAGCACACGCTGATTCCAATGAATCCAAATCTCTGGAAGAAGAAGATATCAAGGAAGTTGCAGAATTCGTCAGGGACAAATTCAATTCCACAATCATTTTCGATTTGATGAAGATGGCAGAAAAGGCCAAAGAAAAGTGTCCAGACATTGAAGACAAAATGGAAGTAAGTTATATATTGTGTGAAAAGTGTGTTTTTAATGGTTCCTCTAAAACGACATAATTGTTTTCTTCTATTGTACCAGTTTCATCTACAATGTCTTTCAAATACTCAGCATCATATTGAACAAATTTTTGGAGAGAATTGTTTTGAAATCCGAATTGAGCGTAAGTTTTGCTTTGAAAAATGAAAAATGACCTACTCGAACGGGGTCACGTAACTTTCGACATATGTTGAAAATTGCACTTTTTTCAAAATAATCGCTTGATATTTATTGTTTAAAAAGTCCTAAAGTTTGGTTAGATGCGTAAAGTACTTCGATAATTTTTTTATCATCGAGTTTGGCGTCATTTCAGTACTGACAGGAATCTATTCAAATAAATGTCTATTCCAAATGCTTGACGATACATCAACTTTGCATTAAACTCAATAGAAATTTGGAACGGCTTTCTTATTTTCTTAAACATAAATATATTTTAAAAGTTAGTAATATGATATAGCTAGTGGTAAAAAATAGTTTTGTCGAAGACACATCAGATATTTCGTAGATTTAGAAAAAAAAAATGGCAGAACTGAGATTTGCAATAGAACGTACAGATTTGAAACATAAGTATGTGTGAAATCGAAATAGATGCAACTTTTTTCTTCAAAATGTTTTGAAATACTTTGAAAAAAAAAACTTTTGACAGGTACGGAAAATCACGTGACCCGTCAGTGTATCAAATTGAATCAATAGCTATTTATGATACAAGTTCATAAAGTAGGACTTTTTTGTATATGAGCATAAAGTCTGTTGAATGAGGCGAAGCCAAGTTCAACAAACAAGCGAGTACAAAAAAGATCTTTACGAAAATGTATAATACAAATTTGTTTCTACGACAGTTATTATATTGACAAAATGTTGCAGTTGAATGTTTTTTTACGAAGTTTTCAATTTTTGTCGTATTATCCAATTATGACTCCCGAGTACAATGTGACGAAAAATACTATCTTTTTGAAAAATGTATGAACAGTGCGTGAATTAGTATATTGTACAATGAAATTGTATCGCTCGTACTACAAAATTTCATATACCTACTCGTGGGAAATGTATGTCATTTCATGCTCATTGTACACTATACTTTTTCCATCTGAATCATTAACAAATCTGTAATATTTTTAATAATCCTTTTTATCATAAACTCTCCTGCCGTCATTTTTACATGGTTCATATAATTTTTTCTTTCTTCACCCGTTGAATGAAACATCTATTTTTTCTTTTTGTACACGTACCTACCTACATCGTGAAACAAATAACATTCAAAATTTTCAAATTTTGGCAACTTGGAAATAAAAAAACTTTATGCAGAAAAAATCAAACACTAATCGATTTCATAAAATGAAAAATAAATGTGGCTGCGTGGATTTGAACCCTCGCTCCCACCATCCAAAGTACATGTGCCATCTGATTCAATACTCATCGTTACTAGAGCACATAATAATTTGTTAAAATTAACTGCTATATAGAAACTATTCAAAAATATAGAATCCGATTGTAATCAATCTTTTTATTGAAATTATTCTGGTTTTATGAAAAGAAAATCATACCTTTGTCAGAAGATAGGCATTATCAGGAGCTTCTGAAATAAATTTATTAATTTGATTGTTAAATCATCCTCACTATCGCTAATCATTTTTAATAACTTAATTTTTTCAATCGAATTTTGTAATTATCTACTGATGTGAAATGTCAAATTATTATATGACACTAAGGTAAACACGAATAAATTTCCACAGATTTATTGTCTTCGCGACATGTTTCGATACACTGTATCTTTTTCAAGCGAATGTAATACATTAAATTATTGTGGAAATTTAATCGTGTTTACCTTAGTGTCATATACTATGAATTTCCATCAAGTAAAGGCCACGTCAATCCAAAACAAAAGTCAAATTATTAGACAGACGTAAACAAACTTGATTCGATATTATTTATGTTCATAAAATTCGTTAATACCTACCTATAATGACAATCGATGTTACAACGTGGTAGGTTTCTTAATCGAAGACGCAATTGAAATGTTCATTTTTCTAAATGGTCGTAGAAAAACATTACTTTACGCACAGCTGATTTTTTTGTACTTGTGATAAAAAGTATCACTTTACGCACTACGAACAGTGCATGAAACCTCAGTTTACGCTCTCTCGTAGAAAAAATTACTTCATTGTCTGAAGAATGATAATTCTTATTGACAAAGTGAAATAGAGAGTAAAAAATGAAAATCCATAATGATTGAATACAAGCACATTTTTCGATACACACATCGCTACATAGTCAAAATATTTTTTGACAAGCGCTCATTGTGAACAATGCAGATTTCTTTATCAAACAAAATATTAACAAATACATGTAATTCATAACATAAGATTCGTTTGGCAGGTTACTACAAGTTAATTTATTGAGTAAACTTCAGTGATAATAAATAAGAACAGATAAATAAAATTCATAACATTGGTACTGTTAGTTACTAGACGTTACTTTATTAAAATTCCAGGAGTTATTTACAGTATAAAAGTATAAATAAAATGAAGAATAAACACAAAATTCTGATCTTTTCAAGGAAACAATATATTGTTGAAGTATGATAAAAATAAAATAGAATAGCACGTACAGTCACCAATCGTTTTTCTTCCGTCAGGCAAGTGATTTTTATGCCATCAAATATAATGGAGTTTTATATTTGTGTAGATGTTGGAAGTAGTAATAAAGTTATATAGAGGGCTTATCTTATGATATATTGTGCTGTGGTATGAACTCGATCTCTAAACTTACTGTGAATTAGGCATACTGTTTTCAATATATAGATTCAAGGTAAGGGCAAGATTCGCTGTTATTAATGAAGGCTTATTACAAGAGTCACTGAATTTGCCCTTCTTTGCAATGTTTCATCTCTTCTTGAGCAAAACTTAACGTCCAGGTCGAATAAAAAAAAAATATATTCAAAATATTTTCCATAAGATGTCAACTTTTTGAGGAACACTGTATAAATACTATAATGAAAAGTATCGTTTAACGTCATAGCTCTAAATTGGTAGATACAAGCAATCAATGAATGAAAAGTGACAAAATATGGTCGATTTGATCTATCCATTCTAAATTCAGTATTGAACCACATATGACGGTTTCATCATGTTTCAGATTATCGCGAAATTTTTTGAATACTTTCAAATGCGGGAATAAATTGAATAAAAAATTGAAAAATTGAGGATGTAGAGTTGAAGAAAATCGAAAGTTTCGGTTGACATATTTTAACGACTGGTGAAAAGATTTTAAAAAAAATCGTGGTGATGACCGAAAAAGATCCAAATCGTAACGACACCGCCAAGTGATTCAACATTGAATTTAGAGTGGAAAATAATTTGAAAAAAAGTATTCATCAAAATGCATCAGGAATGCATTGAAAAAAAAGTTGCAACGTGGTATTAACTTGCTCTAATTATTTACAGAATGCTGCAGAGGAAATCGCACAATGTGTAACGAGTATTGAGCTTGGATCTAACACTTTCTGTGCTCTCATCAGGGCAAACTGGAACAAATGCTCAAAACCAGGTTTAGACGCTGTTGCCAGCTGTTTACCTGACGAATCCAAAGGCCTCCCCGCCATGATCGGAAAAATCATTTGGGCTGTCTTAGATCAGTCTTGTAATTCAACTGTGGAAGAAATGTTGGGTGAGTTAACAATCTTGAAATCGATTCTAGTTTCAAGAATGAATCTTCTTTTCGAGTTGTATTGCAATGCTGTTGCATTGAATTTTGCAGTATGAATCAAAATCGTTTTTAAATTTTATTTATTCAATTATTAAAACTTTGTGATACATACAGGTACGAAACCCAGAGATGTATCTGCTAATTTCTAGATATTACAATAGCACGTTGATTACATACATATGAAAATACTTAACTAAACATGGATTCGATAATGATCATATCATGAACTGTGATGATTCCAAAATTTTACATGTGGAAAAAAATTAAGCAAAATACTTTTTTTTGAAATGCAAATTTTACTCGTACATTCTTTTACCACAAAATCATTGATCAGATATTAATACCTGAAATTATTAGTCCGTATAATAGTCCTCATTATTTGACATCAACATAACAAATGATCTGTCCTTCAAATGTTCTTGTTGAGTTTTTCATTTGGATGGCGTTCAACTGAAAGGTACCAAGCGCCAACTCGTCAAATTTGAGATAAGGGTACTATACGACTCCAAAAGCTGAAACCTACTTCAAGTAAAAAGATCCAAGTGATTTGTTGAACGTGGTACCATCTATGATGAGAGTGCCAAGCGCCATTTCAATAATTATTGTACTATGTTTTAAAATGATTTGACTTTTTCAAGTCACTACTCAATACGATAATTTGGCGTTCGGTACCTCTTAGTTAAACGCTATCCATTTCTACTTTTCCATTTTAATTAGTATGTTCGTCGACTATCGACGAAAACTTTACATTGCCCAGTGTGTTGAACCATTTTTTACTTTATACGTCTTAATGTCCACATAATTAAATTGAAGAAAATAAGATATTGCGTAAGCTAGAGTTGGAAAAAACAGTATATTTCTTTTTTCAGACCAAATCACCGATGGAAATAAGTGTCTAGAATCAGAATGAGACGGTCGATATAATTACCTTTTATAAAAATATAAATAGGTTAAAGAGATTAGGCTGACATAAGTGAGAATTTTTTTATTGATACTTATCCTGGTGATTTTTTTCACGATAAGAAGGCTTAGACCAATGTCTTGCCTCGATCTCTCCCTGTATATTCCAGCCCCTCCCATTGCTTCTCTTAGAGCCATCCGTGTACCAGATTTTCCCTCTTGATGGCATTGATGTATCTTGTACGATGGTGATGTATGTTCTATCAAAGGGGTAAGTTGGAGTCATTTTTGTCCAACGGCATCTCAGATTTGTCGATTTTTATGACCTCTACTATGTTGGAATGGCCTTGGTTATTGCCCCTCGTTTGGACTAGTCACTTAAGTCTGGAAGCTTCTATCCTCGCCTCCGCTACAACATGCAAATGCACAGGAGTGAAGTTCAATATCTCCTCCTGGCTAATAGCACCAGTAACCCCTAGCATGGCCAGTCTTTGTAAACTAGCCAACTTGCCTCTGGTTATCACCACTTGTTCAACCTTTGTCATCACAGCAGGGTTAGCGTTAGCGAGAACATCACTATCGCTGTGTATAGCTAAAGGGGTTGTTTGGGTCCAAGTCCCTAAGTTTTTCCAAAGGAGTGCCTGGCCATCATCCTTGCCCTTGATAGCCCTTTCTTCCAGATGAGCTTTGAGTCTAGGTTTATCCCCAGGTATTTTGTCTCAGCTGAGATATGTAGGCTTTCACCAAAGATTCAAAGAGCTCTGTTGGTCTCTAGGTTCTCCTTCCTAGTGGAAGGTCTTCCCTATCTCACACAAGTCTCTTGAAGACTTCTGAGGGTTGCGTGTAGGAGTGCAGCCGGTTGACGGAAATATAACAAAAACAATTTCAATTTTAATTTATTCCACGTATACTGCTCTTTATATTGTACAGGGTATCTACAAGATGAAACTATAAAAACATTTTTTTTAATAAGAGTTACTCTTACATTATATTTGATGCTGTCATTCGGCTATGTCACTTTTTCAAATAAAATTTGTGTAAATTGAAAAAGAACAGTACTTTACCACTGAACTCTTTTCATTATTTTCCATTCACTTTACATTCATTCTACTGTTTTGTTTCTATTCACGTCCTCTTCGCTAATCAAACTGAGATATATTAGGTATCAGCATTTTTACTGTAACTGTTGATTTTGAAGAAAAAAATGGTATAATTTTTTTGAGATGATCCTTCAGAAAATTTAATAATTTTTTTTATTTCCAGAGTTGTTCAACCCTTGTGTTATCAACGAAGCAGCTAACGAATCTCCTCAGTGTACTGAAGTCAAGAACACCTTGGTGAGCAACAAGGATAAACTTCCATCAAAGAGTCTCATTTGTTCGTGAGTATTTTTTATTTGTTATACATTATATATTATTAAGATTGGATCAATCAATTGAAAATTTAAAATTGATTGATTAGTCAATCTGGCCTTTATCCGAAATTTTGCTCGAAAATGGAGTTTTCTCTTGTGATTGTTAATGTAATTCCACACTCAACATCAATATTGTTTTACTAGTCATTTCAATTTATCTATTTTTAATGTTTTCTCACGAAAAAGAAAATTCTTCAAATGATGTTCCAGAAAAGTGAGCTAATAGAACTTTTTGGGCAGAATCTAATGTGATGATTAGAAACTCTTGAACGTAGAAGAAAATTAAACAGCCTGATGTTACTTGCAAAATTATTGAATGGTCAGGTAGATAGTAGGTTCTTATCTTCATGTACTGCTGCCAGGCGTTCGACCACGGCAAATTTCCTTTCACATAAATAAATTCGATACTCCAATCAATAGAATAGGTTATGGTGTTTTTGAAATATCAATTGGTAAATACAAAGCCAGTTTTATGAAGTTATGAATTCATGGTGAGAAATTATGCACACTGAATGAATTCAAGGTGTGAACTTATGGTGTCCGGATTTGTATTATCAAGAAACATGTTATTAGATTCTGCCTGTTTGTTTCTACCTAATAAATAAATAAGTAAAGGCAGCAAGAAATTTGATCTTGGTATTAGCCAGCTTAAATCACATCATGTCAAAGTCTTTATGGTATAAACTCTCTTCGCGTTAGTATGAAAGGTTTGTCTTAGAGTAAAACTAAGTACCACCTTTAAATCTGAATCGAGAATACAGTTAGAACTACAGGACAGAACATTGCTGGTGGAGGAGTTAACTTGTGTATCCGTTAGGGCCAGCATTTCAGTTTTTTTCGCCTGTAGGTAATGGTAGACATCAATGATGTCTTGTTGAGTAAGCGGATGTTACAAAAGTGAATCTTTAAATTGTTCCCCTCGACTACCTCTCGTCCGGAAATCCTAATGGAGAGGCATTTTGCTTCCGGAGCATTTTGCTCGAGGAGATGTCATCAATACAAGTTTTTCACAATACGATTTTGTTGCTTGCTCTGCTTTCGTGCAGTAATGAATACAGTGGGGTTTCATCTCAACACCAGACCACTATTTATTTTTTAACAGCTCGATACGTTTTTCAGTAACCTAAAGGAAAATCAAGCTAGGTGTTGAAAATAGTGGCTCGGTGTTGGGTTAGAGCTCCAGACTGTTGATGCTGCTGCTTATGGCATTTAGATCCATTAGAAAACAGTTCGACTTTATTTATTTATTTATAACATTTTACCATGTTTTATTTTCAGGATGGTTCCCAAGGTGAGAAGCTGTGCTGTGAAACACGAAGAGGCTTGTAAGAACCCCATCACTAAACGAGCAAGCCTTCAGTTCCACGAAGCAATTGAAGAAGCTATCAAAGATGACTGTGATGCATTGAACAGAGCTTAACTTTAAACTTGAAAGCTGTTTTGATTATCGAAAAATAAATTATTTTTCAAGCAACGGTGTTATAGTATTAAATTATTATTATTACTGTTATTGATAATGATTTCACACATACATTTTTTATGTATGTACGGCAAACTTAACAATTCTACTTGACATATTACGGAATATACGGGGGTGTTTACTTACAATTGTTAAAGTTCAATAATTAGAAAATGTTTATAAAATTGCCTTAGGTATCTACAATGGACTAGTTTTCATTTTTTTATTATGGATTGATTCTAAAAATTTAAGTAAAATGAAGTAAAAATGTTTGAGAATCATTGAAATATCTCTAGAAATGAAAAAGTTATGGGACTTTGAAGTTGCGCTTGGAAGAATAATTTCATAGTACGCAGCGCTCTAGTGTGTGACGTCACGCCACATGAACGAGGCGACTGGTATTCGCAGTTTGCTTACAAATTTATCGGTGTACAATCACTTGCGCAGTTCGTGTAGTGTACTGTTCATTACACGATGGCTGAAAAAAAATCCTACAAATATTGTATTGTGCCTATGTGTAAAAGCACGACAATTAAAAAACCCAATAAATTGTTTCTTCATGTACCAAATGACATGAATAAAAGGAAGAAGTGGTGCAAACTAATGAGGCGTGACTTAATTGGACCTAAAAGTACTACATATGTGTGCCTTGGCGCTGGCGTGACGCCACAGACGAGTCGGAGACCAAAGACGTTCGCGCTAAAATACGTAAATTTAAATAATCTATATCTCAGTCATTTATTGATGGATTAAAAAAAACACTGATTTACTAGTTCTGATTTATATTTTAAGTCCATCGCGTCAAATATAGTATTTTCAACATCACTAAACTAGTCCATTATATAATGTATATAAATCCTTTTCTACGCCGTATTATATATACATCACATAGTTAAAAAATATACGGAATGTTCCGAAACCGAAAGTTATATTCGGAAACTTCCGTAATGAAAAATATTTTTCAACTATCCTGTATAATTTCGAGGCATAAAAATTCAGTCAATAAAATGGCATTAGAGAGATTTCCATTCTAAATTTATCATCGTAACGTCAGATATTTTTACGTTATGCATCTGCAATAGACTTATTTCGACCAAAAAATCGTAACATCCAAGTGATTCAGAGACAATCAATATTGGTATAGGGGAGAATGAAGGTGGCGCAGATGTTTGAAAAATTCACTAATATATATTATCATCATTATTATGTTTATTATTATTAATATTTCAATTTAAAATAATGTACTTCACCTTCCAACCCAATTTTTTTGTATCGCTCTTTAAATGTGGCAATGAATTCTTGTTCTAGATCCTGTTGTCTTGTTAACTTTTGTTTTTAATTCGATATCAAAATGGAACTCGAGTAATCGAACTTTGACGCATACTATTGCCTCACCCTTTATAAAAATGAGGGTAAGTACTGGATAATATGAAAACATTGCACCCCTTTACTGCAGAAAAAAAAACAAACATTTTCCAATAGCTGTTTTAAACAGCTTATTCAAATTAATTTTCAAGAGAGGACGATCCCATGCACTTTTTTTGTCCATATTTTTCAGATGGAGATTTATTGACAAAGGAGCCATTCAAAAACTTGATTTTATGTTTCGTGCCAAAAGCGATTCTTTCTGTCAACTGATTATGATTTTATAAGGCACATATCCAACCTGTCCTGGAATATGTTTCCATATATGGAGTGCAGCCCCTAAACACACTGAAACTTTTAGATTCTGGCTTCGCTTACAATAGGGTTTTTCGGAAACTTACTCAGGGTTACTAACCATTAAATCCATTAAATTAACCCGAGTCAGTATTCGGCGTATGTAACACTAAAGTTTCCGGACGCGGGTTGGTAACTCAGGTTAGGGACCTCATCAACCCGAGTAGGTTTCCGAAAAACCCTAATGTGACTCACTTTTCTGATCTTTCACTGCCTCAGTAATTATTCCCTGAAGCATATACAGCCTGTAGACATTCATCACGAACACCAATTCCTACCTATACTTACCCTCGGCTCTCACGATGTTCTCTGAACATCACAAGATATTCCTTGTAGAGGAAAGCAGAATATAAAACAAAAAAAAAAGGTCGACAATCGAAAAGTTCATCAAAGCGGCTCCGTTGTTTCGGCAGCTGCTCAATACAGCACCCAATCGAGCAAATGTATGTTGCAGTTTTTGATCATTTTTTTTCTCGTTCTGTTATATAACCGAATGAAGCAAAATGTAAAAACAGGTCAAAAATAAAAATTATAATAAATGGGTCGGTTATTATAACCTTTGCTCCTTTGCTCGTCTTAACACGATAATATTTCCACTGGTGAAATATTTTATTCATTATCATTTTTCCATAAATCAGTTATGAGATTTGTTTTATAATTTTTTGTTATGAAAGCTGCAACAATAACATATCAGTGGTCCTTGTTTATTTAGACTGTTTATTCCAAAAGATAAGCCTGAAATGTAAGAATACCGACTGCAACAAAATAGACAAAGGGCCACTGCATTCCAAAAAATTCAGGACGTTTATTCAATAATAATATCCTAGACTACAAGCCCATATAACGATTTTGGGGAGTCATTTTATACAGCATGAAACATATTCAGAACGATGCTGCTATATGAAAAAATAACTTCAGGCACTATGCCGTCAATTCTTGGTGGGACAAATGACTGTAATATTAATAATAGTAATTTTTCATCGGAAGATGTGCTCTTCCGACAAAATATTCTTGTACGGCATTCCTCACGTTGGTGGATTATGAAATAATAATCTCCTAGAACCTACTGCCGTACAAAAATAATGGAACCGAAAGCCAGGAAAATTTTTTCAATTTCCGAAAAATAAAAAAAAAATATCCTGGATTTTGGTTTCATTATTTTTGTACGGCAGTAGGTTCTATGAGATTATTATTTCATAATCCACCAACGTGAGGAATGCCCTACAAGAATATTTTGTCGGTAGAGCTCATCTTCAGATGAAAAATTAGTATTATTATTATTACAGTCATTTGTCCCACCAAGAATTGACGGCATAGTGCCTAAAGTTATTTTTTCATATAGCAGCATCGTTCTGAATATGTTTCATGCTGTATAAAATGACCCCCAAAATCGTTATATGGGCTTGTAGTCTATCTCTTCAAAACGCAGAATTTTTCAGACAGAATATCCTGACAATATGCAAAATTTTCGAAAAATGCTTTCTCCTTGCTGCCACGAAAACTGTGTTGCTTAGAATCTTTTGTACAGCAGCACAGTTTGAGTGACAGGCAAGGTGACAGTATTTTGAAAATTCTGCATTTTGAAGGGATATTCGGCCAGACTTCAAATATGAATTAATAGACGAAGTTAAACTTTATGCGTTGTGCTAAAACGATTCAACGTCAAACTAACGTATCTATATCTACCGTGATTGTTATAACTCTAATTCCAACTGATCTCTCAAAAACGTGGATACATTTTCCACAAAGGCAGAATTTTGTTTTGGCTCATCACTTATTTAGTGATGTAGGTGATAGATAGATAGATAGATACTCTATTATTTTCTTCAGGTCTTATTCACAAAATATGAGACAAGTCAGTAGCTAAATAGGTACTAAAAACTAAAGTACAGATAAACTACATTGTCATGAAGTATTCAAAATATAAAATATATGTTCATATAAAACGGACAAACATTCAAAAGATAAAAATATGTGAGTGTATATAGAATTTGTATGAATAAGAGTATGTTGTATATTAGTTTCTAGACTTGAAATAACAAAAATGTTCATAAGTTTAGTAAATATTCAACTTTAAAATTCATCAACCCCACGAATTGTCGAAAAGTGTTAGTCCATCGCTATTTGTTTAACTAGGGAAGAAATGTGTAACTTTTCCTCCCGCATGCGAGGTTTGCTGCCAGAGGGCCAGTAGGGCCAGAGGGCTGCAAACGCAAAGAGAGGTACATACACTACACCAAAGTGAATCATACGATTTTTTCCTCCTGCATGAAACCACCAATTCATAACAAAGAATATAGTGTTTTAAACATATTGAGCGATGTTATATTTCTCAATGAATAAAATAAATGAGCCCATTTTTGAAACAACCACTGACAAAGCTAAAATTGCCATTAGATTAAAAAATAAAAATTCAAACCCAGTAAATCTAGTTGTTTCAAAACGTGTCATTCGTATTCGTATAATAAATATCAAATATTTCGACTGTAATTTTGACGTATATATCTATTTGATACCGAGTTTAAACAAATTAAACAAATACGAAGAAAATGTTATACCCAACGACATACTTTATTTAATTTTTAGGTAGGAAAAGTGCCACTTCCAACTCTAAAACTAAGAAAGAAAAGTCAATTTTCGAAGGAGGTATGTTATAAAATAGCGTGAAGTTTTTTTAATGAGGCAAAGCCGAGTTCATCTGCTGAAAAAGTTCTGGCTTCAGTTTTTTGGGATTGCCATGGAGTAATCATGATTGCTTGTATGAGGGTACAACAAAGACTAGAATTACTATTCGACTTTACTGACCAAAAATCAAGGAGGAAATAGGTGAACAGTTGTAGAATTTTTTTATTCGTTTCAGATTCGTAATAAATGTATTAAATTAAATGGAGAGGATGTTGAAAATATATTGACTTTCAAATTTTGTTTGCTTCTAAAGTAGGCTAAGAATTTTCAACACATCTTCATATATTGTTACTTAAATTTGTCATTGGCTCTTAGTCTATAAATATCTTAGTACCAAATTAGAGGAATGATAGGAATAATATTTATTTTTAAAGTTGACTTTGATAAAAATAATGACTTCGTTGTACCAGATATCCTAATTTAATCATCGACCTAATGACTTTAAAAATCAGTACACAATTCAACTACGATTTAAAAGGATAGACTGAATTTTCCTTCTTTACTTGTGTCCTGTCAGTGAGCTAGAACCCAATAGTCAATTCATAATGAAGGTCTTCGCGATATTGGCAATTTGCTTTTTTACCTTTGGTGAGTACCTACATTCATATGAATCAGAGTTCTTTTGGCGAAAGTATCTTCTGGAAAGTTTCCTAAAAACATAAATGATATTATTTTGAAATTAACCTATCCATTCGTAGGCAGATCTTTCTCTGTTTATTACGCATTTCTTGAATTATCAAAATATCGATTTCATGCACATTTTTTTATATACAGTGTGTTCCAGCTAAAACTTGTACAGTCATCTTATCATCAAAATCATAGAAAAATTTGAAAATCGCTCAGACCCCTCGACTTTCATTTCAAAGAGCAACTCTTCCAAATATGTCATTATTTTGCTGTTAACCCCTTCATTCTCATCACCCCCTACTTCAGAATTTTAAATAGGACTACTATACTTGTACTAGGTACAGTTGTGTGCATGAAGAAGTCGTACAGCACTTATAGAATATTATGAGTCAGGCTTGTCAATCTTTATTATTGTGGCGAAGTTGCGGGCGATGCCGGACCTGAACAATCACGTAATCAACGAATGACCGTGAACTACTTCTGAGGCGCTCGCTTCGCGAAGAATCTGGTCTTATCGGGGAACGTTTCTAAGAAATATCTCGAGCATTCTAGCAAAATGAACGGTGTATATAAACAGAACCACGCAGACAGACAACAGTCAGTGAAGTGAAAGTCGAATATAAATAGTAGAGTGATTGTAATGTAAATTAGAGTATGTACTGTGAATCATTGTATTTCGTTAAATAAATTATTTTAGAGTTAATTGGACTATAAATATATTACATTATTAAACTTCTCATCGACTTTGACAAGTAGAGTCAAAATTCAAGCTATTTTTGTCAGTAACGCACTTTTAATATTTTTGGTGCAATTAGTTTAATGCCTCGATTAGTGTCGAACCTTGTACGACTTTTTCATGCACAGAATTGTACATCATTTGGAAGGGAATTCAATCACAAATACATCGGTGAAATTGTAATTAAGAATCGATCATTTGTAGGGGAAGTTTCAATGAAACATAAGTGTAAATCGATATAATTATTTTTTGTATCACCTGAAATGATATCATCATCATTTGCAAGTTCAACCATTCAGTACCATAACATACGCATCTATTTACAATTGATATAAACTTTGGATTTCATGAACCTCCACATAATAAGTCTAACGGTGATAAATATAGAGATCTAGTAAGCCAATTTATACTGATCCTCGCCTTCCAATGTCCCAATCCATCTACCATAAAAATGATCGTCTGAAGCTTGAGTACCGGTCCAACAAAATGTGGAGGACCTTCCAATAAGATATATTCTGAGTATAGCTGAGCAATTTTATGGTTCAGAGTTGTATCGAGAAAGTCATAAAAATTATTGCAGGTCTTGATAAACATACTAATTATTTTCACAGTATTCTGAAATTATAATCAGTGAAGAACATTTGCTTACCATGCTAATTCCTAGGCTATTTGTTGGTTCCCAAATCAATGTGGGTACGTCACTGTATTGCAAAATAGTATGCTTTCAGAAATAATAGTTTGGAAGGTAAGGCAGACGTTTAAAAAATATGTCACCATGTGTTTTTGTACGCAAATCTTTGGTTAAGTCTTGGTGTATTGATGTATTGGATTTACTTCATTCAGTTATTTGAAAACTTTCGAAAATGGTTTATATCATAAAAGAGAGAGAATATCAATTGTAGCGACGTGTATTTTAGCTACGGCTCGAATTTTTAATGAAATCCGTCCATAAAAAAACTGTCATATTAGTAGGTGATACAATTGATGAAATAAAAAACATGAACGAGAAAAGCATATGAGAAATGAAAGGGTCGCTATTGCTGTTGTAGAACATGCAGTGATGGACAACATTCAATCCGAGACAACTGACACTTTTTCTGGAGTTTCTAAAAACAGCATTCATCGAATTCAAAGACAAGAACATTCCATTCGAATCAAATGCAGAATGTATAAATCTCGACAGACGCAAAGAGTTTTGTAAAATCATGAGTCAGTTATTGATTGGTGATAATAATTACCTCTACAATGTATGTGCTTTTCTGGCGAATCTTCTTTTTTTAAAGGACATGTAAACAGGCACAACTGTAGATACTGGAGTGACGTAAATCCTTATTGGTACAGGGAAACTCATTCACGAACTCCCTAGAAAGTGAATGTTTGGGGGGATTCTAGGAGACCATATTATAGGTCCATATTTTATTGATGGTAACCTCAACGAATACATGTATCTGGAACTTCTTGATACAACTGTAAACCTGGGGTTCACAGATGATAATCTACTTGAAGGCTAGCTCACCTTTTAACAAAATGGAGCTCCGCCACATTTTGCTGCTTCTATACGTCAACTTCTAGATTACAATTTCCCAGGGAGATGTATAGGAAGGCGAGAACTGATAGAATGGCCTGCTAGATGGCCCTTCTTCTCATGGGGACATTTGAAATCCAAAGTACATATCACTCAGCCATAGAAATTTTCTCTTGGTGATCTGCGCAGAAAAATTATAAATGAGTGTCGCACAGTGACTCCAGAAATGTTACGAAATGTACGAAGACATTTCGAACATCGCTTGTACTTCTGTCCGTAACTGAATGGTTCACATTTCGAACCTTTCATAATATATGATGAGAACATTTCAGGTAATGAAAAATAGAAATATCACTTAGTTTTCGTTAAAACTTCCACAAAATTAGATCGATTCTCAATTGCATTACACCGATGTATTTGTGAATGAATTCCCTTTACAATGATGAATCACAGGTGTAATAGCAGTCCTATTGAAAATTCTGAAGTAAGGAGTGCTGGAGATGAGGGGGTTGACAGCACAATGATGGCGAATTTGGTGGAAAAGATGCCCCTCGAAATAAAAATCGACGGTTCTCAGCGATTTAAAATTTCTTCTACGACTTCGGAGATAAAGGGGGTGACCAGGTTTAGTTGAGACAAACTGTATGTACATTAAATGTGACTGTTGACTGAGAATGTTTTTACAAAATGTTTCATTAAAATACAATTTAAACTATCAACAATTGCTGTCGTGAACATATCCTGATGAGGCTTCTAATAAAAGAATGTAATTCACATTTTTAAAATATTAGTACTATACATCATCAGTAGTTCATCCTGATCTCATCGAGCTCAGAAATCTCGAAACGTTTTATGGTAACTTAGCCAAACGTTTTGAAGAGTTCAAAGATATTTATATGTACTATAATCAGAATTACAAAGAAAGACTAAGTGAGAAAGGTTCAAATTAAAAAAAATTGATTCTGATGAAATATCTAACTCGAGTAACAAAACAAATACTACATGGAAAATTATAAATAACATATAAAAAAATCAAACAAAACGCTAGATATTTTCATAATGGAAAATGATGTTGAAATGTCGAATGAAAGAGTAGCTGAAAACATCAATTCTCATATCTAGATTCCATGTCAATCTCATTTCTCAAGTGAACGCCATAGTATCACAATATGAATATACCATTCAATGAATAGTCACATTATCTGAGTCCGCAGTGTGAAAATAATATTCTGCTTTTGATAAACAAGCTGGAGTACAGTAACTCTGCTGACCATGCCGTATTTCCAACAATTTGTAAAATAATGTAAGTTTGAGCTGTGTCAGCCCTTAATGCATCTCTTGATTCAGGTATTTTTCCAAAAATTAAAAATGTACACGAGCAAGAAGAGAAAACCTAATATATAAAACAATTACCGTTCCATCAGTGTTCTAATAAGTATTTCTAAAATCTGTGAAATTAAAATGAAGGACCAATTAGAACCTCAGCACAGAAAATGCACTTGATGAATTTCATAGGAGGATAGTATCACTCTAGATTATATGTAGTAGATTTATTTGATGACTGAAGAAAAGTGATACCCCAACAAATCAGCATCACTTGAATCCTATCTTTTATCGATTTTCAGCTCTTGGTGAAGACTCTGACGAATCTAAATCCTTGGAAGAGAAAGATGTCAAAGAAATCGCAGAGTTTCTCAGCAAAAATTTCAATATTACTATCATTACTGATATAATGCGGCTAGGTAAACTAGCAAAGGACAAATGTCCCGAAATTGAGGGAAAAATGGAGGTAAGTAAAGTTCACTACATTTATTTTGGGGTTCTTATCATCGCATGGAAATTAATGTTCCAACACAATTTCTACATTCCCCAGTTAGCTGAGTAATACATTTCACAAAAGAGAATTGGCAATTATTTTCAAAAATAACA
The DNA here is from genome assembly GCA_944452925.2 of Chrysolina oricalcia. Classification (NCBI taxonomy): domain Eukaryota; kingdom Metazoa; phylum Arthropoda; class Insecta; order Coleoptera; family Chrysomelidae; genus Chrysolina; species Chrysolina oricalcia. Next base: position 23,188,030 of record OX101808.2, read on the forward strand.
TATTTTTCAAGAGATCCATTTTTGACTAACTCAAGTTTATTTGAAACTATTGGCAGATGCACTCCTACAAAAAAATGGGATTCTTTCGAAATCTACGATATGTAAAATATTTTCTAAATTGGAATAAATAAGATCCATAGCTTTTGAAGTAATTCAAAACTTTTTAAATAGTATATACAGGATGATCACAAAATGACGCCGAATTTCGAAATTTAAACCCCTGTTTTTTTCTTCATCAATGGATTCTAGGCTGGAATAAATGAACAGAGACTTCGAGGGAAGAAATTCCATTTCCAGGTCTTGTGGCCCGCTATTCTAAACTCATGATCTTCCATCCATTTATCTTGCCGATCACTTCATTAGTTTTCCTCATCATTTCCTCCTTGGTGTTCGCTTTGGACGAGGATTTCCAGGTCATCTGCAAATGCCATCGTTTTTACTCCATCTCCCAATGGTAGATTCAGCACCCCATTGTACAGCACGTTCCACAGTATTGGGCCCAGTACCGAGCCTTGTGGTATGACCGCGTTCACTCTCATTTTTGTGCCGTCCCTTATCTGCATCCACCTGGCGTTCAGGTACTCGCTAATAACTATGTTTGTTCTATATCTTCCTGACCACAGCTTGTATTATTAGACTCCATGTTGCTGAGCTGAACATATTTTCCGAATATATAGTCACCATAGTTATATCTATTTCTCTGGAATACCGCAGAAAAGTTGGCTACCTGTATCTATCTCAAAGATATTTCAGTAAATTTATTAATTTGATAATCATTACCATTTCTGTAGACACTACCAAAATCTCAAATTTCTGTCTACGTTTCCTCAGTTTTCATGATCTGGCATGATAATGGTAATCAATTGTAACTATTTTCAAGAAGCAGATCCCGGGCTACAATAATTCAATTTTAACTATTTACAGACAGCTCTCGATGAAATGGTAGAATGCATCACAGATATCGAGCTTGGATCAGAAACTTTTTGTTCTCTGATCAGGCACAACTGGGCAAAATGCTCGAAACCAGGTTTTGATGCAGTCGCTGGTTGTTTGCCAGAAGAATCCAAAGACCTCCCCTACATGGCTGGAAAACTTCTATTTGCAATTGTGGATGAAGCTTGTAATTCTACTGTTGAACAAATTTTGGGTAAGAATTTATTACATAACATGGTTCATCATTTAACGAAACTTGAATTTGGTTTTAGAATTGTTCAACCCCTGTGGAGTCATAGAAGATTTTGATAGTATCCAGGAGTGTGAGAACCTTGTAAAATCCTTCACCAGTCACAAGGATAAGCTACCATCAAAGGGTCTCATTTGCTCGTAAGTGATAATTTGTGTAATGTGAATGCACAGTGCAGGCCTAAATAGTCTTCCCTCCCAAATCACTCACTATTAGCTCTTCAATTGAATTGCTTCAGGTATAAAGCAGGACCGTTTTTATTATAGTTACCATTAAATTTGAGCGTGAATGGTAGTCCTAAACATTTATAAAAATGTGGCGACTGTGGCAAGATACAAGTGATAATAACGTAGAACCAATTGATAACGTGGTACGAATGTTTTTTCTATAATCACCGAAAGAGGAGGGATGGATAAAAACAGTGCCATGAAGGAAACATCCATTTTGACTGAAACAAAATTGGCAACCGTCAAAAGTATTGTCAATAATCGATAATCTTCATGGGCCACGTAGCCGTGTGGTTAAAGCGACATTGTTTCAATCACTTGGCTGCCAGTCGGCGACGGTTCAAACCATGGCGACTGCAGACATTTTTCTGATGGCCCGAGAAAATGTTAGGAATCGCACGTAAAAAGGTAAGACCTCGTTAATCCTTAGCTCGCACAAGTTTCGACTTCTGAGGGCTGGAGATCGTAAAGAGACGACAGCTGGTTAACGGAAAAAAACAATTTTAATTTTAAACAATTTTAATTTAAAAAAAAAACTATTTTAAACAATCCTGATACTGGCTCATCTAGGAAATTAAATCAAATTGATGAAAATCTTATTCAGCGTACAATTTACAAAATATATGCAGAACAAAGTGTGCCCACCGTGTAGACAACTTATGTATACGTCGAATACTTATGAAAGACGAGGTAGATTTACAGTATGGTAAAACATGTTTGTAGGTTTGCCTAAACCGCACAGAGGTTTCAGATTAATAAAATTAATAAAAACCAAGTGCTTATGGAATCCAGACGTCTTCAATTGTTATAGTCTAAGAGCCAATGACCGACTACTTGTATGTAATTGACCAATCTTGAATTATTGCACAGTGAGTTCCCTATACCTATCATACGTGAGGTTGGAACTCACTAAGCTCAGCGCGGCTGGTACTCAGGTGCGACAGGAATCAAAATTTGACTAATTATGAATGTATTTGATCACGTCTGCCATTCGGACATTTTAGAATCATTATTACTGAAAAATAATATCGGTAAACCATTATCGCGCGTCTAACATCATGGCAGATGGTTTGAAGGTGCTAATAAATATGAAAGTAATTGTCCAGGTCCGCCATTAATATATTTTGTTCATTATATTCTAAGCAGCTTATATTTACCACGGTAGACGTTTTTACTGTGTACACACATCAGCAGACAACAAAATCTCAACTACAGCCCGAGCAGATGTATGCACATTACGCATTCTTCTTAAATTTATTTAATCTGCTTTTAATTGTATTAATTAATGCGAATATAAAAATTTATATTTTTATAAAAATTATCATATTTACTCCTATAAGATGGATGATAGGAAATGTAGATCCATTACGAAGCAATAATAAATATTGAGGTATAATAATGACAAAAAATTATAAACGAAATCGGTATTTTTCTCATTTAGAAGTGTCAAAAGTGGATGCAAGTGGATATAAATTGTATGATTGTCTTCATCATCCACTGAGTCGGTTTCTGTGAAAATAAAATTTCAATTTGTTATTTGATCCAAACATGATCATTACAGAATGTATTATTATCAACTAACCAGCAACATTGTTGATCAAGTCGCTAAAAAAAAACATGGTTGATCTCCCTCGAACCATTTGAAGACAAATGAGTTGTTTTGTTCAATCCAACTATACTCCAATGGGTTTAACGTTGTGGGGTGCTTTTAAAAAGTATTTCTTCAGTTACTGGAAATGTAATGAGCTCTCAAAAGTTGTTGGTACGGCTCACTCTTGCACGGTGGTATTGAACTTGCGTCAAAAGTATGTTTTACCTTCCATCATCCACGTACTTAGATTTTTTGGCATTATTCATTTGACAAGTGAACTGTTGAAAAAAGTTAAAGAATTCTTGAAACTGGTCTTGTGTTAAATCTAGTTCACCATATGCCGCAAAAGATTGTTGGAATTCAACACTCTTTTTCAACAAGATGAAAGTTCTTTATAGAAGAAAGCTGGATTGAAATCACAGCCGGTGAAATCGTGAAAATCAATTAAATATAAGCTCCTAAGACTATAATGAACAAAATATATTATTGGCAGATCTGTTCAATTACTTTCAAAATTTCATATTTGTTGGTACCTTCAAAACTGTCGCCGCCGTTAAAAGTCACGATTTCTTTCGTGTCGTTGTAAGGTATTACGTCAGGCTATATGTAGGTCAATTTTACCGGGAGTAAATACGTACCATTCAAAATTCATGAAAATATTATAGTACATTGTATAAAGTATTTTTACTTTTCTCTTAGGATCAACAACTACATGTTATTTGTATGTTTCGTGTATTTCCTACTTTTCTTTATACTAAATTAAACCACAATAAAAAATATTTCACCATTATTCTTTCTAGATCTCTAAGTATCCATTTCTTCAATTTTTTATTTTTCTTCCTACTAGGTACATTCTACCCCATTGTACAATATGTTATCACTGGCCCCAAAGATATCTTATTATTTGTTATTAAAATATCTTGTGTATTTTCTAATTGGTGATTTCAACTTTTTCATTTTTCAAAATTTGTATATTATAATTGATAATATTCAAAACATGCTAATACGCTCATTTAATAAGAGAACGTTATTTAATAAACACAAAAAATTAACGTTATTAGTACTGATGAGTACAAACGAGGAGATAAATGATTTGAATGAAAATTGAAAAAAGCATTTCTCAATTTTTATCTAATAATCAATATATGAAACAGTACACTTAAGAAAACGGAGTTGATACGTAAGGCTATTTTATTTCCGAACAGACTTTACCCATATTAATTTAATTAACTATTGTACATTACTTTGTTTTATATCTTACTTTTTACTTTCTCACTTCCTACAAATAATAAATCGTAGTTAAATGAGGATCTATCCATCTATTTTTTTTTAAGGAGAAGAATCTCGCATAGACAGCCGCATCACAAGGACTGTGTCGGATTCTTGCCGATTAAACACACTAAACACACTCTACTGATGCTCCAAGTACTGAAAACCGCTTTCGCATTACTTCAGTACTGGGCCGTCTTCTAGTGGATGTCATATATACGTCTAACTTAGTTACTTTAACAGTTTTTTTGTTTGTTTATAGTCTTCTTTAATAGCCTTATCAATCTAGGTATAGCTAATATCTTAATTCAGTTTAAAACCGGTTTTGAATCATTTCAAGAAAAAAAAACTACCCAAACACCAAAACTACGTCACAATCACACTCGACGCGCGTTTCGCCAACAAAGTTAGCATCTTCAGCTAGAATTTTACTGACCTACTTATCCTACCTTACTTCTATATACCACTATTTCTTAATGGACGTCAAATTATCTAATTAACTTGTTTACCTAACATTTCGAATCTACCTACTACTTATCTGAGGGCCAACACATTATCGAGTTTGCCTACTTTTGTTGTTTACTAATTCTAGTATTTACCTGGACTGAAATCATTTTAATGTTATCCTACTTGGCATGGATTTGATTACAAAAATTTCATGGAAAAACAATAACTTATGAATTTATTTTGAAGAAAAGAAAAATGTTTTTCAATGTACTAGGAACTTGAATAATGAACAATGAAAGCTGCAATGATTCGTTAGTCTGAATAGTGATTATTGAAAGAACACTCTGTATTAGAAAGGTATCTCTAAGGGGTTGCTAGGGAAACAAGGGATAAAGAGATGGGAGAAATAAGAGAAAACTGAATGGAGGTAAAAGTAATCTGGTTCTAAAGAATTTCAAATTTGTATATTATAGCTGAAATCCATTCAGAATATTGGTTGCCGAAATCCATATACACGATAGTTATCAATATCTTATAGAAAAGGGGAAACTTCATCAATTGGGATCGATAAATATTTGATAACCGCCATTCGTCAAAATAGGACATAGATGATTCTTCACATCCAAGTAAATGGAATATCGAGATGAATAACTCATCTACAAAGGAGATGGTTCATTTCTAAAAATATTCCAACTGAGAGCAGGTAGGAGAAAACATATTTCAATTTTCGAAGTAAAAGAAGGGCCGTTCCAAATACGGAAACTTGAGTTGGTTCATTCCGGACAACTTCCGCAGCCAGAATCATTCATAATTATTATCATTAGACAAAAATCAATTCAATTTGTAAAGGGTTCTGGCCAGAATTTCTGTTTAAAAATAACTAATGACAAATTTCTATCTTGTTTTGACAGATGTCATTTTGATAGCGCATTGACAATTGTAATTGCCGTACTACATACAGTGTTCATTCTATTATAGTATTGTTGGTGAAGTGAATTTGTTTTATTGGAGTGACTTAAACGAAAATACCCTGAGATTGTTACAAAGCAGTTGAATTTTTTTTCTTTTTTTCACAATAAATTCATAAGTTATTGTTTTTCCAAGAAACTTTTGTCATCAAATTCAAACCAAGTAGGATAACATTAAAATTAATTCAGTGCAGGTAAATTACTAGAATTAATAAACAACAAAAGTAGGCAAATTTGACGTCCATTAAGAAATAGTGGTATTAATAGAAGTAAGGTAGGATAAGTGGTTCAGTAAGGTTTTAGCCCCTGAAGATGCTAACTTTGTTGGCGAAACGCGCGTCAAGTGTGATTGTGAAGTAGTTTTGGTGTTTGGGTAGTTTCTTTTTCTAGAATTGTATTCACACCAAAGGTTGTCCATTTATTTGGTTTGAATCATTGTTTTCCTCCAGATGAAAAAATAAAAACAATTTCGTAGTAACTATATTATAAAAAATAAATTACTTAGATATGTTTTGTTTTCAGGATGATACCTAGATGGGAGAATTGTGCGAAGGCTCAAGAAAAAGCTTCTTGTAAGAATCCTATCACCTTACAAGCTAACAATCAGTTCTATGACGTAATAAATGATGCTATTAAAGATGACTGTGAAAAAGTGAACAATGTTTAAATTTTGACCAATGCAGATGTATTGAAAAAAACTTCAAAAAGAGCAAATAAAAGTTATTAATTTGTTGAAAACCTATTTCTCCTATTCAGTTTCTTTTCCTTTAGGTAAGGTGAACTAATTATGAAATGTAACAATAGGACGAATATTTTTGGAGAAAGAATGTCCGCTAGATTCAATGATCTGATGTTGTTCATTTCAGAAATTATATCGAATGTTATGATTTTCAGGGGTTTTTTCGAATTCTAAATATTCTAGAACAAGTTAAATCAAATTTAGGGATACAATTTTGACCATAGGGAAAATTAACGGATCAAATCGTAATTAGACATATTTTCGGCTTTTTCTAGTAGTCTGTTCGAAGAAATTGAGTTTTATCAATTTTTCTGAGACTAGAAAATTGACATAACATTGACATGGCCCTGTTTTTACATGAAATTAAGTAAAATAATGTAAAAAGCACAATTTCACGCCATGTTCAATATCTTTTGTTGGTTTGATCAATATGACCATTACAAAGTTTGACATCCGAGTAAATAAATTATTTATCCATACTTTTTTAATAACTAGGACGTTTCCCTCTATGTCATAAGTTTCGCCAAAACTTTGCCAGCTCCGCCGATGACGGCCACATATTTATTTTGTTCATTTCACACTATAAAATTTTGTTTGCCAAATCAGTGGTGGTGGCAAATTTAATGTTTTCTGTATGGCGTAGTAACAAGGCCTACTCAGAACACATGGCTAATGACCATAGCAGTCGATGCCAAAACGCCAAAGAAAAAAATCACAATAAATAAATACCTACAGGTACATCAATAAATAAAACGATTATGTATTCAATAATTCCATCTTTATTATCATACACTTACTAATATGTCGCCAACTTATATCAACATTAACAAAATAAATATCTAGGCTTCACTATCTACTAAACGTAACAAACATGATGTGTATAATGATATGGATTCTTTAGATTTCATGCCACTGTAATTACTTAGAAAACCATTTATTCATCAACCCATATGGAAGGCTTTGAAAAATGGTTTCAAAACATGATTCATACTTAGTTTCAATACATTTGGGATTGCTGAGGTTGTGTTTGCCTTCAAGCTGACAGGTATTAATTAATGTCATCTTAATCAGTTTCCAACCTCACAATCTGATATGGAGTTTAAACAATTCTTTAGCTGAGGAAGTACAAGCAGTCTTCTAATCTATAGAGGCATCATGAAGCATTGAGTAAAACTGTTCCAGTAACTTTTATTCGGAAAACAGTTGACTTAACATAAAAAATTCAACAAATTTAATTGTTAACTAGTCGAATGTCTTTTACAGAGTATTATGGTATGATTGACTGCCGAAATTTCTACAAATGACAGCTTGAACGAACCTAAAGCATAAACAATAGTTTTCAAGTAAAATATGTCTACTCGCCGTCTAAGAAATAGACAAACATTGGCTTCAGTACTCGAATTGCAATAGTTATTGATGACAATTTGTTACATAGACTCTCAGTTTGGATTGTCCATGTCAACATCTTCCTGATACGGATGTGTTGTTCTTTATCCAAAAAATCGTGATAATGATAACAAAAAAACGAATACCACGTATATTTTCTGAAACCTCCAGTCACAGTGTGAGAAATTTATGAATATAGGCGGGCGTCTTATACAAAAGTAATTTGTGAAACAATGTTGCAGCATAGAGTATACGTCTAACCAGATCTTGCAATTTCTCATACCATAAATGAGTCGCAAGCTCTGGACTTTTTCATTCTTTTTTTGTATACTGACTGGTCAAAGATGGGCCATATACAGTACCTGCATATGAAATTTGACAATAGTAATGATTTACAAAATGTTTTTTTCAATTCCAAAGAAAAAAAATGCCGTTGACCATAAATAACTTTCAACAAAAAGTACGAGCGCTGCAGTTATTTATTGATATACTTTTCGAAGCGCCCTCTTCCTCGAAATTTCGGCAAAGTCGAAAAGTGATTTTTAAAAAATAGGGCACTACTGGGCTTTCATACAAATCTTATTCTAACTCTGAAGCTCTTCAGTTATGAATCAATATCCCAAAGAAGTACTAAAATATCAAAACATATCAAGCTAGAAGAACAACCCAAACTATCCAATTGCCGTTCTTAGCTTCTCAGTCATCATTCACTGAGGTTTTCGTATTGATTCTGGCCAAAAAAGAACGGCCTGGTACAAATTTGATGACAGTTGCGTAAATAGATTGTCTTCTTTCGTTTTGGACATTTTGGAGTCCCCGAAGAAACCCAACACCTTCTTTATCGAAGAGCAAATATTCTCAGTTTTCATCAAGTTGATTTGAGGTTTTTACTCATTTCCCTGCAGCTCAAAAGCGAATTCACCACCAAATTTGGAACGCAGATTTTTTTTTATATTGTTACTTTGTCATTATAATTACTTACATAAATAAAACTTACTTTTAACGGTGATTGGACAATACTTTTCAGGTAAAAAAAATATGCAGAGGGATTAATAATATAATAATAATACTCCCACATAAACACTTGTAAAGTATAGCCAAAGGCATAGCCTATGCGGGTAAAGAACGGCTATTATCATTATTTGCCGTGGTTTAAAGTAGAACAACTCTGTTGAACTACGACCAATTACGGAGAATTATACATTAAGCTCTCCCAACCAAAGAAGTAGAAAACTAGGTGAAATTTGAAATTTTTGCCAAATTACCTTTTGTATGTATAGGAACACGCCGCCACTGGATGTAAACACGTGAACACCCATAATTCCTGCCTCTCCTCCTTCATCAAACATAGTACTGCAGCTCATGATGAAGTTTTAGCATAACTTCCAACACTAAATTTGCAAAAACAAATGACTTTTGCAGAACACACATAGCACTGCATCGCATGATAGTTAAAGTAAATCTGTGAATGTTGGTGTCGAATGAACTTTTCGTGTGCGCGACCACAACGTTCACTAATTACATTCAAGCCATAGGTACCAATGCCTCTTGAACGATTAACGAAAATAAGTCAAAATAAAGTAAGTAAGTAAACAGCGGACTGGCAGAAAAATGACAGAGTGTGACCACGAAAAAGGAATAATCATAGAAAATTGACCATCTACAATCAGCGATTTTTGCACTCGAAAAACGTACGTCAAGGACGTGGTGGTGTTATCAAAACGTAGGTGTGATTGCTTCAGTGGCGAGTCTTTGAAGAAATGTTATAAATCATCAACTATTGCTCTAAAATTTTAAAGGTGTTTTTCCACAAGGTACACTAGTACACCATTTTATTTTCCGAAACAGGTGATAATTCACCCTTTATAACTCTTGTAGTATTAAAAAAACAATTTAAACAACAACAATTAATAAGTTCAAGCTATCATGTGTTGAAATGTCAGCAGTCATATCCCAAAAACTCTGTATATTCAATATATATTTAATAGATCTGAGGGCAGGTATTGTTGATCGAGATCAATCGCAATGTATACAATTTTTAAATTGAAATACAGTAATATCATCTGTGGAGAAAATTCCAGCACCACGATTGTCATTTGAATTAACTATAGATACACATTTGGTATGATTTCCCCAACTTTACGAACTCTAATAGCTGCAGTACGTTTCTTTATCAGACTTACAGAGTATACATCATCACTGGACATACATTTTCATGAGAATGAAACAAACTTATCAGTTTCTCGTCAAATGACCAATAATTTCGCTGCGTCAGTCAGTCAATTATCTCATTCATTAAATCCTACCGGGGAAATTTTTAACGGTGATCGGCCGGAGGAGGAGGCTGATTTATTCTACCAGGTATATCTTGATTGAGTTGAGAAGCGGTAACGCTTCTAGTTTGCAGCGTAGATGTGGGAGGTTCGTCCAACAGCTGCCGAAGACGTTGCAATTGCGCTTCCAGTTGCCTATTGTGGTCTTCGAGAATTTGCATGCGCGCCTCCAAACGGCCCTTATGCTGCCTGAAAATCATAAATAAAAAAATAGTAGTAGGAGCTAGATACATACAGATCCTGGTTCCGGATCATCCTTGCTCGCACGAGCTTTAGAAGCTTAGAAAACATAGGTAGGTAATTCGTTGAAAAAACAAACGCTCAGATTCGATTTTGTTTTTTCAAAAGTTAGCGATACTGTTATTGAAACAAGCTTGAAGTTCCAATGATCAACAGATAATAAACTAATCGAACTTAAAACAACTTCCTAATTATTGAATACCTTTCTCAACATTTTCCGATAGTTTACAATGTGAAGGAATAACGCGTTTGAAAAAAGTGAAAAAAGTAAAAGATTGGTGTGATCATTGAACATAAAAAAAACCAACATGATATCTTTTAGATGTCATCTTGAAAACATTCCGCTAGACAATAGCATCATTGAAAATAAAATGACATTAAAATACCTTTTACTTTGTCTGGATAATTCGTTGAAATTTGAACAGCATGTTGAAATTTTATGTAAAAAGCTCTCTTCGGGTTGCTACGCATTGAGAGATGTCTCGAATGAATTAGGATTTTCAGTTTCAAAACCAGTTTATCATTCTCTTATTGAATCGCATCTAAGATATGGTATTGCATTTTGGGGAGTTTGCTGTAGTCATCGTTGACAGGCTGACCTAATTTTGCAAAAGCGTGCTCTGCGGTATTTATGCAAAGTAAAATATAGGAATTCATACCGACCTCTCTTTCGTAAACATAAAATCCTTATAGTTATTGCTATTTTTATACTTGAAACTGTTTGTTTGATGTACAAACACAAAACAAAGTTCTCTATTGGAAACAGTTCTTCTGATCGTAGTACCAGACAGAGTAATGATTAAAACTTCCAATTCCAAAAAGTACACTTATCAAAAACTCGATATTTTATAATGGATGTAAGATGTTTAATCACCTTGCAATAAATATTAAAAGTATCAAATCACTTTTTCGTTTCAGAAAAGATGTGAAAAAGTTTGTTATCAGAGAGAGTATATTATAGTCTGCAAGAGTTTTATGATGATAGTTTTTAAAAGTCATCATTTTGGATCATGAATCGAGCTTAGTTAGAGTTTTAACATTTTTATGTCATTCACACTTCGATTCACTTCGATTAACATTTTTTTCTGATTTCATGTGCATAGATACTCCTCATCTGATGAAGAAATGGTGATCGGGCTGGAATGGCAGAGATGGAGAAGTCCTTGATGAATATTTATGTTTAATTGTTGTATTGTTCCATTCCCTCATTCACCAAGGACCATGTGGTGGTACTGTAGGTTTTTTCCGGGTTTTTCCTGCAATTTAAATAGCAAATGCACCCCATTTTTCTTTTTTATTTGTTAAGTCGCCCCGGAGCGCATATAGTGGTGGTGTTCCCTCTCATCAGGAATGATGTGCCGATGGTAGGGGGTATCACCATTATACTTTTTAAGGATTAATTTAATTTCCATAAATTTTTCAACATAACCTTTAATACAATGAAGCTTTGTCAATGAAGCTTTGTCAATAAAGCACATTTTGACTTTGACAAAGGCAAGAGCAACACCAGTAGATTTTTTTTTTGAATTTTCATTGTTCGGACCTAGATGATGGAATTTATGGGCAGAAAATTAAATACCACGTAAGATACATATCTGAAAGTAGATAACAAATGAGAGAGCAACGGGAGGAGGGTCTATACAAATGAGAGAGCAACGGGAGGTATACGTCAGCAGAAAGTGTCAGGTATCAGATTACATTTGATAACATCCGGTCAATGAAATTTGATACGGGTTCAATGACCTATTTCAAGGTTAATGAATGCACGTGTTGGATATCAAATTACTTGGAATTTGCTGACGCCATATTTCCGGTGGGCGAAATTTGATACGGGTTCAATGACCTCTTTCAAAATTAATGCACGTGTCGGATATCAAATAACTTGGAATTTGCTGACGCCATATTTCCGGTAGACGAAATTTGATACGGGTTCAATGACCTATTTCAAGGTTAATGAATGCACGTGTCAGGTATGAGATTACATTCGATAACATCCGGTCAATGAAATTTGATACCGGTTCAATGACCTCTTTCAAAATGAATGCACGTGTTGGATATCAAAATACTTGGAATTTGCTGACGTCACGTTACAGACCAGTCTCGACAAGTAAGAGAAATCCGAGATGGGTTTAATGACCTCTTTCAATAAGTGCACGTGTCAGGTATCAGATTACATTCGATAACATCCGGTCAACGAAATTTGATACGGGTTAAATGACCTTTTTTAAAATAAATGCACGTGTCGGATATCAAATTACTTGGAATCTGCTGACGCCATATTTCCGGTAGGCGAAATTTGATACGGGTTCAATGCCATCTTTCAAGGTTAATGAATGCACGTGTCAGGTATCAGATTTCATTTGAAAACATCCGGTCACGTGTCATCAGCAGAATCCAATACAGGTTCAACTACCTTTCATAAAGTCAAAACCTATGAGAGAGCAATAGGAGTCAAGGTCAACACCTATGAGAGAGCAATGGGAGTCAAGGTCAAAACCTATGAGAGAGCAATAGGAGTCAAGGTCAAAACTATGAGAGAGCAAAGAGATTCATACACATACAAGTCTTCTCGAAAAATCCTCCCCTCTACTATTTTGATAAAAATATATAAACCGGGGAAAATATTATAGCAAGCATTCTCTTATCAAAATGAGAAATACCGATTTCAAATTTGACTTGTCGAAAGAATATTTTTGCAAAGAAAAATCAAAAGTGGTTTTGTGTGAAAGAAAATTCCCATTGAATAAATCCAAATGTAAATTTGTTGTTGTGAATCTTTCATATGATTTTAATTTCTCTCCATGTATTGAAATTACTGGAAATAAGGGAGACCGAGTGATTTTCACAGAAAACGAGTGGAAGCAGTTTTTGACACACCAAGGAATCATCACCAATTATTTGTACTCATCAGATCAACCGAAGACCATTGAAGACGATAGATTCACCATTGAGTTTAGCCAATTTACTAATGGAAGAGTAGTCAAAATCATAAAAGACTCCTCAGTGTACTTGGGGTTCGAAACAGTTTGCAAGCTATGGGAACTCCAATCCCTAATTGATTATAGGGTAGATATCTTGAAAAGATATCACTATGGAGAATATTTCCAAATTTTGAAAAATGGACTGTGCAAGCTGAGTGGTGATGTGTTGCAAAATGCTTTAAATCTGCTGCAACCAAGGGTGAACCACAATAGTGAAAATATAAGTCTAACTCTGGAATTCATCCATCTTTACCCAGAAGTTTTCTTAGCTGAGTTTTCTGATAAACCATGAATAGGAGTGTGGCCATTGATGAAAGTCGTAATAAAACTTATTATATGTTCACATGGAAATTTGCATACAAGAATTCTCGGAAAACATATTGGGCTTATGAAGCAATCGATAGAATGCGCTTTGAGAGGCGAATAACAGTAACTTCGAATATCATCGCTCCAATTTTGGATTCAACACAGACAAATAATTTTCAAGCAAAGATTTTGTGAATAATTTATAATGTAAATATTGTATAAATAAAACTGTTTTGTGAATTTCATATCGTTTTATTTGGAAAAATATCATACAAAATCATTTTTTGATATCCACGAATTATACTGATTGCTCAGGCCTAACCATTTGATGTAGAGTTTGTCTCCTTTTTTTCTTAGGACTTTTTCTACTAGAAACACATCGGGATGTTTAACTTTCTGGAGTTCTTCTTCATAAAATCCGCCTTGTATCTCAACATCATTTTGATCTTTGAGAAAATAAACAGCAGGATTTGACTGATAGACTTTTCTCACAGTGAAAATTTCATTGGACCAGTTTGGTGTATACCCTTTAGCAAATGCCTCCCTGTACTTACTTATTCTTACATGATCATTGAGTTTAAATTTTCGTTTCCTTGGATCCACTGTTTTGAGATGACCATAGATGTTATTGAGTAAATACTTCTCATGGATTTTTTTTACATCTTTGGGTTTCAGTCCTATCGTGCTGTGTACGGAATTGTTATAGTTAGAAACTATATCAGGTAGAATACCCAACCATTTGTAGCTTCCTTGTAGGCTGAATTGTTTCCACATTTTATTTTTCAAAGTTCTGTTTACTCTTTCAACTATACTAGCTTTCAAATTGGAGAAAGTACTGTAATGATTAATTTTCCACTTATCCATCAGCTGCTTGAATTTTCCATTGTAGAACTCTTTTCCCATATCAGTTTGTAAATTCTTGGTTTTAGTTTTCATATCTCTTAATATTTTTTGCATGGCATCAGTCACATCTCTTGCACTTTTAGTTTTAACGGGCTCACACCAAACATATTTGGAAAATACGTTTATAACGACCAGAATGTACCTAAATCCTTTGTTAGTTTTGGAGTAAGGAATCATTTCAACTAAATCAGCTTGAAGTAGATCATTCAAACCCTTGATGATAACACGCCTTCTTTTGAATCATCTTCGTGAATTTCTGTGTAATTCTCCTACAATGTCTTCTTTGACTTTATCCATTTTCAGTTATCGGGCACTGAAGTACAATTTCGACATACAGTTGATTATGTTGCTGCTGATTGACTAAAAAAGTTATCTTATCACCTTTATTTAAAACCTTTCCTATGAGGCTAATTAACGGAACAGTATCTGCATCTTCTTCAACTAGTGATATATATACATCATTTGGTATAGAATTGATGCTTTCAATTTTTCCAGAAACAGGAAATTCATAGGACGTCGCATCATTTTCCAACACAAAAAAACAACACTCTTCCTGATATCCTTGGTTGCCCTCAAATGAAGAACACATTTCGTATGATACGAAGATGGATCCGATATGTAGAAAGGTGTATTGATCGGTGAGGCTCTTGAAAGTGTTTCTGGTTTAGCATATGGTGTTTGAGATGTTCTCAGGAAATGTCTTCCGAATTTATCGATGGGCATGATGTCACGGCTAAACACCGAATGATGTCAAATCTTGGAGATTTTTTATTTTATTATTCCTGCCTCGCGAAGTTCCTCCAATATGCTTGTAATTTCATTTTTCACACCGGTATTTCCAGCACATTGTGATGCAATCAAGAGTTTCAATCGCTCCACTAGCTCATTGAAATCATCAAAATATTTATATTCAACCGGTATGTTGTTGAAATCAAGCATAGTTAGCCCTGAGCCCACTTTACTCCTTGTAGTCCTACCTGGGGCCGAACTAATTCTTGACCTGTATTTGGGAAGAGATAAACTGGTATCTTTTTGAGTTTTTTCAAGATTTCGTTCTTTAGCCAAAGAGTGTAAGGATGTAATTCGTGGTTTTATTATATTAACAAACTTTGATGCATGTGATGTTGATAAACCCCTTGCAGGATCATAATGGAGGTAATGTGCATTACTTCTTCTCATTATATCGATATATGAATCAACATCTTTATTTCTATACCCAAGGGGTTGTTTCTTGAACAGCAATTCATATAAGCCTGCAGTTCCACTGTATTTGAACTTGTTATCAATAACAATATCGGCACCATCAAAATCCACAGAGGAGCTACCTATGGCATATTTTTCCGTAGACGGATCAAAATAAACTCCAAAAGTGTCATCAAACGTATTTTTCGTATCTGAAATTTTGTCTTCTATATATGCACGGGGCAAAGGAATCGCAAACTGTTGTAAGTATTGTTCTTGTGGATTCAGTACAGGGCGCATACTTTCCTCGAAATAACTTCCATCGAAGTCGGATTTTGGAGCGGTTGAATCATGTTGAAATGTCTCTTCATCAGGAGTGATCTGATAAAATTCTTGAGGTGTTGGTTGGTGAAATTCTTGAGGTGTCGGTTCATGAAATTCTTGAGATTTTGGTTGATAAAACTCATGAGGTGTTGATTTATGCAATTTTTGGGGTGTCGACTGAGAACTTGATTGAGGTGATTTAATTTCATTTTTCAATTCTTGCTTGAACTGAGTCGTTAGGGGCTGTTGAACAGCAGACAAAAACTCTTTCAAAGGTTGAGTGATTGGTTCATAAGTTTTTTCTAAATGTGAATGAGATTTTGCTATATCGGATTTCAATGTCTTATATTTTCTTCTCAAAGCTTTCCTTGCTCTTAATAGTTGTTCATTTAATTGACTATTCATGATGACTGACAACTATACCACAATCTTGATGTTTATATATAAATGAATGTATCGAAACCTTTTCTGTATCGCCCCTCATTTAAGGAACAATCTTTATCGATAACGAGAAAACTAAATTTGTCTTTCCAACAATAAGAGCATAGTTCTTTGAAATTCTGCAAGGACATGTCTATACTGACATGATCATCATATATATGCTTCAGATTTGTTAGATCTTGTTGAAAGATCATGAGCAAATTAGCATTATCTCGAATGAGTTGTTTGGAAATGGCAGAATAAGTTTGACATAAATAGAAACAATCCGTGTGTCTGTGACGGCCGAAACAGAAATAATTTTTGATTATATTTTGATCACATGTAGTAACATCATCGAATATTATGACTGAATGATCATGTATATTTTCAGGAAGGATAACTTCAACAGAATCCTTATATTCATGGAAACCAATTTCTTTCATAGGTGCCAGCAAAATCCTCAAATAATTATATTTAGGTTGATATAATGATTTTGAAAATAAGTATACATTCGTGAAACGAAGGCCGTTGGGTTGCTCCAGCAAAGACAACATCACATTAGTTTTGCCTGATCCACTTGCTCCAACGAGTAAACCTCTTTTAGATTGACCTCCAAATAGCGCACCATGTTTTCTAACATTATTCTCTACATTGATCTCATCATGATTAATAACCGGAAGCAACACCTTTTGTTTTTCGGTCTTCATCATATTGAAATAATCTTTATACTAACATTAGTGCAGATGGAATAGGTATATATACGTGTATCTAAGTTGATAAAAACATAATATAATGGGACAGCAAAAGAAATCAGTCGTTAGTACGAGTGGAAACACAAGAAAGAAAGGTCGAGGTTTTCTGAATACTTTGATCAATAAAATTCCAGTAGAAATACATGTCCCTGGATATAATTACTGTGGTCCTGGTACCAAATTGAAAAAGAGATTACTGAGAGGGGACAAAGGCGTAAATCCACTCGACGAGGCTTGTAAGCAACACGACATTGCTTATTCCAAAAGTTAAGATATAGAATCAAGAAATATTGCAGACAAGAAACTGGCAACATTTGCTTCCGAACGTTTAAAATCATCCAATGCACAATTGGGGGAAAAAGTAACAGCATTAGGTGTATCTAATATCATGAATCTTAAGAGCAAGTTGGGGATGGGATTGAAACAAAAAATAAAAAAACCGAAGAAACAAAAAAAGGGTGGTGAACTGAAACTTGCCAAGAAACGAAAGAATAAACAGAAGAAAAGAGTCATACCAATTCCAAAGAAAGGTGGATTTCTCCCATTTTTACTACCACTACTAGGTGCGCTAGGTGCTGTAGGAGGTGGGGCAGCATCTATTGCTTCAGCAGTTAACAAAGCAAAATCTGATAAACGAAGGCTCATTGAGCAAAAGAGACATGATTTAGCGATGGAACAAAAAGGAAAAGGTTTATATTCGAGACCACGCAAAGGTTATGGAATGTTTGCTCAACCGTATCAAAAAAACTGTTGAAGTTACCACGCCGAGCCTTAACCAATATCGATTTGATAGAGAATGCGAAACGTTTGAGGATTCCTTACTTTCGAGGTGTTTTCATGAGGGATAAACTTCCCACAAAAATAAAGAGCAAGGAGTGCGGCATTATCAATCTTGATTCTGACGTAGGAGAAGGAACTCATTGGACGGCATACTTCAAGAATAATGATGAAGTTATATATTTCGATAGTTATGGAAATCTCAAACCACCAAAGGAATTGATAAAATATTTCCTCGGCGCTGGTGACGTTAAAAATATCAAATATAACTATGATTCCTTACAGAAGTTTAATTCTTATCAGTGTGGGCAATACTGTCTTTTGTTTTTATATAATCAGTATCTCTGATGTATTTCCTTCACTAATCAATAAACTATCATTGGGAAGTTATGTCTTTTACTTTCACATTGAGTGATTCATCTTCAGTGTTGAGTTATAATTTCAACCCTCCAATTTATCTGGATGATGATATGGAGTATGAAATAGGCTTGGCAAATTTCGATTCTTTCAATGTTATTCCGAATATAACAAAATTAAACAATGTTTTGGTATGGGGGGAACGAGATGAATTTAGTTATATAATTCCTGAAGGATTTTATGATGTAACAGATATTCTCGATATCCTCATTAAACAGATGACCAGTAACAATGAATATGTTGAGGTATCAATCGACCCAAATTGGACTACTTCAAAAGTGGTCATTCGGACCAATATCAAAATCAATTTTTCAGTACAAAATTCCATTGGTCAATTATTAGGCTTCGGAAAGAGAGTCCTCAATGCAAATAACATCTACAAATCAGATCATGAAGTGAAAATTCTTTCAATCAATACAATTTGTGTTGATTGCAATATTGCGATGGGTTCATTTTTGAATGGCAATCCAGTGCACATGATTCATCAATTCTTTCCGACAGTACCAAGAGGGTATAAAATAGTAGAAACCCCATTGAATATTCTGTATTTCCCCGTCACTATCAAGACAATCAACAACATAACGGTGAGAGTTGTCGATCAAAATTTGAATTTAATTGATTTCCGGAACGAAGAAGTTACTGTTAGATTGCACTTGAGAAGGAAGACTCTTTAAACAATGGTCTGGAGATTTGATAAATCAGCATTCCAGCAACCCTATAAAAAGAAGGTTAAGCGACCTTCGAAATATAGTATGAAAGCAACTGCCGAATTACTAACACCAAAACACAAAGAGTACTTGAAGTCTTTGGGATTGGAACTCTTGATATAATGGAATTGCTACAAATCACGAGTGAACCATTCAGTGACAATGCAATCGAAGATTATCAGTTTCATACATATCAACCTTATATCACCAGTGAAATCAAATATAATGACGAAATAAGAATTCCAATTCAGGACTTGGACGCTTATACATCACCTTGTAACTCATATATCTATATAGAGGGAAAACTCACAAGACCGGATGGGGAGCCAATTACGAAAATAAAATTCATCAACAATGCAATATCGTTTTTATTTCGTGAACTCCGATATGAGCTGAACGGTGTGGTGGTAGACTCTGTCAGAAACATTGGACTAGTATCAACGATGAAAAATTACCTATCCATGAATGAAAATGAAAGTATACCTATGCAAAATGCTGGTTGGTTTCCTAAACTTGATGATGTGAATGCTGCGACGAGAGATAAAATATTAGTTGATGATGATGGGAATTTCAATGTATGTATTCCGCTCAAGCTATGGGCTGGCTTTTTTGAAGACTTCAGAAAAATTGTGATCAATATGAGACAAGAACTAGTTTTGATTCGTGAGAGTCATGATTTGGATGCTGTGATTAGTATAGATGATTCTGAAAAACCGAAAGTGAGCATAAGCAAACTGAGTTGGTGTGTCCCTCACGTGACACTAAGTATTCAGGAACAACTAGAGTTGAATAAAATAATAAATAGCAATGTCGAACTTCCTCTGAAATTCAGAAGCTGGGAATTGATTGAGTACCCTTCTCTGAATGAAACAACAAGACATACTTGGGCTGTGAAAACAACTACGAAGGTTGAAACTCCGCGACATGTTATTATTGCATTTCAACAAGGTAAAAAAGGAAAGCTCACCACTGATATGAGTACATTCGACCACTGCAATCTCAGCAATTTGAGAGTATTTCTGAATTCCGAACGATATCCTTACAATGACTTGAATCTTGATTTCAAAAATAACAAGTTTGCAAAACTCTATGAAATGTATGCCAACTTCCAAGAGAGTTACTACTATCTCAAATCAAATCAACCTATTCTCAATCCAAATGAATTCAAAGTGAAGGCACCTCTGGTCCACATCGACTGTTCACGTCAAAGAGAAGCTATTCAGACCGGTTCCATCGTACTTAGAATTGAAATTGAAACTGCTGAAACCACACCCAAAGATGTAACTGCATACTGCCTTATTCTACACGAGAAAGAATTTTCATATAATCCATTGACGAAAATTGTTAAACAATCTTAATGCGCATGCTCCGCATGTTGTTATATATATATATATATATATATATAGACTTGCATATTAGAAAAATCAGTTCGAAAATGATATCGGAGTATCGAAGAAGATTGAAGCAACATCATAAGAACCTGAAAGTACTCAAACAATTGATTGAGTCATACAATTCGAAACAATCATTAATAAGAAAACTTATCAAATTGAAAATATGATATTGGTTATAGATGTGCAAGGTTTCACTATCGAAAATGATAAATTTATAACAAAGGAATTGGCTGCATTCGATGGAATTAAAGTTTCTCACTATGTGTTCAAACCTCCATTTCCATTGAACATGCTCCCACCAAAATTCCATAGTCAGGCCACTTGGTTGATGTATAATCATCATTGTATAGATTGGAATGATGGATTCACACCATTACATCAATTTGGGAATATAATGAAGAGGCTCACTGAGGGAGTTGATACTATTTTTGTCAAAGGAAGGGAAAAAACAGAATACATCAAAAAATTCACCCAGCAACCAGTCATAGAATTTGAAGAACATCCCGGTTTACGAGCATCTGAAACAAGTTGTTTTCATCATACTAAAGATAATTGTGTATGTGCTCTTTCAAATGTTCATTCTCTATATCAAATGTATATTATGGACACATCTCAATAAATATATTTCCAAAAAAGCATTGTATTCTTTAAGATTTTTATTACAGGAATTTATTATGTCAGCACTTGAGACTTGCCTCGACAAGTCATAATATTTGTTTATTCCGACACCAGCTGTCGTCCACCTTACAACATCTGCAATTCATCATCAATGATAACTCGGCAAGTCATTCACCTCATAGCATTCGACTGTCTAGACACCAGATGTTCCCCACAAGGTCATTGATCGCTATAGAAACAGCAATGCGCAAGCGTATATCGAGAGCTACATGTATTTAATCGGGACTGTTCTAACAATTACAGTTAGTATTTCCACCACTGAGGTTGATTAATCATGAAATGTGACAAATGTAACAAGAATTTTTCGAGAAGAGATAATCTACGCCGACATTTGCAAAAAAGCTGTCCTTCCAAAGAAATTAATGGTGTACCAGCAAAAAGAGTCGAATTGGATGATATATCCACCAGTGTTCCGCAGTCAAAAATACTCGAACTGAGTGTTGCATCCACCAGCGCTCAGCAGTCAAGAAAAAGGTTGCATGCGAATATTTCATCGAAACTGGAAGATGGCATCGAAAAACTGCAACATGCATTTAAGAATAGAATAGCAAGTTATCGATTTAAAAGCAGTGGACATCATATTGATTATGTCAACTTCATGGAAGATGTGAAACCGAAAGTTCTGAACATCATCTCTGAATATATACAGGAACATAAAAGTTTGAAAATTAATTTTGAACTGTTCGGACATTATATCATATCTGAGAAACAGTTGAATGATATGAAATCCTTCAACACAAAAAACCAAACCACAACTCGTTCCACTGACTTGGATTGGCTTTATGAGGAATTTAGAAACGAAATGATTTCAAAGGCTTCAGAATTCCAGGAAAGAGACTCAGGCTGGTCATTACAGAAGATATGGTATCTGGATGTGAATATGAACAAATACAATCCACTATCAGCCTCTTCATATATCATGTTGCCCAAATCCATTAATATAAAACGAGCCGTTCTGAATGTGAAGAACTTGGATAATGCTTGCTTTGCATGGTCCATTATGGCGGCGATTTTTCCATCTAATGGAGATCCTTCTAGCCCATCTTCATATCCACATTATACTACATTACTTAACTTCCAAGGTATTGATTTTCCAGTTAAACTAAAGGATATATCCAAATTTGAAAAAATGAACAATATATCCATCAATGTTTTCGGGATAGAAACAAAATTCAAAGAACGTAAAATGACAACCAACATCGTGGGACCCTTACATTTCACAACACACCGATCTGCAACACATGTGAACCTTCTAGTGATAGATGATTTGGATGAAAATTATCACTACTGCCTCATTACAGATTTATCAAAGTTAGTTTCAAAGCAAAAGTCTAAGCATAATGGGCGTGTATATATTTGTGATGGTTGTCTCCAATTCTTTCAAGTGAAAAATTGATGACTCATCAACAGTATGATTGTAATCATCTGTGCGTTTTACTTCCAAAACCAGATATGATTACTAACAAGTATGGCGAGGTTGTACCTGGAAATATTCTCAAATTTACCAATCTGGAAAAACAACTTCCAGTTCCTTTTGTGATTTATGCTGATTTTGAGAGTTTGCTGAAGCCTATTCATCATACTGAACCATCAGATGATCATTCATTCACATTAAAAGCGTATGAACACGAGCCATATTCATTCGCTTTTTATGTGAAGTGTAATTTTGATGACAAATACTCGAAATTTGTACAATATCGTGGAAGTGATTGCGCCGAGGTTTTTGTTAAAATGTTGGATGAGCTCGTTCTGGATCTATATAACAAACATTTGAAACATGTGAAAGAAATTCTGCCACTTTCAATAAAAGAAGAGAGTGAATTTCAGATTTCCACAGAATGTCATATTTGTGGTAACTCATACAAACCTGAAGACACCAAAGTCCGAGATCACTGTCACTTGACAGGTGTATACCGTGCGAGTGCTCATTCCAGATGCAATTTGCAATATAAACTGGTGAGATACATTCCTGTATTCTTCCATAATTTGACAAATTATGACTGTCATCTGTTCATAAAAAAACTGGCTTCGAATAAAGAGAATATCTCAGTAATTGCTCAAAATAAGGAGAAATATATTTCATTCACCAAATCATACTTGGTTGAGAAATCAGAAAACCCCAAAGTGAGAGACAAATATATCTCTCTGAGATTTACTGACTCTTTTCGCTTCTTATCCAAATCTCTAGATAATCTGAGTAAAACACTGAAACCATCCCAATGTCGGGAGGTGAGAAAAT
This sequence comes from Chrysolina oricalcia, assembly GCA_944452925.2. Classification (NCBI taxonomy): domain Eukaryota; kingdom Metazoa; phylum Arthropoda; class Insecta; order Coleoptera; family Chrysomelidae; genus Chrysolina; species Chrysolina oricalcia. The sequence continues at coordinate 23,211,493 of OX101808.2, forward strand.
ATTTTCATGATGATAGAAAATTCAATATGATAAGACGCAAAGGCGTTTTTCCTTATTCATATGTAGATTCTCATGAAAAATTGAACCAACCTACATTACCAAGTCAATCTGAATTCTTTGATATCCTGAATAGTAGAGATATTTCAGACGAGGATTACGATCGAGCTCGTGAAGTATGGCAAGAATTTGAATGTTCAACTTTGGGAGAATATTCTGATGTCTACTTGAAATCAGATGTTCTACTATTGGCAGATGTATTCGAGAATTTCCGGGATGTGTGTTTAGAAAAATATATACTGGATCCAGCCCAATATGTGACAGCTCCTTCACTCAGTTGGGATGCTATGCTTCGTTTAACTAAGATCGAACTACAGCTCTTAACTGATATTGATATGGTTCACTTTTTCAAGAAAGGAATTCGTGGTGGTGTAAGCCAATGTAGTAAAAGAAAGGCTATAGCTAATAATCAATTCATACCAACTTATGATCCATCCAAACCGAACTCATATATTTTATATCTTGACGCAACAAACTTGTATGGAGCTGCTATGAGTGAATATCTTCCAATGCGTGATTTCAGATGGCTTGAGCAGTATGAACTAGAGAACTTTGACTGTTTTGTAGTTGGGGATACATCATCGAAAGGATACGTATTGGAAGTTGATTTGGACTATCCGCCAAACTTACATGATGATCACAATGACCTCCCTTTCTGTCCAGAGAATATTAAGCCTCCTGGAAGTAAATATTCGAAGTTAACTCCAAATTTGATGACAAAGGAAAGATACATCATACACTACCGAAACTTGAAGCAATGTTTGAAATACGGATTGAAGCTGAAGAAGGTGCATAGAGTTTTGGAATTCACACAGTCACCATGGTTAAAGCAATATATCGATTTGAATACCAATTTACGGAATTCTGCCAGGAACGAATTCGAACGTGATCTCTTCAAATTCATCATAAACTCAATATTTGGAAAAACTATGGAGAACGTGGATAAGAGACAAAACATAAAACTTTGCAGTCACTGGGAAAATCTTCCAGGGTCTGTGGGAGCTGAAGGATTTATAGCAAAACCTCATTTCAAATCCTGTTCACTGTTCGATGAAAATTTGGTAGCTGTTCAAATGGAGAAATTTACGTAGGCTTTTCAATTTTGGATATTTCGAAAACTGTCATTTATGATTTTTTTTATGGCTATATCAAAACAAAATATGGCGATAAAGCAAAACTGTGTTACACAGATACCGATTCACTGATTTTGGAGATATTCACAGAAAATGTTTACGATGACATTAGGGAAAATATTCAATTCTTCGACACATCAAATTTTACATTTGACAATATTCACAAAATTCCTAAAACAAAATCAGTTGTCGGTAGGATGAAAGATGAATTTTCAGGAACGCCAATAGAATGTTTTTATGGTACAGGTGCGAAGGCATACTGTGTTAAAGCTACAACAGTGATGAAAAAGGCTAAAGGGGTTTCTAAAAATGTTATAGAGACTTCACTTCAAATTTCTGATTATATTCGAATTGTTGAAAGGGGTGGCTCTATCTTGCGAAAAATGTACATTTTTAATTCTCATTTACACACTATTTATACGGAGTTGAGAAACAAAATTGCGTTATCATCTAGTGATGACAAAAGATTTGTTTTGCCCAATAATGTTCAAACATTAGCCTGGGGTCATCAAAAGTTTAATCCTAAAGATGAGGACGCAGTGTTGGATCTCCTATTATTGATGTCAGAGAATTTGATAGATGAATGAATTTTGGATCTGTAATTGTTATCGAATAAAACGAGAATATTGAAAAAATTGTTTTTTATTCAAATACCCTAAAAACATATCACTTTAAACTTCCCAAGCATGAATAACATTTTGATTGTGAAGGAGCCGGACTATCTACATGTTCCATCCACTCAGGTCGATTGTGATGAATGAAGCAAGGTAGCTGAACCTGTAGTTCAAAGTTTCCCATATATTCATCTGGTAGTTTGTGCCATACCAATAGAAGTTCCTGAGGTCTAGCCTTACGAATCAAATATTGTAGTGGAAATTGTCGTAGTTCATCTTCGGTGAATTTATATAAAGGTTTGAGCTTCTCATGTTTGGTTATAAGATCCATCAGGCAGTGAGTTCCCTCCATATTTTTTGAAATCTTTCCACCAATGAAGAGAGCACTGTTACTGAAGAGCAGAAAGCTATGTAGTAAATCAGAGATTGAAGTATTGTAGACTCTGAATCATCTATTATATTAGCTGATGGTGGGGAGGGATATAGCTTGATCCTATCTGTCCGTTCAGTTGAATTATATTTCCTCATTATTAACTTGTATTCTGTGCTGTTGGCTGGTATTGAAATTTTTAGAGTTTCCACATCATTGAATTCAAACGGAATCATCCTCGCCCACTTGGAGGGCCAAGTTTCATTCCAAGTACCATTAATATCAAAGCATATGAAAACTTCACAAACGTTGTTGGGCTGTTGAATGAAGAGAAACCCTTGCCAAATGGCTTGTAAAATGATAAGATTTGTGAACATATTGATCGTTTCACACAAACTGGAGTTGGATAAACTTATCTTATAGTAATATATAAAAATGCGATGGAGGGGAAGCAAAGTGATTTTTTGAAAATCATTTGTTATCTTCAAGTCATATCATCTTTGACAAAGATGTGTGCTTCCCAAGTTTCCATTTCATTGTATCGTTTCCGACTTCAGGACTTTCCAAATGAAACAATATAATAGGTTTTGACCTTGACTCCCATTGCTCTCTCATAGGTGTTGACCTTGACTCCTATTGCTCTCTCATAGGTTTTGACTTTATGAGAGGTAGTTGAACCTGTATTGGATTCTGCTGATGACACGTGACCGGATGTTTTCAAACGGAATCTGATACCTGACACGTGCATTCATTAACCTTGAAATAGGTCATTGAACCCGTATCAAATTTCGTCTACCGGAAATATGGCGTCAGCAAATTCCAAGTAATTTGATGTCCGACACGTGCATTTATTTTAAAAAAGGTCATTTAACCCGTATCAAATTTCGTTGACCGGATGTTATCGAATGTAATCTGATACCTGACACGTGCACTTATTGAAAGAGGTCATTAAACCCATCTCGGATTTCTCCTACTTGTCGAGACTGGTCTGTAACGTGACGTCAGCAAATTCCAAGTAATTTGATATCCAACACGTGCATTCATTTTGAAAGAGGTCATTGAACCGGTATCAAATTTCATTGACCGGATGTTATCGAATGTAATCTGATACCTGACACGTGCATTCATTAACCTTGAAATAGGTCATTGAACCCGTATCAAATTTCGTCTACCGGAAATATGGCGTCAGCAAATTCCAAGTTATTTGATATCCGACACGTGCATTAATTTTGAAAGAGGTCATTGAACCCGTATCAAATTTCGCCCACCGGAAATATGGCGTCAGCAAATTCCAAGTAATTTGATATCCAACACGTGCATTCATTAACCTTGAAATAGGTCATTGAACCCGTATCAAATTTCGCCTACCGGAAATATGGCGTCAGCAAATCCCAAGTAAATTGATATCCAACACGTGCATTCATTAACCTTGAAATAGGTCGTTGAACCCGTATCAAATTTCATTGACCGGATGTTATCGAATGTAATCTGATACCTGACACGTGCACTTCCTGCTGACGTATACCTCCCGTTGCTCTCTCATTTGTATTGACCCTCCTCCCGTTGCTCTCTCATTTGTTATCTACTTCTGAACTCGGTAAGACAATGACTCCTTAAATTCATAGAAAAAATACAGGCCCGCTTTCGAAAAAAAAGAGTTGTGGGTGGCCCCTTGAAGAACGAAAAGTATTGGAAATCGAAGTAGTGCTTATGGAAGCAAATTTAACACAGAGAAGAATCTTTCCTTTGCGCCAGCGCACAGATACCATTCATTGTACTTTTGGATATGAGGGAAGACCAGACAGTAGTTGCAGAATCTTCTATCTATATTTCAACACTATGCTTTTTATGTTTCACTTACCTCAACAACCTTGCTTCCGCCAGAACATCATGTTGGGGTTGAGGCTGTGGGTGCGGGGCACTGCCTCTCTGCAATTGTTCATACTCTTGCAACAACGCTTGATTCTCGTTCTCTAGCTCACTGATCATGTCTTGTAGTTCGGCACGCTGCTCCTCGTCGATGACGAGCATCAGTTGGCCGGGGCTGGCGGGTACGCCATCTAGCGACTGGCAGTAGTCAGCAATAAGACGATGTTCGTCTTCGGGAGAAGCAGCGCGGAGTTCGACTTCTGCAAGCCGGCTGGCATAGATTTCTAGCCTGAAAATGTGTGAATGTTGATATCGCGTGTTTTTGTTGAAGAATTTTGAGATTGTAGCCTTGAAAAGCTTGAACGCAGATGAGGGTATCATCATTCTACCTGCGGACAAGGGAAATGCCACGGATCTTCTGAAAACGGAAGAATACAACAGCAAAATTGAAGAACTTCTCGACCCATCCCACTACCGCAAGCTAAAAAGGGACCCAACACAAGCAATAGAATAATAATTACGTTACCTTATGTTATTGGGAATGAGTTTCTGTGCCATTTTGGGAAAATAAAGTTATTTTCTATTTCTATGAAAGTTAATTGTATTACACTAAGGAAATTCAATCTGGTCGAGTACTAGCTCAGTACGATCTCACAGTACCTCTAATTCTTGCAACTGATAAAAGTCTTTACGACGTTGGTACAGTTTTGTCTCATGTTTATTCAGAAGGAAGTGAGCGTCCAATACAATTTGGCTCACAAACTTTATCAAGTGTTCAACAAAGTTATCCTCAAATTGATAAAGAGACATATTTACAGTTCAAGGTGATTTTACATTGTAGCAATGTAGTATCACATGGTATAAGTGTAAAACTACATGGAAATTTCACATCCTGTTATTACAATTTGTGATAACATGAGCTTACTATATGGATAAGTTGAATATACACTGTAATAGTCCTAATAAAATCATAGTCCGTTGAGGATCACGGAAAGCTAAATGAAGAATACGCTGGTTGATAGTTCTCTGGGAAAAATACCCCATTTATTATGGAAATTTCCACAATATTCAGCAGAAAAAAGACCTCACCATTACTGGAACATTACGTCACTGAATTCCTTTGTTTGCGTAATTTTAAATGATGAATAATGAAAACAATTACATAAAACATATGATCGTGTGGCATAATTACGATATATATTTTGTCTATAGAACAATTCGGATTTCGGCAAAATGTTTCCACCGAATATGCAATTTGTTACCTCACTTCTCATATGTATAACTCATTGGATAATAACACACCAAACCAAATTTCTTGACTTTGTAATTCAAAAAAAGTAATGCTCAAAAAACTGGACCTTATTGGTTTCCGTGGAATAGCTTACAAATTAATGAAGATTTACATATGTAAAAATCAACAAAACTGTTAGTGATCCCATGGTTTTTTGTTATGGAGTACCTCAGACAGTGTTTGAGGTCCATTACAATTCAATATATTTCTAATGACCTTTTCAAATTGAAGTGTAATGGAAAAATTCATGCATCTGCAGATGATACTGTTATTTTTTATAGTGCTTCTACATGGACTGCATTGAAACAAACTGTTCAAGAAGATTTAAGGAAAATAAAATGCGGTTTGACATAAATCTACTTACTATAAATTTTGACAAAAAGTATTATCTTCCATTCTCTTGCTTTGAAAATTCTTTACGAAATTTAGACCCACTTGAAATTGACAATAACTTTAAAATGCATGAAACTGAGGATGGATTTAGTCAACTTTAGCACAAGCATTATCATGAACATAACGGTAACATCAAAGGTTTTTAGCTTAAACTTAACATTGTTGTATAAATGGCGCCATTTGATATAACAGATTCAACTTTTGCTTTTAACATACATTTAAGCACGATTCTAAAATGATGTTGACTAAATGCACTTGGAATCTATAAAATATCTAGGAATCAAATTTGACATACATTTAAGATCCTTCCTTGTTAAAAAACTGAGATGTCTTATACCCAAATTCAAATTTTTAAAACAATTTCTTGTACTAAAACATCTTGAGATGTTATATTTTTCATTTATATAGTCTCAGTTGACCTATGGTATTATTGGATGGGGTGGAGTAAAACAAAATTTAGAAGTGATACAAAGACAAATTTTGAAAATAATATATAATCGAAATTTTGTTTCCTTCTGATACTGTTTATAAAAAAGTGGAAAATTTGATATTTTTCAATTGTTCGTATATAGAATGTTGATTTATGTTTTCAAAAACAAAAAATGTATTAACTTCGGTAATCATTCATATGACACAAGATATTAAAATAATATAACTTTAAGAAATGAACTCAATAAAAATAAATCTACGAATATTATAAGAAAAGTTTTTGATATAGTTCCAGAAGAAATAAAAAAATCAAAATCTTTTTATTCACACAAAATCAAAGTGAAGGATTGGATATTTAAAAAAGATCGTAAATTTTTTCAAAACATAATACATTTATAAAATCAAACTCAATGAATTTCCTCAATGTTTCATTTCAATAATTTTCTTTTGAAAAATTGTTCACATTAATGTTTTTGTATTCATATATATGCATTCCTTTGAATTTGTCACCTCACTACAAGTTCTACTTCGTGAGGAAATGTTCTTGTTTATTCATACCATTTATTTACTTATTTATTAAATGGATACCTTCCAGTGAGAACAAGTTCTGGTATGAGGAACTTGTACATATAATAATAATAAAAATGAATAACAATAATTGCATCTTGCAATTGAAACAAATAAATCATAAATCACTTATAAACAGAATTAACATATACGATAAAGATAAAACCATAATAAAGTCTTAAATTAGTGAACAAAGCATTAGCAGCAGGATATCAATATATATAAAAAAGGAAATTTATAATGAATAAACTTTATTATCATTATTATTGTAATAATAAATTTCCACCGATAAATTGTGTAAAATTGTTTAACAGTGGGATGTCTGAAACATAAGTAATCATTTTATCCTTCTCTCTCTCTCTCTCTCTCGCAACATACACACCGATCACTACACCTTTTTCCGGTTCATTTAGATACTTACCTAGAATGCATATCATTGTGTTGAGGAGACGCCACCGGACTTTCCAACTCGTCTCCTTCTAGCACCGATCTCACGGGCAGATAGCCCACCCTCGGATGTTTCGTGAAATACCGTTTGCTCTTGAATTTGTTCTTGAGCGCTTTCGTGAAGTCTCTCATGTCTTCTATCGAAGACGTTGCTGCGCAATACTCGTGCATCGGATGACTCAATTTGTGGCCTTTCGTGAGCCTGCCCGAGAAGAAACAGTTCTGGCACATGTCGAAGTTGAAGCACTTCAGACATCGGTAGCGAAGGCCAACGATCGGGTACTGCTTGCAAGAGTTGCACTTGGCCTGATGCTTGGCCGCTTCGGCTGCTGCCAGACGGTGGAGGACAGGCAGCCAGACCAGCGACTGAGAAAAGGGCGTCAAATAGAACACGGGTACAGGGATTTGAAAATTTCGTCTACGATAACATGCAGCGTCCTCAATGATCAGGTGAACAGCTTGGGTAAAATGGTGCGACACTACAAGCATGGGTTAGTCTCTGATTCATGGAGTCATAATTATCCACGTTATTGAAACAGGCACAAGATTTTCCTCATCCAAACAAAATACCTATCCAAGTACAGAGAATTGTTAATCATACAATAAATCTACACTGAAGCAATCAGCTCTATGCTGTATCACTTCCGTTAAACATAACGTCAACGTTATCCCCCACTTCCGTTATTTTGCTAAGATCGGTAAGCTGTATCATGGATAACCACGGTCCCCGTAACGTGTTTCGGACTGCCTTCGTTACTTCAGAATATAACATCGTAATTTAACTTGACGTATTTGCCATCCGTTTTGACCATAACTGTCTTTAAGTTTGTTTTTCGAGTTTTCCAATTACTTACACAAAAAAATTAATTTTGAAGTTGTTAAAGCATCACATATTCAATTACTTGAACATGCTGTATGTACATTTTGTGCCATTTTACCGTATTCATGTAAAAAAAGAGAGAATGGACCTTTACATTTACGGAAAATAAATTTAAAAACTCGTTTAAATCGATAGTTGTTAGTCTGAAAAGTCCATGTAACAAAAAGTTCCATTATTTTTCTTTCATTTAAAAAAAATATAACATTTGAAAGTGTGCCGCTGACGTCACGTTCATCGGAAATATCTCCCACCATAATCCACGTTCCGAAACATATAACTTCTAGCATGATATAAGCCGTTGAGAAATAATCAATACATTGTCACTTGATCACCTCATAGATAAAAATCCACATATTAGCTATTTTTTAGTGTATTTGTAACTTTCAAATTTTCTGAACAGACCATCCTTTTGATGAAGAACGAGCATTGACAACACAGCAAATCGTAATGACAGTTCTTAACTGTCAAATGTTATATGGAGATGTGAGGTTAATGTTCATTTTATTTACATTCAACAATCAACATTCAACTGATAAATTCGATAATAGTGTAGTGAGGTGTTATCATAAACGATTTGGTGTGAATTTATTTGTGTAATTGTGTATTAAAAATATGGAACAAGGCTTCGTGAAGGGAAGTTCGGATAATTTACTGAGGTACAAAGCACCTTTTCGACATGTTCAGTTATTGCAGGGATACAGGTACTGGAGATACAGGAATTAATAACAAATTTTAGAACACAAACAACAAAAGCTCTCAAAACTCAGAAAATCGCATTAACCTCAAAAAATAAATGAAGTTTAGATCTGATGGAACTGCTTCACTTGTATCGAATGGGTAGGCAAATGAGTTAGACAGAGACAAACTATTCTTATTGATCGCACCGTGAAACAGACGAAAGAACCCATCTGGTATCAAATGACAACTGTCATACGACACATTATATTTGAATGCGAATTTGGTGCACAACTTTAACAACGTTGCCAAGTTTAGTTTTGATGAACGTGACGTCACGAAACCACTTTTCTTCTGATTACAGATAAACTAGCGGTCAGAAAAACAAATCCCGAGTGATATTAGCGTATTTACTTTCTAATTTCAGTGTTACCTCATATCTCTTGGAAAGGTCCATTATCAATAAAGAAAATATTGTCATCGCCGATTTTTCGAATCATTTTCATCAATTAAAAAGGAGAGGATTATATAAATACTTTCGATTATATGGTCCATTATGAACCAAAAGTTCCAAAATACGAAAAATTCTTCAACATTTTGGTCCTTCGAGCTAGCCCCAACGTGTGCCAGCAGAAGAAACAAGGTAGAGTACCAGAAAGTGAGTTACTTCTTTCCTTATCCTTTCCTAACGATTCCTTTTCCCGAAATTGATTCAATCTGAGCGATGACAGATCTCGCGGACTTGAAGTTTAATCGAAAAATTGTCACATCAAATTTGACTAGAGTAAAATCATATTTCAACAAAATTAATCTTGATTCATTCGATCAGAATACATGCAATGAATTGAAATCAAGATTAGTTGAATTAGAACCACTCTTAGATCAATTCAATGAAATACAAAACAAAATAGAGTTCATTTCAGAGCAACAAGAAGTGGATGATAATGAAAGAGATACATTTGAATGCCTTTATTATTCTTTGCAAGCTCAAATTGATGAATCAATTCAGACATTTTATAATAAGAAATCTAGTCATGAAGTAAAAAGCCGAAAGAAAACAATTTCAGAATTATCGAGTATAAGTGCTAATTCTAAAGCAGAAACTGATAAGTCTGTCGAATCAAAAGTTCAAAAATACGAAAAGAGAACGAAAAATTCTCCAACAAAAGTAATTTTGCGTGCTGCTTTATGCGAGCAATTAGAGAATACAATTCAAAGCTGACTTTTTCCGTTGACTTCAATCAGCGGCTTTTTAAAAATAAGGTTGAGTAGGTATGTTATTACTTTAAGTCAAGACACGAACAAAACGTGGAAAGAATGTTATGCGAAATCAGCAATCCATTTTAATTGACGGAAATTAATTTTTAAACGCATTTTCGCCTATCGAGAAATTCAGTGAGGACTTTTGAGGCCCATTACACAGCAAGGAAAACTGAGTAATGCATTGTCCGTTGAAATGAAAGTCAGTGGAGTTTAAATTTGAGTCGGTAATGTCCTACCGACTCATATACGTAAAATGAAGATTTTGAGTACATTGGCATGTTTTGTTAATGAAAGAAAGGACACAATATTCATTTGGCTGTTGAGCAATCTCGTCGAAGTAGAATATTGTAGCAGACATAACTGATACAATGGTCACAAATTTGTTAGATGAATATATTAAGTTCCCACAAACAGCAGAAGAACATCAGGCTATAAAAGTATCAGTTTTACATAACTGCCAGTTTTTTGAACCCGGGATATTCCAGCTCCCTTTAAGATAACCACGGGGTTATACTTAATTCATTCATAAATGTCATTTATTAAAGAATAACTACTGTTTCTCTTATTAGTAGGTCAACTCACATTTGAAAAACCAGCTGTAATACTTGAAAATGTAATTAACATTAGTTGCGTTCAACGAACACTGAAACAACCGATAGACATATTTTCCATTCCGGGATTTTCAAACTTGCGGCGAGACGTTTAGGATATGGCGAGCGGCGTAAACGGCGAGCGGCGAATGTATAATTTATTGACAGCAGTGGAAACACTTGTCGTATTCACTCTTACACGTCATTGTTTCATATAGCGTTCCATCTCTGTGAGAGAGCAATACTTTCTTCCGAAATAACCACTACTGCTAGTGGACGACATAACGGTAACCATTGAAATGCAGATACAGCATGCGGGCTTTACCCATATATCTATCAACTACAAATATGGATAATAAGGATGCCAGATAGAGATTCCTATTCGAAGACATTATTTTGTTTTCTCATCTCTTTCTACCGTGCATGGTTCGGCAGAAACAATTATCGAAGATATGATAAGCATATCTAATGTGGTGCTAAATCGGCAAATTCCAACATAACCTCATAATCTAGATAAGGTTACAGAGAGCTATTGTACGAGGGCGGCACTATATGGATATGGATTAGAATATGACATATTTTATAAATTTCTAGATTCATGCCTGAAAGAATTTAAGATCGCCGCGTTTTAGTTCGAGTTCGTGTTCAGGAGGCAAAAATACATCACTACCAGCAAACTATTTTTCTCGGCGGTTATGAGGCCGATGTGGAACGAGATTTACGTTTTCAAGCAACTATCCGTCACATACCCAATCCATATTTCCTCAAGTTTAAAGAGTTTTTATCCGATTTTGGCAGAAAATTTATTGATGAAATTCTGGTAGCAGGTAACAAACATAAATTTGATTATTAGAGTTACAAATGGATCAATGGATCGTTTTTTTGATGACACGAAGTTTAATTGACCGTCTTGCATAATTCTCATTCTTCATTTATCCACATTATATAAAATGTTAGCCCATTTTTAATACGGGACGGTTGAAAATGTCAAAAGAAGCATAACCTTAAAAATGTATGACATTTTTCGTGAATCAGAATTCGGCATGCGCAATAGTTTCCCAGCGCCCATTTGAGAAAAGGTAAGATAGATATTTTTGGCTAAATTTGATTACATTGCATCTTATGGCGTGTTATCAATATTCGTAGTTACAGTTTGGCAAACATAGCTGAGATTGTGAAATTCCCACTTCTTGCGTGAAGAATCACGTGAATATTACTGAATAGTCCGCCGTACGATTAATGTGCATCATGGGAGTGTATATTCTCACAATTGCAGCTATGTTTGCCAAGCTGCAATAGATATATGGCTTTACCGATGTACGATACTTAGCTGTTGCGCATGACCAAGTTGGGATAACGTCTTACCGTTTAACATTACGGAAGTGATACAGCATATCAACATTCGCAAATAAAATTTTAATTAATTTTTATGGGGTACATGCCAATTTAAAATACAAGAAATCGTACCTGCGGTTCTTGCTTCAACCAAGCTAAGAAATGAGTAGCTTCCAATTCTTCTCTCTCCCCCAAACAACTCCTCACGCTAGGTTCAATATTCGAACCACCAAAAGCAGCCACTTCGCCAAGTTGTCGAGGCACTTGAAGAATATCATGGAGCAGCAGGCCAAGTTTCCTCTGATCAGCTTTCTGTTGTGGATCAGCTATGAGGCGGAAAAGATAACGATATTTGTCTTCCAGATGACCCTTCGATAAAAGGGTCAATCCAACCTTAAAACAATTATTGAATTTCAAGATCCAGAAACTTTTCACTTTTTGGTTGTGATGAATTCTGACAGAGTGGAATGTTGAAGGTCTGTTGCGGAAGCTCCATCGATAAAGTTTCACACCAGTGGTTTGAGAGTTATCTTTAAGATAGTCAACAAGCAGTTAAAACCAACAGTGCATCGTAGACTAAACATATAAAATATGGTGTGCACAAGGATCAGTCCTCGGACCTCTCCTATTCCTACTTTATGTGAGTTACTTTTTATTTATTTATTACAAATATGGCTTTTTTAGACCTCAAAGTTAAAATTAAATTACACTATTTGCTGATGCCACCACTATTCTCTGGCAACAAAAGAATGAAACGATATTAACATAATGTAGTATATTGGAGTCATTAAAAATTGGTGACCTTTTACCTGTTGTTATAAAAAAACTTTCACTGCAGCATACCAAACCTAGATATCCGCAATGAGGAAATAGAAAGTAAAGTATCAACAAGGTTTCTGGAATTATTTATTGATAATAAACTAATTTGTGTAATTGATGACTTGTTTATTTTGTGGAAATTCATAATCACTTTAATGAAACGAAAGAAACACACTTTTGTCGTATTTCCACTAGTTTTTTATTTTCATGACAAGTTTCGGGTTTTATCCCATTATCAAGTATAAAATCTAATACAATTGAACTCTAAAACCTAGTTATATAGGAAATTTGCAGGTAAACTGGATGGAGAGATAATTGAATGAACATGGGTGAAACGATATAAATTCAATACTGGAGGTAATGGAAATCACCTGGGTTGTAGGGTTGTCAAAATTATAAATACAAAAGTGGAGACCTACATAAATCGAGTTGCTCGTTGAGGGTTCTATATTTCGGGTCTTTAATTGATTTATTGGTTTCCATGGCTCCCAACAGATCCATTTTCTTCCCTTTATTCCATGTGTGTAGGAATTTGAGATTATCTTTACTTATCTTTGGATTCTTGCAGATGGTCGTACGTTGTTGATTTTTTGTCGAAACAGACGTGTTCATGGAGCCTTACGTCAAAATTTCTACCGGCTTGGCCTGTATATACTGCAGAGCATTCCCTGCATTTCTCTAATCTATATATCTCTGATTTTCTCATTCTATCTCGTTTAGGTTTTGCAGAATTCTGCCTAAATTATTATTACTTATGAAAGCTGTTGATATTTTGAATTTAGAAAAATAATTTTGAATGTTTTCTGAAATTTTACCTGAGTAATTAATGCTACCATATTCACGTGTATTGATCATTTTGAGGTGACGACACGACAGGTCCGCCATATTACCGGTAGGGCATAAAAACCGTTCGCGTCATTGTAAACAATAGGAAAGATCGATTTTTAAAGTGTGAATAATTTAATATGCCAGCGTTTTGTTCTGTTGTGGGGTGTTCTAAAATGGCAGAAAGGGATAAAATTGATCATTTCATAATTCTGAAAGCCTTACAAAACCTAGGAGAAATGCTGGACGCCTTATCAAAAGAACGTCGAGAATGATGGGTTGGGGCTTTGAAACGAGGCAATTTGAGCGATACATTCCTTATACATGCACGAATTTGTGCAGATCATTTTGTATCAGGTAGGTAAATAATATTAATACATAAGAAAAACAAAAGTTATGATCCAAAATGTTTGAATTTTTAGTTAAATATGGTGTTGAACTAAACGTCTTTTTTCAATTTTATAGTAGAACCAGCCAAACTGGAAGATAGGGATAGCCCTGATTGGGTCCCTTCAAAGAACTTAAATTTGTGGTCAGTTCACTTGCACCGAGAGAATAGGGATCAACATTGTCTATAATTTGAAGTTTGGAGTCGTAACGCGATTTCACATCTCCTTTGAGAGATAAGTAGTATTCACTCCTAGCCATATTGTGGTTAAAGTTGATAAAATATGCACTACACGCACTAAAAACTCGAAATAAACAGGACAAACTTGCAGATAACAATGAAAACTCAATGGCAGACCCGTCCTTGTGTACCCTACCGACAAAATGGCCGCTCTGTCAAAGTCACGTGACTCAAAATGATCAACCTGATTTACCTGATATTAATTTCTCTATTGAAGAAACTGGTACTTGATTGTACCGCAATTTGTTTAATGATGTTTAGTTCATCCTGGAAATTCTTATCTTACCTTTCCATCCAGTTTACCTGCAAACTACCTATATAACTAGGTATTAGAGTTCAAAGTTTTTATAATAGATAAGGGATAAAACCCGAAACCGGTCGTGAAAATAAAAAACTAGTGGAAATAAGAGAAAAGTGTGTTTCTTTCGTTTCATTAAAGTGATAATAAAATACTTTCTGCTTGTGTTTGGGGGAAGTTCAAGGTCAAATTGTGTATGAATAACCTTAAAATTTCGAAAAAAAAATGAGAATTACGGAATTATAATCATTGAATGTAAAAATAAAAGCATGCTTGGTCCCTATCCTGCTGCAATGTATTCAAATAAAACATAACTCACCTTGAAACTGAGAACTCTCAGCTGACCGGTACGCTGACTATCATACACGTTCAACAACCAATTCAGAGCCAAGTCCACGCACAAGGGTACATCCACAGTATTCGGTTCCAGAGCAGCAGCATTTCCATAGATCGCCCTGAGCACCAACACCATGTCAGCAACATCGAGAATCTTGTCGTTCTGTGCCCTCAATCCGTGTAGATCGAAGGCTTCGGAAGAAGCGCCAATAGTAACGAGATCCAGACAGAGCTTCTTTTGAATGGAACGTAGTTTCAGAGCAGTTCGATATGCGGAAAAGCGTACTTCATTGAGTTGCAGTAAACAAACAGCCAGTTCGAGCATCTGGGGATGATCCCAGTGGGTAGTTTCAGTACTGTGATTGATGTAGTACGGAACCTTGTTGGGTGTGATTGCCCGTTCCCAAGGAGGCTGTACGCTAGAGGGGCCTGGAGAAATCTCACCTGAAAGAACGGTTGAGTTTATTGGAGATTTTCCAAAACCAATATCAGCTATAAGAAAACTTGGCATTTGAAAAAAAACACTATTTCAAATATACACTATTTTTGCAGAACACGCCGAATTCAGAGTAGGTATAACAAGCCGTATTCAGAGTGTCATGTGTCTTATTTCCCAAATTTCTAGAATGGATTATGGCACCATATTTGAATCTTCACAAAAATCCCACCATTACTTTCGAATTCAATAATTTTACCTTGAAATTTGTAATTAATCTACCTTTTCTATTCTTCGTCTTCACGCTCATATTTTCTCACTAAATTCACGTAATTTAAGAGAAAAAGAATAAAAAACAAGTAACAAAACAAAAATTGCTTGTCAAATTACCGACCACGTGTAATCTATTTACAGCCGCACTTGAAAACCATAATCAACCACAAACACATTTCATTTTATTTTCGTTAAACCTTCATTTCATTTGTTCATTTGCAGTCTCGCACACACACGGTTTAATATTGAATAGAAATA
The DNA here is from genome assembly GCA_944452925.2 of Chrysolina oricalcia. NCBI lineage: Eukaryota > Metazoa > Arthropoda > Insecta > Coleoptera > Chrysomelidae > Chrysolina > Chrysolina oricalcia. Next base: position 23,227,279 of record OX101808.2, read on the forward strand.
GAAAACAGACAAAAACCTCCAGGCGATTTATGTTAATTTTCATTGAGGTGTAATTTCTAATTTCATGCCCACATATCGCCCATGTCGACAAGGACGCATTGAAAGTAAACTATGAACAAACTAAAAATGTTTTCGTTGTTGGATGTTTAATGTAATATCCAGATTCCTTTGTTGGTGGTTTATAAGAATAATATACAATGATTTTGAAAGCAGCCATACGTCACTATCACTATCATGGGATGGATACATTTAGGTGATTTGTAAGTAGGCTATTTTTATAACGACTATTGAATGAAATAATGAATCTATTAATATTTGATGAACATAATAATATGACAACACACTTTTCTATTTTTGTCTCTCTGTCATTTCCTCAAATAAGATGTAACGGGGTTGTATTTAACTATAAAAAATTATGGAATTGAACAAAATTAAAACTTTTCTTGGCAGAAATCCAGGAGAGTGTTTAAAATCGATAATAGGTATGAATTTCATTGGAAGGTGAAGATGACTGTTTGTTTACGGAAGGGAAACAGCATAGGGCTGATTGATGTATTGATTACTCAATAAATGTTGGAAGTCTGAGTCTGGGTATTAAACAAATGACAGATTTGGTACTACCTACCTACGTATTGCTCGAAATTGAGAGAAAATTACGTCATATTTCTCTAGAGAATCAATTCCGACAATTAAAAAATTGGGCTCCAGTAGATAAGTACCTTCAACAACAAATTTAATGAGAAACGCAATTTACAAGTTATAGTACAACTGGTATCAAGAATCTATTGCCAACAGATCAAGTAGTTAATACAGTGTCCTTAAAGAGTGAGATCCAAAGTTCTGCACCCCGCTTTATTGGTGATGCCCTGCAAGATGCCCAGGAATTCTTAGGACACCTGCTACATTATCTGCATGTAGATCTAGAAGCGAGATTTGATTTCAACAAAAATATTTGCGAACAGTTTGTCAAACTGAAAGCTAGCAGGTCACCCAAAATCTATTGGGATGATATGTCCGCATCTCCTGACGAATATAATAATAATCTCCCTGAACTTACCATGGAATATTTGACAAAAAGTACATATAAATAATTTAAAGTTACTTATGACATCTACAGTCACTAGTTGAAATCAAATCGAAAAATACTCTATTTTCACATATAAATGATTTCATATAATTTTAACAGATCTTCCATAATTAATTTACAAAACCTAATAAATGGAAATGAAATCGTTTGGTGATAAGAAAACTAAACATAAACAGCATTGTCTAATGAAGATATATTCCAAGGTAGCTAAATGGAATTAATAAAAATAGCGAAGGTACAGAACAGAAGAATCTGTTCTAAATTTTGTTCCGTGATTTGTGCAAATTCGCAAAACTGAAAATATTTGAAATTTTGGTTTGCTGAAAAATTGCGAAATTTGAACGACTAAGAGAATTCTCAACTTTCCATACCATTATGTCACTTATCACAAACATTACTTATATCATGAGAGAAACAAGAACTTACCTTCAAACTGACTTTATTTCATTTTATGATATTCACTTGTTTGGTATTTACCAGTGAATGAATTGAGACGGCAACGCTGTCTTCCTTATTTGTCCTAACTTTTTTTCGCCACGACAGTCTTCGAGCGCTCTCAAAGATTGGTCAAGCACATATGACGTAAATTCCCGGGCTTTCTTCATCGTGTTTAAAATGAAGTTTTCATTTGTTTTTCTTTTACCTACTTCGAATAAAAAATGATAAAACATTTTTTGTGACTTTATTCGTCGTACTGAAGGTCGTGGTATTTTTTTCAGAAATTAATGTTCTTGCCTATTGCGGCATGTACATCCGCTGCAATTATTTTGTAAGCAAATAAAAATGCATGTTTTCTATCAAATTTCACTACAGAATATTGAAAGAAATGAACAGGTAGACATGACCAAAATGAGGGTACCTAGTTAATAAGAAATCCAAGCAAGAGTATTCAAAAATTCAGAAAGAATACAAATTCCCGAGAAGGTTCATTTCAAAACAAACAAAATAATAAAATCATTTAAAAATAATAATATGAGAATAATTTGTATTCTCCCACCTTGAGTGCTGCTTGTCAACTGATCCCTTCTCTCCCTTATGGCCGCCTGCAGAGCTCGACACCTTGCAGTGCAGTCTTCCAGTTGGGCAGCAAGATTATTTGGCAGGGTATTTCCTGAAACAAAGCGAAGTGAAACGATTAGTACAGTGAGAAATACTCAAGAATAATCTGCTGAAAAAATCGCCATTTTAAAATATCTGAGCACTCACCTATGTTTGCAGCTTGAATCCTGGCTTCTTCTAGAGATCTCTGTAAGGATGGCAGTTGTTGTTCCAAGGTTCTGAGGTTGCAAAGAAGTTCTCTTGCTTCGGCAGCACTACGTGGTCCACTCCAACTCAAAGTGGCACGTTCCAGACGAGATACAGCAGAAGAAGCTTCTTCTAAGCTCATAGTGAGCTGCTTTAGTTTCTACAAAGTGAAAATTTAATATTTGGTTAGTAGAATTGTTGGATATTGGGAAATTCCAGAAACTGAACTGATTATAATTTATTTTCATTGATTTTTGTTTATTTCAGAAATTCAATGTATTGACAAAATGGTTAAGGCTTTCGCGGCCGAAGTTTTCAGTGTCACAATTTTCACTCGGGTTTGAAGGCCGTAGTTTTTTGGAATTTCTTTCTAACTTTTCGCTAGCGCGAGTTGCTTCAGAGGCTTATGCACCATGAATAATCTCAGATAACTGGAGATTCCGTCTACGGAGATTGTATTCATTCTGACTTAGGTAGTCTTGTGCGTTAATTACCATATCTGGATTTGATACATTCTCACTAACCCTATGACCTCTTTCTACCTGCCGGCTTGAATGTCCTTGATATCCTTTGTTATTTCAGAATTGCTTATTACCGTAATTCAATGTATTGATAGAGTGAATCACTGGATGTTTCAAAGTTCGACAGATCTTTAAAGTGTTAACGGTGTTCCATGCTGAAAATAAGTCTAACGGTGCACTTTTCCATCACAACTACTCTATTGAATTCTCTACTGTAACCCCAGGATATAGAGATATATGCGAAAATGCCATGGCAAGATAAATGCCTAGTAGACCTGGTATATTCAGGAATAATTTCATTTGTTTTATGGCAAAGTATGTCATGTTGAGATTGTTGCAGACATCATTTATTTGCAGATCCCATGATAAGCTTTTACCCATGTGTGTTCTTAAAAATCTCACTTCACTACTCATATTGATTTCATTTTCCTATTCTAGAAAATTATTTAAAAAAAAATTCCATTGGTTTATCATTGATTATCATCAATTGCAGATATATAAACTCACCAGAGAATTCTGTTCGAATCTGGTGGCCAACTGATCACTCTTGTCGATCAGGGCATTCCATTTGTCAGATAGCTTGACCAATTCTCTTCTCAAATTCCTTGCCAACTCCCCAGAAGGATCCCCAGCAACAAACTGCCTGGCGCTCCTCAAACTAGCTTCCACTAGTGGCCTCTTGTCTTCAAGTTGCTGCCTAAAATTCAGTCAACATGTATTTTAATTTCAACTGTAGTAATATGTCAAACATTGAAATATGATTGGCATCATGTGTCACATAGATTTTTTCAATATAACACCCAGCATTTGAACAATCAAGACATGTTCGTCAATCCCCTCCAACAACCCATATATTGCTTGTTGGATTGAATGTAAAAAACATGTTTCTCTACGACTATTGTATTCTACGTTCATTACATATTGATTTTTAATTGAAGAATAAAGATGATTCCAAGACACCATGGATCCTAACTCATTATTCAACGGCACTCGGCCAATCACAGGTACAGAATTTTCAGAATCCACGGGAACTGAGAGGATTAACAAACAAATTTCTCAAGAAGGATTTGCTTGATTGAACTTTTGTCACAGCTTGGCATCCGCGAATGTCAGATTAACTAGTTTCTTAGCTTCAACTTTGATCTGTGTGACAAGTACCTAATATAAAAATGAATAGAGCGGATTTATCAATGAAGCTCCTGATGAAATCTATCTTGCAACAAAGGTATGTCAAACAATTCTTACTTGAACGTTCCACAGTCTCTCAGTTCTTGGTCAGAGTTTCTCTAGTAGGTATTTCATTCAAAAATTTTCGAGTGCCTGTTATAGCTCAGTTGGTAGAAGCGTATACATGAAGTAAATGTTTAACGAAGGTAGTTATATAGGCGTGAGTTCGAATCCCACTTTTTTAAAAAATTATTTTCAATAAAGGCATTTATTCGTTCATGAATGAACACCGATTATTCATGTATAATTGTTATTATCAAATAAATCTGAAATCCAAAATGAAGGAATGAATGAAGTATCTATTGTTTTCATAAATAATATTTAGATTTCATTAAAACTCTGACTATCGTATAGTCGTAGAGAAAGTATAATCTTCTACTCGCGTATAATAGCTATTATTTTCTCGGATAAGTCCGAAACTCGCTTTCGGCTCGTTTCAGAATTTTTATCCTAGAGAATAATAGCTATCATTATACGCTCGTTGAAGAATATACTATTATTTATTGCCCAAACGAATAACTAATGACACAGTGTCAGATGATTACAAAATACAATAAAATCAATTAACAATTATTTAGGTCAGATTTTATAAGTATATGACGGAGATTGAATATCAATGGGTTTTTCCTCGGTAGGAGAATGCTAAATATTCCGGCATAGACTGTAATATGATTATTAAATCTAGTAAGATTTCTTATTTAATCTCTCCATGGGTGATCTCAGAATTTATTGCGGTAAAATTCATGTGGTGCAGAAATAATACTTATACAGCACCTGAAAGCTCTATGATCATCTTGCCTAGCTGCCAGACCAAGTTCCGTGTCCTTTCGAATGACCCATTCGGTGAGTTCCCTGAGGGATAACAAGAGGGCGTTCCAATAGTCTGCATTGTGTTCGAGTCGATTGCGAAGATCTGAAGTCCTCGTACATATTGACTGTAAACATTCAACATTAAAATTCACCGAATATTCGGGTAAATATAATGGATCTCAATTATATATAATATAAATAATAAAAATTACATAACTTTGCTACATTGTTTTTTTTATTAAATAGTTACTATCTATTTCTAATATTATATTTAATTCTCATATTTTAATTATTTCATTGTCAATATTTTATTTATATTTACACCATCTTATTCTCTTATTGTATTTATTCTCCTATTTCAATTATTTGATTGTCATTATTTTATGAATGTTTATAACAAAATAATTATATATGTACTTATCGTTATTAATATAAAATAAAATGCTGTTGTTAGAATTAATGTTGATTGCTGATTGCAAATAATTGATCTAGGTAAGAATAAATAATATATTAGTTGAGTGAAATTGATAATTCAGTGTACACTTTACTACCTAAGATATGGTGTGCATTTTGTGTTTTGATTAACCGAAAATAGTGTTATGGTCATGACTTGATTTGCCTGTTGGGTAATTGTGAAGGTTGGCTTTGATTTGGATTGGACATATTAATTTACATACATGCTGATGGTGGTAATGTTATTTTTAGTGGAGAACAAATTTATTTTCACAATCATCTCTATAAGAATTTTCTGTCACAGAACAATAAAATCAGTGTTATTCATATATTATTATTTATTTACTTTTTATATTATTTATTTGTTGACTTTATATATAATTTATTTCATATATTATAAAAAAACTATCAGAATCTATGGAACTCATCAACTCTGAACAATATCCAAAATATAATAAACAATTTCACCCTGAACAAATAAAATTTTGTTATTAGCACAATATTTATAGTATCCAAGTGAATTTATGTTTTCTTTATTAATGCAATGTTATGTTTTCAGTATATTACCAATTTATATGCTATATGTTTAAAATAAAAATAAAATTGTTTTTTCCGTTAACCAGCTTACGAACGGTAGCTCTCAGAAGTCGAAATTTGTGTGAGCCAAGGATTAACGAGGTCATACCTTATTACGTGCGATTCCTAGCACAATCCGAGGAGAATCTCGAAAGGACATCCGTTGGTCACCCATCCAAAGCCCGACCTCGCCTAGCGTTGCTTGACTTCAGATATCGGTGACCCGGCGCTCTCCGTTCGAGCTATCCTCTTAGGTTGTGTACTTCATGAGTTTTTTCAAAGTTAATGTATTTTTTGCGCCTACCTCGTATAAACAAGTCTGTTTAATGCTCTTCAATCCAAATGAAATCGACCATTAAAGACCCCTATTAATGAACGATATGTTATTAATGGATGATTTCGAGAAATCGTCAATTAGTGATTAATGGTCGATTTGTCATTAATGGTCGATTTCTGTATGAATGCATGATTGTCGCATAGGCTACCAAACATAAACGAGTTCAGATGTTATGGACGCTAAAATGGATATTAACGATAATTTTATGTTGTCAGAGGTTGCAGAAACTGCTGAAGTACTTGGCATCTTTAACTGTCTTGCCAGGAAAAAATTTGAATTCCTTTATTTCAACAAGAGTGAGGTAGACGGATATTGTAATCAACTCTTGTATTAAAATATCTTGACCATTAATCGCCTTCATTACACTAGTTGACTAAATAACTATTAATTTTCATTAAAATAACCATTTATACAATAACTATGCAGATGTTTTGTTCAACTGGTTTTAAACATATTACCGATTTTCGTGCTATTTGATTATTTCATTTTGTTTTATAGTTCTATGTGTGATTTCAATGTATATCTATTTCAATATTCAATCAAATAATCGTTTATACTATTGTTTTAAACATTTATACATGTAATTTACTTTTATATGTATTTATTAACTGTCTTTTAATGGCTTGAATTATGTGTCCCATCTGAAAATGGTTTAAAAAAAAAATATCAACTGACCTGCCATCTCCTTTCCATCTCATCTCCTCTCAACTGCAACATCAAGGCATCTTCAGGTGCCAGCGAACCTAGGAGAGCCAAACTCGAATTTCTCAAAGCCTGGTGGGTCTGTGCCTGTCTCTCAATGTCAACTTGAAGCTCCTTAAGCTGGTGGGCTGCTCTCCTCGATTCAGTGTCACCCTCTAGAGTCTCCACCACTGATTCCGCTTCACTGAGCCATGCCAAAAACTTATCAAGGGAACGATCAAGATTCTGGAGGGAACTAAGTGCTGAATGGAGAAGTTTTCCTCGATTAACAATGCAAGCATCTAGTCGGAGGTAGTGTTGATTTATGTACTCTGCAGCCTAGAATAAGAGAAAGACAGAGATGAAGAGTCCACATTTGTGGTTACTTACAAAGAACATTGTCCTGTGTGTGAATAACTATTATAACTGCACCATAATATCGAAATCTTTAAGAAAAAACACGCCGTGCTAGAAAGGTTGTTGGTAGGTAACAACGCCAAGTTCTCAGTACTGGCAGTGTATTGATTGGTCTAAACTCTGAACATATTTTAGTGTTGCTAACTGAATGGGGTTAATTGTAGATATCTTCCTTCACTAAATGATAAATTGATAATTTTAAAAAACCAGTTTCCAGCTACCTCTATAGCTAGTTTGATTATGTTCAAGTTTATTCCTGTCTGTAGTATTTTTTTTAATGATATTAAAATTTGTTTGAGTTCAGCCATTAATAACTGCCTGAATTTACTAAAATTTGGTAAAAATTATGGAATGGTGCATTGAATATCATTCCTTGGTTTTATTTTTTTACATATACATCATTTACACTCTTGATGAAGTACAAGTTGCAATATCTCTATCATCTTGTTCAACTTTTTCTTCGAATTGAATATAGGAATTTTGACATTTCTTTCCATTGTGCCTTTCAGTGATTTCCAAATTGCTTTTGTATGACTTCTGTTCTCATCGATTTGTTGATCTTCAGTTACCTTATTACTCATCTTTCTATATTCATTCCAATTCGTGTCTGCTCCTGTTAATTTTGCTTGCCTGAAGAGCCTATCTCTATATTTCATTTTCTCCATCAACTCATCAGAAAACCATACATTCAGTTTAAAGTTATTAAATATTTTATGTTCTTTTCTTTCTTTCTTTTATTATCAATATCCCAGGTTAATTCAAATAAAAATACTTGAAAATTTGTCTTATCAAAATGCTTGAAATCCCTTCTCACTATAATAATATATGTGGTTTGTTTGATTTTTGTTTTTGATTATTGAATGATCAGATATTTTGTCAATATCTGTCACCTGGTGTTGCATATTTTCAACATTTGTTACCAGTAATCAATCAACATAGAATCTTTAGTCACTCTGGTATTCTCTTCTATAACTTGCTTGAGTCCCAGGCACGTAAATAATTCCTTTATTTTATAAGTTTGATCTGAATTGAAATTAATGTTAAAATCCCCTGCAATTATTACATTATAATTTTGGCACACCAATTCTTCCAATTTATCTTTCATAAATTCAATGGACTCACTATGAGATGCATTTGGCAAGTGGTATAGATACCTATACAGCATATAATCTGAACTTTTATAGCAGCTATCCATATATTCATAATTATTTTATCAATCATAATTTGTTGAAATTTCATGATACAAGTGTACAAGTGCCTTTAAAGCACTTGCAACTTTTAAGGACACTCTGCTTCGCATCTAGCCCTTAAACTGGTTGTACATGCTTTAAAGGCTCACTGTTACACTAGTAACATAAAATACTATTCTGCTTTACATGTCAGTAATTGATTTTGATAACTTAAATGTACATTTCTCACCTTTTTGAATCGACTTGTATCTTCATGCTGATGTGCTGTGATCAACTTCTGAGTCAACTGCTGGAACAGTTCTATTTTTGATTTGAATTGATGGAGTTCCGCATGCAGTCCTTTCTGTTCTCTCAGCTGTACTTCCAATACATCAGCTGTATGACCCACAGGGGCCATACCAGCCAGTCTTGATTCCATTCTTTGGAGCCATACTTCCAAATCCAGCTTTTTCTGATCAAAGTTTTCTTCTTTCTTATGCATTGCTAACAGCTCAATCTAAGGACAATATGTGGATTAGAGGGTATATTAAAATTCTAGTACTAGCAAGATATGCTTGACAATGGTATAACAACTTAGATATTTGGTTAATTCAAGTACCCTGGTACACACACGTGTCCCCCAGGCTCTAGATTTTCAGATATCACACACACTTAATTTTAATTTTATTACCAAACTTCCTATTTTTGTCTTGTAGTGAGAAGAATATTAAAACTGCTTCACTTCTAGTCCATATTTGGTATAATTCAAAACCATACATGAGAAATGTGATCATCGGGGCGATTACCTCAGTTCAGTGGTCTTCACCACAGATCAATGTAGGTTGATGACCGCGCACCTGTCGAGTTTTTTGCTTTCACCCCGTACACAAATATGGGGCACACGATTCCTCCCCTTCATGATAGGTAATATTTTCTTTTAAGTAGTGTTTTCTTGTTTTCATAGGTTTTAATTGATCAATTAACCTCAATTGGGTGACATCAATTTGTTTGTACACAAAATAAATTGGATGCAAGATTGCCGTTGCGTGTGGTCATTTCAAAAAGCATATATTTATGGATAAAAAAGGCAAATTTATAAATCCGGCAACAGAGGAACGAAGAATGGTCAACGGGTTAACTAGGCACTATTCTGATTTTACAGTACATTACAAATTTACAGAATGCTGTTATTGGTTATTGTTTGGTTTGAAACAATGAATAGATGGCAGCAGGCAGCACCAACGAGAATATCTTATGGTGGATTTATGCAGCAGTCATAAGTTTTAAGTCATAAGGAAGAATATTCGTCAATGATTGATTGGTTGGTCCGTTTATTCCAACCATTCGTTGACGAATATTCTTCCTTATGACTAAAAACCATATATCTAATGCTTAAAATTTATGACTTATGACATCTGCATAAATTTACCATAACACTTGAGTCTTGAGTCACAGAACACCTGTGCTTGAGGCAAAGAGAGTAAACTAACAGGAGGGTTTAATGGGCTCTAGCTAATCAGAATCTTGTAGCATCGACGCGTCATAGTGACGTACTTGGACATGAGTACAGAGTCGAACTCGAACCAAGAAACAAAACTGTTACATATAACTGTCATGTACCAAGATCTAGTCGTCACTGTCTTTGGAGAATGGCGGCCATGACATGTCCAACAACGTCACATTTTGTCACAAATGTTCTTTCATCTCTTCCTATCAGTGCTCCCACTGTCTTATGGGGATTAGACTCTCCTAGATAAATAACGTTTAGTCTTCTTATGCTTGAGGTCTTGAGGATGTGTTATGTAAGAAATTGGTGAGCATTTTGACAAGGGGATGACTCAAGTATTTTAAGTAAGCGGAATGACCATAGAAATTTATTATTTTATGCACTAGCGGGCGGTAAAGTACACTTTACCGCCCGGTTCGCCGGGCGTAAAGTGGCTACCGCACGTGGGCGCATTATGGCCCGGCGGGCCGTAAATTAGACAAAATTCTCAAATTGTCTATACTCACACATCATTTCATGCAATTCCTAACACGAATTAGAATCATTTCAGTTCAATAGAGCAATACTCTTTCTAACATTTTTTCATAATCGTTAGCAATTTTTTCGGTGATGATCTATTTATTTGAAATAGATTCTCCAATATAGCACTCAGCTACTATAGTTTCACATTCCTCATATTATGTTACCCTTAATTATTGTATGCATAACGTATGAAACGTGTAGACCATTGCAATTCAAGTCAGTATTTGTGATTCGCGCTATAAAACCGCTAGTGCATAAAATTTTGTATGTATCACGTGCGTAAAATGCGTTTAAGGCCTTCGGCGTGTGATGGCCCTCGGCTAACGCCATCGGGCCATCATCCACGCCGCAGGCCATAAACGCCTACTTTACGCCCTTGATACATAAATAACTATAATATATTATGACTTCTATGTGAATGAAAGAAAAGGAGAGGCTACGTCATTGAAGAAATTGGTAATAATGGTAATATTTGCCAAAATAACTAACTTTCAGAATTTATACAAACCTGGGGTGGGATTCCGTGAACCATAGAATTTTCATCGAGTGAGGTATCATTATAGTTGAATTCACGGGAAAGACAGAGACATAACTGTCGACTATAGAATTCTATGGCTTACGTAATCCCACTCCTGGCATATCCATTTTTTCATTAGGTGTGTTCGTTTGTGTCCATTGTGCCAGTAAAGGCTTGTTCATACCCTCACGAATTTCGCAATGTTTCTGCGACTAAAATGTCTGGCAGTCATGCCGGACCAATCGTAGATGCAGGGGTGGGATTATGAACACTCGATACGAGAACTGTCATGATACGTAGTTTAAAACGCTGTGGTTTCTTTATGACTCGACATTCATTACGATACGAATCACGTCAAACTCGCAACGGGTCGAGTGTTCATAATATCACCACAGAACCATGTCGGCAACCATTTTATTCGCATAAAATTTACGAAATTCGCGAGGTTATGAAAGATACTATAGGTTAAACGTTAACTATGTAAGAGAGTTTATTCCCCCTAAGACAATGGTGACACTAATAGAAAGAGATGTGACGTATATGGCAACCATTTTCTCTTGACATCGACGGACTAGCGCGCTCCGCACTTGCTGGTATCTGAGGTGACAGTTTTGTTTCTTTGGTTCGAGTTCGACTCTGCACTCATGTCCAAGTGTACGTCACTATGACGCATTGATACTACAAGATTCTGATTGGCTAGAGCTTATTAGACGTTCACTTGCTTTGAAATCTAAACAGTTATTTTCATCTGTTCATCACTCTAACACTTGTAATTCATTGGTCTTACTCCTTTGGTAATGGCTGATCAATCTGCTTTACTGACACAAATGAACAAAATCGGACAAAATCAACGAGCTAGTATAGGATAGAGAGAGAAGTAAACAAATCAAAGTGGCACCAAAGTAATGCAAATTTTTCCTACGCATATAGGCTGAGACATTCGGTTTGTTTCACAGGCAAATAAAAGAGCGTATATATATAAGCTGCTTTCCATTTAACGTAAGGAGCTCCTCAGAGCTACCCAGAGCGTATGACCATGCGTTCCATTAGTGGGGCTTCAAGCACCGATTGACATTTTCCTTGCCCCTCGAGCACCACCCGTTTTATTGGTGCATGAAGCACAAGTAGACAAAAGTCAAAAGGCGAATACACAGTTTTTTAGCGAAAAAGTCAGTGATAAAGTCATTTCCGATATCAGGGGCTTGTAGCTCTGGGGCTTAACACTCCTAAATGGAAAACGTCTATTGTGTTCGTATTTTTACGTGGCAGATTGTTCGTTGCGCTGTTCTCGAAAAAACATTTTTTAGGAAACAGAAATGGTTTAAAGTTACCTGATGTATTGAGGCGAATTTTGTATTTATGAAATATGTATGCAGCCATTGTGATAAAATTCTAGTATTTTCAAAATTAATTTTTGTAATATTACCCCTATTCAAATAACAACACTTCTGAAAAAGATCTGAATGACTTCACTAATTATTCTAACTGCATTGGAATTCTAATTTGTAATCCATATTGTACAACATAATGCACTGACTACATATTAAACTGAATTATATCGAGAGACACTATAGGGGTTTTCGGAAACCTACTCGGGTTGATCAGGTCCCTATAGCCTGAGGTACCAACCCGTGTTCGGAAACTTTAGTGTTGCATACGCCGATCACTGACTCGGATTAATTTTTTGGATCGGATTAGTAACCCTGAGTAAGTTTCCGAAAAAGCCTTATGATTGAACTGATTAGATCTAACTGAACCTTCGGACTCCTCTACTAGATCTCTCTATAGATTTTTGGACTGATTTTGAATATACTCAACATTCTCCTGCAACCCTTTTGTGTTTGAATAGAAGCTTTCAATGTAATTTATCCCATCGTCTTTTCTACATGTGCAAGAGATATGTTGATTGAAACGTTTGCATGGCTACCTATCGCGAAATTATGACTTTTTATAAATAAGCAGATCAATTCCTTTGTCGTCAGCATTTCGGTGGTGGACACTATATTGGTAATTTTTGGGGTACTCGTTCAGCCATCAAAATGTTGGTCAGTCTCAGACTATCATGTGCAATGCCCTTACACTAAATGTTCATTTGGACATATGTTTATGATAAACTTTCAACAGTGTTTCTCCTTAACGAAAATCACTACAGTGTTCATGTGAATTTCGTATATTTCCTATTGGAAAACTGGAGTATCTGTCAGGAATTGCTCCAGGTAAGTTCTAATTGAATTATTATATTTCAAAGTTTTTAAAGTCAAAGAAACGATACAAGAACAGTGTGGATGAGCCATCGGGAATAATGCCAAGAAGATAAAAAAATTATCACTTTTGAATTAATTGGGAATTTTTGTTATTTTGTTTGCAATTTATGGACATTAAATAGTATATTGTTTTGGAACTTTATTGAATCTCTGTAATTTGGGATAATGGTTCAAAATTCACCTTCTCTGTCCCGATGTAAATAAAGTTCTCTGATCCACATCCATTTACTTTTCTTCATTTATCGTTCACTATCACCTCGCATCATTGTTTGCAACAAAAGAATTAAATTATGGTATTAACTTTTTCATAGCATAGACAATTTTGCAAAACCGTTTACCGAAATTATTCTAGCGGTCGCATGTGGATGGTAAATTTGAAAGTTTTCATAGATTTATTTCAATTCATGGTCGTTCCTAGCTGGATGGTAGCGGATGGTTTTATATACTGTCAATGAAGTGAATGAATAAAGCAAACATAAATGTGAACTCCTTTGATTCCATCATGTTTCAAGACAAACGAACTTGGTTTGGATATGAACACTCCCACTCCTTTCCGAACACGAGTCTAGTTACTAGTGTTTATTTCTGCAACGTTGGCAGGTTGGCAACATTGCGTTTGTGGCTTGTTTCACGCCATTACAAACGCAACTCAACAGCCTCTTTTTCTCTTTGCCTAGTAAGGTTTGCCGGCGTCAGTTATTCACGTTTGTTTCTGTGTAAATCTCCTAACATCTCTTTAAAATAATGGCTGATGAATATTTTTTCGGTGAGTAAATCATTTTAGCGTATTCTTATAGTACATATTTTAGTCAAGTTCGCCGTATTTCATTAAAAGTTGTAAATAACTTTTGGGAAGCCGGTATTTGCGCGCCATTATGGTTCGTCATTGTTTATTAAAGTTTTCATATTTTGTTTTCAGCTTTAACCCTCAAAGGAAAAAATAACGAAGTATGGGACCCAGAAGCAAAAGGGGCTGAAGATTACCAAGGAGGGCACAAACTAATAATCAAACAAGCTTTATTAGGACCAGAAGCAACCGAAGGTTTGAACTGTTTGAACATAAAAACTTACCAGTTATCAAATACTAATATATAACTGATTTTCAATTTAATTTCTTCTAAGATATGCACTAATTACCTAAGAATTTTGTATTGATAAGTTTATGTCACAATTTTCATAATTTTTTATTTCAAGAAATTGATTAGCATCTTTTTTCAGGTGAAGTCAATGTAGTCCAAGTTGAAGCTATGACTTGGAAAGATTCTGTTAAAATTCCAGTTGCTACCCTTAAAGCTGGAGGTCCAAACACTCAAGTATTGCTTGATTTGTCATTCCCAGATCCCCCTGTAACTTTCTCACTAATCCAAGGAAATGGTCCTGTACATATAATTGGACACCATTTAATTGGTAGCCCCATGGAAGAATTTGATGAGTTAGAAGAAGAAATGATGGATGATGAAGAGGAAGAGGAGGGAGCTGTAAGTATATGAATTTCAAGTTTCTTCTTGTAGATTGCCCTGGTTGTTATTCATATTTTTTCATTTTTTAATGGTGTTATATTTCACCTATTTACTCTTTAATTTTCCGTCAGACAGTTCACTAGTATTTGGGGATATATTATGCAAATCATACTTTTTTGGTTCTAAAATCTGCTTGGAAATGTCTTTTTTTTGGGCAATACTTATGTAGATAGAGCTTTGAATAATTTAATTTTGAAATTGCTGTTTTGTAGGAGTGTTATATGTTCCACTTCTATAGAAGATTGTGGTACTCTACGTATTGTTTGCTTGAATTACTGCATTGAAAACTATTTATTCACAAAATGTGTGCCATGAAACTAATAGGTTACATTGTTAGTAGTTTGGTGACTACAGCAATTGTAAATGCAGATTTACGAGCTGAACCAACATAAGTTTTTTATTAATCCATAATTCATAAATATTAGAACTTCATAAATGGGAAAAGGCCCCTTTTCTTTTTCGCAGTGTAGGTATCATGCTTCACAAGTTTATGATTGTATAATAATAACCTTTATTCGAAATAGGAACATCCTAATTTACATACATTTGTTATATTTATAAGAAAAATACCTAATGCTATAAAAAAGCTGAAACAACAAAAAAATACACTTATATTGCATCTTGACTAATTGTTTCCATAGTGCAAACTTGCCAACCAGAATAATTGGATGTTTGTTAATATAACATAACCTAACAAAATGTTTTTTGAAATTTGTGTTTTATTACATTTAGTTTTTTGGAATGGTCCATGAAATTACTGAAATTAGCTTATTAATTGGCAAATAATATAGCTGTCCTCTATCTGCACAGGCTATGCCATTGGACACACTTTATGAGTGTTTATGAGGGAGTATTATTTTTGGTAAGAAGAAATAGCAAGAAAATAGAAGCTTTTGAAATAGTTTATTCACCTCTAAAAATTACAAAATTAGTAAGTAATAATAATATTAATTTATTCACACATGATCAGATAAAATTCACAAAGGTAGTCAATTGAGGTTATAAAATAAATGTTTGAATAAAGACATAGCAACGAGATACATATATGTCTTGATACAAATATATCTGTGTATAGGTTTCAATGAATTAAGTTGTAATAAAATATAAACGTTTATTGTTAAATATAAATGAAGGGTGTTACTGGAAAATGAGCAAATAGCCATTTTTTATATTTGAGAAAAACGCACAGTTTAGTCTATATCATAAATCGCTTGAACATAATTCGAATTAAACTTTAATATATTCTGAATAGGTCTAGTCCAAATTAAATACACACTCGAGAATGTAAATGAAATTCTGAAAAAATGTGTTTTTTTGTTACTCTGGCGATTGGTTCTTTTGGTATTTATAAGGAATTAGAACATGGATCATTCTAAACAATTAATATTTTCATAATAATGAGTTACAAATCTGAAAAGTTCTTCTTAACTTAACAATATGATGATATCATCTATTGTTGTTCTTCTTTTAATTTAAAGTGAGCTTCTTCACCGAATCCATCTATATTATCAAAATTTTTGTGCTGTAAATTTTTATAATATGAAAGTCCTGGACATTTTGGGAATGAGAGGTAATAACCTTTTTATATCAGATAATTTTTTGTTGTAGATAAGTTTTCCTTCAGGATGTAAACATTCGAATTTTGAAGAAAAAAAATTTTCTGTATGATTCAGCACTTTTCTTTCCCCTTATGGCTTTTTTTATGCCAACTTCTTGAAATTCAGCGTCTTTGAGAGTTCACTTGAAAAATAAATTACATAAAAATGTAGTTACTTTATGGACATTGGCCGCAGTGGAGGGTCTGATATGGGCCAACGCATGTTCAAACCTACTTTATGGATGTGGCAAGAGTCTTTAGCATTCTGCGTTTTTCTAGCAATCACACTCTGTACAACAGTATCAAATTAAATTGTTATCAACTTTTTCAAATAACTATTTTCGATATCTTGCCTCATTTTTGGTCTCTTCATGCATGGTATTTTATTTTTCATCTTGTCGCCATACCAGTGGTCTAGTGAAATTAAATCGATTTTTAGGACATGCACTACAGATCACCCAATTTTTTTTCTTCAAATATTCTGATAGTAAACTTTTTTTCCATATGTACTGTAGATACTTGTTGTTGTTGTTCAATTTCTATATGTAGACTACTGAAAAGCCTGAGAATATATGGATATGGATATATGGAGAAACGGTTGATTTGCAGGCAGTCTATGGGGCAGGTTATACCTGTAGATTTTTAAAACCATTCTGAAACCTCGCTAAAAAATTTTTAGTCAAGTTTATTTTCTGTATGTATACTACTGAAAAGCCCAAGAAAGATTAAAAAATCTACAAATTTAAACTGCCCCTTAGACGGCCTGCAAATCAACCATCTCTCGGTCATGTCATTCTTGGGCTTATTAGTAGTCTCTATACAAGAAAAAAATTGCCTACACATTTCTAATGGAGAATGAGAAATAAAAATTTCTATGTTTTTACACCACTTCTATTTGTAACCAACATTACTGCGGTTTCGTCCTAATAATTGGACATTAGCAAACGAACAAACACTGTTACACTCTGGACACTAAAGCTTATAAATTCCAGATTTTTCCATTTGGTCTATTCTATCTTTTGGTATTGGATGCATCCACAAGTTTATGGAGGTATCAGTATGTTTTGTCAAAATTCCACAAGTGTAAACTGCCTCTTAGACGGCCTGCAAATCAACCATCTCTTGGTTTATCATTCTTGGGCATTTTGGTAGTCTATATACAGAAATTGAACTTGACTAAACATTGCTGTTTGGTACAAATTTTGCAATCAATTGTAAACTAACTTCCCAATGAGCTAGAGACTTGAAATTTTGAACATAGGTCAGAACTAGATGACAATGTCATATTATTGCAAAATAATTCAATAATATAATTGTAATAATAGTGTTTGTCAAGCTCTGAAAGACAAGGCTAAAAAGCACAAAATAATGATTTTAATATTTTTTAATATATTGGCTAAAACAATAAAATAATCTTCTAGCCCCATACTGATTTATAACCCCATACAGATTCCTAACCCCACACAGATTGTACTGGCAATTTCCCTCATTTTATATAAACCAATCAAATGCCATCATTTTTTGAATTCAAACCTATGAGAAAAGGACTTTTATGCACTAGCGGGCGGTAAAGTACACTTTACCGCCCGGTTCGCCGGGCGTAAAGTGGCACTTTACCGCCCATGGGCGCATTATGGCCCGGCGGGCCGTAAAGTAGACAAAATTCTCAAATTGTCTATACTCACACATCATTTCATGCAATTCCTAACACGAATTAGAATCATTTCAGTTCAATAGAGCGATACTCTTTCTAACATTTGTTCATAATCGTTGGCAATTTTTTCGGTGATGATTTATTTGAAATAGATTCTCCAATATAGCACTCAGCTACCATAGTTTCACATTTCTCATATTATGTTACCATTAATTATTGTATGCACAACGTATGAAACGTCTAGACCATTGCAATTCAAGTCAGTATTTGTGATTCGCGCTATAAAACCGCTAGTGCATAAAATTTTGTATGTATCACGTGCGTAAAATGCGTTTAATGCCTTTGGTGTGTGATGGCCCTCGGCTAACGCCATCGGGCCATCATCCACGCCGCAGGCCATAAACGCCTACTTTACGCCCTTGATACATAAATAACTATTTGAAAACACTGTCTCCAGCCCGTGGTATTTTCAAATCGGTTTCTCCTCTTCCTTATGTATACGTTTCCATAGTTTCAACAATCACTGTAAATTTAGAAACGTCAGTTTGACGGTTCAACTCTTCACCTGACATTAATGACACAAGACGAACCGATCCTGCATTTAGTCCATAACAATATAATGTATTCGTGAAATTGTCTGATCAAATATCCCTTCAAACTGCAGAATTTTCAAAATACTTTCACTTTGCCAGTCGCTCAAACTGTGTTGCTGTACAAAACACCACTCGAGCAAGCTCTCATGGTGTTTTTAAGCAACACAGTTTTCGTGACAGCAAGGTGAAAGTATTTTTTGAAAATTCAGCATTTTGTCAGGATATTACTACTGATAATTTCACTAGTCCTATGAAACCCTGCTTTCCTGCAATATTAGGACCGATAATACGCAGTTCCTTCCTTTTGAGCCTGTAATACCACTTTGTCATGGCAAACACGTATCCAAACAACAACGGAGAATAAATCATCTTGCTACTTATATGAATGTCAGTCTGACAGACTTCATGTCCATCAGGCTTTATTTATAACTATTGAAGAATTCATGACAATGGAACTTTTTTTATTTTGTTCATCCATGAAATTATCTCAATAAATAGTACTCATGCTGACAATACTATCTACAATTCTGTAACACCACTCGCCCTTAAGAAGAGGTTTACCTTCTGAAAAAGGTCAAAGTAAATTTGCGGTGTAAAGAGGGAAGTAGGAATCTCGAGTGAGGGAGGCGGAGTCCAATATTAAAAGAAATCTAATAGCTTCTCACTCCAGCTCATTGCCCATTTACGTTATAGTAAAATTGGCCTTGAAAGCGCCATCCGCATATTCCTACGAAGCTGCTCGTATTACATTTTATTTTTACAACTCGGCCATCGTCGATAGATTTACTAATAAGCCTGGTAACTCCTTTGATATGGTCGAAAAATGCCGCTCTTTTTGTGAACGGTCGTAAATCATACGGACACCTGCAGAAACCTCTGATACGAGGGTCAGTCTACAGTGTGAACAATATGTTTACTGGAAAGTATGTCTACGAGGGTCGGGCGTTGAGTATCCATTATATTTGATGGTTATATTTTTGTATAAATATTGGCTTTTGATCTTTAATTGAAATGAGTCAGATTTTATACGATTATACAGGGTCCTGCAACTGCGCTCCGGTGGTCCATAGCTTCTAAACGGCGCAACTTAAAAATGTCTTTCGAATGCAAGCATGTTTCCTTCTTGAGAGAGTATGTTCGAAAAATATTACGAAGTATACACGGTGACCCAGAAAAGTGCACCAAACCAAACTTATATTTTTTGTAATGGAACTTATTTCATAACATGGTTGAATAGAGAGTATTTTGACCATTCAAAAAATATGAAATCATGTATGTTCATCAACGTTATTAGCGGAGATATATCGATATTACTTCAAA
Organism: Chrysolina oricalcia; assembly: GCA_944452925.2. Classification (NCBI taxonomy): domain Eukaryota; kingdom Metazoa; phylum Arthropoda; class Insecta; order Coleoptera; family Chrysomelidae; genus Chrysolina; species Chrysolina oricalcia. The sequence continues at coordinate 23,247,296 of OX101808.2, forward strand.
AAACGTAAGGCATTCAACACTCTGTAACTCCTCGTAGAAAAATAACTCTGAAAACTTATTGGAGGCAAAATGACTCCAATATAGTCTAGTTTCTGTAACATGACACTCAGTTGATATTTCATTTCTTTTTGTTTACCGGATAGATCGAAACGCAAATTGAAAGATATCTTGTTTTTTTTTCAATTGGAAATTTACGTTATTTACAAAGTTAAGTAAATACCTAGTGTGATATATCATTCAAAAGGAAATTTTATAGCCTTCCCAATACTGAACTTGAATGAATGGGTTTCCAATTGAAAAAAAAAAACAAGATATCTTTCAATTTGCGTTTCGATTTATTCGGTACACAAAAAGTAATGAAATTTCATCTGTGTGTCATGTTACAGAAACTAGACCATATTTGAGTCATTTTGCCTCCCATAAGTTTATAGAATTATTTTTCCACGAGGAGTTACAGAGTGTTGAAAAACTTATGTTTTTTGAAGTAATATCGATATATCTCCGGAAATAAATAACGTTGATGAACATACATGACCATATATTTTTTGAATGGCCAAAGTAATCTCTATTCAACCATGTGAAGAAATATAGGGTGTTCCATTACAAAAAACATAACTTTGGTGTGGTGCACTTTTCAGGGTAACCTTGTATACTTCGGAATATTTTCTAAAGAAACTCTTTCAGGAAGGAAACATGCTTGCCTTCGAAAGAAATTCTTAAGTTGCGCTGTATAGAAGCTATGGACCACCGGAGCGCAGTTGCAGGGCCCTGTATATGAAATTCTATTGAGAAAAATTGAAAAATCTTTTTTTGTAATACCTAACAGAAAATATCTGATATTACATGTCTTCAATTGCAGACAGGTAAAAATATGGGATACTCAAAAAGAGGTCCCACAGAAAATACAAAATGAGTAAATACAAATGACGTTTTCAGTAATATACATAAATTTTTTACCTAAATATATTTACATTTTCCAAATATTTACAAGTTTTGACAAATTTGTAATTTTAGATTTTCTTTATTTGAACATTGATATCTTATTTGCCTGTTCGCGAATTTTAATGTGTAATATATTCGCACTCTAGTATATAAAGAAACCAAATAATCATGGGGAAAATTACTACATGGGTGAGAAAATTTTACATTAGAATATTTGTTTAAAAATATCTGTCCTACACCATGTTGAATACAATTAATATTGAAATTTGCAACAAATATATTTTCTAAGCCTATTAGGTATTGTGAAAAATCATTTGTGGGGACTGTTAAGCCACCAAATAACTCACCGCTAGCGTTGTAAGCTTTTAGCTCACATAATATCGTGGACTTGTCTCTTTGGGACATTGAACAATATTGTAAACAAATATCACAAGAATGTGTGAAGAGACATTTACGTAAAAAATATCCACCAACATACACCATTGCCTTCCTCTGATATCAAATTCCTGTAATCGGTTGACACTAATTTCAAGATTGGCGATATATTTTCGTATTTTTTTTCCTGAAAACATTCGATTTTTTTAAACGAGTCCGATGTTATAGTGAACAAAATATCGCTACTATCTTTCATACAATTCCTTCTGCCTCATGAAAACACCCTATAGCAAATAGTTTTTTAAATGCTCTAGTGAACTGAATGGCAGTGGGATTTCTAGCGTTTCCACAAGCGTTTCTGATTTGACCAAAGTAATTCTCAAGACAATCCTGATTCAAATTACGGGTCAATAAAAATTTATAATTTTTATTTTTCAAAATTTTCCATAATTGTAAAACTGAGGAAATAGTAAGCCTCCAACCGAAAATAAATTTAAGAGAATTTGTTACATTCTTTCCTGCCTTACCTGAAACTTTCAATATTGAAAAAAGTGTGTCCATTTTATTTAAAAATTCAAATTGCGCTGTGGTTCCCATAAAAGCGTGGCATGTTTCCAAGTTGCTTGAATTTAATATATCAAACAATTTGTTCATGCCTTCAATAAAGTTAGCAGTTTTGGCTTCTTCCGGTATTTTTTCAAAGTCAATATAAGTGTGCATAGCAACGGCCACAGAGTGACTGAATACTTGAGAAGCTAATTTCACCTTCATTTTTTAAATATTGTTTGGATTTAGGTGTTCATCACTTAGTCTAGGCGCCAACTTCTACTGTTTTGCCTTATCAAGGGTATACATCGTTTCTAAATATGATTTATGCGTAACACCATCAACGAGATGAAAGTTATAAGAGAAAGAGTTATTCCTTGTTGATTTTAATAAATGTGGAACATCAAATAGATAAAAAACAACTTGTTGCCATTTGGCAATAGCCACTCGAGCCCTTCGGGCTCTCGTGTCTATTGCCTGGCAACAAGTTTTCGAAAAATCTGTCTAATTATTTTCACTTTATTATCACTCTCTTGTGGTATTACAACTGATAATTTTCTTAAAAAGAGTCGTTTACGGTATTTATCACCAGTTCGATAATTCGAATTTGGCATAATGTTGCTTGATTAACAAATATTGAAAAATACAATAAGTGTCACTATCACAATACAAGAGCAAACTAAACTCTAACGGTAGCCTCCTCCCTTCTCTGTGACACTCATTTCGGGATAATTGGTCCATTTGTGACTTGCCGCCAGTCGCTCGCCAGCCCCTTGCAAAACATATCCAGTTCTCAGTAACTAATTGTGTGAGTGACCTGGAACGTAATCACGATCTATCAACAAATCGTATCTGCTCCTTATTACTTAATTATTATTTGTCCATTTCCAGGAAGCAAATGTTCAAGTTAAATTGAATTATGACATATATAAGAATTACAATTTGATAATATATAACTTCATTATTCTTATATAGGCTACCTAATTTGGCATATTTGCAACTTCAATAAACCCATTTACAACTTCTATTTTATCTCCAGAGCTAAAATTTCCGGAATAGCTTCAGAATAATTTCTCTACTCATGAATGAATCTACAATTCATTCAGTTATCCATAGTATCCATGTAAAAGAGCATAGTTATGTGAGGGCGCTCGAATCAGTGAAGATAAATGCTCGAAAATTGAGTCTGCAGGGGTTCAATAGAAAACGCTTTGACGATGTAATTTTGAATGGATCGTTCCATTTTTTTTTTGAACATAGATAAATGTATAAGTGAGGCATTTCACGAAGTACTTTTTCGAAAAAAAGAACAGATCCTGAGATAAAAGATAGTGAATCTGGTCAATGTTCTGCCAATTTTTTCAACGTTTTTCTTTTTTTTATTTGAAAAAGTACTTCGTGAGATGCCTATATCCAACATTCGAAAATCGGATGATGAAAAAAAATATCGAGTTTATTCAGCGAGCTCCGAGTATTTCATTTTCTTCCGTTCCTTGTTTTACTAATAGTCACTAATAAGGTTAAACCCCTCTTAAAGGACTCGTGGTGTTATCAAGCAATTTGGTCTCGTTGATTTCTGACAGAATTACTATCGAGATAGTATTGCGAGCACTCGTGGGATTACCCCCAAACATTTGTGATTGTGAATTTAGCTAGCTATATCAAAATGAAATAAAGTTACAAATTCATATAGCTCTGAAATTCTTGTTAAAAATGTAAAACGAACAACATGGGGCGCATGCAATAGATAAAGGAGAGCATCAATAGTTCACCCAAGTCAGTATTTTATTGCTCTGCAAATGATATGAACTGTTGTGTGACTTCTCTCATCGCAGCTAATTGTTGCTCTCCTTACTATTGTTAACGACCTGGTATGTGGCAGAAGCATAATGAATTGTTCAGAAATCTTCGATGAATTCGATGGAAAGAAACATCCAGAGTCACTAATTTTTGTATTAGATCAAATGTCGAATATTCTTATTGTATTCTATGATTTTCCTAATTGTTCGAAAATTATATTTTGATATAATGCAATACATTTTTAAGATTTGACCAGTTCAATAGTTGACATTTGATAATTAATGAAAGCATTGAAGTGTCAGTGCCGTACAGTATTGTTGAGATAATAAAGCTACTTGAAAATGCAACACTGTTATCTATAGCGTGCACCACACGTTTTTCGTATTAAAGCTTACAAATATTTTCAGAATCTGTATGGGGCTAGGAGAAATTATTTTATTCTTTTTAGTCCGTTTTAAAAATATAAAATATATGTAAATAATTATTACCCTCACTTTTTCAAAGACGAATTACTTAAATCTCCTCCTAGAATTTTAAACAAAAATTATTCCATTACATTTAGAAAGAGGATCTTTCAGTAATTTCTACAAATTTTAGGGGACTAGTATTCAAATTTTATTGATTAATCTCCCATTTTTAGGAGGAGGATATTAATACTATTAGAAAACGAAAATTGTCAAATGGAAAGTTGAAGGTGTGAACTGGAAATCGAATTGAAAGTCATGTTCATCATTATATTCTGTGTTTTTTCAGGAGGAAGAGGACGAGGAAGAAGAACCAAAACCCAAAAAAGCCAAAAGTGCAACAAATAGTAAGGGCAAAACTCCGGTGAAGAATAACGCAAAGGCTGCTGCAAAAAAATAGATACAAACAAGTTTGTCTTTTATAATTTAGTTTTATGTCTTTTCCTGAATTGTTATTGTAGATCAGTATAACAATTCCGGTGAAAAATAACTATGTTGCAGTGTATGACGTATTTGTGAAGTTCTTTTATTCCAAGTGTAACCTCTAATTTTTATGTGAATTATTGTAAGCCCGACACACTCTAGGTATTTATTTCAAATTCAGTTGATGTAAATATACATTCTCATTAAAATAGTTTTTTTCTAACAGGTGTTTTTTCTGAGGGGGCTGAAAGAAATTACCTGGGTAGGGTAACATTGTTTTATTTATTCCCTATAAACGGGAAACTCCTATGGTTACAAGAAATTGAATACTTGGAATTATATGAAATAATAATAAGAATAAAGACTTGGAACTAAATGAAAAGATAATTACACAATATATAGGGTGTCCGTTAAACCTTGTACGACCTTGGAATTAGAGAGTCTTATAGTCATAGTACAGGTGGCCCATGTAACAGAGTTGAACTCGAACCAAAGAAACAAAACTGTCACATGTAACTCTCAGATTCCAAGAGTGGGGAGTGCGCTAATCAGTCGCTGTCAAGAGATAATGGTGTCCATGACATGTCCTTCTACGTCACTATGACTCGGTTGTTTTTTCATCTGTCATTATGACTGATGTTTTTTCATCTCTTTGTATTGAAGATCAATCAGAATGGTTTGTTGATCGACCAAAATATAATGATGCTTTGAATACAGTGTTTGAAATATGGAAGGGTCCATATAATAAACAGGGTGACTCATTAGGGTGTGGAAATACAGTATCTCGCCTATCATGAGTAAAAAAAAATGTTTCAGATAAAAGTTATACGGTATACTTTGTTGCTTTTACAAAATTATTTCGAAATATACAGAGTGTTTCTTTAAAGCGGGGCATCACAAAGCATCCATTTTTTTAATGGACCATCCTGTACATTTTCTCACTATTGAACTGAGCAAAACTTTTTACATTATTACCTTCTTTCGAAAATTTTGCAGTGTTGTCGTTATTGCTGAAAGAAAGAAAACAAATACGATTATAAATACTTTATGAATAGAATTTGAGCAAAAATATTTGTGTCATGCACAACTTAAGAACAATATACGTTCCTATAGGTTCTTCAATCAAGGGCTAGTTCAATAACTCTGTGCCTATGATTTAATTCAGATGGGTAAACTCAGTTCAAATATATAGTCGACGGAAATATACTCAATAGCCTCAGAATATCTGAAATATTTCTTTGAGTGACTCACAAAATATATTCATATTTTAAAATTTGCTAAATCCTACAAAAACACAAAATTAATTATTTGGCGCCCTCTATCGCCGAACCTTTAGGTATTACGACGATAATTTCAGCTCTCTGTTGAGGACAAAGTCATGATTGAATCCTCGAGAAGAATAATTGCTTATTAAAATTGAATGGTGCCTTCATTGTGTGAAACACTATGTATTTGCATTTTGTTTTGAGAGATCAACTTCCATTTTGATTGATCATCAATAATTATCAACTTAATCAACTCATAGTCTCGATGGCGAATTCTTTCTCCTAAAATTTGATTTATAAAAACTACCCTGTAATTTTTTTTTGTTTTATAAAGAATCATGCAAGATCTTAGTAACGCTAAGTTGAGCAACAGTTGAATAACCGATTATTATAAATAAAATGTAAATGTTTTTCATTTATCTGAATTCGTTCAAAAATAATAAAATTCGTGATTTGGAATATATGTTATATAATATGGACCATTCCTTATTCGAAACTATTCATAGCTTCATTAAATTTTGGTCGATCAACAAACCATTCTGATTGATCCTCTATGATAAACTCAATCAAGTTATAACCTCCTAGGCGAATTCATTCACCGAAGAATGGAGTATATTGTTGACAGCCCTGTAGAAAAAGAGTAGTGTTTTTTTATTCTGTACTGTAAAAAAAAAATCGCGAATTTTAGGAATTCTCTGTGGCCCAGAATATTGGTTATAAATGAGATATTGATGTTTTTTTTACTGAGCTGTATTTCTCCAAAAATCACAAAAATCATTATTTGGCACCCTCTAGCGCCGAATCTAGTCATACGATCGAGTTGGACCAATGGAGACTTTTACTCAGAATGGCTCCAGCTACAAAATATCGAAAATCCAGCTATTTTCACAGAAATACTATCCCATAAAATATGTGCGTGGTCCTTTCCAGATAGTAAGTGGAAATTTCCATATAATAACTAGAAATTTCCAGATAGTAACTGAAAATTTTCAGTAACTGGAAATTTCCAGATAAAAACAGGAAATATCCAGATAGTAACTGAAAATTTCCTGATTACGTCTGAAAATTTCCAGATAGTAACTGTAAGTTCCAGATAATCATTTGGAAATGAACGGAAATTTTAATATTACATTGGCCCTTCAGTGCCATTGTAGAAGAAAGACTTGATATTCGTCTGATAACTAATTGAAGAATTGTCACTTGGTGTCCGTAGAGTGAAAAAATTCCAATTGATGATGATTTCACTACTATTACGTGTACTGTGGAACTGTCGTACTGATAAGAAACAGTCACAGATTTCTTCATTGTTCAGTTACTCACTTGTTCAGTTTTGTGGTGACATACGAAGGGTACGGAGCTTAATAATTTGAATCGTCAAATTATAATTTTTGGTTGAGTGGATAGTGTTGATGAACTGTGCTATACTGCGCTTATCCATTAGTGGATTCATAGAAGCGGAATGTTTAGTTATATTGGTAAGTCATAGCATACAATTTTTAGAAAGTCTATCCCATTTTTTTCGATTTTCATGAACAATACCTAGGTACTTTTATAGATATTTATGGGTCATAATTCCGAAACTATGATTTGAAGTCAGGCGCCTTTAGAAAAAAATCGGCAACTTTTAGACGAGAGTAATTGAGGTAGGTATACTATACTCAGACATATACATTCGACATCTACTATTAAATATTTTATTTGTTGAAGCAAAGTGATCAAATATTATTCCTCTGGACTGTCAATGTACTAAAACTATAGTATAATTTAGCGTTTAGTGTCGAGACACTAGTAACTTTCATAGAAGTCAAAAACTAATAAAACACTTGAAATATAAAGCAAACAAACTATATACATATAAATTATTTCACTTTTTTAAAAAGATTTTTAGTAAATTATGTGAGAATCAGTGTCCCTACCCAGAGAACACCGGATATCTTAAGGATGTCCAAATCATGTCCATATCAACTCAGAATATCCATGGATGTATTTTGGATGTCCATAAGATATCTGATGGATATCCTTTTTGGGTATCCACGTATATCTGGATATGGATATCCATGAAGGATATCTTATGGACATCCAACACGGACATTTTTTGTAGCTTTTATCGTCAATCCTCTGCCACAATGTCAAAATTCACTAATTGTGTGATTAGAAGACGCCTTTTCAGTTGTGGCAGTTACAGAAGGCAAGTTGAAGTTTCACGAGTTGAAAAAGTAATTGTGATTCATCATTCCTCCGGTGTCTGGTAGTTATTTCAGGAACATTAATTGTTCAGTTTCCGTTCAAACATAGAGTTTCATATCATTCTCGTGTATTTCCTTATGCAAAATGTGAGATTATGGAATTAGGGCGTGGTGAATTATTTCACGGAAACATTGAGAATCGTCATTCCTTTGGAATCATTCCTCTGGCACCTTGTCAGACAGAGGAATGATGTTACTATGACCTAGGTGTTTTTTGTAGTAAACATTGGGAATTGGAAAGTTCAGGAAGACAGTTTAATAGATCATGTTGCAACTGTAATTACCATATTGCTCTATTTTTTGCTTATTGGCCTTTAGTTCAAATACATTGGCAGTAGTAATTTCAACTTCGTCAGCATGACTTGAAACCATTCATTAGATCCAATTATTTTACTGTTGATACTATTGAGAGCGATAGTTTTTTTTTTAAATTGGTGCTTTCAGTTGGCAGTTTTACCCATTCCAACAATTCGTTTTTTCAAGAATAATTTTTTTACAAATTTACTGATGAAGCTTTTTTCAAAACCACGTCTAAAACTCGAAAATTTAGAATGATCCGTACGTGATTCCTATAACTCAATAGTCAATATAATAAACAATTATTATAACTAATATAAAATTCAGCCGCCAGAGTTTTCATAATAAAAATAACATAGTTACAAAACCCTTATAAGTACCAGTAACGAATTCGACTGGAATATACTAAATGCATATGAGACTTTTCGAAATTCCACTAACTTATCGTAATTGTCTGGCATATGAGAGGAAGTTTTTTCGATCATTTTCTTTCAACCATGAAAAATAATTGATTGTGTTATAACGACGATTATTTCATTCATGATGAAATAGACCAATCAGATACCACCATTTTTCGAATATATTTTGTTTAAATAAGTGATTATTTCACAAGAGCTGTTTAATCGCGATTAAATTTTCGTCCTCCATATTGCTTTTCGTTGTGTCGTTTTCAGGGATTCTTACAATTCTTGGCAACAGTTTATAAAAAAACAATGATTTCTTAATCATTTGAATGACCTAATAGTGATTTTCATCAGTGAAAACTCCATTTTCGATAGGATTTCTAGACAAATATTTTGACATAAGGCAACGAAAATAGACGCCAGAATTTGAAATGTTTATCTACATGTAAAATTCTCAGCAAAGGCTTCTCAATGCGTGGTTGAAATGCGTAACCAAAGTAATATATAAACAAACATCATCAACGAAGCGTTTGATTCTAAAACGTCTCGTATTTAAAGCTAAGCAAAAATGTCGGTGTTCATTATCAATAAAATTCTTTGTTGTTATATAGTTTTAATCTACCTCATTCAAGAAATAATCTTGTCTTATATCACACGACCTATAAATTTTAATGGATACTATTTAAATATTTTTTGCATGATTGTGCTTTTTGATAATTTCATTCGACTATTTTCCAAGCTCATCAATCAATCAATCAATCAATCAAAATATACTTTATTGTCTGAAGAAATGTATCCTTATTGACAAAGCGTTAATGAGCATAAAGCGTGAAAAATATCTAGTGGGTGTATATATATATATATATATATATATATAAAGTAAATGAATTAAGTTTGGTAAACAAATCATTAAAAACTATTGCATCACAGTTATACTTCCTGGTATTTGTGTAAATATATACATACATTCACAGACAGTTTAAAAAGGTTTAGCAAAAACATTGGTAGGTGATACAATTGTGCTAGTCAATTAATATTTATAAATAATTAAAGTTAGACAACTAAAATAGTTACACAGTCACATTAATAGTAAAATAAGTTAAAGTTTACACTAATATTAATCAAAGTTAAGCCAGTACAATACAGGTGTCACAGACATCACAGTCACATTAATAATAATATAAATAAAAGTTAGACTACTAAAATATATAAAAGGGTTGACTAACAACTTAGCATTGTCACTACTTTGATTATATCAGAAAGTAATCTTGAATGTCGTAAATAACTAGTTCAAGGAGAAATTTTTTTATAGAAGACCTAAACAAATCATATTTTTCAATATTTCTTATGTTTATTGGGAGATGATTGTATATCTTGGCAGCATTATAGATGAGCGAGTTTTTGATCAAACTAGAAGATGGAATCGGGAGTTTTAAATTATTTCTTTGGCGAGTGATTCCATCATTGACTTTATACAACGATTTATTTTTAAAAACCAAACAAGTCGTTTCGAGGATAAACAATGATGGAAGAGTTAAAAGTGCATTATCTTTGAACAGAGTTCTACACGATTCTCTAGGTCCTACTTTACATAAGTAACGAATGGCTCGTTTTTGCATGACGAAAATTGAGTTAAAGTTCTCTTTGTTACAAGTTCCCCAGAATGCTATTCCATATCGAATGTGTGACTCAATCAGTGCATGGTAAACCACTTTAGCCGTTACCATACCCAATTCCCTGGCCACTATACGTATTGCATAACATCCTGAGGCAAGTTTTTTTCCTAGCTGCTTGACATGTTGTTGAAAATTTAAATGTTTGTCAATGTGGACCCCAAGAAATTTAGTTATATCAAGATTGGTTATCAATTCATTTCCTAAAGGAATATGTGGAAGGACACACTGATAAGATATACAATTGGTTTTGTTAATGTTGAATGAGAGTAAATTGGCATCACACCATTCTTTTATCTTGGATATATCTCGTACCATTTTTAAGTGTAGATTGTCAATATTGTTATCATGCCATAGAATAGTTGTATCATCTGCAAAAAGTGTAAAAAAGCCATCTGATGTAATGGTTGCCAGGTCATTGAAATACAGCAGAAACAAAATAGGACCAAGCACTGAGCCTTGAGGAACACCACAACGAATTACACCAGTGCGTGATAATTTATGTGTTTTCACGATTTGGGTTCTCTGGTTTAAGTGCGATTGTACCCACTTAAGACTTTGATTTCTGAGTCCATAAAGTTCTAATTTGCGTAACAATATTTTATGGTTTACGCAGTCAAATGCTCAAAATATTTTGATAGTTTAATCGATTAAAGGACCCCGCAAACTCCTTATGGAATTTGGGTCCCGGTGGATTTTTTTGAATTTTTGGTATGATGTAGTCCATGTAATTCTCAACCAATGTTACCATAGCGCCAACCCAAAAAAATGAACAGTTTTGCTGCTAGGGGGCGTTGAAATCACCCCTTGCGCAAATTAGACTATTTATTTTTGAACCCGGTAACAATATTTTCACTTTTTTCATTGTTGCTAATGTTGCACAATATTGTAGTTTTATAAAAAAAATTCTTACCCCCTCCCAATTTCCCCCCAACTCCAATTACGGAACGCAAAAAAAATATTTCTCGAGTGCCTTCAAATGTATCGTCGAATGTTTAAATATGCCTAAATAAGGGAAATAGCAGTTTTTTATGATTATCCCCTCACCCCCCAAATGACACAAAACGAAAAAATTTCGGTGGATTTTTCTGAATTTTTGATATGATGCAGTTCAAGTTATTTTGAATAGAAATAAATTGGGTGACAAACTTCAAAAATTAATAGTTTTGATGCTAGGGGGCGTTGAAATCATACCTTGCTCAGAATGGACTATTCATTATTATAGGCGGAAATAATAGCTCTACGTATTTTAGTTTAGATTATGCTGATCAATTCTGTAATTTTTCGTGAAATGAAAATCTAAAACCTCCCCCTTACCCCCTACCCTTAAATTAAAACACGAAAAAATGTATTCCCGACTACTTGTAAATGCTTTATCAAAATAAATGTTTTAATCAGCTCAAATTGAGGAAATCGTACAGTTGTTTAATATCACCTTTCCCTCCCTTCAGAAAAATATTGGTGGAGTTTGCTGACTTCTTAGTATCTTGAAAATAAATAAAAATTAGACCTCCTCAATTTGAATTTGAGGTGGTGCCTGAATTATTTTTTTTCGTGTTTTGAAATAGGGGTTGGGGGTAAGGGGGAGGTTTTAGATTTTCAATTTATGAAAGTTTACACAATTGTTCGGCATAAAATAAAACAAAAATACGTAGAGATATTGTTTCCGTCTATAATAATGAATAATCTAGCTATTCTGAGCAAGGTATGATTTCAACTTGAACTTCATCATATCAAAAATTCAGAAAAATCCACCGAACTTTTTTCGTTTTGTGTCATTTGGGGGGTGGGGGGATAATCATAAAAAACTGCCATTTTTCTTATTTAGGCATATTAAAACATTCGACGATACATTTGAAGGAACTCGAGAAATATTTTTTTGCGTTCCGTAATAGGAGTTGGGGGAAAAAGGGGAGGGGGTAAGAATTTTTTTTATAAAACAGCACAATATTGTGCAACATTAGCAATAATGAAACAAGTGAAAATATTGTTACCGGGCTCAAAAATAAATAGTCTAATCTGCGCAAGGGGTGATTTCAACGCCCCCTAGCTGCAAAACTGCTCATTTTTTTGGGTTGGCGCAATGGTAACATTGGTTAAGAATTACATGGACTACATCATACCAAAAATTCAAAAAAAATCCACCGGGACCCAAATTCCATAAGGAGTTTGCGGGGTCCTTTATAGGTCTTGTGATATAACATACTATTAATCCATAGATTTTCGGAAGGAAATTATTGAAGTTGTCGAATACGGACTGAGTGAAATGGTTCCTTACTCAAAGAAGAGGAATGATTGATTCTTCTTCTTCTTTGAGTTAATTGAATGATCTGTATAGCACTAAATTTATTTTCTCGCGAATATTTAGCATAGGACAAATCTTCGCGGAACGAATAGGTATTCGTAAATCTCTTGATTTGACCATAATATTCTTTATCACAATTTCGACACGTAATTTCATAAATTCCTGATCTATCTAAAAGTTTTGATTTTGTCGATCGGATTACCTAATAACATTTGGAGATTGTTTTAGTAATTACCTTTTATTATTCTGTTCAACAAGTTGATAAACTTGAAAAATAGAGATGAAGCTCCTAAAAATATGACCATCATTGAATATCGAATGACCACTAAGAAAATGCATTTTAAGGATTTTACCTCACGTAAAAAACTGCGATTGTTATTAACAAAATAAAAAGGAGAAAAAAGGTATTTAGTTTTTTGTTAATAACTCAAAAACTATTAATATTTAAGAAATTTTGAAAAAAGTTTCGTCAAAAGGAGGAAATTTCCAATGAAAATGTACCGAATTCCGAAACTAATCTCCATTATTTATAATTTTAATTTAACGCGTTCAATGTTAATTTGAAATTTTGAATAAACTATGGTATCATGTGGACACTTGAAAGAATAAATCCCCATTGAAAAAAAAATGTGTCTATTATACAAAAAGTTATACTATTAATAATTAACAAATTTTCCCAGTCTCTTTTTTCATAAATAACGACGTAAAAGTTTAAATAATTGACCTATAAATTGTTGGCTTCCTGGAGCCCTTCTAATATACCTACTTAACAAGATTACACGATAAAAATTTATCAAAATTTATTATTTTGATTATTATAATTTTTTATAACTAAAGAAGAATTAAATATCTAAAAAAAAATTTTGACGAATGTTTTATCATTGCTGTTTTAACATTTAACAATGGCAGTAATTAATACTGGTTACTCTTTTTTGACGTCATTTGTTCATAAATTAGTTATAAACAAATATAATATTTAAAAAGCCTTTTTATTTCCATAATGCTGTCCTGGAAAAACTTTTTCAAAATTTCTTAAATATTATTAACAGTTTTTGAGTTACTTATTGAATCTAAACAAATGAAAATAGACAGTTCATGCCATTTACCATGTAATTTATCCTGCTCACCTAATATCCAGGTATATGATGCTGTTCATATACTGGAAAATAAAAATTAATGTCAATGCTATTTATCTTGTATTTTACCCTGCTCACTTAAAATCCAGGTGAATGATATATGCTGTTCATATAATGAAACTCACAAATAGAATAAGCACAGGTAACGTTATTCATCTTGTATTTCATCCTGCTCACTTATTACTATTCAGATATGATGCTGTTCATATACTGGAAAAACAAATAAAAAATGCACAAGTATACGATGCTGCTGATACACTGAAAAAATACAAATTTGAAATGGATAGTACACGCTATCCATCTTGTATTCTATCCTGCACACTTAATATCCAGGTGTGTGATATACTGTTCTTACATTGAAAAAATAAAAATAAAAATGCATAGTTAACGTTATTTGTCTTGTATTTCATCCTGCTCACTTACTAGCCAGGTATATGATGCTGTTCATATTCTGAAAAATTCAAATAAAAAATGGACAGTTCACAAAATTTATCTTTTATTTTATCCTGCTCACTTAATAATATGATTTGCTGTTCATTTATTGAAAAAATACAAATGAAAAGAGGACAGTTCACGCTATTTATTTAGTAGTTTAACCTCCTCACCCACTATTCAGGTATATGATGCTGCTCATATACTGAATTAAAATGGACAGTACACGTTATCTATGTTGTATTTTATCCTGCACACTCAATATAAGCTTCATACATTGAAAAAATACACATTTAACGCTATTCATCTTGTATTTTATCCTGCCAACTTACTATACAGGTATATGATGCTGTTCATATACTGAAAAAATACAAATAAAACATGGGCCATTCACGATATTGATATTGTATTTCATCCTGCTGACTCACTATTCAGTTATATGATGTTGTCCATGTATTGAGAAAATACAAATAAAATATCCAGGTAAATGATATTGAAAACCACAAATAAAAAATGCAAAGAAATGCACAGTTTAGGTTATTCATCTTGTATTTTTTCCTGCTCACCTAATATCAATATACTGCAAAAATACAAATTTGAAATGGACAGACAGTACACGCTATCTATCTTGTATTTTATCCTGCACACTTAATATCCGGGTGTATGAATGCTATTCATACATTGAAAAAATACAAATAAATGATTGCACATTTAACGCTATATTTATCTTGTATTTCATCCTGCCCACTTACTATCCAGGTATGCTGTTCATATACTGAAAAAGTAAAAATAAAACATGAGGTGTTCACGATATTGATCTTGTATTTTATCCTGCTCACTCACTATTCAGATATATGATGATGTCCATAAACTGAAAAAATTCAAATAGAAAATGCACAGTTCACGCATTTATCTTGTATTTTATCCTGCTCACTTAATACATCCAAAATATGATATTGGTCACCACCGCTCAGAAACATTCCAAAAAATACTTTGTTCGTTGTATCTGTATCGCGTTTTTTGTTCTGTCTAATTCAAGTATTTCCATTGACAGACATATTAGGTTTCACCAAAAAATCTCATTTTATTTTTTGTTTCCAAAAGAATGTCGTGAATTTTTTCTCAAGTCCAGCGTACATGCTCATGCATCAGCTAGGATAACTTGCGACCTCAGACATATTTAGGGCCTTGAATAATGTTGAGTTTCAACACGCCCCTGTCAGTAAAGCACCTCGCCCTGGTGTGCAGTGGATAAAAACCGTGCTGTTTACCATAAGAGCCGACCCATCTCTTCTAGGAGCTGTCGCCAATACAACAAATTATGTGATCTGCTCGGCCGCATTTATGTCTGACAAGCAACTCCTAGTGTGTTGAGGTATATAGTCGATCTTCAATTTTTTTTAAAACCTTTTTTTTTTTCATTGTTCGCTTATCGTCCACGGAGTTTGATCACTTCCAAATAAGTTGCAAAGATCGTCTCTGTTATATTCAAATAATTCCTTACTTTCAGTTGCTAATTGATTTCAATTGTTCGCGCTTCATCTTTTATTTTAAATGATGCTGTTCATATACTGAAACAATTCAAATAAAAAATGAACAGTTCACACTATTCATCTTTATCCTACTCATATCCTGTTCTTTCATATACTGAAAAAATAAAAAATGAATGTTTCATGCTATTTATTTTGTATTTTACCTGATTACTTAATATCCAGGTATATGATTTGCTTCTCATATACTGAAACAAAACAAATAAAAATAGACAGTTCACAGTATTTATCTCTAATTTTTCCTGCTCACTTAATATGATGTGTATGATGCTGTTCATGTACTGAAAAAATAGTACAACTAAAAAATTTAAATTTCACGCGATTTATCTTGTATTTTATCTTGCTAAGTATTCATGTTTATGATGCTGTTCATCTATTGAAGAAATACAAATAAAAACGGACATTTCACGCTATTTATCTTGTATTTTACCTGCTCATCCAGGTATTTGATGCTGATCATAAACTGAAAAAATACAAATAAAAAATGCATAATTGATGTATTTTGTCCTGTTCACTAGAAATCCAGGTACCTATATGATATCATGTGCATTTGTTGAATCTGAACAAATAAAATTAGACAGTTCATGATATTTATCTTGTATTTTATCCTGCTCACCTAACACCCAGGTATATGAAGCTGTTCATATATACTGAAGAAATAATAATATGTCTTTATTCATACTGCATTTTTCATACATGGAAAATAAATCAATATATATCCACAGTTATGATAGGGAGGAATTCAGTCGCCATTATCCGGGAATATCGGAAACTGCCCTTCCATTCATCCCCAAAAACAAACAAGGAAATGTATATAAAAATAACAAAACATAATGTAAGTTCATAATAAATTTAATAAAAAAAGTAAGGAGCAAAATAGTGAAGAAGTGAAAATATAAAACAATAAAAAAACAAAAGGAAATAACTAATTAACTAAATTAATAATAGTGAAGGTGTAGGTGTGTGGCAATAATAATGAGAAAACGGGTACAACTCCAAATGCGTTAGTTTTATTCTCAGTCATCCGGCGCAAATAAATATACTAAATATCAAATCTATCTTCAAATATAGATTGTCGCAGCAGACTTTTGAATCGCTTTCTGTTCGAAGTTTTGAGCGAGTCGGAAATAACATTATAAATTTTTGGAATTAAATGAGAAAAATAACGCTCATAAAGAGATGTCTGGTGTATTGGCGGAGTCAGACGAAATTGATATCTGGTATTGACTGTATAAACGTCATCCTTAGATGATGATTTACTAAATTAATATTCGGGTTTCTTGGAACGAATTATGTCATAAGAAAAACACCACACACTCACTAGCCATCTTAGTTTCATTGTTAGCCAGCCAGATTCCTTCAGTTTGTCACATGCTCGCTGAATCTCATGTCACTATCTATAATTAATCACAAGTTTTTCGCAGATTCAACAATTTCTACGGGTTCTAAATCAATGGAAATATTTATCTGATTCTTGTATTCATTTCTACATTTTTTACTGCCAAAAACAAGTAATTTGGATTTCGTAGGATTTATATTCAAGCAGTGGCCCTTTACAAATACAAATGAAATTGGACATTTTACGCTATGTATCTTGTATGTCACTTGCTCATCCAAGTATATGATGCTGTTCATATACTGAAAAAATACAAATAAAAAATGCATAATCAATGGTATTCATCTTATATTTTGTCCTGATCACTTAATATCCAGGTATATGATATTATGTTCATTTATTGAATCTAATCAAATAAAAATAGACAGTTCATGCTATTTATATTGCATTTTATCCTGCTCACCTAATATCCAGGTATATGATGCTGTTCATATACTGAAAAATAAAAAAAATTGAATGCTATTTATCTTGTATTTTATTCATATATTGAAAAACACAAATAAACAATGCACAGTTCTCGCTATTTATCTTGAAATTTATCCTGCTCACCTAATATCCAGGTGTTCATATACTGGAAAAATACAAATAAATAATGCACAGTTCAGGCTATTCATGTTGTATTTCATCCTGCTCACCCAATATCGAGGTATATGATGTTAAGATATACTGAAATATACTGAAGATATACTGAAAAACTCCAAATAAAAAATGCACAGTTCACGCTATTTATCTTGTATTTTAACCTGCGCACCTAATATCTAGGTATATGATGCTGCTCATATACTGACAAAATAATAATTGGAAATGGACATTACACGCTATGTATCTTGTATTTTATCCTGCACACTTAATATCCAGGTGTACTCGTATAATATGCTGTTCGTACAAAAAAATACAAATAAAAAATACACAGTTAACGCGACTTATATTGTATTCCATTTTGCTCATTTACTATCAATGTATATGATACTGTTCATATACTGAAAAAATACAAATGAAAAATGAACATTCTCAGTTAATACATCCAAAATAAGAACCACACCTTCGCTTAGAAACATTCCAGAAATTACTTTATTTTTTGTATCTATATCGCGTTTTTCGTTCTGTCGAATTCAAGTATTTCCATTGAAATATTAGGTTTCATGAAAAAATCTCATTTTATTTTTTATTTCTATAAGACAGTCGTGAATTTTTTCTCACGTCCAGCGTACATGCTCATGCAACAGCTAGGATAACTTGCGTTCTCAGACATATTTAGGGCCTTGAAGGATGTTGAGTTTCAGCACGAACCACGGTCAGTAAAGCACCTCGCCCTGGTGTGCAGTGGATAAAAACCGTGCTGTTTACCCATCACCCCCAGGAGCTGTCGCCAATATACCAAATTATGTGGTCTCGATATCTACTCGGCCGCATTTATGTCTGTTAAGCAACTCCTAGTGTATTGAGGTATATATGCCTGACGTAGTCGATCTTCAATTTTTTTTGGAACCCATTCATCTTGTATTTTATCCTGCTAACTAACTATTCTTGTTAATGATGCTGTTCATATACTGAAGAAATACAAATAAATAAATTGACATTTCACGCTTTTTATCTTGTATTTTACTTGCTCATCCAGGATATGATGCTGTTCATATACTGAAAAAATACTTTTAGAATATGTATAATTAATGCTATTTATTCATCTTGTATTTTGTCCTGCTCACTTAATATTCAGGTGCCTATATGACATGATGTTCATTATTTGTTGAATCTAAACAAATAAAATTAGAAAGTCTGTGTTATTTATTTTATCCTGCTCACCTAACATCCAGGTATATGATGCTGTTCATATATACTGAAGAAATAGTAATAATAATATGTCTTTATTCATACTGCATTTTTAACACATGGAAAATAATTCAAAATAGGTCCACAGTATGATAAGTCGGAATTCAGTCGCCATTATCAGGGGATATCGGAAACTGCTCTCCCATTCAATCCCAAAACAAAAAAGAAAATGTATATAAAAACTACAAAGCATAATGTATGTTCATAATAAATTTGACAAAAAAAAATTAGCACAATAGTCAAGAAGTGAAAATATAAAACAATAAAAAAAAACAAAAGGAAATAACAAGTTATCTAAATTAATGATAGGTGTAGGTGGAGTAACCATAATAATGAGAAAGCGGGTACAACTCCAAATGTGTACTATGAAAAAATAGACAGCTAACGCTATTTATCTTGTATTCCATCCTGCTCACTCACTATCAATGTATATGATGCTGTTCATATACCAAAAAAATACAAATGAAAAATGGACATGCTCACTTAATACATCCAAAATATGATATTGGTCATATACCACACCATCGCTCAGAAAGATTCCAGGAAATACTTTATTCATTGTATCTTTATCGCGTTTTTTGTTCTAAGTCAAGTATTTCCAATGACAGAAATATTAGGTTTCTCGAAAAAATCTCATTTTATTTTTTGTTTCTATAAGGCACTCGTGAATTTTTTCTCACGTCCTCCGTACATGCTCATGCAACTGCTAGGATAACTTGTGACCTCAGACATATTTAGGGCCTTGAAGGATGTTGAGTTTCAGCACGCCCCTCGGTCAGTAAAGCACCTCGCCCTGGTGTACAGTGGATTAAAACCGTGCTATTTACCATAAGGGCTGACCCATCTCTTCCAGGAGCTGTCGCCAATATAACAAATTATGTGGTCTCGTTATCTGCTCGACCGCAATTATGTCTGACAAGCAACTCCTAGTGTATTGAGGTATATATGCCTGACGTAGTCGATCTTCAATTTTTTTTTAGTTACTTTCTTTTTCAATGTTCGCTTATCGTCCACGGAGATTGATCACTTCCAAATAAGCTCCAAAGATTGTCTCTGTTATATTCAAATAATTCCTTACTTTCAATTGTTCACGCTTTATCTTTTATTTTATCCTGCTCACGGTAAATGATGCTGTTCATATACTGAAACAATTCAAATAAATGTCGGGGCGTGGCGCAGAGGTTAGAGCGTCCGACTCTGAGTCGAAAGGTCCGGAGTTCGAACCCTGCTTGGGCTGGGATTTTTTAATTTAATTTAACCAATTAAATTATTAAAATCTCGTGGCTCAACTAGGGTGAGTCCTGCTCGATTCACTGTTGCGTTCCAATTAACAGTGCTGCTCCTAAGGTGGCGCATGGAGTTAGTGACAAGGCCTATCCAGAACACGTGGCAATGACCATAGCAGTCGATGCCAGAACACCAAAGAAAGAAAAAAAAATTCTAATAAAAATTGAACAGTTCACGCTATTCATCTTTATCCTACTCATATCCTGTTCTTTCATATACTGAAAAAATAAAAAATGGATGGTGCATGCTATATATTTTGTATTTAACCTGATTACTTAATATCCAGGTATATGATATGCTGTTCATATCCTGAAACAAAACAAATAAAAATAGACAGTTCACAGTATTTATCCCTAAATTTTTCCTGCTCACTTAATATGATGTTTATGATGCTGTTCATGTACTGAAAAAATAGTAAAAATAAAAAATTTAGAGTTCTCGCTATTTATCTTGTATTTTATCTTGATAACTAAGTATTTATGTATATGATGCTGTTCATGTACTGAAGAAATACAAATAAAAACGGACATTTCACGCTATTTATCTTGTATTTTACCTGCTCATCCAGGTATTTGATGCTGATCTTAAACTGAAAAAATACAAATAAAAAATGCCTAACTAATGTATTTTGTCCTGCTCACTAGAAATCCAGGTTCCTATATGATATCATGTTCATTTGTTGAATCTGAACAAATAAAATTAGAGGCAGTTTATCTTGTATTCTATCCTGCTCACCTAACATCCAGGAATATGATGCTGTTCATATATACTGCAGAAATAATAATAATAATATGTCTTTATATTCATACTGCATTTTTCACACATGGAAAATAAATCAAAATATATCCAAGGTTATGATAGGGCGGAATTCAGTCGCCAGTATCCGGAAATATCGGAAACTGCTCTTCCATTCAACCCCAAAAATAAACAAGAAAATATATTTATATAAAAATAACAAAAGATAATGTATGTTCATAATAAATTTAACAAAAAAAAAATAAGTAGCAAAATAGTGAAGAAGTGAAAATATAAAACAATAAAAAAACAAAAGGAAATACCTAATTAACTAAATAATGATAGTGAAGGTGTAGGTGCGTGGCAATAATAATGAGAAAACGGGTACAACTCCAAATGTGTGTTTTATTCTCAGTCATTCGGCGCAAATAAATATACTACATATCAAATCTACCTTCAAATATAGATTGTCGCAGCAGACTTTTGAATCGCTTTCTCTTCGAAGTTTTGAGAGAGTTGGAAATAGCATTATAAATTTTTGGGATTAAATAAGAAAACGAACGCTCATAAAGAAATGTTTGGTATGGTGGAGTTAGTCGAAATTGATATATGTTATTGACTGTATGAACGTCATCCCTAGATAGATAAATGAATATTCGGGTTTCTTGGAACGAATTATGTCATAAGAAAAATACCACACACTTAATAGCCATCTTTGTTTCATTGTTAGCCAGCCAGATTCCTTTAGTTTGTGACATAGAGTTTCTTCTCCTTATTCCATATATGAACCGTGCACATCCATTTTGAAAATATTGAATACGACTCTGATCATACTTTGTTGTATACAATATTTGCAAAGTTGAAGTGGCTTAGAACCAGGAACTCACACAAAATTTTTTTGGTTTTCGTATCAATTATTTTGGAAAAGTTATAAATTAACTTGAGATTGCGATAAGCTTTTTTGATAGTGTTTGTCACATGTTCGATAAATCTCATGTCACTATAAGTAATCCCAAATTTTTCGCAGATTTAACAATTTCTCCGTGTTCTGAATCAATGGAAAGATTTATCTGATTCTTGTATTCATTTCTATATCTTTTACTGCCAAAAATAAGTAATTTGGATTTCGTAATATTTATACTCAAGCAGTGGTCATTTACAAATGCGAATGAAAATAGACATATTACGCTATTTATTTTGTATTTCTACAGCTCATCCAGGAATATGATGTTCATATACTGAAAAAATACAAATAAAAAATGCATAATCGATGCTATTCATCTTCAATTTTATCCTGCTCACCTAATATCCAGGTATATGATGCTGTTCATATACTGAAAAATAAAAAATGGAAATGCTATTTATCTTGTATCTTATCCTGCTCACTAAATTTGCAGGTTCATATATTGAAAAACACAATTGAAAAATGCACAGTTCACGCTACTTATCTTGAAATTTATCCTGTTCACCTAATATCTAGGTGTTCATATACTGAAAAAATACAAATGAAAAATGCACAGTTCGGGCTATTCGTGTTGTATTTCATCCTACTCTCCCAATATCCAGGTATATGATGTTGAGATATACTGAAATATACTGAAGATATACTGGAAAACTACAAATAAATAATGGACAGTTGTTTTATCTTGCAGTTATATGATGCTGTTCATGTACTGATAAAAATACAAATAAAAAATGGAAAGCTAATGCTATTTTTGTTGTATTTCATCCTGCTCACTTAACATCCAGGTATATGATATGCTGTTCATGTATTGAAAAATTACAAATAAAAAATGCACAGTTTACGGTATTTATCTTGTATTTTATCCTGCTCACCTAATATCCAGGTAAGTATATGATGCTGCTCACATACCTACCGACAAAATACAATATTGAAATGGACATTTCAGGCTATTTATATTGTATTTCATCCTACACACTTGATATACAGGTGTTTAATATGCTGTTCGTACAATAAAAAAAATACACAGTTAACGCTATTTATCTTGCATTCCATCCTGCTCACTCACTATCAATGTATATGATGCTGTTCATATACTGAAAAAAATACAAATGAAGAATGAACGTGCTCACCTAATACATCCAAAATATGATATTGCTCAGAAACATTCCAGAAAATACTTTAATTGTTGTATTTGTATCGAGTTTTTTGTTCTGTCGAATTCAAGTATTTCCACTGACAGAAATATTAGGTTTCACGAAAAAAGATCATTTTAATATTTGTTTCTATAAGAAAGTTGTCAATTTTTTTCCACGTCCAGCGTACATGCTCATGCAACAGCTAGGATACCTTGCGACCTCAGTCATATTTAGGGCCTTGAAGGACGTTGAGTTTCAGCACGCCCCACTTAGTTCAAGAATTGACAGAATAAAAATGAAAAATGCACAGTTCACGCTATTCATCTTGTATTTTATCCTGCTTACCTAATATACAAGTATATGATGCTGTTATCATATACTGAAAAATACATATAAAAAATGGACAGTTCACACGTTTATCTTGTAGTTCTTCCTGCTCACTCACAATATCCAAGTGTATAATGCTGTTTATATACTGATGAAATACTAATAAACGATTCATCGTTCATGCATTTATCTTGTATTTTATGCCAGATATATGATGTTGTTCGTAAACTGAAAAAATACAAATAAAAATGGGCTCTTCACACATTTATCTTGTAGTTTTTCCTGCTCACTCAATATATAGATATGTGATGCTGTTCATATTCTGACAACATACTAATCATACTAATGAAAGATTCACCATTCACGTCTTTATGTTGTATTTCATCCTGCTCACTAAATATATGTTGTTCATATGCCGAAAAAATACAGATAAAACATTGACAGTACATGCTATTTAGCTTGTATACCATCCTGTTAACTTAATATCCATGTATATGATGCTGCACATATCTTGAAACGATACAAATCAAGAATTGACAGTTGAGGCTATTTTTCTTGTATTTATCCAACTTACCTAATATCCAAGTATATGATGCTGTTCATATACTGAAAAATACATATAAAAAATGGACAGTTCACATGTTTATCTTGTACTTCTTCCTGCTCACTCAATATCCAAGTGTATAATGCTGTTTATATACTGACAAAATACTAATAAACGATTCATCGTTCATGCATTCATCTTGTATTTTATGCTGCTTATCTAATCCAGGTATATGATGTTGTTCATAAACTGAAAAATACAAATAAAAAATGGACTGTTCACACATTTATCTTGTAGTTTTTTTTGCTCACTCAATATCTAGGTATGTGATATGCTGTTCATGTATTGAAAAATTACAAATAGAAAATGAACAGTTCAAACTATTTCTCTTGTAGATTATCCTGCTCACCTAATATCCAGGTATATGATGCTGCTCATATACTGACAAAATAAAAATTTTAAATGGACATTACACGCGATCTATCTTGCATTTTATCCTGAACACTTGATATCCAGGTGTATAATATGCTGTTCGTAAAAAAATAATAAAAAAATACAAATAAAAATACACAGTTAACGCTATTTATCTTGCTTGCATTCCTGTGACGGTTTCATTTCGCCACTCCAAAACAATTCCAAATATCACATAGAAACAATATATTGATTACCTTCCATACGCTTTGGTGCATTATGTGTTGCCTATCTTCGAATCATTGTGCTCGAGAATCTCATACATATTTACGCCTGAAAGATAAATCAAACTCTCGAAACTATTTTATTTTCCACCAACGTAGTTAACAAGAGAGATAAGGCAACTTTCAAACAATCAACAAAAAAAGCATTCTTCGCGATTTGTTTACTGTATTTCTTGAAAGTAACATTGAGAAATAATGTTGTACCTTTCATTTATCCAGAATGCTCATGCACCTTTGAAGTCCCTGTAGTTTAAAAATACCGCCAGTTCATTGTTGTATTTCCTGTAAGAATTGTTTTGTCTCAAATGACAGCGTCTAGTGATTTGTCAACAAATCTTATCTATTCGTTTGCCCACCGATACCTGTCGCAAATTCGCAAATTAGGTTGGGTCAGGAGCGTAGCGAAAGGACATTTCCGCAACGGTAGCATTTCATACGCTTTGGGGGCTTTATCGACAATAAATTGTGTTGTCTGTTCAACGAAAACTTCTCATAAACCCCTTTTCTATCCAACTGAATATTTACAATTTTTCGAAACTCGAAATATTCCTTCCAAGGGCAATTTCCCAACCCATTCGTACCGTTGATGAGACCCCTGACCTCTGATTTGTTTCATGTTAATTAGGAAATTTTAATTTATGGATGTGGTGTAGAGACATGTTAGTTCCGGAAGGTCGATATACTCCCACCCGAATGTCTGTCGGAAGTCCATTTGCTTTTGAGAGGATGGAACCATTCGAGAAGTCTGCGCTGCTGTTCAAGTATTGAAGTGAAATCTATTTTGTAGAATTTGTGTCTACCCTTTGGGGATTTCATTAGTTTTCACTTCTCTAATCGAGGTTTTCGTACCGAATTCGTATCGAATTTTCTATTGGAAAGCTGCGAGCCTTTTTAAAGGGATTTTTCTACTTGACTACGCTGTAAGTACTTCTTTTCATCATCCTCCATTTTGACTCCGGTCCTGCTGTAACAAATAAGTAATTTGAATTGTTTTATGTAGAGCAAAGCAGCCATTGGCTTCAATATCTTCCACTGACCATCCAAGGAAATTCTCTGAAACCCTCCAGAGTGAGGTAATCATAATGTTTTTGCCGGTTTCTTGAACCATCTTCAACTCATGTTCAATTTCAGGGTTCTTTTGGAGGGCCCAATATTAGTCCTTGGGGCCGAACTTAGTTTGAGTGGATGCTGTGATTTTTAGTTGCGATCACGCAGTTCAACTACCGACTCCAGCAACGAATCTCAGTCGCTAACTACGTGGATGAAGGCCCAGTTCTCAAGACCGGCTCCAATTAGGTCGTTGAATAGAGGTTTCAACTCCATGGTCCACGATCTGTTCAAGGGTTCCCTCTGCTTTTGACAACTCGAATACATACCGAGATAACTTGCTGTTGTTGCTGTTTCCAGGACTCTAACCTTGAGTCTGCCGTATATCTTCCAGATAAGTTGTGTCTGTAACGTCCATTTTCGCAAATTGCTGCTACTTACCTTTTTTTGGGTGGAAAAACCATATTTATACACTTATTTATGTTTATTTATTTATATACACATATATTTACATTTTATCGTTTACCCTCTACTTCATTTGAGAATCGCACCCTAAGTGCCGAAGATTACATTTATATTTTTTTTTGTGAACCATAACGATAGGTCGACCTATGAACTTGGCCAGTTCTAGTTTATTTATAAAGTTCAACGTACTTGTTGTTGTTCCAACAAAATTTCTGTCCATTTTCTATTCTATCTATTTTTGGGGTTTCCTATTAGAGAAAGAACCAAGGAAAAATTGGTTTTGTGATTTACATTTTTTTCCGCGAATATCGAATCATTTCATGGGCAGCGTGATCATTAAATATTAAATTACGTGGCGCCCCATTCCTTTTTTTGTGTGATAACAACCTCCACTGGTCTCCGCTGTATGAATGATTTAATTAAGTTACATCTATCTTTGTAATTTTGGGTGGTAAATTCAGAGCTAGCCTGGCCAACATCCTTATTTTATGCCTTTTATGGATTATAGATTTATTAACGACCCTGAGATTGTGGCATTCCATCCTGCTCACTTACTATCAATGTATGTGATGCTGTTCATACACTGAAAAAATACAAATGAAGAAATACATACATAATACATCCAAAATAGGATATTGGTCATATACCACACCATCGCTCAGAAACATTCCAGAAAATAATTCATTTGTTGTATCTGTTTCGCGTTTTTTGTTCTGTCGAATTCAAGTAGTTCCATTGACAGAAATATTAGGTTTCACGAAAAAATCTCATTTTATTTATATAAGAAAGTCGTGAATTTTTCTTACGTCCAGTGTACATGCCTATGCAACAGCTAGGATAACTTGCGAACTCAGACATATTTAGGGCCTTGAAGGATGTTGAGTTTCAGCACGAACCACGGTCAGTAAAGCACCTCGCCCTGGTGTGCAGTGGATAAAAACTCATTACTCCCTGGAGCTGTCGCCAATATACCAAATTATGTGGTCTCGATATCTACTCTGCCGCATTTATGTCTGACAGGCAACTCCTATTGTATTGATGTATATATGCCTGACGTACCTAGTTGATCTTCAATTATTTTAGAACCTTTTTTTTCACTGTTCGCTTATCGTCCACGAAGATTGATCACTTCCAAATAAGTTCCAAAAATTGTCTCTGTTATAATATTCAGGTAATTTCCTTCTTTCAGATGTATAGATATAGGAATTGTTGTAATGGTTTTTACGCAGTTTCATGACTAGTAATCACATTCCGATATAATAGACTGATTCTTCCGGGTATATGATGCTTTCCAAAAACGGAAACAATGAAAATGACTATTGACAATTTCATCGTGTATGTGATCTTGCTCACTAACTCCCAGGTATAAAATGCTTTTCATATACTGAAAAAATACAAATAAAAAATTGATACTCTATTTATCTCGTATTTTATCCTTCTCACTCACTATCCAGGTATATGATGCTGTTCATATACTGAAACAATACAAATTAAAAATAGACAATTCACACTTTTTATCTTGCTCACTCAATATCCAGGTGTGTGATGCTGTTCATATACTGAAACAATACAAATCAAAAATAGACAATTCACACTTTTTATCTGGCTCACTCAATTTCCAGGTGTGTGATGCTGTTCATATACTGAAAATATCCAAATAAAAAATGCACAATTCCCTCGATTTATCTATTTCATCCTGCTCACTCAATATCACAGTATAAAAAAAATAATAATAATTCCAAATAAAAAATATACAGTTCACGCTATTCATCTTGTATTTTATCATTTTCACCTAATATCCATCAATATGATGCTATTCATATACTGAAAAAAACCAGAAAAGAAATATGCAGTTCACGCTATTTATCTCGTATTTTATACTTCCCACTTACTATCTAGGTATAAATGATATTGTTCAAATACAGAAACACTATAACTAACAAATGGACAGTTTACGCTATTTATCTTATATTTTATCCTGCTCACTTGATATCCAGGTTATGATGCTGTTCATTCACTGAAAATACAAACGAAAAATGATCGGTTCATTCTATTTATCTTGTTTTTTATTCTGCTGACTTGATATCCAGATGCAGTTCATATATTGAAAAAATACAAATAAAAAATGGATAGTTCGTGATATTTATTTTGTTTTTCATCCGGCTCACTCAATAACCAAACATAAGATGCTGTTGATTTACTGAATAAATACTAATGATAAATGGACTGTTCACGCTATTCATCTTGTATTTTATCCTGTTCACTAAATATCCCGATATATGACGTCCGTATACTGAAAAAATACAAATAAAAAATGGATAGTTAATGCTATTTATCTTGTTTTTCATCCTGCTCACTAAATATATGCTTTTCATATATGGTTCATAGGCCGCAGTGGCCGTGCTGGTAGAGCGTTCGCCTGTCAAGCAGGGGGTCCAGGGTTCAAATCCCCGCATGGTCATCGATCTCGTGTATGGCATCAAATTTAAAAGGCAAGGGCTGCGTCTTTCCTAGCTCGCACAAGTCTCTCGAAAACCTCTGAGGGTAGCGTGTAGGGATGGAATCGGTTGACGGAAATAACAATTTTAACAAAAATTTAACAATAAAAATAAATATTGACAACTTGTTACGTAAATGATGCTGTTCATATACTGAAACAATACACTATATAATGCACAATACGCTATTTGTCTTGTATTTTATCCTGCTAACTATCCAGGTATATGATGCTGTTCGTATACTGAAACTATACGAATAAAAAATGGACAATTCACGCCATTTATCTTGTATTTTATCCTACTCATGGTAAATTATGCTGTTCATATAATAAAACAAATCAAATAAGAAATGAACAGTTCACGCTATTCATCTTTATCCTACTCATATCCTGTCCTTTCATATACTGAATAAATAAAAAATGCCATTTATCTTGTATTTTACCTGATCACCCAATATCCAGGTATATGATATGCTGTTCATATACTGAAACAAAACAAATAAAAATAGACAATTTCCAGAATTTATCTTATAATTTTTTCCTGCTCAATTAGTATCCAGGTGTATGATGCTGTTCATGTACTGAAAAAATAATACAATTAAAAAATGTACTGTTCACGATATTTATCTTGTATTTTATCCTGCTAACTATACATGTATATTGTCGTGAATTGGGGTTTGTTCATGACTAACTAGATAGATACTGATCATTTATAGATTTAAAACACTTTAGAAAATTATATAAACATTTATTTTACTATGTACAAATATGAGATAAAGACGACTGAATTTAATGAAGGAATTAACGAATTAAAGAATTGATAAATCTCTCCTAGACCAGTTACTGTTTAAACAAATTATTCTAAAAAGACTAATACTTACAGTAAATACTGGAAAATACATTTAAGGAACATTTTCCATGAATCTAATCTCTACTCTTCCAAACTCCCCCGATATCCCGCACTAGCTGTGGGCACGGCCGAACTCTAAACTCGACTACAAGATCGAACTATCAGCGGCCTTTTTGAAAACTCTTGTTTTCTGTTTATGGCACAATTGTGTTTCAAAATAAAATAACATCGCTCACGAACTGAATTGTAAAAAGTAAAAAGGTTACCCACGTTTTGAATGATAATAAAATATTTTAATAGACAGTGTGTTCGATCTATTTTTGACAATAAGATGCTGTTTATATTATTATTATTATTATTAATATTATTATTATTATTATTATTATTATTAACATAGTAAAAAGGGCAGAGGAAATCCTGTTATGCCCAAAACTAATAAAAAATACAAATTTTAAGAAACTTAGGTATAGGTTTATAGAGACACTTCAGAAAATCTGTCATATCTGTTCTTGAAGGTGTTGACGCTGGTAGCACTCACAACTTCTTCATATATACTGATGAAATACAATTAAAAATGGACATTTCACGCTGTTCATCTTGTATTTTACATGCTCATCTAGGTGTATGATGCTGTTCATATACTGAAAAAATACAAATAAAAAATGCATAATTGACGCTATTCATCTTGTATTTTATCCTGCTCACTTAATATCCAGGTATATGATATTATGTTCATTTATTGAATCTAAACAAATAAAAAAAGACAGTTCATGCTATTTATCTTGTATTTTATCCTGCTCACCTAATATCCAGGTATATGATGATGCGAAATACAAATTTGAAATGGACATTACACGCCATCTATCTTGTATTTTATCCAGCACACTCAATATCCAGGTGTATAATATGCTGTTCGTACAATAAGAAATTACAAGTAAAAAATACACAGTTAACGCTATTTATCTTGTATTCCATCCTGCTCACTCACTATCAATGTATATGATGCTGTTCATATACAAAAAAAATACAAATGGAAAATGGACATGCTCACTTATACATCCAAAATATGATATTGGTCATATACCACACATTCTCTCAGAAACATTCCAGAAAATACTTTAATTGTTGTATCTGTATCGCGGTTTTTGTTTTGTCGAATTCAAGTATTTCCAATGACAGAAATATTAGGTTTCACGAAAAAATCTCATTTTATTTTTTGTTTTTATAAGAAATTCGTGAATTTTTTGTCACGTCCAGCATACATGCTCATGCAACAGCTAGGATAACTTGCGACCTCAGACATATTTAGGGCCTTGAAGGATGTTGAGTTTCAGCACGCCCCTCGGTCAGTAAAGCACCTCGCCCTGGTGTGCAGTGGATAAAAACCGTGCTGTTCACCATAAGGGCCGACCCATCCCTTCCAGGAGCTGTCGCCAATATAACAAATTAAGTGGACTCGATATCTACTCGGCCGCATTTATGTCTGACAAGCAACTCCTAGTGTATTGAGGAATATATGCCTGACGTAGTCAATCTTCAATTTTTTTAGAACTTTTTTTTTCGTTGTTCGCTTATCGTCCACGAAGATTGATCACTTCCAAATAAGCTCCAAAGATTGTCTCTGTTATATTCCAATAATTTCCTACTATCAATTGCCAATTGATTTCAATTGTATAGTATAGACTATCGTGATGGTTTTTACGCAGTTTCATGACTAGTAATCATATTCCGATATAATAGACAGATTCTTCCGGGTATATGATGCTTTCCACATACGGAAAAAATGAAAATAAGTATTGTCAACTTCATCGTGTATCCTGCTCACTAACTATCCAGGTATATGATGCTGTTCATATACTCAAACAAAACAAATAAAAAATGGACGGTTCACACTATTTATCTTATATTTCATCACTTAATATCCAGGTATAATAAATGCTGTTCATGTATTGACAGAATACAAATGAAAAATGCACAGTTATTCACGCTATTTATCTTGTATTTTATCCTCCTCCAAGTATATGATGCTGTTCATACGCTGAAAAAATACAAATAAAAAATGGACATTTCACATGTTTATCTTCTACTTTTTCCTGCTCACTCAATATCCATAGGTGTAAAATGCTGTTTATATACTGACAAAATACTAATAAACGATTCATATCGTTCAGCATTTATCTTGTATTTTATCCTGCTCACTTAATATCTAGGTATATGATGTTGTTCATATACTGCAAAAATACAAATAACATATGGGCCGTTCACAAGTTTATCTTGTAGTATTTCCTGCTCACTCAATATTCAGGTGTGTGATGCTGTTCATATACTGACAATATACTGATGAAAGATTCACCATTCACGCCTTTATGTTGTATTTTATCCTGCTCACTTAATATCCAGGTATAAGATGTTATTCATACAGGGTGTCAATTTGAAAACTTCCCACCCTTAATATCTTCCTTCCAGTAAACAATATGAGTAATCGAAAAAACAGGTCAATTTTATTGTCAAGGGGGACACTTTCAAGGACTATTTGTAGCCCTCGTGGTTCAACCCCCTAGGAGGGGTAGATGTTACCCTTAGAATTTTAAATGGGAAGGGGGGTCAAGTGGCACATCATTTTGATTGGCGTTCAATTCTTGTTCCAATGGTACCCTGACTTATTATTTTTTGATGAGCATTTTCCGAAAAATTGCGTTCTAAACTAACAGAAGTAATTATTAGAACGCCTATACTGAGATGCATGGTTTGGCCAGAACTGGTTAGAATATTAGGTGGTACCGTTCCAACCCTTTATTAGGGGTAACATTAGCCATTAGCTCCAAACACTTTACATAAAAAAGTAGTCTAATAGTAAAACGTAGATGGTAGTAAAGTTGTGTTTATTAAATGCTGAATTTTTAAGTGTCATCGCAGAAATTGTACAGATAGCCTTCCTTTTTTGCTACTTCTGCAGTAAAAAGTTTCTGTTTTCCGGCAAAAAATTGGTTAGCAAATTTGAACTATGTGGTAGTATTGTGAATACCGTTGTACCTGTTGGGCTGTTTAGGAATTACTTTAATAAGTGTATAAAAGTGTAAAAATGGTTTACATTCTTCAAGACAGAATTGAAATGATTGTAATTTATGGCGAAGTTGGAAAGTGCGCACGAAGGGCGGCATGTCTTTTTAACGAAAGACATCCAAATTGTAATGTAAGTCACCGGTATGTGCTTGATTTGGTGAATAAGTTTTACGAAACTGGTTCAGTGACAAATAAAAAAAGAAATAACCCCAGAGTACTAAATGAAGCAGCTCAAATTGAAGTTTTGGGAACATTTGCTGCAGAGCCCACGAGCTCCTTACGATCAGTATCAGAACAGACGGGAATGTCACGCGAGACTATAAGAAAAGCATTGAAAATGCATAAATTTCATCCATATAAAATGCAGATTCTTCAAGAGCTCCACGAGGATGATTATGATAGAAGAATAGAGTTTTGTGAAATCTTGTCTCATCGAGTCAATATCATCCCTAATCTTCTGTTAAACATCTGTTTCAGCGATGAGTGTTCATTTTTTCTGAATGGCAATGTTAATAGACAAAATTGTCGCTATTGGAGTGACGAAAACCCACATATTTTTCGGGAAGGGCATACACAACACCCACAAAAAGTTAATGTTTGGGCTGGTATTCTTGGAAATGCCATTCTTGGTCCATTATTTCTGGAAGAAAACTTGACTGACAATCTGTACCTTGATATGCTTGGAGAGACTATCGATCCTCTTATAACTCACGAGCTAGAAACTCAAATTGATGCAGAAGGTAATGAACTTTTGCAGGAGGATCTGTTACATTTCCAGCAGGACGGTGCTCCACCTCATTATTTTCTTCCCGTCCGACAGTGGTTAAACGAGAGATTTCCGGGTAGATGGATTGGCAGAAGGGGAGCAGTTGAATGGCCTCCGAGATCACCGGATTTAACACCCTTAGATTTCTTTCTTTGGGGGCATCTTAAATCCGTTGTTTATAAAACACAACCTTCTGATATTGACGAACTTAAAAGACGAATTACAGCAGCATGCCGGTCAATTCATAGTGAAGTTTTCCGTAATGTTAGAGGGGAGTTCGAAAACAGACTGTATTACTGTTTAGAGCAAAATGGACAACATTTCGAACAGCTAATAAGATAAGCGTAAGTAGATTTTATGTTGGAAATGTCTTTCTAGCAAATTACATTTTATTGTGTAGAAGGAAAATAACCACCAAATAAAAAATCCCATGCGTAATAAATTTATTCCTGTCATTCAAGGGTTGGAGCGGTGCCACCTACTCTTCTAACCATTTTTATTAAAGGGAGTCAATACAATAATGCATCTCAGTATAGGCGTTCTAATAATTACTTCTGTTAGTTTAGAACGCAATTTTTCGGAAAATGCTCATCACAAAATAATAAGTCAGGGTACCATTGGAACAAGAATTGAACGCCCATCAAAATGATGTGCCACTTGACCCCCCTTCCCATTTAAAATTCTAAGGGTAACATCTACCCCTCCTAGGGGGTTGAACCACGAGGGCTACAAATAGTCCGTGAAAGTGTCCCCCTTGACAATAAAATTGACCTGTTTTTTCGATTACTCATATTGTTTACTGGAAGGAAGATATTAAGGGTGGGAAGTTTTCAAATTGACACCCTGTATACTGAAAAATACAAATAAAAAATGGACAGTATATGCCATTTAGCTTGTATTTCATCCCGTTAACTTAATATCCATGTATATGATGCTGTTCATATTTGAAATAAAGAATGGACAGTTAACTCTATTATCTTTTCCTGCTCACTCAATATTCAGGTATATGATGCTGTTCATATACTGAAAATACAGTAATGGACACTCACGCTATTTATCTAGTGTTTTATACTGCTCACTCACTAGTAGGCTTATAATGCTATGATGCTATACTGAAAAAATACATTTAGAAAATTACAGTTCACGCTATTTTATCCTGCTAACGCACCAAGTATACGATGCAATTTGGTTATTGAAAAAATATTAATAAAAAATGGATACAAGCTGTTTATCTTGTATTTTAACTAGCTAAATAGGTATATAATGATGTTCATATACTGAAAAAAAAAAATGTGAATGGACAGTTCACGCTATTCATCTTGTATTTTATCCTACTGAGTAACTATCTAGGTTTCTCATATACAGAAACAATACAAATAAAAAATGGACAGTTCATGCTATTTATCGTGTATTTAATCATGCTAAGTATCCAGGTATACAGTGCGGCTTTTTTTAGCCCCCACCCCCTGTTAACTTTTGAACGGTTCGACGTACAAACATGAATAAAAAACCGTTTGGAGGGTTTCACCGATACTACTTTTTGAAACAACAAAATATGGTGATTGCTCTACAGGGGGCGCGGGGGGGCATATCAATTCAAAATTTTTAAGTGGCATGGTCACATCGTTGAAAAAATAGTTCAATTCTCTTTACAACCATCTAATTTTTTTTGAATTTCGTAAATATTTTTTTTGCAATTCAAATTCGAAATATCAAATATAAATGCGGATCTGAAAACTAGTCATAGCTTGATAAATTTGAACGGTTTGTTGTGGAATAATGAAACCAAAAACATTGCGAAGGGTATTATCGATACTACTTTTTGAGAGAAGGAATATTGCAATCACACTAAAGATGGCGCTGGGGGCACATCAACTAGAAAATTTCGATAGGCATAAAAATCGAAATTGGGAAAAAATTCCTCAACTAAATTCAAAAATATTCAGATGGATGTAAAGAGAATTGAATTATCTTTTCAACGATGTAACACTCGACCCCCCATGCCATTTAAAAATTTTGAGTTGATGTGTCCCCCCGCGCCCCCTGTGGAGCAATCACCATATTTTTTGTTTCAAAAAGTAGTATTAGTGAAACCCTTCGAAAGGTTTTTTTTTCATGTTTCTACGTCGAACCGTTCAAAAGTTAACAGGGGGGGACTAAAAAAAGCCGCACTGTATAAAACTGTTTATATACTGAAAATACATAAATAAAAAATGTACAGTTCACGCTATTTTATACTTCTCAATTACTATCCCAGGTATACACTTAAAAAGGTATTTTTCTATAGAACCAATGAAGATCCATAAAAGGAATAGGAATACATAGGTGTGAGTAACAAAATATCACAATACGTTTTTTACATTTTTTCTCATTATTTCACAACTTGGTTTCTGACGACATTTCCAAATTTCAGTTCCATATAGTTACAGCTCTCCATTAGGATACAAAGGGACGAGATAGAAAATTGATTTGGAGAATTCTGGTACCAAAAAATGAAGAGTGAAACGAAAAAGCTGTTTGAAACGAAATCCCTCAATGGGAATCGACTGGGACATATCCTTCGTAAGGCAAGGGAAAACCCACAATAGGTAATGGACATTTCATAATATGACCTTAATTCGAACTCTTTGATATATCTTGAATTCGATTTCATGCCATTTTATGAACATAACGTGTGACTCCTTTACTAACATCCTTGTCCCATAACCTTCCCGACAGGGGTGCTCACGCCTTCTCGCTGGCCCTTGTCGAGAGGTAATAGTTCCTAATGGATTCCCATCACTTGAATTATTCAAGAATATATCAGACTGAACTATTATCGGCCAAGTGAGCAAATATCCTTGATTTATGTAACTAAAAAGGTTTAATGGTACAAATCCCTTCCTCATAACTGATGTTTAGTATTATAAAAGTTTAATAAGAAACTATTTTGTGGCACGGTTTGTTTGGGAATGAGCCGCAGTACACTCAACACGTTCTTTCGATGGTTATTTATTTTAGAATTTAATTCCGAAACCAATCAAATTATTTTGGCTGGCTATGAGCCAATGTTTCTAAAAGTCTATTATTATTATTTTTTTATGAATCTGAAGGCATTATAATGATGAACCTAACATTCCACTCCTCAACTAATAGCACATTGCACAATAATAATCCCACATAAACACAAACACACAAAGCAAGCTGAAAAAAAAGCTTGTAATTGAAAATATATTATATTTCTAAGTATCGTTCGACCAGAATGAGTTTTTTCTTTTCCATTCCCGATCCGACCCTGTGCCAGATTTCACACTGTAACACCGTGTATGTGTTATAACATATTTTAGAATATAGAATAATCATCCAGTTGAAGTATTTGAGAAAAAGGGAATCTTCATCATCCATTCAAGTTTATATCAGGGTGGAAATCTAAAGCTTGAAGCATTGCCTAACTTTAGACAAAGCTTGAAGCGTATCTAAAAACCCTTAAAAAATATCTCTACCCGACGCCATAAACTCATATTTCATTCGTCACATTTATGGATTTTGTCTGTGATACAGATAACGGAATGTGAGAACCAAGTATATTAAAAAATCACGATATTTAGCATTGCGCGACATCTAGAGGTAAGCGGTAGAAGTAAGCTCGACCAAATATCGGAGCATTGTTTAAATCATTGTTTATATTTTATATAGAAGTAAGATAGTTAGCCAACCTTATGGCATTGTCTAAAGAAGTATTAGGCAATGCTTATGGGATTTATATTGGATTAAAATGTATGCGACATGTAGATGGCGACAGTGATCTCTCATCCAAGTCATGTCGTATCTTCAGTGATCTGGCCTCCAAGTCATGTCGTAACTTGATTGAAACAATGGAAGAGCATTAAAATCAGGGGTTTTTGAAGAAACCTGCATTAAAGTGACGTCAAATATTCATGTTTGTAACTAAGATGACACTCGCGTTTGGGTCCAATACCTTTTCCACTGGCATTGACTAACTATCTTCTATTTAAACAATGATCGGAGACATTACCAACTTATTCAGGAAACTGTCGATAATTTTCGAAGATTTTTCTCGGTTGCAAGAGGCTGCTAGTGGTATCATAATTTTCGTCTGCTTATTGCCTTCTGATTGACCATTGAACAGCGAAACACAAGATGATCTATTTTTCTGTCAGATGAATCACTAGGTCACAAAGCAATGTCATTTAGACCCGGAAGTAAATCCTCATAATTTTCATAATCAAAATTACAGTTATCATCTTCAATATTTTATTAATTAAAAATTCAAAAAAATCCACTGAATTTTTTTCGTTTTGTGCTCTTTGGGGGGAGGGGAGATAATCATGAAAAACTGCTATTTCCCTTATTCAGGCATATTTGAAAGTCAAGTCTCAATTTCTATCGAGAGTTTATCCAGACTATTACACCACTGGATAATGCAATAAAATGCTATAAAATAACTCAAATTAAATAATTGAACAAATAAACGAAGTTTGCTCTGAAAGTATATTGACTTTGTGTATAAAACATTTGGTTTTGGTGCTGGTAATTGTGAAATATGCGTTGATTAGTGTCTGTAAATGGTATCGATAAAAAGGAGGTAATTTGACCAAATTTTGAAGAAAAATTAATGTTTGAAAAATTTCACTTTTCAAGATTCAAAAGGTCATAACTCGAAAAGCGTTGAAGAGCGCTGCAAATTTTCTTTGGATTCGTGTTGATAAGAGAAAACTACCACCATTTTTTCATAAGTCCGCTAAGCTCACGTTTACCGTACCAAGTTTCATAAATTTCATTAACAGATTTTTTTTATAAGTTCTTTTTTCAGAATCTGGATTACAGCAACTTGTAGTTCAAGATGAAGCAATATCTGGGGATGACGTTACCAAAGGAAAAAAAGGAGAACAGACCAGAGAAAAACCATTTCATTGCAAAATTTTGGAAAAAAATTAATGTTTGAAAAATATTACTTTTCAAGATTCGAAAGGACATAACTCGAAAAGTGTTGAAGAGCGCTGCGAATTTTCTTTGGATTCGTGTTGAGGAGATGAAACTACCACCTCTTTTTTCAAGATAAAAGTCCGCTAAGCTCACGTTTACCGTACCAATTTTCATAAATTTCATTAACAGATATTTTTTATAAATTCGTTTTTCAGAATCTGGATTACAGCAACTTGGAATTCAAGATGAAGCAATATCTGGGGATGAAGTTACCAAAGGAAAAAAAGGAGAACATACAATACAAAAAAAAGGTCATAACTCGAAAAGTGTTGAAGAGCGCTGCGAATTTTCTTTGGATTCGTGTTGACGAGATGAAACTACCACCACTTTTTTCAAGATAAAAGTCCGCTAAGCTCACGTTTACCAGATTTTTTTTTATAAATTCGTTTTTCAGAATCTGGATTACATCAACTTGGAGTTCAAGATGAAGCAATATCTGGGGATGAAGTTACCAAAGGAAAAAAAGGAGAACATACCAGAGAAAAACCATTTCATTGCAAAATTTTGGAAAAAAAGGTCATATCTCGAAAAGTGTTGAAGAGCGCTGCGAATTTTCTTTGGATTCGTGTTGCGAAGATAAAACTTCCACCACTTTTTTCATGATATAAGTTCACTAAGCTCACGTTTACCGTGCCAATTTTCATAAATTTCATTAACAGATTTTTTTTATAAATTCGTTTTTCAGAATCTGGACTACAGCAACTTGGAGTTCAAGATGAAGCAATATCTGGGGATGAAGTTACCAAAGGAAAAAAGGAGAAAATACCAGAGAAAAACCATTTCATTGCAAAATTTTGGAAAAAAAGGTCATAACTCGAAAAGTGTTGAAGAGCGCTGTGAATTTTCTTTGGATTCGTGTTGACGAGATGAAACTACCACCACTTTTTTCAAGACAAAAGTCCGCTAAGCTCACGTTTACCGTACCAATTTTCATAAATTTCATTAACAGATTTTTTTTTATAAATTCGTTTTTCAGAATCTGGATTACAGCAACTTGGAGTTCAAGATGAAGCAATATCTGGGGATGAAGTTACCAAAGGAAAAAAAGGAGAACATATCAGAGAAAAACCATTTCATTGCAAAATTTTGGAAAAAAAAGGTCATATCTCGAAAAGTGTTGAAGAGCGCTGCGAATTTTCTTTGGATTCGTGTTGCGAAGATAAAACTTCAACCACTTTTTTCATGATATAAGTCCACTAAGCTCACGTTTTCCGTGCCAATTTTCATAAATTTCATTAACAGATTTTTTTTAAAGTTCTTTTTTCAGAACCTGAATTACAGCAACTTGGATTTCAAGATGAAGCAATATCTGGGGATGCAGTTACCAATGAAAAGAAGGAGAACATACCATAGAACATTTCATTGCAAAATCTGTTCAAAATCTTTCAGTGGGGCGGGTCATTTGAAAGTCCATAAGAGGGTTGAAAAACTATTTCACTGCAAAATTTGTTTAAAATCTTTCAGTCAGTTGTGGAATTTGAAAGAGCATGAGCGGATTCATACAGGGGAAAAACTATTTCAGTGCAAAATTTGTTTAAAATCTTTTAGTCCTATCATTTCAAAGATCACGAGAGGATTCACGAGAGGATTCATGCATTGTGTGTTCCCAGGACAAACAATATTAGGTTTTGATCCAACAGAAAAAATATATTATCATTAAAAAAAAGAAATATTGCATGATTTTTTTATTGTTTTCGAAATTATAGGTATTTACATTTTTATATACAGTATTACACAGTAACGAATAAGATAAATAATTCTAAAAGCAAAAATAAATAGCCTTAAAATTATCAATAGTCATGAGTACATTCATTTCGGACTTCCATCGTCTTATAATTTGTTTAAATCACAACGTTTCAACTGCTTCTATCCGCAGTTGTCTTCTGGTGAATACTGACAAGTTTCATAGGCTTATGGGGTTATATACCAGGTAATCTTATTGATGGTTTTGTCGTGAACCGAAGAGGTGAAGATCACTCTAATTACAATGGGTAGGTAACAGATAGAAACGAGTAAATTAACCCAATCCAGTAATAATTAATTGAGATTACTAGCCATGAACACAAAAAAAATTGACTGAGATTACCTGGTATATAAACCCAGAAGCCTTTGAAACTTACTGAAGAAGTACTGCGGAAGCGAGACCTTCGGCGATGCCAACGTCTACTTCAACAGGCACTAAATATCGATTAATCATGCTGTTA
The DNA here is from genome assembly GCA_944452925.2 of Chrysolina oricalcia. NCBI lineage: Eukaryota > Metazoa > Arthropoda > Insecta > Coleoptera > Chrysomelidae > Chrysolina > Chrysolina oricalcia. Next base: position 23,287,946 of record OX101808.2, read on the forward strand.
TGTTTCAGATACCAAGAAGAACCGACCAAGTAATTTCAATTTCAGTTAAATCAATACGCAGCAGTCGGCCCTCAGCCGAGTGTTTTTTCAGGCCTTCAGCCAGTTTCAGGGGGGCACCATGCACATAAAGTAAAGTCATTGTTTTAAAAGTCAACTCATGTCAGATATAAGGGAGCTTCAAGCCGAAAATGGGCTGGGCACTCCATATCAAACGGTCAGATTTTATTCTGCTGATCGCCAATCATCAGGATGAGGAACCGCTTTAACGAGCGGGGGTGGTGGATAGGGGGTTGAGCTTTCGAGTACGTACGAGTGCTGGGGCGTTCATCCTTCCGGGCCTCAACCTTAGAGAGTGCATGGTGATGGAAACTTGTCAGTATTCACTAGAAGACGACAGCGAATAGAAGCAGTTGAAACGTTGTGATTTATACAAATTATATAAGACAATGGAAGCCCGAAATGAATGTACTCAAGTTACATCATCGTCTACAACCTCCAAGCAAACATCAATAGTCATGTTGTAAATCGAGCATTTTTTGTGTTTTAAGTATGTCAGAAAACTACCGAATGGCTGTGTACAATTTTCCAATCAGAACAGTTCGAATCCAAAGTACTCACTATTCATAACATATCATTCAATTTATTGTAATGGCCCACGCTATTGGTTTATTCTTAACCTAATCTGGAACTATAAAAAGTGCGGTTATAAAATGATGCTGCCTACATTAATACTCGTGATCGAGATATTCACTAAACTATTGGTTTCCATGCTACAATTGCCCGTTGGTCATCGGGGGCCAGTCCAAATGGTTTTGTGTTGTCACTTGCGATATATTGGTTCACTTGGTAATCAGAGAAAACTTGGTAATTGTAGACAAATCCCAATTGCTGAAAAAGTAGATTTATTAAAATAGTAGGTACTTATTCACACAGGAGTACGTTCTTTATGTCTTTCTGTCACTTGATATCAGATTTTAACACGTTGAAAGTCACGAGAAGCAAGCGTGCTTCTTAATCCTTGAGTGTACAGGGTGGCAACGGAAGTATTGCCTACGGAATATCTCAGTTATTGTATGAGGCAGGCTTGTGAAATTTGGAGCATCAAAATCAACTTTCTTATTTTATTTATTTATTTATCCCATGAAACATTTCTGTTTATAGAGGGATTAAGTTTTAACATAAATTGTATAACGACAATTGGTACAATTATAAAAAAAGGAATGATACAGATGATCTGTGAAATATGAGTAAATAATATCAATCAGAAAGAAACAAAAGCAAAGTCAGACAGTCAAAGGTGAAATATTGTTATATTATGGGAAATCATCTGTTGAGTATACATTTTTTAAGTTCATTTTAGAATTTAGTTTTAGTCCTAATTTCTTTTATTGCCTGTGGTATTTTATTATATATCTCAATTCCCTCATAAAAAATAGACGTTTTTCCAAAGTTTGATTTGAAACGTAAAGCGTTTATTTTATTTACATTTCTTGTTTTATGGTAATGGATATTCGAAATATGATCAAAAGTAAGATCCGAATGTTTTTTTCCTGTATCAACATAGTGGATGAAAATTGAAATTTTAAATTCATATAATGAACGAAGATTCAGTAAGTTATTAGGTTTATATAATTTTTTTGAGGGTTCTAAAAAGGGAAATTTGAATATGCATTTTACAGTTTTGTTCTGCAAAGTTTGTAGTGGTTTCATAATAGAAATTTTGGCTGAGCCCCAAACAGAAATGAGGTATTGCAATTTTGAATAAATTAAACTGAAATATATGATTTTTAAATATTTTAGTGGGGTATACTGTCTTATTCGAAATAGTATTCCAATCAAAGGTGAGAGTTGTTTTCTCAGATTGTTGATATGATTGGACCAAGAGAGTGTTGTGTCGATATGTAAACCCAAAAATTTTGTATTGTTGGTATACTGAATTGGTGAATTTTTCAATTTTATTGGTCTTACAGAATCAGTTGTAATACTTCGTTTAGAAATAAACATAATCGATGATATCGAAAAATTCAACAATAGTTTGTGAGCGAGTAGCCAATGAAGATCCTGTTCAATATTAGTCAGAATTTCGAATTCATTCTCTGCAAAATATACAATAGTTGTATCATCAGCAAAAAGTTTAATTTGACCTTTCAATTTGAGTTCTGATATCGAGTTTATATATATATTAAAAAAAAGGATCGGAGCAAGTATAGATCCATGTGGCACCCCACAATTTATATTTTTAATTGAACTAAGTGTATTTTTGATATATACTAGTTGTTTTCTGTCAGCCAAATAACTTTTGAACCAAATGTAATTTTTTCCCCTTAATCCAATATCATATAATATTTTTAAAAGAATGTTGTGATTAACCATATCGAAAAGGGGTCTTCTCACTGGTCACAGTCCAATGAGAAAACACCTGCACAAAATGGGTCTGTACAACGGAGAACTTTCCTGCAGACAATGTGGTAAAGGGACAGAAACAGCCAAACATGTACTGTCAGAATGCGAGGCATTAGACCGCAAGAGACAGGCAATTTTCGGGAAACCCAATTTAACTCCCGAAGAATACAACAGCCAACCGGTGAAGAACCTGTACAGACTGGTACAGGGGACCAGAGTTACGGAGTGGGTGCTGTAAAACAAACACGGAAAACACAAAAAGCCCAAGAGGCTGAGGTGTAGCTGGTGAAAGGACCAGCATCCGAGGAGGAAAAAAAAAACATATCGAAGGCTTTCCGCAAATCTAGTGATAATAACGCGCATTTTTTTTCGAATCTAATTCCAGTTTTATTCTTGAAATCATGTCTACTGCCGCAGACTCAGTATCACTAGATTTTCGAAAACCATATTGTTCTACATACAAAAATTTCGATTTTTTCAGATATTCTCTTAACCTTCTATCCATTATCCTTTCAATGATTTTTTAAAATATTGGCAGAATTGAAATTGGACGATAATTTCCCAAGTCATTTTTTCCACATTTAAATATTGGTTTGACTTTAGCAGTTTTTAATTCATCTGGGAATATACCTTTGTCAAAGGATGTATCAATCAATTTGTTTAATAATGGTACTATTTCATCTTTGACTGCTTTGATAATTTTAACATTTATTCCATCAATTCCTGCTGCTTTCTTGTTGTCAAGCTCGTCAATTATTTCATGAATTTCCTGATACTCGGTGGGATTCAGGAACATAGAAGAAGGAGAGGAACTGGTAGAAAATTTGTGTTGGGTATCTGCTACATTTCTTGATAATTCGGCTCCAATATTTACAAAATAGCCATTGAAATGCTCACATATTTCCAATTGGTCTTCAATTCGTCTGTCATTTATGGTGATGTATTCAATATTATTTCGAGATGATTTGCCACTTGTTTTATTATATAAAAGGATATTAATAGTTTTCCAAAGTGCTTTTGGTGATGAATCCTTGAATAATTCTTGAAAATATTCCTTTTTTGCTTTAAGGATAGTTTGTTTCACCAATTTATTATAATAGTCGTATGATTGCAAGAAATTTAATACTCCAGGATTGGCTTTCTTCTTGTAATAAAATTTATATCTTTGTTTAATGATTTGGGCAATTTTGCTATTGAACCATGGTTTTGAATTTGCTTTGAATTTGATATTTATGTTTCTGGATTTTTTTTCAAAGACATTGATGATTTTGTTATACATTTCTTGAGGATCTTGTATACTACATATTTTGTTCATTAGTAATTTCAGTTCTGTCTTCAAATTCTTGACGTTATAAGTTTTCATATTCCAAGAGTTTATGTGATTTTTAACATTTGCGACTTTCATTTTCATATCTGTTATTATAAATTTGTGATCACTCAGTGACGAGTTTATAATTGAGACATCGATTTGTCCGCTAAAGTTACTAAAAACATGATCAATCATCAACGAAGCACTCCCGGATGATTCTCTTGTTGGTATTACTGTGTTGCATAGAAAAAAGTTATTCGATTTATAAATGTCCACAAAAGCACTTGACTCTAAGCTGGTTGTTAGAGTGTTTATATTAAAATCACCAAAGCAAAAACATGTTTTACCACTAATATTGAAATTCTGAAGTTTTTCAGCAATAAAGTTCAAGAAATTTTTAGTATTATCTCTTGGATAATGGTATAGTCCGCATATAATAACATTTTGAGGTTTGATTTCTACTGCTACATAGGAACAAGCATTTTCTTGTTTTTCAATTATTTCAAATACTAGATGATTTTTATAAAATTACCAACACCACCTCCACTTTTGAGTATGGAAGAATAAATGGAGTTATATTTGCTCAGGTTATAATAAATTTCTTCTTCTCTTCTGATCCATGTTTCGGAAATGATTAGAACATCAGGATTTACATCTCCTGATATTACTTCAAGCTGGTCTAGTTTGTTTTTCAAAGATCTTGCATTCAGATATAATATTTTCAAATGTTCAGCAGTTGTTGATATGGATTTATAATCAAGAAGCGATGTATATTCTGAAATGTTCACATTATTGTGAGAAGCCATAATTTATACGAGTTTCGGAGATTTTTCGATAATATTCAAAAGTGGGACATAGCTGATTATCTGCCGAGTGGTTGATATCATATTTCGTTTTATATTTGGAGTTAGAAGATATACAATTTCCGCATTGGCGGTGACTATTATTTTCATTCGGACAATTTTGTAAATTGTGATTGCCGGCACACCTTGGACATACAGAAGTATTCCTGCATTTGTGGGCAGTACGATTGAACTGGAAACAGTTGTAGCACTGTGTTATTTCCATCAAATACTTTACAGATTTGCCAATTAAAAAATAGTCTTTGGTCAGAATCACTGAAAATCCTATGGAATAAATTCCCATTTACTTCCGCAAAAATTGTATACGTTTTTTTGGTGTCTACAAGTTTCATGTGATTTATTTTTATGTATTCATTATCGGTAATGTTATTTTGTTCACGAATTATTTTTTCAATGTCTTCCTCCTTAACATCATTTCCGAAGCGAAGTCCAGGAACGATAATTTTGGGATTTTTCAAATTATTTATGGCGATGTTGTATTGAGAATTCATTTTTGATTCTATTTCTTTTCTCAATATCATAGAATAATTCTTACTTTTACATTTTATTTCAATGCCACCACTTTTTAAAAATTTCATGGTTTCAACAGAAATATTCAGTTGACCGATATTTATATTATCAAATCCTTTTGGGTTTGGGTTGTGAGCTGGTTGGTTTTTGGAAGGATCGTTAAAATAGCAACCATATTTTTTTTTTCTTTCCACGTCATTCAGCATTCAAATCCCTTTCTAATGACATATCACAAGTTGGTATCCAACCATAAACTAGATCAGAAAAAAATTATTATTGAAATTCACTGAGTAGGACGTGAAAGCAAAATGAAATTCAAAAATTGAAAAGTTGGCTATGGAAACCATACATCACTTGATAACAGTTGTTACTACTGTGATATTTTATTTTCGTTCGTCAGCGTTATAAAAAGCCGTCATAAAACAGATTAGAAAAATTGGAAAAAAAAACAATACTCTATAGGTCCATAACTTAAATAGGAACATACAATTTTTTCTTGCCTGTACTATTCAGCATAACCATTTCTTTCTAATGATATAACAGAAAGTAATTTTTTGAAATAAAATACCGAAAAATCAAATTATTATTCTTCAAATAACAAAAAAAAAACAGATTTATCGAAAAAAACAGTCAAGTTGATAGGATTAAAGATAAAATAAATTCAAAACAAATGTTCGAAATGCGTCAATACATTTATTGACCCTGTTGATATTTTCATGTAAAACGTTTCTCAACATTTGGGGCGTGATATCTTGGAAAGCTCTCCGAATTTTTACTTCTAACTCATGTAGAGTTGTAGGCTATGTGGAGTGCACCCTATTTTTAAGATGCCCCCATTGAAAACAGTCGCACGGAGTAAGATCAGGTGACCTTGGTGGCCACCTGACTGGACCATGGGTTTGTTATAAGTCTATGTTGAAAGCGATTTTGAAGATAATTTCTTGCTATTCTTGAATTATGCGGAGGGGCGCCGTCTTGCTGGAAGTACATGCTTTCAGTTATTTCCGCTGGTGGGTTGTTAATGAATTCCGAAATTTCATTCGTTAAAAACTTAGAGTATCTCTCTCCTGCTAGTTGTCCTTGAAAAAGAATGTGGCCATCAATATGAGTTCCAACTATCCCTGCCCAAACATTCACACCAAATCTCTCCTGGAAGCCGCCTTGTCGAAACCTGTGCTCGTTTTCTATCGCCCAGAACCTGGAATAAAAGACTTTTCACACTTTTAGCACTTTACACTTCGACTATCGACAATAATCGTGTACCTACTTTGTATTATACCTGTTAAATAATCCATTGTTGGTGAATCTTGACTCATCCGTAAACAAGATAAAATAGTTAAATAGGTGATTATCAGCATGTTGACGAAGAAACCAATTACAATATTCCTGGCGCCTTTCACCGTCATTTTCTTACAAATGTTGATGTCCTTACTTATAGCTAATTCGGCGCCAATCTGCCTTGAAGAAATTGTGCTATCATATTGTATTAAAGCTAATACATTAATTTCAGTTTCCTCATTAGTAACAAATACTCTTTGGTATTTTTGGACATCAGGCTCAGTTCTTAATTTTTTTTTCAAGCCACTGAAAATACCTTCTTGACGGTTGTTGCCTCCCTGGATGTCGCTCAAAATACAATCGTTCAGCGGCATAAGCATTTTTTAAACATTCACTATGAATGAGAAGCATGTCAATTTGGTCGGTTCGTGAATAACGGGGCATTTTTTTAATATTCCATTAACTGATTTCAATTCCCGAACCCTTTTAAAATGGCAGAATCAAAAACACTACTTCGAACGTCCAAATAATATGGATAGCAGCGTTCGTGACAGCTCTCGTTTCTTTTTTGTTTCATTCCAAAATACATCTTAATCAGCCTACTTGTTAATATTTTGGTTCGAATGATTATTGCAATGGAATAGTTATACTGAATAGGAAAAACATCGTCCATCTCCATAGATATTAGAACATCTAGGGACGATGGCGCAGACCAAGTACGTTTATGTTCCTATTTAAGTTTTAGAACCTACAGGATATTATTTATCATTACACATTATTTTCAATTTTATTTTTCGCATGGCGATAATCTGTTTGGTTATTTGAAAAATAATAATTGTATTTTTCGGTATTTCATTTCAAAACAATACTTTCTATTACATCATTAGAAAGAAATGGTTATGCTGAATAGTACAGGCAAGAAAAAATTGTATGTTCCTATTTAAGTTATGGGCCAACAGAGTATTGTTTTTTCCCCAATTTTTCTGAAATTTTTTTTGACTGCTTTTTATAACGCTGACGAATGAAGATAAAATATCACAGTAGTTATCAAGTGATGTATGGTTTCCATAGCCAACTTTTCCATATTTGGCTTTCATTTTGTTTCCACGGCCTACTCAGTGAATTTCAATACTAAACTTTTTCTGATCTATCTTCTGGTTAAATACCAACTTGTGATATGTCATTAGAAAGGGAATTGAATGCTGAATAACGTCGAAAAAAATAGGGTTGCAATTTAAAATAAGAAAGTTTATGTTAGTTCCGGTCAGACCGGAAGTTGACTTCGACATGTCAATATTCTTAAATTCTAGCTCCTATGTCATTATATCGATGCTCCAAATTTCATAAGCGTACCTCATACAGTAACTGAGATATTCCGTAGGCAATACTTCCGTAGCCACCCGGTATAGGCTAATCACTTTGGCAAAAATAAGGAAAAAATAGCAAAACAATGCAAAAATTCAAAAAAGTTAAATTGTTGTGTTCAATGAAACAATAAAAATTTGCACCTCCTTGCAAGGTCGGCAACATTGTTAAAAAAGTAAATAAAAAACCAATTCTGGTTATTTTGTAGAGAAAATGCAAAAGAGTAGCAAAATGACAAGAAAAAAAGAAAATATCATCCTTTATCGTTCCCCAATTTTGCGACCATTGCCAAGTTTGGCATCAGAGTAAATGAATTATTTATTCATACTTTTGTTATTAACTACAGCAAAAAAATCTATAAGAGTGGCAAACCCAAAAAGACCTTTGCAACGAATACACCGCGATCAGGACGGCAATTGGCACTCTGCTCGCCTACAAACATTCAACCAGACTGCCATCCAAATCTGTTTTCCTCCTTCATACTTGAAGTAATCCTTTTCCCAGAAGACGTCTTTTGTATTTCTGTATACCTACTCGTCCCGATGCACGTGTCTACTTTGTGATAAAGATCACACTAAATCTAATCCCTAACTGATTGAGCTCCCAATATTTTACCACAAAATGTTTTTTGTAAGACGGCCCTTCAGAGATAATCATAAGTACTGCAATAAATTCCGAACAAATCCCATGAAGAGATTGAAAAACAAATTTTACTAGATTTAATAATCAAATTACAGTCTAGTCCGAAATATTTAGCATTCCCATACCGAAGGAAAGATTCTTTGATATTCAATCTCCAACAAATAATTTATTTTTTGTAATTTAAATGTTGAATTGAGGAAACTTAAATAATAACGATGTTGATACTGTCCAATGACGAAGCATGGTATAGTAGTTAAAAAAAATTAATATTAAAATCACGAAATCTAATACAGGGTCCGATGTGTCTTAGCACTGTAAATATTTGAGCGTAGAGGGCAGCAGTTGTTTTCTGTTGAAGACTTTCTGACAAAAATACCTATTGTATATGATTATGCGGAAGTACGGACTGTTTAAATTCATCTGCCGTTAATAGTTAAGATATTTTGTCAAGTCATGTCGTACGTTATACCTTTTCATCTTTGAAAAGTATTTTTCTGATGAATATATGCCACGAAATATATGGTCATTTTCAAATGATGAACTGAAATATAATGAAAATTACCTGTGTCAATGGATTCGTATTTGTGGTGAACACTCCTTTGAAATTTCTACCTTTAGCAAGTTTCAATACTTCTCCTTCGATAAATTGCATCACAGCTACATTTTCTTTGGGGGTCAGTGAAGCGTGGGTAGCCATCATGAATGAATGAAGATTCTCTCCTTTTTCTGGAGAAAGTCGACTGTCTCTAAAACAAGAAATAACAATAATTTTATAATTGTATTCACCCTGAAAATATCATCGATTATAGTGTTCTAGTTAAATACGCTTACATCACAATGAAACATTTTTTGGGATACAAACCGACTAACGCTCACATCCAGAGATTGTTATGTCTTATGGAACATCAGAAAAACTGTGCCTTTGAACATTCTGCTCAACCATTACTATGAGTAAGTTTAATTCAGCTTCAATTATTGCGTCATATGTTATGATAATTCAATCAGAACCAACAAAGTGTTATAAAAATACAGTTAACTCTGTTCCGCTGATTTATTTTATACGTAAAATGAAACTGTTGATTTATTTCCACTGATGTATCTAATGTATTTGAACCAAATCACTATTGTGTATGTGCCTCTCTTTACATCAACAATAACTATCTCTCACCGCTAGCGTGATATTTATGAGTCCGCAGACCTTCATCTGGAACAGACTAGAGCTCTTCCATGGCTCACGTCTAGGTGGTTTCTCGATATGATGAGTGAGATCAGTATGTATTTCAATGAGTTGGCGTTACAGCAGAGAACAATGTCGCTGCCAGAAATTCAGGGTCTGCTCCAGCTCGTTCCAGAAGTACTGATTCTTCAGAAGAGCAGTCCGAATTTTATGACTTACAAGGGCCCCAGAGACTCATGCCAAGATATACTGTGAAATTTTAAACTTTTAACAGCTACGAAATCGCAAGAGTGTCACAAAGGTTTTTTTATCATTTCAACTTCAATCTCGAAATTTCGAGAAAAAACTCGAAATTTGGTATATTTCGAAAGGCGGGATTTCGACTATGCTCTCAGGTTTTAGAACTTCTACTCTGGAATCACTTCATAATCCTATGCACTAGATGAAATGTCTTCTTCCACTATAGAGCAAGATCCTAGGGCCGTCAGACGTTACTTATTTTTAAACGAACGAAATATGTACAATTGAGTAGTGTTAGTATGTACTATGTTCGCATGCCTACCTGCTAGCTTGGCCAGATGACCATTCTTCAGATATTAGGGAATCAAGGTACGTACAAACATTACTTACTCTAGTTGAATAGCCATTATACAGATTTATATCTAAAACGTCTGATGGGTTCGTGGACAGGATCACAGGCAACCACCCCGGAGCTCCAAGTTCAAATCTCGTCTCTGACAACTTTTTTTTTAAAACCCAGCCAAACGCGTCAGCCATCTCGGTTGGAAACTCTCTGGAAGAATTTTTGTTTGAAAAGAAATTTGACTTGAAAACAGAAATTTGGTAAATAAAAGATTTTGTTAAGATTTCCCAGAGATCCCAGATTTTGAAAAAGATGAAGACTTACGTTCTGAGTAGTGTCTCATGTACTTTTAATACGTGCTTGTGGAGTTCGCTCTGTGACACCTCGGCAGGTACTAGGTGAGAATGGTAACTAAAAATAAGAGTTACCTAACTTAAATTAGTATGGCTGATTTTTATATATATATATATATATATATATTTTGTAGAATATCACTCTTTCAAAAGTGTCGGACGCTTTCCATGGACCAGAACTTTTGTCAGACGCTTTAAAGCTCCACATGAAATCGATTGTTGTTAATTGTTATTTCCGTCAACCGATTGCACCCCTACGCGCAACCCTCAGAAGTCTCCGAGAAACTTGTGTGATCTAGGGAAGGCATACACATACACAGTAGTCTGGCACTCGCTCTGAGTGCTTTCGTGCTCTTACTCATACTTGAAAAAGTTTTGTGTTCAGGGGATATTTGGTCATTACAATTTGTCTGACTGATTGAATATAACTTTGTAATAGTTGTCTTAATAACATATTTGAAAATCAGACATTTAAAAATAAGTTAGGTTCATTTATTTTTTTTGGAGCCTTAAAGCGTCAAAAGTTCTGGTCCATGGAAACCGTCGGACACTTTTGAAATTACTTAAGAGTGATATTCTACCAAATATATATAAAAATCATCATGTATTAAAAGTACATGAGACACTACTCAGTTCATCTTTTTAAAAATAAGTTATGTCTGATGGCCCTGGGATCTTACTTATGAGGAAATTTTAACAAAATCTTTTATTTACCATAATTCTATTTTCAAGTCAAATTTCTTTTTAAACAAAAATCCTCCCAGAGTCGAGCTGTTTCCAACCGAGATGGCAGACTAGTTTGACGCGTTTGGCTGGGTTAAAAAAAAAGTTGTCGGTGACGAGATTTGAACTCGGAGCTCCGGGGTGGTTACCTGTGACCCTGTCCACGAACCCACCTGGCGTTGTAGATATTCAGTACGATGCAAAGGTATGGAATAAATTCATTACTTCTCGAACACGTCGATTTTCTTTTACAATTGGCCAATTTTTGAACCTCACCCAATATATATAGGGTTATCCGCATTCGAGTAAAAATGACTTTAGTGATATTTTCAAATGGAACACCCAGTGTATTCTTCCATATTTGGTTAGGGATCGTCATTACAAATCCAGTGATACCAGGTTTGATGGGATTATGTCAAACGGCTGCGGAGATATGAGCACAAAACTTCTCCATATGCCCAATGAGTGCGACAGAGACTTTTGACCTTCCGAATCGTGTGGAGTCTTAGTCTCAGGGAAGTTTTTTGTCCATATCTCCGCAGCCGTTCGACATAATCCCTTCAAACCTGGTATCACAGGATTTGTAATGAAGAACCCTAACCAAATATGGAAAAATACACTGGGTGTCCCATTTAAAAATATCACTAAAGACATTTTTACTCGATTGCGGATAACCCTATATATTTAGGGTGTGGTTCAAAAATTGGCCAATCGGAAAAGAAAATCGACGTGTTCGAGTAGTTTTCCAAAATATATTCAGAAATAATGAATTTATTCCATACATTTGCATCGTACTGTATAGCTGTATAATGTCTATTCAACTAGAGTGAGTAATGTTTTTACGTACCTTGATTCCCTAATATCTGAAGAATGGTCATCTGGCCAAGCTAGCAGGTAGGCATGCGAACATAGTACCTACTAACACTACTCAATCGTACACATTTCGTTCGTTTAAAAATAATTAACGTCTGACGGCCCTGGGATCTTGGACTACTATTGGTTAAAAGCATACGTTATCTAGATATGCATTTCGATAACCAAGTTATCTATATCTATTCCTTTTTTATTCTTACAGAGTGATCAAACCTAACAGTGCCTTTCTGAACAGTCATCATTAATAAGATTGAGAGTTGTTTTGCTTGATCAAAAGAATGATGTATTTGAAAAAATTTCTGACGACACATTTAATTGCATGTATCCAGTGTATTGAACCATGTCTCCTGAATGTTCGCTCCTCACAAAGATGAAAAACTAAAAAAAAAATTATTTGTGTTGGGTTCATGCAGCATAACGGCAAGTTTTCCAAGAAGGTGATCATTTCCTTATTCTATACTGACTTACACATTTGTAACACCATTTCACAAGGAATGAAAAGTCCTTAAAAGCAGGTACTGATTTCTAACACTTTCGCATATCTTAAGCTGCCGTGGTTATTTCGATCGTCCTATGATTATTTCACTTATCTTGTAATTAATCGGTATTTAAAAGCTCGTCCAGGAATGTCAAAAACCAAATATAAATAGAACATTTACCTCACAGGTCCTTCAAGATTTTCCAAAAATTCAAAAATAACCGTCAACTTCGATTGTAATTCAATCTCTGGCTCATCTCTGACGTCGAAATTCAAAGCAGCCCCGATGACTTCTCCTGTTCTTGATTTGACAACGAAACTCAAATTTTTCTCTAATAGTGGTTCCCAGAGTTTATCAACGAGCTCGTAATAATCAGAAAGTGACACGTCCGATTTGATCCACTGTTCCAAGTCAGCCTTCTGGTAGAAACTTGCTGCGATAATACTGCAATTCAAATATGATTTTAGTCGATGAAATTGAATAAATAAAAAAAAATATGGGAATATCAAAGACTCGAAATTTTTGTTAACCTCTGTTACGTTCTTCCTCAGTTACAGTGTATGCACATGAAATGAGATAAACATGTTATGGACCGGAATCCCACGCCTATTTTCAAAAATGATTGATAACATGCTGAATCTTCCTGAGTAGCTTCATTTTGCCGAGACTCACAGCTTTTTCCTCTGCGAAAATTCTCGATAGTGGTAGCTAATAAAATGTGCAGGCGTCAATCATGTCGATTTGGTGAGTGCAAAAATGTCATTAATAACAGTTAGTTTACCAGTTGAACCTCGAGATAATTCGATAAAGTATTCGTAAAACTTTTTTCCTACAAAATGGATGTTAGGACTGAAGAGTCCCCCACCCCCAACATGTACCAATGACGTGGTCATAAAAAATCATTAGTAACAAGCGAATTTTTTTACCATTGCTTGGTAAATATTTGTATAATTGAATGGTCATATTGTCCTACAAATTGAGTAGTAAGTGTTCCCAGTTCTACGCTCCGAAATTGTCAATTCCATGGTAAAAAAAAAATTAGTAATAGGCTGAATCTTCGTGAGTAGCTTATTTCTATTGAGACGCCCAACTTTTTCCTCTACGAAAATTCTCTAAAGTGGTAGCTAATAAAATGCGCAATTGTCAATAATGTTGATTTGGTGAGTGCAAAAAGTCATCAATAACAGTTAGTTAGTTATGTCGGGGCGTGGCGCAGTGGTTAGAGCGCCCGACTTTGGGTCGAAAGGTCCGGAGTTCGAGCCCCAGTTGCGGCTGGGATTTTTTAATTTAATTTGACCGGTTAAATTATTAAAATCTCGTGGCTGGACTGGGGTGAGTCCTGCATGATTCACTGTTGCGTTCCAATTAACAGTGCTGCTCCTAAGGTGGCGAATGGAGTTAGTAACAATGCCTATCCAGAACACGTGGCTAGACCATAGCAGTCGATGCCAAGACAACAAAGAAAAAAAAATGACAGTTTTCCAGTTGAACCTCGAGATAATTCGGGATGTTCTGTACAAACTTCAAATGGTGAATCTTTGACTATTTACAGAATGAAAAGTTCATGTGAACATGTGTCCACAAATATTTCGTTTAGGAGATACAGGGTATATTGGATATGAAAGGTATATTGATATTTTTTTATACAGTAAAATTTTTCCAAAAATCTCAAAATTCATGATGTGTCGCCCTCTAGCGCCGAATCTGATCATACGATCAATGGAGACTTTTACTCGCAATAGCTTCAGCTACAACATACCAAAAATTAAGCCATTTTCACACTAAGACTTTTTTTCATTAAATGTGTGCGGGTTCCTTTGATGATAGTTGCATAAATTGTTGTTTGAAATTGATTTTTCCGTTAACCAGATGTCGTTCCCTTACGAACGACAGCCCTCAAAAGACAAAAATTGCGAGCCAAGGATTAACGATTTCTTACTTTTTCGTGCTATTCCACTTTCTTGGGCCATCAGACATATCTGCAGTCGCTGTGCTACGAACCCACGACCGGCGACCAGAGTGGATAAAAGATCGGTATTTTAACCACTTGGCCACTTAACCCCCGTAAAATATAATATCTTCTTTTGAACTGGCCTTCTTGAGGCCTTTGAAGACACCATACATCCTATTTTACCGTAGAGCAGATTTTCACAATTCGTCTGACCTCTTTGAAAGTTTTCGATTATAAATTTGAGCTCTTCAGACGACGATGTGGTGTTGCAGGTTTTCCTGCATCCGTGAAAGCGAATGTGACATCATTTAAGCCGCCCCGGAGGGCAGATTGATTATTTCAATGTTTTTACTTTGTTATAGCTGTTTTCAATATGTTTATAAAAATTATGAACGCTAAACAAAATTTCCCACTTTTTTCATAAACTTTTCACGTAAATTATGATATTTTTAAATTGAACAAACAATTATAAATTGAAAGTAACATTACTTTACGGATAAAAGTAGCTAAACCATGATTTCAAAATAATTCGTTATTTTGAATAATTTTTGTGGGACTAGCGATACATACCCGTTTTATTGTAGGACACTGTATTATTCAGGCGAAGAATACACTAACCTTTCATGTGTTATCATTGTCCTACAGTTACCAATACATTTTTTTTCACCATGGAATTGACAATTTCGGAGCGTAGGACTGGGAACACCTACCACTCAATTTGTAGGACAATATGACTATTCAATTATACAAATATTAACCAAGCAACAGTAAAAAAATCCGTTGGTTACTAATGATTTCTTATGACCACGTCATTGGTACGTGTTGGGAGTGGGGGACTCTTCAGTCCTACCAACTATTTTGTAGGATAAAAGTGTTTTCTAGTACTTTATCGAATTATCTCGAAGTTCAACTGAAAAACTATTACTGACTTTTTTGCACTCACCAAATCGACACGATTGACGCCTGCGCATTTTATTAGCTACCACTATCGAGAATTTTCGTAGAGGAAAAAGTTGTGCGTCTCGGCAAAATGAAGCTACTCAGAAAGATTCAGCCTGTTATTAATCACTTATGAAAATAGGCGTGGGATCCCGGTCTATTATTGATGCAATAACTTACTCTGAAACAACTTTTTTATGTTGAGGATGTAATAATTCGCCTGAGAATTTTGGTGCCTGAGTATCTATTTTTGAATCCGATGTCATTCGCAACAGGACTTCTCCGAGGTCCACGGCGGAAAGGAAGTCACTGATTTCTGAAATAATGATACATTTAGCATGTTAGATTATAACTCATTCTAAGGCATTCAAAGTTTGTTCAAGACGTCGATTCATATTCCCACACAGCACATGTATGTACATCGGATATATATACGTTGAATTTGGGAGTTTTAAACATCAATTGGATGTTCAGTAGTCCAAGTTACATTCAATGGACGTCCAGGACACCACTTTGGTAGTAAATTTATAGTCCAGAAACGTCCAATGGACGTACATAGTGCATACTTTGGATGCCCAAAAAAAATTCAAGATTACCAAAAGTAACAACGACTGGCACGTAACTTGGTGAATGTCACAATTAAAAGAGAAAAAAAGCATACATTAAATTTAAGATGAAAAATCAATTACAAGAAGAGAGGTGATCTAGTCTCAAGACTATTGTGGGTTTTAAGAATAATCATAATGATATGGTCTTATCAAATGAGTGGAATGTGAATAAAATCGATTAATCCTTCTTAAATGCTGTTTCTAAATTTACTCCTGATTATGATACGAAACATTTCTATGAGCGTAATATAAAAAAATCGGTACAAACAACTCTCACGTTTCGGCCAGTATCTGAAGTTTAATTCTCAAAATAATAAAAGGCATTAAAAGTTAAGCTGTTGGACCAGATGGTATCAATATTCTTACTTTAAATTTGTGCATACCATTCCTGATACAATTTATTACTCATATAATTAACTATTGTTTATTGAATTCTGTGTTCCCGCAAAAATGGAAAAAATCATTTGTTACTTCCTTGCCCAAAGTGGCTAATCCACAAATGTTGCAACAATTACGAACGATCAGTGTATTGCCAACTTTATCGAAGATTTTAGAGAAAACTATTAATATTCAACTACAGAGTCATTTGAATAAAATTTACATAATACCCTCAGTACAGTCTGGATTTAGAACTGGTCTCAGTTGTACATCAGCACTATTAAAAATCTCTGATGATATTTTGGCAGTTCTTGATAAGCGTAAATTAACTGTGTTGTTCTATTTGACTACTCGAAGGCATTTGACACGCTTAATCATAATCTACTCTTTGCGATCTTATCATATAGTGGTTTGGGGAGCCATCACCGAAAAGTCGAATTTCTTCCTCATCTCCTCCTGCTCAGGTTTGTTGGGGTGGGGTGGGGATGGAGATAATGAACTCGATGAACATTGGCAACACAGCACCTGTCCGTTCTCGATTACAGCGCCAATCAGGTATAAAATTTCCAGATCGTAGAATCCGTTTCTTGCAAAAACCATTGATTTCAAGAAAGAGATATTTTTTGTATGGGCTCAGTGGTCCCATAAGAATTCCGGAAACTCTCAATTTTTTCAATTCATCATGTCATTTAATTTTTTTTTTCTTAAAAATTATAACCAAAAATCACTGAGGTTCCGGAAATTACACAAAAACATTGAGTAATGCAAAAAAAATTAAAAATTTTCAAACAAAAACTGTGGGCTTAAAACGAATTTCCGTTTTACCAAGGTAGTGTTTGCTCTTAAAGCTGTAGATTTATTTAAATTTCAGGTATTTAAGAGCTAGAAGTCAAGCTGTGAAATATCAAGAAAGTGTATCAAGTATCAATATTGGGTCCTATACTCTTTTCTATTTATACATCGAATTTTCCAGATATTTTCTTTTCATGTCTACAACATTACTATGCTGACGATACTCAGTTATACATGTCTTTTTCCTTGGATGAAGCGAACCATGCGGTAACTGCTATTAATTATCTTCTACATACATTTTCAATTAATCATTATTTACAACTAAACGCATCGAAGACTAATGTAATTCTTTTTGGAAATAAAGTTGATTCGTAGGTGTTCAAACAAGAATACTCCTCAAAGATTTTAATTAATTGTCATACTATACAATTTCACGAGAAAGTAAAAAACCTGGGGGTGTGGTTTGATGAAAACTTTAGATATCCGCACCATATTAGTACCTGTTTACAAAAAGCCTATGCAGCTCTAAATCTTTTATTTCAATCTCGTCATGTGTTGGATAGATCGGTTAAAATCCTACTATGTGAGTCATTAGTATTATGTAAATTAGATTTTTACATTTTACATTATTCTTGTTTAAATTCATTTGATATAAATAGAATACAAAAATTGCAAAATTCATGCCAACTACTTATTTTTGGTATTCGCAAATTTGAGCACATTAGGCACACATTCAAAATAACTAAATGGTTACACATGAAAAATCGTCGTGAGGTGCATTCTACCATATCTGTGTCATAAAATAAAATACAGAACTGATGTACATTCTCTCAAGCTAAGACATAGAAATACTCTTACTGTATCTCGTTACCATACCGAGTTTTTCAAACGATCATTTTCTTATTGTATTGTAAACCGTCTCAATATCTTACCTCACGATTTTAGTTACTTATCACTACATAAACTCAAACGAGTTCTTTTTGATTTTTATTTTTCTCAATAATAAATGCATTATTCGGATTAAAATAATATATCTTCCCTTGGCCAACTAATCGCTAAACTTTCATTCCTTCTTTATTGATTTAATTTAATTATTTATTATTCTATTCGATGTCTTTGACTTCTTTTTTGGCGTTAGATGGAAGAGCAGATGTATGTTAACTGCTGAATTTATATTTAAAATTGTACTTTATACATTATTTTTTACATGCAAACTGAATCTCGCCCTAACTGGAAAAACAAAATGTAACTAAATCATTTCTATTAATTGGTAATAAATACATTTATTATTATTATTATTATTGTATGTCCATATTTGGTGTTACGGCTGTCTAGAACATATCCAAATAACAACCACTGAGGAAGTTCTAGGAATCCATTGCATGTCCAGAATTAGTCCAATGTACATTCAATGGACGTCAAGGACACCACTTTGGTCGTACAATTAATTTCTAGAAATCGTCCAAAGGATGTACATTGTGCGTATTTGGGCGTCCATTGTATGTCCATATTTGGTTTAATGGATAACCAGAACATATCCAAATAGCAACCACTGAGGATATTTTCTGAACATCCAATGTATATCTATAATACATCCGAAATGAATCCAGAGAATACCGATTATCAAGGTGTTCTGAAAATGATGGTTGGTACCTACTGTAAAGGTAAAAATAATACAATTTCATATTCATACATTGTTCTCGTAGTGTGCGCCTTTTCGACATTATTTGTCGTTGCATTAAAAGATTTCGTGATGAAGTTATCACAAAAATCACGCTGATACAATTTTGGAAATAAAATAAACATCCAGTGTTACTATTTCACCTAAACCATATATTAGAAAAAGTATTGCCCAATATTTGAAGAACACCTACCCTGCATAAATCAAAACTCATAACAAGAAAGTTGACATTTTGATTATTACTCGTACGTATACGGATGATTACCTCGACCCCCAAAGTCAAACGATTTTCGTCATGGAGTTTTCCGCTCCATTCGAAATGAATATCGTTCAAAAAGAGGAGTAAAAACGGATTGAATATCGAGATCTCCTCTTTAAACTCCGCAGGTTGTACCCAAACCATTCTGTCAAAATGGTGCTCTCGAATTTAAAGATAATACCGGCTTGCCGTGATTTTTCAAAAATCTTAGCCGCACGAATGCAGAAGGCCGTCTTCCTTGGTTCACTTCGTCTGCTCAGAGCACATGACCCTCGGAACCAATAGTCACTTATCCTACGGACGTAGGGAGTGGTTATTGGGGGAAACGACACCAGCGCGCCCTCCGGGTGGGCCTGACTGGAACATTCCTAACGGGGTGAAAAAAATAATAAAGTTTGACCTTTGTCTTCCTCAGGTCAAACGAGCTAAAGGTCCGTATTAGAAAAAAAAGAGTTGAGAGTGACCCCCCGAAGAACGAAACATCGTATTGAAAACCAAAGTACAGCACGTGGAAGGAAATTTAAAACAGAGAAGGAATTTTCCTAAAAATAGAAGCGTCAGGCAAAGAAAAGAAAACGGGCCATTTCGGTTTTTCCGGTATATTTTAAAATCGGTTCGTGATACTTCCGAATTGGAAACATCGTTCCACTGTTCACTAAAATAGGCAACTTTTGTCTATTTTAACCATCATTAACCGTTTTCGAGATGCCAGTAGTGGTACAAAAAAATTTTGAGATCAACTGACATTCTTGATAGCATTTTATCAAAATTCAATTATTACATTTAACATTTTCATCTATTGGCAATAATAAAGATGATAAGAGGTGGGCAAATTATAGTTAATAACCCTGTATATATAGGACGAAACTGCAGGAGCCATAGTGTTATAGAAACAAAACAAGTTTCATTTCTCATTTTTTCGTGGTTTCGTACAACGTAGTATCGGCTAAATTCATCGATTAATTTTTTGATTATTTCTATTTTTAAAAGATCCCACAACCCGAAACCCTGAAAACTAATAATGGTGAGATAAAAACACTTACTCATTTGGTATCCTTGCTCACTCAGTTTTGAAATTGTGTAGATAGAGTTCAGAGAGTTTCCACCAATATCGAAAAAATTTGCGTCGACCGAAATAGCAAATCTAGCGGCTCTGTTTAGAACACCTGCAATTGTCTGGAATAATACTTCAGCAGCTTCCATTTGATGAGGAGCTACTCCTTCGTAATTGATTTCAACTTCTGGTACGGAATCATCTGAAAAAAATGCACGATGCAAAATTCACACCCAGTTGATATAAAATTTAAACCATAAAAAAATACACATAACTTCAATGAGTTTTTAACTAATTGTTACTGGCAATTTAGACATGAAAATGAAAAGCTGAATTGAGAATCTTGCCCATCACTGAACTAAAAATAATATCAATTTACACTGAAATCTTTTATTAAATCTATTAAAATATGACGTCTTTCACAACCCTTATGGGTCCTTTTCATAAGGACTGACTGGCAGAAAAAAATGACGCAACTTACCATTATTGTTTGTGTTCTCATAAGATTTCAACAAAGTTTGTCTGTCAATTTTGCCGTTGACTAGGAGAGGGACTTTTTCGATCAGAATCACTTGCGGAACCATGTACGATGTCAGTTTTTCTTTGATTGCATTTTCGATATCGTGCTCGCACATCAGATTGTTTGTCTGGACGAAGGCCAATAAAGCTTGATTGATATCTCCAGGTCTATAGCAGAGTACGATAGCTTTTTCCACCTGAAACATCAAAAGGAAGCAAGAAGCATATAAATAAAAGTACCTTGGACAACGAATAGAACCAAGAGTTACGGTAAGTCAATGTACCTAAATTATCTAAAAAAAATATATTTCAAGATGTGAAAAAACTTCATAGGTTTTCGAAGATTTGTTGTTTTTAGAAAAACAATTTAAAATTTTTCGAAATCCATAATTTTTCGTTTTTTTTTAAAATATCTTCTGGACTATTAATATTAGGGAAAGAAATCAATTACATGTTTTGTAGACTTTCAACAGGTGATTAAAATAGGTTTCTTGTGAAATAAGAAAATCTGTCGCAGCCATCTTTGAATTTCTGGTAGCTCTATGAAAAAAAGTAATTTACGTAACAAGTCCGGAAAGTACTGTATTTTTGGACGAGTAGACCAAATTCTAGGACGAGCGTTAACGAGTCCTGGAAGTCTGCGAGTCCAAAAAAACTGTTTTCGGACGTGTTGCGTACACTATTTTTTCGGCAACCATGTAGAATAACAAATCAATGAGACGCATTTAGTCTAACAGACGAAGAGAGGTCGACTTTCACCCATCTATTAACCGGATGAAACGATTCCAAATTTGAATATTTCGAACATTTCAGTTCTTATTTGTATTATATATTAAAATTCGAACAGAAGATAGGTACCAACAGAAACATTCTAATTCTTATTTATATTAATATTTTTATTAAAATTCGAGCACTTCCGTGCCTAGTCCGGGAAGTACGTACTTCCCGGACAAGGCCGGGAAGTGCTACTTTTCAAAAAAAAAGTGTCCGCGAAGAGAACACTTTCCGGATGGTTGCCGAAAAAAAATATTCTGTTCATTTTCCAAGATATGGAAAACTTTCATGGTAACGTTTTTGAGAGCAATAAAATTGTTCATATTTTTTTTCCATATCTCGTTTCGTTTTCAAGAAAAAAAAATGTAAATTTTTTTGTAATTCCATAATTTTTACTTTTTCTTATAAATATTATCCAAACTATCGAAATTACAGAAATTTTTAAGGCGCATCCAAATCTAAAACCTTACCTATTGAAACAGACAGATTTTAAAATATTACAAGAAACTTTTTTTGATCACCTCTTGGAAGTCTACAAAACATTTACTTAATTGATTTTATTCCGAAATATCAATAGTCCGGGAAATATTAAAAAAAACGAAAAATTATGTTCTTCAAAAAACGGAACGAATTATCGAAAAAATGTTTGTCTTTGTGTCCTCGAACAGGTTTACAAAAAGTTCCTATGAAGTTTTTCGATATCTTGAAATAGATTTTTTTTTCAAGTCTAGCATTAGTTGTAGTTTTCAAATTATTGGTGCCTATTGTATACGGGAAAGGTTCTAGAAAGGTATTCTATGAAGAAATGCAAATTACGTGATAGTGTATTTTAATTATATTTTAGAACAACTATGACAATCAAATACTTGATTATGGTTTTATGAACAACATCAATACTGTGTGTTATCTCAATACATAACACCCCTCCCTTCCAGTTCAATCTTCTTTAAAATTAATATTGAAGACGATCTGGAGCATTCCGTTGTCGTGTCGGACGAGATGAGGACTGAACAGGTGTAGTTTCGTGCCGAAATCTTGTTTGTTGTCGAAAAGGAACAGGACTCTCAATTTCGTGTCCTGATGCAGTGAACTCTGATCCAGTGGATATTGTATTATTATGGCAACTTCTCATCTGACTTATGTGTCTGTTAATGAGTAAACCAGATTGAGTTTTCAACCAATTCATGACAGAACCAGATAACGAATCCACTGTGGTTTGAATCCATTTTGGACCATTACCAAAATTCATAACGTACACTACGTCTCCCACCTTGAAACTTCTTCCCTCGTTGCTAACTCCTGCCTCATCCATTTTCCTTCTAATGCAGTCAGGGTGTAGAAGATCTAATCTTGAATTGAGTTTTGGGGACATGAGCAACTCTGATGAACTTCTTCCAGTAGTGGAATGTGGTGTGAGATGCTGTTGCAGCAAGAATCTACTCAATTTAGTCATTACGTTGCCTTCAGATAATTTCAACAGCGCTTATTTTGTAATCTGCACCATTCGCTCCACCTGACCATTTGAAGCAGGACTATAAGGAGCAATTCTCACGTGTCTTATTAAATTATCTGATACGAATTTACTACATTTCTGCGAAGTGAATGCTGTTTCATTATCTGATACAATAACCTGAACAATTACATGAGTTGTGAATAATTCTCTCAAAACTGTTAGAGCTGACTGTCGAGGTGGAAGGAACTTCTCTGACTTCCAACCACTTGGAATATGAGTCAACCATTAAGGGAAAATAATGACGATGCATATGTCCAGCAAATTCTATATGGATCTGTATCCAGGGCGATCGTTCCCATTCTCAAGGATGAATTGGTGCTTTTGGTGGCGAATGACGGTTTTCTTGGCAAATCTGACTATTCGCAACTACTCCTTCAATCTCGGCATCTATACCAGGCCACCAAACATAGGAGCGCGCTAGAGCCTTCATTCGGACGATGCCTGGGTGAGCCATGTGAATAATAGTCAGTACTTGATTCCTTTCTCGAGGAGGAATTATTACTCTGGTGCCCCAGAGTAAACAATTTTTATATGCAGAGATTTTATGTTTCTTGTGCCAGAAAATCTTAAGATCAGTTGGCACATTTGCACAGCTTATCGGCCAAAGCTTCTTTCTGGGTCCAATTCAATATCTTCGAAAGTACTGGATCCTTGATTGGATCTCGTGCAACTTCTTCGGCAGTAAACGGTGGCTCGGGAATATTCTCAAGCATAAAAACATCTTGAGCATTGGGAACTATCTCTGGTACTTTTACAGGTAACCTACTCAATGCGTCTGCATGAGGAATCATCTTTCCTGGATAGTGAACCAGATTATAATTATATGAAGATAGTAGCAAGGACCACCTCAGTAATCTTGGAGATATAATATCCGGTATTTGCTTATTTTCACCAAGAATACCTAACAAAGGTTTATGGTCAGTTCGGATCTCAACAGATTTTCCATAAATGTAATCATGGAACTTTTTCACCCCAGTTATTATTGACAAAGCTTCTCGATCGAATTGTGAAAAATTTCTCTCAGTTGAGTTCAAAGTTCGGCTGTGAAAGGCTATTGGCATTTCAATTCCATTGTTTTCTAAATGACTCAAGTCAATTCCGACCCCGTATGGACTTGCATCGCAGGTTAGGACAATCGGCTTTGTTTCATCAAAATGAGCCAGACATAACGGTGATGACATTAAACTCTTCAATTTGTTGAAAGCAGTTTCTTCTGTTTCAGCCCACCTCCAAGTGACCTCTTTGTGAAGTAAACGATGCAGTGGCTCCGCCAACGTTGCTTTATTGTTCAGGAAGATATGATAAAAACTCAGCATACCCAAGAAAGCTTGGAGTTCTTGCTTGTTACCAGGTGATGGAGCTTCGAGTACTGCTTTCACCTTCTCGTTTGTGGGCTGAATACCTCTAGAGGAAATTTTGAATCCCAAAAAATTAACTTCATCAACAAATAACAAACATTTGTCTTTGCGAAGTCTGATTTCATCCTCCCTGAATCGATTAAGAATAGTTCTGATATGATCCAGTAATTCATTCATTGGTGCTCCGACAACCAGGATATCATTGAAATATGGCAGTGCTCCTGGAATGTCAACAAATCTTCCATCGATGAACCTTTGAAATATCTGAAGAGCTGTAGAAATCCCAAATTGAAGACGTTTCACTTTGAAAGCACCTTTGTGAGTGATTAAAGACTGAGCTTCAGCGCTTTTGTCATCAACTGTCAATTGGTGGTAAGCTTGCCTCAAATCTAATTTTGCAAAGATTTTCCTATCTGCCAAAGTGGTAAGAATGTGATGAACTGATGGAATGGGATGAATATCTTTACGAATAGCCTTGCTGATAGTAACATGATAGTCACCACAAATCCGTATTATTTTGTCTGATTTAACAACCGGTACTATAGGAGTTGCCCATTTTGGATATTCAATGGGTTCCAATATGCCTTGATTCTGAAGATTGATCAGCTCCTCTTCTACTAACGGTTTCATAGCAAAAGGAATTCTACGAGCTTTCAGGAGAACAGGTCTCACTTCTGGGTCTAAATCCAAAGATACAGGAGGTCCTCGAAAACTGCCCAAACCTTTTGCAAAAACATCATCAAACTCTTCGAAAATCTGGTCACGGTGAACTTGATGTGGACTTTCTATGGAATGTATTCCAGTAATACTGATGTTCAATGAAGGAAACCAGTTTCTTCCTAACAAATTAGCAGTATTAGTACCAGAAACTATTATTGGAAGCTCTGCAACAACTCCTCCATAATTGACAGTTACGTTACATGATCCCAACGTATCAATTATATTCTTCTGATAATCTCGAAGGATAAAAGAGGTTTTTTGTAGTGGAGGTATTCTGTCACCAAAAATACTCTGAAAAGTATCTTTTCCAATCATGGAATAAGCTGCTCCGCTATCGATATCCATCATCGCCTCTTTTTCATTGATTTCACCGCATATCTTGAAATAAGAAGTGCCCTTATCCACCCTGTAGATAATTTCAAAATCAGGATTGATGGGATCACCCTGAACATGAATTGAACTAGCCTGTCTTGAACTAATGTCAGTGTCATCGACATCAACAGATTTTTTCTCACTAGCTCTATGTTTCTGCTTCTTTATCTTCGAAATACATGCTCTTTCAATGTGGCTAGATTTTTTGCAGAAATTACATACAGCACTTCTGAATGATTGTTATTGCAACGAAAACAAGATATACATTTTCCTTGTTAGTGCCTATTATTTCCAGTTGCTTTTACAGTTGAGATTGTAGGTGAGTTATGAGTTATTTCACGAAGAGCATTTGAATTTTTCATAGCCGTTTCATGGGAAATGGCAATATTTTGGGCTTTTTGAAATGTCAGTTCGACTTCAGCTAACAGTCTGCGTTGTAACGACTCATCACTGACGCCGCACACAAGTCTGTCTCTCAACATGTCTTGAAGTAAATTATTTCCTAAAACACAATCCTCTGCTAAACGACGTAACTCATTGATATAGGTAAGTAAATCTTTTCCTTCATGTTGATTCCTTTTGTGAAATCTAAATCTGCTGACTACTGTAGAAGCTTTTGGTGAAAAATAATCTGATAGATTTTTGATAATTTCCTTGAATTTCACTTGATCCAGCGATACTGGAGATACTACTGAATGCAAAATATCAAACGTAGCTGGACCGCAGATACTTAGAAAAACAGCATGTTTCTTATCATTATCAGTAATTCCATTGGCCTGGAGAAAGAACTTGAATCATTCCACGTAATTCTTCCATTCCAACGGTTCCTTTGGATTGAAATGTTTGATCGATCCAATACTGCTCATTGTGCGACTCAATAGAGATTTTACCTTCTTCACTCGATTGCGCCAATTATTGTATACCGGAAAGGTTCTAGAAAGGTATTCTATGAAGAAATGCAAATTACGCGACAGTGTATTTTAATTATATTTTAGAACAAGATACATAGAAACCCTGGTGTGATCTCTTATAGGTCTGAAACCGACATACAAAAGTGTTAAGGTGCGGCCTACTTGATTCGTGATATTTTTACTGCGTTGATACCGTTTCACCTCTTTAGCACACAGATGGCGGCAAATTACAGATTCATGATGACGCTTGGACAAGTGTCATGTTATGAAATTTTCAACATTGAATTTTATTTTTTGTGATATTCATTAACCATAATTTGTAAACATTCAAATTTTAATCAAATAACTATGACTCAGTACTTCGGAATGTTGGAAACTCGGTTATTTTCGACTTATACGCCATCCATCGACGAATGAAGCCAACGGTATCAGTGCAATTACAGTCTCAACAACTTTGTTGAAACAAAAGCGAATCACCGATAACACCATGGTTTCTATACATCTTGTTTTAGAACAACTATGACAAGCAAATACTTGATTATGGTTTTATGAACAACATCAATACTGTATGTTATCTCAATACATAACAGTGCCCAATTATACTTTTAATCGATTTGAAGTCGTAATATTCATACAATATTGGTGTAAAATTATATTTTTAAACGCATCGTCGTAGCATTAAAAAAATTCCTACAACTTCTATACCCTTCAACTTCCGAGCTTTTCGCAATTGATACGTCAAGAAGAGTACTTCGACCACGCCACTGAAGATGCCTGCCGCACTTGCAGTTGAAACGTTTGGAGCAGTGGCGGCGATAAGGATTCGCCCCCCCCCGCCAAATTTTATTTGGATATTCATACATGTGGCAATAAAATCTGGAAATACCAGACTTAATAGGAAATAATTCCATATAATAATACACAATATACTTATTTATTATATTATTTATTTTAAAATATTTTCCAAAGAAAAAATATTATATTTTTCTTAGAAATTAGCGATATTTTGGTATATGGTTTTATTGCCACTCTGGGTAATATAAATGTCATAATTTGCCAGGTGATTTGAATATAAAATCTTAACATCGTTTTCGGTTTTCCCTTTGTTAGCATTAACTCCTTTGATGTGGTCGAAAATTGCCGCGTTTTTTGTGATCGGAGAGTGAGCGGACTCAATTGGTATATCTATGTACCTACAATGGCATTACTGCCGCCGCCTCAACATTCCAATATGCCATGAAAGTCTACCTTCGTTGCTCTGTTGAAATCTACATTAAAATTCATTCATACAGGAAGAAACTTTGGATTGTGACGAGAAGCCGACATGTGCGAAGTGCAAGAAGAGAAGGAAGTGCATGAAACCTTTATCAATTCAGAAATTCCCGAAAATTTTAGTATTCTATTTGAAACGTTTTTCTCTAATAGATAGATTTCGAGGAAAACTGAATGCCGCCATTGACTTTCCTTTAGAGGGATTGGACATGAGTAATTATGCAGCAGACAACGTAGCTCCTTGTCGTTATAGTTGTTTAATCATAGTGGGACTACCTCACTGAAATGAAATTATAATATTATAATTTCATTTCAGTGGACTACCTATAGCGGGCACCACACAGCCTACTGTAAACATCCGTATGCTAGCACGTAGCATGAGTATAATGATTCAAATGTGTCCCCAATTTCATCTAAATCTATGAGCAGGAAGGAACTTGATCACGACTTTGTGTTCATATCTACTTAGTTTTAGTTTTATTATATGTTTCATATTTTTAGTAATCTGTTGATTGAACTGTATTTATATCTTTTTGATATTGAATATTATACTTTTGAATACCGCAAATAGATTTTTATTTCTTGAACTACTACTTCATCGGAAGACAAAACAAACACAATTATTTGCTGACGGAGAAATCTGAATTTGGTGTGTAAACTTTCATAGAGGATCTAGAATAAACACTGCTAAATAAGCAATGATGATAATACCAAAGTTTACAGGATTCTGTAAACAGGTCAACTCTGATTAAACGTACAGGTGCCTCTTTTCTTCTTATCAATATGTGTTATGTATTCCTATGTTTGGAGCATTTCGAAAATTAAAAGTTTTAGCACGGCGGGCTCTGCGGGCCCCTTATCGCCGCCACTGGTTTGGAGATTTCATCCAAAAAAAGACCACGGCAAAACCCGGAAGCCAACCAGAACTATGAAGAAAACTGTTGGAAGATTTTTTCACTCACCCCATCAATAGAGCTCACAGCTTTCTCCACCTCTGTCATATCGACTCGGTGCCCTCTGATTTTCACTTGCGAATCCGTCCTCCCTTCGTAAAACAACACCCCCTTTTCCAGGCGTGCGAAATCCCCGGTGCGATACAGCCGCGAGAATGTGGTGTTGATGGCTAATGGATTTTCGAGGAATTTTTCGGGATCTCTTCCGTTCACATATCCCGCCGCCAGATTCGAACCGGAGACGAACAACTCGCCGATATCGCCCGATTTCACCGGTCGGAAGTCTTTGTCGAGTAGGTAGATGATGGTGTTGTCCACCGGGTTACCTGTGGAAGAAAATTTTCAAAAGTGCAACAGTCGGTTTAGATTTCACGAATATTGAGTCTATTACAGCGAGAGGTATCATTAAAATTCTTCAAGAGATTAATGGCCGATTTCACCAACTGATTCCTAAAGTTAGGAAATACCTAAATCGGATTCAGGAATACCCAAGTGCAATTTGCGTTTCACCACACGTTAAGCAATGCTTAAGGGTGATAGGAAATATCTACGTTAGGTATTTACTATCACGTTTAAGCATTACTTAACGCTTGGTGAAACGCAAATTGCACTTGGGCATTCCCGAGGGCATTCCTAAATTCGATTAAGGTATTTTCTAATTTTAGGAATTAGTTGGTGAAATCGGCCATAAGTCCGATGCAATTTAGACATGGCCTTATAGACCGTCAGATAACGAAAGATTTCGCTGACTCATTTTCTCGTTTCTGGTTTTTCAACCACTGAAAACTATGTCAGTGTTTCCATATTTTTCTGATAGCGCTATGTTAATTCATGACATGGAAACGGACCATATGTCAGTGTTGAGCTCAAAAATTTTAGCGATCGGACGTGTGCTAGGTAGGCATATAGAAAATTCATTTTCTTTTTGCAGAAAAAAAATGTTTTTTTTTTAAATTTTCTCGTATATGGCATTCTAACACATGAATAGGTATAACAATATGATAGAGAAAAACCAAAGCCTTAAGGTTTGCACGTACATAGATAAAGGGTTGAAATAAGGGCGCAATCTTGTAAAAAAATAGTTGGTAGCTGATGCATTTTCTCGCTTATGGCAATCGACAGAATGAAATTTAATATCGTTAGGAACCCGAAAAAAATTAGGTATATTTTCGGTTAGTTGAGGTATATTTTCCGGACGGAAAATTTTTTGAAATTTTTTTTCGTTTTCCGGCAAACTTTCTCGTTTATGGCATTTGAACCATATGATTTTGATGATGTATAAACATCATAATAAAATTCCCATAAGTTTTGCATGTACCTCAAGAAAAGCCATAAGTTGTAAAGTTGTAGGAAAATTTGTGAAGTTTTTTTCATTTTCTCGTTGATGGGAATTGGCATGTGAGAAAATAGTATTTCAAGACCAAGTCGGATATCGATGTTTTATACAGTGTGGCCCATTTAAAATGGAAGCACCCTTATAAAACATACTTTTTACAACCGATAGTAATCCCTTTATTTTCATTAGGTAGATAATCAAAAAGTCCACTAGAACACCAAATTTCATGAGTAAATCTTATTTTCTGGGTCAACTATTCATTTTTTTTCGAGGTAAAAAACTGAAAAATTTATTAGCGAGTTTTTGATAAGAAATCTGACAACACCACTAGATTCGTGACATTTTCAAATGGTTCATTTTGAAATTATGTTGAAATATGTACATCGATAAAAAAGTTATAGGAGAATTAAATTTAAAAAATATGCCGTTTGATCAACCCACCATTTCAATTTCTACTTTTATCCAAAATTCGGAATACACTGGATTCAGGGAGTCTCAAAATATCACTGATCTGAATTTCATCGAATTCTATTAATAAATAATAATAAAATAATCATTAAATTTGTTAAAATTGTTGTTAAAATTGTTGTTAAAATTGTTGTTAAAATTGTTATTTTCTTCAACCGATTGCACCCCTACGCGCAACCCTCGGAAGTCTTCGAGAGACTTGTGTGAGCTAAGGGAAGACGCAGCCCTTACCAACTTTTAACAAGAACTATTTGAAAATGTCGCGAATCCAGTGGATTGATCAGATTTTTTCTTTAAAAATAATTTTAGAATTGAAAATGAAGAATTATTCATTAAATTTTCAATCGGTTGAAAAATCAAAGTTTGATATGAGTGCTTCCATTTAAATGGGTCACACTGCATAAATAAATACAATTATTTGAAAATACTTGCTCATTTCTTCTTCTATGGGATTTGGCATATGCATTGCAAACTTCATTCTTAGACCATATAAAAAAAGCTTGAGTCGGAAGTAGTAATATTAAAAACACATAATTTGTACTGAGTGATCTATAATTATAGAAACTATTCACAATGGAGTTTAAGCTTGAGTCGGAAGTATGATAGTAATATTAAAAACACATAATTTGTACTGAGTGATCTATAATTATAGAAACTATTCACAATGGAGTTTAAGTGGACACCCAGTATTTTTGGGTTGAGTTAAGATGTTTGTTTAATTTTTCCAGAATATATAATCATAAACTCCACAGAATACAGGATGATTCAGTCATTAAAAAACTACCAACCTCATAAAAATTCACGAAAACCACCTTTTTTTTGAACATTTTTGGACATTAACTCCGTTGAGGTAGGAGTTTTTTTCACCACTTTACTTGACATGCAAACACCAATACTGGCTGACAGTTTTTATCCACTTTCTATGACCCGATACTTTTTTTTATGTGGCTGCCAATATGAAAATAAAAAATTTGAAATTCTGACTGAAATCAAGTGAAAACAAACTTTTGAATAATCCAAATCTACTAGTAAAAAACACAACAAGAATCCTAACTTGTGGTTCGAAGTTGCCAATGGAAACTGTTTACGTTTACTTGTTTAATAAATACTGTGGCCAAGATAGGATTGACCAGCAGTGTAGGTATTTTGAAATGGTATTCCTTAGATCATTTCTTGGAGATCGGAAAAGTGGTGAAATATTCGTGATTCATTGATGATCTTCAGAATAATGTCAGAAATAAACGAAAGTGAATATCGTAAAAATGTCTTTCATTCATATATTTAGAAAACAAAATTCGCATTTCAAATGAAGAATAGGTTTGTCAAAGAGAGAAACATTTTCTACAATGAAAAATAAATTTATTCAAAAATTAAATCCAGAAATTTTGTGTCCGAATACATAATTTTGAAATCATGACATTTCGTATCAAATACATTATATTGATAAGGTTTTACATTGTCACCAGCAGTAAGCAATATCTAGGTACACTTTAACTTTCTACAATGTGGGGTATTTTCTGTTCCTAGTGCTCAATAGTGAAATTTTGATGTCGGATTGTAGTAAAAAAAATAACCACATTGGAAAAAATAATAAGCACCAGTTCGTTTCCCCACCACCTTAGAGGCAGAGTTTCCGGCGCGTTTTTTTTATAGTGGCATCCCCTTCCGGCCTAGTTCACTGTTAAGAAGTGAAAGTTCCAGAATGATAAATTGCTTCTTTGTCAAAATGAAAAATCAAACTCATTTCCATTTCCATTTCCGAATTAGTTCTGGACCAATGTTGAAATCAATTTGCAGTATCTTCGGTACAGTTCAAATGGTGAACAGAAGGAAATGTAATATATTGTTGGTTCCTGCATATCCAAGGAACCATATCACACTGGATATGTGTGCACAAGTCTCTCATGTCCTAGCACTGGACTTCCAAGTACCGTAGTAACCTAAGATGGGCTGATCTTCTAGATCTAGATTATCATTCTCGGTTTCTCCAATAACTACCCATAACATATGTTTCTCGGAATTTCTGAAAATATTTGGAACCTCAAAAAATTCTGTGCTTCAATGAATTGGTGAATCTCATCGAGGGTTTTCAACTGACCCCCTAATCCATTAAAAATAATAATTGGGTGAGTGGCTGTCACGGGGGGTGATTTTTTATGTCACAGAGTGTCTTTTCGAAAACATAACTCGAGACATCCATTACTTTAGGACCTCACAGTCTAAAACGTCGTAATTATGTTTCCGACTTATGGCTTTTTTTTCTGGTTTCGAAATCAGTTTTTCTTCCTACATGCCAATTTCCCATAAACAAGAAAATGAACAAAAATTCCTGTGATTTTTCTGCAAGTTTTCCAGTTTCATATAGTATGATAAGCACGAACTAGACTTATGGATTTTTTTAAAACAGACTTTTACATTAACAAATTTTGATTGCACATTATTTCGTTCACGAGAAAGTTTGCCGGAAAACGAAAAATTTCACAAAATTTTCCGTCCGGAAAATTGACCTCAACAGCTGACCGGCTTATGGGAATTTTTTTCGGGTTCCTAACAAAATTGAATTTCATTCAGTCGATTGCCATAAGCGAGAAAATGCATCAGCAACCAACTATTTTTTTACAAGATCGCGCCCCCATTTAATTAGGTACGTGCAAACCTCAAGGCTTTCGGTTTTCTCTCTTAGATTGATATACCATAAATGAGAAAAAACAAAAAAAAAAACAATTTTTTTCTGCAAAAGGAAAATGAATTTTCTATATTCCTAGCACACGTCCGATCGCTAAATTTTCATTTTTTGAGTTCAACACTGATATAATTTTCAGTGGTTAAATCCCAGAAAAGAGAAAATCTGTCGGTACCTGACGGTCTATTACACGAGTTTCGCTGGTGTGCATGTGTGAATGAGTCCTTCAATATTCCTAACGAATCCACAATGAATTCATGGCATAACAGACAGGCAAATGAAAAATTAAACTGAATAAAAAATGTAAATCAACCAGGATTCGAACGTGGGATCTCTTAGTTACCGGCCGAGTGAGGCTCATTTTTAAAGTTCTGAACAGTAATGATTCGTACGACTTTCCATACCATTTCGATGTAATTTCATTATTCATTTTTAATGGAAAGCATACTCATAAGTCAGGAAATAGTATATGACTCCAACCATATTTTCTAATTTCTGATGCCGACCACATTTTGCTACCCTTCACTTCTTGTGTCAAAAATGTCTACTCATACATGGCAATTTGGCCTCAGTTCACTTTTTTGAAAGGGCATAATTTTAGCTGGAATAACGTAGTTTTTGTACCTTCTGCTACGATGGCAACCGTTTTTCATGTGTTTTGCTACCGAGGGTATAAATAGTGGAAACTACGGCTTTTTGTGCCGACCAATTGAAAAGTACTAGTCTATATTTTTGAAATCGAGAGTTACGTACCGACGTTCCGATGGTGAGTTAAGTTATGCTGTATTTGATAAAGTTGCAAAGGTGGAAAATTGAATTCCGAGTCAAGTCATCCGAATAAATTCCGTTTAGTCGATGTTTCGAGAATGACCCAGTCAATATAAAAATTGTTAAAATTGTTATTTCTGTCAACTGATTGCACCCATACGCACAACCCTCGGATGTCTTCGAAAGACTTGTGTGAGCTAGGGAACACGCAGCCCTTACCTTTTAACGTGTGATGCCATGCACGAAACCGATGACCGTGCGAGGCTTTGAACCCTCGACCCTTCGCTCCAAAGGCGAACGTTCTACCAGCACGGCCACCACGGCCCATTGATATAGTGCAACCTCATAAGGTTAGTTACAAATGTGCTTTCACAGGAATGGAGATTGTCTCGTTCGAAATCAGATACAAGAAACCGTTTGTTGAAGTTCCTACGCATCCAAAAATTTTGGCCTTCCTGCTTATCGGAACTAGCTGAACATAACAAGCCTATTTGTTGGAGGAGGCGTATCCAATTTCTGCCCTTCAGACATCCTGTATAGCGTACCCCCTCTACTGTATCTCTATCAGAGATGTACAGCGCCATCTAACCCTTGAGGAACGAAGTTACGGCCAGAAGGGAAAGATTTCACTTACAACTAGTACGTAGGTCGCGATAATTAAATTACGCGTTCCGAAAGGACCGGCCGATAGGTCTCTCCGGAATTCGTTTAGCATCAATAATTGAAACATAATAGTCAGTGAGCCAGGAGTGAATAAAACTATTATCGCGAAATTCTAATTCCCTGAAAGCTGTTCTCAGTGATTCTGGACTAGCCGTTAAGATTGATATACTGCGTCGTACAAAAGATTCAAAGCGCCACCATCATACAGGGAAACCAATTCACCTCCAACGCTTCGTAGGACGAGTGCGTGAAATCAGTTATCAGTGGCCGTCTGCATATTATATTGAATTAATTTCCCTGAGCCCTGTCAAATTGAACTATCTTTAGTGTAGTGTTTTTGGGAATAAATTAATTTTATAATGTTGATCCTTATAAGTACTTCCATTCAGGGTGTAGGGTTATATTCTTGACTCACATTTCAAATTCAAATGCCAAGATCATGAGAGTTCATTTGAAGATGGAAATATTCTCGCATGCACACCCAGTGACATTTTATTGCTGTTGCAGGTGGTGTTACTGACATAGCCCATGGACTAGTTCAGTGATGTTGAAAATACTATATTTGAAGTGATGGAATTAAAATATAAATCAGAACTAGTAAATCAGTGTTTTTTTTGTAATCCATCAATAAATGACTGAGATATAGATTATTTAAGTTTACGTATTTTAGCGCGGAACGTCTTTGGTCTCCAACTCGTCTGTGTCGGCACTCCACATGTCTGAGATCGCCACACCACAAATAATTACGTATT
Organism: Chrysolina oricalcia; assembly: GCA_944452925.2. Taxonomy (NCBI): domain Eukaryota; kingdom Metazoa; phylum Arthropoda; class Insecta; order Coleoptera; family Chrysomelidae; genus Chrysolina; species Chrysolina oricalcia. The sequence goes on from OX101808.2 coordinate 23,323,228, forward strand.
AGATCCTTAGCCGCGTCATTTGGTACACGAAAAAACAACTTATTGGGGTTTTTAATTGTCGTGCTTTTACACATAGGCACAATACAATATTTGTAGGATTTTTTTTTATATTTCTGCCATCGTGTAATGAACAATACACGACACGAACAGCGCAAGTGATTGTACACCGATACATTTTTAAGCACTCTGCGAATGTGCGAATACCAGTCGCCTCGTTCATGTGGCGTGACGTCACACACTAGAGCGCTGAGTACTTTGAATTGATTCTTCCAAGAGCAACTTCAAAGTCCCATAACTTTTTCATTTCTAGAGATATTTCAATGATTTCTTCGCATTTTTGTTTCATTTTACTTGAATTTTTAGAAATAATCCATTATAAAAAAATTAAAACTAGTCCATTGAGTATAAATAATGGAGTGGTGGTTTATGTTTCTGATTGAATGCAAATCGAAATTAATCTTATGGTATAACAGATAGAAAATTTAAAACTCGATTTTGTTATACCAGATGTCAAACGTATTCTTTAGATAAGCCATGGTTTCCAGAGTTACAAGGGTACGAGATTCAAACTTGCATGGGCATTGGATAAAAGAATTGGAAAATATTTTTATATTTCATACTCCTCCATCACTTCCATATTCAACAGAAATTACCCCAATTTGGAAGTTCCTAATGGAACACCCTGTATATTTTTACTTTGTTGGATTCTAGGGACGATCGCATTGTTTTGAGACAAAAATGTACACACTCGATTTGGTAAAAAAATGCATCCAGAGTGCGTTGGACCCTTCAACCAATGTGACATGAACGATGGGTAAAATATATTGTACAGTTTTTTTGTCCCTAGAATTCAAAAAAGTTAAAATATACGGGGTGTTATTTTCGGAATTCCCAAGTTGGGGATGAATGATGATGAAATTTTGGAAAATTATCCAATTCTTGTATCCAATACCCCTGCCAAGTTTGAATCGAGTCTTGGAACTATGAACACTATGACAAGAAATCGTTGACACCCGGTATATTATAGAACTGATCAAATATCTCCAATACCTATTGGTACTTTGTCCAAATGCTTCAATTGATCCAGACCAGGAATTACGAAATATGTCACGTCACCCATTATTTCGGTGCTACCATAAAAGTTGCAAAGCTGATGATCGTTTTCGGAAAACCACCTGTAGAATTCCTCTGCTAGAGATACAGGCAGGATTTCTCCAGAGCATATCCATGTTTTTAGATTCCTCAACGCAGATCTGTTTTTCTGGAAAAGAAAATAAAAATTTTGTTTAATGTGGAACATTTCTTCGTATCTGAATTTGCACTACACCTTTTCCAGTTGTATTTCAGAAAGCATCAGTTCATTTCAGAAAGCGTCCATTGAATTTCAGAATAGTTACTTTTATTTCGGAGTATCAAGTATCAATTGTATTTCAGAATAGTGAGTTGATTTTCAGAAAGCGTCAATTGATTTTCAGGATAGTGAGTTGAATTTCAGAAAGTCTAAGATGATTTTCAGAAAAGTCAATTCGATTTCAGAAAGTACCAATTGTATTTAGGAATAATCAACTTGATTTCAGAAACCATCAATTAAATTTCAGAATAGTCAACTGTATTTCAGAAAATGTCAGATGTATTTTGGAAAGAGTACCTAATTTGTATTTCGGAATTTGTCAGTATCAATCACTATATTTACGAAATTCAAATATTTTTTTCTGAAATTTTTCTTACTTTTAGTAAAATTGAAAATCTGTTATGATAGATACTATCATCAACTGAAGTTTTATTAGTTATCACATAGACAAAAACAATAAAATACTACATTAATTAGAAATGCATAGAATATCATTTGCTACATAATATGGTTTTTCTGTAACGGTGATTCTGTGTCCTAACGATTTGTGACACATTCAATGTTGCTGCTAATTGTACCCAGTTTTCTCTTTTGTTGGCACAAGCTACAATCCTTTCTCTATCTTGAGCTGTGTGATTGAATGATTATAAGAAAAACCTACAAAAGAAATTTCATGCCCAATCAGTGAAGTTCTGCATATAGGACATAATGCATGTGCATTAACTATTTCTTCAGAACAAATGACATGTAATATATGCTCTCGAAGCTGGACGTCTCAACATCGACACCCGACAAATAGCACAATTATTGTCTGATAAATTCATATTGATGAAAAAGATTTTTTTTAGCAAAATACGAAAATAAAAAATGAGCTTTATTTCTCGAAGTTTTTGTGTATTTATTGTGTTGTCATGGAAATGACAATGTAGTACCAGCCTACTCCTCCAATATTCACCAAATTGCGAGCCATTCACCTTGAAATTTATGAATTTTGCAATATAAATCCTGCTTTCTGATATTCTTTTTACGTTATTTGAAATACAAATGACACATTCCGAAATACATATGATACTTTCTGAAATACAATTGACTATTCTGAAATTCAAATGATGGTTTCGGAAATCAAACTGATTATTCTGAAATACAATTGAAGCTTTCTGAAACCAAATTGATTTTTCCAAAATTCAACTTATGCCATCTGAAATCCAACTTACTATTCTGAAATACAATTGACGATTTCTGAAAATCAACTCACTAAACTGAAATACAATTGATCTTTTCCGAAATATAGATGACTATTCTGAAATTCAAATGACGCTTTCTGAAATACTACTGGAAAAGGTGTAGTGTATAAATAAGAGAGTCATATATTTCGATATCAAGGTCCACTATCAGGTAGCAAGTATTTTTGATGTTACTTTATCTCAATTTTTGTTTGATCCGTCAATATAACGTGTTTACTGGTAGACAAAGTTATTTGCAAGGGTGACTTGAATATAAATTTCCTTGAATATGAAAACGTTATAAAAATTCCATCAAATAATTGACGTCCCTACAAGAATCACAGAATTTATAGTTACTCTTTTGGTTGTAATCATAACTAGGGAGGAAGAAGTGATAGAGAAAGGTGTCATTGACAGTAACAGAATATCCGATCATTCACTGGTATTTTGCAAAATGTGCACGTGTGAGGATGAACAAAGACATAAAATATGCACTTATTGAAATTTCAAGTATTTCAATGAGAGTTATGTTCTACGAGCAAGCGCTAATTTTGCTTGTTCATTGATCATTAATCTATCCTCTTGCACTCCCGAGAAGGAGAGGTGTATAAAGGCATGTTAGAACGAATGGAAGGAGTGAAAAATGCAAAAAAAATTAAATTTTTTAAAAATTTTATGAAATATGGGTCTCTCTCTAGACTTCTGTAAACGTAATCCCAATTAGGTTCGACATTCAGTGTATTTATTTCACCGGCAATTGCATTTTCTGGTCTGGAAGGATGACGGACAGAGGTTCCCAAAATGTCGACCCACATTTCACAAAATTTTAAAATTCTCAAAAAACTCTTTTCGCATTTTTCACACCTGTCATTCGATCTAACATGCCTTTATACACCCCTCCTTCACAGGAGTGCAAGAGGTTAGATTACACGCTGTATTTATAACTACCAAAACCCTAAAGAGCATACGTTATAAAATCATTACACATTTTTGCCGTTGGCTGACGGACTAAGAGGAATCATCGTTATCGACGATCTGGGCCTATAATTTTTGTTAAAAAGAAGTAACGGGCAAGGACGAGATGAATAGAATAGAATAGAATAGAATCTTTATTTAACCAAGTTACAAAAAATATTGTTTTCAATACTATACCACAATATATAAAATATGTACACTCAAAGTTTACAAAATATAAAATGGAGATATTCATAAAATATATAGAAAAACTTAAAATATTTAAAATATATAAAATTTAAAATCGTTGGACAAACCAGATTTTTAAATAAGATTAATTGTTTTAGAAAAAATATTTTGGTCGGCAAGTCAATTTTGACAATGAAAACAGCAGATTACATAAAAAATTTAAAAATATGTAGAATATAAAAATATATGAAATATAAAACTGCAACCTCACAAACACTACAAACTAATATACAGCCAGTCACGAATTTTTACCTCTGAAATATAAAATATGTAGCTACAGTATATTTGCAAATGCAAAGTTTACAAAATGTAAAATGAGAAAATATATGAAATTTAAAACCGTTGGACAACCCAGTGTTTTGAAACCTTGAAATTGTATTCGGTTAATGGTCATCGGTGATATAGCACTTTCCTTGAAAATTTTGTCACTCAAATTCAAAAAATGGTCTGTGGAAATATTCTTCAACTGTATAAAAACAATGAGATAAAATATGTCTTTTGATTGTGGATTTGAATTTTCCAATATTATTTAATGATTTGATACTCCTAGGTAAGAAATTGAATAAATTCAGATCTAGAGAATTTTTTGTCGATTTTGTGAGCCTGAAATGAGGTAATCTCAAATGATCAGCATTCCTAGTAAAATAGTTATGGACATCTGCATTGGTCTCTAGGTTGGCTTTGTTTTTATTGATTTCTATTAATGAAACAAAAATATATGATAAGGGGCATTATATTTAAAGTTTTGAAAATTTCTTTACAGTGGTCTCTGAAACCAGCACCGGCTACGATCCTGATAGCTCGTTTTTGCAAACGGAAAATAATGTTAGCATGACAAGAGTTACACCAAAGCAACGTACCGTTACTGAGATGAGATGAAACAGAGCGAAATAACATGACGTCATAGTTTCTATGGATAACGGCTTACTCAAATTGCGTAGCACGAATATGGAGCTTTGAGAGTTTTCGGCATAGTTGTTGGACATGACAGGACCAATTCAGTTTATCATCGATGACTAATCCAAGCAGCTTCACACTATGACCTTGTGCAATGTTATTGTTCATTGAGATGATGAGATTCTGTGTTTTATCGTCATTAAGTTTCAGATTATTGGAAGTAAACCATTTTCTAGCTCGAGTAGTAGTTATAAGAAATCTTCTATATTCGTGCTTGCATCAACCAAAGTTGTGTCATCCGCAAAAGCAACGCAAGTCTTCGGATACATATTATGAAACAAGTCATTCACATAAATAATGAATAAGAGAGGTCCTAACACAGAGCCTTGCGGTACTCCATGTATGACAGCTCTATAATCAGATGATGAGTAATCGAAACGTTGTTTTAGATTTGACTAGTTCTATAGCGCAAAACTCGCCATCAATTTCTCTAGAGAATTCTACTAATGAAATTGGTTTGTATTCCAATTTATCATTTGTGAAAATAGCGACACCACCATGGATTCTCTATGCTCTACAGTAAGAGATGGCAATTTTACAGAATTTACAGAATTTATGACAGTCCTCTCTAGACAATGTTCAGAGACACATATTATTTCAGATTTTTGTTTGTCCAATTAAAGAGCTAGCATGTCTATTTTATTAGACAGACACTGTACGATGGAAAATGTTGTTGAGGATCCAACTTTAGGGAAAAAAATTTAAACACGAAAACACTCAAAATGGTGAAATGGGGATGCAGGTTAGGAATTGAAAACTGTTTTTTTGCAATTTGCGGCGAAACGTGACTTCTTAGCAGAAAATATTCAATAAAAAAGTTGAAGATAATAGAAAAATCAAGAACTTTTGGTTTCAACAATTTTCAGCATAACCCCAAATTAATCGTCAAAATTGTGAAAAAACAATTTTTCAGTTGTTAATTATTTTTAGCAACCCCATTTCTGCAACCCCATTTCACCATTTTGAGGGTTTTCGTGTTTGAATGTTTTTCCCTCAAAGTTGAAACCTCAGCAACATTCTCCACCTGGTCCTTGCCTGTTACTTTTTTCTTATTTTAAAATTCGTTTTGGCACCAGCCTATATTGGTGTGAATAATGTTGGATATTTGTTTCATTTTTCTCACCCAATGACGTTTTTAACAATATTTCTTTAATTTTTTTATTATAAAATGAAACGCTGCATTTGATAGAATTATTGAATCTATTTTCTTTAGAAAATAGGCCAATACGTTGAGTAGTTATTTTGAACCACACAACTAATAAGACAGCTGAGGAACAATATTTGTAAAAACGTATTAACCAAAGCAAAAGTGTATAGGAATAAAAACGAATAGAAATAATGAAAGTTGTAGTATTGAAGAACATAAACCCAACACCAAACTCGAAATACTGTGGAGGTTACTCCTTCATTTGTGTGTTATGAAAACCATATATCAGTATTACACAAATTAGAAGACGTAAAGTTACTGGAATGTAGAGAATTAGCAAGAAAATTAAAACATGTTTTTAATTAATCTTGAAATAAATAAAAACAATAAAATGACAGTCTTGAGTATAGTGAGTAATAATTGAATTATAAATAATACACAATAAACAAAAACACAGTTTTTTCAATTACGGCAACCTAATACCAGCATGCTAGGAGGATTAGAACATATTCCTGTTCAAAGATTCCAGCAATTTTTCTGGATAGTATTAATTTTGATTCTTTCGTTTTTCTGCCAACCGGCTGCACCTTACGAGCAACCTTGAGAAGTCTTCGAGAAAACTTTCCCTAGTATTTGGAAATTCTTACTCATGTTTCCTATTTTCAAATCAGGAAAACCAACAGAAGTCACAACCTATTGCACTGATTTCTACCCTCTCAAATTTATTCGAGACCTACTTGAGGTATGTACAAACTCGCCATCTCATTTCCGAATACCAACATGGTTTCATAAAAGGTCGTAGCACGTCGACAAATATATGTATATTTACAGAATTTGCATGGAAAGCACTCGGTTCAAGATCTCAAGTACATGTAATCACATAGATTGCTGTATAGCGTTCGATCGCGTATCGAATAACCAGCTTCTAGAGAAACCAGCTTTCCGACGTTAAATATGAAGGAGTGAAATATTCTGAGTTTCCTGCGACATCAGGTGTGCAACAGGGCTCAAACTTGGGACCTTACTCTTTTTGTTATTTGTGAATGATGTTTGCACTAATGTTAAATCAGATATCCTTGTATTTCCTGACCACAGAAACTATTCAGACGGAGTGTGTACATTCATCAAGTCGTCCACAAGGATCCCGAATCATTTTGAGAAAGTAGAAATCAGTGCAATAGGTCTATAGTTTGTGACTTTTGTTGGTTTTCCTGATTTGAAAATAGGAAATATGGGTGAGAACTTCCAAATATAAGTGAAAATTCTTTCGAAGAATTCTGAAGGTTGCTCGTAGGGGTAGACGAAAAGAACAAAAAGAACAAAATCAATACTTTACACAAAAATAACAGCGATTATCAAATTTATTAACAGAAATCTGTTCTAATTTCCCTAGCATGCTAGAATTAAGAACAATTGTGTATTTGTTTATTGCATATAATTTATCATTTACTTATTACTCATTATTCCCATGACTGTCCTTTCATTGTTATTATTTATTTCAAGATGAATTACAAATATATTTAAATTTGTTTGATATTTTTCTTTATATTCCAGTAACTTTTTACGTTTCCTAATTTGCTAATTATGCAGTACTTCTCACAACACTGCGAACACGTGAAAAATAAAAATACCAGTGCAATTAAAAACGTTCCGGCGATAAAACAATATCGTACGATATTGGTACGGTGACAATCTTTCGTCAAACGTCAAGTTCAAGATATTACTGTATTTTTGCTTGTAGTTATTCATCATGCGGGGGATCGCCAATAGTAAATTGACCTTATGTATTCTCTCCTAAGTTCGCACTTGTTGTGAGCTGATCTGTATGGTTTTTATAACATACAAGTAAACGAGCAACATCCACAGTATTTCGACTCAGATGTTTGGGTTTATGTTGTTCAATACTGCAACTTTCATTATTTATTATCGTATTTATTCTTATATACCTACTTTTACGTTTTTTAAATATTGTACCACATTAGGTGTCTTATTAGTTATGAGGTTGAAAATAACTACTTAGTATTCAACAAATTTTCTAAAGAATATAAAGTCAATAATTCTGTCAAAGGCAGTGTTTTATTTGACTATATATTATAAAATGAGAGAAATATAGTTGAAATCGCCATTGAGTGAGAAAATTGAAACGAAAGTCCATCATCATTCACACCATTAGGCCCATATCGTCGATAAACTATGATACCTCGATAGATGATACATTAGATGTTTCTGTAGAAGGAATACACAAATCATTTCGAAATATTGGTTGTCAACGAAAATGTGTGTCCTGTTCATCTGAACCATTTTTTAAAGTGCAGCGTTGCCGAGTTTTTTCGAAATGATCTCAACTGCGTCAGTTTAATTTGCAACATTTGAAGTGATTTTTTTCAATAATTCTCTATGGATCTAGAAAAGTTCTTCGAAAATTTGAGAGTTTGATGCTAGCTTCACCTATATAGTGAGTCCAAGATAAGGTTGCCTACCACAGGGATATCTGAAACGGTAATAGCCGATTTTTTTCGAAATGATCACAACTGCGTCAGTTTGCTTTGCAACATTTGAAGTGATTTTTCTCAATAATTCTCTATGGATCTAGAAAAGTTCTTCGAAAATTTGAGAGTTTGATGCTAGCTTCACCTATATAGTGAGTCCAAGATAAGGTTGCCTACCACAGGGATATCTGAAACGGTAATAGATAAGTTGCGTAACAGAATGGCGATCTATATGAGAGAATGAATTTCCAAAAAAAAATCCATTTCTTATTTTATTTTTGTCTGATGTTCTCGTCACACTTGGAACAGAATAAAAAGAACTTCTTCTTAGAAAGTTTTTACAAGCTTTCTTGGGACGATATCAGTATCACTGGCGTTTCTTTATCGAACAACCACCGTCAACTTAATTTTTTTAAACACGGCTCTTTTTCGAAAAATGCAGTTTTTTTAATGACGAATGACGATTACAGTACATTTCAGGTACTTTTCCGCCATCATCACAATTTTTTTCATGAACCTTTGAGTACTGACCTGAGATGAAGAAAATTCTCAGAAATTGGTATCGTAGATCAAGAAAATTAAAAGTTCAGGTGGACTTTTCGTAATAATTGCTAAAATAAACACACCTAGAGCAACCATAAATTAATTACACACCTACAATGAAGGAAACAAATGCATTACTTTTAGAAATTATAAAATCATTTTCAACATGTGTTCATGAAATATGAATTGGCATCTTCTAATTATTTGTGAATATTAAAGTGCTACCTTCAACATCACAAAATTATTTTGAAATGTGCAAAAGAGGTCTTCATAGTTTTAGGTTTCATTTTACAGTTTATGAAGAGTATGTGTAGACTGTATCGAAAATAGCAGGCTTTGACGAAAGCTGGGCCAATAAAAAAAGTTAATAGTTGTCCCAAATGTCATTCAGTACACATTACGACTTCTGATTGCTCTGATAGTAGTTTTTCACCAGAGTAAAAGTTTGATGTGGTGAGTGTTTTATTTTGTGATTTTGTGCCACAGCAATGCTGTGGAAGCCGAGTGTTTGTATCTGAATAACTATTCAGAGAGAAGACAACCAAGTACATATTTTTTTGGAAGATTGGTAACAAACCCAATATGGGTCTCTCATAAAACCAGTATTAGCCAGAAATGAACACTGTAATGAAGAAAACGAAGAAAATGTAATTTTATCTGTAACTGAGAATCCAGAATTATCACTTCGGGAAATTGAGTGTACCAATGGGATTCCAAAGTCGACTGCTCATTTCAATTCCAGGAAACATGGATTCCATCCATACATATTCAGAATTTCGCCAGGTCTCAGACCAGGCGATGAGCATAGGCGAAGAGCATTCTGCGAATGGTATACGAGAAAATGCCAACATGATGAAAACGTTCCACATAAAATTATTTAATCGGACGAGAGGATGGTAACCAATAATGATATTTTTAACCGGCGAAATACTTATTATAGGTGAAGAGAGAACCCCAAGGTACACCCAATGGGTATACATAAACACCGTTTTAGCTTCGATATGTGGACTGGAATTTTTGGCACACGATTGATAGAGTTTTTGTTTTTACCACAACTCACTTACCAAGGAGCGTTATCGCAAATTACTTCAGCGTGATTGATGGAAGAGGCCTTAGATAACTTGCCATTTGCAAATATTTGTAACTGTTGGTTCCAACAAGATAGGGCCAGTTTCCTGGCCACCCCGTTATCCTGACATCACCACGCTAGGAGGAAAATTCAAAAAGTTGAACATTCTTCCTCTGGGGGTATATCAAGAATAACTTTTACCAGCATATTATCGAAACGGAAGAAGACTAGTTCTTTAAGCTTTCGAAAGCATTACTGCCGATGTGTTGAATAGAGTATTGAATTCAACAGTTAAAAGATGTTATTTATGTCTAGAGTATAAAAGACATTTGTTTGAACAGTTTTTATAATTCCTAATAAGTCGTTATTTTTATTTTAGTAATTATTGTAATTATTCCATGTTTTTATTTTCTTTTAGCAATAACTAAGACAAGTCAACTTGAACTTTTGATGTTCTTTATCTTCTACGATACTAGAACAACTTTTCAAAAATTCGTGATGGTGGCTGAAAAGTATCGGAAACGTTATTAAATTGTCATATGTGATACATCATTGAATTCAGATGAAAAATATCGCAAAAATCGTTATTCTTCGAAACAGGACTATATTTAAAAAATAAGTTGTTTGAAAACGAAACGTTGGACATTAAAACAGACCATAAGAAAGCTTATAAAAAGTTTCTGTGAAGAAGTATTTTTTATTTCGTTCCAACTCTGACGATAATACCGGGTATTAATAAAATAAGAAGTCGAAAAATTTAGTTTTTCCAAAAATGAAAATTTAAAGTATTTTTGGAAATTTCGTACTTCCTTATAGATTGCCCTTCTGTTACGTAACTTTTTTCTGCCATTTAACCATCCTTATCTTGGACTCACTTTATTTGATTGGTCGTTTCAATTATCAAAGTTACAATTTCATGGATCTTTCAAAAAACTCTGTTGATATGTCAGAAATGACATATAAACCCATATGAACAAAATTTTCAAAATATAAAGGACCTTCTATTTGAAAGGTAAGATCTGTAGCCGGTTCCAAGAAGAGACAGCACGCTGTACTTTCGAAAATATTTAAGATGAACACGTACAAAATTTCAAAGGAACCTTCAGTAAAAAAAAAACTTATGGAGTATATTTTTGGATATTGATTGAAAAATTTTCCTACTTGTTCAAATGCTGATATGAGGACCAATCGTTCCTAAAAATTGCCCGGTTCGTTCAGACTTACCTTGTATATTTGCTCTGAGAGTTAATCATTTCTCGGTGATCATATAATATTTTCAAGTACATTTACTCACTTTTAATTCCAGTAACATCAGCAGAGACCTCAAGAGTGTCGGAACAAGAATAAGCCTTTCAATCTGGAAAAGAGAATGAATGATATCAGATCGTAATATCAAAATGTCGCTACATTAAAGATTATATGAATTTTATACATATTTGGCAATAAAGTTTTTCTTTTCAATTTAAGCCTGTCACGTTATCCCTGAGCGTCTTATATATTGACTTCGTCGTGATTTATAGTGTATTTCACAACATGATTGAACGGAGCTTCTTCTCAAGATTTGAATAGATTGTGAGACGTTTTATAAATGATGTCACTCAGTTGGAACACGCATAGAATCTGTTGGAGAGCTCACACTAGAATGACTTTTCCCCGCAAATCGTTCAGAACTATTTACATTTCTGATGAAAATTCTTGAAAAGAAAAAATGCTATATTCTGGGTATCTAGTCGTTTCCAACTAAGGAAAATTTATTGTTAGGAAATATTTGTATCTAATTTTTGTACTGTGTAAAGAATTAAAATGACAGTTATTTGTTCAATGCTACTGGTTTGATCAACAAGCATTTTATTACAATAACAGTTTTTTACAAATCAGTAAAACGCAAAGTCGTTTCCACAATTTAATATCACCATCCGCCGGTGCAGTAAGATGGTAAAACGGCTATCAATCAGTTGTACATGTTTCGGACCCACATAGATCCATCGTCAGCTATTTAGAAATTCTACAATAAAAGGTGAACAATGTAACTAAAGACAATTTGGCTCATTATAAAATAACTTACATGGAGATGAAAAAAATTTGTATATATATGTGAAAAATAATGGTTTTAATGGATTAAATCTGGTATTTTATTTTTATTTTCAATAGAGAAGGAAAAGGGAGGCTGAGAAGCCTGAAATCCCTTATTCCTATAAGGAAAAATTAAAAAGGACCTTAATCACATGAGTAAATTTTTGGTCGAAATAGAGCAAGTGTTTGAAAGACCAGTTATCCACGAATACTTCACGCAATTTTTTTATATTCGTATGCAATTTGAAATCATAAATACTGGTGTTATTACTACAAAAAATGTTAATATGTACTAATAATGTAAAATGGTTGAATTCGTGATGTGACATCAGTATACCTTTCGTTGTCATGGAAATGAGAAAAACAGAGATAAATTTGCAATTTGCCATTAACGATTAATTGTTGTCACTGTAGTGCCTAAAAATTAATTCTAATATCAATTCTTTGAATGTAAAAGCAGAATCGTGGTTAAGGCAAAAATCAAATGATGCGCATAAAAAAAAAATTACAAGTTCATCAAATGGATGGAATAGCGAAAGGTATCAGATATAAATGAACGTGTTGTTTATTTGACGTTACAAGTTACTGCTGTCAGATCAATGATCAAAAGTTATCATATAGAATCGAGTTGTTGATGATACCATGATAACTTTAAAAAACGCTTGTTTTTTAAAGTTCCGCATTTAAACACGCTAAGGCGTGCTTTAAATGGTAAAATAGGGCACCAATAAAAAAAATATATATTTGTATCTACACAGTTGGATGAGGATATGTTTTTTGAATAGACATACATGTGTATATATTTGTGTATATGTATAGACTAACTCTTTAAACTGTAACACTTAATTCATTTGGCTTGTTTGTTTTTATTTGTTATTAGGGGTTGAGTGTAAGAGAGTACTTTCTTATCGAGTATGAGAAAGCACTAACTCAACTTTTTGGTAAAATGTATTGTACTATCATAACTGCCAATGAAAGCATTTATTATTATTATTATTTCGACATTGTCAAAATTTTTCTATTATGCATTTGTTTGATACTCTCTCGAACATTGTCGCAAATTTCAAGTTTCAGACAGTTTTTTTTTATTTGTTGTTTATAGTGGTATTGACAACTCTGGTAATTAGCCACTGTGTGTTCTGGGAAGACATTGTTAACTAACTCAACCTTAAATGCAGCACCGTTAATTTGAACGCAACAGTGAATCGTACAGGACTTACAGCAGTCGAACCACGAGATTTTAAAACTAGTGGGTCACATTATTGAAATGACTGGGGCTCGAACCCAAGACTTTTAGCCCCTGAGTCGGGCGCTTTTTCCAATATACTACGCACCACGCCCCGTCGTATTCAGTTACAAACTCCCATATGCACCGTTTTCGCGTTCAATCCAGATCAACTAAACCGGATTAAGTGATCTTGGGTTGAGTTATATTCTCCGATGAATGAATTGCCTGGATTACCTAATCCAAACATCACTTTGGCATCATTGCAAAAATCTGTAAAAATTGACGTTTTTGATATCATCTTATCAAACTTTGACATCTCAAGAGAATCGCGCTAACACAAGATACGTTTGAAAGTTATAAGAATCTTATAACAAAACTAAGCGGACGGTCTAAAGATATTAATTTAATATAATATAAAGATGAGAAAACGAATCATACATAGCTGGATGATGAGAAACATGCATGGAAAAATATCGGAAACGAATACAATGCAAGTGGTCTGTTCTATGTTATAGTTTTGCAGAGTCGCTCGAAGGATTATTTGAAAATAAGGAAAAAGTGTTGAAAAAAAAATGGTCAATGAAAAGAAACAGAGATTTTTGACAGGATGTAGAACGATGCTAAAAATTAGGAAATATGAGGTTGAGGAAACTAGAACAAGCCAAAAAAGCAGGTTTTAAAGAAACTTATGTCTATCCAAATCAGATACAACTGAAAAATTAGGCAACATTTCTGAAATTAGATCAACCACTTTTTATTAGTTTTTCTTTATTTGATGTTCTGATTATAGAGTGAAATGCAGTTATTTCTACATCGTGTTCTCATCAAACACTCTTATATTTACTTACTAAAAAGTTAAAATGTGACTTTCAGATTCGTAGAGAGTATGAAGAACAATATTTCACATTTGTAACAAGTGAAAGATTTTGTGTAACTACAAAACCTTTGACGAGTATACATAAAAAGTGTACAGCAGAATTTAGTCAAATATATAATCGAACTATGAAATATTTACAGACAATTGCTCACATCCTACATATTGGGTAAATCCCCCAATACGACCATGCATTTCAATTAGCGCTTTCCTAGATTTTAAGGGGGAAGAGAAATCTCTTCATTCATATCTGTGACGATGTTATGTAACACTGCTGTGGTTTCGAAGCATAAACATGTCATTATCAATTTCAGTTCTTTCTTAATTTGCTAAGAACAGAAGATTTGCCTCTTTTCGAAGTTTGGTCTTCTGATCAAATAATCTTCTCCAGAGATATTTCAAATTTAACTTCAATTTTTCCTTTTTCATTGAGGAATACAGAAGTACATGACAACCAACACAACTGTCACCCGTTCGTTTGCTAAGCTTAAACCTCGAAAATCTTTGGATTAAAGTTAATCGCGATTAAGGCGTATTTCGATACGGTGCATACAAAAAGTAGAGTTAATCGAGCTCAATTTTTAATCTCGTTTAAACTACTTCGGTGCATACGGCTGTTATTAAATTAATGTTTTCGGTGGAAAAATGAAAACTGTCTAGCAATTCAATTAATCCACAATTCTCTTGAGTACTTGTGTTTGTATTCAACTTCAAAGTGTTTCGACATCACAGAAGGCCACTATCAATTAATTGTCTTCGTCACACTCGGCAATATGTGTCCGTGAATCACGTTATGCAGAATCGATTAGGAATTAATTGAAATGGTATAATTTTCAACTAGTCTGGTCTCAATTGCATTTCGAAGTGCAGCTACATTTAAATTCAACTCATGCTGGTAGTTGAGTAATAATCACCATATAAGTATTTAATTCGAGTCTGCTATGAAGTAAGACCTGGCCCTCGTTCTCTGACCCTCTGACATTGGAATTCTATTATTCGCGGATGGTAGTGTTTAAGATTTATCTTGACCTGTGGTTTCTGGAACTTAGTGTTAGCCTCATTCCTTGGACATAAGGTTTTCCCAATGAAAGGTTTTTGTGTGACTGGCCACAATCGAACTATCTGTCCAGCAGAGGTGTTTATTTTCTTAGAGGCTTCAGGAGCCTTCTTGAGGATGACCTGGAGAGTATTTCAATTCACCAATCCATGCATTGATCGAAGTTCTATCCTCTAGTACAAAAATCACAATTCACATAGATTGTGTAGATGAGATGTAAGCAGTTTATCTGTATCTCAACCCCGTAAAAGTAATATGGAGAGTAATTAATGATCTTAGAGGCAAATAAAATGTTTACACAACAACCTTAATGAATCCAGACACTCTCATCTCGCACTACTGTAACTTAGCGGAGCGCATTACTAGTAATAAAATAACGCAAATTAAAAATATGCGTCCTGTTGAAATAAAACATGAATTCCACTTAACAAATACAAACACTCGCGAAATTATCTATTATAAATAACATAAGAAAGAAGAATTCATCCACAAAAATAATTGAAAAACTGGTAAAATCCGAATGATCGAATACTTAAGATTGAATAACATACTAGCAGAACAACAATTAGGATTTCAGGAAAAAACAGCTCAAATGATGCTCTCTTCTCCTTCATGGACAATGTGTACTCGTGTAAAGGTGTATAGGGGAACGGTTGCTGCAGCAGTGTTTTGCGATGTCTCAAAAGCATTTGACTGTGTCAATCATGGAATATTGCTGCAGAAGCTGCACCACCTAGGCTTCACAGACAACAAACTCCGATGGTTTGAGACCTATCTTGCCAATCGTGAGCAAGCGGTAAAAACTAGAATGGTATCAAAGACTGCACACATAAGACACGGAGTGCCACAGGGATCAGTCCTTGGACCTCTATTGTTCCTACTTTATGTAAATGATATGGCTTTCCTTGATATAAAAGGTTCAATCACATTATTTTCTGATGACGCCACCATACTATGGTAAGAAGAAAATCATAACAGGTTACATGCGAACCTAATGAATGATAGCCGAGTGATCAAAGATTGGTGTGAATCAAACCTACTTTTCCTTAACATTAAGAAAACAAATATCTTGTCTTTCCAATGCAATATCCCCAATTTGGACGTTGGTAATGAAGTTATCGAAGATAAAACGATAACAAGATTTCTAGGCTTACACATCGATAACAAATTAATGTTCAGCGATCATGTTACAAATATGTGTAAAAAATTAGCATCTGGATGTTATGCTATCAGAAGCATTGCCTGAGAATTATGGTATGCATTCGCCAGAACAGCATATTTATGATCAAACCATCTGATGATGAATATACGAATATATGTTATAATCAAATTGAAAATAATTTTGTTCAAGACATATCAACAGCAGGTCAATTATCTCTTGTTTGGTAACAAGATTGACGTGATTTTTGTCTAATAAATCTTCGACTAAGAGTATGGCATCCTGAGGAGGTATCGCCGGGAAAATATTTTGGACGTAAAATTAAATTAACTTCGAATTATCTGAAACCGTAACATCCTGAATTTTATTTATCAAATCAAAAGAGTCCCTGAGGCTAAATTTCAGTTCAAAATTGGAAAAGTTTTTGATAAAGTTAATTGAATTTCTGGATAGTTTAACTGATGTCGCTACAAATGATACTACTGGTCGAAACGAGTTTGAGGATTCATGATAGTTAATCTGAATTTTTTGCTTTCATTTAAAATAGATTTTGAGTAGAGATATCGTGGACAATTTTAATTTTGGTTTTCATGTTCTTCATTGTGAAAGTCAATATTTTCAAACCGAAGAACAAAACCACCCCGAGACATAACACAACTTGAATAATCAATTAGAGGGAAATACAAACAATGTGTGTGTTTTGAGTCACCTGAGAGGATAGACGACAGGACACTTTCAGTAAAGGTACCGGGCTGTGGAATAGCGTAGATATCGATTAAAAAGTAATTATTCCACCAACATATTTTGCTAAAATGAACAACCAACTGTTCGCCGTATTAGCCTTTATTTACTATTAATTCAGAAATGTGGAATTTCAAATTACAAATCACAGAAGAAAAAGAAAGCTCAAAGCATTCCGATTAATAACTCAATGTTTGCTGAAATTGCCTGTTTTGGTAGTATCAAGATGGTTTGGTAGCTAAATAAAGTATTATTGATTCAACATTATTCTCAACACGACAAGAATTTTGTTCATCTATTTGTTAGGATCGCAGATGTTCCCATTCTTTCTAAGATATTTGATGACTTATTCGTTATCGATAAGAGGCAGAACCTTGAAACATGTTCAGGGATGATACAAACGTCGATGAATAAAAAATCCTGGTTGTTCTGGTTTCCATAGACAATATGATAAACATAACATCACTCTTTCCTCATAAAATTTGAATCGATGATGCCACAAATACAGATGATGATTCAGAAATAGCAAATGCGTTTGTAAAATATTTCACTAATGTCGGAGCTGACTTTGCCAGCAAAAAAACAAACAGTCTTTATTTGTAAAATTTACGAATGAAAAGAAATGGTAAGTAAGTGCTCATCACGGAATTTGAATGTAACGAATCTCCCGTCTTAGACCAAATAACAGCGGAAATTTTAAAAGAAAGCAAAAATTACATCCTATTTCGTACATAATGAATAATATCTCCACCTCTGGTGTTTTTCCTTCACAGCATAAAAAGGCAATAATCAAACCAATTCATAAATCGGAATAAAAAAAGTTCACTGAAAATTATAGACGAACATAAGTAGGTAATATCCAATGAACCAATCTAATCCAATAATAATATCCATTTTTTTGCAAGTTTTAACGACCTTTTCCTATGATGACTGATGTTTGTTTTTTTTGGGTTTGAGGTCTGGAATTAAAGAAAACTCTATTTCTTTACAGCCAACGTTTCGTAAGTTTATTCTGACATCTTCAGGGCACTGTAAGATATAAAAAAGGTTGATGTTTTTAAATTTATAAACTTTAGAACATTTAAATATGATTTTTTTCCAGAAACAACCAATTTTTATTTAATAATAGTTCAGTGGTTGTTTCTGGAAAAAATCATATTTAAATGTTCTAAAGTTTATAAATTTAGAAACATCAACCTTTTTTTATATCTTACAATGCCCTGAAGATGTCAGAATAAACTGACGAAACGTTGGCTGTAAAGAAATTGAGTTTTCTTTAATTCAAGTCCTCAAACGCAAAAAAAACAAATAATATCCAACTTTTCGAAAACAGGATTAAATCTTCCACTACCGAACTGATCGATATCCGTCAGTATGGATTTCGACAAAATAAATCGACCCAAGATACTATTGCGTGATTTAACATCAGATATATCGAAACGTTTATAGCATTTGGTATACGGTCTGCCACTCACATCTATTGGACATATTGGAGGACTTGGGTTTTCGAGGAGTAGCCAAAAAATTAATGGAAAATCATCTAAGTGACAGGAAACAACAGGTATTTCTCAATGGTTGTATGGCGTACCGCGAGTTCTCTTTTGAAAATAATCATATCTGGCGAAGTCATCAGTTTCGCAAATGATTCCACAATAGTCTTCGAATCTGAAAAATGGGACAATTCACAAACCACCATACAGAATGACTTGAAACTTATCAAAAACTGGTTCGATTATAAGGAATTGACAAGTAATTTGGAAAAAAAACGTTTTATTTGCCTTTTTTTGTTATGGAGACACCATTGCTCCAAAATCAGCGATAATTTGGGAATAATTCTGACCGAATCGATAAAATATTTTTTTTACTACAGTGCGTAAATTAAGCTTTTACGCACTGCGTAAAGTAATACTTTTTCGCACAAGTGCGTAAAAAAATCACCTGTGCGTAAAATCATCAACTGTGCGTAAAGTAATTATTTATACACTGTTCATACACTTATGCATTTTTGAAAAATACAGTATTTTGCGTCAAATAGAACTCGGAAGTCTTTATTTAATAATACGACAACAATTCATATCATTAAACATTCAAATTAATGATATAATTGCTATAATTTGGCAATATAATTACTGTCGAAGAAAAAGCTTTGTATGGAACACTTTCGTTAATGGCTTTTTTGTACTCGCGTGTTTATTGAACTCGGCTGCGCCTCATTCAACAAACTTCATATTCTATAACCGCTTACCAAGTAGCCTTTGACGCTTTCAGATTTTAACTCAAAATTAACGTTTTCCCAGAAATGTCATTTTGTGACGGCTTTATCGCTGTAGAGCAAAAATGTTGAAAAAACGCTCGATCTCCCTAGCTTTTGTTGAGAACGAACTCATTCTTGCATGATGGAAAGTAAAGACAATTAATTCAAAGCACTCTAAGAAAATGTGGTGGTGCTGAGGTTAGCGACGCTGCCTAATAGACTGCAGGCTTGGGTTCAATCTCGGCATTCGGATTTTTTTTGGTAAGTTATTTCCCTTATTTACTTTTGTTAGAGATGTAAATCATTTGATATTTGGATAGCTTATACATTTAGGATTACTACTGAGTGGTAATTTTCCCAACTAGATATCAGAAAAATCATTTGCAGACGATTTTTGCGGGCACAACAATGTTAATAATAATTGGTAAAATTCCGTTAAACGGGCGCTACAAGCTAGCAAAAAATTTTTTTGGGACTTACGTAGTTTGACCTCCTGAACAAAAAATCCAAATGAAATTTTTGGCGGTCTCAAGTAATTTCGGAGATATGGGCCTTTTTTTGAATGAAAACTGGCACTTTCTAGCACACGTTTCTTCTTTGAAAAACACACTCAAATGCCTCCTTATTTTCACCAGCACAATATAGACACCCTAATTCACCAGTTTTACACATTTTTCATTGGAAACAGTTTTTTATCAACAAATTCTAGCTTTTTTAGCAACAACAAAATCAACAAATTCATGCTGTTTTGTTTAGTGAATATCTGCCATGTCAGATGTCAGGTTGGTAACAATGGAAATAACGTAAGGGCGAAGCTAATTTTGCGACATTGCCAATGTGATTCCAGAAATATTCAATTCACGTATCACATGGAATATTTTAGTGTATGAAAAATGAGTTGATATAACCACAACATTTTCCTATCAACACTTTAACTGCACATTTGAAACAATGGTACTTATACTGTTTCTAAATGACTAGGAAAATTCAAAGGACGAGACAGATCACGGAAATGTGCGCAAACATAATAAGAATCCACATGCGCACTAAAAAATAAAAGCACTCTTCTCATAAAATAACCTACTTAAATAACTCAACCCGACAGACCCGATCTTATACCTAACCGAGCTTACCCGACTATACAATACGGTAAGGTTGCGTCTTTTCTATCTGTTTGTGCATGCGCACATACCAAAAATGATTGTTTGTGATTCGACACGTTTATTTAAGTAATTATTTGCTCGTCCGTCATTTCGCAAATCCACGCGCGCGCGGATTTGCGAAATGTCGGGCAAGCGCGTGCATTCCCATCACTACTTTGTCACCCGATATTTCGCAAATACGTGCGCAAGGAGCGTGCTTGCTCCGCTCGTGTATTTCTTTTCTTGTTCTTCACTAACAGATGAGGGATGAAAGTTTCTACTCAAAGTTGACAGAAATCGACACTTAGTGATGGGAATGCGCGAGCTCGCCCATCACTACTTTGTTGATTTCTGTCAATTTTGAGTAGAAATTTTCATCCCTTATTCATTGGTGAGCAAGACCAGAAATACGCGAGGGCGCGCATTCCCATCACTACTTTGCGAAATGTCGGGTGACAAAGTAGTGAAGGGAATGCGCGCGCCCGCCCGACATTTCGCAAATCCGCGCGCGTGGATTTCTAACAAAATTCGAGTAAAACTTTGTGTGTTGAATTGCTTGTTTGTTTAGTAGTTTTCAGTTAGGCATTTGGTGGCCTCTGTGTTGGTTCTATATTAGACATTGTGTTTGCTCTAATCTTGTAGACGTTATAGAATCTAAATTTGAATTGTAAACATATTTTTCATTCGCTTTATTCATTATTCATCGATAATATTTCTAAACATAGGCTACGCTCACACCACAGGCAGTCTTTGATTCAGTGAATTTCTTTTTAATTGTAAACAAATTGTAATCGTCATCATTTGAATCATATAATTTCTTTTGAATTGATGTAGCCGATACTTGATGAAAATCCATGTTGATATCTGTAATGAAACTAAATGAAATGATTTGATGATGATAATCAGATTATCTTCTCCACTTTAAGAAGTCCGGAACGATCGATAAACATTTTCAGTGAAAACCATTCCATTTAGTTTCATTATAGATATTCAAATCATATTTTCTATCAATACTACTCAGAAACCTTATATCAACGTATGAAAATCTGGAAATATTACCTTGTACTTTTCCAACAGATTGACCATCCTTTCGGGGTCCTTGGTAGTGGCTTTGGGTATGACAAGAATGGATCGACCGCTGAGTAACGGCCCCCAAATTTCTGATACGCAATCGACGAATGTTAGAGCGGTTTTGAATACGCACACATTTTCCGTGCTGCTGTAGGGAAACCTCTTGAATTGCCATTGCAATCGGTTCAAAATCACTTTGTGTGGAAGACGTACCCCTATGAAGAAAAGTAATGCAGTTTATGGTGTGAAAGGGCTGCTGAAAGATCGTGGTTTCACAGTTCAATGATATTAATAGTTATTTTTGATATAATGTGTCACAACAGGAATGAATCAGGAATAAATGGAATAGAAAATAATCAGGATTTGTGAATCAAAACATTACCAATATCTACTTTTACAGTAATATGGCTCTGGATCCGAGTTTATGTAAATGATCGAGATAATATACTTATATTGAAGACCAAATAAAAAAAAATTGATGAGAATCGAAAAACGCTACACCATTTGAATATAATAGCGATTGTTTGACATACACTTCACAGAAAAAGGCGTACCCGATGCTGTGTTATTGTTTTCTGTTTGTTTATGTTAATTTCACTTGAAGATCTAGTTCAATTTTTTCATCGCCTTCATTTATTCAAATTCATCTCTTGAGTTGCCCCAGAGTTTTCGCTTCTTCAAAGACTGATCTAACAATATTATATGTCAAATTATAGGAGTTATGTTGTGCACTCGTGCTTTTTTTTATTATCATTGTTTTTTTATTATTCCAAATTTGTTCACCACAAGCATGTATTCAACTTGCCAACATCCAAAGACTTAAGACCAATGAGTACCTTGCCATGTCAACAATTCTGGAGAGAATCGTCTATAATCAAATGTTTCTTTATACGTATAAACATAACTTATAACTTGAGACTCAATCTGGTTTCAGACCACTACATAGTTGCGAAACTGCGTTACTGAATATCACAGATATGATATTTTCAGGGCTACATATGCCAAAAAAAGCTAATGCTAATTTGGAAAATATTGGTCTCTCAAATGCTGCAATCCAAATTTTTAGAAGGTACCTAGGTGATAGGGTACAAAAAACGATAATGGGAAATGAAATCAGACTCCTTAGGAATATTTTGCGGCATTCCGTGCTATTTCAAAACAATTTTATAACTAGACGAATAATTCAATGAAGTGTATGCTGTTGTCGGAAAAATCTTACGCTGAATTCAGCAGAATGAAAAAAAAGAGGCGTTACTATTTAGGAAGTCATCGGACTTTCTTGCTCAAATGAGACACGGTAGCAAACTACTTCACGTTGGTGACTCAATTCAAATATACTATTACATAATTCAATGCCATATTGCACTTACCCTCGTCATATATTATCAGGGCGGGATTAGCTTCCCTCACTATATGTTCAATTCTAGGACTTATGCTATTCATTTTATATACTTCTGATTTCTAACGTGCTATAAACCACTCCAACTGTCCTTTCACTCCATGAACATAAATACTGTGGTTACATTGAATGATAATATAACAGCATTGATTACCATCTCTAGACGGTGAATGTCGTCTAGAGATGGTAATCACACATTAATGCTACTAAAACATCGGTATTGGTCTTTGGTAATCAAAATATAGTTACCGATTTAGACTCTTCCTTTAAAATTAACATTGATAACATTGTTCCAGTTGAAAATGCGAAAAATCTTGGGGTGATACCAGATACAAATTTGAAACTAAAACGCCATATTAAGAAATGTGTTTGTCTACATGCATCTGAAAATGATATATGCAAACAGACTTTAAAAAAATATCTGAGTGACGAACAAGATCAAAAAAGTATTACTGTCAATTTTATCTCATTCTTCCTAGATGATGAATGAAACCTTCAAGTAAAAATGTGAACATTTGTTTGAACTCACCTTTAGGTACACCGGTACTACCAGAAGTGTATAAAACTATTGCAAGATCTAGTTTTAGATGGTGGAATCTCTCGTTTTCCAATAGATTATCCTCTAATTGGCTGTTACATTGGTTCACTAGCTCATCAAAAGATAGTTTATGCGTGGTTAAATAAAATTCTGAATCTACAAAAAGAAAGAAGATTTTAATAAGTGGATGCACTGCGGTTTTTTCATTACTCTCCCAGAATTATGCCTATATGGAATATTTTTGGAAGAACCAACTAAATTTCAAGCGATAAGAAACTTCACAACTCAATTCAGAATATCGGTAATGATTCGTGAATTTTAATAATCACAAAAACCATTTGATTGAAACAAAAAAAATAACAGAAAATATGTGATCCGTGCTATTTCAAAACAATTTTATAACTAGACGAATAATTCAATGAAGTGTATGCTGTTGTCGGAAAAATCTTACGCTGAATTCAGCAGAATGAAAAAAAAGAGGCGTTACTATTTAGGAAGTCATCGGACTTTCTTGCTCAAATGAGACACGGTAGCAAACTACTTCACGTTGGTGACTCAATTCAAATATACTATTACATAATTCAATGCCATATTGCACTTACCCTCGTCATATATTATCAGGGCGGGATTAGCTTCCCTCACTATATGTTCAATTCTAGGTCCAGGAAATGCTGGATCCAAAGGCAAATAGGCAGCACCAGCTTTCCAAATGGCTAGCAGAACTATAACGAGATGGTCACTTGGGTGCATATTCACAGCTACTATGTAATCGCCGTCTTTATTTCTGGAACAGTTGTTGACTTTGATGGATTTCTGAATGGTTCTGGCCAATTTGTTAGCGATGCAGTTTACCTCTGAGTAAGTGTGCTGCCTAATTTCCCCATTAACTGTAAATAATTGAAAATGATGTTGACAGTTTTACCAATCTATAATCAGTGTGAATTGATTGTCCATTAGAAGGTTTTATCAAGTCCATCCCATATCCTAACTTTAATCATCATATCTGATAACAATTTCCGAATTATACATTGCAAATGACATTCTTTAAAAGAGTTGGTGCATTTCAAACAACTTCCATCGGAGGTACCAGATTTCCAAATTCCCAAACTATATACAGGGAAGGACAGAAAACAGGAATTTCAATATCGAAAAAGTTTATTTAGAAAAAAAGTTCACAATTATAAACAGTATTCAGATCTGAAATCACAGATCTCCGAAAACAACATTTCTTCCGCATTTATTTGTGTTTTTGGCATCACAAAGAATACTTATAACTCAAAAAGACCTCCGACCTCCCATAATTTGATAAAATTTAGAACAAAATTTGATATAATTTATCATTATGGCAAAATTATGGAAGTTTATTGAACATGGCTTTGATTTGTGCAAATTTTATATTTCACTCTTTATGTAATTCTTTATGTTTTGGTTTTCACGAAGAGGAATTCAAAGAAAGTTTTTCGGAAATGAATCAACTTTTTTGTGTTTTAAATTCTCTGAAGAATGTAGAACAAAAATGTTTCCCTTATGATACAAATTCTTTTACACCCACTGTATATATCGAAATGTGAATTGGGCGATTCGAAAAAAAAAATGCACAATATGGTTTTCCATGGCAACGCCGCCATGGAATTCAAAATTGAAAATATTGTTGAACAACCAATAAAATAGCGGATTGTCATATTAAGAACATAAGGGTATTTCATGAAGAGAACTATTTGTTTAGACACGCTGTGATGATGGAACCTGTACGAATGAAAATAATTTTCGAAAGAAGGTTTTAAATGGTTTGTTTCACTAAAAAATATGGTGAATTAAAATAGCGTTTCACACCGGAGTAATGGCCAATGGGAATCAATCCTGTTGACTTACTCACTGTACAGTTGAAATCGAACCTTCGTTGAAAAAAAATATTGCATTATGATATAAGGCTTCCAAGTTTCGTTGTGAGTCTTTGATTTCCCAACGGTGTCGTTGAAAACCCGCAATCGTTTCGATTACATTTGAATGGATATTCTTTTAAAAACAAGCCCTTTGGATTGAACTCACCTTCAAATATGAGTGCTGTATTATTTTTATACTCTCCTGTTGCAAGGTTCTCGAAGATATTGTGAAGTGTGTTGATCTGAAGATGTCGTGTAGGCCCTTTTACAATGGATAGTTGCTGTATCGATCCCATTTTCTGAAAATGTAAATGAAGTGCATCAGTATTTGCAGGGCCGTGTGCAGGGATGTTAGGGCCCGGGCCAATAAATAAATATATTTTGGTAATTTTATTTATACATTTCAATAAACAAATTTCCACATTTTTTGTCCGAAAAAAATAAAATACCCAAATACCAATTGTTCTGGTCTTGAATATCAGATATGATCAATGTGATCCTTTAACCGTACTTTCATGGCCCTTCGAGTTAGACCTAACTACTTCTCGCAGTCCTTACAGCTAATTTCATAAATCGCCGAGGAGATGTATTTGGGTCAGACTCGAAGGGACTTGAAAGCACGGTTCAAGGGTCACATCGCTCATTTCCGATATTCAAGACCAAAAAAATTTTCTGTGGCCCAACATGCTTTGGATCATGACCACCGATTTGATGACAAAATTTTAAACTTAATCAGACAGGTTCATAATCATAAACTTTTCGATGCATTCGAGAGTCTGGAAATTGCCAGTGTGAAAATAGTATGAATGCCGATAAATTTGACCACAGAATGAATCACTTCCAGTGGGCATAGTGATGCTTTACAATAGTTAAGATTTCACATATAAGTGACTGAAGAATGTGCTAGGGATTATAAGGGTTTCTGGAGTTCTGCCATTTTTTCCAGAAGAAGAGTTTCATTTGGTCTCTATGGCCAGTCGTAAAGTATTAAAATCTTGGTGGATACGCAAACCCCACTAGTTTTCATTTGTTGCTCTCGTTTCAGCTTCGATTCAACTGATTGAACGTTATGTTAAAAATAACTTTTTCAGGAGAGTAATGGATGTACCTCACTATTTCAGGCCAGTGTACCAAGTGTCTCATATGTAATGTATCGGGTGGTCACTTATTGGAAAATAAAAAGAAATAGAAAACGAATAATTATACAGGGTCGCTGAAATGTATGGAAACGGTCGATTATCTTTTAAAATAAGATAGCTAGCGAAAAATATTGTCATACAAAAGTTCTAGGGTTTATAATCCATCATATTAACGAAAAATGAAGTATACAGGGTCAGTCAAAAAGTCAGGACGAAACAAAGTTGCTTTTTCTCTAATGGGACACCCTGTATATTATTCCATATTTCAATTTTGTTCAAAATTCTGAACAAAATTGATACAGCACATTATTTCCCAAATTCAACCGATTTCGAAATATCGAATTTTGAAAATAACTTGTTACTACTCTCATATTTATTAAAGAAAAAGCACGAAATAATGGATATTTATTATGAAAGTCACACAATGTGGAGTATGTGGATATGATTACACTTTAATTATAATTTGTGTACAGAAAATAACAAAAGCATATTTGTTCAGGGTTGATAAAAATGCATGAAACGATAAAATGTATTTTTTTATGAATGTCTAAGATTTTATGAAACAATAGTCATGCCAGGAGAAAAAGAGAGAGAACAAGTTTTAATAAACAACAAATTTTTCTTTGGACTTCTATTTAATGAGGTGGTCAAAGTGTTTACTATTTACCTCCTGATAGTAATGAACTCGCTGAATAAAATTTTGTAGTGAATCTAAAACCTTGTGAGGAGGAATGGTAGAAATTTCATGCCTTATTCTTTCTTGCAACTCTTCGATATTTAGCGGCCTATTTTTATAGACTACATTTTTTATGTGACCCCTGTGCCAGAACTCTTTCTCAGGGTAGTTTTATGGGTTAGCTGATTTCAAAGAAAAATACCAGTGCTTCTTTCGACTCTTCTAGGATACCAGGAGTGCATATATTTTATTGATGTTCCACAATAACTAAAATTATTAAATACAACGGTAACTTTAGTCCTAAACTTCAATACCTACATTACTGGAGTGAACCAGATTAAAAAAAACAATACCTACCTAAAATTGACCAGGCACCAATATCCAAAAATATTCACAAATATTTAGTATAAGGTAAAAACCAAAAGGTTCAACATCTAGTTATGACGGAAAATATTCAGAAGGAAGTATGCGTATAATGTCTAGTTGATAATAAAAGAATCATTCCGACAACGTATTTCGTTTTTTTTTCTGCCCGAGCCTTTTTTATCACTTTTCATAAAAAAGGCGCCATAGACAGCGGTTCCAAATAGCAAACTAGTCTCCAAGGTAGATAACCCTTTATACCATTGAAAGAATTGCGGGTTGCCGCGCTTGTGGCGGGAGTCGAGAACATATTTTACGGAATATGTTTCAAACAACCAAGTATAGAAATGCTTCGCTACATCTTTCCCCCCCAAGCCACTGAGAAGTTCAGTTGACTGGTCGAACAGGAGCTGGTACCTTATACGCCTTTAGGTGCGAAGCATGGAACACTCCACGTTCCCGATCGCCTGGGAGGTGTACCAGGACATAGGTGGCATCGCTGATTTTCTTTTTTATTTTATATGGGCCTTCAAAAAGAAGGAGGAACTTTTTAATCTCGGCTTTTATAGCAGACCAAACGGAATTTGCCCGGAGAAGAACCATATCGCCGGGAGCAAAAGGAGGGTATGGCCGACCGTGGTTACTTACCGCGCGTCGAGCAGCTTTCCCCCGAAGAGTAGCATCTGCCAAAACTAGTTTTTGCGCGTCCGGCAAATCTGAACTGTAATTCATTAGGAGTATAGCCCGTTGATTCATGGACAACTCCATTCAAATATTCGGCAAACCGAGGAACCTCCCAAGCCCATCTGGAATGCCGTTCATTGCAGTATGTACGAAATAGACGACCTAGTTCACGCATAACACGCTCGGAAGGATTCGCGCAAGGGTGACGTACAGAACAATACACCACTTGAATACCAGCATCCTTCATCGTGGATTTCCAAAGATGTGAAGTGTATTGTGATACATTATCCTGGAGCAGGCGCCTTACTACACCATACGTTGGAAAATAATCATTGAACAACCGATTCAACATGGCTCTAGAAGTCGCCTTTTTGAGAGGGTAAAGGGCTACAAATTCAGTGAATAAGTTGTACACGACAAAAAGGTACTGAACTCCTCCTCTACTACGAATCAAGGAACCATAAATATCGGTAGCTACAATGTCGGACTTGTCAGTGGGAACAATTTGCATCTGAGCTGCTTTGGGAGTACAGACGCCTTTGACTTTTGAGAGATGTCACAAGTCAACACTACTTTTTTTATTTGGCGGTACATGTTCGACCACCACAGTTCCCCTCGCATTGCAGTCCAAGTTTTATAGATACCGAAATGACCGATGGCAGAATGGAACTTTTCTACAAAAAGGAAAATGTGTGGTTTGGGAACACAAAGAAGAAAACTATGTTCATCAGAACTACGTTTATATAATACCCCTTTTTGGAGGACAAACATGCGTTGCAACTTTTCGTCTATAGCTAAAGACTCTTTGATTTTGACCAGCTATTCATCCCGAGCCTGATGATGTTCCATACGAGACAAAACGTCCTGAAAAGAAGAAGGGAGTTTTCGACAATTGAAGATGGTAAAACACTTATCTTCGGGTGTAGGTAAGCGAACACATGCGTGTCTAGACAGTGCATCTGCTACCACATTTTCACATCCCGGAACATGTTTTACTTGAAATGCAAACTCTTCTAGAGCCAGAGCCTATCGGGTGACCCTTGGTGATAGTAAGCGGCAGGTATTTAAATAAATTATAGCCTTACAATCAGTATGAAGAACAAACGCATTTCCCAATAAATAAGTTCTCCATCTCTGAATAGCCCACAATGCTGCTAGGACTTCTTTTTCGAACGCACTATAGCGCCTTTCACGTTCTAAGAATAACCGTGATCCATAGGCGACCACCTGTCGCTGGGTATCTACCAGCTGGAAGAGAACTGCCGCAATGCCTATGTCACTGGCATCCGATTGTAAATGCCAGGGTAACTTTGGATCAGGATGGTAAAGAAGTACTTCTTGTTGCAGGTCAGTTTTGACATTTTGAAACGAGGCTTCCTCCTCCGATCCCCATCTCCACCTAACTTTTTTTTTCAGCAGCTGGGTTAATGGCGCAACGACTTCAGAAAAATTGTAAGTGAAAATCCTATCGTACTGACAGACACCCAAAAACTTTTGCACTTCTTTGGTATTTTGGGGGCGACGGTAATCGATTATTGCCTGAATACGCTGGGGATCTGGACGTACGCCACAGTCACTCAAAACATAACCCAAATAAGGAATTTCACTTTGAAAAAATCGACATTTTGATAACCTCAGAGTGAGTCCTGCCTCTTTCAACCGATGAAACACAATTTGCAAGTGTCTCAAATGTTCTTCTATCGAAGAACTCATAACAAGGATATCATCCACATAGGCGACCACAAACCCCTTGCTTTCCTCTCCCAGAATAAGGTCCAGGCAACGAGTGAAAGCACTTACAGCTGTTCGAATGCCAAAAGGAAGTACGCAGAATGCGTAAGTTTTGGTTCCTACCATGAACCCTGTATACTGTTGATCTTCTTCTTTTAGGGGAATTTGCCAGTAGCAATGTGTTAGATCCAGTGAGCTGAGTATGGTTTTGCCGGACATCATTTTAATAATTTCATCAATAGGCCGGGGCAACTCAAAGTCTGGTTCCATCACCGAGTTCAACCGACGAGCATCAAGACACACGTACTGTACCATCTTTCTTCACCGTAGTCATTATGGGCGAAACATATTTGGTTGGGCAACGTTTTATTACTCCCCAAGCTTCCATTTTAGTTATTTCCCTTTGGACAGCTTCTCGATGTGCAAGTGGAATGGGGTAGGGCCTCACAAAAAATTCTGACCGGTCTGTCAGTCTTATTGAATTAACATATGTAGAAGTGCGCCCAGGTTTGTCAGAAAAAAGGCAAGTGTACTCTTCCAATAGATTTTGTAATATATTTTTGCTTTCTTCCTCTAGGCAACCAATATCAGTAACTTTGGAGAAATCATATTCATTTTGGACTTTTATATCCCCTGGTATACTAGGAGAAGGTTTTTCAAATAAAGTACAAACATTTAATGAGTCCTGAGTCCATAAAAAATCATGCTCATTATCCAATTCAGGAACAATTATTTTCTTAGTACCAACATAGATAGATATATTACATTCGGACAAACTAATATTTCCACGAAACAAACGCAAAAAATCACATCCTAACAGGACAGGATAAGACAATTCTGGTATTACCAAAAATTCATGCGATAAATTTATATGCTCTACTTTGAAGGTAAGTAGGGCTTGCAGTGATACTTTCTTGTATTTAGATTTGAATGCCCCCATTACCCGAACTCCTGTGGTGTTGAAATGAGGGATTATGTGATGAAAATCTTCTAACTGTGCCCAGACATTATCTGAAATGGCAGAGACCGTACTCCCGCTATCTACTAATGTTGGGAGTTTATACCCATAACAGTTGAGGAGAATAATCGGTGATCTACCATCAGATAATGTATGGTCGAAATCACATTCCTCCAACATATCTTCCACAGGATAGTTTGGAGCGGTAACATTTTTAGCTCGCTGCAGAATAGCCCTCACATTCGAGCCTCCATGTGAGGGTCTTCGTTTCCCGTAATTTCCATATCTTCAAACTCCAAATTAGAAATATTAGGTTCTTTTTTATTTTCCCACACCCTATTTTTATTTTCAAAAGCTCTATTTCTATCATCAGACCATTTTGCCTACATAGATTGTTTATTTAACCCCCCTTGTCTGGTAAGATATGTATCTTTTGGGTTGGAAAATATTTTTATTTTTCTTGGGGTGTTTTTAAAGTATTCGTCTGCATGTCGTAATCTAACCATAGCCTGTGATAATGTACTTGCGCCCAGTAGTGAACCTGCAACGTTAGGGGGAAAACGTGAGGCTATGATAGTAATAAGGTCAGTTGGGCTATACTGAGGTTGGAGATGCTTTGCCTTTGAAACCCAGTAATTGAAGTGGTCCACAAAAAGACCCTCTGTATACCTGGCACTTTCTAATTGCAATTTTATTTTATTTTGTATTCTTGGATGCCAAAAGTTTTCGACAAAAGCAATTTTGAAAGTTTCATAGCTCTCACATAAATCGGAAAAAGCATTCCACCATAATTTGGCCGAATTTTTAAAACAGCCATTTAGCAAAATTTTTACTTTACCAAATGAAGCTCTACTTAGATCTATACTTCCTTCCAAATATTGTAGAAAATCTAACGGTTGCAAATCATTTTCATCTCCAAAAGAGGGAAGAAGGTTTCTTAACTCACTGAGAGAAAAAATATCTGTTCTTTGAGATTGAACTTCGCCTAAATTTTGAAAAGTAGGTGCATCATTGGGGCCTGATCTTACAGAGTTATTTTGATATCTATAATTAAAATTATTATCCCTATGTGTACTGAAATTATTTGAATTATTTCTAGTTTGCTGCTGTAATATTGATGAAACAACTTGAGTAATAAGGGGAGTCAGATCTTGTGTCGATTTGAACAGCTGGGGGTTGCTTAATGTATTTTCTCTTGGCTGCACATTTTGTGGAGCTAAGTTGGAGATTGAGCCAAAATAACGTGTGGCCCCCATATGAGAATTTTGCCCTGCATCGAAAGTTCGACCCCTAGGACCATTTCCTCCCTGAGTTGATATAGGAGGTGGAGAAAAACTGGGTCGTTCTTGATCTGATTCCATGTTTTTTAACACCTCGGTAATGGGGGTGCGATTTCTCAAAGAAGTGGCTTTAGGCACTGCCCCTTGTGATTGTTTATCAACGTTACTACTGGATTGAAGGTGCCCTTGCACTTCTGAAGTTATTTTAAAGGTCCTACCTTGTTCTTTTTCAGATGACTCACTTTCATCCAGTGTTCCATTATGCAATCTCTCGTAGTTCAGGGATTTTCGAGCCCTCAGGTTGTAATCGTTTGGAGTATGTTGCATTATGGGGATCCTAACCGAGTGTAGAAGTACCGCAAAATCAGCCCTACTTGTTGGTCGCCACGTTGTGCCAGAACTCTTTCTCAGGGTAGTTTTATGGGTTAGCTGATTTCAAAGAAAAATACCAGTGCTTTCGACTCTGCTAGGATACCAGGAGTGCATATATTTTATTGATGTTCCACAATAACTAAAATTATTAAATACAACGGTAACTTTAGTCCTAAACTTCAATACCTACATTACTGGAGTGAACCAGATTAAACAAAAACAATACCTACCTAAAATTGACCAGGCACCAATATCCAAAAATATTCACAAATATTTAGTATAAGGTAAAAACCAAAAGGTTCAACATCTAGTTATGACGGAAAATATTCAGAAGGAAGTATGCGTATAATGTCTAGTTGATAATAAAAGAATCATTCCAACAACGTATTTCGTTTTTTTTTTCTGCCCGAGCCTTTTTTATCACTTTTCATAAAAAAGGCGCCATAGACAGCGGTTCCAAGTAGCAAACTAGTCTCCAAGGTAGATAACCCTTCAAACCATTGAAAGAATTGCGGGTTGCCGCGCTTGTGGCGGGAGTCGAGAACATATTTTACGGAATATGTTTCAATCAACCAAGTATAGAAATGCTTCGCTACATCTCATAAAAAAAGTCAAGTGTGGTCATATCGGGAGACCTAGCTGGCTATTCAATTGCTCCTCTGCGCCCAATCCATTTATCAGGAAAAGTTTCATCTAGATATGCCCGTACCACACGTCCAAAATGTGTAGGAGCCCCATCTTGTTGAAACCATATTTGTTCTGCCAGCAAATTGGTATTGTTATTATTCGGGAATAATCGTCTAAGCTCTGGAATAATATGCTGTTGTAAAAGTGACAAATATCGTTCAGAGGTCAAATTTCCGTTAATAAAATAAGGTCCTATGACGTGTCCACCAATAATGCCACACCAGACATTTACTTTTTGTGGCCGTTGAGTGTGAACTTCCTCAATCCAATGTGGATTTTGGTCTGACCAATACCAATACCAGTGCCCGTTTAAACAAAATGTAGATTCGTCAGAAAACAATTTGTGGTTGACAAAGTTGACATTTTCATTTAATTTATCCATAATAACTTTACAGAACTCGATTCTACAATCAAAATCGTCGAATTTTATACGGATGGAATTTTTGCAGTTTGCAAATTTTTTGAATGGAACATCGACTCATGTTATGATTCAAAGCCCCCTGTTGTGCTGAATTCATTGGATTTTCCACCACATCTAACTTGACATTCAAAGAATTTTCTTCATTTGTAACGCTTACTGATCTTCCACTTTTTGGTCGATCTTTGACACCTCCAGTTTCATGAAAACGCTGCAATGTTTTTGAAACGGTTGATTTAGAAATGGGTTCCCGATTGGGATGCAATTCATTAAAAATATCCACTACCTGGTCACAACTTCGTCTTCTATCACCGTATCCTATGATCATTAAAATTTCAATACTGATACTGAGCATCAGATAAACGTGCTATTTTTGCGCGAAAAGTATTTACACTAAATGTATTTTTGACATGTGTTGTTAAGATCATCACTGTTAGATAAAAAAACGACGCGGAGCTGGAAACTTTCAAAGGTAACTTGATGGACTATGAACTTAATGGACTAAAACATTTTTGGATAATTTATTAGAAACTTATTTTCAAAATTCGATATCTCGAAAACTGTTGAATATAGGAAATGATGTGCTGAATAAATTTTGTTCAGAATTTTGAGAAAAATTGAAATGTGAAATAATATCCCCATAATACCCCCTTAGAGAAAAAGCAACTTTATTTCGTCCTGACTTTTTGACTGACCCTGTATACTTAATTTTTCGTTAATATGATGGATTTTGAAAAACCCTAGAACTTTTGTATTTCAACATTTTTCGCTAGCTATCTTACTTTAGGAAATAGTCGACCGTTTCCACACATATCAGCGACCCTGTATAGGTTACAAAAGCTGTGATATTGAGGGAAAAGAAAAATCAGGGTAATTATAGTTTATATAGATATAGGTTGCAAATTATTCTTACGGCTTATCTTAGTTTGGTTCCGTTATTTTCTAAGAGATGGTGCTAGTGCACTTTCTTTACAAAAAGTCAATAATATTAACTCAATTAACTCTTATTCATAGTGTTTTCAGTTCATCGCATTACTCAAGATGTAGAAATTTCACAGTTTTTGATGAAACGTTTTGCTCATGTTAAAATTTCAAAATTGAAATAATTCATAATCAGGATTATACCTCGGTTCAACCAACTTCAGGTTAAAATTTGAATAAGTTTTGATTTATCTTTAAATAAATGTGGAAATGATTTGTACAATTTTTTTACTCTTCTCTTTCCCCTCGGGTACATGTATTAGGTTGAAAATTTGAAAACTTAATCAGCAATGACATTTCGAACAATTTTCTTCAATTTTAATGTTTTCTTGACTTTAATAGGATCATATTTTCTCCAGATTCATTGTTTCAAGTCAAGTGGCGCCTGGGTAAGTTTCAAATTTCGTTAATTTACGAGGCTTGTTTGGTAAGTCCGTGACTTTTTAAATTTCCCGCGCAGTAACTTTAAATGCAACACTGCTGCTGTCAACCACCATCTTTCAATAGACTACTGTCAAATTTTGAGCAAGCTGCGACATTTGGTTTGTGTTTGACAGCAATTAGAAGCAGACAACCTCGTGAATTTTAACAAAAATGGAAAAAAGTGAATTTCGTGTGTTGATTAAGCATTATTTTTTGCGTAAAAAAACCATAACTGAAACCAAGGAAAGACTTGATAAATACTATGGGAACTCTGCACCATCAATTTCAATGGTTAAGAAGTGGTTTACTGAGTTCCGTTGTGGTCGTACCAGCACAAGTGACGCCGTATGTTCAGGTCGCCCAAAAGAGGTCATCACGCCAGAAATCGTCGATAAAATCCATGGAATGATATTGGACGATCGGAGAATAAAAGTACGTGAGGTAGCTGAGGCTGTAGGCATCTCAACTGAGCGAGTACATCACATTTTACATGAATATTTTGACATGAAGAAGCTATCCGCGAGATGGGTGCCGCGATTGCTCACACTCGACCACAAGCGCAACCGTGTGACCACTTCAAAGGAGTGTTTGGCAAAGTTCAATCGCAATCCGGGCGAGTTTTTACGCCGTTATATAACCGTAGACGAAACATGGATCCATCACAATACCCCAGAGACCAAGGAACAATCAAAACAGTGGGTGTCAACTGGTGAACGTGCACCAAAGAAGGCTAAGGTGCGTCTGTCAGCCAACAAGGTTATGGCCACAGTTTTTTGGGATGCACGCGGTGTCATTCATATAGATTACTTAGAGAAGGGTAGAACGATCAACGGCGAATATTATTCAGAGCTTTTAGACAGATTCGATATTGATTTGAGGCAAAAACGACCACATTTAGCGAAAAAAAAAGTGCTGCTTCATCAAGACAATGCACGAGTGCACACGTGTGTAGTCACTATGGCAAAAATTCATAAATTGGGCTACGAACTACTACCCCATCCAGCATATTCTCCAGATTTAGCCCCTTGCGACTATTTTCTTTTCCCAAACCTGAAGAAATGGCTGGGTGGTAAGAGATTTGGGTCGAATGAAGAGGTTATAACCGAAACAAACGCCTATTTTGAGGGCCTTGAGAAAACCTATTATTTGGAAGGAATAAAAAAACTGGAAAAACGCTGGACTAAATGTATTGATCTAAAAGGAGATTATGTTGAAAAATAAAACGCTTATTTGCCAATTTTTTTTTTCTTTATTCAAATAGTCACGGAGTTACCAAACAGCCCTCGTATGAAGCTTATCATAATATCTAGCATATCGCGATGCTTTTTCTCTAAAAATTCTTCCCTTGTTAACGAAATATCAGGCTCTGCATCACAGGTGCATTTACTGCCAAGAATAGTACGTTAAGATGTCATTAGTAATTAGTATCTCCATTGTCTAAATAGAAGATAGTCAATGCCTGTGGAAAAGGTATTGGACGCAAACATGCATATTTAACGTCATTTTAATGCAGGTTTCTTCGAAAAACCCTGATTTTAATGCTGTTCCATTGTTTACGACATGAATATCCTTAGGACTGACATTAACGACTCATGGTCCATTTTCATTAACACATAACAAATTAATTATCTCCTTACTCTTTTCTACCTGGGCCCTGTTTAGGGCGATAATGTGGGTAGGCTGCGGTGAAAACCGGCAGATATCGTTGATCATTCAGCATGTAAGGATTCTAAATAATTGGGTTTCCCACCTTTGCATAGTGCAAAATTTCCGTATCGTTCAGATTAGGAAATTGTGATTGCATTCCAAGAAATAGTATACAAATGTAGAAAAACTTTTTCTTAGTCTTAGTTGAGAAAGCTTCACTGTCATGGAATTAGAGGTATTAATCAGAACTGGTTTTCTACGTACCTAGCAGACAGGCATAAAATTGTGAAGCAAGGTAACCAGTATTCAGGTTGTGGAATCATTAAAACGGGTATACCTCAAGGCTCGGGTCTAGGACCAATACTATTCCTCTTGTTTATAAATGACATTACCCTCCTACCGATTACTGGTTTATTTACACTAATGGCTGATGACGCAACAATAAGCTGGTCGGACAGACACCGTGATAACCTCCACCATAACATGTCTAAAGACCTAGCAGTGGTTACAGAATGGTGTGCAGCTAATAAAGCCACATTCAATTTTAATAAAACGCAGACTTTGACCTCCAAAGGTAGCTAGCGGGACATTATTGTAAATGTCCATACCATTGAATCCAGCAGCATTCGCCTACGGCTCATGTTGCAAACTTCATATTCGTGGGAAATGAATATCATTCCGTGCTAGTTATATAACATACTATTCATTTTGTATATAGATCTTTCAAATATCATTCCATAATCTTTCGAGGACACATGTTATATGGAATTTTAGAATGAACCATACTATCCTTCCCACGAATGAGAAGCAAAACTGTCAATTTGGAAAACGTATGAAGCTCATATACAGGGTATTTCACAAGTTATCCGAAATTGTTTAACCTATGCACTACTAAATAAGAGTCGATTGCTATAAAAAATGCAAGAAAGGTACAACATAAAACGAAATAACATTTGTTTGGGTTCCATATATTTGAAATATTCCACGGTAAATAGTTCAGAATATTCGTCTCGAAGACATGTGTTCATAGAATTTTTTGTTAAATGCATCAATAAAATGAACCTCAAGCCTAATGAACCTTTACATTTATGAAAAATAAATTGCAAAACTCTTTTAAATCGATAGATTGTAGTCTGAAACGTCCATTTAACAAAGAGTTCCACTATATTTTTATCATTTTGAAAGAATATCTCATTTGGAAGTGTGCCGCTGACGTCACGTTCATCGGAAACAACCCCCACCATAATCGATGTTCCGAAACATTCAATACCGTTCTCAAAAATATAGATTCTAGCTTGGTATAAGCCATTGAGAAATAATTGAAACTTCGTTCTACTCAAAAATATAGATTCTAGCTTGGTATAAGCCATTGAGAAATAATTGAAACTTCGTCACTTCATCAACTCATAGAAAAAAATCCACATATTAGCTACTTTTGATTGTATTTGTAACTTTCAAATTTCCTGAACGTACCATCCTTTCGATGAAGAACGAGCATTGATAACACCGCAAATCATTAGGACAATTCTCATGCAACAAAAGTGATCTCGAGATTTGAGGTTAATGTTTGTTTTTTTACATTCGACATTTAACTGATACATTCATTAATACTGTAGCGAGGTGTT
Organism: Chrysolina oricalcia; assembly: GCA_944452925.2. NCBI lineage: Eukaryota > Metazoa > Arthropoda > Insecta > Coleoptera > Chrysomelidae > Chrysolina > Chrysolina oricalcia. Next base: position 23,361,613 of record OX101808.2, read on the forward strand.
ATTATGACCGATCTGGGGCCCTATTCTCAAATGTCGACTATCATATGTCGCATGCGACAAAATATGTCCATCGCCTTTCTCGAATATGCATTGAAAAGAGATGGAGATATTTTGTCGCATGCGACATAGGCAAGTAGACATATGAGAATCGCATCCCTGGTGTGAATATATTTGTGTATCCACCACCATCCATTTAGGTGTTATGCAACAATGAATCAAGCCACATTTTTTAATAATTGAGCTATCACAGTCATTGGAATCGGAAAAGTGTTATTCTACAATAAGCAAAAATGATTCAACCCGCAATTGTGAGGGGGCTCCATCCACTGACGATAGTATTAAGCCACATTCCACCATTCCATGATCTGCTAAACTATTTTGATATTTTTTACGAAACTAGCTGACTGTGGCTTGACCCATTATTGCATAACATCATCCAAATATGGAAAGGCTTCGTGAAGGGAAGTTCGGATAATTTACCGAGGGTAGATTATGAGATGATTGACTCTTTCTATTCAACAAATATGAATTTATTTATTGTAATGACTAAAATTTAAAATCGTTCCTTGAACGCTTCTTGAAAACAGTAATATTCAGTTGGAAATGTTCTTTACAAAAACATAATTATATTTCCGCTTTTTACACAAGGTTTATTCATAGCTTCGAACCACATTTTACAATGCGCTTCATAGGTATTTAGGAGCATAAAAAATTATTTATTAGAATATTCACTGGTGTTCAGACAACCAGGTACGAAGCACCTTTTCGACATGTTCACAGTTATTGCAGAGATACAGATACAGGAATTAGGAAAAAAATTTAGAGCACAAACAACAAAAATATTTCAAAACTTTGAAAACCGCATTAACCTCAAAAATAAATCAAGTAGGGCCTGTTCGTTTGCAGCATACATATTTGATGGAACTGCTCTACTTGTATTAAAAATTGAAGTAGGCAAACTAGTTAAACAGAGACAAACGATTCTTATTGATGCTCCGTGAAACAGACGAACGAACTCATCTGGTATCAAATAACAACTGTCATACGACACATTATATTCAAATGAGAATTTGAGATTCCTCGCTGCACAACTTTTACAACGTTGCCAAGTCTAGTTTTGACGAACGTGACGTCACGAAACCACTTTTCTTCTGAATATAGAGAAACTAGCGGCCAGAAAAAATAAATAATAATTCCCTAGTGATATTAGCGTATACACTTCCTAATTACAGTGTTATCTCATATGTCGTGGAAAGGTCCATTACTTTGAAGAAATCATCAGCAAAAGTCACTATTTTTGATTCTCCGGAATTCCACGCTAGTAGAAATATCAAGAAGCAGGACGGGTGCAGCTTCATGAAAAAAAGAACATCTTGTATATAGTATTTTAGTCTGATTCAAGAGATGCTAATATTGGACTTGATCTTTGTTTCCTTTGAAATGTTTGGAAATTAATGAAATTCCACCCCTCACTTTTTTGGATATCACCAAATTACTGCTAGATTTGGACTCACCCTGTATATAATGGGTATGTGCAGGAATTATTATACTTTTTGGTGGATTTGTATCGGCCATATGAATGATCGATGCATAATTGATTTGGTTTATATATTCGAAAAAATGTCTTCACAATTGCCATTTGAAATTTTGTAAAAGTCACTTCAGGTCCCTGTATAATAAAACAGTCGAATTCAGAGCTTTGGCACAATGGAGACAGTTTAATCAGTATCGCCAGTTGAATAATATACAGGGTGTCCCACGAAGATTAGGACAGGGAATATCTCGGAACTGGAGAGTAGTAAAGAATTGTTATTTTGGGGTTGTGAATTAAAGCAATTGGTGTAGCTTTTTAGTTATTATGTTACCCAATGAGCTTTTTGTTTTCGGTCACGTGACTTCAGATTCAAAATTATTAATAGGACAACCTGTATATTTTGGCATTTCTATATTCCTCCCGATAAAACGATTCCAACAAACTATCACACTTGTGGTAGTTCAAGAACTACAGGTACTTCAATATCCTTTGTCCCACGACGTTTTTTAATGAAGTATGGATGATAAGTATAATTTTGCTTTGTTTTAATCATCACAAGAAATATTGGACTGCCCAAATATACAGGGTGACCCCAAATCTAAATAATTTGGCAACTGCTCGTTTCAGAAGTCGTGGGACGAAAGATATTGAAGTACCTGTATATCTTGAAATAATCGTTTTAGACCACAAGTGTGATAATTCGTTGAAATTATTTTATCAAGAGGAATGTAAAAATGCCAAAATATACAGTTTTTCCCATTAATAATATTTGAATCTGATGTTACGTGACCGAAAACAAAAAGCTCATTGGATTACATAATATCAAAAGTTGTACCAACTGCTTTAATTCAGAACCCCAAAATTACAATTATCCACTACTTCGAGTTCCGATATATTACCTGTCCTAATATTCGTGGGACACCCTGTATAAAAATTCGAGCAAAGTACCCCGCAAACTCCTTATGGAATTTGGATACCGGTGGATTTTTTTGAACTTTTGGTATGATGTAGTCCAAGTAATTCTCAACAAATGTTACTATTGCGCCAACCCAAAAAAAATGAACAGTTTTGCTGCTAGGGGGCGTTGAAATCACCCTTTGAGCAGATTAGACTATTTATTTTTGAATCCGGTAACAATATTTTCACTTGTTTCATTGTTGCTAATGCTGCACATAATTGTGCTGTTTTATGAAAAAAATTCTTAACCCACCCCTTATACTCCCCCAACTCTTATTACGAAACGCAAAAAAAAATTTATCGAGTGCCTTTAAATGTATCGTCGAATGTTTAAATATGCCTGAATAGAAAAAATAGCAGTTTTTCATGATCATCCCCCCTCCCCCCTTGTTTCCGCCTATAATAATGAATATTCTATTCTGTGATTTCAACGCCCCCTATAAAGGGCAATTCAAATTCGACCCCCCACCATTGGGATCTCCTAAACTACAGGAGATACGTCGAAGCTTAAATTGGGACAAAGTTGCGTATTCTGGTGCTTAACAAAATACTGTTTTGAAACTTGGAAAATTCCGAGTATTTCCGGAAATATCGGGAAAAAACTGAAAATCGGAATTTTCGTTTTTATTTTTTTCTATCGTTATTTGACAGTTTTGCTTCTAGGGGGCGTTGAAATCACCCTTTGCGCTGATTAGACTATTTATTTTTTAATCCGGTAATAATATTTTCACTTGTTTCATTGTTGCTAATGTTGCACAATATTGTGATGTTTTATAAAAAAAATTCCTACCCACCCTTCTTCCCCTAAACTCCTATTACAAAACGCAAAAAAAAATTCTCGAATACTTAAGTGTATCGTCGAATGTTCAAATATGCCTGAATAAGGGAAATAGCATTTTTTTATATCTCCCCTCCCCCAAAGGGCACAAAACGAAAAAATTTCGGTGGATTTTTCTGAATTTTTAATATGATGCAGTTCAAGTTATTTTGAATAGAAATTAATTGGGTGACAAACTCCAAAAATGAATAGTTTTGATGCTATACAGGGCAATTCAAATTCGACCCCCACCATTGGGATCTCCTAAACTACAGGAGATAAGTCGAAGCTTAAATTGTGGCAAAGTTGCGTATTCTGGTGCTTAACAAAATACTGTTTTGAAACTTGGAAAATTCCGAGTATTTCCGGAAATATCGGGAAAAAACTGAAAATCGGAATTTTCGTTTTTATTTTTTTCTATCGTTATTTGACAACATAGCTCAAAACCAAAAGTACATTTTCATTGATACTTTTTTTCAGCCACACGTTTTCATGTTCAGATTAACTATCCGACGTTTCGTCTTCTGGCATTCATCATCAACTTTTTTTCTGTTATGGGCGCCATATTGCTTTTTTATACAAAAAAAATAGTGATTATCATTCTGATTTCATTTGATGTATAATTTGTTATGATTTGCACTTCTGAAACCACAGATATTAAAAAAAAAACAAATTCATCTGAGATGGTCACGACTCCATCGAAAAATTTTGTTTAATAAACACTAGTTGTCATAACTCATTAAACATCATAAGTTTGGACAAATACTTCAGTCGAAATGTCCTCACTCTCAAATGAAGAAAAACGAGACATGTTGAAACTTTATTATAAATTTGATAGGAATAGTACGAAAACAGCACAAATTTTTTTTGAATTATATCCGGAAAGACAACAGCCGTATAGAACATTATTCAGAATTTTGGACAAACAGTTGGCTGAGTACGGTGCGTTTCAAAAACCAAGAATGAAATATGGAAGCAGAATGGAACAAAATATTAGACGTAACTTATTAGCCGAGGTAAAATAATTGTTCATTCCATATTCCAAGAAGTATAATTATTTTTGATACTTTTTTAGATAAATGCAGATCCTTCCAAATCAACACATCAAGTCTCGGCAGAAATGGATGTGCCACAGACGAGCGTTTGGAGGGAATTCAAAAAAGTGGTTTGAAATGTTATAAGATACATATTTCACAAAAATTACATCCAGGTGATCCTGAGAGAAGGATGGAATTTTGTAGCTGGCTCTCGAATAGGGTAGACCCTACAAACTTCTTGAAAAACATTATTTGGACCGACGAGAGTACTTTTTCGAACTGTGGTGTTTTTTATAGAAATAATGTGCACATTTGGAGTGAAAATAATCCACGACACTTCAGAAAAGTCAGACCACTAGTTCGGTTTCGTTTGAATGTGTGGGCTGGAATTTATGACGACCGAATACTTGGACCTCATTTCTTCTCAAATACTTTGAACGGGGAAACCTATCTTCGGTTCTTAAGAAACGAATTCGAAGAATATATGGATACGTTTCCCCTTGTTAATTATAACAGCTGCTGTTTTCAGCATGACGGGGCTCCTCCACACAATAAAAGAGCAGTTAGCGAATATTTACACCAAAGATTTCCTAATAGGTGGTTAGGAAATTCTGGACCAGTGAGGTGGCCGGCAAGGTCACCTGACCTTACAGTTTTGGATACTTTCTTGTGGGGCACTTTAAAGAACAGAATCTATGGAGAGCAAGAATATGACACAGTAGATGAACTTAGAGACAATATCATCACGCAATTCAGGTCTATCAGAAGAAGGGATATTGTTAGGGCTGTTCTTAATTTGAGACGACGAACTCGGTTATGTATGCAAGAGGAAGGCTATCATTTCGAACACTTGTTGTAATACTTTTTGTGAATTTTTTACAAACACATGATTTCATTCTTGTTTTTTGAAACGCACCGTACTCAGCCAAGTGTTTGCCAAAAATTCCGAATAATGTTCTATCCGGCTGTTGTCTTTCCGGATATAATTCAAAATAAATTTGTGTTGTTTTCGTACTATTCCTATCAAATTTATAATAAAGTTTCAAAATATCTCGTTTTTCTTCATTTGAGAATGAGGACATTTCGACTGAAGTATTTGTGCAAACTTATGATGTTTAATGAGTTCTGACAACTAGTGTTTATTAAACAAAATTTTTCGATGGAGTCATGACCATCTCAGATGTAGTTGTTTTTTTTTAATATCTGTGGTTTCAGAAGTGCAAATCATAACAAATTAAACATCAATGAAATCAGAATGAGAATCACTATTTTTCTGTATAAAAAAACAATATGGCGCCCATAACAGAAAAAAAAGTTGATGATGAATGCCAGAAGACGAAACATCGGACAGTAAATTTGAACATGAGAACCTGTAGCTGAAAAAAAGTATCAATGAAAATGTACTTTTGGTTTTGAGCTATGTTGTCAAACAACGATAGAAAAAAATAAAAACAAAAATTCCGATTTTCAGTTTTTTCCCGATATTTCCGGAAATACTCGGAATTTTCCAAGTTTCAAAACAGTATTTTGTTAAGCACCAGAATACGCAACTTTGCCACAATTTAAGCTTCGACTTATCTCCTGTAGTTTAGGAGATCCCAATGGTGGGGGTCGAATTTGAATTGCCCTGTATAGCATCAAAACTATTCATTTTTGGAGTTTGTCACCCAATTAATTTCTATTCAAAATAACTTGAACTGCATCATATTAAAAATTCAGAAAAATCCACCAAAATTTTTTCGTTTTGTGCCCTTTGGGGGGAGGGGAGATATAAAAAAATGCTATTTCCCTTATTCAGGCATATTTGAACATTCGACGATACACTTAAGTATTCGAGAATTTTTTTTTGCGTTTTGTAATAGGAGTTTAGGGGAAGAAGGGTGGGTAGGAATTTTTTTTATAAAACATCACAATATTGTGCAACATTAGCAACAATGAAACAAGTGAACATATTATTACCGGATTAAAAAATAAATAGTCTAATCAGCGCAAAGGGTGATTTCAACGCCCCCTGGAAGCAAAACTGTTAATTTTTTTGGGTTGGCGCAACATTGGTTGGGAATTACATGGACTACATCATATCAAAAATTCAAAAAAATCCACCTGGACCCAAATTCCATAACGAGTTTGCGGGGTCCTTTAACGAAAGCCAATTTGCCATTGAAACGGTGCAAAGTCCTTTCAATTCGGATTACATTTCGAAATATTCCTAACTAGCTCTCATCATCTCATCTTTCTGTATGGTTTTCCATTTACTCATCTTTTTTTATGAATTGTAAGAACTTTACCAATTTTCAGAGCACTTGGAAAATACTACTTGTACTATTTTTTGTGAGTCGTTCATCTCGTTTAATTACCATAAACAATTTGAATAACAATAATACGACTTGCACGACCTTCCGCAAAAGAATTACCTACGCTGGCCACTTCACCAGTCACTTTGTTTTGAAATCGTACGGTTACACTTACCCAGTGATCGGTCTTGAAACCTCAACCTCAATATTTCGATTTTATCATTTTTTTCTGCAATTGCGATTCGTAAAATGATTTGTCGATTACCAACGGAATAATGATCTCCAAGGAGCCTTCCGGTAGCGGTTGAGCGCTTATTAAATGAATCCTTGACTCAATTATTTCACTTTTCTTCAGCGTTAAACGGTTTTAATTGAATCAGGAAAAGAACCTCATTGTTATGCATTTGCGAGACCTTCGATTTCGATAATTGGGTATGATATTTTTCAGGTGGAGTGACTACAAAATTGGTTTGAATAGTGATATATTATCGATTAAATTTTATGTAACGAGCGCTTGCAGGTAGAATTGAAAAAATATTTCCCGTAGGAAAACACGTGTTCATGAAGTTTCTTGTTTTTTCAACTCTTGAATAGGTCAATAGAAAGTAAAATAAACAGAGAAAATTGACGGTCATACACATGAAAAAAGGCACTTCTAGGTGAAGTCACCTTAGATGATCTAAGCAGTACATCCAGTAAGAGGTTCAAAATTTCCGCAATGCTGTACATTTCCCGACAAATAAAAAAGGGCACTCGAGGCTCAGAATGGTTGTCTTTCAAGATACGAATGCATTGTAATGTACCATTCTAAGCATCAAGTGTCCTATTTTCATTTGGCTAATATCTCTGCAATAATTTCATTCGTTATAAGAAACTCGCTTCTCCTGCTGTATAAGGACCAATAAGATCGGTGTGTCTCGGTACAGATACAACCCGTGAGTAGTATCTATTGAGATAATTTTACGAACCAACAAAGTAAAAAAAGTACCATTGTCGTGAATTCTTCAATAGTTTTAGATAATGCCTGATAGTCATGAAGTCTGTCAGACTGACATTATAGACCGTCAGATAGTGACAGATTTAGGTGCCCCATTTTCACATACAAGCCTCGAATAGGGTTGAAAAGTACATCGATGTTGAGTAAAATGGAGGGCAATTTACGAGTGGCTCCTGGGGAGAACATATGGAAAATTCGATTTTCCATGGAAAATTTGATTTTCCATATTTTAACGCGAGCCGTGTTCACCTAATCATTAATTAATAGAACCTGGCTTCGGAATACCAAAGGCTTGTTCACCTAATCATTAATTAATAGAACCTGGCTTCGGAATACCAAAGGCTTGAGTGTTGCAGGTTGCTAAAGGGTTAACATAAGGGTGCAATCTTGTGAGGAAAAATCAAGATTTTAATAGATTTTCCCACACAATCTCATCGAAACTATGAAAACCTACATCGTCACCAGACCGAAAAACACAATCGCTTGAGTGGCACGAATGGAAAAGTACATTTTGTCGTCGGAAAATTTAATGGAAATTCTCAGGAAATTCCCAGGAGCCACTCGTAAATTTACCTCCATTTTACTCAACATCGATGTACTTTTCAACCCTATTCGAGGCTTGTATGTGAAAATGGGGCACCTAAATCTGTCACAATCTGACGGTCTATTAATATTAGTAGCAAGATGATATTATATTCTCCGTTGTTGTTTGGATACGTGGTTGCTATGACAAAGTAGTATTACTGGCTCGAAAGGAAGGAACTGCGTAATATCGAGATATACGTCCCTTATTGGTACTAATATTGCAGGAAAGGAAGGTTTCATACGGCGACTGAAATTTATCGATAGGATTGAGAACACTCGTAATTTTACCCCTGATTATTTATTTACATACGTCAGATACTAGTGCAAAGGTTTTTCAGGAATAGCTATAATTCCGTTTATTTACAAAAACTAGAATTCTGAAGAATATCTTCAAGAATTTTGTATTTCTGGGAGAACATTTCTCATAACAAATATTACGTTGAAGACTATTAAGACTATTAAGATAATGATGTTACTGGATAAAAATATAGGTTATGTATCAATGAAGATACAATGACTTGGATTTACTTAATTTGCGCAATCAGACAGCATTGAGATTGACAGTTTGATCAAGATTATTTTTTCCAGAATTACCATAATGTTTTAACGTTAGATTCTAATCTCAACTGGTCCAAACATATGGAGGTGATATATAGTAGATAAGCTGGTACATGTTATGCATTGAAAATAACATCCAAATCGTTCAGTTCAACAATCTTGATGCACTTATATTTTGGATGATTTCATTCTATTTTGAAAAATGGAATTGTGCATTGAGGGTGAGCAGCTGAAGCTCAGAGTATCTTCATTCTTCAAAAGCATGCTATATGGATTCTGTGTAGGTATCTTACAATGTAATGAATCTTGCAGGGACACTTTCAAATCATTGAAAATCTTGACATTTATGAGTTACTATTTTATGCTTTTAAAAATAAATACACGATTCTTGAAACCCGAACTCAACATCACTATACGTTAGATTTAATAATAGACTATTAGGTACCTGTGAAATATAACACAAGCTTATACCAAAAGTCGATATTCTAATGCTTGCAGATGTTTCAATCATCTACCAGATGAAATAAAGAACCACATCAACACACTCCTTCATGAAACACGTTAAGAATATACTTGTTAACAAATGTATGTTATGGATGACATTATTTTGACATAATTTTAAAAAAAATCCTGTTTGTGATGTTATCGTTGTATGTGGTTTCAGTATCTTATTTGGGGAAGGTAATTTTATAATTTTAAAACTTTCCTAACGATATTTTTAATTTTCCACGAGACAATATGTTTATTGCTTCTAATTGTATTTTTCATCTTACTTGTTTATATGTTTGTATTTGTGCGTGTTTATATAAATTATTGAAATATGTTTTTATGACAATATTTCTTGAACGTTGTTTAACATTATGTTTTTACAATGTTTCATGAAATTAATAATCATTTCTATTATTATTATTATTATTGAAGGGCGATAAATGATTCAGAGACAAATTCTTCATATCAACATAGGTTCGCAACCGCTTTATTTCTGATACTAATACTGATTCTACTTCTGGTATGTGAGAATCTTTGTCAATGATAAGTTGTTCTAAATTTTGAGGTTTGTGGAATAGAAGGTAAATTATAGATAGTGCGTTTTGAGGCAATTCAACGTACCATTACTTTAATTTTTTGGAAATCTGACTCTGATTTCTTTTTCAGCTCCATCCAGGATTCGGCATATTGAAAGATCGCTGTATCATCAGCAAAGCAAAGTATTACTCCTGAGGAGTTGATTGATAGGAGACTATTTACGTAAACCGTAAACAAGAGAGGACCCAAAACTGTTCCTTTGTGGAATTCCTTATTTGACAATTCTCGATTTACTAAGGGTGTTATTGATTTGCACAACTTGTGTTTGGTTTGACAAATAACTTTCCAGGAGATGAAGTACTTTATTACGAATACCGTAATGTTTGAGTTCACTTATTAGTTTACCGTGTCATAACGTATCGACCGCTTTGGCAAGATCTACGAATATGCATGAGCACGGTTTATTTTCATTAGGTACTTATTGCTTCTTCCAAAGAAATGCCTTTCTTGAAATCATATTGATTTTCGGAACGAATCTTTTTGAACTTTTTGAAAAAACAATCAAGTCGAATGTTTATGAGATTTTGTAGTGTTTTGGCGATATAGGATGATAGTTTATTACATCAGTTGTGTTTCCGCTCTTATAAAGTGGTTTAATAATGCCTTTCTTCAAAATTTGTGGAAAACATCCTTTATCAAAACATTCATTCATTATATGAGTGAGTGGCAAAGCAATTTGTACAGCTATTTACTTTCTTTAGAGTTTCTGCACAGATACCGTCGAATCCCGGGGATTTTTTAATTTTCATTTTTTTGAAATTGTTTCTACTTCTTGTTCTGTAATTGAATCAAGATACATTGTTTTTCCGCAGGTTGGATAATTTTCTTCAAAAGATTTCGGAATGGTAATTTCTCGCAAATTGTACTAGATAGTATGAGTTGAATTCGTCAGATTTCTCTGTTGTCTGTTCAATCAAGTCATCTTTCAGTTTGATTCTGTCAACTTTTGTATTTGATTTTTCTTGCACACATTTTATCTACCATTTCCCAGACCGATTTTACTGAATTTATGGTATTTTTGATTGACAGAAATCTTGATTATTTTACCTATTATCTCCTACAGAAAAGTCTTTTGAATATTGTGGTTTTTCAATGTGATGATGAAATTTTCCATTGCGTCATTACAATCAGAACGATATCCATAAATTAGTTCCCAGGATTCATCGTTTAGGTTAGATTTGAGATTTTTATAATCAATATACCTGATTTTTAAATTTTTTTAATTACTTACATCAAGTATCTAAAAGAAATGTTCTACACCAAAACTATGTCGATTGATACGTGTTTTGTAAAAAAATATTTTATCAGAGGAGGAGCAATTAAACTATTTCAATATGCAAGAATCTTTGGCAAAAATTATATTCGATGGCGTTAGAAACTCACAACAAACGTAGTTGATAAATTCGTAGTTGTGAACAAGGTGTCTCTTGACAAATTGATGCTTATATAATAAAGAAGTAATAAATCTCGGTTTCTTTATGTCGTACGAATTGAAGCAGATCAATATTTATGACTTACTGACATTTTACTGAAAAATAAGACTTACGCAACTGGTAAATCCTTCTCTCAGTTCGTAAAACGGTTAGTTTTGATGGAAAAACGCTTATCGAGAAAAATTGACGTGGTTTGGTGTTTGGGATTTTTTAATGTTTTTGAAGTATATCAATTATTGATAATTGGAGAATAAAATAATCACATACAGGTCTCTACTAATGAAATTACTCACCTTATACGTAACTTTTATTTATCATTTTTAAAATAATATTTCACATTTCCGTCTACTGCATTTAATAATGTGTATTAGACCGGGAGGCCAAGGTTTTTTTATATATGCCATGATCTTGAAAAAATTGCTTTAATCGACGTCTTTTTTGAGTATATTTACAATTATTTAGCATTGAGTACCTGGACCAAAGAGTGTTTGGCTTTCATGTTTTGGAAATTTCTACGAAATAAGCCAAAAAATGGCATGTTTTAATGTTTTAATTCCCTTCTTTTGGCACCAGTTTTCAAACAAAATATATTGTTTTCATACCAATAACGGGATTTTGACGGTAGTAGATCCAAATTTGCAGTTCTGGCCGCTTCCAAAACTGACTCTGGCAAATCTTCGTCTGAAGAATTCATGAAAAATTATCTTACTAGAAAAAGCTGCGACGGTAAAATTAGTTCTGACAAGGTAGTGTTTTGACCGACAGGTTTAATTTTTCTTTGTTGCTATGGTGATCGAAAGTGACAAATAAAAAATGTCAGATGTTTATCATTGTTTGACAGTCACTTGATGAGGCTTATACCAGGGCCATTGAAACATTATTCAAACATACTTGACACATTTTCTTTTTATTAAAAATTATAGCAGAATTTTTTAAACTACGACCATATAAATATATTTTTTTAATATTTAAATGTCAGTATACTCTCCAAAAACTGAATAAATTTACTCTTCCGCACTAGCTTTTCGAATTTCAGCAAAAATTCATTAATCAAATGTAAATTAATATTCACCGAGGAAATTAGTTGCAAGTGCATTTGCATATATGCGCTTTGCCAATTACCGTATAATATTAAGATAAATAATTCATATGCACCTCAGCCGTGGTACATATCAAAGTAGGTTACGAATAGTGTTGAAATAAATGCAACAAAAATGATCGTCCCTGACTAAAATATTGCTAAACTGAGGATTTAATAACAAGTAAATAAACATCCACTTGCTGGAGAAAGCAAACTACAAGGCTGTTGAATTGCATCCGCTGGTTTATTAATTACCGTGATTGGTTATTAGATTGATACATGAATTTTGTTCGGTTTAAGGGTTCCGTGGAATTTAGGAAATAATATAACTAATTTTCTAGTATGGGAATTCACAAAATGTTTGCGACTGGAGAACGCAGAAAATCAATTAATGTCGTAGAATTTTGTGGGTGTATAAGACACATGCAGTTTGATGAGTGTCATACAGTACTGTCAATTATTTCTGTGAGATTCTTGCCAATGAAAGGATCCCACCCCGCACGAAGAAATAATATGAGAAATTGGCTCTCGGTCAAATTGGCTGAAATTTTATCATGTTATAGTGGGTCGTTAGAAAAATGTGAGAGTTTGAATGATTTTTTATGTGTCCTTTCTGAGAAATAAGCGGTCAGTTCTTAAAAACGTCGTACTGTTGTGTGCATAAACAGGTCGTACAAGGTACGACACCAATTGAGGAATTGCACTAAAAAATGTTGAAAGCGCGTTTCTGACAAAAATTGTTTGAATTTTGAATCTACTTGTCAAATCGATAAGAAGTTTAATGATTAAGATTGACAAGACAATATTCTATAACTGCTGTACGACTTCTTTATGCACACAACTGTAAGTACTTGGGTGTGATTGACAGAGAAAAGTAACTGTTAGTCGAAATCTTATTGATGACAGTACATTATGGTGAATACAAGGAATAGTAAAAAAGTTGTTTTTCGGAATTTTTATTCTAGAACTATTCCAGATCCAATAAGTTATATTTTGACAAGACACTGAAGTTTGAGTCTATTCTAGCTGCTGATAAGAACAAGTTTTGTTTCTTGATGACTCTCTGTTTGAAATATGGATTTCTTAAAATTTAGGATTATACCCCTATACTAAAAGCAGTTGACAGGTCATTTTTTAATACAAAAAAATTATCTATCACTGCTGATGATTGAACAAAAAATAAGGTAACATTCTGATGAATTCAGTTGTTCAATGTCACCTTTCATTTAAATACAGGGTGCGATACAATTTTTTGTTAGGTTATTTACGATGCTGTTATTCAATATGTATATATATAGAAAGGGTAGTCGTTGCTGACTAGTTAAGAATAAAACCAGTTAATATTGGGGATTGCAGCAAAGTCAAAAGTGTACTCTTTTATAGAGTTTATTCCAAGCTTTCGTAAATTTTATTTACATCTTCAGGGAACTACAAAGAATTATTATGTCAATTATACATTTTGATGTTATTAAAATTTTACTTACAACTATAGTGAGGTTAGTTGACATGTTCTTAGTTCTTTGGAGAGTGACATTACAGCTTAAAATTGTAAATAATAAGGAAAAAATACTTTACGAATATAAATAACAGAAAATTTTTAAATTTCAGTCGAAAAACAAAAGACTTGTTGATTGTATCCAAGGGACACAAATCAGTTGTCAATAGAAAAGAAATCTGTAATTTTCAAGTCAATGTTACCAACTGTAATCTTGTACCAACTGTAATGAAAAAATTACATTTCCAATTGAGTAGTTATGGGGATATTATTATTCATATGGAGAGTGTGGTCTTATTGTCGTTAGACCACACTCTCCATATGAATAATAATATCTCCATAACTACTCAATTGGAAATGTAATTTATTCCTAACCTACAAAACAACAGTCGTATATTTCAACAGTTGGTACAAGATTACAGTTGGTACAAGATTACAGTTGGTAACATTGACTTGAAAATTTCAGATTTCTTTTCTATTGACAACTGATTTGTGTCCCTTGGATACAATCAACAAATCTTTTGTTTTTCGACTGAAATTTCAAAATTTTCTGTTATTTATATTCGTAAAGTCTTTTTTTCTTATTATTTACAATTTTAAGCTGTAATGTCACTATCCAAAGAACTAAGAACATGTCAACTAACCTCACTATAGTTGTAAGTAAAATTTTAATAACATCAAAATGTATAATTGACATAATAATTCTTTGTTGTTCCCTGAAGATGTAAATAAAATTTACGAAAGCTTGGAATAAACTCTATAAAAGAGTGCACTTTTGACTTTGCTGCAATCCCCAATATTAACTGGTTTTATATATATATATATATATATATATATATATATATATATATATATATATATGTATATATATATGTATATATATATATATATAAGTGAAAATAGAGTATATTTCGTTTTAATTCCGAGATTTCTAACCTTTGACAGCTGTTTCGTGCTAACGCACTCATCAGAAAGGATTTATGGAGCTCTCGAAATCAAAACGAATCCACTCAAGAATTAATACCGTGAGGCAAGACAGAATATAACAGGAAGTTATTCATGACATCTACAGTCACTAGTTGAAACTTAATTTGACACGAACCAAGGAATCCAAAAGTAGAGGTTTGTCCACAAATTGACAGGCAGCCAACAATTATCATTATTTCATTGCAATTATGAAATTCTTGTATTGTCATCAATCCTTGATATTTACGCCAAATTTTAGATCATTCGGAAAATTGAGATTCAAAATTCTCATTCATTATTCTTACATTAATATTATGAAATACGTGTACTGTCGTCGGTCCTTGATATTGTAGTATATTTAAAGTCTAAATGGTTTCAATTTATTTATTTCACATACAAACTATAATTACTAGGTAAATTATATAACAATATATGTAACTAACTGCGTCCGCTGGCGCGTTGGTTTTTATTTCTACACCTCTCACTTCACCGAAGGCTCCGGAACGTTCTTAGATGCGACGCCGAATATAAGATTTCTCTCGAATACCGTCGAACCGCCTGGACACATCTCGGGCGATGATGAGTCAGACGCGCTCACAAACTGTTTGCAAGAACGTTCAGGTCCGGCTTCGGGAGAATTATCGTTACAATATGCGTGCCAAATTGTCAAAGTCGGTGAAAATTTACTTACAACATTTTTTTTTACATCGACTGTTAGATAGTGTGTTAGTTTGAACCTAATAAAAGCGTGTTAATAATAATAATACTTTCCATTATTTATTTATGACAATACAATTGAATCGGAAAAGTCAATAAATATAAGTACATATGTGTAGAACAGAAAGTAAGTTACATGAAAACACATGTTTATCAGACACCACACAGATTTTTATCACTTATTCGCTAATCTGTAGGTAGTGAAATATTCTTTTGTTGAATAAAAACATTTCGATATCAGAAACTCATTGAATTTCTTTTAAAAGTAGTAAATGAAGAACAGTTTCTAAGTTCCTGTGGTAGTTTGTTGAAAGCCCGAAGGCCATTTTTACCTGGAGTACTAAATTCAACATTATTTTTGCTATGTGGTACATAGAATTGTTCTCCATTACGAGTGTTCATTTGATGAACATCAGAATTTTTAATAAATGTTGATCTATTCCTAAATACATGAAGACATAGTTCAAATAAATATAAAGATGGAAGTGTTGATAGTTTGTGACTAATAACTAGGTTTTAACAGCTGGTGGTACTAAACACATTAGCAATGCACCTCATCATTTTTTCTGTGCTATAAACACATTATCAGTCATAATGGACCAACACCAGAAACAAACACCATATCGTAGACGACTTTCCACTTGTGCATAATAAAACCATCTGCAGTTGATTCAATGTGAGAACTGTTCGTAGATTTTTCAATAAGTAACATTGAGAATGAAGAATGGAAATTAGGGTTGTGCAATGGATTTTCCAGTTTAGATGTTCATCAATGTTCATTCCCAAAAATTTTGAGTGTATAATTGTGCTTGATATGGGCACATTATTTACTACAAGATTAGGTTTATAGCAAACTCGTTGTCTATTGTGAAATCGAAGAGACTGTTTCTTTTCAATATTGAAGAAAAGAGAGTTTTCAAATGACCTTTCCAGAATCTCATCAGATTCATCTACAACAAGAACAGAAATATCATCTGCATACATAGTGACGTGGATATCTTCACATAATTCATCGATACTATTCACATGTAACAAAAATAAGACCGGCCCCAGAATGGAACCTTGTAGAACACATATGTCAATATCCACAAGCGTGGATATTGACAATAATAGAAAAGAGAGAAAAGTAAGTTGTCACATGTGTCGAAGTAAATAGCCAATATATATTAGATGAAAAGAAAATGGTGAATATAGTTAACTTAATAGGAAGTCCCAGTATACTAGATTGACGATTTTGTCAAAATTGCGAAACCAGTGTGTGGATAATCCTCGTGCTCAAACACGAATTCAATGAAATAAGCATATTTCCATTCATTCCTGGCGAATGCACGTAGTTTCAAGGCAGCAATGATATATTTATATATTCTGAACATGGATGACAACTCCCCCGTGTCTAGAAGAATAATGAGATCGTTTATGTTTCTCACTTCACGAAATAAATCACCTCCTCCTAGATATTGGAATATCGAAAAATATATGCTCATTTGATAATAATAATAATAAACCGGCTTTATTCATCACCGCACCATTAACAAAAACAACAAACTTACAAACTAGTAAATCAAAAGAACTCTCGATAATTAGGTTTAGAAAATGTTGGCCTTCATCTTTAACTTCAACAAGGATTATTGTTTGCATTTCGTTTATAACATGAAATCCTTATGGCACTTGCCTCATCATTATGAATGTATTATGAGAAAGGTTATTAATTATCACAGTCTGCATTCAATAGATCAATTACAACAATGCAACTAATTGAACAAATCACATCCATAGTATTATATATGCAGATTGGGTATAAGAAGGAAGATTTATCTATAAATCAATTAAAAGTGACCTCATATACAGCTACTATAAGAATTAAATACTATGATAATTGCAATTAATTCAACATATGAAGGTGAATCTAAAGATATAAAAAATAGTCCAGAACCCTTGCTCTCAACGGAATGTATCAACAATGTGAATAACTGAAGAAATCAAGTCCATAGATTATACAATGTTGATTGGATATAAAAAGGAAGATTTATGTATTATTCAATTATAACTGACCTTAAAGACTTCAAGATTATGATCGTTGCTGTAATTGCAACATATTAAACTCAAGATTTTCTGGAACAGTCCGGAACACTTGTTCTAAAAAGATTGAATTGAATTTCAAAAACCAGAAATTACTTTCAAATTTAACCTTGAATGTACTTGTAAAGTATGAAAAATGTATCAAAATAACAAAACACATCCTCTATCCCAATCATTATTACATTCTAAAAACCGTTTATCATCGTTTGTACGACTGAGACTATAGATCGCTGTTTTTGTTCAATTAAGATTCTCAATTAATTCTCATAATTGATTTCCATACTTTTCCATTTGGGGTGCAGTCTATTGAATACTTGTTATTAGTGTGGGGCTAAGATTGTAAAAACGTTTTTCTACCACAGTGCGTAATAGATATAAGTACGATATGAGATGGGGAATTTGTTCCATCGATTAACGTAATATGAATCTACGATACGAATACACTACAATATTTTATCCACTACCAATAACGTTACGGGAGACTGTTGTAATTTTCAATGTGTAAAATGTGTAACTTGGATCACCCTTCAGTTACTTGAGATATGGATGCGACAGCAACTCTACTAAGGGCCGGTATTATAAACATCTCTCGAAGTTAACTTTAATTTTAACAGTGAAGTTAACTTCAGCTTTAAAATTGCAGTTTTATAGAAGTCTCATTTTTGAAATGAAAAGAAGAAGGGAAATATTTAACCAGGAATTTTTCGCAATTTCTCTTGTGACATTTCTAATTTTCTAATAAATAATAAAACTGATAGCAATAGATTTGAGATTTCTCCAAAATCTACAATTAACAACTACCAACAATGAACATGTTGCGTGAAATCTGAGTATAATTAACACTTGTGTTACTGGCGATAGAGGATGATTTCTAAAATTGAAAATACTCATATAATTCCAGAGTACTTAGAACTAGAAATGTTGACTTATTAGTTGGTATTTGCAAATTTGCCTCTCTATGAGCCCCTTCAAGCATACAGACTTTCTTGATGATCGAATTCCGTTTTAATTTGTTTTCAAATTCTTTTAGTTCCACAAGATGAAATGGTTTAACCGATTTTTAAATACTCTTCGACACTGAGGGCCTTCTAATAATAATAGCATCTCCTTCATCGTCGCTTAAAAGTTCTTCGAAAATAACCAGGATATTGTTTGCTGACATTATTGCGAAAAAAAAATCAAATTGTGGTTTCATGCTAAATTATTGATAGAAGAACTGTCGAAAACCACCATTTTCTGCAAAGTTAACTTTAACTGACACCCCTTCCTCCCGATTAAGTTAACTCCTACATTTTGAAGTTAACTATAACATGTGACCTCATCCACAAGTTAACTTCTAGTTATCTGTCAAAATAGTTTTATAATACCCGCTCTAAGTCAAAGTTCACTCATTAGAATTCAAATAAAAGGGAGGTAGGTAGTCCATTTCCTATCGTTTTGTAGTAGGTAATTCATAAAAAAAGGTTTTAATCCAAAAAGTAACAACGAAGTCAAATTTGAAACAGCTCACCCAGATCGTTTCACCGAACAAGTGTTTAGTCACTCATCGGGTAATTTATATATTTACTATTATTGAATTTTTACTTTTCACTTTCGATTATTTCATTATAAATTGGTGACGGATTTTATAACTTTTAACCTGTCCTTATCGTTGATCACCATCGTATTCAATTTCGTAATTGCTCTGAATTTTGTATGTGTTTCATGTCTTCATGACCTTGATTGTTTTTATCAATGAGACCAAATGATTTTATATTGATTTACACTACCTCTTCTCCCCGTCCTCCTTGATAAGTAGTTTAGGTTTGAACGTGAGTTGGCCCGTATCAGGCCCTCCACTGCGGCCAAAGGCCTATTGTGGCTCCTTGATAAGTAACTACAACTCTCAATTTCCTAATAGATCTATTCTGTATTTTATATTCCGAATTTAACATTTTATTTACGTATTCGTGAAACAAGTGCATTAGCACCTAATACTGTTTTTCTTTATTCAAAAAGATTTGTGCAAAATGTAAAATATAATTTAATATTTTTTCTCTAATTGATCCATATTCAAATTCTCAAAAAATGCATAGTGTGTAGGAATAATGGTGCTATCAGTAGAGACTGTTCCCATTGTAATATTATTGAAACATGGCTTTGAAAAAATGTAAATGTAAATTGTGATCAAAGGTACAATAGTCTCCTCTAATTATTTCCTAAATATTAATTAATATTCATGAAATTAATGATATCAGAATCATGTAACAAGCAAGCGTTGCAAAGGTTGGAAGTACGAGGATGTATTGATATCTAGTTAGCCTAGACCAGTTCCCTGCATAAACAAAATATTGCGTTACCATAGCAACGAACAATAACTTATTAGGAGTGTCAGTGTAAAGTTTGACGTCAAAAAGGTAAACCAGAGTTACGCAATAAATTAAAAGAAAAAATATGTCCACCGAAATTGTGAAAATCGAAAAATTGAAGTATCGAGCCATCATCAAGTACCTGTATTTATAAGGGTTAAGGGGTAAGCAGATTTACGAAGATATGCTTAATACCCTTGGTGATCAATATCCTTCGTATGCGACCGTGGAAAATGGGACTGCAAGCTTCAAAAGAGGAAAATTTTCCATTGAAGATGATGACCTATCAGGAAAGCCAGTTTCTGTGTCAGTCCCCGAAAATATCGATGCAGTTCATGACATGATTTTAACAGACCGTCGAATTGGGCTGAAATGGATATCTGAAGCACTGAATATTTCATACGAACGCGTTCATCATATAGTTCACGTCAATTTGGACATGAGAAAAATTGCTGCAAAATGGATCCCCAAATGTTTGAATGTTGACCAAAAGCGTGCAAGGGTAGTAGCATCGCGTTCGATCTGTGCTCGATTTGAAAACGATGTAGACTTCTTAAACCGAATTGCTACTATGGATGAGACTTGGGTACATTTCTACGATCCAGAAACAAAGCAACAATCGATGGAATGGCGACACTCCGGTTCTCCAAGACCTAAGAAGTTTCGTTTCCAAAAATCTGCTGGAAAAGTTCTTGTTTCAGTTTTTTGGGATTGCCATGGAGTAATCATGATTTATTTTTTGTATAAGAGTAGAACAATAACTGGAGATTACTATTCGACATTACTGATCACTCTACGGGAAAAAATTAAAGAGAAAAGACGCGGAAAGCTATCCAAAGGTGTTTTGTTTTTGCAGGACAACACCCCTGCACACAAATCTCATGTTGCCATGCAAAAAATTCGTGATTTAGGGTTTGAATTACTAGAACACCCCCCCTTATTCACTAGATTTGGCTCCGTCCGACTATCATCTCTTTCCTCAACTGAAAAAAAGTTTGAAAGTCGTAAATTTTCTTCCAACGAGGAGGTAATAAAAGCTGCGGAGGTCTGGTTTGCAGAGCAAGACGAAACATTTTTTTTGAAAGGTCTAGAGACGTTGCAGGTTCGCTGTAATAAATATATCCAATTAAGAGGAGAATATGTTGATTAATAAAATATTGTGACATTGAAATTTTGTTTGGTTCTATAGTAGGCTAAGAAATTTTGAATATATCCTCGTATTATACCCATAATTGATTAATTGATTTATTGTGTCTCCGTTGTCACTCTAGTGCGGTAAAGTATCTCATTACGAAACTCATATCAGTATCGCAATGTTTCACATTACATATTGGTAGTAAGTAAACTAAGTTTAACGCAGTTTTCAAAATTGAAAATCGGTTGAAAAATGGCTTGACATGGTTGGCCATGATGGTTGAATGGTTGAACGTGGTTGGCCATGACAATCAAAATCATTTCGAATGATATTTCATTGAAAATATTTTCCAACTACCCATGTACGAATTGAAAAGAGGATGTTGCCATCTGAGATGTAGTTGCTGTTTATTTATGGGGATTATTTCGATTTGAAGAAATTTCTGATAACTGTTGGAAAATATGGGAGCTGAAATTCCTTGGGAACCCTATTTTTCATCTGTATCTTTCCCGATGGTATCTCTGGCAACTGTTGACACCATTTGTCAGCGATAGTAGTCGAAGTTCACCGCCAACTTTGTTCGATTCAATCAACTGAATCTTCTTATTTTTTTTAATTTTTAAAAGGAGCCTCTTTCCAAATTCAAAGCTTTTCTGAAAATTAGTTACAAACTAGGAAAGATGAATGATGAATTGGCAGAGTATCAGCAATAACTGTTTTTCAACTCAACCAACTCAAGAATACCATGTCATTCATGTCAATAATATTAAAAGATATATAAAAATAAAATTTAAAATAAAGAGACAGCCAAGAAAAATAAATACACAATGAACAGATAAGAATAATCAACTCATTTCAAATTCGTGATTCCTCCAAAAAAAAAAATGCATGCAATATCATATTCCAATTCAATACTTTCTTTATTTATTATAATGAATCTTTAATTTTTTTTGAAATTCGAAAAACTGTACGACCTGAATTCACTGGGTAATTCATTATACAATTTAGGAACATTATATGAATAGGTATGACTAGTGACTTATTGTTGTGGGTATCGGATCTATTTACACCGAAAAAAGTCGAAGGTGCTATGTGTGCACTGTTCTGAGGGTCTCTGATCTGAACCAATCTGAGTGTTCCATTTTCGATTTGTCTTAAACATTGTTAAGGCAAAATTCAGAGGAGGTGAGAAGTGAATTTGCAAAGATGTTTCACGCCCATAACATACCCAAAATCTCAGCTGAATGAGGATTGGACAATAAAAATAAATTTCGATAGGATTGAAATATGGAGTTTAATTTTCCAGAGCGCCACGGATTCATCGCCAGAGAAAAATCAGAAACCATCCTGATGAAATAGGACAACCCACTACACTTATATTACCAAAATAATATAATAATATGGACAATAGATACCTTTAAAGGTGTTAAAATAATATATAAAAATGTAGAGGTTTTGTTTTTAATTATGTACATCGATTTCTTGGAACAAAATGAAAAAATAGTCATGTCCCTTACTGATAAAATATATTAAATTATGTAACTCACTATATGTACACAGTTCGGGCACACAATCGTCAATGTTCCTGAAGAACTTGAATATGGCACCACCAAGAGAAATTCATGAGTAATGTATACGCTGAGATTAGGAGTGGTGTATCATTTTGTGACATAAAACACATTCATTGAGAGCTATGTCTGTGACGTCACGGTGATAGCTGACAATTATGCACTGATTTATCTAAATGGTTAAATATACCTCAGGGACAGTCTCTCACTTGAGCTAGTCGTATCTCATGTACTAGTAGGTAGAAATAATATCAGTTACAGTCTCTCAGTACTTACGCAGCTATCAATCCAACGCCTTGGTGAGCACCGGTGTGCAAAGTGGACTGAACACATTCACAGGAAGAACGTAGTTGAAGCTTGGACGAAAACCATTAACAGGTTAAAGTCGTGGATAGGTCCAAATAAACGAAACGAAGAAAGGAGGACGAACAGATGAAGAAGACAGAACAGCCTAAAATAAACAAACCAAGCCTGACTTCCTATAGCACCTGTAAGGAGCCATTAGTAAAACCCAATGCAAATAATAACTTTCCCAATGTGGGTGGGTTCTTTTGACAGCTTCGATGAATTATTTGCTATCTGATAGCTAGCTCCTTGTTCCAGTGGCTTTACATATAAAGAACCACTCCGGGTAATCTAAGCTGACATTTTACCAGGATAGGCATTTAGGCAACTTATAAATACGAAACATAAATACTCGATTCTCATATTTTTTTTCTAAATTATCATAACGTTTTCAGCACTGTTTTATCAGTTCAGGCAACAAAAATCAATCAGATATTAATAATGAGCAAATTAGTACATTAATATCAGTTCCAGTTTTAGATTTGATTACATTTCAAATATTCTAAAGTAACTAATGAAGAGCCCGTTATTATGTTTTTGCCTATATGATTCTGAATGGGACTAAATAAGTGTTGGCTTCGTAATTGTATTGCGGTTAGACCAAAACCCCTCATTTATCATTTATCTTGATTATAGGTACAAGTTTATGATGATTTTTCACATTGTAACGTTCAATCGAGAATTAAAACCAACAGGACGAATATGGAAATTGGTGATATTTTGATTGTTAGCTTGGGGGAAGACTTTCCTAGCAGGTGAATTTCAAACGCTGAGCTTTTCATTGAAAAAACTCTGGGGAAGGAATGTTCGTAAATGGTCCAGACTGATTACAAGAAGAAGGGATGACTGAAATCGTCATGTCAATCTCAATGCAGAAATTCAAGACGATCAGTTCTTACCTACTTTTCCTCGGCTCTGACCATGTTCCCTGAACATAAAAAAAACATTAATGGGTGAGTATAGTTACTGGATTACATATTTCAATCCCTTCGGCCTCAGCGGTCACACAGGCGTCGTAGATTTGTACCAATAAGCCTTTCCAAAATCCTAAAAAATCCTAATTTGTACTGCTGAGCATACTTATACACCATCTGAACCGAAGGCCTGGCTCCATTTTTCGAAAACTAGTAGTATGACTCCATTGTTTGTTGAAAGTAACAGTTGTTTCTCAAGATGGAAGACGCAGTTGCAAGTGAGTAAATAATTGAATTTTTTCTACGACAGTACGAAAACTAAGGTTTTACGCAATGTTCACAGTGCGTAAAGTGGTACTTTTAGCACAAGTACGTAAAAAAATCAACTGTGCGTAAAGTAATGTCTTAGGCACTGTTTTTCTCTATTCAATGCTCCAAATGCCACGAGGCCGACAACTGTTCTAACAAACAACTGATAGAGAAAATTTGCAATTCGTAGGAGATTCATGACGAAGCACAACAAATGCTCATAATAACCTTGACGAAGTCGAAGACCTTTTCGAAGATTCTGAAGAAACCGAAAAATATGTTGAGTCTGATGATGTAGAGTAGCTTCCCAAAAAAGTGACGTTAAAGTAAATTTTGATTATACAGGGTGTTTCAAAACTCAACGTCATCCTTTGGGGGGCTGATAGTCCAGATCATGACTGGCCAGAATATCACAATATGACCTTGGCACTATTATGAAATTTATGAAAATCGTAACCTTTGAACAGTATTTCAAGTACCGCAAGTACGAAACTTCATAGTTTAATATTTTAATTTTTGTTATGCGACCTATAATAATCCTTCTATCGATTGAAATCCAAAATAAAAATATTTGTGCAATACCTTTGGAGAAAAAAGAAACATATTTAGCCGATTCACGAGTTAATTAATTTTATTAGCTTAATTAGACTCTTCATACTGTAAACAAAATCACCACGCGAAGCTGGCAAGTAATTTCAAAAACTTGCTCATTCGGTGTAGTTTTTGACATGATACAACATTCACTATCTTCCACTTGAGGAAAATAGATATTCCTAGTTAACTGCAATATGAGCTCATTGTGAAATTATATCTATAATTAGAAATTCGAATGAAAACACTTGGTAAATTGAAGTGACAGGTATTTATTGACAACTAAACAAAATACAAAGAAAAATTAGAGAATGTGTACAAACTGCCTGCCACCAAGCGTGTCATCGTTTTAAAAACGATCTTTTTATTTATATATGGGCCGGCATCTGGAATGGTCCAATAATTGACCCTTTTGAATTTCCTGACATTCTAAACGGGGAAATTTATCGAGATTTTTTAGAAAACAATTGCCGACTCTTTTGGAAGATGTATTTTTGGCCATACGCAGGGCAATGTGGTTCCAAAATGACGGCTCATTACGCACGACCAGTGAGAAATTATTTGGATCAAACTTATCCACAGGGATGGATCGGCCGTCTTGGTCCAATTTTGTGGCCTCCCCAGTCTTCAGAATTAAACCCCTAGATGCAATGATGAAAATGAATTGAGACGACTTATTAATGAAGCAGATGTCCAAATAAGTGCCAAAGGAAGTACAAGACGAATAAAAAGATCATTTTTAAAAAGATGACTCGCTTGCATTCGACTTGGTGGCAGGCAGTTTGTACACATTCTCTAATTTTTCTTTGTCTTTTGTTTAGTTGTCAATAAATACCTGTCACTTCAATTTACCAAGTGCTTTCATTCGAATTCATTTTACAATGAGCTCCTATCCTATTGCAGTAAACTAGGAGTATATATTTTTCTCGAGTGGAAGAAAAACTACACCGAAGGAGCAATTTTTTAAATCACTAGCCATGTTTGCGTGGTGATTTTGTTTATAGTATGGAAGTTATCTAATAAAATAAATTAACTCGTGAATCGGGCAAATATGTTTTTTTCTCCAAAGGTATTACACCTATATTTTTATTTTGGATTTTAGTCAATAGAAGAATACCTCGAAATACTAATGAAATGTTTCGATTTTCACGAAATTAAAAAAACTGTCAATATCTCCAAAACTATCAATATTTTACTAAGGTCATATTGTGATATTCTGGTCAGTCATGAGCTGGACTGTCAGCCCTCCAAAGGATGACGTTGAGTTTTGGGACACTCTGTATATTTTGTAAATTTCGTCAATGTAAAATATGTGATAAACTTATTTTTAATGTATTTGTGCCCATACAGCACGGAAACATTTTTTATCCTAGAACGGCGATTCTTATCAAATTCTTAGGAAAAATTATAGTTTAAACATATTGTTTGTCAGCAGTATACGAATCTCAAAGGGTAAATTTAAGTTTTAATTCCAAATATTTAATACTACACTGTTTTATTTCAATTTCACCAGAAATTGGAAAAGGCGTCCTTGATATTCAAAGACAAAAAGTCACACTCGCTTGTCAAAGTATATCAGTTTGATGTTTTAAATAATTTGAAAGAGCAAAACATTTGTTTTCCAATTCATAAAAATGTTATATAGTTCAGATTTATCACAGTGTTAATATAGAAACTCAAAGATTTCGTGTGAAACAGAACAATACCCCAAACGTCCACAACCATACATTATTCGTAGTTTATTAATTTGGACAGGAAATTTAATCACTTTGGTAGTTTTAGTAAACTCCGAGTTGCATATGGCGGAAGAGTTGAAGCTAAAGACGTGGGAGATGTTATAAATGCTGTAAGTTTTGATATGATATGATCTTTGCGATAATATCTCATCGGAACGTTTTGTCGAATGTAACGGAAACTCCTCGGGGTTCTACACGACAATTTGCTCAAGAATTAAGTATGCTCATAAATTACATGTCAGCCAGGAACTAAGACCAGGAAATTGTGAAAGAAGGCTTGAATTCTGAAATATGCTTGAGGAAGAATTGCAACAATATGAGGATTTTTTAAATAACATCATCTGGACTGATGAATGCAATTTTTCTACGAGCGGCTTTTCATAAGAAATAATGAGCATTATTATGCGGTGGAAAATCCGCAACAAAATCATCAAGTGCGAATGCACATCATTCAATGTTTGGGTTGCGATGAATCGAAACAGAATCTTGGGGCAATTGTTTCATGATGTAAACTTAAATACGGAACGTTACCTGGATTCAATCCAAAACTAGGATGCTCTTGAAGACGAGCCGTTGAATATACTTCGGCATATTTGGTGGCAACAAGATGGCGCAGCACCCCACAATAGAAGGGTAGTAACGCAGTATCCCAATAGAAACATCAATGGATTAGAAACCAAGGGGTGGTGCGCTGGCCTGCCAGAAGCCCAGATGGATTCTTTTATGGGGATATTCAAGACGACTCTAAAATTGTCGGACCTACCCTTGCATTGATGAGAGGCAAGAACCTCGAAACATGGCTGCAGGTGGTCATCCCCAGCCGAATGAAGAATGATAATCTTTTGTTTGTTTACAATAAGCACTTGCAATGAGTCTTCTTAGAAGAAAGTTGCACAAAAATCTGTCAGATGTAGTTCAATTTCTGTCGTGGCATTGGTCAGGGAAGAAATTATTTCCTGTCAGATTTTTGCCACATATTTTCCACTTGGTGGAAATTTTTGGAGAGAAAGGGTACTTCGGACTTTGTCAATTTTATTCACATCGTTTAGTGGTACTCTCCTGCAAAACATTCGAACTTATTCGAAGTTTCTCAAAGAAGCTGTATTTTATGAAATCATACAGTAAATGTGGAAAAAACATTGTTAAAAATAGGAAAAACTGAAAAAACACTAATTCGAAATCGACTTTTCCGTAAATGTCACTAATTCTTAATTTTTCCCTGAAATAAATTATTGAAGTTGATGAAAAATGGCAATTTCAATGTAACATCTGATGAAGGAACTCAAATTTACCGTTTGAGATTCGTAGTGCTGACAAACAATTAGTTTAAATAAGAATTTTACCTCCGCATTTGGTAAGAATTTTTGAAGACAAAAAAATGTTTTCATGCTTTATGTGCACCACTACATTAAATATAAGTTTATACCATATCTGGCATATCTTACATTGAAAAAATTTACAAAGTTCATAATTAAAATTTACTGTAACCTCACTTAGACTGGTGCCTATAATTTTTGTGAAAAAAAAAGTAACAGGCAAGGACCAGGTGGGAAATGTTCTAACTTTAAGGATTGTTGTTGTTATTGTTATTTCCGTCAACCGATTGCACCCCTACGCAACCCTCGGAAGTCTTCGAGAGACTTGATAGATAGATAGATAGATAGATAGCTTTATTTCCCAGCTAGGTACATAGTTTGTGTTCGTAAATTATTATAATCTTACAACTAATGCTTGATTTTAATGACTGTAGAGTAGTTTTTGTGATTTAGGTATCAGATTAAAGAAAACGATATTTCTTAATATATTTCGTCAATTTATTTTGACATCTTCAGGGCAATAAGAGGAGTTTTCCGTGTTAAAAAATAATAAGGTTGTCCACCATGATAGTTGGTTACTGTCTTGACAGATATACATATAAAACTCAGCTTAAAACAACAAACACAACTATGCCAGGATTGTACGTATAATCCTGGCATTTCATCAGTTCCATTTCGAATGCACATCAGTTTGTCATTATTTTATTTAAATTTTAACGTGTTTCATAGTTGTGTTTGTTGTTTTAAGCTGAGTTTTATATGTATATCTGTCAAGACAGAAACCAACTATCATGGTGGAGAACCTTATTATTTTTTAACACGGAAAACTCCTCTTATTGCCCTGAAGATGTCAAAATAAATTGACGAAACGTCGGCTTTTAAGAAATGTCGTTTTCTTTAATCTGAGACCTAAATTCCAAAAACTACTCTACAGTCATCATCAGAAAGGTCGTGAATAAATTGCAACTTGATATTGCCGATGGCTTAGGGAAAGCGTTGACCAATAACGATTTTTAAAATTGTATGCCCTGTATGAGAGATTAAATACATTGATTAAAAAATAGAACATAACAATATAATATATATTAATATATATATATATATATATATATATATATATATATATATATATATATATATATATATATATATATATATATAAAAATTATGAATATTGGTTCAGCAAAGTTCATTGGAAGTTGATTGAGAAAAATTCATCAAGATCATAAAAAACATGTTGATGTAGCAATTTTTTAAGTTCTTTTTTAAACTTATTCAACGAGAAGAGTTTGAAGGAGTACGGAAGATGATTATAGATTTTTATTCCCGTATACAGGGGTCCATTGCGTGTTCGGTTGTATCTGTAATTTGGTAGGATGACTAATTGATTCCTTGTTGGATAATGGTGTCTATCTGGTCGTTCCAGAAAGTTTCTGTTTTTATGAATCAGGAGAGCTACTTTGTAGATATACAGATTTGAAAGGGTAAATATTTTGTGGTCTTTAAAATAGTTCCTGCATGAGACCAAAAAGCGTTCGAATTGCTCGTTTTTGAATGATAAAAGTCTTATGCGATGAAACTGCCGTTCCTCAAAATTCGATACCATATTGCAAGAGACTGTGGAAGTACGCGTGTGAGCTAGGGAACACGCAGCCCTTAACTTTTAACGTGTGATGCCATGCACGAGACCGATGACCATGTGAGGCTTTGAACCCTCGACCCTTTGCTCCAAAGGCGAACGCTCTATCACCACGGACACCACGGAAAAAACATAATCAAACACGAAACCACACAAAATGGTGAAACGGGGATGCAGTTTAGGGGTTGAAAACTGTTTTTTTGCGATTTTTGGCGAAACGTAGTATCTTAGCGGAAAATGGTCAATGGCAAAGTTGTAGATAATAAAAGAATAAAAAGAATAAAAATCACATGCATTTAACACTTTTTGACATAACCTCAAATTAACCGTCAAAATGGTGAAAACCGATTTTTCAGTATTTAATTTTTTCTCGCGTATAAATGATTTAATTTACATGAAAATTTGTAAGCTTATGTCTTTTTTGGTCTCGAATGAGCATTTTTACGCAATTCAGAAGACTCCTTGTTTTTGAGTAATTTACAATTTTTGAAAGTAATATCCTTATCTTCCACGAACAATTGTTATGGTGTTTTTTTTTTGTTTTTTGAAGGTCTATAAATGTGATCATTTCAATTGTTGGAATGTCTACTTTCAAATGTTTCATGTGACTTGGGGGTTATTAAACCGCTTAAAATTGAGAAAAACCGACAACAAGTCTGTCTGAATCATGATTTTCTAAGTATTTTCAATGATTTTCAATAGATGTAGAAAAAAAGTAACAGGCAAGGACCAGGTGGAGAATGTTGTTGAGATTCCAACTTTCTGTAAAAAATAAATTTAAACATGAAAGCACTCAAAATGGTGAAATGGGGATGCATTTAAGGGGTTGAACACGTTTTTTCGTGATTTGCGGCACAACCTGACCTACTAACAAAAAATATTCAATAAAAAAATTGTAGGTAATAAAAAAATCGAAATCTTCTTCATTCAACAATTTTTGACATAACCTCAAATTAACCGCCAAAAGGGCAAAAAACGATTTTTTTTTGTTTTTTTTGTCTCGCGTATAAATGATTTAGTTCAGATGAAAATTTGTAGATATATTATGTATTTTTTTGTGTAGAATAAGCATGATTTTTTCGAAAATCTGAAGACTACGAGTTTTCGAATTATTTACATTTTTTTCGAACAAAATACCCTTATCTTCCACGAACAATTGCCTTGATATTTTTTTGTATTTCGAAGGTCTATAAGTGATTATTTTAATTGTTGTAATCTCTACTTTCAAATGTTTTATGTGATTTGGGGGTTTATTGGTCGTTAAACCTCTGAAAATTGAGAAAAAAAATCTCTCTGAATCATGATTTTCTCAATATAGTTTCAATGATTTTCAACTTGCTTCATTATTTTTATAACAAAAAGTAGTTTATATTAAATTCCCCATATTATAATATTTGAATACATAGTCACACTTCAAAATTAATTTATTAAATAACATTTTTATTCTTTTTTACAACTATTGAAAATCATTGAAAACATTGAGAAAATCATGATTAATCGGTTTTCCTCAATTTTTATCGGTTTAACGATCAATACACTATCAAGTTAAATAACCATTTCAGAGTTGACATTTCAGCAAACAAAATGATCACTAATAGACCTTCGAAATATAAAAAAACACCAGAACAATATTGTTCGTGAAAGATAAGGGTATTTTTTTTCGAAAATTAGTCGTCTTCTGAATTGCAAAAAAATCATGCTCATTTGACACAAAAAAGACATAATATGCTCACAAATTTTCATGTAAATTAAAGCGAAAAAAAAATTAAATTCTGAAAAATCGGTTTTTCATTATTTTGACGGATAATTTGGGGTTAGTCGAAAAGTGTTCGATGCAAAAGTTTCTAATTTTTTTATTATCTACAACTTTTTTTTCAAATATTTTCCGCTAAGAGGTCACGTTTCGCCGCAAATCGCAAAAAAACGTTGTCAACCCCTAAACACAAAGTTGGAACTTCAACAACATTCTTTAGCTGGTCCTTGCCTACTTATTTTCTTATTTAAAGCGTTTGAAATTCACTTTGGCACTAGCCTTACTCTTTAGGGAAGCTGCTCTACATCACGGTTTCTTCAAGATCTTTGATAAGGTCTTCAACTTCGTGAAGGTCCTCAAGTCCACCAAAAAGTGTTTTTTTTTTAATTTTTGACATTGTTTTTAGTTGATATTGTGATTTTCCACACCATTCCGAATTAGAGGAGAAAAATGCCGTCAAGAAATTTTCCAAAATTCACATGTTGTTAATCAAAGTTTTTGATTGACAATAAGGCTTTTTTTCAAAATTATTTCATAAAAAATCAAGGTATTACTATTCAACTTAAAAAAATCACAGCCTCTTTGACATAAAAAAATGTACATCACGAAAAATGAGAAATAAAACTTTCTATGTTTTTATACCACTTCTATTTGTAACCAGCGTTACTGCAGTTTCGTCCTATATGGACATTATCAAACAATACAATAATCTGAAATAATAATAACACTCCTTAAATTCTACCCAAGGCCTGTCTTAATGACTAACGGTTATTAATACTTTTACCTGGACCTTGTTTATTTGCGACAATGTGACTGAGCTGCCTTAAAAACCGGTGAATAGACCAAATCCAGTTGATCATTCAGTAGGTTACATCCACAATATTTGTGTTTATGAATTTCTAGGGATTCTAAATAATTCAGTTTCCAACCCTTGCTTGCTAAGTGCAAAATTTCCGTACCGTTCAGACTCGGAAACTTGTGGTTGCATTCCAAGGAATGGTTTGAAACCGTCGAATCATTTTTTCCTAGTCTGAAGGACCTTTCATGTTCAGCGTATCTTTTTGAAAAATTACGTCCACATTGTCCCACATAAACACCGTTACACTCTGGACACTTAAGCTTATAAACTCCAGATTTTTCCATTTTTGCTATTCTATCTTTGGCATTGAAAAGAAAATTAGACAACCTGGCCTGTATGCTACTTCTATATTATTCTTTCTAAAGAATCCCGCAATAGCCTCTGTTCTTCTCCCGAAGTACATTAATGTTATAAATTTCTTAGTTTCTGACTGTTTGACCTGGGGGTATATTAATTTGTGCGAAAATTTAAGACGATGTTTTCTGACTAACTTTTGAATTGTGGCTGCTTGGAAACTATTATTTTGTCCTATCTGTATGATTGTTTTATGAGATTGAATGGAAGAGCATGGTCTGATTGCGTTACTCACGTGACAAGATCAGAACATGAATTCTGCCTTTTGACAGAAATGTAAGAATAAATAATATGTTCCTGTATCGGTATATTCAGTTCTGCCAATAAAATCTATTATTATTATTATTATTATTAAAGATGGAGAAATTAAAACAATCATACAGATAGGACAAAATAATGGTTTCCAAGCAGCCACAGTTCAAAAGTTAGTCAGAAAACATCGTCTTAATTCGCACAAATTAATATACCCCCAGGTCAA
This sequence comes from Chrysolina oricalcia, assembly GCA_944452925.2. NCBI lineage: Eukaryota > Metazoa > Arthropoda > Insecta > Coleoptera > Chrysomelidae > Chrysolina > Chrysolina oricalcia. The sequence goes on from OX101808.2 coordinate 23,394,594, forward strand.
ACAATCAGAAACTAAGAAATTTGTAACCTTAACGTACTTCGGGAGAAGAACAGAGGCTATTGCGGGATTCTTTAGAAAGAATAATATAGAAGTAGCATACAGGACGCATGCCAGGTTGTCTAATTTTCTTTTCAATGCCAAATATAGAGTAGCAAAAATGGAAAAATCTGGAGTTTATAAGCTTAAGTGTCCAGAGTGTAACGGTGTTTATGTGGGACAATGTGGACGTAATTTTTCAAAAAGATACGCTGAACATGAAAGGTCCTTCAGACTAGGAAAAAATGATTCGACGTTTTCAAACCATTCCTTGGAATGCAACCACAAGTTTGCGAGTCTGAACGATACGGAAATTTTGCACTATGCAAGCAAGGGTTGGAAACTGAATTATTTAGAATCCCTAGAAATTCATAAACACAAAGATTGTGGATGTAACCTACTAAATGATCAACTGGATTTGGTCTATTCACCGGTTTTTAAGGCAGCTCAGTCACATTGTCGCAAATAAACAAGGTCCAGGTAATAGCTATTTGTGAATTAAGAGCGCAAACTGATATATTATCGCTTGACAAAGAGAGTTACCGCGCGACGCGAAGCGGAGCGCGGTAATCTTTGGAGAGCGACAATGACACTTTGTGCTCGAAATACACATAAAATTTTTTCTACAAACGCAGTTTTCAGAAACAGAAACACCAGATGCTTTATTCAACAAAAGTACATCACATTATAACAAACTTTCATAATGTATATGCTAACCAAATTGCACTAAATTCAAAAAATACCAATCGCTTCTCAAACTACTAAAAGCATGAAATATTAAAATTTACCTTTTTTAGTAGGAGAATATTCTCCATCGGGCGCTTCTTGTAGAAATTTGTGAATATCTTCAGTGGTGAATGTTTTGACTGGCACCACGTCATGAATTTACCGTATTGTAATTCATATTTATTCCTTGATTTCACTGGTAGGAGATTCAAAGTAACAATTTTTGCACTTTCTGCTACATCAGGAGGAGTGTTTGATAATTCGCTGTCACTATCATCAATCATCATGCAGAAATACATTGGAGAAGCGAGCGTTTTCGAAATATTTCCGCTCTAGAGCGCAAATGCTGTCACAAAATGACATTTCACGGAAAACGTCAACTTTGCGTCGAAATCTGAAAGCGTCAAAGGCTACTTTGTTAAGCGTTTGTAGAAAAAAGTCATTAATGACCGTTAGTCATTGAGACAGGCCTCGGGGAGAATTAAGGGTATTTAAGGAGTGTTATTTATTATATCAGATTATTGTATTGTTTGATAATGTCCATATGGACGAAACTGCAGTAACGTTGGTTACAAATAGAAGTGGTATAAAAACATAGAAAGTTTTTTTTTTTTCATTTTCGTGATGATTTCCTACCACGTAGTAACGGCTACATCCATCAATTTATTAAAAATGTACATTATATCAACTTTCATCATGATCAAATTATTTTTTTTTTTTTTTTTTTTTTTTCCTTGGTGTTTTGGCATCGACTGCTATGGTCATTAGCCATGTGTTCTGGATAGGCCTTGTTACTAACTCCATACGCCACTTTAGGAGCAGCACTGTTAATTTTTAACGCAACAGTGAATCGTGGAGGATTATTCCCAGCCGACACGAGCCTCAGTCATTCAGACTTTCACATCTGAAAATGAAAAAAGATCGCACCGTCTGGGAATCGAACCAGCAATCTCTCGATTACCAGGCGAGCGCTTAACCACTGCGCTAATCCCCGCCCTGATCAAATTATTACTGCGGGAGATAAAACTATGGCATTTTTCTCAATATTTTCGTGATTATGTAAAAAAATTGTTGGAATAAGTTTTAGAAATTTCAATTTTCTACAACTATTATCTTCAAGTTTTGTCCATAGGAGTCGTCTTTTGCCAGGAATCTAATTTCGCAGTGCAAATAAAAAAGGTTTTCGAAATGCAGCGTTGTCTTCAAGAATCAATCACCATAGTTTTGCAACATTAAAGCCAATTCACATATAAATTTTGGTGACCCCGACGTGAGACTGCGCCTACCGGTTTTCAAGAACATCAAGAGGAAGCAGCTCATACAGTCACAGACAAGAGGGCAACACATAGAAAGGAGGTATCAATTCAGACCTTCAAGGAAAACCTGCTAGGCAATATGTTAATCAGTGCAGAAATCTTCTATTCACTTTTGTGTGTAGGCCGAATAAAATTAGATCCGGGGTTACCAATTCTCAAACAGTCGAAATTTGGTTGGATAATTTCTGGATCAATTCATAATCACACAAAACACTCATATTGCAATTTCACCAAAAATGTCGATAGTCAGCAACGTCAGAAGAAAATAAAATAGACGATAGTGGTTTTCCAAAGAGTCATAAGTCAAAAGAGGAAGAACAATTTGAAAGTCATTTTATTTCTAATTTCAAAAGACAAGGAGACGGAAAGTATGTTAGCGAAACTCAATTAAAGGAAAATCTAGATGTACTGGATGACACGAAATTTTATGCTGAAAAACGTGTTTTGAATTTAGAACACAAAGGAACCCCCACCAAATACATGGGAAAATGGCTTTCAGCCAATTTTGATAATTTTTTGGAATTTTGTAGTACAAGTGACTAGAAGTTACACATGCAAGTTTAAATTAGTTTCTAAGTCCAGTTTCGGAAATATGAATTTTTGAAAATCATAAAAATAGCTATTTTACCAAAACATAGTAAGGTTCACTTATCCAAGAGTATTACTTTTCAGATGATTAGTAACAAAATTGCTGGTTTGAAGAAATTCAAATGTTATGTCAGTCAGTCGTTACGATAGAAGACGCCACCTATTAGGTATACTGGGTGGGCCAAAAATAGCGAAAATTTAGCATATTTTGCCAATTATTATCATCCGTTACATTAGTGAGACTGAGCATTTTTCATTAGGAAAATCCCTATTGGGGTTCTTTTCTTATGTTAAAAAGATTTTTTTTAAAGGTTTCCTGAATGATCTCTTCAAACATTTTGAAAAATTTGAAGGTGCGCCGGCTAAAATTGCAATAGTAAAAAAATTTAGTAAAAAAGGGGGGGGGGTTGTATTTATGCAAATATCTCGAAAACTATTAAAGATATTCAAAATTTGAAAAAATATCCTGAAAGAGGAGGAAATTTCCTCCCGGAATTGAACCACCAATATTTAGAATTTTAATTAAATTAAGAGGCGAGAATAGCGCTAAAAGCGGGTGATGCGAGTCCCGCGTGCGCTGACTGATAGTCCTGATACGGACCCTTGAAGAATAAAAATAATTTTAACCCAATAAATATCAATAATGGGAAATAAAAAAATTCACTAACTTTTTAGACACTTGAATGAACGAAAATCCATAGAAAAAAATGTCCCTTAATTATTTTATTACATATGCTTTTGTTAATTAACTAATTTTTACAAGTTTCAAAGGACCCCGCACCAAATACATGGGAAAATGGCTTTCTGCCAATTTTGATAATTTTTTTGGGATATTGGAATACAAGTCACTAGAAGTTACACATGCAAGTTTAAATTAGTTTCTATATCCAGTTTCAGAGATACGAATTTTTGAAAATCATAAAAATTGCTGTTTTACCAAAACAGCAAGATTCACTCATCCAAAAGTATTACTTTTTATATGATTAGTAACAAAATAGTAACATCGCTGGTTTGAAGAAAGTCGAATGTCATGTCAGTTAGTCGGTCCTTGTGATAGAAGAAGCCACCTATTATACAGGGTGGGTCAAAAATAGCGACAATTTAGGATATTTTGCCAATCTTTATCAACGGTCCCTATGGTGAGACCGAGCATTTTTCATTAGGACAATACCTATTGGGGTTATTTTCTTACGACAAGAAGATTTTCTCTAAAAGTTTAGACTTTTTTACAACACAGTTATTTTTTTTCAAATGTTTGTTATTTATACTACATTTTTTTAACAATAGCCACACAAAATAGCCTTTTTGAGTCAATAAATCCGCTTTGGAGCCAAAAGTATTTGAGAAAGGCTTATAGTAATTGCTTAATATGATCAGCTTCAAAAAGTTACGATCACGTTTTATACGGGGGCTGTTTACAAATATTAGTTGAAATCGGTTTTGTACGTAATATATATGTTTGTTAATTATTTTTGAATGGATCTCCCAATTTGAATCATATTTTTCATTTATACTTCCAAGTAAGTTACCCTACCCTCGGGTAAGTTTTATTCATTTCTTATGTCTAGTTTTTGAACTATAAATTAAAATTGATATTCTATAGAAGATATCATCCAATCTTATTTCTTGATATAAAAAAAAACAGACATAGGAAATGAATGAAACTTACCCGAGTGTAGGGTAATTTACTTGGAAGTATAACTGAAAAATATGATTCAAATTTGGAGATCTATTCAAAAATAATGAACAAACATATATATTACGTACAAAACCGATTTCAACTAATATTTGTAAACAGCCCCGTATAAAATTTGATTGTTACTTTCTGAAGCTGATCGTATTGAGCAATTATTATAAGCCTTTCTGAAATAGTTTTGGCTCCAAAGCGAATTTATTGACTTTTGTGTGGCTATTGTTAAAAACATGTAGTATAAAAAACAAACATTTGAAAAAAAATTACTGTGTTGTAAAAAAGTCTAAACTTTTAGAGAAAATCTTCTTGTCGTAAGAAAAGAATCCCAATTTGTTATAAACAAATGCATTTTCACGATAATTTTTTTTTTAAATACTGTAAAAAAATAATAATAGCAACAATGTGTCATTTGTTGTGTAAAAAAAATTAATATCAATAGTTGGTAGCAGAAAAATAGTTAATCAACAAATGCGTTTTTAAGCAATACATTTTTTTTTAATTCCAAATCAAAAATTCAAATATCTCATAAAAAATGCAATTGTTCATGACAATTATTTAAACAATCACAGTAAGAAATTTGAAAAAATCATTTTTATGTAACTTTAAGTAATTGAAATACGAACAAACTGTAATGTTGATAAAAATTTTTTTTTCATAGCTTCATTTGCAATTTTCATATTTTAGTCTCTCAGATTGTTAATAACAAAGTGGAAAATCAACAATTTTCAATTTTTCCAATAGAGATCTTTTTTAAAGCCTTTTAAGAATAACTCCAAGGAGTGAAACAAATTGGAGGTTTTTAGTATAAGAATTATCAGGGTTTGTATGTAAATTTGAATCTTGGAAAAACTAGTTGATTAATATAATATAATAATTACAGGATTTTAATATTTAATGGGTTAACATTATTTTTATTGTTCAAGGGTCCGTATCAGTCAGCGCACGCGGGACTCGCATCATCCGCTTTTAGCGCTATTTTCGCCTGTAAATTAAAATTCTAAGTATTGGTGGTAGAGTACTGGGCGGTGGGATTTCTTTTAGTAAATTTCCTCCTCTTTTAGGATCTTTTTGTAACTTTTGGATATCTCTAATAGTTTCCGAGATATTTCCAAAAAACCAACCCCCTCCCCCTTTTTTTACTAAATTGTTTATAACTTTTGCAATTTTTGCCGGCGCATCTTCAAATTTTTCAAAAGGTTTCTAGAGGTCATTCCGAATCGAATGAACCCTGGATTATAATTTTCGGTGCCCTTGAAGAGAAATTCACCCAAATACTTTTTGTAGACTATAGACTATTAAGTGATTGCTCAATATGATCAGCCTCAAAAAGTTACGATCACATTTCATACGGGGGGTGTCTATAAATATTAGTTGAAATTGGTTTTGTATGTAAAATATTATATGTTTGTTAATTATTTTTTAATGAATCTGCCAATTTAAATCACATTCTTCATTTATACTTCAGAGTAAATTACCCTACACTCAGGTAAGTTTCATTAATTTCCTGTGTCTGGTTTTTGACATCTTATTCTTGATAAAAATTTGGTGTTCAGATCCATATAAATTGTACTCCTCGTAACGATTCCGTGAATCTATGCGATTCTGCGGAAAAGGTTCATGATTATTATTTATAGATATTCACGGAATCATTACGAGGTGTAGAGTACGATCTGGACACCAAATTTCCATCGTGTATAAAAGGAAGCTAGTTCAACTACAAAACTAAGAGTAGTATTTGACGATTCCTTTACTACCAATTCAGGAATTTCTTTCAATCAAATACAAATGTCAGGTGCAAATATGCAAAGTGAGTTGTTTTCCATACTTCTAAGATTCAGACAGTTTCGATGTTGTATGTTCAGATATTGAGCAAATGTATCGTTGAGTATGGGATCTCTTCAAAAGGAATTTTTGGAGATCAGATCCATCGCTTCCTCTCAATAGCTACCTATTCAATACTGTAACGTATGAAACAACACGCGCCTCGTTCCTCGTGATAAGATGTTTAAAGCAACTATCAATAGAGAAACCAGAAAAATTTTCAAGTGCATCTCAAATCGTCAATATTATGTGGGTCAAACTGGTTGCTATTTGGAAAAGATGATAAGTGAACAGTAGAAGGATATAAATGAAAAAATAAATACTATCAATCCAACCGCCCACGTAGAACATTCTAGAGAATATGGTCATAGCAACAAATAGAAAAATTTTGGCAAATTGAATATAGAAGTTTTTCAGAACGAACTTTGTCAAAAGAAGAAGAACAAATTGAAAGTCATTTCATTTCTACTTTCAAAAGACATGAATATGGAAAGTTCGTTGTCGAAACTCAATTGGAGGAAGATATAGATGTACTGGTAACTCCAAAGTTTATGCTGAAAAACGTTTCTTTAATTTGGAATACAAATTTCGGAATGAGTCAGAATTCAGAACAAGATATGTACAATTCATCGATGAATAAAAATCATTAGAAAGAAGAAAGAAAAAAGAAAGGAATATTTATTGACTACGTTATGACATTTGTAGTATGGCATGTCATTAGTTATATGGAGTAGGAACAAAAAACACAACAATCGAAAAACAAGTTCAAAACGAACATTCAAAACAAGTGTGGAGGTTCGGCAAGTATTTTCGATGCATCGAAAGTGTGGTTAGAAAATGATCTTAATATTCTGAAATCGAATAAAAACAGTTTTTTGCGAAATATTTTTTCATGACTTGTTGAAACAAAACATATTCATAGTTTCAATATTTTGGCAGGTAGAGCCAATACCATTCAAAGTGGTTTTTGTTTCATGTTTGTACGTCAAACCGTTCAAAAGATAGCATGGGGGGGCTAAAAAAGCCGCACTGAAATCATATGAATATTTTTGTGATTTTTTTAATTAGAAAATTTGAGGTCTGATAAGGTTGCTGTTACGTGTATTCTCCTGTAATATAAAAATGGAATGAACATCACCAGAAATTACCCAGAGTAATATTCCATGAGAAATGTAGGATTGAGCAATATATTATTTTCAATGTCTCAGTTGCCGAAGTGAGAATAAGGTACTCGATAATTTACTTTTCAAATCTGAAATATGGATCGACCAATTCAACCTATTGTCTAAAGTTAAACCTAATAATTTGATGTACTGAAATTCAGGTATATGGCGAAGCCGGAAAAACAACCATGTTTTGTGAATTTTCCTTATACTTCATGAGTTTGTTGACATTGAACAGACTGTTCAAGGTGAATAATTGGTAGAGGAATATATCAGTGAAGTAAAGGATTCATAAAGTTGTAAAAATTGTTAACATAAATGACAAACAAAAGCGGTCCCTGAACCTATCCCTGTGGTACACCTAGTTTATCGGTCTTTGATCCGAAAATTGACTGTTGTAAAAAGCTTTCTGGAAATGATTGTTCAAGAAATTTTCAATTAGATCTAAAGCAGTGCTTCTAACTCCATAGTATGAAAGTTTTTCAAGTATACTATTTTACTTTTACGGTCTCAAGACCCTCAACTATGCTTTACTACGCATTAGGCCATATGTCTTTGTTGAATTCACCAAAGTCTTATAATATCGAAGTTTTCTTTTCACATCATGGTGTATAAGTGGAAGATAGTTTGACTACAAAACTCAGAGTAGTATTTGACGGCTCCATTACTACCACTTCAAGAATTTGTTATATGGAAAGTGAGTTGTTTTCCATACTTCTAAGAGTCAGAAAGTTTTCATTCGTAGTATCTTCAGATGTTGAGCAAATGTATCGTTGTGTCTGGATTTTTCCTAAACAGAGATCTTCACAACAGATTTTTATCTATCAACTCAATACTGTAACGTATGGAACAACAAGCGCATCGTTTTTAGTGATTTTATGTTTAAAGCAACTATCAATAGAAAATGCAGGACATTTTCCAAATGCATCTCAAGAACTAATGTTATGTGGGTCAAACTGGTCGCTATTTGAAAAAGAGTTTATGAGAGCACGAGAGGGATATAAATAAAAAAAAAATACCGTCAATCCAGAGAATATCGTCGAAGCAGCAATTAGAAAAAAATTAGCAAATCGAAGATAGTAGTTTTCCGCAAGAACTTTGTCAAAAAACGGAAGAACAATTTGAAAGTCATTTCATTTCTACTTTCAAAAGACATGAGGATGAAAAGTTTGTTGTCGAAACTCAATTGAAGGAAGATCTATGTGTAATGGGTGACTCAAAATTTTATGCAGAAAAACGTTTTTTGAATTTAAAACCTAAATTTCGAAATAAGTCGGAATTCAGAATAAAAATGTACAATTCTTGGATACATACATATCATTAGTCCATGTGTCTATGTTGAATTCACCATATTCTAATAATTCCGAAGTTTTCTATCCACATCATCGTGTATTGAAGGAAAATAGTTTGAATACAAAAATGAGAGTAGTATTCGACGGTTCCTTTACTACCACTTCAGGAATTTCTTTCAATCAAATAAGCAAAGTGAGTTGTTTTTCATACTTCTAAGTTTCAGATAGTTTTCATTCGAAGTATCTCCAGATGTTGAGCAAATGTGACTGGGTTATTTTCCTAAACAGATTTTTTGGAGAGATCCATCGCTTCCTCTCAATATCTATCAACTTAATACTGTAACCCATGGAACAAGCGCCTTGTTTTTAGTGTTCAGATATTAAAGCAACTATCAATAGGGAATACAGAGAATCTCAAGCTCTCAATAATATATGGGTCAAACTGGACGCTATTTGAAATATAGGTTATTGGCACACGAGAGGGATATAAATGAAAAAATCAATACTATCAATCCTACCACCATTGTTGATCATTCTAGAGAATATGGTCATAGTTTCTACTTAACAAACCCAAAAATTCTTGACATACAGCCCTTATTTTGAAAAGTTTCTCAAGCGGAATGATCCACAATATGAAAGAAAACAGCGAGATACCGCTGACAAATAGCATTCCGAAATATTTTTCTCGCATTTCTGTCCATGTCTTCCTTCTTTGGTGATAAGAACGTAATAAGTTTAGTGAAGAATTTGAAATCAACTGTTCTGTACAATATAAATATTAATTGTTGAATTTCCGTTAGAGTAGGTTTTCGTCTTGTGTTTGTTACAAAATTCGTATGAGAAATTTCATTTATCACTACTATATGTCTCTCACTGCAGACAATTTTTCAAAATCAGTTCAAACACGGGAAGGCAAATTTTTGGGTATTTTTTAAAATGTTTTTACTCTTCTCCAACGAGTCATATTACATTGTGGCAGGTTGACTTGTAAACTTGATTCCTTGTTACAGAGTCATAGTGAGTGAACTTTGATAAAATTCGAAACGTTGACAACGAAATAAGAGTTTTTCAATGGAAAATCTGAACCAATTGACTACAAAAAAAGTGATTTTTCTAAATAAACCAAATAATAAATTAACATATGACTTTCACGGTAATATTGTGTATACTAGTTTTCTTTCATGAGAAATTTATTCGAAAAATTCTTCACAGCATGAATGCTTTACACATTTCAATACGAGGTATTCCACGTGAAGTTAATATCTGATTCAACAAATAAAGAAGATGATGATAACTTTCCGTATAAACGGAAATATCATGGAAATGGAAATATTTTTATTGTATTTATCACCTACGAAAAACCCCATGTACAGAATTCCTTCCTGCCGTTAATTCATTTTACTATAGGCATAGGTACCTAGTAATAATTTGTGTGTAACTTCGAATCTATTTCATCAATTGTGTAACCACATTTCAAGAATCAAATTGAAATAGTTTCCGACAAACGTATAATATTAGCTCATAACTGATTGATATCTAAACTCGAACCTACTTTATTCAAGCATTAATTAAAATGATTTATGTTGGTCGAATTAGCATACCTAATTCAATTAAATGTTAATCGGTGGACAATGGACATACAGTGTCATCCGCAAAGTTCGCACCAAATGGGAAACTCATTTATTACGGGTTTTCAACAAAAAGTAATTTTTGATAAAAATAAATGCATCTCCTTAATCTAAATGAACTTGCACCTAGAAAATATAGCAGAACATACGTAATCTAGGAAGCGCATTGAAAAACTTCATTTTGAGACGAGGTGAAACACACTCATTCTTGAAAATATCTGAATATTTTATTCGAAAAAATTGTTCGTCATCAAATAGTACATTTAAATTTAAAGTTTTGGCCACCGGAGGGTAGTAAACTACATCCTTATACAATTTTTTATTAAAAAAGATTGTAATATTCTAAATCACCCAACTATTATGTTACTTACGCTCCGTTTTTTTTAAATAAAACAAAACTTAAAATTTTTTGGTTCAAAGATATTTTAATACTTTGTTTTAATTTAATTTTGATGTTTTATAACTTGATATTATTGAATATTATCTTCTTGTTGTGATATTGTCTTATTTAGAGCAATTTCAGGTTTAACTGAAGAATTGCTCTCAAGACATTATATTTATCTCTTATACAGACACATATAAGCTACGGAATATTGGCATGGGGATCGGCTGGAAAGACTGCTATGAAAAAACTGATCGTGACACAAAAAAGACTACTTAAAATAATATTTAGAAACAAAGGAATTATTCATCAAACGTCCTTTATGAGGAAGCAAAAGTATTCGACCCAGTACAGCTCTTTTTTCCAAACTGTAACTTACGAACTCACAAAATTAAAAATATACTTCTTCCAAAAATAGAACATGAATATAACACGGGATCCAAACAAAACCATTTTAAAACACCATTCATGAATAAAACTGCAGGGTAAAGAAGCTACAACTACTTCAGTTTTAAATTTTACAATGCTCGTCCAATTCAACTAAAAAATTCGAAGAGTCAAAATGAATTCAGGAAAAGATTGAATAATTATATCAATATATTGCCTCGTTAAGAAGTACATAAATAAGTGTACGGTTAGTACTACTATAAGTACTGACTCTAGAAATTTCGGTAATCTCTTATGTCCAGTGTGCACAGCTCTCGTGATGAATTTTTAGGAATATGTATGTATTAGTGTGTATGCGTATATTTGTACAAATTACCCATTTTATCCGTCATATTTTAACTAGAGTGTCTGTTATTGTTTCTCATATTATCATTGTTATTATTAGTATTATATATTTATTGTTATTTTTATTATTGTTACTTTTAGATATACATCTGTTGTCGTCCGGATTTTATCAAATCTATTTAACTAAATTTTATTTTAATTATTTATCTTTTTACTATTAATAACAAATTTTTTAGTCACACACAAACTGTCAACAGTTTACGTAACTTTCTCCTGTTTATCAACCTGATTACCTTTCTCTGTTTTTATTGTATTTTATATGTAGGATCATGATTTAATAAACATTATTATTATTATTATTATTAAAAGAAATAATAAAGAATATATAAAAGAATAAGTTTATTTTCATTAAAAAAATATTGACCGTAGTTAACATAATATGCTTTTAAATTAATTAATTGAGATTAAAAGCTTTTATTTAACTTGCTCTAAATGTGTGTAAGATGGTTACCTACAAATCTTGCAAGCTGAATAAGAACCACTTCCTCTTATCCCATGGAATTGAAATTTCACATATTGGTTCAGTTCTGATGACAATACATTAAGGTCGAAAAAATTGCCCCCTTCCCTTCACCCCGAGGACTAGATAGAGAATGCGAAAAAAAATTAGGTTGGGGGCTTGCCCCCCTTTTCTCGAAAAAAGTTGGAAAACTCGCGAAATTAAATGCGGAAAAATCCGTAAAAATAGTGAAAAACATCTGACTGTCGAATATTATGGTTTATAAAAATGTCACCTCTTCTGTCCCCACTCAAAAGGTAGATAGAGAATGGAAAGTAATTCGGAAAATGTTTCAACAGTTTCGGACATGGAAAATAATGATGAAAAAAATCGATCGGGGGGCTCAACCCTTCTCCTGACACGAAAAAAAATTTAGGAAAACACGCAAAATTGAAAAAATCCGTAAAAATATTGAAAATTATCTGACCATTGAATAATACGGTTTCAAAGTGACTTTAAGTTGTGTCAAGTTCCTGAAAAGTCTCCTCATTGAAGAACTAGATTGTAGTAAATAAACATGCAAGCGACCGTGCAACCATGACGAATTAATTGAATGAACAGACTAAGAAACATATCCAAAGAAAACCAAAGAAGAAATAAATAAATAAACTTTGAAAATACTTTTTTAAAAGTGAATTAAACCCATCTTTTTGTTACATTATAAAATTTTGAATGATATAAAATCTTGCCGAGAGAATAAATTCAACGTACAATAAGAAATACATAGATACTTCTCGCAACAAGCTTTTATATCATTTAAAATTTCATAATGTTAGAAAATTATGGGTTTAATTAACTTTAAAATTTATTTTCTTCTTTTTAGGTTGTTTAAATAACAACTTTTCTCTAAAAAGCTTTTATTAAGTTTATTCATTCGAGGATGTTTGTTGTTTATGAATCGCTTTAAGCTAATTTAAATTTTGATGACTACTTTTTGAAAAATTGTGAAGAAACAGTACTAAAATGACCATGACTCTAAATCCAGATGAGTTTTTTTAATGATAAACAACTTTTCCAAATGATATTTATTGATATTTTCCAAAATAGGGTACTTTACACTTGACTCCTGATCAAGTTTGCTAATGCGTATATTACGTGTGATTTGTCATATTTTCTAGCTGCATGTATGGATTTAAGTGATTCACTAACTTTTATCAATTATAACTTTTTGTCGAAAATACCGTAATAAACAAGTTTTTCAAATGGTGCTTACTTTGAGGATGATACTGTATAACTGGTCACAGCAAGCTATATTCATAAAAAATTGAAAAATGTCTATATATTTTTTCCACAAAGCTAGCATAAATGCTTCATTACTACATTTTTTAAACATTATATTTTTTCGAGATTCTCTAATTTTGTTACTACACAATTTAGTTGAATCTACCATCAAGAACTTTTTGTTATGTCCGGTATTTCTACCTACAGAATTTAATTCAAACTTCTTCAGAAGAAAATTAAAATTCGAATTATATTTCACTTTTGATAATTTTAATCGTGAACAAAACCATGCAAATGCTCACCGCTGCGGTTTTTCGAACTCCTCAATTTTTTTTCACTGAACTTCCTCACGAACCAATTTTTTTCTCCGATGGAAACGATTGCAGCCTCTGTCATTTACTAGTACAGATAAGCGATGGAAGTATTTTAAATAAACCTTGAATGACCGTACATTACGAGTAGCATTTTCAAAGCGGTGGGGTGCCTGCAATTTCGCGACCCCACAACTTCTCCCGAGTGGACTCCCACTTAGGAATCCCCGGGCCCGGCAAAGCAAATGATGACGGATACTCTGCTAGAGTAGCGTACGTTTCATTTAAATCCCAATTGATTCATCCACTAGACGTTATCACGACACATCCGACTTTACTACGTTTCAACGACCTTCCAAGAATATGCAATTTGCCAATATTTTGTGTTATTGGTTGTAATTAGATTTCAGCGAAATTAGCAGCACCGGACTGGACTGGAGAGGACGTATTCATATACCTAATATAAATGCTTGTAGGTTAACGAATGTAGCTTAAATTTAGATAGAACAGAAAAAATACAAATACGATTTTTGCATGACATGCATGGGGTTTTGTTTGAGACCTCTCCAGTTTCATCATTCCCATTATCAAGATCTTTATCAAAGTTGTGAATTTCAGATAATTTTTTGGAGTGAAATCTCGTATTTCTTCTTGTACAACAGTATATCTGGTATTCTTAGATACTTAAATTACTCAAATTTTTTGAAGTGAATTGTAATGCAGTTTTTGGCATTTCATTCTTGAATTCATTTGGATCCAACCATGTGAGCAATAAAATGCTCCTTGATGCTCATAATAACTCGATCACAAATGATTGAGAATACTTCGATTCTAAACTCATTTTGGGGATTAACTATGGGTTGGTCTGAGAAATTTTCACCTGCAAGAGTGTTTTTCTATATAATTCTCTTGCAGGGAAATGTATCTTCAATAAAAATGGCATCGTCATCATCAAGTTACTCAACGGTCCAAGTTATACATTTTTGGGTTGTTATCAGAACTGAAACAAAGTCTCTGGATTGTATTTGCAACTTTTCAAGAGTTCTGATTTTAAAGGCTGACTTCAAAAAACACCTTTTGTTTGTAAATAGTTGGATAATGGTGTGGTACTATGGAAAATTCTCACAAAATATGAGCTATTGCTATGAATCGAAAGGAACTGTATTTTTCTAATGAATTGATGGCCTTAGCGCATACTTCAGCATTGCATTTTTCTGAATATGCAATTTCCTTGAAGGTTTTCGATATGTGTACATGAAGAGAACTCTTACGATTATCACAGGATCCAAACACATTTCTCAATGAGTAATCTATCGACCACTTTCTAGTTTCACTTATATTTGTAATATATTCATATCTACTATCGTTCTCCAATACTGCCATTCGGAAATAGGATCATCTACTGAAAGCTGCTGACTTATTCAAGATTCCAAACCTCACTGTTTTGGTTGTATCTCCAATCACTAAATTCAGTATGTGAGCATAACACCAAACATGTACTTGACAACTTCTTTTTCCAACCATGCAGAAAACCCCTTATATTGACCTTTGCAAAATTACGAAGAATTTAATGTTGATTCAATTTTTCTTAGCAAGTTTCTTACGTTTTTAAAATATCTTGACCCACTCCTGACTCATTTTTTCCAAAGCAAGTATTGGTTTTTCAATATGAACGTTAACATAACGTTTAATGACGTACATCTGATCTTGGAGATTAATATCCTGCGTATAGTGTCAATTTGTATGCTGAATAATTTCGATGATTTTACTTCCTCTTATAGCTGTTTCTTCACAAAATGGGCAATTCCTTAAAATGGGCAATTCCTTCTATAATGTAATTGACTGTAGTTTTCGACAAACATTTCGAAAAGCTACCAGGACAGCCACTGTTACTACCAGCACCAGAATTAGAATTATTTTTTATCAGATATAACTTTGAGCTTTGTGTTTCTTAAGAACATTATAATATTTTGAAAGCAGTAATAGAATTTCTAACAAGTTTCCATTTTCCAAGTATTCTTCCGAGTATGTAAGCAGCCTCGGCATTTTAAGCTCCTCTGAAACTCAACCTCTTTCTCCAATTAATTCAATAACGTCAATTATTCTGTCAAGAACGTCTCTTCTTCACCTGATATTTTTTCGACGTTTATCATGTAACATAACTGGTACATCGGTATTGTTCGATGAAATCAAGTATGCTTCTTCTGCTGTTCTATGAGTTGTAGAAGAATCATGCTCAAGAATGCGTCCATATGGATTTTGGTTTGGTTTCACAGCCTATCATAGTGAAACGGTTTTCAACTCTGCCAAACCCTAAACAGAATGAACGGAAGAATGTATCGTTCTGCTTCGAATAAGTTAGCCATGATCTTTTGAATTGTTCTTGATCTTCTTTTCTGTAATGAGCAATCTTGGAATTGAATGGAACGTCATCGTTAGGTTGATGATGTGGATGAAATTCGTGAAAAGCGAAAGTTCTCCTGGTTGGTGTTTGGAACAATAATTTACAAAATTGTCTGTATTTGCTGGTTTTATAACTTCCAATTCGTCCCGATTTTAACCAATATTTTCATAGTGGTCCTCCTCCGCACACTTTCTTACACTATAAAAATACTTTCTCAGAAATAATATTAGGATCATCTGAAAGTTGCAAAGGCTCGTCACCTATATTTCTCATTTCCGAGTTCGGCCTTCTGCCCAACCGGCCTCGCACCCTGCGGCCTCCCGAGTTTTGCTCGGTAGCTCGGCTGTCTCAGTCCGGCGCTGGAAATTAGCACAAGAGCATTGAAACAAATGAATATTTTTACACAAAAATTTTTAATGAAAATCTCTTTAGATATTTAGTATTAATACTAAAATGCTGAAATAAATCAAAGAAACAAAAAAAACATGATTCTCGATACAAAGTTTGACAGCCGAGTTTTTTGGTTCTAGCAATATTAGCTCGCAGTGAAAATAAATAAATTTTTCAACCCTTTGCGTCGTTGTGGTACCTTTCAAGGACCACCTATGAAACTTGCACGTGTTATTCTTAAAACAGATAGATCATCAGAAAACTCTTTGAGTTCTGACAATAACTGCCATCTATTGTTAGGTTACCGAAATACATCGGAAAACAACATTTTGGTGCATTTTTATCGTGTGAAATATTTAGCGAGAGTATGGTTCTTTCACGTTCTAATAAGTAACTTCGATAGTACTCTCAATTCTGGGAATAATGGCAGGTAAGTTGTAAATAATTGAAAAAATGTAACATAATAGTGGTATATGATGTTCCAAGTACCAAGAATATACATAATTTGGTGGTTCCTGTAGGAACCACTAGGTCGCCGTGGTATTTTTTTTAGATATATCGCACCATCGGTGGAACAAGGGCACAACTAACAAAAAATCTGAAAATGAGTTAAGTATGCCATTGTGCTTTAAAAACATCCCCTTATCTGGAGGAACAAAGTCGCTCATTTAGTTCAGTCACATTTTGCTAGAGCGCTACTGTGCCTTTGTCGTATTGGTGCGCTTTGTGTAAAAACTACAAAATCTCATTGGTCAGTTGCGTCGTCGCCCGCGTGTTGTGTAGTTGAGTGCTGGAACGTCAACGTCGTTAAAGTAAATATGCCTTTTTTTTGCTTGAGATTCTGGAAAGACATAGTCACATTTGGTGTACTTTTGCCTATTATACGGGCACTTGTTTGGAAGAACAAAGTCGTTTAAGCAGTTGTGCCTTTGTCATTCCAATTGTTGTAATAATTAGGTAGATATTTTTTTTTTATTCACATTTATGACTTTGTCATTCCAAATTGCTTATCTATTATTTTACTTTTTTGCTTTTCTTTTATTTTTGTAATAGTAGCGTATGATATTGTTATTATGTTTATATTTTTGTATTATTTTTGAACTTTTCGTTGAGAAATCAAACTTAATAAGGTTCATTCCAATATTTACAAAATGTATTATTATATTTTTTTAGAACAAAATGGAAGCACGAGGCAGAAAAATTGTAAGTATGGTTCTTGATGATCAAGCCAATAGGCAGACCGAGGCAATTGATGAGCCTCAGATTGCTGAGTATTTAGAAAACACCTATGGCAATGAAAATGATCACAATACGGCAATAACTACTCCAAACACATTTACGGGTATGAAAATTTCATTATTTTTGCTGACCATCGATTATTTAATACTAACTAGATTATTTATATCAACTTTTATTTAACATTTATATTCAGAATAGATTAATATTGATATTTATTTTAAGATTCGTCGAAGACAGCAATGGTTGAAAAATGGATAGATTGTAACGACTTTGAAAATCATTGCTACAATTTCACGTTATGAGTTGCCATTTTTTTGATATTAACTTAATTTATTAATCAAAAATCATTCTAGCACTGATTTAATCTGTTATTTTTGTTTAAGGTTTCAAATGTCAACGATGATACAACATTATGCTTTTTCTGGCAAGAAGGTCTCGCAAAACGTGGAGCTAATGAGATAGGAACGTGCGTCTACAAGTTTTTGGAAGAACTTAGTTATAAACAACCTGATAAAGACATCATATTTTATTCTGATAATTGCTGCGGGCAGCAAAAGAATAAGTAAGTATCTTGCATCACGAGTTTATCTCTAATTACTTGCTTGTACTTTGTTGCTTTGATCGTCACAATTCCAATATTTTTTTCACAAAAATGACAACTTTTATTTCAGATTCGTTTTCGGAATGTATTATTATGCTGTTAATACACTACCCATCAAATCAATTACTCACAAATTCCTCATTAGAGGACATACTCAGAATAAAGCTAACAGAGTCAGCTTTATTCTGAGATTGAGAAGAACATTCCGTCATTGAGAAGAACATTAAACGGGCTAAGAAAGCAGGACCTATATACTCTCCAGCCGAATATATAAGTCTAATCAAAAACGCAAAAAAACGCGGCAACGAATTTATAGTCAAAGAAATGAACTTCGATTCATTCTTTGATTTAAAGCTGTTAGCTGATGAAGTCAACTTGAATCTTAACAAAGATATTGACAGAAATAATGTCAAATTATCTAAATTATCTGAAATGAAAGCCATAAAGTAAGAGACATATCAATTCAGAAACAGCTATAAATCAGTTATCTGGACAGAAGCTAATGTCAAAATAGGCCGGACTGCTAATAGAACACAGCTGAAAGACATTACATTAAATATGTTGTACACTGAAAAGTTGCCGATCTTCGATCGGAAAAAAGAAGACCTTCGTCAACTGATTGCTTCAAATATTGTTCCAAAATTCTATGAACAATTTTATAATGGTTTATTTTAAAGACATTCCAAGAAAAAGTTCATTTTTAGTTTCGTAAAATCAGGTACTCTATGTAAGGATTAAGAAAATGAACGATTTTGCAAAATAGAGTATTGATTTTATTACATAAATCATCTAAAAATAATGTGTTTCTAAGGTCATAATTACAAAATTATTTAAATTTTGGTGCAAAAAGGGCAAAAGTGCACCTCATAAATATTATTTCTTTAATTTATAGTACAAATAATAAATACTTTACTCCTGTAAAGTACATACCTAAATTCGCAAAAGTGTAAGGCTTATTTCACCCAAAAAAAAATAGATATTACCCAATATCAATTTAAGCAAACAAACTCGATATTATTCTACACAAATCATAAAAATGTCTCTAGTTAAAAATAACAAAACGTGCATTTGTGCCCTTGTTCCACCGATGGTGCGATATGTCTATTAGATTAGTAAAGACGGATAAATGAATGCAGTGATTTATTTTCAAATAACAAACCAAAAGTCAAGCAATATCTCAAGCAAACTAGATGGACTTTCGATTAACTTTGAATTTGATATCCTCATTGAGGAAATACCTACCTTCGGATATTGAACATGTCTCATTGTGACTCCAGTGACATGTCCCAAAATGATGAACGACTACAACCAATATATGGGCAGAGTAGATGAGGCTGATATACTCAAATCGATTTATGAACTGGATCGAAAGAGTAAAAAATAATGGTATCGGATTTCTTTCTTTACTTTTTGGATTTGATCATGGTGAATTCGATCATGGTATTCAAACTAGGCTACCCGGGACGACTATGAGTCTGAAGGAATTCAAAATTGCGGTTGCTGTTGGCTTGAGAGGGAAAAATCCAAGATTCGTCCCCAAAAAAAGGTAAACCATTCAAAGAGAGTGAGACCTGTCCTAATAAAAATGTCATTTTTGCAGCACTGAAAGTGATCTAAACCGTACAACGTGGGGTTCTGCAAATTGAAAAGTGGCCTTAAGTCTGCAAAAAATAAAACCCATCTGGCCTGGTGGTTCCCCATGTGGACCACCATTTTTTATACCTTTAATAAAAATTATTTGAGAAAATGTTGTTTTTCCTTATTACTTTGGTCTATTGAGTATAATTTTTACAAATAATCATACATTTTTTCATTTCAATCAAATTCGGGCTCAAAGGATTTTAAATTGATTTGGTTTCTTCTTTCTTTAAAAAGCAGCAAGCACTGAAATACACTGTATATTATTGAATTTTCGTCTCCACCATTGCTTTCAAATTATTTATGGATAATTCTTCCTTATACCTAATTTTTTTTTTTGAAATCATTATTGCGGTGTTTGGATTCGAAGCACTTCCAACATTGACTTTGGCCTTCTTACGGGTACTGCCAATGGGTGGAGTCTAATAGTTCCAATCTCTTTAAATAATTCCAATGTTCCAAATAACCCACAAATGCGCCAATTAGAAAGTAAGGGTCGTAAGAGAAAGAGAGAACCCATGATTTTGGAAGAAAAGTTGGGTTACGTTTCTTTTGAAAGTCAGAATGTCAAATTAATAAGTAAATTATGTATATCATGTTCAATTTCAATGAATACATACCAATTTTAATTCTTTTCTGGATTGAAATTGTCAGGTGTACAATTGACTCGAATTACAAAAAAGCGTCGACTTTCGGGCACGGCTCCGATATTCTCCGCCATTATGGAACATGGAGATACAGCCGTAGACCATCTCTGCTGCAGACAAAATAATTTCTTTTAGTAGGGCAGAACCTAGTGTTATTTTCAGAATGATGTGTGAAAGTTGCCAATGATTGATATAAGATATTCATAGAGTTAACAAACCCTTTATAAAAACACATAAACTTCTCCATTAATTGGGTTCATTATTCAAAATCAGAGATTCTTCTTCTTCTCAGTCAATATATACCATTGTTTGATCAACACATTTTCAAAATTTTGTATCCATTTGAGGTACTGCTAATAACTCCATAAAAACCAAATAATATCGATTATCGAATTTGAATCTTACACAAGTGCCTAGAATCCGTGAACATAACACATGTCAAATATATTTACTGAAAGCCTATCAGATGAAATCAAGCTTTGGCAAAAAATTTAAGGCAAAACTTAATATCAGACATAATTTTTTTTTCTCACAAGGTGGTTGAAACCCTTTATGGACACCTTATCCGGCCTGACACACACAACCCATAAGGTAGTGTGGGAGTCCCCTGAGTCCGAATTGAATCCCCCACAGGTATACCCACTAAACACTCCACCTCGTGCGTGGTAGGCTCGTCCAGCCACCCAAGGCTGACCCGATGACACGTAGGCAGATGCCCATTGTATCGTACCATACCACTTTCTCGGGCCATCAGAAAAATTCTGCAGTCGCTGTGGTTTGAACCAGCGACCGGCAGCGTGAGTGATTTAAACATTGACGCTTTAACCACTCGGCTACCTGGCCCTCCAGACATATATTACAAAACTTCCAAAAAATATTGACATGATTGAAATACTGCATTTCTGACTCACCCATTTACAATCTTACATTTTTGTAAATTCTTATTTGCATGATTATGAAAGTTCCTTTATATACCTAATGAATTCTTTTTTTATATTCCTACCATAAATTACGAAGTTTCTTGAGATAGAGTTGGATAAATAAACAAAAACATCCAGTTTTCACAAATATCTCTTTGCTAGTGAACACAAAAATATCAATACACACACTGCACACACTTTAATTGGTCCCAAGAAATATTTCTGTTTATAGAGGGATTACATTTTTACATAAATTGTATAACGGCATTACATACTTGATACAAATTGATGAAGAAATCAAATAATTATTAAAAAAAGAAATGATGCGAATAATTTGTGAAATGAGTAAATAAGTCATATCAAAGCAAAAAGAAACCAAAGCAAAAACAGTCAAAGGTGAAACATTGCTGTATTATAGGAATTGAAGTCATCTGTTAAGTATACATTTCTTAAATTCTTCTTTGAATTTAGTTTTATTGTGGATTCATGCAGCACCAAGTAACAATTATCAAGTAGCAATTATAAATTAACAATTATCAATTAACAAGTATTGAAAATATATAGCATTCATGCACCCAAATTAACAATTACTGAGGAACAAGTAAGCATGCGTACAAATCCGATTCGTAGCATTTAAGTTAACCCTACTTTTTCGTGGATACTGTTAAAAAAGTTCAGATTCTATTTATTTTTCGAAAATATAACTAGTTTTGTGCACTCATGATGGTCATTGAATAGGCGGAGAAGGAGAGAACTGACCATAGGAGTTTTTTTTTTTTCATATAAAATGGAACCCCCGAATGACTCAATGAATCAAATGTATTTCCTGCGAGACCAAAAATTGCAATCTGATTACAAACTATCAACACTGAGACGGAACTTGCTATTTTTTAAGCATTATCTCTGATATTTTTACCTTTGAAGTTCGTACATATGCCCTTATCATACAAGTTTTTCGCTTATGAAACCTAATGTTAGGCTTATGATTTTGACATCGGTCTTATAGGTATAACGTCATAAGTATAAGCGCAAGTAAAAACTGCTTTTCTTACACTATTTCTGACAATAGCCGAACCAATCAAAAACACGATCTTATAAAATAAATTAGACATGAGAGATGAAAGGTGCAGAGCGAGCAGAGCAAAGTTTGTCTCTATCAAAATGAAAATAATTTTTAATTTCTTCATCGTCCTCGTTGGAAATAATTAGTAATGTAGGTACTTAAATTATTACATGTCGAGCAAGCCATTTTTTTCATTTTGTTGTAGAAAATATGGGTTTTCACGGTACTTCATTACATCTGATGAAAGATCACATGGCATCATCGCAATAAACAGATAAAATTGAACGAATCATTATGTGAATCTAGGGTTCTCAAATATGGTTACTGCTCATCATCTACTCAACTGTTCTACTCAACCTTCATATTTGCACTGATATTGTAAGTTTTGCCAATGACACGACGATTTTTTTACCGAATTCACAGGGAAAACATTGGATAAAACATCAGGAATGGAAATGGGAACAATTATACATTTTCTCAAAAAAGAACTCTTTCCAATGAATTTTCGTAGAACTAACTATGTGTCTTTCACTTGTCAAGGATCAGGCTTAGCTGAAATTCAATTGGCAATACCGAACAATATCTGCTCCTGTGAAAAAATCTAAACACAAGGCAACAACCAAATAAAATATTTGGGTGTATACTCGTCTCGCACCTGAAATAGAATGTGCATATTAATTTTGTCATAAATTAAGATTCTTCTAATGGAGTTTTAAATATATGAAACCTATAATTAATAGGGAAGGATATATCCAGCACTGCTTGAACCATGGTGTCCTTGCCTTGTCCTTGCCTGTGGTGGAACCACAAACAATAATTCAAAAAGATTCGAGGTCACCCAGTGATGGATACTAAAAATCATTTATGCACTAGCGGGCGGTAAAGTACACTTTACCGCCCGGTTCGCCGGGCGTATAGTGGCACTTTACCGCCCGTGGGCGCATTATGGCCCGACGGGCCGTAAAGTAGACAAAATTCTCAAATTGTCTATACTCATACATCATTTCATGCAATTCCTAACACGAATTAGAATCATTTCAGTTCAATAGAGCAATACTCTTTCTAACATTTGTTCATAATCGTTGGCAATTTTTTCGGTAATGAACTATTTATTTGAAATAGATTCTCCAATATAGCACTCAGCTACTATAGTTTCACATTCCACATATTATGTTACCCTTAATTATTGTATGCATAACGTATGAAACGTGTAGACCATTGCAATTCAAGTCAGTATTTGTGATTCGCGCTATAAAACCGCTAGTGCACAAAATTTTGTACCTATGTATCACGTGCGTAAAATGCGTTTAAGGCCTTCGGCGTGTGATGGCCCTCGGCAAACGCCATCGGGCCATCATCCACGCCGCAGGCCATAAACGCCTACTTTACGCCCTTGATACATAAATAACTATTATATGAAATATTTCTACGAAGGCACTTATAATCCTGACTTTGAAGTCGGAATCCCGATTTTAAACTCGGGATCCCGACTCTAATCTCGTAATCCCGTCTTTAATCTCGGGATCGCGACCTTAATCTCGAGATCTCGACTTTATTCTCGGGATCACAACTTTAATTTCGGGATCCCGACATTAATCTCGAGATCTCGACTTTGATCTGGGGATCTTGACTTCAATCTGGGGATCCCGACTTTAATCCTTGGTGGAATAACGGACACTCAGCTCTTGAATCTGAAAATTATAGTGGCTTGCCGTAATACGGCAGAAATCCCAGCCGGATTAATGCATGTTCAATTCGTCATGTGCTTGGTGATTCACGAATAATTAGTAAGTCACAGTCGGATTCCTATAGTATTTTTGTTACGAAAAAATTCTCTTTTGATTGGCCATAATGTAAATATTCCGGAGGTTTTAGATATGTAGTGTCAATTATGTCTTTTAATGATGTCTATTTCGAAATATACAGTGTGTCCCACTTTGAGCAGCCACACCCTCATATTTTATTGAGAATAAAATAATTTGCAAAATTTCTTTTTTTCAAATTATACTACTCAGAAATACCTACCTCTATGTTGATGAAACAGTCGTATATCGATTTTCCACGGCCTACTATGACCAATTGAAAAGGGGAAAAAGGGAAAAATATATTAGGGATTTTTTTCATTAAAAAATTAAGATCAAATCCTGTTTCAGAATACCTTTGAACCCCCAGATCTCAATGCTTGAATCAATTGATTATAAAGGGTGTCATTTGTAGCTGGCAATATGAAAAACTTTTTTTCATTAGAAATATTTTCTTAATTTTCAAAATTTCTTCACTTTTCACAAAATTCACAAAAATATTCAACTAATACTGCGAAAAATAACCCAATATTCTTATCCATGTCAAACTGTGACCACTTGAATAGTGAAAAATTGCCAAAAAATATATTAAGGATTTATTGAAAAATCCCAACTCCTGGTTATGGAATGTCTCAGAACCCCAGAACTCAATGCTGAATCATTGAAATAAACAGGGTGTCATATGTAGCTGGTAATATCTCCTATTCATCCATAATGCTCGGTTGATTTTGAAATGTCTTCTTTTGTCACAAAGTGCCCAAAAATGTCCCATTATTACTGAAGAAAGTACCCAAGAATCACTTTTTCATGACTAACTATGATAAAAGTGAGAAATTGGTAAGAACATATTATGTCTATCTATCTCTAAAACCCCTAGATCTCAATTCTTGTGAATATATAGGGTGAAAATTATTGAAGGTTTTCCTTCACAGCAGCTGCAAATTCACATTAATTTATAATATTTGTATTTACAGATGACTCATGGATTAAGATCTGAGAGTTTTAGAGTACTCTGAACCCATTTCTGAAGTTAGTTCAGTGATAAAAGTATCCATGATATATTTTCCCCAATTTTCCACTTTTCAGCTGATCATAGTTAGCGATAGAAGAGTGAAGCTTGTTTACATTCTGAAGTATTAATGGAACATTTCTGGGCACTTTATCGGAATAGAAGACATTTTCGAAATCATCCGGAGCATTATGGATGTTTGAGAGTTGTTGATATTGCAAGCTGCAGGTGTCACCCTGTATACTTGAGAATTAGAATATGGAGGTTTTAGAGTGTTCTGAACCAGAATCTGATATTAGTTCTGTGATAAAAGAATCCGTAATATTGTAAAGAGAAACATTCTCAATTGAAAATTTAACCAGTACATGACTCCTCTGGAATTTTTTTTCTATTACGACAAATTGAAGTTACTTTTTTGTAATATCGAATACAAAACAACTACTTCCCCGGCTAAAGCCACGCAGGACATTGAACTACATCTGATAGATATTGAGAAAGACCCTATATAACTTGAGAGAAAAAATCCAGAAGAGTCATGTATCGGTTCAATTTTCAATTGAAATTGTTTCTCTTTAGAACATGAATCCCTTCCAAGAGAGGTTATCTTGTACGATAGAAAATAGCGACTAAATTATAACTTTCAGTCGAAGATGATTCCACGACTGACTTTATGAACATCCTGTTCATATTTCCAATAAAATCAACAATCCGTAATATGTTTTCCCCAATTTTTCACTTTTCAGTTGGTCATAGTTATCCGTGAAAAAGTGCTTGGTTACTTTCTACAGTAATAATGGAATATTTTTGGGCACTTTGTGACAAAAGAAGACATTTTAAAATCAACCGATCATTATGGATGAATAAGAGTTGGTGATTTAGCCAGCTAAATGCGACACCCTGTATATTTAAATGATTCAGCATTGAGTTCTGGGGTTCTGGGACATTCCAGAACCAGGAGTTGGGGTTAATTTTTCAATAAAAGATTCTTAATATATTTTTTCCAAATTTTTCTCTATTCAAGTGGTCATAGTTTGCCATGGAAACGTTATATTGTGTTATTTTTCGCAGAATTATTTGAATATTTTTGAGAATTTTGTGAATAGTAAAGAAATTTTTAAAATTAAGAAAATATTATTTATGAAAAAGAGTTATTCATATTGCCCGCTACATATGACACCCTGTATAATCAATTGATTCAAGCATTGAGATCTGGGAGTTCGAGGATATTCTGAAATAGAATTTGATGATAATTTTGTGATGAAAAACTCCCTAATATGTTTTACCCACTTTTTCACTATTCAATTGGTCATATTTAGTCGTGGAAAATGGTTATAAGAATGTTTCATTAACATAAAGGTAGGTAGGTATTCCTGAGTACTATAATTTGAAAAAAGAAATTTTTCACATTATTTTATTCTAAATTAAAAATGAGAGTGTGGCTGCTCAAAGTGGGACACACTATACATATATTCATGACCTATTGTCCGCGCAATAAATGTATCACTCGGTTTTCCGTTTTCGTATTTTACTAATAAAACAAATACTGATACAATTAGAAAAGTTTAAGCACTTAATAAAACTAGAAATTGGTAATTTTTGTGTGCACATGTTGATTACATTGATTGTGGAACACCCAGTACACTTCATGGAATTTCGTGATTGCACATCGAACCCTGGATTTTCTTTCAATTTTCCGAAACTGGAATCTGAGTAGTATTCAAAATGAATATTTTCTATCGCCTTTTTCTTCGGATGGCTTTGTGGCCAAACCATGCCTGCCACGCGCTCCGACCTATGGTCACTTTCAATCACCTTTCCATCCTACATCATGTATCAGAAATAGAACGGAATTCGTAGAACTCCAGAAACCCATTTAATCCGTGCCATGTCCTCTCGTTTTTTTTCTCGAATATTTCCGAAAGTAAACAAAATTTTTGGTATTTCTCAAAATCTTTTCATTGACTCCTAAGTCGCGCAACTTTTTGCCGATTTAACCTACCGTGTACTCTTACGGTTACCGAGATACCCATGCTTTTCATCCTCATCTTGGGCACACTGTACAATTATCTAATAAAAATATCAACAAAACGTAGAAGAATATTAATGAAATTACAAATGCAAAAAAGCACAAAATTTGATATCTTGGTCATTGTCGACGAGCATAAATAAAAACTGGAAGGTGAGAATGTCATTGCTAATCATTTCAATTCGTTTTTTTCTGGTATTGGTTCCAAAATGACAGAAAAAATCGATAAGTCTGTAATTCCAGTTCAACAAACAAACTTTCGTTCCAAACAATCATTGTTAATGTACCCAATAACAAAAAATTAATTAATCTCAACTTTTTCAAGTTTGAATAACAATACAGCCCCTGGACCTGACAAAATATCTGTTCACTCGATGAAAAAAATATAATAATATCCTCATAGATCCTTTGTATTACATATTCAATTTAACTCTAACCAAAGGTAAAGTTCCTTCAGCATTTAAAATGTCTATAATAACTCCTATTTTCAAATCTGGATACAGAAAACAAGCAAAAAATTATAGACCTATTACAGTGATTAATAATTTTGCCAAAGTTTTTGAAAAATGATTTTAAAATAGAATTACTAATTGCGGTATTAATAATAATATTATTTCTAAATCACAATTTGGGTTTAGAGAAAACCTCTCTACCGAGAAAGCTGTGTTTGATCTCACAAATTATATAATGAACTGTTTTCAAAATAATAAAAAATGTCTCACTATATTTCTGGATTTAGTGAAGGCACTGTCAATCATACAATTTTATTTGAACGCCTTGAATTTATCGGAATTAGAGTTCTTGCTTTAGAGTTATTGAAGGATTACCTGTCAAATAGAATACAAATTGTTAAAATAAAAACATCTATGATTAACCCCTTACCAGTCTCTATGGGCGTTCCACAGGGGACAGTATTGGGTCCAATTTTATTATATTGTATATAAAATAACTGTTCCCTATAACTCATTTTGAAGAAAAGTTGATTTCTTATGCAGACGATACCGCAGTTTCATTTGTGGGAGACACTGGGCAGAAACATACCAAAACGCAGAATGAGGAATGAATATAATATATAACAATAGCCTATAGAGTCTCAATATTTCAAAAACTAAATTTATGTCCTTTTCCTCGACAGCTAGATACCTCAACATTCCAAATACATTAACGCTTCATTCATCTAATTGTCCAGGTACTAACTATTCATGCCATTTAATAATGAAGACACAATCTATTAAATACCTAGGAGTTTTTGTAAACCAACATTTACGCTAGAATGATCACATTACAGTCACAGTCAAAAGACTTCGCAAATTAATTTGTAAATTCTATCAGCTCAAGAATATTTTTAACAAAAAAATCTATTAATTGTTTGAAATGCGTTAGCTGAATCTATATTACGTTATTGTCTTGTCTTGTCTAGAAAATGTGCAAAAAACTTTATTAAAAATAATTCTTAAAAAATTTGAAGAGTCAGAAGTTTTCAATCTACAAAAATTATATTCATATATATATATATATATATATATATATATATATATATATATATATATACAGGGTGTCAAAACTTCCCACCCTTAATATCTTCCTTCCAGTAAACAATATGAGTAATCGAAAAAACAGGTCAATTTTATTGTCAAGGGGGACACTTTCACGGACTATTTGTAGCCCTCGTGGTTCAACCCCCTAGGAGGGGTAGATGCTACCCTTAGAATTTTAAATGGGAAGGGGGGTCAAGTGGCACATCATTTTGATGGGCGTTCAATTCTTGTTCCAATGGTACCCTGACTTATTATTTTGTGATGAGCATTTTCCGAAAAATTGCGTTCTAAACTAACAGAAGTAATTATTAGAACGCCTATACTGAGATGCATTATTGTATTGACTCCCTTTAATAAAAATGGTTAGAAGAGTAGGTGGCACCGCTCCAACCCTTGAATGACAGGAATAAATTTATTACGCATGGGATTTTTTATTTGGTGGTTATTTTCCTTCTACACAATAAAATTTAATTTGCGAGAAAGACATTTCCAACATAAAATCTACTTACGCTTATCTTATTAGCTGTTCGAAATGTTGTCCATTTTGCTCTAAACAGTAATACAGTCTGTTTTCGAACTCCCCTCTAACATTACGGAAAACTTCACTAGGAATTGACTGGCATGCTGCTGTAATTCGTCTTTTAAGTTCGTCAATATCAGAAGGTTGTGTTTTATAAACAACGGATTTAAGATGCCCCCAAAGAAAGGAATCTAAGGGTGTTAAATCCGGTGATCTCGGAGGCCATTCAACTGCTCCCCTTCTGCCAATCCATCTACCCGGAAATCTCTCGTTTAACCACTGTCGGACGGGAAGAAAATAATGAGGTGGAGCACCGTCCTGCTGGTAATGTAACAGATCCTCCTGCAAAAGTTCATTACCTTCTGCATCAATTTGAGTTTCTAGCTCGTGAGTTATAAGAGGATCGATAGTCTCTTCAAGCATATCAAGGTACAGATTGCCAGTCAAGTTTTCTTCCAGAAATAATGGACCAAGAATAGCATTTCCAAGAATACCAGCCCAAACATTAACTTTTTGTGGGTGTTGTGTATGCCCTTCCCGAAAAATATGTGGGTTTTCGTCACTCCAATAGCGACAATTTTGTCTATTAACATTGCCATTCAGAAAAAATGAACACTCATCGCTGAAACAGATGTTTAACAGAAGATTAGGGATGGTATTGACTCGATGAGACATGATTTCACAAAACTCTATTCTTCTATCATAATCATCCTCGTGGAGCTCTTGAAGAATCTGCATTTTATATGGATGAAATTTATGCATTTTCAATGCTTTTCTTATAGTCTCGCGTGACATTCCCGTCTGTTCTGATACTGATCGTGAGGAGCTCGTGGGCTCTGCAGCAAATGTTCCCAAAACTTCAATTTGAGCTGCTTCATTTAGTACTCTGGGGTTATTTCTTTTTTTATTTGTCACTGAACCAGTTTCGTAAAACTTATTCACCAAATCAAGCACATACCGGTGACTTACATTACAATTTGGATGTCTTTCGTTAAAAAGACATGCCGCCCTTCGTGCGCACTTTCCAACTTCTCCATAAATTACAATCATTTCAATTCTGTTTTGAAGAATGTAAACCATTTTTACACTTTTATACACTTATTAAAGTAATTCCTAAACAGCCCAACAGGTACAACGGTATTCACAATACTACCACATAGTTCAAATTTGCTAACCAATTTTTTGCCGGGAAACAGAAACTTTTTACAGCAGAAGTAGCAAAAAAGGAAGGCTATCTTATCTGTACAATTTCTGCGATTACACTTAAAAATTCAGCATTTAATAAACACAACTTTACTACCATCTACGTTTTACTATTATACTACTTTTTTATGTAAAGTGTTTGGAGCTAATGGCTAATGTTACCCCTAATACAGGGTTGGAACGGTACCATCTAATATTCTAACTAGTTCTGGCCAAACCATGCATCTCAGTATAGGCGTTCTAATAATTACTTCTGTTAGTTTAGAACGCAATTTTTCGGAAAATGCTCATCAAAAAATAATAAGTCAGGGTACCATTGGAACAAGAATTGAACGCCCATCAAAATGATGTGCCACTTGACCCCCCTTCCCATTTAAAATTCGAAGGGTAACATCTACCCCTCCTAGGGGGTTGAACCACGAGGGCTACAAATAGTCCTTAAAAGTGTCCCCCTTGACAATAAAATTGACCTGTTTTTTCGATTACTCATATTGTTTACTGGAAGGAAGATATTAAGGGTGGGAAGTTTTCAAATTGACACCCTGTATATATATATCACTTTTATGGTCAATAAATACAATAAATACACCACATGGGACAGTATCTCATACTCATAATACTCGTGGAAGTGTGAGGCAAGTTCTGACTATCCCCTATTTTAGACTCAAAAATTCATAACCTTCATCGGACCGAAAATTTATAATCAGCTTCCACGTGATATTAAGAATATCATTAATATCAATGGCCGAAAAAAAAAATACTAAATATTACGTAAAATTACATCCGGAAACTTTTTTCAATATTCTCGAAAACTAGGACAATGTTAACATACTCCTAAAAGAATACTCTATTGTTCCCCTTTTCTTCGTAAACTTTATATTGTCTATTCACGTATCAAAATAGTTATTTATGTACCAAGGACGAAAAACTGTCTATTATAGTCGAGCCTGCAAATTGATAGCCGAGGCGCAGCCGAGGATAGCAAGCAGGCGAGACAGTAGACAGTTTTTCGCCGAGGTGCATATTACATTTTTTCGTCGACTTCTACATACCTTTATGAAAGTAAGTACTCGCATGTTTGCTGGCCTCAGCTACGTCCAACTCTTCGAACTGCAGACTCGATCATAATTTTAATGAATATAAACAAAATGTATTTGAAGTGTAACAACTCTCTATTTCAATTATACTACAAAATTAAATCAATCTCGAAGATGAATATTGAACGTACAGTTTGTGCAATTATTGATATTAATTCCTGCTGTCGAAGAAGATGCAAGAGACAAGTTTTGATTTTGGGTACTTGTTGATGCAACTTCAGATGCAGGTGCTCCAACAGCACCATTTCCAAAACTTCTCTCTTGAAGTGCTTTACCTGAAATCTAGCGGATTTCGTAAATAATTAATTTGACAACAGCAAATGACAGTTATTGTCACAGGCGCCTATGTATTAATTAAAACGTGGATTTACGAAAATGACTCAATCGCCGCTCTCGTACCGTGCCGTATCATAGTGACCACAGCGGACGAAAAGAGTTTGCGGACGAAAAGTGTTTGCGGACGAAAAGTACTTGCCTTCAAAAATAGTCGGTTTTTCGTCCGGAAATTAGTACGTAAAATGTAATTTTTTGCAGAGGTCGACGAAAAAAACGATTATACCCACATATGAATACAATCAGAACAATGTCCACAACTCATGCCTAGCGTAGGTGGCTTCTTCTGGTCTACTTTTATTTATTTTTAAATGAATATCACCATCTACTCGTACATGTTTCATACTGAACTGAATAAACTTACTTACTTTAAAATCTTTGATGGGTTGCTTGAATGAAGTACGAAGGCGTAGAAGGGCCAACAACAATAGTATATTGTGCAACAAGTGCAGAAAAATGCTAATTTCTCACGATTTTGAAAAAGTTGCGGCACGAGCGCAAGCGAGTGCTGCAATTCAAACTCGTGAGAAATTGCATTTCTGCTCGTGTTACACACTATACTTTTTCTACAGCACCCTTTTTGCTAAAAATAGTACTATACTATAAGACAGAATGAAATGTCAGTGACTCATTCTTATATTTTCCTCTTGAAGTTGAAGGTAGTAAATTCAATGACAATGAATTAACTTGTTCTCTTAGTTCTGGCGGAGTATTTTCAATTTCAGAACTGTCGCTATCCATTTCAGTTCAATCTCATTAAAAAATGATGGGACAAGAATTTTTTACGAATATTTTATGCTTGACGTTTGTTGATATTCAAATGATTCGATAGATGTTGCTCCGTTGCCTAGCAATGGATAGTCTATGATTTTTGTTCAGAATATTATGAATTTGTACGACAATTTCCCTCATATTATATAAACCAATAGACTTTGTCTATTCATTCTTGAAGTTGCCTGATCGAATATCCCTTCGAAATGCAGAATTTTCAAAATATACTTTCACCTTGCTGTCACGAAAACTGTATTGCTTAGAAATTAGGTACTGAAAAATTTTGGCACAGAAATGTCACTTTGTGGCACACTAATGTCAAATTTCAATTATTGTGAGAAATAATCATGTTTGCGAACGTAAAACTATGCAGAAAAGCATGTTTTGGTGTGTGGTTGTAGAAAAATGCAATACAGTTTTCGTGACAGCAAGGTGAAAGTATATTTTGAGAATTCTGCATTTCGAAGGGATATTCGATCAGGCAACTTCAAGAATGAATAGACAAAGTCTATTTGTTTATATAATATGAGGGAAATTGTCGTACAAATTCATAATATTCTGAACAAAAATCATAGACATCACTACTGCTGTCTCAAATACCCACATACACACTATCCATTGCTAGGCAACGGAGCAACATCTATCGAATCATTTGAATATCAACAAACGTCAAGCATAAAATATTCGTAAAATATTCTTGTCCCGTCATTTTTTAATGAGATTGAACTAAAATGGATAGCGACAGTTCTGAAATTGAAAATACTCCGCCAGAACTAACAGAACAAGTTAATTCATTGTCATTGAATTTACTACCTTCAACTTCAAGAGGAAAATATAAGAATGAGTCACTGACATTTCATTCCGTCTTATAGTATAGTACTATTTTTAGCAAAAAGGGTGTTGTAGAAAAAAGTATAGTGTGTAACACGAGCAGAAATGCAATTTCTCACTCGTTTGAATTGCAGCACTCGCTTGCGCTCGTGCCGCAACTTTTTCAAACTCGTGAGAAATTAGCACTTTTCTGCACTTGTTGCACAATATACTATTTCAATACATTTCGAATCGCCACTTCAAAGTGACTCTTGTCACTTTGAAGTAACAATTGTCGCTTTGAACTGGCAATTGTCACTTTGAACTGACAATGGTCACTTTCAAGTGGGAATTATCAGTTTGAACTGGCAATTGTCACTTTAAAGTGACAATTGACATTTTGAACTGAAAATTGTCACTTTAAAGTGACAATTGACACTTTGAACTGGAAATTGTCACTTTAAAGTGACAATTGTCAATTTGAACTGGCAATTGTCACTTTAAAGTGACAATTGACACTTTGAACTGGAAATTGTCACTTTAAAGTGACAATTGTCACTTTGAAGTAACAATTGTCGCTTTGAACTGGCAATTGTCACTTTGAACTGACAATTGTCACTTTCAAGTGGGAATTGTCAGTTTGAACTGGCAATTGTCACTTTAAAGTGACAATTGACATTTTGAACTGAAAATTGTCACTTTAAAGTGACAATTGACACTTTGAACTGGATATTGTCACTTTAAAGTGACAATTGTCACTTTGAACTGGCAATTGTCACTTTAAAGTGACAATTGACACTTTGAACTGGAAATTGTCACTTTAAAGTGATAATTGTCACTTTGAACTGGCAATTGTCACTTTAAAGTGGCAATTGACACTTTGAACTGGAAATTGTCACTTTAAAGTGACAATTGAATTGACAATTGTCACTTTCAAGTGGGAATTGTCACTTTGAACTGGCAATTGTCACTTTCCACGCATTTTGATCAATAACTGAACTTTCGCGTTCGGCAGAGATTCATTTGCTAACTCGAATACCATTTAACAATTGAAAAAATAATAATTATTCAAGTCGAATCTACATGTGGAAATTTGAACGTGGACAGCTTGCAAATAATAATGAATATTCCTTATTATGTGCAAGCTATCCACGTACAATTTTCAACATTTGGATTCGACATGAATAACTATTATTTTCTCAACTGTTTTGGTATTTGAGTTAGCAGTTGAATCACTTGAATCTCGCTATTAACTGCCATATTCAATAAGCTCCGATGATGTCAAACTATCCGAAATCGCTCAGCTTAGTTAATAATAAAAATAGACATTTTTCAGTCTAAAATATTACGTTTATTTCATCACACGTGCGTGCGCGTGACGAAAGAAAAATAATAACTAGATATGGATTTGTGGGTGTAGGTCGGGAAACCCGTAATACAATACAACTTGTGAGTGACCCAAACATAATTATATTATGCTTGCGTTTCGAGGTCAGCTACTGTATTCAAGCAGTTCATTGTCATTGTTCAACCAGAAGAACGTTGCCCAATATCTCTCAGATTTTAAAGTACTCCTGCAGTATTTGGGACCTGGAATGGAAATTGTTTCCCAGTCAGGTCAATGATTGTCTGTCGACATTGACATGCAACTTGATCCTCAATGAAACATTTGTTCAAATTTGGCATTTTCGCTTGGGTTGTGGTTGTTTATTCAATGATAAAGAAAGCATCAATTCAATTTCAATTATTTCTCCATTTTAATCTATTCTAATCAGGTTTTGAAATGAGGATCGATTGTAGTACTACCAAATGGACCCCGCACGAAAACATTGTAAATTGGCTCTCGGTCAAATTGGCTGATATTTTATTATTTTATAGTAGGATGGGTCTTTAGGAAAATGTGTGAGTTTGAATGGTTTTGTATGTGTCGTTTCTGAGATATAAGCGGCCAAAGTTTGTGAAAACGTCGTAATTGGGTGGGATTGACAAAAAAAAAAACTATTTTCTTAGTCGAAATAAGACGAATTCAGGATATATATGTATATATTGGAAGTCGTTAACGTGTCCAATTATAATTTTATGAATGATAGTACGGTGATGGTTGTATACGGGGCAAAGTCGTTTTTTGAGCTTTTTTTCTAGCACTACTTCAGAAACAATTAGTCATATTTTGGTAGGAAATCATAGTTTCAGTCTATTCTAGGCGAAATGTTTTGTTTCTTGATAACTCTCTGTGTTTGAAATACGAATTTTTATAATTTTGGATTATACCCCTATACTGAAAACACTTGACACGTCGTTTTTTAATAAAAAAACATATTTATTGCCAATGTTGCTCAACAAAAGATGAGGAAACTTTCTGATGAATTCAGTGGTTTAATATTACCTTTCATTTAAATACAGGGTACGTTGCAATTTTGTAATTTTTAAAAAGTCATCTACAATGTTTTTATTGAATATCTCAAAAACCTTTTCGGTAATTTGGACCTAATTCTACTCACAATATTTTGAAAATGTTGACTATTATATGCGAAAGTTTTGTCAACTTTGCATGTTGCATTTCTAAGATATTCATTTTTTAAGTTTACGGTATTACTATACAGGGTGGGGCACCGAAAACGAAACAGATCGAATATCTTCAAAACACATCTGTTGTGTATAAAATGCAAAAACATGTCGATTTTTAATACGAGGGGGGCATCTTTCTATCATAACCTCAACTTTCATACCTCTTTCCCCACCCTTTGGGCACTTTCACCCAATCAATTTGAATAGGGAAAGTAGTAAGTGTGACACATCATTAGAAAGGTAATTTTATAAGGAATTCAGCCATGTCAACTAGTATGTGGGGATTTTCAGGGTGAAAAATTATGATATTTTTGTCAATGAAAAAAACCAAGAAGGTGGACGAAATTTTTATTTGTGGTTCGATTCGATTCAAAATTGGCATATATGGGTTTCACAAGTTTTCAGTATTACTAAAATGAATTAATGAAATTGATCAAAATGGCTTTTATACAAATGCACTGAAAAAGGAATAGTATTTTTTTTCAGATGTGTGACGAAGGTTATTCTATGCGTAATACAAATTTTACCTCGCAAAAGTACCTATTTATTACACCCGGCAAGCTTTCGAATCTGTTACGCACAGAATAACCTACGTCTCACATATAAAAAAAAATATTATTTCCTTTTTAGTGCATTTATATAAAAGCTTTATTTTATAAATTTAATTAATTCATTTTAGTCATACTGAAAACTTGTACAACCCATATATGCCAATTTTGAATCGAATCGAACCAGAAATACAAATTTCGTCCACCATCTTGGTTTTTTGCATTGACAAAAATATCATAATTTTTCACCCTGAAAATCCACACATACTGATTTTGATTCGAATCGGACCAGAATTACTAAGTACGTCCGCCATCTTGGAGCCACCATCGTGTTTTTTTGCATTGACGAACAAATCATAATTTCCGACCTTGAAAACCACCACATATCAATTTTGAATCGAATCGGACCATAATTGCATATCATGTCCGCCATTTTGGAGCCGCCGTTTTGTTTTTTCTCTTAGAAAAATTCCATAATGCATTGTCACCGAATTTATGTCAAAATAGCTTGCAAATGCAGTATTATAATTTGGAATACGGGAAAAATATTTTTCCCGCAAGAGGTCGCCAAAATAAAAAGTTAGATGTCAAAAATTGACATGGCTGAATTCCTTATGAAATTACCTTTTCAATTATGTGTCACACTACTTCCCCTATTCAAATTGTTTGGGTGATAGTGCCCAAGGGGTGGGGGGAGAGGTATGACAGTTGAGGTTATAATAGGAAGATGTCCACCTTGGATTAAAAATCGACGTGTTTTTGCATTTTATTCACAACACATGCGTTTTGAAGATATTCGATCTGTTTCGTTTTTGGTGCCCCACCCTGTATAACTAATACTAAAGGTACGAACAGAAGCAGAAACATTTTCCGTGTTCAAAGAAAGTGTGAGGGCACTCATGAGATAAATATGTGTCTAGCCTATGGAAAAATTTGTAACTCATGTAGAATATAAAAAATTTGTTTTCGAATGTTTGTAGGAATAAAAAAGTATATCAAGTCGAAAGCGAAATAATTTCTTCTGAGAATAATGATGAGAAAGAAAAGAATTCGATATCCATAGGTATTGAAACAGATATTGTGAGGACTCAGGGCCTCGATACTGTTTGGTATGCCAAATTGATGGTCACCTTGAAACTAAACGTTTGATTCTGGTGCAATGTGTAACATCATTTGAGACAGGTAGGTTGGCCCGAAAATGTCACTGAACATACTGACATTAAATTGAAGTCACATACAGGGGATTCACCAAATGTTGTTGGTGTTTGTGATATTCAATGCTTTCACAAGAACAAAGAATTTATTCTATAATTTTTCATGAATTGAGTTTTAGGGCTACCTTCCTGTCAAACACTGAATTTTATAAATTTAGTTAACACTGTTGACATTCCCGACTAATCTATTTTAGTCTTAGAATATAGTGAAATCTTTTCAGGCATAGGTTGTTCATCGAAACAGTATCGCATTAACTTGACAAAACCAGTAGTACATCCGATTTGAAGAGTCACTCTGCTATTACAACCTAAATTGAAAGAAAGTTTAAATAATCTCGAGTTACAAAAAATAACCGAAAAAGTAGATGGGCCAAGTGATTAGGTGATGGCTTTAGTTTTGGTAAGAAAACAAATTGATCTTAAAGGATTTGTTTGGAACCAAAAGATCTTGATAAAGTTAATAAAAGAGAATACTGTCACACTCCAAATCTTGAAGAAATAAGAGGAAAATTGTCAGGAGCAAAAGATTCTAGAACATTAGATGCTTCTAGAGGATTCTTCAAATATGTGTATTTTTGGAACTCCCTTTGGTCGCTATAATTGGAGATTTCAATATTCCCGATTATGTTTCTCTCTTCGGTACCAATTCACATAATAATAAATTAATCAATTCTTTAGAAAACTTTTTGAATTTTTTAGGACTTACCCAACAAAATGAATCTCGTAACATCAACAATAGAATCTTAGATTTAGTATGTAGTAGACTTCCAATAAACATTCAACAGTCATTATTTCCTCTGGTTCCCATTGACGTGCATCACCCCCCGCTGGAATTTTCTCTGAAATTCTTTCCGAAACCAAAAAAATTTATAACAAATAGCATAAAAAAATTCAACTTCAAAAAATCAAATTTTCCTGCACTTTATGATGAGCTTTTGAAAACAAATTGAATTTTTTTGGAAAATCATAATAACGTCGACATCGCTTGTGATGAGTTTTACAATTTATTAAATAACATCTTCACAGAGTATGTTCCTAAAACCACTGGTAGAAAATCATCTTATCCACCGTGGTTTACAGGTGATATCATAAGGCAATTGAAAGCAAAAAGTAGTTATTTGAAAAAATATAAATCAGGGGGTGATGCGGAACACCTCGAAAAATACAAAGCTCTTCGCAGAGACTTAAAAAAACATATTTCCATTGCTCATACCAATTATATTCGTAAAACTGAAGATAACTTAGCAAATGAGCCATCTAAGTTTTGGGCGCATGTGAATAATCTTCGTGATAGTTCATCTATTCCTAGTTCTTTGAATTATAAAGATGACCAATTAACTGACCCCCAAAAAGTAGTTGATTGCTTTGCTTCCTTTTTTGAATCTGCCTACATTGAGTCATCGAAGTATCGGCAATCTGAAACAAACGATTTTACTAATATACCGACCTTATCTGTACCCAAAATCACTGAAAATTACGTACTGAAATCGCTGAAGAAATGCAAACCAAAAATGACAACAGGTCCCGATGGCATTCCATTGTTTCTTTTGAAAGACGGTGCTTTAATATTCGCTAAACCACTATCTACTATTTTCAACTTAGCTCTGGCATCACTTCGTTTTCCCAATACATGGAAATATGGTAAAATTTGCCCTGTCTTCAAGAAAGGTGACAAAAATATGGTTGAGAATTACAGACCGATTGTTATACTATGTAACTTCAGTAAATTGTTTGAAATGGTCTTATATGATGCTTTATTTGCGCATGTCAGACGTCAGATCGTAGAAAATCAGCATGGTTTCATTAAGAGTCGATCAACTACAATTAATTTAACATGCGTTACTCAGTTCTGTGCAGATGCCTTGGACAAGTCCTCTCAAGTCGATGTCATTTACACAGATTTTTCCAAGGCCTTTGATAGGCTTGATCACGGTATACTTCTTAGAAAACTCTCATCATTTGGCTTGACCAACAACTTCATTCTTTTTCTGGAGTCTTATCTGAGTGGAAGGCGTTTGAGAGTTCACTACCATGGCTTCAACTCTGTAGAAATAAAGTCATCTTCTGGTGTCCCTCAAGGATCTGTACTTGGTCCATTATTATTCATAATTTTTATAAATGATATTTGTATGGGCATTGACTCGGAAATCCTCCTATATGCAGAAGACTGTAAACTGTTTCGTCAGATTACCTCTCTGGGTGATAGTTGCTGTCTTCAGAACGACATAAATATATTGAATGAATGATGCGAAGTCAATTCATTACCTCTGAATATAACAAAGTGTAATGTCGTCACGTATACTCGTAAAAAACACCAATTGATTCCACCTACACCGTAAATGGCCATCAACTGCAGAAAGTGGCAG
Source organism: Chrysolina oricalcia (assembly GCA_944452925.2). Classification (NCBI taxonomy): domain Eukaryota; kingdom Metazoa; phylum Arthropoda; class Insecta; order Coleoptera; family Chrysomelidae; genus Chrysolina; species Chrysolina oricalcia. Next base: position 23,434,769 of record OX101808.2, read on the forward strand.
AGTTCAAAGATCTAAGAATAGTCTTCGATACAAAGTTAACATTTTCACATCACGTAAGTACCATTGCTAAAAACGGTTTAAAAATACTTGGTTTCATTATTAGAAATTCCAAATGGTTTATTGAAACTGAAACTCACTTACTCCTCTTCAATGCACTTGTGAGATCGAAACTTGAATATGGCAGCGTTGTATGGAATCCTGGATACAGCACTTATATAAATAACATAGAAAATATTCAGAGGCGATTTTTGAAGTACATAAGTTTCAGATGTGATGGAGTTTATCCAAATCGTGGCGTTCCACACGATCAACTGCTCTCAAGATATCAAGTCAACTCTCTATATAAACGTAGTGAATGTTTGGGAATAATATTTTTGCATAAAATCCTTGTATCACGAATTGACTGTCCATTTTTGCTCTCAAAATAAATTTACATGTGCCTCGGCTACCTGTACGTAATATTTCTACATTTTACTTTCCCGCTCCACTAACGAATGTACTTCATTTATCGCCTCTGTATACTATATGTCGAGACCACTTGTCAATTCAGAGTAATGTGGACATTTTTCATTGTAAGCCAATCGACATTAAGCGGGCTATTCTGACATGATTTTTCTTTTTTTTTATATATCAAGTTCTTTCAATCACTGCTGTGGTGCCGTGTGTGAACTTTTTTCTCACTGAGTTTTTTTCAGTTCATACACGGAATTTCTGCATGTGTTATATTTTTTACTATGTGATTTTCTACTTTTCTTTTATTGTTTAATATGGCGAAATGCCCTCAACATTTTTTTGCCTCATTCTGTAAAAGGCCCTGGCTGTAGAATGATGTACTCAATAAATAAATAAATAATATCATGAAATATTCAGAGCAATTTACAGTGAATGTGCGGGCGTTGATATTTATATTGACTATATAATGATTTGGGGTAAAAATATAACAGAACATGATCTCCGATTGAAAAAAGATTTGAAATCACCATAATCCGAAATTCAGTCCAAATAAATGTAAATTCGGAGAAATAGCATGAAAGATATGGGTCATGTCATGTCTGAAAATGGTATTGCAATGGATGAAAATGAAATTGAATCTGTTGTAAATATGCCCACTCCTTCTATACTTCCTGTTACCTGACTAGTAATCACTAGTTATCAATTTTCTAAATTTCATAACCTCAAACTTTTCACTTTCAATTTTTCTTCTATCAGAGTATTCACTTCCAGGTAAGCACTGATGACTGATGACGCAAGTCGAAAGCGCTTTGCAATAAATATACGCCTATAAACAAAAAATCTTCTCTTCATTCATTCTCTATATTTATTTTCCTTGTTTTGAATATATCTTTCTCCACGATCATCACAGAATTTGCCAATTCTGAAATCAAATTTGATTACAGAATGCTGGAATACTCCCTCTTGAGATTGAAGAAATATTCTGCAACACCTCTGCCCCCATGCAATTTAAATGTATTTACATTATCTCTCTTGTGATAGAATAATATTCTCACTGGTTAGCAATAATAACATTAGCCTTGACGCAGTTTATTGTCATCATAGTGGCAAAATTTGAGTGTCAAAATTATTGCTGTCACGTTTCCTATCTTTGATCGTGGAGAAAATATAGTCTGCTACTCGGTTAGAATGAAAATTCGTGATGCTCGTGGATCCTCACGCTCGCCTTCGGCTCGCGCTTGGAACTTTCCACTCGCATCGAATTTTCATTCTAACCTTGTTACAGAATCTACTATTCTTGAATCTGTCAACACATTCTTCACTTCATTAATAGCTTTTCTTAAGATTTCTGCTCTTGAACTCGTGAGATCTTCTGTGATTGATTTGTGGCTTTTTAATTTAAGGAAGATAACCCTTGGTTTATTTTCATTTTGTTTGGCCCACCCTATAACACATCTCTATATTATCATGGCATATATTGATAGCCACTTTTGTACTTAATAATGCATTGATTTCTGCTATGGTTTGTTTATTCAGATTTTCGTCGAAGTTGAAGATTCTCAAGTTTGATCTTCTAGTAGCTTGATCCATATGATCAGTTGTCGAATAAAAATACGTTATCTTATTGGCAAGAACAATCGTTTGGAAAGGTAATCGTGCAAAAAATGCATTGTTGCATCTGTTGACCAACATCGTGACCTAAGAAACTGAGGTGAATATCCTACGTGATTTCTTATCTGGTTGATGCCGTACCAATAAACAATTCATGCAGTCATTCATTAAAAAACAGAGTAAATACATAGTTTGATAAATAAACATCTGATTTTAACTATCTTCCTTTCACATAACCCTGAATCGTAATTAATAACCCCTATTGATTCATAAATGACTTTGTTGATCGTGCCTTGAAATAAAGATAAATTCAATAATATAACTGTTAATCAGACATTTACGACAATATAGAATGTGTGTTACATGGTTTTCTACCTTTTATGGAGAATTGCATTTTTGCAAATGAATGTAAAATTTGTGGGTCCCAATTAATAAATCATTAACAGTTTTCTCAATGTGGAAGGATTAATAGACGAGGAAAGTGATGACGTCACAAATGTCATTCTTGTCAAAAACTGATTCCAAACAAACTTCCGTCAAATTTAAATCAGCTTGTCGGATTGTTTCCGTAAAGATTTTTCAACTTCTTTCGCTTGAGAAATCAAAATCTAAACAACCAAACACAAACTAATACACAAAGCAGCAAATCATCAACAGAGAAAGTCACCTAAAATTCTTTGTTTGGAATCAGTTTTTGACAAGAATGACATTTGTGACGACACACTTTCCTCGTCTATTAGAGATTGTGAATTGTAGAGAGGGGGGTATATGAGCTATGCGGTGCCATGAGCACTTCGACCAATTAGATCTCTTGTGCATGACCCTTATTCTTAAGATGTATAAAAACCATGGTGTGTCGAGTGATTCGATTTTGTTTTGATTTTTCAGAAGACAAATAAACAAATGAAATAGTGGTCTGCTTCTTTGGTCGGTTCCAGAGATGGCGCCCTTATATAGAATTTTGGTCTTGTCAATATTCCAGGGATATGGTGATAGATGACTGTTGTCAATTTTATGGAATTTCAACAAACTTCAAATACAATCCAAAAGTGAATGATGGTGACAGAATCTGAATTTCATAGTGCAATTTCCTTGTATTGATTACTATTATTAATGTGTTTCTTAATTTTGCTGTATATTTCCTTAGACATTCATTCAATAATAATTTAATTACTCTGATTGACTCGCCATTCACTTGATGAAGATCCATAGTAATTGTACAAACTACACTAAAAACGATTCGATCCTCCACAAACTTTATTTAATCAGACAGTGAAGAAGCTAGTGTGCAGGCAAAACATGTCTGATAAAATAAAATTTGTGAATATCTAATCGTTTCCTGTGTAGTTTGTATGGTTTGTACAATAATAATTTGATCATGTTCCTTCCTTCCGTTTTTGTATCATTTGTGGGTAATCCAGAGAGACGAACAAAATAATTCATTTATATCCAGTACCGAAAGTGAGTATAGTAAGTACCACCATATTATGAAGATTATCACATAGTATCGTGTATTATTAGAAAACATTTTAATGAAAATCATAGCACGAATATATCACACACGGAATCCCGCCATTCCCGCTTATTAGCACAAGGTTGACAGGTTCTAATGGTGAATTTTCATGAAGCTTAACTTCAATATTTCTAAATGAAATGCGTGGTTATTATTGTAGTGAATTTCATTTCATTAAAAAATTCAATAAATAAGTCGAAAATGTAACAAATTAAACTGGTGAAGTTTTTCAGTAAATTCCAATAATTACGTTTCGTTATTCATTTCATTCGTCGGCAATACTTGAAAACTTCTGTGCTTGTAAATTTACCCTAACAGGATAACCGACCGTGGCGGTACACGCAAATGCGGAATATTTGGGAAACAGACCACGAATTCCTTTGTTTTCTCTTAATCAAGCTGGCGAATTGTCTCCCGTTTTATCCCACAGTTTTCCAGGTATGAGTCGACACACCAGGATTTTTAGACATCTTACTTATTCTATTCGAGGCCCGGAACACAGCTTGTTTATTAAGCTGTGCCCGGGATTCATCAGTATCCTGTGAGCTAATTTCCTGACGTTGCAGGGCTTTAAGATGGCCCCTTCCAGGAACGTGAGCCACCACTCTCTGATTTTTCACTGAGAAAATCAATTTTAAAAATGGTCGATTTTCAACTTCTTTGATTGACGACTTGTTTATTTTGTGGAAATTCATGTTCATTGAGGTTACACATTAAAACACTTTTTGTCTATTTTTCCACGAAAATTTTATATTTGTTGACTAGTTTTGGTCATTACACCATTTTCAAAACTAACTAGATTACATCCAAATCTGAGTATTTATACCTACATTGCCTACCTAGGATATACCTCAATTAGTAGCAGTATATCTATTCTCAGAATCAATACCAATAATAAATGAACTTAACAAATAATTTGATAAATGCAGGTTTTGGGAATTGGGTTATAGGTTCAGGAGAGGGCTATTGTTTGAATAGAGTTGTTCGTTGAGGATAATAGAATTAGGATTTTTCTTTGACTTGTTTATTCCATATATTCCAACAAATTCATCATTTTCCCTTTTTCGCATGAGTGGAGGATTTTTAAATTATCTTTATCTATTTCATGTTTCGAATTTTGAAGATTATTATACATTAATGATTTTTTCATCCAAAATGACATGTTCATGGTACCTTATATCAAAATTTCTACCAGTTTGACCTGTATAATCAAATATCAAAAAAAAAAATTCAAAAATTTATTCAGTCTCTCTTCTGATACATTGTTTATGAAACACATTATAAGGGCAGCAGATGGAGGAGAAAAGAGATAAATAAGATACATCTTACGAGGCAAAATAATCTGCCTGTGTGTAAGGGATATACAAACTAATTAACATGAAACGAATAGTAAGTAGGTAATTAATATAGAATATATAACATAATATAATAAAATAACATCAGTGTATAACTAAATTATACCTGTTAAAATGAGTACAAGTTTACAAAAACAAATAAATATATAATATATAGGTATAAGTAACAAAATATGTTTGGGTGGTAATTCAGTTTAGGTCTCTATTTGTCTATTTATTTCTGCTCGAGAAGTATGGATAATAATTGACTTTATTTGACTCTTGAACTTATTGAAGTTCAATTCGGATCTTAACTCACCAGGTAAGATACTGTATAGTTTTGGCCCTAGAGAAGCGTAATTTTTTGGCCAACTGTTTTGTGCATTAGTGGTTTGACAATTCTGTGATTTCGACGAGTAGCATATTGATGGCTAAACGTGATAAGTTCATTTTTATTTTTATATTGTACAACGATAACGTTCATATAATATAGCTGTCTGAGATCAAATATTTCAGATTCTGAGTAAAGAAGGTCGCTAGGGTAGTCATATCTTTTCTGCAGGATGCATCGTAGGAATCTTTTTTGGACAACCTCAAGAGGTTGTAGATAGGTTCTGGATAGTCCACCCCAACCAATTATGCCATAGCTCAGATGGGACTCCACTAAACTTTTATAAAGAATGATTTTCTGTTTATGATAGAGCATGTTTGTGATTCTTTTGAATTTGTAGAGTAATACAGCGTAGTTTTTTAACTAAGTAGTCCATGTGGTGGTTCCATCTAAGATGGATATCCAGAAATATGCCAAGATATTTAATTTTTTTTGTGGTTTTGATAGCCGCTCTATCGGAAATTTTTAATTCATATTTTGGAAAGGATATTTCATAACTGCTCAGTGGTAAATAATGTGTTTTATCAAAGTTGATTGATAAGAGTCTGTAGTCGAACCAAGAAATAATTTGATCTAGATCGTGTTCTAGTTTCCGTTTTAGGTCAAACCAGTTGTTGTCTTCGCAAAACAATACGGTGTCATCAGCAAAACTTATAATGTTGGAGTTGGTATTCAGTAAGAAAATATTGTTTAAATAGATATTAAATAGGATCGGCCCTAACACCATCCCTTGAGGCACACCACATAGAATAGTTTTATCTCCACTTTCATTGTGTTATTGTTGTTATTGTTATTTCCGTCAACCGATTGCACCCCTACGCGCAACCCTCGGAAGTCTTCGAGAGACTTGTGTGAGCTAGGAAAGACACAGTCCTTACCTTTTAACGTGTGATGCCATGCATGATCACCTATTCTCACCCTTTGCTTCCTGTTCAGTAAATAACTCTTGAAAAGTTCATTAGTTATGCCTCTTATTCCAAGATCTTCTAAGAGAGTCAACAATATATTGTGGTCAACGGTATCAAAGGCTTTGATTTATCCAAACACTTATAAATTTGCTGTGTAAGTATTTTTATTGGATCTTGAGCTGACTTATTCTCTCTGAAGCCGTATTGTGATTCTGACATCAGCTGGTGTTTTTTATGTTTTATATATGGCGGGGCAATCACCACATTCTAGTCGTTATATACCAGATCTCTTCATTTTGTCTAATTTAGGTTTGGCATTAAATAATCTGTCTTCCAGCAGATTTTTGGACACGAAACTTCTTCTTGGAGAATCGGAGTGTCGCCATTCCATCGATTGTTGCTTTGTTTCTGGATCGTAGAAATGTACCCAAGTCTCATCTATAGTAACAATTCGGTTTAAGAAGTCTACATCGTTTTCAAATCGAGCACAGATCGAACGCGATGCTACCACCCTTGCACGCTTTTGATCAACATTCAAACATTTGGGGATCCATTTTGCAGCAATTTTTCTCAGGTCCAAATTGACGTGAACTATATGATGAACGCGTTCGTATGAAATATTCAGTGCTTCAGATATCCGTTTTAGCCCAATTCGACGGTCTGTTAAAATCATGTTATAAACTGCATCGATATTTTCGGGGACTGACACAGAAACTAGCCTTCCCGATTGGTCATCATCTTCAATGGAAAATTTACCTCTTTTAAAGCTTGCAGTCCAATTTTTCACGGTCGTATACGAAGGGCATTGATCACCAAGGGTATTAAGCAAATCTTCGTAAATCTGCTTACCTCTTAACCCTTTTAAATACAGGTACTTGATGATGGCTCGATACTCCAATTTTTCGATTTTCACAATTTCGGTGGACATATTTTTTCTTTTAATTTATTGCGTAACTCTGGTTTACTTTTTTGACGTCAAACTTTACACTGACACTTCTAATAAGTTATTGTTCGTTGCTATGGTAACGCAATATTTTGTTTATGCAGGGAACTGGTCTAGGCTAACTATATCAATACATCCTCGTATATACAGGTCAAACTGATCGGGCCAGAACCATTCTGCGGACTTGGAAAATCTTACTTCCAAGAAGAACTCAATAAAACTAAAGAAGCAATGAGACCAACATACTGGCAAAGACTTCCAGAGCTAAGGCAGACCAAAGATCTCCTCGGCAATTTCAACCGAGCAAGATCGAAGACACTGATTAACCTCAGCAAAACTAGTCTCAAGACAATCACGGGATTTCTGACGAGGCATTGCAGACTAAAAGAACACCTAAGGAAGCTAGGCTTAGAGGAGGACAGCACCTGCAGATTATGTGGGGAACATCCAGAAACACCCCACCATATATTGATGGAGTGTTATGCTGTACATCACAAGAGATTGAATATTCTGAGATCACACCAGCTGACGGTGGGAGAAATACCACAAATAGACCCCTTCAAAATCTTCAAATTCCTCAAGGAATTTAGGCTGCTGTAAAAAGAAGATGGGGCACAATAGATCCAATCAGGTCGCAGCACATCAGTTACCATCCACACTTATCATTACCATTATTACCATTACAGGTCAAGCTAGTAGGAATTTTGATTTAAGGTACCATGAACATGTCATTTCGGATAAAAAATCATTAATGTATGATCATCTTCAAAATTCGAAACATAAAATAGATAAAGATAATTTAAAAATCCTCCACACTTGCGAAAATGGGAACATGTTGAATTTGTTGGAATCTATGGAAATAAACAAGTCAAAGAAAAATCCCAATTTTATTATCCTCGACGAACAACTCGATTTAAACAATAGCCCTCTCCTGAACCTATAAACCAATTCCTAAAACCTGCATTTATCAAATTATTTGTTATGTCCAATTATCATTGGTATTGATTCTGTGAATCGATATACTGCTACTAATTAAGGTAGATCCTGGAACTCTGAACCCTTGAATGTTCTCGACTCGGCACGAAACTCAGGAGTCATCATAGGTAGCGAATTAAGATTTAGTAAGCACATTACAATGTCCATTAGAAGAGCTTACTGTAATCCAAAATGCCATATACCAAGACAAGTAAAAGGTTTTTTTCTACAAACGCTTAACAAATTAGCCTTTGACGCTTTCAGATTTCGACGCAAAATTGACGTTTTCTTCAACGTATTTCTGCATGATGATTGATGATAGTGACAGCGAATTATGAAACACTCCTCCTGATGTAGCAGAAAGTGCAAAAATTGTTACTTTGAATCTCCTACCAGAGAAATCAAGGAAGAAATATGAATTACAATACGGTAAATTCATGACGTGGTGCCACTCAAAACATTCACCACTGAAGATATTCACAAATTTTTACAAGAAGCGCCCGATGGAGAATATCTACTAAAAAAGGTAAATTTTAATATTTCATGCTTTTAGTAGTTTGAGAAGCGATAAGTATTTTTTGAATTTAGTGCAATTTGGTTAGCATATACATTATGAAAGTTTGTTATAATGTGATGTATTTTTGTTGAATAAAGCATCTGGTGTTCCTTTTTCTGAATACTGGGTTTGTAGAACAAATTTTGTGTGTATTTCGAGCACAAAGTGTCATTGTCGCTCTCCAAAGATTACCGCGCTCCGCTTCGCGTCGCGCAGTAACTCTCTTTGTCAAGCGACATTATATCACTTTGCGCTCTTAATACACAAATAGCAATTTTTTTTCGATGAGGTGGAGGAAATCTTTTATAGAGAGGAAAGGAGTCTCAGGCTCAAGACTCCAGGACCCCAATTCTCGAGTTCAGGAGAACGGAACGCTCCCATCACTGGATGTGACTATTCACATCGCCTGCAATGTTCTAGCGCTAGTAATCGGTATTCTCGAACGCATGTGATCACAGCCTCTCGAAAGAACCGTTGACACAACGTTGTCAGACGATTTTTGGAAGAAGCCTTAGATTTTCAGTGGTTGAAGGAGGAAGAGTTATAAAATAACCTATTTTGTGAATTAAATCAAATAATTATGTGTTGTGTATTATATTATTATCCACTGAGCGGAACTCTAGCTTCTTGAATAATACCAACTTCATAAAAAACCGTATCTTCATAGGTACCTTCTGCGCAAATTTTCTACTCTTGAAGATTGTTTGGAAGTTTTACCCAGTTATTTGAAATATATAGTTGTTTTGCATCTGTCACTTCTAAAATGCAGCGGAAGTGCTTGATTAACTTATACCAGAATTTTTTTTATCCCATTTCTGATAACTTCCTGAAACATAAAATCTCAAAGTTACAAGCACCTCTAACAGCAAAGTTGTTTATAACTCATTTATATTACTTTTCGGTGTTTACCGATCAGTAACCATTTTCATCATGAAACCAGTGAGGTTTTCAATAAGTCTAACATTTTTCGGGGCAGACGCTCTGCTTGCCCCTCTGCTTCTGAAACAATATACGAAACAGAATCTGTTGATAATGTCGGTAATTGTTGTGACTCACAGCGCAAAACAGGTTAAAGCAGGCCTTCCGCGCTAATGTTACTTTGGATCAATCTTACTTTGGAGATTATTGAGAACAACTTCAAATACTGTACCTGTTCCTTGTAAAGGATCCATCAATACAAAAAAAAACTACGAGAACTGAACAGTAAACACCAAATGATGTGTCAAAATCAAGTATAGAATGCCAAAAATCAAGGTTAGAAATGAAACGTCAGTTGGTCATTCTCAGGAGAATCCCCAGCTTTCACGCGTGTTCGAGAATACGCTTTGATGAGTTTCAGGAGAACTGTGCCTACTTTTCTCAGGAGAACGATGTTCCCCAGTTTCGAGAATAGACCCCCAGACCTACTGTGAGACTCTACTGATTCACAGGGCTACTCACTAAAACCTCCACCTCTAGTCCCGTCAGGTTGTTGCCCCCGGTGACACTCAGGCCTATTGGCCCATTGTATCATGCCTATGTAGTGCTTTGTCACCGTACCTAGTCCAGTAATTTCGTGCTTTGTACCAGTTTGTACAAGTCCTTTACTGGGTGCGATCTGTATAGTTCTGGATCGCCAGATGGCTGACCGAAGATTGCCTGTCTTTTGCGGTCTAGTGCCTCGCAATGTGTATGTGTGTCACTGTCTCTGGATCCCTATGCATAGTCTGCAGATAAGGTCTCTATTGTACAGTCCCATTTTGTTGAGGTGCTCCTTCATGGGTGCATGACCAGTCAGGAGTCCCGTAACGGTTCTAAACTGGCTCCTGTTCATCGCTAACAGGTCTGCCGTTCATTTATGGCACGGTCCTTTAATGTATTCTTTCCCGTGTTTGTTTCCTGGGATGCTTTTCCAGTAATTTTTGTGACTAATAACTTTGCAAGGTTTGTTTGTTTGTCTGACAAAACACGATCAAGATCGTATTATATATTATTTTTACTCTATTCTTTTTCTCAATGTGATTCTGGGCCCATAACCTCTTGAATTTTGCCAAGGAAAAGTAACCATGACTAAATAAAATCATAAAACAACTTGATGTCAATCGCTGCAAAGTTGAATATTTCTTATGTTATAAATCAGACAGAGACAACGAAATTGTCATTGAAAGTTAATTATTTTTCAATACAAGAATCTTATTGTTCAAGGAATTTAGTGACCGGTCAGCTGTGTCATGGTTTAATGAAGTATTGAAGTAATTGAATGGGAAAGGCCTTGAATATTCTTGGAAAGTTCATAGTGCAGATATATTCTGATTAATTTCTAATTGGCAAGGGATACCTCTTAATATAGTGACACAAAATTGGATGTTAAATGGATGATTCACGGGAATTTACGTCAGTTATCCCCCATTTTGAAAACATGATGAGCATTATAATTAATCCGATCAGAAAAACTCCTCCTGTGCTATAGTATCCTCCTGATCATTTAGATAAATTCGACAGACGAATGAGCAATAAATAAATGCATTCAAAACTGATCTTTGATAAATTATAAACTGAACAGTACTGGAAGAGTGACGCTTTCCACTCTGTATACCATATTTTGAATAAAGCCGTGCCCTATGCAGACATACAGTGCGGTATTTTTAGCACCCCCTCTGTTACCTTTTGAACGGTTTGACGCTCAAACATGGAACAAAAACCATTTTGAATTGTATCATCAACGATTGGCTGAGACATTCGGTTTGTTCCGCATGCAAACGAAAGAGCCTCATTAGGGTTCGTGTTCTAACAGTGGCTGTTCGTTTGTTGCACTGTTCTCGAAAAATCATCTAAGCGGGAAGCAAGGGGTGAGTGTTAAACGATTTAAAGATATCAGAAACGGTATAAAATTACCTATGGTGGGGTTCTAGTAATTTCAAAATTGAATTTATACTAATTCATTCATCATTTTCAGAATTTCATATGGTATGGGTTCAGGCATATCGTTGAAAAAAGAATTCAATTATATTTTCGGCAGTTGGAAATAGTTCAATGTTTAATCTTATTCAATAACTCTTATTATCTTTGATATGGACCTTGAATACTGAAACAGAAAAGAAAGAAAATAGTGTGAAATAAAAGTCTCAGAATTGATCCACGTCATTATTTACTGCTCTGAAAATATTGAATATTAGGTATTTTCCATCCCAAAACTTACATTCTGGCGACCGTGCCAGGACGTAAAGAGGCGATGGACAAGTACTATAAAGAACGAGAGCAGTTACGAGGATTATCCAAGAAAAGCAAATATGAGCTAGAGTTAGTACTGATAGCAAAGGCAGTAAGCAGAGAACAAGTGCTAGCTACTCCAGACAATGGGAAGTCATTGGATGAACTCATAAGAGAGAACTTGTTTGTCATCAAATCCAAGAAGAAGAATCAACGAAAGAATTCGACAGATGAATTTTACAGAGAAGAAGTCATAAATTACAAATTATCATTCAAGGTAATCATGAAAGATACATCACGCCAGGACGACTCTTCACATCACACAAGATCCGGCGGAGACAAGAGAAGAAAATTCAAACATCCGCAACTGGAACTGAAAAATTTCGACAGCATATGAAGAACTGGATAGGTTTTTGGGGCTAGTTCAAGATCCGCAATGACGCAGAGATAGATTTAGAAGACAAATTTCAGTATTTACTGCAAGTAACTGTACCAGGTACTGTGGTCAGAGAAATAATCAAGAGCTTTCCACCATCTGGATTGGACTACAGTAAAGCAATCGATCAGATGAAACCACGTTTCGCTATGGACGAATTTCTTACCGAAAATTATGTCAGGGAATTATTGGATCTCGTCCTCAAGCAAGCAACGAACACTAAAACCGGTATGTCATTTGCAACTTTGTACGATGAACCGGGCAATAGAAACTCTATGAGTGACAAGTGAGAAATATAAAGCAACGCTCTTTACTTTAGTAGATTCAGCTTTTCCAAAAGAGATTTTGAAGAACTTGAAGAAGTATCGTAGTATGAATGCTGTCAATATTGGAGGAAAAGTCAATCAGGGTGAAGGAGATGAGAGTATTTCGAGTAAAACTGATATTCTGTCGATGTTATTAGATTTTCTAAGAAGAGAGGCAGAAGAAAGGATGAATCTTGCTAAAAATAGTTTTGGTTCAGAGGAGTTGGGTAGGAATCACATGACGAATATTCTCGCAAAAACAACAAAGACAAGGTGACAGCTTCAGCTCTTCATTCAGCAAATACAGAAAGTCGATCTAATTGAGGTAAGAATATTCCACTTTCCTTATTCTGTAATAAAACACACGTGGGACAGGATTGCATCAAAGCACAAAAACTAACAATGAATGAAAGGAGGGAAAACATTATTAGTAAAAGAGCTTGTTTCTCCATACCAGTCGCAACTGTAGAAATATATTTAAATATTTGGTTTGCACTAAGAAACATTATCCCATCATGTGCCCTGACTTGCGTGTGCAAAAAATTTCGAAAAGTCATGAATCTGTCCCAGTCAAAATGTTGAGAAAATTTAAACAAATAATGTTCGTGCTGATACCTTGCTTCGAACTATACTCGTTCGACTCGTTAATAATAACAAGGAAAGGTTGTACATATGGGCATTATTATTACTATGTGTCACAAAGTGGCGCGAGAATATCATTCGGGGCGTTCTCGAAGGTATGCAGATAATTCCAAAAATACATGGAATTTTTGATATTCTTGTAAAGAATCTTGACAAAAATTTTCAAATTGAACAATCAGCTGTCACAAAGAATTATTTTTCTGAAAAATGCTTCGCGAGTTGTCGGGTTATTACTGGGTGCTGACATTTTAGGTAAATTACTCTCAGGGCAAATCGAAAATTTTAATGATGATCTTTCTGCTGTAGAAACTCATTTTGGGTGGACTGTGATGGGGCGACTGAATGTATGTTCGAAAGGAATGCCTTTTTCGGGTGTCACAAACTCTTCATTGGCATATTTATGGAATTTAGACATATTAGGAATAAAAGATCAAGCCGAAGCGAAAACTAAGGAATTGCTTGAGGAGGAAACAATGAAAAAATTCAATGAAACCATCATTATCTATAAGGAACAAAGATATAAGGTTGCTCTTCCATGAATTCTAGGTCATACGGAATTGCTGAGCAACGAATATCAAGCAGAGCTCCGTCAACTGTCGACCACCAGGAAACTAGTCAATCTTAAGAAATTTGACGCTTTTATATGATACGGTACTGGAGGAATGGAAAAGGTTGGGTCTTTTTTTGCAGATATTGCAGAGGTTGTATCGGTAAAGCTCTGATGAAGAATAAATGGTGAGAAGGGCCGAGTTGGTTGAGATAAATTCTGGAATAATGACTTCATTCAGTACATGAATATTTAGAATGAGGTTGAAGCTGGAAGGAGAAAAATGGTCGTTAGCAATGTAGCATATGGCAATAACAATTTTCCAAATAGATTGGGCCATTTTTCCAAATTTATAAAAGTTATCAGGATGGGGTCATCAAGGGGGGAGAAAGGGACTGCTGATTTTTTTTAAACAAATATAACTTGCAGAAATGTGTATAATTGAAATAACCCAGAATGAAATATTTGAAGATGACTGACTGAAGGCCTCCGATCCCTATAGGGGAAATATTCTCACTTCTGGAACTGGGTTTAGCTTTTCTAATTTTAAACACACAAATGATTCTAAATCAAAATCATCACTGTTTCTTTTTTCTTATTGTTTCTGGGGCTATTTATACTGAAAGGATTACTGACAGCTCCCATTCAGTTGATTTTCCCTTCAAAAAAATCAGCAAAATGTTCTAATGACGTTGGTTTGACCTGCATTACCCTCTAACACTTGATCTTTCCCTAATTGTACTTCTGAATAGGGAAAAGTTTTTCAACTAAATTTTATAATTATTCTAGGTTTCGTTTAGCTGAAATCAGTTACGGAAAAACTGTTGCCATGGAATCGTTGCTATGGTGACGAGAATACAGAAACCCGATTCCCATGGTGTAGAAATGCGTGGTTGCCAAGTTGTTTGCTTTGATTTAAGGTGCATTTAGTCAACATCATTTTAAAATTGTGCTTAAATATATGTTAAAGGCAAAAGTTGAATCTGTTATATCAAATGGCGCCATTTATACAATAATGTTAAATTTATGCTAAAAACCTTTACTGCTATGTTTATGGTAATGCTTGTGATAAAGTTGAATAAATCTACCCTTACAAATATTCTATTCAGGTTTTGCGGAAATGCTTGGCTGCCACGTCGGCTCAGCTATAGTTTGGTGGAAATCAGTTATGGAAAAACTGTTGCCATGGCAACCGTTGCTATGATCAGTAGAAAAAAATTCAATATTTGCGGTGTGGAAGTGTGTTTCTGTCAAGTTGTCACTGTTGCCAAATTATGGGCACTAAACATTATTAAACACAGATTTGTGGAAATTCCGGTTGAAAAATATCTAAATAAATATTCGTCTTGATCAGTTGGTATAATTTTATAATATATGAAAATCAATGTGTTGGTTGGACTTGAAATCACTGGATATCTGAAATGCATGGTTCCTTTTGTCAATACTGCTTCGATCAAAAAGGAGCAAGGCAATCGCTTGTTCCACATACCATATACTGTAAATATTCAAGAGTTTTTATATGAATTTGAGGAAATAGAAAAGGTGTAACATGAAGGCGAGGTCCGTACGACATTTCGCAAATCAGCATGCGGTTTGGGAAATTTTAGCCGGACGTGCTCGCTTCGCTCGCGTGGCTTGTGCTATGATCCTGATATTTCAAATAAATCTATGGTTTCCCAATGAATGAGTCCTATGATTCAATGATTGATTCATAAATGAATGCCCACGATTTCAGCATCAAAGTTCAGTTTGGTTAGATCAGGATGGATATGTCGTATGCATAATTTCAATTTGAAACTGGCAGATGTCAACACGAAAATGTCAATAATCAAAAAAGTGCCTCTTTAGGAAAATCGACAATGAGCGTTTGAATTCGTTGACAGTATTGTCGTGTGGGAATACGTTTTTTTTTTATTTCAGTCTATATATAGACCACGTTATCACGTCATGATGAACCCTATATAATGAACGCTTTCAGCAACTTTTTGGCTATTTTATTCAAATAAGTGACAACCTGTTGAAATACTATTTCTTAAATCGATTTCCAACGAAAATATCATAAAGAATAGTACCAATCAGGTTTCTGAAGTCAACAGGGATACTGTGTGTGAATCACAGATCGAAAGTCAGCTAGCCGACCACTTCTCTTTGTTGTAATAAACTGATTAATAAAACGATTATTCTGAAATAGGAAGCATATAATTATGCAATTTGTTTAGTTCCCCTTGATGAGACTCAAACTAAATTAAAATATCTGAAATTTCAATGAGTTAATAACAGATTTTTTATGCAGTGTCCTGAACATTGTTCATACCTATCCAACATCTAATTCACTGAATTTTTGTGTGTATTATGCTAATAAAAAGAACACACAGGAAAATATTAATGGCACTAGTTTAGTTGAATAAGAAAATTACGTATTAGACCCCAACTATGACTGTCCTATCTAATAATTGTGACTGAGCTGAACAGATAGAAATTACCGTGGAATAGTAGAACATCAAATTGTTTCGTAATGAAAACCTGTTACTTAGCTCTCATAAAACCTTGAAAAAGCAATGAAAAATCTCGTAATCCTAAAATGCATTTGAGTAAAGTGTAACGATAGGTTATTTTCTGCACAACCGTCTATTATTGGTGGTTACTTTTATTGAAAGTCTTTTATTTATTGCCACAATTATTTACCCGATTGAAAGTATCAATTAATCCAAGAGTTTTTGCATTATTCATGAATGCTTGCATTATAATATTCCTGCAGGATTCTCTTACCAATTGTTTGAATAATTATCTGCGTTGACGTAACGCAATGAAAGTTTTTTGGATAAGAATCGATCGAAATAGCACATATCTAATGGAATTTGGCTCCTGAAACTATGAAAGAATAACGTTTTTTATGTAGGCTATATTATTTACAGTCTGGCTTTTCATAGCCCTCCCTCTTGAGGTAACTTTTGAGCGGTTTGAAGTAGAAATATGGGACTAAAACTGTTTCGAATGGTATCACCGATACTAGTTTTTTAAATAAAAGATATTGTGATTGCAAGGTAGAGGGCGGGGGGGGGGGGGGGCACATCAATTTGAAAATTACAAATGGCATGGTAAACCATCTACATTTTTTCGGAATTCGTTTTTCAGAATATACACTCGAAATATCAAGTATAAGTGCGGATCTATACAATACAATTTTATTCATCACTTGAAACTTTTGTACAGAACATAGATATACATTACAGATAGAGCTTATCGGATTAGTCAAAATCAGAAAATGGCAAAATTTTAAAATTTGTGTTCAATGGACAATACATACAAAAAGATGTGGAATATATATAAAAAATATACATTATGATACAACTATATCAAGTTACATTTTTAAAAATTCGTCTATGGAATAAAATTCGTTGTTCAGAAGATATTCATTTAAAATTATTTCAAAATTCGTTTCAATTTCTACATTACCGACAATTTTTACAAATTTGTACGCGATAAATTTGGAATGCTTGATGTGAAACAATGGACAGAAAATATTTTGAATGGATTACCGATACTATTTTCTGAGAGAAGATACATTGCAATTACTCTACACTTTGTTAGATTGAGTTTGAGAGCGTGATTGATTGATAGTTGATAAGAGTGATAAGAGGTCATTATTGACAAATGTTTCAGCTTGTTCAATTTCAGAAATATCGAACTGGTAGTAAAATTTCGTGTGCATAAAAGTGACAATTTTTGTAAGCAATTGATAAAGTTTGAGGTATATAAGGATTATAAATTGAATAATAAAGGACCTAAAATGCTTCCTTGAGGTAATCCAGAATGCACCACTAAAGTTAATAATATTAATAATAATAATGTCGGGGTGTGGCGCAGTGGTTAGAGCGTCCGACTCTGAGTCGAAAGGTCCGGAGTTCGAACCCTGGTTGGGCTGAGATTTTTTAATTTAATTTAACAGATTAAATTATTAAAATCGCGTGGCTTGACTATGGTGAGTCTTGCACGATTCACTGTTGCGTTCCAATTAACAGTGCTGCTCCTAAAGTGGCGTATGGAGTTAGTAACAAGGCCTATAAAGAACTCATGGCTAATGACCATAGCAGTCGATGCCAAAACACCAAAAAATAATAATAATAATAATAATAATAATTTATTGGTAGAAGCAGAGGAAAACAAACATTGACAATAAAGTATACAGATCTACCAAAAGGCAGAGTTAGCTTTTGCCTGAGCCACAGGGGTCAGGCAAGTGCTTTCTACCACTCAACCTTGGAAAAAAACAAAAAATACAACATAAATAAAGAAAATACAATAATAATCCAATACAATTCAATAATTAAGCCTAGGTTAAAACAAGAAATAACGCCTGAGATAATACTAATAACAAAGTAACATTATTTAGGATTGCTCATATCAGAAATTCATATCACAGGTACGAAGGATATTTTTTAAATGTTTTTTGAAACTCAGAATGTTCATTCCCTTCAGGGCTTCCGGAATCCAATTGTAAAGCTTAGTGATTGTGTATGAGAGTTGATGATTTTTTATCTTCAATTAATAAAAACTGTACCCTATCTTGTAGATATTATGATAGCAAATTGCAGGGTGTCTCACTGAACCCAAAAAATGTTAATATGGATAAAAGGATTTTATGATTTATTAAATGAAAGGTTTTAGAATAATAAAGCGGAATCAATGCAAATACATCATTATCTAGAGCATGTATGATGTCATTGGTGGTGTCCACCATGTATGTTATGGTTATTTCGAAAACGCCGTACGGTAATCAGATAGTGTTTCAATAATCTAATTCTCCTAGCCGGTGTAGGCAGGCAGGCCCCTAGCGCTTGTTGATCCCCAGACAGCATTTGGCATGAGTTCGAGCTAGCGAATCTGCTATAGTCAACTTCTTTCCCTTGAGAACCTTGGATTTATCTAATTGTATAGGAAGTCAACGTTATTTCCGGTTCTATCACATTTGGGATATGTTTCATCAAGTAAAAGTTCTCGATATTTTTTATTATAATTGCAATGCGCTGTAAAATGAATAATGTCCTAGTTGTTTATTATCCATAAGTAATTTGTGGTTAAAGGACAGTGCTACGAGCTTGAATCACAGCGTGAAGAGGAAGATAATCATTTTTGGGTCAAGATTATTTATAAAAACATGCAGTGAAAAAAAAAATGATTTATTAGTTCTGTACTTGATCATGTTTTACTTGTATTTATCCGAAAAACAGGTCCTTTGTGATTTGGAATTCGAGATCTATCAAGGTTTGCGTGATCATGACGTTTGATTTATTTGGTAATGGTAGCAATTCATAAAACACTTTATCTTCTATCTTGATTGATATTACTGATATACTTTGATTAGTTCCGTATTTTTGAACATTGACATTGTGCTAAGACGTATTGTATTACTCCCAATCATGGATGTCTGCAGAAAAAATTCAAGGTGAAGGAAATTTCATTCACTTTGCTGACTAGTTGTACACAGCGTAACTCTCGGTTGATTTCACTGGATCTTCAGTCACTGAAATGAAAGATAATAATAATTTTATTTCCTGCCTTAAAATTAAACATAACATAGATTCATTTATCATCATCATTTATCAAATATTCTGGACAAACAAAAACTTAAAAAAATGAAAGAAAAGTAAACGCAAATACTCTTGACCCTGAAAAAAATATTTGGATCACAATGTGAATTTGCGTAGATGTTGACTGGAAAGTTTACTGTTCCACACTGAGAAAATTGTTTTAAATTTGCAATGTATTTTCAATGCTTAGAGTGGAACATTATTTCAGATTCATGGGAATCTTATTTCTATCGTTCAATTTTTAAACTACTAGATGAATCTATTCGCACTTGAAATGAGATTTCATTCAGCGCGTATAATTTCCTTCGATATACTGAAAATAATTGTGTGAATATACCTCGACTATGAGAATCTGCAACTGGAATGTACATCCGTTTTGGCGTAAATTTTCGCGTTGGTTGTAAAATTACGCATCCATTGGGTCCTAAAAGTTCCTGTTCATTCTTTTTTGTGGCCAACTGTGGTATTGCAAGTAATAAGTAACGAGCGTATTTTGTGCATTGCATCACGAATACAAGGGAACTTTATTAAAATCATTACATGATATTTACGAGATTGCATTCAGGTTTCTTCTTCATAATATATAAATATCTGTTGAAATTAAGAAATATAACCTCAAAATCACGATATGTTTTGTGGGAAACACCGATATCATATGTTGAATTGAGTACCTACATATGAAAAATTACTTAATCGCATCAAAACTTTTGATTTCGAAAGGTTATTATATGTTTTGAAAAGTGTAACTTTCGATTAATGAATCTCAAATTATGGAAAAACCAATAAATTCTTTGGTCGTTTTTTCTTAACATAATAATATACTTACTTTTTTTGGAGAATGTTGGCTGTTGCTGAGTTTATTTGTGACACTTGCACCCAAAAATTCAAATAAAAAAAAAACAACGTACACCAAAAACTGCACAAGTACTTGTTCCATCATTGTAAAATGACATTTTCCCGAATAGAAAGCATCTAGCTGTCGAATAATAGTTCATATTTTATTATAATTTAAATTGAATTTTATTTGTCTCTGCCCTAACTGTTTCAAGAATTAACAAGTCGATGGAAAGCCTGTGTCTTGTTGTATAATACAACTATTTTTTGTTTTCAGGATAATCGCACTAAATAGGAAGACCAGCCCTTAAATATTTATGATATATTGATAATGATTAATGTTAGTTTATTATATGTAATGTATTATTCGAAAATGTTTTCAGTTTTTTGCTATATTGGAATTAAATATTCAGTTTATGTTTGAAATTTATTTTTATTTCCAATTATTAAAGAGAACTGTACATAATTAACCGAAATATCGTAATATAATGAAGATAAGGACATAATCTGTATATACTGATAAAACATAGAATATTTGTTTTACGACTGAACGCCACAGATTCAATAATTTTTTTCTAGTTCCTACATGAAGTGTGCTAGTCGATTCTTACCCAGATAATACGGGGTCAATCTGTCTGCCTTTCAGCCAGAGTGGTTAATAAAGGTATAGAAGTGGATGGAAAAATATTGAGGATTTTGGAAGCGTTCAACGTTCAAAAATTTGAGCAATATATCTCCACTTCACCAAAACAGTTTATTGCTATAAATACTCATCTGGAGACTATTATCAGTATTGAGTATAATACAGGGTGTATCTAAATAACACCGAAAAAATTAAAGGGGTGATTCTTTGATGAAAATTAATGTGAGTGTTTGGTATAAAATTTTTTGAAAAAATCCTCCCCGGAAAAGTTACACCCCTTCGAAAATTAAAAAAAAAATGGGTTTTCTTTTTTATTTTCCCTGTATATCAAGCTAAAGACACGAAACTTGGTAAACATTATCTGTCAATAAGAGTACACTTTTTGAAATTTTTTCAACCCTGATGTATGCTTAGAAGGGGTTGATTATTTCAACCCCTAAGATATTTTTTCTTACAACTTTTTTTTAGATGAAAATTTTTTCTTTAAAAAAGTATGACTAAAAAGCCCAATTCATTGACTAACTTTTTTATCTCTACAAGTTTTTTTCGAAAACTTAAGCATTTATGAGAAAAAAAATAACCTCATGTAAAATAGCATTTTATTAAACAACAGCCAACAAAATTATGATTATGATTATGAGACTTCTACAACTAAAATCAAAAGTGAACAAACAATTAACAAAAACCTGTCGAATATCGACAATACAATTATAATAAATGTTGAAAATGACCGCCTTCAGCTTCAATACAAGCATCTACCCTTTTCCTCATAGAATTGTGTATACGATGAAATATTCCTGGAGAATTTCTTATAGTTTCACACCCTGCTACAATGCGGTTTCGCAGATCATCGATATTTTCAACTGGGTTTGTGTATATCAAAGATTTCAGATATCCCCATATGCAAAAATCCAAAGGATTAAGGTTAGGGGAGCGGGCTGGCCAGTTTACAGGTCCTCCTCGACCTATCCATTGATTGGCATACACCTCATCCAGGTGAGTTCTTGCACGTATACTAAAATGAGCTGGTGCACCATCGTGCATAAACCATGAATGTTGCCTAATTTGAATGGGAACCTCTTCAAGAAGAACAGGTAATTCTTCAAGCCGATGACAATATGCTTCACCATTTAATCGTAGCGGAAGAAAATGGGGACCAATTAAATGATTATCAATAATTCCGAGCCACACGTTTAATGAAAATTGATCCTGATGATTTCCTTCAAAAAAGCCATGAGGATTTTCGTCAGCCCAAAGGTGATTGTAGTGAAAATTTCTAATACAGTCTCTTGAGAAACTCGCCTCGTCAGTAAATAAAATATTACCTAAGAACTGTGGTGCTTGGCCAATCATATTAATAAGCCACTGACAAAAAATCACACGGGGTAAAAAATCTCGAATCATTAACGCCTGCACCCGTTGAAGATGATAGGGATACAACATTTGTTCTTTTAAATTTCTAAAAACAACGGAATTGCTTACATGTAGGACACGAGCTATTCACCTGGTACTAGATTCTGGGAATTCTTCAATTGAATTAAGTACGGGGCTTCTTCTACAGCTGCAGTTCTAACTTCTCTAGTACGACCAGAATCATAACTTCTTTTTTCAAAATTACCACGTTCCCGCAAGCGTCGGTGAATA
The DNA here is from genome assembly GCA_944452925.2 of Chrysolina oricalcia. Taxonomy (NCBI): domain Eukaryota; kingdom Metazoa; phylum Arthropoda; class Insecta; order Coleoptera; family Chrysomelidae; genus Chrysolina; species Chrysolina oricalcia. The sequence goes on from OX101808.2 coordinate 23,457,284, forward strand.
GTTGTGAACGTAGTATGATGGGGTTGTCTACGCTGTGGGTACTGTTCAGCATGAAGTCTTTGCGCTTCCAATGAATTACCGTTAGCACGACCGTATGTAAAATGCATATCTGCCATTTCCAAATTCGAATATGCATTCATATTTTCAATCAACTAATATTTCCTACAATACACAATCATAAAACTTGTGAAACAATAAGATGGATGACAGAAAATGACACTACACAATCCTAGTGTCAGTATTAATGTTTTTATGGAAAGCACAGGCCACTAGACTTGACGCAAAATACACTCGCGTTAGCTCATCTTTTTGAAAATGCATTGCATTAGATTTTTTTTCTCGTAAATGCTCAAGTTTTTGAATAAACTTATGGAGTTAAAAAAGTTAGTCAATGAATTTGGCTTTTCAGTCATACTTTTTTAAAGAAAAAATTTTCATCTAAAAAAAAGTTGTAAGAAAAAATATCTTAGGGGTTGAAATAATCAACCCCTTCTATGCATACTTCAGGCTTGAAAAAATTTCAAAAAGTGTACTCTTATTGACAGATAATGTTTACCAAGTTTCGTGTCTTTAGCTTGATATACAGGGAAAATAAAAAAGAAAAACTATTTTTTTTTATTTTCGAAGGGGTGTAACTTTTCCGGGGAGGGTTTTTTATACCAAACATTCACATTAATTTTCATCACAGAATCACCCCTTTAATTTTCTCGATGTTATTTAGATACACCCTGTATAATGAAGTGCTTTGGTGACCTGGAGACGAATTTCTCAAATTGATGGATACATCTATGGTCTGTTGAATAAAAGACAAATGTACCTACCTATGCAATAAAAAAATAAACAGTGAGGTCTTAAAGTAACGGATAAATTAATTTTTTACGTTGTTATCTATTTTCAAGAAAACCCCTGAAACACGTCAATTCATGTTTTCAAAAAGATACTCTGTGACCTACAAAAAAAGCCGCTCCTTCCCCCCCATCAAAGTGGCAGCCACCACCCCCCAATTTTTGTAAATGAAATAGGCGGTCAAGTGATACCTCATTTCGAAAGGTATCCAATTGTTTATACAGCTGTGTGTCACGTATGACAAACAACAGTTGGTAAATGAACCAAAAAAATAGGGTGCATTGAAAATACAGCGAATTCAATAGTAAATTTTAACATTTTGAAAATTAATTTTGTTTTGACGCAAAAATTCAAAATTCAAAAAATAGACAAGGTAATGAGGTATCACTTGACCACCTATTTCATTATACAAAATTGGTGGGGTGGCTGTCACTTTGAGGAGGGTGGAAAAGGGGCATTTTTTATGTCACAGAGTGTCATTTCGAAAACATAAATCGATGTATTTCAGGGTTCTTCTTGAATATGGCTTATAATAATTCATTGGCTTGTTTGTAATCTTCACTATTTTGCTTTAAAAAATCTACCTGTTGAGAGTGATTACTTATATCCCCATTTTTGTTGTTGTTCCACGCATACTATAATGTGTCCATAATAAAGATGGCTTTTCTTTTTCAGTGTCACCAGTTGAATAAGCTTGTAAAATTGTCTCTGACATATCCTGGCCATTTCTTGAATGCACTACTCGCGGGATTTGGCAGGTACCTATGTACTAATGTTTGATTGGCAGCATTTGCTAATAGTTCTATGTCTAAATCGATATTTTCAGGATCTGAACTCATGTCGATAACATTCTTTATGGACTTTTATATATTTTAATATTTAAATTTTTAATTATGTATGTGTTTGTATGTTTACTTATATGTTAACTTTCATTTTTTTAATGTTCATTTTATTTTTTATATTCACAGTATACGAGGATATATTGAAAAATTCTTAGCCTTCTATAGAACCAAACAAAATTTCAATATCAAAATATTTTATTACTCAACATATTCTCCTCTTGATTGGATACATTTATTACAGCGAACCTGCAACGTCTCTAGACCTTTAAAAAAAAAGTTTCTTCTTGCTCTGCAAACCAGACCTCCACAGCTTTTATTACCTTCTCGTTGGAATAAAATTTACGACCTTCCACCAAATCTGGTGAACAAGGGGGGTGTTCTGGTAATTCAAACCCTAAATCACGAATTTTTTGCATGGCAACATGAGATTTGTGTGCAGGGGCGTTGTCCTGCAAAAACAAAACACCTTTGGATAGCCTACCGCGTCTTTTCTCTTTAATTTTTTCCCGTAGAGTGGTCAGTAATGTAGAATAGTAATATCCAGTTATTGTTCTACCCTTATCCAAAAAATCAATCATGATTACTTCATAACAATCCCAAAAAACTGAAGCAAGAACTTTTCCAGCAGATTTTTGGTCACGAAACTTCTTAGGTCTTGGAGAACCGGAGTTTCGCCATTTCATCGATTGTTGCTTTGTATCTGGATCGTAGAAATGTACCCAAGTCTCATCTATAGTAACAATTCGGTTTAAGAAGTCTACATCGTTTTCAAATCGAGCACAGATCGAACGCGATGCTACTACCCTTGCACGCTTTTGGTCAACATTCAAACATTTGGGGATCCATTTTGCAGAAATTTTTCTCATGTCCAAATTGACGTGAACTGTATCAAGAACGCGTTCGTATGAAATATTCAGTGCTTCAGATATCCGTTTTAGCCCAATTCGAAGGTCTGTTAAAATCATGTCATGAACTGCATCGATATTTTCGATTTTTCGGGGACTGACACAGAAACTGGCCTTCCCGATCGGTCATCATCTTCAATGGAAAATTTACCTCTTTTGAAGCTTGCAGTCCAATTTTACACAGTCGCATACGAAGGACATTGATCACCAAGGGTATTAAGCATATCTTCGTAAATCTGCTTACCTCTTAACCCTTTTAAATACAGGTACTTCATGACGGCTCGATACTCCAATTTTTCGATTTTCACAATTTTGGTGGACATATTTTTTCTTTTAATTTATTGCATAACTCTGGTTTACTTTTTTGACGTCAAACTTTATACTGACACTTCTAATAAGTTATTGTTCGTTGCTATGGTAACGCAATATTTTGTTTATGCAGGGAACTGGTCTAGGCTAACTAGATATCAATACATCCTCGTAGGCTCTGACATTTTGCTATTACATGCTATTACTGTTCCTAATTGACTATTGCTATACATTTTCATGTCTTGTTGGAAAATAAATATTATAAGTTTTACTGATATTGACACGTTCTATTTTCGTAGGATAGCAACGATAAACCACGGTGACCAAAGACTTATACAAGCTTGATTGTTGCAGGTTTCTGATATAATGATTTTGAATAATCTCAACTACTTTTCAGTAGATATTTGGAATTACTGATAGTAGATAAAATATTGTACAACATTTATTTCGTAAATTTATATTACGATGATCGATGGGTTCTTAAACTCGTCCTAAAGGCCACGTTTGACAAACTTTCCATATCATTAATGGTAATATTAATCTTCACGATACTTATATCGTAAATATATACCGGGAGAGTGAAATTCGAGTAGATGCATGGGGATCTTGGAAACGGTGAGAGCTACAGAGAGGCAAAGTTGCGTATTATGGAGCTCATTACTATGATGTTGGAAAATCTTAGCTAGCACTCTCAATTTCAGAGATATACAAGGATATATTGAAAAATGCTTAGCCTACTATAGAAACAAACAGAATTTCAATGTCAAAATATTTTATTACTCAACATATTCTCCTCTTAATTGGATACATTTATTACAGCAAACCTGCAACGTCTTTTGACCTTTCAAAAAAAAATGTTTCTTCTTGCTCTGCAAACCAGACCTCCACAGCTTTTACTACGTCCTCGTTGGAAGAAAATTTACGACCTTTTAAACTTTTTTTCAGTTGAGAAAAGAGATGATAGTCGGACGGAGCCGAATCTGGTGAACAAGGGGGGTGTTCTGGTAATTCAAACCCTAAATCACGAATTTTTTGCATGGCAACATGAGATTTGTGTGCAGGGGCGTTGTCCTGCAAAAACAAAACACCTTTGGATAGCTTTCCGCGTCTTTTATTCTTAATTTTTTCTTGTAGAGTGGTCAGTTATTGTTCTACCCTTATCCAAAAAATCAATCATGATTACTTCATGGCAATCTCAATAAACTGAATCAAGAATTTTTCCATCAGATTTTTGGACACGAAACTTCTTAGGTCTTGGAGAACAGGAGTGCCGCCATACCATCGATTGTTGCTTTGTTTCTGGATAGTAGAAATGTACCCAAGTCTCATCCATAGTAACAATTCGGTTTAAGAAGTCTACATCGTTTTCAAATCGAGCACAGATCGAACGTGATGCTACTACCCTTGCATGCTTTTGGTCAACATTCAAACATTTGGGGATACATTTTGCAGCAATTTTTCTCATGTCCAAATTGACGTGAACTATATGATGAACGCGTTCGTATGAAATATTCAGTGCTTCAGATATACGTTTTAGCCCAATTCGACGGTCTGTTATAATCATGTCATGAACTGCATCGATATTTTCGGGGACTGACACAGAAACTGGCCTTCCCGATCGGTCATCATCTTCAAATTGAAAATTTACCTCTTTTGAAGCTTGCAGTCCAATTTTTCACGGTCGCATACGAAGTACATTGATCACCAAGGGTATTAAGTATATCTTCGTGAATCTGCTTACCTCTTAACCCTTTTAAATACAGGTACTTGATGATTGCTTAATACTCCAATTTTTCGATTTTTACAATTGACATATTTTTTCTTTTAATTTATTGCGTAACTTTTATATATTTTAATATTTAAATTTTTAATTATGTATGTGTTTGTATGTATACTTATATGTTAACTTTCATGTTCATTTTATTTTTTATATTCACAGTATACGAGGATATATTGAAAAATTCTTAGCCTTCTATAGAACCAAACAAAATTTCAATGTCAAAATATTTTATTACTCAGCATATTCTCCTCTTGATTGGATACATTTATTACAGCGAACCTGCAACGTCTCTATACCTTTTAAAAAAAGTTTCTTCTTGCTCTGCAAACCAGACCTCCACTTTTTTGACGTCAAACTTTACACTGACACATCTAATAAGTTATTGTTCGTTGCAAAATACATAGAAACCCTGGTGTGATCTCATATAGCTGTGAAACCGACATACAAAAGTGTTAATGATACAACGTACAGAGTCCTGCCGGCAGTACGAAAATACCTCATTTGAGTACGCTAGAAATCGCTTAATATTAGGACTATGAAACCTACCTGAAGGACAATTTGTACTCATTTCAGAAGCCAATGAAATGCTCTATAAGCTCATTTTTGTCCGAGGGCGCTATCTTTATTAGTTCCAAAGTTATGCGTGCTTGAACTTGTCAGTCAGTTACTCTGAAATTATGAAGCTAGGCACGCGTATATACACGCACGGCTTTTGATACGAAAAATGACCATTCGTGGAGTATATCGGAATTTGGCGAAGACTGGAATACCGCCAGGTGTTTCGGAGTAATAAAAAGGTATTTAAATCTAAAAATCTGGCATGTGTCGAGATTTTACTAAATCTCTAGCTTTGCAACTGATAAATAATTAATGGGCAGAGACTATATCAGAAAATCCTTCAGTTCTGCATGAACAGGAGAATATACCTCCTAGGCAAGATTGGTTACCGGGAGTACACACACTTATCGCTCTAAGCAGTGAAGATGTTCGTCAAAGAGTGTAGAGAAAGTGTATTATTTGTAGTCGAATAAGACATTTACAACAAAAGTCCAGTTATAGGTGCAGTGCTTGTGGCGTACGTGCTGTCATGTGTTCCCCAACAACAGAAAGAAATTGTTTCACCTACCATATTCAGCATGGTATCCCAGCCTAAAGGACTGAAAATGTATTTTTGTAACGTTTGATTTCGTTTTCTCCTCTAGTTTGAAATTCAAAAATTAATTTTTTCTTATTTTATCTTGCTACTTCAAATAGAATACAAATTCATTTGTATTAATAAAGATATTTGAATTCATATCAAATTATTTCAATTACATAACTAAAAATATCTTTCCCTTCGAGGCGATGATGGTACTTCTGGCAGCACAATTTGAGATAAAAGTGAGTCCTGCCAGCAGGTCTTCGAATTGTGGGAGTTATATTTTATTCACATTTTGATGAATGTACAGCTGGTAGAACGTTACGTCCTGCATGCAGGTTAACTTTATGAGCGGAATAATGTCCTGCTAGTAGGACAGAGCTCTCTGTACAAAAGTCATTCCGGAAGCGCTTCCAGCAGGACAAAGCTCTGTACATTCTATCATTAAGGTACGGCCTACTTGAATCGTGATATTTTTGCTGCGTTGATACCGTTTCACCTCTTTAGCACACATATGGCGGCAAAATTACAGATTCGTGATGACGCTTGGACAAGTGTCATGTTATGTAATTTTCAACTCTGAATGTTATTTGTTGTGATATTCATTAACCATAATTTGTAAACATTCAAATTTTAATCAAATAATTATGACTCAGTACTTCGGAATGTTGGAAACTCGGTTATTTTCGACTTATACGCCATCCATCAACGAATGAAGCCAACGGTATCAGTGCAATTACAGTCTCAACAACTTTGTTGAAACAAAAGCGAATCAGTGATAACACCATGGTTTCTATACATCTTGGTTCATTGCTATGGCTAACTAGATATCAATACATCCTCGTACAGGAAAAAACAAAAAATTTGATTTTTGCTTTTTCACTTATATCTGCTTTGATACAATAGATTTCCAGAAACTGTTCGTACTTTGTCTTTGCAACTTTCAATGGGCTGTAAAAATATGCAAACGAAAGTGTTCTAAAGGGTGTTGTGTTCCTTGGGCCACCCCTATCTATAGAATTTTAAATACGGACCTGGATTTTTTATCACCTTTTTAGGCTTCAATCGTCATGATTGTGAATACTACATGAAATTTTCAGTCGTTTTATCACCAATGGGAATTGGAGGCTTTAAGAATTGAGTTGTGTTTCGGGCCATCTCTTGTTGAAATAATATTATAATCTGCGCATGAGTAAGACGTCTCCGTTATCTGTTACATGGCCAGGTGAATACTGATTCACCATCAAGTTTATTATTCAATGCTGAAGTGCTTTTGCATGATATTTCATGGATCAATGATCCACAAAAAACAATAAATTAAGAAAATATTCAATCAACACGAACAATTATCTCAAACCACACACATTCATTTTTCCATTTATAAAAGATGTTCAAACTGGTGGCCCTCTTGTTCAATACATAAACGAATTATTCTTTTAATTCTATTGATGGAGCGTGTTACTTCCCTTGTAGTTATTCTGAAAATTTCGTGAATCACAGAATTCCTTAAATTCTCGATGTTGTGATAATCATTTCGATAAACACTATCTTTAAGAGTATCCCAGAGGAAGAAGTTAAGTGGAGTAAGATCTGGCGACCTTGCAGGCCATTGAACCACTACTTGATTTCCTATCCATTTGTTAGGAAAATATCTATCCAGAATATCACATATGATTACTCTGCTATGAGGTGGTGCTCCATCATGGTGAAACCACATATCTTGGACCTGCGCAAATGGAATATTCTCCAAATATTCGATAAAGGTGGTTTCCAAAAAGTTGACGTAATGTTCTCCATTCAAATTATAATTATAGATGAAAGGGCATTATAATTGATTGCGATACATGCCTGCCCAAACAATGAAACTAAATCGAACCTGAGGTCGAACCTCCCTGAAGGCTCTGGGATTTTCGTGGCTCCAAAAATGAGAAATGTTTTTTTGAAAATTCCGCAATTTCTAAAGTTGCTTTCATCTGTCCAAATGATATAAAATTAAAAAATATGAATCGTCTTCGATGCTATTTGATAACCAACAACTAACATACTAACCGTCGATACGGATCATTAGGATGAAGTATCTGGGCACAATGTATCCGAAAACACTTCAATTTATCACCTTTCAATACGCTCAATAATGTAGACTGAAGAATTTCTAGTTCTGAAGCGATTTGCTGCGTTGATTTGGAAGGATTATCTCTGATCTGAAGAAGTATTCAATAATTTTCCCTGTCCCAGAACATTTTCTTTCATTCCCGTATTTTCTTCTGGGTTTCTCGAAACTGTCAAACTCACATAGATTTTTATTTAATTTTCTGAACATGCTTCGGCACGGTTGCTGTCTCTCCGGATATAATTCGAAGTATTTAATTTTTGCTAAATCACAATTTCTATTTGATTTGTAATAAAAATCATGATCATATCACGTTTCTCAAAACTTGTGAACGGCATTTTCAGTATGAACAGAAACGATAATTGATGAATTTATGACAGTTGTCAAATGAACAATCGTCATGGACTACTGGAAGAAATCATCAGGTCGGTGCAAGTAATCGATATGGATTTTCAAGACAAACTAATGAGCATTAGGTTTCGATCAACTGGAAGCATCATAGGGCAAGATAAAAACAAGAGATTTGTACATTTTTACGATTTTCTGTAATAAAACTAAAATGTTGAACGAAGAATGATACACAAATTCAGAGGTAAATATTCCAAACACTTGAGTGAAATTTTTTTAATCAAAAAAATAATGCACTAAACACAATAAATCGATATTATTTGAATAAGAGATGTCTCAAAACACATGAATTTTCACACAATTTTCACTGATGATGACCAGATACCATCGAAATGACTGAAAATTTCAAGTGGTATTAGCAATCACGATAAAGTATGACCATTGAAGCCTGAAAAAAGTGATAAAAAATTCACACTGTAAATATTGTTTCCATCAGATTACATGATCCTATATGAGTAATGCGTTGCCAAGCATATACATGTAAAGTTACAAACCTCATGCAATATTATATAAAGTCATCACTTGATTTTAAATGTGAATTTCCAATATATTCCATGTATTATCACATGTATACTTAAGTAATTTTCCCCATTATTTCAGATTTATTGGTGATTTATACATGTTTGTTCAAGTGTTTTTACCATCATATTCAAGTTGTGCCAATTTACATACATGCTTTAGTATGTATTATTGGGAATATAATCATGTATTTGTAGGGAAAAATGCAATTTTTGTTGTAAGTTAAACTGGGATTACACACCACATATTTCCCGATAATTACTAGTATTTTCATGTGATTTTCTACTACAGATTTAACGGAAATTGTTACATGTCAGTTCAGGTGTCTTTTGTACATTGTTTTCAAGTAGTGCGAACTAACTTTACATTGTGTGAAAACTAGTGTCGTTTTTTTATCCGGAGGAGAGAAAAATTATAAATGTAATAACTTCAATAGAGAAAAAAAAGTAAGAAAATTATTAAGTTTTTCAACGTTGAGTGAATCGAAACATATGTACCTTGAAAAAAATCTATCATTCCTATTTTCTGTTACAGTTGAAGCTAAATATTTGATAGATTAGATTAGATCGTAGATATAAATGTAACGATTACAGAGAAGTGTTATATTCTTCTTCATAGTGTGATAACCACAATATTCCATAATAGTACAGAGGGGGGAAGGGGGATCTGCAAAAAAGACATAAAATCGGATTTGAAAATACTTTATTCATCACAACATATTGTTATATATTGAAGAAAAATAACTAAAACTCTCAAACCTTTTAAATATGGTACCACAAACAATAATTTAACAAAATATCTTACTCTCTACTTCAACTCTTTGAAATTAACTAAATATTTTAATTGACCTGAGATTGCCCACTCTCCGATATCCTGTTCTGGAATCGAATTGGGATGATATCTATCTACATGAGATTTGAATGCTAAGTACAAACTCAAAATTATCACAGTTGGGTTTACGACAACGAAAGTTTATATTCGATTTCCTATGAAAATATTGTTGTCATTCATAATATCATGGAACGAACAATGAATGTTTGACATTTTTTCCTCAGTACCTATTCACTCACCTGATATATAATCCGATGACAATTTGGCACCCACATACTCACACAAAATACAGAAGATGGCTTGTTTGTTTTTAACACGTTAAGCGCCATGACGGTCCCTACGGACCATCAATGATTTTTGAAATTGGACCTTGTTGGTCCGTGTGGACCATCATAGCACACTTCATTCTCAATGACTGTGTGGACCGTTGGACCATAGTTACAATGTGTTTTACGGTATGAGCGGACCGTCAGGGTCCAGGAGAATCATAATTTTTGAGTGGGCCGCGAAATTTATGTTCACATAAATATGTGGTCCCTGGGTCAAAAAAAAAATGCACGGTAGAATATTGAGTGTTTATTTTTTATATTTTCTAAATACAAATCGGTTCAAATAAAATTGAAAAAAGTATATTTTAATGTAACACATTGAAACAGTCTCAGCACATTGGTGGTTGCTCTACAAGATATTTTTTAAAATCAGTTATGGACATATCTTCATTATGGACTTCTTTGTATATAATATGTGCATTTACTACTGCAGTGGTAGGTAGTAATTCAAAAGCTAGTTTTCTGTAACACTTCAAACTAACTAACTACTACTAACTAACTAACTTGAATCACGACGGGACCAACGGTCCAGTGATGGCATTTGAGTGGTACTAGGACCGCGTTGGGTGCATTGGCCCGTCATCAAATACATTCAAATATCTTCGGTAATTTTAAGAATTTTGAAAAATCCTTCAATTTGCATTTACACATCATCAATACCTATAAGAAAAGTAACTCGGCCCGTTTACGAAATTTTATAAACTAGGCATGGCGCTTAACGTGTTAAAACCTATCTTCGCCAGACGCCCAACGATGTTCATCGTACCAACATGAACTGTGAATGAGGATTGGGCCGAATGCCGGTAGGTGCGCATGGCGATAGCATTATGGAAAATTACATTTAAACAAAAGAGAATTCACAAATTACCTGGAATATTCTGTAAATTGGTGTCATTCCGCTGTAACAATACGTCGTTTTACTAATTATTACATTCATTTACCAGTCATCATGTAAACCAACGGAAATTACTCGTAATTATTGATTTGGGAAGCTGAAAACACTTGCGAAAAATAAATGAAGAGGGATTTTTTTGTATAAAGTGTATAATTTCTAAATATGCAAAGCGCTTTCGACTTTCGTCATCTTCAGTGCTTCAAGTACTTGTAATTCTTCCTGTTACCTGACTTGAAGCACTGAAGAAGACGAAAGTCGAAAGCGCTTTGTATATTTAGAAATTATACACTTTATACAAAAAAAACCTCTTCATTTACTCGTAATTAAGCATTGAATTACATGGTCACTGTAAAACACGGGAGAAATGGAAGACATTTAACTAATTTTACATTAACATTTCTATCAAGTTATAATACTAGGAGGAGTATGTATATATCACATTTTGGAATGTATTTTTCCATCTACTTTTTACTGTGCAGGTCCGTATTCAAAATTTCATAGTTAGGGGTAGCCCAAGGAAAACAACACCCTGCAGAACACACGTTCGTTTGTATATTTTGACAGCCCATTGAAAGTTGCAACGACAAAGTGCAAATAGTATCTGGAAATCAAGTGTATTAAAGGTTCCGTCAAACCAAAGCGGGAACGCGGGAGCGGGAACGGAACATGGGAACCGTGCGAATTGCTAGAAAAAAAGTGAAAGTAGCAAACCATATATATTTTTCTGCTTGTCTGCATTTCGGAATACGAATAATCACTCCAGTATGTATTTTTACATATCCCACTATCGAATTTAGTCTCACATTCATCCCGCTCCCGCTCCCGTCCCGCGTTCCCGCGTTGGTTTGGGGAAACCTTTAAGCAGAAATAAGTGAAAAACAAAAATCAAACTTTTCTGTACATCTCTGAAAGTGAGAGGGCTAGCTCAGATTTTTGAACGTCATAGTAATGAGCTCACGCAACTTTGCCTCCATTCAACCCTCTCTGTAGCTCTCACCGTTTCCAAGATCCCCATGCATCTACTCGAATTTCACACACACGGTATTTTGAAATTCAATCAAAATTGAAACTGTGAATCTAATTTTCCTAGCTGTTGAATTCCCCTAGCATCCGATCCCCAGACAGCATTTGGCAGGAGTTCGAGCTAGCGAAACTACTACTTTCCCTTGAGAACCTTGTACTCATCTGATTGTAAAGGAAGTACATGTTCCTATAATATCACATTAGCATCTGTTTCATCAAGTGCATGCTCTCGATAGTTTTATTATAATTTCAATGACCAGTATAAAAAATATCCAACCTGTTCGTTCTCTATGTATTTCTGGTTGAAGGTCAGAGCTACGAGCTTGAATCAGAGCGTGAAGAGGAAGATAATTTCGAAAAAACCTCTGATTATCATATTTTGTTGAAGATTGTGTATAAAATAATGCAACGACAAAAAAGTTTCATTAGTTTTGTAGTTGCTCATGTTTTAAGCGTATATATGTATTTATTCAAAAAACAGGTCCATTGTCATTTGGAATTCGCTATTGATCAAGGTTTGCATGATCATAAGGTAATGATTTGACAGGTCTGATTTGTTATGGTTGGGTAATGGACGCAATTCATGAAACACTTCCGCATTTTTAAACATTGACATTTTGCTAAGACGTATTGTATGTTACTCCAAGTCATGGATGTCTGCAGAAAAAATGCAAGGTGAAGGAAATTTCATTCTCTTTCCGGATTAGTTGTACTCAGCCTAATTGATGGTCACTTTCACTTTGGGTATTCAGTCACAGAAAATAATAATAATAATTTTATTCTCTCACTTAAAATTAAGCAAACGTAAATTCGTCATCTATCAAAAATTCCAGGCAAACAAAAGATGGAGTATTAGGTCTGATGAGTGATGACCGATTCTTCCACACTCTCCTGAAAAAATGTATTTAAAGTAAACGCAGATACTCTAAACCTAGACACTGACCCAATACAATATTTTTGGGTAGGAATGAAGCGTTTGAAATTTAAAGCACATTTGCATGATGGAAAATTCGAAATGTCATATGAAATAATGCAAACAGATAGTAGCAATACTTGATATTGCACTTGCATGATAAAAAGAATAGTGGCTCGATAAAACACAAAAATTTCATTAGGAGCAATTTTTTTAGTCTGAATTAATTAGAACGAACCAACCTTACGTAGACATTTGAGTGCGTGCGTTTCAACAAGCTACCTTTATTTTTCATGCATTGCTTGATTTGATAAAGCTTATGCTTTTTTATCGAGCATTTAACCATTTTATTGAGATTTTAACATAGTATACCAGGGAATTTTAAATTTCACTTAACAATAATTGAAATTTAACCATGAATTTAATAAAATATCCTGTATTTGCGTTTTTTAATCAAAGAGGTGTATCGGGAATAGCAATTGATTAGCAGAATTATAATTTGTATCCAATATTTTTCAATAAATGAACATTATACTAATGCATTTCGAACAGATATCATTATTTTGTAAGTATTGGTTTTTTATCAAGTAATGCCATGCATTACCATATAAAACTAAATAGTTCGATGGAATAATATAACACAATCGTTCACTGATAAAAAGGATTCAACGCAATTATGCGTTGATAATTACGTTGATTCAAAGAGATTGTTTTCTTGAATAGGTCCAACCAAATATTAGTTTGATTTTCTGACGGATTCCTCTTGGCCACTTACAAGGAAAATATTTTGAAACAAGTGAACACTTGCTTTATAAGTTGGTTGAGGCAAGAATATTTTAGCTTCAATAATAGGCACTTTTTTTGTTGAGACAAGAATATTGCAAATTCATTAATGAATACTATTTTTCTATCAACTTGGAGGTTGAGTTCCAATCTGCACTTTGCACTTGGTTATAAAATGTAGAATGGAAGCCATTTTCATTTTGGCAACATTTAATAGATTAAACAAAGCATAGATTCACAACTACGAACAACTTTGGTAAAAATAATGGTTTTATAATGAGAATATTTTTAAGTATAATAACTGTATTCTCAATAAAACCAGTTAGTAGTGACGCATATTGCAGTTTGATTGAATACATAAACAACGCCACTCGCTATTAGACACAAAACTGTAGAAGACCAAAATATATTTCACTCTTTTTCACAACTGGCCCATAGTGAGCCAAATTCAATTTTAGATAATGCATTTTTATTGTGTAGAAACAGTTTCCACTAGGCAAAAAACTAACGTCCATATAGGTACGCATAGCCTCATAACCTCCAACCCAAATGGTCAAACTGGATGAAATGAAAATCGTATTCACAGGTCGCGGTGCCGCCACCTGCGTTGATTGCTCATTGGTTGATTGTGTCACGTAGCACAGGTACATTCTTATTTCTGGTGTCATTAGAGGAATGTCTAATAGTGCATCAGATTTAGAAGATAGTATGTCTTGTACATTTCAAAATCTCCTACCTAACATGTCAGAAGGTAAATATGATGCGGTGTTCAAAAGTTTTATGGATTGGCAACTGGCACAAAAAACATCGTCTTTTCCTGAAAATGTTATCCTAGTGTATTTTGTTGAACTTGCAAAAAATACAAGTCATCATCATTGTAGGCATATTATTATAGGCTGAAAAGTACATTGAATATTTACCATAACACCTAGAGTCTTACATGAAGTTACAGGCATTTTTAAAACGTCAGTCCGAGGGCAATCAACCGAAAAAATCTTAAACTTTTACACCCGAAGAAGTAGTAAATTTGTTTAATCAGTGCCAGATCAAACCTATCTAATGACAAAAGTATTCTTACATTTTCAGCTTAGAACTTTCCAATTTAAATAATTTAATTATTTTCAGGTAAACAATCATATTAATTAATTAATTATAATCTATGAAAACTGAAGACATAGACGATTACAATGGAGTTCTTATAGTGAAAATACTTTTCACAAAAACAAAGATTCCTAGATCATTTACTGTATCAGGTGAATTTTACGATATTGTCAAAAAGTATATGAATCTCCCATCTCATGCTAAATGCCACTCATTATTTTTAAATTATCAGAAAGGCAAATGTACTACTCAAAGAGTAGGTATTAACGAATAAGCTTCTATGGGAAAACACATTCCTAAGTTTTTATAATTAAAAAATGTGCACAGGACATTCGTTCCCAAGATCATCTGCAACCATTTGCGTTAGCACAGGCAGTGACATTACAGCAGTAAAGCAGTTAGGGGGATAGAAATCAACCACAGTTGCCGAAGGTTATATAGATGACAACATAACCAATAACATTGTTTATATAGAAATAAGATAGTTATTCAATGCCTGTGTAATTGGTGTTGGACGCAAACGCGAGTGTCATCTAGCGTGATTAGTTACAAACATGAATATTTGACGTCATTTTAATGCAGGTTCCTTCAAAACACCCTGATTTTAATGCTGTCCCATTGTTTCAATCAATTTACGACATGACTTGGAGGCCAGATCACGGAAGTTACGACATGACTTGGATGCGAGCTCACTATCGCCATCTACATGTCGCATCCATTTTGATCCAATTATAATCCCATAAGGTTGACCAACTATCTTCTATATAAACAATGCCAATAACATAAAAATAGGAAGCCAGATTTCAAACGAAATTAACAAACATTACACTAGCATTACAATGAAAAACCTTGTACTAGCTGTGGTGCCAGTCCAGGTCAATTGAATTTCAATCAGACTCAGATGACTGACAAAGTTATCCCTATCAAGGTAAATTGTAATGACGCCGTTTATATAAAATCGAATTGTTAATAGCTCTTTTGTGAACGACTTATTTACGAGCACCAGTTCTGTTTTTCCATGTTTATCACAACCAGTTAAACCTATTCGTTTTAGATGTTTCCATTCAACACCATTATTTAGTATCCGTCGAGGTCTGTTATGCAAATGAAACCCGGCCAAGAAGAGCAAATATATCACTCCAGGTCAATATTGAAATTTAATCTGGTTGGAAAGACGCGGGAAAGTTTCATTGATATTCAGCCGGAACTTTCTTTCCTTGGTCAATAGATTCCCGTTTGAACTTATTCGGAAGGTTATCACACTCTGGCCTTGAACTGGAACGAAGGGAAAATTTAAACGTGAAAAATGTTCAGATATAATTTGAATAATTATTTTCAGGAAGAGAACAATTGAAGGATTAATTTGGCACAAATATGCAAAATGATTATATGAATCATCAAACACTACTGTTGATAACGATATTTATCTAATTTGGGGTTCTATACAGTGTGTCTCACTTACCATGCTCACCATGGGTATCTTTTTAATGGTGAGAGATACGAGGTCGGTTAAATGACACCAAATGTGGAGTTTATCAAGGCCAACTATAATGTGAAGAAATATTTTAATAAAATCTATTCATTTTTGTTTTATATGCAAAAAACAGATTTTGATCATTTTCATGTCTCCTCCGTAACTTCTTTATTTATGAAAATATTCGAATAGGAACTTCACATTCTTATGGCAGAATTCAATGAGATTTCTAAAAAAATATGAAATTTATACCAACTTTTCTAGAATTTGAGATATCAGCACCAACTTTTATTTTTCAAATGTAGGTCATAGCTCACTATAACTTAGTTATGAATAACTTTTTTTCTCTTACAGATAATATGGTCACAGTGAAAATTTTTTATTTGATAAAAACGGAGTTATAGTCATTTATACAAAAACAAAAACTATTTTGAAGTCGCCATCATGAATTTATAAATTTCAACAAAAAAATCATGATCTCCGACCTCAAAAACCCCCACATACCAATTTTGAATGGAATCGGACCATAATCACAAATCTCATCCGCCATATTGGAGGAGCCGCCATTTTTATTTTTTATTCCAATAAAAATTCCATAGTACATTGTCACCGGAATTATGAACATCTGCCAAATTTCAAGTTATTAGGACCGCCAGAAGTGGGTCAAAATTCACTTGCAAGAGACATGCAAATGATCAAAATCTGTTATTTGCGTATAAAACAAAAAAATAAATAGATTTTATCAAAATATTTTTTCACATTATAGTTGGCCTTGATAAACTCCACATTTGGTGTCATTTAACCGACCTCGTATCCCTTACCATTAAAAATATACCCATGGTGAGCATGGTAAGTGGGACACACTGTATAATATGTTGATGTTTATGTTTTCATATTTATTCATTTATTTATTTAGCAGCATGGGGACACATAGAGACGAGTTCAAAAATAGTGTTAGATACAGTGAATTGATAATGTTTATGGTAATTAATACAAATATACAGGGTGTTAGTGAATAAGTGCGACAAACTTCAGGAGATGATTGTGCATGAAAAAATTATGATAGTTTGTCACACAGCTTTTGTCTGCAAATGCTTCGTATTCCGAGATACGAGGTGTTGAATTTTTCTTAAAAACTGACTATTTATTAATTGCTCTGAAACCTGTAGAGATATGCAAATTAAATTTGGTGGGTTTTGAGAGGTAGTTATTGCGCATTTTCTGACATGCAATTAATAATTGTATCTTCATCATTGGCGCGCATACGGGTAATGATCTCAATAATTTTTTTAAGAAAAGAATGGTACGCCACTGAGGTATTTCAAACTAACAATCATTTCTGGATTCTTCGTTCAATTTGTGACAAAAAAATATCTCTGCCTTTTTTTTTATATGGGACGCCGTTTTTATGTAAAAAAATTAAACATCTTGACGGTGTATTTTTCATTTCTTTTATACTTCATCAAGAACTATCTAATACAATAACATTAAACCAGAACAATAACAGAAAATGACACTTATAAATAAATAGGCGCCAAGCTACAACAAATGTTCAAAATGACCTCTCTCAGACGTGATACAAGATTCAACTCTTCGCCTCATTGATTGTCGTATTTGTGCAAATATTCCTGGTGTATTTCTTATTGTTTCACATCCGGCTATAATTCGATTCTTCAGGTCTTCAACATTTTCGATGGGAGTGGAATAAACTAACGACTTAAGAATACCCCAAATGCAAAAATCTAGAGGATTTAAATCCGGCGATCGAGCAGGCCAATGTTCCTTACCTCCTCTACCTATCCAACGATTTGGATATACTGTATCTAAATGATTACGTACATTAATGCTAAAATGGGCTGGTGCACCATCAAGCAGGAACCATAAGTGTTGTCTCAGCTGTAGTGGGATTTCTTGTAGGAAATGAAACATACTTTTTGTGCCACCATAGAATAAATTCGGATCAGCTCTCTCATAAGAGTACTTTATTCAGATGAATTTTTTCAAACCTCTGCTGATAGGAGGCTTTTAATGGAAATATTTCATTGAAATAGTAGAATATGATTTTTCGAAACATATGTTTTTTTGAAACCATAGAAAAAATCCGAATCAACACCTCCTCTGGGATATTTATTGAAATATATTAGATAATTATCATTATTGTGATTATTATGATTGCTTGTACTGTACTTTTTTGCCACCATAGGAAAAATTTGTATCAGCCCCCACGTAAGGGTAGTTTATTCATATGATTTTTGAAATAACTTCGCTGACCGAGGGTTCATGGTGGAGATATTTCGTTGAAATAATGAATTATGATTGTTCAGAATAATTGTTCAGAATATACTTGTGCCATCATGAAAAATACTCAGCTCTCACATAAGAGTAGTTCATTTCTGTGATTAAAAAAAAAACTTTGCTGACCGAAGTTTTCAGTGACTATTTTTCATTAAAATAGTAAATTATATTTGCTTAGGATAAACTTTTTGTGCCACTATAGAAAAAATTGGCATCAACTCTCACATAAAGGTAGTTTTTTCTTGTGGTTTTTTTAAAAAACAATGAATAATCTTCACTGAAAACCCTCGGTCAGCAAAGTTTTCTTTAAAATTACTACAATAAAGTACTCTTTTGTGGGGGGCTGATCCTAATTTTTGCAATGGTGTCAATAGAAGTATATTCTGAGCAATCACAATTTACTACTTAAACGAAAAATCTTCACTGAAAACCCTCGCTCAGCAGAGTTCTTGTTTAATCACAAGAGTAAACTACACTTATGTGGAGGCTGTTCCCAATTTTGTCCAAGGTGACATAAAAAGTACGTTGTGAGAAATTAATTATTATTAATTAAAGGAATATCTTCACTCGAAACTCTCGATCAACAAAGTTAATAAAAAAAATTACATGAATAAACTACCCTTATGTGTGAGCTGATCCAAATTTTTGATATGGTAGCACAAAAAGTATATTCTGAGCAGACATAATTTACTGTTTCAGTGAAATAACTTTACTGAAAACCCTCGGTTACTATTTTGTACATGGGAATTCGTTTTATATCCCAAGAATCTTAAAAATTTGTTCTGGATATCTTCCAGTCTGTGGATAAATAAGTATGGCATATAATGGGTTCCACATTATAGAACAAATTCAACAATTTCATTTTTTTACTCTTGAAAATTTGTTAACTTCTGAGAATTAGTTATTGTTGTTGTTTTTTTCTTTGGTGTTTTGCCATCGACGGCTATGGTCATTAGTACGTGTTCTGGATAGGCCTTGTTACTAACTCCATGCGCCACCTTAGGAGCAGCACTGTTTATTGGAACGCAACAGTGAAACGTGCAGGACTCACCCCTAAATCCAGCCACGAGATTTGAATAATTTAACCACACAAATTAAATTAAAAAATCCCAGCCGCAACTGGGGCTCGAACTCCGGACCTTTCGACTTAGAGTCGGACGCTCTAACCACTGCGCCACGCCCCGACATTATTGTTGTTGTTATGGTTATTTCCGTCAACCTGTTGCACCCCTACGTGCAACCCACAGAAGTCTTCGAGAAACTTGTGAGAGCAAGGGAAGACGCAGCCTTTACCTTTCTACCTGTGTTGCCATGGTAGGAATTGAACTTACGACCATATGCTTGAGAGACCACGATCACCACTGCCCATGATGATAAAAACGGAAAATCAAAATTGTAGGTTTACAAGAAGTGAACAGGTTGCTATGTTATTGATTTACGGAGGATATCTTAAAAACAGTGTCGCCGCTTGTCAGTTATACTCTGAACGATACCCACCCAGAAGACACCCACAATGAACCTTTTTCAAAAAGGTGGAGAGAAGATTCCGAAATAAACACAACAATGGAGAAGATGATCGTAATACATTTATCGTAACTGAGGAGCCAGAAATGAAACTCTTAGCTTATGTTGAATTTTATCCTGCCACTTCGACGTGAGAATTGGATAACCAATGTAATATCATTCGAGAATCTGTTGGAAGAATTGAAAAAATAACGATTGTCTTGCTCACAAGTATAAGTATAATCATCATCGGTATGATGATGACTACATCCGAAGGTTGGATTATTGTAACTGATTGTTGGCGAATCAAATGCAAGCAAATAATTTCACTTTCAACATACTGTTTTCTGAAGAAGTAAGATTTACCAACAATGAGATGTTCCACCGAAATAATTCGAGATACTGAGTGGAACAAATCCAAGGCTACTGAGGCAGGAGAGATTTCGAAAAATGTTTGGTGTAAATGCGTGGATGGGAATTCTGGGATCGCAAATAATAGGTCCAATTTTTTTCAAAGGCATTCTTACAACGCAACGATACCTCGAGTCTTTACAGAATGGAGTTCAGAAGGTTTTGGACAACCTGCTACTATAAAAATGAAATTTCAACAATATGGTGCTTCCACACATAATTCAAGAGCAGTCCAGGAGTATTTGTTTGAGACATATGGACAAAGATGGATTGGAAGTGCCTGTCAGATGGTTTCCACGATCTCCAGATCTATCTCCTCTTGATTTTTATTTATGGGGTCATATTGAAAACCAAGATTGTGCTCGTCAGCCTGAAAGGGTATAGGAATTGAAGGAGATAATTCAGGGAGCACTACAAAGAATTGGTGTGGGTGAACTCACTGCTGTCGGTCGTGAGGTTTACTGTGGAAAAGGCCAGGTTATGTGTATATGGCAGAATTTTGAACATTTAATTGGACATTAATAAATCATCGAAACACTAACAAAATTAATACTACTTTCTGAGCATAAGATGTAAACATTCAAATAAAAGTTTTGTTAATCTATATTAAAAAAAAAATCATTTCTAGCTTTTTCTTAATGAACGAGACCACCTAAATGTAAGGGGTAGCTCATCTTGGAAGTTTCAGAGGAAAAATTCGTTTAAAGATACAATATTCCATTCAAATTCTAGGAAAGAAAAGTGAACATGTTCAGTATAAATGTTGTTTTTCGCAGCTTACTAGTTGAAAAAATATTCGAACTGTTAGGAAACTCATGAAATAGATAAAGAGTCTTATTGAATGTATAAAATTTGTGAAAAATTTTCCTGAATGTATGAGGTTCCTTTTGAAAACCATTAAATTTGATCAAAATGTTATTTGACTGATTCGATTCATCAATAAGTGACAAAAAAATAATTTTTCACAAAAAATTATATTTCTCTGTTATCTGCAATTCATTGTGTAGAACTTGGATTTGTGAAACTAAACAGGGTGTTCCGTTTGAAAAAACAAAGTTGATGGAATTTCCAGAAAAACGGACCAAATATCGAGATCTACAATCTGAACTCCGCAGGGTTTTTCCAAACCATTCTGATAAAATGGACACACTGCTCTCGAACTTGAAAATCATCCTTGGTCCACTTCGCTCAGGGCATATGATTCCCGGACCCAATATTCACTTACTCTACGGACGAATTAAATTCGAAATTGTTTTTTCTTAATCATCGTATTGATCCCACTCCCACTACTCCACTCCCACTAACCTCTGGCAACAAAAATTATTGGTACTGTTGTGACACAATTATATTACATATTGTTTTAAACATCCTCATAATACTTATAAATTTCAGGAATGAAATGTAAGTCCTAACCATAACCTCAAAAAGTATCCTCACGCCTTCTCTACAATTATACCGTCAGATAGTGACAGATTTAGGTACCCCATTTTCACATACAGGCCTCGAATAGGGTTGAAAAGTACATCGATGTTGAGTAAAATGGAGGGAAATTTAAGAGTGGCTCCTGGGGAAAACATATGGAAAATTCCATTTTTCATGGAAAATTCCATTTTCCAAGGAATATTTTAACGCGAGCCGTGTTCACCTAATCATTAATTAATAGAACCTGGCTTCGGAATACCAAAGGCTTGAGTGTTGCAGGTTGCTGAATTGTTAAAATGAGGGCGTAATCTTGTAAGGAAAAATCGAGATTTCAACTGATTTTCCCACACAAGCCCACCGAAACTATGAAAACCTACATCATAATGGCATGAATGGCGCGAATGGATAAGTAGATTTTGTCATCGGAAACTTTAATTGAAATTCTTTTTGATTTTTCCATATGTTCTACCCAGGAGCCATTCGTGAATTTCCCTCCATTTTACTCAACATCGATGTACAGTTGTGTGCATAAAAAAGTCGTACAACTACTAACGGCACTAAAGAATGTTAAGATCGCGTTACTGACAAAAATAGTTTGAATTTCTACTCTACTTTGCAAAGTCGATACGAAATTTAATAATTAAGATTGACAAGCATGACTCACAATACTCTATAACTGCTGTACGACTTCTTTATGCACACAACTGTACTTTTCATCCCTATTCGAGGCTTGTATGTGAAAATGGGGCACCTGAATCTGTCACTATCTGACGCTCTAAATGGTAGATATTCTTCATCGCAATTTTAGAATATGAAAGATTAATATATCCGAACTTAACCTAACCTAGCCTACTAAAAACTTTCACAAGACGATTTTGTAGACAATTTTAATTCCTTTCATTCCAGAAGCCGTTTTCAAATAGCCCTCTTACTTTCCTAAGAAACTCCAAAAACTTTTTTATTGTTGAATTCACCCTATCACAATTTCCATTGCATTGTAGATGGCATTATAGTTAGTTTTCCTAAACAAAAATTCTTTGACAATAATTATCTGATCTGAAACCCTGAGCTCTATCTGAAATAATTTTCTTGGGGCATCCGTGGCGAGCTATAATTTTAGATAAAATGAACTTTGCGATAGTATTTGCCTTTTCATCAGGAGTAGCAACAATGTTGTTACATGAGGCATAAGATGTCCGGAGGACTGCTCATTGCTAATATCCTATACAATAGGAAAAGTTGGATCGAAAATCCATCAGAAAACAACTACTTTCCTGGCTAATGCCACGACGAACATTGAATTACATCTGATGAAATTTCCGTGCAGAGTTCCTACAAGGTTATCTCTGCAATTGCTTGGTTGCATGGGAATGATCATAGAAACATTCGGACCACCTATATATCGATTTCGGAGTGTTGCTCCTCATCAGTATAGGGTAGGTCTAGCAGTCAATAACTAATGACTGCAACGAATGAATCGACGACCATTCCCATTTAAAGTCCGAAACTGAGATCGCGCCCGCACAGTGGATTAACTCCAAACTGCGAGCGCCATCCCAGCGCCGGAAGTCCAACCAAGCAATATCCGTGCTCCACGATCGTCAAGACCGTATATGAAACGGAAAAGAAATCTGTAGTTCACAATGAGCTTATGACAAGTGGCATAAGATGTCCGGAGGACTGCTCATTGCTAATATCCTATATATATATATATATATATATATATAATATGTTACATTACTAGAGTAAAATAGTTGTTACAATTTAGCAAGTGGGTTGAATAGTTATTATATTTTTTATTACAATTTGTGTCCAATTGTTTCATGATCAGAAAATACGGGTTTTTGAAGTCAAGTTTCTGCAATGCACAGATCTAGTTAGGGAATTGGGGGAGTTTGGGAAAACATAACAGAAAACCGAGTCTGTTTCAAAAAGTTAAATGCCAATCTCGATTATATAGATCTTTTCAAAGTGAATAATTGAAAATCTGTCAAAGAAAGATTCGTTAATCTATTTTTATCATCGTTGATTTGTAAATATTTGAATAATTGTTGCATTAAACCAAGGATCAAAATTTGCATAGTCAGTCGAGGACAACCCCAATTCAAGACAATTTCATAGGAGTAAGAGTGGAACCGATAACGAGAACTAATTTTACATCTCATTTCAAGATCATCGAAATGGCCAGGAAATTGAATCTAAAATTTTAATTGCGAATCTTAACCTTGGTTTAAATTCGCTCTCATTGCGCCATAAACCATACCATTATGGAAGAATTACGATTTCATCGTAAAATTGCCGTTTCTGTGGAAATATCATGCTGTTGACAATCCTAGAATCAAGAATTCATATACTTAAATTAATAGGTTTTATAGGCAGTATTTCATATATCAATAAAAAATAATCAATGCAGAATGTCCATGATTTAATATAATGATTTAATTTACTAAAAAATATTATACTGGATGGAGCCGGAAAAGTTGTCAGGAGTTTAGATCTGTGAACGTAAAAAAGCTGGGACACAACTTTGTCATCGAGCTGGAACCCTTTCGATAGAAAAATCATATGAATCGCAACAGCCACACAGTTGCATGGATGTTCACGAATGTAGAAGGCAGTTTCTTGTAAAGAGAGATGATCGTTGCTTTCCGAAGGTCTGGTGAGCTAAGAAGGATGGTGTTTTCAACACCGTAGTCTATGTAACTTGGTCAATTCACATGTGTGAGGGTCACTAGATGCAAGGCCTGTTATTTAGCGCCTAACAACATTAGGGGGGAGTGGGGTTATTCATTTATTTATTTATTTATTTATTTAT
Organism: Chrysolina oricalcia; assembly: GCA_944452925.2. Classification (NCBI taxonomy): domain Eukaryota; kingdom Metazoa; phylum Arthropoda; class Insecta; order Coleoptera; family Chrysomelidae; genus Chrysolina; species Chrysolina oricalcia. The sequence continues at coordinate 23,481,936 of OX101808.2, forward strand.
TTATTTATTTATTTATTTATTTATTTATTTATTTATTTATTTATTTATTTATTTATTTATTTATTTATTTATTTATTTATTTATTTATTTATTTATTTATTTATTTATTTATTTATTTATTTATTTATTTATTTATTTATTTATTTATTTATTTATTTATTTATTTATTTATTTATTTATTTATTTATTTATTTATTTATTTATTTATTTATTTATTTATTTATTTATTTATTTATTTATTTATTTATTTATTTATTTATTTATTTATTTATTTATTTATTTATTTATTTATTTATTTATTTATTTATTTATTTATTTATTTATTTATTTATTTATTTATTTATTTATTTATTTATTTATTTATTTATTTATTTATTTATTTATTTATTTATTTATTTATTTATTTATTTATTTATTTATTTATTTATTTATTTATTTATTTATTTATTTATTTATTTATTTATTTATTTATTTATTTATTTATTTATTTATTTATTTATTTATTTATTTATTTATTTATTTATTTATTTATTTATTTATTTATTTATTTATTTATTTATTTATTTATTTATTTATTTATTTATTTATTTATTTATTTATTTATTTATTTATTTATTTATTTATTTATTTATTTATTTATTTATTTATTTATTTATTTATTTATTTATTTATTTATTTATTTATTTATTTATTTATTTATTTATTTATTTATTTATTTATTTATTTATTTATTTATTTATTTATTTATTTATTTATTTATTTATTTATTTATTTATTTATTTATTTATTTATTTATTTATTTATTTATTTATTTATTTATTTATTTATTTATTTATTTATTTATTTATTTATTTATTTATTTATTTATTTATTTATTTATTTATTTATTTATTTATTTATTTATTTATTTATTTATTTATTTATTTATTTATTTATTTATTTATTTATTTATTTATTTATTTATTTATTTATTTATTTATTTATTTATTTATTTATTTATTTATTTATTTATTTATTTATTTATTTATTTATTTATTTATTTATTTATTTATTTATTTATTTATTTATTTATTTATTTATTTATTTATTTATTTATTTATTTATTTATTTATTTATTTATTTATTTATTTATTTATTTATTTATTTATTTATTTATTTATTTATTTATTTATTTATTTATTTATTTATTTATTTATTTATTTATTTATTTATTTATTTATTTATTTATTTATTTATTTATTTATTTATTTATTTATTTATTTATTTATTTATTTATTTATTTATTTATTTATTTATTTATTTATTTATTTATTTATTTATTTATTTATTTATTTATTTATTTATTTATTTATTTATTTATTTATTTATTTATTTATTTATTTATTTATTTATTTATTTATTTATTTATTTATTTATTTATTTATTTATTTATTTATTTATTTATTTATTTATTTATTTATTTATTTATTTATTTATTTATTTATTTATTTATTTATTTATTTTCAGCAAGCAACATAGACGGTAGCTTCATGTATAAGTGGACAAGATAAAAGAAATGCATATAACAAATAATACGTTGGGAAGGTATTTCAAAAAAAAATGAAGACAAGAATTGCATATAACAGATAAAACGTTGGGAAGATTTTTCAAAAAAAAAAAATAAAGACAGGACTTTGAAATCCGAGTAATCAACCTTTATAATTTATATTGTGGAACTTGCCCTACGGTATATATCTATGGGTGAGTTCAAGAAAGGCCTATGTCAATTTTGTTACTTTTAAATTATGCTGATGAACAGTAGTTGCAGAATCTTCTCTAATTGATTATCATGTGATACTGCACCTACTCAATGAATCTGAATTGATTCTTTTGAACAGTAAAGAACTTACATTAACTTTAATTGTAGCCAAAAGTGAAATATATAACATAATCTAATTTTTCTTGATGACATTGGACTTTCTTATGAGTTATTCTTCATGAGGTGACATTGGCCTTTTAGGGACTACTAAAATTAATGATATTAGATTATTCAAAAACAAATTGATAAAATATATCAGACACCGGCCTTCTCAGATTCTCTGAAGTCACAATATTTAGATGACAAGAAAGGCCAATGTAGACATCAACCAAATTCACAAATAAGCGCATTGATTTCTTATGACTGACATATGACTATTAGGTCATTTAATCAACACTATAAACTTAACTGAAATTGGCCATTTCTTCACATGTGAGAGAGGATAAAAAGTTATACAATTCGGCCTTTTTAGCAACAAACAATCAAAATTAGACATTAGCCATTCTTGAACTCACCCACAGATATTATAGACCGGCCGGTGACGACACATTTCTTCAAACATTTTTTTAACGTATGCTTTTTAAAAATTATGACTATTATACGTTCATAATAGACCGTCAGATAGTGACAGATTTAGGTGCCCCATTTTCACATACAAGCCTCGAATAGGGTTGAAAAGTAAGTCGATGTTAAGTTAAATGAAGGGAAAAATCAAAAAGAATTTCCATTAAATTTTCCAACGACAAAATCTACTTTTCCATTCGCGCCACTCAAGCCATTATGTTTTTCGGTCTAGTGACGATGTAGGTTTTCATAGTTTCGATGGGCTTGCGTGGGAAAATCTGTTAAAATCTAGATTTTTCTTTACAAGATTACAGCCTTATTTTAACCCTTTAGCAACCTTCAACACTTAAGCCTTTGATCTTCCGAAGCCAGGTTCTACTAATTAATGATTAGATGAACACGGCTCGCGTTAAAATATGGAAAATCGAATTTTCCATGGAAAATCGAATTTTCCATATGTTTTCCCCAGGAGCCACTCGTAAATTTCCCTCCATTTTACTCAACATCGATGTACTTCTCAATTCTATTCAAGGCTTGTATGTGAAAATGGGGCACCTAAATCTGTCACTATCTGACGCTCTATAAATGTTCTCACCAAATATCTAAGACTGCTGCATGCAGCGGCGGCACCAACCATTTTTGAATTTGCAAAAAGAATTGATATCTCTGAACGATTTTTTAATGTATGCATAGTGGTTTTTCCGACAGTTTGAACTGAAAAACCCACGAAAATTAATAAGCATACTCTTCTCTCATGTAGAAGGCCCCTAAATTATCTACTGAACTTGTAAAAAAAGTGGTATCTCAAAACGATTTTTTAACGCATGCTTTTTCACAGTAAGATTTTTGGTGTTATATGGATCACGAATTTCAAAAAGCATACAATCGCGGAGTGCACATGCGTTGCAATTGTTTTGTTGATATGCAAATTTTTTGTAATAACTCGAAACAATTATTTAATGTATGCAATTGAACTATGTGAAAGATATTGTGTAAATGGGCACCCAATACAATACATTGCGGAAGTGTATAACATGGTTGCATACGCTGAGAAAGTTGCAAAATAACTTATGCAATTTGAACAATTATTTAACGTGTGCTTTTTGAAATAGTGATTAATGACGTGATAATAATGAAGAATATTCATTTGCATACAATTCTGGTATGTACATCAATGAAAAGAATAGTAATAATATTGCAAAAAAATCCAGTAATGTAATTTGAAATGTAATGAAAATTAAAAAGCATACTCTTCTCTCGCGTAGAAGGCCTCGAAATTAGCAACTGAACATGTAAAAAAGGGGTATCAAAAACGATTTTTAACGTATGCTTTTTCACAGGCTAATATTTGGTGTTATGTGGATCACAAAAATTAAAAAGCATACTCTTCTCTCGTGTAGAAGGCCCCGAAATTAACAACTGAACATGTAAAAGCAAGGTAGTACCTAAGAACGATTATTTAACGTATGCTTTTTCACAGGCTGATTTTTGGTGTCATGGATCAAGTAAAATAAAAAGCATACTTTTCCCTTGTGTAGAAAGCACTGAAGTTATACCGTGTGACACAGATTCATGGTACACCCCCTCTTTCTACTTTGTTTCTCTGGCTATATTTCTGAAATTTACAACATTGAATATGCTCACTAGACGGCACTTTTTGGCATATTCGTAAAACAAATTCAACTTCCGGTTTTTCCGGAAATGACATCAACTTTCGATTTTCGAATGGGATTCCCTGTATATTATTACATGATCAGTTTGATATGATCATATGAGGAACCCACTGATTCCAGGTTTGATGGTGTTATCTCTAATGACTACGGAGATATTGCCATTTATTTTATCCATAAGCTCAATGAGTGGGAGAGAGAGTTGGATGGACTCGCCAGAAAAAGTTTCTCTCTCCTCATTGAGCTTATGGATAAAATAAATGGAAATATCTCCGTAGTCATTAAAGATAACACCATCAAAGCTGGTATTGGTGGATTCCTCATGATCATCCCTAACCGATTATGTGATAAAATATAGGGTATCCTATTCGAAAATCGAAAGTTAATGCCATTTTCGGAAAACCCGGAAGTTGATTTTTTCTTACAAATATGCCAAAAAGTGACGTCTAGTGAGCATATTCAGTATTGTAAATTTCAGAAATATAGCCAGAGAAACAAAGTAGAAAGAGGGGGTGTACCATGAATCTGTGTCACACGGTATAACTTCAGGGCTTTTCTACACAAGGAAAAAGTATGCTTTTTAATTTCCGTGATCCGTATGACACCAAAAATCATCCTGTGAAAATGCATACGTTAAATAATTGTTCTTAGATACTACCTTGTTTTCACATCTTCAGTTGTTAAATTCGGGGCCTTCTACATGAGAGAAGAGTATGCTTTTTAATTTTTGTGATCCATATAACACCAAAAATTATCCCGTGAAAAAGCATACATTAAAAAATTGTTTAACATTACTGGATTTTTTTGCAATATTATTACTATTATTTTCATTGATGTACATACCAGAATTGTATGCAAATGAATTTTCTTCATTATAATCACGTCATTAATCACTATTTCAAAAAGCATACGTTAAATAATTGTATAATTGCATAAATTATTTTACAACTTTCTCAGCGTATGCAAACATGTTATACACTTCCGCAATGTATGCTTTTTGTTTTGGGGGCCCATTTACACAATATCTTTCACATAGTTCAATTGCATACATTAAATAATTGTTTCGAGTTATTACAAAAAGTTTGCATATTAACAAAACAATTGCAACGCATGTGCACGCCACGATTGTATGCTTTTTGAAATTCGTAATCCATATAACACCAATAGTCTTCCTGTGAAAAAGCATACGTTAAAAAATCGTTTAAAGATACCACCTTTTTTTTACATGTTCAGTTGATAATTTCGGGGCCTTCTACACGAGAGAAGAGTGTGCTTTTTAATTTTCGTGGGTTTTTCATTTCAAACTGTCGGAAAAACCACTTTGGATACATTAAAAAATCGTTCAGAGATATCAAATTTTTTTGCAAATTCAAAATTGGTTGGTGCCGCCGCTGCATGCGAGCAGTCTTAGATACTTGGTAAAAACATTGATAAACCTATAGTAATCATAATTTTAAAAAAGCTTGTGTTAAAAAAACGTTTCAAGAAATGTGTCGTTACCGGCCGGTCTATTAGCCAAACTAGTAGAGCTCATGAACATCATACATATGAGTTATGTGAACAAGAAAACGAATTCAACATTTTCAAATCATCTTTTAGAAGAAAGTCACACTTTTGATGAAGAAGATGAGGAGACAACGACTGGTGGAGAAATGAACTCCTCAGATTCTTTCAATTAACGGTACCTCGAAGCAGGGGCGCACTCTAGATATTTTTTCCGGGAATGGGGGGTTAATTTTTCATTTCGAAATCCAAAATATATCTCAACGAGATATTTTCAGTGATAAATCAAGTGGTATGGTCAAGGGGGGGTTATAACCCCTAAAAAACTCCTTCTGGTGCGCCCTTATCCCGAATAGCTATAACTGTAGTGAGTGAGGGCACAAGTCATTTATGTAGAAACGCGCTGATCGTGTAAGAATTTGTCAAGGTCTGTACAAAGCAAACTTAAACAAAAATAACAAAAAAATATTTTTTCAGTTCTTTGGCATTTTGCCATTCATATGTATTACCATTATAATTCAAACCACAAATGTTCAATCACTGAAAAATAGATTATTTGAACAATATCTCAAGTGAACATGCACGTCAGCTATATTTGCATAAAGGGGGAAAGATTCAGTCAGCCAATGAATTGTATCATGAAAAATTGTTTTAACTCATGATTTTTATTTCAATTGATATCAGGTCATTTTGAATTTTTATAGTATATTAGTTGAACGCTATATTGAGTAAAAATGTACGTCAGGTCCTTGCAAAAAGGGGGAAAGATCGTCAGTTAGATCATACATCATGATTTATATACCATCACCTAACAGTCTTGCCCCTCATTGTAGGAATAGCTGTATATTATCATTACTGTTTTAATGAACTGTTATAAGTTCCATTGAACCTGAAATGATATTACAATAATTATTTTATATACAAGTTTATATAGTTGACGTATAATCCACAATTATCTTTTCAGCAGACTTTTTTTAAGTATTGTCATTATATAAACATTTGCTGTGTAACTGAAATCAATTTTAGAATTTTTTTTTACAACCAAGTCTCCCACGACTCTGACAGCTGATGCTTCTTTCCATTGCTAATCTAGACTATCGCCTAAACAAAAAAATTTATCCATCGAAATCACAATAAAAAATGTAATGCTGCCCCCGGACTAAAATCGAAGTTGCTAAATCTAAAATTAAGGTTATGACAAACTGAAGTACTAGTTATATTAAATATACATAGAATGTATCTAATATTGATAAAAAAATATTTATACGGCTTTCGATGATCTGAAGCTTATTCGGTAAATGTCAATCTCATATTTATAGGAATTGGAAATACTATTATAGGATCATCTACACAAGGGTGCGTTCTGCTCATGATTCAATCTATATTTATTTATGACAAAAATATTCCTGATGCGATAAGGGTTTGAAAGACAATTTCCCTCATATTTAGCGGTGTTTAGCTTCTTCCTTATTTATACGTTTCCATAGTTACAACAATTTCTGTGAATAGAGAAACGTCAGTTGACGGTTCAACTCTTCAACTGACATTAATGACACATGATGAACCGTTCCATTCAGTCCATAATAATTTAATGTATTCGTGAAATTGTCTGATCGAATATCCCTTCAAAATGCAGAATTTTCAAAATACTTTCACCTTGCCAGTCGCTCAAACTGTGTGTTGCTGTACAAAACACCACTCGAGCAAGCTCTCGTGGTGTTTCTAAGCAACACAGTTTTCGTGACAGCAAGGTGAAAGTATTTTTTGAAAATTCAGCATTTTTTGGGATATTACTACTGAGAATATGCGGTATTCAGAATCTACCAGGTTGTTGAAAATGTTGAAATCAAAACAGAACGGTCATAAAATTGCATGAATGATCCAAAATTTTATAACGCAGTTTTTCAACGACCGAATTATCCAGTAAAACTGTGTTTCAGTATACTCCGTGAAGATTGCTGGGGTCCTAATTACACACAAGCCCTCGAGGGTTTAAGAGGCAACCCTTAACGTCAAAACATTCCACTTTCTGTAACCGTCACCAAATTACTTTATGACGATAAATGATGTGGCTCTTCTATAAAACTCACTGGGAGATAGTTACTTACAGAATCCACAGGCGTGCAAAGAAGAGAAAATCGGATGTTAGATGGTTATTTTTCCGATGACCTATTACTTGAAAAACCTATCTAAAATTTCGCACTACTATCAGAGAAAATTACATATTTCGCACTAGTGCGAAATGAAATATTATTTAAAATAGTTCCTAAACCAAATCTTGCAAGTTGAATTTGACCCACTTCAAGTTCATCGATTACCTTGAAAATTGGCAGATGTTCGTAATTCCGGTTACATTGCAATATAGTTAGAGCGCCGCGGGTTCTGAGAAGCGATGACCCAAATACGTCTTCCTTTTGGTGAAGTGAAAGTCCATCCCTCAAAAACCCCTAATGCCAAATATCTTTGAAATCTGGCAGGGCCGACTCCAGTACGAAGGAAAAATGTTTTATACAGGGTGTAAACTAAATGATGTCATTTATTTCAGGTGGTGATTCCTTGTCATATTTTATGAAAAAACGTTCATACAAACCTATGTCCTAACTTGCTTTGTTTTCAAGTGGCGGAGTGTCAAAGTTTTAATAAAAAATCGGTTATTTATTAATTACTGAAAAGTCTTTCCGCCGATTTTCATTAAATCTGGTGTGAATATTGGCAGTAACAAGGGGCTTGTTAGATCTCAAATTATAAGCAGCGAAGGGTCACCTGATTGAAAAATATGGTAAATATCATTGTACGCCAGTATTTTTCTCAAAGTTTCAAATTTTTATCAAATTAAAAATTTAAAAATACAGCTCTCTTATAATTCCGTGGATTAGAAATAGCAACACTTTATCACTTGTAACCTCGATAAATAAACGAAACCAAATTTATAAACAATGGATATGTCAGAGAAATAACCATGATTTGTTGAATGAATTCAAGACCTGTATGAACAAGCTCAATACCGTAATAAAAGAAGCAAAACTCAAATATTACAAAGACAGAATTCAATCGAATGAAGGAAATTCGAAAAAAACTCTGGGAAACCGTTAAAGAGGCTTGCTCAAATAAAATAACAAAAGTTGATATAAAAGAGATAGAGATAGAGAATGGCCAAATTCCATCAAAACCGAAAGAAATAGCAAATAAATTTGTTGAACATTATACTGGAATTGGTAAGAGTTTGGTCCAAAAATTAGGAAAGTAAAGGTGGATAATAATAGTAACCGACGAATACAAAACACATTGTACCTAGAAGAAACAAATGAAACGGAGGTGAGAAATATTATAATGGGATTGAAAAATGGTAAAGCACCAGGAATTGATAATATAACTTCTGAAATATTAAAACACGTAGTAATACATCATATCTCATCCATTAGCACACCTCTATAATAAAATTCTTACAACTGGAAAATGGCCAATGTCTCTGAAGACTTCTGTGATTAGGACTATATTTAAAACAGGTAATAAGCTGGACTGTACCAACTATATGCCCATATCACTGATTTCAAATATCAGAAAAAGTCTTGAATTCGTTATTAAAAACAGAATACAAAATTTTTCAAATAAATACAATAGACTTTCACCCTATCAATTTGGATTCAGAGAGACTAAGTCAACCGACAACGCAGTGGAACTTTTAACATCAAATATCTATAATTGCTTGGAAAGGGTAGCTATGCATCTTAGTAGACCTTGCAAAGGCTTTCGACACGGTCAGCTGTGAGAAACTCCTAAAGGCCCTTGAACAAGTGGGAATGAGAGGGAGTATATTGTCTTTAATGGAAGATGGAAGATAGACAGCACTGCGTGAATATAGATGGAAATAACTGCGAGTTCCACACTATTCAAAATGCAGTTCCCCAAGGCACAGTTCTTGGACCTATACTGTTTAATTTCTACATCAACAATTTATTTAATATAAAGTTAGAAGGTCAAATAATCAGCTTTGCAGATACACTGCGATATTCGACTCCGGAAAAGATTGGCACAGTTTGATCGAAAAAGCTGAGGAAGATTTCTTGAAAATTAAATCCTGTTTCGACTCGAAGCTAATCACAATAAACTTTGAAAAAACTAAATGTATTATCTTTGCTATAAACAAGAATAAAATACCTGAGTTGACGAGACTATTGATAAGAGAAGAAAATAACATTATAAAAATTCCTGTGGTGCAGAATATCAAATATCTGGGTGTCTGTCTACCTGGATAGACAAATGAAAAGGCATGTTCACGTCGGCAAACTTCTGCAAAAGCTGAGAAGTCTTGTACCAAGGTTCAAATATTTGAAAAACATGCTCGAAACAAACGACTTGAGAACATTATATTTTGCACTAGTGGAGTGGAGTTGCATGGGGCGGAGCGTACAATAACCAAATGAAAAGGGTGGAAACTTTACAGAAGTGGATACTGAGAATTATTTATTCTAAAAATATGACTTACCCTAGCGATGCCATTTACCAGTTGGCGAATGTCCTAGACGTGAAACAAATATTTTTGAGTATCCTAATCCTGAAACAGAAAAAAAAATGTGATAAGGAATATGTTACACATAGGTATGGAACCAGACAAGGTGATACGTACCTCTCAGTCCCATTCGTATCCAAGTCTATTTCTCAAAGATCCGTTTTTTTCCTGAAACCTAAAGTCTTTAATGCTGTACACTCAGACATAAAAACGATCAAATCAATATCATTATTTAAAACGAAAATTAAGAAATGGATACTTAGCAATACTCGTACATTTTCTCACAGAATGATAGACAAAAATTTGCTTAGTTTTATGTTCCTTCACTTTGTCATGGTATTTACTTCAGGAAAATCTGAGTGGAATACTTTTTCAGTAGGGCCCGGCCTCAGGGTTGACCAAATAAACAAATTAAAAAACTCGCAGGAGCGGCTAAGTTGAAAAATCGAAAACAGCACTTGGGTTCAATCTTAGGCTTCTAAATTTAGCTTGGAGCTTCTTCAGTGACCAGCCAAAGGGGAGACTTTTTGGTCAACCTTTCACTCTTTCCCAACCGCAAAAATCATTACCAGGAATAAACAGAAAAAATAGAGGGAATTCAAAGGGTGGGAAGGGGTGAATAGTTGGCCAAAAAGCCTTCCCTTTGGAAATTAGGTTTTCTGGCCTTTGAACCAACTTTTTTAAATCAATTTTTAAATCAAATCACAGAATCGAATTGACACATATTTGATTACTTCGAAGGTTTCTATATGTAGGTACAACAGCCTAACAGTTTAGAAATTCTAATTTCACATCGATAATTTTCTAACATTATTAATATTGTAATGATGTTTTTTTAATATCAACTCGTCGTTTTTCCCGTCACAGAAAAATGTTGGATTTTAGCTCTCGGTTCTCGGAACTCAACCTCGAGCTAAAATCTAAAACTTTTTTCCCTTGTACAATAATTACTTTTCAGTGCATCTGAATGAAAGGTTTTTTCACACGATTTTATTATATTTGTCCATGGATATAATTTGAATAAATAAATTACTAATTTGTTTCACTCTCAGAAATGTTGAGCATTTTATCCCGTATTTAATAGCAAAGAAATTCTCCTTATTTTTTATCCGTAGTATTAATAGTAAAGCTTCAAAGTGAATTATAGCGTTAATTGGAATTCTGCCAACATTCCTTATCCTCATTCATAGTAACCCTACCCAGTTTTGCCGTCCGCTTGACTATTTTCCACAGAATTCTAAACGACTTCGTGTTAATATTGAAAAATACGCTATTAACTTCTGTCTCCATCTGTTCTTGGTCCGAAACAAATATCCGATCGTTTATTTTTATTACTCACGCCATCCTTCAGAGCGGAATTAACGGCTTGTGAAGAAATGCCCGTCATGCTCCCGAATCTTCTGTCACCAAACAACCAGTGGGAACAGCAATATCCAGGATAGGCACGGTTAGAGCGAGGTTAGGTGAACAGGAATCAATTCCAACACATTTTGTAGGAAAATAATCGAAGGACTTTTTCTTTATGAAATGGTTTGTTATGCTGTAGATCCTGACATCCTTATCAATCAAATTCTCAGTTCGATCCCATGAACAGTTTCCGAGATATAGGGTGTCAAAAATGCGATTTTTGCCGTTTGAGGCATTTGTATAGAGTTGATTTTTGTGCTCAAATTCGAGATTTAGTCTTTCTTAGAAATGGACCCATTGTGTCTGAGCTGAAAGAGCTCCTAAAGCTCAGCAATATCGCTCGTGGTTGAAAAAGATTCAACTCAACCCGGTTAAATTGCTAGGGAAGTTGGAATTTGATTCTCAATTCCTTAGTAACAAATCTTTGTTTATTGCATTCATTTAAAACGAAATAAAAAAGGACCTAAACACAATTTGTGAGATGTTGATGTGAGATAGGTCAATCATATTTTGAATTTCTAGTATCTTCTTTTTTATACAGTGAGCACCTAAAGGTTGGAACAAATTCGTTAAAAGCTTGATATGGCCATTAGAGAAAATAAGCTCAGGCAGGTCGATTTTATTTTTTCAACAAGCTCAAACTCCACCGAATTATTCTCCGATCCAAATAAAACTGGCATACCAACTAATTGTGGTTGTCAGGCTACTTTTCGGTATTGTTTCAATATCGGTAAAGGCTACCAAAAAACGGTAGGCTAATTTTTTTTAACAAAATAAGAAATGAGCTACTCTGTACTGGGGGTCGGGTACAGGGGCTCACCCTTGATGTACACAGTGGCTCTATTAGTAAACAGTGGCTCATTACATGAAATATAATTTTTTGTGCAACATTCTTTACAGTACATGAACTAGTCATGGTGATAATGGGAAATATAAGTAAAATCAATAACGTAACGATATATTTCCTTAAACTGTTAAACTTGGAATCATTTAAAAGTCAACATTTATCAATTCAAAACAAAATAGAGTCCGGTTATTCTGGACTTTCATTGTCTAAAAAAGAACAAAGAAAATTTCAATTCTCTGCAATTTTTAATCACGTTTAAACTGTTAAAATCTACAGTCGTTATCAAACACTTGATAACGACTGTAGATTTTAACAGTTGAACCGTCGTGAATAAAAATTGCAGAGAATTGAATTTTTCTTTGTTCTTTTTTAGACAATGAAAGTCTAGAATAACCTTACTCAAAGTGAAACATTGTCAACCACTTTCAAACAAAATAGAGTCCTCTGAAATTAGTAAACACTTGTAAAGCAAAAATCACCTCTGGTAACTAAACTCAAAATCTAAATAGCATGTCAAAAAAACCATACGTATATTATCTCAATAAAGTGGAAGGAGAGATAAGTCTGATAGAAAAATATGAAATGGCCTATACGCAGAATCGACCATCGAACGGTTTGGCAGAATAAATTTTATGTCATCCTCTTTCACAAGAGAAAGATGTGGTTTACCAGGCAGGCATGTGGAACTTATCAGTGTCAGATTTGAGTCAACAAATATGTAACGTCACAAAACTTTCAAAATGAAGAGCGTGAATACTAATTACTAATACATAATATAGAATTACACAGTGGTTCATGAGCCACTGTGTACCTCGAGATTTTGAGCCACTGTATACTTCTTCGCCATTTTGATTCTGTGATCGACCACGAATCTAAACTTTGATCAATATGAAGTGAAAGCTGCTCAGAAATTTGCTAGACTAGACCTACCGTTCGACTGAAATATCACATATCCAGAACGCTTACATATAATACAGTAATAGTAGATGAAACTCACCTAAAAATGTAATTTAACCGTATCGAAAACACCCAACACAAAATAGTAAGCCCGCGTTGCCAATTAGCTGCCGACTAATTAGTTCGGACACGTTCGGGTACAAAACACCTCCGTTGAGTGAAAGGACAGAAAGATGGACTTTCTTGTTTTCGCTGTGTATACCCGAGTCACTGTACCCGCCCGAGTCACTGTTGACGCCTCGACCCTACTCAGATTTTTGATGACGTCATCGCTGTTCGAGTTATGACGTCATTAATTTTTTTTATTGCCTCACTCTATTTTGATAACACTTTCAAAAAGAACGCATTTTTCTGTGTATGGATATCATATTTTTTCTTATCTTAGATAACCACATGTTCGAGAAATAAAAGATTATTCATTTATAATGATGTGCTAGCAAGTCGGTTAGCGTAAACTTTTGCCTTAAGGTATCTCCTCAAAATAAAATCTAGCTAGCCACTATGAAAATCATCGTCTGCGGGTAGAGGACGGATATTTTTATCATTGGACGTGGCGCTCGGGTGTGAATTTCTGATTTTTGGTGGCGTATTCACTTTTCAGCTGCAGGGAAACCCGGAAAAACCTACAGCCGAACCCTGGGTGGTCGGTTGCACACTTCGAGCAAACACCAGACGTCGGGATTGGCATCTAGGCAACTCACAACGGACTTGCTTCACAACAAGGTATGAGGTCACCTATCGATACCGATATACTTGAGAAAAATTCCGTCATACTCCGGATTTCGATCGCAGACGAGGATTTTTTTAGAGTGGACAGCTAGATCTCCTGATCTTATCCCTACAGATTTTTTTGTGGGGATCAAAAGTTTTTGTTAACAGACCTCATTATGAATTTCTCGAAAATACGATTATGTAACATAAGAAAAAATATGACATTCATACACAGAAAAATGTGTTTTTTCTGAAGGTATTATCAAAATAGGGTAATGCCATTTAAACAAAAATATAATGACGTCATAACTCACACAGCGATAGCGTCATCAAAAATTTGAGGAGAACAAAAAATGCGCAACTGAAAAAGAAAATCGACGTGTCTGAGCTGTTTTTCCCCAATGGCCATATCAAACTCTTAACGAATTTGTTCCAACCTTTATGTGCTCACTGTATATCGGTCTCATTACCTGTGCCTTGATATTGTCAATACCTGGAGATTTTCCATTATTTAATTGAACTTTCTAATTCATTGGTTTTGGAACATATTCGACATTTTTTTTGGAAAACGTTTTCTCATAATGATGGAGGTACTGGTTGTACGAGGATGTACTAATCTTAGCATATTAATAGTTATTTATGCAACAAGTGCAAAAAGTGAATATTTATTGCACTCGACGTGAAATTGTCCGACGAGGCCGTTAGGCCGAGTTGGACAACACGTCGAGTGCAATAAACAATTTTTGCACGAGTTGCATACAACATTTTTTCTACGTTCATGCAAAAAGCAAAAAATGATTTATTGAGGTGCGGCACTAGGTGTAGGAAAATGAAAAGCGCAACTTGAATACTTTATTATTAATATCGATTTGCATTGAAACAGGAACTAATACGTTACGAACAATTTAACTCAAACTTTATTTTTACCCTCAATGTTGAAAGTGAATGAACAATTGGTGCAATTTTCAATATGAATATTTCGTAGTGAAGTACCTATTGCCAATCTCACAGAATATCTGCTAAGTATGTAGTAGGTTTAAACGTTTATGTTTGTCATGATGACAGCACGTTGAAGTAGAATGACAGATGAGTGCAATAAAAACTTTATTGCATTAGTGCAATAAAGAACTTCTTTTTCCACTGAATATAGTTCAATAAAGTTTTGCTTTTTGCATGAATGTAGAAAAAATTATGTAAAATTTGTTTTGACGAATCTCCCAGGTTTCGGGAGAAAACCCCTTAAAAGCAGAGCTTGTGCGAGCAAGGGAGATCCGGGATCTACAGTTTACATAAAAGTGGATTCCGAACCACTTCATCTCCGTTACAGGCGGTGGAAGGCAAACACTCTAACACCACGACTACTTCAATTCATCTACTACAATAATGGAAACAGTGTATTTAATTAAAAAAACAGTTGACTTAATTTTAATTTTCATCATTATATTATTTGGCAAGGCAATTCAGCAACATTAAGTTGCCAATACCAATGACATCAGTCATAAAGGATTCCATTGTTTATAATGGTCGTAAAATGTTCATCAACCATCTACCAAATGATAAAAATAGTTATTTATGTACCAAGGGTATAAATAGATGTTAATGCCCTGAGGGCGACGTTTTACGAACCCGAGGGCCTCTGGCCTGAGGGTTTGTAAGTCGCCCGAGGGTATGTATGCACATCTGTTTGTGCCCGCGGTACATACATAACTTTATGTCATACTAGTTCGTTATTGCAATCCAATCTCAATACAAATCAGTAATAAAATCCGGTTTGAATTAATAACATTGCCATTTTATCATAGTAGACACTATCGTTGCTAGGTGAATGTTGACAAACGTAAATGTCATAAAATCACAATAATTTTTATATGTGTCAAAGTTAGGAGTCAAAATGAACGAAGATTTTGGAATTCCTGACGAAATAATTGAAAAGGCAAAGAAAGCAACTGAAAAATCTGTTGCCACAAAAGTCTAAAGAAGCTTACGACATGGAATACGAAAAATTATTAGGATGCAAGAAAACTACGTAATTAAATAAGTTAAACAAAAAAAATATTTCTCTTTATGCCAGCGCGGGCCATAAAGTGAACTTTATGCCTGCAAGGGCATAAAGTACATTAGATAGTTGGTAACTAAGCAATAAAAACACAATAATGAACTACTATGACATAAAGAAATAAAATCTTTATAACGCTTCAGGAAGGATGTCAAATGTTTTTTGGGTGATAGACCTTACTGTAATATACAATAATTTTTTAACGATGATTTAGAAATACTGTACTTACTCGATAATGTGATTTTAAATTTCATTTTGAATGTATTTTTGTACGACTCATATGTTTTTATACATACAAAAGATTATGTGAAACTTCATTATTTTAAGTGTTTTTTGAACAATTTATGCTTGTTGACATTTCTCAAAATTTGCCTGGATTGAAGTTTGTTTTCTCACTCTTCCTTAATGATAATTCGTTCCGCTATTTCATTCTAAGTTGCTTGTGCGTATAGACAGACAAAAATAATATTCAAAAAGTATCATAATCTAAAAATTGATATAAATGAAGCTGAAGGTATTACATGTCATAGTCAAAGTCATTATTACCCTAGGCATGTAAATGACACCATTTGCATTCCGTTGTCAAGATAACTTAGTAAACGAATCATATAGGCCATTTACCTGTTTTGTTGCTAAGCTTGTATGGACTACTTACAGTGTCGGCAGCGGGAAAAAGAATATTCTCTCTAAGTATATCGAAATGTCGCCAAATAGGTATTACTGTTACGGAAAATTTGACAAGAACTATAATAGGTAACTACTAAAAATTACAGTAGTTGGATATTTCAGTATACGTAAATTCAATATTACTCTCTTTTTCCTCAAAACCTAACTTGATTGCAGCCCGACACTGGTCAGATGGTCGTATTGGGATTCGCGTGGTGCGTGAGGTCCTTCACCCCGAAAAAGGAAGCGATTTCAGACAGGAATGCAATGTCTACTGACCCAAATAATCATGCACAACAAATCACCCTCCAGCCTTTCAGTTTCACCGGGAAAATTACTGAGGGGAACCCACAGCATCATGGAAACTTTACCGACAGTTTCATATTCACACCTCGTCATCGTGGTCTTTTTCGACTAAAATACTTATTTTATTCAAGTTGATTTCCTATCGACGGAAATGGGGAATGGTGTAGAATAAATTTGGGGGAAAATTCATGTATTCTATTCACTGAAATATTTCTAGGCCCATAAACCGTTTGCCAAGGAAATATAAATTCTTTCCATGATCATGGTTTACGTTATTTGAATCAAATTGGAGAAAGTTGAGACAACAGCGAGTACTAAGTGAACATAAACTTTTTCAAAATATTGAATATAACAATGCATCCATATAAAAAATTGTTATTCAGATCTCCAGGCGGTTTAAATGGATTCGAATGCTTATTTATCATCTGAAGAGTTGGAATCAACTACACCTTTTCAAGTACTGAATCAGAAACGGTAATGTTAATTTCGGATATCGTAAATTGTAATTCAGATTGGTGATTTGTATTTCAGAAAGTATTAATTGAAATTCAGAATAGTAAAGTCCATTTCAGAAAGCTTGAATAGTAATTCAGAAAGATAATTTGTATTTCAGAAAGTATAAATTGAAATTCATAATAGTAAAATAAATTTCGGAATGCGTGAATTGTAATTCAGAAAGGTGAACTGAATTTCAGAATGTATAAATTGAAATTTAGAATAGTGAATTGAATTTCAGAATGTGTTAACTCAAATTCAGAAAAGGTCATTTATAAATCAGAAACAATAATTTGTAATTCAGAAAATATCATTTGGATTCCAAAAATAAATAATTTTCTCATTTTTTATATGTATGCAGAGAAATAATCCAGTAAGATATGAAAAGTTATAATACACAACCATATCTTCGTCATGTGTTATACAAATACACATGACGAAGATATCTTTCATTAGGAAGTTTTTCAGAGCAGATTTTCCATAGGTACATAAAACCCTCCATCAAGTAATTAACTATATTTAATTTAAATATTTATTTCAATTCGTTTGTCCTCACAAGAATATAATTGTTAAAAATTAGCGTCCTTTTTCCTATCGTGCAATGCTAAAATAGCAGCCCCATAAAATGTCGGATGCTGTGCAGCCCTTGAGCAATCTCCTCCATCTATTCTATTCCTCATCTCTTCAAGATAACCAACTCCAATAGATAAAAGTTATGTAGACATACGCAACGTGACATTTGACCAAAATTCAAAAGAATTCAACTTTGTAAATAAATGCATACCTACATATCGATAGTAAAGAAGTTTGGTGTGCAGATAGGCATACTTGGATTAAAAATTCGCTGGAAAAATTTGAGGCTCATAATTATTACCCACTTTAATCTCAACTCATGGATTGGCAATATTCACCATGTTGATGATGTTTTTTGAGTACATAATTCACAGATTGGCAGCTCTGATTTACAAGTTACGCATTCTGAAAATCATTTCAATCTACACATTCTGAAATTCAATTCACCTTTCTGAATGACACACGCATTCTGAAATTCGATTCACTATTCTGAATTTCAATTTACACATTCTGAAATTCAATTCACTATTCTTAATTTCAATTTACACATTCTGATATTCAATTCACCGTTCTGAATTACAATGAACACATTCTGAAATGCAATTCACTATTTTGAATTTTAATTTACACATTCTGATATTGAATTCACCTTTCTGAAATTCAATTTGCTATTCTGAATTTTAGTTCACACATTCTGATTTACATCTTGAAATGGTGTAGATGAAAGATTAAGCTTTCTCACCTCGAAAACACCCCGATCACCAAATTTTGTGCGAAAAAAATATATTTTGCGAAAGTTATCCAAAATAATTGAAAATAAAATTTCAACACCCTCCGAAACAAAAAATTTGCTGACACATGTTCACATGAAATTTGTACCTATCTTGAAATTAGTCAAAGATTTACCCTTTGAAGTTTGAATAAGAACTTAATAAACACCCTGTATAGTGATAGAAGAACGGATGTTCAGCAATTAAAATAGTTTTTCTGCCTACCTCGTATTAACATGTATGTTTAATGTTGTTCAATGCAATTGAAATCGTTCATTAATAGTCATTATTGAACTATTTGTTGTTAATGCATTATTTCGAGAAATCGTCCATTAGTGACCACTATTAATGAACGATTTGTCATTAATTGTTGATTCCTCTATAAATGTTAAGATCAATGAAACATATAGCGATTACAAGAGTATAGAGTGTGGAGTCCCACAGGGAACGGTTTTGGGACCACTGCCATTCACCATATTTGTAAACGACTCATTCTCGATTACAAGTAAAGGAAAAATAATAAGCTTCGCAGATGATACCGCTATTCTTTATAAAGGTGAAACTTGGGAAAGCCTAAAAAATGAAGTAGAATCTGATCTAAGCTTAATAAAAACATTCTTTGGCAATAGATTACTCACGATTAACATCGACAAAACATATTTCCTTCCTTTCACAATATATGAGAACACTTTACCAAATTTTCAACATCTCACACTGCAAAATAATTTACAAATCACCACAGCAACTAATATGAAATATCTAGGTATATCTAATTATAGATACACACATGCGATGAGACAACATGTGAACTTTACTCTCAAGAAACTCCGTTTTGTCCTCTATAAATTTCGACAATTAACTGACATCCTCGACCTGAAACAGAAAAAAATAGTATACCATAGCTTGATGGAAAGTCATTTAACCTATGGTCTACTTGGATGGGGGGGGGGGCTATCAAAAACAAATCTTCGCCCACTTGAAGTCATTCAAAAACGCTTCCTGAAAATGATGCTCTCTAAAAATTCAAGATTTCCAAGTGATCAATTATACAGAGTGTTTCTTAAGTACGTGTAGAAAAGGACCCCGCACACCTTATATGGGAAAATGGCTCTCCGTCAAATTTCTTGAATTTTTGATATGTTGTAGAATTGATCATTCCGATGAAATGTTTCAACGGGCGCAACACGATCCTATGACTAGTTTTCGAGATACAGGGTGTTGAATATGAGAAACATTCACTTTTCATCACTCTATATCTCCCAAGTTATGATTTAGTTCGGATTTATATTTTGTGGGATCATCATCGCATCCGTGTATGATGAATTCATGAGAAATTCATTTCCAAATCTTTTCGTAGTACAGGGCGATTTCACTTGAAAACAATGCTATTTTGAGACTTTCATAATTTAGTTGTTTTATAAAGAGAAAATGCGAGAAAAGGTAGAATTATCACATAATATTATAAATTCATTTCATCTACAAGGTGATTCACAAATATGGAAACAAAACGAATTTTGGTTTTTGGGACACCTTGTAGTAATAAACCAACCTAAAATGACAAAATTCACTTGAAGAATGTTAAATGATATGTTTCATCGTATACAGAGTCGAATGATATCAATTTAAAAAATTAGTTATACTTTAATAAATAAAAATCTTGATTTTTTAAATCACCCTATATCTCATAAGGGAGTCCGAAAAGATAGCGATATTTTTTCACGGGAGAACTCGAAATACTTTCATTCATATCGTACAAAATTTTCAGCGGAATCCCATGACGGGTTTTTCATATACAAGGCGAACAATTTATGAAAAAGTCAATATATTTCACTATTTTACGCTAATAAATGACCACTCTACCTATCCATTGAAGTCTCCTGATGTGATTGAGAAGATACTTATTTGACATTTATTCAAAACGTAAAAGTAAGGAATTCAGTGAAGTGAAATCAACATTATTTCAACTCATAACAACTTGTACGGCCTTGCCAGATGGCACACATAATATGTATCCCATGGCTATTGGGAATTCAAGATAAGGGATACTCCCTCTGGTGTCGGGTTTTGAATCTATACTTACGTGAAAATGAGGTTGAAACTATGATTTTGACATTTTGAGCATTTCTACAACAATAGCACAAAGGACAACGAGGTTATGTTCTTTCGACATAAATACGCGAAAGAGGTTCCATTTTTTGCCACTTTGGCGCTGGCATCTAATTTTGAATTCCCAATAATAAAGACAGGCATACATTATGCGATTTCCGTGCGATGCAAGTGCCATGCAAGTCCAAACTACATTAACGCGCTTGCGCGCGTGTAATTTCCATGCAAGTTTTGAAAATAGCATCTGATCTATTTTTCATGCAAGTTTTATGCAATTCTAGTAATTTTTCTAGTGGTAACAGCGTCACCAACGTGAACTTCAAAAACAGTATTATTATCTTCTAGCTATTTTCATTGTGTTGTGACTGATACGTTGAGCAGAGTGTATCTCTATTGATTACGTGTAACCAGGCATCTTAATTACGTGATTTTGGTCATCATCTGTTAAAAGGGACGAAACAAGACATGTTCATTAATTTCAGTGATGTCAAAATGTCAAAACAAATCAGAATTGCACTGAAACAGCATAATGTAATGTGCGCGGCAAGAGATATGCAATAGCTATGCAAGAATTTCTTGCATAGCACCAAACTTGCATTGCATGGAAATTGCATAATGTATGCCTGTCTTAAAGATGCCCGTCATGGATAATGCAGGAGGTTCAAGATGTCTGCTAAATAGTTTGAATGTAACGATATAAGGAACATTTCAAGTGGATAAATCTCAGGCACATGTCATTATGGAGGTATGTCGTAGGATACTAGAGTTATCAGTTGATACCTTAGTAATAAGTAATCTGAAACAGCTGTTTAATTTAATGAGTTCTATAAACAGTGAATATATATATATATATATATATACATATATATATATATATATATATATATATATATATATATATATATATATATATATATATATAACAGGAAGTAACTTGTGACATCTACAGTCACTAGTTGAAACTTAATTTGGCACGAACCATGGAATCGAGAGCAACCATAAAGCTGTCCTGATGAGTGGGAAACCACGAAACAGCTGTCGACAGATGATGGTGGCTCTCGGAATCAAAACATAAATCACTCTATTTACTTCTATATATATATATATATATATATATAAATAAAGATGGATTTAGCGAGGGGCAATATATGAAAATATAAGTAGAAAAGTTATTGGGTATAACCCTCAAAATGTTATGCAACCGTAGACACGTGTTTCGAGCTTAAGCTCTCATCAGTACGGTAAAAATCAAGTGCGTAGATGTACAACACTTGGATGTTAAAATAGAAACAAAGGAAGTCAACAACAGGAAGCCAACCACACATTTGTGGCTTCGGTTAGAAGACCTTGTGCTTACAAGGCAACAACTAACGTCGCCACGGAGGTAGCTATAGCTACCAGCGTGACAATCCTACCCAGGAAAATACAAATAAAGATGGATTTAGCGAGGGGCAATATATGAAAATATAAGTAGAAAAGTTATTGGGTATAACCCTCAAAATGTTATGCAACCGTAGACACGTGTTTCGAGCTTAATTTGTTATTTGTATTTTCCTGGGTAGGATTGTCACGCTGGTAGCTATAGCTACCTCCGTGGCGACGTTAGTTGTTGCCTTGTAAGCACAAGGTCTTCTAACCGAAGCCACAAATGTGTGGTTGGCTTCCTGTTGTTGACTTCCTTTGTTTCTATTTTAACATCCAAGTGTTGTACATCTACGCACTTGATTTTTACCGTACTGATGAGAGCTTAAGCTCGAAACACGTGTCTACGGTTGCATAACATTTTGAGGGTTATACCCAATAACTTTTCTACTTATATTTTCATATATTGCCCCTCGCTAAATCCATCTTTATTTGTATTTTCCTGGGTAGGATTGTCACGCTGGTAGCTATAGCTACCTCCGTGGCGACGTTAGTTGTTGCCTTGTAAGCACAAGGTCTTCTAACCGAAGCCACAAATGTGTGGTTGGCTTCCTGTTGTTGACTTCCTTTGTTTCTATTTTAACATCCAAGTGTTGTTACATCTACGCACTTGATTTTTACCGTACTGATGAGAGCTTAAGCTCGAAACACGTGTCTACGGTTGCATAACATTTTGAGGGTTATACCCAATAACTTTTCTACTTATATATATATATATATATATATATATATATATATATATATATATATATAAAATCTATACATAAATTGATAGAATAGAAGTTCAACGGGATGTGATATATCTTTCGGATATTGGGTTGGCACGAGCATGTGCATGACAATACAACAAGGAAAATACATGATGGATAACTGAATTTTTCCCTAATCAAAAAACATTATCAAATACGAATTAGAAGGAGATTCTTACCAATAACCAATAAAATTAAATTATTTCTGGACCGATATCCATGTCCTCTGGAAGCATTCTATTTGCAGCATCTCCTATGGAATCTAAAAGACGATTGGATGGAAAATGTATGTTTTCTTGATATCTAGCGTACCCCAAAAACCATATCACGCTAGCAACATGCGCACAAGTTCCTAAAGTCCTAGCACCGGACTTACAAGTACAATAATACCCCGTAATGGGGAGAGCAGGATCTTCTAGATTTTCGTCACCTCTTTCAGTGAAAACAACCCAAAGCATGTGTTTAGCAGCATTCCTGAACCGAGAAAATATTCTGAATCTTAGGAAATTGGGTTCCCCATGTAACTCATCGACTTCTAAAATGTTGTCTACTTCACCATCTCTACGAGTTGTATCTTGGATATATGACGCAGCCAAGTGTAAATGATATGTTCCAGTAAGTAATTTTAAATATTCAATATCAAGGCGAGGAAACGATTGTATATGATATTGATTTAAACGAATCCATCGACCATTCCTAGTTCGGAGGTTTTCAGCTTCAACTCGTGCCTGAACAATGTTGACATAATCGGAATCAACCAACATTTGTGTGGCCGTATCCAACGTTCCAGGCATATTTATCAATGGATGGAATTTATTTATAAGAGCGCCAGCAATCAGGTAATAGTCATGTAGCTTCGCAGCATGTATTGCTGCAACTTTATTGCCAGAAAAAAATGAGAACTTTATTTAAATACAAAAACAAAAATGTATTTGAGAGCAAATTTCATAGAAGAGTAATTTGTTCCTTAAAATAATATAAATGAAAGTTTATTCAGTTTCCAAATAACAAAAAATAAAAAATGTATAATAAAAGCAAACTAATTCTGGTATTTGGTAGACCAAATGATTGATATTTTTGAGTTATATGCATGATATTTTCTGAAACATTCTCCAGCGCAAATTCCAGGTGCCCCCTCGCATGACAAGCAATGAAAGACCGTTGCCTTTTGCTGCTTCTGCTCAGAACAGACTCGGCAACGTTTTCTTTTAGTTTCGCCCCATTCTTCTCCAAAATTTTGGATATGACATGAACAGGCTGTGGTAATGATCGTCTTGTGGTGGGATTAGGGTCGATCTGCAATAGGTTCTCCAGTACTTCTGAAAGGTTATATTCTTCATCACTCGATTCACTTAGAACTGCTCTTAATTCTTCTTCAGACAAATTAAAAGCATTTTTGTATTGTTGTCGTGCTCGTTGTGATCGTGAAGGTCCAGCTTCTGCATCCGACATTTTGCTATTTTTTACGTGAGAAAAATACACAAAAACTCTGTCTACTTGCGCAATAAGCGATAAAATGTGATAACATGCACTGAAAACACACACGCAAGAGTGGGGTGGACGGAAAAATATTGAAATCAACTTTAATATTAAAATGTGATTGATGATCTCGAAAATTTACGCGCTCGCTTCGCTCACGTTTTAAAATATGTCAATCATTAATCTCCTTCATTAATACACTAGCTGACTAAATAACTATTTACTGAAATAGTGAGTGCATCATTGTTGATTAAAATTGTTTTTATGCAATCTTTCCATTTCGCATATTCGTATAGATAAATATATTTTGTGTTACAGGTTTCGAGAAGACTGAAGACTGCATGCGAGCTCGAGTGAGGGAAGATTTGAATAATAATAAGTATTTCGAAGGAAAATTATTTTTTCAAGAATAACAGCAACGCAAACACTTCATTCAACATACTCTCAGGACTTTTTACGGACGCTTCATTACGGATAGATAAAATCGAAAGGAATCAATTCACTATTAATTCAACACAGTAGCCGCTCTTGTGTTGTGGAAATACCACTCATCGTGCAGCAGATCGTAGAAAGAGTTGCCTGCTTATTCAGTTGGCGAGCGCATATCAATGATTATTTCAAAGAGGAATGTGGATATTAGATTGTCGAGAATAAGTAACGAAATCCTCTATTTATCGAAAATGTTTGAAGTTGAATGTCTGAATGTTCTTAAAATCCTTAACACATTGTTTCTTTTGAATAATAATGTACCTACTTAAACATTACTCCTCCGAATACTATAAATTATACTCATAGTATTCGTTTGATAATGACCATATACCTACAGTGAGTTTTAAAAAGTTTGCACCATATGGGAATCTTTTTTATCATACATTTGTCAGAACATTTTTTTTTATACAAATTGTTGTATTGCGGAAAACTAGAATTTGAGTTGTCAAAGTTCTAAATTTTTTAACGGTATTCCTGGGAGAACAAAAAATAAATTTGTATTTGGAGTAAACTACCATTATTTTCGATATTATTGAAAAAATTAATTTGGAAAAGTTGTTTAAATTTGAGAATAATGTCTAGATTTGGAATCTCAGCCGCATCTACACAAGAAAACGAAGAAGAAATCCATTTTTTTTGTGGTTCTGCCTCATAAAGAGTAAATGTGAATTTTGAGTGGTCATGACTAAATTTTGACGAAATAAGAAATGCAGTAGCGTGAAGATTTCAGGGGACACAAAAAATTTGATTTTTTTTTAATGGGATACCCTGTATAATACTGAATTTTTGTAATTATACTATTTTCTGATTTCAAAAAGATACCATATGTTACCTCTATCTCATACGTTTTTAAATTATCAAATGTCGAATAACTTAGACTAGTTTTTATTGAAAATAACTATCATATGAAAGTTAACATATTTCAAGTAAGAAAAAGACAACTATATGTTTGTTTAGTGACATTTCTTTGATGGGATAATCTAAATGGTTTGCAGAGAGGAAGAAAAAGTTCAATTGTATACATTTTGTATAGAAAACACAATTTTAACCCAAAAGTAAATCAATTTAAGTAGAATAAATAGTCCGGGAGCCAGTGACAGATTTCCATGACCAAGTTCCTCTCAAGCGAAAATTAGTGGAATGCATCAGAGAGTTATATTATAAAGCTTCGTGAACGTCAGCTGCGGTTCCGTGGGGGGGATGAGCGGTGGTAGCCTCCCACGCACAAAGAAAAAGAAATGTATTCAATTTTGTTTTCCTACCTGAAAACATGTTAAATTATCGCTAAAGCAATATCTTGAAAGAAAAAATCAGCTGACTATAGCATGGTGTATTATACGACAGCTAGTTGGTCGAACACAAAAAAATTGTACCTTCTTTGATTTCCTCTCAAATAAAATTTTACCTTATATTCGGATTGCGTCAACTTAACATGTTTCCGGGAAGGACATAGTTGAATATATTTTTTTTCTTCGTGCGTAGGAAGCTACTGTGCTGATCATACCCCCCCCCCCCCACAAACCCCAAACAAACCAGAAAGAACAGCTAGATATACTGCTTCAATTCGAAGGTAAGTATATCCATATTGATTCGCAAATAGACTTTTTTGATAAATTTTTTAGAAAATTCTGAAAAGTATAAAGAATGTGGCCGACCAATTAGTTAAAAAAATTCCAATTTCCAACTTACGTTGAAAAGGCACAACTATTTATAAACCATATAATATTTTCCCAGCACACATTTTAACATAGGAGAAAAAGGTTGGAATGTTGCCAACGAATGATTCAAAAATTGAATGCAGAGACTGATTATTTAACTGAAATATTGAGGACTGATAAGTCATGTTTTTTTACGACAAGAGTTTTCAAAAGGAAGAATCGAAGGTCGTTGGAAATCAAGGACAACAGAAAAAGATTGTTGAAAAAAACAAAGAAATCAGGAAAAAAAATTGTTAGCGTTTGGTGCGGAATCTTCATTATTGGAATTGTTGGCCCTATATTTTATGATTATATATTGACCGGAGTTACCTATCAAGAAATACTCATTTCAGAAGTAGAAAATATTCTTTTTTCTACGACCATTAAGAAAAATGAACATTTCAATTGCGTCTTCGATTAAGAAACCTACCACGTTGTAACACCGATTTTCATTTCCCACGAGCTAGCTCTATCGAAATATTTCATTTCCTACGACTTTCATGAACTACTAGACTGTCATTATAGGTAGGTATTAACGAATTTTATGAACTTAAATAATATCGAATCAAGTTTGTATACGTCTATATAATATGACATTTCACATCAGTAGATAATTACAAAATTCGATTGAAAAAAGTTATTAAAAATGATTAGCGATAGTGAGGATGATTTAACAATCAAATTATATAAATTTATATCAGAAGCTCCTGATAATGCCTATCTTCTAACAAAGGTATGATTTTCTTTTCATAAAACCAGAATAATTTCAATAAAAAGATTGATTACAATCGGATTCTATATTTTTGAATAGTAGAAATTATTATGTGCTCTAGTAACGACGAGTGTTGATTCAGATGACACATGGACTTTGGATGGTGGAAGCGAGCGTTCAAATCCACGCAGCCACTTTTTTTTTTCATTTTATGAAATCGATTAGTGTTTGATTTTTTCTGCATAAAGTTTTTTTATATCCAAGTTGTCAAAATTTGAAAATTTTGAATGTTAATTTGTTTCACGACGTAGGTAGGTACGTGTACAAAAAGAAAAAATAGATGTTTCATTCAACGGGTGAAGAAAGAAAAAATTATCTAAACCATGTAAAAATGACGACAGGAGAGTTTTTGATAAAAAGGATTATTAAAAATATTACAGATTTGTTAATGATTCAGATGGTCGTAAAAAAGTATAGTGTACAAGCTACGCTCGTACTACAAAATTTCATATACCTTCTCGTGGGAAATGTATGTCATTTCATGCTCATTGTACAATATACTATTGCATAATTTTTCGGAAGCCTATAGCTTGCCAGTATGATTTAGATATAGAATGGTGCAACTTCGTATAATGTCCTACCCGTTCAAGAACATTCGAATAATGTATTTCTAATGGGTATAAGAATTCATAGAAATATATACAGATGCATCTAAACCAGATCTTGGAGTTGAGCAGCAGCAGTAATACTTCAAACTATCCTAACCTATAAGCCACCAGAAACCAATACAATTCTCACAGAACTTTTTGCAATCCTGCAAGCATTTTGGATTTCTTCCTACACAGGAATAACTTGAAACGAAACAGCTGATATGAGTTCACGAGAACAATCAACAATCCTAATCAATACCTAATATATGGACAAACTTAAGCAACTTGTGATAGGTTTGAAGTTCGGTTAACAGTGAAACATATTATAGTGCAATGTTCCATATTACAAATGGAGAGAGACACATTCAACATATTCCATGATTTACGAAACATGTTAGACTATAGTAATTGTAACAAAACCATACCATTTTTGTATGATTTGGATATAACAAGGAAATTATAATTG
Source organism: Chrysolina oricalcia (assembly GCA_944452925.2). Taxonomy (NCBI): domain Eukaryota; kingdom Metazoa; phylum Arthropoda; class Insecta; order Coleoptera; family Chrysomelidae; genus Chrysolina; species Chrysolina oricalcia. Next base: position 23,510,539 of record OX101808.2, read on the forward strand.
TAATAGAATAGAATAGAATACGTTTTTATTTCCTAAAGACAGTACATGCTGTATGGAAAAAGTCAAAAAATATATCTACTCCACCGCTAATTGAGGCGGTTATCCGTAATTAACACAAATGGATAGGAAATAATGTAAATATCAAATGGCCACCCAACAGTCCAGACCCCTTTGGATTAATTTTTCAATGGATTTCTAAAATGAATTGTTAAGAATAAACATATTCAATCAATTAGACTGGAAGTAGAGAATCTAAATTTCAATTATGAAGCAATTTCCGATGCAGTTATGCATTGAGCAATAAATTTCTTTTTCTACGACAGTGCGTAAACTAAGCTTTTACGCACTGCTGACAGTGTGTAAAGTAATACTTTTTCGCACAAGTGCGTAAAAAAATCACCTGTGCGTAAAATCATCAACTGTGCGTAAAGTAATTTTTTACACACTGTTCATACATTTACCTACTACCAATATGTAATATCAAACATTACGATACTGATGTGAGTTTCGTAATGAGATACTTTAAACTACACTAGTGTAGTGCGGTAAAGTAAAATTCATTTGTTTCTTTTTTAAAATGTCGGTCTATTCAATGGAAAAGGATAACATGAATTAATTCATTATAAATTTGAAGATCTATCCAGGGATTTATCAGTTAATAATGTCTGAATTTTTTAATTTCCCAGCAAAATAAGCTGATAAAGTTTTCTCCGATAAATCACGGACTTTTTGAACTGCACCAGTCTTCGAATCGCTTATTTTCTTTTCCGTATCTATTGCAGGATTTAGCGGGTACTAGGGTTTGTATTGCGTTATTTGCAGCAAGTTCAATATCAGATTCCACACTTTCATAGTCGGAACTCATGTCGATACAATTATTATACCAAACTGAAGTGAACGCGTAAAAATTGACAGTTTGCAAAATAAATCAACAATGGGCGCAACGCTTACTTGTTAGATGATTATAATATTATTAATTTCAGGAATATTGAATAATTTTTAGTAAATAATTAACATTATTGGTAGTAGGTGAAATAATGTACTATATTCGTATCGTAAATTCATATTAGGATACTCAATGGGTTATCAAACTCGGCCTGACGGCCTCGTTTGACAAATTTCCCATCTCATTTCGTAATATGAATCTTTACGACACTTATATCGTAAATATCTATTATGCATTTTTGAAAAATACAGTATTTTGCGTCAAATATAATTCGGAAGTCATTCATCAAACATTCAAATCAATGATATAATTGCTACAATTTGGCAATATAATAACTGTCGAAGAAAAAACTTTGTATGAAACACTTTCGCAAAGGGCTTTTTTGTACTCGCGTGTTTGTTGAACTCGGCTGCGCCTCATTCAACAAACTTCAGTGGTGCCGGGGTGAATCCATTTTTTTATTAATTCAACCAGTGTTTCAGATGTTCTATTTTTGACAGGTACTAAAAATGCCTTTTTAGTACCTCGTTCAATTCCCCCGAACACCTACTGCCCTTCTACGACTCTTCCTCTATTATACTTCCTTTTACCAAACTTGGCTTCATTTCCACAATCTTCCCCTCACCACCAAGTTTGGTAATATTTTCTTCCGTCCACTTCATACAGACCTAAAAAAAGATTTTTGAAATTCAAATGCATGTATGTATTGTACTTATATGAAGTTTAGGTACATGGCATATATTATTATTATCTATATGAAGTATATTTACCTCTCTACAATAATAATTGTTCCAGTCCGAAACTGTTTCGCAAGACATGTTAAGTTCTCTCTGCATGAAGTAGAATCTCGGATGAGGAATCTCAAGGAAGTAGCCAAGGAACATTGCCATTTTTTGGATGCCAAGATGTCCCACGAAAAAAGTATTTTTTCTGGCAGATTTGTGAAAATTGCAAATTTTCCTAATTGGTTTATTTTTGGGCCTTCTAATGACTCGGGACGATATACATCGATAATTCATAGTTTCTACATTCAAACTGATTTCCGAATTACATAAAGGACATGTAATTACTCTTAAAAATATACCAATTCTTATTAAAAATTAATTAGTGCTTTTTTGTTATAAACAATATTAGTATATTCGTTAAGCTTCAACATTTCTGAAGGTTTATTTAATAAATAATTGAAAAAACAATTGAAGTCTTTATGCGCAAACTAAACATTTAATTTTAATTCGAAAAGAAGGCGGAAGCCGACGAAACACGAAGTATGACAATCACGTTACCACCATTATAAAAATTAAAATACCGGATATTTAGTGTAAACAATGAAAAATAGCAAGAAATTGTTACGATCCGAAGAAGAATGAATTTCTTGAAAAAATAATAGTTTTTTCCACTAAAAAGTGATAAAAACCAATAAATAAGAGTGTGTGTAATGTTTTTATCAGAAGAAGGACAAATTTGATGTGTTTTCATTAAATGAAAATCGATCTGTCAAATGGTGAAATTTCTCAACAAAATTGCCCTATATCTTCGAAAATAGACGAGACCGCCAAAAATATCATTTAGATTTTTTGTAAAAAAAAATTGAAAATAAGATGCTCAATGTAACGGAAGTTTTACCGAAAGCTGCTGTGCTTTAAGTGATAAAGAACATCTGAAAATAGTTGAGTTAAGGGACAAGAATACTCCCGAGGGATTGAAAAAAGAAAATCTACCATATAATAGCCGTTGAATTAGCGTGGAGACATGGCGAAGCGACTTTCTGTCTAATAAGTTACTTTAAAGAAGAAGTCGACCATAAAGTAAATTCTGTAGGTAAAATCTTGAAAAGCATTTCTGTCTAGAAGTGTAATTTTTTTCTTGTTGTAGGTAGAATAGACTATTCATATTCAGGGGTAATATAATAAGTGGTTTGATTATTACCGATAATTTTTTGGAATATTAATGAATTGCAATCCCAAAGCTGAAAATATAACGAGTCAGCAGGACGAGTTGTATTTTCTTGCATTGGGATTGCCAATGAATTGATATTCCAAAAAATTATAGGATATCAATCATACCACGAATTATATTTAGGACGACAATATATCGATTTGAAATAAAGAAAAATCGTGTCACCGTTTTAATTTGAAGTAATTCACAGAAATCAAAATCAAACAACGTGAACACTAAAGAGAAAAATTGGGGTCATATTACAGGCATAACCTTTCAAAATATCAGCCAGCTCCACAATTGTGGTATTCGCATTGACAATATAATCCCTGTTCGTGCAAAAATTGTTGAATTGCCTCGTACTTGATTCTTCATTTCTGGCCGTATTCAACGGAATACTCTTTTCCACTGCTTCACCTATGATACCAATAGCCATTTGTCCCCAATGATCGCTCATATTGATTAAGAAATATAATTAGTCAAAACACAAAGATTTGACGTTTATAATTTAAATCATTATTTTCACTCGACAGCTAGTAAAACAAAAACTAAGCAGGTTTATCACCGTGAAAATACAGCGACAAGCTATATTTTCACTGTAATTCCGATTCTATTGGCTGAATTTCAAAATTTGAAATAGACTGATTGGTTGTTAAGCAAGGAGATATATTGTCACTAAAACTGCACAAGGAGACGATAAAAAGCTTACGGACAGCAAATGGTTGGTTCAGAATACTACAGAAACAAAAATGTGCTCTGTAAGATTATTCAAAAAGCTTTCCAGCAAAAGAGGCAATAATATTAAATCGGGTAGGTTATTCTTAACCCCGAATCCTTTTTGGAAAAGACACGGTACAAAAATTGCCCGATAGGAATAAATCAAATATCGCAATGGACCCGGGAAGCAGCACAGACATTTGGAATCAGGAAAGCAAAAATAACTAACCATTCTAACCAATCAACAGCAGTTAGTGAGCTAGCTAAAAGTGGAGTTCAAGAACAGCAACTAATCAAAATCACAGGACATAACAGCGCATCTTCTATTAAACCATATCTTCAAATGGATCCAAACAACGTCGTATAAGGTAGGGGTAACATGGTTATTTTTGAAGTGAAGAAAAAAATTCATACGTAACAAGTCCGGAAAATACTGTTTTTTTGGACGAGTAGACCAAATTCTAGGACGAGCGTCAGCGAGTCCCGGAAGTCTACGAGTCCAAAATAGTTATTTGTATGCTAAGGCCGCGAAATACCTTTTTAACGTACCGAAAGAACAGTTATCGCCGAGGCCGCTTGCGGCCGAGGCAAGATAATCTTGAGGTCGTTAAAAAGTTTCGCGGCCATGGCACACACACTATTTTTCGTGCAATCGTTAAAATTATTAAAATAGATAGTTGTAAATAAATATATTATTGCTCTAAAATCAACAGCAGTTCAATTTATTTAACAATATCACCGTGTGCTATGGAAATGATATGTTTCAATATATACAAAATATTTTGACAGTTCTTGTCAAAACGCAAAATGTCTGATACTGATAGCGATATTTCAGTACCTTCCACTCCTCCTGAACTCAAAAGCTTTGTAAATTCGGCGCTTTCCGTTTTAATACCCGAAAAATCTAAACGGCAGTACGAAAAATGTTACGGCGAGTTTAAAGATTGGTGTGACAAACAGAATGTTAAGACGATGTCTGAAAACATTTTTGAAAGTGACGTTTGGTTTCGCGGCCGTTGCTATGGGTAACGGCCGCGAAATTAAATTTCGCGGACTGTGCTGAGAACGCGAAATACTGACTTCGCGTGCGATTGCACGAAAGAACTGTTTTCGGACGTGTTGCGTACACTATTTTTTCGGCAATCATGTAGAATAACAAATCAATGAGACGCATTTAGTCTAAGAGACGAAGAGAGGTCGACTTTCACCCAACTGTTAACCGGATGAAACGATTCCAAACTTGAATATTTCGAACATTTCAATTCTTATTTGTATTATTATATTGAAATTCGAACAGAAGATAGGTACCAACAGAAACATTCTAATTCTTATTTATATTAATATTTGTATTAAAATTCGAGCACTTCCCGGCCTAGTCCGGGAAGTACGTACTTCCCGGACTAGGCCGGGAAGTGCTATTTTCCCAAAGAAAAAGTGTCCCGGAAGTGAACACTTCCCGGATGGTTGCCGAAAAAGGAAATAAATTCAACATTTGCCAATAAGATTTTAGAACATCATAACTCTGATGAAAACTTTGAAATTCTTCATGTCGAAAATGAAGGTATTAATCTTGTTTACTTAGAATTCTTAAAAATTAATGGGGTCAACTTTCATTTAGCTGAAATCAGTTATGGAAAAACTGTTGCCATGGCAAACGTTGCTATGGTAACAAGAATATAGAGGTCCGATTCCAATGGTGCGGAAATGCGTGGTTGCCAAGTTGTCTACTTTAGTTTAGCTGAAATCAGTTATGGAAAAAAGGTTACCATGGTAACCGTTGTTAGGGTGAAGAGTAAACAAAAATGCTGTTCCCATTTTGCGGAAACGCATGGTTGCCAAGTTGGGCCAGTAATAGTTTAGCTGAAATCAGTTATGGAGAAACTGTTGCCATAACAACCTCTCTTTGATAACAAGTAAACAAAACCTCAATTCCCATGGTGCGGAAACGCGTGGTTGCCAAATTTGCTGCTTTAGTTTATCTGAAATCAGTTGAGAAAAAGTAGATGCCGAGGCAACCGTTGTTGGGATGAGTGACAAAAAAACTCGATTTCCATTGTGCCGAAATGCGTGGTTGCCAAATTATCAATTTGAAAATAAATTAAATTCGAAAGGGGAAACTTTCTCAAAAGTAAAAACATGACTCCTCTGGAAATGAAAAAAACCAACGATAAAAATTAGGCCATTTTTTGTGATATCTAACCGAAAACAACTATTTTCCCGGCTGAGGCCACGCTGGACATTGAACTACATCTGATAGATATTGTAATAAGACCCAAACTCGAAAGAAAAAATCCGAAAGTGAAAATTCGCATTCTCATTCAGATTGATGAAATTAAATGAAGCTGTTTTTTGTAATATCTACCAAGAGAAAACTACTTTTCACGCTGAACATTGAACTATATCGAACTAAACAAACTGAACCTTATTGTTACGGAAGAGGCGAATTCACTGTTTATACCAATTGTGGGTCGTTTATTCAGGAGTAAAACATTTACTCCATTCACTGCAAACTCACAGATACATTTCAAATTATCAGATCCAGAACACACCAAGCGCGAGCGAAGCAAGCGCGTCTGGCCGACATTTGCGTTCATGTTACTACTTTGTCAATTTCCTCCAAGTAATATGAAATCACTTCGAAGTGAAATGATGCACAAAAAATATTCGAAAGGAAGATATATTTACCAAACCTTAACTGTTCCGAACTAAAGTTAGTTGATGTTGAAATTGTTTCGTAAGAGACGAGTTCACGGTGGAGTATATATTTATAATTCGGTCATATATTGAATTCATTGTGAAACCATACGGTTATTTGAAATATTAGGACTATATCACAAGACACGCGAGAGAAGCGAGCGGGTTCGGCCGACATTTCGCAAATCCGCGCGCGCGGATTTGCGAAATGTCGGCCGGACCCACTCGCCTTCATGTTACTACTTAGTCCAAATTCTCAAATTTTATGGAAACTTTTTTGATCATTTACAGTATGTGGCCTGTGGGGCAAGCGATTACTTTGCTCATTTGTGATGAAAGTAAGATTGACAAATTGACAGATTGAACGATGCACCTTCAGAGTTCCAGTGGTGTTTAGTCTAACGAGCCAACTTAACCTTAATGAATTTTCGTAAAATTTAAATTATACCAACTGATTAGGATGAATGTTTATTTTGATTTTATTTGCCAGTTTTTCCATAACCGATTTCTGTTAAACTATAACTTTCCCAACTTGACAATCTCGCATTTCCGCTAAACACTGTTCACTCTTCACCATAACCACTATCATGGCAACATTTTTTGCATAACAAATTTGAGCTGGAGTAAAGCAAATAATTTGGATACCATGCATTGTGATCATAGCAACGGTTTCTATGGCAACAGTTTTTCCATAACTGATTTTAGCTGAAGTATAACTGGCCCAACTTGGCAATCATGTATTTCCTCAAAACGGGAATGGCATTTTTGTTTAGTTTCCACCCTAACAATGGTCACCATGGTAACCTTTTTTCCATAACTGATTTCAGCTAAACTAAAGTAGACAACTTGGAAACCACGCATTTCCGCACCATGGGAATCGGCTTTTTGTATTCTCCTTAACATAGCAATGGTTGCCATGGCAACAGTTTTTCTGTAACTGATTTCAGCTAAACGAAAGTTGAGCCAATTAATGAAACGGAAAATTCAAATTGTTACTAAACAATCAACTTGATCTTAATAATTCGAATTTGTTGAATATATTCTCTGAATTAAGTAGTTCTTTATAGGCCTTGTTACTAACTTCATACGTCACCTTTGGAGCAGCATTGTTAATTATTGACGCAACAGCGAATCGTGGAGGATTATTCCTAGCCGACACGAGCCTCAATCATTCAGACTTTCATATCTGAAAATAAAAAAAAAAAGATCGCACCGGCTGGGAACCGAACCTGGACCCTTCGGACTAGTGCGAAATGAAATATATTCGATGAATATTTTTAAGCATTTTTTTAATTTAATTTTCGCGAACTTCCGTAAATTTTTTCGAGAATCAGGAGGGTCCATGCGGATTTTTTTTTCGAATACCTACTCGTTTATTATCAACAAAAATGTCAGGAATGATTATTTTCATTTCGAATAGTACGCCCACACCACTGGGGAAAAATCCTTCCAGCAAAAGATAGATGCGAGAATGTATCAGCGGACTCGGGATCATACTATAAATTTTAGGAAGTGTCACGTGACTAGGGTGAGCGTTATTGCTGTAGCTATTGATTGGAACAATACCTATCCTTCGACTGAAAGGAAATTGGCTATCTGACTGAATAAATCGCCGATCCATCTTGTACCCTGCAGTTTAATGACATGAAACAAAAATCCAAATTTGATGGATAGGATTAGATAAGAAAACTGAAGCTACTTGGCTTTTTGACGGTATTTTTCGATATATTCTTTTTATATTGCTCGAGAAAAATCAAATTTGTTTGGCGCTTACACCATCACCAGTGACCCTCCACAAATTCATTTTTAGTTAGGGGAAGTTATTCCGACTTTCCACAACGCACATAAGACGTTATAAGTTCATTTCATTCCATTTCCGCCTGAATTATTTCCATGATATTTCTCGATGACAGATCCCAATAACTCACCGATGTCACCATGTAAGAGATACATTTTTTATTCAGAAACACCCTTCAACATCAGATAACTTCGGGGTGAAAAATAAATATAAATCATTACGTTCTGAATCGACGAAATCCTGAACACGAAATATCATTCAAAATATTCAAAATACAATAATTTGTACAATGCTTGCCAAAAGTTTTTTTCTTGATACAATTGAATCAAATACAGAGTGTTTCAAATTCGATCCTCACCATTGGGATCTCGGAACTATGAGAGATACGAAGATGGTTAAACTGGGGCAAAGTTGCGCATTTACCTGACTAACAATAAGCCGTTGAAAAAGTTCTGAAATTCCGAGTGTATCCGGATATATCCGGAAAAAACAGAAATTTCGGAAAATGGTTTTTATTTTTTTATCTGGCTTTAGTTTTCGAAGGATTCAGAAATAAATCACACTTCCACATTGCCACTTTTTCCCCGCTACATAATGGTGTTTTCAGATTTGCTATCTGACATTTCATCTTCCGGCCAGCATCATCAACTTAATTTTTTCTTATGGGCGCTACATTGGATTCTTTCTGTTTTGAATAGAACCAGACTTTACCTTTTCAATGATGTACCATAAGTGATCATTCTTTTTCGTAAAATTGGAGAGAAAAAAATTAATTCTTGTCATATTAGGCTTTGATTTTGTTGTTTCTAAATTTGACTTTCAATTTGTTACATATTTTGTTATTGTACAAGTCATTGAATTGTTGGTGAAAAATGGCTTTCACGAATGAAGAAAAACGAGATATGAAACAATTTTATTACAAATACGATAGAAACAGTATTAGGACTTCGGAAATGTATTTAAACTTGTATCCTGAAAGACGACAACCACATTGAACTATGTTCAAGTTATTAGATCAAAATCTCACCGAGTTTGATTCACTTGAAATGCCAATGAAAAAATACGGAGACAGAATCAACAATCAAAATTTGATATATGAGGTATGTATGAGGTAAATTAGACATTGTGTCCTTTTCAATGAAAATAGAACTTTGAACAAATAACATAATAAAATGTGAGGTTAAAAGTAAATCACAGCAAATGCTCAAAATGCTGGCCTTGTTCATGTTAACACAACTGTGCCTTTCTTCGAATATTATTCACTGCACGGTTAATTTCTCTCCTCCTCAATCTTCAGAACTCTCTAACAATGCTGTGTTGAAGGTCCTCAATATTTTGATATTCCCTCTGACCATAAACTCTATTTTTCAGTGTACCCCATAAGAATGTATCCATAACACTCAAGTCTAGAGACCTTGCTGGCCACCTCACCGGCCCATTATTCCCTATCCATTTATCACCAAACCTTTCAGTCAGGTCATTAGATACTCGTCTGGTAGTGTTCGGTGGAGCACGATTATGTAGAAACCAGATGTTGTTATAGTTAGCCGAAGGTAGATCATCCAAATAGTCTTCGAAAATCGATATTAAAAACTGGTGATAGGTTTCTCCATTCAGAATTCCGTCGAATAAATGAGGACCCGAAATTCTATCTTTGTAAATTCCTGCCCATACGTTAATACTAAATCGCACTTGAGGTCGAATTTCTCGGAACTTCCTGGGGTTGTTTATGCTCCAAATGAAAGTGCTTTCATCTGCCCAAATTACATTTTCCAGGAAAACAGGAAAATCAGGTTTCTTTATCTAATCACAAAATTCTAATCGCCTTTCGGGATCACCTGGATGCAACTTTTGAGATATGTGTATTTTGTAACATTTCAAAACGCTTTTTTGAGATGTCTCCAAACACTGTTATGACAAATATTCATATCGTAGGAAATTTTTCGTTTAGATTTCCCCGGGTTCATGTCTATCTGCAAATTCATAATTTTTATTGGAAACGACACAATAATAATAATTATTTATTCATAAGCAAATATACAGAGTTACAGAGTTGACATCAACGTATACATTATGGTTATGAATAAATAATATGCCACGAAGCAGTTGATACTGCTTGTTTGTGGACGTATTCAACAGAGGTTCATATGTAAATTATGTGTAAAATATGTGATAAATATGTGATGAACCAATATAAGGATATAAAAATATAAATATGTAATAAATACAGAATGTGATATCACAATCAAGTAGAACAAATTTAAAAAAATCTATATACTATACTATACCTACTTATGTACAAATTTAGGGTCTATGATATTCAATATGAAATAAAATATACCTATGTTAAGATTAAAAAAATATTGAAATTTTCAGATGTGTTAATATTTAAAAATGTAGATATGATTCATAAAATAAGAGTTATAATTTTAAAATATACACAATACAGATAAAATATGAAAAAAAATTAGTATACGTAAAATATAGACATATAAAGTTGAAAGATTTAATAAGTATAGATGTTTGGAAATATGATGTTTCTGTTATTTTATGTTTCTATTATTTCATGAATTTTTTGTCTAGGGTTTTCGAGGATGTATTTTTTTCATTTGAGTTTTGAATTTTTTCAGTTGCTTCTCGTCTCTCAGATTTTCTGGTAACGCATTAAAAACCTTTGGTCCTAGATAACTGTAAGTCCTCCGGCTTATTGATTTGTGAACAAACGGAATTTGATAAAGGTTGTGACCTCTGGTATTTTGTTGATGATTTTTTCTAATCAATTTTTGTTTATTTACGAACTGATGCGTTGCCAGGCTCAAAAAGTATAGTTGTTTTATGTCGATCAATTTTGTTTCTTGGTATGGAATAACCTGGCGGCTTTTTATAGGTTTATTATTTTTATTTTTCGTTTCTGTATAGTATAGTATAACGTTTTCAATTGATGTTCTTCGAGTATTCTTAAGACTTGTTTTATCTTTTACACCACGCATCTTAGTTTATTGAGGAGATAGTTAATTTGCTGGTCCCATTTCAGGTGACTGTCTATTTTTATTCCTCAATATTTCATTGAGTTAGTACAATTTATTTGTAAATTATCTTGGAAACTAATTTCATTGTTATTTGAAAGTTGCGAACTATAGCTACAGAAAGGCACGTAGAATGTTTTCTGTAAATTAATTGATAATAATTTATTGTCAAACGATCTTTTGATGAGAGGGAGATCAGATTCTACTTTTTTTTTCAATTTAGACCATGTTTCTTCTTCGTATAAGATGACCGTGTCATCAGCAAAACTTATAATATTCCCTTCAGACTCCACCAAGAATAAGTTATTTATGTATATCGTGAACAGTACTGGCCCCAACACCGTTCCTAGTGGTACCCCACATTCTACTATTTCTTTGCTGCTCTGCAAGTCTTGTATTTTGACTTGTTGAGTTTTGTTCGTTAGGTACGATTTGAAGAGTGATTGTGCTGTACCTCTTACACCTATGCTTTCGAGAGTTTCTAGTAGTATCTGGTGGTTGACTGTATCAAAAGCCTTTGTCAAGTCCAGGAATACTACAATACATGGTTTTTTATTATTATTATTATTACAATGCCTAATTTACCTCATACATACCTCAATTATCAAATTTTTTCAGTTTCCTGGTCCATTCTGTCTCCGTATTTTTCCCTCGGCTTTTCAAATGAACCAAACTTGGTGAGATTTCGATCCAATAACTTGAACATAGTTCGATGTGGTTGTCGTCTTTCGGGATACAAGATTAAATACATTTCCGATGTCTAACACTGTTTCTTTCGTATTTGTAATAAATTTGCATCATATCTCTATTTTCTTCATTCGTGAAAGCCAGTTTACGCCATTAATTCAATGACTTGTACAATAACAAAATGTCATTGAGTGTAACAAATTGAAAGTGAAATTTAGAAACATCGAAGTCGATTCCTTTTATGATAAGAATTCATTTTTTTTCAAAATCTTCAATTTTTCGAAAAAGAAGGATAACTTATGATACATCATTGAAAAGATAAAATCTGATTCTATTCAAAACAGAAACAATCCAATGTAGCGCCCGTAAGAAAAAATAAAGTTGATGATGGTGGTCGGAAGACGAAACGTCGGATATCAAATCTGAAAACACCATTATGTAGCAGGGAAGTGCAATGTATTTTCGAATCCTTCGAAAAATAAAGCCAGAAAAAATAAAAACCGTTTTCCGAAATTTCTGTTTCTCCGGATATGCTCGGTCAGAACTTTCTTGTTAGTCAGGTAAATGCGCAACTTTGCCAAATCAACCATTTTCGTATCTCTCATTGTTTTCGAGATCCCAATGGTTAGGATCAAAATTGAAACACTCCGTATATGCAAAACTGAGAAAATGTTGTGTTATTTATGTCCCATTTTTTTAAAACAGCACACATGTAGTGATTAGCGTAGGGTGACTACTTGATGATCCTGATTTCAATTTATTTGCCCCTCTCAGATCAGTCAATTATCCTTTCAGAACGTTTATTTTAAATCCCACGAAAAGTAATAAACTTTCTTCGTCGGAGTATTATCAGTCTAATTCGTATTTGATTAACTGACAGTTGACAGGCCTTCTGTTAACCAAATTAGGTTTGAGTCTCCCCTTTTCGGGAATGATCTCGTTTAGCTGCACCATCCAATTATTTTTATTGCCCCTCTATGCCAAGCTGCAAATTCCACATACTTCAATAGAGATGATATGAGAGATATTTGATCCGGAAGAACTGATAAACATCGTAGCATGAAATGAACATGTGAATTGAATCATAAAAGTATGTTTCAAGATGCTGTTCCAAGATATTCATACAGAATAAAACATTGAAATATATGTCAAAATATTTTTTAAGACCTAAAACCGTATAAGATTGAACTGGAAGGAAATAAAATGAAAAATAACTCATGAGAAGAGTTCTTTCACCTACCGGGAACTTCTCTCTTTGACTATTGCAAAAGGGCTAATCAGTTGATAATTCAATAATAATAATAATTCATTCAATTATAAGCATTACATATTTGCATAAAAAATAATATAAAATGTTGAAGAATAAAAGGGTGTTCACAATAGCATTTGCTTGAGAAAATGTGACGATCATTGTAAAATTGCTTTATACAGGGCAATTGAAATTCGACCCCCACCATTGGGATCTCCTAAACTACAGGAGATACGTCGAAGCTTAAATTGAGACAAAGTTGGGTATTCTGGTGCTTAACAAAATACTGTTTTGGAACTTGGAAAATTCCGAGTATTTCCGGAAATATCGGGAAAAAACTGAAAATCGAAATTTTCGTTTTTATTTTTTTATATCGTTATTTGACAACATAGCTCAAAACCAAAAGTACATTTTCATTGATAATTTTTTTAAGCTACACGTTTTCATGTTCAGATTTACTATCCGACGTTTCGTCTTCTGGCATTCATCATCAACATTTTTTTTCTGTTATGGGCGCCATATTGTTTTTTATACAGAAAAATAGTGATTCTCATTCTGATTTCATTGATGTATAATTTGTTTTGATTTGCACTTCTGAAACCACAGATATTAAAAAAAACAACTTCTTCTGAGATGGTTATGACTCCATCGATAAATTTTGTTTAATAAACACTAGTTGTCAGAACTCATTAAACATCATAAGTTTGCACAAATACTTCAGTCGAAATGTCCTCATTCTCAAATGAAGAAAAACGAGATATGTAGGAATAGTACAACAGCACAAATTCATTTTGAATTATATCCGGAAAGACAACAGCCGGATAGAACATTATTCGGAATTTTGGACAAACACTTGGCTGAGTACGGTGCGTTTCAAAAACCAAGAATGAAATATGGAAGCAGAATGGAACAAAATATTAGACGTAACTTATTAGCCGAGGTAAAATAATTGTTCATTCCATATTCGAAGAAGTATAATTATTTTTGGTACTTTTTTAGATAAATGCAGATCCTTCCAAATCAACACATCAAGTCTCGGCAGAAATGGATGTGCCACAGACGAGCGTTTGGAGGGAATTCAAAAAAAGTGGTTTGAAATGTTATAAGATACATATTTCACAAAAATTACATCCAGGTGATCCTGAGAGAAGCATGGAATTTTGTAGCTGGCTCTCGAATAGGTTAGACCCTACAAACTTCTTGAAAAACATTATTTGGAGCGACGAAAGTACTTTTTCGAACTGTGGTTTTTTAATAGAAATAATGAGCACATTTGGAGTGAAGATAATCCACGACACTTCAGAGAAGTCAGACCACAAGTTCGGTTTCGTTTGAATGTGTGGGCTGGAATTTATGACGACCGAATACTTGGCATTTCTTCTCTAATACTTTGAATGGGGAAACCTATATTCGGTTCTTAAGAAACGAATTCGAAGAATATATGGATACGTTTCCCCTTGTTAATTATAACAGCTGCTGGTTTCAGCATGACGGGGCTCCTCCACACAAGATTTCCTAATAGGTGGTTAGGAAATTCTGGACCAGTGAGGTGGCCGGCAAGGTCACCTGACCTTACAGTTTTGGATACTTTCTTGTAGGGCACTTTAAAGAACATAATCTATGGAGAGCATGAATATGACACAGTAGATGAACTTAGAGACAATATCATCACGCAATTCAGGTCAGTCAGAAGAAGGGATATTGTTAGGGCTGTTCTTAATTTGAGACGACGAGCTCGGTTATGTATTCAAGACGAAGGCCATCATTTCGAACACTTGTTGTAATACTTTTTGTGAATTTTTTACAAACACATGATTTCATTCTTGTTTTTTTGAAACGCACCGTACTCAGCCAAGTGTTTGCCCAAAATTCCGAATAATGTTCTATCCGGCTGTTGTCTTTCCGGATATAATTCAAAATAAATTTGTGTTGTATTCGTACTATTATTCCTATCAAATTTATAATAAAGTTACAACATATCTCGTTTTCTTCATTTGAGAATGAGGACATTTCGACTGAAGTATTTTTGCAAACTTATGATGTTTAATGAGTTCTGACAACTAGTGTTTATTAAACAAAATTTTTCGATGGACTCATGACCATCTCAAATGAAGTTGTTTTTTTTAAATATCTGTGGTTTCGGAAGTGCAAATTATAACAAATTATACATCAATGAAATCAGAATGAGAATCACTATTTTTCTTTATAAAAAAATAATATGGCGCCCATAACAGAAAAAAAGTTGATGATGAATGCCAGAAGACGAAACGTCGGATAGTAAATCTGAACATGAAAACGTATAGCTGAAAAAAGTATAAATGAAAGTGTATTTCTGGTTTTGAGCTATGTTGTCAAATAACGATAGAAAAAAATAAAAACGAAAATTCCGATTTTCAGTTTTTTACCGATATTTCCGGAAATACTCGGAATTTTCCAAGTTTCGAAACAGTATTTTTTTAAGCACCAGAATACGCAACTTTGCCCCAATTAAAGCTTCGACGTATCTCCTGTAGTTTAGGAGATCCCAATGGTGGGGGTCGAATTTGAATTGCCCTGTATAGAAACAAATGGAACAACGAGGATGGCATTTCGTTATCCAGTTTCATATATGTGGCCTGTTTATTCTTTCTCATTTGAGTTTGTTGTATGATAATTAGAATGTCCAAAAACAGCTGTCTAAGGACGTGTGACAGTTGGAGTACGGCATCACTTGGAAAGAGGCGGTTCTTTGAATATAAAATTCTCACAATACATTTTTAGAGTGTGTTCAGGCTATTCATATTATTATTATAAGCGCCACCCCAGGCAATATTACCATACCTCAGTTGAGATTCTACTAGAGCAAAGTATAAAGTTATCTTATTTCAAGAAATTTCTTGGAATATTTAAACCTTGCAATCAAATATCTCATTTTCTGGTCAAATTCATTAATGCGCGTAGTCCACTTCATATTTGTATCTATGTTCAGTCTGAACTCCTAGATATTTGATGTTGTTGGTTAACGCTATGAATAAGGTGTTACTGTTTTCGGTAAATTGTAAATTTTCTAAATCCGGAAGATTGTCTCTGTTGATCGCGAAGGGCAAGAATTTTGTTTTTTGAAAGTTAGCCTGGAGTCGAACCATTTTTGTTATTTTGAAAATTCTTCTGTATCTTTTCATGAAGTATAGCTTCCAGTTTTTATCGGAATAGAAGACTGTGGAACTCCAAATATTCGATGATTTCAAAATTGCTCATATGTCCATCTATAACACATTGTAACCTGTAACTTTTCATCAGTTTTTAGGATATTATCGGTATTGTATTTTTATTTTTCCCAGTCTCTATACATTTCATTACGCCTTTCTATTGATTATTGCACTCGTAATCCATTTATTAATTTTTTGAGGTGACATTGTTTTGATGGTTTTAGTGTTCCTATCAGTAATTGTTTTTATTTTAAGGGTACTTTTTCTCAAATTCATCTAGCTAAGAAGTAATATTCAATTAGTAGTGTATTTCAAAATAATAATATCATCCTCTGGTGAAAGTCAAACAAATTTTGAAATGTGATACAAATAGTTTTTGATGAGTTTTGTTAAAAGAGACAGATATAGTATCCGAAACATCAACGGAATTCACACAGAGTATTTGAGCCAAGGAGAATTCATCATCAACTTCAGGATGAAGGAGACGTCAAAGAGGAAATCCAGTGATTGTCAAACCAATTTCGAAACAGGCACAAACAATGGTGGTAGTTCACTCCATCATGTTGTAAACATTTTTCACTACCAAAATACGTCTACAGACGTCCTTGATGACAGATAAGATTTGTCATGTGCATTTCTTCAGTACAACAATAACCACAAAAATATGCATGCGAAAAGAACAAAGCTTAGTGTTTGATACTTTCTTTCATGAAAAAGTTGTTCCTTGACAATAATTATGACTCATCTTTCAACGTGCCAATGAGGAAAAAATACTGTCTGATACTGCATTTCATAGATGGAAATAGTATATTTCACTACGAGTTCAGAAAATAGGCTTTTTCCGTGCGTACGCGACATGTTCCCGTGGGAGCCGAAGCCGAACACGGGAAGTCGTGCAAGCACGGAAAAAGTATTTGTGGACGAGTAATGAACGATATTTTTCATTATATCTACCTGAATACCTCAGATTGTTAAGAAACATTTATTTTTAATGATAAAAGAACAAAAACATGTATTATCAATTGAAATATTATTTAATTTTGACATGTAAATAGGCAGCAATACTGACACCAGCGCACGGAAAAATTTTCCGTGCAGGCGCACGGAAAAAACCCTTCTCAGTATGCTAAATAAGCATGTGAATATAGTGTTTTCAGATAGGTATAATGAAATAGCTATTTGTGTATTTATAGCGCAAAGTGATTGATTCCGCTCGACAAAGAGAGTTACCGCGCGACGCGAAGCGAAGCGCGGTAATCTTTGGAGAGCGGCAATGACACTTTTTGCTCGAAATACACACATGATTTTTTTCTACAAACGCAGCTCTTAAACATAAAAAAGATAGAAACTTCATTCAACATAGGCACATAATATTACCTATGAGAAAATTTACATTCAATAGTAATCTCAAATGTATAAGCTATCCAAATATCCAATAATTTACATCTCTAACAAAAGGAAAAAAGGAATAAACTTGTCTAAAAAAAATACCGAATCCGGAGATCGAACTCACGCCAATATCGAAAATCCAGTTTAGTAGAAAGCATCTCCAACCTCAACACCACCACAATTCCTTAGAATGCTTTGAATTTTCTTGTGTTCACTTTCCATCATGCAAAGATGGGTTCGTTTTAAACAAAAGCTAGGGAGATCTAGCGTTTTATCAATATTCTCGCTCTAGAGCGTGAAAGCAGTCAACTTTGCGTTGAGATCTGAAAGCGTCAAAGGCTACTTTGGTAAGCGGAATTAGAAAAACAACATTACCTAGAGCTTGCATATGCATGGTAATAACTCCAATGCAAGCTTTCTATCTCATATTACCATAAATTTTTCAAACTCAGTCGTACATTCTCATCTATTGCCGATCTGGGGTGAATTTCACAACAGTGATTGTAACTTCACCCAAGGATGTGGGTGGGTGGTATATACACAAATGAATTTTGGCTGGATTTTCACCGATGTTATGAACGGCTCTATGCACTCATATCTAGGATCGGCTCATAAAAATCATGACATAAAAGTATAGTACACCCTAAATTGCAGTGCATTTTTATTCGGTCTCTCGATATTACGTCTACTCCACCCATTTGATGATCTAATAATAGCATCTTCGATAACTCCGATCTCATTGTCTGGATAGAGTGAAACGTTTGAGCAGCAGTTTCAATACCATTAATTTCGAATGAAGGAAGATCGAATATCGTCTTGGATTAAAAGAAGTAATTACCTCCATTGAAAGGACTCTCTTGTGTTATTAGAAGGACGGTAGCGAGTTATCAATGAAACAAATCAATTTATTTATTTACGCAAATAAGTAAATGAATTGGTTCATGATATTTTCGGCGAGAAAAAATAGATAGGACTCATGTTATTTTTGAAATTTTTGGAGTTTACCTTCATAAGAAATGAGTTTCAAAACATCGTAGGTCGTTGAAAGACTCCAGAAAGAGATTTCCAGCAAATGCTCAAGTCAAAGAAAAATTGGTGAAAAAATTGAACTAGTTTGAGCTATCCCGATGAAGCTGTCTATAGTAGCCGCCATTTTGAAAGGTTTTTTTCCAAATGCCATTGTTGGTCGACTAATGTAACTCATTCGAAACGTCTTTTAATTCTTCATACGAGTGAACTCACAGTCAAAAATATTCTTCCAAAACAAAATGGTGATACATAATGTTAGAACTATCATATGCCCAAGTAGCAAAATCTGTTTCATAAGAGTTTCATATACTGCTACACAAAAATCTAATAAAACTACAAATATCCCATAACTCTCTTTACAGCTCTAATACAGTACGTATACAACCAAAACAGGCCTAAATTATAAAATAATTTGGTTCTTGAACATATAGCTTGTGACTAATTAAATCCTCTCAATGAAATGTCTCAATGTGATAGTTAAAAAACTATTTTATAAGAATGTCTATTAGATTATTTATACAGCCTATCCAAATGTGCGGTTCACAACCATTATAATTATATTTCTTAGGAATTCTATAAACCGTTTCAAAACTATTTTAAAAATAGCTATCCGAACATAAAAAACTTGTTTTATGAGAATGATATAAAGCTGTCTGATCAGCGTCCTACAGATGAACAAAAGTGAAATATTATACGATATTATTTATTCTTTCAGAGACGCAATTTACAATGATTACATCGAATAATGTTGACATAACGTGGGGAGATAAAAACTTCACCGAAATGGTTGTCATAGTTCGAAAAGATGAAAGTAAAACAGTCGCCATTATAAAAAACGTGTATACAGTGCGGCTTTTTTTGATTCCCCCCCCCCTGTTATCTTTTGAACGGTTCGACGTAGAAACATGAATAAAAAACCGTTTGGAGGGTTTCACCGATACTACTTTTTGAAATAAAAAATATGGTGATTGCTCGAGAGGAGGCACATCAACTCAAAAATTTTAAATGGCATGGGGGGTCAAGTGTCACATCATTGAAAAGAGAATTCAATTCTCTTTACAACCATCTAATTTTTCTCTAATTGAGTTGAAATTTTTTTCACAATCCAAATTCGAAATATCAAAAATAAATGCGGATCTGAAAACTACTTATACCTCGAAACAAACAACGGTTTGTTGTGGAATGATGAAACCAAAAATATTTTAAAGGGTATTACCGATACTACATTTTGAGAGAAGAAACATTGAAATTACTCGACAGATGGCGCTAGGGACAGATCAACTTGAAAATTTCTAAAGACATATAAATCGATATTGAGAAAAAATTTCTCAACAAAATTCAAAAATATTCAGATGGTTGTGAAGAGAATTGAATTCTCTTTTCAACGATGTGACACTTGACCCCCCATGCCATTTAAAAATTTTGAGTTGATGTGCCTCCTCTCGAGCAATCACCATATTTTTTGTTTCAAAAAGTAGTATCGGTGAAACCCTCCAAACGGTTTTTTATTGATGTTTCTACGTCGAAGTTAACAGGGGGGGGGGTGGACTAAAAAAGCCGCACTGTATATGCGATATCATTAGGTTTATAAAACTCCTGAAATTTGTTTAGCACCAAGAATTTCCCTACGAAGCGAAATTTTCTGATTGAATGGATGTATATTTTTATTAAAAAATAGAAGCGCCTTGAATTAGTAATGTAATGAATTGGCCGATCTGATAAAAATCTTAAAATATGTACTAAATTTTTTGAAGGTATTATTTTTCATTGGAAATACCTGTATAAAGATCGATTAATTAAGTAAATAGAGTATAACGCCCTATATTTTTATTGAAGGTATATAATTGTTTTAAATATATGTTTTTATATTCGAAAATATTTTTCGTGAACAATGGCGGCCACTTACATAAATATGGCGTTGAGTTATACAATAATTATGTGTCATTAAAAACGTCGAAAAATATTTTTATTCTATAAGAAACCTTATAAAACCTCATGATTTTATAGAGATGTTTTGAATGGCACTATGAAACAATTTTTCCAGAACAAACCTACCTTGATTTCATTCATTTCAGAGGTTGCCACATATTGTTTTTTTTAGCCTGGTTTAGGGGTGATCATGTAAAAGGTCCTGAAAGAATTTTAATGCTTTTTTACATGATACATTTCCATTGTTTCATTGGGCAAACTTGGACACTAAACGGTTATTATAAAAATGTTTTATATAGTATTTATTGCGCACACACTATAACTTTTTTGTACCAAATACTACTATTTTGCCCTCTAAACTGTTTATAACCGAGTAAACGACGCTTTTATAGGTAGACTATAAAACAATTTTATACTTATTTTATAAAGCAATTGTCTCTATCCTAAAAAACTGTTTTATTCATCACATTATAACGCTTTTATACAGCTTGTATATAACTGTTACAAAACTGTTTATCACCGCAGAACCTGAAGGTGTTATACAGAAACTATATAATCATTATAAAGCACTTAAAATAGTCTTTCAAAACGGTTTTAAATCGGTCTTATAATGCGTTATGAAACTATTTCATGCCAAGAGCAAGCTTCAATTTTATAATGCGAGTTGTATAAATATGTATACGACAATGTTTTAAAAACATTATTCTACGAACACAAAAATGTTACAATCAAACTCACTAAGTAATAAAATACTCCTCAATTCGGCATTATAAGATACTTATACTTAAGATAAAATATATCAGTTCCATGAAGCAATGATTTTGCTACTTGGGTGAGAATAGATGGCTATTAACGAGCTCTCGTAAAATCATCAAATCTTTTGAGGGACCTTTCAACAAAACTTCTCTTCTCTGAACAATAAATTGACTTATTATTAGTATAGACAATTTCAAAATAATATCACCCCCGAAATATTCAAAGAAACTTTTTGAATCTGGGCAATCGAACAGTTACTGCCATTGAGAACCTGGTCAATTGAACACAAACAAGTTCATATTAACAAAAATCCCTAATCATTCCAAGAAATACATGTTATAAAAAACTTTTCTTTGGGTACCTGTACAATCTATTCATAGGAAAACAACATTATAACTCGTAGTTGTTATTTCATTCTTGCACTGTTTTTCACGTCTTTGGCATTGAGGAGAGCACAGCGAACTTTAGAGGTACAAGTTTTTCTGTTAAAGTTGTCTATCGATCGTTGAATGCAGCTGTGCGATTATTCATTGACATGTACCTACATGTACCAGACATTGACACAAAATATTTCAGAGAACATTTGTTTTGCAAAACAAGCAAATTGATATCTTGCGGATCAAAATGATATGCCACGTTCGACAGTACATAAAATATTGCAAAAAACGAAATTATAGCTCTAGAACATAAAAATGCTCCACGAATTTTCTGAAGATCCTGATCGTAGAATTCAGTTCTGTGACCTGATAATAAAACAGAATCAATATTTGATGAAAGCACGTTTTTCTTCAACAGAAATAATGACCTTTATTGGACTACTCAAAATCCTCATGAGTTCAGACAAACGTACACCCAGTACATCAATAGAGTAATTGTTTGGGATAGCATACCTATTAGGAATCCGGCAATGATGATGAAATCTCGAGTGAAATTCTTCCGAAGCTAAATAGGTACCTCTTCTTTCGGATTTCCGAGCAACACATCTAACAATTTACATATTCACTTCTGCGACTCCCAATCAACAATTGGTAAACTTATTTCAAACTTTTTTCAAACGTGTCTTTTTAAGATTTCAGGCAAAAGTAGACCTCCTGTAGAAAGCATCTACAAAATGTATGTGAACCATTTTTTTCATAACCTCATTTGTTCCGATGAAATTTGGTAAAAATGTACATTTTTATATTTCAATTTTTTTTTTGAAAAAAATGGTAAATTTTTTTTTGACCAATTTAATATGAAAAAAGGCCCGATTTGCAATAAAAAAGTATTAAAAATATCTAGATTTTGGAGAAAGGATGGAAATTGAGAATTGTTGATATTTTTGAGTTCATGGAGGAAGTGAGCGAAATGCATCACAGGAATAAGGATAATGCAACTGAAAGGTATCGATCAAAGATATGAAATGCACAACAGGTAGATTTTGCCTTCGGATTACTCTCAGTTTAAACCTGTATATTAACTCTTCGACTATTATTTTTCCGAACTATAGTATAATCAACTTCACGAAGAAACTAAAAGAATACTTTATAACTGAAATGCTCATATTATATATACTCCTGACAATGCTATAGTTATCTATCTATCTCAAAGATTTTCTTTGTTCCTTTCTATACAAGTTTTGAACTTTTTTCTCCTATCTTTTCAAGGGTTAAGTCGTAAATCATCTGACACTTAGCCCTTTCGCATCTATGTCACACAAAAAAGTACATTTTTTGCAAGATGATTTAATTTTATTAATACTTCTAATATGAAAAGGAAGTATTTTACTACTTGAACTTTTTTCACTAGTTTACTAATTAATTCAATGGTGAAAACATTGAAGCAATCCAAAAACTTTCACTAAGGAGCACATTTTTGAATATTCGAAATAAAACTTCTGTATATCCTGCAAACTTCATATTGAAACACATGTAGAGCTGAATAACTTTGGATCGGATATGCTGAAATAGTCCAACTGAATCACTTCCACTCGAAGAGAATTGGCTACACATAAATATCATTTTCCCGAACACAGCATGTGACTATGTGTCGCAGGATTTGGTCAGCGGGATAGAATTTGAGCTCTGCAGGATCAACTAACATTTATTATAGCCTCAATTCAGTTTCCCTCGTTCTACTTCGACAGTAGCTCTATATGTATTCATTTGTTATTGATTGTTAAATATGGCGTCGCAAGAAATTATTTCACCATTACATTAAAGCGAGTTCCTTAGAGATTTTTGTACGGCAACGAAGCATACAGGAAGAGGAAGTATTGCTATATTTTATGAAGTGGTCGAAACTATTTCACGGAAGATCAACTGATATACTGAAATAATTCCTAGTTTCCTAATTTAAAACTCACATTAAAACTTTCGTATCACCCCATCATTTGATCGCCATCAGACGTGAGAAAGTGTTCGGATATTTTTGAACCAGTTATTTTTCGATTTCTTATATAATTTGCATGTTCTTTCTGGCGCACATTCAACGGTCTCAAAGTTTCACCTATATAACTTCTACCACTACCACATGAACAAGATGTGTAGTAAACACAATATTGACCAGTGTTTTTTGGTTTCTTGTGTGTTAGTATTGATCTCAATGCATAGATTGTTTTAAATGTTGTTCTATGGCCAATCCGTTTCATATTTGTACGGAGATGGAGTACTTCTGCTTCAAGTCAAGTAAGACCATCCGCAGCCACCTCACGAAAACGAGATCACCAAATGCTAATAGTGTTTTTCTACGACAGTGCGTAAACTGAGCTTTTACGCACTGCTGACAGTGCGCAAAGTAATACTTTTTCGCACAAGTGCGTAAAAAAATCACCTGTGCGTAAAATCATAAACTGTGCGTAAAATAATTTTTCACACACTGTTCATACATTTATGCATTTTTGAATAATACAGTATTTTGCATCAAATATAACTCGGAAGTCTTTATTTGATAATACGACGACATTAAACACTCAAATTAATGATATAATTGCTACAATTTAGCAATATAATAACTGTCGAAGAAAAAACTTTGTATGAAACACTTTCGTAAAGGGCTTTTTTGTACTCGCATGTTTGTTGAACTCGGCTTCGCCCCATTCAACTAACTTCACGCTCATACAAAAAAGTCCTACAATACGAACTTGTATCATAGATAGTTATTTTCTACGACAGTGCGTAACTTCAGGTTTTACGCACCGTTTACAATGTCTGTGTCAAAATAAGTGGAACGAGACACATCGCCCAACTCCAGATTTGACAGTTATTATATTTTGATGATTATTATTATCGTAAAATTCCACTGCGACAATGGAAGCCCCGGAAAAAACGGATACTCAAGCATCATTGTCAACAACTTTCACACAAACTACATGTATACGAATATTTCACCCACCTGCATGATAATACAAAGGTTTGTTTTTGTATTTCAATACAGACGTTGGAACGTCGTCATTGTCCCTATTTTTAATTGGATGTTTTGTCTATTCGCTATTTGTTTCGCTATAATTACTTTTTCTGGGAAATACATTTGGTGATGGAGACGACAGGAAAATATAAATCAAGATATCAATCAATTTCATAGGAATGACGTATGCAACATAAAAAACGATGAATCACTCCTTTGAGAACATGTAAACTTTCGAGAGAAGAAGAAAATGTGGACAAACTTGTGTTTGAAATGTGCATCATACGTGTGAGGTATCAGATACACAGGAATTTTATCGACACTCTTTTTGAAATCACTGTCTTGAAATAGTGTTTACTTATTTATCATTGAAATTTTATACTAGCGATCCACGTTGACTCCACATTTTCTGATCAAACCACGAAAGTGCATGTACTATAATTTCCTCAGAATATTCCTGAACTCAAAAACATTAGTCCTGAGCCACTTCAATTCTACCATTTGCCCCAAAGAAAATGTCAGAAATTCATATTCTGTTAATGATTGAACTAATTTGATATCCATCAAATCATTCCCAAATGCCTTCTGTCTCCGTATACAAAGGTATCCACTATTATAACTATGCCTTTGCGCCAGTATCGACCCATAGAAATATATATTATGAGTAAGTATATAATATATATTTCTATGTATCGACCATACAAAAAAAAAATCACGCATGTTGCCAAACTCTTATATAAATATAAATTAATGTCAGAAATTGACATATCATGAAAATTATTCCTACCTACTTCTGCCGACTGTTTCATGCACTTGTCAAATGAACTAATCAGGGGCTCTAGTCAAGTTCGGATTATCGGGAGTAATACCACGAGTGCTCGCAATACTATCGATAGTAATTCTGTCATAATTCAACGCGATCAAATTGCTTGGTAACACCACGAGTCCTTTAGGACAAGTGGTGTTACCTCGAAGTAATTTGATCGAGTTTAAGATTTTAAGATTTTTTTACCTCCGATACTTCATTGTCTTGATATTACACCTAAACCATTAGTTTATCATTTAGTTTGTATTTAACTCCATAAAACTTTAATCAAAAAGTGCAAAATAAGCGCGCGGAATTCAAATTTGCGAAACGAATCACCATTGGTCGAAACGAAGAATGACGTCACATGGCAGGTTATGAAATTTATCTGTGTTGATATTCATACTGTGCTAGTCGTCTTTCATAGAAAAATTTGTTTTTATTTACATATCCGTAGTGTATTCCATTACATAGTGCGATTTTGGTCTAGTGACAATTGTAAATTATCAAGAACAATGACTGAAAGTGGTTTTGTCAAAGCAAAATCCGACAATCTACCAAAAATAGATGCTTTTATGATGACAGCATATTTAGATATACAAAACATTTTTGCATACAAAACTTACTTCTGATCAATTCACATGTTAACTATACTTACACAATGTAAATGTGATATTGGAGATACTTCGTCTCTTCTCATAACTTCACACCATTGTTTACGTATTTTCGCATCTCTTGGAACAGAAAAAAATACTTTATTTGGTGTACTTATAATTGTGTTTTGGCATTCCGGTACTAGACAATACCTATAAAAAATGGTTTTTAGCATTTTCCATTATCGTAATAGCGATTTAAACTGCAAATCCCTAACCTAATTAATAACTGTCAATAAATAGTGTCAATGCATTTTGGAAACAACACTGTAAAGAGCCATAACTATAGAAGAAGAAGAACAACACTGATCGCGCAATGTGACGTCATCCACAGCGCGCGGAAAATGGAGGTGTTCAAACTGGTCAAATTCAATCGGTATTTTATATATTATTTGAAAAATTAATTCCAAGACTTACAACAGTATTTATATTTTTTACTCTGTTGTAACGAAGTAAAAATTTATTTGAACAAATTAAAAAAATATATGCATATTCCCTATTATCGATACCTCGTATTGTGAGCACGAATAGTATTTATTGAGATAATTTCACTAACCAACAAAGTAAAAAAAGTTTCAATGTCGTGAATTCTTCAATAGTTATAGATAATGCCTAACATGAAGTTTGCAGACTGACATCCATACTAGTAGCAAGATATTATCATTGCTTAAATAGAAGTAAGATAGTTAGTCAATGCCTGTGGAAAAGTTATTGGACCCAAACGCGAGTATGTCATCTAGCGTGATTAATTACAAACATGAATATTTGACGTCATTTTGATGCAGGTTTCTTCAAAAAACCCTAATTTTAATGCTGTCTTATTGTTTGAATCAAGTTACGACATGACTTGGAGGTCAGATCACTGAAGTACATGCGAGATCATTGTCGCATCCATTTGAATCCAATATAATCACTGTCGCCATCTACATGTCGCATCCATTTGAATCCAATATAAATCCCATAAGGTGGGCTAACTATTTTTCTTCTATATAAACAATGATATCATATTCCAAGGAGACTAAAATTTAACAAGGAGAGTTTAATCAATGGGGACACTAGTAGAAAGAGATGAAAGAATATTTGTAACGAAATGTGACGTAGTTGGACGTGTCATGGCCGCCGTTCTCTATAGACAGTGACGGACTAGCTCTTGGTATATGAGAGTTACTGCTGACAGTTTTGTTGCTTGGTTCGAGTTCGAGTACGAGTTCGAGTACGTCACTATGACGCGTTAATGCTACAAGATTCTGATTGGCTAGAGCTTATTAAACCTGCCTTGTTAGTTTAGTCTCTTTGATTATATTCTCCGTTGTTGTTTGGATACTTGGTTGCCATGACAAAGTGGTATTGCCGACTCGAAAGGAACTGCGTATTATCGAGGCATACGTCCCTTATTGGACCTAATATTTCAGGAAAGGAGGGTTTCATACGGCAAGTGAAATTATCAACAGTAATACAAGTGATTGAATTTTCGCAATAAGCCTGTCAATTTATTTCTGAACGAAACTGAATTGCTTCGAGAATGCACCACGAGTCCGCAGGACGAGTGGTGGTTGCTCGATACAATTCAGTTGAGTTCATAAACAAAAGACAGACTTATGAGATGAAAACAATCACGAGTGGAATTTTATTTGCCTATTTCACAAACAAAAGTGGAAGGTAAACAATCTGAAATATGGGAGAATTAGACAAAATTGGGAAAAAAGGTAATCTGAGAAGTTACTAAAGTTCAAGAAACAGGAAACATTGAATAATTCAAAAGAATTTATCCCAAATCTACTCGTTTTTGAATGTGTCATTACTTACAGTTGACTTTTAACTGTCACGAAGCTGAAAACACCGAACTTGACAGACCAATCAGAGTCAATAAGAGTAAAGTTCGGTATTAATGATTATTCCACTTCTGCTAAAATAACGTGTTTTGATTGGTTGAAATTTTTGTGTTGATAATTGAAAACATCATGTTTTAGATTTTGTAGTTCGTCTCTTTATTGGCTACTGGATATTTAAATGATGTGTTATCGATTTTGTAGTTCGATTCCTGATTGGCTTTTTCAAAAAACGAACTTACCACTAGGAAGCTGCTATTATGATACAACACCAAACTTTGACCAAAACCAAATAAGCACTCACTATTGATTCATATCAACTTCACAATTTTCGTCAAATGTTGCATACTCGTTGATTAATCAAATCACTAAACAAAATGTTTTCAAAACATAACCTTAAGCGAAAATCAGTAGAAATGCAACGACGAAACTACGAATGACGCGCTCTGTGATTGGATACTGTAATAGCGGGATATTTGAAATATCAAAGAAATGTTTGTGGTAGATCTACTGCTGTCAATCAGTTGGCAAGTTCCGGAATCAAAGAACAACAATTAATTAAAGTCACTGGCCATAGAATATATAATGAATTACCAGTTGAGTTGAAAGAAATTAAAACAAAAAATGTTTTCAAAAAAAAACTTAAATAACGGCTATTCAATACTCCAAGTATTCTAGTATGTAATTGGATTAATTCAAGAAATAGTTAAATATAAACGGAATATCCCTATAGTGTACCAACCCTCATTTTGTGCATTTAAACTTCCTCAAATTGATATTTTTATTATATACATACTATGCCACACTATTGTATCGTCTTTTCCTTTATACATTTTTCATCTACCATGTTTTATTAAGTACATTATACATATTTTATTAACTTTACCTATTATATCCTAGTCATTCGACTACAAATATTTTTAATATTTTTATGGTTACTATTTTATGATTTACTATTATGTGCTGAAACATATTCTATTTATTCTACGTATGCAAGATATTGTACTCCACAATGTACTACATTGTTTCGTCTAATGTGTGGAGAGGAGACAAACGAGCATCTCACGCACAAGGATTAGTAAATCCTTTTGTTAGTTACTTATTCATTTACCTCCTGCATATTTTCACAGGAAGAATAATATGTTTTATGATGTTGTTTTGCTAATGGTAAATAAATCAATCAATCAATCAATCAATAGTAGTTCAACGTCAATAAGACCATATTTACAACTCATCAAGGAACACCATGCTACAATAATTTCAAATCTTAGGAATGAAGATGTAAATATATCCACAACACAGATGCTTGTATCTACTAGTACAAAAAAGGACGAACTGGAGATGGATAATGTTACAACAGCACGAACTGTACATTTAATGTTAATATTTATAATAATAAATAAAAATGTTTTCGATTTTATTCATTAAATAATCTTAACAAATACAACTCGTGTTATCGGCGATTATCGTAAATTCCTTCTCGTTTTCGAAACAAATTATGTTGCTTTAGGCAAAATCGAAGGAGTTTCTATTTCGATAATCACCGACACACATGTGAAATAGTCGACAACATCAAACTTGACTCTGATTGTCTGACAGTTGAATGTCAAATGTTTCCTGTTTATTGGACTTCTTAACTTTTTTACAATTTCCTCTAACTCTGCCGAATTTCAGATTTTTTACCTTCTACTTTATTTGTGAAATAGTCTAGTTAAAAAAAAGTATAGATGTGTTTTGTTTGTTTCTAGATTGAATGTTTTATTTGTCTCAGTATCAAGGGACACCTCAAGGGTAAACCCAGTGTATCACCAGTCAGTCTTAAACCAAGTAACCAACCGTGGTAAAGAAGAAAAATACTAATTATTTTCATCAAATTCAGAAGATTTAGTCAATAGCTTGAAACAATTCATGAAACAACTTATGATCCAAAATGACTTCAATTACTTATATGACTAACACTATTCAAAATTCCTATTACAAATTCATTCGAAACTAAAATACATCAATTGAAGAAAAATTATATTCATGAAATACATTTATAAAGGACTCAAGTTTATGCAGCAGGTAAATCACCCTCAAAACGTCATTAACGGCATAACATACGCTATGCATTTGTCGATCATCTATAACGTGTAGAGTCCTGTACTTTTTCAATTTTTCGTATATAATATTGCCTGTTTGTTATTCGAGTGGAGTAGACAACATTAATAATGCCTATCATAGAAGTTCTGGTCACAGATGCTTTGGATCGTGACACGTTTTACTGCGACCGTATCAGGTTGTATATTTGGATGTATTGTTTTCGACCGAGACATTTTGATTGAAACTATCACTTATGGAGAAGTGTTTCAGGAGCAGACTAACTATTTTATTCAAATAAGATCCTGGATCCTGGTACAATTTGTAAAGTACAGAGCAGTTTGGTCGTTGTTCAGAGAAAGTTATACGTGAAATAATTTTGTGAACCGTCAGTACAAAAATAAAGACATTATTTTTTGTAATTTATAACAGAAAACAACTACTGCCTCGGCTACGACCACGGTGGACATTCATCTGATAGATATTGTAAAAAGACCCTAACTTGAAGAAAAAATCCGAAAGTGGAAATTTGAATTTTTATTCAGATGTTTGATATGAAATTGTTTCTGTAACATCTAACAGAAAACAACTACTTACCCGGCTAAATCTACGCTGGACATTGTACGACATCTGATAGATATTGTGAACCTAACTTAAAAGAAAAAAAATCCTAAAATTTGCATTTTCATTCGGGTAGTTAATTATTCAATTATCCAATTTCCATTGGAGATTAGTATATATAAATGAGATAAGGAAGAATATTATACAGAAGCTTAAATCACTGAAATCGCTCATTGCGGGAATTGCAGCTCTTTTGCTAGGCATCCACTAAATTTTGGTCGACAAAAATCTATTTCACTCTTCGTAGTGAAAAAATTAAAAAATCGACTATCTGAATGAAAATACAAATGTTTACTTTCAGATCTTTTTCTTTCAAGTTTTGTTGTTTTCACAATATCTGTCATATGTAGTTCAATGTCCAGCGTGGCCTTAGCCGGGAAGTAGTTGTTTTCTGTTAGATATTACAGAAAGTAGCTTAATTTTTATCGTAGGGTTTTTCATTTCCAGGTGGGTCATTTTTTCACTTGAGAATATTTCTCTTTTCAACATGAAAAAATTCCATCTTGAACGATGGAAAATCGCGTTTTTTTGTTGCAGATGATTCCACATCTGATTTTATCAACACCCTTTTCAAATACATCTGTTTACTTCTTGTTCAGCTTCCAATTAGTATGCTCAAACATTCCATTATTATTATATAATTGATGACTATCCCAATCCATTTATGAAATGTTAATTGTTTCAAGGATTATTTTTCGACATATCTTGCAACCAATAGAAACCATCAATTTAAAGCTATGATGTACTTTCAAACCAATCACAACATTATTATAGTGGGAATTTTTTACTTAGATTATTGCCTCGGGAATAATAGTGGTATTTTGTTTTTATTGTGTGACAACTGATACTTTTGATTTGACGTCTGTCATCAGTTTGCATGCAAATTGAAAAATGAACTTAGATAACCGTAATGAATAAAAATGTTATATAGAGAATGTGTCTATGATTGGGGCATCAAAAAATAATCTATCGCATACCACACGAGAGTTCGATAAAGCAGAAAATAATTCTCCACATTTTCTCTCAAACTTGTTGCCATTTGGCAATAGCCACTCGAGCCCTCTGGTGTCTATTGCCTGGCAACAAGTTTTCGAAAGATCTGTCGAATTATTTTCACTTTATTCTCACTCTCTTGTGGTATTACAACTGAATATTTTGACCAAATCCAACCAGACAATTCTAGGAAAATAAGTCTCGAGACAATGAACAATGAGTAGAATTTTGTTAAATACTGGTAATTAGTATACAGGAAAATTACTTGAATAAAGATAATACCGTCACTTACGTAGAAAATATAAGTATATTGAAGGTTATATCTTAAAAAAGTTCCAGTTACTGGTTAAATAGAGCTTTTTCTGCTTCTTTTCCGTTCTATGTGGCCACAGGGAAGCTGACAAAATCGTACGACTTCTGCTGAACTTCAACCATTCCTGAATCCTGCTGGACTGAAGTGGTGACTTGCAATATCAAATTATATTGCTCAGGATGAAATAGACAGGATATCATTTCATTATTTCAACTGTAGATACTTTGGGATTAGTTGGTAAGAGTGCTAAAAATTTGTTTGAAACCACCAACAAGAGGACAGGATTGTCATCGGAAAAAAGAAACCAAAGGCAGTGGTTAAGGGATTCTTATCGACGTCAACTCAGAGAAGAAATGCTATCATATTTTGTAGTTTTGTATTATTTATGTATTTAATTGTTAATAATATAATAATAATAATATAATAAACAAATTGTAAAGCATATAAAAAAAGAAGCCGCAAAGTATTCAATAAAAAATCATTTACAGTTAATATAACATTATTAAATCCGAATATTAATAATCTTTAGCACTCATTCGCAAAAATCGCAAAGCCAGGAGAAATAGAAATCAAAATAGTGAACTGCAAATGATTTCGGTTTCTTCGACCATTTCAAATTTATCTGCATAGTCTTGTGAAAAAATGCATAATGACATTTTATCGAGTTCCTCCATACCTGGGTTCTCATTTATCACTGTCAAATTTAAACTATTCTAGTCCAAATAGTATATGCATCATCGTGTAGTTTTGAATCTAGTCGTTGAGTGAACGATCTAATAATGGATCATTTGTAAAAGGTGCGTATAGAGAACTTTGCTAAGATACGTTTCTTTTCTCCTATGAAATCTTTGGAGAAAATTATACATATGTATATTTGTAGGGGTTTTACCAACAATAAAACTCCGACATAATTTTTATTTGCAAAGAAAATAATCTTTTTCTAAATATTTCATATTCATTTATTTTCTTTCTTAAATTCAAAGATAATAGAAATGGGTCCTTTGTCCGACTATTGATGTTTATTATGAGGAAATAAGTGGGAATGCCATAGTTACTCACCCGCCACCCCTAACCTCCGACATATTTGATCATACGAATTGATCTTCTTACGAACCTTACACCACCACCAGTTATGGAATTTGAAATGTAATCACTAACAAATAGTAAGGTATTATTTCCCAACGAAAATATTCTACTCGATTTCTACGAGAATTTTAAAACATGATCTAAAATCGGTAAAAATTTTCATCTTCTTGTTTATAATATTTCCTCAAACACAGAAAAAAAATCGTGATACGAAATAAAAATTATGTGTAGTAAGCAGAGAATTCAGAGAAAATAATGCTTTACTTTTTTTTACTATTCGCCGACCTAAATCAAATATGTTCTCCGAGATGTTCATATCGATGCTTAGCAAGCTGTAACGAGGGCTCAAGGATAATATCATCTCAGCCAAACGAACCCGTAAAAATGTCTGAATCTTTGATACCTGATAGTACAGAATAGAGGAGTTCAGATGTTGAAATCAAATCAAGAATGAAACATTCGATATTTCCCCGAATTTTCGAACATGATATATTTATTGATAAATGTTGTGCAAGCTCGGGCTGAGCTGGATTGGCTTCATTCGAGGAATGGAAGATGGATACCCTTGAATCAGCAGCAGGTGCCACAATTTCAAAGAATAAGTAGGTATGATCTATCTAAGAGATCTCACTGGGTGTTTAACATGTTAATCTAGCGCCATTTCATTTACAGGATACATTCCAGAGAGAACAAACAGCAGGAAGTATTAGTTGCTTTAGGCAACTTTATCTACTACCAATAAGTAAATCAAACATTAAAACACTGCTAAAAGTGTTGTAATGAGGTTAATTACAACACTGGAACTTCATTACGACACTGGAACTCAATTACGACCCCGGAACATAAACATGATCAGAGTTTATGATGAATCTATTGAAACTGAGGTTACGTCAAATTTGGATATTTTAAAATAGGTGAACTGATTCATTCATAGCGTCAGAACTTTTTTTAATAATTCTACTCTTTGATTTCTAGTTTCCTAAAACGCCACTTGCAGAACGGTATGAGAGTTTTTCCCATTTTCTAAATGTGTCCAAAATACAGTTTTCAACCTCCTCTATAGATTCTACGAAGTCCCTAAAAACACCTATTTTTGAGGCTTATCCTCGCAGATATGGATTTTTTTAAATTATTTGTAATCAAAAAATTATTACTAAATGTATCCTCACCGAACCTAACTTTACTAAAAAACACCAAATTGGAAAAACTAAATTTTCCCACAAAAATACGCCTTTTAGAAAGTATAGAAAAAATTTGAAAAAAAAAATTTGTAGATCTGCTTGAGGACAATAAAATTGTTCATAAATATTTTTTTCAATATTTTGATTCATTTTCGAGTTGCTGTTTTTAAAGTCCCTTATTTTTCGCCTTTTTTTCGAAAATATTTCCCGGACTATTGATAAAACGGAAAAAATGCCTGAAGATTTTTCGTAGGTTTTCAAAAAATGATTGAAAAAGGTGTCTTGTGAAATTTGAAAATCTGTCGCCGCCTTCGAGTTTTTGGTAGTTTTATAAAAGAAAATTCAATATTGCAAGTCCAGTAATAGAATGCCCCTTTTTTCAAGTTCAGTTGATTTTTCCGAATTTATTTATCAAGATATGGAAAAAGTTTATGATCCATTTTTGTAGACCTGATCGAGAACAATAAGTAGACATTTTTGTGATATCTCGTTTAGTTTTCGAGTTTTAGGTGACTTTAGAGAGAAAATGCGAATTTGTGTAATCTTTCCTTGACTTCTTGATCTTTTATCCACTTTCCAATCGTGTTGGAGTAGAACGGTTGGTATGTATGGCTTGTATTAGAAGCGATTTGAAATAATTCGATTTTATATTTAGTACTGTCAATATCTCCATTTTTCTATTTTTTTTTAATATTTACAAAAAAAATTCCGAAATCCGAGATTTTTTGAATGTGGTCAAAAAAGTTATCCTAGTAAATTGTCAAAATATCAACTATTCGTCAGATATTTCGTATTCAAAATTTCATTTTCAGATTTAAGTGATTTTCACCATTTTCCGATAGGTTTTTGGAAAAACGGTTCGTTTAGGATTCGTTTCTTCGTTGAATCTTCATCGATTGCCATGTCGAAAATGTATAGTTTCGTTTATTGGTTCAGCCGCATTTGGATCGCTATCGAGGGAAGTAAAAAATAAAAAATATTATCCAGATTTTTTAGTGTCCTCGAGTTATTGATGTTGTTCAAATTTCGAAGCTATAGAAGATAATATAATAGAATAGATTTATTTGACCAAGTTACAATTATCTTTGTGGCAAGTCAGTTAGTAGTGGTCAGTAGTTTAAAAATGTTTAAAATCGACACTAAAAGAGTTTGGATAAAATATCTGTTGGAGAATTTTTCGTTCTTTTTTCGTATTGTGGAACTTTTGGTTCCTAATGGACCATATAATCGAAAGTATTGATATAATCTTTTCCTTTTTAATTAATAGAAATGATTCAAGAAATCGGCGATGACAATATTTTCTTTATTTTTTTTCTCTCTTTTTTTTACACGGATACGGCAAAATGATACAAAATGTATATACAGCATGTTCAAGTAATTGAATATGTGATTCATAGGTAAAAAAAAATTAATAAAAACGACAATACATACAAAAACAATCTAAAAAACAGTGTTCCATTATTTGGGAGATATAGATATTGCTGAGACACAGAGGCATACTGAAATATTTGTCAATGGACTAAAAACAGTGATTGAGAATGTGTCGTTTCAGTTTCGATTTAAGACAGTTCCAAGTCAAAATCTTGAACTCATCAGGCAAAAGTTATAGAGTCTGACATCCAGTGAATTCATTTGTGTTTTATTGAGTCTACAGCGAGAAAGTCTAAAATCGGTTGCAACCGCGAGTTTGGTAATCATAAAAATCAGCGTTGGCCAAAAATTATTTTTTGTTTTTATGTACCCCTAATACCGTATTATAAATAAATAAAGATGGAACAGGTATAATACATAGATCTTTGAAGATTTTTTGACAGTGGTCCCTGCCAGCATCAGCCATTATTTTAACTGCGTTCTTCTGCATTTTGCAAACCCTAACGGCGTGACAAGAATTCCCCCATTAGATAATGCTATAATAATTAAGCATGGAAAAATGAAAAATAACATGTGTTAAGACATAGTTTTTTCTTCATATTGCGTAACAAATATAGTGAACTCCATAATCTATTACATAGTTGATCTATATGGGCTGACCAAGTCAGTTTCATCTATAACAACCCCAAGAAGTTTGACACTCTTACCATCACCTACCTTCTTTGTGGAAAGAACAAGATTTTGGGATTTATCATGGTTAACCTATATCTCCAAAGGTGCAGAAATGAGAGCGTTTCGCAGATGGAATGCGGGACAGAGCTACAGATTTGGGTCAATTTATACTTTTCTCTAATTCGTGTTAGGTACATTGTTATTATTAATTTTGTAATTGATTTCTCGAGACTTTTGCGAATGTTCAACATGAGTTTGCTCAACCCTAATTAAGTTTCAAAATCACGAATCCTGCACTAAACTTCATTAATTTTTAACCCGTACCTATCATATTGAAAAAACTTTGACTTTTTCAAAAATACTACTACCATCGATCTCGGTGAATCGAATGAAACCAAAGCCTACTGCGAAGGACTCTGCCAGATCAGAACTAATTGATGATTAATCGATCATTACCCAACCGATGAAATAATAGCACGTACGCTAAGAGCTTTAAAACTACAAGTCATCCGAGAATCCCAGTTCTTGGAGAGAGTCGCGTCTATCTATGATTGCCTGTGAGAAATCCGAAAACCGCGTGGTAATCGCGACTGCGTCCAAGAAACTCAGGAAATGATTGGATGCCCACAAAGGTATTATCGCGTAGTGAATGAAAACAGTGAGATGCGCTGTTGCCAGTACCCACAAATATAAGCAGTTCTACTTTATTTGAAAAACAAGTTACAGAAATGTCTTGGACGATTCTCAATAATTTTTTTATTTATTACTATGATATGTCGAAGAGATTCCTGGCTCTGGAAAAGAAAACAGCTAGAAAAAAATTTTCGGTGTCCAAATAAACTACATACATTATTTTTGAGATGACTAATATAGTACCCATCTGAACACTCTTCACCCGAGTAGTAGTCTGAAGCTACAAGGCGAAGATACGATCAAAATTCGTCGAAAGCTGCTGGACATCCAATCACATCCTCCCCTAAACAAGTTATGTGAAACACTAGCAATGAACGGCTTAGGAAAATGCCAACATTTATTTTTGACATGGGGCCAGGTAGCCGAGTGGTTGAAGCGACATTGTTTAATCACTTTGGCTGCCAGTCGATGGATCAAACCATAGCGAATACAGACATTTTTCTGATAGCCCGAGAAAGTGCTAGGAATCGCACGTAGAAAGGTAATCCTTTACTCGGACAAGTTTCGACTTCTGAGAGCTGCCGTTCGTAAGGAGAAGACAACGGAAAAACAATTCTTAACATGTTTGCTAAACAATTTTTAACATGTTTGTTGTAAATTCAAGTATTAAAATTTTTAAAATAATTTTTTTGGAAAATTTACAGATTTCTTTACAAATATGAAAGTTTTTTCTTCTGAATAACTTCAGTGTAGTGGAATTATTTTTATTTCGATGATAATGACAGAATTTCCAGAATTTCCAAATTGGTTTCTGCTAGGACCTTTGCTGTTACATTGGGTCGTATCAAATAGTAATATGGGAATTTTATGAATATTGTGATGATATGGCAATCTGAAAACATCTTGTTGTCCTGATAATAATCAGGTGTCAATGACTATGTTCCTCACCTCATATCTCATCATTTTCTCAATCTAAACCAATTACAACAGGACTTCCTGAGTTCTACATTTCCATAGTCACAAAAATCACGGTAAATACAGAAACTTCAGTTTCACGAGTGTACTATGGGGAATAGTAGATTGAACATGACAAGAACGGCACATTCTCCATGTTTTTGATTCTGCACCGAAAGGGTTGGTAGTTTTCGATCTTTTCTACACTACAATGAAATTTACACACTGTATTAAAATATAATAGAAAAAGTGACTGAAAGAATCCACAGCTTCATTAAAATGAAATTCTAAGAAACTTTTTCAAATAACTTTTCTCGATATCTTGCCATCTTACTCCTCTTTTGACCTCTAATGTATACTAGATGTAAGTTTGTATATGTATATATTTTTTGTTTTTTTTTTCTCTCCTTTCCAATATTATTCTGAATCAATGTGTTAACAATAC
Organism: Chrysolina oricalcia; assembly: GCA_944452925.2. NCBI lineage: Eukaryota > Metazoa > Arthropoda > Insecta > Coleoptera > Chrysomelidae > Chrysolina > Chrysolina oricalcia. Next base: position 23,548,901 of record OX101808.2, read on the forward strand.
AAATTATATATATTTTTTTATTTTAAATTAATGTGTAAACAATACAAATTATTAATTTTCTCCACTGTTATCTCAGACGTTCTTAGGAACTGACTTTTGATGTGTAAATATGTATGTATTTTTCTCTCATTGTTATGAGAAATAAATCTATCTATCTATCTATCTATCAATCTATGGTAATTTTTTTCAATTTGCCGCCATGTTACATACTTTATGGCACTGTATATATTTATGAATTTGTAGATTATTTTGTAATTTTTTGATTCCACAGTGGTACTATATTTTGAATGTCATTTGATGTAAAACTATTGTGTATTAAATAGAATAATTTTTGTATTTTCTATCAGATTTTTTCATAAAAATTTCCTTTTTAACACGTTTTTACCTTCAGTTTCAGCTTCAGCTCAGTCTCAGTCGGTACGCCAATGAATAAGATAGACTCTCTTGCTACTAGGAGGATTACTTGGGCTTCTCAGTCATATGAATTACAAAAGTGATAAGGAAAATTCGAATTAAAATAAATCATAGAAAAATTGAAATATAACTCAATATGTACTAATTTATTTTAACTTATTAAAAAAGTGCATATAATAATCGTAGCAAGCTGTTAGTGAATGCAGCAACAAAAATAATGAAAATACTTTCGACAAATCTGGACTGGAGGTTGTCTTTGTCGGTTATGTTACAATTATATAATGGGTACTATTTTAAAACTTTCACTAAATTATGTCACTCAATATTCAGTAAATTTTCAAATATTTCCAAGGGACTCCGCTTATGAAACACATATTTTCAAATAAATAATTGAATCAATAGGGTTTAGGCTGATGATCAAGAATTTTTATTGATGAATCGAATGAAGAAATATTTACTGATCTACACAAATTATTTGCCGGGTAATCATTTCACTCTGCTTGGAGAAATAGTTTATCATGACCATTACAAAATTTTTGAAATATATCTAAAACTGCAAGGGCACAAAATTCATCACATATCTACGGCACAAAATGGGCACAACATGGTGGAAACCGAAAATTTTCAAATTTCCATATATGAGTAAAACTCTGAATATCTCGAAAACTAAAATTCACATTTCTTGAACAAATTGGCACAAAATAGACAGAATCATATGAAAAAAAAATTGTCTCGAAAACTACACAGGTACAAAATTCATGAGATACGGCATAAATGTCACAAAATGGGCACAAATTATTGGTAAGATGAAAATTTCATTTTTCCAAATATGAGGCACAGCGTCAAGTCCGCGACCCACACGAATAACTCTAGAGAAAATTTTTTAACGTGCGATGCCATGCACGAGACCGATGACAATGCGAGGCTTTGAACCCTCGACCCTTCGCTCCAAAGGCGAACGCTCTACCACCACGGCCACCACGGCTCATAGACACAAAATTCGTAAGATACGGCACAAATTGGAACAAAATAGGCATGAAATACCCAGAACATTGAAATACCAAAGTTCTAGATATAGATCACCAGCTTGACGCACCTATTACGTCAATGGAATGACATTTGATACATGTATGAATATCACCTTCTTTAATCTAAGATCTCACCCCATATAATGTAGACAACAATTTTGAATATCGCGTTAGAAGTCTAGCTACTCAAGGAATTTCTTAATTTTTCCTTGCTGTTTTCATTCAGTTTCCCTCAAATAGGCACCACACCGGCAATAGTCGCCCTGACTTGGCAACGCCGGAGCTTACAGCTTTAGCCATGCGGATGTCAGTCTGTTTTCACAGCCCGCTGAGATCGCACTTTCCTGCGAAGGCCTGAACTTATTTTTCATCGCGAATTCTTCGCGTCTCATAAATTTCGACAAATGCCAAAAAATGTATATGGGTCATAAATGCATCTGTGATTAGCAAAAATGTTGTTGGACATTTTTATTGCCTTTTAACTTGTTGGACCAATAAATCTGTGGCTGAAATGAAAGAAAAACATTTTGTGAAATAGCAAGTGTCGCATGATTTTATGTGAAGTCGACAAATAAAATGCAAGAAGAGGTACTTATATTATTTTGTGTTATTGTGTATGTCTACGCGAACATTCAAAAATGCAATTATCTTTCGAGTCAATTTCACAATTTCCTATAATTTAGACGCGCGGATATATGAAAGGAAAGTGCATTGTAAACAAACCGGGAGATATGTTTATTTGGCTGAAAGTGTTGAAAACTCTTTATTGGGATCTCCGATTTTATTCTTATGATGTTTACAGAGAAAATATTATGCACTCTGAAGAAAAATATTAACTTTTGTTTCGTGTTTTCTCTAGGAAGTATGTATTGCTTCATGCAATTTCAACCTAAAAAAATATGAGATATATCGTCTTTGATCGGTCCATCAGGTTGTGAAATGCATTGGAAGTAATTATAAACAGAAAGTATAGGAAAATTTTTGATCATTCTTTTATTTGTGTTCATTGGATTTACATGTTGAGAAGATTATAATGTTCAGTGTTTGATACGCGGGGACATGAAGTTGAAAGGTATTTATTACTATTTACGCAAAATCTGTGCCACATATATTACACTTTAATTGGTACCGTTCACATTCAAACATTACTTTATAGTTTACAATGTCAACATTATTATATTATCATAGATTCGTGGGAACATTTTAATCAGGGGTTGTGAATGTCCGTGCAAATAAATAATGTTCGTATATACAGTGTCCTTCAAATATTTGTCATCATATAGGAAAAACTTTTATTGATAATTTATTATAAAATTAGACTTGGGCCTTAATTTGTGATTTGAAAAATATGAATAATTACCTACTCGGATGTGGTCACGTGACTTTCGCTACCTTTCAAAAGTAATATATTTTCAAAGTTATCGCTGAAAATAGACTCATTCATTCGAATTTCAAAAAAAAAAAATTGGAAAAAAGTTGTTTGTATTCCGATTTTCCACCTATGTCTTGAATTTGAATGTTCTATTGGAACTTTCACTTTTTGCCATTTTATTGATAATTACAAAATTACTGGAATATTAAAAAATTCGTAACTTCAACAAAACTGTTTTAGCTCTAATTTCGACTAACTTTCAATTACGAATCAACAACAAAAAATGTATTTCTCTAGAAAATGAAAATTGCTGTTAAAAATCTCTGTTGTTTGGTATAAAGCTGACGTATCTTGAAGCATTTAGAATACTTATAGTTAAATGATTTAAGTGGATTTTTCCAGTAATAAAATGATACCAAAGTCAAATCTATAATTTAATTCTTACAAGTCCGACTATGAAACTTTTATAAATTTTGTAAAGTAGGCTGTAGAGAAAAATTATATGGGTAGTCTTTTTTTATAGAAATTGAATACTTATGTTTCGAAAAAAATATTGTCAGAAAATCAGTTCATTTATTTATTTATTTTCATTTATTTATTTGCAATTTCAGGTTGCTAACGAAATATAGTTCCAAAACGAAATTATTTTTCCAAGTTATTTCCACAATAATAAATATTACTTATCAGCGTAAAATCTATCTAGCAGTAAAACAAATTTGTGATTCAAGAATATTGAATGACTTGTTTTTATACTCTTTATCTGAGTTAAGATTTTTTTTTTCAACAAAATTTTGGGGTAGGTATAAGAAGTATAGAAGATTATTTCAAACGGGTACATTGAAATTTGTTTTTGCGAGTAAGTGTGGGCAGTCAATTTCATCTCTGACAATTTTGAAGAGAATGGATATCTAACTTTTTAAAATGTTTTCATATCTGATGGTGATTGTGGTCCTGCACAAGAATGTTGTTTTGGAAGGCAAGGTATCTTAATAATTTATTTTGAAAACTCTCTATTATATTTTAGTGTAGGTAATGAGGGTTCCATATAGCTGGCGTAACAGAAAGCTTACTAATGGCGAATGCATAATATGGAGAGATGATAGTTTCAGAATTATGGAAATATTTTACATTTCTATTTATCTTGGCAATCATCCTGTTTGCCAAGTTTGCCCCATTTATCAATATATCTATGTGATTGTTTTAAGTCCGTTTTGTGCCTAGTGTGACTTTCAGATCTTCAATTTCATTGATGTTTGTTGGGTTGAAATTAGTAATTTTGTTGCTGTGCCGGATGAGATTTCTATTTCTTGAATATATTATGGCAAAACATTTGGTTGGGTTCAAAAAGAGACTACTTCTTTCGCAGCATGCGGCAAGTCTGCTAAGATCACTTTGAATTTTCAAGCAGTCGTCAAGGTCTTTCACCAAAGAGAATATTTAGTTAAAACTAAACCAGTACTTTTGTTTTTTGTCAAAATTGTACTGACAATCGACTGCAATATATTTTTTCTGGATGTCGTATATTGAAATCTTCACCGACTTGTCGATGGGGTGTACTTTCTCCACACTTTAAAACAATCTAAATTTTTTCTTGTATAGATAACATTATTACATTTTTCTTATTCAAACGTATTGACGCTTATTTAACTGTCAAACAATGCCTAATATCAAATTGTTTTCCTTCACTACCTACCGATTTCATTTGTCTCCAAAGCCTACCATGCGAAATTTTTTAATGTTAAGGTGTTCTAGGGCTGGTGAAAATTAAATTTGGGATTAATTTGTACCGTAAAATGTCGTGAACTTTGTTTCGATACGTAAAGTAGTTATATGATAATTTGAGTAATGACTTTGGTATATCACTTCACGAATGAATTCCTACTCAAATTTCTTGACGATACGTCACCTTCGCAAAAAAATATAATAGACATTTTTAGCAGTATTTCTCATTTTCTAAAAACATATTTCTGTTGATAATTCGTAAATAAAAGTTCTTACTCAGATTTTGTGTTTTTTTTATTAAATAAGTTTGTGATTTTACAACCTGAAACATTTGATTTTTATCCTAGATAACCCGTTTCATTTGTCTCCATAGCCTACTTCACAAAATTGATGAGAGTTTCATAGCTGGTCTAGTGAGAATTAAATTTGAGATTTGTACTGTAAAAAGTCGTAAATTTTGGTAGATACGTTAAGAAATTTTATGATGTTTTGAATTATGATTTTAGTATCATTTTGAGACTGAAAAAATCCACTTAAATGAATTTACATCCTATATGTTTGAAGATACGTCAACTTTGCAACAAACATAACAGACATTTTCATGATTAGTAATCTAAAAGTGAACGTTGCAATAGAACGTTTAAATTCGAGACATAGGTGGAAAATTGGAACAGAAACAACTTTGGTCTTTATTTATTTTTTTTTTATTTCAATAAATAAGCAGTTTCTTATGATTATCACCCCTTCCCCCAAAGGGCACAAAACGAAAAAAAATTAGTGGATTTCTCTGAATTTTTAATATAATGCAGTTCAAGTTATTTTCAATAGAAATTAATTGGGTGACAAACCCCAAAAAGGAATAGTTTTGATGCTAGGGAGCGTTGAAATCACACCTTGCTCAGAATTATTATAGGCTAAAACAATATCTCGTATTTTGGTTAAGATTATGCTGAACAATTGTGTAATTTTTTATTAAAATAATCTAAAACCTCCCCCTTACCTCCAACCCCTATTTTATCATTATTGATTGTGTCGTTTCTTCAACTTCCTGTACCTGACATTTTTCAAAACATTCTACATCTCCATTTCATCTTTCAAAGTTCAACAGTATTAATGAGCTTTGCCGCCTATTTGTCCATTTTAACCATTTCAACTTACTTTGATCTCCTGAAAGTATGATGTTTTTTGAGACTCCACAGTTTGCCGAAGTAATCGATTACTGAAACAAATAAGGTCGCCTATAACTCACCATGAGAGTTCCAAAACAACTCATTATTCGTCAAGAAAGTCAAACACCGTTAAAATGACGAATTGTTTACAAATATTGGGCTTGGAAGCATGACAAATGGGGTCCCATTTGTTGCTGTCTAGACTCCATTGAATAACTTCACAATCGTACTTACACTGACCTGTAACTTTACCGTATATTATCATTCCTGCCTTCCAATACATAATGAATTAAGCTAATCCACTGAATCATTAAGGGTATTTCGTAAAATGTTATTTGACGACGACGGAATAAATGAAATTTTGTCCATCGTGATTATACACTGTTACAATTTGAAAACTTACAATGTGCTATACAAGATGTTTCCAAATGAGTGCAAAAGTTTTTGCAGGTGATTCCTTGTAGACAATTAAAGGGCGCCTTTCATGTAAAGAAAACCTCTTAGGCCTGCCTTTGAAGAGTTGCACGTATACAAAAGTAAAAAAAAATGTTTTCTTTTGCTTTTGTGAAATTGTTGAAGAGTTGAAGAAATGACATTTCGTGGGCGTATCCTACCAATGAAAAGGCTAACCTTTCTTTTGATATCAAATTCATTTGGATTGGATAAAGATTGCTTTATATTTTAAAGGAAGAGAAATACCATTCCAGTTACTTCGATTATCTGTGGAAAGCATCGTGATGTAGCTACATAGAATCAAATGTCCTCTAGAAGCCTGTCTCTGTTTGAAATCGATACGACGACCCGTTTTTGAGTTATCGACTCTTTTACCAAAAAAACCGTCCCAAATAAGATCGCGCTCATGGCCTCTTCAATGAAAAACCTTGCGTATTTGTTTGTTTTCGACTCATCAAGCTTTAGTAAATGTTCGTACTAAAATTGTCATTAGTCTATCGACTATTCGTACCAATAATCTTTTCGTGACAAATAAGTTCAATATTGGATCAAAGAAGTGAGGCAGAGTCGCAAACATGCACATTCATCGTCTTTCCCGAGAAAAATTTCTGACGAATGTGCCATCTCAAAAATGGAGCATTCTGAAAATCTGAACAGTAATAAGTGTAGTTATTTTTGTAACTTCCATTCCTTCTACTATCATTCGCTGTTTTTATGTTTCGATGTTGTGAAATCACGGCAGCAAGATCATATAAATTCATTGGAATTTCTCGTATAAATCTTAAGTTGTGTCTTGAAAGCTGTTTACAACTGTTTCATTCACGATCCCGGCCTTTCCGAATCGTGGCAGCATTCATCTTTTTTTAGAGTAACTATACTCAGAAATAGTCAATACGGAGAGAAAATTTCGGAGAAAAATAAATGACTGTGTGTGGGAAAGCATATTCGCTGTTAATTTTTATGTATCTAAATAATGTTTGAGGAGGACTTGATGTTGTATACAGAGTGGTCCATGGAAACTATTTAGTCGAGTTCCAGAGTTTTTTACATCAATAATTAATGATATGCTTTGACTCATCCAATTTTGTTTCTAGGAAGACATTTTTTTTTCTAGCTAGTATTTCAAATCTTATGAATTGAAAATAGAATAAACGTTGATAACATTTTTCAAACCAAGCTTTTATTTCATGAACTATAAAATAATAATAATGGTATGAAAAAGAAAGATCTAAAATTGTTAATATTTCTTAAAAGTTTGAGCCCTTCTCTCAAGTGTAATGACGTTTCAAGTCTGAAGGTTTCCAGACAATATTTGAATTTTAAAAAGTTATGTGTTTTTCATACACTGAATATAATTTTTTAATTATAGTTCAATAGTTTATAAATAAAATCTTACTTTTGAAAAGAATACTTACGTTTTTTATTCTCTACTTTTTCGCATTAGAATTTGTATGATTAGCTCTCTTGATGGGTGCGCCAGGTGCCCATAGGTTTGTACATTAGTGGCATGCATATGTTTGCTACTTCTTGCCATCTGATTCTCTTGCTACAAAAATTATTCGACGGTCCGGTTTTTCATTATTTTTACAGATTTTTTAAATTTTGTTTTTACAGATTTTTTCGAGAAGAGGATGATCAAGCCCTTCGATAGACTTGATTTTTGCCGTTATTTTCTATGTTCGAAACCGTCAGAAAATTTTCTGAGAACCTTCGCCTCCTCTATCTAGCCGTCAGAAATTTTAAGAAATTTTTGTATTGTCATCAGTTTTTGACAAATGTCGACGGAAAGAAAAGTCATCGTCCGCATGCAATGAAACGAGATCGAAATCTCCTAGCCCAGAAAAAAAAAACAACGAGGTCGTTTCACTAGAAGAGACATCAGAAGGTCACCCACACTAGTAGCAAGACGTCGAACGCCTGGGAGAAGTTTTTTTCCTAGCAGGAAATTATCAATTCGTCGATGTTAGGAGGCACGTATCGACTTTCATTATCAGTATTTTGTATTTATCATCAATATTATTGTTTGGCGAGGCTGGCCATCATCCGAAATGCCGGTAGTTCTGCGTAGAACCTTTCTCCTCCCCGTTGTCAGGTCGATCTCGTGAGTACTCCTGATTTTTTGATGATTCCCTGGAGATTTCTCATGGGATTTTCCTATGGGATGATATCTTCTGCACTACATTTTCCTCATCCATCCTTATGCTAGCCAAAGCTTCGCATTCAAACTGTTTGAGGAAGACTGTTTCGTCCCTCTCATCACAGAACGTGCATGGTCTGGAGTCTTGGTGTTTCTCCAGCAGATGCAGATGTTTTCTCAGATGACAGTGCCTGTCAAGAGTCCTACCACCTTCGTGAGCGAGTTCTGTCTCAGTTTGAGGAGGTACCTTGATAGCCGGTCGGTTGGCTTCATCATCATCATTTTCCCGTGAGAATTGTCTGATGGAAGAAAACTTGAATGACCGCTTGGCCTTTATTGCCTCATGACTGTCCAAGAAAATGACTATGGGTTTCTAGGAGTCCTTCTCAAAATCTCTGTGGTGCAAACGAAAATAGCCATAACCTTTGCGTAGATTATAGAGTACCGAGACTTATATTAACTAATGTTCAGTCATTGTCTCTGCTCGTATATTCTATCCCCTACCCTATTGCTTGTCTAAAGCTGGATTTATAAACTTGCCGTTCGCCGTTGACGTTGGCGTTCGCGCTGGCGTCCGACTTAAAATGCATTTAACTCGAACGTCAGCCCAACGGCGAACGGCAACGCCGACGGTAGATATAAAAGGTCTCACGGATTTCTGTACTTTTAAATGGGAACGCCAGCGCGAACGCCAACTCCAACGGCGAACGGCAAGTTTATAAATCCAGCTTTAGAGCCATCCCAACACCAGATTTGAACTCCTGACAGCATAGGTAGGGCCCTTGATGTGACTTCTCCATTTCGTATGATGGTGGTGTAATTTCCATCAAATGAGTAGGTTGGAGTCATGTTGTCCGGCGAAATCTCAGATGTGTCAATTCTCATGATTTTCATTATTTTGTAGTGGCCTAGGTTGTTACTCCTTCATTGGCCTAGGCATTTTATTCTGTTCTCGCCTCTGCTTCAATATGCACATGCAGAGGAGAAAGGTTCGGGATCAACTCCAGGATAGTAGTCGATGTGTTAGACATTGCACCATTGACTCCAAGCAGGGTCAGTCTTCGCAAACTTTCCTGCCTTCCTCTGGTTGTTACTTGTTCTATCTTTGACCACCACAGCTCCAAAGCGATTTGTTTGGTCCTAGTCCCTATGTTTTGCTTAAGGAACACCTTGCTATGATTATTGATGTCATTGCACCTGTCAGCACTTTTTCCATATGTTTATTCTAGGTGAGCTTAGATTCTAGGTTCAACCCCAAGTATTTCCACTCCCCTGACATCTGTAGGCTATCACCAAATATTCGAAGAGCTATGTAGGTCTCTAGGTTTCTTTTTCTAGTGAAATGAACAATAGTGTTTTTTGGTAGTTGACCTTGCTCTCATAAATCACGTCTGTATGCCTGTGAGTGCTGATTGCATCAGATCCCACACAGATTCCTTCATACTTACCGTCAACCCTTATGACAATATCGTTAGCGTAGTCCTGGATATACTCCCTTCCTCGGTTTAGGTCTATAAGGAAGCTGTCTACCACAAGCAGAGCTGTCCCAAAGCACTGTGCTTAGTGCTCGTGAAAGTGCTTAAAGCATTTTAGTGCTCCCGAGCATTTTTTGGATTCAGTGCTAGTGCTTAGTGCTGCCGAGCACTGCGGTGATCGGGAGCGCACTTTTCTGGATTACTAAGCACTTAGCCTTTTCTCAGCTATGCATGGATCTATGAATGTTGTTGAAAATATAAAACACGGTCAGGGGCACCCCCACCCCCAAAAACTACTGATTGCGGCTTTATATTATGCATATTCTAGGTTCGAGGGCTCAGTCTTGACATAAATTTAGTTAAAAGTGTTTATAGCGTTCGGAGTGAATATAACAACATTCTTTTTCATTTGAAGCAAATTATTCATTAGAGCTGATTAATATAAAAAAAATGAATTAATGAAACTAAAAAATCTGACTACGGTTTAAACTAAAATGCAAAAAACAAGTAATATAATAATCTTTTCATAAAGAAAAAAATGGAAGTGGCCGAGACCCATTTTATTTCTATAGATTTCCTTAAGCAAATAGGTCCCGGCTGCTTCCAGTTTTTATTTGAATTGAAAAGATATTACTTCTTTTTTGATTTTTATTTTAAACCTCAGTCGGGTTTTTTGGTGTATTTATTTTCAGCTTTTTAGAACACAATTATTATGTTGTATCAAGACGGTCAATTCGGCGCAAAAATTCCGCTATTTTGATTTTTCATAATTTCAATATAATAAGTGTCACTTGCGGTATCAAGACCAGCCAGATAATGATATATTATGCTGACTCATTTTCTCTTTTCTGGGATTTTAATCAATGAAAATTATGTCAGTGTTGAGCAGAAAAAAATTAAATTTAAAAAATCTAACGCTTATGAATATGAACATGTCATTTTCTCGATGTGACTAGTTCTGCCTGTCTAGCGTCTACCGATGGTAATCAAAATTACATTCCTATTTCATTCTTATGGCAGCACGCTCTGACATGAATGAAATATACTATACAATGGTGCTTTCTGTCTGAAAACTGCCGAACTAAGAAATCAGTGAGAATGTTGGTAAGGTAGGAACTATTTCGCGCCGCTCTATATTTCAATTTGGCTATTCGCAGCCCATTTTGGAAATCAAATAAATCTTCTAAACGACATTGTCTGGATATTCTCTATCAGTTGGAAATTGCCGTGTTTTTATGGGTCTTTCTATTGAAATAGAAGAAAAGCAATTATTGACTCATTTCCCTCAATTGCCGAACACAAAAATCTCAATTTTCGATATCAAATCAATGTCAATATATTCAATAAGTACTCCAATCCTTTCTGAGTTCACCTACCGAATTTGAGTTTTCCAAGTGAAACCGTTTCCAAATGCAATATGAGCTTGGAATACACGAAATTATACTTCCACCTTAACGGTCTCGTCCTTTTGAAAAGTGCTTAGTGCTCGCTGAATCGAATTACTTTTTGAAAGTGCTTAGTAATCGCGAGCACTTCATGAAGTGCTTAGTACTCGAAGCACTTTTTGTCAGTGCTCGGCACAGCTCTGACCACAAGGTTTCACAAAATTGGGGCAAGTACTCCCCCCTGAGGGCAGCCCTTAGTGTCTTTTAACTCCATGGTGTCTCCGAATAAGCTCTTGTATTAGCGAACTCTTGAAAAGAAACCATTCCAAGCTTCAAGAGAACCACTTTCATAGGATGCGAAGCGTACATGAATTTGGGCATTAACAAAATAAAAAATGTTTTTCTTCATTTCAGAATCGATTTCCTGCATTTTCCCGAGAAAAATATATAAATACAATTATAGCCATTAAGAAAATCAAATTTGCTGAATGAAGATATCAATGAATTTTGAAGACCTTCATTTCACTAATCCGATCCTTCAATGGACACCTCGTCAAGAAGAAAACTTTTCATTCAGCTTATTTGTTCTCCTCAAATTCCTGTCATAGTTGTTCTTGGTCTTTGGAAGCTTCAGGAGATAATACGATTCATTGCCAAATCTTTTATAACCCTCTCTATTCAAAAATAACTTGAGTCACGACCAACATTTTCCAAATAAAAATTTCCTAACTTATTGGCCTAAAGATTTTATAAATAGAGTAAGTTTCAAGTCATCACGATCGTCTTAAACTCAGTGTGACATTCCGGAAGTAAAACTCTGTCGGTACTAATGCTTGACAAATTTTACTTGTCAGCTATGTTTAAAATCCCATTAGGAAAATTTGAGATCTGAAGACGCTGGCATATTTTCGCACTTTCCAAATATTTTAAGTTAATCTAGCGAGCGAACATCAGTAGGATTGCTTTTGGTAAAGCTTTCTGGACCAGTTAATTCTCAGCTGTGTATTCATAAAAAAATTAATGATTGATTACATTGGGAGTCGCCACCATGTATTTCATTGTTATCATTGCACTGAGGCAATAAAACAGTGGAGAATTGTTTACTGTTCTCCCCGAATGCCAAGAATGTGTTGACAGCAGATTTCAGTAGGAATATATAAAATATTGACTCATTTCCGTGAGACACGTAATGAAATTCACTTATTAGACGGAGAACAAAAATATGGAATCCAAATGAGATGATTACTTGTAATCTGACATTTTTCCACTCATCTCAGTAGATATTATACAGGGTGAACTCAGACCAATTAGGAAAATAAAATGTATAATTTCAGCAATCCTTCTTGACCTAAATGATTATTCTGTTCGCCAACCTGAAAAAGATGCGCTACTGAACCAAACGGAAGGTAGTAAAACCTATGGGTCGAATGTAGTAGATAGATAGAATAGAGGTACCTATGTGTGCGGACGAAACAAAACTGGAAGATGAACTGAACCCTGAGGTACATCATATTTTATGTAACGGCTATCGGAAAATTTGTCTGTTCAAACAATCTGAGATCTTTGACTCAAATTAGATAGGATATTTGAGACCACTACACTCATATATTTTTAGTTTGCGCAAAAGATTTCAGTGATTTACGCAGTCGAAGGCTTTCGACAAATCACAGAACACTGCAACACTCAATTCCTTCCGATAAGTTCGGTATACATAATATATGCAAAAAGGAAAAGATGGCAATCGTTCTTGTTTCCGTTCTCAATATCGATTTTTTTTCATTCTAGAACTTAGAATTCACTATATATAAGGAACCCGATCAAATGATTCAGAATTATTGAGGCATTGTTTAAAAAGCAATTGAAGTTAGTTGATAGACAGTTGACAAGTATTTTAAGTGTGTTTTTGAACTATCAAGTTAATTAGAGGTTGATGGCGTAAAGCTGATTTTTGGCTTGGGATAATAAAGTTCGTTCGTTACCCAACAAGTGTTACCAGAAAGGTAAGAATATTATACAGTGTGGCCCTAGATTAGTTGGGCAGTTGAATATATTTGAACCAACATGAATTTTTGAAATATTATGATATCATACGGCAGTATGAGTTCTATCTTCAGAAATGACTTTCATTTATATGAAGAGCGCAAGAAAGGCTCATGAATCCGAACATATTTCAACATAATATGTCTGAATTCTCATGCATTTAGGCTATCAGTATTTCATTTATGGAAATAGGAGAAGGCGGTTCCAAGTTACACCAGTTTTTCATTGAATGCAGAGACTTTTTTAAGGAAAATCCATTACCAGTATGTACTACGAATTAATGTAATTTGACAAAAAATCATTAATTTTTCATATCTTTCTTTTGATAACCATATAATGGGGGTTCTGAAAAATAATTGGTTCACCATCTTTGGGAGTCCGCCATTTGGATTTAGAATGATGTCACTACCATGCTTTGTCATCCAAACCAAACGTGTATGCAAAATTTTAACTGAATCGGTTGGTGATAACTGGTTTAAAATCCAGTTGCAAGATTTGACCCACACGAACACCACGGCAAGTTAAATAAAAGATTGTATTGATAATAAAAATCATTTTAACGAATAACCAGGCATAACATTAATATGAATGTTCAAATTACGTTTCTTTTTCTGCAAGACACATTTTAAAATGTTTCATTACATATGATGTCTTGTAACGTTCTGCAACAGTTATACTTTGACAAACCCTCAAAACTATTTTTGAAATTTTTCCATTGTCATTGGTTGAATAAATTGAGTAATTACAAGTATGAGATGAAATAATGAAAAAAAGTTCGAAATCAAACTGCTCGAATCAATAAAACTGATTTACCCTGTGTAATGAAGTGAATGAAAATACAGCAGATTGGTATCTCGTTCTCAGAGCATATCGTTGAAAAGAGGAAAGTCATTACTTCGTTGTAGAACGTTCAAGGAAGTGAAACTGGAAATTCAGAAGATTCGAAAGTTATTAGAAGTGGAGGATTGCACTTGTTTGCATAAACATGAATCACAAAAAAAATAATATCCATTATCATACAGGTTGTCCAACATCGAAAAAAGAATTGAAAAAAGAAAACCCAACTTGAAAACCTGTGCTTCTCTTCAGATGAGTAGCTTAACTATCGACAATATTTTGGTCAAGTTCAGTTATATAACTTTTTGTACGCCTATTTATCAATACAAGAACTCTTAAATATTGTTAATTTCGGAAAGAGATGAATATATTTCCAATATGATAAGTTTCACCTCCTTGAACATACTTCAATTAATTCATTTTCGATATTCTAATTATTCGTGATATGCTTTGGAAACTCAAAGAGCAAGTTACCAGTCTGTTTTATATTTTCATTCATGTTATTTATTTCATTTATAGTTATCATTTATAAGATTGTGTGCCTTGTCCATTTGATTATTTGTTTTATTAAAGATACACTAGAGTTAAAATTCCTATCGATTTAAGAGATATTCAACTGGTCTAGGGAGATACTGAATATCAATCAATATATGAGTACATTATTTTTGGAAAGACACATAAGAGAAGGATTGGTTTATATTAGTTCAATACATAATTTTTACTAGCATTCTTGAGCTACGATTTGATAATTACTTTTTTCAGATAATCTGAAAACAATCCACTTCCTAAAGACAAGTTGACCAGGTGGGTGAGGACTAATTCAATATTCCGATAAAATCGCTAAATGAATTAATTAATTGCTTTGGAATTTAAAATTAAATCATTTTCACTCCGGACGAGAATATTATATAATTTTGTTTCTTGTTTGTTTTTACTTAATTCATATGAGAAAATATTTAATATATAGATATTGTTATTTATTGTCAGATCAATTTTATTCAGTTTGAGTTACTATTTTTGAAAGCACTATTCACATCACAACTGTTTATACATGTAGACAATAAGGGTATTCACTTAATGAACTTTTACAGATCATAAAAATGTTTTATTAAAGAAAATTGTTACAATACATGTGTTCGTGCAATCTATTTTCGAGGATTACATGAGAAAATAACCCCTTGATAGTACTCGTAATTTATCCAGCGTTGCGTGATTGATTCGTATTTTAATCGATCATTGTTACCTTCACGCAAAGTTTCGATAGGAACGAATATACTTTCTATTGGTATTGAGTTAGAACTATGGCAATTTTCAGCAAATATATTATATCAAATCTATACAAAGGATCATTCAACCAATAAATAATGATTATGACACAGGATTATTATAATTATACTCATATTAATACTCGTATATTAATGGCACCAGAGAGCTTACCCACTTAACCAGTTATTCATGGTTTGGTTTATCTTGATTGCAATTTATGTTCATTTCCTATCGGTTAGCACACGATAGACTAAAAATTCGCAATTAGGGGTTTTTGACTATAAGAGTAGAATCGACTACTATCGATGCGAATATTTTGAGACCAACATGAACTGGGAAGGCAGAAGACGATTGTGCAGATATTAACAATCGTAACAATGAATAAATGTTTACTGCACTATATCACTACCTCAGATATTTCACAAAAACTGAAATTTTCAGTTCAACAAAAACAACAAACATACAATTTTATAAATTTGATAGAAATAGGAACGAGATAATTGGAGAAATGATGTATTAAAATAAAATGAACCAAATTTTAGAAATTGTTTCCTCCACCTTGTCTTCTGCTCGTCGGCAGTGTGAGCAATCATCTGGGCATGGTCGGCACGACAGGTAATCTGCATTTTTATGGCTACTCCGCGCTTGATTTTCGATCTAGAAGTCAAATTTTTTGAGTCTCTCGATCCAGAGTGCTATCTGATACTAGGGGTCTTTGAACTGTAAAAGCCATTTATCCGTTGCATGGTCAGTACCCAACAGGAACCCCCTCCTATATACATATTTGTAGAAGTGTTCTACTCCTTCGACAACTGCCAACAGTTCACGCCTGGTGACATAGTAATTGCGCTCTGGTTTACTAAGGGTCTTGCTGAAAAAACCAATGACCTACTCCTGACTCTTCTATCTCTTTTTTGAAAGCAACATGTCTGACGTTGTTTACAAATATCAATGCCCGAGTCCTGTTAAAAAAGGACACTGTCGGATATTTCCGTTTGTACTCATTGATCAGGTTGGAATTCCGTATTTTATTCACTCTTAACTTGGCCATCATGTTTGTTTACGTCCATTTACGACTTATTTATCGCCTTGTCAAATCAAACTATGAGCGTCGCAGCAAGGTAATAATGGCATAAAACATATTTAATTGGAGGCATAAGATGTCCGGAGGACTGCTCATTGCTAATATCCTATACAATAGGAAAAGTTGGATCGAAAATCCATCAGAAAACAACTACTTTCCTGGCTAATGCCACGACGAACATTGAATTACATCTGATGAAATTTCCGTGCAGAGTTCCTACAAGGTTATCTCTGCAATTGCTTGGTTGCATGGGAATGATCATAGAAACATTCGGACCACCTATATATCGATTTCGGAGTGTTGCTCCTCATCAGTATAGGGTAGGTCTAGCAGTCAATAACTAATGACTGCAACGAATGAATCGACGACCATTCCCATTTAAAGACCGAAACTGAGATCGCGCCCGCACAGTGGATTAACTCCAAACTGCGAGCGCCATCCCAGCGCCGGAAGTCCAACCAAGCAATATCCGTGCTCCACGATCGTCAAGACCGTATATGAAACGGAAAAGAAATCTGTAGTTCACAATGAGCTTATGACAAGAGGCATAAGATGTCCGGAGGACTGCTCATTGCTAATATCCTATACAATAGGAAAAGTTGGATCGAAAATCCATCAGAAAACAACTACTTTCCTGGCTAATGCCACGACGAACATTGAATTACATCTGATGAAATTTCCGTGCAGAGTTCCTACAAGGTTATCTCTGCAATTAGCAATGAGCAGTCCTCCGGACATCTTATGCCTCTTGTCATAAGCTCATTGTGAACTACAGATTTCTTTTCCGTTTCATATACGGTCTTGACGATCGTGGAGCACGGATATTGCTTGGTTGGACTTCCGGCGCTGGGATGGCGCTCGCAGTTTGGAGTTAATCCACTGTGCGGGCGCGATCTCAGTTTCGGTCTTTAAATGGGAATGGTCGTCGATTCATTCGTTGCAGTCATTAGTTATTGACTGCTAGACCTACCCTATACTGATGAGGAGCAACACTCCGAAATCGATATATAGGTGGTCCGAATGTTTCTATGATCATTCCCATGCAACCAAGCAATTGCAGAGATAACCTTGTAGGAACTCTGCACGGAAATTTCATCAGATGTAATTCAATGTTCGTCGTGGCATTAGCCAGGAAAGTAGTTGTTTTCTGATGGATTTTCGATCCAACTTTTCCTATTGTATAGGATATTAGCAATGAGCAGTCCTCCGGACATCTTATGCCTCTTGTCATAAGCTCATTGTGAACTACAGATTTCTTTTCCGTTTCATATACGGTCTTGACGATCGTGGAGCACGGATATTGCTTGGTTGGACTTCCGGCGCTGGGATGGCGCTCGCAGTTTGGAGTTAAACCACTGTGCGGGCGCGATCTCAGTTTCGGTCTTTAAATGGGAATGGTCGTCGATTCATTCGTTGCAGTCATTAGTTATTGACTGCTAGACCTACCCTATACTGATGAGGAGCAACACTCCGAAATCGATATATAGGTGGTCCGAATGTTTCTATGATCATTCCCATGCAACCAAGCAATTGCAGAGATAACCTTGTAGGAACTCTGCACGGAAATTTCATCAGATGTAATTCAATGTTCGTCGTGGCATTAGCCAGGAAAGTAGTTGTTTTCTGATGGATTTTCGATCCAACTTTTCCTATTGTATAGGATATTAGCAATGAGCAGTCCTCCGGACATCTTATGCCTCTTGTCATAAGCTCATTGTGAACTACAGATTTCTTTTCCGTTTCATATACGGTCTTGACGATCGTGGAGCACGGATATTGCTTGGTTGGACTTCCGGCGCTGGGATGGCGCTCGCAGTTTGGAGTTAATCCACTGTGCGGGCGCGATCTCAGTTTCGGTCTTTAAATGGGAATGGTCGTCGATTCATTCGTTGCAGTCATTAGTTATTGACTGCTAGACCTACCCTATACTGATGAGGAGCAACACTCCGAAATCGATATATAGGTGGTCCGAATGTTTCTATGATCATTCCCATGCAACCAAGCAATTGCAGAGATAACCTTGTAGGAACTCTGCACGGAAATTTCATCAGATGTAATTCAATGTTCGTCGTGGCATTAGCCAGGAAAGTAGTTGTTTTCTGATGGATTTTCGATCCAACTTTTCCTATTGTATAGGATATTAGCAATGAGCAGTCCTCCGGACACCTTATGCCTCTTGTCATAAGCTCATTGTGAACTACAGATTTCTTTTCCGTTTCCATATTTAATTGGCATTCCGTATCGACCTTCTTAGTGGTATTAAATGAGTTGGCTTTTAATGAATCTGTTCATTTGTATCCCGATTTTTAGGCAAAGATACACTATTCATTGAAATAGCTGTAAAAAAACTTTTTTACTATGTTCTAAGCTTACATCCGACTATCATAACAATAACATATCTCCCCCTCCGAACTCGGAGGTTACCTCTCACCCAAAAACTATTACAAAGGATAGTGATATGCATCGCTCATAACAACGTGTGTTGTGCATGTAGAAATGGCACCTCTATATCTTTTATTGCTCGGAGCTCTTGCCCCTCCTGGATCTGAGACAGGAGAGCTTCAATTTCCACGTTGCTGGCGACCGTGTCCAAAAGGAATTTTCCATTCGGTAGGGAATAGATCAGAACTAGTGCTTTGATCAAAGCACATTTCAGGTTCCTGAACGACTCTTGGCATTCCTCAGACACCAAAACTATGTTTTTCTTCCATAAGTGTTGTCAATGGTTGAGAGATATTAGCAAACCCCAGCACATACCGGCGATAGTAGGTGCATGGACCAAGAACGTCAAACTCCGAAGCTGGTGTCTTTCTTTTGGAATGGGCCACTCCTTTACTGCTTCGATCTTCCACTAATTTACTGGGACTCCTTTTCCAGAAATAACGTGGACGAGATATTGCACTTGTTTCTAGAATAGATGGCTCCTCTTGGGGCTCAGTTTCAATCAGGATTTTCTCAGCCGCACTGTGGTAAAGAAGTGTTGTTGAATTTGTAGCATTGTCATTTATGGTATGGAATTTTGAATTGAGGTGCAGGATCTTCTGCGGAATGAGTTTTCATTTTGCAAAAGTATACAGTCATAATCGTTGGACAAATTGGATGGAGATAATCATGGCGAAATTAATTCAAAGAATTGAAATACTCACTGTTGCTGGCAATAATATTTACGAACTTTGCATTTAGGTATATATGAATAAATAGAACTTCGCAACCAACCAGCATCAGAACATGACTCGTTATAGACATTTTCTGATACCCAATACGCATCAAACTACTTTATACCTTAAAGGTCATCTTTATCTTGGTCCCAAACTTTTTAATACGTTTGCAGATTATATCAACAATGCACCAAATATGGGTGTTTTTAAATCGAGATTAAAAACTGACCAAGTCGAAAATAATTGATACACTCTCGATGGATTGTAGTATTCGATTTTAAAAAGTATACTGTTTCTTTACAAATTTCATCTATTTTTTTGTTGCTTGGTATTTATTTTCATGATAAATGTATGTTTTTAATTTCTGTCTTTTTACACATTTTATATTTATTCTTGGTTATTCGTATTTTTTTGTGATATAATATGTTTGTTTTTTGCGATATTTTATACGGACATCAATCATATCAAGTATTTCGTGGCGCTTTCCTTGTTACCATATTTATAGAAATCTTTTCTACTTTATACTCAACCCTAGATCACACCGTGGGGTCACCGGTGACCCAACGGTTTACATAATTGCATAGAGCATAGAGGTCACCTATCTGTAAATTTCGGTAGCTTCATTATTCGATTTGTTTCACTGATGTAAGTATGCACTTCGCGATTATCCAATCACTTGAGTCATTTCATTATGGTTCGTTTCGTATAAGACCCCACAGTATTATTGACGTTATTTAATTTTTTATGTGAGTTGACTGAATTTATTGAATTTAGTCATCTCAACCGATTGTTTCTTGACTAAAATAATCAAAATGGACACAAATAAGCGCTTCCAAATTGAAACAAAGCTCTGAAACCCTCTATAAGAGGATTACAGTGAAGGTGAGCCAGAAAGGGAATTGCAGAGTGAATATGAATATTTTGTGATTTTCTACAAGTCCGATGAAGATGAAATATATAAAGAATTTGGTTTGGAAGATACTTCATAACAACCCACCACTGAAAACAGTAAGAAAGCATCTGAATAGACCAGCACTTCAAAAGAACATTTTGTTACAAGAAAGAAGAACTTATGTACTTAACATTGTCATGACATATGTGACGATTACAAATAGTAAAGTGCTGCTGGTATTTATTTATTATCTTATGTACTACAGTTAAATTATTTTATGTCGTTAAGGTACCTGAAAATACATATCCATTCAAAAAAAAAATCATTCTTAGTTTTGTATGATTTTAGAGATAAATACTATGTTTACAGAGTTTATGAGAAAATAAATTTTAAAATTTTTGTGAATTGAGTTTTATTTTTACCATTTGCTCCATCAGAAACCCCATTGTCCATGGGGTCACATAGGACCTCACAGCGTGATATTTGCCGTACATTAGTCAAAGTGTGGTTCTCACTGAAAAAAAAAATTGTCACGGTAACCATATACTTCTGTCAGTATAGGCACAACCATATATATATATATATATATTTACACTAACCATCTCGAAATTGTTAAGTGAACATGGTTGAAGTAACGAAACAAAAGATGATCAAAACGCCGTTAAATAAAAAAGATTTCAGAGTTGTGGGTTTGAACCGTCGATTTATATAATATATATATATATATATATATATATATATATATATATATATATATATATATATATATATATATATATAAACACGGACTTGGCTGAGCTTAAATCAGTAATTTGAGAAATAAAAAACAAAAATTCCTCAGGTGAAGACCACTTATCAGCCAAACTATTATCACAATTACCTCATGAAGCCCTAAGTGCCCTAGCTGTGACCATTAACAAGTCTTTTGCCACAGGTATTTTTCCCTCCAGTCTAAAGACCTCAATAGTTATACCACTGCACAAAGGTGGTGCCACTGATGATCCTAACAACTTGAGGCCAATCTCACTACTATCAACTCTGTCCAAAATCAATGAGAACCTAGTAAAACGTCGGATAAAGGGTTTCTTGCAGAGACATGATATATTGGCGGCTGAACAGTTTGTTTTCCAAAACAAAAAGAGTACGAATGATGCAATCTTTGATTTTCTTGAAAGAGTATATATGAGCCTAAACGAAAAAGAATCGGCTGCAGCAATTTGGGTTAAGTGGAAGAATATTTTTGGTTATGTCTAGTACATGATCAGAAATAAACTTCGCCCTTTATGGTCAATATGTTGAATCTATGTCACTAAAACCGCATGCATGTAAACTCTTACTTGGCTATAATAAAGACGATTATTATTATTATTATTATTATTATTATTAATATTCCTTGACCTTTCTAAGGCCTTTGACTGTGTAAGTCATTAAGTACTCTCAAAAAAGCTCATACATTACGAATTTCGCGGCAAATCTCTAGACTGGACCAGATCTTACCTCACTGATCGAAATCAAAGAGTACTATTAAACAATGTTAGTTCTGATAGGGAAAAAATTGTACGTGGAGTTCTCCAGGGTTCAGTTTTGGGCCCTATTCTATTTCTGCTCTACATTAACGATATGGCCAACCTAGATATTTCCGGACATCTTACATTATTTGCTGATGATACCACGATTCTCTGGCACAATGAAGATCATGATGCTCTGGTTCGAACTATTTCTGTTGACGTAGAAAAAATCAAAAAGTGGTGTGAGGCTAACCTGCTGACATTAAATGTTACAAAAACAAATCTGGTCACTTTCAAGATGGATCTAGAACAAGTACCTTTAGGATCTCAAGTAATTAAAAACAAGCCCGAAACAAAATTTCTTGGGGTACAAATTGACCACAATCTGAAGTTCGAAGCTCATATAACGGCTCTAAAAAAAAGTTGTCCTCTGGTTGTTACGTTGTAAATATTATATCTCGCGAACTCGGATTGGCACCTTCCTTAACTGCATACTACTCATTTATTGAGTCCCACCTACGGTATGCAATTCAATTCTGGGGTTCTTGCAGTCAAGTTTTATTCCAAAGTGTTTTCGTCCTCCACAAACGAGCTTTAAAATTTATCTTCAAAGTGAAGATGCGTGAATCGTGCAGGCCAATTTTCGTCAGTGAAAAAATATTAACTCTTTATGAAATTTTCATTTTAGAGACAGCTTGCTTGATGCACAAATACAGGGAGAAATTCATTAACTCAAACACGAAGCGATTTACACGTCAGGAAAAAAAACGTACCCTCCCTCTTACCACTTCAACTCTCACGAAACAGTCTTTGATTTACAGAAGCAAGCAAATTTACAATCACTTACCTAATCAAATCAGAGACATTAGCGACATGAAGTATTTCCGAAGATCAGTTAAAATACTTCTGATCGGGAAATGCTTCTATAATTTAGAGGAGTATCTTGCATATGCATTCTAGTCGTTCTATACTTAATACTTGATATTCAATATTCTGTTTTTGATGATACTGTGATATTATAATATATTTTACATGTTATTTTGTTTTATGTCCTTTTTGTAACTTTTAGGTTTTAAATAGTTTTATCTTTATGGGAGATTTTCTCCTTAGGCTAATAGGTTGAGAATTATCTGTGTAATACTTTGACTTTGTCGACAAATGTTTTCATTTAGACAATAAAGTTTATTTATCTATATATCAATCTATTGTTTAGTAGCGAACAACAAATTCAAATTGAAAATTCAAAAAGGGTTTATTGGATTAAATAATATAAAATAAAAGCACATAGAATGGGGTAATGGAAGGAACTCAAAATGCTTGGAGTGATGGGTCGAAATCCTGCCCGTCTGGAGTATCCAGGGGCGGGACAGACCACCACACACTGCCCGAGGGCAGCCCCACGATGTTATCTGGGTCTTTACATCTATAGCCGGTTTAGTAGTAGTAGTAGCATGTCAGCCTATCTCCCCATAGTTATATAGGCCTTGTTGTTGAATTGTGTATGAGACATCAGACTATTAGTGTCATTTCTAATGGGTTTTTCTTGGATTCCCGGAAAAGCGACGAAAAAATCGGGTAAGTAGCGAACAACACGAACCATAGGGCCACGGGGGTTTCGTAGAACGTCATGTAAAAATGTGTTGACTATACGATTGAATGATAAGAACGTGTGAATTATAATATGGAGAAACGATAATGAATGATTGTGGATGAAATATTTGCATCGTCTTCACTTGATGGAAATCCTTTGTATATAACACTAAGGTAAAACACGATTAATTTCCACAGAATTTATTATACTCGCGACATGTTTCACTACATTGTAGCTTTATCAAGCGATTTTGGCATCATAACTAAACGAGGGATTGTCTTCTACTTTTTCAATTAATTTTTCATCCTCGCTTACAATAATAGGTATAGTATCTATAGCTGAATTTCTCAGTTTTCGATAGTGATAACAAGGTATGTGAAAATTTGTTCGACAACATTTGTTCGACAGAAATTTGTTCGACAGCATTTGTTCGTAAAATATTTGTACGAGCGGAAGTTTGTTCGAACGGAAATTTGTTCGACCAGCTCTTGTTCGACCTACACTTCGTCGAAAATTTGAGAATTTTATTTTAAAAAAGCAGCAATGCAACAAAGTAAGAAATGTTATGAGATAGCAGTTACCCAAACTAAAAAAAATTAAATAACATCTAAGACAATAATATTCTGACCAATTATAACCTTCCAACTTGCGAGCTAGGTTAATTCGTTTAGGTTAGATCAGAATAATAATTGGACGGGATAATTTTGCATAAGGTTATTATTGTGTGATGATACTATTGGAGGGAGGATTTTTGGCAGGATATTTTTGGGCGGGATATTTAGTCGTAACATTTACCATCAAAACTATTTTCACTTATATTCGAAAATTTGTCGAACAAATTTATGTTCGAATAAATGCGAGTCGATTAACTTTCCTCTCGAACAAATTACGAGGGTGCCAAATTTCCGTTCGAACAAATGCTGTCGAACAAATTTCCGTCGAACAAATGCTGTCGAATAAATTACACCAAACCTGATAACAAGACAATTATTGCTGAAATAAATTTTAGTATTCGGTTGGATTTTTTTGTCTAAACTATTTAATAACATTGTGTAATCAATTGAACTGTATCATCAAAATAACAATATTTCTATAACAATTTGCACATTGTTCTTGTAACAATGAAATATTGTTCTTTCAACTGGAATGTATTGTCACACTAACAATCTTTCGATAACAATTTCCATATCTGTCTTGCCTTCACGGTACTAATTCTTGAGTGGATTCGTTTTGATTTCGAGAGCTCCATAAATACGTTCTGATGAGTGCGTGAGCACGAAACAGCTGTCAAGGTTGGAACTCTCGGAATTAAAACGAAATGTACCCTATTTTCACTTAGTCTGCTTGCGTTCCTCATAACGTACTAGAAACTTGATTGAACCTTGGGTTGGTCAGAACAACGAATTGTTGGCTGCCTGTCAATTTGTAGACAAACCTCTACTTTGGATTCCTTGATTCGTGTCAAATTAAGTTTCAACTAGTTGCTGTAGATGTCATAGGTAACTTTCTGCAATTTCCATATTATTCCTGTAGCAATGCAACAATCAGTAGTTTGGTAGAGCGTTCGCCTTTGGAGCGAAGGGTCGAGGGTTCAAAGCCTCGCATGGTCATCGGTATCGTGCATGGTGAGTGCTGCGTCTTCCCTAGCTTACACAAGTCTCTCGAATACTTCCGAGGGTTGCGCGTAGGGGTGCAATCGGTTGACGGAAATAACAATTTTTTTTAAATATTTCATTGAAAATTATTGCTAACCTAACAAGAAAATTATTAACCAAGTTGTTTTGTTATCACTTACAATATAATTTCTTTCAGTGTAGGGTTGAACAAGAGATACATTTTTATTATTATTATTCATTATTATTATTCGATACAAGTAAAACACTAGAATAGAAAGTAGTGCTCAATTACTCACTTCAGTGGGAAAGCTTCGATGGTGGGCAAATGTATGCATATACAAATGAAACTATTTTCATCATTCACGACCCTAATAAGTTGAGCTCGCAAGGCCTCGTTAAAATCATCATTCCTACCATACGTTGTTTAGATACACTCATTATGTAACTGAGTACTGACAGTACAAATAAACAAAAACACCGCATATCCTTTTCTATTGTCAACACATTGATATACAGAAAATGAGGTATTCAAAGAGCAGGGTGATTTTCTATTCCGATGGCTTTTATTGTTTGACAGGCAAAGCTTTGATTATTTTACGGGAAAATGATGCCTTTTCTCATCAAGAACAAACTGAAATACACTTCAAAGCATAATGAATAGTGCTGTCGAAAATTTAAAATATATGTTGATTGAGGTTTGGATAGGCGTTAAAGTAGGAGACGGAGATTTTCCAGACAACAATTTTTCATTATGTTATTGATCATTGAATAATTTTTTCTGACTCAAAACTGAAAGCACATACACCGGAAATTATTAATATTGACTATTTTACTTAAAGAAATTTCGACCATTGCTTATTCTCAAACAATCGATACAAATATTTAATAGACAAAATGCCGACTAGCAAATTTTTTGGGATCTTCTGTCCAGTAGTCAGTAGGTGACTAAATTTTGACCGATTGTAACTTTGATAGCAACCTGTTGTTCATTTTGTCAGACTGTTTCCAACGTCGGATTTCACAAGTTTTTGTGTTGATCCATAATTTTTATGCAGCTTACTCTTATTTATCATTATCATTCATCTATTTTTTTTACATCAGATATAAGCACAACAAATTTTCATGTCTTTTGAAATGCTTTTTTATTTTTTTTTTATTTTTACACGTTCGCTCCATCAAGACGCCAACGATTGACGCTTATTTCTATCATTTATCATATTTATCTATCTATTCATTTATTGTCAACAGGTAAACTTCATAACAGGAAATGTTTACAAAATAGTTGTAATAAACATTAATAATAATAATAATAAAGATAGGGGCGTGGCGCAGAGGTTAGAGTGTCCGACTCTGAGTCGAAAGGTCCGGAGTTCGAGCCCCAGTTGCGGCTGGGACTTTTTAATTTAATTTGACTTATTAAATCATTAAAATCTCGTGGCTCGTCTAGGATGAGTCCTGCACGATTCACTGTTGCGTTCCAATTAACAGTGCTGCTACTAAGGTGGCGTATGGAGTTAGTAACAAGGCCATAACACATGGCTAATGACCATAGCAGTCGATGCCAAAACAACGAAGAAAAAAAATAATAAAGAAAAAGATAAATCAAAATACAAAAGTGATTAATCATTCGAAATTTGGAAAAAAATAAGTATTAGATAGAAAGCTTAAGGATATGAATAAGCTGCACAGAACAAAATCATAAGTTATAACTACACCTCAATACTTCAGAACGACGAATATAATTCAGTGAGCAAGCATATACTCGTCGATTTTTAATCCAATCTACTGTAGAAAAATTCTATGATGCATTGTCACCGAATTTATGTCAAATCAGCTTGCAAATGAAGTATCATAATTTGGAATAAGGAACAGTTGTTCTTCCTGCAAGAGGGCGCCAAAATGAAAAGTTAGGAAGCGAAAATTGACATGGTTGAATTCTTCATGTAGGTAATTACCTTTTTCTACGACCGTGCGTTTTTAACCACTTTCCCGCACTCATTTTAGTTTAGAAAGTGTCACTTTCCCGCACTAGTGCGGGAAAGTAAAATATGTCAATTTATCGTTATTGAATGTACATTTCATTGTTGCTGAGAGTTATTTGGAGGACTCCGTAGAACAGAAGAAAACCATCTCGAATAAAATTCAACTTGCAACCAATGCCGTCTCCGTCATCTTCATGCACTTTGCAATCTACGAGTGTTACTCTTAACAGCCAGTTACCACCAACTAACTACTCTGGACCGGCAATTCTGACGCATTTGCAGAATGCAACAAATTGTGTTTTCTACATTAATATTAATAATAATTAGTGGATTGCACTTTGCAATCTACGAGTGTTACTCTTAACAGCCAGTTACCACCAACTAACTACTCTGGACCGGCTATTCTGACGCATTTGCAGAATGCAACAAATTGTGTTTTCTACATTAATATTAATAATAATTAGTGGATTTTCATGGAATGTTTTGTATGTTGAAATAAAATATATATTTTCAATGTGCTTTTTGAATATTTATGCGGTCGTATAAAAAAAAATGTTCCTAATTCATGCGTAAAGTGTCTTTCCCGCCCTTGACTGCTTGCCCGAACTCCGCTTCGCGTCGTTCGGGTCAACGGCAGTCGCGTGCGGGAAAGTATCACTTTCCTCACTTGTTAGGAAAATAACTATTTCAATGATGTGTCACAGTTACTACTTTCCCTATTCAAATTGTTTGAGTGACCAAGAGGTGGGGGGAGAGGTATGACAGTTGAGATTATGATAGGAAGATTAAAAATTACCGTGTTTTTGCATTTTTTTCACAACACATGTGTTTTGAAAATTATTCGATCTGTTTCGTTTTCGGTGCAACACCCTGTATATCGCATGTATCACAAAAACGGTTGAAATTAATATAAGCGTTTGAAATTGGAGATTTTAA
Source organism: Chrysolina oricalcia (assembly GCA_944452925.2). NCBI lineage: Eukaryota > Metazoa > Arthropoda > Insecta > Coleoptera > Chrysomelidae > Chrysolina > Chrysolina oricalcia. The sequence continues at coordinate 23,576,966 of OX101808.2, forward strand.
TGAATACTCGTTCTTGCGTTATCTTCGTAAAATGTTTGAGACATTCTTGAAGTAGGCCTGGGAACATGAAAATTGTACTTTTCAAGCAGAACTTGAGCCTGTATTTGTCCATCTGAATTTGGAGTTCATTTCCTTGAGTACTAGAAATATTACTAACGACATTTTTCCTACATCACTTACTCAGTAGTGAGTAGTCTACACCTTGTTCAGGATAAATTCCTGTTACTACAAAACTGACTAGTTTGAGAAATTTTCTTTGTACTCTCCCGATTGAACTAATATGGTTTGCAAAAACTGGATACCAAACTATAACACAGTATTCTAATTTGGAGCGAATGTAACTATGAAACAGTTTAATTGATGTGTTGTCAGTGTTACATTTTTACTATTTCTTATAAGGAAACCAAGCATTTTATTCGCAGATGAAACGGCTTGTTCGATGTGGGAAATGAATGATTTTTCAGTAGTAATATCCCGACAAAATGCTGAATTTTCAAAAAATTCTCCAATGAAAACTGTGTTGGTTAGAAACACCACGAGAGCTTGCTCAAGTGGTGATCAGATGGTGATCAGACAATTTCACGAATACGTTTTATTATTATGGACTGAATGCGTATTGCTGGAACGGTTCATCTTGTGTCATTAATGTCAGTTGAAGAGTTGAACCGTCAAATTGACGTTTCTGTATTTACAGTAATTGTTGTAACCATGGAAATGTATAAATAAGGAAGAGGCGAAACACCGATTTGAAAATACCATGAGCTGGAGACAGTGTGTTCAAAAAGTCTTTTTCTCATTGGTTTGAGTCCAAAAAATTATGGCATTTTATTGGTTTATATGTGAGGGAAATTGTCAATCAAATACCACACCAAGATCTCTTATTTCATAGCATCTATTCATTTTGATGTCATCTATTATATAATTGAATTCAATCAATTCTTTCTTTCAGGTAAAAGACAGTACACATTTCTCGATATTTAGTTGTAATTGATATTTTAAGCTCCATCTAGAAGTTCTTTCAAGGTTCTCTTGTACCCAATACTAGACAATCTTCATAATTATTGATTTTGTAATATATTCTCAAATCGCCTGCGTAGAGAAGTTTGGAACATTCAATGTTTTGTTTCAAATCATTAATGTAAAGAGCGGACCCAAATTAGAACCTTGAGGTACACCCGCATTTGGTGAAAAAATGGAAGATCTATATACCTCATATTCTACATATTTTTTACTATTGTAAAGATATGATTTGAAAAATTGACAGCAGGTTGGATGTCAAACCGTTTTTATCTCATTTTTTCAAAAGAATTTAAAGATCAATTTGACCAAAAGCTTTTTGCATGTTCATATAAATGACATCGATCTGCCCTCGCCTACCTAAAACTTCTGCAGATGCTAAACTATTTTGACAAGACTTTTTGTTAAGAAAGCCGTGTTGGTCTCAAACAATCAGTTGGAACGAAAATTATATATTCTGAAATCATTTACAAAATTGCAACGCTGCCTCTAGAACTGCGTCCATCATTCAGACTCCAGAGGCTCTGTAGCCATGAAACTATTTGTTTTTGTAGCAGTTTCAATATTTTGGGTAGAATAGAATAGAATATCTTTATTAACCATTTTTTGGTTCAAGAGTACATGTGATAAGTCAAAAATTAATCCAGGAAAAATAATAAAATAATAGTAAATTAAAAAATATATGCACAAACAATAACATTTTCGATACTAACAACATCCAGACATGAAATTTCAAGACCTACAATTTTGAAGAGCTTATTCCATATTCAAAGAATTCATATATTCTTCTTTGCTAAAAATCTCCTTAGCCTTATTGCGAAAAGCTTGATCAGAACTCGATTGCTTAATAGAGTGCGGCAATTTATTGTACAGAGTTTTGTGTGAGGGAACCTTCAACAACCCACTATTTCGAGTCTTGTACATGTGTGAAGAGTTTACAGTTAGCAAAGAATTTACATTTTTCCTTACATGACAAACACACCTTTTTCCTTACATGAGAAACACACAGAAAATAAATTGAGGGAGCAGCTAAAATTTGTTCATTCACAAAAATTGGCTTACAGCAGTTCCTAAAATGTAAACCAAATATCAGCCGTATGATACGTTTCTGAGCTATGAACACCCTTTGGAAATCTTTCCCACTGTCCCAAGGCATAACACCGTTGGTTGAAAGCCGTGGGTCCTCGTCCAGTCAACATGGTAGTGGCTGATAAGTCACGAACGGTCACCCATCCAACGTAGGCTGGAGGGATCCAGTCTGACATGGGTATGCAGTATGGGTGAAAACGACTGCAGACGGCCACCCATCAACGTTGTCGGAGGAATCTGACTAACATAGGTACCTAGGGGGAAGGGGAGCCCCGTCAAGGCAACTTGATGCCCTTCCATAAGGTGTTGGCCTCTAGGGGGCGGGGGTTTCATTGGATAGGACAATGGAAAACAACACCGTAATTCGGTAGAGGGGGCCAATGCTCTCACCCTTAGGGTTGGGGTGGGAGGCAATGCCCCCCTCGGCGGGTGAGCAACGCTGAATTTGCTCGGACACTGACACTGCAGAGCCAGTAGTATACTTCAATATACGGCCTCACCATTGGTAATACGCAATTGGTAGCTCGACCTGTGTTGTCTCCGGACTGCACAGGACGTGGCGCGCTGATTTGGTGTATCCAAATCTCCACTGCGTCCGCAGCTGCGGCGCGGATAAACCGAAAGGTAGGTGCCGTGAGCGGTGTTGGGGCGTAGTGGATCACGGGTGGCGATAGGCCTATCGCCATCTACTTCTTAATGTCTTTCTTGTCCCAAGGCATGATATTGAGGGAAATATGAGAGAAAACCATTGCATAATGAACATTTAACAGACTTGACCTAGTCACACACTTTATTAATTGTTTTATAGCGTAAAATGCCTTATTTAATTTATTGCAAACACTTTTTTAGTTCCCAAGGCAGACTGGGATCTAGCAACGTGCCTAAAAATTTAATATCAGTACCTACATGCATTGCATTACCTAAGCATGTCCTATCTGCTAGCTGATCTTTTCTGTTGTGGAAACTCATATACACTGACTCATTTGTGTTTAACACTAAGCGATTATTTTCACACCAGGAAGAAAAACCTCGTATTACTGAGTTCGCTTTCGAGATCACATTTAATTTATTTTTATCAGATACTGTTATGTGTCAGTCATTCATGTGTTCTGACAAGTCATTTTCAAACAAAAGAAGTATTAACGGTCCCAATACCGAACCTTGTGGAACTCCCAATCTTATATCATGAAAAACTGATTCGTGTTCTGTTCTTGAATGACACATTTGCTACAGCTAATTTCGGTGAAACTCAACTGAAATGTTCTTGTTTGTTTCAGGAGATTCTTCAAGAAACCCTCCTTGTACACGAAGAGATAAAACCACCTGCACCAAAACTATGACATGATTTCAACAGTCGTGTCTCTCACAACTATTTCATCACTAAATACAACATCTGCCATAGACCTGAACACAACCACATCCAACTACCTTTATACCCCATCAGCTACCATAGACGTCTACAACAGCAGCAATGTTACCAACGCGACGGATGGAATGTCTCCGGTGTTTCCCAGCTACATAAGAACCACTTCCATGGTGTTTTGCATCATCATAATGTGTCTTGGTGTGATCGGAAACGTGATGGTGCCGTTAGTGATATTCAAAACTAAAGATATGCGGAATAGTACGAATATATTTTTGGTGAACTTGAGCGTGGCTGATCTGATGGTTTTGCTAGTTTGTACGCCGACAGTGCTTGTCGAAGTTAACTCCAGGCCTGAGACTTGGGTGCTTGGAAGGGAAATGTGTAAGTAGATAATAATAATTGATTATATTGTTTATTCGTAGTTTTGGTTCTGTTTCCACAATATTGGTCAACTGAATATAATAAATAAACTGTGGACTCTCAATTTTCGGGTTTGAAGGCAGTCGTTTTTTGGAATTTCTTCCTAAAGTTTCGCTAGCGCAAGTGGCTAGCTTCTTCAGATGCGTATACATCATGAATAATCTCTGATGACTGGAGATTCCGACTGCGAAGATTGTATTTATCCTGACTTAGGTAGTCTTGTGCGTTAATTACCGTATCTGGATTCCGTACATTCTCACTAACCCTAATTGACCCCTTCTAACTGCCGGCTTAAGAGCAAACACTACCTTGGTAAAACGGGACTCCGTTTTGAGACCACAGTTTTTGTTTGAGAATTTTTTAATTTTTTTGCATAACCCAATGTTTTTTTGTTAATTCCGGAACTTCAGTGATTTTTGGTTATGATAATTTTTAAGAAAAAAAAAAATTAAGTGAAATGATGAATTAAAAAAATTGATAGGTTCCGGAATTCTTATGAGACCACCGATCCCATACAAAAAATATCTCTTTAATGAAATCAATGAATTTTGCAAGAAACGAATTCTACGATCGGAAAATTTATATCTGATTGGCGCTGTAATCGAGAATGGACAGGTGCTGTGTTGCCAGTGTTCATCGAGTTCATTATCTTCACCCTCATTCTTGATAAGTATCGCAACAAACCTTAGCTGGAAGGGATGAGGAAGAAATTCGACTTTTTGGTGATGGTAGCTCTTAATGTCGTTGATATCCTTTGTTATTTCAGAATTGCTTATTTCCGTAACTGGCTTAGGCATATTTTCAATAACGTTAATTGACACCTTTTTGCCTGCTGTCTTAATGTCATAGTTTTCTTTTGATATTTTGGAATTTCTAAGAATGGGATTCCCTATTCGGTTGAGGTTCACATCTTCTTCTTTTCTGTTGAAATTATCCGTGTGTTTGTGGATCTCTATTGCATACCGTACAAGTCGGCTGGTTGGGGGAAAGGAGTTTCACGTCCTCAAACAGAATCTTGTGGTTTCCGTCACGACCGTCACTGAGCGCGTTTTCTGCCACTGCGGATCGAACGGATATAGTGCACCCGAAATCAACAGGGCCATGAAACCGAGATCTTCTACGAGACGAAGTAGGGAGGAGGCTCAGATAGTTGCACGTGCGTATCTTCCATATATTCCTAAGGTCAAAGACAGAATTAGAAAACTCTTGGGGCAACACAACATATAAACAGTCTTCAAACCCACCAAGAAAATACAACAAAGGCTTAGGTCGGCAAAAAAAAGAAGTGACCCACTATCTACAGCGGGGGTATATCGCATACCATGCACTTGCGTAAAGGTATACAGGGTCCTGCAACTGCGCTCTGGTGGTCCATAGCTTCTAAACGGCGCAACTTAAACATTTCTTTCGAATGCAAGCATGTTTCTTTCTTGAGAGAGTATCTTTGGAAAATATTCCGAGGTATACAAGGTGACCCAGAAAAGTTCACCAAACCATACTTATGTTTTTTGTAATGGAACACCCTATATTTCATCACATGGTTGAATAGAGATTACTTTGACCAATAAAAAATATAGGGTCATGTATGATCATCAACGTTATTTCCGGAGATATATCGATATTACTTCAAAAAACATAAGGTATTCAATACTCTGTAACTCCTCATGGAAAAATAATTCCATAAACGTATGGGAGGTGAAATGACTCCAATATGGTCTAGTTTCTGTAACATGACACACAGTTGAAATTTCATTACCTTTTGTGTACCGGATAGATCGAAACGCAAATTGAAATATATCTTGTTTTCTTCAAATGGAAACCCTTGTATTCAATTTCAGTATTGGAAAGGCCATAAAATTTCCTTTCGAATGATATATCACACTTGGTATTTACTTCACCTTGAAAATAACGTAAATTTCCAATTGAAAAAAACAAGATAAGTTTGGTTTGGTGAACTTTTCTGGGTCACCATGTATACTTCGGAATATTTTCCAAAGATACTCTCTCAAGGAGGAAACATGCTTGCATTCGAAAGAAATTTTTAAGTTGCGCCGTTTAGAAGCTATGGACCACCGGAGCGCAGTTGCAGGACCCTGTATATCGGAACCGCAAAAATATCCATGGGAACAAGGCTGGAGGATCATTAGAGGAACTGCAGATTAGGCCAAACGGACAGTCAGTGACAGAACATAGTGTAATTACTAATGAACACAGAAAATAGCTTTTATTTTGTTTCCACTTTTGTGTAGTCCTTATTTATCTATCCTATGCACAAGGTCTAGATATTCAATGGAGTCTTGGAAGAATTTACATTTTTCGATTTTTGTAGTAAACCCGCTTGAGCTTTCCTGTACTGATAGTAAACTAATTAATGCCAATTTATTTTTAACATTATCGTTCTCCGATACGTTTGAGAAATCAATTATGTTAGTAGTAGGATCATTGTCCGTCTTAATGAAATGAAACGATTTGTTTTTATTGTCCTTTCTGTACGTTCTTCGTAAATGACCTCTCTCACTGCAGAAACTACAGGTGCACTCCCGAAAAGAACATGTATTCGTGTCGTGAAAAGGATTTTTTTTAAGTAGGTTAGAAACTCTCATTCATATTCAAGTCATGAAGAAAATATTGTTTTTCCTTCCTTGCTTATTTTTTATGAAGATAACCTCTTTGCTACACCTACATTTGTACTGATTCACTCAACTTCATTTTGACTGGCTATGATATTGAATTTCTTCTTCAAGTATTATTTTGAAGTCAAACGTCCGAGTCTCTCATGGTTGAGTGGAAAAGCAAACAGTTGTGTTGTCAACCAGTTTGGACTCTGCTATTTGATGAGACACAATAACTGTATTTACAAAATCATGTAAACAAAATGTAATGTCTTGTCAATAAAAGCCTTCATTATTATTATCATTATTGAAACTGTAGAATTCGGACGCAACAGAAGATTTAGTTGGATATTTTTTCTACAAAATACTAAAAAGGAGTTCATTGGTGTTAAAAAATACAGAAATACTTTGAAGTGCACATCTGAAGTGAATTGAGTAAGTAGGCGAGTTCAAGTGACTAGGTAAGTTCAAGTAAGTAGGTTCGATACAGCTCACACAATGCGAAATGGGAATAGGTCTACTAACTCTCATAGGTCCACTTTCATAAACTTTTCTCTTCGAATAAATCCTTAAGAAAAAGTCTACCCTAGGCTGCAATACAATATCGCATTACCGAATCTGCTAGAGAATGGTACTTATATGGTCATAAAATTCATGCATTCGTGGATATTTCCCAATTCATAGAATTTTTTTATTAAATATCAAAGTCGTTTTACCACTTAGATTATATGGTCATCCCATCTCATATGCTGATCCGCAATAACTCCTAGATATTCGATCATTTTACATCACAATTGCAGTTTGTTGTGTTAGCACGCTCTTTATCATAGATATGGATAATGTTTTGCCCGGTTAATAGTTCTGCAATAAGGTGAATGCGAAGAATTTGTTTCTTATTGATTAAGACTCAAAAGGTTGTGGTTGAGCAATATCTGAATATCTCTTAGTACTTTTTCTGCTATTCCATCAATCCAGCATTCACCTGTGGATAAGAGTGCTGTATCATCATTTTGGGTCCTAAAACTGTTCCGTGTGGTACTTCCGTTTCAACTTCCATTGCTTAACTCAGATTGTTTTAAACTCTGACCTTTGATAGATATTATTTCAGAATATTGAATGTTGGGCTACGTATACTAATACCATATAATATTTCAAATAGTATGCCGTGCTGTAAAGTGTCAAATGCCTCCGCCAGATCTAGAAATGTAGCTGAATATTTTTCTGACATTTCCAAGGCTCCAACAGTTTTTTAACAAAATTTAGCTAGGCCATTTCGGCGTTAGAATTATTAATGAAGCCAAATTTTCTGCCTGTCAGAATTTTTTTAACGGTAAGGTCATTTGTGAGCCTACTTTTAGAGATTGTTCAAAGATTTTGTCAAAATTGTTTGTAAAAGATATCGGTCTATAATTCCCAATGACGTCACACTCACCTGCTTTATATATTGGGGATTAACTCTTTTCAATGACGTGGTAGTTTATCTTTCTTATAGATCATATTCATAATGTGAACTAATAGAGGAATAATGAATAAGTGATAATGATAATAATAATAATATTTAATACGATATGATACATAAATATAAAAAGAAATGTACAGGCTAGTCAAAAGCAATGAAATAAATAGTTACAAATAGCAGATATATAAACAATAAATTATAAAAAAAACTGAAAATATTAGTCCAGTGAATAAGTTTATAAATCAAGAAGAGGTATGATGAGAGTTTTTTTTATTTTATTGAAATTTCTATTTTCTTTTAAGGTAGGTTATTAAAAAATTTAATTCTTGAAAATAAAGCACCTGTCTCAGTAGATGACAGGTGGTGATATGGAACATTGAAGATTGATATCCTTCTTGTACCACATAACCGTATGTTTCTATATAAAAGTTTGAGACACTAATTTTTTTTAAATCGCTATTTTCTGAAATTTGAAAACTCCCAAGAATATGATTCCGTAGCTGGCACGTTTTATGCACGTGCAAAATAAAATATTCTTCTCATGTTGAAATTGGATTTTTTCCGAACTCTTTTACCATAGCAAATTTGGCTTATCTTTTTGGAAATATATTCAATATGATTTTCAAATTTCAATGTTTCATGAATGACTATTTCTAGCGATTTATTGTGTTTCGCAACTGTAATTTTTTCATGATTGATTGTAATACTGATGGGAGTTTCAAGGCTATGATTGAATTTGAAAAATACTGCATTTGTCTTCTCAGGGTTCAGTCCCAATCTAGACTCAATGAACCATTTTTCAACTGCTGTCATAGTTCCACTGGCAATTTCAGTAATACTGTGAATAAGATAGTGATATCATCAGCAAAGTTAATTATTGTTTTACTTTGCTGTGCGTGAATGGCAATGTCATTGATGGAAATTATAAATATGAGAGGTCACGTTCACCATAACGTTAAAGTTTTATTTCTAGTATGTCAAAGGCCCTAGATGATGAGTTTCGAAGATTTTCGTTAGAGTTGATTTTCAGCTTGATTGTGATATGTATAGTCTGTTTACATTAAGAAGAGAATGACGTCATGTTTGGTAATTTTGTATATTCGACATAACAACGTTAAAATTCCCAAAGAAATGCGTTTAATAGCGATGAAATTAGTGAAAATTCATTTTGTGAGTTGCTCAACTAACAGTAGGCCAAGCTGTGCATAAAAATAAGAGGCTCTTTTCACACAAAATAAAAGACGCAAAAACGGCCTATACTAATTTTAATGAGATAGTTCGTAAATGAAAACCCTGGTTTTCTTCTCAGCAAAATCGCTTTGTGGAATTTTTTAAATAAGAAATAGTGAAAAAAATTACAATTTTTTTGTTTTTTGGAAATATCTCAAAGATTATCAAAGGAATCACTTTACAGTCAATGGAGCTTTTGTAGAGTTTTATAAAACCTACAAAATGTTTTTATATGACCAGATCGGTGCATTTTTCACTGAGAAAATCCGGAAAACCTCGAAAAAGTAACCATTTTTCAAAAATTTATAATTTTTATAAAACTGAAGCTGGACAAATAATATTGCGGATACTGATAGATAATAATATGTGGTTTAACTGTGCGCAGGATGGTTTCTGTCCGATATGTAGTCTGTGCACAATCGTGTTATAAACAATTTAAGGGCAAATCTTCCTAAATGCGCCGATTTAAGGGAAATCATCTTATTCAAATTCTGTAAACGGCATATGAAAGTAGAGATCAATATCTTCAATTTGTATATTTATGATTAAGAGGTGGGAAATGCTTCAAAGTGCACCCAAAGTCGCCCGAACCCAACTCGTATTAATTTCAGTTCGACTTCGGGTGACTTCGGGTGACTTCGAACGCACTTTGAAGCGTTTTTATCAACTTTCAGTGACATTTTCAACACATTTCCCACCTCTCAGGTGAAAATCCAATATATACAAATTGTAGATATTGATCTCTACTTCCAGATGCCGTTTACAGAATTTGAATACGACGGTTTCCCTTAAATTGGCGCGAATTGCAAGATGTGCCCTCAAATTGTATATAACGCGATTGTGCAAAAACTACACATCGAACAGAAAACATATTGCGTACAGTTGACCCACATATTATTATCTATCAGTTTCCGTAATATTGTTTGTACAGCTTCAAATTTATGAAACTTATAAATTTTTGAAAGTTTTCGAAGTTTCGAAGTTTTCCCGGATTTTCTAAGTGGAAAATGCACCGATCCGGTTGATTGAAAATCCGTTTTGTGGGTTTTATAAATCTCTACAAAAGTTCCATTGATTGTAAAACGATTCCTTGAATAATCTTTGACATATTTCTAAAAATCCAGAAAAGTTGTAATTTTTTGCACTATTTCTTGTTTAAAAAATTCCACAAAGCGAAAACTGGGGTTGGTTTTCATTAACGAACTATATTATAAAAATTAGTATAAGCCATTTGCGTCTTTTATTTTGTGGGGAAAAAAACCTCTATAGCTCAGTCTACCGTAAAACTTCAGACGTGGCCGAATCGAAAAAAACTAACCTGTCATCTGGTAACGTCATGCTCATCTTAACGTAGACTATATCAGCTCTTGGTTACTGATTATGGAAATATGGATTTCCACTGAGAGGTGTCTTTGAGAAAATTTGCAGGTAGGTATTCAAGTTATTTTTTCAGAATGTTAGTGAAGTAGTTACTGAAATTATTAGTTGTCTCTATAAAACAATGTTTCTTTGTGTAACATTGGACAGTGGATTTTTCGTTCATACTGTTTTTCAGGAAATATCAAAACCAGAAAATCAGACTATTCAATTTTCCTTATGTTTGTATTTTATATATTTCATGATTTCGATCATACAAGAGGACTTATAAATGCACTGCATGCCAGAAGAGTGGAAGAAACTTTTTATGACCACACATTGGGTTCTACTTAAGTGGTAATAAATGTCATGAGTTGTAGCACATGAAAGTTATAGGAACAAAAACAATTCTTGCAGATAAATGCCACGGAGTGAGATTGTGCCAATAGAAATGTCACTAAATTCACCAAAATAGATTCGATAGATGAGACAATTCATTCGCGATCACATCGTAAACTCTGAGATTGAATATACCCTGCTTCGATCATAAATATCGATTAGATGATTGTTAGATTACATTACTTATATCTTTATATAGATAGTGGAGAAATGGGGCGATATTCTGAGGATATTTTAGGAATCGTGATAATTTTATGAAAAACTCTGAATTTTATAATATTCCAAGTAACACAGATAAACTGGCCCAATAACGATACAATATTGCAAAAATACTGGTATAGTTTTGTATTTTGAAAACTATTTGAAAAACTTTTAGCTCAGCCAGTTGAGAATATAATACTGCTCTCTCTCAGGTGGATTCCAAGAAATTGGACGCTGTTGTTATATTTTGTATTCGAATAAAATTTTCGTGAAATGTTCAAATGTAATCAACTTTCGAAAAATGTATTCAGAATAAACCAAAATAAATCAACAATGGAAACTTGTTCTTATTCTAATTATACATTACAACACAAAAATAACTAAACCAACCCAATATTTATTAAATGCCTAATTACTTTTATCTATTCTCCTAAATTTGAATACACCTATCACCAACTAAGTACGAGGATGTATTGATATCTAGTTAGCCTAGACCAGTTTCCTGCATAAACAAAATATTGCGTTACCATAGCAACGAACAATAACTTATTAGAAGTGTCAGTGTAAAGTTTGACGCCAAAAAAGTAAACCAGAGTTACGCTATAAATCAAAAGAAAAAATATGTCCACCGAAATTGTTAAAAACGAAAAATTGGAGTATCGAGCCATCATCAAGTACCTGTATTTAAAAGGGTTAAGAGGTAAGCAGATTTACGAAGATATGCTTAATATCCTTGATCAATGTCCTTCGTATGCGACCGTGAAAAATTGAACTGCAAGCTTCAAAAGAGGAAAATTTTCCATTGAAGATGATGACCGATCGGGAAGGCCAGTTTCTGTGTCAGTCCCCGAAAAATCGAAAATATCGATGCAGTTCATGACATGATTTTAACAGACCGTCGAATTGGGCTAAAACGGATATCTGAAGCACTGAATATTTCATACGAACGCGTGCATCATATAGTTCACGTCAATTTGGACATGAGAAAAATTGCTTCAAAATGGATCCCCAAATGTTTGAATGTTGACCAAAAGCGTGCAAGGGTAGTAGCATCGCGTTCGATCTGTGCTCGATTTGAAAACGATGTAGACTTCTTAAACCGAATTGTTACTATGGATGAGACTTGGGTACATTTCTACGATCCAGAAACAAAGCAACAATCGATGGAATGGCGTTACTCCGGTTCTCCAAGACCTAAGAAGTTTCGTGTCCAAAAATTTGCTGGAAAAGTTCTTACTTCAGTTTTTTGGGATTGCCATGGAGTAATCATGATTGATTTTTTGGATAAGGGTGGAACAATAACTGGAGATTACTGTTCGGCATTACTGACCACTCTACGGGAAAAAATTAAATAGGAAAGACGCGGAAAGCTATCCAACGGTGTTTTGTTTTTGCAGGACAACGCCCCTGCACACAAATCTCATGTTGCCATGCAAAAAATTCGTGATTCAGGGTTTGAATTACTAGAACACCCCCCTTATTCACCAGATTTGGCTCCGTCCAACTATCATCTCTTTCCTCAACTGAAAAAAAGTTTAAAAGGTCGTAAATTTTCTTCCAACGAGGAGGTAATATTAGGCTAAGAATTTTTCAATATATCCTCATATAACTTAGTAAATCTACTGAGAAGCTTACTTCAAATAAATGTATATGTATTGATTTTTATAGTTCTGAATAAAAGTTTCAGGCTGGATCACTGGAAAAGTGTATATTGCGCGGAAAAATAGTATATTGTGTAACAAATGTGGAAAGTTCAACTTTTCTCATGACTGTGATTTAAAGAATACAAGTAGTGTAACTCAATATTTATTTTTATGGTTAGCAAAACTAATAGTTATTTAAGTAACAAGGAATGTAAAGACGTGTTAACATTCGAGGTGAGCGAGTACGAGCCGAGGCAAAGCCGAGGCTTGTCGCTTGCCGAGGATGATAACAGTCGATACATTCCGTGTTACTTATTACGTTTTTCCCGCTGCTTGTTGACATTTCTCAAAATTTGCCTGAATTGAAGTTTGTTTTCTTACCCTTCCTTCATGATTATTCGTTCGCTATTTCATTCTAAGTTGCCTGTGCGTGTAACTAAGTTACCGAATAAGCTGACAACCATAATATTCAAAAGGTCTCATAACCTAAAAATTGATATGAATGAAGCTGAAGGTATTACTTGTCAAAGTCAAAGTCATTATTACCCTAGGCATGTAAATGACACTATTTACATTCCGTTGTCAAGATGAATTAGTAAACGAATGATATAGGCCATTTACCTGTTTTGTTGCTTAGCATGTATGTATTTACAGTGTCGGCAGCGGGAAAAATAATATTAAACTATCTGTTAGAACCTTTTCAAGATTTCATATATTCTATTCTATATTTATAACGTTTTTAAATCTAATGTACATTTTTTGAATTTAAGAAAAACGTCTGTCATTGATATCAAGCAAAAAGTTAGAAATATATACGTTGTGTCAGTACGAAATATTGAGATTTATTCCAAAAGTAAAACTTGTAGTATTTTGATTGTTAGTAAATCTTACATTCTAGTACTCCGAGTATCAATCGAACGCGCTATGGAATCAAAATCAGGCATCGAAGAAGTCAACACCCAGGATGTTTTGTTAATTTGTTACGGATAGTCGAGCAGATTTAAATGTACCAACTACTAGTGTCTATGCGGCTAGAGTGCCGAAAAGTTACATGGTTCTAAGAATTACATATCTGAAAACAATCTACTGGGTGAAGAGAGAAGTCTTCGTGAAGATACAGCAAATGTTGGAAGAAAAACGTCTGTCATTGAAGTCAAACAAAAATTTTGAAATAGGTTCGGTTCACAGCCGGTACTTGATTCTTTCAATTTCAGATGTGAAAGTCTGAATGATGTTAATTCGAGGAAAAATGCGAAAAAAATTTTGAAAATATTTGCTTCTATCGTTACTTTCGCAACTTCTTCCAATATATCTGTCAAGGTATTATGAAAATCATTACTACTGTCAGTAACCATGTTATTTATTATAAATAGGTATTTGGCTTATTAAAATAATATTCAATGGAAATTGCGAACTTCATCAAAGCACGAATGAAAACTACTTCGATTTTCCATATAAATGTTTATGGTGTGGGCAAATATTTCTCACAGTATGAGCAATACATGGTTTCGTAATTAAGTTAGCTAGTAGAAATACGTTAATTTTCATAGCAGTTATGATTAATTCAAACCAAACTTTTTTTCCCATTTTCATTTGAAATTATATCTACCTGTTAAATTTTTGTAATCTGGATTTTTAATTTCTATTTGTCAAATTCGAATTTTGACATGTTCGTCCTTGCTTGTTTATACATTGTACAGTATGATATTTTGTTTCAGCATTGATAAATTTGAATTTTCAAGAAATTATCTAACTTAAAATTTCTGCCCTACAGTTTTTGTCATAATTTTGGTACGCATTAGAGAATGGACTTCAACTGTGCCATGGGAATAGGCATTTCACTCTTTGAAGTTTTCGCATATGCATCAAAAATGGATAATGCATAAATTAAACGGAAACTGTCAGCCTTGCACTTCCATTTTCTCTAAGACAATTTTTGTCAAATTTCCACTAAATTTATCCTATATTTCATCAGTGTGAGAAGTCACATTTTCATTTCATCATAATATAAACAAATATATACACAATCTTCCATCCACTTTTGGATCGGCTCATCCAAGTTTGGGAACGTCAAGGGTCATGGAAAGAAGAGTGAGGCGAAAGTGTGTCCTTCTCCCCTGGTGACAAGTACAGAGGCCCCCCTTAATCTCGGGAACAAGGTCAGGAAGTTCACCCTCGTTTATGGAAGCGGGTGGTGCCTATATATCTCCTGAAATAAGTCTCCTGATAATGATTCAGCAGCTGTCCAGCCTCCATCGTTGCTAATGTTAGCGTCTCGTAGTGATGGCATAGGAGGATATCGGTTCATTGGTTGAGAATGATAAAAGTGTCGCCAACAGAAAAGAAAAAACAATATTGAAATTTTAATAGTACTTTATGGTGGCCGTGGTGGTAGAGCGTTCGCCTTTGGAGCGAAGGGTCGAGGGTTCAAAGCCTCGCCTAGCTCACACAAGTGTCTCAAAGACTTCCGAGGGTTGCGCGTAGGGGTGCAATCGGTTGACAGAAATAACAATTTTTTATTCGGAAACATCAATAAATATTAACATTGGATTCAATCATTGATACTAAATGTTGATATCAATATTTCGTGAAGCGAATAGGCCGTGGTCCTAAAGCGTTTGCATCTCACCTAGACGGAACGGGTTCGACCCCACCGTCTATCATAGAGATGTATTGGTTCGGATTCCTCGTTCAAGTTTTCGCGTAAGTTGTAGGTTCCGGTTCTCCCTTGTTCGCACAAGAGTTTAGATGAGCTACTGAGGGGTTTTCTGTGGAAACCCAGGAAATTCTTGAAAAAGAAAAACAAAAAAAATTGTATACATAAGCATGAAACAAGAAAAAACCCCAACAACTGAACATCAGGAGTAAATAACAATAAAAAGACATAACACATATATAATACAATATAATACAAGCATTATTTAACAGTTCTAGAAAGATAGTATTATAATGATAATGGGTATTGTTTATAGACACATGAACACAGCAATAATAGACAGTTCTTAGCAAATATTAGGTTTGAGCCGAGGGAAAGATGGTATGAATTGGTGTTCGTCTTGAATTTTTGCAGACTGTATGTCTCAGGAAACACCTCCCGAGGCAGTAAGTTCCAAAGCTTTGACGTTTGTTGGAAGAACTATCCCTGGAAAAGAGATGTCCGGCATGTCTCCAAGGTGGCGACAAAGGGCTGTGACGACTTACCTCGACGGGTCAGTCTCGATGGGACTGCTAACGGTGGAAAGATTGATGATATTTCAGAAGAGCATATTCAAATAGCGTTGTCTATTTAAATTTCCCTCAAATGTGATGTGTCCTATTATTCGTCCTCCAAGGGTTCCGGACCACACATTGAAGCCGAAACGGTGCTGATTTCTAACCTCAACATTAATGCGGGGATTCCCAATTGACCAATAGTCTATCAAACATTCCATTATTTGTCAATCGCGTTTCATCTGTTCATAATACACAATGGGAATTCTTCACGTTATTAATTGTTCTTGAACTGATCAATGAACCAGTTACAATGATTTAATCTTCTTTCAGCATCTCCTAATCCTATTCCGTGGCGAACGTTTAATTTATATTGGTGGTATTTTCTTTTTCTCAAAATACTGCTTACTTTTGACTTTAAGAAATGTCATTACCCACTTTGTTTCTGAAGCATACTTGATGAAACTGAAAAACTGATATAACTAAAAGAAACATTTTATTTATTTAGTTTTACCTATCCCGGTGTCTGTCTGTAATAAAATCTTGCAAATGATTTTGACCCACTTCTGGTCATACGAATGAGATGAAATTCGGCAGGTTTTCATAATTCTGGTGACAATGCATTACATAATTTTTGTTATAGATGGCAGACGAGATTCGTGTCCGATTCCATTCGAAATTGGTATGTGGGGGTCTTTGAGGTCGGAGATCATGAATTCTTTGTTAAAATTCATAAATCCAAGACGGCGGCTCCAGAACATTTTTTATTGTGTAAATGACGATAACTCCGTTGTTATCGACAATAAATTATCACTGTGATGTATCACCAGATGAAAAGGAAGTTCTTCGTACTTAGTTGAGTAATATGTCCTACATTTGAAAAATGAAAGTTGGTGCTGATATCTCAAAATCCAGAAGAGTTGAGATAACTTTTATATTTTTAATCTCTTTGAAAAAAATGCGATGATGAAGTGAAATTTGTATTTGAATATTTTCAAAAATGAAGAAACCTGAAGACTCTCTAAATATGTTTTTTGCGTATAAAACAAAAACGAATGGATTTTATTGAAATATATTTTCACATTATAATTGGCCTTGATAAATTCCTCATTTGGGGTCATTTAAACATAACCTTGGAGGGCATGGTAAGTGGGACACACTGTATTTTATATTTGACTTGTCAAATAGTCGCATTATTTTTCGTTACCTACAACTGCTTCATTAGATCGATTGAGTCCGGTATGGCTGTTGTAATTTATGGAAAATATTCTAACCGAAATTTTGAAGCAAAAAATATTTTCTTTAATAACGTACAGCTTCATAACAGCCCTATGATTTGATTTTTGAAAATCCTGCGAATGACACAAGACGGTTTTATGTTTACATTTGAAAATTTCCGTGAGAAACTGCATAGGAGGGAGATTTATAGCGGCCTTTTAGAGGTTTCATGGATGTTACAGCAAAACAATTTTACCGTGGCTGTGATTGTTATAGTCTTCAGAAGCTTCTGAAGGCTATCACAAAACTAAAATTGTTACTACCCTGTACTGTTGATACTTTCTATTAATTGCAGTTACTGAGTTACTTTACTGAGTTACTTTACTGAGTTTTGTTCTGTTTCAGTTAGGGCATGTTTTATAGATAACACACAGTGCTCTTAACTTAGTTCAAAAAAGACATGCTGATGCACATTAGATTTTTTTAATAACATACAGCTTCATAACAGCCCAATGGTTTGATTTTATAATGACCTTCAGGAAATAATTAAAATTCCTGCATTTGAAAATAGCCCTGGGAACCTTCATATGAGGGAGATTTAAAGCAGCCTTATATTATATTATATTATATTATATTATATTATATTATATTATATTATATTATATTATATTATATTATATTATATTATATTATATTATATTATATTATATTATATTATATTATATTATATTATATTATATTATATTATATTATATTATATTATATTATATTATATTATATTATATTATATTATATTATATTATATTATATTATATTATATTATATTATATTATATTATGGATGTTGTTACAGCAAAACAATTTACCGTAATTGTTATGGTCTTCAAAACCTTCTGAGGGCTATCACAAAACTAAAATTGTTACTACCCTGTACTGTAGATAAATCATATTATTTGCTATTACGTCAAGTACTTTACTGAGATGGATTTGTTTCAGTTAGGGGTATGTTTTATAGATAACACACAGTGCTCTCAAATTCATTAAAAAATGACATGTTGATGCGCATTAGATTTTTTAATAACATACAGCTTCATAACAGCCCAATGATTTGATTTTATACTGACCTTCAGGAAGGCATTGAAAATCCTGCAATGGAAAATAACCTTGAGAACCTTCATAGGAGGCAGATTTATAGCAGCCTTACAGATAGTTTAAGAGCCAGCTCAAATCTGACAACACATATTTTACGGTACCTGAAATTTTGTCCAGCGAGACTGCTTTATCTACCAAACAAGCAGGTACTAGCTGATCCCGGTCGCGGTAGGTTTAGGGTCCCTCAGGAGGAAAAGGTACGACAATCAGGAAAATTTTTAAAGTATTTTACGGTGGCTGCCATTTTGATATGTCATAATATACCTCCAGTAAAACTGAAGAATAACAATGACTGCCAATTTCACAGGTTGTAACGTCACGGCAGTCACTTTTCAAAATTCGAAAATAAAAAAATAAGTATTTTATGACTTCTGAAATTTATATATGTTATTTATGAAACTATTTTGAGCTTATATTAAACGTGGCTGCCATTTTCTCTGGTTGTAAATATCCGGCTGACAGCAAAACCTTGCCTGCAGCCCTTGCATACATTATATGCATAGTTCTAATTTTTGCATCCTTAGAATCTATATAACATAACATTGGAATTACTCTAGTAAATGTAAAAAATCTTATAATTATATAAATAAACAACAAACACATTTTGGGGATATTGAAAATATGTAGGTATTGGGCCAGGTAGCTGAGTGGTTGAAGCTCAATGGTTTCAATTACTGCTGGCTGCCAGTCAAAGGTTCAAACCCTAGCGACTGCAGACATTTTTCGGATGGCACGGGAAACTGCTACGAATCGCACGTAAAAAGATAAGACCACGTTAATCCTTGCCTCGCACAAGTTTCTACTTCTGAGGGATGTCGTTCGTAAGGGGATGACAGCTGGTTAACGAGAAAAACAATTTTAAATTTTTTCAATTAGGTAGGTAGTAAAAAATTGAAAGTTTAATTGAAAATTTTAATTTATCCATGCCAGAATTAAGTTTCGAAAAGAATAATTGCTCATATTATGAAAGTTTGAATTGTAATATTTATTTCAGTTATTAATTGATTTTAAAATTAATCGTCATCTTCGGAATCGTCTTCAGCATGTGAAAACTTTTCACCATTCAACGGATCCAGGAACTCATACAGAATTAGAGCAATATTTTAGGAATGGGTTATTCAGAAATAAACGTAAAGGAAAGCCATTTTCAAGCCAGCCGATTGACTTAACATTAGAGCAAAGCGATCAACCGGTTTGATACAACAGTCAAGAAAACACCAATTCACAAATTTTCAAGTCAGCTTGCAAAAAAAAACCGTCAAAGTATGTGGAAAAAATCAAGAAATCAAAATAGAGATCCTCAGAATTTTATCTTATCCTAAAACTCCTGTGCCTCTTTGTTTATGCCATTTGGACAGAGGGATTCATAAGTCAGCACTTGCCAAATGCCTTGAGGCAAAAATCGACCATGATCCACCAAGTCACGCGAAATGTTGGTATCTTTATTTGATCGAAGGTTTCTTTATTTTACATGCTTTGAAAGAAGTACCCAAGACATTTGGTAGTATTTCAAAGAAGTTTTTGCAAATGATTACCAAATATCCAGCATCCAGACTAGATGTTATCTTTCATCAATACTGATGGTACCCTTCCATCAAAGACAACGAGCGAAGTCTTCGACATGAAGCACCACTAATTGATTATTCGATTTCTGGACCTGATCAAATTAGACCAAAGTGATTTTACAAAAGAAATGGAAAAAACTAAATTCAAAGAAGTTCTTATTGATTTTTTCACTCCACATTGGACAATGGATGATGTTTTACCGTTAATTGGAAATAAATTGATCCAATTAAGCCTGAAAAATTGTTATTCATATACATCTGATAACGGCATTGTTGAGTCAAGTATCGTCGAAGATTTGTGCTTGAATCGCCTGAAGATTAATGATATTTTAGTCATTTCTTAAAGTAAAGTGACATTCTGGTGAAAATGGATTTATTTTCCTTATAACGCGCATTAATAGTAGATAATGTGTTTGTTTATTTGTATAGCCATAAGATTTTTTACATTTACTAGATTCTACGGATGTAAAAATTAGAACTATGCATATATGTATATGCAAGGGCTACAGGCAAGGTTTCGCTGTCAGCCGGATATTTACAACTGGAGAAAATGGCAGCCACGTTTAATATGAGCTCGAAATAGTTTCATAAATAACAATAATAAATTTCAGAGGTCGTAAATTACTTATTTTTTTATTTTCGAATTCTGAAAAGTGACTGCCGTGATGTTACAACCTCTGAAATTGGCAGCCATTGTTGTTCTTCAGTTTTACTGGAGGTATATTATGACATATCAAAATAGCAGCCTTAAACTAAGGTTTTATGGATATTGTTACAGCAAAACAATTTTACCGTAATTGTAATAGTCTTTAGAACCTTCTGAGGGCTATCACAAAACTAAAATTGTTACCACGTAGATAAATTGTATTAATTACAATTACGTCAAGTTACTGAGTTTTGTTCTGTTTTAGTTAGGGGCATGTCTTATAGATAACACACAGTGCGCTCGTGAAATAAAGGAAACGGGAAACTAAACGCAGTGTTTGCCAGCCGCAATCTAAGTGCACTTACTACAGAAATGGGTGAAATTCAATGAGTTCCATTTCCACAATTAGTTCCACAAATACTACATGAACCGTCTTCTCCAATCCTAAGATTCTTAACATATACAGGCGGGTATTTGCAATTAGAGACTGAATTCTTCGACATCATAAATTCACCCCTTGAGGTTTATGCTGGGCTTTACCTCTCGTATGGTAATATGTGTTTGAAATTCTTATAGAGAAAACCGACGATTTGGAGTCACTGAAGTGGAAGATGGATTTACTGCTGTTGTTAATATAGGCGTAACAAAGGGCTTTTCCACGCCATTTCCAAATGTTCGACAAAATACTTTCATTCAACACTGTCATTGTAAGGATAATTATCACGGGAAAGATGATATAATGGCTCCGATGCCTACGGATTCTCAATTATTGACGAACCCTATGAAAAAAAAACTGTCGATTATAAATCAATTGTTTGACATATAAAATAGTATATAATTCATAATTTCGACTTGTCTATGCCTTTACTGGTTGGAAATCCATGAAATCTAAATACTTTTAGTAATAATAATGACCCATACATCATAAGTTATATTAATTTCGTAAATATAATGTTTGACATGTGATCGTAGGGAAGAGGTAATAGGTAACCACTTGCTAATCAGATTAAAGAAGTTATAGGAGTTTTTTTTACTATTGTGATAGTTCATTGAATAATTTGGATTCCAAATGAGTGCAGCATTTTTGAGCAATGGTTTTTATCTGTTCGTGGTATATGATTAATTGAACTCAGTTCCTTCTCTTCTTTATATATTGCGAATAGATGACTCATATTCAATATTCCAGATTCAAAGTATAAGGCTTCAGGGGAATATTTTCATGGTCTTATATAGATATTTGTGATATTCCTGTGATATTTCTGTTATAAAAAGTAAGAGAAAACAAAAAACAGTTTTGAAGAACGTGGTGTAGCTACAAATAATATTCAGTAATTTGTATATTAAATTATTTTCATAATTTCTTATGCTAAGATCCGATCCAAATCTGATATTATTAAGTAGGTTGTTCATTGAAAATATTACTTATTTTTACAGGAAAGTGATTTTTCCTGCACCAGATCATTGAATTTAGGGGGTTGTACAGGCAATACGGCCTCACGAACACTTTGACAAATTACATCTTATGTGCCTAACCTCAAGATGAGTCTCATTATCAATTTCAAGTCTTTCTTTATCAAATCGAATATACTTTACTGTCCAAGAAACAACCGGTATTGACAAAGTAAATGTAAATTGTATATGTATATGTATATGTAATTGTGTAAAGTCCGTAAAAATTAAAAAATATGAAATATAATGAATAATCATTATAAAGTTAAAACATATGTACATAAATAAATGAAACATTAAAGATAAGTAAACAAAGGAAATACTTGCAACACAAATAGTAATCGTTAAAATTTATCATTATTATTCGTTTATGTCATAGTAGGCTTTTTGCAGAAATACCCCTGATTCATTTCTTGAATTTTTTCAAATTTCTGTTTCTCTTATAGCACATAGTTATATATTTTCTTGCTTTCATACATCAAAGAATGTTTTGTTAATGCTAGTTTTGGGATTGGTAAAGATAGAATCCGACCTAGACTCGATGATATTGTTTGTCATTATTTACTGCTGAATTAGAATACTTTTTGTGTATTAGACACATGGTTTCTAAAAGGAACAAATAAGGAACAATTGAAGAAAAAAGAAACTATCCAAACACCAGAACTACGTCACAATCACACTCGACGCGCGTTTCGCCAACAAAGTTAGCATCTTCAGGAGCTAAAAGCTTATTAAACCACTTATCCTAACTTGCTTCTATTTATACCTCTATTTCTTAATGGACTTCAAATTATCTAACATTTCGAATCTACCTACTCTATCTCAGGGGCAACCGCGCTCATTATCAAATTTGCCTACTTTTGTTGTTTACTAATTCTAGTAATTTACCCGCACTAAATTGATTTTAATGTTACAACATTGGAAAATAACCCCCTAAAAAAATTAATTATAGGAAATTTTGTTGCTGGCGTTTGTGGCAAATCTTTATGAGGCAAAGTCACCTCCTATACGATGCATAGGCTGCTTCATAACGATTTTATACGCAAAGGCAAAGTAACCCCAAATGCGGAGTAACTTTGCCGCGAAAAAAAAAATCTGAACTTGTTTTCTGAAACTGTTTTACAACCTTTCCAGTTTTTGGCAAAATCTGACAATTGCTAAACAAATTATTATAACCCAAAATATCTCAAAAGTGTAGCAAAGTAACTCCATTCTACGGTACCTCTAATGCTGCAGTAGGACACGTAAATATCGCCCCTGTGATTCCCAGTCGCTATACAACGCTGCAGTTCAGGCAACTCATTCAAAATATACATCAAAACTATTACTCTTTTACATGGTTTGCTATCCTCATACGTTCAATAATCGTGGAATAACATTGGAACGCAAACTTGTAACTTCTATTTACGCACACATAATTTAGTCGGAAACAATGTAGACACCGCAATAAAAAGAACTACCTCGAGACAACACAAAAGCTTTCCTTATAAGCCACTATCGCTCCATCGAAATATGTTACCTTTCAGTAACAGTAAAGAGTGTACCCTCAGTAGAGTGAATTACTCGAGATAACGACAAATAACTGCGAGATTTCGCAACACGACAAAATACAGCGTCGGGAGAGTTATCTCCCTGGTAGGTCCAAATTGTTGATGAAAAATAAAGATACATCATTTTAACTCGGTTGTTCCGAACTGTTACAGTCACTTCCTGTTATCATTAACCCAATTATTTTATGTTATTATGGTTTCAGGTGGAGAAACTCTGGAATTTTCTTACGGGAATTCATAAGCCGCGTTTTTTGACCATCGTAGTTTATATCTACTAGTAGAAAAAGTAGAGTATCATAAAAACGTAATTTCAGGGTTCCTAGTAGAAGTCAAATGATTCTTATATTCCCTAAATCTCTGTAAAAAGTTTGAAACAGACAATGGAAGAAGGCACAAGCATCTTATTGGAAGATTACTTAGGCAGAAATATTTCAAGTGGAATAATAAAGTTGTCATATATTATGTAATACCTTAAATAATTTTAAAAAACTTTTTCCGAATGTAAAAATTATTATGAAGAAGTGATTCGAAAACCTTCCACTTTCAAAGCAGCTTTGAGTGAACAAATTAGCTAATAAACCGGATTTATCAAAAAATTGCATATTCAAAGATTGGGAACAAGTAGGAAATGAAAAATATTTTTTTGATATGTCTCTGGACAATTTTTCTCTATTCATCATACATAATCGATATTTTTCTATATCATCCCACTGATTTTTTTGAACTTTCGCCGCCTTCTAAAAGAAAGTTTTAATAGAGATACTGAATGAATTTCAAATCAATATGAACCCAACTTCATCATATTCTTTTCTGGTATCCATTTTAAAAGAAAATTATTTTAAAAGCGAGCTTCAACAGAGGTTCTCAATGAATTGAGAATCAATATGAACCCACCTTCTATATTAATAAATAAAACTCGTTGTACAACCTATTCGTTAAACGTTTCCATCTCTCCGAGCAATAAAAGATATAGAGAAGGGTTTTCTGTCTCTTTTTCGGAAGCAACATACCTGACGTTGTTTACAAACATCTCAGCCCGACTCATGTTAAAAAGGGCAGTGTCGGAAATATTCGTTTGCACTCGGTGATCAGGTTGGAATTCCGTATTATATTCATTCATAATTTGGCGATCATGTTTGTTTACGTTCGTTTACGACTTATTTGTCGTCTTGTCAAATAAAACCATGGGCGTCGCAGCATGGTAATCATGGCATAAACAAACCATAGTTGACCATTTCATTGGTATTAATAAGCTGATTTTTATTGAATTTGCTCATTTTCATTCCGATTTTGAGACAAAAATACAATATTTGTTGAAATAGCTGTAAAAAACTATGTTACTATGTAAATCGACTGAACGATCACCTATCAATAATTAGGAAAAAACTTGTTGAAATGTAGGTATAGAATAGAATAGAATATATGTTTATTTGGATAAATACAAATCACATCACATATCATAAAGAACACATAAATAAACATAGAAGTCATCACGGAAGTATATTGCAAGCTAGTGCAACACACTTGTGTGTGATATAACAACTATAACTGAATATAAGTTGTTATTGCCTTTGAGAATAAATATGTAATTATATAATATATATTAATAAACATCATCAAATATTAAAATTTTAAAATAACCTAACCTATATAAAATAACTTCGGCTAGTATAAAATATATATATATATATATATATATATATATAAAAATCACAAATATACACAAATATGCTTATTAATAAAACACTAGGATATAAATCCAAATCAAATCAATTGCGGGAATTTATAAAATGATGAATTCTTATTCTGGAAGTGGTCATGATCCATTTTTTAATTTTTTGTGTGAAAACTTTAATATTTCTGCACATTTTGATATCTTCTGTTAGAATATTGTATAACCTTGGAATCAAGTAGGTGTATGTCCTTTGGCCAATTGTTTTTTTGGCTTTAGAATTTTGACATTTATTATTTTCATTTCTAGTAAAATACATATGATCAATATTTTTGTTGTTTTCCATGTTTTTGTATAACATTTTTGATATCGACAATAGGAATATTTGGCTTGTATCCATAACTTTATTTTGATCATAGAGAATGTCACTGGAGAATGTCCGATTTTTATTGTTTATAATTCTGAGAAACCATTTTTGAAGTGTATTCAGATTTTTCAGGTGAACATCATTTGCCCCTCCCCATCCTATAATTCTATAGCTCAGTTGACTATGTTTTATATCTAAATATTTTTTAAGATGTTTAAAACGTGGTAGCAGTCCTCTAATTTTATTACAGAGTTGTTTGATATGTACATCCCACCTGAGGTGTCTGTCAATCATTATTCCTAAGTATTTAACAGATCTTGCTTCAGGGATTTCTACTGCTTCCATTTTCAGTGGGCCAAAATGTATACTAAAAAGTATTAACCAAATTCAAATCATAAGCCACTAGCTATATCTAATGGGTATTGGAATGTTCTGTTGACATACAGGGATTATCACGTACGTAATCTGTTCTTCAGAAGTTTTCGATATTCCCATTTGAATAAAATTTTATATTCACGGAATATCACATATATCAATATGAATAATCGATCTGGAATGTTGTCAGTAACGCTTCTGGTAAAACCGGACGTGGACATAAACTTCTTTACTGTGAATGGAACACTAGCTGTGAATCATAGCAGGTATGAAATCTAATTAAGTAGTGTTTTTAATCTCTTGAGGGAGCCCATACTCCTTCCTAATTTCGGGAGATACCTCATTGAATTTCTTCAATCCTTTTATGGAGATGCAAGACTTGTAATATCGATCGCTCCCTAAGCCTAACTCCACACAAGTTATGAAATAATTTTTTGACAACTCTAAAAAAATTATTAATCTGCCTCAGAATATCAATAACCTGAATTCAGAAAAAAAAAACATCTGAAAAAGAGTTAGAGAGCTACTAGCTTACTACACTTTGGGTGCGTATTTCAATGATACACTTTCATCATAAATTTGAATGTAATCTCTTATGTGTATTATAGTTTATGCGTAAACTCTTATGTGTATTATAATTCATGTATACCGTATATAAAGTGTATAGTTTAGTAATGTGATTCAAAGATTTGGAAATTTTTACTTTTTTACTTCAGCACTTTTATTTATTTTTTCAGTATTTATGACCTTATTCTATGCTTTATCAGCAATAATTTAATTATTCGCACAATATAGTATTTTTGATCGATTGAACCATCAAAAGTGAGTAAGTAAGTAAGTGTTCATTGCTTTGAAGCAATTTAGTTTCTATTGCCACACAGCAATAATCACCATCTTTCTACGTTCACAATTGACGAATAAAAGTCAATTTTTAAAAGATTGTAGAAAAAATAGTGTATGCCATGGTAGTAGACATGGCATTTCAACAATTCTAATGTCATTTACAATTGTCACTTATTTTTGTACCTATCCATCGTAATAAAATATGTTACTCTCTACTGACAACACTCGTAGAGTGTACTCAAAGGCATATCCTGTGAGGGTACATGGCGGCTATTATTTGCCGTGGCGCTCCGGGGTGACTTAGAAATTATTGGTAACGCATTCACTTTTTAACTTAGGGATACCTACAGCACTTCCGCCAAGCATTAGACGTCAGGATTGACATCTTGATAACACACGAACATTCTAACCAGGCATGTGGTCTCCTATCGATGCCAATACATGTGAGAACAAATTTCTCTGCAGCGACCGTGTCTAATTATAAATATTTTTAATTAAAAATGAAACATAAGAAAATGTATTAGCACGCCACTGAATCTACGCTTACGTCCGAATATCATAACAATAACAAATCTCCCCCTCCGAACTCGGAGTTTTACCCCTCACCAACAATCTGTAACAAAGGATAGTGTTATGGAGCTTTCATAACAATTGTGTGTTGTGATTATAGAAATGGCATCTCTATGCCTTTTATTGCTCGGAGTTCCATCTATAACTTCAATTACGACCATAACACTCAGATTTATTTTAACTCTTCACTACCAAAATCATTATAATGTGAGTAAATGAACTTTTTTGAACTTCAAAATACAACCAAACTGATATGAACAGATATGGTCCATAGTTTAATGCAATGTCAATAGTGTCAATTTCTGCTATGATTTAGAGAGTTTAATTTTTCAACCAATTATCTACTTTTGCTACCATCAAATTCGATCGTAGCAAAAGTAGAGGAAGTAGATATACTTGGTGACAAAAAAACAATTAAGTCAAAAGAAACCACAAAAAGAAGAGTTAAAATAGCTTAATTTGAATATTATTATAGACTTTGAGTGTTGTTGTTGTCTACTAATTGTTCCGGAGTCTATATGGAATATTCATATATCTGGTCTGAATTGAAATTTATGTCTTGGCGGATATAAAAAAGCAAGTCTGAACAGTTTATGTAAAAACTATGATACAATTTGTTAATGATTTTTTTTCTTAAATTACCTACACAAAATGAGCTTTATTGTATGCTACATTATTGAAACTGGAAAGTTTTGTGTTTCTTCCATCGTGCATTTTTGCCAATTTTTCCGCACTCATTTTAATTTGAAAATATCACTTACGCTTCCTAGTGCGAGATGATAACAAATTCATTCACTACTGGCTTGTCTCT
The DNA here is from genome assembly GCA_944452925.2 of Chrysolina oricalcia. Lineage (NCBI taxonomy): Eukaryota > Metazoa > Arthropoda > Insecta > Coleoptera > Chrysomelidae > Chrysolina > Chrysolina oricalcia. The sequence continues at coordinate 23,605,185 of OX101808.2, forward strand.
GCTGAGTCATCACTGTCGGACATCAGGTTTCATGCTTCAAGGGATACAGGCAGGGCCGGATTAAGACCATTTGGCGCCCGGGGCACAATATATATCTTTTCGCCTTCCACACATTACAAAAATGTTCATAAAATGAACATATAATAGCCATACCTTCATAATGACGTTTTTTTATTCAAAAAGTAACAGCTAACAAGCAATTATGAATGATAATAAAATACAGTACAAACAGGGAAGAAGTAGGTACTGATGAATCAACGACAACATTTGAATACATACGGACATAGTGATATAGTGAATAAACCATACCAGACCTAAAAAATAATCAAAGAGCTTATAATAATCTTTCATCAATATATTCAACAAAAAACAAAATGAAAAAGAACTACAGAAATCCATACGTAAAGGGTAAAAGTAGGAATGCAACAAATATAAATATTCAAATACATAATGAACAGGTACTCAGTCAGGAAAAAATTAAAAATAAATAAAATGAAAAATCACAAGCAAGAGGTTGCTGGACCCTGAAAGAAATAAAAATATGTAAGGGATGAAAAATAATACTGAGCTCTCTTTCTGGCCTCGAGCAAAACGAATTCCTCAATAATGCATCGTTCATCAAGAATATTCAGCAAATCATGTTCGATGTTTAAGAGGGAAATGTCTCCTTATTTTTCGTTTTCAATTGGGTTTCTCAAATAACTCTTCATTTTTTTCTAGGATTGAGAATGACCCTTTTTTACACGAAGCACTTGTAGATGGCATATTCTCAGAATGGTATCTATATTTGGGAACGTTCAAATAATTTCGGTTCGTAATTCGACAGCATTTTACATTGTTTTGCCACTAGCTAGTTTGATAAATTTGTTTTATTTCGCTATCATACACCAAGCGTTAAATTTTTTTTCAAGAATTTCATAGGATTCGAAGTTGTTACTGATACGCTGATACTATTTGAATATCCTATCAATGAATTATTCGCGATCACCACGGAGTGGGCGACATCTACATTTTGATATTTGGACGTAAACCTCCGGGAAAACAAACATTCTGCCATAAGATCTAGTGTTAATAAATTGTAGATTATTTCTTAGTTGTTCTATATTTTGTTTGATTTTTCTGATTTAATGCAAAAAGCATAGCTTTGATATGACTAGTAAATCAAAACAATTTTGTTCAGTGCCACAGTGCAAGAGTTATTCATCTGCAAATGTGTCCATGCTCTCTTTTTCCAGAAACCAAAAATTAGAAAAAGACATGGGGAATCAGACTGGAAATCGGGAAGCCAATTGGTAAATAAATGTGGACACTTAATTTTGGAATATTTCATAACTAGAAAGAAAATTTTTATTTGTAATTGTTGTGTTACTCCTCAATAATATCGAATGAAAACACTAGTTTATGTTTAACACAACAAACTTTATATTATTCTTAATTTACAATAGTAAATTGATAACAAATAGTAATCTATAACACTTTCCGGATATTCAAGATTTCAAGAGAACCGCTGTCTTTGCTCGACTCACTATAATACTGTCCGGGTTCATTCTCTTATATCTATTGAGTCATCTAGTGTTGTAACTAACAGGTCTCCACAATTTGCGTAAATCTAATTATCTTGATTGAAAGGGGTCATTACATATCAAAAATTCCAGAAACTAGTTCATTCAGGAAACCAAATGAATTTTGTAGACATAGTCCAAAAACTCCTTGCTCAACATTCTATACCTCACAAAATAAAACATTATTACTGCATCCCCTTTGACTACTCTTTCCGCCTAACTACTGAAATATCAGCCAAATAAATCTTCACCACAGGCATTTCTAAAGAAGCACTCGAAAGTTGAAAGTTACAAGTAAAAATTCAATAATAGAATCCACGTCAACAACTGTCAACTTATAGATAAATGACGTTTGCTTTGTCTTCCCGGAGTTTTGGTGCGCCACCTGGTGTCAATGGTGACCGCGAATAGTCTCACCACAAGAAGTACATGTATCTTGAAGTGATTTATTCGTATTATCAATTCTGATTAAATATAATTTCCACATCACCAGTAATACACCTGTTCCTAATTTTTGTGTAGTTTTCAATAAACCACTCGCATGAACTTTGGTACCTGCTTCCTGACTATCATCATCAATAAGTCAAAAATAGTCAAAACCGTTAGCAAGGCTTTAACAGAAATTGCTCTTGCTGAACATTGAGAAGTGGATACTTTTTTTGGGAGAAGCTTTGATTTCAATTCCGTCAGACTATTCTGATTAATGTCCCAACAATGATTCGTTCGCAAACATGAACAATTTAATAACACTCTGCAGCTCAATTACCCACCGAATTGAGCGAATGAGCAGTTCAAGGGATATATAATTTTATTAGTTGTTGCTACCAGGAGTAAGCACCAGATACATTTATATTACTGGCATCATCATATGATAGATAGCCTTACCGTTCCATAAGTCTCACCTCTTTTCTCCTAAAAGCAATGGTGAAAATATTAGATCTTGTCACTGGTTGTCGACAACCTAATAGTGAAGTTACACAACTCTGTAAGGGGCTAGAAAAATTTATTAAATAATTTTCATTCCTTTTGAAAAATATATAAGTATATGAAAAAAAAATGAATAATTTTGTTGGGGAGCAAACAAATATTTCCCTCAGCTATAATTTTTCAATAACAACTTCGTTCAATTTCCCTTTCTACTTTGCCTTGCATGTTTCGGCACGCGCTCTTCAACTTCCCCCTCAAATTTGATTGTGTAGCTTTAATTTATAGTTTGACGTGACATGAACGGTGCAATAAATGGCTCGCAATTAAATGAGTAATTAATGAATCGAGAATAAGAATTCTTGACAAATATTTGATGACTTCCCATTACCATTATAGACCCTCCCTTCATTATCCACATCACCCTTACTAATTATTTGTTTTAATACATGCTATAAATCAGTTTAATTGTACCTCCTGCAATAACTCAACTATTTTGACTCATTTCGCCTCTACAGGAATTCTCGTAATAGAATATTTCTTGATGCGCTTTTATTTTGAACCGTATAGTATGAATTTTGAATATATAGTTTTTATAACAAAGAACAGGGCACAAAACCCAGTAAAAATTACTTTCAGTCAAAATTTATAATTTTTCGAAATATTATTCGGTTCAGAACCATACATAATTTTGACAAATTGTAAGAGAATCGTATGAAATCGAGAATCGCTAGAGGACGTCAAAGTTGAATAATTCAAAATGCATTACTTGTTTTTTTTTAGAGGAAATGAGTCTAAGGCTCAATACCTACTGTGAGACTCCACTGATTCACAGGGCTACTCATTGAAACATCCACCTCTAGGCCCGTCAGGTTGTTGCCCCCGGTGACACTTAGGCCTATTGGCCCATTATATCCAGTTATTTCGTGCCTTGTACGAGTTTGTACAAGTCCTTTACTGGGTGCGATCTCTATAGTTCTGGATCGCCAGATGGCTGCCCGAAGATTGCCTGTCTTTTGCGGTCTAGTGCCTCGCAATAGCACAATATGTGTGTCACTGTTTCTGGATCCCTACTGCATAGTCTGCAGATAAGGTCTCTATTGTACAGTCCCATTTTGTTGAAGTGCTCTTCGATTGGTGCATGACCAGTCAGGAGTTCCGTAACGGTTCTCAACTGGCCCCTGTTCATCGTTAACAGGTCCGCTGTTCTTTTATGGCACGGTCCTTCAATTTATTCTTTCCCGTGTTTGTTTCCTGGTATGCTTTCCCAGTAATTTTTGTGACTGTCTCCAATCCAATCTCTTACAGACGCTCTTACTGTACACTTCGGTACCACTAGTGTCTGCCCTTGATTTGGGGGATTTTCCGAACCTTCTCTTGGTAGTTCGTCTTCTTTTCATTGCCTGCAATTCCCTGGTATCCTTGTACTCATATCAGTTTGACTTGATTCTGGTCTGCCAGCACTTCTAGTTCTTCTTTGCAGTCCCATACCAGTTTGGACGTCACTTCCTTGTGGCACAAGGCCTCAAGTGCCGCTTGGCTCTCTGACAGGGTGTTGATGTGCGCGTTTCCAACGTTTCTCCTGTTGTTCTGCCTCGCGCATTGGAGAATGGCGTACACCTCTGCCTGAAAGACAGAGGTGTGTTTGCCCAGTGAGTAGCTGATGCCAGTACTCGGATTCCTGGAGAACACTCCTGAGCACACTCCATTCCCAGTCTTGGATCCTGAACTGCGGGCTGTCCCACTCAGTTCTGTCTAGTATCAGCTCTCTGAATTGGTTGTTGAAGCAGTATCGTTTCGTAATATGGTCCGTTCTCTTTCCCAGCACGTCTCTGATCACAATTCTAACTATGCTCATATGTCCCATTCGAACATTCAAGTTGGGTGTTTTCTGCAGTCTAGAGTCGCCAAGCCTTGCCTCCCCCTGCACCACTAGGCAAAGAGGAGGCAGTCCCAGGAGTGTCTCCATGGCTGCAGTTGGTGTTGATTTATTTGCCCTGTGATTCCGAGACAGGCAAGTCTTTGTACCTTGCTTAGTCTTGTTATGGCTCCTCTGTGTTGTGTCAAAGAGGCGTATGTGATGAAAGGCATGACCACCGAGCTATACAACCAGTGCAGCATTTGTGGTTTCAGCCCCTATTTTTATCCAAATGATCGTCTGGCCATCACTAGTGAGGTCACCGCTTTTTTTGTTGTTTTTTCCAGATGCTAGTTTCACGTCAGCTTGGAGTCAAGAATCATTCCAAGATATTACTTGTTTGATTGCGATATCCGTTTGAAACAAAAATCTAATCTTATCAAGAATCAGTGATATTCAAATATTTACAGTGAACACTAGAACTCAATAATTTGAGTAACAAGTAGTGATGAAATAATAGAAAAAGTTCAGAAGCAGAACACTCAAATCAATTACAATATGCAATAAGTTACCTAGTGTAATAACCATGAATGAAAATATAAAAAACTATACTCGGAGACAGAAATAGTAGTCAGTGACGTATTTTTAGCTTTAGGGTGCCCAAGCGGGACAAGGGAAGATGGATACCATTTCCAGCCGCTATTATTAGGTCATTTCTGAACTAGTGACAGATGTCACTTTTTATTATTTCCATCTTCGAGTATAGTTGATAACTCGTTGTGTTTTAATGAAATTCATATTTCATTTCAGATGAATTTATAGCAGATTTGAAAGCAATTCCTTTTCGTTTCGAATCGGTAATCATTTCGGAAAAATTGAAGATAGCTCTCATGAAACCCATTTTCAAAAATGGACTCTGTTTCTCTTCACTCTCAATTTTTTTTTAAATTGTAAGTACTGTCCCTTTTCTTTTTCTTCTTTATCTTCTCATCATTTCTGACTTCTAATTGTCTATGTACTCATGTTATGCTGTTTTTTTCCCAGTACACAATAAAAATGTGTACTCACTTAGAGTGTGGGAGAAAAAACATGCTAATTTAAAATGTTATAATTTTGCCTTACTATTAGTAGTATAAAGTTTTTCACGTACCTACATGTCTAATCTGTTGTTATTATTTTATTCAGAATTTTTTATTACAATTATTATCATTAAACATAGCGATAAGGGCAGAGGAAATCCTGTTGAGACCAATATTGTTAAAATTGTTTTTTCCGTTAACCAGCTGTCGTCCCCTTACGATCGGCAGCCCTCAGAAGTCGAAACTTGTGCGATTAACGAGGTCTTACCTTTTTACGTGCGATTCCTAGCACTTTCTCGGGCCATCAGAAAAAGTTCTGCAGTCGCTAGGTGACCCTTTGACTGGCAGCCAAAAGTGATTGATACAATGTCGCTTTAACCAGTCGGCTACCTGGCTTATAATCGGATCTCATATTCCTTCTAAGGACTGAATGAATAAAAGAAACCTAGTGTATTCACCTATCGAAATAAAATAATGATTTGTTTGCTGTTACAATGCCTTCAAAACATCATCATTTGTTACTGTGAAAGGCTTTCGCGGCCATCGTCACTTACATGGTGGTTCTTCGGGTTGTAAGGCCGACGTGTGTTCAGAGAAGAACTCGACGTTTCGCCAACACGAGTGGTTAGCATTTTCAAGAGTTATTTTAAAAATTTTCGCTTTCTGTAGTCGCTGTCAAATGCTTGACATTTGTTATACGTTGTCTCAATAAATACCTGTGATTTGACGTTCTTACATCTGATTGGTCCATAGCGTTAGCAGACATCATAGAATCGTTCGTACCGTTATTTTGTGGGTAGGGAGCTAATTGAGAATTTTCGAGAACTGGAAGCCAAACCTTGTTCAATTGTAGTCCTTCTTCAGTTCTGTTGAAGTTGCTGTGGTGTTTCTGGATTTCAATTGCTTCCCGGAAGAGTCTTGGGTAATACGCAGATGTTGAAGAGATGACTTGGGTTTCTTCAAATTTCACTCTATGGTTATCGTTGTTGAGAGTATGTTCTGCGACAGCGGATTTCTGTGTGTGCCCTAACCGACAGCAAGCCTTGTGCGCTTTGATTCTTGTTTTAACGGAGCGTTTCGTGGTTCCGATATAAACGCTGCCACAGGAACATGGAATGCGATAAACCCCAGAAGAGCATAGTACGTCTCGTTTGTCCTTCGCTGATCTAAAGTGGTCTTTCAGTTTCTTTGATGGTTTATAAACGGTTTTAATCTCATATTTTCTTAGAATACGGCCGATACGATCTGTAACTCTGGGAACATATGGTAAGAATGCTTTTCTTTTTTCGGTGTTGGTTTGACTACTACTTGGTTCATTGGATGGACAGTCATTTGGTCTACTATTGATTCAAACGAGACGTACTATGCTCTTCTGGGGTTTATCGCATTCCATGTTCCTGTGGCAGCGTTTATATCGGAACCACGAAACGCTCCGTTAAAACAAGAATCAAAGAGCACAAGGCTTGCTGTCGGTTAGGGCACACACAGAAATCCGCTGTCGCAGAACATACTCTCAACAACGATAACCATAGAGTGAAATTTGAAGAAACCCAAGTCATCTCTTCAACATCTGCGTATTACCCAAGACTCTTCCGGGAAGCAATTGAAATCCAGAAACACCACAGCAACTTCAACAGAACCGAAGAAGGACTACAATTGAACAAAGTTTGGCTTCCAGTTCTCAAAAATTCTCAATTAGCTCCCTACCCACAAAATAACGGTACGAACGATTCTATGATGTCTGCTAACGCTATGGACCAATCAGATGTAAGAACGTCAAATCACAGGTATTTATTGAGACAACGTATAACAAATGTCAAGCATTTGACAGCGACTACAGAAAGCGAAAATTTTTAAAATAACTCTTGAAAATGCTAACCACTCGTGTTGGCAAAACGTCGAGTTATTCTCTGAACACACGTCGGCCTTACAACCCGAAGAACCACCATGTAAATCATTTGTTACTGTTAGAATAACTTATATTATTTGCTACTTGTGTATGTTTAACCACCAGTAAATGTTAAAATAGACCATGTTCGATTATAAAGGAGCAACAGATACATAGGGAACAGTTCAGAAAAAAAGTTGTTGTGCAATTCATGCAGAAATGATCTACAAATCTCATACAATAATTTATTCCGTGCACGGTTATATCAACCATTCCTGAATGTCAGTTTTAACAATATTACATTATGTCAAATGGTAAGTAGGGAATTGAATAACAATGAAGACAAGTAATGTCAACAAAATATTGTTAGTAAGTAGGCAAATATTGAATGCGAGAGATTGACTGCATTACTGTACTATGTCTTTAATATGGTAAATGTACCGTTTTTATGAAATAATTTTTGATCATATCATCATAGCTTTCATTTATGATGTCATTTTATTTCCATGAATGCAAATATATTACGGTTCGTTTCGAGAAGTATGAAGTATAACAGATAGAAAATTGCACAAAATGAAAAAATATCACGGAGGTTACCATGTTTGAATATATCAAACATTAATTCATTTCATTAAACACCCAATTTCCATATGTTGCTTTAACAAATTCGCCGCTATATCAGCGTGAAAATTGCTTTATCAATATAGGTCGACGACAAGAGCTCACGAAAACAGTGTGGTATGTTAATGTACGGGGTAGGTGGTTTCTGTCTTTAAGGTGCACTATATGAGGATATATTTAGAATAATATTTTGTGAATATAACAACCACATTTATCGGATATCAGAAACTAATTTATGTTTCCTCTATTAATTCAATTTAATTCATGTATAGATCATTGTTTCATAAAAGATTTCACAAAAATATTCCATTTCAACCCAATAGTATTGGAGTCTGATGTCACCGACCATTTCTCAACGATAATACAGATAATATCAGAAAAACAAAAAAAAGACGTTAATCATGAGAGATATAAATATTTTGTTGAAAATAAAAATTTACTGAAACTTGCACAAGAAGAGACTTGGCTCGAAGTATACAATGCTGATAATACCGATAATGCAACAAATATATTAGTGAGTAAAATTGAGAATAAATCAAAAAAATCAAATCAAAAAATACTTTATTGTCTAAGAATGTTTCTTGTTGACAAAGCTTTGTGAAAAGACATAATCAATGAATCAATTATTGATAATAAATAATAAAATAATAAAATTATTTACACATACATAAAAATATATACATATACGCACATAATACAAACACAACTGATAACACTTCCAAAACATGGTAAGATGTTATTAGTTGATTGTCATAATAACATTACTAACACATTAAAAATTTTAACAGTACTCAACAATTAAAATTTATACATTTAGTAGTCAGAAGAATTAAAATATAATAAAATAAACGGGTTTACAGTGTTAGTCATATATAATGATCTAACTTAGGTTGTCACTAAAGAACTCCTGCAGGTTGTAATATGCCTTTTTCAGAAGAATGTTCTTAATTGAATTCCGAAATAGTGCTGCATAGACCGTGTTCTTGTGGTGGCCAGGTAGGTGGTTATAAATCTTCCTACTCTCGAATATAAGGCAATTTTTTGTCAAGGATGATGTTGGTATGGGCATACTAATATTATTGTGTTGACGGGTAGTATAATAGGGTCTATTATTCGGCTCTTTTGATTTCGTTTTATGTATTAAGCACACTGTTTCGAGAATAAATATACAAGTTACCGTCAAAACTCGATATTCAATAAAAAGAGGCTTACAATGAACCCTTGAACGACATTTACTAAAGTACCTCAATGCTCTCTTTTGTAGTACAAATATTGAGTTCAACAACTGGTTAGAGCAGTAACCCCAGAAGGAGATGCCATATCTTATGTGTGATTCAATCAGTGAGAAATACGCTATTCTGCCTGAATTGAGGCCAAGTTCATTGGTAATGACTCGAACAGCATAACAGCCTGATGCTAAAGTTTTACTAAGTTTTTTTATGTGCGCTTCAAATTTCAATTTGTCATCTAGGTATAAACCTAGAAATTTGGTGTGGGGTTGGTTAGTTACCCTATGGTTGCCTAGAGCTAGGTTGTCAAAGTTGAATTTGAAGGTTAGTATGCTTGTTTTCTCAATGTTGAAGCACAGCAAGTTGGAGTCACACCATCGTTTAACTTTTTCCAAATCAGAAGCGATATTTTCTTTCAAGCGTTCTACATTTTTTCCGTGCCACATTATTGTGGTGTCGTCTGCAAACATGGTGAAGTTTCCGGAAATGTTGACTTTACTAAGATCATTTAAATAAATAAGAAAAAGAATTGGTCCCAAGACCGAGCCCTGAGGAACACCACAATCGATGTTTGAGGGGTTCGACAATTCATTTTTACATTTTACCATCTGGATTCGGTTAGAGAGATAAGATTCCAGCCAGTTATAAGCTACACCTCTGATTCCATAGCAATCCAGCTTTTGGAGCAGTATTCTGTGATTAACACAATCGAATGCTTTGGAAAAATCACAAAACACCGCTCCCACAGCTTCACCTCCATTCAATTCTGTGTAAACTGCCTTCAACAGGTTGAATATAGCATCATTGGTGCTTTTATTAGATTGGAACCCAAATTGAGTGGACGAAAGTATATTATGTCTATTTAAGAATGATAATAGTCTTTTCTTAACTAGCTTCTCAATTATTTTCGATAGGGTTGACAGTAGTGCGATTGGTCTAAAATTCGAGGGTTCGTCGAGTTGACCACCTTTATGCAGTGGAATTATAATAGCAGTTTTTAAGCAAGTGGGGAATTTACCTGTCATAAATGAAATGTTAATTGCTTCTACTAATACATGCAACGCCTCATCAGGCAAATGTTGTAATATTTTCACCGATATTTCATCCAACCCACAAGATGTTTTATTTTTCATTTGGTTAAAGATCGATTTAAGTTCGTCCATGTCTGTGTTATATAAGTAAAAGCTATCTGATATGGATATATGTTTGAGATAGTGCAGGGGATCAGTCGTTGGTACTATGTCTAGGGTAAGTTTTTTAGCTACTGTACAATAAAATTCATTAAGTTTGTTAGGTTCAATGTTCATATGGGAGGGGAGATGAGTACTTTTGCCCCTTAGGTTGTTTATTATAGACCAGTTTTCGCGCATTTTGTTTTTTGCATTAATTATTCTGTTTTTGTAATAATTTTCCATGGCAGCTTTTATTACGACTTTGTAGGTGCGTCTGTACTTATAGAAATAGAGTAAAAACCACTCATTAGTGGTGTGTTTTCTTATTATGTTCAATGACCTAAGGTTTGCAGCTGATTTTTTTATACCTAAGGATATCCATGTTTTTTTCTTCTTATCCTTTATTTTCTGAAAAGGAAAACAATTTTGAAAGGCAAGCAGAAGAGTTTTGTGAAATGTATTGAAGGGTTCAGCGGAATTCAGAATTGGCACCCAGTTTGTTGAAGAAGATAATTCCTTGAATTTGTCAAAATTCACTCTACTGAAGATTCTTCCAAACCTGTGATTCTTTTTCTTCGGGTCATCATTTATTAGGAAGGAGGTGTATAATATGATAAGAAGTACCAAAAAAGTAAAAATTAAAAGAAAAAAAATCAAAAGAAATCCTTGGATGACAAATGGTCTCTTGAAAGCAACCGAAAAAAAAGAAATATTATACAAAAATATGAAAACTGTTCCGAGTCTAGAAAACAAAATGAAGTATAATCAATATAAGAATATTTTCGGAAAACTTATAGAAAAAGCGAAAGCAGACTATTACCAAAAAGAATTGAACAATAACAAAATGGATGCATCGAAATTATGGAAATCAATAAATCAACTGACAAATAAAAACACACAAAACAAAACTATTACAGAAATAAAGCTGAGCAATGGACATATAACAAATTGAAAGAAATTGCTGGAGCCTTTAATGATTTTTTTATATCAGTGGGAGAAAAGTTGGCAAATAACATAAAAAAGTAAGAAATCTTTATCAAAAACGGAACTAAACTTAATAAATTCATTATTTTTGCAAGATGTAACTGAAGTTGAAATATATAATATAAATGTCTCACTAAAGAAGAAAAAGTCACCAGGATTGGATAATCTGAGGTCGGAACATCTGAAAATGATTATTAATGAAATAACTGCTCCAATAACATATCTAATTAATAAATATTTCAAAGAAGGGTATTATCCATCAGCATTTAAAAAGTCGGTTATCACCCCAATTCACAAAAATGGAGATAAGTTGAATGTGGCCAACTATCGACATATTTCGTTGATATCAACGCTAGCCAAGATTTATGAAAAAGCCATAAAAAAAGGATAGTGGAATTTTTTGACAAAAACACAGTTCTTTTCCACAAACAATATGGATTCAGACAAGGAAAATCCACACAAGATGCACTATCAGCGGTGCTTAGCGAAATAGTTACCAATATTGACAAAAAAATACCGACCCTTTGTATTTTCGTTGATCTAGCAAAGGCGTTCGATACGGTTAGCCATAGTCAGCTTCTCGAAGTTTTGGAAAGATATGGTATTAGAGGAACACCACATTTACTATTCAAAAGCTATCTTGAGAATAGACAGCAATGCATCAAAATTGGAGATAACATCAGTGAATTCAAAACAATAAAATATGGCGTTCCACAGGGAACCGTACTAGGACCCATACTCTTCAGCCTTTATCTTAATGATATAATCAAAACAGGGTTTGAAGGCGATATAGTGAGTTTCGCAGATGATACAGCTGTGATATATAAAGCTGATACACGGCAAAATTTGAAAACAATTGCTGAAAATCACTTTTCAAAAATCATAGAATGGTTCGATAGCCGGTTACTCACGATAAATATAAACAAGACTCACTATATTCCCTTCACTTCCTATACAAAGTACCTACCTAATTTCAAAACATTAACGATACCGAAGGAAAATGAACAACCGATCACTATATCTTCGGTAACGAACATAAAGTATCTTGGTGTATACGTAGACGCTAACCTGAAATGGGATGTCCATATTAATTTCATAATTAAAAAATTGAGAACGATACTGTATAAAATAAAATTCCTTACTTCAATCTTTAACACCGAACAACTACGTACAATATACTATTCATTAATAGAAAGTCATTTAACCTACGGTATTATAGCTTGGGGTGCAGCCTTGAGAACTCACATATCAGGACTTGAAACAGTTCAAAAACATATATTGAAAACCATTTACAGAAAACCCAAAAAGTATTCAACAGAAGAACTTTTCAAACTTTCAGAAATGTTTGATATACGACAGCTCTATTTTCTGAAGGTTACCATATATCAGCACTTACGAAAATGTGAATTGTTACCGATAGAGCATCACCACAATACCAGATATAGGCACGCAGAAAATTACATTATCGTCAAACCTGAGAAAGATATTATGCAGATAGCATACCTATATCTTGGACCGAAAATTTTCAACTCCCTTCCACCTACACTCAAACAAATAACGCCACAAATCCAGTTCAAAAGAGAATTGAAGAATTATATAAAAAACACCCCAAGAATTGAAATCCACCGACTTGTTGAAAATATTCCATAGAAATACCATTTAAGACGTATATCCATTCATTAAATTGTATATAATTTGTCTCCAAACCACTTTAACCATTTTGATAGTCATTTAAAGGCAATTATGCAGGTTTGTAATTTTTATTAGCATAATTTAACCAAAGTAATATGTTACTATTATTGATTTTACTCATTTTATAGTTTTATAGTTATATATTTATTAATTATGTTAGTACATATTTGTATTTTTCTATATAATCTCTGTATCATCATCATTTAAGAAGATGTACTATGTTTTTATGTTAGCTTTAGGCTATTAGTCCTAATTCACAATCCATTTATTCCTCATAAAACTTGTATTATTGTATCATATGTATATTCAAGAAGTGAATAAATTTATTTATTATTTATTATTAATTCAATTTATTTTATTTACTTCCTTGATAAACTTAAATTTATGTGGAAATGGTCAGTTACTTCATGAACGGCAATTTATATATAAATAACAAATAATTACGTACAGATAAAAGTAAATACGAACACTGAGAAAAATAATCCGTTGTGAATACCGAAAGATGACTATATTATACCAAGCGCTGTGGTCAAATAGGCAACAATCACTACATTCATTAAATATTACCCCTACAAAATAGTATGATTCAAACAGTAATAGAAACTGAAGCTTAGAGTAGCAAGAACTTTCTCAGTTCGGTTATTATTTGCCACTACAGACAAGTAACTCCCACTTGTCGATTTGTTCTTATTTATCGGTGGCATGGAATACTACATACCAAAATCAGGATATTACCTAGCAATTATATGACAATGTACAATACTACCTATCCTTTTTTGTTCATGAATCTTTGGGTATTGTTTATCTGTACTAATGTAATATCAGGTTATTGCAGGTTATTGCAGGTTAATTATAACTTCACTAAATGAGTATTTCATACGTATATGTTGTTTTTCGGTAACCTAACCAAATTGTTATCATGTATGATCTTATCAGGTTTTGGGTGGATAATCAAATACAAGTACAAAAATAAATATATATTCTTTTCTTTCATTGTTTCATCACAATATCATTTCAGCAGAAATATGAAGGTAAAAAATAAACTCATTTCAACATCAATAAATGAATTCAAATATGACAAGAAAGAACTAATTAATGCATATTACCCTTATCAAATAACGAGCAAGGAATATTATTAAATAGGAACTTCACATTGAATAATCCTAATTATGATGTATTGGCAACTTCAAAACTGTGATAATGATGATTGAAACCTAAATTTGTATATTTACAAAATACAAAAAAAAATACTTCTTGATCACAAATTAGAATTTCAATTATTTCTCCAAATTCAAATTCTAAGTTTCCAATTTCTTTATTATCGAGTAGGATTACCTATCATCTGTTTTCTATATAATACACTTCAACACAAGAACACAATAAACACTTTGATGACTCCAGAGAATGGAGTCCTTGAACTTCAACTTTTAACAGTAGTGCAATATTAAAATAATGAGAATGGGTATAAAAGTCACGACTCACGAACGGCAATACGGCACACAGAACATGAAATGGCGACGGATCAAATCGATTATCGGGAGCTGGCGCATCGCGTGTTCGTTCGGAATCTTCCGGCTTTTTTCACAGAAAGTAATATCATACGTGCTATCATTTGTAGTGGTAAATACAAATATTGGATAAGTTATATTCACCCTGAACCTAATACCACTAAAGGAACCTGTTATTGAACATTTCAAATGATGAAGTAGTCAATAATAATTGGAATAATCATCATTTGGATGTGGTACGCAATAGATTTGTCGTGATATTGAGCACTCATAAAATTAATATCACTAACATGTAATTTGTTCAATGAACCTCAATCGGCATTACCATTCATTCAGTAAAAAGAAAATCCTTTTATTTTCTCAGTGTATAAAAAGACACGTTGAAATACTTAATTTAGGGAACAGGCGAAGAATTCATCAATACTGTAGAATGCATTCTTCAACAAAATATGGATTGATGATAGTGCTTCACTTTATTTATACCTTCCTCAAGTTGGTCTTATTTCTCGCTTGTTTCAATTGTTCGGACAAATTCGGGAATAAACGTGAACAACCTCTCGCAAATTCCTGACATAAAAATATAACCTGATATCCTTAGTTTGTTTTGTTATATTGTCCTGTGATAGATATCAGATATGAAAGTGGAAGCAAGTATGGTAATGTGGTTTTATTGTGGAAAGTTGTTGCGCACAATCCTATTTTAAACCCGGAAAAAGGGGAAGTCAAACAACAAAATCTGGAGAGAATTGTTTCTAAAGAGACAGAACAAACAGGTCATATATCAGATAATCACTTAGTCTTCGGGTATGCCAGTCTTTCCAAAAGAATACACAAAGCTGTTAAAGCTGTCAAAAAATACAAATGAGTTTATTACAAATACAAACAACTTCACATATTCAACATTAGTAAGTTTAGTACTTTGTCAGACTTATCTGCGACTTTATGTTGTGTTCGGGTTCTTATTTTGTTAAAATTGTTATGTTCGTCAACCTACGCGCAACTCTAAGAAGTCTTCGTAATATTTTTTCGATCTTTTCGATACTTTTCAACGTGTGATGCCAAGCAGGAGACCGGTGACCAAGCTGGGAATCGAACCCATACTCTACGCTTGAGAGGCGGAGGCTACCAGCTGACTACCAAGGCCCATGTCGATTTTATTCGGTAGTCCCAATACCAGCAATAGTCTCTGAATATCACTCATTTCAAATCATAAAATTATGTTATATATATATATATATATATATATATATATATATATATATATATATATATATATATATATATATATGTATTATGAGAAGGCATTCAGATCAAAACTACTAATTGAATCTATTGCATGGTCCCTCTCAATGAAAATGTTATCCAATATTACAAATTCTTTATCATTATCATTTTTGCCTCCTTAAATAACTGCTTCCAGGATTATCCACGGTTAGACTAAAATCATTACTGATTTACCATATAACATAAACTTGTTTCCAGTGCGTGTTAGAATGTTAGGATTGGGGTAATCAATAAGGTACCCAGAAACAGGTGATTAACACTAATAATAATTTTACAAACCAAATAAGGTCACGCAAAATTTCAACAACGTCTTTCATCACTGTATTTTAGTATACAGAAGCTTCCGATAACTCTCTAATAAAAGAAGAAGTGTTATTTTCTTGGTTGTAAGCTTTGGTGATAACCTCTTCAGGCAATGAGTTGCGAAGCTTCAACGTTCGTTGAAATGGAGAAAAAAATGAAAATGGCAATTCTGCTTGAGATTATTTTTGATCATTTAGATGGGGAGAGTATAAAGAAAGATTCTACTGAAGGTGTCTCAAGTCGACAAAATTCTTGATAGTTCAGTCGAAATATCGAACAAAATATTCATTTTCACTTAGACAAGAACACTCTGTTTCTAGTCGTGACAGGCTTATAATAAGATAATTCACTACACACCATTTTAGGCATAACGAATGAACAATAACAATTCCTTAATAACTCAAACAATCTGAGAGATTATTATTGAAGGAATATTGTTGATTTTTAATTTCCCATACTTATAAATATTAAAGAATCGACAGGCATACTGTTGAATTGCATTGGTGTGGTAAACATCAATCAATTAACTTTCAAATCGGTCTCTTTCAGGATGACTCTATTAACTGCTTGCTACCATTGCAACAATTGGCAAGCTTCTTTTATGTCTGGACAATCTGGAAAATTTATTACTTTTATACGTCCATGCCATAGCACCCTAAATTAAATATCTTGTTAATAGTTGACAGTAATGGCTATGCTAACGTAAAATTAACAATTTGGAAACCTGCCAAATGAAAAACTGTTCCGTACGAGATACATACGAGTAAACTGACAAAATTAGTATGTAAATAAACCAACATATCAATTCAATTTGTGTATCACAACGTGAAAAATCAAATGATGCCGCTTGGGTGTATATCTGTCTGATTCATTTATCTAAAGAAATAGTGAATTTCCATAAATAGATTATTGTAATGTAGTCGTCCATGTTTTTGTAAATGATCAACGAGTAGTTTTGGGATAGGTAACCTAATTTATTAGTTTCAAAGTACGAAACGAAGATCTTATCCATCAATACTCCGCTCAGTCGAGTACTTTCAGTAGAGTTGAAAAAGTCATCTAGTTTACTGCTCTATCACAAATATTGGTTGAAAGACCATGTGGAGACTATCCTCTGGGTTGCAATTTTTTTTCTCTACCTGAAATGTTGAAATGTTCAAAATGTGAACCATTCCGGTCCCTTAAGAAGTTTAGGCGATTTTCGAAATGTCTTCGCACATTTCCTGACATTTTTGGAGTCACTGCACGACACTCAACTATAATTCTTCTGCGTAGATCATCAAGAGAATTTGGTTGTGTCATATAGACTTTGATTTTCAAATGTCCCCATAAAACATGGTGTAATGGTGATAAATCAGGAGATCTCAAAGGCCATTTGGCCTGTTGGTCATCGTCTTCCAATCTATCTCCTTGTGAAGTTGTCATCTAAAAATTGACGCACAGGTTCAACAAAATGTCAAGAAGCTCCATCTTATTAAATGGTGAGTTATTCTTCAAGTAGATTATCATCATCTTCAAGTAGCTGAGTGGTTCTGGAGTTCAGAGTTATATCAAGATGTTCAAAATACTTTTGTGCGTTGAGGTACCATCATTGAAATATAGACTACCATTGCCAGCCCAAATATTCAATTTTTGGGGGTTTGTGAATGAGTTTTTCTATACCAATGGGGATTGACATCACTCCAGTATCTGCAATTATGTCTGGTTATATATCCATTTGAATAAAAAAAAGATTCGTCAAAAAAAAACACACTCTTGAGATAATTATTATCACCAATCAATAGCTTCACAAAACTCTGTACGCCTATCATTCAAGCTTTCTACATTCTGAATTTTGTAAGGATGGAGTTTTTCGTTAACTAAATAGTCTCAAGATTGAATGTTGTCCAGCACTGAATGTCCTACAACTTCAACATTTCTCATAGACTTTGCTCGTTCATGTTTTTCATTTTGCACTGATCCTAATTCAACAAGAATTCATTTTATCACGAACTGATATGAAATGTTTTTTTCCTTGATGGAGTAGTTTGAAAATTCAAGCTGTTGCTCTAGCACATCGCCCTTTCACAAAATTCCTAGCTACAATTCATATTCTTTCTTGTATAGTATAAAAAACATTTTCGCACGATTTCACATTGATCTCTTTTTTATTAAATTTTTTATTAAACTTTCTGCGTTATTTCAGAAAGCATGCTATTTTTCAATAGGTACCCACAGTGATTTGGGAACCAAATAGCCTAGGAATTAACGAACAGTCGTTGCAGACCGATGATGAACCCTTTACTCCCATATACACCTACTGAGTAGGCTTATTATGGCAAGTATCTGTCAGAAAACAACTACTCCCCTGGCTAAGACCTCGACGGGTATTGACAACATATACTTGTGCAACGTTCCTCATGCATCAAAGGACGCAATTGCAAGTGCCCTCTGTGACCAACCAGCATAATTTTGTTTTGATTTGGACAGAGTGACCACCTTCAGACTAGTTTCGAAGTCATTGCCTCTCATCAGTGCAAGGGTAGGTCAACACAGACAGCACTAAAGCCATCTGTTCCCCGTCCAAACCATTACACACACCGCTGCTTGGTCAACTTTGGTTCACGCGATGAAGCGGTTTCTAGGCCGCTCCACCTAGCGAGCAGAGGGAGAACACTCCGAATCTCTGGGTCAAGAGATTTATGTGAAGAAAACAGAATTCTTTGGGAGATCGTCTAGTAACGAACAGTCGTTGCCTACTACACCTACACCTACTACGTAGGCTTATTATGGCAAGTACCTGTTAGAGAACAACTACTCCCCTGGCTAAGACCACGACTGGTATTGAATTAAATCTAGGAATTATTAATGTCAGTAAATTTTCTTCAATAATTTCAGAAAACTGTGAAAATCGTATGTTTACAAAAACCTGCAATAACTTTACTGACTACAATGGAATAAGTGTCTTTCTTGACCTTCTCGATACAACTCTACACCATGAAATTGCTCAGCTACACATTTTCAGAAGATAATTTTTATGGAAGATGGAATGTTGAAGGAGAGGAACAGAATAAAATGGCCTACTGATATATCACCGTTATACTTTTTTGCGGAGGGAAATCGAAATGGAAATGCGTACGTCGTGCAGTGATTCCACAAATCTGCGAATACATTTCAACAATCTCTTATAAGTACTTTTTTATGGAAATTAATGGTTGAACCTTTCATATTGACGATAACACTTTAGGTTACTGAAAAAAAAAATACCTTAACTTACACTTCATGATGGTGAATTTGAGGTCACTCACTTGTTTTTCGTTATCCAGAAAAGATGAGATTACGTTTTTCCTTCAAAGAAAGAACGGTTATTTTCTTTATTTAAAAAATAGTTGCACGTTGATGTAAACGATGAAACTGTTTTTGAATACTTTCCAATTATAATGGCTTCTTCAGCAGGCAAAGGTTTCCAATCAGTAAACTGGTCAAAACAAACAATTGAATGAATTATTCAGTCATAGACAGATTAATTAGGAGATTTTAGCTTCGATAAAGAAAATTGATTCCTGTGAATTCGAAAAATAAACAATGCTATTTATTACCTCTTCATTTTAACTGTAACCCTCTGTACTTAAGGTTCTTCTTTTCCATATAGAAACGGGTCATAGTTCCAAGGCAGACGACAAGGTTTACAGCCTATAAATGCAAAGTTTTTTATAAATTTTAACGACAAAATGTTAGAGAATGGGAAGTGTTTTTTCAAGGTTGACTTGAGAAGGTTAGGAAAATGCCGTGTTCGCTCATTCATAGCAGTAGTAAATTCCTGATAATTTCAAAGAATTGGACATAAAGAAGTCTCTGAGCATATACATGCTGTTGCCTATCATCTTCGTCTTTTTCGTTTGTTCCTTATCACTATGGCATCTATGAATATACTAGAACCAATAATAACTCGTGGTGTTTTTTTCAGAAAACCTGGGAGATTCGTAGAAAAATTTTTTTACAGTGGTTTCCCTACCCATTTGCTAGATTATTAACGCTTCGACGTAAAAAAAATGGGACAAAAAAAATTTCGAATGATCATGATTAGTCGATAGATGGCGTGGGGAGGAAGAAATATCACTTTAAACGTTTCATATAGCGTGATGTCTTACCAATACCGACATGGCCTACTTGTAATCTTCAGAAACCCCTCAATGATTTTATCGCCTCCACATTTCTGAAAATCTATCACAACGAAAACATTTTGCGAAATGTATTGTATTACGGTATACGAAATGGTGATTTATTTATATATTCTGCACACATATTCAAGTGTTATAAGAAACAATTATCTCCACAACGCGGTTTCAATAAATCAAATGTTGGCACCATGGCACAAATTGAGAGTGGAATTCCATTATTCTCAAAGGCATTACTCATCGAAGTTTACTTTCTTCGACCTTCAGTTCAACAGGGAATAGGTAAAATAACTGAGGCACTTTAATATGGTATAGTCATTGACAATCATTAAAGAGTGTGACCATAATTCAGTAGTATAATTTCAGGGTTTGAAATGTTTTTTTTTCTGACATAAATGAATTAGCTACAGGTTCATCCTCTTTGTCTCTCTAAGCTGCAATTATTTTTGGCACCCTTGTGAAAGGACAAACATTCAGTCCTATGCTGTATCACTTCCGTTATGTTTAGCGGTCAGACGTTAATGGCAGTTTGATACATCATAGAGCTGATTGACATTACTTCGAATCATCGCTATCATTTAAAAAAATAACTTTTGTGTTCAATCAGACCTAAAATTGATTCATCTTATGGAGTACATTATTTTTGTCAACTGCTGTTTTACAAAATATTTTTTTGTCAATATTATCTTTAGGGCAACATTGAAACCCATTGAAAAATATCACTAGGTGTTTGAAAACTATCACATGGTGTCAATTTTATACAGTGCAATACTGACAAGGAAGTGTTAATTTTGATAGGAAAAATGCAGACTGGAAGCACCATGTTGAATAGTCTACTTTTTGAGCTCCTGCAAACCGTTTGAAACATCTAAACACTGTATTTCATTTAGCAATGAAGGCTTGCGTAACGACAGGGGTGTCAAAAGTTGATCTATTTTTCAGTAGGTTTTCTTCCATCCTTCGACTCATCTCGTGTTTCAAACGTTCTTCAAATATGAGTCATCAATCCTTTCCATGGTTCTGAACACAGTCTGAATTGTGGTCTGTCGAAGACAGAGCCCAACGCGTCCAAGTTAACCTTCCTATGACCAACCTTTTTTTTATACATGGATGACCGACGGGTATCAAAATTGACCCCATTTGTTTTAAGAAATAGAATGATGTATTCATGATTTGAATGTTTGTATTCTTTCGTTAAATGATGTAATAATCATCAGTGAAACAAACTAATTCCAATTACCCAGTAATTAAAGGAAAAATATCATTCTGAACCCAAAGTAAAGAAATAATTTGAAAATATACACTTACTTAAGTCGCTGTAGGTATTACAAACTACTTTTTAAAATATTCGAATGTTCCTTGCAGACAAACTGTTTGCATTTATCGCATTTGGATGTGAATTTTCTGTCGAAAGATCTACTGCAAATTTCACATAGGCCTCTTTTCCTGTGATTTTCAGTTGGCACTGCATCTTGAGAATCTTCTGAAAATTTTGTTAGTACCATATCTATGGATATTTGAACGTGTCAGTGTGAACCTTGCCGCGGTCGGGATTGCATAAAGGGTGCAACTAGCTCAACGCCCAAATCAAATACATTTATTCCACCTCTGTTAATGAATTTATGGTAAAAGAAAAAGACAAAGAATTTCACATAAATCGTAAGATAGTGGCTGGTTGAACTTGCAAAATATTCCTTGGGACATCATTGTTCCACAAATAAGGCGCCCGTCTCTTCATAAAAAGTCAGGTATCGAATGAACGTACATAATGTGAACGTTAGGAGCAAATGATTATCGATACCTCCTAATTTCAGATTAGAAATTTTTAGAGGTAGCTTCAGCTTTCAGATTTGTGAAATTCATCATTCTATTTCTACAAAACAGGCGAGTAGCAACGATTTCGAACGAAATTTATGCGATATATATTTGATAGTCAGCCATAATGATGGTATGGTAAAGTAGATGCTACTTTCGATCCAATCTCATTCAAATCTCATTTGTACGATACTTATTTCATTTACTTTTTACACCACAGTGAATTCGAGGTTAATTGGAAAAGCAATTAATAATGACTTGTCACTATAAAAACTGAACTTCGCTTTTTCGCCTATCGTTTATTTATATCAAAATACTCTTTTTTGTAAAATCAACTCATAAGAAAATAATGAAGACTGTTATTATTAATATTATAGTAATAATTTCGGAAAGTTCTTTCGAATGTTTTCAACGCTGTGAGAGTATAGAAGATTACCATTACCTGGCATTTTATTAGGTCAAATTCTGATGAAATATATTCCCAGTTATGTATAAATGCATTTCATCACTAGTGATATAATGAAATAGACAGTTAAGAAAAATATGACGGTTCACATCGTCAAAAATGCATTTAAAATATAACATTTCAAAGCGATGCGTCCACAGTGCGTAAAGTGACACTTTTTGTGCGTAAAAAATCACCCGTGCGTGAAAACATCAACTGTGCGTAATAGTTATTTTACTAACAACTGCGCAAAGTTGTTACTTTTCCGCACGCAAATACAGTTAGGCGAACGACACCAAGCGGAGTTCTTATAAGTTTTTGCGTGCAGAAAAGGCACTTTGCGCACGTGTTGGGAACAAAATTTTTCCTACGAACTACATATCAGATAGCAACGAATAAAAATTATAACTTATTGAATAATTTTTGTATAAACTTGATAGAAAGAACCATACAACAAACAATTACATAACAATAAAAAATGGATGGTCTAGTGACGATGTAGGTTTTCATAGTTTCGATGGGCTTGTGTGGGAAAATCTGTTGAAATCTCAATTTTTCCTCACAAGATTACGACCTCATTTTAACCCATTAGCCACCTGCAACACTCAAGCCTTTGGTATTCCGAAGCCAGGTTCTATTAAATAATGATTAGGTGAACACGGCTTGCGTGAAAATATGGGCAACATACTCCTTTTATCTCTGTTCTTGAAAATTGAATTTTCCATATGTTCTCCCCAGGAGCCACTCGTAAATTTTCCTCCATTCTATTCACCATTATACTCAACATCGATGTACCTTTCCAACCTATTGAGGCTTCTATGTAAAAATGGGGCACCTAAATATGTCACTATCTGACGGTCTGTATACAAACTTGAATCATAAATAACTATATTGAGACAAAGTATTTTCTGGCTTCATCTTGCATTCGCATTTTCCATTAGATACTTTCAACTGAAAAGAGTAATTGAATATTTCCACATCGTTTGATTCGTAATCGAAGACATTATGTACGAAATAGGGAATGTTTGAGTGGTTTTTTCGTCATGATATATTGCGGTTCCCAAAATAGTTTTGGAATTTGGTTTAGTTCACAAGGAATTAAATTTTAAACCATGCAGCTGAGTAATGTATATGAATACCAATTACTCTCAGAATTTCGGTGCCCATAGATAACTACGCCCTTCGCATATAAATATATTAAAATCATACAGCTCCTTCTACAAAACATTTAAACACGTACATTTCTCACAATCTCAAATTATTCCTAGAATATATTATGTCTATTGTTTGTATACAGGATACATAATGTTGAATAGGCGCGTTATCACTATTAAATGTTTCAGCATGATAAAAAATCCATTAGTTTGTTTTTGTCAATTCAGGGTGTACCAAAATAGCACAGATATTTATCATTTACCGATTTTCTAGTGAACGTGTTTTCAATTTTCACTTAATATTATCTGCCGTGGTTTGTAAAGCAACTGTACTTTGAGTAATGCAAAGGATTCGAAAATGTGTAGTTGTTATTTTAGTCATCTGATTATCGCTGGTATATATTTAGTTTATTTGGGAAACATGGTTCTTCACTTTAAGCTTCTACATTATTTTTTCCATGATGATAACCTCACACGAGTCTTTCAAACTGATTGTCTACCGCTATATTGAAACCTAGTGTGAACATGTCGCTATCGAATTTATACATAAAATGGTTTTCCATATCAAAAGTCGACTGGGATTCCATTGAATACGCACCTGCTATGCGACAAAACTATAGCGAATTGTTACGTACAGGATCTCTACCTATACACTACTACTAGTAGTATTGGTGTTTGGGTAGTTTCTTTTTTTTGAATTATATTCACACCAAAGGTTCAAAAATACTCATTTATTTGATATATACATTTTGATGAACAAATAGAATTACTTCGTGTTTTATAGTAACTATAAATTCTGACATTACTTCCATCATGAACTCTGGTATAGAGAATTTTTTCCTAACAAAAATACTAGTAGAAAACCGACTGTGCCATCACATGAAAGACAGTCGTAGTTATATTCTGTTATGTTTTCGACTCGCAACTGCCATTTAATAAATTTGTTATAAACATTTAAATAACAAAACGTTTTTAAAAATTGTTTTGCCTATAAAATGAAAACTAATAGAGCAATTTGGTTGCTCCAATTGAAAGAATTGTAGATAATTGACATACGAACAAAATAGAATATTTCACGACTCGATCAGATCAGTAGTAACGGAGGAAAAACCAGAAAATTTTATGATTTTTTAAAAAATTCATAACTCTGCCATTTTTCAAGAATTAGGGTTGGCCCTTCTCATGAAAGTATTGAATCATGTCTACTTTATGTGTGCACAAAACAGGCTATGACGGATCATTAGTTTTGCCACAATTGATTTATTTTGCACTATCTTGCAGCGTGCCTGCATGCAGTGATAGTCCGATTTCAATATCTAAAACAGATTTTGAAAGTAGAAGTACAGTACCACGAAACGTATATTCTCATTTTGCGCTAAAATGCTGTGAAATGGGTGAAAAATGCTTGCAAACATGACGGAAAACGGCCGAGCTGGTGAAAGCGGTCGAGTGGTAGGAGAGAGCGGGAGATGGTGGGAAGTGTATTATCACGTTACCCATTCATTAGAAGAATTCCCCTCATCTTCCGGACGCTCCTACCACTCGGTAGCTAACGCGGGCTCCGCCGTTTTCAGTCATGTTTGCATGCATTTTTCACCCATTTCGTACCATTGTAGCACAAAATGAGAATATACGTTTGTAGTACTATACTTCTACTGTCATAATCTGTTTGAGAAATTGAAATAGTTCTATCACTAGAGCATCCAGGCACATGCAAGATTGTGCAAAAAAAATTAAATTGCAATTGTGTCAAAACTATCGATCCGACAGCGCCTGTTTTGTGCACACATAAAGTACACATGATTCAATTCCGGTTCATCCAGTTTTCTCCGTTACTAATGATCCGACCGGGTCGTGAATTGTATTTCAATTATCTACAATTCTTTCCATGGGAGCAACCAGATTGCTCTATTAGTTTTCCTTTTATAAGCAAAACTATTTTAAAAAACATATTTTTGTTATTTAAATGTTTATAACAAAATAATAAAAAATTACAGTTGCGAGTCGAAAACATAACAGAATATAACTACGGACTGTCTTTCGTGTGATGGCATAGTCGGTTTTCTACTAGTATTTTTGTTAAGAACTCACTCATTTTATGCTCTATTGCTTGGTGTAGTACAGAACCAATCACAACTACTATTATAAACACATTTGATTTTTTTGAAAAAATTAACACACACGAAGATTTGAATCAGTATACAGACAATATTTTGAAATCTAATCTCAAAAATTTACATTTGGATCAGTGTAATCTGGAAGAAAAACAGGCAAAAAAATGTGATGAATATCGCGAAATATTTTATTCTGACAAAATTCCTTTGACATTTACTAACCAAATTGCCGGCTGACGTCAGAAGTCATAGCGTTCTGGGAATGATCTCCACTCAAAAAATCAAACTTTCATTTGAAAACACATTGAAAACGTCTAAGAAATTGAAAAAAAATCGAAACTTTCAGAAGAGAACGGATTCACTTTTATAATCCACTGGGAAAATCTCGATTCCCTTGAAAAACTCAGTGAAAAATGAGTCGTTGGGGAATTCGGAAACATCATAAGAAAACCAAAAAAAAAACTTGTATAGAACCACAGTAGCAGTCCATTTCCTTCTTCAAGATTCGATTATTTTCAAATTTCTTACACTTCTCTCGATGTCTCCGATGACCTGTCACTATCTCATTTTGTCACTCTAACGAGTGAAATTATCGCGAATATTTCCATCGTATGTTAAAAATCCCATATGAAGCGGGACATTTTCGATAAATTACAGCGAAAAATTCCCGGCGGGACATTTTCAGGCTGAAAATTACCCGGTAGGTATCGAAAATTACCCGCTCGGTCCGTGTATCTATAGTAACGATTGTTAAAATGTACATTTGTCATCTTGACAGGCATAAATACTGAATTTTAACTCCGGAAATATTCTACCGAATTACACTCGTGCATCAAAATAAATCTGATAATTTTCCATTCAAGCATGTTGTCAGTAAAAAAACTGCATTCGGTTATTTTCATATTTTGCTAAAAGAGCCCTCCTCTTTCGGAGTCGGGCTCTTTCGACAAAATATGAAAATAAACTCATGCAGTTTTTAGACAACATGCTTTCATGGAAAATTATCGGTAATTTTGAAGCACTTGTGTAATTACTCCCGATAATTTCACTCGCAGTATGAAACCCTCCATTTCTGCAATATTAGGACCAATAAGGGACGTATGCCTCGATAATACGCAGTTCCTAGCTTTCGAGCCGGTAATACCACTTTGTCATGGCAACCATATAACCAAACAACAACGGAGTACTTAATATCATCTTGCTACTAATATGAATGTCAGTCTGACATACAGAGGCGTATTATCCATAAGGCAAACTAGGCACGTGCTTAGGGGCGCTAGGTTACGAAGGGGCGCGCGCGATTCGTTTAGAGTTGATTTCGCAAGAGTCTGCGCTTTGGATTACAGGCCAAAATGAAAGAACTAAGTCACCTAGCAGAATATATATCTTGCTCTGCAGATTCACTTAACCTAGAGAGTAAATGTGCCGCTGAATGCGCTTAAGAAGCTTGATGGTTCTTTGGTCTCTTTCAAGAAATTTTCACGTTTTTTACAGCTTCAACTCAAAGATGGGAAACAAACACAAATACTCCTAGGTAATGATAAAAAAGACAAAAGTACTGTCAAAAATTCATCTGCTACACGCTGGTCAGCTCGAGCAGATGCTTGTAAAAGTTTGAAAGAGTCATTTCCAGAAATTCACGATGCCTGGATTGCTATCGAAAGCATTTCTGAGCAAAAACGTTATGTTGTATGTGAAGCTAAAGGCATCAGATTGATATTAGATAGACTAGAAACTGCTTTCATGGTCGTGTTTCGAGGTTTTATTTTGGTGCACATGAAGAAAACCAACAAAATATTACAGTCCATTGATATTGATGTTTGTACAATTATTCTGCTGAAAGGGAAAATTTTAATAGGAGGATACGGAAGAGAAAGCTCACGGCAGATGAATCTGCCGAAGATGTTACTCATTTATTATCTGGTCGGAAAACATTCAGAGTTACAGTATATCTAGTAATTATAGATAGACTTGTGGTTGAACTTCAAAAGAGACGAGAAGTGTACAGTAATTTTTGTAGAAAATTTTCGTTTTCAAGCAATTCGAACACAGGAGAAAAACAAGAGCAAATATGTTAGTAACAATGTATTCTGGAGATTTGGAAAAGTGATTTGTTGATGAATTTATCCATCTACGTTCTTATTTAACAAAGCTAGCTCCGGTAAACTATCGCCGAACAACCAATGCGATTTTAGAGGGCTTAAGAAATAAAGAACTTGAAACAATTTACCCAAAAATGTACATAGTTTATAGAATATGAGTATCGACGGCAGTCAGCAATTGCAGTGGTAAGCGGAGTTTTTCTTCTCAAAAGAGAGTGAAAAAATATCTTTGCTCAACTGACAGATAAGATATTAAATTTGTTAGCAATAAATAACATTGAATCGAACTTATTGCTCTCTTTAAACTATGACGATATTATTGACAATTTTTTAAAAAAAATTTCAACAATTGTCATTGATTGTGATTAGGTAGTACTAGTTTTGGAATAAATAATTCATGAATTTTAATTATTTTATTCCTCATTCTATCGAAGTTAGTGAAACTTGTGTGCTAGAGGGGCGCCTAGAAGGTGCTTGCCTATGGCGCTCTTCACGTTTAATCCGCCTCTGCTGACATACTTCATGTCTACTATAATTATTTAAGAATTCACGACAATGGATTTTTTTTACTTAGTTGGTTCGTGAAATTATCTCAATAAATATTACTCCTGCTCGAAATACTATCGATAATTCTGCCAGAAATCAAATTGCTTTGAGGTAACACCACTCGTCCTAAAACACTCGTGGTGTTACCAAGCAATTTGATCTCGTTCATTTCTGACAGAATTACAGTATTGCGAGCACTCGTGGTATTACCCCCGATAATACAAGTTGCCTTTGATGTGTGATTGGTCAGTTTACGTGAATATCTTAAGAAGAGTGGAATAGTCATTACAAGTTTCCTATTTCTCTGACTTTGATGAGTATTTCAATATCATCCGTCCTCAGATCTTTTCAACTATCCTCCCATTCTATCTTGGTTCTGAATATGGTATCCGTTCATGAAGGCTGCAAATTATTATCATAATTTATCTTTTTTCGGACTATGCCGATATTCAGCTTTTCTACAGTTTGAACATTTTCCGCTACTTTTAATCCTAAAGCAGAAACCGCTTAACTGTCTGTGTTCGTTATGCATCTGTAATTGAAAAAGTTGCACAAAAGCCTCAGACATAAGTGGCTAACAAGAACTGTGATAATTACCAACGAGATTGAATGTGCAGTGATGGCCAAGAGAGATTGTTGCATTATGTCCGGTAAGTTTCATCTCCTACTGAGCTGGGCTCATAATATGAGAGTAATTTGAGTGCTCCATAACTGTAACAAAAAAGTTGTTCGGTGTTCCTCTATCTCACGAAATTGTAGGCCGTGTAATAGTATAGTCAACATTTAAAATTTTTTTGCATATTCACCGAAAATTCTTATCATGGTGCCATTCGATTCGTAATATCATGTAGAAAGTTTGAGGAAAGGTACCAAAAGGGGCCAAAAAAAATTGCAAAAGTTATAGGCAATTAAGTGAAAATAAAGTGGGGCTTTGGTTTTTTCAATTTATCGAAAAATATTAAAGATTTACGAAATATTAAAAAAGATCTGAAAATATCAGCAAATTTGCTGAAAAAAAGTTCCGACTCCCGAAACTGTTCCTCCAATATTTATAATATTTACAGAGCCCTGAAAATAGAGCCAAAAACGGGAAGTCTGGATTCCGCGCGTGTTGCGACACTCTGACACAACAACAAAAAATTATTTTAACATACTAAATATGAATATTAAAGAATAAAAGAAATTCATGTCTATTGGGATACATTAATTTCAACAATAATCCGCCATTAAAAAAATGTTATCCCAATTTCTCCGTAAATTATGTATTTGTTAATTAACAAATTTTTCTAAACTGAATGTTAACATAAAAACCCCTATAATAATTGAAAAAACCCTAGGATTTTCTTCACTCAGTGGAGTTATTCTTAATAGGCTCACAAATAGATAACCAACCTGTGGTAGAAGTCCTTTGTGTCTCGAAGTGGAGTGGCATAGTTATACAGCAAGAAAACACAAAGTCGTCTCCACAATTTAATTCACCAACTGGATAGTGTAATGGTGTACGGCAAGGGCTATTAATCAGCTAACCGTAGTATATTAAGGACATCATCAGCTTATCAATAATTCTACAATAAAAGGAAATCCAATATAACTTAATGTAACAAAGTACGTTAGAATTACTTACAGGGAGAGGAAAAAATTGATGCAATAAAATATATAAAAGAATTATGTTGTGCGTTGCCACATATCACCTATACTAGGTCAACATATTCAGGAGAATATAAAAATTAATATATTAAGGAAAAATATTTTTTTGTTTTTCCGAACGGAGAAAGGGGCGGCTGTTGCCTTAGTGCCCTTTTTCTTCCGAAAGGAACAAAAATTATTAGTAATGTTTGGGGCCACATGAGGCGGAAAAATGAAATTAATAATGAACGTGCTCATTAGCCTAGTCACGCACAGAGAAAGAACAAAAGGCCACAAGGACCTTTGGCAGTATGAGCTGTCAGAAATCATTTAACGTCACTGTTCCATGTCATCAATGACGTTAAATGATTTCTGACAGCTCATACTGCCAAAGGTCCTTGTGGCCTTTTGTTCTTTCTCTGTGCGTGACTAGGCTAATGATCATGTTCATTATTAATTTCATTTTTCCGCCTCATGTGGCCCCAAACATTACTAATAATTTTTGTTCCTTTCGGAAGAAAAAGGGCACTAAGGCCCTAACAGCCGCCGGAAAAACAAAAACATTTTTTCCTTAATATATTAATTTTTATATTCTCCTGAATATGTTGACCTAGTATAGGTAATATGTGGCAACGCACAACATACCTAATTCTTTTATATATTTTATTGCATCAATTTGTCCCTCTCCATGTAAGTAATTCTAACGTACTTTGTTATATTAAGTTATATTGGATTTCCTTTTATTGTAGAATTATTGATAAGCTGATGATGATCCTATATGGGTTCGAAACATGTCCTTAATATACTACGGTTAGCTGATTGATAGCCCTTGCCGTACACCATTACACTATCCAGTTGGTGAATTAAATTGTGGAGACGACTTTGTGTTTTCTTGCTGTATAAATAGATAACCGATGGAAACATTGTAAAATCTTGATTTTCCACTTTTTTTTAATGTTTATTTCTTAGGGTTCAAAGCTACATAAAATAATTTTTAAATTTTTTTTACCACCATTGTTTAAAAAATTGTTATAAAAAAATACATTGCTTATGTGCAAATCAAATTTTTTTTTGTAATATATTTATTGATGAGTATAATGATTTTCAAAGAAAAACCGATTTCTTAACAAAATGTATTTGTTGCTAAACAAATTTTAATTACTTTTTCATTATTTTCAATTTTTTTATATATAAAAATGATTCAGATATATACTTATTTGTTGATACAATATAAAAACAATAAATATACAAATGAAACATAGAATAAAACTAAGAATGATCTGAAAGCGGCAATTTAGTGCTTTCCATCTCATAGAAAAGAACATAGGCATCTCCGCTCACCAGGGATCTGGATGAAATTGGGTTCACACGTGAATCATCATATTCATGCCACGTGTTCGCATACGGATGTCTACAGTAGGCTGTGTAGTGTCCGCTATAGGTAGTCCCACTATGATTAGATAATGCATACAATCTATATCGACAAGGGGTTACGTTTTCTGCTGTATAATTACTCATAACCAATCCCTCTGAAGGAAAATCAATGGTTATATTCAATTTTCTTTGAAATCTTTCTGTTGAAGAAAACCATTTCAATTGGATCACTAAAATTTTGGGGAATTAATGAATTGATAGGGATTTCGTGCATTGCCTTCTCTCTTTGCAGTTCGTACATGTCGGCTTCTCGTCGCCATCCAAAGTTTCTTCCATTTTGAATGAATCCAAACATTGTGACAAATTTAGTTGGCCTGCTCTTCGTGGTATTGAGAGGAAAAGATCCCATTACGGATCGAAAGAGACTGAACAGTGACCACAATAAGCACATTTCAATGTAGATTTTAACTGGTCAACGAAGTTGTCTACAATTTTGTAATTGTTCGTCCTTAAGTATCTTGACCATGACTCTTGAGCCTTCCACTGTCACTCAAATTCTCATCTATATCTCTCATTGAGGGTATCGGCTCTTCCGTTACTCTATTGACGTCTTCATGTAGACCCTCTAACAGGAATCGTAAGAACTCTTGAGCCTCTTCCTGGGCAAAACCAATGAAACGAGGAGCGATTCTTTCGATTTGACTTTTCAAGGAGACTGTATTAACAACTCTACCAGACGAGTCATCTAACCAAAGTTCTTTGATCACCTGGGCAAATGCTTTGATTGAAGCTCCCTCCCTAGATATGTGGCTGTTTATATCCCTTGTGTGGGCGTCTCTTCTCAAATACTCCAATAACCATCTTGTGTTAATAAAAAAAGTGGAAAATCAAAATTTTACAATTTTTGCAGCGGTTATCTATTTGTAAGCCTATCGAGAATAACTTCACGAAGTGAAGAAAATCCTAGGGTTGTAGTTCAATAATTATCGGGATTTTTATGTTTACAATCAGTTTAGAAACATGCATAATTTATCGAGAAATTGGGATAAAAAATTTTTAACCGCAGATTATTGTTAATTGATATATCCCAATAGTACACGATTTTCTTTTATTCCTTATTATTCGTATTTAATATGTTAAAATAATTTTAATTTTTGTTGTCAGAGTGACGCAACGCGCGCGGAAGCCAGACTCCCGTTTTTGGCTATATTTTCAGGGCTCTGTAAAAATTGTAAATGGGGGTACAGTTTCGTGAGTCGAAACTTTTTGTCATCAAATTTGCTAATCTTTTCAGATCTTTTTCAACTTTTCAAAAATCTTCAATATTTTCCGAGATATTCAAAAAAAACAAAGCCCCATTTTTTCCACTTAATTGTTTATTACTTTTTGGCTTTTTTTGGGACCCTTCCTCAAACTTTCTATATAACATTACGAATCGAATGACACCATGATTAAAATTTTCGGTGACTAAACATAATTTAAAAAAATGGTTCGTGATGACAGACTATTATAGAAAGAATAGTCAATCTGAGACGATTGTTTATTTGTCACGTGTCACTCGACAAATATGTGAATTGGAACTCAGAATGCTGCAGTTCCGAATACGTGTATTTGAAATGACGAATTATCTAGAAATCAGAAATACAGTTACTGTTTATAGTACATTATGTAACGAGTTTTACATTTTTTCTTTTACTAACGAGTATTTTTGCAATTAACGTATTTAAAAGAAATGTGATTACAAATCTCCAATATTTTATACCAAGTGACAATTATGCTTTTCGATCGGTAAATAGGTACTTACCGATCAGAAGCAGCAAGTAATTTTCAGTAGTGAAAATTTAAAAAATCATGGGAGAATGTCGAAAAGTAATTAAAATCCAGTTTTTATGTTGTTTTTCTCATTTTCAAGGTAAACAAAGAATGGTGCCATCATAAAATTCAACAGAAACATATACTATTTCCTTCTACGATAGTGAAAATTTTAAAACACAGTTTTTATGCTGTTTTTGACATTTTCAAGGCGTTTATCTCGAGGACAAGAAATGGTGCCACCATAGAATTCAACAGAAAGATGGAAAATTATATACTCTTTCCACCTACTATAGTAAAAATTCCAAAAATTCGTGGGGATTGTCGAGAATTAATAAATTTCCAATTTTCATACTGTTTTTCTCATTTTCAGGCGTTTATCTCGAGAACAAAGAATGGTGCCACCATGGAATTCAGCAGAAATATGAAAAATTATATACTCTTTCCATCTACAATAGTGAAAATTTAAAAAATTCGGGGCAATGTCGAAAAGTAATTAAAATCCAGTTTTTATGCTGTTTTTCTAATTTTCAAGGCATTTATCTCGAAAACAAAGAATGGTGCCACCATGGAATTCAGTATACACATAAAAACTTATGTACTAATTCCATCTACGATAGTGAACATTATAAAAATTTTTGTTTTTGACATTTTGAAGGCGTTTATCTCAAAAACAGAGGATGGTGCCACCATATAATTCAACAGAAATATGAAAAATCAAATACTCTTCTCATCTATGATGATCAGAATTGTCACTTTGACAGCAAACCAAAGTTTGTCACCTTTGCAAAATCAAAATTGTCATTTTTACATTAAAGAAAAATTGTCACTTTAGCATTGAAGCAATATGATATATATTCAATTTATTTCGTTATTGCAAGGATCCTGCAACACACGTAATAAGCATCAGAAGTAGGCTACCGGTTTCAGGCAATATTTGTGGCCTCGGATTCATCAAATTATTGCTATCAGCCAGTATACCACCCTTACCGCGTTTGATGCTCAACACGTTCAACTCCAGATTATCTTTTTCGATATATTTAGCTAAAACATTGTGTATCTTAAAAGATAAAACTACTAAATTACAGTTTTGGCTATGTGTATCGCTATCACACACTTTATGTACATTTTAGATGGGGAATTATAAGCTTTGGCCTCCTAAAATTTCCTCAGATATAGGGGTTTAGGTTGGATGAAGTTTTATTGAATCAATTACCCAAATGCTTATATCATTAATATAAAATCCTGGGGTCTGACCCCATGTGATTTCTCTTTAGGAGGATATTTGAAATCTGAGGTTTATAAACACAGACCTTTCAGAGATCAAGAACAGAATATTGCAAGTGGTTATTGTGTACTATTCCCTAGTTTGGTTCTCTGGTCCTTGATGCGATGTGACAGCTGACAATTGAAGTATCATTTGTCACCTTGAAACCTAACTTTAAACTTCACTACCATGAGTTGCTCGCTTTGATTTCCAAAATGAATGTGTTCTGCAATTATCGAATTAAGGGCAAAGGACCCTCATAACAAAATAAAATAATATGAAAACATATGTCCTTCAGGAATATGTTTTCTCTTAACTGAACATTTTCTTAATTTTCAGTACATTTCAATACTATTAACTACATACTTGATGAGTAACCATCTTCTTCTGTTACCATGAAAAACATAATTTGGCAGTAAAACATTTCATCCAAAGCTAGCTGTCATTGAGTCATAATGCTTCTGTTTACAAAGGTCTCATGATGTCAGTAAAACACTAGTGTCTCATGATCATAATACAGATTCAGAAGAGCTGAGATACATGAATCTAATTGGTCATTGAAGGTTACAAAAATTGGATTTTTATTCAGTTTGTTTATTTAAAAGAAAACTCCATATTTATATGTCTTTCTTTATTATATGTACATATGGTATATTTTGATGTAACCAGTGTGTGGTTTGTTGTGAATGTCATTATATTGCCAATTTTTTGTGACAGAACATGTTCACTGAGTATCTTATGTCGAAATTTTTGCCTGTATAAGCTGCTGAACATTCCCTGTACTCCAATCTACATAAATCTGATTTGTTCATTTATCTCTTTTAGGTTTTGCGCTGATCAGAATGTTTCCTGAATCATTCATTATTACCATTAAATGACGTTGTTATTTTAAATGCTCGCCAACTCACTTTTTTACATAATTTCAGATCTAGCGATCTTTTCAAACTACGTAATGTTGACTTTACAACACTCAAATTATAGAGATAAGATATATAATGACTAACCTTTATTATAATAATATAATAACATAAAAATTTTGATCTTCAATATAGCCATTGTGTTATGATGTTCATCGTGGTAAATTACATAGCAGGATGGATTTGACCCATTAGTTCAAGAAGTTGATGTGAATGGGTTTATGAAATAGTCTGCAATTTAATTCTCACATTTACTGTTTTTTTTCCAATTACAAGTGTATCCCGAACAAAAATACATAAATAAATGAAGCAATTCAAAA
The DNA here is from genome assembly GCA_944452925.2 of Chrysolina oricalcia. Lineage (NCBI taxonomy): Eukaryota > Metazoa > Arthropoda > Insecta > Coleoptera > Chrysomelidae > Chrysolina > Chrysolina oricalcia. Next base: position 23,640,938 of record OX101808.2, read on the forward strand.
TTTCATTGAAAAGGAGAATGAACTACAGGCCAGGTCCATGGATTTTAGACAGACAAAGTTGCATTTGCGTGAACACTCTTTCATGTAACCATTTTCCGACAATATCCTTTGGCCAATATGATACCGGTAGATTCCTTGATCAGTTTCTCCAAAGTAATAATGAGAAAACGCAGTAGCGCAGCCAGGAGGTGGTTTTGGGACTGCAACCCCCCCAAGTCACACTAATTACTACGGGTATTCCTAAAATTTGTTTCCTTTGCATTTCTTTCTACAAAGAGGTATTGGTTGTATCAAACCATGATGAGTAGCGAATTCAAATGCTTCTTGTCGATTTTTCTGAAGAGAAACCTCATTGATTATTGACAATTTCGTAAGGACACCTCTGCCTACAACATATTTATAAAGAAGCTAAACTGACTCAACCAAAAACTGAACTTGGAGGCTGAAATTCTTTCGAGATAGACGAGTTCAGTGTTTAATAAACCAATTGCGGGGCAATTATTTTTGATTTATAGAATCATAGATTAGATTTATAGATTTAATTGGGATATGAGGTTTATATCACAAGACACGCGAGCGAAGTGAGCGTGTCCTGACGACATTTTGCAAATCCACAAGCGATGAAAAAATTAAAACGAAATTTTATTTAGAAATAATTTGTCAAGAAATCAGTCAGTAATTTGTGAAAAACTTGTTGTTTGTCACTTTCTCACCAGTCAGAAAACATAATTAATAAGTAGACACAAATTTTGATGAATTCTCTTATTTTTCTCAACTCGTATAAATTTACCTAAATCCCCCCTCTGACAATATTAACACTCCGATAATATTCTTGACAACTTACATCACACTTTATGCAATGATCGTCAGAAAGTTGGCACCATGAGGGAAACAATTTTATGATTGAAATATCTGAAGAATCCTAATGGCGGTTGGTTCCTGCATGTCTGACAACTGAAAAATCCCAGGCGACTTATGTCACGTGTCCTCAGATTTGGTGGGAATTTAAAAAAAGTTGACTGTTGTGCCGAAAAGTTTGTCAAATTGACCCCATATACCAATTTTGAAGCAGATCGAAATGAAAAATTCTCATTCCCTCACTTCAAAATATTTAACATTCTTGTTTTAACTACAAACAGCTTTAGTAACCTTGATGACATAAGTTTTGTTCAAAACTAATACAAAATTTTTGACAGATATTTTGCGGAAGATAAATTTAATAAAATACGATTTATTACTATCACTAGGTGAAGTCACATGAGCTCATTCATTATTCTACGTGACTACTTCTTGCTCCATACATAAAATTATTCTGATTTTTCGTGGCGAACATTTTTCAACATAGTTTTGTGGATCTGTACTGCACAAATCCTTTCACAAATTTAAAAATGATATATATTTTGAAATAGGCGTTGTTTATGAACATTCATTCCCAGGTAACCCCATAAGAAGATCACAAGGCGTTAGGTGTGGACACCTAGCAGGCCAATGATTATTACCTGAATATCGACCCATCCACTGCTCAACAAACTCGTTGTTGAACCACTCCCACACTTTATTCATAGAATCAATATAATCTCTATCTTTTTGAATGAATAAATCAATTCGCTCTTGTAATGTTATGTCATCTATCAATGTAGATATCTCTGTCCGTGAAAAGTTCAAATATTGTTCTCCATATAAGAAGGGACCCAAGATTCGCTTATTTAAAATTCGACAATATAAATTTTCCTCGAAACTTTATTGGTCATTGACTTCCATAATAAACTTAGGTTTATGATCTGCCTACCATCTACAATTTTGTGACATCTTTTATTTTTTCAAAAATAGGATAACTTTTCAGAGCCGTCTTAATAGTTCGTTTAAATGTTATTTACGAATTGAGAATATTGAATAAGCTCATGTGCCTGACTACACCTAGTAACAGCAATAAATCTTGTCTTTATTTTTAAATTATCTCCTGCAAAATGTCTGTCATAAATATTTGATAAATGTCAATCCAAACTGATGTGATTTAGGTTATCAAAGCTGTTTCGAATGTTCCGGCAAAAATTATATTAAAAAACACAGAAGTTTGAATGCTGATTGAATTCTATGTGAGGTGAACTTTAAAGGGCAAAAATTTTCATCTATATAATCCAAAATATTTGATTGTTTCAAAGAAAACATATTGAATTCAAAAATACAATTGAGTTTTTGACTTTGAAATTCACTATTTCATATTAAATTTAGTGAGGATAAGTGATCTATTATTGAGTTTTAATAACAAATATTACTTCATTTAGAAATCGTGTTTTTTTCTTAAAATTACCTCCCGCAAAATGTCTGTGTCACAAATGTTTGATTAGTTTGAACCAAACTTACATGCTTTAGGTTAATAAAGTTGTTTCTAGAAAACGACAACATATAATGTATCGTAGTAAAAAAATATAATTATTGATTTTTTATCTGGTTCAAAAGTGTTATTTGGGGTCCTCGTTGGGTGCCAAACACATCTTCTCTATAAAACTTTTCGATATCGTGTCAATTTGACTAACTTTTCGGCACCATAGTCAACTTTTTTGTGATTCTCGCCAAATCTGTCGTCACGTGATATAAGTCATAACAGATTTTCTTAGTTATCAGACATGCAGAAACGAATCGCTATTCGAGTTATTAAAAAATTTCAATAACAATTTTCCCCCGTATGTTGCCAACTTTCTAGCGGACGCTGTATATTCACCCAACAAACGATGGGGTTTAAAATACTACCATGGAATTTGCGGCTAGTAATCTACAGCGAGCAATAAGTCTTCATTTGATAAAATCAATGGAATGCATAGAATTGCTATGAGTTCACTGCCCTATAAACATTCATTTATTGGACTGAAAACTTCCAATGAAGATTCCCAACGGTTTTCACTATTTGAAGTATTCACCGCACAATCGAATTCTAAAGTCAATATTGAATTTCTGACCTCAATCCCGTTCAATCCTATTGCTGAGGTTTCTCATTTCAAGAAAATTTAATCTCGGACTATTCAGTCCATCGAGTGAATGCGTGGAAAATTATTTATCACTAGTCGTACACTGATGGATTGCAAAAAAGTAACGCACAATCCTTGGTGAGAACAAAAGCGTTATACGTGGAAATCCAAGTTAATTCTGGAATCTAATTGAAAATAAAAAAGTTATTTCGAAAATATCTGTTGTTATGAAAGATAGCAATAACACTCACACTGAACCAAAAGAAGTTGTTGATGCATTTGCAAATTATTTCAATCAAGTTTATATCAGATATAGCCATACGTGTCTTAGCCCAGTTGGTGGAATAAATTTTACACCAAAAGCACAAGTAATTAGCAATCTCACTGATTTTTTTATAATAAGTTAGAGTATATTGGTTGATACAAGGAAAAGTTCATTGGTCAATCGATTTCCTAAAGTCAAAAAAAATTCGAAAAATATTTTTATTTTCAAAATCCTATAATATTTTGGGCTGGGATGAATATAATGAAAAATAAAAAATACTATCATGTAGAAGAAGTTTTTTGTACCAAAACGATTTTTGCATTTTTTTATCAGAGTTATAGTTTGTCCGCAAAAAAATCATTTAGGACCTTATGCACACTACGCACAGGATGCCTGGGAAGCCAATAAAATCAGCTTTCGTTATATCCAAACTTATATTTCCATTCTTCATTTCCGAAGTCTTCTGGGCAACAAAAGTTGGTTAAATGTTGCTGGTACTAGCAAACGGTTTCTTTGAATTCAAGATTTTTACTGCAGTACTAATTTTATTTTTTATCGCATCCTTCTGCCGCAGATGTTGACTTCTTCAAAGAAGCGATGTCACTACCTTCATCCACTAGCACGGTGGCAGCGATGATCTACAAAGGGTATACCTAGTATATAGTTCTGAATTTGAATGTTTAAAAAATGTTGCGATTTGTTTTCCATACATCCACTTTCATTTATTCCAACAATATTTCGCCTTGACTTTCAATTCAACTTCAAGAAAAAAAGTGATGGATCATTCTTTTCAGGAAATAAAGCATGCTTTTTGATCTTCCTCGTGTAGGGTCATATAAAATTCAATTTTTTTTATCACAATTCAGGTTAGGGATGAAGCAGAGGTTTTTATCACCAATGATTTTTTTTGAGAAATCAATAATAAAAAAGTTTTCCATATGCTGCGAACCTTATGCCGGAGACTTTACATTTAAAAAAATTTCTAGGTCCTATTTTTATTCCCATTATTTTTTATTTGCCATGTCTGATTCATACCTATATGATTCTCTACTAAAGAGCATTCGCTCCTCAACTTTAAAGAGGAGGATTCAAATCCCAGCAAGGTCACCAGTCCAGTAACTTTTCCTTGTTCGCCCAATCTCTCAGGAGCTTCTGAGTAGTGGCGGCGAAAATGATTCAGGGGCCCACCCGCCAAATTTTAGGATATTCATACATGTGGCAATAAAATCTGGAAATACCAAAATATAATGGGACATTCCATATAATAATACACAATATACGTATTTATTATATTATATTATTTATATCAAAATATTCCCAATGAAAAAATATTATAAGAAGTGTGCATTTTTTTCTTAGAATTAAGCAATATTCCGCATAATGGTTTATTGCCACTCTGGATAATATAAATGCCATAATTTGCTAGGTGATTTGAATGAAAAATCTTCCCATCGCAAAAATCTGTCTGGTGCTAGTGAAGTCATCCGTAGATTGAGGAATATGAAGTTTAGGGGAGCACTGTTAAATTTCCGAAACGGCGATGTTTTTGTATTACAATTATATCGACTAACTGTTCTAAATCAAGTCTATGTTCAATACTTATTATTATACCCATTGCACTATAGGTACGGTTCCTTCCATGCGGCCGTCGTACACGGCGGCCGCAGTGCGTCGACCGGATGCGTCAGCCGGTCGATCTCATGGTTTCTTCCATGCGGATGTCGTGTACGGCAGACGGAGCCGGTTTTCCGCCGATAGTGCTAGTACTGCTAGTTCACAGTAGTTGAAGTGAAGATGGATGATCTTTTCGACTTTATTTGTTATTAGAAGAAAATGACGATGAGGAAATCCTGCAGTTAATCGACTTGGAAAAGAGCAATGCGGATATAAATCCAATATTCAAAAAAAGGCGTGAAGAGGGTGTTCTGTTACGTTAATTAATCGACATCTACTCGGGAATGAAGTCAGATTTAGGGAATATTTCAAATTGAAGAAGGTGCAGTTTGAGTACATCTTCAACTTGATAAAAGATTATGTAAAATCAGAGTCATACAACCGAGTTTGGTACGTAATAATAACCCCAGAGGAATACGAAAACTCTCTTGCGGCTGCGACTACACTGCTTCTGGAGCAGTTCCGTCGCAACGATCGCAGTCGTTCACGGCTGACGTGTCCGGCCGCCGTTCGGAAGGAAACATGTACATTCAAAAACACATGCAGCAGTAGGTTGCGGCCGCCACACTGCGGCCGCCGTGCGCGGCGGCCGCACTGCGTCGACCGGTCGATCTCATGGTTTCTTCCATGCGGATGTCGTGTACGGCGGACGGAGCCGGTTTTTCGCCGATGGTGCTAGTAATGATAGTTCACAGTAGTTGAAGTGAAGATGGATGATCTTTTCGACCTTATTTGTTATTGGAAGTAAATGACGATGAGGAAATCCTGAAGTTAATCGACTTGGAAAAGAGCAATGCGGATATAAATCCAATTTTCAAAAAAAGGCGTGATGAGGGGTGTTCTGTTACATTAATTAATCGACATCTACTCGGGAATGAAGTAAAATTTAGGGAATATTTCAGATTGAACAAGGTGCAGTTTGAGTACATCTTCAACTTGATGAAAGATTATGTAAAATCAGAGTCATAAAACCGAGTTTGATACGTTATAACCCCAGAGGAATACGAAAACTCTCTTGCGGCTGCGACTACACTGCTTCTGGAGCAGTACCGTCGCAACGATCATTGTACATTTTTGAATGTACATGTTTCCTTCCAAGCGGCGGCCGGACACGTCAGCCGTGAACGACTGCGATCGTTGCGACGGTACTGCTCCAGAAGCAGTGTAGTCGCAGCCGCAAGAGAGTTTTCGTATTCCTCTGGGGTTATAACGTATCAAACTCGGTTGTATGACTCTGATTTTACATAATCTTTCATCAAGTTGAAGATGTACTCAAACTGCACCTTGTTCAATCTGAAATATTCCCTAAATTTTACTTCATTCCCGAGTAGATGTCGATTAATTAATGTAACAGAACACCCCTCATCACGCCTTTTTTTGAAAATTGGATTTATATCCGCATTGCTCTTTTCCAAGTCGATTAACTTCAGGATTTCCTCATCGTCATTTACTTCCAATAACAAATAAGGTCGAAAAGATCATCCATCTTCACTTCAACTACTGTGAACTATCATTACTAGCACCATCGGCGAAAAACCGGCTCCGTCCGCCGTACACGACATCCGCATGGAAGAAACCATGAGATCGACCGGCTGACGCATCCGGTCGACGCAGTGCGGCCGCCGTGTACGACAGCCGCATGGAAGGAACCGTACCTTTAGTCTCACCCCGCACATTGTACTACGTAAATATGTTTTTATCAACTATAACTTTGAAAATGTTCTTTCGGCAGAAGCAGATGCTACCGATAATATCAAAAAAAGTTGAAACAACGAACAAATATCCGGAAGACTGCTCAAAATACATCTTCTTTCTGATGTAAAAATGTGGCCAATTCTGCAGTCTTAAGCCCAAATGGCGTAAGTCAAGAATGATCAGAGATATTGAGGCAGTTACTTACGCCTATAAAGCTTACAATTTCAGGTGTATTTTGAATATACGTCTTCTTTCACTGACGTTTTGGATGGCAAAGAACGATGAGATCCTGCTAAATTTGTTGTTCAAGTCAACGGCTTAGTCATAGGGAACATGTAGAGAGTAAAATCTAAATTATGGAAAGAATCGAGATACGTCCTTTGGGCTTAGGACGGCAGAATTCATAGATTGTTTATTTTTTTTCGAATTTGAACTTTGTAGCAGCTTAGACACCAAATTGACATTTTAAAAAATTTTGCTTTGGTATACAAGGAGCAAAATAAAATAATAATTACTCATACTCTTTTGCAAGGAGTTTGCTTCCTCTCTGTCAGCTGGATTTGGAAAATAAAAGTAAATGTTGACAAACAATTAGAATTAGAAAGTTTTAGCAAGAAGGTCGGAGGGGTTCCTTCTGGCGGGCTCTGCGGGCCCCTTATCGCCGCCACTGCTTCTGACGGGTTTCTCTCTGGAAACCTGGAATATTAGTTACACAGAAGAAATGAACTTAAACCAATCAAAACATTGACGCCAGCTGTGAATGCCTACATTTGTATAATGTGGAAAATATTTGAAATTACATTTTTTTCGCCGTAAAACACGATTTTACAACTCGAAACAATTAACTGAAATTTAGATTATTTACTGAAAATGAAACATAATTTTGGTATAAATGGATCTTTTTAAAATTGTGTTATTCATCACACGACGGACCACATAGATCTTGCGAAAAATAATTGTTAAATGTCATAATTTTTATTTGATGTGACTTTTACTCCAGACTGGAATATTATTACTGCCAGACCTGGATGCGATTCCAACTAATCCAAAACATTAGCATTGCAATAATAACTGACGACGTACAGATGTAGGTTTTCATACCTTTCGTGATTGCTTTGGAAGTGCGCCAATTCACTAGATTGTTGTAGGAATACGATATGCAAGTAAAAGTTTGATTTATTTTCAGCGTTGAAATAATAAAGACATCTCCTGCGAACATATTAATTCATATTTATGGAAAAAAACAGTGACAACTAGACATTGATGGGCTATATTGATTTGAGTGTCACATTCACATTAATAATGATAATGGTTTATTTCTTGTTTTATCCGTACATTCTTACTTTGGGACAATATTGGTACAATATTATAAAAATTATCTCAAAATATTTGGATGTAATATTGGAGAGAAAAAAATGTGAATGATTCGCGATATTGGCCCAATGTCACTTGGACATTTTAAAAGTAGTATTGGCGAAATATTATCGAGTGCTCGCAATACTATCGATAGTAATTCTGTCAGAATTCAACGAGATCAAAGCAATTTGATCGAGTTTTAGATTTCTGACCGAATTATCGGTAGTATTGTGAGCATGAGTAGTATTCATTGAGACAATTTCACGAACCATCAAAGTAAAAAAAGTTCCATTGTCGTGAAATCTTCAATAGTTATAGATAATGCCTGATAGACATGAAGCCTTTCAGACTGACATTCATATTAGTAGCAAGATGATAAGTTCTCCGTTGTTGTTTGGAGACGTGGTTGCCATGACAAAGTGGTATTACCGGCTCGAAAGCTAGGCACTGCGTATTATCGAAGCATACGTCCCTTATTGGTCCTAATATTGCAGGAAAGGAGGGTTTCATACGGCGAGTGAAATTATCGATCCAATATTTGCCCCAAAATGTTCAATAATATTGGTACAATATCGCATTAGTACACTTATATTGTGATAATTTTGGTACACTATTTTGAAAATAATTGCAAAATCAACGTTATATTTGCAAGAAAGTGAATATTCCGCGATATTGTAATTGGTTCAGTGTTAGTTGGATAATTTCAAAACAATATTGGCCTCAATACATTCAGTATACATGGTGTCCGGTAAACCTTGTACAATATTGAAACTGGTGATAGACCAGGTCAAGACTGCTCAGAATATCGGAATTTCACCTCAGTTAAAATAAGAATTTCTGGAAAATCGCTACCTAACCTTGGATTTTTGAGTTCCATGTATACAAATTGGGACGAATCCAAATATCTTTGCTGCTGAAGATTACTGATGAGTGATGCTTCTAGACGTACAGAACAGTTTTTCAGCAAGTGAAAACATTTTTCAAGAAATGAGGGTAAAATGACAGATTTGAGTTTCATCAATTTTTTAAAAAAAAGTTTGACATAATTATCTGAAAGAAACATAACCAATTGGAAGTGGACATTCATTTCAAAAAAATGCTAATTTTTTGGTATTAAACAAACTATAATTATTTTTAGAAGAAGTGGTTTCCATTGAATTAGGCGTGGTTTTAATCTAGGCTTCTATCAACTTTCATTCAAGAAAAAAGGAAACTACTCAACACCAAAACTACGTCACAATCACACTCGACGCGCGATTCGCCAACAAAGTTAGCATCTTCAGGAGCTAAAAGTAAGCTTTTAAGATTTTAAGATTGTGTTTGGGTATTTAATTTTTTTCTTGAATTGAATTCACACCAAAGGTTCCAAAATAATTCATTTATTTGATAAACTTTTATACTTACGCCCAAAAATTATTTTATTTAGATTTTTCAAGATAAAAAGTGGAAATAAATATTAATAATAAAGAATGCTTAGTAGCATTAAATAGTATGTCAATAAAATTAACTTTTCATGTAATTAGGCCTAATGAAATTATCAAAATTAAATGTCGATTATCCAACATGGCACCGATTAATACGAATTCTTATGATAAATGTCGCAATTGTCCAACATCTAGATTCCAACGAAGTTTCAGAGCCCGACAGATATACAGGGTGTAACCAAATAAGTGCAAACTTTTTTAAGAGATGAATCCTTGTCAAAAATTAAAAACTTTTGTTTGAACAACTTGTGACTTCTATCGTAGTTTTTTGAAATTATTCCGCTTGTTTCATTCAGTGGTATTTATTTCTTTGTCATGCCGTACATACGTCATACTACCCGAGAATATGCGCAAATGCATAGCATTTATGGTGAATGTGGAGGTAGTGCTACTGCTGCAGCAGCGCTTTATGGAGAACTATATCCGATTGCACAATGCCGCTCATAGAATCGCTGATTTGGGGGCTATAACCTATAACGCATTTGAAAAGGCTCTTCTTGAAAATATGTCGTCTCTGCGTACGATTGGATGGAAAATAACATTTTTGTAATATTAATCAGTGCGATGTTGAATAATCGTTATTGTGGTTTATAGTGTATGCTAATTCAAAAAAACGTTGAATTAGAATTTACGTCTCTACATCTCATTGAATGCTTCCAAGCAGTTGATTCGTTATTACTCATAATTATTTAATCATTTCATCATGATAGGATAAAAATAAAAGACATTACTGACAAAGTCTAATGGAGTTGCTTTTAGCTCAGAATAACATCACACTCTAATATTATCGAAATTCTACTCCTTCCAAAAATAATGATCGTATGTTTTATACCATAGTGAAGCCTGGACAAAATGGGCATTCTTTTGTAATGAATATCCAGTTTCACTTGGTTATGTTTTTTGTCAAACTGTTGCTAAAAAAATTGGTGTAACTCAAATCTGTCCAAATCTGTCATTTTACCCTCATTTCTTGAAAAATTGTTTTGTTTTCTGAAAAACTGTTTCGTACGTCTGAAAGCATCACTCATCAGTAATCTTCAGCAGCAAAGATATTTAAATTCATCCCAATTTGTATACATGGCATTAAAAAATCCAAGGTGAGGTAGTGATTTTCCAGTAATTAAAAAAATGCTCATTATCTCGAAAACAGTGAGATTTTTACTAAGGTAAAATGCCGATATTCTGAAAGGTCATGATCAGTTTCAATATTGTACAAGGTTTACCGACACCCTGTATATTGGGATCATATCAGTACTCTATTATGAAAATATTGGCAAAAAATGTGAATATTTCGTGATATGAGATAGGTTGATTAATTGACTAGGTATATCATATACAAAGCAGGCCTTGGATTTTGAATTGAATCGGTATTTACTTGATGGAAATCCATTGTATAAACACTAAGGTAAAACACGATTGAATTTCCACGGAATTTATCATAATCGCGACATGATTCGCTACACTGTAGCTTTATCAAGCGATTTTGGTATTCTAACATAGTTTTCTTTGGAACCTTACATACTTTCCTCTAATGCCTATCCTCAAGTACTAGGTCTATACAACCTGTGATAACCTATCAATTAAAAGCAGTGTAACTGGGAATTGATTACTAACTTTCCTAATTATTATCTAAATCAATAACAAATAACAGTATGCCTGGACATGGTTAATTACTAAGAGAATAAGTTCAACAAAGGAGAATTGATGAGGTCTATTGATCGTTGAGTAAACAATTGGAATTTTTCAGTTCATTAAGTTTCTGAATAATTATACTTGATACTATTGATACTATTGCAAAATTCATATGTGAACCTTTGACAGATATCATAAATAAATCCTTCGAATTAGGCATATTTCCTTCTATTCTAAAAAAATCACTCATAACACCAATTTTCAAAAATGGCGATACTTAAAATGTTTCAAATTATAGGCCTATTTCACTTCTATCATCAATCAGCAAAGTCTTCGAAAGAATAATAAAAACAAGACTTACCGCGTATTTATCAACGTATAATCTACTGTCGACATCCCAGTATGGTTTTAGAGAGAAAAAATCTACCAATGATGCAATCCATTCCTTGACAAAAACTATCTATGAATCCTTAGACTCGAGCACTCCTTCTATCGGTGTTTTTATAGATCTGAAAAAGGCCTTTGATACTGTCGATAATGAATGATCCTCAACAAACCTTTAAGATATCCAAGCTCTCTACTCTATACTGAAACACAAATATTGGATATTAGACAATTGTATATTATTCAGATAGGATGCCAGCAATATAAAAATAAAAAAGAAATTTCCACTCAAAACCATGGATACGCGACAAGATCGAACAATCAGTATTGTATACCAAAAGTTTCTAAAACAGTGGGTCAAAAATGTTACTCCTACTTGGCACCAAAATTATTCAGACAACTACCACAAAAAATTGTTGATGAAACTTCCTTCAAACGCTTTAAAACCCAACTCATCATTTGTCAAAATAACAGACAAAACAATAATACATAAAATGATAGATGGCTGAATGAATACAGAGAAAGGCCCAGCTACAAATAAGTATAGAAAAAACATAAAAAAAATATCTGAGACGTGTATATATATTTCAAACGCTGTTATGTATTATTTTAATTTAAATTATTTATATTCTCTTTAATATGCCTAACCCGCATATATTCACCACATACGAGTGCAAGTATGTATAGTACTTCTGTGGATGTTGTAAATGTTTATTCTTTTTGTATTTCTTTTGTGTGTATCACTGTATTGTTATATTTATGAATAAATGTTATTATTAATATTATTTTTATTACCTCTATATCCGACATGAAGAATTTCGAAGTTTTCATCAAAGTGATGATCTTATTCTAAAATATGATTAATGTATGTTGAACTCACTTTCTTTTTGAAATAACTCGTGTAATGTTCACATATGCGGTTTTTGAACGATCTACCTGTCTGGCCTACATATAGGTACTTTAGTGTAAGACCCGCAATTCAATTTGTAAACTCCTGATTTTTTAGCTTTCTGTGTCTTATCTTCATTATTTCTAATGAACCTTCCTAACGGATTATCTGTTCTATACTGGCTATCCTTAAATTTTGTTTATGTAAAGATTAGGTTAATTTTTATGTAGCTGTACCTGAATAGGTCGTTTGTGGTCTGATGAAAATATCGTTATAGGTACGTCAAGTGTGACAACAATCTAAATAAGTAAATAAGTAAATGAATTAAACCGAGTAAATAAGTTAAACATATAAATAAATTAATGTTAAATAAAAATTGTATCAAATTTCGGGGGGTTTCCCGAACACAGAACACGGTTGTGAACTTTTTTTAAGGTATTCAGTGCTATTATTTGAAAAAATCGATTTCATTAGTTGTTTGAACTTATTCATAGCAGTTTGATTTGATGCGGTCAAACATTATATAGAGGCTGGAGTGTAAAGAATTATTTTGAGATACAGAAAGCCAAGGAATACTGTTGATTTCTAGTGCATTTCAATCAGTAAATTTTTTATATTTGAGTTGAAAAACTATAAAGTTTGCCACCGGCACGATTTCGGAAACAATTTTGCATTTTCTTAATTTTTTTCAAATTTGACAATGTTCTTTCGTGGTGTCAAATTTTATGTTGTCTGGAAAATTACTCCCTACATTCCCGACCAATTCCAAAAACTTTTTTGCATTATTTCCATAATCAATTCAGGTTGCGAATAAAATTTTCATCGGCGGAGGTTACAAAGTTTTGGCGAGACTTGTAGAGAAACGTTTGTCTGCGTTTGCCACTCTTTTAAAGTTTTTGCGTCCGAGTTATTAACAAAAGTATGAATAAATAGTTTATTTACTCTAATTGTTCTTAAAAAAAACTTCAAAATGGTCGTGAACTTGGGGAACGAGAAAGGATGATATTTTCATTGTTTTGTCATTTTCCGACTCATTTGCATTTTTTTCCTATAAAATAACCAGAATTGTTTATAATTTACATTTTTGACAAAATGTAGTACGATGGACCAAATTTATATAGTTTCATTGTGCACTAAAATATAACTTTTGTGAAAGTTTACATTGTTTTGCTATTTTATATTTCATGACAAAAGTGGCTCAGGTGGTTGAACGACAGTTTGTTGATTTTATTGGAAAAATTAATAGGATGTTCATAAACTCAGTTGTGGAATCATCTGCGACAGAAAGATAAACTTTAGTTGCTATTTTCCATCGTACAAGATTGTGTTAATTGCAAGCAAGTTTCTTTAAAAACAGTGGAATTGGTAATGGACTATTATTTTTCAATCTCATCTGTATAATTATGTGGCTAAAACACATTTTGGAAAATTGCTTCATTTTTGTCTTGACTTGCGTCCACATTAGAGCAAGCCCCCAATAAAATTCATGTTGATTTCCATTCAGATATTTGTAAAAAATCAATTCTGCCTATTGCTTAACAACTGTTTCGCATTTTTTTTCCTAGGAAACGAACCATTTGAGAAACATTTTACAAGTTTTCAAAATTTCGTATCGAAGTATTACTAATTATTTGGTGATTTCAAGACATTTGGTACTTACCGAAAGCTATCTAGATATTTCAGATCATTGCTTAAAACTAGAAATTCATTGGTCAGAAACATCTTTTTTAATTTCTGGAAGATATTATGGATGGATTACAGTTGCTAAAATAAACTCAATGATGGCATATGTTATTCATTTTGGCGAACTCATTTTACTTGTGACATGTTAGTTGGAGAGCTGTCCCATATAGTATAAAAGTTGTCACTTTTCATAATTATTGAACGCTCGCTTTGGAATGATGATTTTTTCTCCGTGTAGGCATTATTTCAAAGAAGAAGAAGTTATTTTAAATTGATTGGTTCTAGTCAGTCTAGTTGAAACAATATTAGTAGAATTGATTGAGAACTTGACTGTGGACTATTAAAACACACAAAAGAAGAAGAAATAAAAATAGATTTAAAACTTTCGTTATTATGGTCAGGTCTCAATAGTGAGAATGTTATATTTAGGATGAACCACGTAACAATATAATGGCGATCAGATCAGTTGCAGGTAGCTAATATTGTTTTTTCCTGACTGATGTAGGGCCAACTTATGCAAATAATCTGTGTCTTCCATCGGAATCCCCTCAATTCATCTAACTCACAATCGTGACTCTCCCCCTAAATTATTTGAGCCCTTTATTTGTAATCGTAAACTCAATTTGGGGCAAATGAATTAATGACCGCTGATGATAGTAAATTAATTAGTTCATTCTAGAATCAGTGGCTTTCAGGATTATTAGCATTAGGATAAGTACGCGAATTAAACTTTCAGAACGGTTACCCCCTACATATACGAGTTCGACATTCATCTTGAGATCAGCTCGTAGAATGTTTAGGAAACAATTGTTATCAACTGCATGGTGATTTTACAGGATCCACAAAACAAGGGGAGGTAAGAACAAGGAAGAATGTACTTGGAAATTCATATTTTGATTATCTCCTCTATCTTTCAAAAGGTATTCGCTGATAAATCGTCGTCGTTCCTTCGATAATAAACTACTTGGTCCTTCCTGACAGTTGCCTAAATGCATATATATCTACCACATATTTTACAAGACATGTGTCATTATTGCAGTGAATAAAACTAGTGGTATTTTGATATAGACATAATTATGTTACTTATGTCAATAAATAACATTGTATCATGTTGTGGAATAAATGTTTTTTGGTGAATTTACATTTTTAGGAAATCAAATATAACTCGGCCGTCATTTATGAGATCGAATGAACGTTGCAATTTTCACTTAAACATTTTTGTTTTAGAAAATCCATCTTGTTAAATTTGAAGATTTATTGCCATAGAATAAAACGCTTGAGCTTAATAGATCTCGGGTTTTATTCAGAACATAAATATCCGAGTTAAAATCGTTAAATTTTTAATTGAAATTAATTACATGAGAGCTTTTTTTGTCGAAGCAAATTTGATATTTCAATTAGAATTTCGTTGCTCGACGATTTAACAAAATGAACTGCGTCTGGAAGGAGTAGGAGTTGAAATATCACTGCAACAGCTAGTTGAATATTACTGGACGAGATCAGGCGTTTTTGAAGATGGTTGTAAACCGCATGGATTCTGTAGAAATATGTGCCGGCCGACAACAGGCTCACACTGAACCTATTATAAAAATGATTATTATTATAATTGCTCACTATATACTTTTTTTGGTGGACAGAAACTGGCTTGATAGTATTAACTTCTATAGCACATTTAAAAAGAACAGAACGATAAGTGTCCACATCATTCGACATTGGAATTGAGGAATGACGTATAGACAGCTTATTATTCTAGTTCTCGGCAATCATGGCCAACAAATGGAAAATCGTTGTTTTGTGACTCCAGAGCACCGGCCACTGCTCAATAAAAATATATATAATAGGTATTATAATTGTATTGGCAGCAGAGGTAAAACTAATGGAAGCTGGAGGGAAAACTGTGGCCGAAAGTTTGGAGGTATTTTCGAATATGAGGATACTTTTCACAACATTATATTGAGAAGACTCAAAGCCGACACAGAAGTGTTAATTTTTTTTATGAAGTGTTTGATCTTACGAATGAAAGAAAAAATAGAGATTAATCAGAATCCATTCTGCCATATTTATTATTATCAATTACTGTTGTCCCCAGAAGGACCCCATGAAGAACAACAGACTCCCTATATGTGAAGTTACGGATGGAACCCCATCTGCGGCTAATAATATCTTTCAATCGAATAGCACAATTTTTTTTTATTGTGGGTATCAACAAACTGGTTTCAGGTAGGATATCATAGACGACATTGTTGCCATTTTCATTCTTTCATGGTTTAGTATACTGACAGTCATCAAACATCAAGTTTGAAAAACGTTGCCAGGAATGAGAAATATGTTAAATCAACTCGATACAACTTTCATTCCTGTTTTTATAAAAATATAAATTAATTTTCTGGTTAATATTACGACAGAAATGGAATGACATCTGAAAGGAACAAGAAACTGAAACGGAACTGAGAAAAACCTCTTACTGAACTGAACAAATGAATATATTGACAACTGAATGGCAAGACCCATATTTCACACTAAAAGCGCCTATCGGCATCTCTTTCCGAAGCGAGAAGTGGGAAATTATAATACTGGTTCAGCAGAGGAATGCAGAGTATGTGAGCCACCAAAAGTTATAAAATGAATTGGCATGATTCACCCGACCCAGAGTAAATGGCCCTGAAGTAATGTTGGATTTTAGCCATTGATGTGTTATTACAGAATTATAGTGATCAAATTTTCAGAAATGAAAAATTACCTAATTCAGCTCAGAATTTTTTTTTTTTTTGAGAAACTGCACTTTGTTTAAATGCTGAATTGAGTGAATCGTCACTCTGTTTTGAAACTAAGATTGCTAAGAACAGCTACAGTGAAATGAATTATCGAAACAAAATTTTGGGAAAATATTCATTTGGTCTGGTCACAAGAATTTCCAGACAAGGTGGTCCAAAGAAAACGAAGAAAGCAAGATTTTTTCCATTTGTGGTCATTTTAAAAATAAATTTGAAATTCTCCCTTATGAAAAGGTCGCATGAGTTCTAAGTAGGATAATTGCAAGTTGTATTAACTAATGCAACTTGAATAAATGATTGTTGATCTTTTCGAAATTCAATGTTCGTAAGTGAACGTATTAACTTCCTATATGGAAGTGAAAATAAATTTTAAACTCGAAGTGTTGGATGATTTTATCGTGATGATACGACTATTACGAACTTGGTCAGATCATAGTTGAGAAGAATACGAAGAAAACGGGAAGAAAGGAGAAGAAGAAGAAGCAAAAAAGCTGGAATTCCGTCGATCTCTCAATAAATGTGGCCACCAACAAGAACCAGTTCTTTGCAAGTTATTCAACCTCTTGTGATTTGGAAAATTTCAAGATTAAAATCGATCTCATGAAATATCTAAGAACCCTCAGAAATTGTGAGTGATCGACAATATGGTTCCGTCATCACACTGGTGACTTGCTTGCTTATGTCTCACATATTTGGCAGCTATCTGTTGAAAAATATGCGCGTTAGTCACCAGGGACTCCTCGCCAAGCTTCCATCTTATAGCTTGCCTCTCCAGTTGTATTTTTTGCTGTCTAGCTTTCTTCAGACGTAGATTTTAATAAAATTCCATCCGACACTACCTATAAATGCTGGTGTTCCGCAGGGGTCCATTTTAGCACCAACACTGTTTCTCTTTAAAATCAATGATTTGTTGGGAGATATCTTATGCCCAGTGGATAGCTTTGCGGGTGAAAGTACTCTTCATCGCGCTTTCTCTTCCAAAGTTTCGATTTAAATTTGGACTAAAAATCATGGAATGAGGATCCAGCAACAGAATTCAATGCGAATACAACCCAATCATTTTTTTTAGAAAGGCTGATCTGATAATAGCCAACGTAAATATATCAGGTATATTCATACCATGAAGTCCCCCATTTCGATGATGGATATTAAAATCAGCAGTAAGTACACTCAGGTACGAGGAAAGCCATGTGAGGTCCATTGCGAAAAGTGCCTCTCAAAAACTTGGTTTTCTATTTCGTGCTAATAGCTATTTGACCCCGTCAATTGATTATTATGTATTTATGTAAGACACAGATCCAACCTGACCTGGAATACTGTTCCCATATTATAATTATATGATTAGAAGCAAACTTGAGTACTGTTCTGTAATCTGGCACCCACCAATTATTGTAAATTTTTACATATTGGAAAAAATACAGAATCGTTTATTGAGATTTCTAAATATGAAAAAACACCACAATCACCAAAACTACAGATCGGCAAGTAACTTGTTTGAGAAATAAATAAATACATAAATTTAGGAAGTGCAGCCCCTAACACACACTGAAACTTTTAGATTATGCTCAAAAAGAGCCACTCTTCTCGTCGGTGATGCTGCGTTTACAAGCTCGTTCACTTCTCTGGAACACCGCAGAAAGGTTAGCGATTTGTTTCTGTTTCATAAAGGTTCTCGTGGACGATGTTCTTCTGAAATATTATCAATCGTTCCACCGTTAGCGGTCCCATCGAGACTGACCCGTCGAGCTCAGTCTTGACATCCATTTGACACTCAGGGGACGTGCCAAATATCTCTTTTCCAGAGCTTGTTCTTCCATCGAGCGGCAAAGATGTGGAATTTGCTGACTCAAGAGGTATTCCCTGAGGGATACAGACTGCAGATATTCAAGAAGAACACCAATTCTTACCTACTTTCCTGCAGCTCTCTCAGAACATTACAGGATTTTCCTTTTCGCGGGAACTAAAATATAGAAAAAATCTCAAATTGTCGGTCAACCAAAGTTATTTCGTCAACCCTGTTGTTATTGATTGAAGAAGATTGTAACGGAGTTATCGTGATGTACAGGATCATGAAATATCATCATGAAAATAAATATTATAAAAGTCAAAATCGAGAGTTCTTAGGGTTATAATTGCCGCTGATTGAGACGCTTCTGAAATTGAGTGAATAAGAAGATTTGGTTCTCCATTTAATTTTTTTTGAGGTTTTGGTTGATGTTAAATCCACAAAACAGGATCATAAGAATTGAAAGCATCGTCATAATTGTGAATTAGATGTTTGTGGTGGCCGTGCTGGTAGAACATTCGCCTTTGGAGTGAAGGGTCGATGGTTCAAAGCCTCGCATGGTCATCGGTCTCGTGCATGGCATCACACGTTATAAGGTAAGGGCTGCGTCTTCCCTAGCTCACACAAGTCTCTTGAAGACTTCCGAGGGTTGCGCGTAGGGGTGCAATTGGTTGACGGAAATAACAATTTTAACAACAACAATTAGAATGAATCCAAATTCATCCTTCAGGTCAACAAGAACTTATTACTCAGAACTATCCAGATAACTTTCCCATAGAAACAGCGACTTCATCACGATGAGGATCTACGGGTTGAATAGATGCAATTGCCATAATCTAAATTCTCACGTAAATCATTTGTTAATTATAAAGCTGAGTTGCAGTTACGTCACTCATTCCGATGCATCTCATTGATACAAACAAATTTGTAGTTGTGGTTGTACTTGCAGACCCCGTTATAATATGTAGATTCAGTGAAACTCATAAATATGTCTGAGTTTAATCTCTAGAATGATTCATTTCCAACTTCGTCGGTTATTACGAGCTTTATTAGTATTCTCAGTTTGATAGAAATCTGTATTATAATAAGACCACAAAATGAATTGACAGAATTACAAATACGCGAGCGGGATTTAGATTCAGCGGGAAAGAACCGCGATCGAAAAAGTAATTTTTGTACTAGCGTGCGGAAAAGTCCACTTTTAAGTTAAGTTTTTGTAGACTATACTGACATTTGAATATTTAAAATGTATATTTGTATGGTTGTAGTTTACAAAATGACTGAAAAATGAAGTTTATTAGAATTCTGCCATAATTTTTAATAAAAAGAAGAGTGTGTTTCAATAATTTTTTAATGACACTGGTATAATAAGTCTCATCAAATGAATGTCAAATAGCAATAAACATTTGACATTTTTTATTTGTCACTTTGAATCACCGTAGCAATGGAGAAAACATAAACCTATCAGTCAAAACGCTACCTTATCAAAACCAATTTTACTGTCGTAGCTTTTTCTAGTAAGATAATTTTTCATGGATTCTTCAGACGAAGATTTGCCAGAGTCAGTTTTGGAAGCGGCTAGAACTGCAAACTTGGATCTACTACCCTCAAAATCCCGTCATAGGTATGAAAAGGAGTATGTTTTGTTTGAAAACTGGTGCCAGAATATAAAAGTCGCTACGATTTTTGGTTTGGCGGGCGCATGTAGGCGAGAAGAATTAACAAAGATGTCTTTAGAACATATTGATGACAAAGGATATATTTTATTGATTAATATCCCAGACACAAAAAACCACTCTTTCAGAATCTTTGCGATTTCTGAGGAAGCTGAAAATGGATAATTGCTCAATTTGGTCAGAAAGTATGTGAGTTTAAGAAAGCCTGAAACCCCACATGAGCGATTATTCGTGAAATATAAGAAAGGAACTTGCACTGTACAATGTATCGGAATAAACACCTTCGGAAAAATGGCATCAGAGATTGCAAGTTATCTGAAGCTTCCAAATCCTGAATTATATACGGGCCACAGTTTCCGACGTTCCGCTGCTACAATGCTTGCAGATTCCGGAGAAGGAATAACAAATATTAAACGCCTCGGAGGTTGGAAATCTTCCAGCGTCGCATAAGGTTATGTAGAAAGCTCCAAGTTTCCAAAAGGGCCTATCCAATAAAATATTAAACTTCAGCGACGCTGTCGCTGGCCCTATCACTTGTCAGCAACTTTAACCAGTACAGCAGCCTTCAAAAATTACCTCTTCTAGCCAAGTTACTCCAATGGCCACGTTTGCAACAATTAGTGCTTGTGACAAAGCAGTGTAAAACCAAAACGTCGGAAACCCAATCTTCAAGTCCCCGACTCCATTGGATAAAATTTTAGCCTCTGCAATTAATTTACAGAATGCTACAAATTGCACATTCAATGTTAATATTAATAATCATTAATTTTTTGATATGTATTTAATGATAAATGTTTCTTTATGTTAACTTTTGGGTTTTTTCCGCACGCTAGTAGAAAAATTGGTGTACCTAACACGTGCGTAAAGTGACTTTTCTGCACGCGATTGCTGGCCGAACTCCGCTAGCGCGTCGTTCGGCCATCTGAGGGCTATACCCAATAACTTTTCTATTTATATATATATATATATATATATATATATATATATATATATATATATATATATATATATATATATATATATATATATAAGTGATAAAAGAGTATATTTCGTTTTAATTCTGAGAATTCTGAGAGTTCCAACCTTTGACAGCTGTTTCGTGCTCACGCACTCATCAGAAAGGATTTATGGAGCTCTCGAAATCAAAACGAATGCACTCAAGAATTAGTTCCTTGAAGGCAAGACAGATATAACAGAAAGTTACTTATGACATCTACAGTCACTAGTTGAAACTTAATTTGACACGAACGTCTTATTCTCAAAGTTTAATTCTCCAGTGCACGAAAAAGCACTGTAATAGTTTTATTGCCTAGTTTCCACTTAATCCTTGAGAAATTTCAAATTCACACTGACTTCTACTTTGAATATTTTGGTACTCTACAACGTTATTCCGTTCATCGCAGGATTTTTCTCTTTTTGTAAAGGTGAGAGAGACACCCAGAACCATAATCTCAAAGGGGCAATTATTTTTCTTTCATAGCTAGGAGAGAAAACGAATAAATCTATTTGAATCAATGATTTTATCCATAGCTTCTTGTCGTTTGTTAAAAAAAAGAAAATTCCTAAGCTGAGGTTTCCTTCAGCAGGATTTCATTTTGATTTAACAACCCACAAGAATCAATTTGGGTTTTTTAGCACATTGAGCTCTACTTATAACTTTCCTTTATTTCGTTTGAACTAGGGAATTTGCTGGAAACAGATTGGTTAGGGATGTTTGAACGAATTTGGTCTTTCAGTAAATTGGTTGAACTTGGTTTAGAATTCTTTGAAAAAAAATGTTACTGTTGGTCAGGGATAATATCATTCAACGAGGGTGATTTCAGTATTAGGCCAACCAATAAAGGATTTTTTCGGTACAAAAATACTAGTAAGAAACCGATTGTGCCATCACATGAAAGACAGTCCGTAGTTATATTCTGTTATGTTTCTGTAATTGTCATTTATTCATTTGTTACAAACATTTACAAACAAAAAGAGAATTGTAATTACACAGTTTTTTTTCTTACAGCTACTAAATGAATTATTTTATCAACTAAATGTTATCTGATCAATGTGAAAAGTGAAGGTTTTAAACGTTAAACAGGTATTTTTTTTCAAAACACTCCTTTTGTTTTACAACGGTTACCTTTTATATTCAATAAAGGGTACGATTGTGGTTGAAGGATAGAATAGAAAAAAAATTTTAGCCACTATAATTTACTTTTTATCTGTTAAACGGTACTTTGTAACCCGCAAATAGGTGTCGTTCAGTTCTGGAAATATAACGGGTTTTCGACCACCTCTTATCATGCACCTTCTTCGACACACACGTGTTTCCTATGATGATTAATTTCACTCACCAATAACACGCCTTTTCATCATCAGGTCATTGCAAATTTGCGAATCAACTGCGTCATTTCAGTTCTTATTGACAATCAGCTCACGTCCATGTTTGGTTGTGTTGTGCAAGTGCAGAAGTGATAGTTGAATACGCTTTGTGTAAGGTTTGTTTCTACGAGACAAACATTTCCTACCTGAGATCATTCTATCGGTGTATTTTGGTTATAAAATGAAAACTAACACACACAGCAATGTGGTTGCTCCAATGGGAAGAATTCTAGAGAAATGAAATACGAACAAAACGCGAAAAAGTGTTGTTACATTATAACATTTGTCATTATAATGTAACAACACTTTTTTTTGAACATGTTCTAAACATGTAACACATAATTAATGGTTTCCTCCTTCACTTTTTCTTCTCCATTATTTTGAATTCAGCTGATGATGAACCTATATAGGTTCGAAACATGTACTATTCCCACTTCTAACTAATTGATGGTCATTTACCATTCGACCATCACATAATTAATCAATTGTGAATTCAAATTGAGGAGATGACTTTTCTACTTCGTAAAATCATACCACTCCACATCGAGATACAATGGACTTCTACTACAGGTAACCTTCAAGATTGTAGATTACATTGTTGGGCAATTCAAGTATGCATTGAAATGTACATATTAACACCAAATCTATTTCGTCAGACGGATTTCCTTGGTCAGTTAACACGTTAATCATTTCTTTGGCATGAAGCTTTCCTCAAATTCATTGGTATCTTCATTATGTTTTGCTCCTACGACTCTGTAATCTTTTAAACCTGATATCTCTTGATATTCTTAATGAAAGAACTGGTCCTAGGGCTTGCTACCAACCACTAAAGCAGAGCATTTTTACTATCGAAGATTCTGATAGCTCCACCTTCACATGAAGCTGATCGTCAGATATCGCAAAAAATGGTGTAGCAGTTTTGGTGTCTGTGAAATTGCCACAACATGTTATGATTATAGGATTCAGGCTGTGGCCAGATAGAGCCTCATAACACGAAAACGAAGGTTTTATAGCCACATTGGGAGGTCATACTGATGTATATTTTGCTCTAGAACGCTAGGTTTAGGCAGAATCGTGTATATACTTTCCAAGTTGGCGTTAAATAGGTACGTTATTTCCGGTGAATGGTGAATGAGCTGCTAAACCTGCTGGAAGGCCAGGAAAATATGTGTACCGGGATTCTTATGCTCGTCTACCCATGTACTTTCTGAATCCATAGAGACCCCTTAGCACGCCATACACACAGAGGTTTGTCTGAAGATATTGCTCGGCACAGTCAAAGTCTGTCGATAAATCCGTGCTTTGGTGGGTGAGCTCGGGCCAGGCACGGTCTGGTCTTAGCACGCAGAGACTTGTCTGAAAGTTGAAATCCACAGGGTTGTTTCTTGGTACCACAAATTACCAGGTTTTTTTGTGACGGGTCAAATCAGCGGGTATTAATTATTTGTATTTTACAATAATAACAAATGACTGAAAGCAAGGATATTCGTTTTATGGGCAAAGAGTTTTTAACTGAGTTCATAGCAATTTATAAAAGTTATCCAGCTTTATGGAAAATAAAATCAAATGAGTGTGTCGACAAAAATTTAAAGAATGATGGTTATGAAACTCTGATTCAATATTACAAAATGGTGTATCCTAGGCGGACCGGAATTTTATATTTCTATAAAAAATTAAAAATTCACGGGTGTGCTTTAGGACAGAACTACAAAAAGTCGTGTGCTCAAAATCTAGATGGTCAGGGAGAGACGACATATATGAACCTCAATTATGGTACTGTGAACTATCACATTCCACAACTGATCAAGACATTCCTATGCAACTTTCACCAGTTACGGTAAAGACATCACTAAAAACTTTTGCCAATACTGAATTCCAAAGTTTTGGTGAAGTCGGCAGATTGAGCGCACCAGAGTTGTCGACAGACATCTCTTTTAAGTTAGTGAAGTGACAAAGATTTGTCTGCGAAAGACCGCAGACTCAAACCGTGCTGGATAAAGTCCTCAGACGAACATCTGTGTGTATGACGGGCTATTGACAGCCAGATGTGAAGTTTTTATTGGGTATCCCACCCTACTATTATGGATGATGAATATTCCAAACAAAATCATATAATTTTTTTTCGTAGTTCTTTCAAGTTCCCGATTTTCATTTTCTTACTGATTCTCCTTATAGTTTAATGCTGAAAGGTATTCTGTTTAAAATTTCAAATTATGCTTCCTAACGTATACTCATACAAATTGTATTCGAAAATGTGAAGTACTTTATATTATTTTCAATGACTTGAATAGACTACCCGGTATATGTTATCTAGGTACCTAACTTAATTATTTCTATGTATATTTGCTTGTTCTTTTTTATACAATTAATGTTTAATTCATTCACTATCCAGCCTTCTTTTCCAGAATGCTAAAGTTGGGCTAGATTGTAGACATCGATTTTGATACTAATGTCAGCTTTGAAAACGCGGTAAAATCTTTGTATGGCCATATGAATATAACAGAAAAAGTGCGTGAATAGACCTAGAATAAAGATCAATATATATTATTCATATTAGTTTATTATTATTGTAATGGTTGGTTTGCTTCGAATGAGATCATTTATTGGTTATAAATAATAAAATATCTTTCTGAATAAACAGTAATCATTTCACGTCACTTTGACCTCTTTTCCAAACCGGAAAAGCAGTGGTGTGAAGCGAAACACTATAATTCTTGTCAGTGAAATATTTCAAATAGAAATAGTTAGCGATCCACACTTGACAACCAATATACGTTGAATCTGGTTAACTTTGAAGTTCCGTAATTTAAAAAAAATCAAATATAGTGAAAAAATTAAATGTTTGTTCGATGTTGATAGTCCACAGGCACAGACTTGTAAAAAGTTATGAAAACCTAAACTTCATATATCTGCTATATCTTCTGGGACCTCTGCAATCTTTTGATTTAGAAAAATAAATTAAGTGTAGTCTTGCTTTCAATCGGATTTTTTTATATATTTAAAAAGTTAAAAATGTACTGCTAGCTTGTTTTATTTAGGCGTGTTCGGTACCCCGACAAGGTAAAATGTTCACGTAATAATATTATTCAGCGCCTCACACTTAAATTCTTCAGAAAAGTTTGTTAAAAATATTTTAAAAGAAGTGGCAACTTTTCCGAAACAAAATTTGGGAAATTTTAGTTGTCGGATGCCCTCTAGTCAAATCAATGAGTTTGTGTGGGTCGCAAAATACATTGCGCCAATAACGAGAATTTTCACAAATAAAAAATTTGTCCGACCCGACATAAAGAACAAATATACGAGGTGTCGACATTTTGATTTTCGAAAAAATGTAATGCCATGGTCCGAGAATCCTAATGGATGATGAGAATAAAATTTAGCAAAATATCTCATTGTGAATGAATGATTGAATTTATTCACACACATTACAATGTACAATACAATACTTATTTGGTTCGACATAATGCCTGTTTTGGCTGAAATATAAATAAAATAAGTGGTAAATTATGTTCCTGTTCAATTTTAACAGCAGTAAGTGAATAATTTTTGATAACAATCCCAATTTAAAAATAATAATTTAGTTCTAGCCAGAAAAGCTATAGAGAGATTTATCGACAAAAGATTCTTTTACCGCACTTTTGAAGATAGATCATTGTAAAATGTCCAAGTAGGACCCACTGCCGTACAAAAAGAAAGAATTCAGAAAGCCAGGAAATTTTTTTTATCAACCGCAAATTTTTGTCCTCAATGAAGGTGATTTATTGTACGGAATTTGTGTAATTGAATTTTTATAACTACCTAGATCAATTTTTCAACAACACCGTTCATATTTGCCGGTACAGGGGTGTATGAATTTGCGTGCGGGGCTCCTCACCCCTGTACTGGCAAAAATGTACGGCGTTGCTAAAAAATTAATCTACGTAATTATAAAAATTCAATAATACAAATACCGCACAGTAATAATTCACCTGAATTGAGGACAAAACTTTGCAGAAAATAAAAAAAATTCCTGGCTATCAGTAACGTTGTTTTTGTAGGGCAGGTCATACTTGATTATTTTTCAATGGTCTATCATCTCGAGAAATGCATTACAAGAATCTTTTGGCGAAAAATTTCTTCCCTAGATGGAAACTATATTTTACCCTCGTACTCACCTGCACCGCTCACAACTGATAGCACAGTTGTTTCACATGATCCCACCAAAATCAGCCTGGGCTTGTAGTCTATTCACTAAACTTGTATTCATAATAATAAGAAAGAAAATGGAATGATTTGGAGAAATGTTAAAATTAAAAAGAGATAATGCTTTTCCATATGACGGAAACTCATTATTTCATTTTCATATTCATAATAATTTTCCAAATTCTCTGCAAGCTGTAAAAATATAATTATAAAAGATTGCGATAGTAATACTTCCGAAGACCAAAATCGTAGTTTTATTCACGTTTAAATATTCTTCACAGCAACTAAACTGTTTTTAGTGATACATCTTTTAGCTCCCCTCTTGGCATTTCAATTTTTTTGAAAGATTCTGTGATACCGACTGTCATAAATATCTTCTGCTGATCATTTCTGGATGTGTTCACACATCCAAGAACAAAAGACAACTTATTTAGACTCACTCTGGCAAAGAGAAATCTAGTGAACCGACGGCCGAAAATGATAGGCACAAAAGCATGCGGCATTATAATGCACCTCGCTGACACTACCAAAGCAGTGACGTCACAGCAGATAGCCTCTTGCCAGGTACGTTTTATATCCTCGATGATTTCATAATTTTTATTTTGCGTTTATTTAATCATATTTCCGTTTTAAGACTTTCAGTGATTGTTATGTGTTTTTCCAGTGGTATAACTATAGAAATTCACTATAATTAGAAACATGTCTATTGAGAAACTATGATGTAGGAATAATCAATTTGTCGCCACATTATCACAACATAAAAATGTAGTATAAATCACAATAAAATTGTTCCACGCAGACCATGAGTAGGAGTTAATCAATTTCCATAAAGATTTTATCACCTACGCAGTCAATTCGTCATTTATGACCGAATGATTTGTTGATTTTTACATTCGATATCATTAGGAGATTGAATCATTTGCTGTCAAAATAAAGAAATAAATTTCTCTAGGAAATCGATAGGGCAAGGTCAGGAGTTTTACCGCTTTTTCGCGAAAATATAAAAGTTTTTCAGTATTTGAAGGGAGTGAAATAAGCCGAGAGTGAATAGGTGGCAAAAGTTTTTCTTCACAGTGAGGATATATAACCGAATGAGCCAAATGAATATTGACAGCGATGGAAAAAAGTAGTTTATTGATTTAAGATGGATCTCTAATGGTTTTCTCGGTGTGAGTCTCTTCCATGCTTTCGAACCATAATTGAAACGTTTCTACTGACCTACTTCATTTAGAACTCATGTGTACAGTGGAGTGGTGTATTTTAATTATCCCCTTTTTTGTGGAGTTTGATTCAATTTCTTAATCTTGTTTTACAATAACGATTTATTTGAATTTTCAAAAATTAGGCAAAGAAAACAAATCATATCATTTGATAAAAACCATTAAAGGACCCCGCAAACTCCTTATGGAATTTGGGTCCCGGTGGATTTTTTTTGAATTTTTGGTATGATGTAGTCCATGTAATTCTCAACCAATGTTACCATTGCGCCAACCCAAAAAAATGAACAGTTTTGCTGCTAGGGGGCGTTGAAATCACCCCTTGCGCAGATTAGACTATTTAATTTTTAATCCGGTAACAATATTTTCAATTGTTTCATTGTTGCTGATGTTGCACAATATTGTGCTGTTTTATAAAAAAAATTCTTACCCCCCCCTTCTATCCCCAATTCATATTACGAAACGCAAAAAAAAATATTTCTTGAGTGCCTTCAAATGAATCGTCGAATGTTTAAATATGCCTGAATGAGGGAAATAACAGCTTTTTATGATTCCTCCCCCTCCTCCCAAATGACACAAAACGAAAAAATTTCAGTGGATTTTTCTCAATTTTTAATATGATGCAGTACAAGTTATTTTCAATAGAAATTAATTGGGTGATAAACCCCAAAAATGAATAGTCTTGATGATACGGGGCGTTGAAATCATGCCTTGCCAGAATGGACTATTCATTATTATAGGCGGAAACAATATCTCTACGTATTTTAGTTTTGATTATGCTGAACGGTTGTGTAATTTTTTATTTATTGAAAATCTGAAACCTCCCCCTTACCCCCAACCTCTATTTTAGAACACGAAATAAATTAATTCTGACTACTTGTAAATGCTTTTACCTTTCCTTCCCTTCAAAACAATATTGGTGGATTTCGCTTACTTCTTAGTAGGGCGTAGTTCATGCTTTTTGAATATCAATTAATTGGGCGAATATCTTGAAAATAAATAAAAATTTCACATCCACAATTTGAATTTGAGTGGGTGACTGAATTACAATTTTTCGTGTTCTGAAATAGGGGTTGGGGGTAAAGGAGGGGTTTAAGATTCTAAATTCATAAAAAAATACACAATTGTTCAGCATAATCTGAACTTAGATACGTAGAAATATTGTTTTCGCCTATAATAATGAATATTAGTCTATTCTGAGCAAGGTATGATTTCAACGCCCCCTAGCATCAAAACTATTCATTTTTGGGGTTTGTCACCTAATTAATTTCTATTCAAAATAACCTGAGCTGCATCATATTAAAAATTCAGAAAAATCCACCAATTTTTATTCGTTAAGTGCCATTTGGGGGGTGGGGGGATAATCATAAAATACTGTTATTTCCCTTATTGAGGCATATTTAAACATTCGAAGATACATTTAAAGGCACTCGAGAATTTTTTTTTGCGTTTCGTAATAGGAGTTGGGTGGTAGAAGGGGGGAGTAATAATTTTTTTTTATAAAACAGCACAATATTTTGCAACATCAGCAACAATGAAACAAGTGAAAATATTGTTACCGGATTCAAAAATAAATAGTCCAATCTGCGCAAGGGGTGATTTCAACGCCCCCTAGCAGCAAAACTGTTCATTTTTTTTTGGGTTGGCGCAATGGTAACATTGGTTGAGAATTACATGGACTACATCATACCAAAAATTCAAAAAAATCCACCGGGACCCAAATTCCATAAGGAGTTTGCGGGGTCCTTAGAAAACAATGATAAAACGTCAGATGAAAAATTAATACTTTATCATTTTGTTAATATTGTTCGAAAGTTCGAGAAAATTTAGCTAGGAAAATCACAAATAAAATTGATATCTCAAATTATCCAATCCCCACCAATCGAAATTTATTTCTACTAGATGAAAATAATGACGATGAAATTAAAAGAACAATGAAATCTCTGAAATTGAATAATAGCTCTGGTATAGATGGTATAACGTCTGAAGTTCTAATATCAGTTTATGATGTCATTGCTGAACCCTCAGCTTACCTAATTAATTCAATATTCTATACAGAAAAATGTAAAAGCTTTCAAAATTGGTGTTATCAAACCAACTTACAAATCGGTATTAAAAAATAAAACACTAAATTATAGACCAATTACATTGATTTCAAGTTTACCAGAAATATTTGAAAGAATTTAATAATATCGAAAGTAAAATTTCTTTAAAATATATTATACTTAATCAAAGAGACAATTTGGATATAGGAAAAATACGTCAGCAACAGAATACATGCCATCTATAATTTCTCAAAGAAAATTTATGATTCACTGGATAAAAAGATAGCAACCATAACTATATTTCTTGACATATCTTCTTTGATACAGTTTTGCATTCACACCTACTCAAAAAACTAAAAAATATAGGATTTCGTGGTAAAATACTAATATTATTAAAAAATTATCTCAACCATAAAATCCAACATGTTCAAATCAACAGTTATGCTAGTGATTCAAAATTATTCGAATACGGAGTTCCACAAGTAACAGTATTAGGTATACTTTTATTTAATATATGTAGGTATAGGTATATTAATTCATCTTTTTGATTTGAATACCATCGGAGAAATTCAAAACTATGCTGAGATACCCTTATAACCTACCAGGCACAAAACAAGAATATACTAAAAAAAAATCTGTTGAATAAGATTTCCAATCAATAAAAAATTGGTTTGATGTCAATTCATTAACAATGAATTTTGAAAAAGCGAAACTGAATTGAGGACGAATTAAAATTGAATATGTTATCTAAATTTAACAAACAAATAATATTAAATATCTAGGTATAAATGGTTTCTGAAAATTAAAAAAGATATAAGATATATATTGATCTTTTATTCAAGGAATGCCAAAAAAATGGACAATAGACAATTCTACTCTTATAATATATTGATCTACCTTTTTATGAACAAAAATAATAATGTACAAAAATCATATTTATAATACCAGATACAAAAATGAAATAACAAAAAAATAAGAATAATTAGGACAATTGGCCAAAAAAGTTATACAATTATTGCTACTTATGTTTATGATATGGTACCTGATGAAATAAAAGCCAACACATTGATTTTCTCTTATGTAAATAATCTAAAAATTTAGATATTGGAATTTCCAAGGATAATTTTTCATAAAATACTCAAAATATAAAATGTGTTTCAATACTAACTAGTAAAGTACTGGAAATAATGTTTCAGAGTTTTATAATTGAATGGAAACAAACCAATGAATATACCACTACAAGTTTACTCCGTGGAATTGTTTTATTGTTATTTCTATGTCATATTTGTATAAGGTAGTAACTTAGGAATTGAGAATGAACTTATTATTATTATTGAAATGCTGAATGTCTCTTTCCCAGGATTCATTCTCCCAAGGAACAGCAAAACTTTGGAATTCACTACCTCGGGAAGTGTTCCCTGCGGCATGCAGCCTGCAAAAATTAAAGAACACCAATTTCTACCTAGTGTCCCACAGCTCTCACGCTGCCTATGGCGGAGACAATATGGAAATCAAAGTTGGAATCAAAACAGTGAATCATCCTGTATCTCAAGTACATATAATTTACCCATGAACACGAGCTCTGAAGAACCGGTGAGATGCTTGATCTCAAAATTAAATTCCAAGCTACATCTCCCAGAAAATCCTTCTGGATGAAAAGTTACTTCTAAAGGGTTTACGTTCGCCCACTCACTCCTTGTTACTCTCAGTACTTTCTGCCTGCCTCTTATCATCTTCATGATTTGAAGCGGGACGGCAATAGTCGACGTGTGGGGTCCACTTATGGGCATTGGCGTGGAAACATGAAGTTTTACGTTAATTTGCAGTCTAGCGGCCTCTTGGGTGTCATACGCAATTTTAAAGGTGGCGGTTGTGATCTAGGCTGTTATAACTTTCTCAATATCTCCGGTAATGATGTTGTACAAGGTAATGTGTGCTGTGACCTTTGAATATGATAGTAATAAGAACAAAATAGCCCTACCCGTTTCGTTTCTTCCTGTGGTAGTTTACACTACACCCACGTAGAGATAACGATGCCTTCATAAAGAAATGTTGTGTACTTATATTTTTAAGGACATGGCTTTCCATAAATTTTATTTCCTCCGAACTATTCAGTATTTGTAACATAACTTAGAGAAAATGTATACGATAGAATACAAAGAATACAATTGACCTATCGTTCTGACGTAATGCTTGTTACATTTTTCAGAGGACTTCAAAGAAAAAGTTGTAAACCCGCTGTAGCCAATAATTCCACATATGACCTTCACAATTGAATGTACCGTAATGAGGTGATGTATATTAGATCCTTCAGATGAGTCAACATCGGCAAGCACCATCATATTGTTACAAGTCTCCTTTGGTTCATCCAAAAATTTCTCCTGTACTCAATGATCCCATATCTGACCTCAACTCTTGGGAACCTCATGGAACCCTTAAAATTCTTAGAAAATGGATTGCCGCCAATAATCCCACTACTGACATCAATTACGATATGAAGTTCCTGGATACTGACTGATACACTAGATAATTCAGTTACTCAACGATTAATGATGATAGATGACAGATGAGCGATGAACGATGAAGGATGAAGGATGAAGGATGAAGGATGAAGGATGAAGGATGAAGGATGAAGGATGAAGGATGAAGGATGAAGGATGAAGGATGAAGGATGAAGGATGAAGGATGAAGGATGAAGGATGAAGGATGAAGGATGAAGGATGAAGGATGAAGGATGAAGGATGAAGGATGAAGGATGAAGGATGAAGGATGAAGGATGAAGGATGAAGGATGAAGGATGAAGGATGAAGGATGAAGGATGAAGGATGAAGGATGAAGGATGAAGGATGAAGGATGAAGGATGAAGGATGAAGGATGAAGGATGAAGGATGAAGGATGAAGGATGAAGGATGAAGGATGAAGGATGAAGGATGAAGGATGAAGGATGAAGGATGAAGGATGAAGGATGAAGGATGAAGGATGAAGGATGAAGGATGAAGGATGAAGGATGAAGGATGAAGGATGAAGGATGAAGGATGAAGGATGAAGGATGAAGGATGAAGGATGAAGGATGAAGGATGAAGGATGAAGGATGAAGGATGAAGGATGAAGGATGAAGGATGAAGGATGAAGGATGAAGGATGAAGGATGAAGGATGAAGGATGAAGGATGAAGGATGAAGGATGAAGGATGAAGGATGAAGGATGAAGGATGAAGGATGAAGGATGAAGGATGAAGGATGAAGGATGAAGGATGAAGGATGAAGGATGAAGGATGAAGGATGAAGGATGAAGGATGAAGGATGAAGGATGAAGGATGAAGGATGAAGGATGAAGGATGAAGGATGAAGGATGAAGGATGAAGGATGAAGGATGAAGGATGAAGGATGACGGATGAAGGATGAAGGATGAAGGATGAAGGATGAAGGATGAAGGATGAAGGATGAAGGATGAAGGATGAAGGATGAAGGATGAAGGATGAAGGATGAAGGATGAAGGATGAAGGATGAAGGATGAAGGATGAAGGATGAAGGATGAAGGATGAAGGATGAAGGATGAAGGATGAAGGATGAAGGATGAAGGATGAAGGATGAAGGATGAAGGATGAAGGATGAAGGATGAAGGATGAAGGATGAAGGATGAAGGATGAAGGATGAAGGATGAAGGATAAAGGATAAAGGATAAAGGATAAAGGATAAAGGATGAAGGATGAAGGATGAAGGATGAAGGATGAAGGATGAAGGATGAAGGATGAAGGATGAAGGATGAAGGATGAAGGATGAAGGATGAAGGATGAAGGATGAAGGATGAAGGATGAAGGATGAAGGATGAAGGATGAAGGATGAAGGATGAAGGATGAAGGATGAAGGATGAAGGATGAAGGATGAAGGATGAAGGATGAAGGATGAAGGATGAAGGATGAAGGATGAATGATAAACGATGAAGGATGAAGGATGAAGGATGAAGGATGAAGGATGAAGGATGAAGGATGAAGGATGAAGGATGAAGGATGAAGGATGAAGGATGAAGGATGAAGGATGAAGGATGAAGGATGAAGGATGAAGGATGAAGGATGAAGGATGAAGGATGAAGGATGAAGGATGAAGGATGAAGGATGAAGGATGAAGGATGAAGGATGAAGGATGAAGGATGAAGGATGAAGGATGAAGGATGAAGGATGAAGGATGAAGGATGAAGGATGAAGGATGAAGGATGAAGGATGAAGGATGAAGGATGAAGGATGAAGGATGAAGGATGAAGGATGAAGGATGAAGGATGAAGGATGAAGGATGAAGGATGAAGGATGAAGGATGAAGGATGAAGGATGAAGGATGAAGGATGAAGGATGAAGGATGAAGGATGAAGGATGAAGGATGAAGGATGAAGGATAAAGGATAAAGGATGAAGGATGAAGGATGAAGGATGAAGGATGAAGGATGAAGGATGAAGGATGAAGGATGAAGGATGAAGGATGAAGGATGAAGGATGAAGGATGAAGGATGAAGGATGAAGGATGAAGGATGAAGGATGAAGGATGAAGGATGAAGGATGAAGGATGAAGGATGAAGGATGAAGGATGAAGGATGAAGGATGAAGGATGAAGGATGAAGGATGAAGGATGAAGGATGAAGGATGAAGGATGAAGGATGAAGGATGAAGGATGAAGGATGAAGGATGAAGGATGAAGGATGAAGGATGAACGATGAACGATGAACGATGAACGATGAACGATGAACGATGAACGATGAACGATGAACGATGAACGATGAACGATGAACGATGAACGATGAACGATGAACGATGAACGATGAACGATGAACGATGAACGATGAACGATGAACGATGAACGATGAACGATGAACGATGAACGATGAACGATGAACGATGAACGATGAACGATGAACGATGAACGATGAACGATGAACGATGAACGATGAACGATGAACGATGAACGATGAACGATGAACGATGAACGATGAACGATGAACGATGAACGATGAACGATGAACGATGAACGATGAACGATGAACGATGAACGATGAACGATGAACGATGAACGATGAACGATGAACGATGAACGATGAACGATGAACGATGAACGATGAACGATGAACGATGAACGATGAACGATGAACGATGAACGATGAACGATGAACGATGAACGATGAACGATGAACGATGAACGATGAACGATGAACGATGAACGATGAACGATGAACGATGAACGATGAACGATGAACGATGAACGATGAACGATGAACGATGAACGATGAACGATGAACGATGAACGATGAACGATGAACGATGAACGATGAACGATGAACGATGAACGATGAACGATGAACGATGAACGATGAACGATGAACGATGAACGATGAACGATGAACGATGAACGATGAACGATGAACGATGAACGATGAACGATGAACGATGAACGATGAACGATGAACGATGAACGATGAACGATGAACGATGAACGATGAACGATGAACGATGAACGATGAACGATGAACGATGAACGATGAACGATGAACGATGAACGATGAACGATGAACGATGAACGATGAACGATGAACGATGAACGATGAACGATGAACGATGAACGATGAACGATGAACGATGAACGATGAACGATGAACGATGAACGATGAACGATGAACGATGAACGATGAACGATGAATGATAAACTATGAACGATAAATAGTGCAAACAAGCAATAAAACTCGAAATATAAGTGCTGTGTAAGAATACCAAAAGAGACTAGACAAAAAGAGAAGCGAATGCATACAGGTCAATTATCTTAGAAAAAAAATAGCAAATAGCAAAACATGGCAAAATTTCACAAAAGTTGGATTTTTGTGCGGAATCAAACAATAAAAATTTGCGCCGTCGTACAAGGTCGGCAACATTGTTAAAAATGTAAATTATAAACAATTTTGGTTTCAACATCATGCGCCCCATGTTTTTCGAATTAAATCTTTCAAGCATTTTAATTGCTATTCAAAATTCGCAATCACAAATTTTAAGGACTGTCTGAATAGTGTTGAAAATCCGAAAGTGGTTATAAATCTAGGATGAATTATTTAATTTTTATGAAATAGTCCGATTTAAAAACGTAGTATTTTGAAAAAAATATATTTAAATAATTTTTTTTCTGCTTTTTAGTCTTGTGAGATTATAATTGAGACTTGTGGTATTTCAGTTCCTCTTTACCTGATCATATTTTAAATAGAAAATTGTTATACCTACCTACCAATAATATATCAATCCGTTTGATTATTTTCCAGAAGAATGAAAATCAGAAGCAAAGAAAATTTATTTTATAAGATTTTTATTTCATTATTACAACAAATTAATGCCAGATCCCTCTTTTGTACTAATTTTAATTAACACAAAGGTGCATAACCATAGGAATCCGGATTTGGTTTCTGGTACGGACTATTAATTTTTTTCTAAATTTATCTACAACATATTTATTGAAAATCTTCCTGAGTCCTTTCTTTTACTTGTCCTAATTTTCTAGAACTATTTTATTAATTATTGGTATACCTTTGACTATGATTAACATATTATGCAGCTATATTTGAAGTTTCAAATCTCTACCTCATCGGTGAGTTAGTTTAAAATTATTGTAATCATTATTATATCATTACTGACAAATTGGATGATAATATTGCATTGTCATCCAGTTCTGAGCTTTATTTGAAGTTTGAAATATATAGCACAACAGGTGACAAGTTAGTTGAGTAAGTTAGTAGAAGTTGATTACAAAATTTGTACCAAACATACAAACGAGAATATTCGAAAATCTTTGCCAGAGAGTATCAATTAAATGAAATGAATAAAATCCCTTCTCTCCAATTATTTCCATCAAGTGAAAAATACGAGGAAAACATCTGACAGAAAATAACTACTTTCCTGGCTAATACCACGACGGGCATTGAACTACATCTGCCAGATATTTGTGCAACGTTTCACAAAGAAGATCCAATTGTAATCGAACAACAAATTATCTATCATTTGGTTGGGGATAACCACCTGCAGATACGTTTCGAGGTTGCCTCTCGTCAGGGCATGGCTAGGTCGGAAACATTAGCGTCATCCTGTCCCTGCCCTACGAATGGCAATCGATTGTTTAACTAATATTTCTTCACATTTCACATTCATTTCGAATTCATTTTCATCAGTGCTTCTCCATTCAAAATGGGAATTTGACGTATTGCACTTTGGCGAAACTAATAGGCGTAGAGACTAATTGGACAGTGCGATTTTGCTGCCCTCTAGAGTCGCGGCCCGGGGCATGCAAGTGTACCCACCGCGCCCTTTTCTCCTACATCCACCCTGTGAAGTACTACTGTTTTTTGAAATTTTGCTTGTAGTATCATTGAGAGAAATGAGTATTTTATTAACTGAATTCTTATTTAAACATCACCCTGGGGCGGCTTACTGTGATACAGTGGTGCATTTACTTTCAAAGCTGCAGGAAATCTTGGATAGACCTTTAGTACCACTGCATCTGAACAGATAGACTTCACATAGATACCGATTGATTGCAACTATTCTTTTTTCTCAATGTATTGTAACGAACTGAGGTCGGACCTGTCGCCACATTAGCATAGGCTCCACCGGCGTTCACTCGTGGACAGCGATGATGTCACCACTCACCTATATCGGAATGCTAGCGGCAATTTCTAGAATAGGCCGCTAGCAGTCGAAGAGTCACAGCTTTCGAGAACAATCTCGGAGTGACTTTATGGATATAAATAGACAGCTGATGTTCAGTTCAGTTCAACCAAGACAGTCTGATTTTGACTTTTGAGTAATTGATGCCGATTTTTAAGTGAAAATCTAACACCCCGTAGCTCGAAAACGAAACAAGTTAGGACACACGTTTATATAAAATTTTCTTCATGAAATATGACAAAGAATCACCACCTGAAATTAATGACATCATTTAGTATACTCAACATCAAGTTCCATTTTTTTTAAACAATATTCCACTTGTTTGCGAAATGGAGAGACAGCTCTTCAACATTTCGGTGTGAAAACACTTCTTCTAGCCGCTATAAAGATATCACATTATATCATGAATCTCCGCCCAACTCTCATAAGGGGAACAAGATTCGGGGAAATTAATTCTGATGCACCTACACGCTATTAGAAATATTGCATGAGGGTGATGGAAAGCATTTATCACCTGTTATATTAAATTCTTATCTTCGTCCTCTAGAAAGGAATGTTGGATCAGAAAATAATACACATAATACCTATATTCAATTATTCTGGGCTGCAGCTAGATAATCTTCGTCAGTATGTCAAAGAGAATGGGAACGTTTGACTTCAAACGGAATTTCTTATACAATTACAATATGAAAATGCTTGGCAGGTGGTTTGTGTTGGTTATTCAAAACTTCCTTTTAGTAGCTGGGTGTACAAAGAAGGTTTCAAATGAATCAAGACTTTAATTAATTATCTCTTCTTTGTTTTGTCTGTTGATAGTCTGCAATTCAACAGCTATGAATAATTCATTCAGAAACTGAAACTCCTCTTGGGACAACAATTATCACAGGGCATTTAAATTATATTTGGAGATACAAGGAAGAATAATAATAGTCTATGAAGTTTTAATTCAGAAATGCCTTTGGAGAACGGATTCAGTTGATAATTTATGCATAATAACCGTGCATTTTGATGACAATGCAGATAAATGAAAATTTCATCCGCAATGGCTGAGGTTTGATTGAAATGGAAACTCTTAAGTTTATTGGTGAAGAGTACTGAAAGGAGCTTTATTAAATGGCGTATAGCACTGGTTGTAGCCACTGCTTCTATAGTGGCCACCAGCAAAAAGATTGTCAAATATTTCGGTTCAATCATGACGTACATGTCTGCAATATTCAAGTTCTTCAACTCTCTTCATGGACTGCAGATGGCATGATCACATTTTTCTGTTATAACTTATTGAAATCAATTTGAATCTGCCGTTCGTACAGTTGTTTACGTTTTTCATTACGAATAGGTTGAGGAACAAGAAGTAGATCAGGGTTCTTATGATAGGAAGGGGTTATGAAATAAGTGAGCATATGGACAAGGGGAAGACTGAGGAAAGGGAGAGAATACGTCATTGGAGGGAAATTAAGGTGGCTATCCTGAAATTGGTAACTTTGGTTATATTTACGTCAATTTGCGAATAAATAAAGTTACTAAAGCCCGTGGCTGAGATAAATCATAATAAAATATTATGCCTATTTCTTGTATTTTGTATTGCTAGTTGTTTAATATTGTAACAATACTCCTACATCATACCATGATGATAAATTGTCATTCCATATATTCCCCAAGAACCAAGAACAGTTAAACAGCAATGGATCATTTTCTGTAGTGTGGGTTCCTATTGATTTTTCCAGGATTTGTTCAGATCATTTTAATAAAAGAGATTTTGAAACCAATCTTCAAGAATCTCTCCTACATGAGAAGTCAAGACAAAGGCTTAGAACAACGGTGAGTTCAAACTGTTCTAATGAGAAACATAACTCAATTTGGTTTTGGACAGAAAGCCAATATTTTTGCTATGACATTACGATATAATGTCGGTGTTCCCTTTTAGTTATTCCTACCAAGACGTGTTGGTAAAAATCTGGTCTGTCCACTGTAATATTGTATCAACCTGTTGGAGTTCCATTGGAGGTAGAGAGATACTTGCTAGAATATGTACCCATGGCCGATCATTTACCACCAAATAATGGTTTGTTCATTATATTCTATTCCTGGTGCTATGAAATGATTGATATTGATAGGTCTTTATGCCATTTCAGATGAGGATTCACAGTCTCCTTCCACCCCTTGTTTACAACAACGTTACAAAGAACGAGAAAAACTCATTGAACAGTTCTGTGTAATAACACTATTGTACAACAATTATCAGAAGGAAGAAATAAAATTAAAAGAAAAGTTCCCATTACTAAGTGTAAGAACTATCCAAACTCAAAATTAACTATCAAAATTATTATGGAATGTTGCAAAAACAAATGATATGTTCAGCTTTATTTAAAATATTAGATATGCACAATTTTACTACTAGCCATTAGGCCATTAGGATTTTAGGTAGATATATAGAAATGTTAAATTTTTTCTACATAAAGAAATTGTAAATTACTATTTATGAAACAATGTATAAATAAAATTTATAAAATAAAACATTGACTAATATAAATAACAGTATACTCATAAATTATTTCTGAAAATATTATAAATGTTGTCGATGAAATGTGAGTTAGTTTTGTGAACAAGGCAGGGTGAATGACAGTGACTATAGTCTGACAAGTTTTTATATTTGAGTAAACTTCAAGGACGAATAAATATTTATGTATCATTTCAATCATTTAGAATAAAATCAATCATATTACAAATATATCACTCTTTCTTCTTGCACCTGAGGTTCTGGAATAATGTCAACATAAGAGAGTTTTTTTATTCCTTTCATTAGACAAGAAAAGAATTTCTCTTTGAAGGGTGCAATTTATTCAACTAGTGTTACAACAGTTATATTGAGATCTAGTCTTTGAATCTTTGAAATATATTTCGAATCTCAGATTATGTGATTCTTCACCCTTTCTTTTTTTTTAAACTGCTCATTACTTTGTATAGAATCTACTTTCTCGTCAGTTTATTCAATTTGATAACCATTATCAACTACGACCAACATTCAAAACCTATAAAAAATGTTAAAAATTTGTCATTTTCGTCAACTTTGAAACTCTCAAAAGCCTTCGAAATGCTTGTGCGAACTAGGGAATATATGTATTAATCACTCTCACGTTTTTCAATTTACTCCCACCGATTGGTTTCGAATTCAATCCAACAAAATGGGATTTTTAGTGTAATTCAAATTTGGCGCATCCAATCTCAGGATAGCCACCTTAATTTCCCTCCAATGACGAAACAAGATGCCCGACAAAATCGATGACATTTCATAACCCCCCTATCATGGAACCCTGAAGTAGATCAAGTAAGTTATATACAGTGTCCGCCATGAAATTAGCTACCCATTGGTGAGAAAAGTTGTTATTGATATTTCTGAAAAACTCCAATGGTGGTTCATTTCTGTATCTCTGATAACCAAAAAATACGTTGCAACTTATATCACGTGATCTCAGAATTGGCAGGAATTTAAAACAAACTTATCTGTGATGTCAAAAACTGTATCAACTCGACAAGATATCGAGAAAAATTATTGAGAAAATGTATTTAAAATCGAACCCCATGGAGATTTAAAATCAAATCTAAAATACCATTTTATTCGTCTACCCTTACTATGATTCATATACACTCTTATTTCATCTGAAAATAGCTTCAATGACCTGAATCATATGAGTTTGGTTATAAACTAATCAAAAATTTGTGGAATATAAATTTTGCGGAAGATTAATTATGGAAACCCGATTTAGTCTTGTCACTATGTGTAGTCATGCCCTGTATATTAATGCGCATGAGCTCATTCAATATTTTCAACACAAACTCAGCTGAGGCGGCTTTAGAAAGAGATCTACTTTTGTTGTAACAATAACAAATTTCCAATTACTTGTTGATAATTTTTGGCGGATTTATGCAGCAGTCATAAGTTTCAAGTCATAAGGAAGAATATTCGTCAATGATTGGTTGGTCCGTTTATTCCCACCAATCATTGACGAATATTCTTCCTTATGACTTAAAACTTATGACTTATGACTGCTGCATAAATCCACCATTTGTTTTTCAATTTACCAATAGAAATGGATCCAAAACTGAGTTAACAAAAAGAAATTGAAATAGTATGGCTATATGGCAAAAATTATACTACCACAAGAGAAATAGCTGAAATTTTCAATGGAAGGCATCCAGACAAAAATGTACATTTCTCGACGGAGGTAAAGATATTGTAAAAATTTAAGAAAACTGGATCGGTTGAAAACAAATAAAAAAGTGTCCACGCTAAGCATGTTGTGAATAAAGAAAATAATATTTGTGCAAGTACTGCAAAACAGGGATCATGACGTAAGATTATAAATTATGTGCATGGTTCCAGGGAATGTTGGAAGAAAATCACTATTTTTCACATATACGATTTTCTGACGAAGCAACTCTCACCTCAAACGGTGTCGTCAGTTCTCAAAATTGTAGACAGTTGGCAGATCATGATCCTAATTTCTTATTGCAGATATAGATTCGAAGTAAATGTAAGCTGTGGAATTTTGAATGAGCTAATATATGTCCCTGCTTTTTTGGACAAAGTTTAAATAGAGAACGGTATTCGAACTTTTACGGACCAAGATATCTCAATTCATCGACAAGCTACCATTATAAGAGCAGATTCTTTTATTATTTCAACAAGATTGGGCTTCTATCCATTCTACGAATGAAGTGCGAGAGTGGTTGAACAATGACCTGATCATACATATTTGGCCTGGCAGCTTTTTGATTTTCGGAGGCAAGGGCGTAAGTCGACGTCACTCGATGATCCTCAAAAGGTCTAATTTGTGGCACAGAGAATAAGTTTCTTATTAATTATGGTGTTTATTGGACGCCATCTACAGTGTTAAATGATTTCAAAAACTTATTCCCAGGCCAATCTCTGAAGAAAGACCTGAACTATGCTGAAAGAAAGATTCAACCTCAACTTCAAACAAAAGACACATTAAAATATAAATATTTAATAATTTTAATGGTTGTCTATTATTCTTGATATGTAACCAAAAGAATGGGTTGTCCAAGTCGTAATTTAAGAAACTATAATAGTTTTTGTCTTACCTAGTCCGAATGTATTCAAACCTTACACAATTAGACATTTACTAAGGAATCACGACTTTGGTTTTGTTGCTCCCTTTTGGTCTCCATAAATTAATGTCTCCACGGAAATCTCTAGCGTTGTGTCTGCTCCAATGTGCTCTTCGGCTTTACAATACCATGACAGGCTTTACAATACCATTTCAGGTTTTTTTCATACATCACAGGCTTTACAATACCATCACAGGCTTTACAGTACCATCACAGGCTTTACAATACCATCACAGGCTTTACAACACCATCACAGGCTCTACAACACCATCACAGGCTTTACAATACCATCATAGGCTTTACAATACCATGTGACCTTGTATTACTTTGTTGAATTGACTTTTAATTTTTAATTGGCCGATTAGTCCATATACTGTCTTATATTCTCCCAAACTATCTCTTAAAGTCTTTCGTAAATTCCTGGCATAGCTATGGCAATAAGAAAAGGAAATTTTAAGGCGTGCTTTTATAAAAAAATATTTATATATTTAATTCTCGTGAAGCGAGTTACCTTCAATAGATCTCTACAGAACTATAAAATTCACCTCTCATTTGTGTGGTCCACTAATATTAGGTAGGTTGCCAAAATTAAATAAACTCAAAATCAACCTCCAGCGAGCTTCAGCGTTACCAGGTCAGAAATGGACTAATAGTGTTTCGAATACTTCCGTCCTCTCCAAAATTGATTTAAAAAAAAACCTTTTATTTTTTTCTTTCATTGTTGCCAAACTATCAATTATCATACGCATGTCATTGAACTATATCAAAGAGACTAGCATTCCGCGATTTTGAAAACTACATAAAAACCATAACGAACATATTTCTTTCTCTCTATTTTCCATGAAAGTAGACCCCTGTGCAACAAATTCAATGCAGTGAGCCCACTTAACAAATCGAATCGTAATAGGAAGAAGAACTGTCGTCTGAATGTAGTGACCATTCTTTAACAAATCGATTCGAAATAGGAAGAAAAAGCGCTGTCATCTAGTGACATTAACCATTTTATTGTAAACA
Source organism: Chrysolina oricalcia (assembly GCA_944452925.2). Taxonomy (NCBI): domain Eukaryota; kingdom Metazoa; phylum Arthropoda; class Insecta; order Coleoptera; family Chrysomelidae; genus Chrysolina; species Chrysolina oricalcia. Next base: position 23,684,839 of record OX101808.2, read on the forward strand.
TTTCTTCTTGATAACTACACATGGATTTAATTAAATCATCAGAGATATCCGTGGGAACCAAGAGCTGTAAAATTAAAACAATTATATTTCATGACAAGTGTTTGGATATTTCTCCTTGTGACCTGTTTATACGAGGAAAATAACTATGTACCGTAGTCAACGTAACAGTAAGCAGTGTATAGGTCGATATTCAGGTAATCCTTGGCCTGCTAGGTCTCTGGACCTAACGCCGTGTGATCAATGTTTATAAACAACGCCTATTTCGAAATGTAGAACACAGCAGATTTGAAAGGAATGAAAAAATGCTTAATTGATTTTTCTTTCATTTGACGAAGTTCCCGTAATTTGTGGTGGTAGCAAATTTTATACGTTTTCTAGGAAATTACTCCCTACGTTCCTGACCAACTCAAAAAACTTTTGCATTACTTCCATAATAAATTCATGCTGCAGACAATTTCTTTTAGTGTAAAATAAACAAAAAAAAGTATGTTGCCGACCTTGTACGAGGGGGAATAATTTTATTAATACATTGAGCACTAAATTACAACTTTTGTGAAAGTTTGCATTGTTTTGCTATTTTTTCTCCATTCTTGCTAAAATGATTGGCCTATTATAGTTTACAGAAAGTTAGGCAAGTGAGAAAATCGAAATATCCGGGTGAGTCTTCTCGAAATTTGCCTTATGAAAAGTTGCATCATCAAATATTGTCTGCTATCGATGCGGTAAATCGTCACATAAAGCAAATCAATGTTCCGTTAGAAATTTATACTATAAAATTTGCAATATTGTCGGCCTTCTGGAAAACGTGTGGATGAAGAAGAAGAACATTGTCAAACGGAAAATGTATATGCATGCTGTGGAAACTAATGATAAAAACTAAATGGAAAATGGTTCAAATGATAATAACGATGAATAACCAAATGAAATGAATGCGGTGACATATTTTTGTTTCGTCTATTGTCTGTAAAATGGAATATGACACAAGCTCAGCTGTTATAGTATTATGAGACTAGAAACATTTGCAAAAAAATTCATAACTGTGGGAAAATACCATGTGAAACTCAATTTACACGTATACAAAAGAACAATTTTTTGTCGTCGGAACAGCAGAAGTTAAAATAGAATTTGAAAACAAGGTTTTATTCGATAAGTTTAGGTACATATCGTTGATGGAGATTTCGATACAACAATCGGTCTAAATTGCTTCCTGATGTAATGAACAAGAACCAAATATCTGAAGTTGAAAAGTTTAAATACTCCGTTCCTATTCAATATCAAGAAGAATTAGGAAAAATTCAATCCACTAAAGGAACTCTTAAATTGAAGGCTGATGCCAATCCTATCTATATCAAACCCAGACAAGTTTCCTACGCACTCAGAGAGAGAGAGAGTTGGTCAAGGAATTGAGATACTTAAAGACTTGGGAATATTTAGGAACATTTAATACTCTGAACGGGGAACGCTGGTAGTTCCTTTTGTTAAAGAAGAGGGGTCCATACTTTCATGTGTGGACTATAAAGTAACTCTCATTAAGTTTGTTCGAGATGATGATCCAAAAATCAGTTCTCGCATCGAGAATTTGTTGATAAAGATGTGTGGTAGAAAATACTGTTGTGTTCTTGATGTCTATAACGCATACTTGCATTTACCAATGGATGATGAGAGCAACTTTGAAAGGGTTTTATACGGTAGAACGGTTGATGTTAGGCGTTAAATCAACCCCAAATATCTGGCAGAGATTCATGAATTCAATTTTAGTTGATTGAGAAAGAACTGCTTATTTTTTTGATGAAAGCATCAATCAAGGAGCTACATTAGAACAAACATTCACCCGACTGAGAATATTATTGGACATATTGCGTTATCATGATCTACATATCAATCCAAGAAAACCCAGGCACAAAGATATTCACGAGCTGAGACAGTTTCTGAGAATTTCGCATCTGAATTGAACCCATTGAATGAGTTATTACAGGAGGCAGAAAAATTTAAATGGACAAGCCAATGCGAAATAGCTTTCAAAAAAATCAAAAAAGATTTGGAAGTGAAACAAAGTATTCATAATCTGAATCTTTCGTTGGCTATGGACGCATCACCAGTGGAAGTATCAGCAATTTTATCTCACGGAATTGAAAGTGGAGAGAGACCAATTGCATCACGTACTCTAACCAAAGAGAACAAATGTGCAGCCAACTAGATGAGAAGGCGAAAGCAATTTTTTGGCATGATGACATAAATTCTTTCAATACTTTTATGGTCGGAAATTTATATTGATTACAGATTATAAACCATTGACAGCAATATTTAGCCCCGGCATTTGCCTCCGTGGTATCAAGTCGTTTATCAAGATATGCACTGTTTTGTATGAATTCTTATTATACTACCGAGTACCAAAATACGAAATTGAACTCAAATCTTGACCATTTCTCAAGATTTCCACTGCACGCAGCAACGATGGAAGAAAATTATGATGAAGCAAATGTATTATAACTATGTGAAGAGAACTTTCCGGTCACGGCAGAGATGATAGCACACGAAACGCAAAAAAATATCGAAATGAAAAATCTATTAGCAATCCAGACTAGATCACAAAATTGCTCTTGAAGGGCTTTTATCAAATTTGATCTGCTGAGTGTACACCCATTATCGGTGGACAGTTTGTGTATTTCTACAGAGTAATACGTTAATACGTTATCTATCTGCTGAAAATGCTCTCAGTTATTTACAGCTTATTTTTCTTAAACATTCCGTTTAGCATCTCCAACATTTCTGCAATCTACATGGTACCTTCCGTCAGCAGTGTTAAAGTCATTTAACATAATACCAGATAACTGATTTGTTTTTTGTTTCTAATTGACGAAACTGATATGCTAGTCTCCATCTTCCAGGGTGTTTCGAGTCCTTATTCAGATAACAATTTTCTTCACAGAAAAGGCTGTTGTTCCAAACCTACGGTCTTTCTTTGGATGCAATTCTGAACCAGCTGATCTAGTCGAAAACATTGCTTTTTTCAAATGTGTTTCAGATGTGTATGGTAAAGTCATGATCTTCTTGTACTTTCTTTTCCAGTTTAATACATTTTTCATCACCGTATTGTATGCTACATGTTATTCGTTGAGCACCCGCAGCCGAAAGGGGTTCAATTCTGGTTCATGTGGTCTCATCCAAGTCTGAAACAAATCAAATACATCATAACCTTCAGGTGAAAAAGTTTACAGAAATATGTTTTGAAATTTTAGTTACAAACAACATAAAATTAAAGTAATCTACAGTCATCAAATCTGCCGCCATATTGAATATATTGAATTACCCAAGGGTGATGGGAGTAATAGACCTATGACAGTTCTAAAACATCTCTTATGTAAATTAACATGGGAAAACGCCAAGGTCCGTTTTGCACCTTTTGACTCTTTTTGGGGTGGGGGGGGATCGGAGCGTCGCTGCTTGGTGTTCATCGAGTCGCGATAGATCCCTTAGATTGATAACATTTGTCCAGTACCCAGCGCCAAGTAGTGAAAATGGATTAACATAAAATAAAATGAAAAAAAGATGTCGATGGGGATCGAAGTGTAGCGAACCTGCAATCTTCGGATTACGAAGCGCACGTCTACACAACTAGGCTATGAGGCCTCTTAGTGAATGTAGGTTCAAATGTTGTTTATACAGCGCGAGCCGCCGATCCGCCGAGTCGAGCGATGTAATCTTGCCGCAAGCCGGGTGTTATCAAACCGCAAGCCGAGAGTTGGAATAAAAACAATAGTAATTGTGAATGAATTAATTCGAATTGTTAAAGTGGTATAATAATAATGATGCTTGGAAAAATAGGGGAAATGGCGGCGGGTAACGGGAGTGTAACGTTTCAACGTGCGATTCCAATGAGGAACGTATACAGGGTGTTTCAAAATACATTATTTAAGAGAAAAATCAACAGGGTGTCTCAAAACAGTCATCAATTGAGAGAAAAAACAACAGGGTGTTTCAAAATACATCATTTAAGAGGAAAAATATGGAATGTTGGGTTGGAGACATGAATCATCGCATCATTGGGGCATCACATCATTGTGGCATGCAGGGATTCAGAAGTTTTCGTTTTACGTATACAGGGTGTGTCAAAATACATCATTTAAAAAATAAAAATAAATACAGGGTGCCTCATAAACGAGCATCGTGATGGGGTTTGTCATTTAAGAAAAAAATATATACCAGGTGTACCAACGTACCAGTTGAGACAAAAAAATATATACAGGGTGTCTCATAAACGTGCATCGTGACGGGGTCCGTCATTTTTAAAGTGTGATATTAATTCGTTTTCAAGGAATACTTCAGAGCCATCTGTCGTTCAATATATACATTAATGATATTTTGTATTTGTATGAATCATCAAAAAATAAACACTTCCGGTTTCAAAAAATTAAGATAGAAGAAAAGTAATAGTAAATTCGGATTACCCACATCGAGGAGAGTCCAAATCTGCAATAAAATGGTTACTTCCGGTCCAAACCGGAAATTGTATTTCCGGTCGTCCGATTTTGATGATTTTGGCATCAATAGATTCGTTTGGATGTCAAGAAACATTTTTAAGTATTTTCCGAGGTCAAAAGGGCATACGAGGCTATCTTCGTTATTAGTAAAGTTACAGAAACGTGCGGGTACTCTAAGAAGACAACTTTCATGGGAGATCAAGAAAATAATAGAATTCGCGTACGTCAACTGCCATAAGGGCCGTAAACCGCACATATTAATGCGTTATGTATTTATTGCTTAAATCTTAGAAGCTGATTCGTAAGTTTAGTAAAATGGGTGTACCAACTTGACATTTAAGAGAAAAAAACATGGCTGCTGTCAAATTTGGTATACCGGATGTCTCAAAATACATCGATTAAGAGAAAAAATAACATGGCGGCTGTCAAATTTGGTATACCGGGTGTCTCAAAATACATCGATTAAGAGAAAAAAACATGGCTGCTGCCATACAGAGTGTACCATCATAGTATTTAAGAGAAAAAACATGGCTGCTGCCATACAGGGTGTACCATCATAGTATTTAAGAGAAAAAAACATTGCTGCTGCCATACAGGGTGTACCATCATAGTATTTAAGAGAAAAATCATGGCTGCTACCATACAGGGTGTACCAACTTGACATTTAAGAGAAAAAAACATGGCAGCTATGAAAATTGGTATACCGGGTCAACCAACGCAACATTTAAGAGAAAAATACATGGCTGATTGTCAAATGACATGAGACAGAGAAAAAAAACATGGCAGCTGTCAAATTTGGTATACAGGATGTCTCAAAATACATCGATTAAGAGAAAAAAAACATGGTGGCTGGTTGTCAACGTATATACAGGGTGTTCCACAACGTTTGAGAGAAAAAACATGGTGAATCATTAAGAGAAAAAACATGGCTGCATGAGTGATGGAAGAACGCTTCAATGGGCATATGGAGATTAGAAACAACTACTTGCCCATGCAGAGATTGAATTACATCCGACATCTAAATGTGTAATAAGAGGACGTTTGGACCGTTCATTTGGGAAAAAACATAGCGGAGTCTGATTGGTCAAAGCTCATTACAGTTGTACAGGGACGTCTCACAAATTTTTCCATTTGGGTGAAAAATATATATACAGGGTGATTCAAAATCCTCAGTCTTAAATGTTAAATGGGAAAATGGATCGACGAAAAACTTACCATTGTGGAAAAACATATACCGAGTGTTTCAAAAAAATATCACTGGAAATAGAAAAAGATGCTTAGTAGTTTAGAGCGAAAAAAAAAACATGCCCGTCCATTTGACATCATCATAAAGGCATTATTTTTGGTATGTTAGTGCCATTGGGTAGTTGAAGTAATCACCAATAGAATGGTATCTGAAGAGTACAGACAGAAGGTTGAGGATTCTTTCGTTCCAAAAACCAACTAAAATAACAAACGCTAAAATGTGTAAAAAATTTGACGAATTCTGCGGTTTTCACGTTCCAAAAAATGATTAAAATTTTCGTTTTCACGTCCCAAAAAACAAGTAGAATTAGAAGCGTAAAAAATGCAACGAAAATAGACGTTTTCATGTTCGAAAAAACATAAAATTTCGAACGCCGAATTATATAAAATTTGTAACGAAAACATGCGTTTTCGTGTTCCAAAAAACAACTAAGATTACGAACACCAAAAATTTACTTTTACATGTATTTCTTATGGAGATTTGACATTTCAAAATTGCACAAAATTATCGTTTTCGCATCCCAAAAAACAACTAAAATTTGAAACGCTGAAACACATAAAAAATGTAACAAAAATAGACGTTTTCGCGTCCAAAAAAATGATTGAAATTAGAAGCGTTAAAACACGTAAAAAAATGCAATGAAAATAGACGTTTTCGTGTTCCAAAAATCGAGTAAAATTAGGAGCGTTAAAACACGCGAAAAATCCAGTATCACACTTATATAGTAAATTTTACTCAATTGCACTTAGCTTTGGGTATTTTGGTGGTTATGAGGCTTCAACTATTTGCACTCAGTTGTGGACGTTTTTGAAGGTTATGAGGCTTCAACTACTTGCTTCTGCATATATGAGGTGATGTAATATATGTTATTTGGGTTGATTATAATGATTTTGATTATTTACCAAGGCTTGACGGTAAATTTAGGATTAGGCAATCAGCTTTTTTAATAACAGATAACATCGACTGGCGCGTTTCAATGCCAACCGCAGATAAACCGATTAACGGAAGTGATAACGCCGTGGTTGTTTGATAATTTTATATTTCTGAAACGAACGAAATGAAACTAAATTCGATTTGCAAAAATTTTTATTTAAACCAAATTATCCATTTTTTTATTTGCCTGTACAATTATGTCTTGCAAAGTCCTCATCAATACACATGCAAATATCGTAGATACTATAACTACCTAATCTGAGGCGGCAACTCGATGTAGGAAGATCCAAGCTGGGGAGTAAATTTGTTGATGTTGACTCCCAAGTTAACCACCTTATTCAACGCCCAGCCTGAATCGCGTTCCTGGAACTCCTCAAGGTCTTTCATGATAGGAGCGATTACCTTAGACTCAAACCATTCATCCAGATTGGTGTCCTGGTAAATCGGAGAGTTGGCGGTTGTGAAATACTTGTATTCCTTCAGTACACTAGCACCCTTCAGCACCTCGAATTCTCCACAAAATATCGCATTCACCTTCACCGATCCATCCTTTTTGAGAGCATTTTTAATTCTATTTTTGAATATGGCTTTGGAATCAATTAGGAATGATCGTGGATCCTTGTGTTTAAGGTTGGAAATAACGCCAGTTCTGATTCGACCATTGAATGCGGAGCCGGTATCATCCCAGTGCACACGTTTCCATGCAGTTTCAGTTCTAGAAGGAATCCCTGCCCCCTTTTTCAGCATGGCTTTAAACTGGTTCCTCATAGTCTTAATATTCCTCAAGTGGGCTTCTAGGTGTTGCTTTTCCCCCACAGAAACAGCATAACGCATTGCATTCCTAATTTTCTTCAAACCCTTGACACATTCCACCAATCCTTGGCGTATCTTCGCTTCATCATTCGGGGTGATGAGCCCCAAGATGGTAGCAATATACCGCACAAGATCGGTAAACATCGACATACTGAAATTATAGAAAGTCAGATGTTGAACGTTTAACGTTATAAAGTAAACTAATGAAATTTAGTGGAGCTAAGCATAATGTAAACTCAAGTCGAACGGAAGACTGAACGCTTTATAAAAGGGTGGGGGTACGAAAAATTTTTTAAAGAAAAACTTAACTGTTTCAAAGGCCCCAGTTTTCAGATAATTTGTGCTACAATTAACATACGAATACATATAAAAGTGCTGCATTGGTCATCTATTGAGCCATTTGTAACATTTTTATTCTTCATTTCCCATAAGAATGCATGTAAATTGTTGCATATCATTTGAAACATTTATGGAATAAAAACTCAAATTCAACTTCTCAATCGGACGGAAGACTGAACGCTTTCAAAAGGACTCAGTCGAAAAGCCTCCAGTTGCAAATTTTCGAAATATCGCATGATTTGCATAATTTTAAAGCTTTGATTCCCATAAAATGCACATCATTGATACATTTGTAAAATGAAAATCGAGTTAAACTCGAACGGAAGACTGAACGCTTTGAAAAGACCTTAGTTTTCAGACGATGTGTGCATCAGTTTCCAAAGTAATGCAATTACCATATATCATGAAATTTGTAGCATTTTTAAGCTTTGGGTTTCATTTATGAAATAAAAATCGAATTCAACTTCTCAATCAGACGGGCTGAATTTTATATCATAGCCACAGATCCGGCCTGTTGTAATACTTATGATCCGACTTGTTGTTGAAACTCATGAAAAAATCATATGAGCCAACCAGAGTTCGATCCTAGTCTCAATATACGCGGTGTGTGTCGTCGTATGTCGTAGTATGGGTATGTTCGGAATGTCGCCGTATGTCGTAGTATGGATATGTTCGGTATGGTTCGGTTTGTCACCGTATGTTCGGTATGTCGCAGTATGAATATGTTCAGTATGGTTCGGTTTGTCGCCGTATGATGCAGTATGGGTATGTTCGGTATGTCGCAGTATGTCGCAGTATGGTGCAGTATGTTGTTGTTATATAAAGACTTGATGGAATGTAGACAATTCAGTTGTATTCAATATGTTGCACCGAACAGTTTGTGAAAATATAGAGGTGGAGGGTAGTAATCAGGGGAAACAGCAAAGAATAATCGAGTCTGATACTTATGGTTTACGATTCAACGATGGATATGTTATTGGTAATATCCCAGTACGTTATGAAAATGATAGAGTGGTTGTACATGACAAAAGTTTTGTTCTAACGGAGGGGTTACTCCAACTGTTATGTAAACGAGTACCTCAGCATTACAATTCAGAAGATTTTACAGCATATAAAAATATTTTAATGATGACTAATGCTCACAAGCAAAGATATGAATCAGACGAACCTGTGAACGCTAATAGTTCATGGAAATATCGAAATATTATATCCATGTTGTTTCCACCTGAAAGAATAAAAAATAAGCATTTATCATACAATACCCAGCTTGAACATCGCAGCAGCAGCAATATCAAACGCTCTCCTATATTGATAACAATAGAGCAATGAAAAGTGATATGGGACAACTCGAATACTTCGAGAGAAAGCTACATGAAGCTTATAGATTATGTAGAGGTCGTCTTGTATTCAATAGATATTGAAATTATGATGTTTGTTTTATTTCTAATCAAGTTTCATTTATGTACTATTTAAGTAACACTTTGCTTAATTAATAATAATTTGAAATATTAAAGGAATCGCACGTGAAATGTAATGATGTATGAAATTATGTCTGGAAAAAATGTACTCATTCCACATGATGATGAGTCCGTTTCCACATCACCCAGGAGGTAGGACTGCCAATGCGTTACCCTTTTTTATTGTGGAAGACTCCCCATTAGGCATAGCATAACCACCAATCAAATTGTACGAAAATTATCTTCGATCTTACTACTGAAAATTATTTTAAGTTATTGCTTATGTAGCCAATACAAATTTTGTCATTGTGGGAGTGAGTAGAAATACTCAATATAAAGTTAAGTATAAAAATATAGTAAGTATGCATATGGATAATAAAATTTTATTCAGCAGTCGTTTCCAATGTTCATGCTATAGGATTAGTTCATGTAATTGGATATTAATATCGAATTGATGTAAAGTAAGTACATCAATGATGAAACAATGGTGGTCAGTTAACGGAAATATCATGATGAGGTGTAGTTAAAATACAAGGAGTGAATACACAGGTTCCCAATAAAATACATCAATTCCGTTGCCATTCTTTATTCACATTATTTCCAATGACATCTTGGGCATTTTTCTATAAATTCCATTTAAGTTCTTGTGGAATTCCTCTGAACGTTTTTGATCTGATTTGAGTATTCCTCAAGGAACCATTACATAATCAGACACCAAATTTAACGTGCGGGTGGAAGGATTCATCAGATTGGTATTCAATTCAACTCAATTCAATTCAGGTGTTGTGTTATGTTCCAATTAAGTAAGCTGGCTTGTGGGCGAGATTTCACTGACAAAGACATCAACTTTGACACAAGATTAGGAGATTCATCAGATTGGTTTTCATCAAACGAAAGGTTCGTGCAGTTTTGTACTATAAAAGTATGTGAGAAATACATCACCAACGAAAGGAATTACTTTAAATGTTAAATATTTTCAAGTGAATCGTATGTTATTGCTTCCCAGTGGAAATGAGCCGAAAGACTTGAGGTAATATCGAGAGGAATATTTTCGACTGAACTATGTATCGATTCAGTTGTAAAGTTTCACCAAAATGAAAAATATATTCAGATCATTTTTGTTGAAATTGCTTATAGCCAAAGCACCATTTACAAACTCACCAAACTCACTCAAATAAATAGTTCCAGATGATTTTTGATGACAAATATCTTGGCTGAAAACACTACTACGCATGCCCCGCGTGAATACATATTTTCCTTCGAATTGACAAAAAAAATTAAACAATAGTGATCATCGAAAAGGAGTTCAGAATTGGTTTTCTCTTCAAAATTATCTATTGCCAAAAAGTCCACTGCTTGAATAGCTGAAGAGGTAATTCCTTCTATCGAAAAACGGAGTTATACAGCGAATTGGAGTTTTAATAATATTCCTCCAAAAACACTCGAAGACATAGCCTTTGCGGGTGGAAAATGGTTGTAATTATTATTATTTGCCAGGGCGCACCAAGTCGACTTATTCACTTTACAGCTGTAGGAAAACTCGGATAACTTATCCCACCACCATTACAAAAACGAACATGTGAATTACAAGAACAAAATCAAAAATATCAAAATATCAATGAGGATTTGAGAATTCAAGCTAAAAGAACCATGTAACAATTTGTTATTCAAGGATTAGCACAACGGAATATCTAAGAAAATTAGGTAGTTCAGAAGAAATATACATGAAGTTGATAGTAGAATAGTTCCAGAATCGTCAAATCAACCAAAAAAAGACTTGTTATGAATATGTGCCAAACCGAAATAACTCTTTGAAGGAAATGCGGGATCACATCATACAACAATATCAAGAAATTCCTTGGGGGAAGAAAGATGCATGACAAAACAATACGGATAGTTGAAATGTGCTAAAAATTTTTCTTTCAAATACACCACTCCGATAATGAGTCTTCGGAACAAAATTCAAGAGTTGCATTATCACCGATGTTACGGCTTTAAGTCTGTCAAGCGTACAAAGACAGAAATCGAATGTTTGAGTGAAGAAGACTAACGTAAAAAATATTGGAATAATTGTGAATATTTCTTTCAAGTGTCGAAATTTGAAAGTAATCTCGAGATTTCACGGCTGGGAAGATTATTCTGTTTCAACTCAACAAGCATTGTGGTATATGTTTCAGTGGAGTGAGTTGGTTCATGAGCAAGATTTCATCGACGAAGGCACCAAATTTGATGTGTGTTAGTAGACAAATTTGTGAGAAATATATCACCGACGAGAGAATCTTCTTCAATAAGTATCAAGATGACTTGAAATATTTCCAAGTGAATTGTAAGATTTGTCCGTAGGTAGATTTCATGGGCGGAAAGACAATTCGCTTTCAATTCAACATTGTGTTATGGTTGAAATGTACATATCAAAGTCGGAAATGAGCTTCTGTTGGTGCGCACGCACACCATCAGAATCTCCTGGCGGCTGTCAAATTCGGTATACCGGGTGAACGAACGCAACATTTAAGAGAAAAAAACATGGCTGCCTGTCAAATGTCATGAGACATAGAAAAAACACAGCTTTTGCTGCTGATGAATCTCCTAATCTTGTGTCAAAGTTGATGTCTTTGTCAGTGAAATCTCGCCCACAAGCCAGCTTACTTAATTGGAACATAACACAACACCTGAATTGAATTGAGTTGAATTGAATACCAATCTGATGAATCCTTCCACCCGCACGTTAAATTTGGTGTCTGATTATGTAATGGTTCCTTGAGGAATACTCAAATCAGATCAAAAACGTTCAGAGGAATTCCACAAGAACTTAAATGGAATTTATAGAAAAATGCCCAAGATGTCATTGGAAATAATGTGAATAAAGAATGGCAACGGAATTGATGTATTTTATTGGGAACCTGTGTATTCACTCCTTGTATTTTAACTACACCTCATCATGATATTTCCGTTAACTGACCACCATTGTTTCATCATTGATGTACTTACTTTACATCAATTCGATATTAATATCCAATTACATGAACTAATCCTATAGCATGAACATTGGAAACGACTGCTGAATAAAATTTTATTATCCATATGCATACTTACTATATTTTTATACTTAACTTTATATTGAGTATTTCTACTCACTCCCACAATGACAAAATTTGTATTGGCTACATAAGCAATAACTTAAAATAATTTTCAGTAGTAAGATCGAAGATAATTTTCGTACAATTTGATTGGTGGTTATGCTATGCCTAATGGGGAGTCTTCCACAATAAAAAAGGGTAACGCATTGGCAGTCCTACCTCCTGGGTGATGTGGAAACGGACTCATCATCATGTGGAATGAGTACATTTTTTCCAGACATAATTTCATACATCATTACATTTCACGTGCGATTCCTTTAATATTTCGAGGCTTTTCGACTGAGTCCTTTTGAAAGCGTTCAGTCTTCCGTCCGATTGAGAAGTTGAATTTGAGTTTTTATTCCATAAATGTTTCAAATGATATGCAACAATTTACATGCATTCTTATGGGAAATGAAGAATAAAAATGTTACAAATGGCTCAATAGATGACCAATGCAGCACTTTTATATGTATTCGTATGTTAATTGTAGCACAAATTATCTGAAAACTGGGACCTTTGAAACAGTTAAGTTTTTCTATAAAAAATTTTTCGTACCCCCACCCTTTTATAAAGCGTTCAGTCTTCCGTTCGACTTGAGTTTACATTATGCTTAGCTCCACTAAATTTCATTAGTTTACTTTATAACGTTAAACGTTCAACATCTGACTTTCTATAATTTCAGTATGTCGATGTTTACCGATCTTGTGCGGTATATTGCTACCATCTTGGGGCTCATCACCCCGAATGATGAAGCGAAGATACGCCAAGGATTGGTGGAATGTGTCAAGGGTTTGAAGAAAATTAGGAATGCAATGCGTTATGCTGTTTCTGTGGGGGAAAAGCAACACCTAGAAGCCCACTTGAGGAATATTAAGACTATGAGGAACCAGTTTAAAGCCATGCTGAAAAAGGGGGCAGGGATTCCTTCTAGAACTGAAACTGCATGGAAACGTGTGCACTGGGATGATACCGGCTCCGCATTCAATGGTCGAATCAGAACTGGCGTTATTTCCAACCTTAAACACAAGGATCCACGATCATTCCTAATTGATTCCAAAGCCATATTCAAAAATAGAATTAAAAATGCTCTCAAAAAGGATGGATCGGTGAAGGTGAATGCGATATTTTGTGGAGAATTCGAGGTGCTGAAGGGTGCTAGTGTACTGAAGGAATACAAGTATTTCACAACCGCCAACTCTCCGATTTACCAGGACACCAATCTGGATGAATGGTTTGAGTCTAAGGTAATCGCTCCTATCATGAAAGACCTTGAGGAGTTCCAGGAACGCGATTCAGGCTGGGCGTTGAATAAGGTGGTTAACTTGGGAGTCAACATCAACAAATTTACTCCCCAGCTTGGATCTTCCTACATCGAGTTGCCGCCTCAGATTAGGTAGTTATAGTATCTACGATATTTGCATGTGTATTGATGAGGACTTTGCAAGACATAATTGTACAGGCAAATAAAAAAATGGATAATTTGGTTTAAATAAAAATTTTTGCAAATCGAATTTAGTTTCATTTCGTTCGTTTCAGAAATATAAAATTATCAAACAACCACGGCGTTATCACTTCCGTTAATCGGTTTATCTGCGGTTGGCATTGAAACGCGCCAGTCGATGTTATCTGTTATTAAAAAAGCTGATTGCCTAATCCTAAATTTACCGTCAAGCCTTGGTAAATAATCAAAATCATTATAATCAACCCAAATAACATATATTACATCACCTCATATATGCAGAAGCAAGTAGTTGAAGCCTCATAACCTTCAAAAACGTCCACAACTGAGTGCAAATAGTTGAAGCCTCATAACCACCAAAATACCCAAAGCTAAGTGCAATTGAGTAAAATTTACTATATAAGTGTGATACTGGATTTTTCGCGTGTTTTAACGCTCCTAATTTTACTCGATTTTTGGAACACGAAAACGTCTATTTTCATTGCATTTTTTTACGTGTTTTAACGCTTCTAATTTCAATCATTTTTTTGGACGCGAAAACGTCTATTTTTGTTACATTTTTTATGTGTTTCAGCGTTTCAAATTTTAGTTGTTTTTTGGGATGCGAAAACGATAATTTTGTGCAATTTTGAAATGTCAAATCTCCATAAGAAATACATGTAAAAGTAAATTTTTGGTGTTCGTAATCTTAGTTGTTTTTTGGAACACGAAAACGCATGTTTTCGTTACAAATTTTATATAATTCGGCGTTCGAAATTTTATGTTTTTTCGAACATGAAAACGTCTATTTTCGTTGCATTTTTTACGCTTCTAATTCTACTTGTTTTTTGGGACGTGAAAACGAAAATTTTAATCATTTTTTGGAACGTGAAAACCGCAGAATTCGTCAAATTTTTTACACATTTCAGCGTTTGTTATTTTAGTTGGTTTTTGGAACGAAAGAATCCTCAACCTTCTGTCTGTACTCTTCAGATACCATTCTATTGGTGATTACTTCAACTGCCCAATGGCACTAACATACTTTCCAAAAATAATGCCTTTATGATGATGTCAAATGGACGGGCATGTTTTTTTTTTCGCTCTAAACGACTAAGCATCTTTTTCTATTTCCAGTGATATTTTTTTGAAACACTCGGTATATGTTTTTCCACAATGGTAAGTTTTTCGTCGATCCATTTTCCCATTTAACATTTAAGACTGAGGATTTTGAATCACCCTGTATATATATTTTTCACCCAAATGGAAAAATTTGTGAGACGTCCCTGTACAACTGTAATGAGCTTTGACCAATCAGACTCCGCTATGTTTTTTCCCAAATGAACGGTCCAAACGTCCTCTTATTACACATTTAGATGTCGGATGTAATTCAATCTCTGCATGGGCAAGTAGTTGTTTCTAATCTCCATATGCCCATTGAAGCGTTCTTCCATCACTCATGCAGCCATGTTTTTTCTCTTAATGATTCACCATGTTTTTTCTCTCAAACGTTGTGGGACACCCTGTATATACGTTGACAACCAGCCACCATGTTTTTTTTCTCTTAATCGATGTATTTTGAGACATCCTGTATACCAAATTTGACAGCTGCCATGTTTTTTTTCTCTGTCTCATGTCATTTGACAATCAGCCATGTATTTTTCTCTTAAATGTTGCGTTGGTTGACCCGGTATACCAATTTTCATAGCTGCCATGTTTTTTTCTCTTAAATGTCAAGTTGGTACACCCTGTATGGTAGCAGCCATGATTTTTCTCTTAAATACTATGATGGTACACCCTGTATGGCAGCAGCAATGTTTTTTTCTCTTAAATACTATGATGGTACACCCTGTATGGCAGCAGCCATGTTTTTTCTCTTAAATACTATGATGGTACACTCTGTATGGCAGCAGCCATGTTTTTTTCTCTTAATCGATGTATTTTGAGACACCCGGTATACCAAATTTGACAGCCGCCATGTTATTTTTTCTCTTAATCGATGTATTTTGAGACATCCGGTATACCAAATTTGACAGCAGCCATGTTTTTTTCTCTTAAATGTCAAGTTGGTACACCCATTTTACTAAACTTACGAATCAGCTTCTAAGATTTAAGCAATAAATACATAACGCATTAATATGTGCGGTTTACGGCCCTTATGGCAGTTGACGTACGCGAATTCTATTATTTTCTTGATCTCCCATGAAAGTTGTCTTCTTAGAGTACCCGCACGTTTCTGTAACTTTACTAATAACGAAGATAGCCTCGTATGCCCTTTTGACCTCGGAAAATACTTAAAAATGTTTCTTGACATCCAAACGAATCTATTGATGCCAAAATCATCAAAATCGGACGACCGGAATTGCAATTTCCGGTTTGGACCGGAAGTAACCATTTTATTGCAGATTTGGACTCTCCTCGATGTGGGTAATCCGAATTTACTATTACTTTTCTTCTATCTTAATTTTTTGAAACCGGAAGTGTTTATTTTTTGATGATTCATACAAATACAAAATATCATTAATGTATATATTGAACGACAGATGGCTCTGAAGTATTCCTTGAAAACGAATTAATATCACACTTTAAAAATGACGGACCCCGTCACGATGCACGTTTATGAGACACACTGTATATATTTTTTTGTCTCAACTGGCACGTTGGTACACCTGGTATATATTTTTTTCTTAAATGACAAACCCCATCACGATGCACGTTTATGAGGCACCCTGTATTTATTTTTATTTTTTAAATGATGTATTTTGACACACCCTGTATACGTAAAACGAAAACTTCTGAATCCCTGCATGCCACAATGATGTGATGCCCCAATGATGCGATGATTCATGTCTCCAACCCAACATTCCATATTTTTCCTCTTAAATGATGTATTTTGAAACACCCTGTTGTTTTTTCTCTCAATTGATGACTGTTTTGAGACACCCTGTTGATTTTTCTCTTAAATAATGTATTTTGAAACACCCTGTATACGTTCCTCATTGGAATCGCACGTTGAAACGTTACACTCCCGTTACCCGCCGCCATTTCCCCTATTTTTCCAAGCATCATTATTATTATACCACTTTAACAATTCGAATTAATTCATTCACAATTACTATTGTTTTTATTCCAACTCTCGGCTTGCGGTTTGATAACACCCGGCTTGCGGCAAGATTACATCGCTCGACTCGGCGGATCGGCGGCTCGCGCTGTATAAACAACATTTGAACCTACATTCAATAAGAGGCCTCATAGCCTAGTTGTGTAGACGTGCGCTTCGTAATCCGAAGATTGCAGGTTCGCTACACTTCGATCCCCATCGACATCTTTTTTTCATTTTATTTTATGTTAATCCATTTTCACTACTTGGCGCTGGGTACTGGACAAATGTTATCAATCTAAGGGATCTATCGCGACTCGATGAACACCAAGCAGCGACGCTCCGATCCCCCCCACCCCAAAAAGAGTCAAAAGGTGCAAAACGGACCTTGGCGTTTTCCCATGTTAATTTACATAAGAGATGTTTTAGAACTGTCATAGGTCTATTACTGATGGGATGTCATGATTGATTTTCTTGCAACTCAAAATGACCTTGTACCAATTCAGAAATGAAAAAACTTAATACTATTATTTTGGGATTGCATGAAATACAGGGTGTTTCAAATTCTATCCTCATCATTAGGATCTCGGAAACTATAACAGCCGTATGCATAGTCAATTCCAGCGACTCGCCGGAGCTTCGCCGCTCGCTACACAAGAACTATAATGCACAGTCGAGCTCCAAAAAAGTGGTACATCGCCAGCGTTTCGCCAAAATGTTACTTATCGCGTAGTTGCCACTTTTTTGGAGCTCGACTGTGCATTTCAATCCTTGTGTAGCGAACGGTGAAACTGGCGAGTCGCTGGCGATTGACTATGCATACGGCTGTAAGAGATACGAAGTTCTCAAATTTCGAGTCTATCCGGAGATATTCGGAAAAACCTTTATTTTGGAAAAGAGTTTCTATTTTTTCTGGCTTCATTTTTCGAAGGATTCGAAAATGAATCCCACTTTACATTGTCACTTTCTCCTGCTACATAATGTTGTTTTTAGATTTGCTATCCGACATTTCGTCTTCCGGCCACCACCATCAACTTTATTTTTTCTTATGGGTGCTACATTGGATTCTTTCTGTTTTAAATAGAACTAGATATTACCTTTTCAATGATGTTACATAAGAAATCATTCTTTTTCGAAAAACCGGAGATATCAAAAAAAAATCTTATCATACAAGTCATAGAAGTTTAGACGAAAAATCGCTTTTAAGAATGAAGAAAAAAGAGAAATGATACAAATTTATTACAATTACAATAGAAACAGGAAATCGGCAATGTATATTTAAACTTATATCACGAAATACGACAACCACATAGAACTGTGTTCAAATTATTGTATCAAAATCTCATTGAGGTATGGAGTAAATTAAACATTGTGTTCTTTTCAACAAAAATTGATAATTTGCAGATGAATATGAAATTTCCTCCGATATGAATGTTTGTCATGCAAGTGCTTGGAGACAACTGAAAAAGAAGCGGTTTCAAATGTCACAAAATACACATATCTTAAAAATTGCATCCAGGTGATCCCGGAAGGCGATTATAATTTTGTAATTGGCTAATAATACTTTCCTAGAAAATGTAATTTGGCCAGATGAAAGTACTTTTACGAATTGTGGGATATTCAATCAAAATAACGAACTCATTTTGTAAGAAAACGTAATTTTGAAATTTATTTTAAATAGTATTCGAAAGGTACAGCCATTGAATCTACATCCGGAAGCCCTTAAATTCAGCATAGATGGAAATCACCTGTTTTTAATGTCGATTTTCGATGACTATTTGGACGATCTACCGATGCCTAACTATAACAACATCTGGTTTCAACAAGATGGTGCTCCACATCACAATACCATCTAATTATCTGACTGAAAGGTTTGGTGACAAATAATTAGGGAATAAGGGGCCGGTGAGGTGGCCAGAAAGATCTCCAGACTCAAGTATGTTATGGATATATTCTTATAGTGTACACGAAAAATAGAGTTTTTGGTAAGAGAGAATTTCAAAATGTTGAGTATCTTCAACACAGTATTGTTAAAGAGTTCGGAAGATTAAAGAAGAGGGAAATCATTCGTGCAGTGAATAATATTCGAGCAAGGGCACAGTTGTGTTATCATGAACAAGTCCAGTGTTTTGAGCATTTGCTGTGATTTAGCTTCTCCTTTACATTTTAGTTAATTATTGTTATTCGAGCTACATGTTCGAATACATTTCCGCTAATTATTTGTAATAAATGTTTATCATCTCTCTCTTTCATTTGATAATATAATCACTCCCAATATATTAAAATGTGAGCATTGACTTCGCAGGTCGATCATCAAGAAGTAATGCCCAATTTCCATAGTAATGAAAGTCTTTATTCAATATAATACCAGCACAGGCCTTGGGTATATTCATGTGGTATTTATGATTTTGATTAAAACTATTCTGGTTTTAATGAGATGTTGAAATTCCTAAACTGTCACCATCTCCTCCTTTTCGAATTCATTTAGGACCAGCAACGTATATAATTACAAAGTCTCATTCATAGCTGAACCAACAACCGTCCTGTTAACACAGAGTAGTTAATTTCCATAATAATTCCAAATGAATTACATACGCTCTAGGTGTTTGCAGTAATGTGAGCTAAATCCCTCAACATCTTGTTTTATATCCTAGAAACGAGAAATGTCGGAATAAAATGGAGTTAATTTGCAAACTAATCACCTCTCTGGAATGTTTTGGAATTCTCAACATTTATGATTTGTCTGAATGTCATTTCAGAATGACACCGACCGTATAATTCTGGTTTATATCTTCGAGAATAAATGAACGATAAACTTTATTAGACATTTTTTTTATATTGATGATCTTCTGCCAAATGCTAGTGAATGTCGTAAATGATGCGCTCATAGAATAAATAGAAAGGTTTAACATTTAGTCAGATAAGCTATAAAACTGCTGATGATTACGAAACTTATTTATAAAATAATAGTTCATTCAGAGCTCAGTTTCGTTTTTTTTTTGGTAAGCAATTTTCTATCATCAATTTCGATTGACATTTTACAGCTCGGAATTTTTCCGAATGATAATCCTTTTTTGCTATCTGGAAGCTTATTGAACAACTTCAGTGAAGTTTTTCACTGTTTTATTCTGTCAATTTGTTGACTCCTTGGGCTTATTTAATAATTCTGTAGATCATATAATTATCACATTCAGCACGTGTGTTTCTTGAGCTCAAAGTGATAGATTGCCGCTCAACAAATAGTTGAAAAGCACCGCGAAGCGGAGAGCTGTAATCTTCAAAGAGCGACAATGACACTTTGTGCTCGAAATACACAAGATTTTTTCGGCAAACGCAGATGCTAGACAAAAACTTTGATACTTTATTCAACATGGGCACATAATAAATATAGCCTATGCGAAAAATAAAACTTACTCAATATCTATATACAGGGTGTTTCACAACCTATCCGAAACTTAATAATCACATATCCACTGCTACATAATTAGTCGATTGCTGTGAAAAAATGTAATGAAA
The DNA here is from genome assembly GCA_944452925.2 of Chrysolina oricalcia. Classification (NCBI taxonomy): domain Eukaryota; kingdom Metazoa; phylum Arthropoda; class Insecta; order Coleoptera; family Chrysomelidae; genus Chrysolina; species Chrysolina oricalcia. Next base: position 23,705,278 of record OX101808.2, read on the forward strand.
GTCCAGCAAAAAACGAGATAAAAACTGTTTTGGTTCCGATAATTAAAAACAAAGTGCAAAATCCGTTTCGTTATTTCAGTACTGCGATAAGTGCGCTAGTGTAGGTTTTGAATAGCTTTTGTATGGTAGTTTGCTACAAAATTGTACAATTTTTATCCCGTTTTCTGTTGGGCTTTCATTTTTTTTTTCAAGATATCGATTCATTATTCAGAAGTGCATTTACTGTTTAAAATATTCTGATACGTTGCAAGAATATGTTTGTTTTCAATAATTTTTTATCAATATTGTCCCTCTAGATCGGAAAATGACAGTTCTCGGAGAACGTCAACTTTGCGTTCAGATCTTTGGGTTTTGTGTCTGTGAAGAATCGTTTGTATACATCAAAATGATATTGGCATATAGACCTACAGTATTTCGATATTACACCTTTGACAACAATTCGTCGATCATTCTTTTTGTACAACGAATACCTGTTTGGAAAGCTTGAGACCATACTTTGAGTGTGTCTGTATCTATATAACTCAATCAACTACACCCTACTAGAAAATTTTAATATCCTGATGTTTTTAGTTAAGGGACTACAAACAATTGTTTTTCTTTTAACTGAAAAATACGAAAAATCGTCTAGAGATTCTTGTATGACAAAATGAAACACTATCAATATTGAATTTTTATTATGAAAGAAGTAGTGAATAATTTTTTTCTTTGAAAATGATCTCTTTTATGTAAATACTCCCGGCTGTTTTTGTAAGAAAAAAATCTTACATAAATAAATAAAATAATAATGAAAATAATCAAGCTGACATTAATTGTGATGCTACAAGTTGAAAAAAAAAATCATTCTGTTCAAGTTTTATACAAATATCTCATGTAACAAGTATTGAGTTACTTATCGAGTATCTTGTTATTCATTCATTCTAGTTATTCTTTTGTATTATGTATGTATGTATTTTTTCTACATGAATAAACTTATTAAATATTATTAAATGAAGTTTTGAAAAATTTTCAATTTTTTTTATCATCCTTCGTATCAAAAGAAAATCAAAAACGGACCTTTGTAATCATGCACTAGCTAAACACAGTATTTTTGTAGGTATGATTATATTAAAACATACTGACGAAATACTGATAGGAATTTAGTTGGTTTTATTGTTAGCGCTACCCCTACCTAACATTGATATAATTTTATATTCATAAAGTTTGTTGCTGTAAAAAAACATTTTTTGTTGCCAACGTTTCTTCGGATTTTAATTATTCCATCATCAGTGCTAAAAAATTTGTTTATTTCGAGTTCAATGCAATTAAATTTTATACGGTGCGACTTTGAAAAAAATATCAATGAAATTCGAAAAAAAGATGGCTGAAAAGAGAAATGGAATCTCTCTTAACCGATCTGACACCTGATCCCCCATGCCATTTGAAATTATGATGTTTTCACAACATTTGCCGGAAAAATTGAGCTCGTGCTGGGTAAATCTCTGTTCTTTGACAAATGACCCCAAAATAGTCGGTGCAGAGCAGCTCCTTGCAAGTAATGAATAATTTTATTCGAGGTGAATAATTGTGAAGAAAATCTCTCGTAAAAGATTGAAATTGTTCACTAGGCAATGCAAAATCGAAGATTTCTTAAAAGTACTGACCAACAATATTTTTTGGATGAAAATAGCCATATCTTATTTTTGTTAAAACAAATCAATTGTGTTATATAATTTTGAAATCACCACAAAATAGCCAATTTATTTTTGCAATGAGCAGCAGTAGCCAAGCACATGTTGGTTTCACTACGATGGGCTAATCTTTATGAACAAAAAAATATTTTACCAAAACTTTCCTTTGAAACATTTCTCGCAGCTCCCCTTCAAATTGTTCGTAAAATGTTTTCAATGTAGACGTTAGAATAATCCTTCAGCAATATTTTACTAAAAAAATGTAATTAAAAATTATTAATTTATATTACTCGCACAGAAAAAACTACTGAGAGACGCAAAAATCCAATGTTTTCATAAAAAAAAAATATATTTCGAAAACGGTACGACTCTTATATTGGGGATTTTTAATAGCAGATAAGATCTGCATTCTCTTTAAGTTTTACGTGGTCTTCACGGGACACCCTGTATATTAATTACAATTTAAATAAACTCGGAAAAACAATAGTTTTTCTTCAACTTAATCCCAACCAATCTCCTGTATAAAGAATTGTGATTGGATTATCAACCTTACCTACTAAGATTGAAATAATTATTTGAGTTCAACATTAACATATGGGCATTCATAACACTAACACCCTGTGATTTCATTTGCTCAACAAATTATTGTTCATTCTGTGAACCGAATTTACATATAGTGGTGATAAATGTCCTCCGATGTGGTAATTACAGTACTATCTTCATCATGGAATTGAAACTTAGCAGTTTCTATGATTTATCACTACTGAAATTTGTATCAGCTGCTTGTTTGTCACTTCGTCGGAGTATTCGATTTCAATCACTACCTATACAAACAGTTTGCTCTTCATGAAATCTCTTGATGAACGTTGGTAATTTATCATCTGAGAGTGTTACAGTAAAATGTGAAAAGTTTCGTTCTAGCTCATATACAGTGTGACAATTTGAAAACGTACAATAAAAATGAAATGAGAAGAGAAATCAAGAATTACTTGAAATCTTTCTAACTTCTTTATATTGAAACTACGAATTCAGTTGAATGGGCAAACTAGGGGCATTTTTCATAGGGAACACCCATATTTTATTATATATGATCATGGTCACATTCTTAACAAAAACGCTTCTCTAAAAAAACGAGAGAGTTATTTGGAAATAGTTATTTTTGTCAGTAGGTACAAAAATACTATATGTGTATCTAGTAGTAAAAGCAATACATTCCCGGACGACAATGTAAATTGTTGGCTGAAGCCAACAAGCAATGAAGTCTGGGAATGTGATTTTACTACGAGGTACACATACTATTTTTTCTGAAATCGCAATCAGCATTATCATAAATTGAGGATTCGAAATTACGTGCTTTCCTGAAACGTCAAAGTGACAACTATAAACCAAAGACCGATTTTGACGGCCTAGGCAGGCAAAGTACTTTCCCGTATCGTTTTCGATACGGGAAAGTATTAAACGGTCCGGGAAAGTTCGTTGCTTAGCAACGGACTAAAATACTGGATTAGCGTATTCTGAGGCCTGCAGTTGCTCCGAGAAAGTGGGCATTCTTGAACGATTTCAGAAAAAGATCATTTTCACGATGAAAAGTTGGAATCAAACACTCAATTTTGGTGCACGAATGAAATATAAATTTTCTTCTCATGAGAAAAATGAAAAATAACTCTCTGTAATTTTAGAATTCGAAGAAAACATTATAACTTACCGTAAACAGTCTTTTGAAAGCAACTGAATGACAGAGTGGGTGGCCGGTATCTCAGCGGTTAGATGTGTCGGCGTTTAAGCTTCAGCTGGCATGTGGCCTGGTTCGATTCCGGGGTGCAATGGTATCGATAGGCCACCGCATTCCTTGTTGTAGTAGTAGTAGTTCTTTGGGGGGCTGCAACTGCGGCCAGGCAAGTAGCCCTCAAGCACCCTTTTTGCCATCCCCTGTTCTCCACTCATCCACATTCATCCTCCTAGTTTTCCTTCTCGAACCTTTGTGACCTCCTAATGAAGGTTACTATGTCCGACCACTCCAAGTCGATTAGTTCCTCTTGTTGGAGTTTCTCAACTCCGAAGTTTCCAAATCTTAGCCTCTCGTATGCCTCACACTCACAGAAAGTGAGATGAATTTTCTTCGTATTCTTCGCATTTGCGGCAAGTGGGGCTGTCTTCTATACCTATAAGTGATAGGTGTCTGCCTAGCTTGTTAGGCCCTGTTAGTATTCCTATAAAGAGGCGAAATGCTTGGTGATTTCTGCCTAAGAGCCATGTCGTTCTTGACTTGTTGGAGCCAGCCACGAAGTATTTCGACTGCCTGCAGTTATCCCTCCAAAGTTTATTCAGCTCTTCTTCTACCCACTCATCGAGAACTGAAGAGGTTTGGTGTCTCGCGATGCCTAGTACAGGCTCCGGCCCACAGATCGGCGTTGCGGATCCGGATCTGGCAAGTCTGTCCGCCACCTCGTTTCCGCGCACCCCTCCGTGTCACGGGACCCATACCAGCTGAACTTCCTTCGTTTCAGCTAGCTTCTCGAGCGCATCTCCGCGTTCCTGTACAAGTGTTGAGCTTGGTTTAGGATGGCAGATCGCTCTGAGCGCTGCCTGACTATCCGAACAGATATTGTTGTAAAACACGTGTGATGTGAGGTGCTTCGATGCTGATCCCGACGCGACGTTTGGTGTTTGCTTGAAGTGTGCACGGACCACTCGGGGTGGTGCTGTAGGTTTTTTGGGTTTCCAAGCAGCTGAAATGTGAATGTGCAACCAAAAATCAGTGAGTCGTCTTATGGCGCCACGGAAAAAAAATGATATTAGCCATCCTCTACCCGCACAGGCTGTGCCTTTGGGTACACTTTCGGAGTATTATTAATAATCCTCCTTTTATGACGGAGTATTATTATTATTATCAATTATCCACATTTCGACATCTTTCAAAATTTGAACATGTCTACTTGATTCTTTCAAATGATTTGTTTTTGTGAATTATGATAGAGGCTTGTTTGAATGTTTTAGACGATGTAGTAACTTGATTACATATATTTCGGACGTCCATCATCTTAATGGTTGAAAGATTTCTATCACTTTCAAATTTTTTTACAACGTTTCAATTGCTTGAATCCGCAATCGTCTTCTGGTGAATAGTGACAAAATCAGATGCTACGCGACCTTTTATAGGTCTATAATTAAAGTGTAATTACGCGCGGTCTTGTGGCACGCGTGGTTTCGCGCTTTTTCTCCCTCCAAAACGGTCCATGAGCGGTTTCCATACGTTTTTAATTTCCACGCTTGGTTGACTGAAAGCACCATTGGCTTCTATGTAGGTGGTTTCCATAAATTTCCGTTTGAACCAATGTTCCTCTCTATGAAGAACACTAGCTTCGTCCCAGAGAATTCGGTGGTGTTTTGTCCAGGCGTGGTCAGCGATTTTGATGTTTCCCCTCATTGAGTCCACTATTTGTGTTCGGCTATTCTTACTGATAATGGCCTCTTGGTCTCTCCGATATAGGAATCTCCACATTCACATGGGACTTTGTAAATACAGTTTTTACTGGATTCTGTTGTGTTCTCTGGTTTCGTCTTGGTGAGGAAGCTTCGTAAGGTACTGCCGGATTGAAAGCAACTCTTGATGTTGTATTTATTTCCGATCCTTCTGATCTTCTCGGAGATACCCCTGATATAGGGAAGAATGAGAACGGGGTTTTGTGGTCTCTCTTCGGTTGTCTTGGTCTTTTCGAGTTGTTTCCGAACTTCTCCTATGAGCTTCTCGGAGTATCAGTTTCGGCGTAGGCGCAACAGGTTGATGGAAATAACAATTTTAACAACAATTCTGTTCTATCTGACATTATTATCATATGTCCGAATAAAAGTATTCTGGTATTCGTAATTTATTTCATTGTACCCTCTGCTCTTTCCTGCATTTTTGACCTGCCTAACCCGACAAAATTGTTGTCTCAACTGAAATCTGATAATCACGTCTGCCGCCATGAATTTTCCCATGAATGTGAATTTCGCCTATTAAGTATATTCGTTTCACTTCTGTTTTCATCTCCAATAAAATTCTCACAGTTACTCATCCCAATAAAGTTCGAGTGGGTAATCGTCCTGAATTCGAAGTCTACGTCTCCATCGACATTATCCTTACCTACACACTTCATGAATGATGTTGCACGTAAAACGGATGAGACGGATTTACTGCCCAGAATTGTTTACTTCGACGTATTTTAACGAATTCAAATTTATGTAAACTGTATACTCACTTTATAAAACTACACTTGTTATGGATTCGTTAACTATATTCGCTTGTCCCGGTGAAGAGGGTTTTATTAGGGTGAAGGAGATGTTGAGTGTTTGATATGCCGACGTTGAGAAAATGGATTCCGGAAAGGGTCCCTATCCTGGGAGGAGGATTCAATATTTTGTATGCAAGGAGCGGTGAAAAAAACATGAAAACAAGATTATGCACCGAAAGGGCTCCTTTTGATTTCAGTCAACAGCAGTTCAGCCAATCAATACGAGGTCGTTCTCTGTGACATCATTGTTCTTCTCTCATTCCACTTATAGAAAGTACAACGTTGCAAGTTACTCTCCGAAGAGCCTGCATTGAGTGTTGCCTTCAATCACTTTTATTTTGTTCTGGTGTTCCGCTGGTGTTCCGTTGGTGAGCTCTGTTGAGTATCACTCAACAGGCTCCTGATTGCAAGGAACCGTTGAGTTCATTTCAAGTATTTATACGTATTTGGGTACTGTTGCTATGGCCTCAACTTCAATGGTTTCTCAGGTGGAAAGGATTTTGTGTTGTGAACCTCAGAACACGAATATATGAATGTCAAACTATTAGTGCTTGATGAATTCTGTATTGATATGATCATTGGACATGACATACCCAAGAAACACTGTGGAATTTAAGTTTTCTTTAGTGGACCAAGAGCTTCACTAACATATGTGGCTTGGCAGTATCACAATTTTCAATCGGGTTTGAAGGCCATCGTTTTTTGGAATTTATTCCTAACGTTTCGCTAGCGCGAGTGGCTAGCTTCTTCAGAGGCTTATACATCATGAATAATCTCAGATGACTGGAGATTCTGTCTGCGAAGATTGTATTTATTCTGATTTAGGTAGTCCTGTTCGTTAATTACCGTATCTGGATTCTCGCTAACCCTAATTGACCCCTTTCTACCTGTCGGCTTAATATCGTTGATATCCTTTGTTCTTTCAGAATAACTTATTCTCGTATCTGGGTTAAGCATATTTTCGATAACATTAATTGACACCTTTTTGCCTGCTGTCTCAATGCCGTAGTTTTCCTTGGATACTCTGGAATTTCTAAGAATGGGATTCCATATTCGGTTGAGGTTAACAGCTTCTTCTTTTCTGTTGAAATTTTTCCGCGTATTTGTGGATCTCTATTGCCTCCCGTACAAGTCGGCTATGGTATCCCTGGTTGGGGGCAAGAAGTTTTACGTCCTCAAACATAATCTTGTGGTTTCCTTCACTGAGCGCGTGTTCTGCCACTGCTGACTTGTCCGTTTGGCCTAATCTGCAGTTCCTCTGATGTTCCTTTAGCCTTGTTCCCATCGATCTTTTTGTGGTTCCGATGTATACCTTTCCGCAAGTGCATGGTATGCGATATACCCCCGCTGCATATATTGGGTCTCTTTTGTCTTTTGCCGACCTAAGGCTTTGTTGTATTTTCTTGGTGGGTTTGAAGACCGTTTTTATGTTGTGTTGTCCCAAGAGTTTTCCAAGTCTGTCTGTGACCTTAGGAATATACGGAAGATACGCACGTGCAACTATTTGAGCCTCCTCCCTACTTTGTCTGGTGGAAGTCCTCGGTTTTATGGCCCTGTTGATTTCGGGTACACTATATCCGTTCGATCTCAACGTTGTTTGGAGATGTTTTAGTTCATCCTGTAGATGCTCAGGTTCACATATTCTCCGAGCACGTTCTGCTAGTGTGGAGATAATTCCTCGCTTTTGACTAGGATGGTGGTTTGAAAGAGCATGCAGATACCTGTCCGTGTGCGTAGGTTTTCGGAATACTTTGTGTGTCAGTCTTGCGTCACATCTTTCGATTAGTACATCTAGAAATGCTATCCGCTGTTCCTGTTCAGTCTCCATGGTGAACTTGATGCTGGGGTGTTGAGCATTCAGATGTTCTAGAAAACGGTTCAGTGTGTCCCTTCCGTGTCTCCAAATTACGAAAGTGTCATCTACGTAACGTACCCACATGGTCGGTTTTAAATTAAAGGCATCAATTGCTTTCTCTTCAAAATGTTCCATAAAGAAGTTGGCTATCACTGGGCTGAGTGGACTTCCCATCGCCACGCCATCTACTTACTCATAGAAGTTTCCATTCCATTGAAAGTAACTTCCCGTGAGACATGCCTTAAAGAGCCCGACGATGTCATTCGGAAACATGTTAGTTAGCTCCCTCAGAGAGTCTTCAAGTGGGACGTTGGTGAACATGCAAGGACACCACATCGAAGCTGACCAGGATATCGCTTGGCTCCAACGTTATTCCTTTAATTTTCCCAACGAAGTTTGTTGAGTCCTTGACGTAGGACTTCGTTTTTCCCACATGAGGCTGGAGAAGCGAGGCTAAATGTTTCGCCAGGTGATACGTTGGCGAGCCTGGGGCACTGACTATTGGTCTCAGTGGTATGTTTTCTTTATGTACCTTAGGAAGCCCATATAGCCTTGGCGGAACAGCTTCAGTTCTGAGTATGGTCCTCTGTACGGTTTCCGGCAATGAGGAAGATTTTATGAGCTTATTAGTATTTCTCAACCTTGCTTGTGTTGGCTCCCTTTTTAGCTTGCGGTTGTGAGATGGGTTGAGAAGTTCTTCAATTTTGCTGTTGTATTCTTCCGTTTTTAGAAGAACCGTGGTACTTCCCTTGTCCGCAGGTAAAATGATGATATCTCTATCTGCGTTCAAGCTTTTTAAGGCTACAATCTCCCTTCTCGGTAAATTGCATCTAGGGGGTCGTGCCTTGCGTAGAATGTTCGCTGTCACAATCCTGATTTCTTCCGCTTCCTCATCTGGTAGGGTTCTGATTGCCGCTTCCGTATTGGCAATGATTTCTTCGTTCGGTACCTGGCGTGGAATGACTGCGAAGTTACCGCCTCGTGCTAACACCGACATTTCGTCTTCTGTGAGGATTCGGTCAATTCGGTTTATAACCACTCCGGACATGTCTAGGCGTTGGGGTGCTGAAATTTCAGTCTTGCGGAATTTGTCATGCTTCACTTTGTGATTTTCTCTAACCCTCTTCCGTTCCTTTCTCATTTTCGAGTACGAAATGCCATCTAGTTTACTCCAGTCTTCCGGTTTCATTTTATTCATGAGCTCTAGGTGTAGTTTCAACATGGCAGAGTCCGTCGCTGCCAACTGGCTCCGTATATGGTGGATCCGTTCTCGTATAAAGGCTTTTTCACTTCTCGAATAGATCCGGTTCGCCTGAGCTGATTGGAAAGTCCGTTTCAGTCTCAGGAAAGCTGGTGTGATGTTTGAGTCTTGACAGCGGCATAGGAATGTTAATGTTTCCTGTAAATGTGCTTTACGGTTCCTACCTTTATCAAGTTGATTGTATTGTCTCCATATTTCCTTGCATTAGCAAATCTTGATTCCCTTCCGTCAACAACAAATCTCACATCTGATCGTAAACACGTCGATATACAGCTATCCAAGCAGCAAAATTACAAATTACAATTACAAAATTTCAAACATGGACGACGCGTAATGTATAATTTCTGCAAATGAACCACGTAACTTCAGTATCAGTATGTTCAAATCTAGCAGATGGATATCATTTTTTTTACAAAACTATGTTATCTTGCCCTTATGAAATGGTTGTTTTGTGAATATCCATGTCCTTCCTCGAAGCTTGAAAATTATTCACCATTGTATTTTATTAATGCTATGGCTAATGAGTACACTGAAAAGTGACAATAGATCTGAAGACCGAAAAAAAATGATAAATAAGAAAAATGTAGAATTAGCTTAGATTACATTAGTTTGGGTAGTATGGGGCTTTAATGCTAGAAGCTTCTATACCGCAACTTTCTTTGATGTATTGTGTGTGCCTTCGAAATCGTTTAGCCCTGTATTTATGATGAAACTCCATATGCTAGTTACTAAACCTCTCATATATCTGGGAGCTCTCAGGTTTTCTTCTCCCATCGTTAGGAACCTTATCCTTGACAAGCCCTCGCAATGGCATAGTATGTGTACTGACGTTTCCTTTTCTTTCTGACAGAACTTGCATAGCATTTCTTCTACCAGACCTCTTACAATGCCATATGAGAAGTCCCACTAATATTCTAGTACTGCTCCTCTTATAGCTGAGTAAATTTTTTGTGAATGTTGGCTGTGGTTTTTTGATAAACTGGTCTGTCTCATTCCTGGTGAATTGTGCCAACATTCTTGAGAATTCTGTTCTTCTCAGGATGATGAATCGGCCTCTCCATTGCCTCCATAATCCCCAGGATAGGGCCAGCCTGTTCTGACCGCCCAGCTGTTTCAGGGCTTCTAAGCAGTACCAATCCGAGGTAACTTGCATTGAGACTGGTTTCATCGCAGCTTGGCTAAAAACGTATGCCTTAGTTGCCCTTGAGAGCAATTGTGCGACGATATCCTCTTAAAATATCCTCGCATATTTGCCCAAGCTAAATAAGATTTTTATTTTCGGCTCAGTTCCATAAATGCCAGCTCCTGAACCTTCATCACTTTTTGGGCTATCCGTGTGGACATCGATTTCCGCGTTGATGGGAGGTCCCTCCTTCTACGCATCCCTGACCGTTATACTTGCTGGGTAGTTCTTATGGCCCGGGTGGCCCTCAGACATGCTTGTCTTTGCAAGCCGTCAAACCACTCCTACCTGCTTGGTCTTTGCCACCACGATACCACCGACTTGTACGTTATCATGGGTCTGATAACTCTGGCATGTAGTCATTTTTAGTTTTAGCCCCCAATTTTTTCCGAAATGTTTCTGTGCTGTATTTAAAACATTTTCCCCCTACCGGAAAAAAAATGTTGCGAATTGTAAGTTACACATGCGCCGTCTGCTCGAAAAGAGCAGACTCGCACATGAGCGTCAACAAAAACGACTCAAAATTGCTCTCTCTAGATAATATTTGCATATTGGCTGTTTTAGCAATTGGCTCATTTAGTGAATGTTGTGTGTACTTCTCAATTACCTGCTACTATATTCACCTTGGGTTTCGGGCGGTATCGTCTACAATGAATACGAAAAGACCGGAGAAAATAGGTAAGTAATGAAAATAGTTTCTGTAAAACAATTCACTTAAAACAGTCCGCACTGAGTTCATACCATTCCCTAACAATAGTAAACGGCAAATTCACCTGAGATGTTTGAAAAGGAGACAATGCGATCCCATTCATGGATAAATGTATTAAGTTGAACGATACTTCACCATTGATGATACGGAAGTCTGAGAGGGAATCCCAAAACCGGCGGTTTAATGGATGACGCAAGAAGGCACAAGATTTACATAAAAGGAAAATCGTATTTTGTTTAGAGGATAGAGAAGATAGAAAATAGTGTTACTTTTGAAAATTCAGAAGTTGATAGGTCAGGGTTGAGTTCCGAAGTGTTGACGTCAGTTGAGAGAAAGAGAGAGAAAAAATTATTTGGCCAATTCTCCAAGCTGATGACAAAGAAGTGACAAGTTTAGCTACAACTGGTGGAACGATTAATGATATTCTAGGAAGGTATTGACGGGATTATCCATAGAAGAACGGGTGGGTCGAGAGATATAGATAGAGATGACACATACTCTGCAATATTCGAGATAAGCAGGCGAACTTGTGAAAGGGATATCTCCGATGAAATGCATTGATTTCTCATGTTCAGAATATAAACTTTTCAGTAAATGTTCAGTATATGATGAACTCGATTTATGTGCTGTCATTGTGTGAAGTAGCTCTTAGCATGATACAAAAAAGCTAGCAATTGGGAGAGACTTATTATGGCGATGGAGTTCAGATGTTTTCCCATGAAAAAATATTGATGATTTCAACACCGGGCACCAAATTGTAAACTCTACAGTACATTCTACATCAATTTGGATTTCTCTTGCTTATATCGTAATTTTGGGAAGAAAGCGGTCTACAAGAGAACCATTACCAACAATGCTTATATTTTACTGGACATGACGTCTGAATGGATCAAAACTGTAAAGAAGAAAACTTATTGATTATAAGTAGGTGTCTGATAAAACTTTGAGGATGCAGGATATCGACCAAAATATGAGCTGTTCTTGATACTAATCGACAACGAATGCTGAAAATATATCCAATATCACTATAAGACTTTGCCACATTTTCATTCGATTGAATTCTTATTTATTTTCTGATTCTTTCGAATAGGAAATATCATGTAATGTTCAGGGTATATCTCATATTCTATCTTTTCTTATAAAATTTAGGATCATCAAATATTCTGCAGAGTTCCCAAGGAGGAAGGAAGTTTGTGGGTGAGGCATCAATGAACATAATATTGAGGTTTATGAACAGTATGTTTTGTTTGAGTTAAATTGCTCCGAATTATTGGATCCCCATTCTAGATTTTTATCTTTCTCTGTTCATTTTGGTATATTATAGGATTTTTTTATGTTTTGGTTCTCACGAAGAAGAAAATACTTTATCAAAGTGAAGGACGAGTGAAAGTTGGTAACAAATTATGCAGACTGTATGCCTCAGGAAACATATCTCTCAAAACAGCGAGTTCTAAAGCTTTGCCGTTCATTGGAAATACGAGCCCTGGCGAAGAGGTTTGGAATGTACCGACAAAGGGATGTGACAACTAAATGCGTGTACTCGGAGGTACGGAAATTGGAGGAAACCACCTCATCCGACTAGATACTCTCCCAGCACAGCATCGTCGCAAATCCAGCAACTCCGGAACTCTTCTTACTGGATAAGTAAGGAACAGTAAGAATTATTTTTGTAAAAATTGTTGGTATTTACCAACGGCGTCTCATACGCCTATGCGAGGCTGTAGATTTCTCCGATGAGCTACAACCTGGCCAGAAATACTATTGTAAACCATTGTCGTGAATAATCGTAAAACCATCCGAGTACCACTACCCGAGCAGAACACTAACCGGGCGTTCTTGTGACACCCGGACGAGCCGTATCGTGTTCTTAAATAGATTTTCGGCACATTTGCTCCGGCCAATGCCGAAGCAAAGCCGCTGGTGGGCGGAGCCTATTGGAGCTCCGCTCCGAGATATAGTCACTTGGTAAAAAAATTATTTTCGTATTGCTGGCCGAGGATGACAGATGTGAAGTCCTATAGCTCGAACGGTCAGCTTCGATGGGACCGCTAACGGTGGAACGATTGATGTTATTTCAGAAGAGCATCGTCCATGAAAATATATGTGAGACAGAGAAAGATCGCCAACATTTCTGCGGTGTTCCAAAGAATTGAGCGAGCTTGTAAGCTCAGCATCACCGACGAGACGGATGACTTTTTTGGACAATTCAAACATTTCAGTGTTGTTCAGTGTGCATTATACAGTGTGTCCAAGATAAGGATGGGATAGCATTTGGTTCTCGGAAACAGTTCGAATTACAATGTTGGTTAAATTAGAGAAACGTTGCACAATCCAAAGGCCGTTTATATGGATTTTAAGTTGGGCATCTTTCTTGGATTTCGAGATATTTTGAATAAAGTAAAATTTTCGATATTTGTTCACACGAGTTTATTCCAGTTTTTGGCGAAAGAGCCCGAGTCTTTCATAAAATATGAAAATTTATGAGATACACGCCTGAATGTAAAACTATCTGGTCATTTTCATGCACGAGTGTAATTCATTCATATATTTCACGAATAAAGAAATATTTATTTTTTTATCTTAGAAATATCATAGTACTGACAAATACTATAGATAAAATTGTGCTAGACATTTTTGTAGTGTCATGGACATGGGATGTTTTCGAAGTGCAATTATCGATCCGCAGTCCAATAATTATACCTCTGTAATTTTTCGATTATTGCATTCCTCTTATGAGAAATTTTATAAATTAGGGAAATATTCTGAATAATCTCTGGAATAAAATGAACCGCTTTCAATTTCCCACCCTGTAGCAAACATGGCGAATAGGGTGCGTATGTTGAATTAGTTGTTTATCAATAAATCAGCAGGAATAATCAGTCCCTGTCAGTTTGAAAATCAACAGTAAACCCTCATCTCAGAAGGTAAACATTCTAGTGAGAATTAAATCATCGATTTTGTGCGCGAAATTAACCATTAATGGTGATTATTTGATATGCTTATTTTGTAGTGATATCCAATAACATTAGTAATCCCCTCTAATGCCCAACTCCATGTAATGGAGAAGTAGAGTCATTTTTTAATGTTGGATATCATTTTATTTCAGTAATTCATGCCATATTTGAATTCCGTGATAATATAGGATTTATTAGGCACCCGAATACCTCGACCAATCAGTCACTTCAGCAGAAAGACGGCGAGATCCGAAATTATGTATAGCTAGAAGAATGTCATAATAATATTGTATACGTATAATAGTCCATAGTTTCATTGTAAAAACCTACACAACTATTTTTCGCCTACCAAAAGATCAAAAATAGGAAAAAATAACAAATAAAGGCATAATTTGATAAGAAACTCAAGTAGTAAAAATGTAGGAATTTATTTAAAAGTTTTTTCTCTTGTTTCCAAACTCTCATTTGCACTGACTGTTGGAATCAATAACTCCCACAATATTTTTCACCCCATGTTTGTGAGTCTAGTCTTGTTCAGCCTTGAATAATTCTGTGAACTATTTTGTTCGTTTGTTTTCTTTTCATTCAAAAAAGGGAAGGTTTGACTTGTCAGGTTGACAGATAAGAAATTGTTAAAACTTCAATACGAGATAATATTTAGTACATGGATTATTTCGAAGTCTGAAAAATTATTATAAGTAGAATAGTAGAAAACCCATTCGATGAGGAATTTATACAGTCCACATCGATAAAAAGGACCAGAAATCAATACAAAACACTAATATTTAATGGAAACTTATGTGAAACGTCAAAGTTCGCAAGTGACTGTCAAAGGTGGCTAAATAGTGAAAAACTAACAAATCGTGTTATTATGACTTTAGCAGCCCAAGCGATTATGAACACTACTTTTGGACAAGCGTCTAGCCTCACCAATTCTACTTTTGATGGCGCAGTTCCACATTTGAGAAAACTCAGGTTATGTCTGGTTATGAGGTTAGGTTGGGACATTTTCATTTTGTGGGTTATGTGTTAGTGTTAGCACAGTTAAAACAAAAAGCTTATCGTGTTAGGTTAGGCTAAGAATAAGAACAAGGGAGGATATAAACGTTTCAAAGGCCCTTTTTAATGTGTTAAAGTAATGTTTTTTTCAAGGTTTCTAACCATTGGCTTGGAAAGCCTGAATATACTTTTGAATTGTGAATCCGACTAAATGAATGGATTTTCTTTTCTCCAAAATATCCTGCGACCTTCAGCCTGTTCTCGAGCATTTTCTTCATCATTAAATATTTGATCGTCTATCAAATCATCCATCAACTCATCTATTTCAGTATCTCATCAAAATAACAGACTTTTCAAATCTCTATTCCCTGACGTTTCCCTCGAAAATACCAAGAGAAATGTCAGGAAGTTATTTTTCTCGACAGGTAATAGAAAACAAATTCAAGAATACACTCGCTCAAAGAGAAAAGTGCCTGTTTTCACTTGGCTTTTATACTCCCTGAAACTCAAAAATAGCCACCCAGAGTGGAAAGTTTTCACATGTTATATAAAATTTGAATTTGTTGAGAAAGATTTTCCACATTCAACACAGCTCTTCAACGTTTTTCTTTTTTTGGGGGGCTATTTTATCCAGTTCATCTGAAAATATAGGTAGATTTACATTTTTTATAACTTTTTATCAGTGCACAGAGAAAAGTAATCATGTATACCTACTAATCTGGGTGGAACTTTTTTACATACCCTCTCAAACTACTAACATCGTATAACGATTTGTTACAAATAGTGCAACAAGTCATTTTAAACAGTTTATTCAACGATAGAACAAATCAGTTATCAAAAAAACACACCTGTGAAGTCTAACAATCATTTGATTACTTCACAACAAATAACAATTACTGACAGCTTTCAACATGGAAATCGGTATTTAAAATTTGGCGCGGACACAGTGCGCATGCGAAACTGCGCCATTAAAAGTAGAATTGGTGTGACTAGACGCTTGTTACTTTTGGTCATATTTATAGGGTTGATATGATTCATTTTCATACAGGGTAAGTTTATTTAAGTCTTCGGCTATTTCCAATCTGTTGGAGTTCACAATTGCTTAAGTGACATATTTATACACTCGAGCTATAGTTGAAGACTAAATGAACTAATACATTCATCAAGACTTATAACTAAGCATGTGACTTGATTTTTTTATAAGTATAATATAACTATTATTTAAATAAGGATATAATTGAAAGTGTTCCAGAAGAACGTATATACTGAAAATTGATATAAAAAATTAATAAATAAAAATAAGTAAGTTCAATTTGACCATACATAGCTTCTAAATTGGATCAATGACATACGAGAAGTATTTTCTGTCACTAGGCAATATCCATTTTTTTAGTTTAATTTTGTATAGTCGAACCGAGTTCAATTATTTTAATTAGTTTGGTATGTACCGTGTATGGCCTGCTTTCAGAAATACAGAATACGATGAGTACGTTCTGAACCTGTGAGTGCGAAATAGATGAAAATATACTCCATTGAAGTCGGCAACATATGGGACATTTTTTTAATAATAAAAACTTGGTATTGGTTTTTGCTTCGAATTAGACAAAAATAACTTGAACATTTGTCATTCATTCGTTTCCTGTCAAATTTGACATTTTTTTCAAACTAAGAATTCAGAACTGGCATTTTTGACCGAATTTCTGAAAAGTGTCATTAGAAAAAAATTCTTTTGCAATTCTATGAGCATAGACCAGTTTTAATCAAGTTAGGACAAAAATTATTTTTTGCTACTTTTGATAAATAATGCGTTTATCTGGAATCATAACTTGACATAATTGGATCAGGGTAACTTCTTCATGAGCAACATGTCATGCTATTCAGTTTTTATGTTATTATTAGGAACCTTATTTTAAAAAATATAAATTGCATTCTAAAAACTCAAGCACAAGTGTTGCAAAGAGTAAAGAGTTTTACGGCTTTCTGAAAAACTAAAAAAAAGCTTTATTCTTCATTCAATGAATACAACTGAAAAACTTTTGTCATATACTTTCAAGGAGACTCTTCTTTGAACATAACTTGAGGAAAAAGAGCACCTAACGTTCAGCAATATCGCTCGTTGTTGTTAACTGAAAATTTGATTCGCAAATCCTTGGCAACAGATCTCAGATTGATTCAAATAGTGCGTTAAAACTCAGCCTTTATGAAAATCAAAATGCATATTACGTGTAGTGTCAAACTATTAATCATTCTATCAAATTTGTAACTTCTATTTTTTGAAAATGGAATACTGGACTTCTGTGCTGCCATTCAATGTGAATGAATAGTATTTTGCCCTTCACCACACAATTATTTTTACTCATAGATGCCCATTTGGATAACCAATCAGGTATCTTCATCAGCAGGAATACTAAACTAACACTAAATATCCAAACCCGACGTATTTTTATATCAAATAAATAATTACTATATGAATTAATATTGTAATAATAAAAATGGATTAGGCAATCCAGACTTCTGCCTTAACCTATACAATAGGTAAAATCGTCAGCAAGTTTTCAACAGAAAACAACTACTGCCCCTACGAATATTGAATTATATCTGTTAGATTCTTGGCTTAGTATTCTACAAGAACTACTTTGCAATGTTTTCCCAATCTCAATGCCAAAACATGTCTCAACTCACATGGGGGGAACACTTACGGACCGGTTTCATGGCATTGCCAATCAAAAAATATCTTGACGACGATTTTGCAGTAGGTACTGTGAACGGTAATATTGCCTAAGATTTTTTTCTTCCGATAAAACAATTGAATTTCAGAAATATGTTTCGTACGACTCTCTCTTTTGGTAGAGTTCAAATAATCATCAATTATTATTACGACAGGAGTATTCCCATCACTTTGTATTATTTGAAATTGAACGGGCAACCTTGACCATGTTGGCAAACGCCACCTGATGGAGTAATACTTAATATAAATTCACTTCCTTAATGAAACTAGTTTTCAGTTGTGTGAAGGCTAACCACTTCTTATTAAAATATAGTCCAATGAACCATCTTCGGAATTTGCTGATGATCATTATTTAAATATTCACTCATTAATTATCAACACAATGCCCAGTGAATGAAAGACTTCTTCAACAAAAAATTCCATATCCATTTCTTATTCACGATACTTCGATTTTGGCCACTTAGTGAGATACTATATAAAACATTCAACCTGTCAATTATACTTTAGACGCGACTCAGATTTATCTTTGATGAATCGAATGTTTAATTCACAATTCAGTTTCATTTAGATAGGAAAGATTTATGTATAATGTAGAATGAGTTCCCATCTTTTTATTATTTAGCATTCACTACGTTGAAATAGGTAAGATGGAATTAAAAATGATTCGTTCGTTTAAGTTTTTATTGTTTTTAAACTGTATGTTATAAAATGGGTCCTTTAAATTCTATGTTATGAATTGTGTCCATTGGGATTTTAACTTTTAAACTTTAACTTTCAAACTGTAATTTGAAGATCTATCAACATTCCTACTATGACTTGTCACAAACATTATAAAATTGTAACGTGATCAAATGAAATCTAATGTGTTTATACAATGGCCAGCAAAAGTTTGGAGCCTTTTACGTTTAAAGAGTTTCAGAGCATGAATAAAACTGATTTATTAATGACATACGTGAAAACTCAAATGCCATAATAGTTTTCTAGCATATAAGGTGTCTGAATTATTCAAACTTGAGATAAATGATGAATCAATATACATATAACAATCCTCCTCTCTCATTCGATCAGTCGTAGGAAAGTCTTTCAGGTCGTTTTCGTATTCGGCTTCTTCTTCTGATCATTGTTGCTTTTTGATTTTCAGATCTTCCAATACCAGATTTCTCTTCAGTACAAAGCAATTTCTGTCATGAAGCCTATGCTCATCAAATATAGAATTATTAGTTTTCCAATATGGTTTCAAATTGTAAGAATAATGCTGAAATGAATAAAGTGTTTTCATGTGATACCTGCAAAACTGTTGTATGCGTTCCTAGTTCATGTCTCACTTCATTGGAGGTGAAATGTTTTGGGATAAAGTCTGGAGGGAACTTTCTATGCGAAAAATGGAACATAAAGTGTCTGAATTGGTAAATGAAATCAGTGAATAGAATCAACACACTGGGAAAAAACTTGAGTCTGGCCAATCAAGAAATAAAGATATCGGATCTACAGAAGAAATAGGGATGGAAGAAATGATGGTAGGAGCATCAAAAATACAGAAATGAACCTCCAGTATAATGATGCTGAATGTTAATGAGTACAATCAGAATACTCATTCAAATAGAACCAAGGGAAAATGAATATGTGAAGAAAATACTGAGAGATGTATTAGATGTTGATACAACAAAAATAATGTTTTTCAGTCCTGGAATATAACAAGTGGGTTAAATTAGGTCTCCCAAAATTTGCCTATCCCCAAAATTTGCCTATCGTCACTAAAAGATGTGAAAACAATTTTAAAAAATAAGAAACAATTAACTGTTCCCAATTGAAGAGTACTTTTCATGCTAAGAAAAATCTGGAGAGAACGGGGGGGGGGAATAAAATAACAAAATACAATGATAATACACCTACTTCAGTTGATTCTATCAAATAACCAAAAAACAAATAACTTGTCCTAATATATCATAAAATTGCGATGTGATATATTTGAATAATATTACTGCGCATGAAGACTTATTACTTTCTAAAATATTCTGTTAACAACATTTTATCTTGATTCTTAGTGAAGCAAGATGCACCAATGGTTTGGATGATATAGAGTTAAAAATCAATAATTATTCATTCATCAGGAGTGATTTTTCCAGTAGACACACAGGGGATGTTCTTACATATGCTTAGAATAATTGATAACTGATTGTAGAAGACCTTTCAAAAGTAGTTTTTATCGATTGATTATGTCATATCTGAAGAAAATGATTTGTTGGTAGAGATTCATCAACTCAGATGACGTCAATGACATATTTTATGATATTAATGACAATTGTATTCTTCTTCTAAATGAAGTTGCACCAATTATCAAAATCAATGAAACAAAATAAATAATCAAATCACGGAATGAAAATGAGAGCACATTTACAAAAAAACAAAAAATACTGTATTATGAAAGTAAAATAGATGAAAATAAATATGACTCTAGGAAATGTGTAAAACATTGAAATCTTAAATAAAGGCAGCAAAACCTATGATAGATTTCAAATGTATCAATATATCAAGCGTTGACACTTGTTCTTTTGCTGAAAGTGACCTTGAAGTTGCAAAAACACTCAACAATTTTTTGATGAAAATCGTAGTAGTATCAGAATCAATATCAATAAACACAGTAAATGATTGGTCATGTGACTCTTATGCTCCAATTCAAGAAGATTGTAACAAAGGGTCCCTTCAAGGTCCCACACCGGGTATTGGGCAAAAAACGTTTGAAAGAGACGTTTTACATCTTTAACTTGATAAATACATCTTAACATTCTGGAATTTTTTATGAAAAACCTAAATTGAGTACATTTCTCCCGGTTTCCAAAGTAAGTAACCCTGCTGGAGCTTTTCATCTAATACTTTCAAAAACGTTACCATCTATTGAAAAGTCCTTGAGAAACAGTTTTCAAAAATAATAATCTTTTTCAGAGATATCCATCTGGCTTTCGCGAACATCACTCGTGTGAAACAACTCTACAATTTACTTTATCTAAATAGAGGAGCCTCAATGTTGATAAAAACTAATTTATGGCAGTTGAATTTCAAGAGTGCATTTGAAACGATAGATACATTTGTATTGATAAGGAACCTACAATACTGTAGAGTGGGTGGTGAGGTACTGAAATTGATAGAATCTTAATTGATACACAAGAGACAGTGTTGGTCGAATGAACTTCAAAATAACATTGGTGTACCCCAAGACAGTGTACTAGGGCCACTACCATTCATCATATAAACCAATGACATGAATTATGTTAATGGTTTTGATTTCATGAGTTTCGACGCAGATGATACATATTCTTGTTGCTTGCTACGGATCAGAATTGAATTCAACTGTGAATCGAATAAACCAGACATTCAAGGATATTGAAACGTCTCTGGAAATAAACTTGAACTGATATGGTCAGCAAAACAATAGTCATGATATTGGATACCAAGCAGAAAGTTGCGAATATGCAGTAGGTACGTGTTTCTCCAAAGTTAAATTGAAAATCAGTTAGTGGAGTTTGTAGGGAACTTCAAATATTTGGGTTTCATTATCGATGATTGTCTTAAATTCAATGCTCTTTGTGATTATGTAAGCATGAAAATTATGATTTTTTTTGTTTTGTCAAGATTGACTACACAATCAACCTCATTTGGGCAAACATGAATTCAGTCACATTTTGACTACTGTGTTTAAAAATACTGTGTCATGATATTGGATACCAAGCAGAAAGTTGCGAATATGCAGTAGGTACGTGTTTCTCCAAAGTTAAATTGAAAATCAGTTAGTGGAGTTTGTAGGGAACTTCAAATATTTGGGTTTCATTATCGATGATTGTCTTAAATTCAATGCTCTTTGCGATTATGTAAGCATGAAAATTATGATTTTTTTTGTTTTATCAAGATTGACTACACAATCAACCTCATTTGGGCAAACATGAATTCAGTCACATTTTGACTACTGTGTTTAAAAATACTGTGCAACAGTCCACAGAAGAATACTTTACGGAAACTGCGTCTATATAATGTTGAGAACACTGGATTCGTTTTCAGTAATAAATTGTTTTTCGATGCTATGGTTTTTATTTTCAAAATAAAAAAATGCTTCCAACTTACTTTAATATCTTCATCACTTACAACAACGAAATTCACCCATACAAAAGAAGAACCTCAAATAGTTTCCATAGAAGTTGGACGTGATGCATACCTATTCAAGGAAGTTTTTGAGAAAGCATATATTTTAATAAATTTGTTCAAAACTTTTGCTGATATCATCGTTTAAATAAGTTACCTAAACGATAAAATTAGTAAAATCGAGCCATCAGAACATACTCGCAACAAAACAAAACAACATCCCCCCTATGACATACTTTTATCATAACACGTAGCAAAGCAAAAACCTTTAACATGAATAATTGACTGAAAATCGTAGGGAATACCAATTTCGTCCATAGTCACCAACCCCTCGAATCCTTATAAAAGTTTCTCGTTCCAGAGCAGACTTCTCAGATGTTTTGAATCAACTTTGCTAGTATTCAAATGTATCTGTGCTTATTCTGGATGGGGTTTCAGTAGAACGATCGATATAAGAATTCATATTTTCCTCAAATTATTCTCTAATTTCGTGTAGGTAAGTCTGCTTCTGTGGTGATTAATTTTATTCAGTCTTCTTCCAAAATTTCGCATTAATGAATCTATTTATGCTTCAAGTCATTAATGGAGAATAAAAGATTCAGTTTGTTTTCAAAGCAAAGCCTCTTCATTTATTGTAATTTGTAGTACGTATGCCGAAAAGTTTGTAGATGGTATTCAAAGATGTCAAAGAATAGTTGTTCTTTCTTTTTTCATTTTCTCTTTTCTCGATAATCTAAACTCATTTGAAATGAAAAATCCAATTTGAATAATTCTGTTCATAATATTATAGAAAACGAGCATACAAGATTAGTACAGAAGTTTGTGCCCGAAACAGGTATTTTCACTGTAAGTAAGATAAAAAAAGCATGATATCCCTTCTGAGTCAGCTCACGTTGAAAATAAACAACAGTATTTTCTGAGCATTACGAAATTCGTTATGACATGTTTATGAGTATCCTACAATACATCACTCCATATGAAGTTGTTCAAAATAATTTCCGTAAATCACAAACAAACTGACATAACTCTGTGAGTGTTAGTTTCGACTTATTAATGACCTGAAGATTATTAATGGTGTCTGTTAATTGAATTTTGTGTTATGATGAACTAAATCCATTTTTCTATTTTTTCTCCATTTGCTAGAATAATTTTAAAAAGTTTGTTTTAATTGGTTTCGTGCAAGACATTTGTCAAGTTGATTTACTCAATACTATTTTGAAATATAGGGTGAAGAAATATTCATTTACTTTACACAATATCCCAGGATCTTATTCATACTACTTATTAACACAGGTTCGAAATGAAGTGACAGTTGACGGATGAGTGGTTACAAGAGACAGGATGGCAGGTGATAGATGACAGGTACCGGATGACAAGACACAGTTGATAGGTGACACGTGACCAGTTACAGTTGATAGATGGTGAGTGACAGCTGACATAACAGGTAATGAATGGCGGATGATCGGTGACAGGTGACGAAAAAATTGTGATAGGTTATAAGTTTACAGGTTACATATGACAAGTGACAAATGTGGGGATATCACGTGACAGCATGGCATACCGTTGCCAGTTCGGCAAAGTTATGACGTCAGAAAATGTATTACCTCACAGCTGGTTTTGACAGAATCCTCCAATGAATATTCAATAAAATTAAGTGGTCCCTTTGTTGGACAAAATTTTCGGTTAATTCATGTTACCAGACACCCCAAAAATTTACGAAGGCCCAAAAAAAACTACGATACGAAGAATTACCACAAATAAAAAAGTAAAGAACAGATATACGAAGTCTTAACTCAAGTTCGGGTAATCATTAATTTTTTAGATCTATGCCAGGGGAAAATTCCACTTGTTCGAAAACTTGGCAGTAAAAAAATAATTGACTTATGTCACTATTTGTGTTTTTATGGTTCATACAAGGAAGCATAATTGATTGAAGTAAGTAAAATGAAGTAAGAACAATTTGTTTTTTCAAGAATGAAAGTTTTTAAAAATATACTGATGAAGCTTTTTTTAAAACGACGTATAAAACTCGAAAAATAGAAAATTTAGAATGATCCGTATGTGATTACTATAACTCAATAATAAACAATTGTTACTAATATAAAATTCAGCTGCCATGGCAATTCAAATTTTTTAGAGTTTTCATGATACAAATAACATAGTTACAAAACTTTTACCCAAATATTAAACAATTAAAGTTATTCAGAAATATATACTGAAAAGAAAATTATCTTTAAAAAACCTTACACTTACCCTACAAATTAACTCTCCGATGAATGTCAAATACTGAACAACTGTTTTCCATAGCAGTACTGACAAGAATTCATAAAACTGGAATAACCTTGGTTGAGAATGATCACAGACATAATACTCGACATAAAGCTCATAGTTAGGTAAAATCCCAAAACATGAAAAATCAATTTTTCAGCGGTCATTTTGCTACCTCGGCTCAAAACTCTTCAATTTCTCAAGTGATAATTTTAAATCGCTCAGACCAAATACCCCAAAACATAAATACGGAATCAAAAGATGGTTACATGCCACGCCGAGATATCTAATAAATAATATCATTCGTTCCAAAGATAATGAATAACGAATCAAACAATAATCATCCTCTTACCAAAATCCAACTGAATCTCCCATATCATAACTATAATTATTAGCACTATTTTTAATTATTGCACAATTCATTCCTCGTTCAATTAGTTCAAAAGATATTCATTCTTGTCGATGAAATATGCACAGATCAGCATATTTTTATTTAAAAATTTATTTTGTTTTGAATGTACTCTGGAATTACGTATTTATTCAACAGTTATGTTATCATTTTATATTTTAATCTTTTTTTTTCATGTGATTTCTTCAATAAATTCATTATTATTATATTTATAAAGTCTAGGGTTAGTAGATTTGACTAGTCCGATGATTTTTGCATGTTTTATAATATTTACAACCAATATATAACTTGTACAGTTATTCGAGTGATAAATAAAATTGATTTGGTTTGCATATTCATAAACAGGTGAATAAAACAAAAACATCCTTCGGAATTGCGAAATAAAAGAAAAGGAATACGCACACTGATTCAGAATCAAAACCGTGACATCAGTCTATATGCATGACACATAAAAATAAACCACAGCATGTCACTGTGAAGATCAATTAAATTCTGCGAATATGGCAGTTTAACACGACGACTGAGGGTCCAGTTAAATATTGCATGTGTGACCAAAATCAAAACGAATATATTATAATTTTGACGTCTTTGGCAGTCTTGAAAGATTACTTTCGCGAACTGTTATTGAAATTTACATGATTTCCAGATAAATTATACGTTTTGATGTCTTCACCATCGGATGAAGAAATGTATTATTGGAATGATCTGATAATGACGCAAAGGCCGAGGTTTGCTTAGAAAATTCCTCCGACGTGGTTATAGAGTTATTCACAGGTAACGAGCTCTGAATGTTTCGAATATTCAATGTTGTACGATAAATACTATTTTGTTCCCACAACTTGCTGAACCTAACAAAGAGTTAGTTTCATTTTATCATGAAGGAATATGTGATTTTGAATAATTTCTTCGAACCTGGGGAAAAAATAGCTAAACAATGCAAACTTTCTCCAAAGTTATATTTCAGTGTACAATGAAACTATATAAATTTGCCCTCGTACA
Source organism: Chrysolina oricalcia (assembly GCA_944452925.2). Classification (NCBI taxonomy): domain Eukaryota; kingdom Metazoa; phylum Arthropoda; class Insecta; order Coleoptera; family Chrysomelidae; genus Chrysolina; species Chrysolina oricalcia. Next base: position 23,730,718 of record OX101808.2, read on the forward strand.
ATATTTTTTTTTAAATATAAATTATAAACAATTCTGGTTATTTTGTAGAGAAAAAATGCAAAATTGTCGCAAATTGTTTTTTTTTATTCTTCCTTAGTTGTCAATTATAAAATTGTATTGAAAGTTGTCATAGTACTAAAATTATAACTCATAAAATAAAACACTACAATTAAAACTTAAAATTCAAGAACTACCAACATTCATTATTGAGTTATGTCGATCAGAGAGTGTAAGGTACAATTATAAAATTGTATGCAAGTTTTCACATTACTAAAATTGAGGAACTTAAAAACAACACAATTAAAACTTAAATTTGAACAGCTACTAACATTCACTGAGATATTCAGGTACTGAGTAGTAACACTTTTCTATGAGAAACATTTTCAATGATTTTTTGAATACACTTAAACTGTTATTCATTTTTATATGAGGTGTTAGATTATCGAACAATCTAGGGCCCATGCAATATTCCAAATTTTGGAAACAATTGTTTGCATGAGTGAGAGTAAGGCATTTGTGTTATGCAACGAATAATCTTTTTTTTGTGATATGAAAACATATAAATATTTCTGTTGGATTGATTTTAACAATTACACAGGTAAAATAATAACTATCATCGTTAATTTATTACAATAAATCTCCATTTTGTTTATCATTTTCTCGTTTTCTTCTTATGGCGAATTGTTGAAAAAGGTATTGCTATTTTTAGTTCCATCTGGATTTACTTTCCTATTTTTTCTTCTAATTCTTCTAGTTCAGAATGTATATGATATGAGAAACACTCAAGAGAAATATAATCACCCATTTTCTCTTAGCACTTTACGAGAGATCCACTCCCAGAATAAATATTACCAAATATTAAGTGTCCATGCACATAACGTTATTATTTACTGATTCAAAGGACAGTAGCCATACAAAAACGCATCCTGTCAGACAAATTGAATATTTTCAATTGAAATTTGCCGATGCTTTCTCACGTCAGTCCATAATAAGGATATAATTGAACTTTTCTTTATGGCTTCACGTCAATCCTCTTCATTGTTTTGGATAATTTATGAGATAATCTGTTTGGTTTGAAGGCGGAATACAAATCAATGATTGCAGTGAACTTCTTCATTTCTGTTTTTGAATTTTGAAATGACTACAACACTGGTTGTTTTTAGTTTTTGGTGGAGCATATAATGGAGTGATATACAATTTTTAAGAGAGAATCAAAACAAGACAGAAGGAAGTTGAAGGCAACTACCTGCACTCTTTCATCGAAGAACTGTTTCAACAAACAACAAACTCTGTCGAAACAGATCGCACCGAGCCGTAGGCGAGTCCTGGAATCCCGCGAGTCCCGTAAAATCACTTTTGGATCGTGATACGTACAATATTTTTTTTTTAGCCGTTTTGTATGTTAAAAAATATCGATGGATAATAACGTATGAACTTTACATAGACAATCACTCTTATGAATACATCACTTATGAATATTTATTACACAATTATGACCATTACTCATATCAATATTATTAAGGATATCAACAAAGTGGCAGTGTTGAAATATAGGTTGTATAGTGCATTTGCCGTTGTTATAATAAACAAATAATCTAACGATGTGGTGTGTTTGCTTGACAGAATGACAAATATTTTTTGTTTAGAGAAATATTATTTTCTCCAATGACGACACAGGTACTTTCTTCATTCCTTTCAGAATTAGAAATTTTATCCACTAATACGATTTTCTTATCTTCTATATCTCCCAAATTGATTTTACAAAGTTCTTCACGACGTTAAGCGCCTGACAAACCAATTATTAATGCAACCTAAAATTTAAAAAAATTCATCTCAAGAAAAAAGAGGAATAAGATTTAATCATATTACCTTATCAGGTAGATATTATCTCCAGCTTCAGAAAATAAGTGATCTATTTTTTCTTTATTCAATACTTTAATTTTCTTCTATCCAATGGATTTTCTTTCAAGGAAAGCAATCACTTTGGGATATCGTCTTATATCAATATTATTTTTAATATTAATTGTGGACTCAAGCATCGAGTAATTGCTACAGTGGCTGATGGCTCTAAGAAATTATATTTTTCTAATCAATATGAAAGAATCACTTGTTCATTTATAGTGTGTACATTTTTATCATTGTTCCATTTTTTAAATAAATTGTAGACCAATTCATATTTCTCTCAAAGTTTTACAGGCACTTATTCATGAGTAGCCGCTTCAGCAGATTCACTATCTCAAGTGGAATCATTACAGCTTCACTTTCACTACTGATTTCCATTTTTTGGATTTGAAAAGCGAAAAAAACACACACCAATGTTACACGACAAGCGCTGTTATAATAAAATGCAAAGTTCATGTTATTGTCATACCATTGTTTAAATAGGTCATACATTTAGAGCGTTTTCACACACACCGGTAAATCCGGTTCCGGTGACGGTGCCGGCACTGAATGCAATGTAATCAAATTATAGTTTTCACACTCCCGGTCCGACTCATTTGCCGGTACCGCCGCCGATTCCGATTTATGCAGCCGGCGGGGATCTCGACAATCGGAAGACGGACCATCTCCGATTAGTCGGTTTCTATGATTTCTTATGTAAGTTTGTCCACACACATTCTGACGTGTCGGTGACGGATAGTATTTTGACAAGTAATTTCATTGAAGTATCCTGATGCTTAATTTTATTTTCTAGTCGTTTCATCAGAAAATCAAATGTATCTGTACTCATTCTGAAGTAATTGAAGAATTTGAAATTATCCTCTCTTAGTTTTTCATAGAGCGTGTAAAAAGAGCCTTCTAAGTATCTCACTGTCAGTAGGGGATGTACCCAGTATTGTCTTTCATATTTTGTTTTTCGGTATTTTCTCCTAAGATACAAGAAACCTAGGAGTTGACGTCTGTTGACAGCAGTTACAGCATACATCTTCCTTCCTTCCACTGTTCAACATATACTGAAAAAAATAACGGCACCGATATGCCGGGCTGTGTGAAAAACGCTGTTGTCCGGTACCGGAACCGGTACCAGCACAGACGCGGCACCGGCACCGATTTTACCGGTGTGTGTGAAAACGCTCTTATACCCAAAATCGTCCCAAAAGTAACAAGAATCGTCCCGAAAGTGAAGAAAATAGTTACTTTCAGTACCATTTGTGTGAAGAATTTAATTTTCGAGATGGCTGCAGAATAATTATTATTACACCGCGACTTGTTCTTTTTTTTTTCAAGCGGTTAATAAAGTTACATTTTGCGATGTAATATTATTTCTGGAAAACTTACGGTTTAAACAAGTTTCAGTAATTCAAGTATCAAAAGCCTGAAAAGTGCTTAGTGCTCCCTGACTAGAATTACTTTTTGAAAGTGCTTAGTAATGGGAAGCATTTTATAAATGAGAGTGTTTAGTGCTCAAGATTTCGGAGCGCTTTTCAAAAGTGCTTAGCGCTTAGTGCTCGAAGCACTTGTTGTCAGTGCTCAGCACAGCTCTGATTGTAAGTCCATTGAATAGTGGTATATGGCAATAGTCAGATCAGGCTCTGGATATTTTCCAGAGGATGAGTGGTTTACACTCAAATCGGAGAAATGTATTTTCGAGGATCTCATAAAATTCTCGCTAATAAAACTTTCATAAGTCAGATAAGTAGCACATTATCCATGAATACATAACTTGGAGGGGGCAGGGACTCCCTGAGCAGGACGAACAGACATAAACCATCACCCAGAGCAGTTGTAACTCCCTCCTCTACCACACCCTGTGATAGTGACTGATAGTTTCACTCTTTTATGTATTGCATGCAATTTCAATGTGGAATAGGTAGTTTTGTATTGTCGGAGTACAGAGTGACGGGTATGAGTTGCTGTAATCAAATAACGGACACAGCAGCTAATAAGTAACCGTAACAATATATTTGCACATGTTACATAATGAAAACACTTAGGTAACAATTGAAGTATATACAGTTTGCTAATGAATGACTCTGGAGCTCGACCAGGTAAATGCTAGTCAAGGAGCTCGAAAAACGAAAAACATCGCGGCTTGAAAACTGAAGAAAACTAACTATCTCTTCCCATCTTTTGGACTTCCTCTTTTCATTGCAGGTCAGAAATAAAGAAAAACCCAGCCTACGTCATTCCAAATATCCAAATTTTCCGGCTAACGAAAGCGTCATCATAAAACTAATTTTTTGCATCGTAGGTAATCCGATTACCAGAAATCTAACTATGGAATTCCAAGTTCTGAAACTATTTTGACGGATTCATATATTTCCCCATATAAACATTTATAATCTGACAAAGACCCTTTGAATTTAAGAAGGAGAAAAAATTAAATATAAAATATTTAGAATTTTTTTTCAGTTAATTGTTCCACCTTATACATATGAACTCAATGAACCTGAAACAACCAATAGAACAATTCTTATTTGTTTTGATTAAGGTGAAATCGTCATTATTTCAGAAGTGGCAATCCCAGCTTCCATCGGCGTAATCAGGTCTTCTGCGAACCGAACAACACAAGGTGTATTGAAACATTCCTATTATAGACTGCCTCACAAGATTCATTATTCTTATGTGAAATTTATCCTGAACTTTCAAAGGAAGTATTCTGTATCTCCAAAGCTGGATGCAATATAGTGGAAATAATTGAATTGATAGTTTTATTCACCTGACGTTCACAAAGATTCCGGAGTTATTTTTAAAAGGCACGACATACAAGTTAATGTCCCGTACCAGTAGTTGTGTTATGAAACTCTTTTCAATAGTGCTACTTGTTAGTAACGTTGCTATTCAATGAAATAGTCGTATGTTACTTAGAACATTAATGCAGAGGCTATCGATTAGAAAATCTTGTAAAGTCTCGAGTAGCAATAAACACTTCTGCATAGAACATCGTTTTTGCGAGTTCAGCCGATAAATCAATGGGCAAGTCTACTATGTAGCATTTATAGCGCGGAAAAACTCATTGCTATTCTATGGAAGTGAAGCAACTGCTGAACTTGAACTTGAAATAAACGACGTGTTCAACAAAAGTTTGTTTTAATTAAATCAGAAACGTTTTGAGTGAAACGTGGTTATTTCAGGATACAAAGCTTTTCATGACGTTTCTATTGCTTATTTATGAAATCATTGCCTACTGTAACCTGACAAGCTCAAAGGCTACTTCATTTAATAATAATAATAATAATTGAATCACTGTTGCGTTCCAATTAACAGTGCTGCTCCTAAGGTGGCGTATGGAGTTAGTAACAAGGCCTACCCATAACACATGGCTAATGACCATAGCAGTCGATGCCAAAACAACCAAAGAAATAATAATAATAATAATAATTCCATTCACTTTTTAAGTCACGTCAATAAATGTAGGTAACATACAAAGATATGAAAGGAAATAAATTGTTGACCCTACAGTAGATACAATCTGTATGTAGGGCATGATGTGTATAGGCATTGTTTATATAGAAGTAAGGTAGTTAGCCAACCTTATGGGATTTATATTGGATCCTAATGGATGCGACATATAGATGGCGACAGTGATCTCGTAAATTCATTGAAACACTGGGACAGCATTAAAATCAGGGTTTTTTGAAGTAACCTGCATTAAGATGACGTCAAATATTCATGTTTGTAACCAATCACGCTAGATGACACCCGCGTTTGGGTCCAATACCTTTTTCATAGGTATTGACTATCTTACTTCTATTTAAATAATGGTATAGTTACGGTTAATCCAGAATACTTAAAGTGAAAACACATTCAAACATACACAGTTCGTCCAACCAAATATTGCTGGCCATATATTCCATTTGAAAACTTTCGGCGAAGATAAATGTGAATCTGATAATAAACAGAATGTTATAGCTATGATGCGGCAAGTCAATCAGAGTAATGTTAACAAACTCAGAACTAGCCTAAGTAATATCAGTTAGTTTCCAACTTTGTACGACATGTGCATAAACAAAGCCTTCTCTTTCTTTCTGGGGTCGCTTCACTGGTGCTTCGATGTATCGTGCCCATTGAAACTTGTTATCGCAAGAAGCCTGAAAATGGTTGGATTTCTAAAGATATTATCCAAGAGGGGAATTACTTCGGAGAAATATTCAAATTAACGACAACTTCTGGTAGAGTAGGTCCTCAATGTAGAAAAATATTTTAAAAATGTTGAATGAACATAAAGACTGTATTAAGAAAAAAAAACAAAAGGGACATGGAACATAATTCACAGTGTGTTGGGAAAAAATGAATCTTCTTGCAACGAAGATGTCATACCTCTAAGCACAACTTCAATATAGTTGAAGATGCGCATGAGGTAACGGAATTATTTGTTGATCACTTTTGTAAGGCTGCTGAACTAACATTAGCTGATCACTGCGGTCGAAAGCTAACTCTACCCTGTAACATCAGTGTGAATGTTGATGTGATTCACACATTTCAGAATGGATCTATCACAGCAGTCGAAGTAATTGAAATAATTGAAAAGTCATCTGGGATTGGTTAACTCTCTATGAACCAGTCCGACTCACAGGGATACTTTCCTACTCACTTCAAAAAGGCACTTGTAATTACTATGTGAGAAGAAGGAGATATTAGAGAGTTAAATAACTACAGACATATGTCTTTGCTCTCCTCACTGTCGAAGTTGTTCGAGAAAGTAGTAACTAGTAGGATGATGAATTATTTGGAAATGAATAATCTGCTATGTAGTAACCAGCACGGTTTCAGATAAAATCACACGGTATGGAAACAGCATTATATCAACATCTTCATTTTGTATACTCTGTTTTTTGATTTGTCAAAGGCATTTGACATGGTATCTTCCGAGTTTCTAACTATCAAGTTATAAATGCTGGCTTTTCCGAATAATTTATTATTTATTGATTTTGTTGAAATCATGTATGGATGGACGAAATAACGTGAGAAATAACGTTTTCATGTCAAGTGAGTGTGATGTCACATTGAGAGTTCCACAAGGGTCAGTCTTGGGACCCTTACTTTTTGTGTTATGAACTTAATCTAGATCCTAACCTAATATCACAATGTTACAATATTGACTTACCACTAACTCAGAAAATTTCTTTCATTGAATAATAACTCTGACGGACAAGCAGATCTAATCGTCAACGACTTGCCCGAACACGTTACTGATTGCCACATAACTATGTTTGCTGATGACACAACGATTACTTACAGTTGCTAGTCTTGAACCAGATGAGTTATCAGCGAATGTCAGCAGAATCGTTGATACATATATATTCACATCATGGTGTGACAGAATCAACTGATTTTGAATACAACAAAGTCTGTATCAATGAAATTTTACAATTGGAAGGATAATATCCCTGATGAAATATTCCATATTGATGAATTAGTTATGTCGCAAGAGATGAAATTCTTGGGAATATTCCTAAATGAGAGGTTAGACTGGGATCTTCATATTGGGATCACATGTGCAAGAAACTAAGTTCAGCATTATTTGTAATCAAACAAATGAAAACCTGTGTAGCCTGGGAAAGTTTGTTATGCATTTACTTTGCAATGGTCTACTCACACGTTTCGTTCAACATAACGTCATGAGGTTGTGGAAGAGATGTTGGTGAGGTATTTGATGATAATAATAATAATAATATTGTCTTTATTATTTCCAATTGTATGCTATACCATTACATCAAATATACATGAAAAATATTAAAATTAGGAAATAAAGGGCGAAGTTCATTTCCTACAATTCAAGAATTTATAGAAAATGTTTTTCCACTTAACCCCAACAAGAGAGGCTGAGGACTTTTCGTCTCAGAATATTTTTCTCTTTCGATCCCTACAATGGGATGCGCGACTTCTGTGGCACCCAGTATACTTTTCAAATCTCAAATTGGTATCCATCACTATACCTAGATTTTTTGCTTCATCTACAATTGTTAGAAATTCTCCCTGAATATATATATATATATATATATATATATATATATATATATATATATATATATATATAAATTGACTTACCGTTTGCCGGTGATTTTTTGTACCAAATATCAGAACATTTGATTCATCGGAATTGATACATAAACAGTGATCAGTAGCTGCCTCAACGAATCTATTCAAATCTAAATTTACTAGTTCCAGTGCATCATCAGCTATTTCAATCGGGAAACTCTAGTACAGCTGGGTATCATCGGCATATAAATGGGCTTTGGCATAACTGAAGCTTGGACAGAAGTTGACATGTATACAAAGAAAACAATAAAGGACCAAGTATAGAGCCCTGCGGTACTTCAGAGGTAAGGTTTAGGAATTCTGAACAACCTATACATACTTTTTGTTGCCTACCTTTCAAGAACTCACCTATTAATACCAACGCATTGAAGGAAAAACAAGATATTTCAAGATACCGAGCATCAAATTATAATTAATTGTATCAAAGGCTCGGCTGAAATCTAATAAAATTAATATGGTACATTTCTTTTCATCTATCGCTTTTATTATGTCATCGGTAATATGTAGTAGTGCGCCTGTACAGTTACATCCTTTTCGGAATTCCAATTGTACATCAGGTATCAAGGAAAAGCGCTGTGCATAGGCCAAGAATTTTCGACATTGTCGGCAAAATACTGATACCCCTCAAATCCTTCATTTCTGTCGAATTTCGTTTCTTTGGTAACACCTGTACAACCGCCTTCCTCCACATTTCCGGACAGATATTTTCTGTTAAGCATACATTAATTATGTGCGTAATATATGGTACAATGTGGGGACAGCAAAGTCTAATATGCTCTATGTTTATGCCATCTTAACCTTTCGCATTCGTTTTAATTTCAGATATAGTTTTATATACAAATAATTCTATATTTCTTCAAATTTGAAGTTTTCATTATTATTAACAGTATTAATATTATAGAAATTCAATAGATTTTCCTTTGGCTCTTTTTGAGGCATTGAATCCAAAAATTTTTTTCAAGTTTTCAGCAATATCATTGTTTTTATCAGGAATAAACTTATTGGCCTTAAGTGTCCTCCACATTTCCTTTGATGAGGTATTATTAAATTGGAATGTAAAATATGCCTTCTTCTCTCTTTGAATGGCTCTATTAGTATAATTTGTGGGCACAAACGTATTTCAGGACTGATCTTTGATATGGACTATCGTGACAGTTACAAAAAAGAATTCATAATATAGACATTTTCAACTGTTCCTTCGGTATATATTCTCAAATGTGTGAAATTCATTAGTCGAAGCTTGAAATGTTTTGACACCAATGCTTCTTCACATGCTTACCACACAGGTCGTGGTGATCGCTTGAGAATACCGAAGCACAAATCCATAAAATTCAAAAACTCTCCCTACAATGCATTAAGTTTCTACAAAAAGATCTAATAGAATTCAAAATTTTCCGAAATGTTTGAACCTTTTTTTTGTTGTGTTTGTCCTATTGAAATATACTTGATATAGAAGGTTAAGATATGTCATGTTACAATTCATTGACTGTCAATAATATTATGCAAATAGTCAATTGAATTCAAAAACGTATGTAGGTACTTAACACAATCAAGTGAAATTGTCAAACTGTGTGCACGTACCAATTTAAGTGGAGACAGGAGTTTTATATTTCTTCGCGAAATACAAAATTTCTTTCTTCAACTTGACACAATTAACCCCTTCCTATCATACTCGGGAGTACGTTGTGTTACAAGTCACTTCAGTTGTCCGTTGGCTTCTCTGCTGATTCTATTATTATGATTGTTATCATATGAAGAACATTCTGAAACAATTTCATTCCGAATAAGAGGAATACAAGATTTGAAAATATTCGAAGGGTTTCACTGTACCTTCCATTCATCCAATCCACCAAAGTCAGCAAGCTAATAATTTTTCTGGACCACCCAGTCAATCACCCATACGGCTCGCATTAACCGTTATCGTATAAAACAAGGAGCATCAAAAACGTGCTACGGTTATTACACCAAGATCAATTATCTTAATTTTAATTGTTCCAAAAGAAGCAGTTACCACCGTGTCCACATGACTCATTGATATATGGACCAAATTAATTCGCACCGCAAATACAAATGAGCATCGTCGAAGCGGGCTAGCCCTGTATTCCGCGGCAATCACTCACGCTATATGGGTAACAAACATGTTACCAGAGAAGAGTTGCCCATATACAGACATCAATGCCGGATGCTGTTCCAATCACGTAAAATTTCTTATCGTTCACCTTTATGGAATAGTAATGACACCGTTAAAAAGCTACATAATAAGCCATTTCAATTGATATAGTGAATACGAATGTATAAATACGCCGATGTTTTGGAAGTGTTTATTAGTCTGTGATGGAATTCACGTTGATTATTTTGCTGAAAATTGAGTTTTTTAGCGGCCTTGAGAGATGTAAGGAAATTCAATTACATGTAGTTACCAGTTTTGTGCCTTGAGAATCTTGAAAAATAGTATCGGAATTTTCTTGGTTTGATATACCGAGTGGCTTTCGTGGCTTTCGTCGATTTCAAAACGGCTTTTGAGTCAATTGTTCATTCATTTCTGTTGTTCGGAACCTGTATAATTTAGCCACCGTTAGAGTAAAATCGAGTAACCAGTTTTCAAAAATATTTGACGTCTCCACAGGAGTTTTACAGGGTGAAAGCCTCAGCCCATTATTTTTTTTTATTATTCACCTCTGATTTAGAATAATTCTTTCGTGCTAATAGAGCTGGGGTATAAGTATCGACAACACCTCTGAAATTATTATCCTTCTGTATGCTGACGACCTAGTGATACTAGCCAACACGGAAATTGATTTGTCCCTTGAATTAGGTATTCTCGAAAGGTGTGCAGCTGCAAATAATTTAGAAATCAATACCTCGAAATAAAAAATAATGCGTTTTTCCAAATATGGTTTCAAAAGATCTTATAACTACCGTTTTCATGTAAATGGATCAGAGATTCAGATGGTGAACAATTACACTTATTTAGGGGTATCTTTCGTTTCATCATCACTCTTTAGAAAAATGGCTGTTTCTACCGTTTCCGAAGCGAATCAGGCAATAGGATTAATTGTCAGCCTATTAGCCCAGTCGAAAACCAATTCTTGGAAAGCGCGCGTCAAGCTTTATGATGGTATTGTTCTCAGTACATTCTCTTTCTGCTTAGCAGTTTGGGGTGTAAATTACAGTGAAGTTTTGGAAAGAGTTGAAGTCAACTTTTTTAAACTACTTCTCCTGCTCCCCCTTAACACACCAGATTTCCTAGTACGGTTTAAACCGGTTCCGCTCATTTGAAATATTCTGTTTTCAAACATGTACTGAACTGATCAATAAAATTGTTAACTATGAAAATGTCTTCTTAGGCTGCTCGAATTGGGCAGCGACGATATTAGGTACAACTGGAGCAGTATATTAAAGCTCTGGTTCGGGGCGATTGATTGTCTAGAGATATTCAACCAACTGAATTTTCGGTTTAAAAATAAAAGCAAATCACTCAAAAAATTCGCTACCAAATTGCACAATGAAGACCTCATTAACTGTCATTGTCTAGGTATAGTATTTTTCAGCCAATCTGAACACCAAATTGCTCTCCTCAAAAGTATCTCACTTTCCTAATACCTATTCACGTCATCAGCCTAATCGCTCAGATTCGCCTAACGTATAGAAGTCACTGAGACTGGCATTCAAAGGAATGTATACCATTGACTTCAATGAAATTTGCACTATATGCAATACGTATCAGTGTCAAACCATGAACCATTTATTATTCGAATGTCCCATAGCCACCAACTTAGACTTTTCGATTGGAACACCCTGTATATTTAATGTTTTTTAGATTCTTCTGTCAAATAATTTAAGACAGTGTCCCCAAATTTTTATTTTACAATAGAAAACTCAAATTTTCATTTGTTTTTAGCACAGGAAGCCTTGGTCAGGTTAAAATGTATTTTAATTGAAATTGGTAAATCATACTTTTTTCGTCAATAAGAGCAATAGGAAATCCTACAACAGGAATTGGAATTTTCAGAATCCATTTTTAACAAAAAAAAATTGAAATGGTACCCACCTAGAGTGACATTCGATAGATGATTCCACTAATTGCCAAAAATCGTAAGTAATTCCTCCAACACCCAAGTGAAACCCGAGTAATACCCAGAACAAATGCCGCTAATTCCTCTTATACCCAAGGAAAAAGCAATAATCCGAATTTTCGGTTTTTTTGTAAAGTATTATTTTGAAGTTTTTTTTTTCAATTCAATTGTAATTTCAATTAACACTGATATTTCGTGTTATCCGCAAATTCGTGATTCCATGGGACTTTTTTTGGTCTTTCTTGCACGAATCAGTTCCTGTATTATTCCTCGAGTAATACCTCTAATTCTTGACTAATACCACTAATTCCCAATAATTTTCAACTAATACACCTAATTCCCGACTAATACCCATAATCCCCAACTAATTCCTCACTGAAACCTAGTGATACCACTAATACCCAAAGCTTGTACACCAAAATTATCCAGCGGTTTCCCCCTCGGATAATTCAATTACCTATTAATCGATATACATTATGTACTACTTCGTGAAGCTTTTCTTAGGAGATTCAACCGAACTTCGCCCTTTCACCACATCATTATGTATTTTATAATTCATTTAGCCGAATAATTGTTGTGGTGAATATATTATTATTATTACTATTATCCTTGAACGGTAGAGAGCCGTCTAACAAACTAAAATCAACTTGAAAAAATTGGAATTTGGGACTAACAATAATATTCGGCTGGAAAATAAAGAATGATATAATCCATTTAAGGGAAATATACTGAAACACTGAACGTACAGATCAACAAGCGTAAGGATGCCTCTGACATGCGCAAACGATAGGAAGCGTGAGTAGATGTGCGACAAAGATCGACTACTGTTTAATAAGGCAGAGCGATTGAGCTCCTGTCTCACTCCAGGGTTTTGTCTACTGAGCAACCAATTCTCAGAGGCATCCTTACGCTTGTCGATCAGTACAAAATTTCAACAGAACTGTTTCACGCCAATCGAAAAGGCATTTCATTTATCAATAACCAATAATATGTTCAAATTGTTGCCCGTTTTCCCTTACACATAGACTAGTTTTGTTTTTTATGCACCTCATCACATTTATCAATTCGTGAGCAGGAATTTCCAGAAATGCGGGCTCAACTCTGTCTCTCGAATCCTCCAAAGTACCTAGTTGATCTTCTGGAGTATTCTTTGGATTTGATGTGACCCCATAAAAAATTAATAGGGGTTAAATTGGGCGTTCTGGGTAGCCATCTGATTGGACCGTTTGATCTAATCCTTCTCTCCCCATAGGCATCATTAAGATATTCCTGAACAATAATGGCATTACGTGGTGCTAAATCGTTCTGCCGAGAGAACATATTTTCACTGATGTTCTCAGGTGATCATCGATATTATTTTGAATATCGTTCTCTAAGAATTCTAGATTTCTTTGGCCGTCAAAAATAAGTAGTCCTATGATTATTGTCCCAATGATCCCTACCCAGACTTTGAATCTAAATCTTTTTCGAAAAATTACCATCTCTCTTCAACCTAAGATTTTCTTGAGCCCAATACCTAGTATTATTCCTGTTGAACATGCCATTATTGTTAAACCTAGTCATCTAAATAGTGTGATAAATTTAGAGTCTAAACAGTTTCAAATAATTTATTCTTAAACATAAACCCTTACTTCTAATTTATAATATCACAAAAGTACATCACTATAATTTATTTCAACTGATACGCTCTGTCTTCCGCTGTCCTAACTCTCTTCACTGAAAACTGCCTTTCTCCACGCGCACTGCGGTATTTATTCACAAAGGTCGCTTCTCGAGACAGTTTCTAGAAAACTGTCGTCCGTACGATTAGTCGCTTCCAGGTGACTCTGTGGCGTCTGACGTTCCGAAGCGATGATGAGGTGAGATGTCAATGAGGCAACAGGTCCGTCTTCAGAAATATTACAATAGTATCTTTGAGACGACTCATTATTCAAGTCATGATGATGCAAAATCCAATTGCAGTACGTTATTATCAGTTCTGGTTCATTTTCATATAGATGATGATGCAAACTGTATTTATAAGAGGTATTTTTAAAAGGAGAGATCATAGCGTGGTGAAGGTTCACCTGCAGTACACTGATTCCAGATCTCAGTTCTGTGAACTGAACTGATAGGTCTTAATTATTTATTTTATTTATTTATTCAATTGAAGAGGTCACCCAACAGATGCAAAAAGAGCACATCCAATTACAATTCATGTTGTCGTTAGAGAACATAACATTTAATTATAGTACTTATTGGCATGGTAATAAAAAAAATTAAAATATTATATAGAAATGTTGCGTATTCAAAAACAAGCTCTTACCCAATAAATTCTGTGAAATTAGAGAACAAACAATTGATATGTAAGAATAAACTCCTTATTTGACAACAATACCATAGAATGAAATAAATTTTTGTCTCAATTTTCTTTTAAAGTTCGTGAAGTTGTCGCCAAAGATATCAACATCAGAGTCACAAACATCAAGCAAAAGTTCATGCATCTAACTAAGGGAGAATTACAATAATTTGTCGAAGAGGTCGGGGACTAGAATGTTAGTCGATTCCGTGAATTATGACGATTACAATTTAGTGATAATTGCTGCAAGCATAAGTCTGAATCAATGAACTTGTTAACAAGTTTGAATACAAAGGATGAATCATGAAATTCTCTTCTGATGAATAATGGTTCCAATTTATAAATATCAAGATTAGCTTGATATTAGAAATAGTGTCCAAGTCGAAAAAATTTATAATTCAGATTACGAACCAACTTCCTTTGGACATATTCCAATCGTTTAACATATCTATCATAAAAAGGATTCCATAGAACAGTATTGTTCTCGAGAATAGGTCTCACCAGAGTTTTGTCCATTGTTGAGATTGTGTTGTGATCCTGGAAGTCACTAGTATTACGGAGGATAACACCTAAGGCTTTTACAGATTTTCTTACAGTATGTTCTATATGACTTTCAAAGGTGAGCTTCTTGTCTAATATTATACCAAGGTCTTATATTTCATCAGTAACTGCAATCTGCTGATTTTTAATGTACACGTGTTCGTGAGGAGGGTTGATGTTTTTGGAAAATAAAATATGATAGCATTTTTTAGTGTTAATTGATAATCGATTTATAAGACAGTAATCAGAGAAACGATATAGGTCGTCCTGAAACCAAAGATAGTCTGATGGTTGTCTTATTTCTTTATATGCTTTCAAATTATCTGCAAATAATTTTATTTTGGAATTAACAATCATATCCTCAATGTTGCTAACAAAAATACTGAATAAAATTGGACCTAGGTGAGAGCCTTGTGGTACACCCGACTCTATAAGCTTTTCTGTAGATCTGAAACCGTTTAATATGACGTATTGATATCGGAGGTATATGAATTCCAACAAGCTGCCATGGACACCGAAGTTCCTAAGATTAGCAATTAAAGTGGGGTGATGTACTTTATCGAAGGCCTTAGAAAAATCGGTGTACACAACACTTGTTGAGGAAGCCAACCACACATTTGTGGCATCGGTTAGAAGACCTTGTACTCACAAGGCAACAAATGCCACAAATGTGTGGTTGGCTTCCTGTTGTTGACTTACTTTGTTCCTATTTTTACATCCAAGTGTTGTACATCTTCGCACTTGATTTTACCGTACTGAAGAGAGCTTAAGCTCGAAACACGTGTCTACGGTTGCACAACATTTTGAGGGTTATACCCAATAACTTTTTTACTTATATTCTCATATATTGCCCCTCGCTAATTCCATCCTTATATATATATATATATATATATATATATATATATATATATATATCTTGACCAAGAGGGACTAAGTTAGTTAAAACACTTCTCTATTTATAAAATCCATGCTGATGAAACAACTCGTTGGTAACTATTGATTCGAATATTTTTCCAGGTTGACTGAGCAAAGAAATTGGCCTATAATTTGATATATCTGACTTTCTACCGTTTTTGAAAACTGGTATTATTTGTCCAACCAACCAATCAATTTGTCTTCTGCTATTGTGTGTTGCTTTTCTCTTGAGAGGACTCGCTGCTTGGGATGGTTGCTCCCTCCTGGACCTCTTTGGTGCTGGCGTTCTAGGGATATGGTGTTTGGAAACTTTCATGTGAATACAAGTCAAAGCCGCAATTATTATGGCTTCCAAGTCAACGAAACTAAATCACTATCTCGATTTTCGTATACAGAGTGGCCCATTTGAAATCAGGGCACCTCTCTGAAATTTTAAATTATATTTCAATTCAAAAGTATATCTTTCCAATGGATAGAGCATCAACACCTTTAATTCAGTGCTATAAATTCAAAATTGAATTACGAATGTCAAGGCCCAATTCAATATTATTTTATATCCAAAAATTAAAAAAATATAGTAGCAATTGAAGAAAAATTAACTTCGCTACTGAATTTGCCATAATTTCAAATGGATGGCAATCCGTGTTTTCTCTATAAACATGCCGTAGACACAGATTCACAGTGAAACATTTTCAATAGCAGACCTGGAAACTTATATTGCTACTGATTATAAATCACCAGAACGAAAGATGTAAAGAGTTAAATTTATTATAGTCATTGATGATATTCATGTGGCTTAGTAAAATTTCATTCTTAAACATGGTTTTTGTATTATTAGCTTTGAAAAAAAATGAAGTAGGCCTGACATTTCGAATTTTATTTAAAAGTTATATGGAACTATTGACGCTCTTTCCATTGCAAAATCGGTTATATCGAACAACAAATAAAAGATACAGTGGTCACTCTGTAGTGAAGAGTTTTTATTCAAAATACTTTACTTTAAAAAAAAACGTAACGATGAAAAAAACGTATCTCTTCAAGCCAACCAATTCATTTCAGAGCCGGTAAGACATTATAACGTCTACGCAAAACGCAAATTAAACAAGAACAAGAATTTTGAGCTTGAGGCTAAAGGCGTTTTCATTCATTTCCAAATAAAGCAGGGCCATATATGCAATCTACATGATTGAACTGGGAAAGTACAAACATAAAATAATTTCGTATTTCATGATGATTATTTTTTGAATTCATCTGCCATAAAACGGGATTGCAACTAACTTTTCTTCTGTGAAGTAGATCTTTCGATATTGTATAATTAATTTCAGATGAAAAATCCTCGAGATCTGTTTAAGACATCTTATGGAACGGAAATACTCACCTCGAAGATACCAAATCCAAAATATTATTGATTTTGAGTAGGGCCCAGCCGAGAAACAAGGGAAAATATTTTGATAAATTTTAGCCGTCTTCTATATTCCTTCCGTTGGGATATGTTGTTCAGAAAATGGTCAGGAAATTTGGTTGAGGCAGAGTCTGGAAAAAAAATTTGAAAATTTTCCTCCCGAAAATGTCTCGGTCAAAAATCAGCCGGTCTCCTTTATTCTCACTTTTTAGTTCACTAGTTTCGTCTTGGCCCTTAGATAGCTAAAATCGAGGTGGAAGGAATTTTTATCACGGCCGGGTCACACGAGGGGGCCAAAGGGGGCACTCGAAAAATTTGCCGAACCGGCTATGTTCAAAAACTGGAAAAATGGACTTGGAATGAATTATGATAAAGCTCTTAAACTTTAGGTGACCAAAAAAAGCAACTCCTCATGGGAAGGAGTTTTCGTCCAGTTTTTTTCGTATTTATTAATATTTGAAAACCAAAAAGCTATAGTCTATAGTGGGAGTCATCTTCTGCGGGCACCTGGTATGCCGGGTGTCCCACATTTTATGTGACAGGCAATATCTGGTTTGTTGAAAGAGATACACAAAAATGTTTCATACAAAAGTTTTAGGAGTTCATGAGAGCTATATTTTGATATAATTTTTAAATATACAGGGTGTTTGTTGTAGGTGCTACAGACCAAAATAGTATTTTTTTAAATAGAACGCCCTGTATATTATCACATATTCAGATTCTACGTTGTATTCTGATATCATTTCACGTTTAGTTTTTGAAACTCGGTTACGGCATTGTTGAGTTATTGCTTAAAATGTAAAGTATTGGGAAGGACTATTATTTTTTAAAATATCTAATACAATTATTCTCTCTGCATCAGATCACATGAAAATTTTGGGTGTTCGAAGTAATGGTTTCAATTTTGAGTTGTGGAATTCAGTCAGGAATCATTTTGAATATGAAACAATTGCGAAATTGAAAGAGGTGTATTCGAAAACAAATCGTTAATAACAATGTAAATAATATAACTTGATATACGTCTGAGCAACGTCTGAGCAACGTCTGATCATGGTATTCTATATAACATGGTCATACATTGAATCCTGCCATTTGATAGGATTTTGTATTTTCTATTCTTTATTGTGATTTAAACTGTTATAGATATTCCTATCAATAAAATCTATTATTATTATTATTATTATAAATCATTTCATAAGAATGGTAGGTCATAAAAATTGTTCAAAGTGACGCCCATTAGATATTATACAGGCTTCGAAACGTCGAATCACTTCTCTCGTACAAGTCGCTCTTATAATATTAGGCGTAATATCACTGCACGCTAGTCGAATTTTCATTTTCAGATCATCCACATTCAAAGTGGGAGTAGTGAAAACAATATCTTTTAAATAACCCCATAGGAAAAAATCAAGCGGTGCCGGCGAGCCGGCCACTGAATTGGACCCTTATTACCAATCCATCTATTTGGGTACGTTCTATCCAGATATTCAGTAACAACCTGTGAATTGTGAGGAGGAGCACCATGTTGTTGCCTCCAAATTCCTTGTCGTTCTGCTATGGGAATATCTTCCATCAACTGGATCAAATCATTTTCTAGAAAATGTAAATATCGCAATCCAATGAGATTTTCATTGAAAAAGTAAGGTCCTATGATGCGGCCATTGAACAATCCACACCATACATTAATACCCCAAGTAGCTTGAAAATTACTTTCGCGGACCCAGTGGGGATTTTCTTGAGACCAATAGTAACTGTTATGTCGATTCACAACTCCATTATTGTGGAATCGCGATTCATCGCTCCACAAAATTTAACTGAATATGTTAGTATTTTCATGAAATATTACCTGAATACAAGCAATTAATTCAAGTCATCGTTCAAAGTCCGTGGGTGTCAAATCTTGTACCAACTGATTTTTGAATGGGTGGTATTTATTTTCTTTCAGAATTCTCTGTACATTAGATTTACTCACACCGACTTCTTCTGCAAGAGTTCGGATAGAAACATGTGGATGAATAATGATATGAGCCAACATTGATCTCTAAATCTTCAGTTCTAACAGATCTCGTATGATGACGATGCTTTATAGTAGAAGGACGGAATGGGTCTGTCTGGAAAACGTTCTTGACAGACGTTGTGCTTGACGGCAGTTTTTCTGACATTCCCCAAAAATTAATAACATATCAATGCAAAAACTTGGACTAAACGCGAAAGGCATACTGGAGTTTTCACACAAAGAACACAGTTACTGTTTTGCAAAGATTCACCGATTCGAACTGGACAGTAGATACAATTCAACATTTGTTACTATGGCATCAACAAGCATAAGCTACTTGATGAAATTGTGCAATATAAAGCAATTCACCCTCAAGTTAGTCACATTCTCAAGAATTTCAACTGATATCGATATCGTATCGTAGAGGTGAGAATAATGGTTTGTATTCAGTAGTAGTCTAGTTCAATTTAATAAGAGATATAGACTGGATTCGTGCACGAGTAAATAAGTTTTTTTGAAACCTTATATTTAAGGAAAAGTGCAATAACTCAACAACGCCGTTACCGAATTTCAAAAACCAAATATGAAATGATATCAGAATTTAACGTGGCATCTGAATATGCAATGATATACAGGGTGTTCTATTTTAAAAAATGGAATTTTGATCTGTAGCACCTACACCAAACACCCTGTATATTTGAAAATTATATCAAAATATAGCTCTCATGAACTCATAAAACTTTTGTGAAAAACATTTTTGTATATCTCCTCCAACAAACCAGATATTGCCTGTCACATAAAATTTGGGGCACTCGGTATATTGTTGCTGATGATCGACAGATAGACATAATTTAATACCAGTGCTGAGATAGAGACAGAACAAAATTATTGTAATCCAATTCACCATAATTAAATAAATAGCATTGAGATTAAACCATATCAATTAACTTTCCAGATTTCACTTCAACGGTTCCATAAAATTTCAGGTTCTTCCCCTCCAACATGGAACTATATATTCATATCGTTAGTCTGAAAACAATTTTTATTAATTATAGAAGCGGAAAGCTGACACTTAAATTTAAATTAAACTTCGTTGTGGCAGGACTGGATCAATTTGATAAAGGCTCTCGTGAAATATAGTGCCTGGCAGAGGAGAGATTTATTGGAATTTAAAATTAGAACTCTCTCTTTATAATTCCACGGGATCGGGAAAGGACATTGTTTTCAATGTGCGTTTGTGCTCAATGGAAGTGGAGCTTCAATAATTCAGTGATTAATTACCAGCTTTGCATCACTTGATATAATCGAACTGAACTGATTACTCATCAGAAGTTTCTATGGACATTCACAGTGATATGTTCATATTGTTACTAAGGTTCTAGAAATATTTACAAACCTTCGATGAATTTGATGGAAACAACTAGATCAAAGGTCGAATACTCTTTTTCTCCATTTTTCAATCACTTATATTTTGATATATGAGCGATTCATTTGTGTAATAACTGTTAAATTATTAGTTGAGTAGTAGTTTAGTAATTGATAGTTAAGGTCGCCAATAAATATAGTTTGGAAAACTAATCCAATAGAGGAGCCACCATGCTTTTCATTCCATATTCATCCAAGTCTCCCACCGTCCCAGGACACCGAGGAATTGCAGGCAACGAAAAAGCAGATGAACTAGCAAGAGAAGGTTCAGCAAATCTCCCAAATCAAGGGCAGACCCAAGGGGTACCGAAGTGTACAGTAAGAGCGTCTGTAAGAGATTGGATTGGGAACAGTCACAAAAATTACTGGGAAAGCATCCCAGGAAACAAACACGGGAAATAATATATTAAAGGACCGTGCCATAAAAGAGCGGCAGACCTGTTAACGATGAACAGGAGCCAGCTGAGAACCGTTATGGGACTCCTGCACCAATGAAGGAGTACCTCAACAAATTGGATTGTACAATGGAGACCTGACCTGCAGACTATGCGGTAGGGATCCAGAGACAGTGACACACAAACTGTGCTATTGCGAGGCACTAGACCGCAAAAGACAAGCAATCTTCGGGCAGCCATCTGGCGATCCAGAACTATACAGCTCGCACCCGGTAAAGGACTTGTACAAACTCGTACAAGGCACGAAATTACTGGATTGGGTACTGAGACAGTGAACATCATAGGCATGATACAATGGGCCAATAGGCCTAAGTGTCACCGGGGGCAACAACCTGACGGGCCTAGAGGTGGAGGTTTTAGTGAATAACCCTGTGAATCAGTGGGGTCTCACAGTAGGTCTAGAGTCTTGAGCCTGAAGCTCCTTTCTTCTCTAAAAAAGATTTCCTCCACCTCATCACAAAAAAAGTCTCCCACCGTGCAAATGAAAAATTATAGTAAAAACTAATTTCTATTACGAGGGAACTGGCTGGAGAGCGCTGTTGCCGATGAAGTCACCAAATTAGTATAGAGATTCGTAGTTATATTAGAGCACGTGGCATCGTGCCAGTTGGGTTGTCCTGGAATGACGTGAATCTTTATTGGATCTTGCATTTCGATATTCTTCTACTGAATATTTTGAAAATTTCGCATGGTCAACCAGGCATATAACTATTAGTTTTGAATCCTTGGTGCAGTTGGATTTATGTGGGTTCATATGCATTTTGAATGCCAGAGTAATTTGAAATACATTATTTGATGGCCATATTCAGAAGAAAGATTTTTGATAGTTATATATTTTGAAAATTTCGGAAGGTAAAGAGATCGAGATTGTGAAAAAACGGATTAACAAAAATCGAAAAAATGTATATGGTTGAAAAGAGAATTGAATTATCTTTTCAACGATGTGCCATGCCATTTAGGTTTTTTTTTCGGAGTGGGGGCTTAAAAGCCACACTATATACTTCTTCATATCGAATGACCGTCATTTGTGTTTTGTGTCAGGAATTTTTTGAATCAAAGTCCTGCCAGAGTTGCCAAAATTAACTTACACAACAAAATTATATTCACGATATTTCGATAAACAAATTATAGTTTTAAGACCTCAGAAAAACTGAAATTCCACTTAGGGTCGGAATATCTTTTATGATACAGTGGCGGCGGATTGATTTTTTTCATGGTATAGTAAATATTTATAATTACTAATCTTATAAGAATGCATGTGTTTAAAAATAAAAATTGTTGTGTGAAGCAGAAGTTCCTTCTCTATATTCGGTAAATGAAACGACCTAGTTCAACTCAAAAACATATTTATAATGCAAGGGCTTCCGGTAGAAACAGGACTGCCAGACTTGAACTGAGCCCTTAATTGCGCCCGATACGATTTTTTTGAGGAGAACTAAATTTCAAAGCAAAAACCCGATGGAAATAAATAATCATTCTATCAACATATATTAAAATTATTTTCACTCTAAGAAAGGAAACATCAACAATATTCCTATCAATATTACTCACTTTCAAAAACACATTTTTTCACACAAATCAAAAAGCGAGATAGAGTGACTAATCATCCTGAGAATTTTCACTTTCAGAATTTGAGTCGTTCTTAACGTTAATAATTATCGGATTGATCGGTGGAAGGATAGGGTCATATGCATAAAGTTGAGTGGACTCTCAGAAGTAGCGACTCTATACTGTAACTACTCCTCTTAGTGAGCGCGAACTCCGTTTGCATACTCGGGTCTAAATGAATCAGTCTAGTGGGCACTCTGATTTTGCAGGTTTCGACTTGTCTTTCGTGGTCTTCCTGAAGTCGCATAAATCCTCGTAATTCAGACATTTAAAATGTTTACGTCGGTTGTGTATGTTTGATAAGTTGATTACAAGATGTCGAGCTGTTCTGGAGAGGATTCTTCTGAAAGTCAAACCGTATTTGTGAAGATAATTAAACACTATCCTGTTCTGTCTGTTAGAGAAATCTAACATTCTGGAAGTAAAAAGAAACGACGTAAATCGGTTGGGGAAATAAAAGAAAAGTGAGAAGCTGAATTAGGAGTATAATGAAGGGCAGATTTGTAAGAAGATTCCAAACATAAAAACCAGACTGAAAACGAATACTGGCAAAAATCGAACAGGAAATAAACTAATAAAATTAAAAGAATGGGAGCAAGAGCTGTTTAATTTTTTGCAAGGAGAATCAAATCCTACTATTGCTCGATTACAAGGTCAGTATAGGAATATAAGTATAGTCTACAGTAAGGAAAATTGGACTTTTCTTGTCACTTATTTTTAGCATTCTGTAAATTTTCATGTGAGGATGGAAATTTGATCAAAAATTTTATTTCTGCACAATACGTGCTAGGTATGACGTTGTTAAAGGTTCGGAATACCGTCGATAGGTTGTTACCAATATCTTCTGCTACTAACGTAAAAAATCCTCATTCTTTCTTCATTACTCAAGGCTCAGTCCCTACATTCTTCAGTATCTTCAAGAAAATAGTTAGTTATCCACTGAACATTTACTCTGCTAAACCGATTCAAGGCACGATACTCTACTTCTTTTGATTCCCTACGAACCTTAAACACCTTGGTAGGATGATAAATTGGCACAAATTCAGCCATCGCGTACAGGCATCTACTTCTGATGAAGCTGAGTCTGCTACTAAAAAGCCTCGCATTTTTGAAGTAGATACTTAATGGACGGAGTTGACGCTCGCATTTATGCATATACAAATGAAAGTCGGTACTCAAGGAGTGAGGACATCCTCACAGAAAAAGAAGACACTCACACCTACACCTACATTTCTATGCATATCAAATGGAGTAGCTTCTTTGAAAATGTTAGTAAAAAGTAGCCGCTCAACTTTATGTATCTGACCCATTGTATACATTTTCTTTGTCTATCACATGAGATACACAGTTCTTCCACATATCACTTCCAGCCATTCCATTTACCACTGTTCTGATATTATTCAATACAGATCCACTCAATTCTGGCGATTCATTTAATTTTCTCAGTTCTCCCTTAATAGCAGCCGAAATCATCTCAATGGGGTTGAAAATGCAGTAATATGGCGGCCGACTTTGAACAACTTGACCATGTACCTCAAAAATTTCAACAATTACATATTCCTTCCCGAAATTTTCTTTCTTAATCAATTCCAATATTATTTTCTTCCTGTTATTATGGGAACGTCTCTAAAATGAGCATCAAAATCTTCTGTTTCCACTAAGTTAACATCGAAAGTTCTCCAGAATTCTTTTCCGAACAGATAATATAATCAAAACAACTTAATAACGATATAGGTAAATATGCGTCTCTACCTAGCTGCACCGCACTGTCTCGCAAATAAAAGCTAATTCGAGTACAGTGGCATGTCAAAAACTTTCGGTGTTTGACCAATTAGAATTTGACAGCAACAAATCAAATGATTTCGTTCTTCATTTTGCCCTCCCTTTTCATGTGACAGAAGATATCTTGTCCACGTGGACTGCAATCGAGTTGAGACAAGGAGCGGTTAGAGAATAACGTGTTATTTATGCCTATGCAAATTTTCAGAGGCAATTTGTATATTGATATAACCTCGTATGATCGCTTGGTTGTGTGCTGTCTCAATTGAGTTCGTATAGACTATACCATAAAAACTGTACCGTTCGTTCTGCAGGCTTGGAACACATACTAAATTGTTGCTTATGGTCTACTCCATTCCATTTCTAATTCTTCAGTTCACGTGTACTATATTCTCCAGTAATAAATATCATAACTTCAAAATGAAACTACATCCTCCTATTTTCTGAAGGAATTATGGAATTAAACTCATAGTTGTTTATGTTGAGGTTGTTTCTCATTCATCTAGGACATTGAAAGTCATAAGCGAAAAGGTAGAACAAAGCTTTGACGGCATCTTCACCACGAGCTGGTTTACTCCACTTGCTGAAGTAATCGAAATCCTCTCGTTACTTTCTCACCGCCTCATAGTTGAGTCAATGGAGCATTTTATGTAAAAACTGTTTTAGGGTGAATGAATTCTTACGAAACTTTATAGGAACACTGTATTCGCCCCTCAGATTGAGGTTGACAAAATTACTTTTTGTGCTGTAGATAACATCAGGGATAATTTATATGCATACCTTCCTGTTTTAAGTGCAGTCGCAATGCAATTTTCAATTACCTTTTTTCATCAAGTGAAGATACGTAATCATATAATATCTCAGGTATGAAATGAAAGTAAATAAATTGAAAGTAAATAAGGGTTTTCATTTTAATCTTTCAAATAATATAGACCAACTTAATGCAAATCTACAGCAAAAGAGATACATAGAAGTGAGAAAATGGAACTCAACAAACCACAGAAGTATTTGATTTTCAAGATTTTTTTCCAGGCTATTCCAAACCCGAAAAATTAATTGAAAAATAGAAACACGTGCCTTCAAATATTCTCTTTCAGATGACACCACAAAAAAGACTCATGAAACGAACCTATAACATGCAATTAGATGGCCTATTAGACGTATCTGGAGAACGAAAACAGATATATTTTCCAAATTTTGTTAACTATCGAAAAGTGCTGCGCGATCTAGCCTTCAAAAATATTTTCTTTTCCGCTTTGATGACACATCTACATTTTATTGACATCAACTTGGATATTTCGAATGAAACACCCTATATATTATATCAATTTTGAATTCTGCTTTAAAATAAAAATAACTTTTGTGTAGCATTTCATATACGTATCTCTCACCGTTCTTTAGCCATTAATTATTTTGTATTTTTTCATGACCATAACAAGATGAAGGAAAAATGTAATATCGCTTGACTCAACTACTACAGTATCTGAAAAATACGTCCCTTCCGTATCTTTGGTCAACGACTATAACACATTTTTTTCAAATGGAACACCCTGTACATTATCTAATTTTCGAATCCAAATTACCAGTTTGAACAAGTTTTGTTGACTACGTCCTATACCTATCTCCTACCGTTTATGAGATATTGATGATTTTTTGATTTTTGACGTCTGTGTACAAAATATCACGAATAAAATTTGGTGGAAAAATTTATCAAATAACAAATATGAGATTCATCTTTTTTCAAAAAAGTTTGATGAAATACATGAACTTTCCTTCATACTGGGTGTAGGACAAACATGATTATTTTGACAGTTTGAAGAATGCAAAATGAAATTGATTAAATTCTTTCGACACAAGAGATAATATTACAAAATTTAATCAACAATTAAATATACTGAAAAAACAAAAACCGTGTATCTCAGGGGCTTGAAATGCTGACCATTCACCTGTAAACATTGATGGATCGACGTTATTACATGATCAGTATGTGGACTTCCGACGGGTCGATTTTTCCGAACGCACATCTTACCCTGTTTTCCAGTACCTGTTTTGTATTCACAGGAGCTCTATACACCTCTTCTTATATTTTTCTACAGAGGTAAAAATCTAGGGGAGTGAGATCTGGTGACCACGGTGGCCAAATCCAAGGACCCAAACGTCGTATCCAACTATCTTTGAACAAATTAGTGAGTACTCTACTCACTTCACGTGTAAAATTTCCAGGAGCCCATCCAACTGATACCAATAATTATAATATAAGTTCAGAGGTAATTTGTCCAGGAATTCATCAACTTTTGTGATAATTCAAATATTTTTCGGAATTAAACTTTTTTTCATAAACGCAAATTGAAAATTCATCATCCATAAGCGTACAAAACACATCAAAACAAAATTTTCAATAAATTTCCCTTTCTCTGATAAAATGAGAGTTTTCTGATGCCCAGAAATGATTATTCAGATGATTGAATATTTCCTCACGCGAGAATTGTGATTCATCGGTCCAAAAAATTTTTTTCAAAAAGCTGGGATTTTCGAATGTCCATGTTAGTAACATTTCGCTCGTTCTACACGTTTTGGTGGGATCATCTCTACATAAAATATCCCAAAACATTGATTTCATTTTCCATATCACCAGTCACCGGAATCAGTCTATTTCTCGGGGTATGAACTTTTCTGAAGTTCAGATAATTGAATCTCAATATTAATTCTGGATTTCGCTAATGAATTTCAAGAAGAAAAATAGTGTGTCATCTGCTTTTCCTTCGATTTCAAAAACAAAAGAATGAACTTAACAATAACATGTTTAAATATTCTGACTGTCATACAAGAGTAGTAAAATTGGAAAATAATAATTATTCAAACTCTGATTTTTTTTTTATATTCATGGTTCAATAAAGTCATATTAAGAACCTGTAGAAGATTTAATGAGTTACATCCAAATTTACCGGTAATGAACAAACGAAAATTCATAATCAATGTTTTGGCGAAGGTTCATGAATTTCATCACACCTCTTTCAAAAAAGCTCTTATTTGTTATTTGATGGATTTTTCACCAAATTTTATACTTGAAATTTTATAATTGCATATTCGTTAAAAATTATAGAAAAATCAATATCTCAAAAACGTAGGAGTTAGGTATAGGACATAGTCAATAAAACTTATTTAAATTGGTTAGTGGAATTCGAAAATTAGATATTATACAGGAAGTTGCAAATGAAAAATATTAGTTTTGGTCGTTTATCAACTATACGAACGGAGATGTATTTTTCAGATACTCTGTATGAAATGAAAACCACCATACCTTATGTGAACGATGCCAGAATTTTAGTTTTGTATATTATTTGAGTCATGCGATATTAAATTTTTTTCTTCAACTTTTTTTGGTCATAAAAAAATACAAAATGATTAATATTTATAGAACGATGAGAGATAGATGTAGGACATGCATGCTTCACAAAAGTGATTTCGATTTCAAATCAGAAATCAAATTTGATTTAATCTATGGGGTTCCATTTGATGTCTATAAAATGTAGATGTGCCAACAATGCGGAAATGAAATCAGCACTCTATGATAGTTACCAAAATTTGAGAAACATATCTTTTTTGGTTCTCCAGATATGTCTAATAAGCCATCAAATTTGGAATACCCTGTATACAAGTTCATCATCTGATAAACCCTGGCTTAACAGAAACTGCTCCAGAGATGTCGCCTTCAAACATGCAGCATACCATCGATGGTATAAAAAACAGAGCCCTGAGACCAGATCAAAATATGTTGAAGCATTTGTGAAGAGATGCCTGTGATGCGGTCTGTCTACCTATTCTAAAACGATGAATGATGGAGATGCATTCATGAAAAACTCATGAGAAGCAATTCGCAGATTCCTTATCTGTTCTGAAAGAGTTCAACTATCAACTTTTAAGTAAAATCCGTACATATTCCAAATGGCAACCTGCTGAATACAAATTTTCCATTTCCCGTGGATGGAATAGAGGCAGATATAGGACTGGATCAACTAGATCAACTGCGATCAAAAAAGAGACCTAGATTATATATTTTTCGCATGTTTCATGTTGAATATGAGCGAAATGCGAATGTAAGAAAAAATATCGATTGAAGTTGAAATAGCACTCACCAAATCCTTCCAGAGAGTAGTTAATGAGGTGGTAACTTCTTCCGACTCGAGTGTGAACTGTTAATGCGATTTGCAAGCGGCAAGCGGATGATAAGTTTTCTAAATGTCAGTCTGACATTAGTATCCAAATTAAGTGATGCCGATCTGTCACTTCATTAATAAACAAACTCCGCATGCTCCATAAAATGTGCATACTTCAACTCAAAATACGCGTAAAATAGATATAATTTTGACAATAAAATTAGCGACTAAATAAGTGTAATCTTTGCTGGATAAGGGCCAATTCCATAGGTTCCCGTTAAGCTTCAGATTGATTAACTGATGGTTAGAATGTGAACCTTCACAACACAATATAAAGAATGTCATTTACAGTCTAAACTATCAGTTAGTTATCTGGAGTTTAACTGGAACCGGTGGAACTTGTCCTAAAACACCTATATTAACCCTTTACGGTCTAATTATATTTCCATAGCTTGTTTTCCTGTCGGGGCTACCGCGACAAAGGACCGCAAAGGGTTAAGATTTTACTAACTTATATGAATTAGTGGAGTAGACTGAACACTTCAAGTATTCTGATCAGTCGACTGAATGAATGAATTATAAGACAAACTTCGTATTTCAAGTATGCCAAATCTTTTCAAGGTTATGTTGATCCTAGCCTTCAACAGCTCAAATTTGATAATATTCCTAAACAAAATAAATATCAAGTAGTTATAGTAGGTTTCACAATTGATTTCGAGGTAGCAGACCTATCCTCATGTTGCAAATACCTATCCAATTTGTGGTCTCTTAGTTGCGTCTCTTGGAAAAAAGTCATCCCGATGGACCCCTGAACGCGAAGTGACTGTTTCTGTTGTTCTGTTTCAAATTCCCATCTTTTGTATTTTTGTAGGTAATGTCAAAACCATAAAACACTACTCCTCAAATCCCCCTAATTTTTTGTAGTGTAATTTCTTTTCACAGAAGTATATAAATATCAACCGAATATCAATAACAATGATTAATTATCCAAGGCGATATCAGATACCAATTCTCCTCACTTTTACCCCCATGATTACCTATGTGAAGCCACGTCAAATACTGGACTGAATTCATTTATGAACCTCAAAAGTAATTTTTCATTTCCTAGGGGTGGTTTCCACTCTAGCGGCGAGACAACTCAACCTTTTTAACCTTGATCTGGCGTGTCAATTATTTCTGAAGAATAGTTGCGTTTTCCTTTTTTCAGCTTCATCGAAAGGATTATCAACCTATTTCCTCCATGCCGACGACAATAATTTTCTCCTAATGTGGTCGACGTGTATCGACAAGGTCACTTCGATTTTATGATAAAGTGTCAGACCGTTCACCCCAATTACGTAGCGGGATCAAGCGTGAGCTCCTAATGGAAAGTCAGGATATATTTTTATTAAAACTTTATGGGCCTTAGTTACAGATTGAGGCCGTAAAATAGGGTTATTCCGTTGGGATGTAGTTAGAAATATGAGAAAGTGGAGGAATAATACACCTAATTTGATTTTGAGACGCCTCATCGAGAGCTCGTTTGTTCGGGCATCAAGGTCGTGACCTTGAACTCGGTTGATGGAAAAATACTCCCTTCGTGAAATATAAAACAGTGTCGATTTAAGTCATTACCTTTTGATGTCGGCTTCTAAAGTTTCCGGCTCTTCTGCCAACACGGAAAAGTTATTTGACTCTAATGATATCTCGATGAAGGGAAACTTTCGTACAAATATAAATGCTGTTTTTGTTCTTCAGAGTATGGAAAGCTTTCACAAAGTTGACATTATACACCTTATAGTTCCTATGATTTACTAATATTTTTGAAAACAAGCTTTTGTTCTTAAAGTATTGAACTGAATAGTAAAAATTAATGTACGAAAGTATGAAAAACTGAACACTTTCAAAAATTCAAACGTTTTCTTGAAAGCTTGAGGCGTGAAACGTCATTAGACTCGAAATAAAGCCTAGAGCTTTTGTGAAAATATTTAAAATTTTAAAAGTTTAATTTTTACTACGACATTTGAGAGTAGTATGCTACAGTTCTCGCTGTGAACCCAAATTCTATACTTGACGTTTTAGACCCACAGTTACTTTGTACGAAATTATCGAAAAAAAAAATTGTTTTCGATCTCTCTTTAGCTCCGTCCGCCCGTCTATCAAACCTTTATATTTTGTTTGATTTTTTTTGCGATCGAGCTACCCGAAAAATGTTTAAGGGGTTTTTCATATTTACTTTAATAGCGGTTCAGGAATTGGAATTGAATTTTTTCCTCCATATTCCTTGGAAGTATTCAACAAAATCCTTTTCAGGGGTGTGTAGTATTAGAGAAGGATCGGAAAATGCTAACGGTTTTTCCGGTAGATTTTCCGAAAAGTGATAAATTCAAAAATACCCCAAACCGATTATGGAAACAAAATTTAAAAAAATGAGATGGGTAGACCAAAATATATGCAGACAATTTTACACGAAAATAATCGGAAAACTGGGAAAACTTGAGAAAACTGAAAGTCAAATTTTATATTTTGGAAAATAAGAAATATCTCGGAAACTGTTGATATTATTCCAATTTACCAAGATGAATTTTTTAACAACTTCATAACACTGAAATTAACAAGCCTCACTGATTTTCTCCAACTCCATCGAAAAGTAGAAGAAAAATGAAAAAATTGCAAAAAATTTAAAATCAAAAACTCGAAAATAAAAACAAGGTATGGAAAAAAATCATATAAACAGTTTTTTTGCCCTTGGACTGATCTACAAAAAGTGGATGGAAAGTTTTTTCATATTTTGGAAAATTATAATTTTTTTATAAAAACTCAAAAAGAGGCGACATATTTTTAAATTTCACAAGAAACCGTTGTTGTTGTAAATCTACAAAAATTGTTTAACCGTTTTTTCCGTAATTTTAATAGTCCGCGAGATATTTAACAGAAACGACAAATTATGGACTAAACGAGATTTGGAAAAAATGTTGATGAACCATTTTATTGTTCTCAAATGCATCACAAAATGTTTCCGCAAACTTTTTTTATTTCTTGAAAAATAAACAGAATATTGAATTTTACTTATAAAAAAGATCGTTACTGATTTCACAGGATAGCGTTTTCGAACGCCTTTTAAAAACCTACAAAAAATGTAAGTGAATTTTTCGTTTTTTTTGTCGGTAGTTCGGGTAATATTTCTGAAAAAACGAAAAATTAAGGAATTTCACCATTTTTCTAAACGAAGCGAGGTATCAAATAAATCTATTATTATCTACTATTGTCTTCGAAGATGTCCACACAAAGTTCCTATGAAATTTTTTCATATCTTGGAAAGTGAATA
The DNA here is from genome assembly GCA_944452925.2 of Chrysolina oricalcia. Taxonomy (NCBI): domain Eukaryota; kingdom Metazoa; phylum Arthropoda; class Insecta; order Coleoptera; family Chrysomelidae; genus Chrysolina; species Chrysolina oricalcia. Next base: position 23,762,699 of record OX101808.2, read on the forward strand.
CCTACGTTTTCTAGTGATTTCAAAAGGAAATCATGGCTTACCGTGGCAAATGCTTTTGAAAGATCTGAAAATATACAGAGAGATGGTAAGCCATTATCTAGGGTGCGGAACATTTGGGTGGTAAGTTGTGGAATGGCATCCTGGGCAGCCACACCTTCTATAAAACCAAATTGATTTCTAGAGATGACTTTATATTTGTGGAAAAATTTACACAGGCACAAAGGTGCCTTTTTTATTTGAACTTCAGAGCAGTATATATGGAAAGTTGTGCGGAGAACAATGTTTAGAGGCAGCTAAAAATCCTATCCGACTCTTTGTATGTCCCCTGATGTCCAATACTGCTCTAACAAGTGTTCCGGGGATTTTCTTGTATGGAAATTATACTCCTTATGGTAATGTCCGTATTAGTACATCCATTAGTATTCCTGTTAGTAATTATTGTCAGTACATAGCTGGCTGGTGTAAACTCTAATTGCACCGACAGACCTTTACTGCAATTGATTAAACAGCAAGAAAAGTATCAATTTTTATCACGTACCAACTTGAGTCTTGATAGAAAAGTGACATTGATGACCATATTACCAGCGTTGCCAATGGAAATACTGTAAGGCGTGAGTCACAGTTTGGGAATATTACTTGCTAATTACTGGAAATCCTCGAATTTTTTTAATGTACTGAATTAATGTACTACTGAATTTATAGGATTAATTTTGTTTTGAGGTTTAGACAAGGTTTACATATTCCCGGACTACTCCTTATATGTAAACCATGGTATACTTTGGAGATGTAAGTTGATTTTCAGAATGTGTAAATTGAAATTCAGAATTTTGAATGGAAATTCAGAATATGTGAATTGATTTTTAGAAAGAGCATCTTGTAAATCAGATATGGCAACGTGTAAATCATGTACATAGAAAACTTATGAACACGGTGGATATTGTTAGTCCATAAGTTGAAACGACAGTGGGTAATTATGAGCGCAACAATTTTACAACAAGAACAAACAGAAAATTCTCCCTATCTATGCCTATATGCATACCAAACTTTTCACAATTATGTATATAATAAATTGAGTATTGAGTAAGTTCTTTTCTCATCCAGTGAGGTTTTTTGAGACAATTTTGACGATTAGCATGACCTTGAGGTGTAAAGGTGCACTCATCGGAAAACAAAACATGTTCTAATTGGATCACATTGTTACCTGACATTGTCATCATTTGTTCACAAAAATAAATTCTCCTATCAAAATCGTCTTCCATAAGGTCCTAAGTTGGTATAATTTCATAGGGATGCATTTAATTTTCTTTAAATCGAAAAATCGATGAATGGCTAACATCGAATATTGGGGCTGCCGGTCAACTAGACGTATGTGGGTTTTCCTCAAACTCAAGCAGAATATCCAATTTGGTATCAATACCTGCTTGCATTGGCAGCTGCTTTTATTATCTGCCTGACATGTCCAAGCACCCGAAACCGCTTCCCTATTTAACAAATTGTTGCTTGGGACCGTGTGTTTCTCCATACCATAACCAATCATCTGTAGAATTGTTATTTTGTGCATTTCTGTAAAATGAACCATTTTTCTGGAAGTTAACGAAATTCGAATGACTATAACATTGACAACTACTGTCATGCAGTCAGACAATAATTTGCCAAGGCCGGGCGTTTTACACAAAAGTAAAGAACATTTTTTGTGGGTTTTTTATTTCATAAAAACGATCGCTGAAATGGTTTTTGCTTACTTCCTCATCATCGAGACCTAACTGGGAAATAAGTGCTGAGTGGGTTGTAACGAATTTCTTTAATCAAATGATTTTCTATTTTTAATGTTTATTTTTGCGAAAAATCTGACGTAGTTGAAGATTGTTTGAAGAATCCAAAAATTGATAAAAAAAAACAGGGTGCTGCAGTTGAAATAATAAAGTTTGTATTGGTCGCTGTTAAATGTCTCACCCTGTATAGAAAGTTTTTGTTGAAAAAATGTGCTACTAAAAATACCAATCACGTGTCCGAGCGTTTTTTCGAACACGCCCCCGTTTAATTAATCATTATCGAATTTATTCCATTTGGCTGATACACACTGTATAATGTTATATCGAATCACAAGTGGAAAATGAATGGATTAAAAAATAACTTGGCTATAGCCTTGAAATTACCTAGGTATACGGTACAGTCGCCTTCTTTACTGTCCCCTCTTTTTATTTCGTTTCTTTGTCCCTTTCAGGAAAAATGTCATTTTCGAACTGCTAGAAGACAAACCAAACACGTTACCGATTACACGTATTTTATAAAATGGAACCTTGCTCATATTTCGCAGCTTTGCAACGATTTATAATCTCGTCAACGACGTGTTATTTTTTAACCACTGAATTCATCTAAAATTCGAGACCCTTTACTCAAATGATTGGTGACATCATTGCGTATTCATCCCGTGTAGGCACTAAACGCTTTTTCTATCAGAGGCCTCTCTGTTTAGTTCCACTGAACTGGTCACATGGCAGCCTTTACAGCGTATTTATTCATCAACACTACTGGCGAGGGTGGCAGCATACTTTCAGATTTAATTAAAGTTAATAACTTACCACCTTGTCGTTGGGAGTTAGAGAGATTGATTCAGTAACAATTCGGGAATGATGACGTTGCTCGTGATGCTACGCAATTACAACCAGAATTCTATAGCAACCGGTTCTCAAACTATGTCTGGTACCTGTTAAATAATCATAATTAGGTACCTATTGAAGTCTTTTTTATATTGTCGTTTAAAATAGGTGATTTTGTGTCGGACCTGGAATAAAAATTAGTTATTTGTATGCTAAGGCCGCGAAATACCTTTTTAACGTACCGAAAGAACAGTTATCGCCGAGGCCGCTTGCGACCGAGGCAAGATAATCTTGAGGTCGTTAAAAAGTTTCGCGGCCATGACATACACACTATTTTTCGTGCAATCGTTAAAATTAATAAAATAGATAGTTGTAAATAAATATATTATTGCTCTAAAATCAACAGCAGTTCAATTTATTTAACAATATCACCGTGTGCTATGGAAATGATATGTTTCAATATATACAAAATATTTTGACAGTTCTTGTCAAAACGCAAAATGTCTGATACTGATAGCGATATTTCAGTACCTTCCACTCCTCCTGAACTCAAAAGCGTTGTAAATTCGGCGCTTTCCGTTTTAATACCCGAAAAATCTAAACGGCAGTACGAAAAATGTTACGGCGAGTTTAAAGATTGGTGTGACAAACAGAATGTTAAGACGATGTCTGAAAACATTTTTGAAAGTGACGTTTGGTTTCGCGGCCGTTGCTATGGGTAACGGCCGCGAAATTAAATTTCGCGGACTGTGCTGAGAACGCGAAATACTGACTTCGCGTGCGATTGCACGAAAAATATATTTTGTTGTTTGAGAAATGTTATTTTTATTTTTCGTTATTTGTTTGAAGATAGGGACAAAGAATAGGGTTCATAGACAAGAGAGATCACATAACGTATTCATGAAAGAAATAGTAAAATCGTTAAGGAATCCTTTAATCAACTGTCATTTCAATTTCATTCATAAAATTCAAAATCTGGTTGGATTCTGGTGTCACCAATCACTAGCCGGGAAGCAGGTCATGTGACATCTTCATCAGCGTCACAACTGTCAAAACACTTTACGAAACGATAACGAAGAAGAGCAGAAAGAACGAGATTGGAGGTTATGTTATAAACATAACCGCTATTATTGGACAGAAATTTTTGATAAAAATAATTAAAATATTAATGTTTTTGTGATAAGATAAGTATGATAATATTATGTAACTATACTGAAGGTGTTATGCATTGATTGATGCGGAGAGCAGCTTCAGTTATTTCACTATTTATTTGTTTCTGCTGGCCACTGCATTCGTACCTAGTTTTATTTTTTATGGTGTTTACTCATCGAACATAATTATTTTAATTTATTTTCATACATTACAATATGTGTAGAGAAGAATTACTTCAAACTGTTGCTTGTGCACTACGAAATCGAACAGAAGAGGTTACAAGACCTGGAACAAGTTTGGAATTACATAAGTGCGTGCAAATCTCAACAGAGAAGATTTTTAGGAGTGTTGTTATTTACCAATGTTAAACTATGTGCAACATAGTTTTTATAAAAGCCGAGTTTGCTTGAACCTAAACACTGAGAACCAAGTTGAAGTAATTTAATGTAAATTAATCAGTGACGTATTTACGACAAAATACTTCAAATTTTTTATTGTCTCACTGATCTTTATGAATAAACCATAAGGGTTATAAGAACGTGATAAAACTTTTTTCGGCAACTATCCGGGAAGTGTTCACTTCCCGGACACTTTTTTCTGGGAAAGTAGCACTTCCCGGCCTAGTCCGGGAAGTACGTACTTCCCGGACTAGGCCGGGAAGTGCTCGAAATTTAATATAAATAAGAATTAGAATGTTTCTGTTGGTTCCTATCTTCTGTTCTAATTTCAATATATAATACAAATAAGAACTAAAATGTTCGAAATATTCAAATTTGGAATCACAGCCAGGGTAGTTTACTCTTGATCTTAATTCTACTTTTTGTTCCCCCCTGTACACCGTTGGGAAATTTAGAAGTTTGATAACTTGAATATAAGTATTTCGTAATGCACCAATTTTTATTAAGTATAAAATTTTCTGACAAATTGATAAAATAAAAAAGTTTCCATATGGTGCAAATTTCTGAAACTCACTGTATAGTCATGACCACCTTTTCATAGGCAACCTATTTTAGGCTTTTTCGTCTATTTATGTAACTGAAAAAAAAGTATGTGTCATCCGGTTAATAGATGGTGAAGGTCGACCTCTCTTCGATCGTCTCTTAGACTAAATGCGTTTCATTGATTTGTTATTCTGCATGGTTGCCGAAAAAATAGTGTACTCAACACGTCCTAAAACAGTTTTTTTGGACTCGTAGACTTCCAGGACTCGCTGAAGTTCGTCCTAGAATTTGGTGTACTCGTCCAAAAAACAGTTTTTCTGGACTTGTTACGTAAATTACTATTGTAGCTATTTCAAACAAGAAAAGTGTATCCCTTGATCATTTATCATGTTATTACGAGTAAGAGTAACCTATCTGTGACTACGGTGGAGTTAGATGAAAAACCCAAATTCTCACTGCATGAGCCACCTATACACACCTTAACCTCACTTATGAAGAGAATTAATTATCTACTTCATTGGCTCTGTCATAGCAGTAATTAATAGTGAATTTGGAATTGTAGGAAACATCGACATCGACATTCTTAAGAAAAAGGCAATATTTTTTTCAAAATGTATTGAAGAAAAACATCTTCGTTTTACAAAACTAGTATTTACCATATTCCATTAACATAAATTCTATTTCCGTTACAACTGCAGTAGGTACCTACAGTACAGTAAAAAAGTATCTAAAATATTAATCCTTTAATTTTCAATTAGCCCTGGTGATGAAACGCAAACTCTGAAGAAGGAAAAATATCAGATTTTTTCATTTAAAACAGGACATGTTTACCCTTAAAAAGAATGAAAAAAATTCTCCTAAATAGCATAAATTATTCATTCATAAATTCATTATAGTCGAATCCAAATCCTTGAATGAACATTAGGATGGATGATTTTATGTTCACAAATACCTACATTAACATATTCTTGAGAGCAGTAGTTACACAAAACATATAGTTGAACAAAACAATACACTATGGTAAAGTACCCATAGTGGGATCTTATATTCCTGGACATTTCAACAATACTATCAATAATTCCAATTTCATAACTGCTATGTACTAAAAATGTATTGAATCACGAGATAAATTTTGGTGGGAAAATATACAACAAAAGTGTAATCTTTCACAACACAAATACATCATTCATTCGAGCTTTGATATATTTGTAACTTCCTCAATTTCTTGACTCTTCGATTCTTAGTTTCTTCCCTTTTAAGATTACGGTTGGCATATTTTACAATATAAAATATCCGCATTCATATGTATAACTGCAATAAATAAACAGAGAAACTCTTCACAAGGATGTACAAATGGAATGTCTTTAAATTTTTCATAAAGTTGTTGTCTTGTTTTTCCAGTAGCTTTTGGTCCGCCTTCTTCGTATACCTCCAGCCTTTCGGTTTCCTACCTTCAGTTCACTAAGAATCTTGGCAGTAAATAATTCCTTTGAAATTTCTTCTTTCTTCAAATGAACGTTCCAGTTTAGCCTTTTCAATCTCAATTCTTTTTATTTCAATCGATTTGGACTGGGAAATATAATATCTGACAGAGATTCCAAACATTTTTTGTGTGTTAACTTTACTAAATCCCTCGACTTGCTTGTGTTTCTGAAAAAAGAATGATGTTTGGGTACGACACTCTGAAGCTGTTGAAAGATATTTTGATCCACTTGTGTAGTTACTTCTGACTGTGTGTCTTTGTCAACCCTTGACTTCTGAAACAAATTCAACGTGGGGATTGTAGTCCGACTTAAATTATGAATAATGATGTTATTTGAATATAATTGTTTTCGATTCTCCATTTTATCTCCATCATTACAAGCGACTTTCCATTGAAGAACTCGTTTACATTCTTTGAGGTCGGGAAATTAAAAAAATCTTATCTTTTCCAAACTACGCGAGCTAGAATAAAATCTATTAGGGCAGTCTTCAACAGGGCACTTGAGCCATTTCCAGTAGTTGTCATACATTACATATATTAATATCAAATGGATAAGTATTAATTCTACTTGGACAAATTTAGTCAATTCTCTTTGAAATAAACATTCTTTCTTGTGAAAAATCACCAGAAAATGGTAAGACTTTAGGAAAAATCAAGCAGCTGATCCAAACACTGTATTCTGATATTTGACAGACAACTATAAACACCGTAGTAAAATTCAAGGACATTGGCCCATTTTCGCGCCATTTGCGGAATGATATCTCTTGTCCAAGACCCCTACTTTTTCATAGGGACTTTGAGTATATGGATTCAATGAAGCGATACTATTAATATCAATGTCATATTACCAATAGTGCTGTAATAGAGTAAGATCCCACAGCTACCAGACATTCTTCGTGAGGGGCAAAAACAAGTGTTCACATGTACATTGAATGCCAGCATACCTGCTAAGTTGGTTCGACGGTCGATTTACAATTACCAGGTGAGAAACGTAGGTGAAAATATTACCAACTCACTTCCAATTCTGATGTTCCATAAAATATTTTTTCTATTTGGAGTCTAAAATGAAGTGATTATTTTTGTAAATTTATTTTTACGAAACTCCCAGGTTTTCGGAGAAAACCCATCGAAAGCAGAGCTTTTGCGACCAAGGGAGATCCGGGACCTACAGTTTAAATAAAAGTGGAATACGAACCACTTCAGCTCAGTGACGCGCGACTGGGGATCGAACCCGGACCGCCTGGGTCGAAGCCAAACGCTCTACCACCACGGCCACTTCGCCTGTAATTACACGCTTAATTTCGACGAAGTTAAAATACCCTTTTTCTATTTGGAGTCTAAAATGAAGTCATTATGAAACCCAAATTCGTATCGAAATGGCTTCTATTTCGAAACGTATTTTAAACTTTTTCGAGATTGGTAACAATGGTAACATCAATTGTCAGATGAACGTCAGACAAGAGGGATGGGATTTTCAGATATTGAGCAAAGCAGAAAAATAACCTTTGAAAATTGTGGTGTTATCTGTTGCCTTGGATGGTGCAGTTATTATAAACTTTAATTGTTACATGACTGGTTTCTCGGGCGTTAATAAATTCAGTTTTTTCCAATAAAAAACTACAAAAAAATCCAAAAGGAAAAAATAATATATTAAACAGACAAACAGACAATTGAAAAAAACATAAATAAATCTCTACCTATCTGCAAAAAGGCAACAAAATTTGATCGATCATCCATTCTTCCTCTCTTACCTGTTACTGAACTAATTGTAACAAATACTAATTTTCTATCTATACAAAAACCAAACCTTTATTTTGATCCTACATTATATCTGAGCCAAACTAATTATAAGAATTAATACGTTCATATCTAAGCAATACCAATACCTTTATAGACTACCATTTAAACAAACATTTATTCAAATGATGAGGGGGTGATAATTTGATATTATTTAGAAGGTAGCAGTTTTCTTCAATAATTCTTGAGCTTGAGCTTTCCAAGTTTTTTAGGATATTATTGAATTGTTTTGTGTTATGTTTAGTGATACGTATATATATTTTCAGTGTTCATAGAATGTCTATGCTGATAAAGAATTTTTAGTTTTCCGAATTAGACTCGGTTTTTTCTAAACATAAAGATAATTTTTCGTTTGCTCATGCATGATAGGTCATTTTCATCTATATTTATTTTTATTGCTCCAAGTTTGGATTTTGTATGTGGCCTTCCAAACATCGTGACAGAACACTTGCTTACATTAATTTTCATAGCACATTTTTTTGACATGTCAACCAGTTAATTATGTTGACTAAAAATTTCGAAAATAGTTTCGATTTCGAATAAAACTAATTAAACCGTTTTTCTAATCGGTCCGGTCCGGTCTTGTATACGTATATTATAGACACATTTCTGTACTGACTTACTATACCGTGCATGTACAAATCTCGAATACTAGAAACGAAAAAGATTTTTCAAACTTTGGGATTCAAAAATAATATTTCATTTATATCATACATCTATTTCATTCTTACTGTGAGAAAATTGTCGGACGGAAGTACTAGAGGTACCTTAAATAATTTAATTTTCGAAACAGTCTTGTAAACGCAGTAACTCATCGAAAAACATTTATTCTTTTGCCTTCTTCACTTCTCTAGATTTCCTTGAACTTCCATTTTTTCATCTTCAGACTGTGGAAGGTTGAAACAACCAAAAAACCATGCCAAAAGATACAATAGTCTCATACTGTTAGCCAATACCAACTCAAGACATTTGACATCATATTCTCCTTGACGAACTATTCTTTCAAGTTTCATCTTCCTCATAGATCTCTATGTGGGGGCTGACAGGCTTCATCTTAAACTCCACCCATACCCGTTGATGATTTTACAGTCCAATTTCAGTGCTAACTCGTTGTATATTTCACAGAAAAAACTTTGTAGTAACTTGTTAGTTCTAGAAGGTAACTGTAGTGAATTGTAGTTTTGATATCTGGTATATTCAATCTTTGTACGGAAGGCAAAACTCTGGTTCTCACGAAGGGAACATGGAAAACATAGAATGCGGGGATTTCATTCCTAAAATTAATATTCTAGAACTCGTTCCTTTGTTTACGAAGATCTTTGCAAGTTCAGCAACGGGTGTATTTAATTGATCCATGGAAAATAACTTCACTCCTGGGAGCCATGAATAATTTTATTCCTGGATTCATGAACGAGAGTTTATGAACTATTTGTTCGAAATTTGATACAAATCTCTGGATATTAAGTGATTACGATCGAGCAAGTTTACTTCTTCCCGCTACATTGCATATCAAAGTTGAGAAGAACTTATTTATCACGAATTCATATCGAATCCTATATTTTAGTGCGCATTCAAATATTCTCGATTTTATTATTTTGACACAGTCTAGTTTCGGTTTTCGTTTCAGTTAAGATAACAATGCAATAAAAAATGGAATCTTGAAAACCCGTTACGAATTGATCCAATTATTTTTAAGGAAATGGTCCCGTGCTCATCATAAACTTTTGAATTGTTGTTGCTTTTAATGGGCGGGGAATTGTGTGAATTCCATCTTCAACTTTCCAAAGAGCAAATAAATTTTCAGAAATGATATAAAAATGGATTTAATACGGTAACGAGAGAATATTCAACGGAATAATGATTATATTATATCTGGGAAGACATGTATATTCTTACCATCATTAAAAAATACTCAATAAATATCGACGAAAAATATGAATGATGAATCAGGTTTTCGTTGATTGAGAATTAGTCCAGTATTTGGCGATAATAATAGGCTATTACCTCAGGATTTTTCAACGAGGCATAAACTTTATTTTGATAATAACTGTCAGTTTTCATGTTAACGACTTCAAACTCATTTCAAAATTATATTGAAGGACTTTGAAAAATGTCTGATGAGTTTTCCTCTAAAAATGTATTGTTTATCCGTTATTTACGGTTGAAATATTCCAATTCAGTTTTTGGCGAACAGTAACCTTCAACGATTCATATCTTGCTTCGTATGACATCTACAGGAATGAAAAAGCGTATAGGTTTGTTATTTGAAAAACTTCCTCTTTGTTTCTCGTAAGGTCTTTGAATCATTACTGAAAAATTACTCCAAAATATGCATTTTTTGAATAAATATTCAACTTTTATTATTTTTTGAGTTATTTTGAGTTGTCATTGAAATTTAGGAAATTATTCTTGTATGCACTAATCTTATGCCTGCTGAACAAAAAAGTCTATTCTAGTAGTCCTTTGCGAAGGGGTTGATCTTCATCTGGATTTTCACCATACTAATATTAGATTTGAAAATCTTCTCAAATAGGACCAAGATAACTGAAAGTTTTGGAAAAAATATATTATTATTAGTTATATAGGTGGGGATGAAGATTTAAAATCATAGAATGGGAGTTAACCTCCCTTAAATTTTGTGGATTTTGATCCAAGTGCAGTAAGAATGAATATATTTCACTTAAGTGTTAGACATCCATTCTTTTGTTCAAACAAGAGGATGACTGTGAGTTGAAGGCCATCTCCAGAAAGAGTCTTTTATATTTTTAGATTCTCAGGCTAAAATTCTAGCAGCCCCAAAATTAATATTGTGACCTTCATTATTTACTTAGATATCAACTATCTCTGCAGTACACCCCGAAGTTGACGATTTAGAAGGTAAAACATTATAAAGAAATATGTTGATGGCATCATCCTCTCGTTATCTGCGGGGTGTACTGTATCTTCACCAGCTATGACTCTTATATCCAGTTTACGCTGGAATGTGAAGACGATGATCGTAGTGTCCTCAGCATATCTGATAGAACTTTCCACGGAAAAAACTTGGCCATTTTGTACAACCTATTTCGTAACAATTCACATCCTCTTTCTCCTCAATTTTGTTTAGCTCCTCAATGGATACTCCCTCAAATATTAGTAATAATAAAGTAGTTTTGGATATACCTGATATGTTCAATCAGTTAATACGTTTTATACATCTCTTTCTTATATAACCAATATTACTCCGAAATTGAATAGAATTATTGAACCTTATGACAAAATTAAAATTGCAAATAAAACCGTGTTAACGATCTCTCTTATCTTATCAAGCACATGTAGTTTATTATATTCCTTGTTCCAATTGGACAAACAGATTATTAAAAGACAGAATTTGCCAACATAGATTGCATCCAGAAAGATGTGCACTCAGTGAACATGTAAACAATGAAGGTCACAATATTAATTTTGGGGCTGCTAGAATTTTAGCCAATCTAACAAATATAAAAGTCTCTTTCTGGAGATGGCCTTCATCTCACAGTCATCCACTTGTTTGAACAAAAGAACGGATATCGAACACTTAAGTGAAATATATTCATTCTCATTGCACTTGGATCAAAATCCACAAAATTAAAGGTAGGTTAACTTCAATTCTATAATTTAAAATCTCCATTCCCACCTATATAACTAATAATAATATATTTTTTCCAAAATTTTCAGTAATCTTGGTTCTATTTGAGAAGTTTTTCAAATCTAATATTAGGATGATAGAACAGTATTATACAATATTTTCTGTCCCGTTCTTAATTATAAATACTTCCATGTCGAATATGAAGTAGTCATGTCTATGATATGATTGTCTATTCTGTGCTTTCCGTACTCAATTTTACAAATTTCTTGTTCCATGAGTGTGTTCAGTTTATTCATTTTTACACTCTAGTACAGTTCCATGCAGAAACGTACCTAATTTCACTTGTTATTGTCAAATTAAATTTCAAATGTCTTCTTCATCCATTTTGTTCGATAGAGCAGCGGCATGAGTTCTCCGCTCTTGAATTATAAATAAAAAATTGTTTCATTAATAAAGTTGGTGTTTTCAACAAAATTTTAATGAATTGAGATGACTTTGTTCTATTGCCATTCCAGAAAATTATTCTTCTAATATGTTTGTAATTTTTACGTCAATTTTTTATCATATAACGCACACAACCTCGTGGACACTGTAAGTAGTTTTGACTCCACTGATTGTTTCATTGTTCATTATAATTCAGTAACTTTGTAGCTTTCTCTGATGATGACAATGAACTTTGTCGAAATATTGGAATAAGAGTATACTTCCTGCATGCTGTGTACCCAACAAGATAATAATAACTATAATATAACATATTGTATATAGATAAACCAGATAATAGTGATGGTTTGTCAGTCTCCCACTTATGATTTTATAATATTTTCATCATAAAAGTTCACTAGTTAATTAACTGAAATTTTTAAGAAATAGTAACAAATAATAGCATTATCTTTATTTGAGAAAATTGAGAAATGTGTGTTTATATTTCGGAAATCTATAAATTTTCTTTATGGTACAGAATCGTTAAACTTTCAAATGATGATACATATTGTACCAGACGATTTAAAAAAATCTCCTCAATTACACTCAATTACACCGATGTTCTTGTGATTCAATTCCCTTCAAAATGGTGTATAACAAGAATAATTGCACTCCTATTAAAATTTCTGAAGCAAGGGTGCTGAGGATGAGGGGGTTTACAACAAAATTATGACGTATTTGGTGGATGAGTTCCCCCTCGAATCAAAAATCGAGGGGTCTAAGCGATTTTAATTTTTTCCACGACTTTGGAGATGAAGGGGGCTGACAAGTTACAGCTGAGACACACTGTATATCTGTCGGATGTAGTTCAGTTACCATTGTGGATTTAGCTAGAAAAGTGGTCGTTTTTGTTAGATATTTGCCTCTGCTGTAATGTTTGGAGAGAAGGGTAAATCAACATCTTCGAATTTATTCGTATCCTCCAGTTCTCGTTTTTTATCCTACAGATATCATTGGATGAATGAGAATTCCTTCAAATTCTGAATTATTCTATTTCGATAACATGGAAATTGAAAAAGTTCATATTGAGAGTTGAGTTTTTCAGGAATGACGAGCTATTTGCAAACCTAATATTATCTCTTGTAAAAACTCCTATTTTCATTTGGTCCCACCTAAGTAGCCTGATAAATCCTCTATACAATTGTTCCGAGTATGAGTCTGGTTCGTCCAACGATTTCAATAAATTTGTCATCCCGCTACTCGAAATAAAATCATAAATTATTCATGAGTATAAAGTTTTTGTCACGCTGATACAAAATACTTGTACCTACACGATTCTTAAGCTGAACTGCCGTTTCCTTTCACATTAACATATTTACGATTTCTGATAACTGAAATATATGTACCATGAAGTATGACAATGCCAAGAATTGTTTCAATTTAATTTATTGAATAAATGAATTAGTATTGGAAATTGGTTTCTGATGCAATGAAAATTTCACTTATAGTAGGAAACTGTTGATTTCTGAAAATTGAATAAACAGTTATTTTTCCTACTAGTGTGGGAAATACGAGGACGGTTCATTATTTTTTCTTCGAGCACATAGAAAAATAAAAACGAGGTGAACTGAAAACATTTCATTTTTTTACGTAATCTTTTATTACTCATTCATATTAATAAAAAAATGCACAATGTGTAGAATTTGGCAAATTAATGTCGGCTGCTGCTGTTTCTGCAAGCTGTGGCTCCAGCGGGTGTGGCCCCAGCAGATGATTGGTTGTTCTTGTTCTGAGAGGCATTTGAAGCTGCATACTCAATAGTGATACAAGTTATTTTGTGGAGATACATCAATAGTTATATTTTAGGAATATTAATGGATTAGTTGAGCTAGGCTGAGTGTATTTTTATTACGTTTGGTGTCAGAAGTGGGATGTTTTCAAATAAATAAGTGTTTGCGTATTGGACAGTCTTCGTATTGCGGAAAAATTAATAATAGTCCTTTTTGCGTAAAATAGACTACTGTTCGCGAAGTGAATAGTTTTCGAGTTTTGAAACAATAAAGTGATAAACTGATTGTGAAAAATTGACTGATATCTCGCGAAGCAAATTACTATTTATTGTTCAAAGAGAATAGAAGACAAAACATTCTCAAGAAAAGTGCGTGTTATGAACCTGAAAGTTTCCGATTTGAAGCAAGTCTTGGAGGAGAGGGAAGTCAATATTAAGTGTGAACAAGTAAAAGAGTACCTATACAAAACTTCTGGGTTATAGATGAATAGATATTCTTTTGCCGTAAAAGTGCTACAAAAAATACAAGGTTTTTCCCTAAATTAAAAATGTAAAACTATAGCACAAAATACAAAGATAGTGCAGACAATAATATAACCTTAGTAATAACACACATTGTTCTTGGCCAATAGACAAAACATGCAGACAGACATTCTAAAATATATCATTGATTGCATATTTCTCAATATACTTAATTAGACGAACGTTAAGTTTCAAAAAAATTATTCAGGTTATAAAAACTTATTTCAACTAAAAACGTTTGTATTTCCTTTCTGAAAATTTAAAAGTTGCAGCAGATCTGATTTCTAACGGCAGTATAAAGTGATTTTTTAATATTTTTGTTATTATAATTTGAGATGTGGATTTCTTGTGATATCCTCGTCTGATACATATGCACATCCTGATTGACCTTCAATTTATTTTAATTTTTTTGAATGAAGCACCAGCTTTTCGGAATATGAATTCCGGTCACAGTTAGTATTCTCTAGTTCTTGTTAGTTTCTCTACAAAATTCCCTGTATTGCAAATTGGATATAATTCTTATGGTTCTTTTCTGTAGTAAAAAAATTCTTTAATTTTTGGTGGATTGGACCATATTATTATATCATAGCTCAAGATTAAGTAGACAAGTAGATTTCTCTCTTCAAGTTCAGAATGACAAACTTGGAGCACAATGAGTCTTTTTCTCGATGAAACGTTAGATTACTATCGATTGTTTTTCCAAGAAAACTTACCTGGTTGCTGGTTTTTATATGACTTATCTTTGGCAGGATATTTGTCTTAATCACTGAGAAAAGCATAACAACTGTTTTGTTTACATTTATGGTCAAAGAATTCTTAAGACATCACGATTTAAATTGCTTCATTATGATTACCATATCTAATATATCTAGTTCTATTGAATCAGGAAATAGTCAATAGTCAATAGTCAAAAGAGCAATTTATTAATGACGCGATAGGTTGAGATGTAACTGATTTACAGTAAAGTTTGATAGGTATGTCATCAAATCCGGATAATTTCTATGACTTCTTTTTTAGTTACAGGGTTAATGAGGATACAATGACTGACATTACCAGGAATTGAACATGATGTTGATATTTGTTCACCAAAATGGCTGAGTAACTTTTTTGATACTGTGGTACTATCAATTACAAAGGACCCTTTTTTCTGTTGTTATCTCATCATTAATCAAGTGGATATCTTTTCTCAACTTTTTACTGCCTAGTCTTTCATTCACAACTGTACACATTGTTTTATTTTCATTATCAGATTCAATGATTTTTTTGTATTTTCCTCGATTTTTATATTGGCTATCTTTTTAATAGATTTCTGATAGTTCTTATAGCTTGTCATCAGATTTGCGTCATTCAATTTTTTGCTACATAATATAAAAATTTCATTTTATCGATCTCTTCGTCAATCCTCAGATTTCTTCTTTTTACTATGATTTCATGTGGATATATTACATTCAGACACCATTCGAAAAGCACAAGAAATTCACTGTTACATGAATTGGTGTTACCGTGGTTCTCAGAAAATAGATCACAGTTTGAAGAAAAAGTATGCATACAATTTTCAGTCAATTCTTTCACTGTCACTTATTCTTCTTTATTAGATGATACATCTAATGAATTTTAAAAAAATACAACACAATGAGATGTTAAACTTGCATTCAATAATATTTTCACCAGCATCGCAAGAATTGAAATGATATATATTTTTTGGATGAAAATTATCCACTGCTCAAATATTTGCTTTTATTGAATAAGTAAAAAATATAAATATTATGCCGGTTATTTGCCCAGAAGATGCGAGAGCCATTTTATAATGCACCAATTTGTATACAAATCCAAGTATATCCTCCATGTAACGTTTTTTATGTATTCATGTGTAGGCGAAATGACGTTGCAAACGCGCCAGAATAGAACTGCATTTTATTCGACATTGTTTTACGAGGATATGATTTCCATAACAACAAGCAAATTTTGCACTAAAATCAAAATTTGCTATGATTCGTTACAAATTATTGGTTATCCATGTAGTGGATCATTTCTAGATAATTATTCATTGAATGAACTCTGTTTACTTTCCTGCAAATACTGATAAAGATAATATTAACAATTTCAATCATTCAAAAAAAGTCAATTTCAAAATGGGTGATCTGAATATTGCGGATCACTACAGTGAAACTAAAATGACATTGGTTTTGCCCAAGAAGACAGAAATTTTAGCCGAACGAATGAAAAGACCGTACTAGTGAAATCCTTCGAGAGTCCGTTTTATGAATAATCTTCGTGTACCTTCCACCGACGTTAATTTGAGAAGCAGAATTTGCCAATGGCTTGTCCAGAATAGAATGGTCGGAAGGTTTTATAAACATCTCTAGAATAGATAGATTGCTCTTACAGCGTTTCTTGACGTTGAAGTGGCGTTCTATAACACATCTCTATGCGTCTATCACATCAGCCACCAGGGAAAGAGACGTTGCTCCTGCCCTGAACCAGTTGATATCGGCCATGCTTGGGTGCATGCTGATACAGGCCAACCTATTCGGGAAGACAATGAAGGTAAAAGCTGCGAGAGGTTGCCCCCAGGGGGGAGTACTATCCCCACTATTGTGGAATATCGTGGTACATACCTAAACCGGAGGGAAATGTATCCCCAGGGCTACGCTAACGATATCATCATAATGGTTACTAGGAAATAAATGGGGTGTGTATGGATCTGATGCAATCAGCCCTCACAGACGAACAGACGTGGTTTATGAAGGAAAACCTCAAGGTCCACCTTCAAAACTCTACGATTGTTCCTTTCACCAGGAAGAGAAACCTACAGACCAACAGAGCTCTTCGAATCTTTGGTAAAAGCCTAAATATGTCAGGAGAGACAAAATATCTGGGGTTGAAGCTAGACTCGAAGCTCACCTGGAACAAATATCTGGAAAAAGTGCTGCCATGGGCATCACTGATGATGGCCAGGTAATCCTTTAGAAAAACTTCCCTTTGGCTGAACACAGCGATAGTGAGGCCCTCGATAACAAATGGAGCCAAAGTAGTGGCCAAAGGTTAAACTGGTGCTATGTCCAGCACATAGCGTGGAGGTGATTCTGCATATTGCAAATTAAAACAAAGTCGAGGATAGATGCCTCCTGGGCTAATAGAGGAACAATAACCTAGGCCACTCCAACATAATGGAGGTCATAAAAATTGATGTATCTGAGATGCTGACGGACTTAATGACTCCAACATACTCCTTTGATGGAACATATACACCACCATCATACAAGATGGGTAAGTCACATAAGGCCATACGAATGTTGTCGAGAATGCAAATTTGATACACAGATGGATCTAAGACAAAACAATGGAGTTAGGTGATGGAATATACGAAGAGAAACGAAGGCAAGACATTAGTCTAAGTCTTGGTACCCAAGGCTCAATATTACAAGCCGAGGTAATTGCTATTTCCGTTTGCACGATAGAAATTCTTAGGATTGGCCCTAGAAACCAACTCATAGTCATTCTCTTCGATAGTCAGGCGGCAATAAAGGCTCTGCAATCATGCAGGTTTTCTCCCAAACCAGTTTGAGAGACTCAAACAAAACAAAAACATCAGCGATTTAGGAGCACAGAACAAGGACTGCCACCTGAGACAGCACATGCTGGGGATACACCAAGACTCCACACTATGCAGGTTTTGTGATGAGGAAGAAGAAATTGTATTCCACATAACGTTCGAATGCGATGCCCTGGCTCGCATGAGGATGAATATCTTCGGACACTGAAGTGCAAAAGATGTCGTCCCACAGGGAAACTTCGTGAAGAATCTCCAGGTGTTCATCTGAAGATCAGGAATACTCACGAGATAGACCTGACAGCGGGGAGCAGAAAGATTCTACTCAGAGTTACCTGTACTTCTTATACTTATAATGCGTCAGATATCTTCAATGGCGTACCCTGGCACTGATGGAGGACAAGCAGCCAGGAACCGATCTGTAGGTGATCACGACGCCCAATCTGAACAAAATTTCAACATAGGATTACAAGAAACATTTGCAACATATTTGACTCCCATTATTTCCTTATTATCATTGAAGAGAAAGATGTATATTCAACTATGGCTCCAGCATTTTATTGGACAGCATGTTCTATTGGTAGTTACGAATTCAAAAAGTCAATATTCATCACATTGAAGGTGGTTACTGTGATGTAACATTTCCGCATTTTTCAGACATATTCAGAATCACCCAAATTCTCACCTACCCGTTTCCAATTTATAACAAATCTAAAACCGTCAATGCTGTTACGTCAACTCCTGGAATTGTTTCATTCAAATGAAGACTTTGAATACAGGAATATAAAACCTGACAATATTTATTTGAGTTCGTGCAAATTGTATGGAAACAGGATGGAACACCAATAACATTCGAACGTTACAAAGTCCATAAATCTGTTGAGTAGATGGTTTTGTGTGAAGTTGCTATCGGCTCTCGTAAAAGCGCAGATTATACCGATTTAATAAAACATCCTTCCGATATAAATCACGAATTTGGAATTTCGTTTCGTGGATTTCATTTAGAGATTTTAGACATCGTGATTTCTATATTTTTTCATGGATTCGGTCGATGAGTCACTTGACCATTCAGAATACCGATATTTAAAAAAAATGTCATCCAAACTGAATGCATTTTATTCCGAAACTTTACAAAATTGATCAAATTAAAATTGATGACTGATGTTTTGATAATTGAGAAAAGTATGTATAGAAGATTTATGTTGTCTTCGATTAACTGTCGTATACGACCGATTAAGATACAATGATGTTTTTCTATGCATCTTGGTGAAAAAATGTGTTTCAATTTTTCGTTACTCTATATTCAAATTATTGTTTTAGCTACAATTACAGAAATTGTTCATCATTTTCTTGTCTTTAGTTTCAGATTTGAGAGGTTATTTTTGAGATGGAGGTTTTCTGTACCCCCGTGGCAGGTTATGACTCAACATAGCAGTTCATTTAGTTTGACAGGAGAGGAGATAAAAAGGATCGAAATCGGTGATTTCAATGCAATAATAGTGTCTGTAAGAGCTAAATGTCAGAATAGTATATTGTGTATGTAGTAGTGAAAGCAATACATTCCCGGGTGACAATGTAAATTGTTGGCCGAGGCGTTAAGCCGAGGCCAACAAGCATTGAAGTCTGGGAATGTGCTTTTACTACGAGGTATACATACTATTTTTTCTGAAATCGCAATCAGTATTATCAAAAACTAAGGAATTCTACATATTGTTTGCGTGAATTCAATAACTGTCTAAAATGTAAACAAGCCGGCAAAAATTTTCCCGTATCGATACGGGAATAGTATATTGTGTATCTAGTAGTAAAAGCAATACATTCCCGGACGACAATGTAAATTGTTGGCCGAGGCGAAGCCGAGGCCAACAAGCATTGAAGTCTGGGAATGTGCTTTTACTACGAGGTACACATACTATTTTTTCTGAAATCGCAATCAGCATTATCATAAATTGAGGATTCGAAATTACGTGATATCCTGAAACGTCAAAGTGACAACTATAAACCAAAGACCGATTTTGACGGCCTAGGCCGGCAAAGTACTTTCCCCAATCGTTTTCGATACGGGAAAGTATTAAACGGTCCCGGAAAGTTCGTTGCTTAGCAACGGACTAAAATACTGGATTAGCGTATTTTGAGGCCTGCAGTTGCTCCGAGAAAGTGGGCATTCTTGAACGATTTAGAAAAATTAAATTTTTTAATAATATTATTACTATGTAATAATACTTTGTAGAGCAAATCATTCAAATACATAGAAATTTGAGGATTTCAGTTCGTTTTATTATCAAATGCATTTAATTGTCTATTCGATCGAAACCGACAGAAAAAACACGTGGGTACACGTGGACCCCACTTGGTCTTGAACGTACATTTTTCTAGTCAGTCTTAGGAAGTTTAAGTAGACAAACAAACAAAGAATTTGGTATTCGTTGACAAATTTAATAGACTTGTTTATTTCTTGAACAGATATAGCAAAGCTTGATGAAAATTCATATTGAAATGTAAATATCCATGCACTATAACATTTTTTACAAATCATAGGTTAATAAAACGACAACAAATATTTTTCTCCATTTTTAATTGTTTTCAAGATCACATCACAACTGAGTGATTCAGGTAATGACATACTCTTGGAGAATGAACTCCATCAACCTTAAAGCATGAAAACATAATTTTCTTGCAACAATGGTCCTAGTAGTAGGTGTGGTAATTTTTGGGGAGGCCGCTGCTGTAGCCAGGCAAGTAGGCCCTTATGGACCCATTTTTGCCATCCCCTGTTTTCTACTTAGTTGCTTAGTTCCTCTTGTTGAAGTTTCTCAGCTCCAAAGATTCCAAATCATAGCCTCCCATGAGCCTTATACTCGCCAAGGAAGTGAGATGAAGTTTCTTCGTCTTCTTCACATTTGTGGCAAGTGTCTGCCTAATTTGTTATGCCCTGTTAGTATTCCTATAAGAAGGCGTAGTGCTTGTCGGTTTTTGCCTAAGTGCCATGCCGTCCTTGACTTACTGGAGCCGGCCACAAAGTCTTTCGACTGCCTGCAGCTGCTATTATCCCTCCAAAGTTCCATGATAATATTCTCGAAATCAGTATTTAAGATAAACTTAAATGAACTAGCAGTCTGATTGGTTGAAAATCATAAGAAAAAGTTATCACTGTCAGTCATATTATTGGTTCACTTCAACTACTTAATCATTTTCAAACAACCCTAAATAGGTATATTAATAAAGTTTACATGCCGCGCTGCGCCGGTCAAATATACATATGTTGTTATTTCTCTTGAGAAGTTTTATTATCCAATGAAAAGGAAATAAATGATCCCCGCTGCATTGGTTTATTATGTTTTATCTGAACCAGGTTAGTAATTTATTACGAACAAGATATAGGCTAATGCACTTCGTTGTTATTGCAAGCAATCTCACTCCATTAATCAATGCATCCTGATTTGTTTGGAGAAATTGAAAGTTGCTTTGGTATTGCTAACTTGTGTATGAACTGCCATTAATCGATGATTATAATGCAGCGAATGTTAGTGGGATGTTCAAAGACAATGCCAATTACTGGAATTGAGGAAGTTATTTTTCGCGAACTGTTTTTTACCTCTGTGAGGAATTCAAGTTTGTCTCAGGGTAAAAGACAAAACTTCCTTGGAAATGTGTTGAATTAGCTATTATCAAACTCTCTATGTTCTACTTCTCCTTTTCTTTGAATAAATTTGAATAATTTCGGCAATTACATCGTAACAATAAGAGTAGGCTTTGAGTTCAATTCATTTTGGTATTCCACTATAAAGGGTATTTCATATTGTACCATATGGCACGAATAAAAGGGATAAAAAAGACGTTTAGGCTGTACTTGCCATGATGCCATTCTTAGAGTAAACTGATATATAGAGGCCTAAATAATATTGTTCGAGTGTGTAACATCAAATTCATAATTTATCAAGGTTCAATAATTTGAAACGCGATTTGAGGAATAAAAATTATTTATTTGGTGAGGTACATTAGTAAATAAGATAGATAGATAGATAGATCTTTATTGGTCATATTACACAATAGGGCTTTGACAAGCCAGTAATAAAATAAAACTAAAGAATTAAATATTGATATAAAATAACAAAAGATAAATAATCTTTGTCGTTAAAAACACTTGCACAATATAATTTAACAAGCAGCAATACGTGTACGATACATTAATCAATGTATAAGTTGTGAAAAATCGGTTGATAGGAACTCATCAAAATCATAAAACGCATTATCAGCCAGGAACCCCTTCATAACAGATTTGAATTGAACACACTCGAGAACTTGGACATCGTGTGGTAGAACATTGAAGGACTTGATTGCATAATAGCTAGTCCCATTTCTCGTTTTCGAGATATTCTACCATATGGCACTAGTAAAAGTGATAAGAAAGACGTTAAGGCTATAGTTGCCAGATACCATTCATAAGCTGGTCATGCTGACAGCAAATGCAAAATTATTATTATCAGTTTTTTCTCGTTAGAATAGCCCAGTCACATCCGGAGGGCGCGCTGGTGTCGTTTACCCTAATAAGCACTCCACACGTCCGTAGGGTAAATAACTTTTGGGTCCGAGATTAATGTGCTCTGAGCAGTTGAAGTTAACCAAGGATGACGGCCTTCTGTATTCGTGTGGCTAAGATTTCTGCCATATTACGGCATATTATAGGCACCATCCAGTACAATTCTGTTATGCAGACACTCCAAACTCAAAAGTCCACGTCCTCCTCGTTATCTGGGGAAGTATAACCGTGGAACGGACGATTTAGTACGCAAGCTCCTACTATTAGTTTGAGAGTTTTAAGGTCGGTTGTCGCAGCTCTTTCTGAGTCCATTTCATCACTCCAAAGGAGTAAAGTAAGATCGGAATGGCCAGCATATTAGTTGCAGCAAGTTTGTTCTCTCTTCTTCCAGAAGCATCTTTGGGATTTGGGATTGAGTAAATTGTCCATCCAGATATTATAGGCAAGATACAAATACTGTTTTAAAGGGAAACATTCTCAATCGAAAATTGAACAAATACATGATTCCTCTGGAAACGGAAAAACCTACGATAAAATGAAGTTACTTTTTTGTAATATCTAACAGAAAACAACTACTTCCCCGGCTATAGCCACGCTGGACATTAACCTACATCTGATAGATATTGTGAAATCTGAAACTGAAAATTTGCGTTTTCATTCAGATAGTTGATTATTTCTAAAATGTCCAGTTTCCATTGGAGATTCGTATCTATAATTGAGATAAGGGAGAATGTTATTCAGAAGTATCACTCACAGAAAATCGGTCATTTCATTGATGCGTGAATTGCATCTCTTTCGCTAGGCCTCCAATATATTTTGGTCTACAAAAATCTAATTCACTCTCCTAAGATCATCAGGGAAGTCGGAAGAATGGACAATCACACTCGTCAGAAACAATTTCACACTGTAATGATGGAAATGTTGGACTATTTCTTGTGACACTTCGAAAATATTTTTCTGATATAAAACCTGTCATGGGTATGGCAAGTTGATTTTATTGAAAATATTTTCACTTTCAGATTTTTCTCTCAAGTTATATAGGGTCTTCACAATATCTATCAGATTTAGTTCAATGTCCAGCGTGGATATTTTTCTGATATAAAACCTGTCATGGGTATGGCAAGTTGATTTTAATGAAAATATTTTCACTTTCAGATTTTTCTCTCAAGTTATATAGGGTCTTCACAATATATATCAGATTTAGTTCAATGTCCAGCGTGGCTTTATCCGGGGAAGTAGTTGTTTTCTGTTAGATATTACAAAAAGTAATTTCATTTTATTGAAGGTTTTTTCATTTCCAGAGGAGTCACTTATTGGTTCAATTTTCAATTGAGTATGTTTCCCTTTACAACATGAATCCCCTCCAAGAGAGGTTATCTTGTACGATGGAAAATAGTGACTAAAGTTCATCTTTCAGTCGCAGATGATCCCACAACTGACTTTATGAACATCCTGTTCATAT
Organism: Chrysolina oricalcia; assembly: GCA_944452925.2. Classification (NCBI taxonomy): domain Eukaryota; kingdom Metazoa; phylum Arthropoda; class Insecta; order Coleoptera; family Chrysomelidae; genus Chrysolina; species Chrysolina oricalcia. The sequence goes on from OX101808.2 coordinate 23,786,565, forward strand.
TTTCAATAAAATCAACATGCCATACCCATGACAGGTTTTATGTCAGAAAAATATTTTCAAAGTGTCACCGCACAAGAAATAGTCCAACAATTTTATCATTACAGTGTGCAATTGTTTCTGAAGAGTATGATTTTCAATTCTTCCGACCTCCCTGATGATCTTAGAAGAGTGAAATAGATTTTTGTCGACGCATCAATGAAATGAGCGATTTTCTGTGAGTGATACTTCTGAATAACATTATCCCTTATCTCAATTATAGATAAGAATCTCCAATGGAAACTGGACATTTTAGAAATAATCAACTATCTGAATGAAAATGCAAATTTTCACTTTCAGATTTTTCTCTCAAGTTATATAGGGTCTTTCACAATATCTATCAGATGTAGTTCAATGTCCAGCGTGGCTTTAGCCGGGAAAGTAGTTGTTTTCTGTTAGATATTACAAAAAAGTAACTTCATTTTATCCTAGGTTTTTCAATTTCCAGAGGAGTCATGTATTTGTTCAATTTTCAATTGAGAATGTTTCCCTTTACAACATGAATCCCTTCCAAGAGAGGTTATCTTGTACGATGGAAAATAGTGACTAAAGTTTATCTTTCAGTCGCAGATGATTCTACAACTGACTTTATGAACATCCTGTTCATATTTTCAATATAGTCAATAAATACTGTTATTGTTAATATATTGTTATTTTCGTCTGTTGCACCCCTAAGTGCAATCCTCAAAGTATTCGAGAGACTTGTACGAGCTAGAAAAGACGCAGCCCTCGCGTTTTAACGTGTTATGCCATGCACGAGACCGGTGACTACGGTGGGAATCGAACTCACGACCCTACGCTTGAGAGGCGAAAGCTCTACCAGTCGACCACCGATAGCATCCGTATTCACACACTTCAGTCAATGGTCTGAGGCAATTCGATTATGAGTGAAGGATGAACTTTGAGTTCATCATTATGAAGAATCAAGAAAACGGGCAACTTTTGGGAAATATTGTATGGAGCGAAGTAATTGACCAAAAATGGGATATTCTTTAGCGAAATTCTAACTACTGGAGAGATACAAATCCACAATCATCAGTAACAGACCTACAAGCATTTTTATTTTCAGGTGAACGATTCCTGGATATTTGAAAACATCTCGATACGGATTATTCGAAATGACTGACGCTCGCTGATCATAGACAAATTTCATATCGACATGACAAAACTGGCAGATGATGAAGATGTATTTAAATGAAACTTTCTATTGCCAATGGTTTGGAACCGACGGTCCTCAATTATCGCCACCGCGATCGCCCGATTTAACTCTAATGGATTTTTTTATTTATGTTATTTTATTATTTATTTATATATGAAAAACGAGGTGTATTCTCATACGCCAACAATGAAAGATTTTCAGCTGAGAGTTCGTACTGCTTTCAAATTTATTCCACTGGACATCACAAGACGAGCTGTAGGTGAGATATACAATAAAAATTAGGCAATGATTTTACCGATCAAAACTGGGGGGTACAAGCGTAAATCATCGCTTGAAAATAACTTACTTCTATTGCGGAATATCTCCAAAATTTAAAGTTTTGGGTATAGAAGTTATATAACTAGGAATTATTTTGGTAATAGAATTGATCCTAGAAGAGAAAAAAGGGGGTTTCCATTTGAAAAAGTGAAATTTTTCATTTTCCTTATTCACTTATTGGACATACATATTTGAGCTTCCTGTGAATTATTCAGTAGATGCGAAAATGGTGCGTGATTCGGTCAACCTTCAATAACCATGATTCACTTATTGCGTATTTTTTTAAATTGAAATTAACATAAAACTGACGTGTGTTCGAGAGACTGAAGCTGTCACTTTTTCTTAAAAAACTTGAGTAACTCAAAAACGGTTCGATTTTGGTAAATGGTATGATACATGAGTTAAATATTGAGATTTTCCATAAAATACAAAACATCAGGGATTTTAAGTTTGTTTAGGGATTTTTTTTTCAAAATGGCGCCAATTTCAAAATATAATATTTTCCTGAATTAAACAAAAATTGCGTATTTCACTTTTGCTAGTTTCCAAATAATTAATCGATCTAGAAAATATTCTGAACTTGGTAACTTTCACGGATAAACAAACATTATTTCCTTTTTCATTAAAATGGTCTCGGCCATTCTAACTCAACTTTGAGGTTACATCACAGAACTTGTATCAGTTTTGTGGGTAGGTGACACGTGTTACATTTTTTATCATAACAAAATTAAAATGGTTGAATATCATTTCTACATTTGAGCTTTTTCATGGAACAGTTGTACACTGACAAAGAAATAACCCTACACTCAGTGCCGGATTAGCCACATAGCAAGCTACCAGTTAGCAAATTAGCCAGTAAGCAAATTCTGCAGACCCCGCGCCTCGAGGGCCTCGCGCCTGTACGCAAAGAAAAAAAACTATCTAGTAAGATATGTTTTTTATACCACCCACCAAAAATGAATAAAATTAGAAACGGAAATAATGACTATAGCGTGGAATGAAATTCTAGAACACTTGCAAGCGAGTAACGCTTCGTTGCAGTCGTCCGATCAAGATCTTAAGACGAGATACGCTCTTTATGAATCATTACAAGGCTACTTCCAAGCAATACAATCCAAATTTTCAGATATAGAGGCAAAAGCCAAAGCCCTAATTGGCTGTGAAGAATATCAACAATCGACTTTAAGAAAACGCAAGCGAAATACAACGTACGACCATTTCAGCAGCAGCACTACTACACTCGAAGAAATTGTAGAACATCAAACACCTGGACAACATTTTGAAATTCATATTTTTATTGTCGTAATTGTCTGCATTGGTAAACGCATCGAAGCTTACCATCAAGTGACTAGTGTATTTGGAATACTTCTGCAGAAAATATCTTAAAAAGAACTCCAATTATCGTCAATTCTTTCCTAGACGATGTGGAAGACAGTCTGGGCAATGAACTGGTGCAGTTTGCTAAGCTGCTGAAAACAGATGTGGCTGCTGATATTGAGAGCAAAAAGAAAAATCACGAGGCTAGGAACTTCAAGCAGTTAACATTTGAATCGTGTTACCCAAATGTTGGAATAGTGTTTTGCATTTACTTGATTTTGATGATCACCAACTACAGCGGTTCTTTTCCAACGTTAAAACGTATTAAAAATGTGTTAAGGAGCACAATGGGACAAGAACGTCTAAACGACCTCACTATAATGAATATAGAAAGTGATTAACTTAGAAATATTGATTTGACGAGTGTTATCTCCAAATTTGCTCGGATTAAATCACGGAAAGTCTTTTTGTAAATGTGCTGTTTTATTTTATATTCTATACTTTAATATTTAATGCAAATCAAGGCCCTCCTGTTCACATTTGCTACGGGCCCCACGGTAGCTTTATCCGTCACTGCCTACAATACACAATACCTCTTTCAATAACAATGCTGTAGCTCTAGTTTTGAATTTAGCGCCAATTTGAAAGAAAAATCCCTAAACAAAATTAAAGTCCCTAGTGTTTTGTATTTTATGGAAAATCTCAATATTTCCGTCGTTATGAACAATTTAAATCATATTACGGGGTTCCTGGGGGTGCCAGGAACCCTGACATGAAGAAAAAATGCCGAAAAACGTGTTAGTAGTTTTAAAGCCAAAAATTGTATGGTGGCATGACTGCATCCTTATCCGAAGTCTTCTATTGAATTCTTCTTCACTTCGTTACCCATCCAACCAATTTTTAGAATTGTCATACTTTTAGTTTCCTGTAATATACATCACGTTAACTCGACAAGATAAACCCTGTGGAGGTTTCGAGTGATTTTTTTTTCATCCTTTAATATTTATCTAGGTATACATGATTTACAGGGAGTAAATATTTTGATAATTCATATTCTCTCTGTCTCTTATTTTCTAAGGCAACTCACGTACACACATCGTTCTTGTTATTAGTTAATTAATATTCAACTCTACTAACTAAACATACCCCCGCAATATTTGGGTGGCAAACTCATAGTAGTTCATAAGACTGAACAATTTTCGTTTAAAAAACCTGACTCGCCAGAAAATAGTCTCCTACATCCCCAACAAATCAAGTTCATATATCTGCTACATAGTCGGGTGCTTAAATGGCCGTAAAGCCGTCACATTACGTTAAAGTAGCTATTAATTTATATCATTTTATTTCCAACGTTTTTTTCCTTCCTTTAGCGAAAGCGTTACAACGAAACGGGCTGTTCAGTATTCCTTAATACTGCAATAACTGGAAAAACGCAATAACAATCTATGTTTATGTTTCTAATTATTCTGTTTAGTGTTTTTCACCTTCGTGACGGTATTTCTTTGGCTAATCGACATTCTGGAAACATTCAATGGAAAATAATCAGATTCCATTAGGAAACGATGGCCTAATTTTTTTAACGGTGGGAAGTAGCAGAGAACCTTTCCACATTGTGAATAAGAAGGCTTTTGAAATCTCTAGTTCCAACAATTTTGGAACCGTTCTGACAAGAATATCCTACGAAATAATATGTCACTCGACTCCTATTATACCGATGATAATCAATGATAATAATATTAATATGTATTATTGTCCAAGAAGTACATTTTATTGACACTGTAAAATATATCTTACTTGACAGAGCACAAAATAAAAAATGGCAGTGTTTATTTCAAAACCGACTCAAAATTTCAATAATCATCAAGTCTAGAAATCATCTTCAAAAAATATGTCTTTTTGAAACCCTTGCAGGCTTTGATAAAGTCTGAGAAGGCCTCTAATAGTATTTTTTGAAATAAGCGGCCTTCTACTCTTCGGGTAATTTGACAAATGATACTACTTGAGACTATTTATAAATAATGGAGACTGTAACGAGACATAATCAGATGTTTTTGAAGGATATTTTGATTTACGAGTTATGAGAAATTAATCTTCCTATGTTTTTAGACCACTTCTATTTTTAACTACTGCAGTTTCGTCCTCTATGGACTTTATCAAATGAATACTATAAAATGAGTAAATGAATAAATTGTTAAAAAAAATGCTGAAATTGTTTTCCGTTAACCAGCTGTCGTCCCCTGACGAACGGCAGCCTTCAGAAGTCGAATCTTGTGCGAGCCAAGGATTAACGAGGTCTTACCTTCTTACGTACGATTCCTAGCACATTCTCGGTCCATCAGAAAATTTTCTGTAGTCGCCATGGTTTGAACCATTGACTGGCAGCCAAAGTGATTGAAACAAAGTCGCTTTAATCACTCCGCTACCTGGCCTCATTAGTATCATTAATTTTGGTGAATTAATTGTTCCACATTGTGTGACAAGAAAAAGTGGATGGTAAAGAAAAAAAACAACAAAATGTTTGAACTTTTTGTGCTTTGTTTCATTCCTATAGTATCTGGATCACAAATTGCCATCAGTCGTGATATTGTTATTAAATATCAAAATGCCTTTCACCTTCACCCCAGACGTTGATCTGCTTTTAGTTTTTGGTGAATGCCAAAAGGTTAAATGTACTGCAGAGAGGGTGTATGAGCAGCGCTTTCCTGATCGTCTACAACCAGATCGCAATACTTTTATTTTACTTATGTAGAAAATTAAATTTGAACGGGATCATTTCCTGTGAAAACTGAGGAAAATTGTATAAATCTTTTGGCCTACGCCGAAGCACTTCCTCATATTTCGATTCGTGCATTAGCGGTGGAGATTGGGTTCAGAAAGTCTTCTGTGCAAAGAATTTTCAAAATACATTTCCGCCAAGGACTCAGACCTACAGATTTCAAAAGACGAATGGCATTCATTGCTCACATTCAAATTCCAATCAAAGACAACTCCAACTTCCTCAATTAAATCTTGTGGTGTGGCGAATTTCGCTTCCATAATAATGGAATAATAGAATGAACCAACATAATATGCACTATTGGTTACAGGACAACCCTCACTAGATAAGATAAACCAATTTTCAAACAATGTGGAGTGTTAACGTGTGGTGTGGTTTACATTATGGACGTCTCATCAGACCTCATTTTTTCCAAGACACCTTGACGGGCCATCTATATCTGCATTTTTTGTAAAATTGTATTCCTGCACTAATAGAAAATATTCCAATCGAAGGAAGACAAACAAATGTGGTGGCAACAAGATGATGTTGAATATTATACCAGTAATGACATCTCTATTTAAGTTAATGTAACAATTGTTTCTTTATTAACCTAAAATAAAATTATTTGTCATCTATATGTGTCAGTTGAGGAATATGTTGGTAGGTTATGCTGTATGCTCTGTCATGATCACAGGATTAGAGAAGGGGTAGGGAGAGATTTGTAACCAAAAAACAAGTTATAACAGATGTTACACACATGTTGCACATAACCATAATATAGTTACTGCTTTCATCAATAACACTTTTCAAGACCGTTGGATTAGAAATAGTGGACCTGTTCGATGGCCTGTACGTACTCCAGATTTCATGTCACTGGACTTTTTCCTATGGGGATGTTTGAAACGAGTGGTATTCGAAACTCAACCAATAAAATGAGTGGCAAGTGCTGGCCAACATTTTGAATAATTTTAATATTATTCAAAACCCAGATGAGCTTATAAATCTATATAACATTTTATTCTAGCTACTTTAATATATCAATAAATGAGAAATGAAAATGACTGAAAATACAGGTTAGGGGTAGTTTCTCGGGGGTTGTTTGACAGGGGCTGGATTTGCTATGCTGCATGAAAGAGCTTATGATCGCTCTCCTAGGGTATATATTTTTTTTCATTTTTATTTTCTGCATATAACTGTAATATCTGCTGGCCTAAAAGCCTTGGGACACCTGGTATATCGATAAAACATCTAGGTTTCGAAATATCATACTGTAGTAAATTTCGATTTTAGAGTTTTAATATTTTTGTGTTAATTCAGTATTAGAGCTCGCTTCGCTCGTCCGGATTATATCATACTCTTTAGATGCTGTATATTTTCCAACATATGTATGCATCATATTCTAATAGACCGTCAGATAGTGACAGATTTAGGTGCCCCATTTTTACATACAAGCCTCGAATAGGGTTGAAAAGTAAGTCGATGTTGAGTAAAATTAAGGGAAATTTACGAGTGGCTCGTGGGGAAAACATATGGAAAATTCGATTTTTCATGGAAAATTCGATTTTCCATATTTTAACGCGAGCCGTGTTCACCTAATCATTAATTAATAGAACCTGGCTTCAAAAGATCAAAGGCTTGAGTGTTGAAGGTGGCTAAAGGGTTGAAATGAGGCTGTAATCTTGTGAAGAAAAATCGAGATTTTAGCAGGTTTTCCCACGCAAGCCCATCGAAACCATGAAAACCTACATCGTCACTAGACCGAAAAACATAATGGCTTGAGTGGCGTGAATGGAAAAGTAGATTTTGTCGTCGGAAAATTTAATGGAAATTCTTTTTGATTCAAATAACTTCTTGACCTCTTGATTCTTTTTCTCAAACTACGTGTTCTCAATACGTACTGAATATCTTCTAAATCATTTTCGATATCCTCGTCCTAAAATACTTAATAGAACAAACTGCTCAATACTTATTAAAATCCCATTTGACGTTTTGTACGTCTTGTAGGTATATCCTTGATTACTTATATTTTAGTTAGGGAGGCGAGGTAGCTAAATGGCGTAATTCAACGGCGCCGTCGAGACCTACCACAATCGAAAGATAAAATAATTTCGAAAAGAAAAGCTCGTATGGTAGAAACCATTTTAGCGGTGGGTTTCGCGTGTACGGTTTTTCAAAAATGTTAAAAAAAACCGTTACTTGGGCATTCTCGAGCGCGTCAGATATTCATACTACGTATGCCCCAAGTGCCTCTGATAACAACGGTATACTAATCTGCCGGTTTGCGTGGTGGGGGTAGGCATATAAAGTAGTCAAAAATGCAAAAAAAAAATTTACCCGAGCGCGTCAGATTTTCGGAAGGGGTGTTAAGTAGGCCCCAAGGAAGCTCCCTTTAAAAAAACTGACGATTTCGGCGTGACCATAAGTTACAATGAATTTTTGAAAAGGCAAAAAAAAAAGTTTTTTTGAAATACTCGAGCGCGTCAGATTTTCATAGGGGAGGTTTATCTCGGTATCCTGAAAGCATATTTTCTTAATCTGACAAAAATGTTGGTGGGTTCTCTTAATCTGACCGGAAAGGTTTTTTGGTTTCTTTTTTTCTTTTCTTTCTCCTTGATAAAACGGGGAATTTAAGAATGACAAAGCGATAGTTATAACCAACGTAAATGAAGATGAAATGTAGTACGAATTGTGTTATTTATTGTTTGCTCAGTCTGTATTACATGTTTATGGCAAATTCCTCTTTTTTGCTTCAATTCTTCACTTCGTTTTGCTTACGGTACGTTCAAAAAACAATTTGAGGATCAACAGGCTATTGAATAATATACATACATGAAACTGTACATGTTAATAATACTTTTGTATACAGATACGCGTAACTTTTTCCGAGTCCACGAAAACTGTCGAGAAGCTTTAGTAAAAAAATTTTTTTTGAGATATAATAAAAGTCACATAATTTAATCATCGTTATTTCATATCCATTTTTTTTTAACACCCTCAGTTTTCGAGTTATACTCAAAAAACCGGGAGTTTGAGTTTTTATGATGCTTCAAGTCAAAAAGTTTCAACTTTGGACAAAAATGTAAAGAGACCTTTTTTGTGTAAAATAAAATTACCTTTTTTGTTTATTTAAACTTTTTTTTTGGAAAATGTTTCGTTCGCGACTTATATGCCGCAACGCGTTTTTCGGAAGACGAAATGGCTCCTCCACACTTCCGGTCACGCGGAAACCGGCAGATTTTGTATTTTTAGTAAGTTTTAGATTAAATTCTTCAAAAAAAAAAACGCGCTCGAGAATGCCGGATTAACGTTTTTTTTTACAAGTTCGCGACCCTATAACTCGGTGGCGTCAATCACTTATCGTCAGATTAGTTAAATTTAGTCTTAAAACACTAAAATCAACCCCCAATATCTTAATCTGACGCGCTCGAGTATTTCAGACTATCGATTTTTTTTTAATAATCTGATCGTCTATCCTAGGCGCGCGTCACTACATATAGAGCTAAATACTTTACAAGGCTGTTCTATTAGGTCCAAGGTATCTCTCATATCTTAAACTGCCACGCTCGAGTATTACCGAAAATTAACCTATTCGCCTCCCTAACTATTTCGGACGTCCATCATCTTAATGGTTGAAAGATTTCTATCTCTTTCAAATTTTTCACGTTTCAATTGCTTGAATCCGCAATCGTCTTCTGGTGAATAATGTATATCCTTGTTGTGTTGTCAGTTTTCAGATAATTTTCATTGGAAGCCGGAAGTTCCGATAACATGTTTACACTCCTATGAAGTTTCATTAATCATCGTTGAGTATTTATGGCAGTAGTTTCTTTTCGCACTGTTATCTTTTCAACAATTCCTGTATTCAAGAAGGTTTTTCCACCGTTTAGAGTTGTCATGAGTTCGAAGAACCTACCAAACGATTATTATTCTCTGTAGATGGTTGTTCTTATGCTTTTAAAAGTGTCACATTACCCTTTCTATAAAAACCAGGGTTGAATGAAAATAGGGAAGATCTCCATTGGGAAATACGGAGAAAGCAGTGACGACAGGCGTGAAACAATTCTCTCCTTATTTATTTCTTACATTTGGATCTTAGATTTGGTCAGAGTTTTCTTATTGTTATGTCTTTCCGAAGAATATTGTTTTAGAATGTCTCGCACCAGATATGTTCTCAGAATATTGAACTCAGGATAGAAAACAAAAGATGGTTTTATCACGTCTTATACAGGAGAGCAAATGTACAATTGACATTTAGTTGAAATAATAACTGAAACGGATTTCCGCGTAATTATTTCATCTGGAGGTATTTATTTCAATTAGTTCAGTAAACATTATTGTACTATATAATTCTGCACAAGTTCACTCTGAAAATATTAATTGATATAAATAAGATAGAACTGAAATTTCACTTGAAATAAGAACTTCGAATATGTTTTTAAATTCGATAACTCATCGAAGCATTTCTAAACTGATCGCTCGTATGGATTTCAAGAAAGCCTTTCCAAAACATGCTCATTTTGACTCAATGCTCAGTATATCCATCAAATTCAAATTTCAACAAATTCAACTATTTTACAATAAGTAAATTTGGTTTTGATTCACATGTTGCGACCAAATCAATAAAAAATCATCAACATCATTATTTACTAAATTACCATGCTCATTTGACACCAAAAAAGACATATGGTTACAAATTCTCATGACAATTAGATCACGGATACGCGAGAAAAAAATTGAGGTTATGTCGAGAAGTGTTGGATGCCAAAAGTTTTTGATTTTTTTCTCATCTACAACTTTGCTGATGAACATTTTCCGCTGAGAGGCAACGTTTCGCCACAAATCGCAAAAAACCGTTTTCAACCCCTAAACTGCATCCCATTTCACCATTTTGTGTGGTTTCGTTTTTAAATATTTCCTTTCCTTGAAGTTAGAACCTCAACAACATTATGTAATAATTTTTAAGGTGTATTCAGTTATTTCAAGTGAAAGCGACGAAAACTATTTTCGTCTTTGTTCAGACATAATCTGACATCACATTTATCACATGAAACTTGTGAATTTGTCGTTCACTCTGGATATTTGCATCTTTCTGCTACTCAGGAATATGTCCCACATTATCGCGACAAATTCCTTGGGCTGGTATTGGCAAAAAAGGATTTTTCTTTTTTTATTTTTTCAAATCTAATTGCGCTTGTACCTAGTGAGCAAGTGGGTCTGATACGCTTTTTGGGCGATAAATAGGATCTTGTTAGAATTTCTGCCAAACCAAGTTTGAATTCTGCCAGTGGTAATTAATCGTCAGAATTCTTGCTGATCAGCATTCTTCTCTACAATATCCAAAAACTACAGTACAACGTATCTAGGAATTAAAAAAATACTCGGGTATTTTTTTGACCTTATGAGTATCCTATGATAAATCCCTAGACATAGAATCACCCATATAGTTATTGTATACTTCTATGCATTTTGGTAGAGGAATTATGTGTTTTTTTTCTTTTCTGCAAAACATCTGTACATACTTAGGAAATTGGCTTACTGCCTACGTGAGTTGATATCGTAGTTACTATTTGGTTATCATACCAAGACACTGCAGAAACATCTACACCATCGTCTCGCTCATTACCTGTTCCTACTCTTTTTTCATCATTACAGGTTCCTTGGTAAATTCGTAATATGACACACGATTTTTGCGAACTGAAACAAGAGGTGAAAGGCCATCTTCGCTAAAATAAACTAGTGATAGAAAGCGGGTGAACCAGTCATCAAAAAATGATTTTGATTCTTCAGAACGGACTAGCGTTTTACTACAACATTACTACATGTCCCAAGATTTGGTTAATAAGGCTGCAAGCTAGTTGTTCCATAAAAAAGTCGAAATCAAAACTAAAACCTGCCCAGCACAAATACTTTACAGGCCCATTTATGAGGTTTCTTAGGGTTATATTGCTCAAGGGATGATCGAGCTTTTGTTGAAATAATTTGCTTGTCAACTATTGCAAGGTGCTCTTCTTTTGGGGCAAGCACGTACCTCTCTTTTAATTTTTCTGAAAATGGGCTGATTTCGAAAAGTTTATCGTAACCAGCAATATTTTCCCTTTGTATTATCGTTGAAGTGAATAAAATGTTTAATTTCTTCAAACTAGTTGCATTTCATAGCTTGAGTTGTTTCAGGAATACTCAATGTACTGCTCCATTAGCTTCTAATGAATGACAAGTACGCTACCGACATGTATATACAAATTCCAATAAAGATATTTATTTCTTGTTCAATTATATTTGCTGGCTCATGAGGCGTACAATGGACTGCTTATACATTATTATGTTCCATTATATAAACAAATATGTCATCGGTAAATATAAATAAAAAATCTCGTCAATCTCATCAAGATTCAAGTTATTGTTTCCCAAGGACTGAGACTCTTTGAATAAGATATCTTCATCAGGAACCGTCAAATATGCTCTTGCCAATCAATACAAAGCTTGTTTTTTGTGTATTTAATTCAGCTAAAGTAAAAAGAGTAACACCATCTCCACTATCATAGGAGTAACTACATAGTCCTCTTCATCAAACTGTTCCTCTCCGCTGGTATCTTCAACTAGATCTTTTGATATTTTTCGGTTATCATCATCATTAGATAAACTTTCATCTTCACTTCCACATAAATTCGGAATCTCGTCAGTTTGTTCCGAATATGGCACAAGAAAACAAAAATCTCAGTCACAAAAAACGAAAAACATATAATTTTAGTTCTACTGAAATTGGTTCTTGAACTTTGAAAATAATACGTAATAACACGTGTATGCCAGCGGCAAAACGAAGACTAACGCAATTCACAAACTAAGCGCGAGTGGATTGCAATGTTTCTTGAACGTAGAGATAGAAGAGTGTCAAATTCAGCACAGTATGCGGAAAGGGGTTATTTCACCCAATCTTTCTATTAATTTAATTATAAGTTTAATCTGTTTTTCACATTAAATCAAAAAAATCCTTGCCAACTGCCCATATTTTTCTATTAGCAAATGAGCTGTCAGTACACGTGATGTAACACTCTAATTTGTACAAAAGAAGGCCAAATTCACTTGGGGCGTTCCGTGCTTATGGCGCCCAACGTGGGGCCCGTTCGACCGTGATAGTAAGATTCTCATGGTTTTCCGAATGAGCTATCCGGCATTCGAAAATGCTTATTTTCACGAAATACTGACAGATAAATCTGTTAACGAGTAGGTTTTTCTTGCAGCGATCAACCCCATCTTTGGAAAAACCTGCCTGAGGAAAAAACCGAAATATCCTCCAACTTCTTGTTACGATCATAATGATGACAAACAACCGCAAGAGTAATTCATGTGCTTTCTGTTACCAGAGCTGTAAAAAAAAAATTGTAATGATGTATTTGTTTCGTTCCAGGTAAAGCAGTGCCCTTCGTAGAACTGACGGTAGCCCATGCATCAGTGTTGACCATCCTGGCCATAAGCTTCGAGCGCTACTACGCGATTTGCAAGCCCCTGAAAGCTGGTTATATATGTACCAAAGCGAGAGCATCTCTTATCTGCCTCCTGGCGTGGTTTATCGCGGCCGTATTTACGAGGTAAGTCGGATTGTTCGCGATTTCTATTGTGGCGCTTCGAACGGCACTCGGCATGGCATGTGCATGGATCTTAATGGGGAGCTGCTTTGGTTTATGTGTGTTTTAAAAGCGAGGAAATTGTTTGAAGATATTCTCATGAGTTGGATCGCTGAATGCGAGTACTTAGGTCGTATATCTATTAAGAATGTATGGGAATGGTCGTTATTTCTGACGATGTAATCATTAACCAGAAACGAATCTGAATTGCATCCATAATTTTGAATGCACTCTTGAAATCTTATTGGTATCCACAATCCCTACACAACCGCCACAACTTTTTTCTAACAATTTTTAACAATTTTTTATTGTGTTTCATTGAAAAGGATCTCCCTGTCATGAAGCACTGCATTATTTTTTAAAAGATTTCTGCTTTACGAAAAATCGAAATATTCGTAAAAAATTCCTCAGTATTTTCGAAAATGTGTAAAATTTAGGAAACAGATTTTATTTTGATAAAATTCAACATTCTCCTACAAGAAAAATACTATTTCAAAGGACCCCGCACGAAATACATGGAATTTTGGTTGATTGTGGAATTCAATGAAACTCTATCATGTTGTAGATCATGATGTGTCGGTAACACTTTAATGGACCATAATCAAATCGTACAACTAGTTTCGGGGAAACAAAGTAATTTTAAAGGAAGTTACAAGAACTGAAAATTGAGGTAGTTTATCACAAATCGAGACAATTTCTAGTTTATTCCCGTGATTTTGCTTAAATATGTCATGCCTTTGGAAACGCAACATTATTACCAGAATCATCACAAACGTACACAAAATATACTATTTCGACGTTGTTAGCTTCACTTATCAGAATTGAGATTATGTCTAGTTTGAGATTTTTTGGCAGAGTAATGTCGACCGTTTAGAAAAGCAACATTATTTTCATACAAGCACAGTATGTCACCATACTGGAGTGATCAAAATAGTACTCAAATAAATCCTATTCCAAAGTTAATCACTTCATTCTTTCAGTAGCAACCTATACATTTTCTACTCTTAACATTAATATGTGAAAAATCTTGAGCCAAACTTATATTTTGTAAATACAAGGGCCATACAAAAAGTACCTCTACATATTTTTCAACTCAATTCTTTCCTTTTCCTTTCTCTTTTCTACATCTTCTCTGAATTCGCGCTGATGGAAGAACAGAAGTGAGAGTTAGTCCTTCGCTACCTCTCACATTTTGAACCAGAAAGGCCCTTTGTCCTACAAATATAACATATATATACAGTGTGTCCCTAGACCAGTGGGACAGTTAAATATATCTTGAACCAATAGGAATTTTCAAAATATTATTATGTCACATCATATTTTTGAAAATCCGACAAGGCGTTGCCAAGTTATACCAGTTTTTTGAAGACAAACCCATCAGTCATACTACCAAGAATGTATGAAACCATTCAAGGCTCTTGGTAGTCGGTAGCATATTCTATCATATGAAATACTCATCTCCTTCGAAAGTTATACAGGGTGGTCAGAAAAATGAAATGATTTTCACGAAATTCAAACTTTCCTCTCATCAATTTTTTAAATCGTGCACCCTACAGTATACATGATTTTATATCCCATTATCAACAAATGCAAATAAAAAATGCACCATACTATTTATTCAACTATACTTAACTACTAAACAAACAGTCTCAAAAAGAAAAAACTGTCTTGACGAATAACTAGGCATGATAATATTAATATAAATGTTCGAATTGCCTTCCGTTTGCTGCAAGGCACATTTCAAAATTTTTCATCACATTATTTGTTATTGTTATACTTTGACAAACCGTCAAAATTCTATTTTGCAAATCCTCCAAATTCACTGGTTTAGTAGTATATACCTCTGATTTTAGATACCCCCACAAAAAAAGTCCAAAGGGGTCAAGTCTGGCGAACGAGCCGGTCATTTCATTGGTCCGTTTGTTCCGAGCCATCTTTGAGGAAAAAGAACGGTCAAATAGTCTGTCACGATCCCAGCATTATAAGGCGGCGCTCCATCCTGCTGAAAAAATATTTCTCTTAGGTGTCCAAGGGGAACTTCATCAAGATGATTATTGAGTTCATTTTGAAGGAAATTAAGGTATCTTTCACCATTTAGAGTACCTTGATAAAAATATGGCCTTATCAAATTATTCTTGAAAATTCCACACCAAACATTTACTCCCCAAACCTCCTGGAAATTGGTTTCTCGAACCCAGTGCGTATTTTCTGCAGCCCAGTAATGTACATTATGACTATTTACTTTCCCATTATTGTGGAAGCGGGATTCATCAGACCACATAATTTTTGACAAAAAATCACCATCATCATGGATTCTTACAATCATCTCAAAAATTAAATATATCTGCCTATCATAGTCCTTTGGTTTTAATTTATATGGATGTTGCCTGTGGGTCTTCAAAATCCTGTGTACAGAACTCTTCGAGATCCCTGATTCCTCAGCAACTCCTCGTACCGATGAATGAGGATTTGGATGTATGTATGCTAGAATATTAATCGATATATCATCATTCACGATTGACTTTCAATGTCCTGGTTGTTTGTTTGATGGTAATTCCTGATCATTTCGCAGTTTAGCCTCAAGTCTAATGAATGTATTTTTTCCTGGTTGTCTTCGATCTGGGTAACGTTGACTGTACAATACACACGCTCTCCTAGAGTTTTTTCTCGATTCGCCAAATATGAGCAACATGTCAACATATTCATCGAGTGAAAATAACTGTGGCATTTCAATTTGATTCGTTTCACAAATAACGGAGAAGCAACTAAATCCTTCTTAAGGGGCTGTGGACAATGAAACTACTTTGTTGGATATAATCTTGAGAAACACAATAATTATTGATGCACTAATGTATTTTTATTGAATGAGCGAATGTCATATAAGTGACATGACTGCAAATGTTCCTAAGCCACCCCGGACGGCTTGAGTTGTTAATTTATCCTCGATCGTGTGAAGGATACACAAACTTGAAGGAAATTTTGGTTATCAATTTGTTTCACTAGAGTTACAAAAGTGATTACCTATTGACCATAAGCAATCGAACCACCATTGGGATATAAAATCATGTATATTGTAGGGTGCATCATTTTTCTGACCACCTTGTATAACTTTCGAAGGAGATGAGTATTTCATATGATAGAATATGCTTCCGACTATCTAGAGCCTTGAATGATTTCATAAATTCTTGGTAGTATAAATGATGGGTTTGTCTTAAAAAATTTCTGCATTTAAAGAAAAACTGGTATAACTTGGCAACGCCTTGTCCGATTTTGAAAAATAAAAAACTAATAATTAGCCCAAATGAATGAGAATTCAGATGTGTTGAAATATATGGGGTGTTCCATTTAAAAACACTGATGCTCGATTTTGTGAGCTTTTCTTGCACCCCTCGTTTAAAAAATAATCATTCCTGAACTTAGTTCTCATAATGCAATATGATGTGAAATAATAATATTTTGAAAATTCCTATTGGTTCATGAGATATTTAACTGTCCCACTGGTCTAGGGACACACTGTATATATAATTTTTTTTCAGTTCTATCTTACTACATTTACTATTTTGTATTTGGAAACCAATAAATCATTATTGACTACTTGATGTGCATGTAATAATACTTCAGACTATTCAGGAAGCCCATTTTCTCTGTCTGCAACCTCACGAACAGTGACATCTTGAACGCATTCCAAAATATTGGTAGTCGGAATTGTTAAATATTTTCAAGAGATTGTCCTGAATTCTCCAATTCATCATTCAAAAAATAGTCAAGATGCGTCGAAATCACCCTGTTTCTCCGAAACTAAACATACGATTTGATTAGGGTCCATTTAAAACGTTACCGACAGATCGTGATCTACAACTTACCGGAGTTTCACTGAATTCCGCAATCACCAAAATCCCATGTCCGTGCGGGGTCATTTGAAAAGATACAGCTTTGCAAATATCCAAACTGGTCGATTTTCAACAATAACTTAGTCCTCTATTAGATGAAAACAATCTGCAAATCCCAATCATCAAAATACAATTCAGAATTGAATCAGTTTTTTTCAACGTTCTTTCAGCCATTTCAGAATTCCTTTCGATCGATAATTGAAAACTCGCAGACGAATATATTCAAACAATTTCAATTAATGCATGAGTTTCATTCCTTTCGCTTCATTCAATATAAATAGTTAGTAGTATACCAGATAAAGCCAATATACTGCTCTACTTTCATATAATCAGCCCTATGCTGTATCACTTCCGTTATTTTTAGCGGTCAGACGTTATCCCAACTTAATGGGAATTTGCCATCAAGATGGGATAACGACTGACCGCTGAACATAATGGAAGTGATACAGCATAGGGCTGAATAATTATATATGTATATTTTCACAACATTTTTCTAAAAAAAAATATATCTATCCGGTAGAGCACCCTCAGGAACACCCCCGTATACAATCATAATATATTCCCTACCGGATAGCTGCATGTTTTTACAATAATGTAGTGAAACTTCCAAATACCATCTTTCATTTACTCCGGAACTTCTCAATGATTTAAGAAAAATCCGCACATTAAATTGATAGTCATAACATCAAATAAATGTTCATTTTTAGGTGTATCTGACGAAGTGAAGAGCTCCAATTTCTCCATCATCACTTTTACCAATGAAAGTTTCACTTCATAGGTGGTTTATAAATAAAAAAAAATTAAATATGTACAGATCTACTAGGACAGTTTGGCTTCTGAGATGCGCAAACAATAAACGTTTGGAGTAACTGCGGGACAAAGAGCAACTGCCATTCTTCATCGGAAAAACCTAAGTTTAGTGCGCATCCAAATCTCAAAGGCCAAGTTGTGTAGGGTTGAGCTGTACAAACATAATGTAACATTCGTGTAGAAGTTTCCACGAATTAAATTTTGTCATGAATCAGTTATTCGAATTCGAATATTCGTACCCTTCTTGTGCTGTCTATGGAAAGAATTAGGTTTAGCTAGGTTGCTACTTTCAAATTAATATAATCTATAATACAGTTAAAATTATCAATTTGATCAAACACAAGCGTAAAGCCTATGATTCTTTTGACACCTATTCATTCCTATGGTTCCTTGCTTCCTGAAATAATTGCTATAGATCAATAATTCTTGAATACGTTCAAGATCAGACAAATTGAGTATAAATTATCTAGCGCTACACTACATATTGTCAAAAAAGATCACGATCCACCAACAGAGACTTTGACTTCTGAGTGCACCTATCATTTTTTTTTACTCTCATCTATTCAATTATGTGCAAGACAATCGCAGAAAATTCGGAGGCATAGGTTCTGGGCGGTTGAAAAGGAAATTCGAAAAAAAGTTCCTTTTCATTTTACCTGCAAATATAAAAACTGACGAACGAGACTATGTATGCTATGAAGTAATTTTGTTTCAGAAGTGGGTTGCTGAGACAAATGTAAATATTTCAGAACAAAACATGTGTAACGTGCCCTCGTGAATACTTCGCTTCACAACAAAACAGTTTAATAAACAGGAAAGTAGGAGAGACGTAAATCCGCTTCTCATGGATTCATAAAAGCTGTACATAAATTGCTGTACTTAACATTTGCGGTACATCATTTGGAAGTTCTTATTCTTTTCCTGGGAATTTCTCATTATTATTCCTTGGTAGTATACGAGATTTATCTATCTATATTTCATGTAAACTCCACTGAACTTCGTCTAGTGGCAAATGCAGCCACATATTCCCTTTCGTAAAATTCCGTGGTGCTTCTCCATTTCACGTTTATAAGTTGAAAACTGAAATTGCATAGCTCAGGAACTCGAAGAATAAAAGCATACTCACTCATTTTATTTTATTCGGCACCAAAGTTGAGGTCGTAAAAAATGGCATTTCTTTGGCATGAATATCAATGCCCAGAATTCTCTGTTGTTGGAAATGATTGACTATCCTGATCCATTGTGCATTCTCCATTTCACAATAACGGTATCAATCGACCAATCGACTCTGCTACAAACTGTATCGATATCGATATTTTCAATAGAACTGGTGTCGTAAATCACAACGTTTTGAATTCATACTGGAGAATTTCGTAGACCCAAGATATTTACATTGAATGAAAAAAAAATCTATATTACTGCCTTGTGTGCAACAGGTATGGACTTTTCAGTTGAATTACGTTATACCAAATTGTTTGAGCATTGGAATGGTATTTTTGTCCATGTATATGGGTTAGAGTTATGTTGTTTTTGTTTAGTCACAAATATGTATAAATAATAGTACAACAGAATAATGCAATTCAACGATACAATACGAGAATACGACAATATGTGAATAAAGGGTTCTTGATAAGAGATTGAAAACATTGACAATCAATTGTTTATAAAAATAAAAACACCAATACCATGATACAATCCTAGAATTAAATATTATGTGAGTAAGGGGTTCTTGATAAGTGATTAAACACTTGTTTCAAGTACAAGGAAGACATTTGCAATTAATTGTTTGTAAAAATAAAAACAAAAATAATAAAACAATAATACTATAATACGATAACACAATGAATAACATGTGAATAAGGGGTTCTCGAAGTGATTGAACACTTGTTTCAAGAACAAGGAAGACATTGACAAATAATAGTTTGAAAAATAAAAAAAACTAATAATTATACAGTGATACAATACCACAACACTTGTTTCAATTATAAGAAGAAATAGACAATTGTTTGGAAAAATAAAAACATAAAATAATAATACAATAGGTAATAAAATGAAATTCACTATAATGATTGAATGGTTGAATATATCACTATAATTATTATTAGTAAAATGAACAAGACGAGGAGCAATAAAACTGGATGTGGAGGGGGGTATTCACTTTTTGCGTGGGTTTGCATTGATGTAAAATTTCAACCGTTTTCTGAAAACATGAATGTTGGTGATCTCTTTCAGTTCCTTGCGTATGAAGTTATAATTTTTTGAGGCAACATATTTCATAAGAGTTCTGTCCTAGTCGTTTTTCCATAAAAGGAAATACACAGTTGCTTTTCTGTCTTGGTTCGCAGTCTAGTTTTTGGTTTTTGAAAACATGAATGTTGGTGATCTCTTTCAGATCCTTGCGTATGGAGTTATAATGTTTTGAGGCAACACATTCGTAAGAGTTCTGTCCGAGTCCTTTTTTCATAAAGGGAAATACACAGTTGCTTTTCTGTCTTGGTTCGCAGTCTGGTTTTTTATTTTATTTTGGTGGTTATGTGAAGACACATGAGTCAAATACGGAGTTGTGGACCCATTACGATACTCTCAGAGAAACTCACCAGACACGCCAATTTGTTGCTTATCACGAATGATTTGGAAAATAGTCACTATTGTTTTTGTCTCTCAATACTGATGTCTTCTCAAATTTCATCCAACCATTACGAAAAATATCACTAAAATCAACCTACCATGGTGGCTGCTATTGTTATTGGGTAGGCCTTGTTACTAACTCCATACGCCACCTTAGGAGCAGCACTGTTAATTGGAACGCAACAGTGAATCGTGCACACCTCAGTCGAGCCACGAGATTTTAATCGGTTAGATTAAATCAAAAAATCCAAGCTCCAACTAGGATTCGAACTCTGGACCTTTGGCTCAGAGTCATACGCTCTAACCACTACGCCACGCCTCGACATCATCACATTTTTTTTTCTTTGGTGTTTTGGCATCGACTGCTATGGTCATTAGCTTTGTATGATGGGTAGGCCTTGTTACTAACTCCATACGCCACCTTAGGAGCAGCCCATTCACCCCAGTCGAGCCACCCCAGTCGAGCCACGAGATTTAAATAATGTAATAAGTCAAATTAAATAAAAAAATCCCAGCCACAACTGGGGCTCGAACTCCAGACCTTTCGACTCAGAGTCGGACGCTCTAACCACTGCGCCACGCCCCGACATCATTATTATTGTTATTAGTATTATTATTATTTGACACTAAGGTAAACAAGATTAAATTTCCACAGATTTATTGTCTTCGCGACATGTTTCGATACACTGTATCTTTTTCAAGCGAATGTATTACATTCGCTTGAAAAAGATACAGTGTATCGAAACATGTCGCGAAGACAATAAATCTGTGGAAATTTAATCGTGTTTACCTTAGTGTCATATACTATGAATTTCCATCAAGTAAAGGCCACGTCAATCCATTATTATAATTGTTAGGAATATTCCAGTCAGACCCAGTCTTCGCAGCACCGATACTTCTGGAGGGCACACTGGTGTCGTTCACCTCAATAACCACTCCCCACGTCCTCAGGGTAAGTGAGTATTGTGTCCGAGAGTCATGTGCTCCGAGCAGATCGATGAAGTGAACCAAAGATGACGGACGGCATTCTGAATTCGTGCTGCTGAGATTTCTGCCAAATTACGGCAAGCCGGTATTATTTTTAAATTTGAAAGCAGTGTATCCTTCATTCCACAAAGGACTCCTGTGATCAGAACCACCATTTTAACAAAATGGTTTGGGTAAAGCCTGTAGAGCACAAAGAGTTGAATTCGATATTTGGTCCCTTTTTCCTCCTCTTTTCGAACAATATTCGATTCGCCTAGAGCGGAAAACTCCATGACGAAAATCTTCTTACTTTGGTGGTCGAGGAGGACAAAATTGGCTTGTATTTGCCTGAGGTTGCGGAATGAGTAGTTCCAATAGCCACTTGTCATTCTCCAGAACGGACTCAATATCCCCCGGAGCATAAAGTAAAACCGGTGTCTCGTCTATACCGTACGAGTGTCGTAGATGGCAGTACAACACTCGTAGCGCCGTGATATGCCTGTGGATATAGCCTAAGACCGCACGAGCTGGGCATGCTGACAACAAATGCATTGTGGCCTCAGATGCCCAACTTCGTTTAATCACTCATTATAGATAACAAATTTTGGTGTCACTCTATATTTCATATATTCTTGAAGTTGCGATAAGTGACACTGATTTTCTCTTCAGTTGTAAGGATGATATCCTCCAAAATTCAAGGTAACTTTGTTCTACTGAACTCAAACTAATTTCAAAATAAGGGTATATTTTTCCTCGCATGCAAAATATTCGACGATCTTCACGTCTTCAGAAAAGATTAAATATTATTGAGTTTTCTTTTACAAATGTAATAGAATTATATTGATGATCCTATATCAGTGAACACTCAAACTCATCGAGATTCAACTAACTGGAAAAATAATCGACAGAATATAAATCGAGAACTTTGAGACTCGAACGACATCTAATAAAGTGGTTCGTAGAGTGACACAAAGAAGAGACGAGAAGACAGAAATACAAACAAAAGGATAAAGCCTTGTAGTAAGTATGATAATTTTACCAATAATATCAGTTGAAAGCTATATTCATCCAGACTGTTGTGTCGCAGAGTCCATTAAGTCTTTTGTATGAAAAGATTCTTGATTCAGGCCAATTTTGATCACATGGGAATATTATAGCCCAGGCATATTAGTTCTCTAGCTTCTAAAAATTGCTCGAGAGCTGGATATTGTTTTAATCCCTCTTGGTGGTCCTGAATAACGGGTATAAGGTTTTCTAGGTTGTGCTTCAGATTTGAATGCCTAATAATCGCGAAATGTTCGCACTTTTCTCAGTTTCTTAAAAAATTCGAAATTACCCATTCTATAGAAAATGTCAATCAATCATTTTTCAAAAAACATTAAAGAACCCCGCAAACTCCTTATGGAATTTGGGTCCAGGTGGATTTTTTTGAATTTTTGTTATGATGTAGTCCATGTAATTCTCGACTAATGTTACCCTTGTGCCAACCCAAAAAAATGAACAGTTTTGCTGCTAGTGAAATCACCCCTTGCGCAGATTAGATATTTAGTTTTAAATCCGGTAACAATATTTTCAATTGTTTCATTGTTGCTAATGTTGCACAATACAGTGTGTCCCACTTACCATGCTCACCATGGGTATCTTGTTAATGGTGAGAGATACGAGGTCGGTTAAATGACACCAAATGTGAAGTTTATCAAGGCCAACTATAATGTGAAAAAATAATTTGATAAAATCTATTCGTTTTTGCAAAAAACAGACTTTGATCATTTTCATGTCTCCTCCGTAACTTCTTTATTTATGAAATTATTCGAATAGGAGTTTCACATTCTCATATCAGATTTTCAATGAAATTTCGAAAAAAATATGAAATTCATACCAACTCTTCTAGAAATTGAGATATCAGTACCAACTTTCATTTTTCAAATATAGGTCATAGCTCATTATAACTTAGTTATGAATAACTTTTTTTCTCTTGCAGATGATATATCACAGTAATAGTTTTTTGCTGATAACAACGGACAAAAACAAGAACTATTTTGAAGTCGCCATCTTGAATTTATAAATTTTAACAAAAAAATCATGATCTCCGACCTCAAAAACCCCCACATACCAGTTTTGAATGGAATCGGACCATAATCACAAATCTCGTCCGCCATATTGGAGAAGCCGCCATTTTTTATTTTTTATTTCAATAAAAATTTCATAGTGCATTGTCACCGGAATTATAAACATGTACCAAATTTCAAGTTATTAGGACCGCCAGAAGTGGGTCAAAATTCACTTGCAAGAGACATGAAAATTATCAAAATTTGTTATTTGCGTATAAAACAAAAACGAATAGATTTTCAATATTTTTTCACATTTTAGTTGGCCTTGACAAACTCCACATTTGGTGTCATTTAACCGACCTCGTATCTCTTACCATTAAAAAGATACCCATGGTGAGCATGGTAAGTGGGACACACTGTATTGTGCAGTTTTATAAAAAAAAATCTTACCCCCCTTCTTCCCCCCAACTCCTATTACGTAGAGCAAAAAAAAATTCTTGAGTGTCTTTAAATGTATCGTCGAATGTTTAAATATGCCTGAATAAGGGAAATAGCAGTTTTTTTATGATTATCCCCCCACCTCCCAAAAAATGTAGGTGGATTTTTCTGAATATTTAATATAATGCAGTTCAAGTCATTTTGAATAAAAATTATTATTATAGGCCGAAACTATATCTCGTATTTTAGTTTCGATTATGCTGAACAATTGTGTAATTTTTTATAAAAAAAAACTAAAACCTACCTCTATTTTAAAACACGAAAAAAATTAATTCTGGCACCACCTCAAATTCAAATTGTTGATGTCTAATTTTTATTTATTTTCAAGATTTTCTCCCAATTAATTGATATTCAGATAACATGAAATATGCCCTACTGAACAGTCAGCGAAATCAACCAATATTTTTTTGAATCGAAGGAATGGCGAAATTGAACAAATGTACTATTTCCTTAATTTGAGCTGATCAAAACATTAATTTTGATGAAGCATTCACAAGTAGTCGAGAATTAGTTTTTTCGCGTTTTAAAATAGGGGTTTGAGGTAAGAAGGCGGTTTTATATTTTTTTATAAAAAATTACACATTTGTTTAGCATAATCTTAACTAATACGAAGAGATATTGTTTCCGCCTATAATAATGAATAGTCCATTTTTTGGGGTTTGAGGCCCAATTAATTTCTATTCAAAATAACTGGAACTGCATGATATTAAAAATTCGGAAAAATCAACTGAAATTATTTCGTTTTGTTCCCTTTGGGAGGAGTGGAGATAATCATAATAAACTGCTATTTCCCTTATTCAGGCATATTTAAACAGTCGCCGATACATTTAAAGGCACTTGAGAAGTATTTTTTTGCGTTTCGTAATAGGAGTTCAGGGGAAAATAATTTTTTTGGTTTGGAGCAATGGTAACATTGGTTGAGAATTACATGGACTACATCGTACCACAAATTCAAAAAAATCCTCTGAGACCCAAATTCCATAAGGAGTTTGCGGGGTCCTTTCACATTGAATGGCATGACCTTCAAAACATCAAAATCGGTTCAGTCGCAATCGCCCGTCAAAGATAGGCAATTTTTACCAACTTCGCGAAAAACTCCTAACGTCTGTAGTTTGAAAATGACTGCTCCAATTGAAAAATTCCAATCCACCAAAGTTGTTGGAAATTCAATTCCTAGTAAGATTCTTTCTGGAATTTAAAATTCGCTTACTCCAGTGATGAGATATGAATTTCAAACCAAAAAAGGCCGCTCAGTTTGTCAAGATCTTATTACGTTGGTAACTATAGTACCCGATCGATCAATAATCAGGTACCAGACGATTACAGAACAACATTACAGGGGGGAGAAAATGAGAACAATAGTCGTTCATTACAGCAAAGCATTCAGGCCGTGTTTCACCAAAACTTTAATCTGGCATCTGGCTTTAGGAGATATCCAACAATTTTAATCGGGCCATCATTGGTCAGTTGAATAGGCCTTAGAGCGTAGATTACGCGACCCAAGATTACTTCTAACTGACCAGAAACAGCCAATTGAGCAATACGCCCGATTCCAATTGTCGGTTATCTCCTAAATCGGAATTAAAGTTTTGGTGAAACCCGGCCTTATACCTAATTAAATGAGTCATTACAATTAATAGGGGATTGTGATAGCCGGCGCCATTTCTTGCCTGCGTGCTTCTTCTTCTGGCTCCCAGTTTGTCTCAGTAGATCTTGTAGGCAGAAGAATAGTTTTGTATTATTACTGATTATCAGGAATTACTGTAATACAAATTATGAATTACTATAATTATTTACCATTTCCAAATCACATGTGGTAGCTGGTTCGTCTCCTTTTAGACGGTCCGGCTTGTTCGGGGGAATCGTCATCGGAATCGAGTTCTTGTTCTTTCTCCTCTTCTACAGCTACTCCCTCTTCTGCCTCCAGATCATCTTCGTCTTCCGACGCACTCCCTTCAGACTGGAGTTCAAGTACTCATGGGTGATTTCATGCTGCTCACTCACAGAATTGGGGCACGCATGTCCCTTGCAGTAGGCACAAATGACTGAGCGCTTGAGCCCGACTTTTCTACATGAGCATGCATTCTTGCATCATTTTTTGCAGAAGCAGGTAATGGAGTTGAGCAATAAACTTCGCTCCAGCCTCAGCTACCTGGTCAGGAGTGGCTTTGTGATCGAGAAAATCGAGACAACATTTAGTAGGTCAGGATTTTTTGCTAGGGTGTTGATAAATTTGACTTTGCTTTGTCGGAGAATTGAAGAGGAATTTTTATTTGTTACCAAAACACATCTCAGTGATTGTTTCTAGAAAAGTTGCAGTAGCAAATTGATTAGTTAATTATTTGTTCATTTTTAGTGCTGTATTAATTTTAAAAAAAATCACCCTTTTTGTATCTTGAAGATGTCGAAATAAATTGACAAAACGTTGGCTCTGAAGAAATAAAGTTTTCTTTAATTTAATACCCCAAATCCCAGAAAAAGGAAACAAAATCAGTCATCATAACAAAGGTCGTAAAACTGACATATTACACGAATAATTTTCAATGCTTGTATGATATTTTTTTATTTGTTTGATAATTTCTTCTAATCGATTCAAATTCTCGTTAAGATCTGTGTTCGCCTCTCTCCAAAAATATCGACAGTGAAGATAAACGGACTCCCTCTGTCTATAGAGCAGATCAATGCATCTAAGAGGGCGCCTGCAGATGTCTGGAACGAAATATGGAATTAGCCACCCTCATTGTTTTTGTTAGCGAAAGTGAATTTGATTTTCAGGAAACCGCACTTCTCGTATTTGATTATCGCTTTCATTTTCCCAACTGAATATCGCCAGTTGATTGTATTAGATTACAAACCGAGAATTGATTGACGTTAGGGTATTTTCGGTATTTTCTTTTGGCTGCACTCTTAAATGAAATTGGGATGGTTAGTGGTTTCATATAGAGTGACCTATCTAAAATATAATTGACAACTTTTTGTGAGGTTCGATTAAAAAGAAGACTCTGCAGTGGATGCGCCCGTCTATAGTGAGACCCACCATTACGTGGCAGTGATCTGAGGCAGCAGAACTGCTAGTACAAGGGCAAATCTGTCGAAAATACAAAGACCAGCCTGTGTAAGCATAACAGGTGCCCAACGGCCGCTATGGTGCCAAGAATTTAAATTAGCTTTCGGCTTTAATGATGGCAACTAAGCTGTTCGAGTGACAGGATGGATCGCGACTAACTCAAGTGGAGACGCGAGTGGGTCATGACAAAATAAATTGTGGTGAGATGTAAGAATGCGGGCGCCAGATATTTGAACACAAGCTCAACCTACAGATTATTTATACTGATTCCCATATAACACGAACAGTATTAAGAATTAAAGTTACCACACTCTAAATGGTGAGCAGTTTACTAATTGAAGAAGTATAATTATCAATATGAAAAATGATAGTAGCGAGAGTACCATACTCACAGAAAACTAACTAGCTAAATAAATACCTGAATATTATTAATATTGTAGTGAGTGATCTTACAGCTGGTCTACAGGTAAAGTTCAAGGACCAAATATGATTCGAACATTAACAAACTTCTTAGGTGAGATCATACAGGCACTAGTGAATAGAAAAAGGTTGAATGTATTCAATATCACACACAAAATACATCTACCGCTGTATGGTAGGACACAGGAATATCTCTCAAACAATCCGCAATAGTATGGTGCACTGTACATTGCACTGTACATTGTAGAGTTCACACATTAGCATTAGGTTGAAGACTATAGTATGAAAAGGACATCAGTACACGGTAGGATACTTAGTGCTAGATCTGGTACTTGCGGAGTGCCAAGTCAGGTCAACTAGGGTGGCCCAACCAGGCTGATCTCAGCTGCAATGATACTTCGCTGACAGTCTCTGCTGCAAGTGCAAGACACTAGGGTGGTACAACCAGGTTGATCTTAGCCGCAATGTTGCCTCTTCGAAAGTCTACGCTACCAGTACATGAATCATACATACATCGTACATTAACGGAGAGTCATGAAACTTCCTCCAGAAAGGAAGAAATACTGTATCAGGGACAGAACGATGGTGCCCTGAAATGTAACAAGAACTTGACATTTTGTTCAACAACTTGGATGACCTAATAAATACCTCTGTCCAGAACAGGCCTAAGTGCTCTCACAGTGAAAGATGCTTTCTGTAGGCTCTTTTAGATGTCAAAATATCCTGGTCAAAGGGTTAACAGGGTCAAGTACCCAAAAGGTCTAACTAATCAGATCCTAAAATACATGAAGAACTGCCAAATGATAAAAGAATACCGTGTGTGAGGAGCTTATCCGAGATAATTGGTTTCTATAGTCCCCGAGAGGAAAGGTTCAGAAATATGCATACAAAGCAATTCAAACACTCTCAACTTATTAATTTTTTCCCACACAATAGAAAGATATTATGAAGGCCTATCATCAAATGAAACACGCCTGAGTAATACTGCATGACATAACCATCAATTCCGACTCTTCGGTTATGAAACTAACAAAAGTCATTCCGTGTTACTCCAGCTGAATGCAGAAGTCGTAACAACTACAAGTTTATGGCCTATTCCGTTTAGTGCGCACACTCAAGGCGTGGAATGAAAAAGGTAAACAAATCCTGCAGAAAGAAAACAGCTGAATCACGAATGACAAGTTATAACCCTAACCTTGGAATAACATGAAATATGACGTTACCAATACATGATGACGTGAATGTAAAATGGATATACCTGGTAGTATTATGAAAATACGCTTTGGGGATGTGTACACAGAATACCGTGCGTAGGTGAAACCTTTGTGTTCAATTGAGAAATAGCGGAATGGATTACAAGTGAATGAATACACTCTCGAAGAAGCAACATTTTGATAGCAATTTAGGTATTGTTATTGTTCGAAAATCATTGAATAAATGCAGAAGGCAAATAGTGGTAAAATGCATGTAAGATATGATTAAAAATTTCGATATACCCTGAAAAGTCAATAATAAAAAAATAAATATCATTACAGTGGAAGTTATCCTGAGCCATATAGTAGTGGAGCGTATAGTTATAAGGAAAACATACAGAATGACCTAAGAGGGAATCACCAAACGCAAGTCACAAAAAAGATTAGCTTTGTGAAAGAATTCAACACAAAACTGAGTAGCAAAAGTGAATAGGATAAAGACACCATTCCGAGACTCAAGGAAGGTGCTATTAAATGGTACACAGATGGATCCGGAACAACAGAAAGAACTGGAATAGGAGTATATGGGTCTGGAACCAAATATTCTGGAAGTCTAGGTAAATTCCTTAGTATTTCCAAGCGGAAATCTATGCAATAGAAAAATGCGTTCAGTTCAATTGATATATAGTTATTTTTGTAAACAGATTTTGTTCTACAAATGTCAAAAATATTGTTCTAATAGTAATTTAAGTAACAAGGAATGTAAAGACGTGTTAACATTCGAGGTGAGCGAGTACGAGCCGAGGCAAAGTCGAGGCTTGTCGCTTGCCGAGGATGTTAACAGTCGATACATTCCGTGTTACTTATTACGTTTTTCCCGCTGCTTGTTGACATTTCTCAAAATTTGCCTTGATTGAAGTTTGTTTTCTTACCCTTCCTTCATGGTTATTCGTTCCGCTATTTCATTCTAAGTTGCTTGTGCATTTAACTAAGTTATCGAATGAACAGACAACAATAGTATTCAAAGAGTCTCATAACCTAAAAATTGATACGAGGCGTGTTTTTTTAAGTAAGTACCGTTTTGAAATTGAAAAAAGACGTGCAAAGATATCTTCATAATATTATTTTTACCTGTACCTTAATCTTCTTTTCTACATAATTTGTTTTGATATTGAGGCAGTTTTTGAATACCCTTCTCATAGGAGTCTGCCGCCTGACTTCTTAACCACTGCATCACAACTGTTTTGACTTCGTCATCGTACAGGTGTTTCTTCAAGTGCAGGAACAGATGGTAGTCACTGGTAGCCAGATCAGGGCTGTACGGAGGATGATCTAGAGTTTCCCATCGAAAAAATGTGATGAGGTCTTTGGTCTGATTAGCCACATGCGGACGGGCATAGTCATGCAGCGAAACGATGCCCTTGCTTAACTTTCCACGCCTTTTGTTAACTCATAATGTTTTGTTCGTAAACTGCACAGATCTCAAGATGAATATCGATCGGTTTTAGGCCTTTAGCACTAAGAAATCTTATAACAGCCCGTACTTCACAGTCGGCAAGACTCACGATTATCGGAGGCATCTTAAACACTCAGTAAACAACGTGAACAAGGAAGAATCAGACAGTAATGGCGTCAGTGCGTAGGCAAGAGATGTTGGTACCCAGTGCTCATGCGCAGAATGCCCACCGGAGCGCTGCGGCTGCGGTGTGGCAAATCGGTACTTAAAAAACACGCCTCATATAAATGAAGCTGAAGGTATTACTTGTAAAAGTCAAAGTCATTATTACCCTAGGCATGTAAATGACACTATTTACATTCCGTTGTCAAAATGAATTAGTAAACGAATGATATAGGCCATTTACCTGTTTTGTTGCTAAGCATATATGGAGTATTTACAGTGTCGGCAGCGGGAAAAATAATTAGTATGCTTAGCTTAATATGAAAAATAGTATTGAACTGGCTTAAACTGTTTTTCAGAATCAAGTAATTA
Organism: Chrysolina oricalcia; assembly: GCA_944452925.2. NCBI lineage: Eukaryota > Metazoa > Arthropoda > Insecta > Coleoptera > Chrysomelidae > Chrysolina > Chrysolina oricalcia. The sequence goes on from OX101808.2 coordinate 23,817,288, forward strand.
CTGTAACTATGGAAATAAAATGGCATTTGTTCACAATTATCTCAAAGTGACAGTTGTTGAAAATTATTTTATATTGGCTTTTTGTTCGCGTCAGTTTCGTGCCTGATAGGTATTTATAACTGTAAAATGATGGAAATTTCGAGCGACGATGAACTAAGCAGTACCCCACCTAACTATCTTGGATTTTTGCTTGATTGAGGAACATAAAGGTTAAAATATGAAAATCCCATATAGTTCACATGCAGTGTGCGAAGTAAGCATTTCGCACTCTACTTCGCGCACGGTGTCATGGTAACGAAGGAAAATGAAAAGAATGGTCACTCCGCATATTGTTGTCAATTCGCGAACCTTGTAATTTTTTGACGTTTGTAGAAAAAAATTAATTTTCGCAGACTAAAGATTATCATCATGTCAATAAGCCAAGCAGCCATTAATGTCCTGAACTCACATGTAATAAACTCCAAGATGGTGTGGGAGAGCCTAGAAAAACTAAATGAACTGGGCAAGAACAACACTGTTACCCTTCTATGGCTTCCGGGACACAGTGGAGTGGAGGGTAGATAATGAAGTAGCAGACGTACTGGCAAAAAAGGGACCGAAACACTATTTCTTGGACTGAACCCTTCAGCGGAATAAGTACCAGCGCAATATTTCATGAACTTGAAAAAGAAGTACACAACAAAATATCCCAATACTGGATGCATTTAAATATTATTTTATTCGCAAAAGATGCTTCATTTCAAGTTCCACCGTTCTATTTTTTTAAAGTTTTTTTTTTAATTTTGTTCCAAACCTAACAGTGTATTATGACGAGCCACCATGATGCTAGTAGAAAAAAATGAGTAATCCAAATTTCCAAATTTCACACGTCAGATTTATTTTGACAAAACAGTAAAGTTTCATTTTTCCCCAAATTTTTGGACAGAAATAAGTGATTTGTACGTATTCATAGCCTTCTGGATAAAAAAGAAACTGGTAGAAATCTCGACAAGTGACACAAGCTCGTATTTCGAATGCCATATGGAGTCAAAAGAAGTGATTAAATGTGTACCATTTGAAAATCAAAAGTTCAAGTCACTTGACCGGCAGTTGCATGTAGTTAGGTCAATTGTCAAAGAATGCAGTTTTATATCGTATACATATTTAATTTATTTAGAAAGGCTAACAACCTTCTGCGGACACCCGGTATCAACTTTAGCAGGAAAATCATCGTAGGAATGTGGATGTTTAAATTCTTTGTAATATGAGAATGATTTAATTTCGAATGCAGCTGTGATAATGTTACTTCGATGCATATACCAGGATAGTATGATGACTCTCCTCAATGAATGAAATGCCCAATTTGGTCATTGAGTGTCATAAGGAAATGCATGAGTCATTCGGGCGCCTATCCATACTTATTGTTGTAACCAATATGTGAATCCAATTGAAAAATAAGTTCTTTATTGAGAGTCGTGCCTTTTAAGGAAACACAATATCATGTTTATGAAAGATATCGAAGTATTATCTTACAATGTGTATGACTTTCAGAATTATAATAGGCTTATGATTTGACATCGATTTCAAAGCTTGTATCACTACTGAGATAAATTAGCCTCAATTGGGAGATCATTGATTAAGTTCAATCATGCTGTTATCCAATTTGTTTTAATGAATTCTGATTTATAACAATGATGATATGAAACTCAATGAATGACACATCATTTTTCTGATTCCTTGCATTTTGGACGTTCATTTTCCTAATGGTTGAAAGATTTATATCTCTTTCAAATTTCGACGTTTTCAACGTTTCGATTGATTGAATCCGCAATCGTCTTCTAGTGGATAATAAGACCAAATTATTTACTTTTTTTACGGAATAAACCTTTTTGCTGATGATACATTGCTTATTTGTAGTGATATTGAACTAGATAGAGCTGTTCATAAATTGAACGGGATTTTAGAAACTGTGAATGAGTATTTATGCACCAACAAATTGAAGTTAAATGTAAGCAATGGTCTTCACTACAAAATATAAATACAATTTTCTCGATATCAACGGTATAAACCTACATATCAATAACGAAAAAATTGAAGTTGTGTCAACGGTCAAATAACATGGCTTCCAACTGGATAATTTTTTTAATTTTGATAGTCACTTTGAATATATTCATAAAAAAATATCGAAAAAACTATATTTTTTCAGTAGAATAGCACAACATTCGTCAATACAGTCTAAAGTTACAGTTTACAATACTATCATTCAACCACACTTTGATTATTGTGCGTCTATATTATCTTTATTTAACCTCAATAAACTAAATATGCTACAAAAACTACAAAATCGAGGGATGAGGGTAATATTGAAAACGAATCGTCTTACTCCAATAAAAAATATGCTAGATTGTTCAAATAGGTTGTCAGTTGAAAGTAGACTGGTATTTAAAATTGTAAATGGTATGGCACCAGAATACCAGTATGTCAACTTGAATAAAAACATTCATTCCCACAACACTAGAAATTCAAATAATATACATATAAATCGAACGGCATTTATGAGTACCATGAACTCTATATTTTTTAAGGATTTCAACAAATTCAACGAATTACCTGAAATATTGAAGAAAAAATCCAATTTGGAAGATTTTAAAGCAACACTGAAAGAATAAAAAAAAATTAATAATAAAAAAGTACTGTTATACTCCGTTTTGTTTAATTATATAATAATAATGATGTAATCTTAAATACCTAATTAGTCTATCTACATGCGACTTTTAATTTGTCAACGTCTGGTTGTACCATTTTTTGTGTATACTTTGTTGTCTATTTAGATGGGTATTTTTTAAATTTTTAGCGCTTGATATTTATTCCATTGTGTTTGTGTCATGTTATTTTTAACTTGTAGTTGTGTATATTATATACCTATACCTAATTGGTCTATCTACTAGTGACTGAATTTTTTTACTTGTCATTTTGGTATTTTTTGTATACACTTCGTTGTCTGTCTAAATGGTTATTTTTTAAATGTTTAACGTGTGATATATATTTAATTGTACTTGTGTCATTTTATTAAATTATTTTACTTATAGTTATGTATATTAGGTTTCCTATTTCAATAAAGATGTAATTAATTAATTAATATAACCGTAAGAAATTGCCGTGTTGTGAAGTATTGAAATCACTCGAATTGTTGAATAGTAGCATGTGAAAACTGGCAAGGGGTCCGTATTTGTGCAGCCAGTTGTCTGAAAACTTATAAACCGCGAGTTACCGATCTGAAATCTTCGGCGATATATGGACCATACCCAGTTAACTAATGTTCCGATCCCCAAAAAGTGAAGAAACCTGAGTTTCATTCATCACCATATTTTGGGTCAATTGAAATAAAGTAACAAAAGTTTACATTGCAATCCTCAGCTAATGGAAATTCACTATTCCTTTCGATAAATAAGTCAGACAGATAAACATCCAAGCGGCACCATTTAATTTTTTAAGGTGTGATACACACGTTGAATTGATATGTTGCGGTTTATTTACTTAATAACTTTGTCAGTTTACTCGTATGTGCCTCGTATTGAACAGTTTTTCATTTGGCAGGTGTCCAAATTGCTCATTTTACGTTAGCATCTTATGAACTATTAACAAGAATTCAAATTTAGTGGCTATGGCATGGATGTGAAGTATGAAAGTAATTAATTTCTCATACTGCCGCGGCTTGAAAGAAGCATGCCCAATGGTTGCACTTTTCAGCTGGCAGTTAATTAAGTTATGCTCAACGACATCTATTTGAAAATGAAAACACACTCCCTAACTACTTAAAATACATGAACCCTTTAGCAGGGATGGAAACATCCCCAAAAATCTTATATAGGGGTGATACCTTATTTCAAACACCAAAAGTATCACATACTTCATCTTTGTTTTCAGTCCTTTTGGAGAAATCAGCTGAAAACCGTAACAAAATAATAGGAAACATGTTCTTCTAAAATGGTACTTTTTATTAGTAGTCATGATTTGTATATTGTGTGACGATTTGAAAATTTTCGAGTCAAAGAAGTAACAATATGGTGATATCGGCTTTTAACCGTATCATTTATTTATAATTTCGTGGGTAACTGTTCTTCCAGTGAACACTTCAGATAATTTTGATGATGTATATCCATTGCTTTGACGTTACTGAGTATCACAGCCTAGCAAGGGTTGAATTTGTACTGAGCGAGATCTAGCATGATGTTGTCTGTACCAAAAAATCCCCAATAGTATATCTTAATATACTTATATCAAGAACGCTAAGGATGGGTTACTGGTTGATAACAATGTTTCGAGACTGAGCGCAGCGAAGTTTATGGAATGATACCCAAATGATATAATCAAACCAAGAAATGAGAAAGTTGAAAGAAACGGTCTGCATTCCATTATGGAAGAACTGTTTTTCAACAAAACCAATCAAAATGTGGGTGGGGGGTTAAGAAGTGTTTGCCAAAGTCGGGGGCGCTGGAAATCATTAAAAAAATATTCACTTATATCACAAGAGCTTAATTTATTTCCGGAAATTTTTTTGAGGGCACGAATATTTTGAAAATTTTCTTAAAATATTCGTGCCCGAAAGAAAATTTCCAGGAATAATTTAAGCTTGCGTGGTATTCGGTAAGAAAAGTTCACACCATAATTTGAAAAAAAATTATTAATCGCATCTGACATTTTAAATTAATTTCACTGCTTGTCAAGTCCACCATGTTTCGTTAAATAAAAAATATTACCAACTTTAGTGACACCAAGTGCTAAAACTCAGATGGGTATTAGATCAGTCTATCGCCCTTTCATAATTTTAGGTTACTAAGGGCCAGTTTCACAGCTCCCAGTTAACCTTTAGATAACTAACTGAAAGTTTAGACGTTGAATGACATTCTTTCAATGGCGTTGACAGGTTCACATTCTAACCATTACCTAATTGATATGGACTCTAACTGGAACCTGTGAAACTGGCCCTAAAGGTGGTAGAAATGTATTTTTTGTTAAAGTAATTCATAACACTTCTAATGTAAAAAGTATAATATTGACATGGTCTGTTGCAGTAGGTGGCCGTGATATAGGCGGCCATGCTTTTGACAGATGAGGTTTATATTAGTAATTTACATTGAGTTACTGTATAGTAAACCAGCAAACAAAGATATTCTTATGTAAAACATTTCTTGTGAGACTTTGCGTTAAACAATTTGAGATAAATGAAATTTTTTGAAAAGTACAATTTATGTAAATACTGCAAAGAGTTGAGTCAAGTGCAAATATGTCATCCAATATTAATATATTTAACGAATTTAATGGAAGATTGCGACCAGGAAGCGTTAGAGTCGAATGGTGTGTTTACGAAAATCCAAGAAAGGCTGCTGCAGATGTCAAGTCAATATGGCCTTTTGCGTAAAAGAGATTTGAACAAAATTGTTTCAGAATATTACATATATGTCTTAAAACACAGACATCTAATTAATTCGTCACCTTCCTACTCACCATTAAGAAGAGAGGATGGGTTAGAATTTAAGCAACATTTAAATCTCTATGTTTATAGATCCTACATTTTTTGAAATTTAAATTGTTAGTGCATAATAATTAAACAAAGGACCCCGCACCAAATACATGGGAAAATGGCTTTTAGCCAATTTTGATAATTTTGTGGGATATTGTAGTACAAGTCACTAGAAGTTACACACGCAAGTTTAAATTAGTTTCTATTTCCAGTTTCGGAGATAGGAATTTTTGAAAATCATAAAAATTGCTGTTTTACCAAAACAGCAAGATTCACTCATCCAAAAGTATTACTTTTTAGATGATTAGTAACAAAATAATAGCATTGCTGGTTTGAAGAAAGTCGAATGTCATGTCAGTTAGTCGGTCGTTACGATAGAAGAAGCCACCTATTATACAGGGTGGGTCAAAAATAGCGACAATTTAGGATATTTTGCTAATCTTTATCAACGGTCCCTATGGTGGGACCAAGAATACCTATTGGGATTATTTTCTTACGACAAGAAGATTTTCTCTGAAAGTTTAGACTTTTTTACAACACAGTAATTTTATTTTTCAAATGGTTGTTTTTAATACTACATGTTGTTAACAATAGGCACACAAAGTAGCCTTTTTGAGTCAATAAATCCGTTTTGGAGCCAAATTTCCATGGAAACAAAAGTTACAGCGTGTCTCTTTTTTCTAGTAGTTTATGAAATGCGAGCGCAGCGATCATCTGTTGTGATTTCACCTTTTCATAATAATCATCAGTGATAGAATTACCAGCAACTTGGATAGCTAGGTTAGGTAAGGTTGTGTTTCTTTTTCACGTTTAGAAATTCGGTCCATTGCCGAAATTGGGGGCAGTTAGAAGAAAGAGATACGCCAAAAGCGAGTCTCATTCTTCTGGTAATTTACAAAATGCGAGCGCAGCGAGCATCTTTTGTGATTTCACCTTTTCATACTAATCAGTGATCGAATTAGCAGCAACGAGGATAGCTAGGTTAGTTAGGTTAGGTTGTGTCCAAAACGTCTATGAAACTTCTCTGAATGATTTCCCGTGACCATAACTTCATCAACGCATCAACGCATTTCCGCAGAGTCAAATTGTCAAATCATTTGATTGAATAGGATATTGTCCTCTTATCCATATCAATACCCATTTCCAGGTATCCGGTGATCCGAAGTGACTACCTTCACATCAGCGCATTTCCTCAAAACAAAAATGACACCATTAGAATCAGCTCAAATTTTATTTTAATACTCCCCATTGAAAATTTATTTAAAGCTTCTCTGAATGATTTTCCATGCACACAGGGAATTTCCTCAAAGTCAAAATGTCATAGTAGGAAACACCTGATTGCATAGAATAATGTCCACTTCGATTCATCTCCATATCAGATTTCCAGTAATCCGAAGTGACCAAAACTTGGCAACAGCGCATTTCCACAAAACAAAAATAGTACCATTAGAATAGGTTGACGGTCTATTATCGAGAAGTTCAACTGTTTTTTTTTTTATGGGCCGTGGTGGTCGGCTGGTAGTGCGTTCGCCTCGCATGCGTGGGGTCGTGGGTTCGATCCACCGATTCACCGGTCTCGTGCATGGCATCACACGTTAAAAGGGTAAGTCTCTCGAAGACTCCTGAGGGTTGCGCTTAGGGGTGCAATCGGTTGACGGAATTAACAATTTTAACAATTTTCAACAATAACAGATTTCCAGAAAACCAAATTTTTACCAAAAAATATTTTGCGAAATCATTATAAGTGAAATATTTATTTATATTAAGTTCAGGTTATTTTACGGTGTGATATTTAAATTCATTCTTATTATGTTCATAAAGGACATGATCATTGGAAAGCCATGTGAGATCCTTTGCCAAAAGTGCCTCTTAAAGAGTTGGTTTTCTGTTTTGTGTCAAGAGCTATTTCACTTCTAGCTAATTTTTCATCCAACATCACATGAAATGACAGAATGGAAATACAATAATGTATAATATTTCCTCTTCAATTTTTTTTTGAGATTGTTCTGCTGAAAAATGATATCGTCCTTCATACACCTAAATCAGAACAAGTTCATCAAACTCTGTTTGAACTTGAGATAAAATATCGTATTACGAAAGTAATCCAAACAAAATGAATCAAGCGTTGCCGGAGAGAAAAAATTAAAGACAGAATCAGCTTACAGAAAAAGATCCACACCTGCTGCAAGAAATACTTCGGAGTTGAAACGTTCATAAGTAAACTTCGGAAGCTTGATAGCTTTCAGACACAACTTGAAGTTCCCACAATATTGTTTACTAAGCTTTCTTTTCTGTAAAGTCTGGATTAGTTTGTCACTCGAAGCAAAACGAGTTGTGTGCTCTACATGGAACAGCTATTGTCCGGAGAATACGTAATTCATGTTTTATGTAATGAATGTTTGCTTCAATTGAAATTATCACAGCGGCCAATCAATTTTATTATGAGATATATTCAGAAAATGAAGTATCTGGGTTCTTTTTCAGAACCTCATTACTCGGTTGAATACAAAAATTAAGTTGTTGCTTTTTATTCCTGGAAAAAGCACGTGTGGTCTTTTGCAGAAAGGGATACCAAATGATTTCTTCTTCTTTCCAAGATTCACAATGGACAGGTCAATCCTGTCCTAAATTATCCTGTCCTAAATCACATGTTCACATTCAGTGCGTAACCTTAAAACCTTTACCCCAATTATGCTTGAAAGGTGAAAATGATGAAATATCTATAACATTGTTATGATAGAATTAATACTCAAACTATAATACACTCTTTCAGACAACAAACACTTTACGTCCTTTCTAAACTGAAAAGTGATTTGATACTTTTGATGTACATCTTACGTCCATTATAAATAATTGAATTTTTGATCAGAGTACTTTTAGGGGCAATTTCAAATTATTTACTACGCTGAATAAAACTAGATGAAATGTTATCGCTGACGATGGTATTCATCCCAAATATTACACAATACCGGTTGTCCCAGTGTACCTGTTCCTATGGAATATCTCAGCCAATTCAATAGATAAAAATGTGACATTTCACGTTTTTTCTAAACTTCTGAATGTTACTCAAAATTACCTTTCCAACGATGTAATACATATTCCATTTCATTTTCGATTTCAAAATGAAATCGTCATTTGAAATTTCATATTGGAAGAATCAATAATACCTTATTTCCATAATCGTTGTGATAATATAGACCAAGCTATAGATGTTTTTCCCCACAAAATAAAAAACGCAATTGGCCTATACCAATTTTTATAAGATAGTTAATGAAAACCCGTTTTCGCCCCAGCAAAATCGTTTGGTGGAATTTTTCAAAGAAGCAATAGTGAAAAAAATTACAATTTTTTTGGTTTTTTGGAAATATCTCAGAGATTATTCAAGGAATCTTTTTACAATCATAGTACTTTTGTAGAGTTTTATAAAACCAACAAAATGGATTATTATACAACCGGATTGGTGCATTTTCCACTGAGAAAATCCGGGAAAACCTCGAAAAAGAGACCATTATTAAAAAATTTATAATTTTTATAATTCTGAAGTTGGTCATACCATATTGCGAAAACTGATAGGTAATAATCTGTGGTTCAACTGTACGCAAGATGTTTTCTGTCCGATGTGTAGTTTTTGCACATTCGCCTTATGAACCATTAAGATGGTTGTGAATAAAGAATATACCACGAAGCAGCAGACACTGCTTGTTTGTGGACGTATTCATCAGTGTTTTATATAAAAAACTATACTAGCTTAAGTACCTTAATAATATATAAAAGGAATGATTTAAGAAATATAGATATGTACATTGATATAAGAATTTCAGGATGTAAAAGTTGCTATAACAGTGAAGTGAAAGAAAATTTAAATTCTATACTATTCTTATGAGACTAATGTAGGGTCTACTAATATTGGTTGTAAAAATAACTTATGTGAATATCCCAAAGGGAAAGGTATATTAAAAATAGAACAATACAACATGTAACTCAAACAAAAGTGCACAAAAGTGTGTAGAATAAAAAAAAAACTTAGAGATAACAAAATGTACGATGTAGGATGTGAAAATGTAAAATGAAAAAAAAATGTAAGGGTGAAGAACTGTACAAATGTAAAAATAATGGAGTGTTAAAAACGTTAGAATTCTTGATTGTCCAAAAGTAAAACATGTTTTCTGTCGAAGTAGATATGATGTTCAAATGTGAGAGTTTTTATTATAAAATGTAGAATATAAAAATGTACCTATGATCAGTATAGAGATGAAGAGTTTGAATGTTGAACAGTTTGAAAGTATAACAAGGTAGAATTATGGGAATATACTTTTATTTATTTTATGCATCAATGAGTTCATGAATTATTTGCCTAGGATTTTTGAGTAATTTTTTTTTACTTGTGATTGAAATTTTTTCTTTTGTTTCTCGTTTTTTAGACTCTCTGGTAATGCATTGAAAACCTTGCACATCTTGCAAGATGCGCCGATTTAAGGCAAATCGTTGTATTCAAATTCTGTGAACGGCATCTGGAAAAAGAGCTCAATATCTACAATTTGTATATTTTGGATTTTCACCTGAGAGGTGGGAAATGTGTTGAAAATGTCACTGACAGTTGATCAAAATTTTTCAAAGTGCGTCCGAAGTCACCCGAAGTCGAACTGAAGTTAGTTGAGTCTAGCATTTAGAGTATCTTCCAGTGATATTTTCAACACATTTCCCACCTCTCAGGTGAAAATCCAAAATATATAAATTGTAGAGATTGATCTCTACTTCCATATGCCGTTCACAGCATTTGAATAAGATGATTTCCCTCAAATTGGTGCATTTAGAAAGATTTGCCCTTAAATTGTTTGTAACTTGATTGTGCAAAAACTACATATCGGACAGAAATCATCTTGCGCACAGTTAAACCACATATTATCATCTATCTGTTTCCGCAATATTGTTTGTCTACCTCCCGATTCATGAGAATTGAGAATTTAAAAAAAATGTCTCTTTCTCGAGGTTTTCCCGGATTTTCTCATTGAAAAATGCACTGATCGGGGCTTATAAAAAACCATTTGGTAGGTTTTATAAAACTCTACAAAATACTATTGATTGTAAAACGATTCCTTGAATAATCCCTGAGATATTTCCAAAAAAACCAAAAAAGTTGTAATTTTTTTCACTATTTCTTGTTTAAAAAATTCCACAAAGCGATTTTGTCGGGTTTTCATTACGAACTATCTTACAAAAAGTAGTATAGGCCGTTTGCGTCTTTCATTTTGTATTAAAACAGCCTCTTATTTTCATCTACAGCTTGGCCTAATAGTATCAACAGGTAGGTGGTACTAAATGAATGGGCTCATTCAGTCTAATTTAGTTTTTGATTCAAAAGTATATATTATCAAAGTATATCATCTCCCAAGTATCCCACAAAATTTTCCGGTATATGTCAATTAACAACTAAAGCAAGAGCAATTGAAAATGTGAGATCGTCCGCGCTACATCGTGACGTCACACCAGGCGACGTGCTTCGAGCGGTGCCAACCGGGCCTGTACTTGGAATCGCCTCCATCGTCGGAGTTTGTTCCATTTGCTGGTTTGGAAACACCACGTGGTGCGTATTTTTGTATTGTTTTGTTTTTTAAATAATTTACAAATTTAGGACCATCATGTGTTCATTAGAAGACAGCTTTAGTAGAGCTGATTCGGGTAATTTACCGGAATTAGATATTTTCATGGTGACGGAATATTTTAATAACAGTAGGGACTACATAAGCGCTGAAATGAGAGGCGTAAAAATGGGAAGGTAAGTAAGGAATAATACGGTACGTTGTTTTACTTGAAATATTTTAATATTCATGTATTCTCCTAGAGTGTCGATGTAAACAACTATTAGCTGTTGTTCTATGCCTATTGTAATTTAGAATAGCTGTGTCCATCGCTATAACTTTTTTATTTTTAGTTATATAAAGAAACTTTAAATACAAAAGCTGTCGGTTATAAAGTTAACTTTTTTAGATTTCCTTCGTTTTGGATAGAGGTTGTCCCATTTTTGAACTGTCAACTATCAACATTGAAATATTTCGTTTTTTGATTTTTATTTGAAAATATGAATAGGATGTTCATAATTTCAGTTGTGGAATCATCTGCAGCTGAAAGGAAAACTTTAGTCGCCATTTTTCCATCGTTCTAGATAAACCTCTTGGAAGGTATTCATGTTGGAAAAAGGAACATTCTCAATAAAAAATAAAAAATCATGATTCCCCTGGAAATGGAAACAACCCTAAGATAAAATGAAGTTACTTTTGTAATATCTAACTGAAAACAACTACTTCCCCGGCTAATACCACGCTGAACATTGAACTACATCTGATAGATATTGTGAAAAGACCCTAATTGGAGGCCTAGCGAAAGAGATGCAATGTCCCTGCATACACGAATGTAAGTTATTCCGATGTGAGTGAAACTATGAATAACATTCTCCCTTATCTCATTCTATGAATCCCCAATGGAATGCGAATTTTCACTTTCAGACTTTTTCTTTCAAGTTAGGGTCTTCTCACAATATCCATCAACTGTAGTTCAATGTTCAGCGTGGTATTAGCCGGGGAAGTAGTTGTTTTCTGTTATATATTACAAAAATAACTTCATTTTATCTTAGGGTTGTTTCCATTTCCAGAGGAGTCATTTATTGATTCAATTTTCAATTGAGAATGTTTTTCTTCAAAACATGAATCCCTTCCAAGAGAGGTTATCTTGTACGATGGAAAATAGCGACTAAATTCCAACTTTCAGTCGCAGATGATTCCACAACTGACTTTATGAACATCGTTACAAGTATTTAACAACATTACTTGTTTTTCCTTTTTTTGGACAAACGGTCGAGCTTTAGATGTATGGGCCGTCGGTCTATCAATCTGGCATTCGAATATATGCGAAATTACGCCTGGTTTCAATATAATTTTTCCCACTTTCATAGTTTTGATATACATGTAATTTTCTAAGTCTTTTTTAACCTAAAATTTAAAGTAGTGTTTAGAGTAAACTAATTTTTTTTTGTTAATCATTATCATTCATACTTACATTGAAATGATCTTCGCAACAAAAATGCGTCCCCTTGGCAGATACAAAGTCGGTCCTTCGCATAGCGCGCTGCCATAACTTTCGTGATTTTAAGTTACTTGGAAGTGAAATAAAAATTTTGTCTGGTGTAGTTACCGAAGGATTCTTGCATTTAGGAACTATGCAATACTTGTAACGTCCTTTTTCATCATTATTCATAATCACACAGATTTTTAGATGACACAGCGCAATAAACAACACACAACTTGATTTCTACGGATTTAGCACACGTATTCCGCTTATCCGCCGAGTCGACTGATGTGACGTCACGCTTGACCACGCCCCGTTTCGGTGAACGCCACATTCAAGTATTAATTTGAGGGAGAATATAAAGAGTGAAAATTCTGATTTTTTGCAGATGTACTATTTGGAACATAAACTTTCAAATAATGCAATAAAAAAAAATTGTTGAATGAGCCCATTGAGAATTTACTCACCGCTCGCGCTCACCTTCGGCTCGCGCACAGAATCTTTCACTCACATATAAAGTAAAAACGTTACAATAAGAATCTGAGCAAAGTGTACCTTTTACTCCACATAAAGTTCCGGTTTGTTTTGATAGGATATTTTGGACACGTAACTTAAAAATAATTAAAAAAAAAATTGCCACTCTGTCCTCCTAGAGACTAGATAGAGAACGCCATTCGGAAACATTTTCAATGGTTAAGAACGTCGAACATTATGACAAAAAATTACGGTATAGGAATTCGGAAAATTTTCTGATGGTTCGGAAGTCAAAAATTAGGGCAATACAAAATGTATGGTCTTTGAGGCTCGGATCCCCCGCTTCTCGAAAAATCGCGGAAATTAAAATTAAGAAAATCCTTTTTACCCCCTCGTTCCCTGAAGGCCATACGAAGAACTCGTTAAAGTTCATGAAAATTCTCCTAAGGTTTAAAAAGTCGAAAATTAGGAGAAAAAAATCGGAATAATCCGTAAAAAAGTGAGAAACATTGGAGTGTCGAATAGTTTGATTAAAAAATATGACACTCTGCCTCTCTGAATGTCTGATCGACAAACATTTTCTGATTGTTCCAGGCGAGGAAAAGAACGACAAAACAAATATTGGTCGGGAGGCTCGGACCCCCTTCGAAAACCGTTGTAAAAACTCGCAATAATAAAATCGGAAAATTCCGTGAAAATAGTGAAGAATATCGGACCGTCAAATTATTTGATTTAAAAAGTATTCACTCATCTGCCCTCCTGAAGGCTAGATAGAGAACGGGTAGGAATTCCTTCTTGAAAAAAGTTTCGAAAACGAAAATAGAATTGGAAAAATCTGTAAAACTAATGAAAAACATTGGGCCGTCGAATAATTTTCGTAACTTGATCTGGCTTGAACTGTATATGTATATTGTATCCAGTAAGGTGGTGTACGTAAAGCTGGATGGCATTGGGTAACAAATATACCAGTGCCACTAACGTATGGGAGTCAACCTCGGGGCACCTGGAGCACCTACTGAGACACATAGTTAAACCAATTATAGTGCTGGAAAGTACAAAACAAAATAAATTTAAATAGTGTTTTGAAATCAAGCATTTTTTCATAAACTAAAAAGTAAAAAATAATATTAAGTGTATAAAAAAAAAGAATTTTGGATACTGAAATATATTCTTTAAAGCTTGAAGTGTTAAATGTCATTACACTTGAAACAAAGTCTCAATCTGTTTACAAAATTACAATTTACAAAATCATTTGTTTTTCATTCACTAAGTATTGTGGCAGCTCAAAACTCGCTTGGCTTTTCGAGAGGATTTTAAGCTGTGTTTACCCAACCCACATTCATCCAAATAATGAAAGAACTCATTTTTTAAAACAAATTAATATTGAAAAACAAAATTAAATTAAATAGTGAAGCTGCTACAAAAACAGGTAAATGGATAACCAATGAATTATAGAATAATATAAATATATAAATTACTTACAATGTGCTGGTAACCAGCAGAGCCAAAGATGGGGAGATGCAAAACATTTCTAAATAATAATTAATTTTGAGCTGACTTCAACTCAGTTGACGAGTGACTAAAATCACTCATAAAGAATGAATTCATGAATGAATCTTGACCTGCCCAATACGTATATTTATATGGAAAAATTATGATGAGCTTGCATTTTCGTCAGGTCGCTGTACGGCATAAAAGTGCTTACATTCTCTGTGCAAGTTTGTGAATTTCGAGCTAGTTTATATTCCTGCATCCGTTAATTTTGTCAATTTTGATGTCTATGAACTTGAAGAATTAAACTATGGAATTATGAATATTGAGTGTTTTGATTTTAAAATTTAAAAGTTGAGGTTGAGAGATCTTGAAACTTTGCATTTGCTTAAATAAATTTAACTTATTTTATGATTATTTTATATACTTGACAGTATTATTTTATACTTGTAAAATAAAAATTGTTATTTCCGACAACCGATTGCACCCCTACGCGCAACCCTCGGAATTCTTTGAGAGACTTGTGTGAGCTGGGGAAGACGCAGCCCTTACCTTTTAACGTGTGATGCCATGCACGAGACCGATGACCATGCGAGGCTTTGAACCCTCGACCATTCGCTTCAAAGACGAACGCTCTACCACCACGGCCACCTCGGCCCATATATATATATATATATATATATATATATATATATATATATATATATATATATATTACGAATTATTGAGGTGCAGAGATTCAAACGTAGCAAAAGACGTTCCAGCATAGAAATTAATGAAATAAACGTAAAAATTCTTTTTGAAAACATAGCATATGCTACTTGTTTTCAAAAAGAATTTTTATGTTTATTTCATTAATTTCTATGCTGGAACGTCTTTTGCTACGTTTAAATCTCTGCACCTCAATAATTCGTTAAAACTTCTTTTGTACTCGAGAGATTGATTTAGCACCTAGTCTAATCTATCGATAAAATCTAATGCACTGGCTTTCCTGAAATGAAAAATATTTAAATGTACTTCCTAAACCATTAAATCATGGATCATTAGACCTCCTAGAAAATGTTCTGAACATATTTTTTGCAATTTTGTTCTCTCTAATTTACACTTCTAGTTGCTAAATCTACAGCTGACATCTCTTTTAAAACTGAATTCATAGTTTCCCTGTTATCAAAAATTGAGAGGCATCCATGGAATGATGATGCATTCTTATCACTTCCACTATTCTGATTTCACAAACATGAGACATTTTAAAATAGAAATTATTTCAAATGTATCACTTTCACACTGGAAGTAGGTATGGGCAAATACATTTATTTTCCCACGGGCTGAATTAGACGTGACCGCGTTCTATTGATCATCATTTGAAGATATATATACATATACTAGAAGGTTTATTAACATGCAAATTGATCTAATCTTCGTTACTAAATACTAAGCGGGATGATAAATGCTTTCGATTTAATTATCAGCAAATTATCAGCAAATATTGTTTGTTGACACTCTAGCATTTGTTTCTTGTTGATTCTTCCAAAAAAGCCTGCTGATAATTCAGTTATCTCTAATAACCACATGGAAATTAAATTTTTTCCAAATTTTTACAGAAACCGTTTAATTTGGATATGGGGTTGTTAGCATTTGGATATGGGGTTGTAAGCATCATGAACTGTTCCTGTTTTCTAACTTAGAATCCACTGGCGTTGAGAAAAAACGGGGTTACCACTTGAAAAAAAATTAGTTAAACAATTTTCGAGATAGCCGAATTCTGCCCCAATTTCTGAGCACCTCGTATAATTTTTTCGAAAAGTTCTCAAAGAATTTTTGACCTGACTCTCTTTGTTTCCAAAAAATTTTAATTAATTTTGTTCAAAATTTTATGTCAAATTTTGTTTCGTTGAGAAACAAATAGTTTACATACATGAATAAGTTGGAGAATCTTATAATCGTGATATGATAAATTGTTGGCAATCTGAAGTCACCTAAGCCATGCTTCTGATCTGGCACCACAAATTGTCATACTTACAAAGTTACATGTAACAGAACTGCACCTCAATGATTAAAATAATAAAACGAAATAAAATTTTGACGATATGGTGGAATGTTTAATCTAGTACTAGATTCTTTTACTACATAAATAATCAACATTCACTTATTATTAATTTTCCTTCATTTAGTAAATTCAGAGAGAGATAAGCTGAGAGAGAGAGAGTACATATCGAATTGGTGGTTTGATGATCAATCATTCTCAAAGATGGTGTCAGTCTCACGCTGTGAGTACCATGAACACCCTTCCTAGTTTACCAGGCAAAGCTCTGAACAAATTCAAAATTAAGCCGTTATATATCCCCAACCTCTAACGACGAAAACAAAAACTTTCCCGCATTTCAGGTTGATGTTACCCTGCCGAACTTCCGCCACCACCACTCTATCTTTACCTCATTTCAGCCCTGGGTCCTTTCATATTAGATTATGATATTAGGGTGTTATATTTTACCAGACATTCACAAACTTTTTCGACGCGGCGAATTCGCCATAATTTCGAATGTAATTAAAATTGTCTTCGCCAACTGGATACCTAAATTAATTAAATTTGATGTCCTTGAACGTTTTGTGGACCTCAAAAGCTATTCCGAAAGGCTGTGGTTGATGAGTTGCAAAAAAAGTTTGAACTTTAGAAGTATGTGGATTCCGGGCGGGAAAATTCTTTCTCGCTTTCCATGACATATTCATTTGAGTGGACCAACATTTGAAATGGTATACTTTTTGACAAAAAAATAAGACTTTTACGTAGATAGATAGAAAGATAGGTTCATTTATTATCTTTCCGGATAATTACATGAATTTTATGCGAATCGTTACATACAGAGTATGCCACGATAAGCTGAGTCGATGTGTACATTTTTCTGAAAATATGTATACGGGAGTTTTCCAAGGAGCTTGTTTTAGTTAACATAGTTTCAGTTGTCTACGATTTTCGGTTATACCGGTAGTGGACCCCAAAGGATCCCGCAATTTTTATAGGTAAAATGGTTCTCGGTGAAATTGTCTGAATTTTCAGTTTGTTATAGTATTCGATGTACTGATTGAACGTGCAGATTAGCAAAGTTTGTTGATGGGTAGATTTTGAAATATTTCAATTATTTTATTTTTATTTTCAATTATTCAATATTCAAATTAAAAATCAGTAATTTTTATTTAATAATTTTCTTGGGATTTGAAAGTGCCAACTGCATATTTTTTCGTTCTCATCATCAAAGTACCTTCATATTACTAAATATCATCCAGATGGTGCAGATTATATCATTATGTACAGAGTGAAAAATAAAAACATTTTAGTAATGTCTGAAAATTCGTATAAAAATGAAATATTGATAAAATTATTTTAACATGCAATATACTATTCTTATTCCATCATTGATCATAATTCTTCCATTTCCTACAGGGTGATTTGAAAAATTGGTGAAATATATGGCCGGTTCTTTTGTACATGTCCTGTATATTCAAGTGAATTACCATCCTCCGAAGACAGCTGATACCGTATGAACATGATTTCGATGGGATATATAGGGTGATCATGAAAATTTTCGATGATGAAAATTACAAAATATCAACGTTTCAGAAATCACCCTGTAATTCACGAAATTCCTTAACTATTATTGAGTATATTTATCATTCTTTCCTCGATACTGTCCCAAAAATTCAGTTTCCCACCATTAATGGTTGCATAGTTATTAATTGAGAAACTTACTACCATTTGCATGATATTTTGTAATATGAAGGTACGTTGATGACAAGGATGAAAAAAAATGCAGTTGGCACTTTCAAATCCTGAGAAAATAATTAAATATTTCAATATCTATCCATCAACGAACTTTGCTATTCTGCATGTTCAATCAGTACATCAAATACTACAATATACTAAAAATTTAGACAGTTTCACCGAGAACCATTTTACCTATAAAAAGTGCGGGGGTCCTTTGTTTTTAAAACGGAACACCCTGTTTTTTTATTGTGTTTTCAGAATTTACGATTAATTTCAGTACAACTTTACTGAAGACATCATGTCTTAACGGCTTCAGTTTTCGGTTATTTAAATTGTTTTTATAATTTTGACAGATGCAGCCCTTCCCCAAAAAATAATTCCTTTGAAACAAAGAGAGTTATGTCAAAAATTGCCAGACGTTGCCTAAATGAGACCTGAAACTTCCTAAATCTTTGGAAACTATTCAAAAAAATTATACGATGTGCCGAGATATTGGCGCTAAATTCGGCTATCTCCAAAATTGTGGAGGTTATTTTTTTTCACATGCCAATCCCATTTTTTCTCAACGCCAACGATGAAAATTGGAGGAGTTTATGTAGAAACTTGAAAGAACAATAATTTCATTGTGGTTATTAGAGATATCTGAATTATCAGTAGGCTTTTTTGGAAGAATCGGCGAGAAACGATGCTGAAGTGACAAACAAACAAGATTTGCTATGATTGTTATAAAGGTTTGCGTCTCGGAAGATAGAACTGGGACCTTTCATCAATTTCTTGTTATCTTTAGGTCTATCCAGTGTGGCTATTTGTCTCAAGGACATTTTGAACTTTTTTTTCCAGCAAATTATCTATTATATTTGGAGAATACCCATTGTTCGTAGCTACCTCCTTGATGGTTTTGACTTCTTCCTAAGAAACGGAAAAGAAAACTGTAATTCACAATGAGCTTATGACTTTAGGCATAATATGTCCGGAGGACTGCTCATTGCTAATATCCTATACAATAGGAAAAGTTGGGTCGAAAATCCATCAGAAAACAACTACTTTCCTGGCTAATGCCACGACGAACATTGAATTACATCTGATGAAATTTCCGTGCAGAGTTCCTTCAAGGTTATCTCTGCAATTGCTTGGTTGCATGGGAATGTTCATCGAAACATTCGGACCACCTATATATCGATTTCGGAGTGTTGCTCCTCATCAGTATATGGTAGGTCTAGCAGTCAATAACTAATGACTGCAACGAATCTTCCTAAGACGAAAGCTCAACGCCCTATGAACTAGGAAATTGAAACTCGCATTTTGTGCTGAATGAAATGAAATCTTCATTGAAATAGGTAGTCCTAATATACAAACATTGTCAATAATAAATATATATACACGTATAGTATATTGTAATAATAACAATAATAATGGACATATATTGGTCAAGTTTATAAAAAATAGGTAAGTTTAAATAAATACATTCAAACTCAAACAAACAGACATTTAAACATTCAATTAGACATAAAGTCATACAGAAGTTAAAATTATTGTAATGATAAAAAATATAGTGAAGTGAAGTACAATAAAATAAAAGAAAATAATATAAATTACTAATGTATATCGCATTTGACTGGTTGTTATAATATATTCCACTGGTTTGATGGATGATTTAGCTTTCTTAATTGGTTTTTGAAAATCTGGAGGGACCTACTATTTTTGATTTCAGTGGGTAATTTGTTGAAGTCATCCAGTTCTTTGATAAACAATGATCTTTTACTATTTCCCAATCATGTTCTAGAAATATAAAAGTTATTTATGTTTCAAAGTTACAAAGGAGTCCAAATAGTCGGATAATAGATTTTTGGTGAGCTTGAAAATGAAGACCATGGCCATTAAGTATTGTAGGTTTTCAACATAGTTCCAATCCAGTATTTCCAACATAGTTTTTATTTGTGTGTATCGATTACATTTTAATATAAGTCTCATACCTCTGTTTCGGAGTTTTTGCAATTTCTGCACCTCGTTTTTATTCATTATGTACAGTAATGTTAGGCAGTAATCGACATGCGGTTGGATTATTCTTTTATATGCTACTATTCTACTTTAAACGGATAGAAAGGCAGCAATTCGGGCAAAACATAATATTTCTTAAACATTTTCTTAAAAATATATTCATAGTGGCCCTTCAGTGATAACGTGTTGTCAACTATGAATCCCAGGAATTTAAACTCACCCATTCAATATTATCATTGTCAATTTCCAACTGTAGATTGTCATAATTATTGTTAATTAATTTGTGCTTATTACACAGAATCATGGATTTAGTTTTTTTTTTACATTCAGTTTTAATTTATTAACACCTAGGTATGTTTCAAATTTTTTTAACATTGAGTTCAATCTAACAACTATACTATCAGGGTCAGTTCCATAACATGCCACAAGAGTGTCATCCGCGAAGAGATCGAGAAAGTCACAGTCATTATTATAATTGATATCATTCAAATATATGATAAACAACAACGGGCCCAAAACGCTGCCCTGAGGTATACCTATATCATTCGTCAATTCATCAGATAATGATTTGCCTATTTTGCAGCGTTGCTTTCTATTCGAGAGATAATCTTCAAACCACTTTAATACAGCACCTCCAATTCCTTAGTATTTTAGTTTGCAAATTAGAATTTTCCTGTCAATCGTTTCAAAAGCTCTCTTGAAATCTAAAAACACTGAGATAACAAATTGACCCTCATTGATCAGTTGTTTCCATTTTGAAATAGAGAGTTGTAATGCCGTTTCACAGAAGTAATTTGGTCGAAAGCCAGACTGGTTACCAATGAATAACTTATTCGTATCGAAGTATTTGAAGATTATAGACTGCTATTTCAATAACTTATTCAACTGGGGGTAGTGTATTAATTGGTCTGAATTCTAATGCCTCGATTGGATTTTGAGTTTTTGGAACGGGAATAACTGAAATCAACTTCAGTTTGTCGAGAAATGTACCCTGTTCAAGTGAGGAATTTATGAGATTGAGTAGAACATACCCAGTTGTATGGAAAGTTTCTTTAAGGAATTTAACACTGAATACTTCATTGGAACTGCCTTTGTTTTTAAGTGAGGATACGATGGATTTAAACTCGCCTATGGCAACCTTCTGTGATGGTTAGAATCAACGAGTATGACTCTATCAGTGTTGGTTAATGTTCTATAGATGTCAAGTTCCACACGTTTTCCATTCCTGATTACCAGTGTGTCCAGAAATGGCAGTTGTACGTCAACTTCCATCCCTACCGTGAATTTTACTTATTTAAATACTAAATTCAAACTATTCAGGAAGTGTTCTGTATTCTGGTTTTTCGAAAACACAAAATACCTCGTCCATCCGGCAGGAGACTTTTTCCGTTTGGATCAGGCAGGTATTTTGTGTTTTCGATGCGGAAAACCACAATATAGAATACATCCCAAATAGTTTGAATTCAGTATTTGAATATATAAAATTCACGGTAGAGATGGAAACTGACGGACAATTGCCATTTCTGGACACATTGGTAATCAGAAATAGAGAACGTATGAAAATTGACTTCTAAAGACACCAACCAACACTAATAGATTAATTCTAACCACCACATCCAGCACAAAATGGAGTTTCAAATTCCCTCGCCAAGCAACTAGGGATGGATAAAAACTTCAGGAGGATCGTACCGACCTGCGTGGACAACAATTCCAGAAGTGTCAAAACACTGTTTGAAACTGACGTCCTGTACATGTTGCAAGCCAAGCACATCCTATAAATGTGTTAAAATCGGAAAAGGACGTACGAAAGTTAAGTACTCCGACAGTGATCGGTAATCACTATTGAATTCACACCAATCAATATAATACATATTTCGATTTATGAGGCTTAGCTTAGCAAGAATCGTAAATAAACTTTCCGAGTACAAGCTAAATACGTTGGTTCCAGCAAATGAGCTCTAATTCCGCTACGGAAAGGACGCATTGGTTGCCAGATATAAAACATCCCACTTGATGGACGTGAAAGAAAATATCGAAGAACTGGTCAGCGTTTCTTCCAGAACGATGTCTCGCCTATAGTAAATAACTTAATAGGAGGTGGAGGCAGTAATGGTGTGGGGTGGCGTGATTTTTGAAGCTCGAGTAGGTATATGTTCTTAAATTGAAGGTATTGTAACGATTCTGTCGCTGAGGATGAGTACGGACCTGTCGCTCGTACTTGCAAACATTTCTACAAATCTAAATATCAAATCTGAAAAGCTTAAATTTCAGATTTTTCTGACTGGTTTGCCGAAATAGCAAATGCCGCAAGCTGTGTTGTAACAAGTTGGAACCATATGGAAAACTATTTTATTACTCATTTTAGAACAAAAAGTTATTACTTATAAAAAGTTCTGCATGTTCTAAAATCTAAAATACAATCATCAGATATCAAATTTTTTCAGTCGTTTACGCGGTGTGACAAAATATGTGAATTTTACTCATGAGTAAAGTACCATTATATTTGAAAATATCGAAAATTCTTATAGAAAAAAGTTGTTCAGAACTGAAAATTACGTTTAAATGTGCAATTGCATCCACATGAAAAAATCATTTGTATGTATATTCGTATTTGCACAATATATGCATATGCATTCATTATGTGTTTAAATTGCAAAATGGTTAGAAAACATTGAAAAACGGAAAGGTGATCATGTGTTACA
The DNA here is from genome assembly GCA_944452925.2 of Chrysolina oricalcia. NCBI lineage: Eukaryota > Metazoa > Arthropoda > Insecta > Coleoptera > Chrysomelidae > Chrysolina > Chrysolina oricalcia. Next base: position 23,840,278 of record OX101808.2, read on the forward strand.
TAATCAAAAGAGATAAATGTTCATTCAAAATAAAAAAAAGTAAAAAGTAACATAACCCAATTTTTCAATGTCTATGGACGTAATTGCATTTTTGAACGATTTTTTCAATTCTGAACAACTTTTTTCTATAAGAATTTTCGATATTTTCAAAATATAAAGGTACTTTACTCTTGAGTAAAATTCATATTTTTGTCACACCTCGTATACAACTGAAAAAATTTGATATCAGATGATTATGGTTTAGATTTTAGAACATGCAGAACTCTTTATGAGGAATAACTTTTTCTCCTAAAATGGATAATAAAAAAGTTTTCCATGTGGTTCCAACTTAGTGAGACAAACTGTATATGTGTGCTGCCACTGAGGAGGCGTCCCTACGTAAATCGTGTTGCCTATATTGCAAAAAGAACAATAATGGAACAGAGTCTTCCAATAACTTCCTGCTGCTGGATTCAGACAAAAGATGGGATTTGGTAAAGAAAAGTAAAATTTGCTTCTGTTGCATGCGTAACAATCATCAGATTAGATTTTGTAGAAAAAGAAAAACATTTTATAAAAATGGTTGATTTAGTTTTTGTGCTTTCTATGTCTAGACAGCCATGATTATCTTACCACATGTTTATCAATTTTGCATATTTTCATTAATCAAAGTCGAAATGCATAGAAACCCTGATGGTATGTCTACTGATTCGATATTGTTTCACACAAAGTTTTCGATTCTGCAAAGGTAATGGGACTGTTTGTTCCAATCGTTAATGGATGTTGAAAATAGTCGACTTTTCAACATTCCAAAGAACTGAATCATAAAAAATCATCAACGACATAATTCCATGTAGAAATTATGGGCGTTGTTTCGGACATTCATAGAAAATATCAGATCATTATTGGTCCCCTCAAAATAGATCTATAACCCTGGGTTACACGCATGAACAATAAAACTAAACACAAATCATCACATCTAACCTGAATTCAGGATTTTATTGTATCCAGTTTCATTGCGATTTTCCCGTGTGCGATACTGTTATGACACCTACGTGCCTTCTCTGCGTTAGTCATCCACTCATCTACGTCACAAATTGTAAACAATCCAGCTAACCGACGGACAAGACGATTCAGAAAGCTTTTTCTTCTATAAGTTCACGATGATTACATCCACAGTTGACAAATATCCTTTGGCGCTGACAAATGGGATCGATACGAAAAATCCCCTCTTCGAGAAGGATTTTCTGGAGAAGGGTCAACACTAAGTCTGTGTAATTAGGAGAAACTGTATATGAGCCAATTTAATACGACGAGAGTGGCAATGGAAGATTTTAGAATAGCAGTATGTCATGCTAGTCGTAAAACAGACATTCATAAAATTCTGCTTTTTTCTATACTATACTTCAACATGAGATGTTGTTTCTTTGTTTCTTATTCAAAGAAAACCTCGTCAACCATGGGGGTTATTAGCGGTTGTGGTTCAGTATGTATATTTATTGAAAAATATTTATAGATTCCAGAAACTTCATTAAATAACAATGTTTGCCGGGTCCAAGGCACCACTGAATTCTTCGGGCAGTCCTGAAGATTGTGTCAAATTCTCATTATGTTTTATGGTTTTTGTTTCACTATGTATGAATAAAAAGTTCTTGACAACATTGTCAATAGTTTCCATATATTAAAAAATTAGGTAAAACTTTCAAGAGTAGACAATAAATCTGTGGAAATTTATTTTGTCTTTACTCTTCGAACGTTGCATGGTCCTTCGAGCTATTTGAGAACACGTTATGGATATCACAAATACTGCCAAATGATCGAACTACAATGTTATGTCGGAGAACAACGTGCACAAAAGGAGTCCCGCCTCGAAGATAAGCTATAGTGAGATTACAAACCCAGAATTGAAGTACCTGAAATCATTCCTGGTGCATTTGGTTATCCCACTCCAGTAGAATATGGTTCTAAATTGAATGTGGCCTCTAAAGATGTGATAAAAGTAGAATCTACACCAGAAATAAATTCTTCTAATAGACACGAAAATTTCGAGAACAGAAGTCAGCATATTCGAAAAAAGTCTAGCATCTCGGATCAAGAGGAAGCTGAAGAAAGATTCAGAGTGATCCAGAAAAACGTGACAATCTAAGAGACGAGATAGAGATAAGAAAGAAAATCAGTAGTACAGGATGGAATCTCTGGATGATGATGGTGAGTGGCTGTACAATAGTGCAACACACAGGAGGGAAATAAGTTTCATTCGGATAACCCTTTTCAAGCGATAGAAAACTCCTATCATGTGTGTAGTAGCACCAGGACGATATTTTTGGAAACGTTGCTGAACAGTGTGCTGAAAATTCCGTTACTGCTAATAAATTGTTGTTGCGTCACAAACTCCGCGATCTGAGCACGTTTTCTGGTGAATTGAATAAATGGCAGATATTTATCAGTGAATACGAATGCACAAAAAATGCTATCAAATGAGTGACGAAGAAAATCTTCGATAAGACAGGGCTTTGAGATGAAGGGCTTTGCTCACGTCCTCTGTTAATCTCGATAGAATAATCAAGATGCTTCTAATGAACTCTGTCAGTCTGGAATGGATCATCTTTACACTGATACATAAGGTGAAGAAGCTCAACCCAATTGAAGAAGATAAATTAGAAAACAGGTTCTTCCGTTTTGAACGTCGGCGCTGTTTCGAATTTGGTAACAAGAATCAAGATTGTTGGCTACAACAATTATTTATTCAATCCTTAGATATTATCTTTATTAGATGAAAAGTTGCCTCAAAATAAAAAGTACAGTTGGGCAAGAGACAAACATCAACTTGGAAAATAAAACAGCAGCATTATATTTTACTCGAAGATTTCGTTGAGTGGTTTGTTGGTACCGCATGCTGCGATTTTCATGAAAATACAATCTCCGAAAAAACAGTCTGCGGTTTTAGAACAAAAACTTTCTTCCATTTGCCTGAAAGTGGGCCATCTCGCACGGTATATGAAGCAACGAAGATGTGGATTTGACAAAGTCAACTAGAATGTCTAACAAAATCTAGTCGTCCATTCAAAATTTCAAGATTACCGGAAGATATTCCAATCGGAAATTATCCAAGACACCAAATTGTTCTGGACTATGAACACAGATTTACAAAATTCCTTATCAAGTACCATCATGAAAGAGCAGAGCTATAGGCTTTGTGAACAGTTGTAAACAACTCAAGAAGAAAATTCTGGATTATCAAACGACAAGCTGTCAAAAAATGTTTTCGAATTTGGTAGATGTGCAGAATTGAAAAGTGCAATCCTATCAATCCGGAGATGGGTAATTTGCCAAAAAAAAAAGAATCGGAAGACGTTTACCATTTCATCTATTTGCGTAGATTTAATTGGTCCTGTGAATGTACCGATTTGAAGAACGGTTGGAAAGACTTTGTCCTGTTCAAGTGTCTATCAGTACGTACGAGCAGTTCATATCAAAATATCAGCATCTCTGGATAAAAGTTCAACAATCTCAGCTATAAGAAGGTTCATGTGTCGCCGAGGTTAACCGAAGGAATGTATTTCCGATAATGGCACAAACTTTGTCGGAGCTGATGGATTAAATCTCTTGATCCAAAAGAAATAGTTAACTCCTTGAACTACAAACACATCAAGGGCCGGTTGTTCATACGGAGATAATCTACAGTTTTATGTGAACCTTGGTTTATTGAGTTGTTCATAGCATAGTTAGAATTTGAATCCTCGTTTGATTCCAGGTTTCGCCAAACCATCAAAATCGATAGATTAAGCAGTCAACAAAGGTTTGAAATAACTAACTTATTGACTGACATAACAACATTAGAACTGCTATATGAATGAAATGGTCTGGAAGAATAATCAGAAATCACTTCAGAAAAATGCTCATGATGATGAAGATATTATTGAATTGGTGAATATCCAAGTTCCTATTAGGGCACCTCGTATTCATAGATTACGTGAAAATCATTTCTAGAAATGGTCAAATAAATAATTATTAGTATTTAGGTTCAGATTGCCAAAAGAAATTGTGAGGATTATTGTGAACATGGTTTCTCATGAAATCGTTAGTAAAACCAATTGGTAAGTGGTAATTGGAAGAATAGCTGTAAGCTAAACTCCGCCAAGGAAAATGAAGACCATTTATTATTATGCAATTTGATATTCTCAGGTATTATTGTGATGATTCCATTATTGAAAATATTTCATGGTTGACATAACATACACCAAATATTACAGCGCAGCCCAATACATGCACCTCAATGCCTAGGTGAAAAGTACTCATTGAAAAATAACTGAATTATATCATACAACAAATTGTATATTATCTCGAAATGAATTTGAAATTTGAATAAAACGTAATGATGGTTTTGAACAATGAACAATAACAGAATTTTCTTTTTCTTAGGAACCAGAAAAAACAAAAAGAATATTTACATATCTATCTGCAAAGAACCACCACAGGATAATTTGTTCTTGAATTTAATTCTTTATTTTTATTTGATATGATTACATTTTATACCAAGTTTTCCAAAAAATTACAGGAAATTATGAAACTATGAAAGGAAAATGTTATATTCGACATGAATTAGTAAAATCTTGTTTTTCATGAAATAGTTCAGATGAACTGCAGAATCTTGGTTCTCATTATCCATGGTCGACATAATTGACGGTAATCTGGAATTCGATTCTAGTCCAAGTTTGATAATTATTTGGATTTCACCGTGGACTAAACAACCGGCCCTAATATAATAATAATAGTGGAAGTTCAAACCTGCTCGAGCATATGGGGGGAGTATGGGAGCGGGTGATACGGATACTGAAAACTACTCTCAAGATATCTTTGAAACCCATAAATCCCAGAGAGGAGGTTCTCTATACATTATTACTGGAAATCGAATATATTATGAACTCGAGGCCATTCACTCACGATTGATCTAATGGAAGGAGAAGCGATCATACCTATTCATTTCCTGTTACTCGTCCCCCAGGAGTATCATCTTGTGCCTTAACGAAAAAGTTACGAGGAAGCAATGAAGAAATGTGCAATTTTTTGCTGATTCTTTCTAGACACGGTGGATCTGAGAGTACAGACCCACTTTGATTCAGCGTTTAAAATACCCAAAACGCCTTGTCAAGAAACACACACAATCAAACTTTCAATCAACGTTTTTGTAATATCTTCACTATATAAACGCACTCGCCGAGTTTATGCCAGTTTTTTGCAGTACGTACAAACAATACAATACTGTGGTAGTAATCCTAGAGTACATATTATGGTGCAGGCGACAGGTCTCGAACCCGGATCAATTGCTTGAACAACCCACCGACTTAACCTTTAAACTAGACTGCCAATACCATATTATTGAAATTGATCCACTTACGAAATTGACTGGTGGCCATAGAACATGCGCATTGTGTCTGTTATCTGTCAGAATCACATTGGCGTACTTCAGGAAAAATTAATAGGTCTAGTACAAAAGCAAGTGGAATGTTGAAAAATTGAGTTTTCATTTGATGACGAGAATATTTCATAACTGTACATCCATATTCAACAAGGCACATTTCAGTCGTTGAAAATTAGGGATTTTTGCACCAAAGTCCAAAACACTTCATTTTAACAATATCTATTTACTCAAGGTAACGCCAATGACCTAATAAATGGCTCCCCAGATTGTCAAATATCAATTCTTTGGTGGCTCTTGCGCATTGCGCATACACGATTTCAGGATGTTCAATTGGATGAGTTTTTCGAGTGGTGGGCATATGAGTACTAGCAGTCTAGTTTAAAGGTTAAGTCGGTGGAACAACCTTGTTGAAACTAAAGTTGAGGAGATAGATGGAAGTGAATCTGTGAATTGGGCGTCTTTATTACTTTGAGTTTATCCTGATATTTGAACTGAAATTATTGAGACGAAATTTCAAAACAATAAAAAATAAATTCACATTTATTGAACTTGAAAAAATTCATTAAATCATTTCGAAACCTTAGTGATTATGTCGTTTTATGAATGAATATACTAACAAATGCTACAGAGTCATCAACATAAATTAATTAGCAGAAAAATCTATATCGGCCTTCTTCGACAAGTTTTCTCATAAAATGAACAAAATATGAAATAAATAATTATAGTAGTAGTAAGTATATTTTATCGACATTTTTACAGCAATGTTAATTTGAACCCAACAATTCATTTCTACAATTAAAATATAATACTAATTCCTATGCACCAACTAAATAATGCATTATAATAAAATCACATTTATATGGACCAACACTGCTAAGCAAACTCTGTATATTTCATTCTATTACTACCCTGCCTTCGGCTGATGTGGCTTATCATATAGTTGCAGAGTTCTTCTCGAAGAATCTTCCTTCGTGTTCTGCGGTTCCATTAAAGATGGCTCTCGAACTGTTCGAAAAATGCCAAAGGGATGACATCAGACACTCCGTTACCGTGTTATCATCACGGTCAGAATTGTTCGGCCGATGGATCTTTCGTAAGCGGCCAGGTACGGCTTCAGTTTGTTACAGTATTTTCGTGGTCAACATAACACACACTATTAAAATGTAATGGTTTCAAGGAAACATTCTCTTGAAATTTGTCTAAAAGACATTTTTGGATATGCAGCAAAATATCCCAAAAATATCCATTTCGAAATCTTCATCATCAATAATTTGCTTGTGTCTCTGCAATCTCGCTTGACGGATCCAAAGTTTTTGAAATTCCGAATATTCACTGCCTTCGAATAGTGTATTCAGTTGAATGTCACCACACGAATATTGTAATTTGTGAAAAGTATGCACTCAGAATGGATTGTAGAAAGAAAAGGGCCAGATGCGTTGTGGGCTCTGTATACGCGTTTTCTGAATGAGGTAGGTATGCAATAAGAGAATGGGAAACAATTATTTAAATATTACATCATTCGGTTGTAAGATAAGCTTCGGGACCGACCATACGAAAAAATAATGTAGATATCGATAAAATACCATGGTTACCAAAGCTCGAACTCTGAAAATTAAAATAAATAGTGAAAATTTGGATATCATTTGTCTGCATGATATACCCTAGAACATGGCGTTACTCTGGATCACCAGGGTATTGAGGGCAATCAAATATGAAGTCTTTTCACTGATTTTTATTGGTCCAACAAACTTAACATAGCGTATTTTTGGCCTTTCCATTGTAACCTTTTCTCTAACGGTTTCTAAAATATGACAATGTTTTTATTTCGGTATTGACACTAGTGGTCGTTGTCCAAGAAGCATTTCAATTACTCCTAATATTTGCCACTTGTACTCAACGCACCAGGTGAGGTATACACATGAAATACTACATTAGGTAAAACTACAAACAGAAACTAGAAACATTAGTAGATCATGACATTATTCGACAGTTCAAATCTTGAAATCAACACAAACAATTAATGAAATTATATGGCCACAACATACCGAACACAAACATTCAATAAAAGGTTGGAATAAAATAAATCTACTGAAGAGACCACCCATTATTGTATGATATCCAAACATATAATGCGTGTTCTAGCAGTTCTGGCACGACTAGATTCAATTCTGGCTGTGTCTATTATTTAAATTTGAATCTGAACCTAATTAAGTCGACAATGATCCTGGCGCGGGGTGGACTCATTTACTAAACATTGATCAATGCGCCAGGAGCGTTACTGGCATTAAATGTGTTGACAGTGTTTTGTGAGGGATTCTGTTTCTGCGGATATAGAATAGCAATTCTTGTTCTTGTTCTTAAGATAATAACCCTATTACATTCGCCATAAATAATGAATAGATTTAGATAATCCTCATTTGAATAATTCAAACGAGCCGTCATGATTATTTTCATGGCTGTTGATTGTTTCTAACGCAACCGCGGGCGCCATGGCTAACTGAGAATAATTAAACTTAACAATACGAAATTAATTCGCGCATATTTCGAAAATTGTTGAATTCAGGCATAGATCACCATATTCAAAGGTGGTGTGTAGTGTGATTCCCAGACAAGGTAGTCTCTGCACTTTCTGCAGCTTTAGTCGTATCGAAGTTTATTGCATCTTTGGCCACCATATCAGTGGAGCATTCATAGGTTACCATGAGTTTGATAATCGCTTGGAGTGACCAGTAGATAATTTTTGGTTTCAGACCCCATGTCTTACCAAAGACTCTGCGGCATGTCCAGATTGCTGCTAAATAGCCAACGAAATTGCATGCACCTTGAAACACATCCGGCAATTGCGATTACGGTCAAACTAAATACGAGAAATATGTATTTCAGTGCTTTTTCTCCCACAGAAACACTACGTAGAATATTACCTATGTGAAATTGAAATGTTTAAAGAAAATACAAAAAAAATAAGATAAAAAACAAACTGAGAAATGTTCAAACAAAATACAAAAAAATAAGATAAAAGACAATTCCATAGCTGCGAATAGATGAAATTGCATTTCGGTAGGATCCGTTTAGGATCTCGGCAATCGAAACCTCCTTCATACGTGATCGACGACAATAAGGACGAAATCAAACATTTGATAGTTTCAAACACAATGTGCAAAACTTCAACGTAAAATCGTGACAATATTTATATTTATTTATTAGTTAGGACAAATTCATTATTTTGTACATGTTTTATTTATTGTGAGTCTCGCAGCACATATCGTAGGCACTGCACATATCGTATTTACCTGTGACATAAGCGTGTACGAAGGCTCTGAAGGGACATTGTAGATTTTTTTATCTCATTATAGTTAGTAATCTCTTCATAATGAGTTAGTAATCTCATCATAATGAGATAACTAACTCATTTTAATAACTTATACATTATGCAACGTTGCCAACAGGTGTTGATTTTCCTATTTAGTTAGAAAGTTTATTGTACGTAGGAAAAAGTACCTATGTAGGTTTTTTAGGTAAGATACGTTATTATATTCTTTGGATATTCAATGCGTGACTGACTCTTCAAGTATCTGGAGTCTAGACCCCACAATTGAGTAAATTCCCAACTTCTATGTTAATTATTTCTCTCTAGGAGTCGCAGATATATTTATGCTCAGTTCTACTGGGAATTACTAAAGCTGAGTAATTCGAAGCAAAGCCAATGGTTAAAAAATATCCACATTACATTCAACAATATCAATAATCGAGTCGTTTATTTGGTAGTACGTAAATTCAGGTTATTTTTATTTCAGCGTAATTTTAAGACGAGGTTACAAGCGTTTGGCAAGTGGCATTTCGTTCAAATGAATACGAAAATAAGATCCCACATATATTTTCCGAAGAATTATATAGCAAGAAGTCTGGTGTTACTTGGCCCCATGTGATATGAAAATGTTGATTATATTGGACTTTTGGTAAGATCAAAAGGAACATAAATCCGAGAAGGATGACATCTCGCTACTATATACTTTCGTTAGCGTCATTTCTAGTCAAATGAAAACGAAATATTCACATAATGTTCTGTGTTTCTTGCTGAAATTATCATCCAAACGCGAATAAAAAAGCCCATCATTCACCCCAAAATAAACTGGAAATTAGTTTTCTGTCGATTATTTAATTCATGATTAAATAGACCAATCAGACACCACCATTTTTCGAATACATTTTGTTTAAATAAGTGATTATTTCACAAGAGCTGTTTAATCGCGATTGAATTTCCGTCCTCCATATTGGTTTTCGTTGTGTCATTTTTCAGGGATTCTTACAATTCTTGGCAACAGTTTATAAAAAAAAACAATAATTTCTTAATCGTTTGAATGACCTAATACTGATTTTCATCAGTGAAAACTCCATTTTCGATAGGACTTCTAGACAAATATTTTGACATGGGGCAACGAAAATTCATGAGAATTTGAAATGTTTACAATGCATTATTGGGATGAGTAACCAAAGTAATATATAAACAAACATCACCAACGAAGCGTTTGATTCTGAAACAACGTCTCGTATTTAAAGCTTAAGCAAAAATATTTTTTAATAAAGAAATTGTTAGAAAATGTCGGTGTTCGTTATCAATCAAATTCTTTGTTGTTGGCTATCAAAATATTTTTGGCGTGATTGTGCTTTTTGATAAATAATTTTATGAACAATAATAATTTCAGAATAAAACTTCTCTACCGCTTCGCGGTCTCGGGATTTTATTAAATTATTGTGTAAATCATGAATAGAGCACAATAATATTTAGAGAATGGCCCAAGAGAATGAGCACCTTGTGTTATTTCAACGTATACCTAATGGTCAAATGTATAACTATCCTCATCTTTTAAATTGTTGATATTCTCTACAATGAGTTAAAACACCTCGTGCAAAGGGTAGTTTTCGAGTTCATTGCTTCCATTTAAAAACTATTGCTGAAAACTCGTGTCTCTTGTTAACCACATAAACATGTTTGAAAAGGCATGATAAAGTTTCAAGGGCAGTCTCTTTCCTTATTCCGGCTGATACCGGAGTTCTGTAATAAATTACAAGAGTTGGCAGTCCGGATAGGGTTTAGTCATTCAGTTTGTGTTACATTGAATTGTCGTGGGAATTTATATCAGTTGTATCTGGTTCCGAACTTTGGTTTTTATTGTACAAAATCAAAGGAGTTGATTTTTTCATACGATTTATGGAACTATTAAGATGGGGAGATTTGGCAAAAATATTGTTCTTAACGACTTCCATCAACTATCTCTGGGTTAGTTCCTTTCCTGAAATATATTTTCATTGGTCGATTATATGAATCCTACGAAAGCGTATAAGGGCCACTGAGTTTTTTTAACCTACGTCAAACTCGGAAATTCCGACTTTTAAGTCGGAATTCTATTTTTCCGACTTCAAAGTCGGAATTTTTCAGTTTTAACCCGAAACATCAGTTCTTTTGGTTCTCCCTAAGCACACATCGTTACTGTACTTCAGCGTTACGGAACATAACGAAATAATTATAAAATAATGATGATAATATAAATACTTCGTCATGAACTCTCTTAGAGTGTACCCAAAGGCATAGCCTGTGTGGGTAGAGACGGCTGTTCGTATGTCTTGTTTAATTGTCACAGATTGGCTGACTCTATAATATTACCTATATTTAAGAAATACTGATAAAATATGTTTGTAAAACGAAGACAAACTATTGTCAAATAGTATCAATTATACGAACAAACCTCATATGAAGTGAGCATGAGAGCAAACAAAAATTATGAATATGAAATACCTACATCAACAGCGATTGGTTATATGAAAAATATATCGAATGAGCATCGGATATTTAGGTACCGAGCTGATTGAAAAATCGACTTTCAAATTACATTGTTATAATACTTTTGTTCAATTTCCTAATCTTTTTAAAAGCACTGATCACAAATAAACTGAAATAAAAATATTGTTTTTTGCCGTTCTGAAAAATAACATTGTCAAATATAGTAGAACAATAACTCTAAGAAGGCCGTCAATTACCAACCACTTTAGGTATCAGCAGGCTGTCAACCAGTCGATTCTTCACAAAGTTGTACCTTCCCTAGCCATTAAATTTTAAGTGAAATAATATTCGGTTAAAGAGCCCATCAAAATGCGAGAATGCCAAACTATTCCATGAGATTCTTCAATCCGGACCTGGGAATCTTTTAATGGACACACACTTTTATTGCTTATCTCCATTTCGAATAATAGGTAATAATGAGGGTCGTCGGCTAATATTGATTTACGACCTTCTTAGAGTTACAGTTCTACTATACCTATGTTACTTGGATCCGTAAGACATCAAAATATAAATTACATCAAACGTTCAATGAGACCGAAAGTAGTGTAACGCCGAGAGGGGTGACAGCTAGCCGTTTCATTACAAGTCAAATGTAAATTAAATTTTTACATTTCTCTACTGGGCACGCAACCTTGTAAGAATTCTGCAAAATATTTTTTGAAGAAATATGGTTTTGAATTGTGGTGATTCATTTCAAATACGTCCTTGAAAAATTACGTAAAACGCTATAGTCAACTTTGATAAGGTTGGTTTATTTCTGAATGTAACTGTCAAAAAATACGTGAAAAATGAGAAAAACGTTTAAAATTGATATTCACCATTCGCCAAATCCAAAATGATTGTGGGTAAATAACATAACAGAAAACAGAAATGTCTTAATGTTGGTAGAAATATATTTGGCCACATGGCAGACAAAATTTAGACTTAGATTCTGAATGACATAGCTGAAAGATTCTTAGAAATCGAATTGTTTTCAATGAAAAAAAATGCATATTCAAGAAGCTGTGTTAACAGAACAATTCAACATATCCTTCGACAAGTAATAGACAACAGTCTCTAGTGATCAGCACAAAGCCATTCCTGGTAGTAGTCCAAGAAAAGAGGAAGCGAAATGTGCAAAAATTATTATACGCATAAAAATATATGAGCGTGTAGGAAATTGAAATTCAGGATGAGTTTCTATTTCATGCGACTCGATCCTGACTACCGAACATAACCTAAAAAATTGGCAAAGTTGCGAAAAGCGGTTTTTTGTTGATAATTAAAAAACTACAGCTCCGATCGAAAAAGTTAAATTAGGAAATTGTGGGTATTAAAAAGATATATCGGAAAAACCGTGAAAAATCGGATTTTCTTTAACTCGTAATTGTAAGGTATTGAAAATTGTTACTTACAGTTTTTTGTAGCGTATGGCAAGCCAAAAAAGTGTTATTTTGAAAAATTGATAAATATTGATTATTTTTCGAATTATATGAAATTTTCTCAAAAAAGATGCTCTCTCAATTTAGCTAATCTCGATCGGGGAATGATCCAGGGCTTATTTTTTTCTATAAGAGTTGTACTTTCAAATTATCGAATAAGTATATTGATTTTTTTTAAGTGTCAAAAAATTACTAAAAAAATTGCACAATTTTTTTACATGTTTTTTCTAAATAAATTTCTTAATTTTGTTTTTATAGAAATGACTTTCATGAAAATAGATTTCTAGCATGATTTCACGCATTAAAAAAAATTAATTCCTACGATTACTAGGAGATAATTTTTTTTTTCCAAAAAATCGGGAAGGCGCAATAATCATCGTACAGCAGTCACCTTCATGGATATTGAGGTTGAATACCTATATTTTCAATAAAAAAATACTAGGATATGTCTAGTTCATCTGTAGTATTATCAGTTGATAAACAAAGTGTGGCGTGCAGGCGCGGAGTGATGCAATTCAAGCGGGTGGCGCAGTGGGAATGGAAAATTACGAATGATGCATTGATGCCAGTTTATACTGATGATCCATTGATACCAGAAGATATTGAAAATAATTTCATGCAGCTGTATCAGTGGTTTCAAATCAAAAACATGTGGCTGCAGAAAGCAATTATTACAATGTTTGAGTGTTTGCACACATTGTTATTCAAGTGGATGTGAAAATTTTGAGACGCCTATCATCGAGTTATTTTATCATTTTGTGAATATGATATTCGTGTTTTTGTCGACGACCTTCCCCAAATTAAGTAAAAAGGGATTTTTTTACGTTATCCAGAAGCCGAGTTACTCAATATTTTTCAAGCGCAAGCCACTTTGAACGCACGAAATAAGTTTTCAGTGCTATCCCCACTCCGCCACCCGCTACAGCTATCGCGATCCGCGCCTGCACGCCTCACTTTATTCATCAATTAATAATACTACAAATGAACTAGACATACCTATCCTAGTATTTTTTTATTGAAAATATAGGTATTCAACCTTAATATCCATGAAGGTGACTGCGACGATGATTATCGCGTCTTCCAGATTCTTTTGAAATAAAAAAATTATCTCGGCTCCTAGCGATCGTAGGAATTCAATTTTTTTTGAATGCGTGAAATCATGCTAGGAATCCATTTTCATAAAAGTCATTTATATAAAAACAAAATTAAGCAATGTATTTGAAAGTCATTTTTGACCCTCAAAATTGAAAAAATCAATATACTTATGATAATATGAAAGAACAACTCATACAGAAAAAAATAAGCCCTGGATCATTCCCCGATCGAGATTAGCTACTTTGAGAGAGCATCTTTTTTGAGAAAACTTCATATATTTTGAAAAATAATCAATATTCATCAATTTTTCAGAAGAAGACTTTTTTGGCTCGTCATATGCTACACATAACGGTAAGTAACAAGTGTGAATATCTTACAGTTAACGAGTTATAGAAAACCCGATTTTTCACGTTTTTTCCGATATAACTCGACAAGTATCAATGATATCGAAAAATTATGGGTGATTCAATTGATATATCTTTTTAATACCTACAATTTCCTAATTCGCCTTTTTTCGATCGGAGCTGTAGTTTTTTAGTTATCAACAAAAAACCGCTTTTCGCAACTTTGCCAATTTTTCAGGTTATGTTCTGTAATCACGATCGAGTCGCATGAAATAGAAACTCATGCTGAATTTCAATTTCCTATACGCTCATTTTTTTTTTTCGGGTATTAATTTTTGCAGGCACTTTTCCCTATTGCTTGGACTATAGGTACATGTCCAGGATACACGCGGAATTTGCCATGAAAATCTCATAGTTTTGAAAGTGAAACATGTACCTACGCATTTTTCCTATTCCAATGTAGGCAATTTATGTATACCATAATATTTTCGCAATTATAACTAGCATTATCTACCAGACTAGCTGGTTATGATCGATTGTCAAGGCAATAAACTGTGACATAATTGAGCAACCAAGAGAATCGAACATGAAATGAATTATTCCCATTCTCCAGAAACCACAGGATACAGACTTTCCGACGTCTCCCATTTCCATGTAAGAAAATCTTTTATTTGTCCCAGATCAACGGAGACTGAAACCCACGAATAATCAACGTAGTTGTTGAAGTACTTTCAAGGTTTTTCTTTCTCGAAATAACACAGTGTCCCAGCTTGAAAATTTGCATTCAGGAAAATCTCCTTGGAAAATTCTTCCGACATGCAGTCTCGATTACTTCCACAGCCCTCGCGAGGAATGAATCCCAATTTGAAGGTGTAAACCAAATTGAAATGAGATGTAGTATTTTCTGCACAAAGTATTCATTGTAGTGAAATGATTACAGGATAATTTTAAGAAGAGCGTGAACCGGTCAAAACTTACGAAAGCGTCTGGGGGCCAGCAAGTTATTTTTTTTTTACTTCAAACTCGGATTTTCCAACTTTCAAGTCTGAATTTTATTTTTCTGACCTCATAGTCGGAAATTCCGACTTCAACCCTGCGTCACCCACCTGAAAAAAATGTTTCCGAACACATACGTGGGGTATACCATACCCCATGTTTTTACATTTTTTTCGATTTTTTATTTTAAATGGCTACTTTAGTGACCGTGTTATCAGTTGAACGAATATTTTTATTCCAATTATTGTTATTAATTAAAAAACAACATCAGTCAGAATTGTTTTAATTTAGGCAACAACATCACATTACTAAAACAACTATATTAAAAAAAGTAAGGCACATAACTTTCGTTCTTATCAACAAACACATACTAAAACTATGTGGTACCATGAAGTTTTGGCCAAATTAAAAAGTTATAGCCATGAACATAGTACAGTTTTGACAATATAATTTGGCATGCGTCAGAAATATCGCAGTATTGCAATCAGCACAGCAGTGTTTTGTTTTTCTATCTTGTGTTCGAGAACATATATTTGTTAACGTATATATCGTCCTACTTTTGAATTTGTTGTTGCTTCGATGGGCTTATCTAAAATTTTGGCAATTTTCATTAGAAGATTACGTGGAATACGAAGATTATTTTTTCTTGCTTGTAAACCAGGTTTTGTCAAAACTGAGCCCAACTCTTGTAAAAATTACGTTGTTTTTCCGTAAGATCTCGCGTATTCTCCTTATAACTTTATTGGTGATAATTTCCTGACATCTCGTTTACGGTATAAAGACTTCGAAGGTTTTTACTCACACTTTCTCTATTACTGGCTCATTTTCAACAAAGTTGTCACTATCTGAGTGTACACATTTAACATTAACATTATCTTCATCATTATCAGCAGAATCAGTTCCATTATCTACGAAATGGTCTACAGAATCATTCTCAACTTTATTCCATAAGTTTTGTAGATTCTTTTTTTTCCTTTCGGATGCTGGTCCTGTCACCAGCTGCACCTCAGCCTCTTGGGCTGTTTGTGCATTCCAATTAGTTTCACAGCACCCCCTCCGTAACTCTAGTCCCCTGTACCAGTCTGTACAGGTTCTTCACCAGTTGGCTTTTGTATTCTGGGTTTCCCGAATATTGCCTGTCTCTTGAAGTCTAATACCTCTCATTCTGACAGTACGTGTTTGGCTGTTTCTATCTCTTTACCACATTGTCTGCAGGAAAGTTCTCCTTTGTACAGCCCCAATTTGTGCAGGTGTTTTCTCATTGGGCTGTGACCAGTGAGAAGGACCGTTATTGTTCTAACTTGAATCCTGCTCAGCTTGAGTAGCTCTTCAGAGTGCGGGTTCTGGGCCAATATATGGAGTTGATGAACCGTTTCTAGCTAGTAAGTTCACTCCGGCTCTTTTTGATAGCTTCCTGCTGCCTTAAGTTTATGATAATTGTTACACGTTAAAATAAAATATTATTTTATACCCTCGCCATTTTCGTTATGAAATTTTGATCGATAGCCTACGTGGGGTGTAGTATACCTGAGAGAACTTTTGACAGGTCAAACTTACAGCACAGTTGATTTCATACAAAACGGTACTAAGCATTTCAAAGATCAATGTGTTTTCGGAAGCTATAGGCAACCAATAATATCTGGAATCACAAATAAGAGAAATATTGACATTTCTCACACGTAGGTGACGCAGGGTTGAACTGAGAAATTAAAAAACGAAATTTTATTTTTCCGACTTCAAATTCGGATATTCTGACTTTAAATTCAGAAGTTCCGACTTCCGCAATCCGGTCTTTGTCATGATAGCCTAGTAGATGGGAGTAAAACATTCTTACTGTCTCGATCTATAGCCCAATAGTTTTTCGAATGGTTTTACTTCACAGTATCCAATGTTCAAGTTTATTGGATATCGTTTCACAAGTGTTATACTGCCATAAATAACGTTACCGTAAAAGGTGGTGACTTGAAATCACGAGGGTCTCTTGAAACCTTTCACACAAAGGACCCCGCAAAATCCTTATGGAAAATGGCTCTCGGCTAAATTCGCTGAAACTTTGCAGAAAGATAGTATTCGGTATGCTGATCAAAAGTCTCAATAGGCACAACCCTCCATTTTCAACCCCAGACCCCATATAGCCCCCCAAATCCCCAATGTACACTTTCCGGTGTGTTAATGCATAAGTTTCAATTCATCATCAAAGCGTTTCTTTTCACTGTCCACCCATTTCTCCAACCGAATCTTACATTCTACCCTCACCACACCCCCACCCCTGCACCCCTACCCAACCCTTCATTAACGCCCCATTACTCACTTTCAAGGTTGAAGATTCTTTGATTGTTTTATTTCAATCTTTTGAAGCTTACATTACAGTACATCCCTCCCTCAAAGACTGTATTTCTTTTTACAATCTATTTTGATCATTCATCTATTATTTCGATACCAAGATTTGATACTACACGATTTGCAGCATCTAGTGTTGTATTAAGTAGAGAATCATCAGGGTATCTGATATTTTGTTGATGTCGTGCATATCCTAGATACCATAAGACACTAGCAACATGCGCACATGTCCCTAGTGATGGTGCAGGGGTGAGGGAGGGTTGTGGTATAATGTATATATTCATATGTTTAATAAAAGCTTCAAAAGATTGGAATAAAACAATTAAAGAATCCTTAACCTTGAAAGTGAGTAATGGGGCGTTAATGAAGGGTAGGGTAGGGGTGCATGGGTGGGGGCGAGATGTGGGAAGGGCAGAATGTAGGATTCGGTTGGGGAAAGGGGTATGGGCAGTGAAAAGAAACGCTTTGAAGATGAATTGAAACTTATGCATTGACACACTGGACAGTGTACATTCGGGGATTTGAGGGGCTATAGGGGGTCTGAGGTTGAAAATGGAGAGTTGTGCACATTGAGACTTTTGATCAGCATACCGAATACTATATTTCTGCGAAGTTTCAGCGAATTTAGCCGAGAGCCATTTTCCATAAGGATTTTGCGAAGTCCTTTATTGATTACATCTGTGAGTGAGTAGTGTACGCTCTATTTTCTGGCTATTCTTTGTAGGTATATATACCTAACCTGAAATAAGTGTGTTCAAATAGTCTGAAATAAATCGTTCGTCTGAAAAGTAATCTGTATTGTTGACATGAAATGGTGTGAAATATAAAAGGTGAATACTTCCGTATGCACAGACCAACCCTTGAAATGAAATTGTGAGTTATAATTATTTTTCGACTCCACGTACTGTCGGGTAGATATAACCCTTGAACAGCTTTCATTATCATGAACAAAAAACAAAGTATCAGCTTTCATATATTCTCGTCATTTTTTGGGTCACTTGAAACAAACTGGTAAAGACATAAAAGGAAGATTGGAGCCAGACCATATGTGAATAACGAAGAAAAACATTTGCAACGAGCCATTGACAAACGAAGAGTGGTAGGATCAAGCTACGAAGATCTTGAGGACGAGTTTGGTATTCTTGCGTCTACCAGTTTCCGGAAGGTCAAAAGTGGACATCCTAAAACACCTGGTGGACAAACTCGTTTAGAAATAGAACCAATAACGGGTAGTCTGGCTTCCGCGCGCGTTGCGTCACAGTGACACAACAACCGAAACAATTAAATTTTAACATATTAAATATGAATAAAAAAATTGATGTACCCATCAATTAACAATAATCTGCAGTTAAAAAATTTGTATCCCAATTTCACATAAATTTTTCTAAACTGAATGTTAACCGTTGAAAAATTGTAAAATTTTGATATTCCGCTTTTTTATTAACAATTGAAAATAAAAAAAAAAGTAATTTTAAATTTTTTAGCAACTAAAAAATTTTTCAATGAATCGTTTTTTCTTAAAAATTCATCAAATTTTCATCAATAAAAATATTACAAAAAAAATTGATTTGCTCATAAACAATGATTCGATAGTGGTGAAACATTTAAAAAAATTATTTTTATATAGCTTTTGCACCCTTAGAAATCGAAACATACAAAATAAAAAAATATTTACTTTTTTAATTTTTGTTAAAAGTGGAAAATCAAAATTTTACAATTTATGCATCGATTATCTATTTGTAAGCCTATCAAGAATAACTTCAATACGTGAAAAAAAACATAGGGTTTTAGTTCAATAATAATCGGGGTTTTCATGTTAACTTTCAGTTTAGAAAAATTTATCAATTAACAAATGCATAATTTATGGAGAAATTGGGATAACAAATTTTCAAACGCGGATTATTATTAATTGATGTATCACAATAATAGTACATGGATTTTTTCATTCTTTTATATTTATATCTAATATGTTAAAATAATTTTTTTGTTGCTGTGTCAGAGTGACGCAACGCGCGCGGAAGCCAGTCTATCCGTTTTTGGCTGTATTTTTAGGGCGATGTAAGAATCATAAATATTGGAGGTATAGTTTCGGGAGTCGTAACTTTTTTTCAGCAAATTTGCTGATCTTTTCAGGTCTTTTTTAATATTTCGAAAATCTTAAATAATTTTCGAGATTTTCAAAAAACACCAAAGTTCCCCTTTTTTTACTCCCTTTTGGGACCTTTCCTCAAACATTCTACATGATATAACAAATCAAATGACACCAATAATTTTCGGTTACTATACTATTTTTTTCATTTTGACTAGACAATTATAATGGATTTTATCAAGAATTGACCGAGTCAAATTAATTTCTAAAATTATGTAAGTACTTTTTATCAAAAATTCAAATAATGTTTTTTTACAAAAACATGAATTGAACATTCTCTTAAATTTTTCGTACTCTGAAAATATCAAGATTGAACTGAATATATTATATATTGATATTACACTAGTTGGCCGGTTTCATCAGCCTCTAAAATCGGGGAGTGAAGCTGTTCAAAATATGTATAAATGTGTTCGTTGTCTTTTTTGTTTTGTTACCTTTCCTTTGTTAAACCTCTGTTTTGTGTGTGTCTTGTGTTTTGTTCTGTGCCTCACGTAACTCATGTGTGATTCCACGGTTTGTTCGAAGTCCTTGGACAGTCTGAAGCTTCTTTGCTACAAAAGCGCTTCGTCCAAGAGCTCCAACAAATTCGTGAAAACCAATTGTTTTATTGTGTTTGTCTTTGTCTGTGTTACACCTCTGTTGGAAAATAACCCATTTCGCCTTTGACAAATCCTTGGAGCGCTGGTTGAGGGTTGCTGTATACAGGAAAAATCAACAGAATTTGGTTATTCCACCAACCTTCATGAGTTTGGGGTGATATACAGGGAGTCCCATGATTCTACGAAAATATTCTGATCGTGTACTTTAATTTGGTGGCTGCCATTGTCGTTTTATTTGACACCAGTTCACAAACCTCAACGCGGCGCATCATATACAGTGTTTTTCCAAAGGCTAGGAATGATCTCATGTTTCAGAAACGGCTAATAGGAGAAAATTCATGAAATTTTTTGCAGGATAGTTTTTGATGATGCCCGACTCAATTGTTATATTGAAATGTTGCAAAATCAACAGCTCTTCATATATTAACTCAATTATTTCAAATGGAGTATCCTATTTGTTTTCATTGCAATCAATTCAGCGTCCCCAAATATCAGATTTTAAATTAATGTGGTTTTTGAAATATGACAACATGGCATTTTCGTTGAAAAGTCTGAGAACGCTCCAATATTTTCAATACGGCACTAGAAAAATTCATGATATTTTATACAAGATGTTTCTCGATGTTTCTCGATTGAATGGTGATATCGGCAATGTTGCCGAATCAACAATTTTTTTTCTAGATATTGGTGGTGATTCAATTTTTTCTTAGTGGATCACCCTAATTATTTTCATTTCAATCAATTCAGCGCCCCTCATTACTCATGTCTCCAAATATCAAATTTTAAATTAATGTGGTCTCTGAAATATGAGAACATGGCCTTCTCGTTGAAATGTTTTCGAACGGTCCTATATTTTCAAAAGGGCTCGAGAAAAGATTGTGAAATTTTATACGAGACGGTTTTTGACGAATAAACTTTTTAGTAAGTGAATTCTCTTTCAGTAAAGTATTGAATCAAATGGAAAGACAGCTGAAAATTTTCAGACTACGACTATGTTTGCCATCATTTGCTGAACAATATCCCAATCGGTCATAAAATTCCCTTAAGGTATTAGTTAGCATTTGAGGCGTGATTGAAAGAGATTCCTGAGATATTTTGTTTGTAAGATTTCCAAATTTGCTGGTTGTTCCACAAAAACCCGATTTTTGAAATATCCCCAAAAAAAGTCTAAAGGTGTCAAATCGTGAGAGCGGGCTGGCCACTCTATGCTTCCTCTTTGTCCAATCCATCTGTTTGGAAATGTATGGTCTAAATAAGTACGCACCATTCTTGAATAATGAGTTGGTACATTCCTTGCATATTGATATTGAATTCTTGCAATCTGGATATGATCTGATGTTGCAGAAGATGTGAATATTTTGGACCAGTCGAGCTGCTATCCTGTTACTGTTTTCTTTTTCACAAAATTTATAGGCACTATTCTAACTGTAATGAATACTTGAATTTCCATTGGTAATCCCATATGCGGGTAAAAATTGTAAACATCTGTATACAAATTAAGGGAAATGCAGACTGTACCCGATGAAAAAGAAACTGGCGATTTAGTTAAGATCGATTTGAGTGTTCAGAATTATTGGTTTCACTGGGCAAGGATTTTCCCGTCTGTATACACAGATACCTTAAAAAAAAGCCTAATTTTTCAGATAAAGCTGCGCCTCATTTAGCAAAATTCACGTTTATACAAAAATGTCCTATTTACGAACTTGTATCATAATTGTTATTCATAATTTTCCACTATGGCGTTTGAGAAAAATCAATCAGAATCGACGAATTCACGAATTCACGAAAACAAACAAGTGTGGTTTATGCATATTCCAGAAACAGAATGCAATGAACGCATATATGGAAACCGAGAGCAAGTAAAGCGTTCATTCCAATGGTATAATATCCATGTGCAAAAAGACCACAAATATTTGTTCCGTCTGAATCGAATCGAAGGAAGTTTAAAGGAAAGTTTGTTATGTGTTGTGCATCGGAATGTCTTGAATTGAAGTATATGGTAATCACATTCTGTTCAGTTCCAAAACAAATCGAAACCCTAATAGTTGAATAAATCTTGAATATTCTCATTATTGTTAATCAACATATTTCATCACACTCGAGTCATACAACCCTAATAATAACAAAATCTAAAAACCATTTCCCTTTGCAAGTATAATATATAGGGTGTCCCACCAAGAATAGAACATGGAATATCTCGAAACTCGAGTAGTAGGGAATAGCAATTTTGGGGTTGTGAATTAAAGCAATTAGTGTAGCTTTTTAGATATTATGTTACCCAATGAGCTTTTTGTTTTCGGTCATGTTGGGATTCTTATTGATCTTTTTGTAATTTGGTTTCATCCTATATTTTATTTATAATGTGACTTATGAAAATTGTTTTAAAAAAAGATGAATAAACAGCGTTGACAAATAGTTGAAAGATGAAAAGTCCAATAATTTTCTCTTCATTGAACTACCTTATTAAGTTATTGATAATTCTCTATTATACGAACGTATAGAAGCATCTGGAAGGTGTTCGTACGTAATATTATTGGCGACCGTGACAGGACCATCTGAGACATGGAGAATTGCAGACGTTTGTTAGAGATTCATTGGCTGTCTTTTTCACGTATTTACGAAGCTACAATGGAGAAATTACAGCTAACTGATCCCGATATTAATGAGGTACGAGGTAATTTGGTTCTCCTCGAACAGAAAAGGGAAACTATAACTGACATCGACAAACAGATGCTGAATTTTCTGTTAGAATCAGATTGCACTGAAGAAGATGTTGACTCTTAAGTTGCTGTAGCAGATGATCTGATGGCCAAATTTAATAAACTTAAGTTTACTGTAGAACAACTTGTTGAGAAAAACCGCGCCTCTAGCTTAGACAAATGTGATATTGGTTATATTCATTCTTGCTCTACACAAGGTAAAATTAAACTTCCCAAGATTGAATTTCAAAAGTTTGGTGGAGAAATAAGAGACTGGCTTTCATTTTGGTCGCAGTTTAGCAGAATTGATACAGATGAATCTATTCGGAATGAAGATAAGTTTCAATACTTACTTCAATCAACTATAACACGTTCCAGAGCTCGACAGCTAGTCGAGAGTTATCCACCAACTTCCGAAAATTATCCGAAGGCAATAGAAAGCTTGAAGTCAAGATTTGGACGTGATGATATGTTGGTCGAGTTTTATGTACGCGAGTTGCTGAAATTGGTGTTGAACAATTTGAATAAACAAACTAAACTATCTACTCTTTTCGATAAACTCGAAGCACAATTAAGAGCACTGGAAACTCTTGGAGTAACCAAAGAGAAGTGTGCAGCGATGTTATTCCCACTTATCGAGTCATGTCTACCGGACGAAATTATTCGCACATGGCAGAGAAATCCGTCTTGCACTACTGATTCCGATTCGAAATGTCGTTTGGAGAACATTATGAATTTTCTCAAGAAAGAAGTAGAGAACGAGGAGAGAATATCTGGTTTTGACTGTTCGGGTGGTAGAAAAAGAGATTCCACTAAAGAAAATCGGATACCAACAGCCACTGGCTTAGTCAACCATGCATCACGTATTCAAAGATGTTTTCTGCAGTAAAGAACATCAGAATGATTCCTGTGAAGATGCTAAGAAGATGTCTATCTCAGAGAAGAAATCCATATTGTCCACTAAGGGTTATTGCCATCGATGACTGAAATATGGACACATTTTTCGTCATTGTGGAGTCAAGGTTGAATGTAGAAATTGCAAAGGACGACATGCTACTCTCATGTGTTGGAACAACGACTCACCTCATAAACACGATCAAAAGCAGTCATCAAATATTTCCAATGATATAACTAATGTGGAAAATTTAGCGAACAATACTTATCAAGATGTCTTTTTACAAACTATCGTTATTCATCTGAAGGGAACACACAAGTCTCGAAAAGTTAGAATTTTAATTGATACAGGCTCACAGTGATCTTACATCGGTAGTTACTCGGCTGAAGAAATGGATTATGAAGCCATCCGGGAAGAGCAAATGATGCACTCCTTGTTTGGAGGTACACAAACTGAAAATATCCTTCATCGTTGCTATAAAATCAGACTGAGTGATGTATCCAGAAAATATTCCTGCAATTTTGACGCTTTCAGTCAAACTGTCATATGTAATAATGTCATCTCAATCAAAGAAGGTCCCTGGATGTCAGAATTGAGAGATCTTAGAATTACAATCAGTGACATATAGGGTGGGCCCATAGAAGTTCTGATAGGTGCGGATATTGCAGGAAAACTCATGACTGGAAGGAGACACGTACTCAATTGTGGTTTAGTAGCAATTGAAACATCTCTCGGTTGGACTCTCATGGGAAAAGTTTTACTTCCCTTTCCGTATACTACCAAATTCGCTACAATGATCGTAACTTCACTGTTTACAAAAGATAGCTCTATAGAAAACTTATGGAATTTGGATGTCTTGGGAATAACTGATCCGGTTAAAGAAAGAAATGCTGAATCCATAATGAAATACTTCATAGAAACTCTAAGAAGAGATGATGAAGGAAGATATGAAGTAAGCTTACCGTGGAAAGAAGGACATCCACCGTTACCAACCAATTATAATTTAGCAGAGTCTCGTTTGGAAAATCTTTGGAAAAAGTTGAGAAAGGATGGCTACTATCAAGAACATGATAAACTATTGAGAGAATGGTTAGAAGAAGGTGTTATTGAAGAAGTTATCCCTATAGATGTTACAACTGGGGTTCATTATCTACCTCATCATCATGTCATCAAATTATATAGTTTGACTACAAAGTTGAGACCAGTTTTCGATGCATCTACGAAAACAAATAAACAGCAACCTTCTCTCAAACCAATGTCTTGAAAAGGGCCTCAACTTGATAGAACTCATTCCGTCTATTCTCGCTAGATTCAGAATGTATAGAATTGGTATGGTTTTCGACATTCGACGAGCATTTTTACAAATCAGCTTGAATGAAAATGATAGAAATTACCTCACTTTCCTGTGGTATGATGCTGATAAGAATTTAAAAGTATATCGACACACACGAGTGGTTTTTGGAGTGTCATGCAGCCCATTTCTGCTAGGTGCTGTTATCGAACATCACTTGAAGAGTACCATTGACAAAATTTCTACAGGGTGTTCCAATTATTCGACAGATTACATTGCATAGCTTTTATGTCGATAATTGTGTAACCAGCGTTGACAATCCAGCAGAATTACGAGAATTCATTCGACAATCAACTGACGTTATGAAAGAAGCCAAATTTGATCTGAGAGGATGGGAACATACCATTTCAGGAAATCAGGAAATATACCAGTATCGATTCTTGGAATCATTTACCAGGTTCAATAAATCCTGCTGATTTGTCATCACGAGGTTGTTCCACGAAACATTTGTTGACTTCAGAGTGGTGGAAGGGTCCTACATGGTTGTTAGGTGACAACTGGCCGAAACAAGATTATGAGATAGATGAAGAATTGGTTGAATTAGAGAAGAGAAGAAGTACAAGTTTGCTTTCGACTGAATTGAACTTTTCTTGGTATTATAAATTTTCCAAGTATCAGCAGATTGTTAGAATGATGGCATGGATGTTACGTTTTCTCTCCAATTCTTCACATCATAATTGCAGAAAGGAAAGAGGTTTACTTGTGGAAGAAGTGGAACAAGCAGAGATAAAAGTTATTTGGTTGATACAAAGAGAAAGCTTCAAGGGTATCGGCGATAAAAGACTTTCAACTTTGTTTCCTTTTGAATACGATTCTGGAATTTTGAGATTGAAAACGAAGATATCAGAAAGAGATGATTCAAATTATTTTCGTTTTCCAGCACTCCTTCCTTCGAGTCATCCAGTTGTCTTTAGAATAACTTACGATCAGCATGTTAAGAGTTGTCATATCAGAACTCAAGGTTTACTGAACATTTTACAGGAACATTTTTGAATTCTTGCAGGCAGGAAAACAATCAGAAGTGTAATTTCCAAATGTATTATTTGTAAAAGATACGATTCGAGGAATTTAATAAGTCCTTCACCACCACTTCCAGAGGATAGAGTAAAGGATGCAGCTGTTTTCGAAGTCTGTGGTATTGATTTATTCGGACCGATATTTCTTCGTATTCAAGGAAAAATATGGATATGTATTTTCACATGTGCTGTATATAGAGCCATACATTTAGAAACAGTTTCCTCATTATCTACGGATAGTTTTATTCAGGCACTCAGAAAGTTCATAGCCAGACGTGGAAGGCCGTCAGTTGTATTCAGCGACAACGGTACGAATTTCATAGGAATGGAAAATGCCCTTGCAGCACTAGATTGGAAGAAAACAGAAAATTTTGGTTCCGTTGAAAGAATCAACTGGCGATTCAATCCTCCTCAGTCTCCTTGGTGGGGAGGATGGTGGGAGAGATTAATCAAGATCGTCAAACAATTACTTCGTAAAGTTCTTGGAAGAGCTGCTCTGAATCACGACGAGTTCTTGACGATGCTCTGCGATTGTGAAACAGAGGTGAACTCAAGACCATTAACATATTTGCCTGATAGTGATAATGAGTTGATAGCGTTGACACCTGCCATGTTTCTGATGGACATCAGATAGATTGGAGTTCCAGATTTGAACAATATTCAAGCTAACTTCTTCAGAAAAAGATTCAAGTATAGAATTAAATTGAAGCAGGATTTAAGGAGAAGGTTCCGGATTGAATATATGTCTCAGCTCTTGATAAGAAGGAAGAACCAATACTCGGAAAAAATAAAGATGGGAGACGTTGTCCTAATAGGAAACGACAATATGAAGAGGATCGATTGACCTCTAGGACGGGTGATTGAGGTATTACCTGGGAAAGATGGAGAAGTTCGCTTGGTTCGATTGAAAACTGCATCAGGTATTTTACTCAGAACCATTCAGAAGCTATATCCTCTAGAAGTAGGGGACATAGATGATAATGATATTTTACTAAGACAAGTTGAGATGAAAAAAGATGATAAGAAAGATACATTAATTGAAAATGAAGATGTATTAAATCAAGAGACAGAAAACTTCACTAGAAGTGGAAGAAAGGTGAAAATACCACACAGATATGGATTTTAGAAGTTTGAGTCAGTTTTCCTCAAGGTGGGAGAATGTTGGGATTCTTATTGATCTTTTTGCAATTTGGTTTCATCCTGTATTTTATTTATAATGTGACTTATGAAAATTGTTTTAAAAAAGATGAATAAACAGCGTTGACAAATAGTTGAAAGATAAAAAGTCCAATAATTTTCTCTTCATTGAACTACCTTATTAAGTTATTGATAATTCTCTATTATACGAACGTATAGAAGCATCTGGTAGGTGTTCGTACGTAATAGGTCACGTGACATCAGATCCAAAATTGTTAATGGCACAACCTGTATATTTTGGCATTTATATGTTCCTCACGATAAAACAAATCCAACGAACTATCACACTTTGTGTCTAAAACGATTAGTTCAAGAACTATAGTTACTTCAATATCCTTTAACCCACGACGTCTGAAACGAGCAATTGCCAAATTAATTAGGGTTAGGGTCACCCTGTATATTTGGGCAATCCTATTTTTTCTGATGATTGAAACAAAGCAAAATTATAATGATCATCCATATTTTATTAAAAAAGTTCGTGGGACAAAGGATATCGAAGTACCTGTAGTTCTTAAACTAATCGTTTTAAACCACAAATGTGATAGTTTGTTGGAATTGTTTTATCGGGAGGAACATAGCAATGCCAAAATATGCAGGTAGTTTCATTAATAATTTTGAATCTGATGTCACGTAACCGATAATGATTTGCTCATTGCGTAACATAATATCAAAAAAAAGCTATACCAATTGATTTAATTTACAACCCCAAATTTACAATTCTCAACTACTCTCGAGTTCCGAGATATTCTCTGGCCTAATCTCTGTGGGACACCCTGTATAACAACTACTCTGGTACCTGATACATCGACGGCTATTAATTGAACACAGGTGTCCATCCTCCTTTGGTACAGAGATAGAAAGGGGCGCTGATATCATTAACCCAACAACCATATCCCACAAGCGAGAGGTCATTAAAGTATCATTACATGTGTTTTGAGTAAAGCAAGCAAACCAAGGATTACGGACTTCTGCATTCATCCAGCTAGAATTTTTGCCAACTTACGAGGAGCTAGAGAGCCTTTCAATCAGAAGCACACGTAGTGCTCTGGGTGAATCCTGCTAAGTACAGATACCTATTGATACTAGGATAATTTTTCCTTTTCTTCGGGCAATATTTGTGCTACTTGAAGTCGAAAACTTGAGACTAAACTCGTGCCACCTCAATGAAGAACGTCCAAGGAGTATAGAAACTGCCGCGAATCTTAACTAGAGGCCATAAGATGGTATACCAGATTATATTTCCAGATGATTCCAGAGTGATTCAATTCATTCACTTGTGCTGTATTGGGATAGAATTTCGGTAATTATGACAGCACGGATTTTTGTGTGCCCAGTAGGTAGTTGGGATCTTCAATTACCTGTTTGTTACAATGATAGTTTCATCAGTATTAACAAGATTGGTTTTTGACTATCACTGTTTTGGGCCATCACAAAAGTGAGGCATATGTGATTCTGAGTCTTATGATCGCGGTGTATGAATTTTGGTTTCAGTCCCAATATTTTTCTGAAAGCTCTTCTGCATATCATGAACGATAATTTACTTTTGTTGCAAATTGTTTCTTATCTAGGAACAGCCCTGACACAATTAGCAACATTTGTGGTGTTACGCCAAAGAACTTCTGTAGCTTCATGCCCCCAGAATTCTTTTGCGTTTGAAGGAAATCAGTGTGGTTTTGTTGGCGTCTTCTTTCGATTACGAATGTTGGTTCAATATCCCTATTCAGTACTTCCTGGTTACTGGAGATATTGTTAGACCAGTTCCTTCACATGCACTGATTGTGGAGGACTTGGAGAGCCATAAGGCATGTAGAGAGAAGCTAGGACGATATACCCCTTCACTCGGACCCTTGTGTGATTGACAGAATTCAGACAGATTCAACACGTTCAAGTCAGTTTTAACAAGTATGCATGTTCTTGCATTTTGGATTATTCAAGACCTGATAAGTACCCTTTGACCAGCCAGGGTCCTTGAATCAGGGCTTCGTCGGTGCGACCACATGCGAAGATTCTGGACAAGTTTGCTGTTGCAGCCTCACAGTGCTGCAGGTTGGCTTGAACTACCCGCAACATTGGCTAACAACCTTGAAGTTGACCTGAGTTAGCTCCAGGAATATCTTTATTCCTCTGGTTTGTAGAGTTTTCAAGGATTTTTCATCGAAGAAGAGTTAAGCTAGAAGCCTCCTCCTGTCTCTCAATAACGTGCTAATCTCCAGAGTCAAACCTCAGATTCTGGGCTGTGATGAGCTGGAGGATATTTTCCAGTTCCATTTTTTATATGATTTCGGAATCCATAAATCCACCTTTGTTATTCGGAGGATGTTCTTGGCTAATTTAAGCTTTAAGGACTGTCCCCTCCGAAGGAGTTATTTTCGAGACTGATTTAAGGAGCCAGAATTTCGTGTTTTCGTCCGAACACGTCAGGAGCAAGCCTTTGTAGATGTAGCTTTTCCGGAGGACCGTAACCTTACCAGGCTCGGTAACGAAAATCTCCTCGGTGAGTACGCCCTGGAGAAGAGTCCATTAGTCTCCTGAGAGGTGCACCTCTCCCTCTTAAGTTTGGTCAACTGGCAGAGAGGCAACCACGTGCTAGGCTCGCCCCCTTTTCTTGAGAGTTTGACAGGCTGCTTCCAGCTTTCATCGGGATAACTTCGCTTAGAGCTGCCTTTTCTGGGTTTGATTTCTTCTCTAGCCGCCTTAGCGAGCGCGATCTTCATTTTTTTTCTGTGTCCCAGACGTTTTCTTCTGTCACTCAGTTGAAAACTTTTTACTTCTGTAGGGTAGGAAGGATTGTAGGTTTGGTATTGCTACTGTCTCCAGAAGGCCTACTATTCTCGGATTCCAGGAGTTTGTCAACATTGGTTTAACTCAAACTTGGCTCCTCCCTAGTCGCGCTGACGGTTTCTTATACAGAGTATGATTCAACTGAAATCTCCTCGGTTGATCATTTCTTTCGGTGTGGTTGGGTTTTCTTCAACTGGAAGTTGCGCAGAGGTTTTTTGTTTTTGGTTTTCCATTTTGTTCCCACGAGAATGGGGGAAAGGAAGTCCACATCTGCAGAGCCCCCTGTTTAGATGAGAGGGTAATCACTGTGGGAAGTTGCCTGGTATCCCACATGCCCCGTTCAGAGCGATACTCTCAATGGCACCGCCATGCATCCATTGGGACGGATCTCAAAGTACACCTTGGATTGGAGGGTTGCTCAGCGCTACCTCATTTCATATTCGGTGGTAACCTGCAGAGTGACTATGGGTCGGGTATCGCAACCGGCAGGTCGTCTGGCTATCCATCACCTGCCGACGCTACCAGTAGCCACCCAAGCCCTAGCAAATCACCTACATTCTCTAGTAGGCCGGCCCAGTAACAAAAGATTTGCCAGTCATTCTGCATTATCAAATATTCATGTTTTTTGTGCGTGTTTTCAATACAGGCATTTATGATGTGATTCATTACTATAATTCATTCATGATGATCACCTCCGTATCATTATCGATCTCCTCTTTACGTTGTGCCCTTAAACTCCTTGCGCGTGCTATAAAGGCTAACATGTGCACTTGTATCATAATATTCTATTTGGAAATTAACTTGACATATAAATTGAGTCGGAAATTGGATACTGGACGCCTGTGTTGTCATTCAATGAGAACAAATAATATTTTCCCCTTTACCAAACAAGTATTTGCTCTCCCAGATTCGCATTTCCATAATCAATTTATCTTCATCAGTAGGAATACAATAAAGTGAACATCTAGGAGTGAAAGTACTTGTGACGTAAAGGGGAAGATGCTATTAGTTCCCAATGTAAATTGAGATTTTTCATAGAATACCATTACCTTGCATAGTAATAATGAAGTAAGCGCTATTGATTTAATTCAGTATAGAAGCAAAAAGAATACGAATAAATAACTCCAGACATTTAGGTAGTAGGAATTCTGAGTTAAAATCCAAGTGAACGGTATATCTTTTATCTTGTCTCCAATTATCAATGTCGTGGTGACGTTTTGCTTTGTCTTGCAAATAGTTTTAAAAAATCATCAATTTGAGTACTACTCGATATACAATTTCCTCGAAAAAAAATGTCCTCTGTTATTCACCCCGCTATTATGAGTACTAGCAATTCGCCCTGAGATAGCAAGGTCCTTCCGTCGGACTTGCGATTGTATTGGGCATTTGTTCTCATACCATTGCTGATAATAATAACGTAATTTGTATGATCTGCTCGTGTTTATTAAAACAATATCGCTTCATGATTAAACCCATCCTAAACTCATTGATACTAAGAAATTTGATATCCTGTATACAGCAAAATACCTTGGTGGAAGGGTTGGTTATGGTGTTGTGTAGTTTTTTTATATTGAGCCAAGTGAACAAAGCTTTTCGCTTATTGAATGAAAAGAAAAATAAACTTAACGTATTGTTTCCAGCCCAATGATAGGGATAGCAGAATTCAAACACATCGAATATTTCGATGGCTCCAAGGTTCCAGCCTGTCACACACTGGCCAACACGTTTTGGTCTGCCCTCTACTTCCTCAGCAGCATCTTCCTTTTTTTTATTGTTCCTCTGATCATCCTCCTAGTGTTGTACTGTATCATAGCAAAAAATCTCATCTCCAATGCGGCTACATTGGTTATGAACAAGCATATTGATAATTATTCTATTAGAGCAAGGAGACAAGTAATTTTAATGTTGGGAACTGTAGTTTTGAGTTTTTTTCTGTGCTTGATACCGTTCAGAGTGTTCATTTTCTGGATTATTGTAGCTCCAGAAGAAAATATTCTCAAATTAGGAGTCGAAAAGTATTACAATATTTTGTATTTTTGTCGAATTATGGTTTACCTGAACTCCGCTGTGAATCCAATTCTTTATAATTTAATGAGTTCAAAATTCAGACACGGCTTCGTTATTTGTTCAGATACCAAAAGAAGGGTATTCAGGAGATCTAGAAATGGAACCACAAGTACTACTGCCACGAGAAGCAGCAGTACTTTCAGAAGTAGCCATGACAGTTTTAATTACAGGGTTTGTTACAGACCACGAAACAATTCAAGCTTGATGAAAAGTTTTAGCGAGTCTCCTGACTCTAATAGAAGCACTGACTCGCATTCAATCATGTTAAAGGATTCAACTTCCAAAAACGCGAAGTCTCTCAAAAACAGCAGTATTGACGAGGAATATGATGACTTCGATCTCACAAATACTAGCGATCATCCTAATTTTAACGTTTTGACGGAAAAAGTCTTGATTTACCAAGAGGGTGGGGCTGACTTTCAGAATTTTTTTCACAGTAGATGTTATGACGATAATGAAGAACAAATCGATCTCCACGAGAAATTTGTAAAACATAATTGCAAACAAGACGAAGAAAGTTTTGTGTAGGTGTATACAAATTCTAGATGCTGCTATTGAATAAAACAGTCTTTTATCTCTAGTACATAATTTGAATTGAAATAAAAGATGTTTTGCGCAATATGTAGTAATTCGAAGAATCAGAAAATATGACTGAGAATAATAAATTGATATAAATTATTGGACTTTAAACAAATATATATTTCGATATAAGTTTAGGTATACTTATTTAGAATTATTGTAGTGATGACGAACCTTGCCACTGTTTTGCAAATGTAAACGTTTATTATAATAGTAGATTCGAATTAGTTGTTGTAATGCATTTGATGTGTACCAAAGATATAGTTGTTAATAAAATGTTCTATGTGATAGAATATTTCTTACCTAGCTCCCTCATTATTCATAATTTGTCTATTACGTTGAAAACGGATTCAATGTGCTCAGGCGAAGTATGAGTTTTCACTGCATTCAAATCTTGTTTGCCCAAAATAATCGTCACACATCACCATTCATATCCATTATAGCTGCAGCAAAAGTGAGTATACGTCCATTTTTACTTTCTTCTTGTCTTTTTCTTTTCACACCGAATGTGTTTAGTTTTATACCACTGTTTCTTATGGGACTTTCTTCACTGTGTTTGGTTAGACCGATGTAGATAGTAGCCAAAACCGTTTTTCAAATCTCAGTGACACTGAAAATTGACTTCAATTTTTATAATTTTGCTGACATTTTGTGAATACTTCAGTTCTATGGCGTTAAATTATCAGAACTCTTAAGAATGGCCAAGTTATAACATAACATTTTTTTTTTGTAAAAATTTGTTCAATGATTTGTTTTAGATCGTAGGTTGGTACATGTGGTTTGTTCAATACTATATCCACTAGGAGATGCACATAACATATTTTTTTCCTCAAAAATAATGTATTAGGTAATTTTTGATGAATCAAGTGAGTCGCATCATATTTTTATCAAAAATTCATAATTTGTTAATTTCATTGTGGCCGTCTCTGCCCCTTTCTCCCGACAAAACATTCACAATCAAATCTATACATTTTTTTCCATGTCTTTCATTGCAATTCATAGTGTGCGGCTCATCTCTGGCTTCATCTTTTATTTTTGATCCTCACATTTTGGAATGTGGTAATTTCAATATTACGACGTCCATGCGTTATCCTTCTCTGAAAAACTAAAATGAATTCGATGTGGACTGTGACACTTTTTGTTTGAGGTGTGTCCTTTAAAAAAGTTCAATGGCTTCATGTCTGATGAAAATTTCTTAAAGAATGGCCTGCTACAACACCATTGGACTCTAGAGCCTTCGCTCCATTGAGAAAACCTCAAAGGTGGCGTTCAACGTCGCCATCTTGAGAGCTACAACCAGAATATCGTCACCAAAATATACTAAGTTTTGTGTTCCAATTGATATGAGCAGAGTTTTATTTTCTCAAGCTATAAAATAATAGAGGGCATTTATGAGGTGCACACTATATAACTCTCCGACATACATTTTGAATAACTACCCTTTTCATTTGATTCGTCCCTTACATCAACAAAACAATTTGATTATTTTTTTATTGCAGTTAGTCATTTATAAAGTTATAATATAATGTTATAAAGTAGTTTTTATTTTGATTTTCATTTCATAGATTCAACTAATGCCATTTTATCACAATAAGGTCATTTCCACTATAAAGAGCCGACGCGACATTTAAAAATTATGTATAATTTGAATCATGAACGTTATTTTCTAGAGAAAGGGGTGGGTATCCAATAGAATAAGAATAAAAATTTGATAGTACTGAATTTATTCATCAATATTTTTTCTTTTGCGCTACTCCTTTTATAGAACAAGGTTTCATAAAATTTCCCTAAAGTGCCTTGATAAAGTCCCTCACTCTTCTTAATATCTCTTAAAAGAAGAGCGATTTCGAGATACAACGAGACACTGAAATAATACATAAGGAAATGTATTTTTCTATGTATTTTTTTGAAAAGCTCATGGTTGTTGCCTATGAAGTCAAAAACTTTAAACGGAACATGCTGGTCATACTCAACTCTTCACGACCACCATACTTTTTTCATATTACAATGACAAGGTACTGAAGTAATTACGAGAATTTGAAGGTGATATATCACATTGATAACTTAATTATACCAAATGTTCAAAATGATCACCATCTTCAACGACAACCATCCACTTTTCATGAATGTATATTTCATTTGTTATAATTTTTCTTGCTTTCGACTTATCACAAAATCTCTTTTTGTTTAAGAAATATTGGGAAGGTGACTTTATTGATGCACTTTATAGATATAATTTATCTGATCTCAATTCAATCCTTGTTTTGTTATAAAAATTAAACGATATCAAAGAACTTCGCTACAGTTTATTGATCCAAAATTTCATAAGTCAATATTTATATGTAATTCACAAAATGTCAGCAATTTGAATTTAAACATGTTTTCAACCAGATTGCTAATTGAATAAAATGTGTGGTCACGAAGGAAATACGGTGTGGGTATCGGCATTGTGTTGGTTTGGTCGAATTTTGCATGATTTTCTTAACTTTGGTAAGAAGGAGTTACTAAATTATCTACACCACCAGTTGACTGTGAAGCATAACATAAAAAATCACGTTCCTGTAGAATGTATCATATGCAGCCGATACTGAAAGTGGAATGCTCTTTGCACAATATTTGTCAAAATTGTATAGGACCACGCCGTATTTGCTTATCAAAAAGTGATCATTTGAATATTGGAGAGTTGGTTGCCCAAACCGTGACATGGCATTTACAAATTTATTTTCCTCGTTATTTTTTCTAGAAAATAAAAATCCCTTCAGTCACATCAATAAATCAAACTAAGTGCAAGATGTGAAAATATTAAAGTTAGAGAGTATGGTTGAAAGAGACAAAAAGTTTTCATCCACATTTTGGCGCCTATTAGTCATTAATGAGTGTTCAATACATCACAAAAATCATAGTTTTACTAGATATTTCACAACGCCAACGGTAACTCACCTCGTTCAGTTTTTGCATGGTTTATTAAAATCAATTGAATGACCGATTCCAATTATCCACATTTTGTCACCAGTCACCTTTTCTTGATCTTATAGTTTTTTGTGAATGAGGATAGAGGCTTTCAATCACAAGACGAAGTATACGTTTTCATCAAAATTACGTCGAGTAGTGCGGGGTCAAAATGGCCTGCTAGGTGGCCAGATCTTACCCCAATGGATTTTATTCCTCTAAACCTATCTCAAAGAACGTATTTACGTTAGAGGCTTCGCAAATATCGATGACCTCAATAACAGAATACGCATTGACTGTTAGAGGTTGAACAGAATCAATCTCCGAAGAATAAGTACTCATGTTATTATAACATGGGTTAGTGTTTTGATTGTTTTTTTTTATCAACTTATAATTCTTTTTCGATGTTCAATTTTTTTAGAAAAGTTATTAATATTTTTTCACTAACGTAAATTTTCCTGATAACCGTGTACAGTAACAGCTTGTTGAATATGCGTAAAAATATTGAGTTCAATTTCAAATTAATTTGATTTTTCAGGCGTAATTATGATGAAAATGTATAGGACTTTCTTTACACAGTCAGTTTCAAAAAGTTTGCGCCTATGAGAAACATTTTTATTATCAGTGTTTCAAAAAATTTCATTGTTTAAATAAGTTGGTGCATTACAAAAATCTCCCATTGGAATCATCAGATTTCCAAATTCCGAAACGGTTTACAGGAGAGAACAAAAAATCGAAATTTTGATCAGATAATATCGAAAATGTTTATTTAGAAAAGTCGTTCACAATTAAAAACAATATCCAGATTTAGAATCACAGCCCCCCAAATAACAAACTTTTTTCCCTAATTTTTTTGGCTTTTCGAAGAATACTAGTAACCCAAATTCACCTTAGGGATCTTCCTCCGATCACTTCAATATCATTTCGAATCAAAATTTGTTGTTATTCAGTATTTGAGCAAGATTATCTAAGTTTGTTGAAAATTTTTGTGATTTGTGTAGGTGTTTTGGTGCAAATTTGATATTTCACTCTTTATGTATTTACATTATTACTACTACTAGGAAATGGGTCAGTGAATTAACTTATTGAAACTAAACAATGAAATACTACAAATCTGTTCACGATCACTTTACTCATAGTGTTAACTTGGAAGATGGTATTAAAAAGGTCGTTGTTTAGAAGGCAGTGATTCTGAATCTAAACATTGTTTTCAATTTTAAACAACTTCTTCAATATATTATCATGAATAAGGGTACTATACTACTAATCAAAATTTCTGGTTTTTGGTTCTACCCTGTATACTATTTGGGAATTTAGAAATATGGTTTATCTGCAATGAAAGTTTCTCGCAATACACCAATTCTTTTGAACGATAAAACTTCTTGACAAATGATTATTTATCATTTGGTGCAAACTTTTTGATACTCACTGTATAGTTGAACTCAGAAAGACAAGCCTCTACCATTATTCATACAGAAGTATAAAGACGCATTTGAAAAAAAGTTGACATTTAAGTCTTTCACATGTGACAAAATGTGGATAATTGGAATCAATCATTCAATTGTTTTCTATAAACCATTCAAAAACTGTCGAAGGTAAGTTATGGATTTTTCTTCGAATAAGAAAGTTATTATACCTGGCTGAAACACCTGTTATATAGTTCTGTTAAATTATAATTGCTCAAATATCAACTTTAGACATCAATAGTGTTCTTCTTGTCCAATTTGGCATTTTTCTATTTTGTGTTGTTGAAAAAATTAAAAACAACACATATATTCCTCGTGTCTTAAATTCCCTGTTGTTCATAAAAACCCACTTGTGACCATACTCTTCTCATCTTAGATTTGTAAGCATATAGACCGTCAAATAGTGACAGATTTAGGTGCCCCATTTTCACATACAAGTAGTAGTAGTAGAAATGAAGAGAAAGGGCCCCGCACAATAGCATAGGAAATTGTCCCACAGTGGGATTTGCCTGAAATTTACATATGTTATTGGTATTGAGTTTCTGATCAAATGTTCTCATGGGCCCAAACCTCAAGATCAATGATTCAGCTCTCAGGGCCGTATTTAGTATATGTGCCCAATATATGACACTTTTTCCTTTAGTCTATAAATTTTTTATTTCCTATTAGAATTTAATTGAATAAAAAATATTGAAAACTCTCATAATTTGTCTTTTAGCACAAGTCCTCTGTGAAACATGTTTTGCCCTACAGGACAATATTCAGTAAAATTGTATCAAAAACAGAATCAAATTGATTTTATTATAACTTTCTTATTTCTTGATCTATGTCAATGGTTGAAAGCTCGTTTGATAGATTAATGTAGCTTTCTTTGTTTACATAGCAAGAGTGTTCGCAATCTTAATATCCCAGATGGGCGGCCTAACCTATAAACTTTATGTAGGACTTATTTCGTAGCTTTTTAAGTAAGATAGTAACAGAAAAAAATAAGAACTACGTTTTGATTGTTGAAATCGGTCATTTACTCTTTGAATTATCTTACTCTATAATATAACTCTGCTATCTGATCTTATGGTGGATTTATGCACCATAAGTCATGAGTTGCAAGTCATAAGAAAGAATTGATTGGTTGGAATAAATGGTTCGACCAATCATTGACAAATATCCTTCCTTATCACTTAAAACTTATGACTTATGACTGCTGCATAAATCCACCATTAGAGTATTAATTTCATAAGGTTAAATAACAATAACAATACAAATGAATGAACCTGGATTTATAAAGACTCAGAGTGTATTCTCTATTCAGAAAGAGACAAATATCAAGTATTTATTCAATACACTATGCATGAAAACCAGCCTGACGAGAATAATGAAGATGTATTGATTATAGGATACTACTGCAGTTGAAAATTAAGGGCAAAAACACCAGTAACATGTGCTCATATTTGTAGCATATTGTGGTATTTGGGATTTGCCCGCCCTAATCAAAATGTGAATAATTATCCATCGACTTCTGTGTTAGAGCATATTAAAGATACCGCAAATCGACCAGTGCAAGATGCGATACTCCAGCACATGTAAGTGTTCGAGTATTATTTTGATAATGAGTGCTTAACTTTTTGTTCTCTTCCACCACCCTGGAAATATCGGTTTCAACTTTGTTGATTATGAATTAGATAGTTTTAATAAGATAGTAGAGTTGTAGGTATTTATATCATAGAGTTAGATAATTCAAAAAGTAAATGACCGATTTCAACAATCGGAACGTTGTAGTTCTTTTTTTTATGTTATTATCTTTCTTAAGATGCTACAAGATAAGTACTACATAAAGTTTATAGGTTAGGCCGGCCATCTTGGATATGAAGATGGCGACCACTTTTGTTATGTACACAAAGAAAGCTACATTCATCTATCAAACGAGCTTTCAACCACTGACATAGATCAAGAAATAAGAAAGTTATGACAAAATCAATTTGATTCAGTTTTTTGTGGCGAATACAGTTTTGATAAATACGGTCCTGTAGGACAAAATATATTTCACAGAGGACTTGTGCTGAAACACAAATGCTGAGACTTTGCAATATATCTTGTTCATTTGAATTTTAATATCAAATAAAACATTATGGAATTATTAACAAAATAAACTAAATACGGCCCTGGAAGCAGAATCAATGGTCCTAGAGGATTGGGCCCATGAGAACATTTGATCAGAAACTCAATATCAATAACATATGTTAATTTCAGGCAAATCCCACTGTGAGCCAATTTCCTATGCTATTGTGCGGGGTCCTTTACGAGTGTCTCATGGGGAGAACATATTATGGAAAGTTTGATTTTCCAGAACAGAAATAAAAGGAGTATGTTGCCCATATTTTCACGCGAGCCATTATGTTTTTCGGTCTAGTGACGATGTAATTTTTCATAGTTTCGATGGGCTTGTGTGGGAAAATCTGTCAAAATCTCGATTTTTTCTTACAAGATTACACCTTCATTTTAACCCTTTAGCCACCTGCAACACTAAAGCCTTTGATATTCCGAAGTCGGTTCTAATAATTAGGTGAACACGGCTCGCGTGAAAATATGGGCAACAACTCCTTTCGTTTCTGTTTTGAAAAATCGAATTTTCCATATGTTTTCCCCAGGACCAACTCGTAAATTTTCCTCCATTTTACTCAACATCGATGTACTTTTCAACACTATTCGAGGCTTGTAGGAGAAAATGGGGCACCCCAATCTGTCACTATCTGACGGTTTTAGTACATGTGATAGATAGAAGTTTTGCTCTGAAGTTGTATTTGCTGCATTTTTTATCCAGATCTCTTTCGACTACAAGAACGCTATCTAATAAATAAAATTATCATAATAATTTGACCTAGTTTCACACTATATTCTTCAGTCAAGCCAATTATTTACCTTTGATAATAGTTTGATATTAATTCCACAGCATGATCTTACCGTAATTATCATCCTTGAAACTAGATGTTTATTATTTTGATTTTCACAACCGAAAAAACTTAACAAGATGTATTTTAATATGTCAGGTTGAGTAGTCACATCTTGATCGAGGGTTTGTGGATATAAAGATTAGTAAAACTAACTGATTAACCACAGCTAACGAAACTAATGGTAGAATTTCAAGTTGATAATTACGGTTCTCATTATCAAATCATATACTGACACTTTTTTCTATTTTTCAGCCCAATTCTCACCATCACTCAATACAGCGTGGAAGAGTATTTCGACGGATCTCTCGTTTTCGTTTGTTTCTCATTAGTGGAAGACCTGTTCCCTTGTATATTTTTCATAGGGTCCGTGGTCTTGTTTTTCCTCTTCCCTCTAGCAATCCTCATTGCCATTTACGCTCTAATAGCGAAATCACTTATGTCACAACCCACAATAATGATAGCTCAAAGATGCGCTACAGTACCTTGCCAAAGCGTCATAAAGTACAGAAAACAGGTGATCTTGATGCTGGGTACTGTCGTGCTCGCGTTTTTCATTTGTTTGCTACCGTTCAGAGCTCTAACCTTGTGGATAATAATTGCCCCAGCGGGTTGGAGCTTTGAAATCGGGTTTGAAAGATATTATAACATTC
The DNA here is from genome assembly GCA_944452925.2 of Chrysolina oricalcia. Classification (NCBI taxonomy): domain Eukaryota; kingdom Metazoa; phylum Arthropoda; class Insecta; order Coleoptera; family Chrysomelidae; genus Chrysolina; species Chrysolina oricalcia. The sequence goes on from OX101808.2 coordinate 23,881,060, forward strand.
TGTACTTCTCTCGTATCATGTTCCACATCAACTCTGCCGTGAACCCTATCTTATACAACATAATGAGCTCCAAGTTCAGAGGAGGATTTTTCAAGTTATGCGGAGCCAAGAGACTGAGAAAGGGCTGTAAGAAGAAGCCAGAAATGATAAGAAAGAGCACAACAAGCTCGTCTACGCACACTTCGTCTCAGCAAACTTCCGATAGCTTTCTCAAGAACAGTAAAACTTACTCCAGACAGTCTAGCTCTTTGAAGGAGGTGAAAGAAAGTCCCTTGGAGGTGGGTAAATCGAATGAAAATTCGAATAAAAATTCGACAAAAAATGTTTATGTTAGGGCGCCATTGCAAGTGGTCAACGGCATAAATGGCCAAAATCTTCCGACTGGAGAAATTTACGTTTAATCTCGTACAAATATTTGAAAGACTAAGACTTGACTGTTAGCTTGTAAGGAGTACTAGGGTGTTTAATCTAATATCGATGAGATGCAAGACTGGTAATAGCATAATTACTTATTGAGATGAAAAATGTTGCAGGGATAGATAATAGCGTTCAACTCACGTAGCGTTTATGCCTGGCAAGTTTCAAGAAAGCTGGTGACTGATTCGATTTCAATAGAGATGCATGTTACAGATCGACAATTCTAAGTCAGAAACTCATACAGGGTGGTCACAAAGTACAAATTTAAATATTGGAAATTATGTCGTATCATAAGATTGTTTAATATTATTTCAAATGAAAAAAATCATCATTGGAATACATTCATTCACATCGACATTTCATAGTATCACGTTCAGCATATCGCAGTCATAATTTCTCTGGGAAATTATGACTTATTTCGCTCTTTCAAAGGCACCCCACCCCGTATAAAAATCACTGCTTTTGAAATTTAGTTAAAATTGACACACATGTACAGGGCGTACAACGATGTATAGGTGGACGACAGCTGCTCCTCTATTTGAGATAGAAAAAAGTCAATCAATCAATCAATTTTTGAACTTCCTAAATAGTCTACATAACAAAGTTAAATTCACAGTAGAAATTGAACAAAACAAGAAGCTCAACTTCTTAGATTTGAGTATTTCAAGGGTTAGTAATAGTTTTCAATTTATTATCTACCGGAAAAACACCTTCACAGACTGTACAATTCCCTTTGATTCTTTCAGGCCGATGTCATATAAATTATCCGCCTTTAGGTAAATGATACACAGAGCTTTCGCAATCCCTTTACCATCGTCCATAGATATTAGTATATCTATGGACAATGCCTTTACCTATAATAATTTCCAGGATGAACTAAATAAACATCATTAAACAAATTGCGGTAAACAATCAAGTACCAGTTTCTTTAATAGAGAAATTAATATCAGGTAAAACTCATAAAAAGGTTATGAGTGAACTATACCCAAATATCGAAGAACACAATTCACGTAAATATGATAGCATTAATTACTCAGGTAAAATTTCAGAAAACATTCAAAATATCAACATCTTTCATAAGTAATAATAATTTTGGCAGAATTCTGTTCAATGCAAAACCTAAACGAGATAGAATGAAAAAATCAGGGATATATAGATTAGAATGCGGGGAATGCTCTGCAGTATATATATATATATATATACAGGCCCATCGTCCATAGATATTAGTATATCTATGGACGATATACAGGCCAAACCTGTAGAAATTTTGACGTACGGCTCCGTGAACACGTCTGTCTCGACAAAAAATCAACAATGTACGAACATCTGCAAGAATCCAAACACTAGATAAGTAAAGATAATCTCAAAATCCTACACACATGTAATAAAGGGAAGAAAATGAATCTGTTGGAAGCCATGGAAATTAATAAATCAATTAAAAACCCGAAATATAGAACCCTCAATGAGCATCTCGGTTCATGTAGGTCTCCACTTTTCACGGATAATAGAGACACGGTCGTCGCTTGTTAGGGTTCAACCCTTCATTTGCCCATCAAAGAACAATTTGCGCACTAGCGAAATCTGATCATAATCCCTTCCATAGAAATCTTGAACCTTTTCAATTCGGTTTTGATAGAGTTTATTATTTTTCAATTTTCTGTTCACGGAAGTATGATATTAACCCATATCTCTTGCAATTTATGTTATACTTCTATGAGGATTCTCAACTGTTGAATGCATCACCGCTAATTTCATTTTCCCGCTGCCGACACTGTAAATAGTCCATACATGCTTAGCAACAAAACAGGTAAATGGCCTATATCATTCGTTTACTAATTCATCTTGACAACGGAACTTAATAGTGTCATTTACATGCCTAGGGTAATAATGACTTTGACAAGTAATACCTTCAGCTTCATTCATATCAATTTTTAGGTTATGAGACCTTTTGAATATTATTGTTGTCTGCTTATTCGGTAACTTAGTTACACGCACAAGCAACTTAGAATGAAATAGCGAACGAATAATCATGAAGGAAGGGTAAGAAAACAAACTTCAATTCAGGCAAATTTTGAGAAATGTCAACAAGCAGCGGGAAAAACGTAATAAGTAACACGGAATGTATCGACTGTTATCATCCTCGGCAAGCGACAAGCCTCGGCTTTGCCTCGGCTCGTACTCGCTCACCTCGAATGTTAACACGTCTTTACATTCCTTGTTACTTAAATAACTATTATTGCAATTTTATTTACTACTCGCTCGTTTTGTTGTGCTTGACACTAGCTGTTACCATTCGAAAACTATAAATTCGCCTCCTCGATATTTAAATGTCAAGTTAGTTGACAATTCCCATAACATTAAAATTAGAGCAATTGATAATTGTCCGGCCTATTTTCAAACGTTTTAACAAATAATACTTCAATCTGACGCAATAGACGTCCTTGATCCTTGAAAATACCATTTAACAATTTGCACTTTCTCAGCAATTTCTTAAACCATGTTCAACAAATGTCATTACGTATTTAAATGACCTACAGTAGAATTATTTTATCTTTACCCATGCGTCATCAATTTATGATCTAAGAAATAACACACCCTCTATGTAACATCTCTCTATCAACCGCTATGAGCGAATCAAAATTCGTTGACATTTGTTTTCTAAGCAAAGAATTATGGTATTGTGATGATCCATTGGAACTCAAAACAGTGAAAAGAGATAGCCATAAAGCTGACAGTGTTTTTACATTTCAACTAAACTTGCCAAATAGTGTATTGACTAGAGCAGTACCATCAATCACGTCATTATTTTCTGTCATTGGGGATTGTTTGTCACCACTTTTACTTCGTTTTGCAGTAAGACACATTATAAAAACAGTTTTTTTCAAAACTAAACGTCTCTTACAATCATTAATTTCAAAGTAAGTACAATACAATGTGTTTTTTTCACAAATAATCTTTGAAATTTCTAACCCCACAATTGATATATGTGACTGTAATTCCGTATTACCGGGATATTCACCCATGTTTCTTTGCCCCCATGTTTCATTATCCTATCAAACCTGATGTTACCGAGCTCGTAATAATTGAAATATATACTGTGTTCAGTTGAATTTTTTAAAAAATCTCATTGTCTGGAGGTTCGCCGTTTCCATGAATTTGAAAATGTTAATTTAGTTAATTTAATAATTCATTATCTTATCTCATTATCTACACGTTGTAATTTTTATCGGGATATCAGCCACGTCGTTTTACATTTAGACTTTGTTTTGACTAAAATTTCTCGACTTATTTCATATGCATTACAATGATGACGCACGGGTAAAGATAAAATAATTGAACTGTATAAGTGTCTGCTAGACAATTATCAGGATGTCACGATGACAGTTATTGTCATCGAACAGCGAAACCGAAAACGGCGAAAACTGAAGGGGTTGGACGATAGTTAATTGGTCATGTCCTCTCCTATGTTCGCAGTGCTGTGAGATGATCTGTATAGTTCAATATTTTGAATCAAGAAATGTACGACCAGATAGTTTTCGAAGGAGAGGTTGGAGGAAGTGTAAAGCACAAGAAATAAACAAGACGTGGAAAGGAGAGAATAAAAATTAGCGATGAACTTTTGAGAATGTCCACGTAAGTTGCAAATGAGGGGCAGCAAGGTCCCCTGACCTCATGAATTTATGCCTTTTTTTGATTGTTTGTGTTTATTTTCTCACCTTTTCTGCCTAGCATTGAATAAAAAAATCGTTACTGCTTATGACTTTTTCATACTTTCCTTAAGAACAAGATACAATTCCGATGGAAATCAAGTGGACAAACCTTACATTTTTGCAAGCTAATAGTATAGATTTTTCTGGTATGCCCAAGTAGCACACCTATATTGGTAAAATATTGGTACAATAATGTGAACATATTGGCGAAATATTTTAAATGTAATATTGGCGAGAAAAAAAATGTGAACATTCGGAGATATTGGTCCAATATTACTTGAATAATATTGGCGAAATATTCTCGAACTAATATTGGCTTCAAAATATTCGGCGATATTGGTACAATATCGCTGATACAATATTCTGACAATATTGGCACAATATTCAAAAGTTATATTGTCGAGAAGTAAAATGTGAACATTTTGCGATATTAGTCGAATATTGTTTGAATATTTCAAAAATAATTTTGGTGAAACATTCTTGATGCAATAATGGCCTCAAAATATTTATCGATATTGGTACAATATCATTTGGATATATTGGTGAATGTCAATATACCTTGGTAAATTATTGAATGTCTTTTAGTTAATGAAGGTGACACCAGAGTCTGCCTTTTGATCGCCATAACCACTGAGTGAGCCGTCTTGAAAACAAGTTATGGGAAGTATTTAATATACTTTCCTAGCTTTTAGAAGACGTTCTATATGCAGAGCCACCTATTGGATTTTTATCCAGCTTTGATCATGAAATAATTTCAATATGTTTCATTGAATATTCGGCCAATATTCAAATTTCATCTCATTCTGGATGTAGGAAACAATATGAAGACAATATTGTTTTAACGATATCGATAAATATTATTGAACCAATATTGACCCAATATTAATTATTAAGTTTGTATGAAAGTGGTTGACAATGTATTAGTGTTAGTAGAATTCTTTTGGACTTCCATTGTCTAGAAACATAGAAATCATCATTTGAGAAATGTTTTCTCGTCTCAAATAGGAAAGCAGCCATCGTGCACCCGTTGATACACCTTGTAATTACCCAAACCGATATCTGAAAAAAAACATTTGACCACATTCGAACATTGAAAGAAAGATCTTTTTTATTTTGATAAAAAGATCTCATACTAATCATGAACAATATTCAAATAATAATCAACTCGTTCATAGATACGAAACTAAAACAAACCAAAACAATCTGAATAATTTGTTTGTTATTCACATCTAATATAGGTACATTTAAACCAAAACATGAATGTTTTAGATTTAAGCAATCACCTCTTATTTCTTTTTACTTTTTTTACAATACTTTGGACCAGCCTATATATTTATCGATGGCGTCACATTCGCGATGTTTGATGTTACATTCGGTAATGTTGAAAAAATCTGTAGTTTCCAAAAAATTAATTATTTATCATTATTAGCTCACCGTCTGGTTCATATTTGTATACTACTGTGAATAGAAATACATACAACAAGAATTTTTACTGCGAATTGGAGAAGTTTCAATTCAATTAGAATATTGTGAATATTTTCTGATGATAATTTTCATATTAGAATAAACACTCTATGAATGGATAGTATTGATAAGTGATCTAGGTCCAAATAGCATATTTTGTATATATTGACAGAATCGGGGAACGCCATTTCTGATGTTCCTTTTATGCTTTTCTTTCAAAACACGATAACAGATCAAACTGACAATAAATACTGGTATTTGTATAGTTCCTTCATACGAGGCATCTCAAAAGATTTAACAAGAACTGAATACGTTTATAAGTAGATGCATTTTTTGAAGAAGTGTTGATATTGAACCAGAAAATGAATAATAGGAAGTATAACATTTCACAATATCTCGCCAAATTTAAATTGAAATTTAAGTGAATAAGTATTTTGAGTGTTTTTACGCATCGTAGAATATCGACTGAAAATATTTGTTAGATAACCTTGGCCAAGGATTTTTATTGTTCCAACATCTCATAATTAAAAAATTGGAAAAATAATCAAAAATAAACTCGCATCGACCATTTTATTGTTTTACGGCTCTTGTAAACGACTGAGCACTGATGATTTTAAAAAATCAATTTTTGCTCGAAACACAAAATTTTCTTCCAAGTATATTTTGGCATAATCACTGACAGGTAGACAACTGGTACAACTGCAAAATGACAGATGCCTGTACCTCTGCTATCTATTAGCTGATGAAACGGTCTGAGCTGCTCCACCTCGCGAGCAAAGCAAGATGCACTCTAAATCACCGGCTTGAGAGATTTATCTCAGAGTTCTTTTGGAATATCGTTAGTTAACTAATAAGTGGCATCTGCAATGAGGAATGTTGCAAGTATCCATAATAGTATAAATAATTCAATAACAGTCGTGATATTAGCCAGGGGAGTTGTTGTTTTCTGACAGGTATTGGCTGGAAGTTGGATGGGAGTAAAAAAGGTAAAACATGGGTCGACGACGACCATCGTTATTAAAGCAAATTACTCATCTCTTCTTGCATACATAGACGTGATCACAGTGCAAAATTATATACCATATCACGTCTTCTTATTGACTGTTCAATTATGCATCCTCTCAGATCCTCAACATTATCAGATTATTGTTAGCGTTGGCCATAAACCCATTTTTTCGACGTACCCCTCCAAAAAGTGACAAGTACTGTAAGTTCAGGAGACCCTGCCAGCCATTCCACCACTACTTCCGGACCACCTTCCTGGGAAGATTTCATCTAGTTATTCACATACTACTCTGGTATCATACTCAAAAGCGCCTCGGATAAACTTCAGATAAGACTGGAGTGATTCACTGGTTACATTAACATTGATAACTACCGAAGGAAACTGGAATATATTCGTAGACAATAGAGTCAAGGAAATGAGGAAATATGCAGATTCAGAGTAATGGAATTTCGTGCCAGAAAAAAATGAACCGAAGAGATATTGCATCGAGGAATTGAGAGGATGAATGAAAGGGTGAATGAGCCTCATGATGATATTATTGTTCCACCCAACAGCAAAATAATATAATTCACAAATTTAGTCACTTCGAGTATTGGTTTCTTGTGATAATTTCCTTTCCAATTTACTTATTATGTCTCAGAATAGATTGAATTCGTAGATTTTGTTCCGAATGGGTACAGAATATCAATTTCAATAATAGTCACACACCGTATCCTCTATACCTCCGAACACACATAACTTACTCGGAACAGAATATCTCATTTCAACTAAATAGTTGAAAAGAGAAACGTAAAGAATAACTTTACCCAGTAGAAACGAACAAATCATTCGATTTGATATCTGATGTATAAAGGTAGGGAACATCATGGTTTCAAAGTTGTTTCCATTTAGTAAATGAAAAAAGTAGAACCAGTTCCACGCAAATGGGAGATAAATGGTTTCCTATACTGGCCCACATCCAATCGGAAGCGCGAAAATTTCAGTGAAAAGCAGGCAGTGCTCCCGATGAACTGGAAACAATGATTTTAATGAGATGCTATGTTGGACAGATGTCGCTGTATATATCTGATCTTTACCATATATCTATTAACTACGAACATGGATAATAAGGGCAGCCTATATGATGCCAAAAAAATGAGCATCGACTTCGAATTGGGCGCTGCTGAATCAATGCGCTTGCTCCCGAGATTCCTATTCAAAGACACGTTTTTGTTTTTTCATCTCCTTCTATCGTGCATGGTTTGGCAGCAACAATTATCGAAGATATGGGAAGCATATCTTATGTGATGCTATTTCGGCAAATTTCCAACATAACCCCATAATCTGGATAAGGTTACAGAGAGCAAGTGTATATTGTGCTAATTATAAGAGGGCGGCACTATACGGGTTTTATTTCTGAGAATATGAAACATTTTATAAATTTCTAGATTCATGCCTGAAAGAATTTAAGATCGCCGCGTTTAACTTCGAGTTCGTGTTCAGGAGGCAACAATACACCTCTACCAGCAAACTATTTTTCTCGACGGTTATGATGCAGTTGTGGACTATTGGCTAGTGCAACCGATGCAACTTTATTGGAATCCACTGAGCTTGCTCAGTAGATTCCAAATATGGCTGCTCCACGGCTGATCTCTCTAAATTTTGGATAAATAATCGAGCAAAAAACAAATTCACGCATTTTCAATTCAGTTCGCCTTCTTGTTTTGTTACCTAAACACCCAGCCATGTTGAAGTAAAATATTTTAATTCAAGTTTGCGCATGCTCAGTGGATTCCAATACAGTTGTATCGGTTGCAATAGCCGTTTGTCTGATGTGGAACGAGATTTACCTTTTCAAACAACTGTCCATCCCAATCCATATTTCCTCAAGTTTAATGAGATTTTATCCACTTTTGGCAGAAAATTGATTGATGAAACTCTGGTAGCAGGTAACAGACATTTTATTATTAGTGTTACAAATGGATCAATGAATCGCTATTTTAATGACACGGAGTTTGATTGACCGTCTTGCATAATTCTAATTCATAATATAACGGACAAAACTAAACATTTTTCAACATTTTCCGATGACGGGAGAAAGTTCAAACTTTCGGATAATGTTTTGGCGCTCTTTCAATTTTGAATATTTCTACCAATCACAACACGTTCGGACGATCGTATCATGGGATATCGGATCTGTGGAAATCCATCTTTAAGTTCAATTTTTCTATCGTTCGAAAATGTTAGAGCAATTAGATATTTCAATTCATTAACTAATTCTTTTAAAATTTCGAACTTTACTTCAGAAATCCACTCAAATTTCAGGTGCACTCTATACTGAACATTCTCACTGATGAATATTCAGTATCTTTGGAGAAACTTTAATATATTTATTTATTAAATAATACTGGATGATGTTCAGTAACACTCTCATATATAATGAAGCTCGACTTGAATTGTTTTAGAAATGAAATGAATTGGTGTTTTGTTCTCAACAGCTTCCGTAAAGATTAATAGGTTGGCCAATTTTCAATACAATCTATACATCTTTCGCGAATGCCTTTGATGGTAGCATATATACATGAACTTTCTGAAAACAAGTCACTTTAGAAATTTTGGGGCATGTAGCTCATAACATCCAATATTTCTGAGTCACAAACAAGAGCCCAACAATACGAAACTTCTGAAAGATAAATATACGATGGACCATTTTCTCTGAATTGCATTAGCCAGAGTGATGCATCATAGAGTGCTGCTCCAGTTTCTGGTTTACATATTTTTCTACCGGATCGAGTTCATGATACTCGGGAATCACTCCCTCTGTAGCAGTTGGAAATAAGATAAGACAAATTGAGAAAGCATATTGTGAAAAGTGTGCATTTTTTAAAATTGTTTTTGTCAAGAAATATCTCGAAAATATGTTGATGTTGAACACTTCAGTGTCGTCCAAATGGATCCTGAAAAAATTACGTGGCTCAAAAGTATTATTAATACCCAAAATAACGTTAACTTTGTTGAAAATTGTGTTAGATTCATGAATGTATATGAAGACTATTGAACAACGTAAATGAACTTTATTCAAATCAATGACAAAATATTTCTACTTGATCCATAACTCTTCAATTGTATACAGAATGATGAACTAAACACAAATATCACACCAAATTCAATCAGTTGATTCATTCATAAACAACCCTGCATTTAACAGATTTACGTATTTTGTGAAAAAATATGTTAGAAAAAGTTGTGAAATTGTTTGTGAAGACAGTTTTTTTTTTTAATCACAGGATCTAACGATAACTTAGTTCTGTTATTTACAGAGATAGAGAACTCAGCCCTGGAAAGTTTTCACGTTATCAAAAAATGGGTTGGTAAACAAGATCTGAGGGTTTTCTCATGATTCTCCCATACTTTGATTTGTTAATATTATGTGGCGTTAAACCATTATTTGTATCCGAAAAAATCAATTGTCTACAATCCTGTTTAACTTTGTTACCATCATTTCTTTTTGTTCCATAATCTCTGTCACTTTCCTCACTCCCACTTTTTGTTCAAGCATATCATTGCTGGTGCCTTGGTCAGAATAATCAGAGTTCTGGTTAAAAATTGGGCCACCACCAGAATCATAGTAAAAATACCATTTTTATATTCACTTTCTCATATAACACCTTTGATTCTCTTATCTATTAAAATATGCTTCCATCAAAACTCTCTAAAGAATTTCATCACGTTCTTTCATTGTTTTTCACAAATTATCATATCATTTATATACAGGGTGGGGCACCGAAAACGAAACAGGTCGAATATCTTCAAAATGCAAAATGCAAAAACAAGTCGATTTTTAATCATTACCTCATCTGTCATACCTCTTCCCCCACCCCTTGGTCACAATCACCCAAACAATTTCAATAGGGAAAGTAGTGAGTGTGACACACCATTAAAAAGGTAATTTCATAAGGATTTGCTAGCTAACTTTTTATTTTGCGGGAAAAACAACTGTCCCGTATTCCAAATTATGATACTCCATTTGTAAGTTAATTTGACATAAATTCGGTGACAATGCATTATGGAATTTTTCTAATGGAAAAAACAAAATGGTGGCTCCAGAATGGCGGACAAGATTTGCAATTATAGTCCGATTCGATTCAAAATTGATATGTGGTGGTGTTCATGGTCGGAAATTATGATTTGTTTGTCAATTCAAAGAAACAAGATTGTGGTTCCAAGATAGCTGACGAAATTTGTAATTATGGTTCGATTCGAATCAAAATTAGTATGTGGGGATTTTCATGGTAGGAAATTATGATTTTTTTGTCGATGCAAAAAACAATATGGCGCCACAGTGGGCCAGAATTTCGTAAAACATTGAAAAATATCCAACAAAACAATTTTATTAAATTTTATCGTGTATTCATTTAAAACTAAGAAAAGTGAGTTAATTTCACTTATATACAGCTCAAAGTACCCAGCATAACGATATAAATAAAACCACAATTAAATTATTCATCATTTCTACGGGCAAAATTGTAAAACTTATTGAAGATCTTGCATTTGAAATTTAAGGTATAGGAAAACATGAGAAAATATCCCAACTTCAATTTTGATAGCTATATTTCAAAAAGTAATAAACCTTTCAAATAAAGAACAATTTTGTTAAAACATACAGAGTGACTAATTTGAAAGTGGGCCACCTCTCTAAAACTGTTATTTATTATCCGATTCACAAGTTTCTTTTTCCAATAGATAGAGCATCAATAATTCTAGTTAGGTATCATAAATTCAAAATAAAAATAAATATTTCAAGGCCTACTTCAATTTTTTTTCATGGTCAAAAAACATACTAGCGATTTTTTCAATTGGTTTATGTAAAAATTACGTGGGAATGCGTCCATCTTTACTGACAAAAAAAAAAACTTCTGAATCGGATAATAATTAACAGTTTTAGAGCTTCAAAGTGGGTCATTCTGTACATATATACATTTATATTTTTCCCTAAACATGTTATCGTTATCGACACAAACATCCAAATTCTGCTCTTTTCGTAGCTGATTGGTGCACGAATGAAAAAGCAGAGTTATGCGAAACATTTATTAAAACTGTTTTAATTTAATGGCAAACTACAGAAAACACAATAAAAAATTCAAAAAATACAATGGCTTTCAACATTTCAAAACATTTGTATTTGTTTTGATTTCAACATCAGAAACATTAAAAAAAATAAAAACATTTGATTAAACAACTACGGAAAACATATAATTTTACTTATTCCGAGTCACTATCGGAGCTTGCATCGCTGTCAAAACAACCGTTGACTGCAGCTGGCTGCAATAGGTTCAGTGCCTCTGGGCAAAATTTTCTTTTTTTAATTGAAATTCTTTTTCTTAAGCTAGTGATTTTTGGATCAGAGGAAACGAGCATGTTATTAAAGACATCAATATTTGAGGCAACTCTATTGAACTTTCTGGAGTGATGTTCCCTATATCTCCTGTATTCCTTGTTGCGTGCCTCTTGGGCTTCTTCGGACAACTGTCCTATTGGCACGGGTGCTGATTGTACAATGACTGAACCATGTATTAGCATTTTGTGAATGCCTGCTGGCATTTTATACCAGGGATATTTTGTTACCAAATATTCAGCAGTTTCCATTGCATATGTATCAAATTCATTCTTCTTCACATTAAATCCACTAGCAATGACTTGTAAGATGACAAAAAATCTGTATATTAACGCTTGGTCAAGTCCTGTAATTTCGGCCGAAATATCATAATTTCGGAAAAAATGTCTCGCGCAGTTTCCATCATTTGAAGTACCACTGCCCTGTTTTGGTTGGTCAACGATGATTCCCAGGCGAGATTTGAATTCGTTTTGAATTTTAAGTTTTTGTTTTTTAATAATAAGCTTATCTCCACCACGTGCCTGCCACTTTTTAAGTGATAAACGATACGCAATTTTTAGGAGGCATTCAAACGATCTTATCCAGATGTGGAGGGATGTGATTCCGAATTTCAGATATTCATCTTTTATAGGTTTTTTAGAGACCTTTTTAATGTCGTTCATTTCATTTGGGGAAGCCCCACATAAATAGCATACTTGCGACGAAGTACCAGTTAAAGAATTTATCATTTTTGTGTCGATCATTGTCATGTAAAGTTCATGTTTTATATCAAAATGGTTTTCATTTATCAGGAACTTCGTTGGAATTAAGTTGTCAATTTCGGCTTGCATAACGGCATATTCGATATTTGATACTTCAATATTTTCTTTCACAAATTGAATTTTACAAGGTCGGCAGTATCTGGTAGATGAAGGTGAAGGATTATTCCAAATTAAAATCTTTTCTTTTTTTTTATTATGAGTGTATAGCTGCAGTGGAACCAAACATGTCATAAGTAAATTTGTATCTGAATAATTACCTTCAAACGCCTGCTTATATTCCTTTTGTCCAGAACTACCATCCATACCCCATTTGGAAATCATGAATAATTCACGTTGCTTTAGGCCTTCAAAAGCATCCAATTCTAGAGTTGAAAGCAATCTACGAGTCGTATGGTCAAGTAATGACTGAAGTTCCACGGAAGCAGAATGTTCAGTGGCTGTAATGTTGTTGGGATAGCACAACTTTTTGGCCTCTCTAATTTGATTATATGGAGGATAGAGATTGGAGTTATTTTCCTTTGCTACATTCCTCAACTCTTGGTACTGCCTTTTAGATAATCTAGCATCCACTATTAAAGCCAAGGATCTTTCACTGTCCAATTGACTTCTACTGTACTCAGATTCGTTTACAATATTATTTTCGTATATTATAATGTTGCGTATACATTTGGAGGTCGTTTTTCTTCCATTGGATTTTAGATTCATCTGAGCTGCAAACAGAAGTTCGTTACTATCTGAATTTCTTAAATGTTTAGTTCTACGAAATTTTCCGCTGTAGGTGAGTTGGCCAAATTCTAATTTTGGTCTTCCTGCCCCATCTGCTTTTTTGGCAGACATGCAATTAAAAAGTAGAGAGTTTTTCAACCAGTTCTCATTTTTTCTCAAAAAAACATGCTTAGTCCTATTTACTGCGATCCATCTTCTACGGAACTGAATAGCGTAATTCTTAGCTAAATCTTGAATTGTTTTTTGATTTTGCTGGCTACACTTTTGGCATACCACAGTTAACAGAGTTTCTTTTATTTCATTTCGTTTCATCCCACCATCAAATAATGTTCTGATCTGAATCCTGTGGACTCTTCGCTCTAAAATAAAAAATTAATATTCTTTTATTAAAAAAGTTGTAACTCTACACTTTTTTGCTTGATGCAGTTTAGGAACAGTTCTCATCATGTATCATTTGAAATTACTCTACCAAGTTATACCAAAGCAACGACTGAACGGGAAAAAAACTACTTTTAAATATGACATTTCGAAAATATACTGTCAAAACTGTTAATTTCGTACCTACTAATTACCTTTTCATTCATTGCCGATAAGTATACGATATTTTGCATGAAATTGTAATGGAAAATTTCATTAATGTTACTGTGTATATCCACACGCGTGTGCTTATAATACCTTCCCCACACAGAAAATGTTGCTTTTTCTCCTGTATAGGCACCATTAGGCATCAGGTTTTTTTTCAATAATGAAGCCTTAGAATTGTTAATTTTAATTACATCAACAAAAACGTGTAGCTCAGTGTAGCTCTGGAGATATCTCTCGTGAAATATCGAAGTTATATTTCATTTTTGTTTTTACACGCATTCACTAAATGAATAAATTTTTCAGTAACTTCACAAAAAAAAACTACATAATTTATATGGAATAAAACCTTAAGCTTACCTGAATCTAGTCCATCCATTGCGTATGTCAAATACTTAATCCACCTCGAATTGTATCGTCTCAAACTTGAGCCATTTGTTTGAACAAAATAAAGCGGGCAATAATTTAATTTACCGACATTTGTCAAACCAGCATGTCACCATGAAAGCTGACAGAAATAAATAATTATATTGTTTTTACAAGGTTTATGGCCTACTTGACTGTTTTCAGCATGAGGAGAATTAGTGAGCTTTTATTATTCAAAACTGACTTTTTCAATGTTTAGGGGATCCCTGGCCCACTGTGTGGCGGGCGAAATTTGTAATTATTGTTCGATTCGACCCGGCACCGAAAACGAATTCTTCAAAATACATGTGTTGTGAAAAAAATGCAAAAACACTTCAATTTTAAATCCAATGGGGGAATCTTCCTATCATGACCACAACTGTCATACCACTCTCCCCACCCCTTGGTCACTCATACAATTTGAATGGGGAAAGTACTGAGTGTGACCATTGTTTATATAGAAGATAGTTAGTCAACCTTATGGGATTATAATTGGATCAAAATGGATGCGACATGTAGATGGCGATAGTGAGCTCGCATCCAAGTCATGTCGTAACTTCAGTGATCTGGCCTCCAAGTCATGACGTAACTTGATTGAAATAATGAGACAGCATTAAAATCGGGGTTTTTTGAAGGAACCTGCATTAAAATGACGTCAAATATTCATGTTTGTAACTAATCACCCTAGATGACACTCGCGTTTGCGTCCAACACCAATTACACAGGCATTGACTAACTATCTTACTTCTATATAAACAATGGTGTGACACAGCATTAAAAATCTAATTCCATAATTAAGGAATTCAAACATGTGAGTGTTTACTACCTAACTTTTCATTTTGGCGCCTTCTTGCAGGAAAAACGACTGTTTCGTATTCGGTATTTCGGAAAGGTAATGTGAACAATTCACGAAAATTTAAGAAATTAACATTGTATGAACCTTCAAATTGGAAATTTTTGCAGAAATTTCTCAAAAACGTCAGACAGCGTTTCGAGACTAACTTATGTTCATGGCGAACACTTTGAGCATCTACTGTGAATTAATGCAGTTTGGAATGATTGGATTCGAATTTATGCAAGGTTTTCCAATTCTTAAGTTTATTCAATGTCCAATTTTTTTATTTGGCTAGGTTTTAAACAATCAGATGAACAAGAAATGTCAATACTCCGATGAAAATTTAAAATCAGGTTGATGTTGATGATGTTAGATACAATGCCAGAAATACACATAAAAGTGTACTCCACTACTTACGAGAAAGGTTTTCCATTTTAGTCTTTCATGAGATTCACATGAATAAAAGTATGGATTATTTGCAGAAAAGTTCATAAGTTACACTTCCAAATCCGGATTATTGTTATGATATTATTTGAGGTGCTTCAAATTTCCCCGCAGTTTTTATTTTTTCCTCATTAATTGTTCAACTACGTTAAATGACGTATACGATATTAGTTCAAAGTTGAAAAGACATAGACAATAGGACATCATATTGGTGCTATTTTATACCATACCAATAAAAAAGACCCTACACTGTTCTAATGAAAAAAACGATTCAGAGTTACTCATAGGGTCCTCTTATTCTCAAGAAATATAAACACTTGATTCCCAATCGAATGATCTCTTCAAGAAAATCTACCTCAATCGCCTCTAGTCCACTCTACCCACAGCTCTAAAAATCTACTTCATTATTTTAAGAAATCTCTTACACTATTCAGATCAGAATGATATTGAAATGAATAGGAATATGATTACTTCGAACTCGGAAATTGCTCCTCCATTTAATGCAGGTCGTACTCATATACAGGGTGCCCTCTCTAGTGAACTGAATTTAGTCACTCATAACATTTTTTCGCAGGGACTCTTTTCATTGCCACTGTTCTTGAACTTGAAAATAATACCGGCTTGTCGTAATATGGCAGAAATCTTAGCTGCACGAATGCAGAAGGCCGTCATCCTTGGTTCACTTCGTCTGCTCAGAGCACATTATTCTCGGACGTGGGGAGTGGTTATTACCAGCGCACCCTCCGGATGTGCAGGAGCTCCGGACATGCCTAATATACTGATGTGTGTTATTCATTTTATATGATTCAATTCCATTGCCTAAAAATTTATTTTGAACCACTTGAAAATATTCACAAATCTCGAGACTTTTCTTCTCGCCCTCTTCAGGTACGTATTGAATCAATTTTCAGAAAGATCAGAAGCGATTGATTTATGTAATTTCCGACAAGAGTTTATATTTCTAGAAAACATAAAAATATTACATATTGTTTAGTAATATAGTTTAATTACTCGAAATTGTACCAATGTACTAGAATAAATATTATAGTTACATTTTTATTGTAAAAATGAATTAGTTGAAAAAAAATGTTTTTAAAGAGAAGTGGATTGTAAAAACCACCGACGATGAATGTCATCCATGATAATAGTTCAAGTGATTTTCATAATCCAACAGCATTAAATTGTGCCATCATCTGAGCAAAATTTAAAATGTTGATACTTTGTGGTACCAGCAAACAACCAATAATCACCCTCAGAAAACGTTGAATATAGAAATTCATTTATGGAATGGCAAAGTATAAATATGGTGAATATTAGAGGAAATAACTTCAAAATCCTACCTGCCCAGTACCTTTAAGGGACAAAACTACTAAAATACAACGAAATTTTCATGTTTGATTATGAAAACCACTTGCAAGCAATTTCTTTGATAAATGTAACCACCCATCCAATTGGCCCCAAAGGGTATAGCCACGGAAATGTATTTATTGCTTATTGTAATATTTATAACTGGAGAAAGATGTTTCAAATCTGATTCGGGACCTTTTTATATTATTTAGTTGATATGACAGTTATATATTTCATTTTATTCAGTGTATCATGTTTATGTGTTCAATACATCATCTAAGACTAAGTAGGTAGTACAATTTTTAGATAGATAATTAAGAAATTATTCACCAATAATATACAAGGCGTTCCAAGGTAACTTGACCCTCCCTGTGACTCAAAAACGGACGTGTGATCAAAAATTTCGAAGAACACATTGATATGTGTTTGTAGTACTACGAATTAAACAATTTTGAAAAAATTATAGAGGTGATAGAGAAACAAGAGACCTAGCTATCAAATGATGTAATTTCACTCGAAAAAAATTTGGAGGGGGATGCTACTAAGCATAATGGGGTGTTGTTTCGTGTGTTTTTTTTTTTCAATTTTTGATCACACGTCCCTTTCTGAGCAATAGATGGGGTCAAGTTTTTGTTGAAACGCTCTGTATAAGTATACTAGTATGTAAAATAAATTTGATACCAAATATAATTGTAGTTCGATTTGAATAAAATTTTGTTGTGTAGGCTGAGTTTGTCGTTACATTAACATTCAACTAAATCTAAATTTATATCTTATATAAAAATCGCTGCTATTGCTGCGTTGTAAATAGTTTGCCATACTTTGGTAATATAAACCTACAAACGAATATCTTGCTATTATCTAAAGGACCCCGCACAATAGCATAGGAAATTGGCCCACAGTGGGATTTGCCTGAAATTTACATATGTTATTGATTGGTATTGAGTTTCTGATAAAATGTTCTCTTAGACCAATGATTTAGCTCTCAGGACCGTATTTAGTATAGGTGCCAAATAATCAATGACACTTTTTTCTCAAGCCCATAATTTTTTTTCCTATTAGAATTTAATTAAATAAGAATTATTGCGAAATCTCCGCGTTTGTGTTTTAGCACTAGTCCCCTATGAAACATGTTTTGTCCTACAAGACCGTATTTATTACAACCGAAGTGATCCACAAAGAACTGAATCAAAATGATTTTGTTATAACTTTCTTATTCCTTCATCTATGTCAGTGGTTGATAGATGAATGTAGCTTTCTTTTTGAACATAACAAAAGTGATCGCCATTTTAATATCGAAGATGTCCGGCCTTACCTTAACCTAAAACTTTATGAAGGACTTTTCTTGTAGCTTTTTAAGAAAGATAATAATTGATTGTTGAAATCGGTCATTTACTTTTCGAATTATCTACCTCTATAATATAAATATAACACTACTATCTTATTAAAACTATATCTAATTCATAACTAACAAAGTTGAAACCGATATTTCCAGGATGGTGGAAGAGAACAAAAAAGTTGAGAACTCATTATCAAAATAATACTCGAACACTTACAGCTGCTGTTGCATCTTGCACTGGACGATTTGCGGCATCTTTAATATGCTGTAACACAGAAGTCGATTCACATTTTGATTATGGCGGGCAAATCCTAAATACCACATTATGCTACAAATATAAACATATGTTACTGGTATCCTTGCCCCTGATTTGTTAACTACTATTTTCAATACATCTTCTTCATTATTCTCGTCAGGCTGGTTTTCATTCATAGTTTATTGAATAAATACTTGATATTTTTCTCTCCTTTTGCATCGAGAATACACTCGAAGTCTAATTAATCCAGGTTCATTCATTTATATTTTTATTGTTATTAAACCTCATGAAATTGTTACTCTAAGATCAGGTAGTAGAGTTATATTTATATTATAAAGTTAGATAATTTAAAGAGTAAATGACCAATTTAATTCTTATTTTTTCCTGTTACCATCTTTCATGAAATGCTAAGATAAGTCCTACATAAAGTTTATAGGTTAGGCCCGGCTATCTTGGATATTTGGACTTTTGGACTTTTGTTATGTACACAAAGAAAGCTACATTCAGCGATCAAACGAGCTATCAACATAGATCAAGAAATAAGAAAGTTATAACAAAATTAATTTGATTGTTTTTTGTGGATACAGTTTTACTAAATACGGTCCTGTAGAACAAAACATGTTTCACAGAGGACTTGTACTAAAAGACAAATGCTGAGATTTTGCAATATTCCTTATTTAATTAAAATCTAATAGGAAATAAAAAAATTGTGGACTTTGGAAAAAAAAGGTCATTGTTTATTTGGCACCTATACTAAATACGGCCCTGAGAGCTAAATCATTGGACTTAGAGGATTGGGCCCATGAGAACATTTGATCATAAGCTCAATACCAATGACATATTATGTAAATTTCAGGCAATTCCCACAGTGGGCCAATTTTCTATGATATTGTGCGGGGTCCTTTTTGTGTTTTTTATGGTGATCATTCGTTTATTTATCAAAAGATGGAACTATTTCATTTTTTGCTTTCATCAACGGATGAGTTGAATGTGAACGTTGGCGATGAACAGTAGAAAGTGTGTGTTTTTCCATTATAACTTGCGGGTATTACTGAATTGATTCCATGTATGATTTTCCCATTCAGCAGATAGGAAAAATATTCTTTCCTTGGTGCATATCCTTTACGAATGAACTTTATAACCATCAACATTCTTTCAAAGTAAAGGAGTAGTAAAACATTCTCCTCTTGATAATATGGGCATCATTAGATGTGAAATGGTCCCTTTTGATAATATAATCCATGTAACTTTGAAGGTACATCAACTCGATCACATTGTTTTCGGATTGCAATTAATACTGCATGTCCATTAAGTCATGTTTTATGTATTTGAGATATATATCTTTACACCAAAATACTTTGAAGCAATGTTGCTGTGGGATATTTTATACAGTGCCGCTTTTTTTAGTCTTCCCCCTGTTAACTTTTGAACGGTTTGACGTAGAAATAATATAGAACGAAAACCATTGAAAGGTTATTGCATGATAGAGGGTGCAGGGTGGCATATCAATTTAAAAATTTCAAATTGCATAGGGGGTTAAGTGACACATCCGTTGAATTTTATACACCATATTCATTCGAAATATCAAGAAATAAGTGCGGATCTGTTTGGTACCTTTTTCTCGATAAAGGACCCTGCAAAATCCTTATGGAAAATAGCTCTCGGCTAAATTCGCTGAACCTTTGCAGAAAAATAGTATTTGGTATGCTGATCAAATGTCTCAATGGGCACAACCCTCTATTTTCAACCCAGGCCCCCTATAACCCCCAATGTACACTTTCCGGTGTGTTAATGCATAAGTTTCAAAGCGTTCCTTTTCACTGCCCACCCCTTTCTTCAACCGAATCCTACATTCTACCCTCACCACACCTCGCCTTCACCCCTGCACTCCTACCCAACCCTTCATTAACGCCCCATTACTCACTTTCAAGGTTGAAGATTCTTTAATTGTTTTATTTCGATCTTTTGAAGCTTTTATCATACATATGGATATATACATTACACCACACCCCACCCTTCATTGATGCACTATTAATAATATATGATTTTATTGACTGCTATTGTAGCTATAACATTAACCAGGTATTCGAGTAAGCGTTAACTCTGCCATTTGACTGCCTGTGTTAAATAATTATACACTATGGGTAACTACCCAATTGTTATGTTATAGCTACAGTAACAGTCGATAAAAGCATATATTATGAATGTTGCATCAATGAAGGGTGGGGGTGCAGGGGTGTGGGAGGGGTGTCGTGTAATGTTTATATTCATATGTATTAATACAAGCTTCAAAAGATTGAAATAAAACAATTGAAGAATCTTTAACCTTGGAAGTGAGTAATGGGGCGTTAATGAAGGGTTGGGTAGGGGTGCAGGGGTGGGGGCTAGATGTGGTGAGGGTAGAATGTAGGATTCGGTTAGAGAAAGGGGTGAGCAGTGAAAAGAAACGCTTTGAATATGAATTGAAGCTTATGAATTAAACACACCGGAAAGTGAACATTGGGGCTTTGGGGGACTATAGGGGGTCTGGAGTTAAAAATGGAGGGTTGTGCACATTGAGACATTTGACCAGCATACCGAATACTATATTTCTGCGAAGTTTCAGCGAATTTAGCCGAGAGCCATTTTCCATAAGGATTTTGCGAAGTCCTTTATTGATTACATCTGTGAGTGAGTAGTGTACGCTCTATTTTCTGGCTATTCTTTGTAGGTATATATACCTAACCTGAAATAAGTGTGTTCAAATAGTCATTTTCCATAAGGATTTTGCGGGGTCCTTTGACGGGTTTGATGTGGAACAATGGAAAAAAAATATTTTGAATGATAGAACTGATACTACTTTTTGGGAGAATCGCAATTACTCGACAGATGGCGTTGGAGGCATATCAACTTGAAATTTTTGAAAAACAAATAGTTCGAAATTGTGAAAATACGTATTGACGAAAATTGAAAAAAAAACATATTGTTGGAAAGAGAATTGAATTCTCTTTTCAACGATGTGTAATTTGACCCCCAATTTCATTTGAAATTTTTTAATTGATGTGCCCCCCATCACTCCTATCGGGCCACCATACTATCGGGTCACCCTACTATCTTTTATTTTGAAAAATGGTATCGGTGATACTATTCATAACAGAGCCGCACTGTATTGGTAATGAAACTGACGAACCTTTGTTTTTATCACGGGTTCAATTTATGTTAAGTTATTATTAGTAAAGCTGGATTATCGTTTGAAATCTAGTCATATTTTGTACAATTTAGTTATTCGATTCAATATACCTGTGTTCAGTTTTTTTGTATTTATTTCTTTACATCGATATGAAACCAATATATAACATCAACCTCATCATTATGTTTGTTCATGCAAACATTAAAAAAATTAACAGGTATATTTGCCGTCACAAATATCAAATTAATCAAAATCACGAACATATATAATTTCAGTCAACTTGAAAACGAGAGCGTTATTCATATTATGTTATCACAATTGCTTGAAATATTGTAACAAATCAATAGTCCAGGAGCCCGGTAAAAATTTGGTCAGTCATTTCCTCTCAAGCGATATTTAGTGGAATGCATCAGAGAGTCGTATTATAAAGATTCGTGAACGTCAGCTGCGATTCCGTTGGGGGGGGGAGATGATCAGCACAGTAGCTTCCTACGCTCGAAGAAAAAAAATATATTCAATTATGTCCTCCTTCCCGGAAACATGTTAAATTGACGCAATCCGAATATAAGGTAAAATTTTATTTGAGAGGAAATCATAGAAGGTACAATTTTTTTTGTGTTCGACCAACTAGCTGTCGTATAATACACCATGCTATAGTCAGCTGATTTTTTCTTTCTTCAAGATATTGCTTTAGCGATAATTTAACATGTTTTCAGGTAGGAAAACAAAATTGAATACATTTCTTTTTCTTTGTGCGTGGGAGGCTACCACCGCTCACTCCCCCCCCTCACGGAACCGCAGCTGACGTTCACGAAGCTTTATAATATAACTCTCTGATGCATTCCACTAATTTTCGCTTGAGAGGAACTTGGTCATGGAAATCTGTCACTTGCTCCCGGACTACAATATCGAATGAAAATATCGAGGTGAATTTCATTTGATTGAATTCTAATCGTGATTGTTCAGAAAACAAAGTGAGATTAAAAAGGTGACCATCTGTTACGATACATCCAGAGGAGTAAAATATTGTTTCACATTATACTCTTTGCTACGACTAGGTATAAAGAAAAATATACATTTCAAGAGCGTCTTCGATTAAGAAACCTACAACGTTGTAGGTAATACGGTCCCAAGGAGACTAAACCAAAGACAAGAGTTATGGACTAAACGTTATTTGACTGTCCCCATAAGTCAATGAGGGCACTAATAGAAAGAGATGAAAGAACATTTGTAAGGAAATGTGACGTAGTTGGACATGTGATGGCCGCCATTCTCCGCACACACACTCCGCACCCTTGGTACTTGGTATATGAGAGTTACATGTGACAGTTTTGTTTCTGGGTTCGAATTCGACTCTGTATTCATGTCCAAGTATGTCACTGTGACGCGTCGATGCTACAAGATTCTGATTGGCTAGAGCGTATTAAACCCTCCTGTTAGTTTAATCTCTTTGATACGTTCCTAGGTCCTAGCAGGTATTAGACCAAGCTATAGAGGTTTTTTCCCCCACAAAATAAAAGACGCAAATGGCCAAAACTAATTTTTATAAGATCGTTAATGAAAACCCCAGTTTTTGCTCCAGCAAAATCGCTTTGTGGAATTTTTTAAACAAGAAATTTTTGGTTTTTTGGAAATATCTCAAAGATTATTCAAGGAATCGTTTTACATCAAGAGATTTGAAAAACATTCAGGTTTTATGGATGTTACACCGCAACTTTCAATACAAGAAGTTGCGGAAGAGCTGAAGATGGGTAATAGCCCCTCCTTTGTCTTCTTGCCAGTAGATGTCACATAGTTCAGATATTCTAATTCGCATCGTTCGCGAAGGGTGCGACATCTATAAATATTTAGTAGAACTGATGAAAAGAAATGTATTTCTTGCAATCAGCTGTAGTATTTTTTGTTTAGTGATATTGTGTTCATAGTTTCAGGGGTATTTGTTCTGACCATTGTTTGAATAGAAGTAAGATAGTCAATGCCTGTGGACAAGGTGTTGGACCCAAACGCGAGTGTCATCTAGCATGATTAGTTACAAACATGAATATTACAGGCAGTGGCGGCGATAAGGATTCGGGGCCGCCCCGCCAAATTTTGTTAGGATGGTAATAAAATCTGGAAATACCTGACATGATGGGACATAATTTCTCATAACAAAATATACTTATTTATTATATTAAATTATTTATATTGAAATATTTTTCAAAGAAATTAGCATTATTCGGTTTTATTGCCACTCTGGATAATATAAATGCTATAATTTGCTAGGTGATTTGAACATAAAATTTTACCATCAAAAAAATTAGTCTGGTGCTAGTGAAACCATCCGTAGATTGATGAATATGAAGTTTAGGGGAGCACTGTTGAATTGCCGAAACGTCGATGTTTTTGTATTAAAAATATATAGACCAACTGTTCCAAATCAAGTTTACGAGCACGTTCATGTTCATTACTTTTTGAAATTGAAATTCAACTTTGAAAATGTTCTTTCGGCAGAAGCAGATGTTACCGGTGATGTTAAAAAGAAGTTGAAACAACGAATAAATATCCGGAAGACTGTTCAAAATACATCTAGTTTTTGATTTAAAATATGTGGCCCATAGTTCATAGATTTTCTCTTTTCGAATTTAATTCGAAAATACACTTTTCCAGTTTATTAATTGCATAGATAAGTTATGCAAGAAGTCATTTCCGTATTTTTTAGTTTTTTTTAGTATGATCCATAATTTCTCCTGTAGATAGTTTAACGAAACAGTGTGGATTTGAAAATGAAAAGTAGCTCATTACTTCGTTCATGCTGATAAATCGTGTACTGAATTGATTAATTATTATATCGAGGAAATCGTAGAAGATTTTAATTTGGATTCTCTTTAGACCATCTTATATTCTATTCTTTCGCGCTTAGATGTCAATGTTGGCTGAATGTCCCACGATGTCACCAAATTGAAAGCTTCTGCATGCAATGTTTCGAAATCGTCTCTAAAACTATTAAAATTATCTATTGTGGAGCTCAATATCTCGCATGCTCGGCCCAGATCAACAGTACATTTTTGTAGCAGTTTAGACACCAAATTAATATTTTTTTAAAATTTTGCTTTGGAGCAAAATAAAATCATAATTACTCATACTCTTTTGTAAGGAGTTTGCTTCCGCTCTGTCAGCTGGATTTTGCAAATTAAAATAAATGTCGACGAACAATTAGAATTAGAAAGTTTTAGCAAAGAGGTCGAAGGGGCCCCTTGTGGAGCTGCCCCCCCCCCCCCACGGCGGGATCTGCGGGTCCCCTATCGCCGCCACTGATTTCACGTTATTTTGATGCAGGGTTCTTCAAGAAACCCTTATTTTAATGCTGTCCCATTGTTTCAATCAAGTTACGACATGACTTGGAGGCCAGATCAATGAAGTTCAGACATGACTTGGATGCGAGATCACTGTCGCCATCTACATGTCGCATCTATTTGAATCATATATTATTCCCACAAGGTTGGCTAACTATCTTATTTCGCAATATGAACGAGTGTTCGTTCGGGCATTGTTTAAATAGAAGATAGTTAGTCAATACCTGTGGAAAAGGTATTGGACCCAAACGCGAGTGTCATCTAGCATGATTAGTTACAAACATAAATATTTCACGTAATTTTGATGCAGGTTCCTTCAAAAAACCCTGATTTTAATGCTGTCCCATTGTTTCAATCAAGTTACGACATGACTTGGAGGCCAGATCACTGAAGTTACGACATGACTTGGATGCGAGCTCACTATCGCCATCTACATGTCGCATCCATTTTGATCCAATTATAATCCCATAAGGTTGACTAACTATCTTCTATATAAACAATGGTTCGGGCAAGGGGAATGTCAATCGGTGCTTGCAGCCCCACTAAATGGATCGCATGGGCATATGCTCCCTACCCATAAGGTTGACTAACTATCTTCTATATAAACAATGGTTCGGGCAAGGGGAATGTCAATCGGTGCTTGCAGCCCCACTAAATGGATCGCATGGGCATATGCTCCCTACGTTAAATGGAAAGCAGCTATTATTATTGCGAACGGTCAAGAATAGCAGCCCAGAACGTGTTCACAGAGTAAACTGAACCAGCGGCATATGCCGATCGATCGAAACAATAAAAGCGTGTTCCGTTTCATGCATTCATCGCATCACTGTTGCAGACATAATCAAGCGTTCCGTTTCAACTAACATTGACGTTGGTGGGTTGAATCTGAACGATTTTTGCTTGCGTGGTGCATGCCGTTTCCCGAAGATGTTGACATTTATCACTTTATCAGTTAACCAAATTCTTATGTAACAAAAACAAATCTGTTAATCTAGTAAATAAATTAATATGGGTCGAACGAAAGTGTTAATGGCAAGAGTAGGAGGCGAGCTTTGTGAAAATGAGAGTAGCTCAGATTCTGATACAAGTGATAGTTATGAGGATAATATCGTCTGTCCCACGCCAAAACCGCGAATATGCTAATTCCAGGGTTCTGACTTCAATATGTAAAATACTAATTTTCTACCAAAATTTTCAATGCCAAACTCACGAAAGTGCTATCAGGTTATCTACTGTGAACGAGAGTGAATTCGCGAATGTGAAAACTTACCTAGGTTTTCAAAGCAATAAGTACGAATATTCTTAAAACTCTTCTCATTCGAAATGACAAATTGCACATTCGTGGTTTTGGCATGAGACCGACGATATGATGTTGAATAAAATGACGATTTTTTCTTCCATTGTACGGTAAAATCAGGTAAATGTGATAATGCACGATACTCGAAACTTCATCAAATATCAAATTTAAACTTTTAATTCGGTTTCTGACGTTTCTGTTTGAACGTGACTTTTGAGTTAGACAGATCTAATTTGGATCGCATTCATCGCTGCCAGACGAACGGGCAGTAGTTCATGCTCTTTCGATGTCTCAAGGCCAAAGAGGGGAATATAAAAGTGGGCGTGTCAATGCGCTCCTAATGTAGGAAACGGAACGGTCATATGCGCATTATGTCCTCAATGCATGAAACGGAACACGCCTTAAGTCAGAACTGTTCTGTACGAACAATTCCCAATATTTTATTAGTTATGCTGGGACACCTAACCTGATGGTAGAGCGTTCGCTTCTCAAGTATAGGGTCGTGGGTTTAATTCCCAGCATGGTCAAAGGGTCTCCCTCTGCATGACATCAAACAATGAAAGGTGAGGGATACCTCTTCCCTAGGTCGCACAAGTCTACAGAAGACTTTATGAGGGTAGTCCGAATGGTGCATATATGGTTGACGGAAAGGTACAGTCGGTTGATGGAAAGAACAAAAAAAGTAACACAAAACGCGGAAATTATTCAATTTGAGGTAATTTCCATTAGATATTCTTCGTTTTGTTGCTATGTAACTAGCGATTCCGATTGGCTACGATCTATTACCTGAACCAAGATTAGTTCATCTGTCGATCATTTCTGAATGAACAACGGGCCCTTATGGGTGTATTAAGACGAGGGATCTACTTAGAAATATTCGAATGCATACCAGCGTCTTTTTATCTATTCCTGTAAAACCCATAGCTCTTGATCAAATAGTTTGGTAGGAATAAGATCTTGATCGAAGTAACGTACGTCATTTCCATTGGTAGTTACCATCAAAGAGAGTAAACGTCGAGCAGGAGGGTCTAATCCTACGAAGGCGTAGAAGCGCCAGATGTAGTGATTTTTTCTAATTCCCAGATAAATCTGTCTATTAGACAGTTATTATAATTGACAGATATAATTGTCTAATAGACAGATTTATCTGGGAATTATACTAATTAAACTAATTCCTAGATATAAAGTGTCTAATATATGGTTCTGCATCAACGTTGGTCCGGCACAAAGAGATTAAACGTTATCTGACTAGGGGAGTCTAAGGCACTAATAGAAAGAGATTAAAGAACATTTGTGACGAAATGTAATCGTGATGTAGCTGGACATGTCATGGCCGCCATTCTCTATAGACAGTGACGGACTCCGCACTCTTTGTGTATGAGAGTTACGGTGAAAGTTTTGTTCCTTGGTTCGAGTTCAACTCTGTACTCATGTCCAAGTACGTCACTAAGACGCGTTGATGCTACAAGATTATGATTGGCTGGAGCTTATTAAGCCCTCCTGTAAGTTTACTCACTTTGTCTGGCAAGACTGGCAGCCATTTTATTCGCAGAAAAATTGCGAAATTGGCGAGGGTATGAACAAGCCTATAAATCCACAAATTCATGAATGACACTTGACACTGACAGTAATGACAATGACTGAAGACATTTCTTGGATTATTTTCTTATGTTAGGAGAGAGGGGAGTTTAGATTTTTGTTTACCAAGATGCATATAACTCCTGCTGGAATTACTTATAGCTGTGAAATTGTCATCCAAAACTGTTGATGTACGGCCTGCTTGATTCATGACATTTTTATTGCTTCAAGAGAGTTTACTCAATTTTAACATAGATGGCAGGCAAATCATTACCGATCATGATGACTTGACATGTCGTTTTGACAAACGCATGCTGCGTCATCGACATAACCTCAAATTGAACCATGTCATCATGTCGAAGTCGAGACTCACAAAAAAATGCTATACACTACCCTAACTTTTACGAATGACAGAAAAACACAAGAACAAATAAATAACAATAACCCAACAACTAAAAACGTCGCAAAACTACCGAACTGAGCGAAAGTATCAAAAGAACAGAAAAATCACACGATAAATACCAATTAGGCTATCCAGAACACGTGACCACGGCTCTTTAAAAATGGCCGGCTGTAGGCACACATGAATGGTGTTTGTGTTTGGCACTAGCTTCTACTGCTAATAGTTTTGTTTAGTTGTGATTTGAAATGTTATTATGGCTGTTTTAACTAAAAGTGATTTATTTATTATCATTAGAACGAGTAAACAAAGACACTGCATCGATCTATAGAGACAAAAGGACAGTGATAAAGTGCATGGATCCTTTTACTTTCACTCCTTGTGAAATGGACATATCTCTAGATCTTTTCACAACAGTAACGGCATTCGACATTATTACATATCTGCTGTTGACTCATAAACAAGAAAGCCAATGAAGGCCTACAAAAGTTTAACAGGCTATAAATATCTTGAAGCTGGATTTGCCCATGATTGTGAAGCAAGAAAAATGGATGAACATACTGTTGTTGTTGCCAAGGTAGGTACTGATTTTTCGTAATTTATGAACTGTTTATTAATGTTTCCAATTAATTTTTCAGATGAGGCATTCACAGCGAATGGATATTCCTTTGTTGAAAGTATAGATTATTTAATAAATTGATGGTTCTCCTGATGCGACGATGTCTTGTGGCTGCTATGGAAGTGAAGTGTCCATATTCATTAAGGAATATTGATATGGGGCAGTATTCAAATTTAAAAACCTCAACTATAATAAGCGGTGGAATTGCAATTACCCTAAAACGTGACCATGCTTATTATTACCAAACTCATTTACAAATGAAACTACCTGAATGAAAATACTGCGATTTTGTGATTTGGTCACCCAAAGGATATATGTTCATGAATAAATTTTCCCAGATGAATAATTCTGGATAGTTGATTTCCCAAAAGCGTACAATTTTCGTAAAGTAGTTGTGCTACCTAAGTTTCATAAAAGGAAGACATTTTTTAGAGTAAAGATGGTGTCTTTGTGAAAAGGTGAGGATGGCCGAGTTGTGCTGCAGTGTGAAAATGATATCTGTGAAATTCTATTGGACCCTATAGGACTGTCCGATGTACCAAAAAACCCCTGGATTGGTTCTCAGTGCATGAAGTTATGACTGTTTCCTCAACACTATTATTTGTAATATATGATTGCCTACACATTTATCTATTTTTATTTTCAAATCTTCATTGGATTGGTCGTTTTTTTACACACCGAGTGTCAGATATCGCAAAGTAAATTATTTTCACTTGTTACATATTTTTACCTACTAATTTGTTATTTTGTAACATGGAACTATGTATATTAGGGTATCCTACTTAATAAACATCTATCTATCTAGTCTTTGATTTAATATACCAGATTATCAAAATGTAGCTAGCTAGGAATTTTTAAAAACTTCACTAAGTCGCGATCTCCACGGCTTCCACAATTTACAACATAACACTTTGTAGGCATGTTTTTTATTCGGCAAGGTTTCATACAAAAATTTCACTCCAATAGATGAAAATTAACAATAATCAGTCTCGTTCAAACAATAACAAATACAATGTGTGCCTTCAGGCGGCCATCTTGATTTTAGTTTGACAGCATCTTGGATAGCCAATATGCAATGTAATTGACATATAACCTCAAAATAATGTTAACGTTCAAAAACTCAAAAAATTTATCTAGTAGGCACTTTGGATTGTTGGAAACTCCACTATATTCGACTTAAGCGTCATCCATTGACGAATGGAACAAACTCTATTGACGCAATTACAGGATCAAGAACTTTGGTTGAAACAAAAGCGAATCAGTAAACGCACCAGGAGTTATATGCATCTTGTTGTTTACCAATATACAAATTACAAATTGAATTCTGAGAAGGAAGGAAAGACGTCACCTGTAATCTGTAATTTAGAGATGATGGAGGATATCAGAATTACTGAAATGGACAGGCTCTGCAGGACATGTTTGTCAGAAAAAAACTTAGATGAACTTCGGTTTATTTTCGAAAACTCTTTGAAGGACCAGTTAAGAGAAATAACAAATGTCAAGGTATTATTTTGTCCAACAAAATGATTAAATGCTTAAAAACTTCAATCTTTAGGCAGAAGAAAACGATGGTTTACCAAGCTATATGTGTGGTGATTGTCACTTTACCCTGAATGTGGCTCTCAATTTTAAGAACCAATGTCAGAAGTCTGAAATGCAACTGAGAAATGTATTGAAACCGAATCAAACAATTCTTTATAGCTCTATTACGATACTAGGCAACAACTCTGCAGAGGAGTTTGAAATTAAAAAAATCGGAGATATTCAAGACAATTTGATCGAGTCAGATGTATATAGAGTTAAAGTAAATATATATTTCTAAATATTTTCTATAGCACAAATATCCAGAGAGGCTAGAACCAACTTTGTTTCAAATTTCTTTAAATTTTTTATTTATTTTTTTTGTTAATGGTCACATTAAAAGATACGAATAATTTATTATTGAAGGTTTCAGATTCAATTGAAGAGAGAGAACCAAGCAGAAATCTTAGCGATGTGGAAAGCAATTTTCAACATGTAAAGCCAATTTTTATTGGGGTAGATATTCCTAATGATGTGAGTTATAAGCCTGATCATCAAGATGAATGCATCAGAGAATATTCTACCCTAGAATTCGTTCAAGAAACTGAGGATCAATCAGATAACCATTCTAATATTGATACAGCTGTGATAAATACTTCAGAGAATAATGACAAATTTGATTCTGTTATTAAACATGCTTCAGATAACAACAGTTGTTTCGATTCTGTTATTAAACATGTGTCAGGAATAGACACTGAAGTTCATGCTACTGAAAAAAACATTCCAGAGAAAAGTCCAGACAAATTCAGTTGCCACTATTGTAAAAGAAAGTTTAAGTTTGAAATAGCTTTGAAATCACATATGGTGAAGCATGGAAAGAGACTACATTGTGAAGTTTGTGGCCAGGAATTCAATGGTAAGCAGAACAAAATATTATTGATATATGCAGACAGTTTGAGGTGTTTTATTCAATACTGCTCCGAATTGATGATCATGTAGGTTCAACTGTAACTTTTTGAAGCTAATCACAATAAGCAATCACTATAAGTCTTTCTCAGTTTTGGCTCCAAAGCGGATTTATTGACTCAAAAATGCTGTTTTATGTGGCTATCTTTAAAAAGATAGTACTATAGTAAACAAACATTTGAAAAAAATTGCTATGTTGTAAAAAAGTCGAAACTTTTTGAGAATATCTTTTTGTCATAAGAAAAGAATCCCAATAGGGATTTTTGTAATGAAAAATGCTCAGTCTCACTAATGGGACCTATGAGAACAAAAAGTATGTTACCCCTTCACCTAGATGCGCATTTCGATAACAGAGTTATCTTCATCAGTAGGGATCACTAAACTAACTGTCAATCAGCAAACCAGTCTTATTTATATCACATAATTAATTACTATGAGGTAATCTGTACTAGGAAGTGACCCTACCTGATGGTATAACCCCACCCAATAAACAATACAACAAAGGTACTTAATGATTCCTTTACTGGTATCAAATCAAATAGTTTGGAATTTAATGGACCCTTATCATTATTGAGCAAGGGTTTCCAATGGTAATACTTTCAACAATCTAATTTTCTGTGATCATCAACAGGTTTTATTAATTTTAAATTTTGGATATTAATTTTGTGATGATTTTCTAATGAATGATCCGCAACACTCGATTTATTTTCTCGCGAATATTTAGCATGTGCCAAATGTTCGCGGAAACTTTTTGGTTTGGCCATAATATACACTGTCGCAGTTTTGACATCTAATTTCATAGATTCCTGATCTCTCTAAAGTTGGAATTTTATCTTTCGGATGACCTAACAACATTTGGAGATTGTTCGTACTGCTATGTACTAGCTGAAGGTTTGCGTCTCGGAAAATAGAGTTGAAACCTCTCTTTGCCGTGTATCGTGTGTAATTTTAATGAACTTTTTCATGTCCTTAGGTTGTTCTAGTCTGGTTATTTGTCTAAGGACGTTCTGAACTTTTTCAACAAATTATCTACCATTTTTGGCGAATACCCATTACCAATGGCAATTTCCTTAATGGTTTTTATTTCTTGTTGAAACCGTTCAACACCGAATGGAAAGTTTTATGCCCTGTGAACAAGGAACTTGAAACTCGCCATCTTTTGTTGAATGTGGTGGTTTCAATCAACGGGTATAAATCTGTTAGTGTTGGTTGGCTTTCTATAAATGTCTATATCTACACGTTCCCTATTCCTGATTACCAGTGTGTCCAAAAATGGCAACTGTCTGTCAACTTCCATCTCCACCTTGAATTTAATCTGTTCAAATACTGAATTCAAACTATTCAGGAAGTGATCTATATTCTGATTTTTCACACTTAAAATACAAAATACGTCATCCACATACCTGATCCAAATTCTCGGGAAATTATTGTTACGTGATCTATAATCTGTTTCAAACGTGCTCATGAACAAATTAACCTTCTAGCTGCTGGAAGAAATTATCTTGAAAGATAAAATAATTCTGCTGCATGCAGTTAGAGTCACTTCCTAGTATACAGATTACCGCATGGTAATTAATTATGTGATATAAAAATAAGACTGGTATGTCGATTTACAGTTAGTTTAGTAATCACTACTGATGATGATAACTTTGTTATCGAAATGCGCATCTGTATAAACTACTTGTTTTTTGTGAAATAATAGCGATAAAATTTTAGTTGACTATTGAACAAAGTAATGAATCTTTTGTAATTTTATGTAAATAATCTGTCATTGCACAAATCATTCATTGTTGATTTACCAATCCATTACATATAAAATGTTTCATTCATCTGTTTTTAGCAATGAAAAGTTACAAACTTCATTTGCGGACCCACAGCGACCATCGCCCACATGAGTGTAAACATTGTAGTAAAAAGTTTTCCCAGCCTGCCAACCTTGTGAAGCATATGCGCATTCATGTAGGAGAGAGAAAACATTTGTGTACAGTTTGTGGGAAAAGGTTTTATGAACTAAACCAGTTGATAGTGAGTAACTTATATTTTATAAATGAACCTGTAGGTCACTTGCATTGCACTGTATGGAACGTTTGGTGTAGTAAATAATGAATACAGTAGAGTTTTATGCCAGCACCAAATAGCTATTTATAATAGAAGTTCGTAAAGTAGGACTTTCTGGTATGGGTGTGATGTTTGTCGAATGAGGAGAAGCAGAGTTCAACAGACACGCGAATACAAAAAAGGTCTTTATGAAAATGTATCATATACACTTTTTTTACGTATTTAAAAAATACAAAAGGTCTAAAAATATGGTCTTTGATTTATCTTGTATCGTCAATGTCTCGTCAATGTCTCGTGTCCTACAATAGTGTCATTATACTTTTTTTTTTTTAATTTCAGATTCATACAAGAACCCATACCGGTGAAAAACCGTTGCAGTGTAAAGTTTGTGGAAAATGTTTTTCAGCAGCTAATGGTTTGGCAGTCCATAACAAAGTACATACCGGAGAGAAGAATTACGAATGTGGTTTATGTGGTATGTATTAGATGATTTATTATAGAATCCAACATTTTTTACCTTTCACTTTGTTTGTGGAATAGGCCAATCGTCCTGCGGACTCGTGGTGTTTTCTCGAAACAATTCAGTTTTGTTCAGAAATGAATTAACAGACTTATCGCGTAAATTCAATCACTTGTGGTATTACTACTGACAATTCTGTATCTTTCATTTGAATTATTTACACTTGAATGACTCAAATAAAATAGGGTTGAAATCATTTTGCATCCAACTTCTCCCACAAAGTGGTATTTGAGGTGAATAACTTACAGAAAACAACTGCTTCCTTATACATCTAACAGATATTTGGGCATGTGGATGAGCTACAGCAATATAAAAAATTAATAATTTAATTTTCCTTGTATAAATGTATAAAGTAGAAAGTATTTTTTCTGAAATCGTTTAAGAATGCCCACTTTCTCGGAGCAACTTCAGGCCTCAAAATACGCTAATCTAGTATTTTAGTCCGTTGCTAAGCAACGAACTTTCCCGGACCGTTTTCGGACCTAAACGGTAGTGAAAAAATATTCCCGTATCGAAAACGTTACGAAAACGATACGGGAATATTTTTGCCGGCTTGTTTACATTTTAGACAGTTATTGAATTCACGCAAACAATATGTAGAATTCCTTAGTTTTTGATAATGCTGATTGCGATTTCAGAAAAAATAGTATGTGTACCTCGCAGTAAAAGCACATTCCCAGACTTCAATTCTTGTTGGCCTCGGCTTGACGCCTCGGCCAACAATTTACATTGTCGTCCGGGAATGTGTTGCTTTTACTACTAGATACACAATGTACTATTTATAAATACAATAACAAGGAAAGTGTCATGAAATACTTGCTATGAATTACGTACATATAAAATATCGCACTAAACAAACATAGGGTGGTATGATTAAAAAGAGTATTTGCTTGTACTTCAAGTAAGAGCTTTATACTTCCTAGTATTTTTTGGAGTATAATGTTTTACATAAAGTAAATTCTTTGATGGGAAGTGTTGACTTAGGTTAGAAGTATAAACTACTAGTAAACACTAGTATGTGATTAACCTCAAATTGGTTCGATTGTGGTTGTTTGTTCTGTGGTACTTAATAATCATGTGTGCGAGTAATGATAGTGTTGAACCAAGTGCCGAGGTTACTGAAGATGTGGGAGTACACAAATTTTTGTTAAACTTCTTTGATTACTTTTGACACAGATGTTTGATGTACCCCGACATCTACACCCACTCCTAGTTGAAACCCCGGATCACTTAGAGAAAAATACCTCCATTTTAGTTAAATTTGATAAAGCTGCTCCCCTCATCTCGATATGATTTCCTAAGAACTCTCTAGCTATCCATTCAACAATGTTTTTATTGAACCTGAAAGTACAGAGCTTAATAGTAGCGATCTAGCTAAAATAATTGACTTAATTACCGAAATAATTTTCTATATTGTACCTCCCCTCTACGGTCACACATTTCCCTCCGTTTCCTACCATAATTCATAAAAAAAGCCATTACTCCTTTTCAATTGAAGATATGGAGTTAGTCTATGAGTAGCTTCTTAAAAACTACACCAAACACTCCCAAATGGAGGAAATACTTGACAACATTAGTAATTACTGCAGTATTAACTTCTATAATATATCGAAGTAAATAAAGCAAAGTATAGAGTAATTGCTACTAGTACTTACTTAAGTGTTACTTCAAGAATTATGTGCAGTAAATGCTTTGATTTTCTGAAGTGAAAACTACAACATGGAGCATTAACTCGAAGTACAAGCAAATACTCTTTTTAATCATACCACCCATACAGTGACCGCCAAAAAGTATGTACCATATGAGAAAAAAGTTTATTATTAGAGTATTGGAAAAACATTTTTATGGAAAAGTTTGTGCATGTGCGATAACCTAAAAATCGATTTCGACACATGTCACGTGACCGCTAGTATGGCGGCCAATTTGAAAAAATACCATGAAGAGGCCAAACGTGGGGTAAGATGGCAATTTATCGAAAAAAGTTGTTTGAAAAAGTTGCTTGGAATATAGTTTTATACTCATATACAGAGTTCCAAGCAATACATTTGAAATTGCAATTTGTTTTTTCAATATTTTCCGATCTCTTCACAAAAATCGAAGTTTTTTTCTGAATGGCTTGACTGTAGTGAATCATTTGTATGTTGATGATAATGACAAAACTCTTTCATTTTCTCCGCACCAGATGGCATTAATTTGAAAAAATTGTTTTTTGCCAGAACCGTCGCTGTTACATTGGTTCGTATCAAACAGTTATATCAGTATTCCAAGACTATTGTGATGATATGGCAATCTAGAAATATCATGTTTCCTGTTTATAATAAAGTTTCAATGATAATGCTGCATGACCTTTTCACTTTACACATAAACTTTAAGCCTCTTTAATTTGTCGCACTATTTTCAAGTTTATATGAAATCATGCACGATTATCGTCGAAACTTGATTATAATCAGAGAACCAGAATGTTTCTAGAATGCTATATCACCACAATAGTCTTGGAATTTTGACATAAATGTTAAATACGAACCATTGTATTAGCAAAGGTTCTGGCAAAAACCATATTTTTCTATTTAGTGCCATCTGGGGAGGAGAACATTCTTTCATTATCATCAAAATACAAATGTTCCACTACAGTCAAGCTATTCAGTAAGAAAAGACTTTGATTTTTGAAAAGAGATCGGAAAATATTCAAAAAAATTTAAATTTCAAACCAAATTTTTTCGATTCATTACTTGAAACTCTGTATATGAGTATAAAATTGAATTGCTTACTTCTAAAGTTAAAAAAAAATGTTAAAATTGTTATTTCTGTCAACAGTCAGAGAAGATACATTGATTATTGTATCATCTCATTTTTCTCCAATTTTTAGGTAAACGATTTGCTTATTCATTTGTACTGAAAGCTCACAAGCGGACACACACAGGAGAGAAACCCTTCCATTGCACTACATGTGATGCATCATTTGCAACATCATCATACTTGAATATTCATAAACGTACTCACACTAAGGAGAAACCATATCGATGTGAAGTATGTTCCAAGGTAAGTTCATTCATTATATTAACTTTATATATAGTTTATACAAACTCAGTTGAGATAGCAGAAAAACTGAAATTCCACTTTTGGTCGGTAAATCTTCTATGATATATTTTTTTTCATGGTAGAATAAATATTTATAATAATTAGTAATTTCCTGAGGAACAAATGGCGAGATAGTGTGACTAATCTTCCTGGGAATTTTCACTTTCAGAATTTGAGTGGTTCTTAACGTTAATGATAATCGGATTGATCGGTGATAGGATAGGTAGGATATTGTATTCAGTTTCTTTGTCTATCACATGAGATACACATTTCTTCCATATTTCACTTCCATCCATTCCATCTACTGCTGTTATGATATTATTCAATACCTTTAATAGCATCCGAATTCATCTCAATAGGGTTTAAAATGCAGTAATATGGCGGCAGACTCAAGACGACATGACCATGTTTTTCAAAAAGTTTATCAATCACATATTCCTTCTTGAAATTTTCTTTCTTAATCAATTCCAATAATACTTTCTTCCAGTTTTTCTGGGGTATTCCCATCTATTTACTTTCCATGGACTTGATTATATCGGCTTTCTAACAATCACTGTTGGGGATTCTCTTATCTTGATGGGAATGATAAGATGCATTGTCCATGACGGTTATGATATGAGATCGAATATTTGGTAAGGGCTGCTGCTCTTCCAATATTTCAAACAATACGGCGGTCATATCCTCATGATAATCAGCAGATGATTTTGATCTTTTTTGCAAACAACAACAACGCATTAGCAACAAACCCTTATTCATTTCCAAAATGAAGAATTATAATTCTTTTTCCTCTAGAAAATGGAGCTTTCAAAGTACACTTGTGTAGTTTCATCAATTTTAACATATTGAGTTTTATGTTTCAAATAATTTTTGAGATCATAAACTTGGCCGCGAAACCCAATATTCGCTAATTTCATTAATAGTCGTTTATGGTCAACCATATCAAAAGCTTTAGCTAAGTCCAAAAAAATAGCCATAGTTGAAATTGATTAGTATTATACAAAATAATAACACAAATAAAACTTATATATTTAAATTTATTTACAGTCATTTGTTAGTAAATGTGCCTTGTCAGCACACGTCGTCGCTCATACAGGAGAAAAGAAGTTCCAATGCAGTATTTGTGGAAAAAGGGCAGGTAGGGCCGCAGATTTGCAGGTCCATATGAGATCTCACACAGGTACAGGATTGATCGAACTATGCATTCATTTTATTTCTGTAAATATTAGTATTATTTATTTCTGTAATATTATCTAAAGAATAGAATTCTTATTGACAAAGCCTTATATAGTAAGTACATTTATCCTAACTGCTTAAAATGGGCAGGTGGTAATGGAATCAAATAAAAATGATGCAAACCGATAAAGATTGTCAGAAAATAAAAGTAGAACTTATAAATGTATATATACAGTCATTCATGGTGCTATACAATATTTTGATAACAATACAGTTAACAGATTAAATTGAGAAAAAAAGAGATTAAAGGAGTTTTCTCAAATATATTCTATTTCAATTGATTAATCGAAACAACTGGTGAGAATAATTATCAGATGATAAAAATATTAACAAACCGTATAAAAATATCCACCATAAAATACTTCATTAAGATATTTTGATTTTTAAAATCGACTGTTATCAAGTAAGAATATACTATAAAAAAAGGAAGGAAGATGTAAAGGATATCCACAGATATACCTCACACTTGTTGGCATAAAAGAACAGTTTCAATCAGTGCATGGATATATATGTTATACTGCTTTCGCAGCTATTCAAAATTTTGTTTAAAAAAACTCTCTCAAATTGTAAAAAGGTAAGAACTTTTTTACTGCTCTTCTGAATTTCGGAGTGCTATGAATATTTTTGATTTGCTTCGGTAGATGGTTGAACGTTTTGTACCATTGTAAACAATTGAATTTTGGCATAGGGTGGTTCTGCGGATTAGTAAAGGTATATTTTGACTATTTGCCGTAGTATTGTCTACACCGTCTGATTTTAATAATTGTTTATGTTATGTTTATGAATTAAGCTAGTTGATTCCAATACGAAGATAGATATTAGTGTAAGTATCCTCTGAGACATGAATAAGGGTGTACATGAGGTTTGATGGTTAACATGGCACATGTATCTCAGTGCTCTCTTTTGTAGAGTGAATATCATTGAAAACAACCCTTGCGTGCAGGCTCCCCAAAATGCTATACCATATCTGATGTGAGATTCCAGTAGAGCAAAGTAGGCTTTTTTCGCAATTATATGACTAATCTCATTCCGAATAATTCTAATAGCATAACACCCAGATGATAATTCCTTTGTCATTGATATAATATGTTCATTAAACTTCAAGTCATGATCCAATACAATGCCTGAGAACCTATGATTTTCAGATTTCGTGAGTGTGTCATTATATAGCCAAACAGTAGCTGTTGACAATGTCATGGCTTCATTTAGGTATATCACGCGAGTGGTGCCTCAAAGTTCTGTACTAGGACCACTCTTATTTCTGATATACATAAATGATTTATTTGCCGACCATACAACAAGAAAAGGAAAATGGGAAATCTAGTGTAAAAGATACAAATAGTTTGGATGAAAATGAGCATATAAAATTTCAGGGTGTTGTTTAGACCCACCAAACAAGGTGGATAGCTCACATAAACTGTCTACGTACCCAAGCTGTCACAAGTAATATTTGCGTTAAGGAAAATTCGACGTGTCACAAATAGGGAAGCAACAGTATCTGCGCATTATGAATTGGTTCGCAGTCACTTGATTTATGGAATACAGTATTATAAATAGTAATTTATACATATTATCATAATTTTCGTATTGCAGAAAGCTGTAATAAGAACCATTTTAAATGTATCTTGGGATACCAGATGTAGAGAACCATTTCCTTCATTGAAAATCATGACCATCCACTTATTGCTCATTTATCAAATTATAATATTAGTTAAGTCAATGAAAAATCAACAAACAGCACACTCGTCAATTCCTATGATACCTTTGTTGGAGCCTTCGATTGTTTCCTTTGAAATGCTAATCTTGAAATTTATGGATTTACAGAAAATACTATAAATGTGATGAGGTCATTCTTCTCGGGCAGAATACAGTTAAAAACAGTCAATTATAAAATCCTTATTTATTGAAACCTTGTATATTGGGTTTGGCGGGAGCGACTAAAGATTCATATCTCAATCACTCTTTTCAACATCTGCATATAATTGCCAACAAGGAACAAAAACGATCACAGTCTCTATTCGATGATTTAAATTTTCTGATGGCCTTAGGTATTTTTCAATGAAAGACTCCTAATAATTTTTTTTACTGTAAAACTTGTTTGCAGAATGCTTTTTAGTTTTTTGAGACATTGTACTGTTTACGTTATAAAATCTGCTCTGCTTTATCCATCTATAAAATGAATATTTTTTTAGGTGAAAAACCATATGCTTGTGACCAGTGCCCCAAACGCTATCACACTTCTAGTAACCTTTCCACTCACAAAAAGACGCACTTGGGTATCAAAGATCAAACTTGTTCCATGTGTGGAAAGTCGTTTGGGGATTCAAGGACACTGAAATGTCATTATCGGGTCCATACTGGAGAGAAACCATATGCATGCACCGTGTGCGGAAAGTGTTATTCACAGTCTGGCCAGCTGGCTGCTCATAGAAAAATTCATCAGCCACCAGTAGATAGATGAGAGTCGTTGAAGAAATGATGGCGACTTTCTGCTCATGAGAAATCAGAAATAGAATCGGAAAGATGACGGACTGATTTAATTGAAAATAATGAAGTGATGGAAATCAAAATCCAAGCTTTCACTAATAATTAGAAACGTAAAAACCTACAATACAAGTTCCAAAAAGTTCTTAAAAAATATTTCGAGAAAATTGAAGTTTTTTTATAATTACTATAATTCAAATCGTGTATTTCATCCAGTGACCACTAATGTATGGAACATGTTACAATTCGAAAAATCTGTCGTTGAAGGTACTACAAAATATTACAGGATTGTAAAAAACAGTTTAAACAGGAAACAAACAGGCTTTCATGTGTATATAGTGGACGAAAATTTTTAAACTTGATGTTCTCTGACTGATATAATACAATAGTCGTCGAGGTATTGGCTAGGGCAGTAGGTGTATTGTGCTGGATACCTCCCAATGAAATCATTCTTGTTTTGCGATAGGCTTGCATTTATATCCATTCGTTCATTACATTCTTTGAATTGTTATTACTTCGTGATTGTTTGGTGGAACCTTTTAAGTATTTGCTTGATACAATGAATTAGATGTTGGAAATGAATAAATGAAAATATATTTAATACTTTCACCCCTGTGTTTTATTTTACTTCATTTTTGAAACTGATTTGCTCAACAGTTTCAATAAAAAGTTCTTGACTATTTCAAAATAATTGATCTGACAAGGCTGTACAAACTGTATTTGAAAAAATAGATCAGTAAAATACTAAAAAATAGATAATTTCATGAAACTAAATTCCCGCTGACATAAACTAGTTCCAAAACCGAGTAATTCTCCACGAGTCACTCTAGACATGAAATAAAAATATTAAAATAATAATCTGAACAAATAAGTGTTTAAGTCGAAATTGGGACGTCTTCAATTTGACGTTCAATGGTTCCATTATACTCCAATCAATAGAGCATAAAATGTGTTTTTTTTAACAAAAATACTAGTAGGAAACCGACTATGCCATCACATGAAAGACAGTCCATAGTTATATTGTTATGTTTTGGTCTTGCAAGTGCATATTTATTTCTTATAAACAGTTAAATACAAAAATAGTTATTTTTGTATCTAGTGCGCGAAATGCTACTTTGGTGATCGAGAACTGATTTTTTTTAACGAGGCGCAGCCGAGTTAAAAAAAATAGTCGAGATTACCAAAGTATTTCGCGCATGAGATGCAAACAAAATTTTTTCTACATACGTCAAAAATATTGTTCTAAAATAAGTAATAACTATGAAAAATAGTATTGAACTGGCTTAAATAATTTTTCCAAATCAAGTAATTACTGTAACTATGGAAATAAAATGGCATTTGTTGACAATTATTTCAAAGTGACAGTTCTTGATAATTATTTTGGAGTGACTTTTTATTCGCGTCAATTTCGTGCGTGATATTTATTATTGTAAAAGAATGGAAATTTCGAGCGACGATGAACTAAGCAGTACCCCACCTAAACTTGATAGATGCGGCCAATTCCGTAATTTCCAACCTTTTACCGGAGAAATCGAGGCGGCAGTATGAAAATGCATGTCAGCAATTTAAAGAGTGGTGTGAAGCAAATAAAGCCAGAACAATATCTCTCACAATTTGAAAGCCTTAATTATTGTTCTACATTAATAAATAAACGATTTCTTGTTTTTTGCTTGATTGAGGAGTTGAGGACCATATAGGTTAGAATATGAAAATCCCATATAGTTTACATGCAGTGTGCGAAATATATTTCGCACATTACTTCGCGCACGGTGTCATGGTAACGAATGAAAATGAAAAAAAGTGCCACTTCGCATACTGTTGTCAATGCGCGAACTAAGATGTCTGCGAACCTTGTCATTTTTTGACGTTTGCAGAAAAAGGTTTTTTTAATGTTTTGTTTATGAAATGAATACTTAAACAGCAATCTGGTTGCTCCGATGAGAAAAATTGTGAAGAATTGAAATACGAACAACGTTTTTTACGACCTGATCGGAACATTAGTGAAGGAGAAACACCGAAAAATGTTGCGATTTTTTTAAAATTCCTAACTCCGCCATTTTTCAGGTTCAAGAGTTGGCCCTTCTAATGAAAGTATTGAATCATGTATGTGTACTTTGTGTGTACACAAAACAGGCGCTGTCGAACCATTAGTTTTGGCACAATTGCAATTTGAATTGTTTTTTGCTGCGTGCCTGGATGCTTTAGTGATTGTCCGGTTTCAATTTCTGAAACAGATTTGCAAAAGAAGTTCAAATTTCAGTTGTGCCAAAACTAACGGTTGGACAGCGCCTGTTTTATGCACACATAAAATACACATGATTCAATCGTAGTTTATCCCTATACAATGTGTTTGGGAATTGACTGCTCATTTGTAAATCCAGATAAATGGATTATTGTGATCATTTACTTTGTTAAAATATTTGCGCGCTCCACTGATCATTAAGGGACCAATTGCCTTCCACTACGGTATGAAATGCCTGTGACAGGAAAAAGTGGTATAAAAAAGGCCGTTCCAAAAAACGCTGTACTTGTGAAACAATGAAATGAAATGAAATGAATATACGCCGTTTTGAAGAGATCGAGTGATTTCGCTTCCTAAATGTTGTAAATAGTTTTCATAGAAATATATCGTGTGTGACTATCAACCGCAAGAACGAAGAACTTTCTCCACGTTGACTGAGCTCGAAGAAAGGTACCTTTCCAACGCCAACGCAGCAACAACTTCACGAACTTCAAAAGTATATGTTATGTCACAAAAGGATCAACCAAGTAAGTTCTCTTAATGATCTCGAATAATTATACTTTCTCCCCACACCATATACCAATTTGCTTTTGTCCGCTAATTAATTTATATTTTCTAAAATACCGTCCATTTATCTCGAAACCAGATTTCTGAGTTTTCGATTCGCTAACATTGGTCCTTCGAAGCCAGGATATTGCAAAATATTCCATTCAAAATTAACAGAAGCAAGTCAATTCAACATTTCAAGCTTTTTTTATTTATTTTTAGTTCTCTCTATCTTTCATCACTCATACATTCATCGCAGCCGCAGTATAGCAATCACAGAAAATAATCATTAATAGACAGTAGAATTTCAGAATTTATTCAAAATTTGAACTGGTATTTGCTCCAAATTATCGTTCTAAGTCTAAGTCTAAGTCGTACAATTCAAGGTATTTCAAGTAGCCATTTTCAATATTTTGTGTCGTTCGTCGGTAAAAAGAGAAGGAGACAGGAGGAACAGGAGGAAGTGGAACAAGCTGCGCGGTCATCAAATATAGGCGCACTACCGTTTCCCCACATACGAATACGATTCAACAGGTGTTCGGATTCAAAATTAGTTCCAGTTTATCTGTTTTACTGCAAAAAAAGTAAACAAGCGCTATATTGTTACCAAACTAATTTTGTCGAAATGGATAAACTTAAAAAATACAAAACTTATCGAAACACGGCAATAAGTGACATGTCCATTCTGAATAATTTAGCAGAAAAATCAAAAAAAGACAAAACGATGCATACATTGTTTAAGGTTAGGAGCGCTGATATACAAGGCATTCATGATGAATTCAATAAACAGCATAATAATATAGTAGCTGCCTTATTGACCGATCCAAATTCGGGGTTGGATGGGGAAAATGTTATCCGCGAAGGTTTTTTAGCCGAATACTACGCTGTAAAAACGGTATATGCAGAATTATTTGATAATGTGAATAATCCAGGTACATCAATTCACAATAGTACAATGAGTTTTTCATCACCCAACCCTAATGTGCGCCTTCCCAAAATGGAACTTATGAAATTTAATGGAGATTTCAAAACTTTTGCTACGTTTATTGATCAGTTTGATGCCTTAGTGCATAAAAATACTAGTTTGAATAACATAGAGAAATTCAATTACCTAATATCATCTCTACAGGGACCACCGCTCTCTCTTGTACGAACGGTGCCCCTCACTGCATTAAATTATAAACAAGCCTACGATTCCCTCGTTTC
This sequence comes from Chrysolina oricalcia, assembly GCA_944452925.2. NCBI lineage: Eukaryota > Metazoa > Arthropoda > Insecta > Coleoptera > Chrysomelidae > Chrysolina > Chrysolina oricalcia. Next base: position 23,925,978 of record OX101808.2, read on the forward strand.
TCGCTATTCTAGTATTCGTCTTCGGGCGCAGAGTCATTGGGCAGAAATCGAGAATACTTCTAAAATAAATGCTGACACGCCCGGTGCTCTTAGAAAATTATTGGACACATTTTCCGAAAATTTAGCTGCATTGAAAATTTTAAATTTTCCTGTGGATGAATGGGACTTCATACTGGTGATGACCCTTCTCAAAAAGGTTGGATAACAACACTGTTACTCGCTTTGAAACCGAACACCGCTCTACCGAGGTTCCTAAATATCAAAAACTCATAGAATTCTTAAATAGTCATTGTGTAATATTAGATACTCTTGCATCGCCACATATCACTCAAATTAAAAAGTTTATTCCGAATAAACCCCCACCGGTTTCTCATCGCTCGACTTCGCTACATGTAAACCAATCTCCCGCTTCAAATTGTATTTTTTGTAAAGAAAATCACTCGTTATACTCATGTCCCGCTTTCGCAATAAAATCACCCACAGAACGATACAATTTCTGTAAGGGGCTGCATTTATGTTTCAACTGCCTCAGCAGTTCTCATGACTTGAAATCTTGTCGATCCGTTTACCGATGCAAGAAATGCAATTCTAAATATCACCACACTTTACTTCATACCGAAAGAAAAAATTATTCTCAACCGGGAGGGGATACAACGAATCAGCCGCCTAACATTGTTAATCCACAAGCTTCTAGTTCGGCAAATTCTATAACTAATTATAATAATTCAACTAACTCTAATCAAAATCAATCTACGTTTGCCGGAGCTGGAATGATTTCGCGCCAAGATGATGTGTTATTATTAGCCACAGCCGTGGTGGATGTGTGTGACTGTCAGGGAAATTTTCAATCTTTGCGAGGCCTTCTCGATTCGGGCAGCATGACATCGTTCATTAGTCAGAGGGCATACAACAAATTGGGATTGAAAAAATCTGAATTTTCAATTGATGTTAGTGGAGTTGGATCTATGCGTTCGCGTATTAATGATGGAATTGTATCTCTTTCGGTGAAACCTACGGGAAAAGAATCTCCGTTACTATACACTGATGCTGTCATCATGAAAAAACTTTGTGATAATTTGCCTTCTTGTCCAATTTCTCACAAAACTTGGTCGCATATTAAGGGATTGAAATTAGCCGATCCTTTCTTTTATAGTCCAGGGGCTATAGATATTTTATTAGGGGTTGATATATTTTCCCAAATAATTATAGATGGGTGTATATCTAGATATGCACACGAACCTGTAGCGATTAATACAGTTTTGGGATACATTATAATGGGAAAAATTAATGTCTCAAGTCCCGCGCAGCAATTATCATTATATTGCAATACTTCAATGTCTTCACTTGATAATATAGTACAAAAATTTTGGGAAATTGAAAATGTACCATCGGTATCTGATTCAAGTCCCGAAGAGGAATTGTGTGAGAAGTTATTCGTTGAAACCGTCTCTCGCAATGAGAATGGTCGCTATATTGTCACACTCCCGTTCAGAGAGCCTAATCCCACATTTGAGGGAATGAGAGATTTTGCTAGTGCCCGGTTTTACTCGCTTGAACGACGTCTTTTGAAACAACCCGATTTATATGAACAGTATTGTAAATTTATGCGAGATTATCTGGATTCAGGACATATGGAATTGGTGAGAAGTGATGAAATACCTCCTGAATCGTGCTATTTGCCACATCACGGCGTACTAAAACCAGAAAGCTCCTCTACTAAATTAAGAGTTGTATTTAATGCTTCTGCGAAAATGTCAAATAAAAAGTCGCTCAACGAATGTTTGATGACAGGTCCGAAACTGCAACAAGACATCTCAAATATTCTGCTAAATTTTAGATTATATCCTTACGTGCTATGCACAGATATCCGCCAAATGTACAGGATGATTCTAATTGAACCCGCTCAATGTGATTATCAGCGAATTCTTTGGAGATTTTCCCCTTTGGAAAAACTTCAAGATTACAAACTCCGAACCATTTCGTTTGGCTTTGGCCCAGCTCCATTTTTAGCATTGAGGGTATTAATGAAATTAGCTGATGATGAAGGAGAGCATTTTCCGCTAGCTGCGCATGCAATCCGCAATTTTTCATATATCGATGATTTTGTTTTGAGTGTCCCTTCCCTCGAACGCGCAGTATTAATTCGAGATGAGCTAATTTCGATAATGAAAAAAGGCTGTTTTGAACTACGAAAATTCTCCAGCAATGAACCCGCTATTTTAAAGGATTTACCCGAATCTTATTTATCCAAAATTCCTCTTTCGTTTTCGTCACATCTAGGTGATGATTCACCATTAAAAATTTTAGGATTGCAATGGAATCCTACCCAAGATTATTTCTCGTTTTCTGTGAAAACCGCGGAGACCTCAAATTGTACAAAAAGGGTTATGTTATCTGAACTGGCTCGAGTGTACGATCCGCTAGGATTTATTTCTCCCGTCACGTTTTTCAATAAATATTTGATTCAACGTTTGTGGACGTCGGGGGCGGGATGGGATGACACTCCCAGTAATGATATAGTTCGAATATGGCAACAATACAAATCTGAACTGCCACTTCTCTCCGATTTAAAAATTTTACGTTTGGTTATTCCGCCAAACGTTTCGACCCTCGAGTTGCATTGTTTTTGCGATGCAAGCGAAAAAGGGTACGCTTGTGTCATATACCTCCGAGCTATTGATGAGTCGCGTCAAATCTCTACTCGTTTTTTATGTGCCAAATCAAAAGTAGCATCCCTAAAGAAAGTTACCATTCCGCGGTTGGAATTATGTGCCGCCGTCCTTGGTACACGTTTGCTTTGCACTGTTGTGAAAGGTATCAAAGAAATCAAATTTAACAACATTTTTTTCTGGTCCGATTCGCAAATATCCTTACATTGGATAAAAGGACATTCTCATAGATGGAAAACTTTTGTTGCGCACAGAGTCGCTTATATTCAAAACAACTCCTCGACTGAGTCATGGTTTTATGTGGAAGGCTCCAATAATCCTGCAGACTTAGCGTCGAGGGGGCTGTTGCCATCAGCAATTAACTCAAATAATTTATGGTGGGAAGGTCCAACCTTTCTACGTGAACAGGAATTACCCTTCACTTACTCGCATTACAATTTTACGTTTCCTGTGGAAGAAGAAAGAAAACTTGCGTTGTTCACTTCGCAACCAGCAACCAATTTTTTGAATGAGTTGCTCAACGAGTATTCATCATTTAGAACGTTGCAACGGATTATTTCGTACATTTTACGTTTCATTTTCAATACAAAGAATCCCGATAAAAAACGATTTGGTGCTTTACTCGTTTCCGAATTGTACTCTGCCACTATATATTTAGTTAAATTTACACAACAAACATACTTTGCGAATGAATTAGAGAGTCCACCATATTCGCTTCCTTTTCGAAGACTGGATGCTTTTTTGGACGATGAAGGAATACTGAGAGTTGGTGGACGTATAAAACACTCTACCCTGCCATATAATTCCAAACATCCAATGATTTTACCTCGCAATAGTCGTTTGACTACACTACTAATTGAATATTATCACCATAAATATTTTCATACTGGTTTTCGCACCACGCAATTTTTATTATCTCAAACATTTTGGATACTATCACCAAAAAGAGCAATAAATTCTGTGTTATCCAAATGCATTCGCTGTTGGAAAGTACACCCAAAAACTTTTCAGCCACCTATGGCATCTTTACCGTCTCCTCGCGTTAATTTAATTAAACCATTTTTGCATTCAGGTGTTGATTTTGGCGGCCCATTTTTCATCACTTTTAACCGCCATCGCGGAGTAAAGACCTGCAAAGCATATTTGTGTCTTTTCGTTTGTCTAGCAACCAAAGCTATTCATTTAGAGTTGGCTAGTGATCTTTCTTCTGAAGTTTTTCTATCTGCTCTTCAGCGTTTTATAGCTCGTCGGGGACGAATTAATGCTTTATATTGTGATAATGCAACCAACTTTGTAGGGGCACACAGAGAACTAAATTTAATTAAAGATGCAGCGCAACAAGAGATGATAGATTTCAAATTTTCCCCTCCCTCAGGACCGCATTTTAATGGATTAGCAGAAGCAGGAGTTAAATCTGTCAAGAGTCATCTTGTAAAGGTTATAGGCGATCAAATTTTAACGTATGAAGAATTCTACACACTTCTTACCCTAATTGAATCAATTTTAAATTCTCGCCCGTTAACGCCTCTCACTTCTGACATTGAAGATATAAATGCTTTAACTCCAGGGCATTTCCTCACTACGGAACCGATTTCCGCTCTGCCTGTACCTGATATGACGTCTATTCCTCTCAATCGTGTATCACGATGGCAACTAATACAAAAATTAAATTACGTGCTGTGGAGGCGATTTCAACGTGAGTATCTTCACACATTGCAACAAAGGGGAAAATGGCTTGAGTCGACCTCCAATCCTGCTATAGGATCATTGGTATTAATCAAAGACGACCATGCTCCTCCATGTAAATGGACGCTCGCTCGAATTGTGTCGCTTCATGCTGGTGATGACAGTGTCGCTCGCGTCGCGACGGTCAAAACCGCTACGGGAAACCTGAAAAGACCGTTAGTGAAGCTCGCACCACTTCCTATCTCCTAACGCTATTTACAAGGAATTTATGTACTTACGTGTCGTCCTTCAATGTTTGTTATAGTTTGGAGTAAGTTACATTTTTTTTACGTTCTGGGAATCTAGATAAAATTTACTAATTTTTCTTTTAATTATTCTGGGTAAATGAAAAAAAAAAAAAATCTTAAACACATTTTTTGGCCGGGGCAGAATGTTTGGGAATTGACTGCTCATTTGTAAATCCAGATAAATGGATTATTGTGATCATTTACTTTGTTAAAATATTTGCGCGCTCCACTGATCATTAAGGGACCAATTGCCTTCCACTACGGTATGAAATGCCTGTGACAGGAAAAAGTGGTATAAAAAAGGGCGTTCCAAGAAACGCTGTACTTGTGAAACAATGAAATGAAATGAATATACGCCGTTTTGAAGAGATCGAGTGATTTCGCTTCCTAAATGTTGTAAATAGTTTTCATAGAAATATATCGTGTGTGACTATCAACCGCAAGAACGAAGAACTTTCTCCACGTTGACTGAGCTCGAAGAAAGGTACCTTTCCAACGCCAACGCCGCAACAACTTCACGAACTTCAAAAGTATATGTTATGTCACAAAAGGATCAACCAAGTAAGTTCTCTTAATGATCTCGAATAATTATACTTTCTCCCCACACCATATACCAATTTGCTTTTGTCCGCTAATTAATTTATATTTTCTAAAATACCGTCCATTTATCTCGAAACCAGATTTCTGAGTTTTCGATTCGCTAACACAATGATCCAATACTTTCACGACAAGGACCAACCCTAAAACTTGAAAAATGGCGGCGCGGCCTTATGAATTTTTCAAATACCATTTTTTCCCCAAACACTAGCACTTCTTGTGGTTGCTTCCGGGATATCGAGTAATTTTGACAGTTTTAGGCAAATATTCCAGCCTTCAAGAGCCCTCTAACAGTACTAGGGTCACTGAATCTATTAGGCCGTGCCGTCCTTACGGGTATGGCCAATGGGCGTGGTCCAATACTTGAAATAGTTCCAGTATTCAAATAACCCACAAAATCACCAATTAGAGAGCAAGTTTTGTGGGTTATTTGAACACTGGATCTATTTCAAGTACTAGACCTCGCCCATTGGCCATACCCGTAAGGACGGCACGACCTTCTAGATTCAGTGACCCTAAACAGTACAGCCTTCAAGAGCCCTCTAGCAGTAAAAGCTTGAACTGTGTTACTTAGCTTCTCGGAAGGTTATGTGTGTGCAATCAAAAATATTTCAGAGCGGGGACACATGCCAATTCTATATTATGGTAGAAATGAAGCAACATCCCAAAATATGAAAACTAAGTAAAGACAAAAATGAGAAAACGGGTTCTTGGATCAAACTGTACCAGGGGCGGATAGAACGTCCCTAGGGGCGGATAGCCCCCCCCCCCCTGCATCTGCCAGTGAGGTGAACAAAAAAGTACTAGAAGATTTCAAAGGAATAACAAAAAAGTGAATGGATCATATAGATAAGTGAATAAAAACACATGTTTTTATTGTGGAAAAAGTCTTCTAAAGTAATTATAAAAATCTCTGAGCTGTGGCTAGGAACAAAATTAACAAATATCAATTTTTTTTTCTTTGGTGTTTTGGCATCGACTGCTATGGTCATTAGCCACGTGTTCTGGATAGGCCTTGTTACTAACTCCATGCGCCACCTCAGGAGCAGCACTGTTAATTTGAACGCAACAGTGAATCGTGCAGGACTCACCCCAGTCCAGCCACGAGATTTTATTAAACAAATGTCAATTTTCACCATTTTTGTTTCATTTAATCTGACCAATAATGTTCTCAGTATTTCTTTATCCCACAATTTTTGAATCGGAGAGCCCAATGTCAGACGAATTAAGGAAACAATTCTATGGAAAACAACCACTTTTTGGTGATAGTTCTTGATCCGAGCCACATAACACTGTAACCCGTTTTTTCTCTTCTTAACAAAGTAAGGAAGTAAATATATCGTGAAACTGTCCCAAAAATGCCCGTATATAGTGCGACTTTTTTCAGCCCTCCCCCCCACTAACTTTTGAACGGTTTGACGTCCAAACATGGAACAAAAACCGTTTTCAATGGGATCACCATCACTACTTTTGTTTTAATATTTTGTTATGGTATTAAACTTATAAGTATTATACGGAATTGTGTGGAGTTTAATGACAAAAATTATGTATCCATAAACTTTTTATTCTTTGGACTGATCCAATAGATTGTTTTTTAGAACTAAAAATTCTGTAGTTTTTTTCAGAGTATTCCTAGAAACAAGGCTGGTCAATGAGACCATGAAAAAAAATTGTAATTCATTTCAGAAAAATTCTGTAATTTTCAGAAGCAGATATCTTATGACCCATACAATACATACCCTGGCTTGACATTTTACCGAACGGAAAAAATATTTATGATGAACAGAAACAATTTGTGTATATTATAGTTACTTTTATTTTAGAACATTCATGCTTTAAAGTATGATTCTTAAAGAAAAACTAATATCAATTTATCACAACAGGTAAAGTCTTATTGATAATTCTAACTTATTCAGTTTTTGAAGAAGGTAGGTGAGATTCCTAAAAGTGTATAGGATATTGATATTGTGAGAATGTTGATAGGGATCAGTGTTTAGTGTCTGATTCTATGGGTATTACACCCATTCTCTTCAATATTCTAACAAATGCATACACAATACACATGAACAATATTAGAGAGCAACTTTATTGAGCATTAGCCAATATAATATCTTCAATACTTCCAAGACCTGACTTACAAAAAAAATGTTCTGGAGAGATTCCATTATTTTAGTTGCAAATTTGTTCTATACTTAAATCTTGACTAGAATATTGAATTCACATATCAAACCAAATGAAGGTAAATTTTTCATATAATGATAGTACAGAGCTTTAATTTTCCAGTATCCCACGTGATTATAAAGTTATTCAACCAAATTTGCACGGGTGGTAGCACTGAAGCTCACCTCAGTACCATGTCATGGTACAGAAATATTCAAGACGTACTTTTATTAAACGACGCCAATCAATGCTGAACCTAAGAACAGCAAGATAAAATCATCCGATGATGTGTGGGATGAAATGAAAGCACAGTATTATACTTTGGTCAAAATAATATCAGTATCAAGCAACATCCAAACATTTAATAATATGAGGGAGATCAAATAAAAATATGATGAAACAATCTGTCGTTTTCTGAAAACTTTTGTTTGACCAATACAAATATTTTCAAGAATTATTTAAATTTGGAAACTCTACAAATAATTTGTTAAATGTTTTAGCTGGACTTATAATTTAAAACCGAGACAAATGAAAAAACATTTCTAAATTCTTTTTCCTTAAGGACTAATCCTTGTGATGTTTGCCACAGTAATACAATAAGTAAAAGCAACGAAGTGTATAAAAAGTCTGTATGTTGCAACAATATAGAAAAGCTTATCTTGAAAATTGGTGTTATATTGTGCCACTGGGCAAAAGCAATGATAAAGATCAACTATTGAAAATATTATCATCTTTCTGAAAATATTAGGAATTTAAACATATTTCAACAAAATTCTTTACTGAATCAAATAATTTTTCAACTTTCACTGAAACATTTTTGTTTTTAAAAATTCATCAGAAATCTGCCAATTCAACTCGTAAAATTTTCGGAAGGAACAGTTGTTGTGGAGATTGAAAAATGTATTCCCTAATAAACGAGGCCTTATATGAACCATGAAAAAAAAATTGTATAGTTGCTTCCTCAGATTGAGTGAAAATACAGTAGTTTTGTTTATATCAAAATTCTACCATCATTATGACTCCACTGCATCTCTGATCTGATTTTACATGTACTGTCTGTCCTCTACTCTTGCGACAATTTCAATGGCTATTGAAATAAAAATTAATCAAAACAGATTTTTCATATTTGTACCAAGTACTAGTTTTTTAGATGACATCAAACATCTGCTTTGGTTACCAGTAAACATCTACGATCCTCCTAACTCATCTAATTGACAGCGATACCAATATTCAACCTGTGCATATCTTTAAGAGGTGGTAGAGGCCTAGAGGGCCAATGATTTACAGATTTCAGCACAACACTTTGATTCTGAATCAGTTCAAACTCGGAAACGTAGGGGTAAATTTTTTGCTCTATCCATTCTGAGATTGTATAGTTATCAAAAATTTCCGTCATAGAATCTACAGCAGACCTAGCCAGAGAAACCATACCGTGATACATTCTGGGCAGATCGATAGTGAGTTCATCAACTCTAAGGGGTAAACTGTAATTGTGGCGAATATTGTACGATGTCATCCACCCCTTTTTTCTTCTTGTCATATCTAGCAGTTCTTTTATTTCCGCCTCGAGATTGTGAAGCCTATTAGTCAACCTGAACACTGCGTTTCCTGGAAACATGCATCTATTCAACTTTTCCCACATGAACGGATCCGATTCCAGCATAATGAAGGGGGACGTGTCTGAATTTTGGTCAGGGCAACTGAGCGACAACAAGAGTTTGTCTTTTAAAGAAGAGGAGAAGTATCCATGGGTGAGGGCTATCAAACTTAGAGCTAACGACGGTATGGAAGCTGGGAGTAGCTCACAGAGCACAGCAAAGTGATCGTAGCGCTGCCATCCTGTGATGGCTATTCCCGTAAGGCCTCGTTTGAAGGACAATGACTGTGTCGCCATGGTGTCAAGCCATCTGAGATTGTTCTCAAGATGCCTTCTGGCGTTCGGAATGTATAAAGTTTCACCGAATGCCCCTTTAAACGCTGAAGCTGTCCAAGCAGTTTTGAAAACGGCGGCATATTTTTCCCAAACAGATGGCTGTACAAAACGGTAGATATCCTCGGCGTACACCCATATCATTGGCTCAACTGAATTGCCAAGGTTGACGTCGAGCATTGACTGTTGGGATATGTGGCGCAACATGTCGTCCCAAACTATCACTTGGACATTGGGAAATTTCGAATGGACCAGGTCTGCGACATTTTTAACGTGTTTCAAGAACAAGTTCTCGTGTACTTCTAGGCGGCAAATGTCACATTCTCCCATTTGGAACACTTCATCACAGCCAATGTGTAGGTACTTTGTTGTAGGGTGTAAGGCCATCACCTGAAATTAGAAACGAAACGATTTCAGTTGAGGTGGAAAGAGCATGTCATTTTCTATATCTTTGTTCAATTTTACAGTGACACCATTCCTTGTTTTCGAGATAAACGCCTTGAAAATGACAAAATCAGTATAAAAGCAGGATTTTTTATAACTTTCGACTTTCGCTCCGGATTTTTAAGATTTTCACTATCATAGATGGGAAGATTATATAAATTTCCATATTTCTGTTAAACTCTACGGTGGCACCTTTCCGTGTTCTCGAGATAGACGCTTCAAAAATGACAAAAACAGCAAAAGAACTGGATTTTAAATACTTTTCGTGTTTCCCCCGGATTTTTTTAAATTTTCACTATCGTTGATGGAAAGAGTATAAGTATAATTTTCCATTACGGTGGCACCATTCCTTGTTCTCGAAATAAACGCCTTCAAAATAACAAAAACAGAGTAAAAATTTTTATTACTTTTCGACTTTCGCCCCGGATTTTTAAGATTTTTACTATCATAGATGGAGAGATTATATAATTTTCCATATTTCTGTTGAATTGAAAATGACAAAAACAGCAAAAGAACTGGATTTTAATTACTTTTCGAGTTTCCCCCGGATTTTTCAAATTTTCATGATCATAGATGGAAACAGTAGGTATATCATTTTCCATATCACTGTCAAATTTCACCTAGGCTCCTAGGCATTAGTCATTGATCTCGAGATATGAGTTTTGATATGATAAAAATAATTTTTCGGTATTTTCCTCAGTTAACGACTTTTCGTTCGGATTTTAAAGTTTCTCGATCACAATTTGAAAGATCTCAGGATTTTCCAATATCTGGTTGAATTAATTCCAAGATGGGTTCTTTCCTTCTGATTTCGAGATTATGTGTTACTTCCATGTAGACTCATTAATGATTTCCGAATTTTCTTGGTTCATACATACATTTTCAATTTATTCAATACATAGTCATGGTGGCTTTCATTATATCATGTTCATTTCATACTATATTTGTGAGTTTCCTCACCCCAAGAACCACAAAAAAAAACATTGAATAGCATGAAATCCGCCCTATCAAATCGTTGCTAGTTGCTGAAGAAACGTTGCTGACAAATTCGTTGCTAACTTCACGCACATTAACAACGCCAAGTTCTCAGATAAAATATTATGTCAATTATTACCTACCTACTTGATTAGATAGATGTAAGTAAAAAAATACAAGGAAATCCTGATCTAAAATTCGTTTCCTTCATCATTTTTTGAACACAGAGAATGCAGGTGTAAAAGAAATAGAGTCTACCTGCTATAAGTAGTATAGATTTATGCAATAAAAAATTCCATATTTATGCAAAAATTATTCCTTTATCTTAATTGACTAAAATAGTTTAGAATTAGGCCATTTTCATTATCGGGAAGGGATTTACATAAGCTGTTCTTGTGAATAGCAATACTCTCATAACAATCTAATTTCCGGTAATCATCAAGTGGTTTTACTAATTTTAAATTTTGAATGTTAATTTTATGGTGTGTTTCTAATGATAATCTACCTTTTTTATTATTATACCAATTATTATTCCACTATGAAATGGTGATCACTGAAGTCATTTGTATTAATCAAAGCCTATGAGTATTTGTTAGATCAACCACAATGTTTATTGACACTAATATTTTCCTTCATTTCATAAAACAGCGCAGTTTAAGGTTTGTGGTATTGATGTTTTCAAAAATTAATAATCTTTCATTTGTTGTTTTGAACTGTCAAGTTCTATTATAATATTAAACAATGACCATCAGAATTTTTATTTGTTTTGATTTAAGCTTCTCAGATTTTTCAATTTTTTGTGTGCACCATCTACAATTTGATTATGTCCTTTTGAAAATGAGGGATGTACTTAACAAATGTTAAAAAATGCAGTCACATTAATTCCTGAAATACAGTCATTTTTCATAAACAAAAAGATATAATCCAAGTTAGGATGTTGCATGCTGTTTCAAGAATTGCAGACACTTCAATGAAAATCAATTTGTAGTGAATTAATTTATCTATATGTATTTCTCACCAAAACTATGAAATATGAAAATATTTTTTCAGCTATTCAAAAAATGTGACAGTGCCAAGAGACACTGAAACCTGAAGAATGTTCAAAGTAATACAGATGTGAGATTCTCGTGTCATAGGATTGGGCAACATTTAAAAAAAGAGATTATTTAATAATTCTTTGAACACACCTGATCAATCATTTCTCCGACAAAGTCCAGAGAGCTTTTTCTACTTGGGCAAAGAGCTTGGGGGCTGCCAGCAACTTCTCTTAAATGAGAAAAATCTGTATGTTTCAAAGCAAATTCAACATGTCCAAAGGTTTGGATGAGAGGGATTACTTCAAGTTTTGAGCTGTCCGCCATGCTTAAAATTTCTTTGATGTTGGCTACAGTATAGGCATTACCTGCTGATATATTTTTCAGTGGCCCATTGAATGGGAACATGTCTTCATATTCTGAAATGAACGAAACTCGTATTACTTCTATTATTTCTTGAAAAAAGGAGTGTGGGTAAGTGGCATTACCTAACAGAATGCCTGTGGCTCCTAGTGTTTTTATAAGAGGAAACAGCTTTCTCAAGTATGACAAGACAGGTGGGGCTCCTTTCAAATCCAAATGGACTATCCTTTTCCTAGGAACATAGGGATTTTTTGAGTCCAAATTCACATAGGGGATCCCAAGTTGCTGTTCCATTTCCAGACTTTCAAATTGTTTATCTGATTTATCTTCGATTGAGTTTTTCAGGGGTTTCAGTGATTTTACTGAGTCATCATTATCTAATCCTGTCATTGAATCAAATCTCTGTTTATTAATTTTATTTATAGTTTCTATGAATCTAACGTTTTTTACACTTTTCATCAAAGCTGCTCCAACAACTTCAGCATCTCTTTCTTCCTCAATGGGGGCGCTAATTCTGTTATCTTCTAATCTTGAGAATTGTAATCCAAATATTATCAATATCAACAGCCCAGAGGCGACTAAGATTGTAGTTTTTTTCCTCCATGCTGTGAAACCTACTCTCTGCATATAATTATTCATGGTTTACTTATACAACTAGTGTAGTCAGTAGATATTTTAATTACTCATTTTGGCGGCACAGTTCCCATCATAGGTATTTCTTGCAGAAGGGTAGCAAATATTCATGCATTAAAGGATATTTGAATTTATGTATTTCTTCTATTCACTTCTGCATTCTTTCGCATTTTTCATTTTATATGATATATGTATTTAGCTGAATGAGATGGCTGGGAATTTTATTCCCAGTGATGAAGGATATCATTCCTTTACAGTAGGTAGGTAGGTACACCTATATTATTTTTGGAAATACTTTTCGTTAAACTCTCAGAAACTTCAACAAATCACCTTCTAGAAAGTAAATACTTTGATGAAAAAAAACTCTGTTGATGCATTTGAATTATTCACCTTTTTAATAAAAACTGAAAACAAACAATACCGATAGAAAATGTCTCAGGATGAAGGCAACCCCAAACACAGGGAGACTATTTCTAAAATTTAACAAGGAGTGTTTAATCCCCAAAAGACAATGAGGACACTAGTAGAAAGATATGAAAGAACATTTGTGACGAAATGTGACGTAGTTGGACGTGTCATGGCCGCCGTTCTCTGACGGACTAGCTCACAGAACTCGTACTTATATCTTATATAAGTATGAGTGTTGTGACTAGTTCTTTGTTATATGAGAGTTACAGCTGACAGTTTTGTTGCTTGATTCTAGTTCGACTCTGTACTCATATCCAAGTACGTCACTATGACGCGTTGATGGTACAAGATTCTGATTGTCTAGAGCTTATTAAACCCTCCTTGTTAGTTTAGTCTCTTTGACCCCAACACACAACCCAGAACGCAGGCAACGCTGCAAACCGCAATCTACAGATTACAAAAACAAGTTCCACAAACGGCCGACGCCAACGCTCGTAACTATCTGAAATCAGAATCGAACACGACTGTCAATAGATGTCAGGAGTAAACTCCAAATCATTGCCTAATTCTTCTTTAAACAATGACCGAATCCAAGGATTAATATAATCGTTGGACCGAATCATTGTATATTGGCATTGTTTATAGATAAACAATGATATTGGCATTGTTCAAATAGAAGTAAGATAGCCAACCTTATGGGATTAATATTGGATTCAAATGGAGCGACATGTAGATGGCGATAGTGATCCCGCATCCAAGTCATGCATGTCATAACTTGATTGAAACAATGGTAAAGCATTGACATCGGGTTTTTTGAAGAACCCTGCATTAAAATGAGGTCAAATATTCATGTTTGTAACTAATCACGCTAGATGACACCGGCATTTGAAACCAATATCTTTTCCACAGGCATTGACCATCTTATGGTGGATTTATGCAGTAGTCATAAGTCATGAGTTTTAAGTCATAAGGAAGAATATTCGTCAATGATTGGTCGAACCATTTATTCCAACCAATCATTGACGAATATTCTTCCTTATGACTTAAAACGTATGACTTATGACTGCTGCATAAATCCACCATTACCTATACAATGCTATTATTTACTTCTGTATAAACAATGCTGTTAGACAATGACCAAATGCATGATTATCGAAAATTTCAGAAATTTTCAACTATTTATCGATTCTTCCATTGGTCAGCAAAAGTTCGTGAAAGGAACAATAGATGGCATCTAAATCATTTGTATCATGAAGGTTTGTAGAAAAAGAATCTCTATAAACAGATAATTTTGTGGTAATGAGATATAGGTACTTTTCGATTTTTCGAAGAATGCATCGTGAACATTTCTTTGAGGATTTTGGGTATTTGCCAGGAAAATTTCGGGGAATCTAACAATATTGGATTGGCAACACTGTTTTCGAAGAATGCATCGTGAACATTATTATTACCAACATACAGGGTATCCGATAAATGTTTTACTTATCAAAGTTTATGTTTTTCGAAAAAGTTAAATAGGTAAATTTTCGCCCGATTGATTTCCTTTGGAAAAGTGTTTTTCAAAAATATAGGGTTGTACCTAAGGGTTAAAAAGAAAATTTAATACCGGGTGGTTCTGACGTCATGGTGGGATTTATGTAACAAAATGGGTTAATGCACACCAAATATATCTATAAATCAATAATTTGTATTGAGAAAAATTGTCCATTAAATATCATCGAAGATGGTGTATTTTTATTCCCTATTCATAATTTTACTGAATGGTGCTTTTCCGATACAGGGGGCAACCGAAACTCGGCGAATCACTTTTTTCTCAGTTTTTTCACATGGAACACCCTGTAAATAAAAGACCAAACGAGAATAGTCCACACAATGATTTTTCAGTTGATGCAGTGTTTGCTTATCCATCGGAAATGTATGTAATTCTTAAGGAAAGTATGAGAAAGTCATAATAAAATCAAACATCAACGATTTTCTTATTCAATGCCAGACAAAATAGGTAACACTGAAACAATTTAGAAAAAGTCCAAATTCATAGCAGATGTTCAAACAGGGCCGTAACTATAGGGCGGGCACGAGAGGCTTTGGCCAGGGGCGCTAGCCAGCAGAGGGCTACGAGAGGAATACGAAGAGTGGCGCTAATATATTTTTTAAATTCGTATTTTCATATAACAACAGGAATTAAGTGGAACAAAATTGTCAGGCTAGCAGTATAGTTTGTGTAATTGATGACTTGTTTATTTTGTGGAAATTCATGATCATTTTAATGAAACGAAAGAAATACACTTTTGTCTTATTTCTACTAGTTTTTTATTTTCACGACCGGTTTCGGGATTTATCCCATTATCAAGTATAAAAACTAATTAATACAATTGAACTCTAAACCTAGTTGTATAGGGAGTTTGCAGGTAAACTGGATGGAGAGGTAATTAAATGAAATTAAATGAACAGGGGTGAAACAATTTAAATTCAATAACCTTCAGTATTGATTTTTTTTGCACAATCTTGCAGTGTGTCTGAATGCTCTAGTAATTGTCCGATTCCAATTTCTAAAACATACTTTGAAAGTAGAAGTACAGTACCACAAAACGTATATTCTCTTTTTGCTCTAAAATGCTGCAAAATGGGTGAAAAATGCTTGCAAATATGACTGAAAACGGCCGAGCTGGTGGAAGCGGTCGAGTGGTAGGAGTGAACGGGAGATGAGGGGAAGCGTATTATCACGTAACCCGTTCCTTAGAAGAATTCCCCTCATCTCCCAGACTCTCCTACCACTCAGTCGAAGGCTTTAGATAGGTCGAAGAAAAGTGTGGCTACAAATTTTCCTCTATCGACACCACTATAAATAGTTTCTAAGAAAGCTGCAGTAGCACTTTCCGTCGATCTCCCTGGGCAGAATCCATTTTGAAACTCGCTGATAATATTGTTTTTTACCAAAAAGGGGAATAATTTACTGTAAATACACCTTTCCATTACCTTACTCAAAACACTGGGATGGTCACAGGTCGATAATTTTCAGTATCAGGAGGATCACCTTTCATGAGTAACTGAATTATTTTTCCTATTTTCAAAAAGTCTGGAAACGTTTCCTCTTCAACAGATTTGTTTATAATGAATGCTAAAGGTTCAACGATACATTCGGATACAGATTTGATTATATTCGTGGATAGGCAATCCATTTCAGTGGAATTTTTGTTTTTGAGATCAGCAATAACATTGAAGACTTCAGAAGGGGAAACAGGGTGAAAGTAAAAGCTATCCACGGTTGAAGTCAAGTCAGTGGTACCTGATGAAGTTTCCTCAAGGAAATGTTGTTTTAAATTGTTTGGAACTAAGGTTGCGTAATGGTTGGCAAAAGTATTCGCTATGATTGATTTATCACCAATTAAGTTATTTCCAATATACATTTCCTGTGGATATTCCTTATTGATTTTTTTTACCTGTTAGTTTGTTGACTGTTTTCCAGACTTGTTTTTGCTTATTTTGTATACTATCTGATTTATTTATTTTATTTTGATCGTATGTACGCTTACTGTAGGAGATAGATTCGCTTGAACACTGAATAATAAGAGACCAATTTGCAGTTTCTGTCAATAAAAACTTTATTGTTTTGGTTTCATGAACCAAGATTTCCACTGACTAGTAGCACTCAAATTCCTATAAATTATACAATTATACAAACAAATCAACATTTAAATGAGGGTAACTTACGATTGCCCCTAATATTCAAGCTATAATCTCGTAGCAAAATTCAGAATCCTTTTCAATAAATTATCAATTTTTGACTACTTCTTTCAAATTTCTGACGTTTTTCCGATATGATTTTACTGAGTGTTGATTTCTGAATTTTGCCTTGAGATGTACAAATTTGATAAAGAGCATATTGAATCATTTCAATGATCATTTCTAACACTCCCGCCCGGTACAGCACTCTCAGAACTGACTGCTGTACCATTTTTAGTTTTTTCCACTGATAATAAAGCTAGTTTGGCTACTGGTATTTCGAAAACACCATTTACTGTTTGTACTTTAGCTTTCCTCACTTTACCATCACACGACTTGGTCACATCTATTATCCTTCCTTTAGGCCAATTGCAGCGCGGTAGGTCCTTATCGCAGATAATGACTATATCTCCTATTTCTAGAGAACGTGCTGGTTCGTACCACTTCGAACGTAGCAAGAGCTCTGGAATATACTCGTTGACAAATCGCCGCCAGCATTTATTAGCAAACTGTTCTCGATACAGATAGCTGAATTTCAAAACCTTCTTGCCATCATCTAACTGTACCATAGGTTTGTCACCATTAGAAGAACCGATTATAAAATGCCTCGGATTCATCGGAATCCAATGGCAAATACGTTAACGGTCTAGAGTTAACTATATTTTCGGCAGCTATTAAACAACATCGAAATAGTGATTCTGTTGGTATTCTTGAAGGGCATCATACAAAGCAATTTTGATGGCTTTGATTAGACGCTCCCAGGATCCTCCCATGTGAGGTGACAAAGGTGGGTTGAAATGGAATGATAGTTCAGGATTCACGAACGAATTGGCAATAAGTTGAGGATCTAGTTTCTTCAACTCTTCTCGAAGAACACGTTCTGTTGCTATGAAGTTGGTTCCGCGATCACAATAAATATGTCGAGGTCGTCCTCTTCTATTCATGAAGTTTGTGAAACATAGAATACATTCATCGTGGTCTAATTTACATGCAATTTCCAGGTGAACAGCCCTCGTAGTCATGCACGTGAAAAGTGCTCCCCAACGTTTTTCGGTACGTCTTCCCACCATGACATTGATTGGACCGAAGTAGTCCACTCCAGTGTGGGTGAATGGAGTTGTGAATGTGGCTAGACGGTATTTAGGAAGCGGTGACATTTCAGGCACATTTGGAGAAAATAATTTGATTCTACAGATTTGGCAGTTCCTTCGAATCTTATTCAAAGTCCTTCGTAATTTAGGAACATAGTATTTCTGTCTGATTTCATTAACCACACTCTCGTGGTTACGATGTTGGAAGGCGAAGTGATAATTTTCGATTATCAGTAAGGTCAGATGACTTTCTCGTGGTAGGATGATTGGTCTCTTGGTCTCAATAGCAATACAATCAGCACCATCTATTCTTCCTCGAACACGAAGTATTTCATCGTCGTCCAAGTATGGAGATAATTTATAAATGCTGCTTCTGCGGCTCACAACAGTACAAGATGTGTCAGTCAATGTTTTAATTTCATCTGAACCATACGTATTAGACTGTTTTGTGCAAGCTTGAGTTCTTCAGAAGTTAAAATTCCCATGGACCTCTTTTTGTACTTAGTTTTTCTAAGTATAGTGATAAATTTATTCACATAGCCCATTATTCGTAATAATTTGGTGTATCGACTGAATCTTTCCATTTGAATGATAGGTTCACTCTTTATGTGAACATTCAGAGATTCTTCAACATAATCTTCAACTGACTCTTCTGTTGGCCATAGTTTTTCTTCTTCATAAAGAAATTCTGGTCCTTTAAACCACCGATCAGTTGATTTCAGTGATGGTTGTTTGGACCAATTGGTTGCTTCATCCGCGACATTGAACATAGCGCCAATTTGATACCAAGGAATTGTCTTGAATTTCAGCGACTCTGTAGGCGGCAAACTTTCTCAATTTCCTTGGGTCGTCTGATCGTATCCAATTCAGAACAATTTTGGAATCAGACCAGTAAATGGTGTCATGAATTGTGATTGACATATGTTGTCTAACATTTTTTGCAAATCTAGCACCTAATAATGCGCCATCTAGTTCCAGACGAGGTATGGTTTTGAGCTTGATAGGTGCTACATGTGTTTTTGCGCCATCTTCTCTGAAGATCCTAAGGTAGGCAGCTACTGCACTTGCATTCACGCTAGCATCCACGAATATATGGAGTTGTATATTAGAACCTTTCCAATTTGATAAATTTCCTAAGTAACATCTTGGTATTGATAGATTCTCTAAATCTGGAAGAAATTTCAGCCATGAGAGCCATTTGTCAAATTGTTCATTTGATATTGGTTTATCCCAATTGACTCCGCTTCTCCAGATATCTTGAAGAAGAATTTTTAAATACACCAGGAAATGGGCTAAAAGTCCTAACGGGTCATAAATGGACATCAATATTCGTAGTATCTCACGTTTGGTTGGTTTTATCTTGCCTTCTAGGACTTATTTGTTACCTTTATTGTATTTCAAGGAAAATATCAGACAGTCTGTAGTTAGATTCCACCACATGCCAAGAATCTTCTCTGTATTTTCTTCCGTTCCCATGATGATTTTCATCTCTTTGGGATTTTCTGTAGAATCATTCATTATTTGCATGAATTTCTTCGAATTCGAACGCCAATTTCTTATTTCGAAGTTGGCTTTAGAATGGATCAAAACGACTTGTTTAGCGATCTGGATGGCTTCTTCTTCGCTATCTGCGGTATCTAACAGATCATCTACATAATGGTTTTTGATTATAGATTCGACTGCTCTGGGATACAGTGAAGAAAATTGTCTTGCATTCGTGTTTTTGACATACTGGGCACAGCTTGGTGAGCATGTTGCTCCGAAAGTCATTACGGTCATGACATACGTCTCCATTGCATTCTGAGGATTACCATTTCGCCAGTAGAATCGTTGTGCGTGTTGATCTTCACTTCTGATTCCAACTCTAAGAAACATTTCCTTGATGTCTGCGCTGAATCCAACTCTCTTTTCTCGAAATCGAAAAAGTATGCCAAGCATGGAGGCAAGTTGATCATCGCCCTTCAGTAACATCGAGTTTAGAGATGTTCCTTGTACTCTGGCCGCTGCATCCCATACAATTCTAAATTTTCCAGGTTTGTTTGGATTCAATACAGGGAATATTGGAAGATACCAGACTCTTTCGAATTGATGAGAAAGTTCTTCAGAAGTCAGTTTTCTTATGTATCCCTTTTGGACGAAGTCTTCTATTTGTGAGTTAATCTTCACACCT
Organism: Chrysolina oricalcia; assembly: GCA_944452925.2. Classification (NCBI taxonomy): domain Eukaryota; kingdom Metazoa; phylum Arthropoda; class Insecta; order Coleoptera; family Chrysomelidae; genus Chrysolina; species Chrysolina oricalcia. The sequence continues at coordinate 23,946,148 of OX101808.2, forward strand.
AACTCTGGATTGCATTTTATCCGTCTCTCGATACACGCTAATCTATTTAGGGCCATATTGCGGCTATCAGGTAACTTCAGATCGTCGTATTTCCAGAGTAAACCAATGTTATACCGATTTCCATCGTGTGAAATTGTAGACTGCATAATATGCTCTGCTCTCCTGAGCTTCTTCGACGAAACATTCGATGCTTTCACTCCTAGACTCTCCAATGAAAAATATGTCTTAACTGCTTCATGAAGCTCTTGATTGCTCATCATAGTGTCAACACATTCACAAACATGGTAATTGTAGGTTGGTTCAGGAGTTTGCAGAGGTACTGATCGAAGTGCGAATACTGTCCACCCTAATCTAGATTTAGCTGCTATCGGTTGGCCGTCATCTCCTTCAACAACACGAAGTGGTAAGGCAAGTTTCCAATTGTCCAATCCAATGAGAATCCGAGGGTTCGCATTTTTATACGATTTGATTGGTAGGTTCTTCAGATACGAATACTCTGTAACTAGTTTGGATGCGTCAACAGTTTGTTGCGGGAGATTCAAGGAGTTGACCGTACGTGCTGAACGATAATCGAACTGCTTGGCACCTTGGAAGTCACCAATGATTGAGAAGATAACCTTCCGTGACTTTGTTTCCAGTCGCTGTTGGTCACCGGTCCACTTCAGACACAATGGTTCATAATCACCCTGTAACTCCAATTCTTCTGAAAGTTCTTCTTCCAGCATGGTAATTGATGAACCTTCATCCAAGAATGCACATGTTGCAACTTCTTTATTGCCGTTTTTCAATATAACTGGCAATATACGAAAACGAATGCCCTTTGGAGAGGATTGATGGTATACATTGACTGCCAAATCCATAGATTTGTTGGAGGATGTAGATAGAGCTATTGGTGCAGGTATCGGTACAGGTGCAGGTTCTACATCTTTGTGAAGAAGTGGGTGATGTTTTCGCTGCCATTGGTTTTTCTCACATTTTACCGGATACCTGCATGGGAACCGATGTCGTTTGAAACATAATCTGCACAACTTTAAATCTTTCAACATCTTCCATCTTTCTGGTAATGGATACTGTTGGAAAACTTTGCATTCTGCCACTGCCTTACAATCTCTGCTGCATACTTTGCATTTCGCTTGTTCACTTGTTGGATATGAATTTATACTAGATCCAGAATTATGAACGTTGAGATGTTCGTTCTTGTAATTCTGTTTTTTACCTCCAGTCGTCTCAGCTATTTTTAGGGTAGGTAGAGCAGTACACATATTTGTTGCCAGTTGGTACATCCATTCAGCAAATTCTTCTAAGCCAATAGATGAAGGCAGAGTTGAACGATATATAGCCCAATTAACCTTTATCTGCGACGGAAGCTTATCCACAAGTTCATGCATTAGCATTGGATTGCTGAGATATTCTGCCAGTTTAGCAGCTTGTAGAGAAACGCATAAATTTTTAACTGACAACGCAAACTCTACAAAAGATTCAAGTTTGTCCGCTTTTGGAGGTGGCTGGTGACGAATAGCATTGATATGTGCTTCCAAAATCTGATCTGGTCTACCAAAGAGCATTTTTAAAGTAAATATGATCTGTGGTACACATTCAGGTAGTATGAGAAAGCTGGATACTACGGTTTTAGCAGTTCCCTTGAGACTCTGCTGAAGTCATCAAGTTTTCGTAATTGTCGAACCCACATAACTGAGTAGACCTCTCATAACAGCTAATGAACAACGGCCAATCATATGAATTTCCAGTGAAAGTTGGTAGTTCTTTTGGTGTTGTTCGTCGCGCGACACACTGTTGTTGAGTCAACGTAGTTTGTCCCAAGGTATCGAAAGTCGGTAGGTTGACTGCTTGGATAGGTGTTCCTTCTTTTTGTTTCCTCTGCATCATCGAGTTTCCTTCTACAATCTTCCTACATTCTTTGATGGGGTCTCTACTTAATACTTCGTATGTTTCGACGCCATTTTCTATTTGCAATGACAGTAATCTATTTACCAACGGGTCAGATGTTTCCACTTCATCCTTATTCAAACATTGACTGTCATCAGATTCTTCGTCTAGGAGTTTTCGTGTTTGTTCAACTAATTCCCTTTCTTTTCTTAGAAGCTCTCTTTCTTCTTGAAGAATTTTCAGTTTCAACATGCGTCTACTGCTTGTTGTAGAACCGCTTTGCTTGCTCCTCGCGCTTTGTGGTTTAGTAACTGATCTGATCGCTCTCGAAGAGGCTGGTGGATTGAATTCTAATCGATTTTTAGACTGGTGTGATTTGGTAGATTGAATATCAGATTGCTGCTCTATTTGTTGATGGATGGCTTCACAAGATGGACACCTCCAATTTTCATCTGTAGCTACAGTTTCTGTTACATCAACACATTCAAAACAGTACCATCTTAAACATTTGGTACATTCGACCATTCGTTCCTCACGGTATGGTCTTTTGCATACTAAACAGTGGGTCTTTTTTGGTTCTTCCAACTCTTGATGGACCCATTTTTAGACCGAATCGAATTTGAGAATTTGTAGGAGATAGATTCGCTTGAACACTGAATAATAAGAGGCCAATTTGCAGTTTCTGTCAATAAAAACTTTACTGTTTTGGTTTCATGAACCAAGATTTCCACTGACTAGTAGCACTCAAATTATACAATTATACAAACAAATCAACATTTAAATGAGGGTAACTTACGATTGCCCCTAATATTCAAGCTATAATCTCGTAGCAAAATTCAGAATCCTTTTCAATAAATTATCAATTTTTGACTACTTCTTTCAAATTTCTGACGTTTTTCCGATATGATTTTACTGAGTGTTGATTTCTGAATTTTGCCTTGAGATGTACAAATTTGATAAAGAGCATATTGAATCATTTCAATGATCATTTCTAACACTTACATTCTTTAATATTTTGCCTATGCTGTTTTTTCATCTCATGATACAAGTGTAGTGAGTTATAATTATCACTATTTTTAATTATCCAATGGAAATTCTTGAATTGTTTACCCTCAGCCTTGAGTTCTCTGGTTATCTATTCGTTACTTGTAGGTTGTACATCAGTCTTGATTTTTTTAAAGGGACAAGTTATGTCTAAAGCATAAGATAATAAACCGAAAAAGCTCGTGTAGGCTTCGTTTACATTTGAGCTACTTTCATAAACAGACTGATAATTTTCAGCACTTAAGAAATTTTTTAAATTCAATAAATTGTCCTAGTATCACGTATGGTAATGATTTTTTTTTCAGAATTATTCTTGTGAAAGTCATCAATTTTCAGGGTTAATATCAAACCATAATGATCAATCAATCAATGTCTTCGATATTTTCACTGAATAATGAGTTACTGATATTTGTGGCAAAATAATCTATCTGTGATTTTGAAGTATACCCGTTTTTGTCTGTAAACACTCTAGTGGGTTTATTATTTTTGAAAATTAATTGGTAGCTCTCCAGTAAATCGATAAATAGGCTTTTACCTTTTTCTTTCTTTGAACAATTTTTGGTGTTTAAATTATCTATATTAACATCGCCACAGATAATAATATTTTTATTTCGCTTAGTGAACTGACTCAAAGTTTGTGACAATCTGGTTTATGAAAGTATCCATTGATCCCACAGGGGGTCTTTATATGTTAATCAAACAATAATTTTCGTCCTTAACAGAGAAAGCTTTAGCACAATGTTCTATATTCATTTCATCATCTTTGCATCTGACTATTTTCAAGTGTTTGTAACTAATGTCTTTGTGTACATAAATTAGTACACCACCATGGATATGTTTTTTTCTATTGAAGAAACTGGCAATATTATAGTTTTCCAATACCATAGAATTGATACTGGTATCAGAGACACCTCAATATCTATTTTCCTCGTTTCAGCAATTAGCTCTAATTCTTCGAGTTTATTAGGTAATGACCTGATATTAAGCTGTAAAATATTGAAACAGTGAATTTCGTCGAATTTAGTCGAAATTGTTGGATTGTGATTGAAATTCATCAATTTCTGAATTTTGTTGGTTTCGAAATGAAGAGTTCCGAAACTGAAATCGTTTAACTAAAACTTTCTTTGGCCAATATGAAGGTTCATAAAGAACATCTTTGAGTTCCATATTAGCACCAACTCGAAACGCTGAATATCGTCCAACCGAATTTAGTTTTGTTACTTCAAATATATATAATAAGGTACCCGAATCAATCAAAAAGCTCAGCTCATATAAATTTAAACTAGCTGTCAAACAGCTCCTACTGAAACACAGCTTTCACTCGGAGGATGAATTTTTGTCAAGTGATTTAACCGAATAAAATATTAATATAAATACCATCACCATGATATATTTATGAAAAAACATCCATTTTACTTCTATTTTTACATTATAATTTATCGTGTAACTTTATATATATATATACAACACGTTGCTTTTATTTGTTATGTTCCTATATATTTATTATTGGATATTTTTACCCACGGACATGTTCCAAACTCGTTGACTTGTGTAATGAAATAAATATTCAAAAACACCAATAAAATTCTATTCTATTCTATCAAAAGTTTTAACTTGATAGGTATTTCTTGAACGAAGGAGATTGATTCAGGCTGCACTATTATTATTATTTTTTACATTATTAACAACATCAGATTCAATGGTCTCTCATTAATTAACAATGTTAAAATCACAGTACCTAAAATAAATCTGAGAATGAACAGACAAACGATTTTCTCCACAGATCCTACGGATTGCTCACCCTTAAATAACATGTAGCAATATAATTTTCTTAGTGAAAAGTACAACCTAGATTTTTATATGTCTAGTCTCAGAACTATAATAGACTGTATGCTTTGAATTTTAAATTTCAGAATTTCAAAATTTTACTTCTTTTGTAGTATTCTTCTTCTTCTTCAGGACAAGTTAGTTTTAAGCGACCCCTTACATATTGTTACATTTTTTACTGTATTTATAAGTTACGAAAGCGTCTAGGGGTCACACAAAATAAAATTAAATTCATAAAAAAAATCCAAATATTGGATTTTTTTTTAAATATTGTATTTCTTTTCAATATATTGCAAATAAATCCAATATATTGGATTTATTTTCAATATTTCGAATTTCTTTTCAATGTATTCAAAATAAATCCAATATATTGGATTTTTTAATTATTCGAGTTATTTCAACAGTGTAATACTAGATTTAATTTATACTCTTTTATTGAGAAAAAAAAACCCGTTTCGTGGCAAAATTGATAGCAATCTTGTGAGCCATAATTTGAAAATATTACAATCCAGAATTTTGGATATGACAGAGACGCAAACTTTTCAACTGAAATACCCCATCAACAGGATGAATCAACAGTATTCCCTTAATGTAATGAATATTTTCGACGAAGTTACCGTTCTCATCACACATTCCCACAAAGTGGGAAATATGAGGAAAATATCTCGCAGAAAACAACTACTTTTTCTTACGGACATTGAATTATATCTAACATTCATTTATGCAACGTTCTCTAGGAGGACACAATTTCAAGTACTGATTGTGATACAATAATGAATGACATTCTGTATTTGGTTGGTATAAATTAAATCTAGCATTACCTACACTGTTGAAATAAATCGAGTAATATATTGAAAAAAAATCCAATATTTCGTATTTTATTTAATGAAAATAATTTTATTTTATTTGTGTGACCACAAGACGCTTTCGTAGTAAGTGAAACTAAAAAAAATAATAAAAATCATTTTGTTTATTTACGACTTTTGAGGGGGTCTAAGCCCCGCCAGCTGCCCCCGACTACGTCCTTGCATCCCGTTAACTCCGCACCAACCGACACGTCATAGTCGCGCTCCGCCGCTGTTTACCTTTCCTTATCTTGGTGGATTTTCTACAGGTCTCTCCCGACCCGACTGCATATCGCAAATGAGTCAGTTGTACAGTGGATGCGCTAAGATAAGTTACATCGGCTATGCGTTTTTCATTTTACGTGTAGTGACAGAACAGATGTTGTGACACCGACTCGAAAACAAAAACGAAACGCGAGCAGGATGACACCTCAATGCACTCCGAATTGCCACTACACAAAAAAACCTCTTCTTACCCTCAACAAGCACGTGACTCTGCTCAACTCGAGTGAATCCAACAAAAAAAAATCAAAATGTGACAAGGAAAAAAACAAAATCAAGTGCGTGATAGTGGGGGACCAAGCTGTCGGAAAAACTTCTTTGGCAGTTTCCTATAGCAATGATAGTTTTCCTAGTGAATATACACCGACTGCTTATGATAATTATAACGGTAAGTCTGTTACAGATTGGCGTGTTTCATGCCTCAGCTTCTTTTGTATATACCTACACTGTATTTGCCCGATACTGGAGGTGCATGAACTATTTGAAAGAATCCCACCATAAAAGTTGCGATGAGCTCTGAGCTTGATATTATATCTTTTGATCTATTTCGCCGAGATGCAGTATAGTGAAAATGAGAAAAAAGTCGATGAGGTCATTATTACCTCAATATGTTTCTGATTTATCTAATTTATCTGATAATGAATCAATTGTGTTTGGGAATTAACTGTTCAATGAATTTTGATATATGTGTGTGCGTGATGCCAATGCCAACGCCAACGTTGGTAAGTGTCAGTACCTACCAATGTGCAAAAAATCCCCATTCGATGCAAACATGTGATAAGAAGAGAAGAAGAAAAAGATCAGAGGGAGACAAAGGATTTCAAACCGAGTTTAATCATTATCATCAAAGCCGATGACATTTTTTGAAACAAACAGCGTCTCTTTCATATAATAATAATAAATTGCTCTTATTGATAGTAGGTCAGGTTACAAAAACTATCAAAAAGCAGAGATAGCGCTTTACCCGTCTAGCACAGATTAGAACTCTCTTGCATCTCATATGATATACCATGAATGATCCTCCAGATCCACTATCGAGATATTCTTCAATTCTTCTAATTGATACTTTTTTTTTCACTTGTACATTTTTTGTTTATTTTACCTTGGGTACGGTTGATATAAATACACTCATAACGCTCTAGATCGTTACGAGCGGGCGCTATGGCAATAAAGCCCGCTCATCCCAAAATCGGATTTTTTCGAAACTTTAGAAGGAAAAACTTGACCACTAGTACATAATTGAAAATTCTTTCATAAAAGAACCGCTAGGAAATTCACGTGATTCTGTAAACGAATTTATTGTCATTGTTGACTCTTTGTTTTTGGAGAAAATGCTCTGTTCTATTTTCCGTGCATTTCTGAAGTTTTATTCGATGCACCGGCCTCAATTAAAAGAGTTGCCGAAGTTCTTCTCAAACAATTTCCAGTATATTCATTTGCATTATCAAATTCTAAGTATTTGGCAATCATTGAAGGCACACCTCCTATGGTATTTTTGTCAACAGGTTGGACGGTGTATCGACCGTTTCGGTACGTAAGGAAAAATCTGGAGATCCTTCACTCCACTGAATTTCAAGGATAGGTATTTTCTGACCAGCCTCAAAGTCCCTATTTTCTCCTCCTCCACAATACTGAATACTTTTGAAGTACCGGATTTAGGTTCCGGTATTTCAAGAAGTAAACAGCGACCCTTCTATGTCGTTTACAGTAATTTCCACAAGTCCTTAGTCCTTCAAAAACACCCATCAGTAGAACTACTTTATGTAATTGATGAATTCCATCCGAAGCTGATCTGCTGTCAAAACCTTGAATTTTTCCGGATATATCCTTCAGCTGTGAAAAATGAGAAATATCGGTATTTTCATAGACTACCGGTGTAGATTTTAAAATAGAATATTTCATCCACACTGAATTTGGAGAATATGTGGGTCAGCTTTCGTTTAGCTGAAATCAGTTATGGAAAAACTGTTGCCATGGCAACCAATGCTATGGTAACTAGAATATAGAAAACCGATTCCTATGGTGCGGAAATGTGTGGTTGCCAAGTTGTCTACTTTAGTTTAGCTGAAATCAGTTATGGAAAAAAAGGATACCGTGGTAACCGTTGTTAGGTTGAAGATTAAACAAAAATGCTAATCCCGTTTTGCGGAAACGCACGGTTGCCAAGTGGGGCCAGTTATAGTTTAGCTGAAATCAGTTATGGAAAAACTGTTGCCATAACAACCGTTTCTTTGATCACAAGTAACCAGAAACCCAATTCGCATGGTGCGGAAACGCGTGGTTGTCAAATTGTCTGCTTTAGTTTATTTGAAATCAGTTGAGAAAAAGTAGATGCCGAGGCAACCGTTGCTAGGATGAGTGACAAAAAACACCCGATTTCCGTTGTACCGGAATGCATGGTTGCCAAATTATCAATGTGAAAATAAATTTAACTTGAAAAGGAAAACATTCTCAATAGAAAAAACATGAACGCTCTGGAAATGGAAAGAACCTACGATAAAAATTAGTCCATTTTTTTGTAATATCTAACAGGACTATTTCTCCGGCTAAGATCACGCTGGACATTGAACTACATCTGATAAATATTGTGAAAAAACCCTAACTCGAAACAAAAAATCTGAAAGTGAAATTGGCATTCTCATTCAGATTATTGCAAATAAATGAAGCTGTTTTTGTAATATCTACCAGGGAAAAACTACTTTTTAGGCTAAGGCCACGCTGGACATTGAATTATATTGAACTAACCAAACTGAACCTTATTGCTTCGGAATAGGCGAATTCACTGTTTACATCAATTGTGGGTCGTTCATTTAGGAATAGATCATATAATTCATTCTCTGCAAAATCACAGATAAATTTTAAAATATCAGATCCAGAACACACCAAACGCGAGCGAAGCTTCTCAGTATTTTGAACTAATGGTTACAATATCCATTACCAGTTTTTTTGCTTTTAGTTTGATCTTACAGACGAAAAGTTAATAAATGAATAGGAAACAAAGGATCTAGATACAACTTTCCTTTGCTGTCGGATGAAAGAAAAGGCCCTGAAAAAGTTTGCACATAGTCTAGTAGAGCCTCAGCACAGGTATAAGAAAGATGTAATTTGAAAACCGTCTTTGTTTCTGGTAGATGCTGGTCGATGAAATTCCTTTACGTAGGAATTGCGGATGACTTCGAATTCATATTCATCTGTTCATTATTTATTTCAGGGCCTTCTGGCAGGTCGTCATGTGTTGTCAGTACACAACCCAATAGTAAAACTGACTAGGAATGTGTCTGAATACGAGTACAGATCATGAGGATGAAAAGAAATGAACCGTTGTTCATTTCACTCTCTAAGTGAATTGAAGCTACATCAATCTAATCACCCTGCCAAATCCGAAGGTATGGAGTAATTTATTGAATTTTCAATACAATTTATTACACCAGGTCCGAAGTTTACTAAAATTGCTATTTTTGAAATATTCTTGGTTGGTGTGGGTTCCATCCAGTGCTAGACCACCAGCTTGCAACATTTTAACCAGTCGTGATAGCGGGATAGGATTTGGACCAGTATTTACTACAAATAACTGAATGACTGGTTGAATTTGAACCCCAATTCTGACAACAGCAGGTCTCAGTATTTGACTAGAATCGTTAATCAATGAGTCAATTTTAGGTGTTACACATTAAAATTCATTGAACAGATCACAACCGATTATCAGCCTGAAATAGAAGGTTCCAGGAAGCATGACATTTTTGTGCTTAGATGGAATTACTTTAGTTCCACTCTCCTACATTTCATTGAGATAGGTCATAATAGTTATTTGTGCACCACGTGTGTTATATAGATCCTGGGGTACATAATTCAGCCCGAGGGCCCCTGGCCCGAGGGATGAATGTTGGCCGATGAGCGTTAAGATCTATTGTAACGCTCGTGGTGCATCCAAGATTTTGGTTTTCACGAAAAATGTAAATTTTCTACGACAGTGCGTAAACTAAGCTTTTACGCACTGCTGACAGTGCGTAAAGTGATACTTTTTCGCACAAGTGCGTAAAAAAATCACCTGTGCGTAAAATCATCGAATCCGCGCGCGCGGATTTGCGAAATGTCGGCCGGACGCACTTTGTCAATTTCCTCCAATTACCCGCTCGCCTTCATGTTACTACTTTGTCTAATTTCTCAAATTTATGAAAAAATTCTTGATCTTTTAAAGTATGTGGCCTGTGTGGCAAGCGATTGCTTTGCTCATTTGTGATCAAAGTAAGATTGACAGTAAATACTTACATAAATAATCTTTTTAAACGATGACCTTCAGATTTCCAGTGATGTCAATCAAGTCTAACGAGCCAACTTGACCTTAATAAAGTTTCGTGAAATTGAAATCATACCAACTGATTAGGATAAATATTTATTTTGATTTTATTTACCAGTTATTCCATAACTATAACTATAACTTTCCCAACTTGACAATCTCGCATTTCCGCTAAACACTCTGTTCACTCTTAACGACAATCATGGCAACATTTTTTGCATAACAAATTTGAGCTAAACCAACTTGGCAACCATGCATTTCCGGGAAAAGCATTTTTGTTTACTTTCCAGCCTAACAATGGTCACCATGGTAACCTTTTTTTTCATAACTGATTTCAGCTAAACTAAAGTAGACAACTTGGCAACCACGCATTTCCGCACCATGGGAATCGGGTTTTTGTATTCTTCTTACCCTAGCAATGGTTGCCATGGCAACAGTTTTTCTGTAACTGATTTTAGCTAAACGAAAGTTGAGCCGAATATGTTTCAGACTAGAATAAAAAATTATATCAAGAACATAATCTAAATAAGAGAAAAATCAAATACTGAAAGTATGCCAATAACACGGTCTCATCTATAGCAATATTTGTATTCTTCCATTTCCATTGAATAAATAGTTCGTAATCCTTGTCGTACTTACTAGGGTCTGGACTTTTACGAAAATAATTTTTTGGTTGCTTTGGCTGCATTTTCTTTGATATTTTTTGGTAAATCGGTATTTATTTCCTTTACTTTCATAAGAAATATATGACACAAAGCAGCAATGACAGTTTACTAAATATAATAAAACACTGACAACAATATTCAACAAACGTCAAAATATCATATAACAAATGCCATATCTATCAAAATGCTAGGAGCAATGAACTGATCCAAAAATCGGTTTTTCATTAAAATAATAGCTATTTATGATACACGTTCGTAAAGCAGGACTTTTTCGTATGAGCGTGAATGAGGCGCAGCCGAGTTCAACAAACACGCGAGTACAAAAAAGCCCTTTACGAAAGTGTTTCATATAAAGTTTTTTCTTCGACAGTTATTATATTGCCAAATTGTAGCAATTACTTATATCATAAATTTGAATGTTTAATGATATGAATGTCGTCGAATTATCAAATAAAGACTTCCGAGTTATATTTGACGCAAAATACTGCATTTTTCAAAAATGCATAAATGGATGAACAGTGTGTAAAAAATTACTTTACGCACAGTTGGTGATTTTACGCACAGGTGATTTTTTTACGCACTTGTGCGAAAAAGTATCACTTTACGCACTGTCAGCAGTGCGTAAAAGCTTAGTTTACGCACTGTCGTAGAAAATTTACATTTTTCGTGAAAACCAAAATCTTGGATGCACCACGAGCGTTACAATAGATCTTAACGCTCATCGGCCAACATTCATCCCTCGGGCCAGAGGCCCTCGGGCTGAATTATGTACCCCAGGATCTATATAACACACGTGGTGCACAAATAACTATTATGACCTATCTCAATGAAATGTAGGAGAGTGGAACTAAAGTAATTCCATCTAAGCACAAAAATGTCATGCTTCCTGGAACCTTCTATTTCAGGCTGATAATCGGTTGTGATCTGTTCAATGAATTTTAATGTGTAACACCTAAAATTGACTCATTGATTAACGATTCTAGTCAAATACTGAGACCTGCTGTTGTCAGAATTCGGGTTCAAATCCAACCAGTCAGTCAGTTATTTGTAGTAAATACTGGTCCAAATCCTATCCCGCTATCACGACTGGTTAAAATGTTGCAAGCTGGTGGTCTAGCACTGGATGGAACCTACACCAACCAAGAATATTTCAAAAACAGCAATTTTAGTAAATTTCGGACCTGGTGTAATAAATTGTATTGAAAATTCAATAAATTACTCCATACTTTCGGATTTGGCAGGGTGATTAGATTGATGTAGCTTAAATTCACTTAGAGAGTGAAATGAACAATGGTTCATTTCTTTTCATCCTCATGATCTGTACTCGTATTCAGACACATTCCTAGTCAGTTTTACTATTGGGTTGTGTACTGACAACACATGACGACCTGCCAGAAGGCCCTGAAATAAATAATGAACAGATAAATATGAATTCGAAGTCATCCGCAATTCCTACGTAAAGGAATTTTATCGACCAGCATCTACCAGAAGCAAAGACGGTTTTCAAATTACATCTTTCTCATACCTGTGGTGAGGCTCTACTAGACTATGTGCAAACTTTTTCAGGGCCTTTTCTTTCATCCGACAGCAAAGGAAAGTTGTATCTAGATCCTTTGTTTCCTATTCATTTATTAACTTTTCGTCTGTAAGATCAAACTAAAAGCAAAATATCATGAGCAAAAAAAAAACTGGTACTGGATATTGTAATTAGTTCAAAATACTGAGAAGCTTGACTGAACAACAGTACGATGCGCCTCCAATAATTATGTAAATTCAATACAAGAAAATATTTCAAATAACCCTCAATAATTTTCGTAACTTGCTCATGCAAACAATAATACTTCAAGAATACCTGTTAGAATATTTTGTCAGGATAGCACTTTTTATTCTCCTCAGGACATTGTCAATGGATTTTCAGATTTTTTTAGCGGTGTGTTCATATCATCGAATCTAGATTACTTCAAGCGAGGTAACATTTCTAAAGCGTTTGACAGAATTGACCACCTTTTTCCGTTACACAAACTCCATTATTTTGGCTTTCATTTCTTAGCTCTATAATTTGTCAGGGTTCAACCTAGATCCCCTAATATTTGGATTATTTATTAAAGATATAAACGACAAAATCAATTGTAAAAGTTTATTCTTGGCCGACGACCTGGAAATTATATTTTGATAATATAAAATATGGATGATTGTGAGGCTCTACAATTTGAAATAATTAATGTTCAGTGCATTGGTTTTATTTGAATGCATCAAATTGTAAAAGCATGAGTTTCACTAAAAAAGAACTTGCCAGCTGTCATTTTCTTAGCAAAGTAATGTCAATAAACAATTATACTATGTATACTTGTTTAGTGTATCAGTTCATACCTTTAGTTTCACATGTTAACATTCTCTTTGTTGTTAAATTTATTATAAGTTCTTTTATGTGAAATTTTTCCATAACTGCAACCGTATCATAACTGTTTCAAAACGTACAATAATCTTTAGCGTAATGATTTTAATTGACTTACAAACTTCTTTCAATTTATCCAATCTCTATGAATTTAAACATTTCAAAGTTGTAAAACTGCAAAACATTGGGGACATGCCATAGAGAAGCAGTTAAGAGGGAATATTTCAATCAAGAAATCGTATTAAATTCGAAGAAAATGTAATTCATTTATTGCTGTTTCTTGGGTGGATGTCGTTTGAAGTTTTCATTGACGAGTACTGTGGGTGCTTCGACATTTTCGAAACGGCTTTGACTAGTTACTCATAAATTAATATAACTTACAAAGTGCATTTACCTGCAAGTTCCTAGGTGAAGGTACGGTCTTCATTAACATGCATACCTTCTGTCCAGCAATCGTCGTTTGAATTTAAATTTTTTCAAGAGATTACGAAATGACGTGGGAAAAAATTCATTTAATGACAACACGATAATAATTTTCAGATAACATATGCATGGAATGATTTACCTACTTGGTGAACTCGTTTCAATAGGAATCACGTGACACAGCTACATGTTGAGTATTTCAATGTAGTTAATCATCATTTGTTTCACACGAAAAAAAAAATATTGTAGGCTTAGAGAAAATTAAGGATGAGAAATGAAAAGTGCTATAAATTATTACTCAGTTTAAATTTATTTATTGATTTCTCTACATAGGTAGGTACTATGATTTTTTTCAATTCTTACCAAACATTTTTAAAGGAATCAACATTGTTGCTGAACATTTTCCAGTTCTCAAGACACACTATCAATTCGATATATCATATTACACTAGTTTATAATCCAAGAAAATAGCTTAATAGGTAGATCCTAGATACTATTGGGTAGGTGAGAAAACTTAAAGTACAGTCTGATTCCTCCAAAAATCATCTTGTTGTAAATATAGCCGGTGGACTTAGCAAAAAGAAGGAACTGAAGAGGTGGTGTGTGTGTCTGTGTGAAAGAGAGATTTGGTAGGATTGAAGAGGGATTACAATGATGAATAATGTTGTTTGTTAGAGCTAACCACGGTCCCTAACAATAGTGGACCTGCACTTTTTGAGGTTATGTGTAATATTACCACGCTGTGGTAGGATATATTTCACTGTCGTTCTTTTTATCATTTAATTGTAACATTTTACTTTTCTATACATATGCTAATTGTCAAACTTCCTATTACCTATTTATTATTTTATTTATCATTATTATTTTTATTTATCATAAAAGGATAGCAAACGATAGGTGCAATCAATCCTGTCACATGGAAATCCAAAATTAAATTTTTTGATAGTTTGGCGGTTACTGTTTTGTTTAACTGTGTTGCAAGATGGGGCCTAGATATGCGGAAATATTGGAACGTGTTCATGTGGGTTTTACGAAAAGAATACTACTTCTCCCTATTATTTATATTCATAAGACTAGAAACCGAACTATACAATGTATTTTAATTTTGTTTTGAACTGGCTGGTGAAAATTCTTAATATGCTCAAAATTTGTTTTAGAGGGTAAATTAGTTTCGACAAAAGTTATCCAAAGTTCAACTGGATATCCCAAGTGAAAAGCTACTTGATTCAAATAGTCTTTTAGAGTTTTGTTCAAACTTTGATGCCAGCATCATTACCAGAAATAAAAATTCCACTAAAAACTGTTACAGGAAGATCTTCACCGAGCCAGATTCAGTTATCTTGACCTGAAGGTTCCAATCCAAATCGCAAGAACATTTGCACAAATTCGTCTAAGTTGCAAATGTATGTGCAAACTCACTTTGAACTGATCCACTTATAAAATAGATCCGCAGTTTGTACGAATTGCAATATGAATACTTTGGAAACCAATTGAACATTGACCATGCCCTTTTTGAGTATCCAATTTACTATTCAATGAAACCTCCAAATTATTACTGCCTATCCAGTCTCAACAACATGCGTTTTTACCTATGAATTGCCATTCCAAATATTGCCAAAATCATAGCCAATTATGTCTGGAACTTCGTTCGTTTGTTATTAACGAATAGCTTAACCGTTTTACAGTTATCCAATGTTTAATCTTTTGGGCTTATTTAATTTTTTTTCTTGTTCTGGTTCTCATCTCCACTACTTGAATTTTCTGCACATATTTGAAATATTATCTTAATCTAATTTATTTCCATTTATTTTATTTTTTATGCTGTTAATTTTGTATTGTAGAACTCTTGCGATGTAACGGATTATTTCTGGAAGCAATTAATGTTATTATTATTTCTTTATCAGACACTTGCATTAGATGGTCATGTAATTCCAAAACTTCTTGCTTTCAAATCAACACGCTGTACCAGAACACGGTAATGCATTATACAATTTGACCGTGTTGTACTTTATCTCTCTGGCTAACCAAGATGCTCGCCATAAATATCAACTCCAGTACTATATTTCACTGAATATTCATAACCATTTAATATTTGTTTTTTGTCATGACAATCCGACACAAAGCTGTGCGAGTTTTCTAATTTTAAGTTCTGACCAAAATATCATTCTAGAATCCTTGTGGGGAATCTCCACTCTTGATAGTCAACGAGCAAAGTGTCCCTGGTTTTAGGTAGGTTCAATTCTATACTTATTACGTTCGATTATTATCTCTGTGACTTATGTAATCCATATTTTAGATTGATATATTCAAAGAACCAACGCTGTACTAATTTCCGTAATACACGTCATCATTGACATTTATAGATTCGATTGCTCAGAATCCCACATACCTTTACATCTGGCGCCCAACTAAATTTAAAGGTATGTGGGATTCAGAGCAATCGATGTAACCCTTTTTGCCCTTAAACGAGCCACTACACGCGCTATACTAAATCGTGTCATTAATGACTTCATGCCCTCAGTTGGGCCCGTAGAAAAAATATTAAGCGATCACGGTACGCAATTTACCGCTTCAAAATGGAAATGGACGTTGCAGTCTCATAATATTACTGTAATTTATTCTTCTGTGCGTCATCCCGAGGCAAACCCTTCCGAACGGGTAATGCGTGAGCTCGGTAGGTTGTTTAGGACATTTTGCCACGATCACCAGACCAAGTGGGCAAATCAGCTGCAAAACTTTGCGGAATTCCTTAATGCTGTAACTCATGAGTCCACCGGCTACAGTCCATGTGAGCTCCAATTTGGAAAAACTCAAAAGAAATTGTTACCTTCCAAACTTTGCGGTGCTTCAATTCCCGAATTCGAGGTTTCACACGAGCAAAAACTAATTTTAGCAAAGGAAACGTTAACTAGTAAGGCTGCTCGTCGTAATATACAACATGCTAGCCGTCCCTTCAAAACATTTCAAGTGGATGACTTAGTATTGTTAAGAGCCAATCCAATTTCGTCGGCACTCAAGTCAGAGACAAAAAAATTTCTTCTTTTGTTCGAAGGACCCTACCGGATTAAAAAGAATGTTTCACCAGTTACTTATATTTTACAATATCTGGAATCTGATAAAGAGAGAGGCATTTTTCATATTTGCCATCTGCGACCTTATTATCAACATGATGCAACTTTGGCTCCATAAGCATGTACGCCAAAGTGCAGGGGGGCAAGCTGTACCAGAACACGGTAATGCATTATACAATTTGACCGTGTTGTACTTTATCTCTCTGGCTAACCAAGATGCTCGCCATAAATATCAGCTCCAGTACTATATTTCACTGAATATTCATAACCATTTAATATTTGTTTTTTTTGTCATGACAATCCGACACAAAGCCGTGCGAGTTTCAAGTTCTGACCAAAATATCATTCTAGAAGCCTTGTGGGGAATCTCCACTCTTGATAGTCAACGAGCAAAGTATCCCTGGTTTTAGGTAGGTTCAATTCTATACTTATTACGTTCGATTATTATCGTTGCTCTTTCTCTTAAATTTCTTAGTAGTTTGGCCTTTACTACTTTACTACTTTACTAACATAGATATCGCTGGACTGAAACTGCCCCTCTATTAAATTCCTTTCTTTGAATTGAATTTTTTCAATCAATCTGAATATGTTATTTTAGATTTCTTTCAGATACCAAGTACTTTTCACGAGGAAATAATGACACTACTTGGCGAAAGAAATCTCATAATGAAAATGGATTATATAATCCAGTCTACCGCATGAACCTATACAATAAGAATCTGACAGATATAATTCAACGGCCTTAGAGGACAGTAGTTGTTTTCTGTTAGAGACTTGCCGACGAATTTACCTATTGAATAGGTTCATGCGGAAGACTGGATCATATAATCCATTTTCATTATTAGATTAAAGTACGTATTTCAAGCAATATGTCGTGCATCTATGAATGCCAGTTAGTATCAGTTGATCACCCTTCTGCTTTTATTATATATTTCTATCTTATTTCTTATAATAGGTGCCTATTTTTCTGAATTCTGCTTGCTTTTATTTATTGCCAGTGTATATATGTACTAGTGCTGAACATATGCACCTATAATTTTCACCCTGTGAATTCTCCTTTTTTATTGATGTGTAGTATTATGCTGTCCTCCCAGCCTCTTTATTTGTTTTCCTTGTCTCCGGGTGAAATATCTTTTTACATAATTTTCTTCACTCTTATCTAAATACGTAGGTTTTTCCCAAGTTTTGAATGTAATCGAAGATAATCACATCACCTGTTACAGATATTTCAAATTACAATTCAATCTAAAATGAATACATTGTGAGAAATTATTCAGTAGCTTACCGTTATACTGCCATAGAAAGAACTCAATTAACGACTAATTTGTCCCTATAAGGACGCCATTACGATAATATATTTTAATAGGTATTAATAGGAGCTGCGTACTTGATGTAATTCAAAATTAGCACTTCTCAGGTCAGATGTCGAGAGGTTAAGTGACATTTATTGTTATTATTTATGCTATGTAAAACGTAAGGAGAGTTAATAGTACTGGTATCCAGATTCCAGGGTAATAATATAATTCAATTTAATTCAACAAATCTCCGACAACCTTATTAATATTCTCATTTTTAGTGGAATTGAATATTTCAAAGATTTGCTATGTTTTTTATAAAGAAACAAATCGTTTGAGGATAGCGAAGTGGTCGAGGTGTTAGAGCGTTTGGCTTCCACCCAGACGGTCCGGGTTCGATCCCCGGTCGTGTATCACTGAGCTGAAGTGGTTCGGATTCCACTTTTATTTAAACTGTAGGTCCCGGATCTCCCTTGCTCGCACAAGCTCTGCTTTTGAGGGGTTTTCTCCGAAAACCTGGGAGTTTGGTAAAAAAACAAAAAAAAAAAAATAGTATGTCACTCGGACTAACTCCTTTGTGTTTTTCTTGTCTGAACTACAGCAAAAAAGTTTCAAAACAAAACCCTTTTCATTATCTTTCTTCTGTTGGATGGGAGATGACATAATCAAGGCCATTTCAAAAGAAAAATTAGTGAAATTTTGGATGAGTTCCAAAGTTTCCACTCAATATTGATATTCACCAAAATAATAGCATTTCTTGATAACAAAATTATCAAGACTTCAAGAATTATTATAGTATAATGGTACAAAAAATAAGTAAGAAATGTGTAGCAATTTCCTATCCAAGAATACCTAAAAAAAATTAAAAATAAAATACTTAATATCTATTCACAACTGATTATCCAACATACATTAGTCAATAAAATTATTCACGAAAATAAATCATCTATCACAACAGATACTATTATAATAAAAACATCAAAAAAAATTATTAAAACACATTTTGAAAAATATCTGAGACAGATTCGTAACTTTTTTGAAAAGTGAACAATCCAAAATTGCTTTCATAAATGACAACACGGTCGAAAAACGTAGCTCCTTTCAGCAAAAGGAAAACACTCATTTAGAGTTACAATCCAATATCATCTATAAAATCAATTGCAAAACTATAAATGATATATAGGTCAAACCGGAAGATATTTGAAGAAAAGGATAACCGAACATGACAGAGACAGCAAAAAAGTCAGTATTCTCAATCCCACTGTCACAGTCGAGCATGCCAGGGATACAATAATTATTAATATTATTTCACCAAAGCTGCTGCCTAAAAGAGTTGCACAAGTACTCAAACAGGTGTTAACAACAGATGGATAGAATATTTCCTTTTTTAATTTAATTATTCAAATGTCGGAGTTACCCTTCATCACTATTACTGAATGTGTTTTATCACCTACCTTTCTTTTCAATCATTAAAAAATCATTGACGCTGTATTTATTTTTTCTCTAATTAGATTCATACCACGGTGGTGTTTGCCTTGAATTAATTAGATTATCAGACATGCCTGAATTTCAATGGAAAAAAATACTTTGACAGAACAAATTTTTAGTGTTTAGTTTTAAAATCATCAATATCATCTTCAGATTATATGAGAATCCTACGAAGGCGTGTAGATGGACATGTGATTTTTTTTTCAATTTCGACTTGTAACTCGAAATTTGTGTTAATTCCGAGTAATAACTCGAAAATTAGCTAATTAGTGGCAATTTCAAGTTGTAACATGCAATGTAATTTTCTTAATTTCGATTTATAATTCGAAATTAAGCTAACATCGAGTTTTAACTCGAAATTGAGCTAATTTCGAGTTGTAACTTTTGTTTGTTGTTAAAATTGTTATTTTCGTCAATCGATTGCACCCCTACGCGCAACCCTCAGAAGTCTTCGAGACACAGCCCATACCTTTTAACGTGTGATGCGGGGATTTGAACCCTCGACCCTTCTCCCCAGAGGCAAACGCTCTACCAGCACGGCCACCACGGCCCATATCGAAATTAACACTAATTTCGAGTTACAACTCGAAATAAAGCTGATTTTGAGTTATAACTCGAAATTAACAAAAATAATATCGCATGTCCGTTCTACGCATTCGTAGAATCCATCGTTACAGACCCTTCAGGATGACTTGAATAGAAAACAATAGTTTTTTTCTTCAACTGCATGCCCATTTTCAGCTATATTTTTTCTTCTAAAATTTGTTCTTTCCGTCATCCGGCGACAAATCTTCAAAAGTTTTCAGAATACTTGTGCTAGCAAGGAATGACGAGCGTTTTACTTTTTAACGTGCTATCACCGTTAGTACTAACTTTTTCACGAAACACCTAATTATTTCTCGAAATTTCAAAAATTTTCTTGGAATTATTAATCATTCAATTTCTGTCACGGTATTAGCTAGAGAAGTAGATGTTTTCTTTTGGATACTTGCTTTATAACCTACCTGCTAGGATCAGAAGAGAGAAAAGTCATCGAACTGGCTAAAAAATTATCATTATGGCCACCATTTGCTTCGTTGCAAATACGCCCATGCATTCAGAAGTATGAAATGCTGCAGATGTAGGGAACGCACTGTACTGCAAAACGCCCATGACGACGCGAGATGCTATCAAGAATAGGGGCCAAAGTAATCATTTTCATGTGCGGAACAAAGCATTCATTGGACCAGGCATTCACATAAAGTGCCAAAAAAAGAAGACGAATAAACAGGCCCTGTTGCTGTTTATATTTTGTGTATGGCTGTCGTGAATAAAACAAATATTTGGTTCCTGCTTTCTTTATTACATTGAATCGTTTCCTGGCATTATTATAATTACTTATTCAAGCAGAATTTCCGGTTTTTCAATTCTTGGAATCGTCTTGATTTAAATTAAAACAAAAAACAATGTAGCAGAAATTAGTTCATGGATTAAAAATCACCTGAATGAACTGAAAAAAGCATTGCTCAGCATTATGCTGAAACAAAAACTTTTTCACCATTGCTCATATCTTGCAAACTACAGGGTGAGTTATAGACGATAGAAAAATGGAAATAGCTTGGGAGTTTATTTTTTTAAAATACTCATTCTGACATATGTTCATTTTTATGTTATGAAGATCCAGAAGACCTTGAAGATTGATATGGCCTACCCTACTTCATACATATTCTTCAACCCTCCGCAAAAAACATCAAATATGCACAACAAATGCTCAAGAAGAAATTTGAATCATTCTTTGTTTGCATTCTGAACAAACAAGAAAAAAATCATTAAACAAAATGGTAAAATATTATTCTTATATACGAGGATATATTGAAAAATTCTTAGCCTACTATAGAACCAAACAAAATTTCAATGCCAAAATATTTTATTACTCAACATATGCTCCTCTTAATTGGATGCATTTATTACAGCGAACCTGCAACGTCTCTAGACCTTTCAAAAAAATGTTTCTCCTTGCTCTGCAAACCAGACCTCCACAGCTATTATTACTTCCTCGTTGGAAGAAAATTTAAGACCTTTTAAACTTTTTTCAGTTGAGGAAAGAGTTGATAGTCGGACGGAGCCAAATCTGGTGAATAATGGGGGTGTTCTAGTAATTCAAACCCTAAATCATGAATTTTTTGCATGGCAACATGAGATTTGTGTGCAGGGGCGTTGTCCTGCAAAAACAAAACACCTTTGGATAGCTTTCCGCGTCTTTTCTCTTTAATTTTTTCCCGTAGAGTGGTCAGTGATGTCGAATAGTAATCTCCAGTTATTGTTCTACCCTTATCCAAAAAATCAATCGTGATTACTCCATGGCAATCCCAAAAAACTGAAGCAAGAACTTTTCCAGCAGATTTTTGGACACGAAACTTCTTAGGTTTTGGAGAACCGGAGTGTCGCCATTCCATCGATTGTTGCTTTGTTTCTGGATCGTAGAAATGTACCCAAGTCTCATCCATAGTAACAATTCTACATTCTACAAGTCTACATCGTTTTCAAATCGAGCACAGATCGAACGCGATGCTACTAACCTTGCACGCTTTTGGTCAACATTCAAACATTTGGGGATCCATTTTGCAGTAATTTTTCTCATATCCAAATTGACGTAAACTATATGATGAACGCGTTGGTATGAAATATTCAGTGCTTCAGATATCCGTTTTAGCCCAATTCGACGGTCTATTAAAATCATGTCATGAACTGCATCGATATTTTCGGGGATTGACACAGAAACTGGCTTTCCCGATCGGTAATCATCTTCAATGGAAAATTTACCTCTTTTGAAGCTTGCAGTCCATTTTTCACGGTCGCATACGAAGGACATTGATCACCAAGGGTATTAAACATATCTTCGTAAATCTGCTTACCTCTTAACCCTTTTAAATACAGGTACTTGATGATGGCTCGATACTCCAATTTTTCGATTTTCACAATTTCGGTGGACATATTTTTTCTTTTAATTTATTGCGTAACTCTGGTTTACTTTTTTGACGTCAAACTTTACACTGACACTTCTAATAAGTTATTGTTCGTTGCTATGGTAACGCAATATTTTGTTTATACAGGGAACTGATCTAGGCTAGCTAGATATCAATACATCCTCGTAATTTAACCAAACAAATATAAAAAATGGCTTTTACGCGAAGTCGCCAGATCTAACACCTTTAGACTTTCTTTGGAGGAACATATAAACAGGTCAGGTTTTCTGCAAAATGACTGATGTTTGTTTCTTGTCATTTGAGGTCTTCAATTAAGAAACCTATTACTTCAAGGCCATTGCATTTCCTAGAATTGATCTTTTCAGAGGAATTTCTTTTGAACAGGGAGGATTCAAAACCCAATATTTTTGTGTTGGTCATTCCAAAGAGATGGTTGGTTTTATTGTTTTAATACAATGATCAACCAATGAAGTATAGGGTTTCTTAATGTTTGTTTATTTTCCATGTCATGTTAATGGAGAGGGATTTTCAAAGAAAAAATTGAGCAATATAGCTTTTTTACGTTCTTCAGCAGTTATTTCATTTGCCAGAAAATAATTCTCCAGTCTCCTTTTGTAAATAGACCAGTCTGAGGTATCAGGAACAAACTCTTGTATGTGGCCAGCATAAGGAGATTTCCATGTAACTTCGGGATACATTGAAACTAAAAATTGAAACAACCAATTATTTTTCAATATCTCGAAAACCAAAAGAGATATCACTTTCTTTAAACAATAGTGTGAAATACCATCAAATTGCTCAAGTTTTCTCTAATGTAATCGACTTTCTAACTCTTTTCACATTCCCACACATAACATTTTTGTCTTGGATGTACTGTATAGTTGTGAACATAAACATAAAATCAAATTATCTCGACAGAAAATACATCTGAAAATTACCCATGTTGGGTGTTGAATACTACACTTTACCAAGAAATTTGAAATTTCTGTTGTATTTTCATATTTTGCAAGTGAGAAGGGTTGAATGTCAAATACAAAAATTTTTACAGAAATGTATCCAAATATTCAAACATTAACGAACTAAAATACAAACTAGGTAAGTACATGTTAAATATCAGATAGCATAGAGACTCTCAAATTTGGTTTACTTGGTGTATATTTCTATTTTTCTATATTTGATATTTTTGTTCAAGGCACGGAAATAATCGGAGACTGGGAAAAAAATTCCGTTCGTTTTTTCTGTGCGCTAGCCTGAAAAGATTACTACTAATACAGATGAAAATGAGGTGTTTTCAGAGAAGTATAATAAAAATTCTCTTTTCACATATCCTTCGACGGATTTAGGAAATGACTGTTATAGTAATATTTTTCTATACCTGCTTCTTAGGTCTATGTTATATGTTCAGCAAAACCTTTCTAGCAACAACAGTTTTATGCCATTGTCAAAACACACTCATCTGTGCGGAACTTTCGATCGTGTAGTACCTGAATTCATGGCTGGCCATAAAATTTCAACGTATTTTCTGGACTACTACCTGTCGAGTACGCACTACCGTATTGCCGCAACAAATTCGTGGCTGCTTTCATATCTACTAATTGGGAAGAAGTTTCTTATAAAAGAGCCGAGGGGGGAACATCTCCTTTAAATCTCGTACAACTAGAAATTTTGAGTCATTTAAGTAAATTTTCAGTCATTAAATCTTCGCTTCAGTAATCGGTTTGAGTCTTTCAGTAGTCGACTTGAGTCTTCCAGTCAACGGTTTGAGTCTTTCAGTCTTTTAAATATTTTAAATCTCGTACACATTTTAGCGAGATGTTTCCCACTCGAAAAGAGCATTAGATACACGTTTTTACGTGGATTGTATCCCTCACGCAATTGACCCATTGGGGAAAGGAACAAAATAATGAAAACCGTATTCACATATTCCGTAACACATATTCTATTCATAGTTAGGTAGAGGAATCGGATATTTTCGAATAACAACCAAAAGAATATTCATATATCAAATAGTACAAAAAGTGCTGAAAAACGATTCCGGATCATGCACACATCTCTACGCTTCCACTGAGTTCAACTCCAAAGCGAAACTGATTTTATGTCATATTGTTAGGGGAAATCTAACAATGATCGTCAATTTCGTTCTAACTAGTTCACAATGCGGTGGATCATGTGCTTTTCTTAGATCAATCAGTCTAACATGCTGAATTTAAATTGAAAAAATAGCTTCAGTCACTCCTTTGAACGAATGTCCATGGAACACCTGTTCTGTTAGGTACTTTAATAGTGGCACTACTTAAAACATGCTTTGTACTTGCTCACCTGAATGGAAAATTCAGATACTTGTTTCAAATCATTAATGGGACCCTTTTGAATGCGAGCCCGACCCTGAGATTGGCTGTCAGACTCGATATAAAGAACTCCACGAGCCCCAGCTTGTTCACCTAAGTCGAAGAGGTCAGTCTTAAGGCTGCTCGGTTGACCTTGTAGCGCAAGTTCATTTCCTTAGATAGAAGTTACAGACTCGTAACCTTACTGATCTCTATATAGACGCAATTCTGTTATGTCGAATATATTAATGATCTATTTTGTAAGGCTGTCGTGCCTGTCGTGATGGGAATTCAATGTTTACCTTATTCGTTTTTGTTACCCACTCGAAAAACTGGTTTATTATCTAATTTTCTTGATTCGTTATTTTACGATATTACAGAGAAGTGAGTATACTTATGTACAAGTAGGTAGTTTATGGCTCTTTCATTTAAATGAATATTGTGTAAGATATTGATGACATTTTCAGATTTATCGTTCATGAAATTCTTCGTATGTTCTTCCAAAAAGCTAGAAAATACTGTTATTCGCCGGAAGACACAAAATAGTTATCTGTGAACCAAGGCCGTAAATTACTCTTTTTTTTGCCGAATCAGAAATTTGCCGTCGAGGCCAAGCAATTTTTAGGTGCAGCCGAAAAAGGTAATTCGGCCGAAGTGCACACATTTTTCAGACGAGTGTCTCATCAAGTAGACACAACATTTCTTTTACATTTTTGTTCCTGAAAAGAGAAGAAAATGCAAGAGTAGTTCCAAATCTTTATTAACCAATTGAAAAATGTCTCATTAAGTAACAAATATAGGTACAGAATTACTAACATCATAAGTATGATAAAATCTTGTACATTTCTTTAACAAATTCAGGCTTTGTTTGTTATTACCTGTTATGTTAAATGTACATTTATCACATTTTGAAAACGTAATCCCAATTTCAGTTTTGCGATACCCCCAGGAGGTTCTGAAGACAAAAATACCAGAAGAAACCGACTATGCCATCACATGAAAGACAGTCCGTAGTTATACTCTGTTATGTTTTTGACTCGCAACTGTCATAAAATTAATTTGTTATATACATTTAAATTCACAAGAACGTGTTTTATTCAATGTTTCGCTTATAAAATGGACACTAATAGAGCAATATGGTTGCACCTATGAAAAAAATTTAAGAGAATTAAAATACGAACATAATGGAATGTTATACGACTTGATCGGATCATTAGTAACCGAGAAAAACCGGAAAATTATGCGATTTTTTAAAACATACATTACTCCGCCATTTTTCAAGAAGTAGGGTTGGCACTTCTTATGAAAATATTGAATTATGTGTACTCAATGTGTGTACCAAACAAGCGCTGTCGAACCATTAGTTTTGGCACAATTGCAATTTGAATTTTTTTTATATCTTGCAGCGTGCCTGGATGCTCTAGTGATAGCCCGATTTCAATTTCTCAAACAGATTTTGAAAGTCCACAAAACGTATATTCTCATTTTGCGCTACAACGCTGTGAAATTGGTAAAACATCCCATTCCGTTCGTATTTCATACAATTCTTCTCAGATTACTCTCTTAGTTTTCAGTACTCACAGCTACGATAAAATTGTTTTACTGTA
This sequence comes from Chrysolina oricalcia, assembly GCA_944452925.2. Taxonomy (NCBI): domain Eukaryota; kingdom Metazoa; phylum Arthropoda; class Insecta; order Coleoptera; family Chrysomelidae; genus Chrysolina; species Chrysolina oricalcia. The sequence continues at coordinate 23,972,567 of OX101808.2, forward strand.
ACAACATCCATAAACCTCTTTAAAGCTGCTATAAATCTACGAGGGCCCACTGCTATGATTGTTCTTACCTTTTTGCCTTATTCGAAGGATTCTTAATAATCCCCTGAGGGTCATTATGAAATCAAATTATATGGATATTATAAACCTGTATGTTATTACAAAAACCTCTTTAGCATCAAAATGTCTTTTTTAAATGGAGTTGGGTTAGGATATTTTCCATAAATAACCACAGCCAAAACGAACTCAAATTGATCCACTTATGCAGTTGAAGGTTACGAAAAATAGGGCGACTATTTTACAAGTCAAAAATTTAACAGCGTAAAATACCGAATGTCCTCTACGAATGTATTTTTATTGTCAAAACGACGTCGGAGGTAAATCGGCAATGCGCTCCAAAAACAACGCGAAGTTAACAAAATGATTTGTACTATATCTAAAAAATATATACCAATAATTATTGTGTATTTCCTTTCCGTCATATACAACAAATTGCAAGAAACAGGAGTTGAAATTAGACTCGCTTTATTTCTTCCTTCTGGTTGTAATAAAATCTTTTCACCTCAAAATGAACCATTTTATAATTACTTTTTCCTAAAAAGTATGTTCAGTAAAATTTAATCCAATTTCCGAAACATTTCCTTAACCTTCAAAATTATAAATCCTCAAATCGAGAATCATGTCAATCATGGACGTGATCCAGTGATCGGTAATTGTTTACGTTGAAATTTCTATGATTTTGGTAATTGTTTACATTAGTTTTGTTTAATGAATTATTAGTAGAATTCTTCTGGACTTGTCTGGAAACAAAGAAAATAATTTTTTTTCATGTGTTTGACTCACGACGTTTCAACAGTTAACATCTACTGTCGTTATCAAGTGTGTGAATGCGACAGGATATCTCGGATACTTATTATATAGCATACAACTGATTTACCTGCTATAAAGGCATGTAAATTATGTTCTATATACTTTTGTTTAATAATTCATTTATTTGATTCGTTAAACTATCTTACTAAATACCACTCGAGGTTTTGTTTTCATCGGACAAACTTTAATTTGGTTCCACTGAAACTTGGTAGCTTGTAATATGACGTTAGGGAATGAATCACTCCACCTTCGGTGTCGTGATTTTATCAAAGATTATTTTTCGACATATCTTGCAACCAATAAAAACCATCAATTTAAAGCTATGATGTACTTTCAAACCAATCACAACATTATTATAGTGGGAATTTTCTACTTAGATTATTGCCTCGGGAATATTCGTGGTATTTTGTTTTTATTGTGTGACAACAACTGATACGTTTGATTTGACGTCTGTCATCAGTTTGCATACAAATTGAAAAATGAATTTAGATAACCGTAATGAATAAAAATGTTATATATATATATATATATAATGTGTCTATGATTGGTGCATCAAAAAATAATTTATCGAATACCACTCGAGAGTTCGATAAAGTAGAAAATAATTCTCCACATTTTTTCTCAAACTTGTTGCCATTTGGCAATAGCCACTCGAGTCCTTCAGGCTCTCGTGTCTATTGCCTGGCAACAAGTTTTCGAAAAATCTGTCGAATTATTTTCACTTTATTCTCACTCTCTTGTGGTATTACAACTGATAATACCACGAGTCCTTCAAATTTTATCAATAATTTTTTATTTTCCAGAAACCCTTTGTTTGGCAGAAATATGAAACCAAATTCGGTTTGTCTGAATGTTTTTGTCAAATAATAATAATAATAACATTTATTTTCCCACAAGATATAAAATGTATATAGGAATAGTCAATATATAATGCAAGAGCATTAAGACAGAGAACAGACAGTAAAAATAAAAAATAAAAATATACATATATACACAAGTCCACACATATATACATTTATACATATACACCTAACTATTAAAATATTCTTCCAACGAATAGAAACATTTTTCAATCAGGGGCCCTATTCTCAAATGTCGACTACCATATGTCGCATGCGACAAAATATGTCCATCGCCTTTCTTGAATATGAATTGAAAAGAGATGGAGATATTTTGTCGCATGCGACATAGGCTAGTAGACATTTGAGAATTGCACCCCAGGAATCATTTTAGGGAGCTACTGAATTTTTTTAAATATTTGGCTTCTTTTATACTTTCAGGTAAATGATTGAAAATAGACAAACCCGTAATTGAAGGTGCATTGTCAGAGATCTTATATTTTCTAAACGGAATGTGGTATTTATTTCTTTGGCGAGTATTTACGGAGTGAAAGTCTCCCGTCAAAACACATATTAGACAATTCATAGATATAAACAGACTTGAGGATCAGAATTCTGAAATGTTTGAAAAGGTCCGCAAGAATGTGTACAAAGAACTCCAGCTATTATTCGCACCGTTCTTTTTTGTACCGAAAAAAACATTCTTTGCCAAAGTGGAATTACCCCACAAACATATTCCATACCTAATTCGTGTCACAACCTGTGCATGGTATAGGGATACTAGCTGAGGTGTTTGAGATTTCTGAACAAGAATACAATACAATACATAATAAGACATATGAAGCAATTTTACGGCTCCCCAAAAAAAATCAAAGACAACATATAAATACAAAACAAAATACTATTCACAAACAATACATAAAAGAATATGTTAAGCAAATTAACTGCTTCAAAAAAAAATCAAAGATTCACCATGTAAATACAAAAAAAATACTTTTCGACAAAAGATGTATCTAAGAGAATAATAATCAAAATACATGTAATTTAACACAAATAAGCGAAGAAAAGGTGATGTGACGATTCAAGGTTGTTATTATAATTGTTAACATCATACCAATAAATTAGGAAATGTTGTATCAAATAAATATTGCTTAATTTTTTTCTTGATGCTTTTTATTGGTACTAATTTGAAATCACTGGGTAACCGGTTGTAAAGATGAACGATTTGATATGAGAATGAGCCGCGGAAATAGGAGGTTTTATGTTTAGGTGCAGCCAAATTATTTCTAAATCTCAAGTTGAGATTGTGGATGTCAATTCTGAAAGTCAATTTCTTGAATAGATAGGGTGGTTTACCAGTTGTTATTATTTTATGAAAAATCGTGGTGGAATGTAATATACGCCTAGCCTCCATGTTCAGCCAACCAAGATTTCTCAAATGTTGTGTAACATGTTCCCGTTTTCTTGTACCTGTGATAAGTCTCAGACATGAATTTTGTAGTTTTTGAAGTCTCATTCTGTCAGATTTCATCAGTCCTGGTCCGTAAACCACGTCTGCATAGTTAGCATGTGATAATACTAATGCATCACAAAGTATGATTTTTGAAAATGGCTGGAAAACTTCTTTGTAATCTTTAAGTTCGATAAGAGTTTATTTGTTAAAACTAATCGGATTTCCAAACATTGTCAATCAAAATGGTTACAAATTTGAAATTTGATTATCAGAGCACCTAGAATGAACCCATAAATATATACGTAGACTCCAGTAAGTCATGATATTTTTTCAATTTACTGATCCTTTTGAAAAACTGAAGTTCAATGAAACCTCACAGATCACAAGAATGAAATTCCATTTGAATAAAAACGATTCATTATTTTTATAATTCCTCTATCTTTGTCATAAAAAGTGACCTAAAAGTTTAGGATTACTGCACAACAGTTTCCATTTATTTGAGATCGTACTGATATAACGTTAATACTTGAATAATTTGAAAAAAATTAGAGATAAAAGGTTACAATGATTAGGTTAGATTAAATGTATATGATGATTTAGATCCGAAACGACATTCCATTTATAATTATAATAGAATTGTTTTGCAATCTTTAATTATATTTTCTTCCAGCCTTATTAGTGAATCCTAAATAAATAAACAATTTTGCAACCATGTACATAATTCTTGTGGAGATTATATCTGGATGGAGCAAAAGTAACCGATAAATTGGGAAAACCTCTTGAATGTTAAGATGAAACTATTAATCTTTGTTCCAATGCGATATAAGTTGAAAACAGTACGCATGCACAGTCCCTTTGAAACGATTATTGAAAAATTAAGGCAGCCTCTATCTTCGGCTTAAGAATTCTGAAGAAAAAACATCATAGAAACATTCTCTCATTATGGTCTGATAAATTCAAACATTTTCAAAACTTTTCCTTGACATCATGTAGAGAAATGTGTGGTAAATCATCAAAATTTTGATAATTCAACAATAGGTCTTATATGCAGCATCATGTGTAGTTCCTAATTATCGTCATTGATCAATCATCAAATTCAAATTTCACATCTCGTGTTCTTGCATGTTCTGATTCGTTCCAACCGTCTGGTTCATCATGCCTCAGTGCCATCATTAGAGTTTTTGCAACATACCTTCTTCGGTGGCAGTTTCTTTGAAGTTTTTTCATTGTCTGGGAATTTCAAGCAGATACATGATAGGTATTTGTAAGTGGCCAATTTGGAAAGAGGCTGAGAAAAATAATAAAGCGGTTTAATTGATGTTTTTTTTCCATTTCGGCTTTAGAAATATCTATAACAAAAAATGGTTTCGCAATAAGAAGTCGATTGAGTGAAAAAATAATGAAACTCTTGTTTTGAGGTTCAACATTTGTGGGGATATTGCGAAACATTTCATCTCTATAAAACGAAGAAAGCACAATGTTGTCCCAGTAGCAGATCAACAAAATGCAGTTATTTTTATATTAGATGGCACAACATTCAGTTCCGACCTAATTAGTTTGGTTGCAAACGTTTAAACACAATAATCGGCCAAATCGATGTTCTATCTGCGTTATGATGTTAAATACTCAAGAATTATATTTATTATATCAGTTTTAGGAAACATCCATTATAAAACTGTCCTCTCCTCCAACAATTCATGAAATGACCAATACATTAGAGTATTTCAATTTCAACAATTTATTATAGTGAAAATATTGTTTTTGTACAACTGTCAAAAAAACTTGACATTTCTGCATCTCTATTCAATGTGTAAATGTTTACTTCTTTTACCGTGAAAAAATCCCATTTTTCACCGTAAAAAAATACTTTTTTTATCACTGCCAAAATAAATCACAAAGTAGTTTGTATGTAGCTTTTATACATATGTATTTTCCAAGCCATTTTGAAATCAAGCTGGGAATTTCTCCTATTGTATTTATCACCACATGTTGGTTAATACATTTACCTCTCGAACATTTCAAAAATAATCTGTTACTTTTTGTATGAGGCGGACGTAGTGCTCTATACTTGCGGTATATCTCAATTTAATCAGAATTTGAAACAGTAAACGTTCTTGTGCAATAGGTCTGCGTATTAGGTATTTTAACAATCTTCAATGGCATCAATAGTTATATGTAATAATTCTTCACGGCGACAAGCACCGTTGATACCCAAAATTAGGACAACCTACAATTAAAAAATATTGAAATTACTACTAATCTTACAAAATTATGATTATATAGTAAATTTGTTTCGTTATCAGCTTCTTGAATAAATTTATTGATATCATCCCTTGATAAAACTTTAGATTTCTTTCCTCTGTACCCGACGCTTTTGAAAACTTCCTTATATCAATATTTTCCTTGACATTCAATGTACTGTTCAACATTGAGTAGACACTCCATAACGTAGGAGATTTCATGATTTTTTATTTTTCCTCAAAATAACATATAGGCACATTTTCAGAAACCTTTTTTACATGTTTCTTGTCGAACCATTCACGAAATTGGTCATATATTTTCTTATAATAATATATTAACTTGGATTTGGCCGGTAACATATATTACATACTATTGCATTTGCTTTCTCACATATATCTGATGGGGTATTTCGATGGGATGATGGGATGCTATTTCACGAGAATATCTATAAAATAAATAAAAATCTATCTATAAAAATGTCTATAAAAAAGAGACCAAGTTGTCTCGTTCTAGAATGTTTACCAACTTCATTTTTAAATCCTTCACGTTCCTTCTTTTCTAGGAGTAGGAAACAAATCTTTGATGTGAAGAAGAAACCGGCTTGGTGTTAGAATAATAATAATACCTCTTTATTATTTTCAATTGACATGCAAGAAATTTATAATTTGTGCTCATAATTTTAAAAGAAAATAAAAGGCGTGGTTCAGTTTTCGTTTAGCAGAACTAAACGAAAACTGAGAATATAATCTTCAAATGATAAACAAATAGTATACTTAGTGAAAGATTCTAAAGAAGACGAAAGGCAAAGGAGGAATGAACCACTGAGCGATCGACATAACAAATTAAAAGGAGATCAAACACAAATTTTCCCCTAACAATTAATGATGGTCGTTAGAAAAATTCTTGCTCACATTACATACGTTTTTCACAATATTCAAGCTACAAAATTTTCAAAATGAATTGAAACAAGCAATGCCAGTGAATTGGACGATCAATTTGAACAATTACTTAAAACTACTTGTTGTGTATAGAGTCAATCACGAACAAATTTGTCATGGAACATTTTTCATGACAAACAAATGATAGCCCAATTCGTTAACAGCTTTTTCAATGTCACGTAGGCCATGGTATCCATAAAAAATATCACGCCATGCAATGTCGGAAAGATAAGTAATGTCATATAGTCTCGATAAAGGAAATGATGAATTGTTTTTCCCGGATTGGAACAGCTGTACTGATTTTGAGTGAGTCTGTCTGTCAGTCTTTCACACAAAAATTACCAAATCAATTGAGCTGATGGTGATTTCAGGTCGCTATTTTATTTTGTGCATGCGATAGTCTAGATAGCTAGCAATCGAAACAAGCGTCAGCTCTCAGAGTGACTGGACTGTGACAAAATGACAGTTATGTAAAAAAAAAATCTAAACATGATTTCGGGTCATTTGAAAATGTGCACAGCAAATGTTTATATAATGATAATACTTAAAAAAGGCAGCTGAAAAATTGAACATTGAACATTGAACATTCGATTTTTTTTCATCTCAATTCCGAGTTACAACTCGAAATTAGTGGTAATTAGAAATTAGCGAAGGAAGGACATGCTATCAAAAAAAAGATCGCATGTCCATTCTACGCCTTCGTAGCTGCTCATATAAACCTGTATACAAAATATGTTTATGGGTTTTGAGCGCGAGTTTTGCAAAAAGCTGACGTACATTTTTACTCAATATGGTGTTTGAATTGTACTTCAAAAATTTTAAGAGACCAGAAATTAATTCAAATCAAAATTCATGGGTCTGAATCATTTTTCATAATACACATAATTTTCTTTCAATTCATAGGCTGACTGACACTCTTTCCTTCTTTATGCAAATAGCTGACGTACATTTTCACTTCAGAAATTATATTATTTCCCAGAGAAAAAATTATCCCAAAAATTTTTAGTTATTCAAAATCAATTCGAACTAAAATTTGTGGTTGGTGCTGTAGGTTTTCCGGGGTTTTGTGCAGCCGGAAAGTGATTACGCCACCAAAAATCAGTAAGTCGCCCCGGAGCGCCATGGCAAATGATAATAATAGCGGTCCTCTACCCGCACAGGCTATGCCTTTGGGTACACTCCTCGAGTGTTTATGAGGGAGTTTCATTTTTATTATTAATTATAATGGTAATACAGATGAATGGCAAAATTTGGAAGATTTAAAAAGTATTTTTTGTTATTAAGTATATCTTCATGTTAGTTAAATTTGTACATAAATGACCTGCGCCTTTACTCACGACGATTAGGGCTTTTCGGGGCAAGGGCGCACCGAAAGGGGGGTTTTCGAGGTTACAACCCCCCCCCCCTCCCCAACGAAATTTATCAATACAACTAGATTTATAGCCAGTTCAATATGTATACATAAGTTATCTAAAAATACATAGACAAATAATTAGAGATGTTGACCACAAAAGGAGAAACAAATTTTCAAAAATCGTGTAAATTATGCCAAAAAGATAAACAATGAAAAAAATTATGATTCCACCATATGATACTAAGACATAAACAAACATATATATTTATACGAAGTAATATATAAAAAGAGCATTTGCTTACTATTTTTTGTATCAGCATACTAGTGAATCTTCAATCGAGGTACAGTGAGTATCCAACGTTTTGAAATAAATTATTTTTAGATTATGTAACTTATTAAACTGGCTCTGAAAAGGCTTTTAAAGACATCGACTAGTTTTGTGGAGAGATCCGAGCTTTTTTCATGCCAAATCAGGATCTAGTTCACCCCCCAAATTGCTTTTGGTTTTACAAATTCTTAGCAATTAACTTTTCATCATTATCAGCTTTTATCATCGGCATAAAAATCGATCGATTTATCATTTTCTACTCTCATAATTTCGTACTGTTTACATCTTCAGCATAATGACAGTTGCATAAAATTTCATCACAGATAGCTTTTACGTACTGACTATAAGTAAGACAATGACCTTAACAGGGATACTCAACTTTTTTTAAAATAGTTAAAATTGTTATTTCCGTCAACCGATGCACTCCTACGCGCAACCCTCGAAAGTTTTCAAGAGACTTGTGTGAGCTAGGGAAGACGCAGCCCCTACCTTTTAACGTGTGATGCCATGCACGAGATCGATGACCATGCCAGGCTTTGAACCCTCGACCCTTCGCTCCAAAGGCGAACGTTCTACCAGCACGGCCACCACGGCCCATAACTCAATAATTACATTAAAAAAGACAATGAACGAACTTAGTTTTGGAAGAAAGTAATTTAACCAAAGTCAACAATATGGGAACAGAAGCAACATAATCTTCAACTAGCATATATTTATACAGGTAACATAGAAATGAAAGTCTTAATGATAATGATAACTTGGATTACATTAGAATTGAAGTTTTAAATAATCTTTTCTATTTATATTTGAGAAAAGAGATCAGGTTTGATAAATAAACATGATGATAAACAAATTTACAACGTCAGTCATTTTTTATTTAATATAGTGCGAGGTTTGCTTCTACTGATCGACTGTCTCCCTTGTCTTTACCACCCCTATTCCAGTTTGTTTCGAAACAAGTTCCTTCAAAGAAATAATCAGTCTCATCTACACCCAACATCGACATCAAACGTATTGTTGTATTTATTTCCTAAGCGAGATGTTTTTTATCCCTTGCAACCCATACGTTTTTTGGTAGCAATCCCCTTTTTCATTGTCTCAAATAAATTGATAGTGTCTTTCGTGTTCGTATCCCCTATTTGAGAATTGTGTATCTTTCCTTCATTGTTTACTTGTCGTGATTTATATTCTGTTCAACAGTGATATTATTCACGGGATATTTTGGAAGCGTATACTCGTCTTATATATTCTGTTGATACATTATGAAATAGGGCAATCATTGTCGCTTTGGTAAGGTTCCATTTGAGAATATACAAGCAGATTTCATATGTAACCCCGAAGTTTACTGAAAGGAGTAAGTCCTACAATTCTTGTCCTCTAATAGAAAAAATAACCAAAAGAGAAGAATCAATTGGTATGAGTAATCCTCATACAACGGTTGTATTCATAAACCTAATCATATCAACCCACTTACGTAAAAATTGATTAATTTTTTATAAATTTCTGCAGGACTCTTGATATTCTAAGCAATACTTATAAACAAATAGTCATTTGCGGAGTTCTTAACATGAATTAACTATAACGAAGTATATCCAAAAACATAATTGTGTGATATTCTCGAGTCACATAAACTCTAATCACTTGTAACGCAACATACTCGTATTGCAAATAGAATGGGAGAAATAAGTGCTTCAGCAATCGATTATATCATTACGAATTCAAAATGCTCAGATTGTTAAAGTCACTCATTCTGATATTGAAACTAAAAAAAAAGAAAGAAGAAAATTTACTGACCTGAAGATCGGGCAATTCAAACATTACCAAAGCAAACTTGAAATACGATGCTTGGAGACATATTTCATTCTGGTAACATGAATGAGGTTAAAAAAAATAATGTGATAGTTTTTTGCATTTTTCAGATCATATCCAGAATACAAATATATGCGCCAAATTTTCTCAACTTCATGACAAAATATTTGATTGTTCACAAAAACACTTTTTGAACCAAGGAGAAATAAAAACGTAGGCTCTCAAAATCACATCTCTTCTGAAATAGAATAGGGTGCATATTATTTCGATTGACAAATATTTGATGAAGTGCGTCAGCGACTTTTCAGCACATACAGGGGTGTGAACTTTTTTATTATGGATTACCTTGCAAGGCTACGTAGCTGTTTGAAAATGATATCTGAAACCACTAGCTTTAAAGAAGTTGGGTAATGATATTCTAACCTCACACCTAAGAGGTGAAATATCCATTGAAAGCTATTTACATAATCGAGCAAGTTAAATAAATCTCATGGCGGAAAGTTTTCCCCACGATGAAATATTTTGTTGAAGTTTGAAATATTCTAATGATTTACTTACCAACAGAAATAAAGAATTGTGGAGTGAACGAAATAATGGTTTCCATATGTTTTAGAAAAACAGTGGATTTTACCCGATCAAGAAAATACATAAATTAAATTGAGCCCTTCTCAGTGGTAGACCTTAGTAAAAATGGTGTTATATTCTGAAAAACCGGAATTTCTTGCGGCATTCCAAATTTATTTTAATGTCAGAAGTTTTTAAACTTATCGGCAAAGCTTTTTTGACTATAACTGAAAATTTAAATTGAAATTATTATGAAATATTTGTGTTCTTCTTTTGTGTTCTTGTTCTGGCAGCATTGATTATGATTTTGGAATATGTCTGACAAACAACTATTATTTTTCTCTCTTCTCTTATGCACGTAAATATATCTTTTCTTCTACGGTTAATCATATTCTTGATTTAATCTTTCTAGTTCTGTGGAAGGTTATGAACCCGACAAGTAAGATCAGCATTGTTATTTTCACTACAAATAAGTTTTGAATAATTATAATTATTGTTACTTTGAAAAATGTTCGTCAAAGACAAATTGCTTCAGTATTTTTATAATTGAACAGTCATTATTAATTGCATGCAATTTTTTAGCGGTATGAAGTGTTTGTTTCCATAGCTGATAAAATAATTGCGAATGTTGAAATTTTTTTTTTCTATTTATGTCAAGGCTGAAATGTATCAAGAATCAGTTATCTAGTACCCATATCTTAAATTGACACATCCACGTTTGTTATTGCGAATTGTGATTTTATTGATATGAGTGGTGATAAATGTAGCTTTGCCAGCTTTGAAGTAAATTAATTTTTCTTCTCATTCATCTCAAAACTTGAAATGGACATAATTTGACAGTCATGATCATGTTTTTTAACATTCTGATTTTAGCTAAAATAGAATTTGTGTGATGTTCAGAAAACTTCTTCAGAATTAAAAAAATATTGTGAGGAAACATGATGATTATCCGTTCAAGAGTGGGGAGAACAAATAATGGATAATTTTATATTACACATTCTGTGATAGTCAAGGCACTAAAAAAATAATTAATAATTGTCATATTTACCAAGAAAACAGGTCTATGCCACCAAGACCTCCTATCCATCACTAGAAATATGCAAGAGCACCATGAGTGAGACTCCATATCAGATCTTCTTCATTGTCGTTGCTCTAAATGGTTAGAGGTCTAGTACATTACATGCAGTAATTGGGGTATCCAGAGAACTATTTTTAACCTATTTTATACCCTAAGCAATTGTGTCTCACAATGCCACATCATTCATATTGCAAAAGCATATGCAAGAGAAGCTCCCGATCGTTTTGATTCCAAAGGCCATCAGGTAGAATACTTGGTACAGACAATCAAGGAAGCACTGAAGACTTTATCTATTGGCAACATGCAAAACGAAACAAAAATGTGTCACTCCAAACTCTACGACAGGCCAAAATCCAACGGAACGCCAATACTTCTTAGCACAATGAACTGCGCCATCAAATTTCCTATAATAAATATCAACTAAACGAAGAAATGTCAACTAAACAAGTGGCTGAGATGACGAATTCATTCGGATCTCAAAGGAGTCTGACCCCTTCAGGTCTCCCAGAGGAGATCTGTCAGGAGTGTTGACCTGATCGTGATAATTTTTTGGATATGAAGATGTGAATTATTGGATATTTGGAAGCCTATTCATTTAGGATAGCTCTCGAGTGTTAATTTTCTCATGGGTAATATTATTATGTGCCTATGTTGATTGAAGGTTTTTGTTTAGGAGTTGATTTCGTACTCTTTGTCGAGCGAGAATCTATCGCTTTTCGCTCTAAATACACAAATAGCTCTATGAAGAAGGAAACGTTTTTGTGAGAAAAGCTTTCATTCACGAGATAATTCTATAAAAAAACTGTATGGCCGCTTTTTGTCGTTATCAGTTTCATCAACGATAACATGAGTCACCCTGGAAAAATTTATGAATCGCTTTTATGTTAGTGAGAAGACCGAAAATCCATTAATGAATCTACACACGAAATCAGTTTGCTGAAATAACAGATCAAATATATCGTTATCGCAACTCTGCATGAATAATGCTGATGGGTAGATAACAGTACATTATTGAGAATATTGATAAAACCGCTATGAATTTTAGGCAATTTCTTCAAAAATCTTGATGTGCAAAACTAGTTTGGTGGACCAGTAAGCATGAATTTACTGCACATTTGTGTTCGATTAATTCCGATACATATTCTGACTTACCTAGAAATTACTTTGGGTGCTGTGTCACTGCTCAGTAATTATTTTAGAACTGCTCTTATGTGTTGTACTCAATGAACTGAAGAATTAAATTAATTTGTTACAGACAATGGTGAACCTCAGGGATCAATTTTGGGACCCTACTCTGCTTTCCTTATACCTACAAATTCTCTAAGTCCTCAGGTTACACATCAATGCATTGTTACGCTGACGATACACAATTGTATTTTGAATGAGTAACCTTGCTATCTTATTATTTTCCTTTCTTCTAAGATATCTCAGTCTGGCCAGTTCTCCAGAGACCTGATACATCTGGACAGCGCGGCTGGTGTCATTTACCCAAATAAATTTCAACAATTCTGACCGAATAATCAAAAGAAACCATGGTTCTTTCCTTGTCAATCCTTTCCCCGAAGGTCACTTTCATCCATCATAAGATTAGGTCACTGCTGTGTTCAGTTATACCTTCATAGAATTAAGGTTGTCGATAGCAACTTATGTGATGGCGGGAAAGGGGGAGATATAAATCATTTACTCTTTTAATGTGAGAACAACAAACAAAATACAGATATATTATATTATAATTTATCAAAAATAGGACTTTTACCTCCATTTTCAGACCAAATCCCACTTCGGGATATGAATCATGAAAAAATCAAATTACTAGGTAAGTACATTTTTCGAAAGAAGTCAAATTACAATATGAATTCATTATTAAATCTATTTTATGGAAATTCCTTTACTAACCAAGGGATATTCTCTTATGTATTTGTTTTACAGTGTGTCAAAGTTACTACTTGTAAATTCTACTAACAAAAAATAACATCATCCTTAACACACTATCCTCCATTTCAATCAAATATCAAAGAACACCGGAACTGGTGAAATTGATCCCGTAAGGAGTCAGAAAACCAAGAAAGTAAAAGAAGAAGAACCACTCTCCACATCCGTGGGGTAAGCGATTATTGAGCAGATGAACTGAACCAAGGATGACAGCCTTCTGCATTCGTCCGACTAAAATTTCTGCCTTAGTACAGCAAGCCGCCATAATTTTCGAATGGGAGATTAGCGTTTCCGTCATTCCACCAATCACCTCTATGATCAGAATCGCCATTTTAACATAATGGTTGGGATAAAACCTTCGGAGTTCAAAGAGTATATCTCGTATATTTCTACTCTTTTCGAACAATATTCGTTTCGCCAGGAGAGAAAAACTCCATGACAAAAATCGTCCTGCTTTGGTGGACGAGGAGGACTGCATCAGGCTTATTGGTTTGTGTTCACCTGAAGGTAGGGATTGAGAGTAGTCCCAGTAGATTCGGCACTTCTCATTCTCCATAGCGAACTCAATATCCCCCTCAATATACCGTACTAGTGTCATGGGTCGTTGTAAGTATCGCACTCGTAACGCCGTGATTTTAGGCTGAGACCGCATAATAAATAGCCTGGGAGTTAACGACAGTTTCTGGGTCATTTTGTAAGCTTCCTATTTTTTGTATGAGTTCTGTGTCTTATATAATAGTAATATGAACGTCTGCCGGCGCACCCCCACGACAAGTGTTTTATTTTTCGATGAAGTGGAGGAAATCTTTTATAGAGAGGTGAGGAGTCTCAGACTCAAGACTCCAGACCTACTATGAGACTCCACTGATTCACAGGGCTACTCACTAAAACCTCCGCCTCTAGGCCCGTCAGGTTGATGACCCAGGTGACACTTAGGCCTATTGGCCCATTGTATCATGCCTATGTTGTGCACTGTAACAGTACCCAATCCAGTAATTTCGTGCCTTGTACGAGTTTGTACAAGTCCTTTACTGGGTGCGATCTGTATAGTTCTGGATCACCAGATGGCTGTCCGAAGATTGCCTGTCTTTTGCGGTCTAGTGCCTCGCAATAGCACAGTATGTATGTCACTGTCTCTGGATTCCTACCGCATAGTCTGCAGGTAAGGTCTTTGTTTCCCGTGATGCTTTCGTAGTAATTTTTGTCCCCAATCCAATCTCTTACAGACGCTCTCACTGTACACTTCGGTACCCCTAGTGTCTGCCCTTGGTTTGGGGGATTTTCCTAATCTTCTCTTGCTAAATCGTCTGCTTTTTCATTGCCTGCAATTCCCCGGTGTCCTCGGACCCATATCAGTTTGACTTGATTCCGGTCTGCCAGCATTCCTAGTTCTTCTTTGCAGTCCCATCCCAGTTTGGACGTCACTTCCTTGTGGCACAAGGCCTTGAGCGAACTTTTTGTAGAGTTGTGCTATTACAATAAAACTTGTCGTGTTTTTTCAAATAAAAAAAAAATTCCAAGTCTATATTGCAATTTTTTTTTCAGATTTACGCAAAAATTTCATTTTTTGTAGATCTGTTCGAGTACAATAAAACTGTTTATATACATTTTGTCGATATCTCGTTTCCATTTTGAGTTTTTGGTGTTTTTAAAAAAATTCAAGATACGAAAAAATATCATGGAAACTTCTTGTTGGTCTTATCAAGAATTATAAGACTGATTATATACAATTTTCCTATATCTCGTGTCGTTTTCGAGTTTTTGGTGTTTTTAGACAACAAACGTCAAATTATTGCTGCAATTTTAACCCTCCTGCAACCCCCTGTTTCGGGGATGCAGTGGCAGTCGTATATATTACTATTGTACGTCACACACATAACACACAAAAAAAATAGGCTTGCGAAAATAGTGTATTGAAATCTGTCGTTAACTCCTGGACCATAGGCTGGACAAGCTGACAACAAATGCATTATTATTATTATTATTTTTTTGTGGTTGTAGGCCTTCAACTGCTGTGGTTATTGGCCTTTGGATTTTAAAATCCATAATCCATCAAGGATGTTCATAATTCGAGGAATATGCCAATTTCTCGTATGTAGTTAAGGGTCTTCTGTATAGCATTTCTATCATTGGCTAAACACTGAGAAAGTTCATTCGGTATTCCTGTCCTTTGCCTTTGTTCCCGGAACTCTTCGCATCTGAGTAGTACATGTTCAACAGTCTTTCTCCTTCCGCAGAATTCACATCTAGGTTGTCGCTCGCCACTAAGCATAAAGCTGTTGGTGAGTCTGGTATGTCCGAGGCGAAGTCGAGCTATAACTGCTTGTTCTCTCCTGGATGCAAATGGTAAGTATTCCCATGGTTTTACTGATGGTTTCACAGTTCTGAGCTTAGAATCTGATCTATTCCATTCTATTTGCCATTTTCCATATATTGTTTGTTTCCAATATATCTTCAAGTCGTCCGGTCTAACAGAAATGTCATCGATTTGTTCTTCGTTGGCTGCTTCTTTTGCTGCTTGGTCTGCCAATTCATTTCCTGCGATGCCAATATGGCTGGGTATCCATAAAAATTTTGGTGATTTTCCCCTACTCATTAGCCATTTTATGAGAGAGAAAATCATCTGAATCATCGGGTTTTTGCTGAAAGGGTTCTTCAGTGCTTGCAGAGAGGACAAGGAATCGGTACAAATGAGGAATTTAAATCCAGACGCAAATTCTATATACCACAAGGCTTGTAAAATGGCATAGAGTTCTGTAGTGAATACAGTAGCCTCTTTAGGTAAGCTCCAGGAGTGGGTAATTCCCGAGCATGTAAAAGCAGATCCAGCTCCTGTCTCAGTTTTTGATCCATCTGTATATATGATGTGATTTTCTGGGTACCCATCTATCATCCTGAGTAGTTCTTTTATGATAAGGCTTGGGTTTGTTTCTCTTTTTTGGAATTCGGTTAATTGTAGTTCCATTTCTGGAATGTTCAAGGTCCATGGAGGAGTTACGCCTGGTGTCCAGTTGTAGAATCTTGGCATATCGTAGTCAATCAAAATCAGCAGTTCTCTCAAGCGAATTCCAGCTGGCCTTGTTATAGTTGGCCTTCTGGTGTATATATCATCCTCTTCATCGGATGGAATTGGAGGATAGCAAGGATGGTGTGGTTGTGCCGATACTTCACAACAGTAACTAAACAAGAGTTGTTCACGCCTAAATTTGAGTGGAGGTACTCCTGCTTCAGCACAAAGTGACTCATATGGGCTGGTACGAAATGCGCCCAAAGCTAACCTCAGGGCTGTTCCTTGTATGGAGTCAAGTACCTTAAGTCTCGATGGTCGTGCTGCTCCATAAATAAAACATCCATAATCTATCTTGGACCTTATTAAGGCCTTATATAATCTAATAAGAGTTTCTCTGTCACTTCCCCAATTGATGTTAGCTATAGCTCTGATGGGATTGAGAGCAATCTTGCATTTTGACGCTAGGTTTTTTATGTGTGTGTCCCAGTTCAGCTTCTTATCAAAAAACATTCCAAGAAATTTCATAGATTCCTTACATTCCAGTTCCTGTCCGTACATTCTGAGTTGTTGGTCTCGATGTGGAGATCTCAAACGGCAAAAGTGCACGCACTTTGTTTTGGACGAGGAAAATTTGAAACCAAGGTGGAGTGTTTCTCGAGTTAGATTGTTTATGGCTTCTTGCAGAACTCTTTCGATCTGATCCATTGATGGTGCAGAGTAAAATATGGTGAAGTCGTCAACGTATAAACACTTTCCTATGGACTGATCCAGAAGTTCCGCAATTGGGTTAACGGCTATTGCAAAAAGTAAGACACTCAAATTTGAACCTTGAGGTATGCCGTTTTCCAAAGTATGGTACTCGGAGGTTACTTTGCGATTTCGTACACAAAAAGTTCGATCTTTGAGAAAGCTTTTAATAAAATTTGGTAGATTTCCTTTAAGTCCCCATTTCCTGAGTTGATCCAAGATATTGAAGCGCCATGTTGTGTCATACGCTTTCTCTAAGTCAAAAAATACGGCAACCAAGTGGCTCCTTTCTGCAAAACAGTTTTGTATACTATTCTCCAACAAGAAAAGTTGGTCGAGTGTGGATCGATGATTTCTAAAACCTGACTGAGCGGGTGATAGTAACCTTTGGGTTTCAAGATGCCATTTTAATCGTAAGCTTATCATCTTCTCCATAATTTTACTCAAGCAACTCGTCAAGGATATAGGGCGGTAGTTGGCTGGCATTGTATTATCTTTTTCCCCTTTTGGTACAGCGATGATGACTGCTTTCCGCCATGAACTTGGGTAGATACCAGTTGACCATATGTTATTATATAGGTTCAAAAGAGTTCCTTTTGCAGATGGTGTCAGTTGTTTAAGAAATTCATATATTACTTCGTCTTCCCCTGGTGCAGTATTTTTCACCTGTGATAATGCATTTTCCAGCTCAGTTATTGTGAATGGGACGTTGTAATTTGCAAGGTTCTCATCGCCAAAGTTAATATCAATTTCAACAGTGGCCTTGTGCTGGAGAAACTCTGGTCTGTAATTTTGTGAGCTGCTGGTAGATTCAAAATTAGCAGCAAGAGCTTCGGCAATGTCCTCATTATTCACGATAACTTGTCCATTGACTTCTAGTATGGGGGATGCCTCGGTAAATTTTCTTCCCAGTATGGCTCGAATTTTATTCCACACTTCTGCAGGAGGTGTATTCGCAGTTATGGTTGATACATATCTTTCCCAGCTCCTTTTTTTCCCATCTCTTATAAGTCTTCTGGATTCAGCCCTGGCCTTCTTGAAGGCGATCATGTTTTCCAGAGAAGGATTTCGTTTGAAAAC
This sequence comes from Chrysolina oricalcia, assembly GCA_944452925.2. Classification (NCBI taxonomy): domain Eukaryota; kingdom Metazoa; phylum Arthropoda; class Insecta; order Coleoptera; family Chrysomelidae; genus Chrysolina; species Chrysolina oricalcia. The sequence goes on from OX101808.2 coordinate 23,990,807, forward strand.
ATTAAGTGTTCCATTTTTTTTCTTGATGGATGAAGCAATCTCATTATTCCACCATGGTACCGATTTTTTACTACTGATTCCTCCAGTTTTAGGTACTGCGTCTTGGGCCGCTTCTATAACTTTTTGTGTGAAAACTTCTGTTGCTGCATTTACATCTTCCGGCAATATTTCGATACCATCTACTTTAGTTTTATAGAGAGGCCAGTTGGCTTCTTTCAGCTTCCATCGTCTGGGTAGTAGTCTTGAAGTGTTCTGACTTGCGCATTCTAATTTGATGGGGAAGTGATCAGTGAGATGATCTCCCAAACATTTCCATTGAAGTAAAGGAGCTATGTTAGGTGAGCAAAAGGCTAGGTCGAGGGCTGATAACTTATTCGATCTCAGGTTCAGGTAGGTTCCTTCGCCTGTATTCAATAGTGTTAGGTTGGATTCATCCAAAAAGTTTTCTATTTCTCTTCCCGAAGCGTCTAACCTTTCCGATCCCCAAATAGGGTTGTGTGCATTCAAATCACCCACGATCAGAAAGGGTTGTGGGAGTTGGTTCGTAATATTTCGTAAGTCATCCACGGTCCAGTTGGCGTTAGGTAGGTAAATGTTACAAAGTGACATTTTAAGGGGGTAACATATTTCTATAGCTACGACTTCTAACGGTGATTGTAAGGGAATTGGTCGGTGCGGAAAATGTTCCCTAATGAAAATTGCAACGCCGCCTCTCGCTCTTTGATCAGGAACGGCGTCCTTTCGATAGCTCTTGAATCCTCGGAGTTGAAAATTTTCGTTTGGTTTAAAATGGGTTTCTTGAAAGCATATGCAAAATGGATTGTTTTTGGTTATCACTTCTTTGATTTCTGGATAGTGATATTTACAGCCATTACAGTTCCAATATATTAAATTATTCATTAGTTCTATTATTTAGTAGATTTGGGAAACTGGGTGAGTGAGTGGAAAAGAAGTGAAAAATCACAGTGTAAATACAGTGTATACGTAAATTGGATGAAAAATCAAAGTAATATCACAGATCTTTAGTGCTAAACCTGTTTTTTGGATCTACCGAGAGGTCGACCTTTTTTCCTTTTACTTGCCCTTGATGACTGAGTGCCAGTAGAGATGTCACTGGCTTCAGAGTCATCTTCTGAATTAGGTTGCGTACTGTCCTCATCGGGTCGTTTCCTTTTGGGTTCAGGGGGTGCTCCCATTTTTGTGGGAGTTGGATGTGAGGTCGAATATCTTGAATTCGACCTAAGGTTATTTTCAAGGGTATCCCTCACTATAGTCATTAGTTGTGGGATGATTCTTTGTATCATTTCATCCACTTTGTCATCAGCTGATTGGGTAGCTCTAGCATAAGAGACGCCTGATTTTGGCGTTGTGGGATTAACTTTCTTCTTCGCTTCGAAGTAAGGAATGCGCTCATCAGTCATGATTTTCTGAGTTGCTTTTTCTATCTTCATTTCCGGGCAATCTTTCGAATTCGCAGGATGGTCGCCTTTACAGTTCACACATACTATCGGTTTCTCACATTCATTTTCGTGTGGGGCTTTTCCACATGTACATATTTTATTTTCTTTGCACCTTAGTGCTGTATGACCAAACTTCTGACAGTTATAACAACGCATTGGCCTTGGATAGAATTGGCGTACTTTGAGATTATAAAATGCGGCTTTGATTTCTCTTGGAATTTCTGGTTTATTGAACGTGAGAATGTGGTTTGGAGTATCTACGATTTCTCCATTCTTCCTTGATCTGATTCTCTCCACGGCAATTACTCCTTTGTCTGTAAGTCCTTCCACTATTTCTTCAATGGTGGCATTCAGGAAATCCTTGCAGAAAACCACTCCTCTCGAAGTGTTAAGTTTATTGTGTGGGGTCACTTCTACATCAAATTCATGAAATTTTTTTATACTTAGCAAGCGCTGTGCTTGTGCTCTAGATGCGGTTTCCACTAGAAGACCATCCTTGAGTTTCCTCACATCTTTCGTAGCTCCAACTAATCCATATAAAACTCTTTGTATGAGAAAGGGGTTCACAGTCGTGAATTCACCTTCTACTCTTTTAATGATCAGAAACCAGGGTATAATTGCCGCCGTTTCCTGACTCGTTATACCTATTTTAAAGAGATAGGCATCTCAATAGAGGGGTTTTCAATATGTTTATTCATTTTGTTCCCACGAGCTGGGATGAACTTTATTCCACGATGGCAGTGCACCCTTACCATAGTGGGGGTAAAATACTTCCGGAGGTCCCCAGGTGTCCGGAGGAAATCGTTCTTGGTACAGTGACGCCTGTACCATTCATTCTTTCGGCACGGTAACACCTTAGAATTGCGGATTTTTTTTTTTTTCCGAGGTTTACTCCTCTAGTGCGAGCTGTCCTTGGCTTCACCACTCACCTTTGACTTTACCGACATGGGTGGCCCTGCCAGGAGTTGAACTCCAGTCGGCATTACTCTCAGGATCCTTGCAGCTACTGAGCCCCCCCACCAACGTCAAGGTCTCACAGCTCCTTGGGGGGGCATTATTATTATTATTATTATTATTATTATATTACATTAGAAACTAGCCAAAAGTATTTGATGTGTGAAGTTTATCGGATTGTGTTTGTGTAAAAAATTTGTCTAGGTTTGGATTTGCAAATAAATGATTTGAGACAAAGTAATGTTTGCGATCTGGCAACATTTGTACACATTTTTTTTTTTTTTTTTTTTTTTTTCATATTTGGTATTCGAAACCTTGGGTGAAGGAAACTATATCTCTTGAAATCCAATGCTTTCTAATAGTGTATTATAATACAAGTTTTATAAGACACCATTTTGTAGCACGCGTTATTTGGAGTACGACGAGCGAAGCGAGGAGTGCTCCAAGAGAACAAGTGCGACATTATGTCTTATAAAACATGTTTCAAATACAATTTTTTCTATTTGGCATTTTTTTGTAGTTTTTTATTGGAAATATTTGGATTTGATATAAATAAGTAATATCAGAAATATCGGGTTGGTAACATTGATAAAATATTTAAAATTTGATGGATGCTGTCTGGTAATTCATTTGTTCACATAAATTATTTGAATTTTGAATGCAAATATCAGTAAATTACCTTTTTTAAAACGACTGATGAAGAAAACTCAAGTTGCACCCCTCCTGAATTAAGAGTAATTGCTCAAACGGCTGTGAATGATTTGTTGCTCAAAAAATCTCTTTAGTTTACGAAAAGGAATTTCACAATTTCGAAGTATTCGATGCCTCACCACACTCCCATTGCAGCCAAAATAATACCACAACTTCCAAAGGTTATTCTTTTTCTTTGTTTAATATCTGAAAATTCCATCCCTCTTGTCTAACGTTCATCTGACAGTTGATGTTACCATTGTTACCAATCGCATTTGGGTTTCATAATGACTTCATTTTAGGGCGAGTTGTACAAGACAAGTTCAACAACAGTTCAAGTGAACCGAACTCAGTTGCTAAGAAACTAGAAATTTCATTGGCTGATCCCTAGCAACTGAACTCGGTTCACTTGAACCGTTGTTGAACTTGTCTTGTACAACTCGCCCTTAGACTCCAAATTGAAAAAATTTATTATGACATCTCTTAGCAGAATAAAATCACTCAAATCGAGAAAACTGAGATATTGCTTGTTGATGCTTCAAACGAGATTATTTGCAAGATGCGGTCATTCTATAATAACATCCGTAATAGTTTCATAGAAACATTTATCATATTGTTTTTAAATTAACCACAAGCACCATGTCAACTGAATATTTACATAAGAAAATTAGGTATGAATGATGGAAACACATGCAATTTGAAGGTCATTTGGGGTGTTTTCTGAATTCACAGTAAGGTTGCCATTTCCAAAGTAAAAAAATAAACAAAATCTCACATAAACAAAAAGAGGAAGAATCAGAAGATAATATTGATTTTCAAAGGAGACCTAAACTTTAACAAAAACGTAACCAACACAACTTCAGAAAACGATATTAATTCCGGAGAACGCTGGAATGATGATTTCAAACTGGTAAATGATAAGAAAGGGAAATAAATTTTCAATTTTCATCCAAAATTAGAAATACTACGAAGGATTTTCGTGTAAAACAATATGTACCAAGGGTGCGAAAGAGTACAAAGAAATATTTTATGGTTGGGGTTAGTACTGAACTTAAGGATTAAGTGTACAATACCACATTTGGCCACAGGGGGTGAAATTGAAAAGATTCAGTTTTGATCTGAGCCGAGTTGTTTGAGATGATTAACCCTGGGTCACCCTGTAGATTACAAACTGTATTCCAGAACAACATGTATGTGAAATAATATTTGCAATAATCAACGATTGGCAAGATCTTTATTTTCTGACTGACATCTATCATGGTATATTATACCAAGTAACTTTAACATTTATGTTTCAATGTAGGCATTTTTTTAATATACTGATGGGATTTCTGACAGCACCATCTTTGTACGACTTACCCACATTTATTTGATAATAATATATACTTCCCTGCGGAGAAATTTGTAAATTGTTACTAAGAAAATGAATGATCTGAGCGTGCCTTCGCATAGCACAACATTATTTGAAAAGTCACCAATTTATATGGCTATCAAAGCGTATAACAAGCTTCCTGTTCACATTAAAAACGATCAATTTTTTTAGTTCAATAGCTAACTAACGATTACCTATAATATATAATTTCAATACCTGACCACATTCGGTAATATTCAGATACGATATGCAGGTATACTTTCATAGAAAGATGAATAGATATAGATTATTTATTTCCTTGTTAAACACTTAAGGGTATAAATAAGAATGATCCACAGTGCGATGTTACAAAGAAAACGTTACAAGACAGAACAAAAAAATTACATAATGTAATTATTACAGAATTGATAGATTACAAATTTTAAAGATTTGTTTTTTGGTGCATTTAAAACAACGTCGAATAAGAGATAAAATAGCACAGAAATCATCAATCTTTTAGGGGATCATTCTGATAAGAATTTTTTGCATTGTTTTTTTAAAAGATCCCAGTGGTACTACCACTGTGGTAGTTTCCTTATATCACGAGGAAGCATATTTAAAAAGGGAATGCCTATAGATTTGCTTTTTTTTCAGTTTCTTCCTATGAGGCACAATGTTATGTCTGTTGCAAGAATGGAAGGTGTAAACATTAGAATGTCTTGTATGTATATTTTTCCTTAGATGTATCAAACTTTCATATACGATTTGGGCGAACAGTGTCATAATGTCCAGATTTTGAAAGAGCGGTTTGCAATGATCATCGTAGGTACGTACAGCAGCTTTTTGTGAAGTAAAATCTCTTTGTACCTTCGTGAAACTTGCGTTCCTCCAACACAGTAACTCATACCTCATTACCGAGTGGAACATCGCATAGTATGATGTTAATGCTGCTTCTTGGCTGCCAATCAAAGCTATGCGCCAGATGGCGTAAGCAGATTTTGCCAATTTTCCATGGATATTACTGATGTGTACACTCGAAGTAAGAGATTGATCAAGATGTTTTCCTAGAAATTCAACAGAGATCATGTGGAAATCATTTTGATGGGCATTATGATAATTTGAAAATAAACATATCTCTGTTTCAGCCACATTAAAAAATAATTCATTATAATCAAACCACACTTTATGAAATTTCATCAGTGTCAGTACTCACTACTTTTATCATCATGAAGAGAAAAGGAAGTGTCATGTGCAAATACAATCGTCAATAACTCACGTTTCATTGACATATGTGAGGGTAGATCATTTGCTTAAAGTAAACAAGAAAGGGTTCAGTATGGATCCCTGTGGTAACCCCCTTTTGATTGTACGTTCGTGACTTATATTGTTATTATTATAAACCCTTTGTGTTCTATTTTTGAAGTAAGATTCAATCATGTTTCTAGAAACACCTCTTAATCTATAGCATTCCAATTTCTCCAGGAGTTTTTCATGACTGACACAGTCTAACCAATTGAGAGATATCTGTAGCACTTGTCTTTTTTATTCTATTAAGTTCTACCCTTTCTGACTTGATGTTGCTATGTCTCCTCGAAATATTGATGGCAATGAAGAATATCATTATTATTATTCATATCATTGTTACGAATATTCATAATATTCGATTTAAAAAAAAGCCTTTTTTATTCTTAACATTCTCAATATATGTATTCTTTCGAGATAAATGAAAAGGTACGTTTCTTTACCCTTTGTGAATATTCATCTTCGCTTCACTGATCATATCTGTAAAGATAACAAAATCAGGTAGATTTCATTTGTTACCAAGTTCAAAGTTTCTACTGTAAACAGACAAGTTTGTTTGTCATTTGAATTTTACAAAGGAAGGACATTGAAGGATGAGAATTATTATGCTATTAGTCAACATGGATATTAGGCTGTCCATTTCAAGATTAGGAATATTTGAAAGCAAATAAATGTATAAACATAGGATTCACCTAAAATATGACGTATATTTATGAGTATTCGATGGGCCGTAGTGGTCGGCTGTTAAATCGTTCGCCTCGAAAGCGTGGGGTCGTGGGTTCGATCCACCGATTCACCGATCTCGTGCATGGTATCACACGTTAAAAGGTAAGGGCTGCGTCTTCCCTAGTTCACACAAGTCTCTCGAATACTTCCGAGGGTTGCGCGTAGGGGTGCAATCGGTTGAAGGAAATAACAATTAAATTTTTTTTAAAAATATTCGAGAGTCATAATTTCGACACAAAGTAGAATATCAGGAACTAAGAACAACTACTTCCTTGGCTAATATCCAAATCGATAGTCAACAAATGGTGCACGAAAATCATAGAAACTGTCTTAGAAATTGCATGGATGAAAACTACACAAATAAATTAATCTCTATTAATTTGAGGTACCTATATGGTATGAAACTTTCATCAAGCTTGCTTACAGGCATGCGTATAGTGATTACACGTTGCTTTAAAATGTGTTACTCGATGCATTTGAATCTTATTTCACTTCCAAAAGTTGTTTTATTTTATGAAACATGACGTAGTTTTTTAAGTTTTTTAACGGAATTTTGATTGTGGGATATCGAATTAATAGTAATAAAATGGTCTTTTCTGCTAACCCGGCGAGCCACCATGTTGCCATTTGAAAAAAAATTATAATGTCAATTTCAAAATTAAATTTAACATAGCACGTACATTTGACCGAAAACAGTGAAGTTGTATTTTTCCCAAAATTTTAAGGCTGCAATAGTGATTTGAACGTATCCATAGGACTCCAGATTTGAAAATAAAATTCAAAATAAAAAAATGGTGACAATTGTGACAATTTGTGATAAAGTGACAAATTATACATGGTTGTATTCAGAATGTCATGTGGAGACGAAAGAGGTAAAAATATATTGGGTTTCCCACTTAAAAATCGAAAGTTTAAGTCACTTCCGGTGAAACTGGAAGTTGGAAGAACGTGTGTTATTCGTGAAAAAGCGCAGTTTTATGTATGTAAATGTGAAAACTTTACAGTTTTGTGAGTTTTTCCATTGATTGTCGTTTCTTCCAGTTTATTGCAGTTTTTTGGGTTGAGGACAATGATTTGTTTTCTCAGTGGAAAAAAGGTTCAATGTAAGCGAAGCAGGATAATTGTTTTTTTATACTTAAATTATATGTGTCATTCTTGATTACTTTTTAAAAAGTATGCTATTTTCGAAAAGAGTGAATTTTTTTTCTTCACGGCTTGCAAAAGAGTACTGCCATACGTTGTTCAAATTCAGGCAATGCACAATGCCCATCATTCTCATTTCAATCGTTTTTTATTTAGCATGTTACAATCATATTCCATCTATACTAATTTTTACAACATTTATATTAATAGTACAATTGCTGTTTTCTGTATGTTTATTTGATGACTTTAGTAATACTAAGCGAAAGTATTATTATTCATCTCGACTTCGACATTTCTACTTTTCTCGATATCACCACTAAAAATACCGTTTTCACTGTCATGGCTAAAAAAATCCACTCAAATGAAAGTACTTTTATTTCATAAACAATTACAATTTATTCAGTATGAGATAAAAAGGAATTTGGATTGTGTGCATGTTATGTAAGTTTTTCTAAAGCAGCCCGTGTATTCACATCGTGATCAATATGTCTCCTGTTAATGCAGTAAATGATCAAGATCATCATTCCGAATATTTTCTTGTGGGATTTTTTGGTGGTCCTTTTTCTCCATTACTTTCTTACATTTGCTGAAGGTTTCCACTTGAAGGTTTCAGTTTCTTATTCTGAAATTGTGAAAGCCAAATTTTCAGATAAATTGTACTTTATTTTCAGATGTTCTCGGATTACTTTCTTCCCAATTAGGAATATTTTTATGTTGTTTTTTCCTCTAGGAAGTTTTGCTTTAATACAGATAATATTACTGCTGGATCTAAGTCATCCTAATGAGACAAATCGGATTTTTTTCACTGTCACAGTAACTTTGAAAGCACCCATTTGTCCATAAAATATTTTTGCAAACGTACTAGCAAAAAAATGTAATTTGTATAAAGAAGAATCCATCGCTGCATGGTTTACGATATATGGTAGAATCCTTTTGAGATTTTCTCACCTAAATAAATACCTAATACCACTAGGAAACAAATTAAATATTTTTTAGAAAAACTCTCTTTTACGACAAAAAATCACTAATATTTGAATAGTACAGAAAGTGGAAAAAATCTGACAATAATGAATTTGAAACCGTGTGAATCAATTGTCAAAACGATCCCGTATAAGCTAGGCGCTTTATTTGAATGTACCTGATGTGGGTAGTTATGCAGTTTCGACTTCATTTGAGATAAATGAAAACTTTTTTTAACTTTTTGTTTGTGTCATTTATGGCTTATGATGCGGCAAATGGTTGAACTATTGAATTTTAAAATACAGCTATTTTTTGATATTGGATTTTTGAACTTTGTAAATGTAGGTACAAATTGAAAAATGTTTCTGAGTAATATAAACCAGGACGTTCGGTGAGTCATGGCATATAAATAAATATTACGGACCAAAGCCAAGGTGAATATTGTTACATTCTCAGGTAGACAATCCCATGAACCACTGAGATAACGCATAGGTCAAGTCGCTTGACTAATATATATTTGTTTTCCACACAGTTGGATTCATCGAAATATCGTCGTGGAAATTAGCCCGTTTCTTCTGAAGTACACTGTATTTGAACGTTCACGAATCAATGATTATCAAAATTCATCAAAACTAAAGTAATGCGTGGTGTTTGTCTAATTGAATATCTGTTGAAGACAACCGTTCAAAATACAAATGAGGGAAAGTGAATCACCGTTACTCAGCTGGTGTTATCAACAACATCAGCTATTATTTCCGGTACAATATAGTATCCGGATATTTTTCTACGCTTACTTCCGTTTGATGGAAATATTTTCATTATTTGAATTTTAATGGTAAATTGTTGGCAGACTTTAGTCCTCGTATAAACTAGTATCGTAGGATAATGTATTCTTCATTCGTCAGTTTTATACCATTGTCTAAAATTGTTTCAGGATAATATATTACTACTTCTCTGTAATGGTAGATGCCATCCTGTTGGCTCCGTTTGCTATTGCCTTGTAATCAAATATTGCACCTTCTTGCATTTGGCTGTACAACAAACTTAGGGGATGATATGTTATGAGAAATAATGACAAATATCAGCGAAACTTTATTCTTCTTTGTCATTATTTTCAGAAAAACTAAAAATTGCTAAAATTACACCCGCATATATCTGAAGATACTAACATAGACACATCGTTCTCCTTTCAATTTTAGGTAAGTTGACCGAAAAGGTGATTGCATTGAGAATAACTTTGTTTCTTGATAATAATTACTCATTCACAAACAGGCAGTTTGGATTCAAGAAGGGGAAGAACACAGCAAAAGCAGTTATGAATCTTGCTAGTTTCATCGGTAAGGGATTTGAAGAAAAATAGTCAACTCTGAGTATAACTTTTGACTGTTCCTCAAAAAATATCCTGTTAGAAAAAACACCATGAAGATATTCCATTCAACATTATAATCATCTCATCTGTCAGGTCATAATCAAACTGTGTTTCATAATGATCAATACAGTAGTCAACTGTGAATGAATAACGGAGTTTCGTAAGGCACTGCTTTAAGTCCCTTGCTGTTCCTAATCTCTTAAATGATTCATGCATGAATATTAATGCCATCCTCTTTGCGGATGACACCACTTTCTCTATGGGAATAGATGGTAGAAACGAAGCTGATGAAACAGATGAGAATAAAATTGAAAGGGCTTCAGATTGGTTCCGTGCTAATAAATTGAGTCTCAACAAAAATAAAACGGCGTCGACGATTTTCATCACTCATAAATGTGATTCACAATCAATTAAATTCCTAGGTCTCAAATCTCTTGGAGAACACATTCAGAAAGACCCTATTCAGTCTATTCAGTAAGACATGTGGTACCGAATATAGATATAGAAGCTTCACTTCTAAAGTTCCATTCATTATATCATAATGTAATGATGACTTATGGATTATTCAACTGGAGCACTCCTGCTACTAAGAATATGTTCATACTCCAAAAAGAGGCAATCAGAGCTATAGTATAAATAACTTGGGTAAAGAGTTTTGAGCCTTGGTTTACTTATCATCAGCTGTAATATATATTAATTTACTATATGTGAGAGAAAACATCACACAGTTCCAAGAAGAATCATAACCATGGTACGAGAAACAGACAAAATCTTCTTATTCCTAACCATAGATTAACCAGTATAATAAAGTTCCATTACCTTTGAGACATGCTGATCTGGAAACATTAAAAAAACACTTGAAAATTAAACTACTACAAGATGCCCATTATGACGTCAATGATTTTATTATTTGTTGATTATGCAATTTCCAAAACTCATCAGTATTTTGTCGTATAGATACAATCTGAAATTTAAACTATATGTAGGTGTATATTAATATCTGTATAATTTTATTGTAGTGTTACAGTTCTTATATCTTTATACTATTATAATTATACTTTTCACACTTCTTAATAATTGTTTATATTTTTTATTGTATATTCATACTCTTTATTGATAGTTCTGACTTATCCAGACACCAAGGTGTACTTGTGACCAATAAATTATTATTATTATTTTTAACGAAGTTTGTTGTGCATGTATACGATCATATCCAAATCTGAGGGGAATATTTTGGCAAATCAACCTTTTGGTTCTCTAGACGTTTTCATTATTATGCACGAACAAAAGTTTTAATCAACAGTATGTTATCGCAGTGTCACATTCATTATAGAAAATTTGGTTGAATGAGACCTTGTGAGGCATTCATTGTCTGGTGAAACAATGATATTCTGATTATCAGTCTTTGACAATTGAGATAATAGACTTCAAAACAGGAAGAATGTGGAATGTAGTGACAATATTGTATTGGATATGAATGCTTGTCACTGAGAGTTTTCTAAATTTGCTTTGAGATGTAACATTGGCATTGTGTTTTCATGTCTGAACATTTCATATAATAGGTTTCTCAATATTCCACAAGTTAATTGAATATCACTAATATGGTTATAAACTTCATTGAGTAATAAGTATTTCATTAATGAAAGGGTTGAAGTTACGGTGTGTTTCACTCTTGGAAAATGAATTGTTAACATGGGTGAAACGTTCACAGCTATAGAACCAGTATTATTGTGGTCAGTTTCAGATAATCAATATCCAGACGAAACAACTATCAACCTTCTTGGCTGCAGTGCATCTGGAGCCGCTGTGATATAGACTACAAGCCCATATAACGATTTTGGGGGGTCATTTTATACAGCATGAAACATATTCAGAACGATGCTGCTATATGAAAAAATAACTTTAGGCACTATGCCGTCAATTCTTGGTGGGACAAATGACTATAATAATAATAATAATAGTAATTTTCCATCTGAAGATGTGCTCTACCGACAAAATATTCTTGTAGGGCATTCCTCACGTTGGTGGATTATGAAATAATAATCTCCTAGAACCTACTGCCGTACAAAAATAATGGAACCGAAAGCCAGGAAAAATTTTCAATTTCCGAAAAATAAAAAAAAATCCTGGATTTTGGTTTCATTATATTTGTACGGCAGTAGGTTCTATGAGATTATTATTTCATAATCCACCAACGTGAGGAATGCTCTACAAGAATATTTTGTCGGTAGAGCACATCTTCAGATGAAAAATTACTATTATTACAGTCATTTGTCCCACCAAGAATTGACGGCATAGTGCCTAAAGTTATTTTTTCATATAGCAGCATCGTTCTGAATATGTTTCATGCTGTATAAAATGACCCCCCAAAATCGTTATATGGGCTTGAAGTCTAATAGCAAGTCCCTGCACTACGAAAACTTCAATGGAAATCAAAAATGAAAAACCCGATTATGTGAAAGACAAACTCTCTTGGCTGGGAGTTTTTTGTGATTGATCTTTATATATTTGTATATGCAGTGAACGCCAAAAAGTATATACCATATGGGAAAAAAGTTTATTGTTAGACTATTGGAAAGAGAATTCTGGGGAAAAGTTTGTGCACGTCCAATAACCTAAAAATCGATTTTGATACATGTCACGTGGCCTCTAGTATTGTGGCAAATTGGAAAAAATTCCATGAAGAGGACAAAAGTGGGGTAAAATAGCAAGATACCGTAAAAAGTAATTCGAAAAAGTTGCTTGGAATTCAATTTCATACTCACACACTGAGTTTCAAGCAATAAATTGAAAAAAAATTACTTTATAATTTTTTTTAATGTTTTCCTATCTCTTTACAAAAATATTTTTTTTCTGAATGGCTTGACTGTAGTGGAACATTTGATGATGATAATGACAAAACCCTCATTTTCTCCGCACCAAATGGCACTAAATTGGTTTTTGCCAGAACTCTCCATTGGTTCGTATCCACGGCAAGATATCAAAAAAAGTTATTTGAAAAAGTTGCGTGGGAGACCTCGTTAATCCTTGACTCGCACAAGTTTCGACTTCTGAGGGCTGCCGTCCGGACGACAGTTGGATAACGAAAAAAAAACAAAAATAAAAAAATGTCTTTTTACTGTAGCTAAGAATATAATTTATCCAGAATCATCAGTTTTGGACCATCAATCCAGAAGTAAGCAGAACAAAATATTACACAAATATGTGTAAATAGTTATTGGATTCGTATAGTTTGTTTTTTCGAAATAAATATACGTATTCTTTTTTATCGTATATATTTTTATTTAACAAGCAAACATTTCAGACAAATTAAAATCTCAAAAAAATTTGGCGTGTTGTCCAATCAGGTAACGTCAAAAAATGTCCAGTGTAATCACTTCTAAGCTGACCTGGAGGAAGAAAAAATCACCCGGAAATCGATGAGGTTGTCATGGTAATTTGTCAAAATAGGAGCATTCAATTGGTCAAAAATTGTTGGTGTGAAATTTTCTGAGTGAATCTTGCATGCTTGAAACTGATAGCACGTTGAAAGGCGAGACAGGCCCTCGTCATCCATTGATCTATCGAAGACTTCTGAGGGTTCTTTTGAGGGTGCAATCGAATAACGAATAACATATTTTTAAAAAAAATCATTTTAGCATTTGAAATCAAAAATACAAAACAGTCCTAGTTTACGAACTTGTATCATAAATAACTATTGTTTGCATCCTGAGTTGGTAATGGAAATAATGCATAAGTTTTTTGAGTTGTTCTGGAACGTAGGGGGTAATTTCCCAGAAAACATTAAATTTGCCACCACCACTGATTTTGGGAAGTTTGTCAAATTTGAAAAGAATTTAAGAAAATACAAAATTGTTTTTTTATTTGAGAAAGTTCCCGAAGTCTGTGGTGGTGGTAAATTTTATACGTTTTCTAGGAAATTACTACCTACGTTTCCGACCCACTCGAAAAACTTTTGCTCTATTTCACCAACAATTTTTTTTTTGTTTATTTCACACTAAAAAATTTTGGTTGCTACCAGAAATAATGCAAAAGCTTTTTGAGTCGGTCGGAAACGTAGGTGTAATTTCCTAGAAAATATTAAATTTGCCGCCGCCACAGATTTCGGGAACTTTGTCAAAAAAAAACACTTTCACATTTTTCAATTCTTTCCAAATTTGACAAGTTTCCGAAATATGTGGTGGTGGAAAATTTAATATGTTTTCTGGAAAATTACTCGCTACGTTTCCGACCAATTCAAAAAACTTTTGCATTATTTCCATAATTAATTCAGGTTGCAAACAACAATTTTTAGTATAAAATAAACAAAAAAATATATGTTGCCGTCATCGACGGAGGTAGCAAAGCTTCGGTGACACTTATGACATAAAGATTTATTTAGTCATTTTATTTAGTTAAGATTTTTCTCTAACAAACACAGCCAGGAGTATTTACATATAAGAGATAGTGCTTCAAAACACATAGACCTAGAGCTAACTTTAAAACTAAACTTAAAACTAGTCAGAGATACTAAATACTGCCGATTTAATTTTTTTTGCTTTGCAGTTGAGAAAGTCAATATTGCACTTTTCTGTAAGTATATTACACTTTACATTTCATTCATAGGAGAACAATCTAAATGATTTGTATAAATTTTATTTTTATTTATTCTTAAATTAACTTTAAGTACTAATATGTTTGTTGAGTTGACTATGAGTGAATCTTTGTATTTTATACTATTACTATTATATAATAAATGAATACTACAGCATGGATTGAACGTCTCTGTTCTAAGGTTACCATATGGAAACTGTCTAGCATACTCCTATATGAGATCATATAGGAATATATATGTATAATGTTGTCGTACATACAAGTATCGTAGGAACCTTTTTTGAACTTTTTCAATAAGGTTTCTATTCACTTCAGCTTTGGGAGACCATATTATTGAATCATATTCAAGTTGTGGTCTCACTAATGCATTGTAAAGTTTAATAATAGAGTTAACATTTTTAAAGAATTTTAAATTTCTAATGACAAAACCAAGAATTTTAAATGTTAAATTTTACTCCTAGATCCTTGCACTAATTTTTCCTAGGAAGTTCAGTGCCTTTTATAAAATGTTCATATATTCATGCTTACGAGTAAGTTATGACTTCGCATTTATCAATGTTGAGAGTCATTTTATTTTGATCAAACCACGTAGAAATTGAATTCGATGTAGTAATTGGCCTAAATATCTTGAAATCATCCGCAAACAAGAGACTTGAGGAATGCTCAATACATTTGGGCAAATCATTTATGAAGAAGGTAAAAAGTAATGGTCCCAAATTGCTGCCTTGTGGCACACCTGAGCTTGCTAAGAAAGGTTCAGAAAAACACTGTCCAATTTTTACTTGTTGATACCGGGAAGTTAAATAAGATTTTATAAACATCAACGCTTTTTCTGAGAAATTTGATTCACCTAGCTTATCCAGAAGAATAATGTGGTCAACTTTATCAAAAGCCTTTGCTCAGTCTGTTATAATTACATCTAATTGGGTTTTGGCATTCACTGCCTCCGCTGCAGTATTTGTAAGATCACATAGATTTGTTACCGTGGACCTATCGGCCATGAAACCATGCTGTTGACTGACAAAGACATTTTTGAAATTATTTAATATGTCATCATTTCAAATAGATTCAAAAAGTTTGACTAATGAATTTAAAATACTAATCGGTCTGTAGTTTTCTACCTCTTTTTTATTTTTACTTTTGAATACTGTTGTGATAACAGAATCTTTTAATTTATCTGGGAAAATACCTTCTTTAGGTGCCAAGTTGACAATAAGAATCATCGGTGTTAGGTTTTTTTGGGGGGGGGGGGGGGGGGGGTTGGAACTTCATATTGATAATGCACCTAGTTCTGATAAATGAATTCCTTTATTGAAACAATTGTGGCTACGAATTTATTTACACACATATAATATATAAAAAATCAAGCAAATCTCATTTTCAATAAACTCATAAAAATGAACTGATGAGTCAATACATTGACCGGCAACTTCTCACACAGGCACGTTGCAAGTCAATGTACCTCATCTCAGTACTGTACAAATAATAACACGTAACTTATCACACAGGCACGTTAGTAGTTATTATATTTTCAATACAGCTCACAGACATGTAACTTCTCACACAGGCACGTTACAGTCCTTCGGTTCTCGAGAATCCAACAAAAGCAGGCAACTTCTTACATAGGCACGTTGCAAGCCAATAAACACTCAAATCAGCCCAATAATAGGTAACTTCACACACAGGCACGTTGGTAATGGTAATGGTAATGGGTGGGGGACGCAAGCGTCAGCGACTAGGCCCCAGTGGACCCTTTTCGCAATCCCCGGCATCTTCACTCATCCCATGTCGGATACCTGCTCAAACCTCTTCGACCTTCTCATGAAAGTCGAAATGTCCTTCCATTGCAATGAGTGCAATTATTCCTCCTTAATAGTTGAAGATCCCTAAAAACCAGCATATGACGATGCGTGACACATGGATGGTATATACTGGACGTACCATCATAGGCTGGCGTTCGGCAATAGAGAACTCCTTCATAAAGAAATCAGCACATCCCTTGAAGAAATAAGCAGGAATATTGTCTTTTTCAGTGGCCTTTTTTGGGTTTTAGTTTTTTAATAGCTTTCCTAATCATTTCTTCAGTTAATTAATGAGAAATCAAATTCTCCTAGGTGTTTGTTGATATTGTTAGGCGATGGATTTTCATAAACTGACTCAAAATATTGTGTGAATGCATTTGCTATGTCTTTCGGTTCAGCAAATACTCTTTTATTATAGTGCATTTCAGATGGTAGGTATCTTTTGAAACACTTTTCGATTTAATAAACGTTTCTTTGCGTTTGCCACTCCTTTTGATTTTTTTCGGCAAAGTAATTTCTGTGAATTAGTTTTTGAGCATTTGTACCTGTATTTTTTCTTCAACTTCGTAACGTTCACCTGCGGGCGAAGATTAGGGTTGCCGCTGTTATTTTGATGTTATACGAGATTAAAAAACAAGTCGTGATTCACGTGTTGCCGAATTCGATCTTTCCGTAAAAAGAGAAC
This sequence comes from Chrysolina oricalcia, assembly GCA_944452925.2. NCBI lineage: Eukaryota > Metazoa > Arthropoda > Insecta > Coleoptera > Chrysomelidae > Chrysolina > Chrysolina oricalcia. The sequence continues at coordinate 24,007,842 of OX101808.2, forward strand.
CGAAGGAAGTGAATCGGATCAATCACCCGTGTTAGTTTAGAGTTTCTTTGTTCGCGAACGCAGTGAAGAAGAAGCCACTACACTCTAGAACCGGCTCCCCAGCTGTCTACCTTTCCTACCTGTCCAGGCCGGTGCACTCGAAACCGACTACCTGTACAACTGCAGGGCCGGATTCGATGATTTATAACGTGGTATAAAAATTAAAATCTTTAAGGATCATCTGATTAGGCCTATTTGACGGATTTTTGCCTTTTCCTGAAACACGTGTTAAACGTTGTACCAAAGTTCGTGATAATTGAAGCTCGCTGTATCTCACTATTCGAAATCATAATGCAAAGCTTGATCAACTGAAAAATTGAGCTGAGAAATATAGACTTTCGTGAACATATAAATAGAAAAGTTATTGGGTATAACTATATGACCCTATTTTTATAGAGAATGTGGCAGTTTATATATTACAACAGTTGAAGTTTACTCAAATACAGTTACTATTACTATACACTCTACCTGAATTTGACTACACACCTTCCAAAATAAGATTAAATACCCTACTTTGACCAAAAAACAAACCAACAAGCTTTGTGATTAGTTTTGATATTTTACTCATGTGATTATTCTGTTTCAACCTAAGTGATTTTATTTTCACCTTTGTGATTATTTTATGTTATAAAATTATTATTTGATGCCTATACTGTACTACTTATTTCTATATCACGCACAAGTTTTTGAAGCTTCAGTGATGTTCCTGTCTATTTTCGAATTTTGATTGCATTTATTTATCTTGTATTTTGATACTTTTGATTTTTGGTGTTTTAGCATCGACTGCTATGATCATTAGTCATGTGTTCTGGGTAGGCCTTGTTACTAACTCCATACGCCACCTTAGGAGCAGCACTGTTAATAAACATTATTCTTATTTCATGCAGTTGCACTGCGAAACAAAGAGACACACACAAACCTTTGCATAAAACTGAAAAATTTAAATCTTGTTTTGAGTATGTCGCTTGCAACATCCTCAACCAACAATGCAACGGAAGAAAATACCCTGTGATTTCCTCGTTATTACCAACAATACTATTCATTCCGAAAAAGTTAGGACAAGATGATATTTTCAGATAGGATAACAAACTCGAAAACAGTTCTGATATCTTTAGATTTCGGTGTATTCGAAAATTTGGTAACGAAGACTTTGATGTCTTTGGATTTCTAATCTTGGACTTTATTCTGGTGTTCCACAAGAATGTCTTTTAGGGCCTTTGCCGTTTGCTGAATATAAAACATCCCTCAGCACAGCGAACTCTTTACAGATGCTAATACAGTTTATTCCAGCTTGTACAGCAATAGCCACAAACTGTTTGTACTCGCGAATATCAATTAGTACGAACACTGATGCGATTGTTATACCTATAATACTTTCTCATTAATTATTTATGGAACTGAATAAAATTTAATTTAAAAAAAAGATTGAAGTATTTCAAAGAGTCAAAGACTTCTATTGTCTGTCCAAATTAAATCAATGAAAATTAACATCACCTTTAGATTTGTATGTGCAAAACATCTTTTTCAGTATGAGCTTGCAAACAATTCTTCAATGATTGTAATAATTGTTGGAATAACTTGAACAAGTTTAGCACCTGGCAATCCATATATAGGTGATAATCATTTTTGTTATTAACAGATCTGGTGTTTTTATTTAAGTAATCTTCTGAATAATTCAACATTCAATGATTTTTATCTTCCTGAATGGTGCTTGTATTTGTTCAGAAGAAAATATTCGAACTTGGTTTCGAATGCTGGCATTCAAATGTTTACTTCTGCTGTTAATTTGTTGCAGATATCGATTTACAGGGCTTCCTAGAATGGAGGGGACAAACTCCGTTGGTAAAATCCTCACTTCATTTTACGGCTTGAAGTTCCGATAAACATATCCTCTAAGATAAGTATTAACTGACTTGCAGGGTTTTAAAACTGGCAAAATAGTGTTTTCCAAAATAACTCCATACCGCCTTAACTATCCATAATAAAATTCGGTATGTTATTTGATAGCATTCAGTTGAAACTTTCAATGCAAATCACGTGATTTTATAACTACAGAGGCGAAAAGCCCTTGTCGGGTCTCCCCAACTTTCACGACACTTGAAAATTTCAATTCTCAACATATGTTTCGTTCAGAAGAAAATATTTGATGACACTACTTGGCAGAAGCCCATTAAACTAATAATAAAATGGATTAAGCAATCCAGACTTCTGGATTTAACCTATACAATAGGTATAATCGTCGGCAAGTCTCCAACAGAAAACAACTACTGCCCCCTACGACCATTGAATTATATCTGTTAGATTCTTGGCAAAGTATTCTACAAGAACTGCTTTGCAATGATCTCCCAATCTCAACGCCAAAACAAAGTATTTGCCAAGAATCTAACAGATATAATTCAATGGTCGTAGGGAGCAGTAGTTGTTTTCTGTTGGAGACTTGCCGACGATATTGTATAGGTTAAATGCAGAAGTCCGGATTGCTTAATCCATTTTATTATTAGTTTAATGGGCTTCTGCCAAGTAGTGTCATCAAATATTTTCTTCTGAATTTATTTGGCTTCAGACGAAGTCGACACCATAGTCGGAGTGCTCTTCGAATCTTGGGGTCAAGATATTTTTCGATTGCGTTGGGTGAGCTACCCTGCGCTGATGATTGGCAAGGAACCATGAAACCGGTCCGTAGGTGTTCCCTCGTGTGGGTTGAGACATGTTTTGGCGTTGAGATTGGGAGAACATTGCAAAGTAGTTCTTGTAGAATACTTTGCCAAGAATCTAACAGATATAATTCAATGGTCGTAGGGGGCAGTAGTTGTTTTCTGTTGGAGACTTGCCGACGATTATACCTATTGTATAGGTTAAATGCAGAAGGCTGGATTGCTTAATCCATTTTATTATTAATATGTTTCGTTATTGAAAATGCCACCGATTTTCAAGATATTTGAAGTTGAATAATTGCTTGCATAAGTGATCTGGGAACTCATAGTTGAGTAGTTTTTAAGAAGCTGCTGTCCTCTGTTTTGAAAATGGATTGTTTTAATTTGCTGGTCGCTCTGCTACTAATGTCAAATATTGCAAGTATCAATGAAAAACGACGAAACAAACTATTCAGTAATCCTTATCATTTGGGATATGTACTCATTGAAACACCGATATTTTTTTGAACTTTTCAAATTGATTATGATAAGCAAATATTTCAAGAGAGGTTTTTTTTTTATTATCACTGGAGTTACTATTATTATTTTTATTCAAAATCAGTTTATTTTTTGATAAGTATGTTTAATTTCCACCGGCGTCATACTATCGTCAGAGTCTTATCTCATTTTATAAACGTGTTGGAAGTCACTTGATACAATGTATAAAAAGGCAAAATTACTCATTTCATAATCAAACGTACCTACTCAATCGGAAACGAAAGTATCCTCGGCTTTTTATTTTCATTCCAATGATTAGTTTCTTCATTCATGAATATATAAATTAAACTACAAATTATCATTTCTTAACTGACTGAAGCAGAAGGCTCCAAGAAATAATATCTACCATTGAATAGATAGAAACAAGAGTTATATCAACAGGTTTAGATTAACTTTCATAAAAACATATTTCTCTGCAATGAACAGAATTAAATCGTATGACGTCTAGAAAAACCAGAACATGATTTGTAAGGTTGTAAATTAATAAATGACTTGAATGTTTATTGATCATCATTATGTACGTGAAAGTTTCAGAGGAGAATCTTAAATGCCTGGCCATTAACACTGTTATCTAAACCATTATTACTTGTACGCTAGACGACGTCCATTATAAATACCAGTCCAGTTCCAAATAGACGCTGACTGAATGAACTAATGGATTAGAAAATAAGTGTCTGTTGATTCATTTTCGATAGTTGATAGTTGACATAATCTTAAGTATTTTGAAATAACTGTGCTAGAAGAAACTAGTCGAAACTATTGTATTGTTTTCAGATTTTGCAAGAAAAGGAACATTTTGTATATTCTGATATGATCGTGAAAACGATGTATTGTGAATTTTTGAAAGTTTAGAAAAATAAATCGAACATAGATCGGCCAGACAAAGTTTGAGAGCAGACCAATCCACTGAAGGGAAAGCGGATGAATTCCTTGAAGGTATTCGACATAGACACAGACATAGATATTTATTTCCCAGAAGAAGATACGTGATAAATAATTACATTGATAACGGTTAATCTCAAATTAATTGGGTACCTTCTTACTGCCAAAGGCATAGGGAAGAACCAGCTCACAAATATACAGGGTGACCCAGCTGCAGATGCCATTGCTAGACTCCAATAGAATTGGTATTCCAGAAATTTGTCATTGAGTCATTGATTTCAAAATTGGGTTCATTATCTTTGGAATGATATTGAGCAATAATTCTGCAAGATAGGATATTGAGACAAATTCCCACGGAAAACAATTCTTACCCCACTCATACTGTGACGGACATTGAATTGTAATAACTGACAAATATTTGAAATGGTACTTTCTGATGGTAATGGGTATTAAACTGAAACGTCATTCACCAATCTTAAGGATTTGAGCAGGGGGTGAATATGGCGATTGACTTTTGGTTTTGCTGATCTAAAGCTGAATGTGGCACCTGTTGATTTTGAATTTTCTAAGTAGAACAAAACAGAAAACAAATTGTACCCAAAGATAATTCCATTCAGCTATAGATTACGAAAAAAGAAAAAAATCATAATGGTAGAATTTTTTCAAACTTATTCCAGTAATAAGTAGGTACAAGTGAACAGCAGGAGGCGGTTCTGTGCAAACTTGTATTCACAAGATGAAACAGCTAATTGCTGGGATGATAAAAACTATACAGTGAGCACGTAAAGGTTGGAACAATTTCGTTAAACGCTTGATATGACCATTAGGGAAAATAAGATCAGACAGTTGCGCATTTTTGGGTCTAATCATATTTTTCATGACGTCATCACTGTTCGAGTTATGACGTCATTATAATTTGTTTTGATTGGCATTACCCAATTTTGATAATATTTTCAAAAAGAACGCATTTTTCTGTGTATGAATGTCATATTTTTTCTTACGTTACATAATCGTATGTTCGAGAAATAAAAGATAATTCATTATTCATAATAATGTAATATTAGGTCTGAACGTAAACTTTTGACTCAAGGTATCCCCACAAAAAAATCTAGTCGGGTTAGATCATGAGATCTAGCTGGACACTCCAAAAATCGTCCACAACGATCGAAATTGAAGAAGAGTTTGTGCTTCACTCGGGTAGTGGGAAGTGGGATCACAACCTCATTTCCGATGCTTCTACTTTTCCATGCCATCAAATTAAACAGTACCCTAGCTATTTTATATGGCATAACAATCCAGACGACTGGTTGTTTTTGCATGATTTTACTAGCGTTTACTTCGAATAGAGAATTCATCAAACACGACAAGAAGAACATCATCTGAGAAATGCTGGTTCAACTGAAACATTTCTAGAGTCGTTGCCATACTATTGTTGGCTTCGTCAAAGCTGTGAAAAGAATTTTCACTTTCAGCTAATTTTCTTCTCTGACCGAGGAAAATGGGAAATGATCCATGGCAGCCCAAGAAAAAGATAATTTCTTTGTCAACGTATATCGCCAATGCACAGATGTATTTTGTTGGGCTTCAACATCACCTAATCCAAATGACCTGACATAATTTCGCTGATCATTCCCAAGAAATGTAATACTAATACTAATAATACCATTACTAATACTAGTAAAATTAATAACAGTCCCTTCAAAGAAAGTTACGGGTTGGTTTGAGTTTACCGTAGAAATTAGAAAGGATGCAATAATACTGTTCCAGAAAATATACTAAATATTTCTACTACTCAGTTTATTGAAATAATTTCCAGTTCTCAGACTGAAACAACAATTTTCAAGAGCTTGTCCCAAAATCCTACCTGGTAATATTGAATTTACCAAATTTTCTTGAGTCACACGTTAAAAATTGTCTTCCTCTTCACTTACTCGCACATGTCTTTCCAATAACTTTTTTTTTATTTCTCATATTATCTTTGCACTTATGTAATAGTATTCCGTATCAGTAAAACCATTTCCGTGGGTTTATTTTATATTCAGAATGGGGTATAGAGACATTTGAAAAAAATTTGGGGTGTTTTTTTGGGAGTTGAATAAAGCTGTTTTTTTGGGTGTAAGTAGAAGGGCTATTTGAAGTTTTTCGAGTCTATCTTTTCCGAAATTGCTGTCTTATGTGTGTTTGTTGGAATATGTGTATTTTTCTTGTCATAAAATTACGTACTGGATTTCTTGTACTTGGAAATACTTCATATCAACGACCGCAAAAGCTTTGAACGAAGAAAATGGCGCTTGATCAAGTAATCAATAACACGGTTCGATGATGATCTTTACGGTGAACTGTGAAATAACTGGACCGCAAGGTATCCGAAATCGGTTCTTACCTTCAATTTGTAGTTGAAATCATGAATGAAAGTGATTCACATTCAACACCGTTCCTCTCTCGAAATGACTGGATAGGCAGGTAAACCTTGGATATTGTGAAAGTAACCACAGTGTGCAAGCTACGGAACTTTTTAAACCGCTTAGTTGGAGATGATGGCAGGTTAATTTGCATGCAGTGGCGTACTCGTATTACTTATAATGGAGTTCGAAAACGCTTTGCCTGTTGCCAGTGCTGATGGACTGCAAAAAATATAAAATCGGGAAAAATTATTAGCAGCATGAGTCCTACTGGAAGAGGAGAAGAACAACGTTCGAATGACTGGAAAAATAAATTGGAGTCGAAAAAATGGAGAAGGGTGGAACGGGATGAACTTTTAGGAGTTAAAAGCGATATTTTACCTTTTTTGCGATTGACAACGAAAGTTGACCTCCTATTAAAATAAAATTTGTTTGCAAAGTTGTTCAAAATAAAAAGATCTACAACTTTTGTATGAAATATTTTTCCACATCACCTCAAATTTTCCGGGAAAATCGAAAAAAACAATTTTTCAATTTTTTATTTTTTTCTCGCTCAAAAATCTATTTTTTTTCAGGAAGTTTGGTGGAAATATAACTTAACATGTTTCAAGTAAGCTGTGATTTTTTGTAGCGGAATACAGATTTTTCTTTTTTTTCCGACAAATTCCGAAAAAACGACCTCATTTTCAAATGAAAAGTTCACCGATAAAGTTCGTCTTTTCGAACTCGCCAGCTGCCAGTTTTTTCAGATTATGTAATAAAAGATTAGCACTACTGTGGACTTTCTTTCCAGAAAACGCGAAAAAATTAAAAAACAGATTTTCAAAAATGAATTTTTTAAATTTTTGTTCTAAACTCATATTTATTTATTTAAATTATTGAAATTAATAGTTGAAACCTTTCGAGAATAAAAATTTCGAAATTAATTTCATGTTACCTCAATAGGTACAAAAAATAAACAAGAACATAAATAGAGATTTGATTATGATAGAAGTGCGAAAGGAGGTGAACTTTTGGGAGTAAAAATGGTTTCTCACGATTTGCAGCAAAAATTATTTTCCTACAAAAAAAAAAATGAAGGAAAAAGTTGTTGGCAATAAAAAGATCTAGAACTTTTGCGTTCAAGATTTTTCCACATAACCTCGAATTTTCTGGAAAAATCAGAAACACCGTTTTAATTTGGTTTAAATTTTTTTTTGTATGAAAATTGAATGTTTGTCGCAAAATTTAGTGAAAATATACCTTTTTATGTTCTGAATTAGACGTTTTTTTTGCAGCGAACTATTTACTTTTCTCGAACCTCTTTGAAGTACTCGGAAAGGGGGCGGCTCCTAGTTAGCAAAGCGAATTTTAAACGCCTAAAATAAGAAAGAAAATAACAAGCAAGGACCAGGTGGAGAATGTTGTAGAGGTTCCAACTTTGACGAAAAAAAATATTTAAACACGAAAACACTCAAAATGGTGAAATTGGGATGCAGTTTAGGGGTTGAAAACGGTTTTTTTGCGATTTGCAGCGACTTTTTAGCGGAAAATGTTCGATGGAAAAGTTTTGGATAGTAAAAAAATACAATTACAAATTCAATAAAAATGTAGTAGTCCAAAAATTATTTAAAAAAATTATGTTTAACAAAAAACGTACTTTTTCTACATAATATATGCTATTCAACGAGAGCAAACTTATGAATATAAATCAAATATATTGTACAAAAATTCTTACTCTACAATATAAAAACAAAGACAAATATATACATTACTCCAATCGAACAATAAACGCAAAAAATACGAGAACAGTCACCACTTTATTATATTACCACTTTGAGCTGAATTAATCAGGAAAGAAATACTTTATCAGAGAAACACTGAACATTAATTTTATTGAAGGATCAGTCAAATTGTTTATGAAATTACGGTTTTTATTTGTCATGTACTTTCTCACAACATTAATAGAAGCGGACGTCTGTGGGAACACCCATCCTCCCTCATTTATTTCTATTAATAGTTGAAAAATGTGCATTGTACTAATTATTTTTTTTTGGGAAATTAAAATTATTATTATGCCATTCATTTTGCGATAATTTCTGTGCTGTTCTTATGTGGCAGAGGCGTGTCCAATCTTGAAAATCATGTCTTTGTCATTCGGATTATTGAATGGAATCAAATATTATAACAATCGGTTGAAGACATTATCGCGACAATGCAATGTAAATATTTCTAACAATAGTGTTACGCACCTTATATCCAATAGACACATCTTGAAATAGTCCAGAAAAGGCTTAGAACATTTAGAAAAGTTCGAACAATTTCATCAAAACGACTGGAAAAATAAATTTTTGTTCTGCATTCTAAAATATAACGTCGAATACCTGTTTTCAATGTGGTCTATTTTCGTGATTGTTCGAGAACTTTATTTTTATATACAGGGTGTTTCCAAATGAGTATGAAAGTTTCCAGGGGGAGATTCCTCGTCGAAAATTGAAGGGGGTCTTTCATTTAAACAAAAGCTCTTAGGCCTGTCCTTAAAAAGTTACACGCTTCCGAGAAAAAAATAGTTTTTTCTGCTTTTGTGGATTTGTTGCATTGTGCATTGAAGTGTCAGTGTCGTACAGTGTTTTCAGAGTTGAGATAATAAAGACATTTGTACAATACCGTATAACTTATTCAGAATCCTAAATCAATATCAACCAGTCAGACATAATTGTACTTTTGCGACAAAATCGAACTACCCATATTATATTTGCGTATAAATCAGACACATAAGATGTAATGAAAGATATAAATAGATTACCTACACTTGAAATGATATATTAGAGGCCAAGGAATCGAAAATAAGTAGAAGCTGATTTTTGCAAGTACCTAAAATTTGAAATTTTTTATCACATCTCATCCAGATGCGGGATACATGTTATTAAGTGTTGTACAAATACTACTTGAGGATCTCTAATGTTTTCAAACCTGAAAAATGGTGCCCTTCAAACGCTGCTACTGCTACTGATACGACATATACAATATAGCGATTGATAAGAAGTATAAGACGATATGAATTTCATAAATTAAATTAACCTTATCCTCATTTTTCTCTCAACATTACAAAGAAATTGGTTTCTGTAACCACAGAAAACCACAAAAAAATTGTGTTCAGTCTTATATAAATTTGTCATTGTTGGTTGCCATTTGACACATCCTTGTTTATGAATCGTGACACCACACAGCTGGTACATCATAAGGGAAGATAGTTATCCAAGTGTTTTAGGTGTTGGCAACTTTAATTTCAGCTAGCTCTGAGTGTTGGTTCGAGACTCGGTACAAATGAAAAATATATCACATTCCGACTATCACAGATCTACCTAAAATGAATATGAATTACTCGTCCCCAGTGTGATAAACGACAATGATTGCAATGGACCTTTACATTTATGGAAAATAAATTACAAAACTCGTTTAAATCGATAGTTGTTAGTCTGAAAAGTCCATTTAACAAAAAGTTCCATTATTTTTCTTTCATTTTAAAAAAATATCACATTTGAAAGTGTGCCGCTGACGTCACGTTCATCGGAACTATCTCCCACCATAATCCACGTTCCGAAACAGGCAATACCGTTCTCCTTAAAAATATAACTTCTAGCATGATATACGCCGTTGAGAAATAATCAATACATTGTCACTTGATCAACTCATAGATAAAAATCCACATATTAGCTATTTTTTATTGTATTTGTAACTTTCAAATTTTCTGAAGAACGATGAAGAACGAGCGTTGACAACACAGCAAATCGTAATGACAGTTCTCAACTGTCAAAAGTTATATGGAGATGTGAGGTTAATGTTTATTTTATTTACATTCAACAAACAACATTCAACTGATAAATTCGATAATAGTGTAGTGAGGTGTTATCATAAACGATTTGGTGTGAATTTATTTGTGTTTTTGTGTATTGAAGATATGGAACAAGGCTTCGTGAAGGGAAGTTCGGATAATTTACCGAGGTACAAAGCACCTTTTCGACATGTTCAGTTATTGCAGGGATACAGGTACTGGAGATACAGGAATTAATAACAAATTTTAGAACACAAACTACAAAAGCTCTCAAAACTTAGAAAATCGCATTAACCTCAAAAAATAAATCAATGTAGTGTTCGTTGAAGTTTAGATCTGATGGAACTGCTTCACTTGTATCAAATGAGTAGGCAAATGAGTTAGACAGAGACAAACTATTCTTATTGATCGCACCGTGAAACAGACGAAAGAACCCATCTGGTATCAAATGACAACTGTCATGCGACACATTATATTTGAATGAGAATTTGGTGCACAACTTTAACAACGTTGCCAAGTTTAGTTTTAATGAACGTGACGTCACGAAACCACTTTTCTTCTGATTATAGATAAACTAGTGGTCAGAAAAAAGAAATAAAAAATCCCCAGTGATATTAGCGTATTTACTTTCTAATTTCAGTGTTACCTCATATCTCTTGGAAAGGTCCATTGTTCCATACTACAGAAAACTGCAGTAATGAAATATCTAGGTAGCTTGATTGATCAACACACTAGATGGAATGATCATATTACCTATCTTGTCGAACGTTCAAGGATATTAATGAATACATTTTACAACATAAGAGATATTTTATCTCGAAAAAATCTGATGATGTATGATTCACGAGCCAAATCAACTTACAGACACTGTATACTGGAGAGGCACATTTACAACAACTTTACAACATTTACAAATCATCCAAAACATATTTTTAACACTCAATTGCTGAACCAGGGTCAATTTGACCCTGTACAATTTTAATTTGCTGACTGTGCGCTGCATGTACAATCTTTTCATTTGGTCGTCTCAGTACCTTTCCGTCGGTTGCTGAATAGACATTGAAGGTGTATTTTGGTGTTCTATTCCGTATGAAAATATCGGTAAATACGTTTTATTTTTCGCTATTTCTTTGAGGGCATTTGTCGAAAGTATTATGGCTGGTTCATCATGGACAATAAAGTTTACAGACCCAGACTATGAAGACACACTTGGACACACAGTGGATGGAGAATTCAAACACAGATGTGGACAAGAAAATGAATGAATCTCATGCAATGATCTGATCTGATCTGATGACTTCAGGACAGCCATTGCACTTTTTTTTCAACGTGGAGTTTCGTAACATTGGAAAATATACTACTTAGCATTGTAAAATAGCTCAAATTGCTAAATATCGATATTATAGGTATTTATAAATAATTATTCAAATAACAGGGTCACTTTGACCCTGGTTCAGTAAATACGTTCGTCCTCCGACGTTCAGTGGCTGAGGGTTAAAAATCATACTCTGTAAAAATAGACGCTTTTCAAGTCAACGTCTTTATAAAGAAACTCAATCATTCACAGTCAGACAAATCTACACTTACCAATGCCTCCTCCGTGCTTATCTTAAAAGATAGGTAATCATAAAAAAAAATTAACACTAGGGCAGGCACCAATTGGAATGTGAATATTGACTTCTTCGGTATATCTCTAACACATAAATGATTTTTCTACTACGGACCAAAGCTATAATAACCTATTGCCATTACATATCAAACAAATTAAAACAACCCATATGTTCAAAACTGAAATAAAAAAAATTATTCTGTAACATTTGAAATTTTCGACTCATAACAATACAAATATTCTATCCTTCTTACTTACCAAAATCTTGGTATCTACCCAGTCTGAGACAGAACGGCTCAGGTATCGGGTTGGCAAGTAAATAAGACGGAATTCAGCTTCCAGGCGTTTTTATTGTCACAAACGTAGCACTAAAAATATGAAAATCCGGTTAACATGATATTATTTTATAACAATCACCCTCTTACCTAAAAATATGAAACACCAGGCTTACGAAAATTATTTTGATAAGTTTCAAAATGATAACCTTGCAACCAAAAGGGCTGTTTCGATTCCGCAGTACATTAGTTTATCGACAAGCTCGAAATCAATTCACTGTTCTCAGTCAAAGTAAGGTTGAACCTCAGCAAAAAATTGTAAAGTACGGCCTGGCCGTGAAACACGAGGAATCGTTCACATATTCTGTAGGATAAGCAACTAGGTATTCATCTATTTGCACATCGAGTTGCAAACCATAATTTCTTCTAAAAGATACTTGAAGGTAGTAAGAGTGGAAGCTGAATTATGCAAAACTGGCATGAAGTAGGGGAAACGTGGGTAATTCTGCCTCAAGTCACTGTTTTTTTCTCATTATTTTACTCAATAACCATTTGATATTTTCTCTTACCCCGAAAATTATTTCTTTATTTAGCTCAATACCCACATCTTGACACTCTCACTCCACTCTGTAATCGCTTGAAATATTTGTTTTTTATCAATAAGTTCTTTCTAGCTTTATCAAAGGAGGATAATTGACAAAACAGGCACTAGTGCCTAGGTTAGATATTTATATTCTATACTTATGAATTACTTTCATACCAATTATTTTTTATCAACTACACTGTTATTCATAGAATATAATAAACTTAATTTGATTTGAAATAAGAATATTTGTGAAGAAGACTCGTTATGTACTTCTTCGGAATATCTCGATAATGATTATCTACCCCAGCTATGAAAAACCATTCCAAATTAATACTATTGCTATTACCATATCACAAATAACAGTGATATCTCTAAACAAAAATTAACTTCGAATAATAAAAAATGGGAATAAGTAGCTTTTTTCAATTTTGGTTTGTTTAGTGGAATCAGGACTCTCTCGTAGGGCAAGTGTGTTTACTATTGCAGAACTCTGTGATAGCTGAGATTCTCAGGACATTTAATATAAAGGAATGAATTACCTACCCCAGAATATATTGACGAGATCCAGTAGGTGGAGTTCAGTATGTATCCAGTTTATTGCAAATTGCCAAAAAAAAGATTACTGATATTTCCGTAATTTTGCTACTATTAAAAGGGTTATTTTTTGGTGAAATCATTTATTTTGAAAAGCTCTCCATTCGGTTGAAGAAAATGCATCACCCTATTGAGAAAATCCTGTACGATTCATGAATTCGAGGCATGGGATACTAGACAATTTAAAGTCACTACCTACACTGGTGAATAGTCAAGACACCCATCAGCAGCCATTTGTGAATAAAACAGTTATCAGAAGGAGCATAATAAACACATCAAGTTCATCAATTTCGGAGATTGTTCATGACATACCACAAACAAGATTGGTGAAGCGACAACACATTTTTTCTGTTCAAAAAGCACTGGTTTACCTTCTGAATTTTTTTATGAACGCCACTGGTTTCAGTCCGCAAGCGCTGACTTTTGAGGTTTCTTCTCAGAATAGATAAATTGAATTTGACTATAGAAACCTGATGACTGTTACTTTGTGTATGTTGATTCAGCAGTTATTTTGTAAGAAAAGCCTCTGGCACCTAAGAAATACGCATAAAAGAAAGATTATCGCGGTGGGTCTTTTAAGTTTTGAATATTTTTACTGTTGCTAGATAACACTTATATCAGAGGTTACGTATAAAAATGATTCCAATGATTTCTTCTCTTCAACTAAAGTTGCTAAATTCATGCGAACTGATTCAGGAGGATATTCCTCTTTGTAAATTATGAGGGGTCTGTTCGGTCTGTCCTAATTTTAACAAAAAATCTCAGTTCAACCCCGAAAAGTCGGAAGTAAAATTAGGTTCTAAATTTCTTCATCAAATCCAAGTTAATGTAACGTTCTAAAATTTGGTGAAAAATTAATAGATCAGAAAGAACTTCGTATATGACTCTCCAAATGTAATACACATACACGGGCAATCCTGTGCAATCTTACCAAGGCATTTGACAGAGTCTCTCATGACAAACTCCTAAATGAACTGTACAAATATGGAATACGTGCGTCAACCCTCAGTCTGATAAAGACATAAAGACAGGAGACAGAATGTTTCTCATAATAGTGAAGTATCAAAAACTATAAATGTTAAGTATGGGGTGCCCCAGGATTCTGTGCTAGGGCCACTATCGTTCATTATCTACATGAATAATTTGCCAGCATTTATTGATACTGCATACGTTTTTATGTATGCCGATGACTCCACTCTTATGATACAAGACAATACGCTGAATTAAATACAGCAAAAATCAGAGGAAAGACTGTCATAAATGGAATCTGATCGCAATTCAAATGTAATGGCCTTAAAACAAAAAGTATAACGTTCACAAGAAATTGAGGAACAGTTACTGAGACAACAGTAAAACTACTTGGTTTTCATATTGATCAGCAACTGATTTGGAAAGAATATATTAATGAAATCCAAATAAAACTATCCAAGAGCCAATTTGTACTGGGAAATCTCAAAGGCTTTTTATCATTGGATGTTTTAAGGACCATATATGGCATCGTACACTGCCATTTGAGTCAAGGAATTATGTTAGGGGGGATAGGCCAGATTGTCGCCAACTCAGAACTATGGCTAAGGTTGGTCACAAGGAACACGCCAAGCCAATTTTCAGTCACATGCAAATATTGACACTTCCCTGCCTAATAATGGAATCCTTTCTGTGGATACATAAAAACAAAAATAGTTTCACTTCTGGAACAGAAGTTCATGATCATGATACCTGAAGAACATCACAAACTGCCAAAGATAGATCTTGAAAAAACGAGGAAACAAACTGAATACCTGATGCCATTGAAATTATATAACCAAATACCAATGGAATGGAAAATTTATACAACTGAAAACCTGAAATATAACCTGAAACAATCATTGCTCTTGAATCCAATGAATGATATCGAAGACATTTCTATCCATGCTTGGGAGTGACCTCTGATTTCCTTTTTCGATTTTGAAACTTGGTAAGGCCAAATAATTTCAAATCTTACAAATTGTGAAAGGCTTTCGCGGCCATCGATGAATGATGGTTTTTCGGGTTTTTAGGGCGACGTTTATTTAGAGAAAAACTCGACGTTTCGCCAACACGAGTGGTTGGCATTTTCAAGAGAAATGTTTACAGCTTCGATCACTGAACACTACTTGTTTTCAAAACAAGAAGTGTTCAGTTGGGGGACAAATTTCACATCGTTGAAAAGACTATCGTCTTTTCTGCCATTTTTTTCATTTTCGTAAATACGTATTTTCATAATTTCGATCTCTTTATTAGAAATTTTCAAGTTGATGTATGTATTTTTTGTTTAATTGTTCCACATCAAACCATTCAAATATAGCAATCACAATGTCTTTTTATTTCAAAAAGTAGTATCGGTGATAACATTAAAAATGGTTTGTGTCCCATGTTTGTACGACGAAAAACGTTCAAAATTTAACAGGGGGGGGGGGGGCAATAAAGAGCCGCACTGAGTAAAATCACCCTGTAGTCTGCATAAACGATATATTTACCTTCTAAACCAATTTTAGATATATTTTGAATATAAAGTTAAAAACGGACCTAAAACAGAACCCTTGGGAATTCTTTTATTACTGAAAAGCCTGTCAGTTTCAAAGTTACAAGATTTGGTGCAATAGTTTTGTTTATAAGATATGATTTGAGGAGACATCTAATTCACATTTATTCCAGATGTTTCAAAAATGTTATGTGATCGGTATCGAAGGGTTTTTTGAGGTCCATGAACTACATAATTTCCTTTGTCAAGTCGTTCTCGAATTTTATCAATTACTTGTAATTGTAATGCTGCTGATTGAGTACGACTTCCATGTCATGCATTCTTAAAGTCGAAATACCTATTTGTGAGCATGAATTACTTAGGCTCTAGTTCTGAATGATATCATATCGATGACATTCATTTTTACTTTCGACTTGAGACTGCGAGACAATTTCTACAAGTTGCTAAATCGATAACTAATTTATTCAATCGTGAGCGGACGAGAAAATAATTCTGTAAATGAATTCAACGTCAATTGAACATGTTTTGCGCTTTGATTGATTGTCCCAAGTTCAAGGATTAATTAGGATATTCACTTATCGTTACGAGTTGGGATTTTTCAGATCTTCAAGGAATTTGAGTTGGCTCAAGTAGAAAAAAATCGACAGGTGATAAACCAGAGTTAATAATTGAAGAACAATATAAAATCATTGTGTGTGGTAAATACTGTTATTTATTCGAATATGAATGAACTATTAGGGCAGGCCTGGAGTAGAATTTCAGAAGCGCCTATTTATTTTTTTCGGAAATTTGTGGTTAAAGTAGAAATTAACAGGTTTTGCCTTCTGGATAGCTCAAACTTTTTGGAGATGTTCTTTGAGAACTTTCAGAACTTTTTTGTCGAGGAAAACTTCAGGATATCTGGGATTGTTGTTTATATGAATTGGCTTCCTGAATATGTCGTTCCATTTGTATGAGCTTAGTCTTTACTAACTTACAACGTCTCAAAGAGAATTCGTTTTTCTGAATCTTTGAACTGGCAACTGACTGAATAGAGAATATCTGCAGAATGGTGGCCTTCATTTGCCTGCTTTTTCTGTAATAATTCTCCTTTCTGTAATTATTGTTCAATTTTTAAGTTATTTCACACTTGGTACCAAATCCAGCTCCAAGATAATCACTGTGGAGAGTTTAATGAATAGCTGCAGTATGTCTTTTGCTGTCATATTCGTAACGATTCTTAATTTTTTTCCCTAGAACTACTTCTGATAATGGAGCACCAAAATGTTGCGTGTCTTTTTTGCTAAAGTCAACCAAAGAACTCATTTACGCGACTCTACAGATTTCAAACAGACAATAGAATTTGATAAACATCATTACTTCATCTCAAAATATTATGTGAATGATTCATCAAATGTTCTTGAATTATGACAAGTCATTAATAACAGAAAACAGACAATGTTGTCTTTTTATATTAGTGAAATATCAATAACAAATTTAAGCTTTACACTTCAGTTATCTCTGATAAACTGCGATGTTTTCATTTTCATACATTGTGGTTTTTATAATAAAAATTGTCACAGTAAGTCAGTTTATGGTTTATGTGAAGATTTATTGAATGATCCTGCTGATGTTTCATTCATTCATCTATTGATGCAGAAAAAATGAATGAAAGAAAAAACAGTAAAAACTAAGATGAAACCTTCGTTCGATTTTATGAACCGCATGTTTTCAACAACTTTCTTTGTAGGTTTATCATGAAAAACAGATAATCTTGAAATAAGAATGTTTCAGTTTGGATGAGGCATTTTGATTTAATTCAAACGCGGCAGTTTGATTGGAAAAGATCCAAACGCTTTTAGGACGAATCATTTTTTGTTTGAGAAGTGTTTTTAAATTTTTATTGAAAAGTCTGTCGGATAATGTATATGTCAAACGAAGCCATTCTCACATTTCTTTGAGTTGATATAAGGTCATGATCCGATATTCCCGAACACATTTCGCGCCACTTTTCATGGAACCTTGTTAGAGGCTAGAAATTAACTGGTTGCTACTGTTACAGAAATGGTCGTGTAGTCCCAGTATCCCCTTCCGGAATTGATAATAAGTTAGGTTATGATATGTTATTTAGTATTTATTCAATTTATTGATATCAATTTCCTTACAATTAGCTCATCTGAGAAAACAGCAGAACAAACGTATCAATTAAGTGGTTTTAGAAGACTTGCTAGTAGAGGTTGATACCGAAACCGCCGCTAATTTACGAGCTTTGTTCTCTCTCGCCTATCTTGTCCATGTATGAAAAATTAAAATAAATATTTCAGCTCGACAATGAATTCAAAACATCAGACCAAGAAAATAAATCCACAGGTCATTATAACAAAGAAATAATACCTACCTTATATATTCATAGCTCCGCTAGAGCATGAGGTACTTGAGCTATACGAATTTTCTGAGGATTCAGAATTCCTATCGCCTGATATTTCCTCTATTATTACTTGATTAATTGCAACCATCAATCAGTATCACATAATAGTTATGATATTATGATATAATTTTGAACTATATATGTTCCCGCCTCACATTTGACAGTCTGACCTTCCTAATCGTTCCGAAATTAGATTAGATTTCAGGTTACTCTTATATTAGAAGTTCCGAAATTACCTACTGTGGCCATGTTCAGTAATATCGGAACATGAGCATACAGAGACCAAAAACCTCTCACGTTTTCAAACAAAATTCATCGGAACTTCATTCAGCTACTGGAATTAGCAGGGACTGTTTATCAGTGACTGTCTGTCAAATTATTACCTTAGATAGTTCATATCAGCCCTATACGTTTTCAAGTTTTAGCATTAGACTTATTTCAAATTCAGTTAGTTCAGTGCATCGTGTCTCTGATTATCCGATAAATTCCATTTCCTTTTTCGATATGATTCTTCAACTTGTCATACCAATGAAAAGAATGCGTATTTACATACCAATGGATACCCATCTACCTGATTTCCTTTCAGCCTTTGTTGGTGTATCCTGCATCCTGCGAAACATACCTAATTAACAAGTGAATATATTATATGCAATTTATATTGTTTTCAACATTTGCTTTTTTCTCGGTATCGTTCATTTCAACTTTGAATTGTAGTTGTTGTTAAATTGTTAAAATTGTTATTTCCAACAATCGATTACAACCCTATGCGCAACCGTCAGAAGACTTCGAGAGACTTGTGCAGCCCTTACCTTTTAACGTATGCTGCCATGCTCGGGACCGATTACCATATGCGGGGATTTGAACCCTCGCCCCTTTGCTTGAGAGGTGAACGCTTTACCAGCACGGCCACCACGTCCCATGGTTATTCAATAATAATTTTTGATATAGAATAAAAATTGCCGGTATACAAATTCATGAAATCGCAATTACCTTAGCAGTATTGCGAATATACATTTATGGCAGTTTTGTTACAACAAAATCTTATCTCGGCAGGCCATAAAGTTAACTGCACCTGTTGAACGGTTTTCCCAATCATTTTATTTTACTGAATATACAGGGTATATCTTGACGTCGAGTTGACTGGTCTGCATGAAAAAAAAAATGGAAAAGTAGAAATAGCTTTAATGATGAATCGAACCATTAGGCCGTAGCACGCTGCCAAAATGTGTAATGATTTTATAATGTATGCCCTTTAGCGCTTGCACTTGGAACTTAATGATGATAATAATAATAATAATATTTTTTTTCCTAAATACATGCATATCACTATCAGTTTCCATTTTAAATAATAAAGTTTTTATAGAAAACTATGAACTATGAACTTCGAAATTACTCGTTATCTAGTAAAACTTTGTCGCTTTGAGGTTGTCGTAGGAAAAAGTTATTTCGTTATTGTTACACTTTATTTCACTTCCTTTTTTGAATCTTCCTCATGATTATGATTCATCCAATCACATGAATCCAAAATGAATAGTTTTTGATTATGCCTTTTTTTAGGAAAATTGACAAAACACATTCTCGACGACACGTTCACGAATTTTGAATGTTGATTGGATTATAACATTGACTGTATAATTCAGATGTAGTTCCAGTAATAGTTAAGACGAAAAGCTCAACTTATTCGAATGAAAACACAATTTTTTTTTCAACATTTTATCATACTCACATAAATCGTAACTCATGATTTTTGAGATATTCCATTATAACAGGTAGTTTCACGACAGGATTATAGCCTTCAATTTTGACCGATACATTTCTTTTATTGCCTCGTATTCCTTGAATTACTGGAAAAGCATCTCTTATGTTCGAGGCAGAAATCATGAATGTAAAAAACAACAATCTTGTGGTTGATTGCAATGCTGAAGAAGAACATGTGATACGTTTGCTAAACTCGTTTTTCTTATTGCTATACAGGGTGTAATCTAACCTCTTCCACTTCCGTGAAGGAGGGGTGTATAAAGTCATGTTGGAACGAATGATAGGTGTGAAATATGCGAAAAAAATTTGAGAATTTTACAATTTTATGAAATATGGGTCTCTCTCTAGACCCCTGTAAACGTAAACCTAATTCTGTTCGATATTCACTGTCTTTCCTTCACTGGCAATTGCCTTTTCTGGCCTGGAAGGATGGCGGACACAAAATTTTAAACTCTCAAAAAAATATTTTCGCATTTTTCACACCTGCCTTTCGTTCTAAATAGTATATTACACACCAAGGTGGGAAGAGATTCATTCCTGTCGTGAGATTAGTTAGTTAACCGAGACGCAAAGCGTCGAGGTTAGCTATGATCTCGATACAGGAATGAAACTTCCTACCGATGTTTGTACCTATACTATTTTATTTACAACCATCATATTTCGATCAAAATTAATGAATCTCTGTTTCGTTCTGACGTACCTAAAATATTACATTTCACGTCAAATTACCAAGAACGCGGTTTTCTCATAATAATCAAGTAGATATATTGTTACCGTGACTACGGGGTATATATACAATTGTCACCAATATAAATAAATGTCAGATAAAGTCGGATATTAAATTCGCCAATAATAAATTGAAAAAAAAGTCTTTGTTGTTTTTTATTGTTTGCCATTAAATAGGTATTATAAAATTTGTCAAAAAAATGTGTAATTTTTTTAAATATAAAAAATATTCATCTATAATAGATGAAATGAGGGCGAGAAATGAGGGCGGGAAGTGAGGGCGAGTAATGACAGCATTACATATATGGTTATAAATAAATGCCTTTATACACTCCTCCTTCACGGGAGTGCAAGAGGTTAGAGTACACCCCGTATATGTTCATATTTTCTTCAATTCCAAGCTTTTCTCACATCTCGGTATGACTTCTCCCCTCTCTCTCTCTCTTCTCATCTCATCAAGTCCGAAGGAATATTGTTGAAAGCAGTGCAATCTCTCAGATGAAAATCTTCTTTTGTTTTTTGGCGTATGAGAATACACCTCGACATTGATTTAAGTGCAAAAAAAAATCTATTGGAGTTGAATCGGGAGATCGCGGTGGCCATACTCGGGGACGATCAGTTCCAATCCATATTGGTCATATTGTATCCAAATATGCTATCACCACCATCTGTCAATTGTATGAGTGTGCTCCAATCGTATATCGAGCATATGGGCAAATTCTCAAGTACCTTTCAAGCGGAAATACACGCCATCGGAAGGTACACCCAGTTCGAACTCGGCATAAAATACAGAAACAAAAATATAGCAATAATATCTGACAGTCAAGCAGCAATGAAAGCATTGAGCACCGACATCTAGACTTCTAGAAGGAACTCTTTGAAGAGGAATAAGCACTAAGAAGAATGCTTCGGCAGATATTTCCAGGTCTACGTGAAACTTTCTCGGTAACTTCAACGTAGAAAGATCCAAAGCCTTCGCAGGAGAAGTCTCAAAATCTAAACAGGGTTTCTCAAGAGGCACTGTAGACTCGGAGAATATCTCAGGAAGCTAAGCTTAGAGGAAAACAGCACCTGTAGGTTCTGTAGTGAAAAGCCAGAAAAACCCCACCCAATTCTAATGAAATGTGACACTACATTATAAAAGATTGAAAAATATGGGATCAAACCAACTGACAGCGGAGGAAATTTACATATACAGCTCCACAAGATTCCCAAATTTCTCAAAGAATTGGGTCTGGAGGGGCTGCTTTGAGGAAGTAGAGAAAGTGTGGCACCATTCATCAGTCACCAATACTAATACCAATAACTCCCAATAGAAAAATCTATTATAGTTAAATCGGGTGGTCGCGGTGACCATAATTGAGGACCGTCAGTATGGTCATAAAATGTTTCATTCAAATATGCTTTCACCATCGGAGAGGGGTTCGACGATCCACAAGCGTCAGCTGTTTCAAATGATTCGTATCAGGATTCTTGAAAATGTCCTAGTATCGTTTACTTTAGAATAAAAAATGTTGCAGATCTATTATATGTATGTTCTACATGCTTTGAATGCTCAAAGCCTAGATCTCTGGCAAGCATTTTCTGAGTGACAAGTACGTAGTTTTTTTTTGGGATTCAGTAGATATAATGATATAATAATAATAATAATACTGTTTAGTCATTACAAATACATGCATAGTTCAAATACAAACAAAGAGATATTTCAAAGACTTTCCTGTTAGGCATCATTTAGTACACTTCATCTAGGGGAGGACTCTAGCGTTAAAATTACTGACCTGAGATCCAGGCAAAACGCGTAAAACGTGACTTCTTCAGTTCATTAATCGTGGTATCTCGATAATTTTTCATGTTATAATGCGTTGTAGGAATAGTTATGCCAGTCTATGAAATGAACATGGCGTTTTTGTTTGTTTAGTTTGATAAATGTGAACGTTGAATTATAATTGTTATTCATCCTTATATAACATATATTCAATTATTCAATATTTCAATGAACTTCAATTATTTTTTGGTAGCATTTGGATGAATTATTTTAATGTTCGAACAACACGCCACTGTTCACTGATAAACCTGTCCTGCATCTCCTTTGTCTTTGTACAGACCAGATACGCTCTGTGCGCATCGGTGTATCAACCAAAGTGTCATCAACTTACTTTCTTTTGTTTGTTTCAGTTGACGTAGAGGTGGATGGAAAGACAATCAGGGTAGAGCTCTGTGATACAGCTGGAGAGGTAATTAAATGCTTTTAATCTTCATTTATTGATATGCTTTATTTGGTGTTTTTTTGCCCATACAAGTCGAAGAACTGAAATGTTGGGTACCAGTCCTTAGTTTGAAAAATACTTGATTAATGAAGGCCTTCAAATGCTTTTTCTGTAATATAATTTTAAAAAGTAGTTACAGCATAATCAAGACAGCTGGGGCTCAGAGATACGCGAATGAAATACAGAGGAAGTAACTGTGGAACAAAGATAATACATCATTATCTATCGAAAAGAAAGAAAGGGATAGTCTTGGGCAAATCCAAATTTCATAGGCCATTCTGTCCTAGTAGAGCTGTACTACTTTTCAGTACATATAATGAGGAGTGACAATTCTGAATTTCCACGGATCTTGAGAAACTGGATCTATGAAAATACTCTCCGGTTGGGCAAGTTGTTGTGGTATGCCGATGGATCTAAAACTGGTAATGGATTGGACGCTGGAATTCATGGGTGACTGCCGGTTACATATATCGCTTGCATGCTTCTTTTCCAGGTCGATCTCCATACTATTTATTGAACCAAGCTTAAGGAAGAATCTGAGAAGAGGCTAGATTTTGATTAGATTGGATTGTTTCCGTGCTACAAAACTTTTTTAGACCTATTATTTATGCCCGCGAAATTGTTTAGAGTTCGTTATTCAGTGCATTCCATTCAAAACGGTCATCCTGAATAACTTTTGGAACAATGATTTTCAGGAAAAATAAAAAAACAAGCTAAAAGATGAAAGCTTGAGGAGTATCTGGTACCAAAAACGCCTTGGCCAGAATTTCACTATATTTTCCAATGGATTGCTGCCATATATGTGTGACATAAGCAAGCAGGTCACAAGTTGATCTCTTGGTTTCTTCCTTAGCTGGCTTGTATGTGGTGGTGTGTACTTGAGTGAGGATGTATTTTGCGTATGCGTTTTTCATCTCTTCTGCATATTTGGGAATCCTCGGCAGGTTTTTTGCAGGTATCATTGGTTGATATTGAGAAAGTTGTTATTTTTTTAGGCGTATTGTTGTAATATAGCATTTTTATGACTACTATTATAAGTTCAATAACTTCTCCATCCAGAAGTAATTGAGGAGGAAATGAAAATTCAAAGAAAAATGATGATTTTAAATTTCAATCTTCATTTCAAATTTGTGTAGTTGGGACATACGGTAGCTACTGAAATTTTGCTTGGTTGCCATTTCTTATCTTTCGCATGAAGTGAGTGCCATATTTAGATAAAAACCAACATGTAAGCAGTTCACTGATATAAGTTACGTAAATGAAGGATATTATCACATTGTATAATGGTGCATGATGTTATTGTTTCTTTTTTGACAGACGATGTAAAATGTTGCGCTTTTGTAAACTTCACGGGTCTTTCTTTTGAAAACATAATAAATCTGTGATGAGTCAACGAAATTAATGATGATTTATTAGTCTGGCTGAATTAATTCCGTAAATATAGAAAGATTAGGATGAAATTAACAGTCCGTATAAAAATCAAAGAACTGTGTGGATGTTGTCCGATTTCCAAACCTTAGGAAATCAAGAACTCCTTTTTGTTATACCTGCATCATAGTCCTTGTCAAATGCACTGAAGAGCGTGAGAAATCTTCAAGATTAAAACATGCCTAGCTGGAAAGGTTGTTGCTATCTGTAGTTTATTCTATTCCGGAAAATATACGATGTTACTGCCTTTTTTTCAATTCAGTGAAAATTTTAAAGAATGTTAATCCCGTTGTAATTTTTTTTCATTTTAACAACAACTCGTTGAATATGATATTGTATGGAATGTGGGTCACGAATACTAATTTCTGAATAAGCCTACTGGTCCTCGAAAACAAAACTAACAAACAATGATTAACATACAATCGACAACTTCGAAGGAACTGTCTGAGAAATAAGAAAAACTAGAACGTGTCCTTCAAATATCACTCTCTCCTTGATTATAAGAATTCATGCAATTCATTGAGTTGTTTCAGAAAAAGAGAACAAGGCTTTTAGGCGGGTTCATCACAATACTCATTAGAAAGTTCGCATGTCTAATATCACTATCTATTGCTCTTCTGTCAATCTGTCAAAGGGTTGAACTTGTTTAATATCTACATTATTGACATGTTACAATTCCTTGAACTCATGATTTGTTCTGTTTGGTTGCGTTATTTCCGCGCGATTTGGGTGTCATGGGTTTGTTTTTGGCGCCTTTCAGTGCTGTATGCTAGATTTTTGGTAGGTGCGTTTTTCTTCCCTTCTATTCAGGTGTTCTTGGCTTCTAAATACATTTTGACGTTTATAAGCTTTTCAACCCTTTCAGTTAATCTTTTCACCTGAACCTCATATAATAGTGCGAAGGGCTAATTCGTTTTGTGAAGGCAAGGGTCATGGTAAGATGGTTGGTGATGAACCCAAAGATATTCTCAGTAATTCAATTTAAGGCAGAGATAATGAAATAACTAAATTAAAGTTGTCATTTGGACGCAATCTATAGCAATTCTGACGAAGTATATCATTCTCAGTGGATCCTTATTACACTGAATGACATGCAAATAAAACAATTACTTGAAAAATAAAACAATTATTGAATTGAGCAAACTCCTAAGTATTAAGCCAAATTCAAGACTTGAGATTTTGGAAAGTTTATAATGGTTGTAATAGACAAGTTATTTGACGAAAATTCTTACACTTACACTTACATTTCAAGAAAAAGAAAACAACCCAAAAACGAAAACTACCTACGTCGAAATCACTCTCGACGCGTATTTGGCCAAGATGTTAGCATCTTCAGGAGCTAAAAGCTCACGAAACTACTTATTCTACGTTGCTCTTATTTCATTCTACTTATCTGAATGACTGACTTTAAATACTTTACTCATATTCAATTTAATAACTATTAAAATATAACCTGGCAGAACTATACTCATGAAAAAGAAGAAATTCATTGGAAACACATTGTGACTGATCAAAATATCTCATGAATTCCAGATTGAATTCTAAATTTTGAATGAGCTGTATCAGTGAAGTCAGGAACAGAAATGGAAGATGGAAGGAGCAATCTTTCCTACCTCCCCAAATTGAATCCCAAATGTTTTTCCTCTGTACGCCTTATAAATTATTCGCCTTGTCATATTCAAATTTTAACCAAAACTGAAGCCAACACCTTGTCTCTTCCCTCTCTTTATGCATTTCAATTATACTCTCTCTTTCTCTGTTCATTGGTTCCAAATTCACTTGCTACTTCTATTGTCTTTCCCATTTTTGTTGCATTTCATAACAACGCAATTTGCGATCATCTAGGGTTACTGAATCCTAGAAGGCTTCAGCCTTCTTACGGGTATGGCCAATGGCTGGAGTCTAATAGTTCCAATCTCTTTAAATAGTTCCAATGTTACAAATAACCCACAAAAGCGCCAATTAGGAAGCAAGGGTAATAAGAGAGAGAGAACCGATACTTTTGAAAAAAAAGTTGGGTTATGTTTCTTTTGTAAGTCAGAATGTCAAATAAGTAAATTATGGATATCATGTTGAATTTCAACGGATACATATCAATTCTAATTTTTTTTATGGATTGAAATTGTCAGGTGCACAATTGACTCGAATTTCAAAAAAAGCCATGACTTTCGGACACGGCCCCGATATTCTGTGGCCCGACCACCAGCCATTATGGAACATGGAGATTCAGCCGTCGACCATCTCTGCTGCAGACACAAGAGTTTCTTTTAGAAGGGCAGAACCTAGTGTTGTTTTCAGAATGAGTTGTAAAAGTTGCCAATGATTGATTAAATATATCCATAGACTTACGAACCCTTTATAAAAACACTGAAACTTCTCCATTGATGGGTTCATTATTCAAAATTAGAGATTACTGTTCTCCCAAATACTTCTCAGTCACAATATATCACTACAAATTTTCAAAACTGGGTATCAATTTGAGGTACTGCTAATAACTCAAAAACCAAATATCGATTGTCGAATTTGAATCTTACAGAAGTGCCTAGTGTGGTACCCCACAATAATACTCAAACGCACTACTTTATGTTCAACACCATAAACTTTATTATTTATAATCCACAATAACAAATTAGTAACAAACAGCAAACTACAATAAACGCAAATGTATTCAATGGATCCGCTCTCTATGCTTGGCACACTAATACTGCCTGGTTATTTCCCTTATCACTCCATCGAGTCATCCAGTGATGTAACAGGTCTCCACACCTAGCATTCGTGAACATAACACATGTTAAATATATTTGCTGAATGTCTCTCAGATGAAATCAAGCTTTAGCAATAAACTTAAGGCAAAAATTAATACCTATCAGACATATAGGTACTACAAAACATCCAAAAAATATTGACATGATTGAAATACTGCATTTCTGACTCACCCATTACATTTTTGTACATTCTCATTTGTATGATTATAAAAATTCCTTTATATACCTAATGAATCCTTTTTTTTGGAATCCTATCATAAATAAGAAGTTTCTTGAGATAGTGAATTATGACCTCCTATGGTATGGTTGAAACAAGAAAATATAGCCATTTACTTCAATAAAACAGCTGTTCTAAAGATATTACCAATATACTAACATTATTGCGGTCTAACCAATTTTCTCAAGATAAACGTCAATATAGAATTTTTAAACTTGTTCGAAAGAAAAGGTTCCATTTTTGCAATTTACAACTTTTCCATTCTATGTTTTTTCCATGACCATTTTTGGATCTTTTGTTCCTAAATGAATCTGAAAATTGATAAAATGGGTTGATAATTTGAACAATTCAGAAAAAATTTGTCAGTCCTAGACTCCTAGTGAACACGAAAATTGTTATTACTTACACTGCACACACTTTATTTATTGACACCAAGGAACGTTTAGAGAGGGATTATATTTTTACATAAATTGTTTAACAGCAGTACATATGAAATAAAAATTGATGAAGAAATCAAACAATTATTAGAAAAGGAATGATGAGAATAATTTGTGTATTCTTCAATCTACTTTTTAACAAGTTATGAACAAAATGATCTTGAACTCACCTCTGAGAATACAATATAATTTACGACTTTTGTCGGTATTTTTGCAGGTTTTCACTGCACAATAGGTACTTCACTTTCAGAAGAAAGGAATATTTATATCAGTAAAAAAAGTAATCAACATATTCCCAAGTTGGATCAGTGATAGCAGGGCTCATCAGAAGATTTTGGGACTTGGGACAATCTGCTTTCTTTACAGTGAATCTGCTAAAACTATTTTTGAAAACATTTCCAATAACGGCAATGACATAAAAATTGACTTTTGACATGTGTCACTAGTTCAAACATCGGACCTAATTTTCGTGGTGTTGTTGGAACATTGGAACTATTTAGACTCCACCCATTGGCCATACCCGTAAGAAGGCCAAAGCCTTCTAGGATTCAGTGACCTTACGATCATCACGGAGTGGGCGACATCTACATTTTGAAATTCGTACGAAAAACTCCGTGAAAACAAACATTCTGCCATCTGGCCTCGTGTTAAATAAATTGTTGATTATTTCTTTGTCGTTTTTCTGATTTAATGCATAACGCGTATCTTTGATATGACTAGTGAGTAAATAAATTGTTCAGTGCCACAGTGCCAGAATTATTCATCTGCAAATGTGTCCATGTACTCTTTTTCCTGAAACCAGAAGTTTCTTAAAAGATGGGGAATTAGACTGAAAATCGGGAAGCCAAATAGTAAATATATGTTTGTATGAAGTGAACAATTCATTTTGGAAGATTACACACCTAATGAGATAATTTATATAATTTTTTGTTTATAATTGTCGAAATTATAATTATTTTCTAGAGAACAATATTTCATATTCGATGAATATTGTGGAAATTCCCAACGGGTATTGTGGATTGTTTATTGATATTTAATATTTTCCAATAAAGTGAATTATCATAACTTTGCTGATATGAATAAACCACATAATTTTAATGGGAATTCTTCGAATAATTGCGTTGATATACTTTGAGTGAGAATATTCGTGAATACATCTTACTCCAAGTTTCTCCGGAAATACCTATTTTTCAATTTCGAACGTACATCCTGTACATTGTGATGGAAATGTAAAACGAAAAATGCAAGTTGATATATCTACTGCGACAAAGTCAGAATTGAAACTGAAAATTATTTTGTCCTTCAATAAGTTTGCCATTGATTAATGTTCATCGCAATATTCTTGCAAAATCAATGAATTTTTCACTTTGCTGAATTCGAAACTTTCCTCTAATAGTGTTAGTCATATCAAAAAGGGTTTTTGCATTTCACTTAGCTCTGTTGACAACAGTTCTGGTTGTGCCAGAACTTCTTTAACTCATCGGGCTTCGGAGGAATAGTAGTAATAGTACTGAAACAAATATACATCTAATGTGGGTTGCTCTAATGCCTGACAGTGGAAGTGCTGTTTTGGAAAAACACCCACTATCTATACCTACAGCAGCATTCCATTCCATTACTGGTAAAAGTATAAGGCATTGCTGTCACTCAGTCCTCGATCTCCGAAGCCGGACCTGCAAGTTACAAAGAATATAATAATGAACAGAAACATACGTCTTTATGTATGATATTCATTATGAATCGATGAAGGTAACAGGTGTTTTGTGAAACCCGGATGATTTACATTTCTCGTTCAGCCATAGCTGTTCTAAAATCCCGTTTAATGGTGGACTAATGTACCTATATGAAAATTCAGTTTCATGATACGCCGACAACTGATGATAACTATTAAGCTAAGTATGTTTGGAGAAAGCGAAATAAATCGAAAAGTGAATTCACTGAAGTAGCTAAAACTGATTGGAAACAGAATATTCATTCAAATACAACTGGAAGTTTCACTGTAGCTTGCCTTTTGTGAATTCATTGTGTATTTTGTCAATTTCTGTCTCCCTGATTTTTTCTGTTTACAATATTTACTATTACTATTTGTCTATTTACCCATGAAATATCTGAAAAGCTTTGTTTTCCATAAATGGAGTGTACATTCTTAATCAGCATGCTTCTAGATTCTGCCCAAAAACAACAATTTGTCTCTGAAATATCCTATAAAAGTTGGATTTATGTCTACTTTCTAGATATTTTATTCACTTTATACACAACATACTATTAAAGTACTCAGTTTTGTGTTCCTATATACCGGTTGCCCGTATTTCGAGTTCCGCCATGGGGATCTCAGTTAGTATAGAAGATACGAGGTCGGTTAAATTAGGGCAATGTTGCGCGTTTTCATGCTGAACAATTATTTCGAAGAAAATTTGATATTTCATTCTCGATTTCTGAATTATTGGAAAAAAACGGAAATTATTAATTTTCTTTTTAGTTTTTTCAATCGAAAATCAAAAGAACTAGACCTTTTTAAATATGACGTTTTCTATACACTTTTTCACAGTTAATATAAATCTTTGATCATATTTTCCAAGACGTTCTTGATGCCACAGTTACAACACTCAACTTTGGATTGGATTTTCGCATTTTTATAAAGTATTTTTTATTCCTGATTACAACGATGTATCAAATCCTTATATTAGTTGTCCCAGGTATCATCCTTTGTAAACGGAAAAATAAATTCAACAAATGCCAATAACCGAAAACCAAACTTTTGACTATGATTTTGGAATCATTCATGTCAAAAACACAAGCATGAAACTAAATCTTTTAGAAAGGATGGAGATTAATAAACAAAAAAATTCTCAGAGTTTTCTCTTGACTCACTCGAACTGTGTAATTCACCACTACTTGTATTCCTAGAAAGGTTTATAATCAGTAATGTATTTGTACTTATCGGAAGTTTATTAGGAGTCAGATATATAACTGAATTACTTCTGTCTCCTCTTCATATTCTTTTCAATTTATCCATAAAAACTGATAAATTCGCAGATCTGTGGAAACAGTCAATAGTGTCCCCTATTCACAAAGTTGGGAAATCAATGCATTTAATAACTTTAGACCCATATCTGTTTTGTCATCCTTTTCCAAAATATTCGAGCAAATCTTATACCAACGAATTTTTGAACACACGAAGGGAATCATTTGTGAAAATCAACATGGCTTTGTGCCCAAAAAATCTATACTAACAAACCAATCACTTTCACAGATGATACTTCCCAAACTCATGACATAGGAGGCCAGGTCAATGTAGTATATACTGATTTCGCCAAAGTATTCGACAGGGTTAACCATGACATCTCAATCAATAAACTGCATACTATGAACTTTTCAACGACATTGCTAAAATGTTTCTGCTCATATCTAGCTGACCGTAAGCAGATGGTCAAATATCATGGTGCCTTTTCGGAACCGTACTTGGCGCGTTCGGGGATTCCACAAAGAAGTAATTCAGGTCCACTTTTCTCCATCATATTTGGGAAAGATCTCCCAGGGGTGCTTCTTAAATACACAGCATTATTAAATGCTGACGATCTGAAGTTATACCGGAAAGAAGATATTAATAAATTACAACAAGATATTGAACGTGTTTTCGAATGGAGTTTATCGAATAAGCTATTCTTGAAAGTCTCTGAATGGCAACGGGCAAGGGGCAGCGCGAGTAGCAGTGGCTGCATGTAAAGCGGGTTTACAGCTCGGCTTAATACGTTTCGGTTGAAATTTGCGCAGGCGTAATAAATCTGAAGCATATCATGCTTTTCTTCAATTGAAAATGTTATTCTTTTAGACAAACTTGAAAGAATTCAAAAGTTCTGCTCGAATACTAAACTGAATTGCCTAAATTTAGTTTGACAAAATGGTTTAAGGCTTTCGCGGCCGAAGTTTTCGATGTCACAATTTTCACTCGGTGAAGGCCGTCGTTTTTCGGAATTTCTTCCTAACATTTCGCTGGCGCGAGTGGCTAGCTTCTTCAGAGGCTTATACATCATGAATAATCTCAGATGACTGGAGATTCCGTCTGCGAAGATTGTATTTATTCTGATTTAGGTAGTCTTGTGCGTTAATTACCGTATCTGGATTTGGCACATTCTTACTAACCCTAATTGACACATTTTTACCTGCCGGCTTAATGTCGTTGATATCCTTTGTTATTTCAGAATTGCCTATTACTGTAACTGGGTTAGGCATATTTTCGATAACATTAATTGACATCTTTTTGCCTGCTGTCTTAATGTCGTAGTTTTCTTTTGTTATTTTGGAATTTCTAAGAATAATCGGTTGAGGTTCACAGCTTCTTCATTTCTGTTGAAATTCTCCGTGTGTTTGTGGATCTCTATTGCCTCCCGTACAAGTCGGCTATGGTATCCCTGGTTGGGGGCAAGAAGTTTTACGTCCTCAAACAGAATCTTGTAGTTTCCTTCACTGAGCGCGTATTCTGCCACTGCCGACTTGTCCGTTTAGCATAATCTGCAGTTCCTCTGATGTTCCTTCAGTCTTGTTCCCATCGATCTTTATGTGGTTCCGATGTATACCTTTCCGCAAGTATGCGATATACCCCCGCTGCAGATAGTGGGTCTCTTTTGTCTTTTGCCGACCTATGGCTTTGTTGTATTTTCTTGGTGGGTTCTTATGTTGTGTTGCCCCAAGAGTTTCCCAATTCTGTCTGTGACCTTAGGAATATATGGAAGATACGCACGTGCAACTATCTGAGCCTCCTCCGTACATTGTCTCGTGGAAGTCCTCGGTTTCATGGCTATGTTGATTTCGGGTGCACTATATCCGTTCTATCTCAAGGTTGCTTGGAGATGTTCTAGTTCATCCTGTAGATGCTCAGGTTCACATATCCTCCGAGCACGTTCCGCTAGTGTGGAGATAATTCCTCGCTTCTGACTAGGATCGTGGTTTGATAGAGCATGCAGATACCTATCCGTGTGCGTAGGTTTTCGAAATACTTTGTGGGTCAGTCTTGCGTCAAATCTTTCGATGAGTACATCTAGAAATACTATCCGCTGTTCCTGTTCAGTCTCCATGGTGAACTTGATGCTGTGGTGTTGAACATTTAGATGTTCTCGGAAACGGTTCAGTGTGTCCCTTCCGTGTCTCCAAATGACGAAGGTGTCATCAACGTAACGTAGCCACATGGTCGGTTTTAAATCAAAAGCATCAATTGCTTTCTCTTCAAAATGTTCCATAAAGAAGTTGGCTATCACTGGGCCACGCCATCTACTTGCGCATAGAAGTTTCCGTTCCATTGGAAGTAACTTCCCGTGATAGATGCCTCAAAGAGTCCTACGATGTCATTCGGGAACATGTTAGTTAGCTCCCTCAGAGAGTCTTCAAGTCGGACGTTGGTGGCCAAGGACACCACAAAAAAGGTGTCAATTAATGTTATCGAAAATATGCAACCCACTTACGGTAATAAGCAATTTTGAAATAACAAAGGATATCAACGACATTAAGCCGGCAGGTAGAAAGGGGTCAATTAGGGTTAGTGAGAAAGTACCAAATCCAGATACGGTAATTAACGCACAAGACTACCTAAGTCAGAATAAACACAATCTCCGCAGATGGAATCTCCAGTCATCTCTGAAGAAGCTAGCCAGTCACGCTAGCGAAACGTTAGGAAGAAATCCCAAAAAACGACGGCCTTCAAACCTGAGTGAAAATTGTGATACTAAATTTAGTTTTTTAAACAAAATTGTTGGCGTTCTTTCCAAAGCACTCTTCGCATTATCGAATTTTCCTAGTTTTGATCATATCGCGTGATACATCGTTGTAAGCAGGAAAAAGAGTATTTTTCAAAAATGCAGAAATTCAATATGGCTCACATAAGAAAAACCAAAGTTGAATGTGTAACCCTGGCATCAAGAACGCGTGGAAAATACGAAGACAGATTCAGATTCCTTGTAAAAAAGTGCCTCAAGAACGTCCTAGTTGAAAAGGTATAGTTCTTTTGGTTTTCACTTGAAAAAATAAAAACGAAAATTACAAATTTCCGGTTTTTTCCAATAATTCAAAAACTAAACCTACACGAATTATCTTTCAGATAATTTTTCTGCATTTCTCGCACGTTTGCCCCAATTTAACCGACCTTGTCTCTCTTATAATAATCGAGATCCCCATGGTAGAGCTCGAATGACCGGCACCCGGTATACTATATCAATAAGTTCAGTCCTCAGACCTCAGTTAGTAGATACTCATCACCGCTCAAAAACACCGGTAAGATTTTCTAATGGCATCCTAGAATCGTTCATGTAGAGAAGTGCGTATGTAATATTTTCTCTGTTGATGAGTGTTTTTAGTATGAAGTTCAATATTGATGTAACATTAACAAACATAGCACTGGGTATGTTTCGTATAAATATGTAAACCTGATCTCGGTCCGTAACTCCAAGAAACAACGAATGGGGTTATTTCCGTACCAGTGCTGCCGCAATTAGCTGGATGAGCAATAAAAGTCTTCGAGTGAATCATAGGTGGTTGCCATTTACTGGTTAGTTTGTTGTTTCGAAAAGAAAGGCCAATTTTAGAAGAACTTTAATGGAACAACCTTGAAAGTGAATGACAGGGTGGTCTGAGCTGTACAAATCGCTCTGCTAATTCCGGATAACATGCAATATTCATTTCAGCGAGTAAGTTAGGGATTTTAGAATCTTTTGTTTCTTCAAAAAGGACCCCGGACCATTCTTATGGGTTTCTGTTCACGTCCTTGAACACTAAAATAATTTGAGGAATATATTGTCTCCACTTCACTGAACCATATTATTATTATACTCGACGTACGTTTTGCTTATAAAATTAGAACCATCAGAAGTGATAATTCGAACGACGTTCGAAACAGTTTGCCGGACAGTACCCAACAGTAGAAATAAGTAAATTCGACGATATCTAAATACTCTTCTCTCCCCTCATTTCCACAGAGAGAAAATAACGAGACATTCATCTAACTACTACTTCCCTAGCTAGTGCCACGACGGACATTGACCTACATCTGACAGATATTTGTGAAACGATCCTCAAGGAGGACACTATTGCAAGTGTATCATGTTTAAAACAGCCGAGCTTATCCTTCATTTCTCTAGGATGACCACCAGTGTTTCGAGGTTCTTACCCGTCGTCAGTGCTTGTATATATCGGTTCAAGTAGAATTAATTCTCAATTTCAAAATCAGTCGATCAATTATAAAAATAAAGTGCTCTGGTTAGACGCATTCCTCAAACGACCCCGCACCATTCTTATGGGTTTCTGGGTCCCGGTGGAATTGGCTGAAACTGTAGTATGTTATTTTCTTCATTATCCTTATCAAAAGTTCCCATGGGCCAACTTGATCCTATGACTAGTTTTCGGGATACAGCCCCTCAGAGATATGATTTTGTAACTAAGACTGTAAGTACTACAAATTATATTTTTGTGTATCTGCGCCTCAGTATGGATTTTCCAGTATAAATTGTACTTTCACAATCATTTCTTTTGATGAATGCTCAAATTACTTGAATACGGACCACAGGGTGTTGACTAAATTCTGGACAATAACTTGTTCAATATCTTTTATTTTTGTTTAGCAAACAAAAAATTAAACTATTTATTTAGGTTGATGCACAATGAACAAATATAAAATGAGAGTTCATTTGATACTGTGCGTTGCACAGATTATGTATCAGCCATGAATGTTAGCAAGACAGATATATTCATATTTTTGACGTATATTTTTGCATTGACAGCCTTAGGGAAGACGTAGCCCTTACCTTTTAACGTGTGATGCCATGCAACGAGGCCGGTGACGGCGCGGTGAATCGATTCCGCGTCTACTGGCTTAGCAAGCGGGCACACTACCTACACGCCAACAAGACAAACAAACAAATAAACTCTGTAAATACTGCCAGATTGAGACTAGAGGAGAATTTGGAATTAATCGTAATTTCAATAGAGAGATTTATCATAGGTTACCTCAAGTGTTCGGCTTTGCCACAGCAGTTGAAGTTACCCACGAAAAATACAAAATAGGTGATTCGGCCCTAAAACGCCGATATCGCCAAAAGACTAGACATAGACTTACTTTATTTAACTACTCACCTGTATAGGTTTACATTTGTAGCAGGTCTTCAAATGAGCCAAGGCCCACGATAAAACTTGTGTTTTAAACAAAATCAATTTACACGCATGATATAAATCTTAAAAATAAAAATCTCAATGCCATTCAAAACACTGTGATAGTAACCATCACAAAATCAAACTCACTGAACACATTAAAAAACATGGAAGGAGTCACTTAAAAAAACATCAAAGAAGTCACTTATGCGAATAACATGGGCCGTGGTGGCCATGCTGGTAGAACGTTCGCCTTTGGAGCGAAGGGTCGAGGGTGCAAAGCCTCGCATGGTCATCGGTCTCGTGCATGGCATCACACTTAAAAAGGTGAGGGCTGCGTCTTCCCTAGCTCACACAAGTCTCTCGAAGACTTCTGAGGGTTGCGCGTAGGGGTGCAATCGGTTGACGGAAATAACAATAACAACAATAACTTATGCGAACGGGGAGGTGTCTAATTTGATCTGCACGTCGAGTATTGTAGTTATGGAAGTTTGAATTTATTGAGAGTTGATGAATTTCTAACAGTTGCTGGTATATATATATATATATATATATATATATATATATATATATATATATATATATATATATATATATATATATATATATATATATAATGATGGTAACGTCATAATTCCGTATTGTTGAAATAGTGGCCTACGCAATAGTTCTAACAACTTTTTTTTTGAAGTTTGAAGACTTTTACTGAATTAGTCGCATTTCCCCATAAGCTATATGTGAATGAAAAATGTATAGTAGGTGCTCAGCAGAACATCCGTACTCACAACTGTCCTTAGTTGTCTTACAATGAAGATGGCACTAGACAATTTAGAGCAAAGTAATTGAATATGCTTTGACCAATTTAGGAAATCATCGAGAGTAATACCCAGAAGTTTGACGTATTCTCCCATGTGAATATTTTTTGAGAAGTTCAGACGATTTGTTTTAGCCTCGTTCAGTTCCAAGCAATTTGCAGAGAACCAGTATTCCGCTTTCCTCTCTTCTGTTGCAATGGAAACGTTTGGGTACACATTTGAAGGAGTTGAATGAGTCAATGTTGAATCATAAGCAAATAATATACAAGTAATTGATTGCATGTGGTAAAAAAATCATTGATATAAACAATAAACAAAAGTGGACCCAGAACTGAACCTTGAGGAACATCGTGATTTGTGGGCTCAAATTTAGAAGTGATTCCATTTGAGCTAACACACTGCTTTCCATATTGTAGGTACGATTCAAGAAGATTCAAAGGTACCCTCTGATGCCATAGCGCTGGAGCTTTTCGATCAGCAGTTCATGTTTGACACAGTCGAATGCCTTGCTAAGATCGCACAGGCTTATGGATGTCCGGTGACCACCTTCAATGCCCTCTACTATGTCCTCCACCACTCTGGAGTCAGCCTGTATGGTTGATCGATTTTTGCTAGACCCATACTGGTTTTCATGCAGTTAATTGAATTTTTCGAAGTAGAGAAATAATATAATCGGACTTTCAATTTTTTTTCAATTTTTTTTTCCAAGAAACGGAATTATTGAGATGGGACGAAAATTATCAGGTTTATTGGAATCGCCTGTTTTGTGGATTGGAATAACTTTGCTACACTGAATATATCGGGAAACACACCCTCGGCTATGCATGCGTTGTAAAGTTTCGCCAGCGGTAAAGCTAATAAGTCGATGGTATTCTTTAAAATTTTAGTGTTTATTTCGAAGATATCTATAGCATTAGAATTTTTCAATGATGAAACCGCAGAAATGACTTCTTGATCTGAAATAGATTCAAGGAAAAAAGAATCTAGAGTGGTTGCAATTTTTGCGAATAATTTAGAATGATCGATATCGTAACTCGAAGCGTTTTTATCATTGTTTCTGCTATGTTCGAAAAAAATTTGTTAAACTCATCTACTTCTATTGAGCTATCAATATTCTTTTTGTTTGAATGGTTTTTTTCATAATTTATCAACTTCCACGAGTCCCTTATTTTGTTTTTTGAATTCATCAAATAGTTATCATATGCGTATCTTTTTGTTTTTTTTATATTATTCCTATATTGTTTTCTCATCATTTTGTATATTTCATAATCATTTGGATCCTTTGAAACGTTGCTCATTACTTTAGCTGCGTCTAAATTATTTCCCATGTTTTAGGCTATTATTAAACCATTGAACTGGTGGCTTATTCAGATAATGATTTTTTTTCATTGGAAATTAATTTTTGATCAAAGAACTTAAGGTTCCGTCAAACCAAAGCGGGAACGCGGGAGCGGGAACGGAACTTTAGAACCGTGCGAATTGCTAGAAAAACAGTACACGTAGCAAACCATATTTATTTCGTTGCTTGTATGCATTTCGGAATACGAATAATTACACCGGTAAGTCCCATTATAGAATTTAGTCTCGGATTCATCTCGTTCCCGCTCCCGCGTTCCCGCGTTGGTTTGAAAAAACCTTTAGGGTATAGGTTATGTAGTCCGCGAGTTGATTGATTTTCGCGGCATTTGTTTGAGTCTCGCTGATAGTTTGATTCCATTGAAATTCTATTAAAGCACGCCTGAATCGCTCAATTTCTTCATTTGTGATGAACCTCCTACTCACTGCAGGATTTGTCAAAATGACAGTATTTTTAAAATGATAAATTGTCCATTATGATCTTAAGGGCATGGTTCGATAGTATCCAAAAGTCGATGTTCACCAATATTCCTCTAGAGCTCAATCAGAACTATAAGATTTGGAGGCCCACTAGATTACAACTTTTTTCTCTTTGATGAAGAATTGTGGTCGATCTTAATTTCTCTCAGACGCCAAACTGCCACTGTTGCACTGTAACCTCCCTATTAATGTCTGCAATTGTCGTCCAATATTTATTAAAACTGAAATATTTTTTTTAGGATGAACTCAATACCCTCCGGCACCTTTGCTACCCAGGCACCGACGTAGTCATGCTGTGCTTCTCCATCGTCAAACCAAACACCTTCTTCTCGGCCTGCAGCCGATGGGCGGACGAAATCACCAGGCTGGGCACAGCCGTAGTGTTAGTTGGAACCCAGGCGGATCTCAAGAACAACAGAGAAGTCCTCAACGAGCTGAGGCAAATCGGCCAGAGGCCGGTGATGTCCTCCGAAGCCATCGGTCTGGCCGAGAGACTCAACGCCCCCTACATTGAAACCTCGGCGAAAGCCTGCACTCACCTCAAGGAGGCTTTCGACACAGCGATAGTGATAGCTCTGAAGAGGCAGAAGAAGCCTAGACGGGCGTGGAAGAAACTAGTTTGCTGTGTGAGATGAATGAACTAACAACTTTTGTTTGAAAGTGGTTGACAATGTTTCAATTTGAGTAAGGTTATTCTGGACTTTCATTGTCTAAAAAAGAACAAAGAAAATTCAATTCTATGCAATTTTATTCACGACGTTTCAACTGTGAAATCCTCAAGGATACTTCGTATATATGATATGGCTAATTTTATCATTAGCCTAGGGGTAATAAGGCCTGTGTTCAGGTAAGTTTGTTAATTACAGTGCCGGGCCCCTCCGCTACAACATTGTTAATTCTTATTGCAATTTCAATTGATCCATGCCACTAATTAAGGGTTTTCACACATTACGGATTTCTATGCTAGCTTGACTGAAGACTTTGTTGTTCATAATACATGCACTCTCTTTAAACTTCCTTCTATACCAGCCCTCTTCTTTATGGATGACTCCGGCTTCAGACCATTTAATGCATTCACAAGGGATACGATAGATGCAGGTTTTGGAGTCCATGTCAGCGTTACGTGGTCTCATCTTTGTGAGATGGCTGCGAATGGTGTTACCTGACTTGAATTATGTCCGTATTTTGTATTTCGACCAAATTCGCCAAATTCTTTCCGATAGACCTCTAACATAAGGAACGCACATGCCACAGGGTGGCTTGTGTCGGCTCGTCTGGTTTCTTGTTGTTATCTCCCCCGCGGGCTAGAACCTCTTCTATATGTTTTTTTGGGTACCCATTTCGTCGCAGATCTTTCTTGATATTGTCCAATTCGATGGTAAGACTTTTATCTGTGTTACACAGGTTGTAGGCACGCTCCACCAGCGATCGAACAATCCCTCTCTTTGTAGCACCATGATGGTTCGATTCGAAGTTCAAGTACTGCCCAGTGTGAGTCGGCTCTATGTACAGTGATGTTTGGCCCTTATCATTGTTCTTTTGAACTTTCACGTCTAGAAAATGTAAACCGTCTTGGGTTTCCTTTTCCATCGTGAAGTTTATGGACTTTCTGATGTTATTCAGATGTTCCAGAAAGACGTCAAGTCCCTCGTCTCCGTGGTTCCATATGACAAACGTATCGTCAACATATCTCAACCACATCTGAGGTTTCTTATGGTCTCTGTAGCAAAAGCTTCAAACCATTCCATATAGATGTTTGGAACTATGGCATGGATCAATTGAAATTGCGATAAGAATTAACAATGCTGTACCGGAGGGGCCCGGCGCAGTAATTAACAAGTTTACCTGAACACAGGCAAATTACCCCTAGGCTAATGATACAAAATTATCCATATCACATTTAAGAGATTAAGATATTGTCGCATTTATACACCTGATAACTACTATAGATTTGAACAGTTGAAACGTCGTGAATAAAATTGCAGAGAATTGAATTTTTTTGTTCCTTTTTAGACAATGAAAGTCCAGAACAACCTTACTCGAACTAACAACTCCCAGAGGACTCGAGTTATATAGTGAAGTTATATTTGTCACGAATTGATCACTGGGAAGTATGTTCTGTTGCTTGCTTTGTTGGGCAAGTTGGCCAAGTTGGCCACATCGGGCAGCTGTTCTGTGATATTTATTAATTGACGTTATTGGTGCCCTAGTTAGTATATAATTAGTGATTGGATGTCTTCATAAAAAACTAGAATAAATTTTTATAATATGAACGTGTCAACTTTTTGTCTTCGATTGCATTATATTGTATTGAATATGTAAGTTTTACGACCTTTGTTATGATGACTAATTTTGTTTTCGTTTGGAGATTTGAGATCTTAAATTGAAGAAAGCTCTATTTCTTTAAAGCCAACGTTTCGTCAATTTATTTTGACATCTCCAGGGCACTGTAGGATACAAAAAGGAGGAGGTTTTTTTAATCACTAAAACAGTAGAAAAACAATTAATTATAAACTAATCAATGGACCTTTATATTTATGAAAAATAAATTGCAAAACTCGTTTAAATCGATAGTTTCTAGTCTGAAACGTCAATTTAACAAAGAGTTCCTCTATTTTTTTTTCTTTTTGAAAAAATATCACATTTCAAAGTGTGCCTCTGATGTCACGTTCATCGTAAACACTCCCCCCCTACCATAATCCACGTTCCGAAACAGGCAATACCGTTCTCCTTAAAAATATAGCTTCTAGCTTGATAAAATCCATTGCGAAATAATTAAAACTTTGTCACTTGATCAACTCAGAGAAAAAAATCCACATATTGCCTATTTTTATTGTATTTATGGATTTCAAATTTTCTGAATGGACCTTCCTTTTGATGAAAAACGAACAAAGGCAATACCGCAATTCGTAATAACATTTTATTATTCATTGGATGAAATCAAATCAGATAAAGCAATGTCTAGGATTTTCATCTATTTGAATTTGGTTTTTCAAGTATATTTTTCTGCATCTTTACTAGTACCTAAAATTTTTTGATAGTTCAAGGTGTTTTTGGCAATGAATAAAATTTTGAATCTTTCTTTGATCTCTGATTGAATACAATCATAACGTAACGTAAAGTACTCACTTGGAAATGTTCTTCACAATAACATATATTTCCGCTTTTTACACAAGGTTTATTTATTCACTGCTTCGAAACACATTTTACAACGCGTTTCATCTTTAGGTGCATAAAAAGTTGTTTATTAGAATAATTTTCACTGGTGTTCAGACAACAGAGTACAAAGCATTTTTTCGGCATGTTCAGTTATTGCAGGGATACAGATACAGGAATTTAAAAAAAGTGTAGAATACAAATAACAAAAACTTTAAAAACTTTGAAAACCGCATTAATTAACCTCAAATACGAAATCACGTAGGGCCTGTTCGTGTGCAGCATAGATATTTGATGGAACTGGTTTACTTGCATCCAATTTTAATGTAGGCAAACGAGTTAAACAGAGACAAACGATTCTTATTGGCTTGCTCCGTGAAACAGACGAACGAATCCATCTGGTATCAAATGACAACTGTCATACGACACATTATATTTGAATGAGAATTTGAGATTCCATGGTGCACAACTTTTACAACATTGCCAAGTCTATTTTCGATGAACGTGACGTCACGAATACTTTTCTTCTGATTGTAGGGAAACCAGCAGTCAGAAAATAATAAAATCCCGAGTGACATTAGCGAATATACTTTCTCATTACAGTGTTTTCTCATAACTCGTGGAAAGGTCCATTTGCTACTACTACTTTTCCAGAAACAATCACGGAACTATGTTTTGCTAACAGATAAAACTTTAGAATATATTAGTATTTTCACTTACAAAAAGATGAGTTTTCCGAGTAATATTTGTGATGACAAAAACAGAAATTGCTTTTGGGTTAAAAACAAACAATACACAACACAAGACATGTTGAAATTTTAATAAAATAATGACTTATTCAGGTGCATGCAAAAGTGGAACTGATAAACTAGCCAATGTAAAATTGAATAAGTAGCAGAAAATTGGAAACAAAAATAATTAAAAAACAAAACACATTGCATATTATTTATATTTAAAGAAAGTATCAGTGTTTGGTTTTTATTGTCGCTATTAAATTGGAATACGCACTGTTTGAGTTCTCCAGATCTTTTCTAAATTTGACTGTATTGTGTTTCATTATATTAATCATGTCAGAAAAATTTCATTTGAATAGAAAAGATTCATAATATTTTTGTGTGGTCAGTTTTAATACAATGCTCAACCAATGAAGTAGGGGTTTTCAATGTTAATTTATTTTTAATGTCTCAAGTTCTTTCAGGCGTGTTTTCAAATATCATTTAGCTTGACCTACGTAACTTTTTTCGCGGTCTTGACAAGGGATTTCATAAATGACATTTGACCTACATTCTAAAGGGTTTTTCTTATTTCTTTTGTACTGCTAAAAAAAATTCTTCATTGTATTTTAATTTTTGAAAGCAATCTTTATATATTTGAAGTGGAAGCTTCGAGAATAGTACTCAATTTTTCTGATGGATCAACTAAATAAGGTATTTTGATATAGTTCATATTTTTCAAGAAACTATTGGAAAATTAAAAATATTTCAAAATACCTATAGTCATCTTATAATTGTTTAACCAAAGCGAAATTATTTTTGAATTAACTTGAATAATAATAATAATAATAATAATAATAATAATAATAATAATAATAATAATAATAATAATAATAATAATAATAATAATAATAATAATAATAATAATAATAATAATAACAATAATAATAATAATAATAATAATAATAATAATAATAATAATAATAATAATAATAATAATAATAATAATAATAATAATAATAATAATAATAACCCGCCGGCTGCTGATCGGGTAGAAACCTTCTGGAAGAACATCTATGAGTTTCCGCAACCACTCAATGTAGACACTCCAGCCCTAGCGCAGTTCGAAGCTTACTGCAGGACGCTTCGGCAGCATGAGCACAATGATCTGCGCAATCCGATAACCACGGAAGAAGTTCGAAGGGCCCTAAAAGGTTCTAAGAATTTCGCTGCTCCAGGCCCTGATGGGTTGAATAACTATTGGTGGAAAAAGTTTCCAACAACCCACCGCCATCTGGCTAGAGTTTTTAACTCATGGCTAGATGGGGAGCAGCAGATTCCGGAGTGGTTTGTCGAGGGGCGAACCATGCTCATCCCCAAAAACGGAGATTTGTTTGATCCAAAGAATTACAGGCCGATAACATGCTTGAATGCGTGTTATAAGTTGTTTACACGCATCTTATACACGCGCATTCTCTCCGCAGTTGATCCGGTGTACGAACGGATATATGAGCAAAGAGGGTCAAAGAAAGGGGTCGCCGGCTGCAAGGAGAACCTGCTCATCGATAGATGTATCACGCAGGACTCCGTGCAGTATAAGCGTAACCTTTCGATGGCCTGGATCGATTACCGCAAGGCATTTGATACAACATCGCATGAGTTAATCATGCATTTGCTCAGATGTCTTGAGGTACCCGATAAAATAGTGGGATGTATTGGACAACTGATGCCACTCTGGAGGACTCGCTTCACCATAAGATCTGGTAGAGACACAGTCCAAACAGAGCAGGTCATCATTAGAAGAGGCGTGTTTCAGGGAGACTCCCTCAGCCCTCTTCTCTTCTGCATCTCACTATTGCCATTGTCCGTTGTACTCAGGAAAACCCGTGGGTACAACTGCGGCACCCCCAGCAACCGGAGGCATAAAGTCACCCATTTGTTCTACATGGATGACCTAAAATTATATGCCTCTGGAGAAAGGGACCTACATCAGTCCCTTAGGGTGGTGGAAGAGTACACGCATGCTATCGGAATGGAATTTGGGATCGACAAATGTGCCACGGTTCATCTTAAAAGAGGACGATGCGAGGAATACGGAGAGGATGTCCAGCTCGTAGACGGAAGCATCCTACATCATCTGGATGCCGGAGAGACGTATACTTACCTAGGGGTGGAGCAACGCCACTCCCAAGAGGTATTCACAGTTAAGAACTCTCTCCGCGGCAAGTATCAGCATAAACTCCGACAGATCTGGTCATCAGAACTGTCGGGGAAGAACAAAGTTGCTGCAACCAATATGCTTGCCGTTCCGATCCTTCTTTACTCTTTCGGAGTAATG
Organism: Chrysolina oricalcia; assembly: GCA_944452925.2. Taxonomy (NCBI): domain Eukaryota; kingdom Metazoa; phylum Arthropoda; class Insecta; order Coleoptera; family Chrysomelidae; genus Chrysolina; species Chrysolina oricalcia. The sequence continues at coordinate 24,052,733 of OX101808.2, forward strand.
AAGTGGACTAAGGAAGAGCTGCGACAACTCGACTTTAAAACTCGCAAAATGATGCATCTCAATAGGAGCTTGCATCCTAAATCGTCCGTTCCACGGTTATACTTTTCCAGACAACGGGGAGGCCGTGGACTTTTGAGTTTGGAGTGTCTGCATAACAGAATGGTTCTGGATGGGGCCTGTAAAGTCATCCGGAGTTCAGATCCCCTTCTCTGCATGGTCCGCGACCATGAAAAAGCAGGGATTGGAGCATTTTTTTTTAAGGCAGCAACCCGTGCGGCCGATGAACTCGGTCTCGTATTCGACACTGAACGGGCTAACCCAAACTCTGTAACCGAGTTGGGACCCGTTCAGCAAAAAGCTCACATCAAAGCTGCGGAGACAGAGGTCCTGCTACAGCTACATATGGATAAGCCAATGCATGGTGTCTTCTTTCACAACATCGAAGACATTGGCTTATCCAAAAGCTTGACCTTTGCCTTCCTCAGGTCGAGTGAGCTAAAGTCGGAGACCGAGGGATTCATAATGGCTTGCCAGGACGGTGTCTTCAACACCCTTGTCTACCGTAGTCGCGTGATGGGTATAGACGTCCCTGACACCCGATGCAGGGCATGTCGTGGGGCACCTGAGACCGTAATGCATCTGCTTTCAGCATGCCCATGTTATGCGGTCTCAGCCTATATCCACAGGCATAACGCGGCTCTACGAGTGTTGTACTACCATCTACGACACTCGTACCATATAGACGAGACACCAGTGTTGCCTTATCTTCCGGGGGATATTGAGTCCGTGGTGGAGAATGAGAGGTGCCGAATCTATTGGAACTACTCATTCCCCACCCTCAGGCAAATACAAGCCAATAAGCCTGATGTTGTCCTCCTCGACCACCAAAGTAAAACGATATTCGTCTTGGAGTTTTCCGCTCCAGGCGAAATGAATATCGTTCGAAAAGAGGAGGAAAAACGGACTAAATATCGAGATCTTCTCTTTGAACTCCGCAGGTTGTATCCGGACCATTCTGTCAAAATGGTGGTTCTGATCATAGGAGTCCTTGGTGGAATGATGGACACACTGCTCTCCAATTTGAAAATAATACCTGCTTGCCGTAATATGGCAGAAATCTTAGCAGCACGAATGCAGAAGGCCGTTATTCTTGGTTCGCTCCGTCTACTCAGGGCACATGATTCTCGGACCCAATAATCACTCACCCTACGGACGTAGGGAGTGGTTGTTGGGGTTAACGACACCAGCGCGCCCTCCGGATGGGTCGGAGCACCGGAGACAGGGCCTGACTGGTACACTCCTAAGGAGAAAAAAATAATAATAATATTTATTCAGCTCTGAGATCGTTACATTAACACAAAAAAGTTTGTGAACATAAGACCTATTAGCCCTGTCAAGAGAACAAAGTAAAACATATCAAATACATATAAAAAGTGTACATAATGGTTTTTATATTGGGATACCAACACGATAAAATAAATATTGTCGATTATTTCATTGTCATTATTTCCAAAATAAATTAATGTTGTGTCATCTGCAATTAATTTGAGTTCACCATGCAAATTAAGACTGGATATTGAATTGAAGTATACGAGAAATAATATAGGTCTAAGAATTGAACCTCGTTTTACACCACATGTTATACTTATTCGCTATAAAACTTCCCTTGCAAACATCTTGTTTTTGATAGATCCAGAAATACTGAACAACATTGGAAGGTTTCATTTAGGTTTACTAAACCATAAGTACTGTCTATTATTATTTTATCAAAGTAATCCACTCATTTCAATAATTTTGGTTCACGATGTCAAACTATTTAAAAGTTCGGTGGATCTGTAGGGCGAATATTATTTTTCCTAACATCGCCCTTCAAATAATTTTCGTTGTTAGATTATTGGAAAACCATATCCGAAAATCCGTTTATTGCCATAGAATTATCATGTTCGATAGAAACATCCCAGTTTGAATTCATCATCCAATACCTACATATTCCATCAATTTGTTCACTGGCCTAGAGAAACAAAATCAAAAGAAATTAACTTTGATGACTTCAAATTATTTGGGTATTGGTAGTATATTTAACTTTTGATCCCTCTTAGCTAGACTAAATAGACAGCCTTATAACCATCAAGGTAAAGGTTGTAACATTTTTTTATCAGTGTAAAATACGAGGAACTTTGCTTTTACTTTACTCGGACTAAAAAATACTCATTCATAATAATAATAATAAATATAATTCACTTAATAAATAATAAATGAATACAAAAAATTGGTTGAATACCTCTGAACGAAGTGAATAAAAACTTTTGCGATACGTGCAAAGCACTTGTTTCGCGAAGAAAAATTTTGCAAGTGGAAAGAGTGAACTATAAAAATGTACAATCTACAACATATGTTAAATCTAAGATGTTAAATGTAAAATGTTATGTGTAAAATATTAAATATGAAATGTAAAATATGAAACATAAAATATAAAATGTCAAATCTAGAATGTAAAAACATAAAAAAGTGTAAAATGTAAATAATAAAAATACAATACAATTATCTCTAAACGATGAACAAAACAATGAACAATAAACATCATAAACGATGAAACAGTGGGTGTATAAAACATTAAAACAGCATATAAAAAAAAATTCTAATAGATATAAAATAGGGTACGCATGGAAATTAAAGTTTGAAATTATGGATCAGTACATTTTTTTATCACTCACTCGAATAGCCGAAGCAGGTCAGTTCTTTGGCTTTGAAGGATGTGCTTAGTCAATACTCCTCTGAAGCTGCTGATATTTAAAATAGATTTTAATATTTCAGGAATTTTATTGTATAATTTAGGGACGAAATAAGTAAAAAAGCGTTGAGCGTGTAATGAAGTGATTTCGCTGACGAGTATTATACTGACGAGAAGCGTGCAACGCTGTATGTTTGCTTGCGTGATAATTAACACTAGAGCATAAAAAATACAATTGTCGTATGTCTAACATTTGTGTGATATCTATTATTTTCGGAAAATACTAGTTTCAAAAAACGCCTCTGGATGTGACTTTCCACAAGAAAATAGTACAAAGTTTTTAAGTACTTCAACATGAAGAATCGATAACTATGCGGCCTCACATTAATTTGATGTGCAATTCAATGTACTTATTGTATCAATTTATTGTCTCAATACAATAAACAGTATTCAATAATATCTGTGACGATTTGAATATCTATCAAACCACGACTCAATTTTTTGTATCGATGTTCGTTCAAGCGTTGGGTGAAATCAGAAAGTGGAAAATCTATTGAAATTCATATTTGACAAACCAATTACCTAATGTGACGCAAGTCTGATAAATTTGTTTAGCTAATGAATAAGAATGGATGGCGGTGTGTTTCGCAATGATATCCTGATTCTTATCGCGAAAGCAACTATACAATACTGTAAAACATCGTAGTTGAATCCGAAACTATCACAATTTTAATTCATATAATGGTCCACTATCGAAAAAATGTATTAATTTTTTCAATTGAAATTAAACGAGAAATGTAATATTAATAATTAACTAGATCTTGTACACTAATACGAATGTACGCAAAGATATATCATTATTATTATTTTGCCCCGAACTGAAATAGAGCGAGTAGACATGCAAACTCGTTAGCCCACCCCACCATCAACCATATTAATACATAATGAAAAAAATTAATAGTTATAATAATAAAACTTGAAAAAGCGGATCTAGAGTTGTAAAAACTACGTCAAGATAATGAGTTTTTTATCCTTTTCCAAATTGTTAGTTTTCTCCATCAAGGCACTTCAATGGACATGCAAATCAGTGTATAACATTTTTCAAAATACTTGTTTCTCCACGCCTCCCACTCGACCAATGTTCGAATTAAAAAGTAATTTTGTTATTACTGCATAGATATACAAAAATCGGTTTGAACTAAACGGCGTAACAGACTTTTCGAAATGATATCAAAATTACATTGGCGTGCGAAATTGGTGGAAATAAAAACCATGTACAGAGTGTGCACAGGAGAGTTGGGTTCATATGAAAAACTTTTTTATTTTGATTTCTCAGAAAATTGGATTCTGGATGAAAATTGGTGCATCGTTCAAAATATACAATCCATTTTCAATAGGTTATCAGTGGCGTAATAAGCAGAAAGTTGTAGATATCCAGTTTTCAATATATCGACAGTTTTTGAAGCATATCGTTATAGAGAATGATGATACCTACAACAAAGATCTAAAGTTTCAAGAAGAAAGGACAATATTTATATTTCACTTCGTTCAATGCCCCAATTTCATCCGAAGAATTTCAGTTCTCAAATCGATAATGGGTGACATACCTTACCTGTCAGCACCAACACAGTGAAAAACTAACCATCAAAATAATTCTTCCAGGATAAATACACTAGAGGTTTGTTTTCATCGGATAACCTTTTTTTGGCAAGAACGTTTTGTTTTCATAGAGAGTTATTTCCAAATGAAAACAAAAATTCAGTGTACTAAAAAACAAGTTTATCTTTGAGTATATTTTACTTTTGACAGAAATGAAAAATAAAGGGAATACTTTTATAAGCTTTGCTCTTAGGAATATTAAAGAACCCTGTACATATTACTTGGCAAAATAATTTCGATTGGGAATTGAAAGTTCATTCTGAAGAATCGAAAGTAAAAAACACCACTGATCAGTTTGAGCTTTTTAGGCTTTGGAGAGGTCACACGAAGAGGTAACACTATGATTTCATTCCTCAAAATCCCAAACTTTCCATCGATCACATTAATAAGTAGTCAGTCTTGGATATGTCAGATTGGAAGCTACTCTGATTCCTTCAACTGAATTGAATTTCACAAATGTGTTATCTTTAATTTCTTTCAAATCCACTCACCAATGTTTATCTAAATCATGAGCTCTGTACTTTCTGAGATGATAACCGTTGCCTCATTGTTAATTTTGATTACAATTTGAAATTGTAATATTACGTTTCTTTGTCGTTCTTTTCCATGCCTTCGTTCTGAAATTTATTCTGACACTGATGCAAAATATTTTGTATCCTATGCTTTTATTTCACCATGTCAATTAGTTCAAGAGTACGTACTACATTGACATATGTGGAAGAGTGGAAGAGCGCTGTTTATCGACTTCGTGTTGATAAAAAGCGAACTCTGCCTTTTGCCGATATTTTATTTTATTTTTAAAAATTCATTGTAATTGATTTATGATTTATCTGGCAATAAAACCAATTATTATTATTATTATTATTATATCAAGATTATTCAGGGAAATGAAGCAACAATGTATTATGTTCAACTCAGCCGCGATAGCTTCTCATTTGATTCGCAATCGAAAAAGAGAGGGATTTACTGTGGAATATCGATCTCCATAGAAAAGAAACAAAAAGATTGAGGATGGGGCTTACCCAAATATATCAAACGACAAGCTATTCTGGTTCACCTATTCACTATATCAGTGGGCACTGCAACATTTCATAATTATTGTTGAACGTTCGATACAAGGTAAGAAATGTTAGGAAGTTCTTGATGATTTCATTCTGCAAGGGAAAGGGACCAACGACATGTCCAATCTCAATGTTTTGTCTCTCTTATGTAGTACTGAGAAGTGATTCAATGTCGTAAAATTGTATTATCATAGTAAAAAAAAATCTTCCATTTTGAGATAGTGGTTGGAGGATGTTGATGTACCTATTCAAGATATAGGACTCTTTTTTAAGGTTTATATCGCAATATATGGTTTCAAATAAACTGAACTTTTTAAAAATTAAAAAACATTTAATTGACTCAATGACTGTAATTGAATCTTCTGCTACATTATGGTTTTTTAGCATTTGAAATAATGAAGTTTTGTAATAATTTCATTGATATTTTAATGTATATTGTGACAGTATGGCAAATTTTATGTTAAATCAATTTGATCACCATATCTTGTGTATGCTTACCTAGTTTTATATTCTTTTATTTATTTTACTCAAAATGTCTGATCCTGATAATAGGACAAACTTTATGTTGCTTTAGCATGTCCTCCAGATGTATCTACCTAGTTTTATATTCTTACTGAACATTTCACATATGAGTGTTATTCAAATGTTGAAAAAGGTCTGACCAAGAGAATGAATAAACATGTCTATTAAGATTTTGTTTTTCATTTCTCCCCGATAGTAAATAATATGTCTTACAATACATGAGGTGGAATTGAGTAAGGTTTTTCTAAGTGGAGAAAATTTTAAATGAAATGAATAATTTCGATGACTTCTCTCCACACAATGAATTGAATTAATTTCTCATTGCAAAAGGTGTCCATTGGGACTTTTTGCCTGGCTACGGTAGCAGCATCCTTATAATTGTTACTTATCTGACAATGGCATCATAGACCTTTCAAAAAAAATGTTTCTTCTTGCTCTGCAAACCAGACCTCCACAGCTTTTATTACCTCCTCGTTGGAAGAAAATTTACGACCTTTTAAACTTTTTTTCAGTTGAGGAAAGAGATGATAGTCGGACGGAGCCAAATCTGGTGAATAAGGGGGGTGTTCTAGTAATTCAAACCCTAAATCACGAATGTTTTGCATGGCAATATGAGATTTGTGTGCAGGGGCGTTGTCCTGCAAAAACAAAACACCTTTGGATAGCTTTCCGCGTCTTTTCTGTTTACATTTTTCCCGTAGAGTGGTCAGTAATGTCGAATAGTAATCTCCAGTTATTGTTCTACCCTTATCCAAAAAATCAATCATGATTACTCCTTGGCAATCCCAAAAAACTGAAGCAAGAACTTTTCCAGCAGATTTTTGGACACGAAACTTCTTAGGTCTTGGAGAACCGGAGTGTCGCCATTCCATCGATTGTTGCTTTGTTTCTGGATCGTAGAAATGTACCCAAGTCTCATCCATAGTAATAATTCGGTTTAAGAAGTCTAAATCGTTTTCAAATCGAGCACAGATCGAACGCGTTGCTACTAACCTTGCACGCTTTTGGTCAACATTCAAACATTTGGGGATCCATTTTGCAACAATTTTTCTCATGTCCAAATTGACGTGAACTTTATGATGAACGCGTTCGTATGAAATATTCAGTGCTTCAGATATCCGTTTTAGCCCAATTCGACGGTCTGTTAAAATCATGTCATGAACTGCATCGATATTTTCGGGGACTGACACAGAAACTGGCCTTCCCGATCGGTCATCATTTTCAATGGAAAATTTTCCTCTTTTGAAGCTTGCAGTCCAATTTTTCACGGTCGCATACGAAGGACATTGATCACCAAGGGTATTAAGCATATCTTCGTAAATCTGCTTACTTCTTAACCCTTTTAAATACAGGTACTCGATGATGGCTCGATACTCCAATTTTTCGATTTTCACAATTTCGGTGGACATATTTTTTCTTTTAATTTATTGCGTAACTCTGGTTTACTTTTTTGACGTCAAACTTTTCACTGACACTTCTAATTAGTTATTGTTCGTTGCTATGATAACGCAATATTTTGTTTATGTAGGGAACTGGTCTAGGCTAACTAGATATCAATACATCCTCGTAACACTAGCAATGAACTATAACTACCCCACTTCCAAAGTTATTTTAGTAAAATACTTGCTGATCTGTTAGATTTAATTCAATGATCGTAGTGTATGGGTGGTTGTTATTCTTTCAAGTTAGATTGGATTAAAGTGGGGACTTTCGTGCGACAACCCTCAGCACCACGACCTTTTCAGATCTATTGTGTATGCCCTCGAAATCATTTTGAGCTATTTATCTAGCCCTGTCTTCATTGCCAGACTCCTCAGACTAGTTTTGAATTTTCCATCTATCTGGGAGCTCTTGGTTTTTCTTTTCCCAGCATTACAAACTTTGGTCATGACAAGCCCCCGCAGTGGAAGAGTATGTGTTCTGTTAGTTCCTCTTCTTTCTGGCAGAACCTGCGGAGCAGTTGTTTTTCTAGAGATTATAGTAATTACTAAAGTTTGATGAGCCTACAATGCCCTGAATGGAACTTAACTTATGTTCTCTAAATAAATAAAATGGTGGATAAAATTCACCGAACTGAAACGGATTGAAGTAAAGATCGAAATAATCTTACAACTAGCTTGGGGCCCTCAGTTGTCTGCACAATCATATACTAGAGAAATTACATTTTCTGGCAGAAATTCTAATATGAAGGAAAAGCTTTAGGATTCAGTCCCTGGGCAGATTCCACTGACACCAGCAACCTCTAAGGGTGGAAAATTATTCCTACTGCCATTTCATTTCCTCGATTCTTATGATGTCATATGTACATAAGGATCACTAAGTCTCAATAAACGGAATTATACCTGTGCTTGATAGGTTTGTAATTCTTGTTTTTTTAGTATCTTTCCACTTAGAACTTAATAATTATGTAGTGAAACTCAACTTGAAATATGAAGCAATTAATCCAGAAAACTGATTATATTGGAAGTATAAATGTACAGATAATTATATATATAGGATTTCTACTTGGAGAGGAATGAAAAGTTGAATAAAGGAAGTGCTACCATTGTTTATATAGAAGATAGTCAACCTTATGGGATTATAATTGGATCAAAATGGATGCGACATGTAGATGGCGATAGTGAGCTCGCATCCAAGTCATGTCGTAACTTCAGTGATCTGGCCTCCAAGTCATGTCGTAACTTGATTAAAACAATGGAAAAGCATTAAAATCAGGGTTTTTTGAAGAAACCTGCATTAAAATGACGTCAAATGTTCATGTTTGTAACTAATCACGCTAGATGACACTGGCGTATGTGTCATCTTTTCCACAGGCATTGACTATGTTCTATTTAAACAATGGTGCTATGAAGATATTTCAATTTGAAGTAACAAAATGTTTTTGAAAAATATCGTTACTTTGCTTTGTTTTGCCATCTGTTGACATTGACTGAAACTAAAATTGACAATGTGATCTGAAATCAACGATCCTAAGTGATTTCGCTAATCGCAGACAGGTGGCTTGATGCAGTATTATTTTGCAACTACACCACCAGATGTAGACAGATTTGTTGGCTACCATTGTTTAAAAGGAATTCAAACAATGTCGCTACAGTTTAGACCATTGTTTAAATAGAAGTGAGATAGTTAGTCAATGCCTGTGGAAATATTTTTGAAAAATATCGTTACTTTGCTTTGTTTTGCCATCTGTTGACATAGACTGAAACTAAAATTGACAATGTGATCTGAAATCAACGATCCTAAGTGATTTTGCTAATCGAAGACAGGTGGCTTGATGCAGTATTATTTTGCAACTACACCACCAGATGTAGACATATTTCTTGGCTACCATTGTTTAAAAGGAATTCAAACAATGTCGCTACAGTTTAGACCATTGTTTAAATAGAAGTGAGATAGTTAGTCAATGCCTGTGGAATCGGTATTGGACCCAAACGCGAGTGACATCTAGCGTGATTGGTGCCAAACCAGGATATTCAACTGTACCCAAGATATTTTCTGTCCGATGTGTAGTTTCTCCACAATCACGTCACATCTTGCAATATACGCCGATTTGAGGGAAATCGCCGCACTGAAATTATGTAAACGGCATCTGGAAGTAGAGATCAATATCTACAGTGTGTATATTTTGGATTTTCTCCTGAGAGGTGGGAAATGTGTTGAAAATGTTACTGAAAGTTTATCAAAACGCTTCAAAGTGCGTCCAGATGCCGTTTACAGAATTTGAATACGACGATTTCCCTTAAATCGGCGCATCTTGCAAAATTTGTTTATAACGCGATTGTGCAAAAACTACAATCGGACAGAAAACATCTTGCGCACAGTTGAACCACATATTATTATCTATCAGTTTCAGCAATATTGTTTGTCTAGCTTCTAGAGTCATAAAAATTATAAATTTTTGAAAAATGGTCTATTTTTCGGGGTTTTCCTGGATGGGTTTTCCTGGATGAAAATGCACCGATCCGATCCGAACCATTTTTTAGGTTTTATAAATTTCTACAAAAGTTCCATTGACTGTAAAACGATTTCTTGAATAATCTTTGAGATATTTCCAAAAACCAAAAGAGTTGTAATTTTGTTTAAAAAATTCCACAAAGCGATTTTGCGGGGGCGAAAATTGGGGTTTTCATCAAAGAACTATCGTATGAAAATTAGTATAGGCCATGTTCGTCTATTATTTTGTGAGTGAAAAAACCTCTATAGACTAAGCCAAGCCAAGAACACAAAAAAAAATATTTGCTCAATGTCCTCAAGGGTCCATTGTAGGACCACTGCCCTTTTTTGTGTTTGTAAATGATTTCATCCTATTTATCTGCCCTACCAGAGTTCATATTATTTGCTGAAGACAACACGTTTATACATTACAGCTACAGGAAAAAAAAACTTTACACTGTTTAATTTGAAAACAAACAAAAAAATACAAATCGAACGATGGTGTCTATCAGGTGAAGTGAATGTCAACGACTCGAAATACTGGTGAAATTGGACTAGCCGAATATACAGGGTTGAGGAGATTTTTTGAATGAAATGGATATTTATTAGCAAAGTATTTTACTGACCTTCATCCACCCCTTCAATATCATTCACTATATTCCAACCACTTGGAAGTTACGATTTTTTTTGTCGAAATAAGCTAGGCCATCTGCAGATTCATGCCGAAAAAATCACTGTCGTCACGATTATGAAATTTATCACAGATGAGTGATATTTTTTACTCATTCATCCCCAAAAATTTTACAGGGTTGCTAAAGATGAAATTTTTCAAATTGAAACTTTTTCAAATGAATTTTCTCAGGTATTTCAAACGAAACACGTGATTCAAGGTTGAGACGAATGTACACTTCTGATGCTATTCCTAGCAGTTACCGAGTTATTGAATTTTGAAAATTTTCAGAACTTAGCTCATTTTTTCTGCCTAAAAACACATGAGTTCAACTTTTTAAACGGGTCCCTTCTTTTATTCACAATTGATTGAAACATCAAAACAAAAACGTGGAAAAATCAAATCGATCAACTTGTAATAAATGCTCCACGTATTGCTCATTCTGGTTAACCGGATCTCTGCATTTATTATCCTTTTCTTCATATTTTATATTATTGTTGGTGTATCTCTGTACACAATTTCGTTTACATATCCCCATTAAAAATAATACTATTTTAGTGAGCTCTAAAGATCTTGCAGATAATAGCCAATGATATTCCTTTGGAATGGGATTGTTCATACCTACAAAAAAGGTGAAACACTTATCTGGAGTCAAGTATTGACAGGAACAATAGACCATTGTTTTGTGTATAGTTAGGTGAAAAATGACCCCAACATAACTCTTATGAGTAATTTTGTTTGTAAAATTGTTTTTTCCCGAAACTCACAAGTTTTCGGAGGAAACCCCTCAAAAGCGGAGCTTGTGCTAGCAAGGGAGATCCAGGACCTACAGTTGAAATAAAAGTGGAATACGAACCACTTCACCTCCGTCAGGGGATCGAACCCGGATAGCCTGGGTGGAAGGCGAAGGCTCTAACACCACGACCACTTCGTTTCAATATAGTGTATAATGAATGAATGCTTTCTGTGGATAGGCCCATAGAGAGGTCAAAATAAGGCAAGACTGGATTCGATTAGAGATTATTTTATTGACACATTATCTGACGATAAGGCTAATATTTAATATTTTCACTTAAAAGTGAGTTATACAAATCGTAAGAGTTATTCAAATCGTAACCTACAAAATATCACCAAACTGATGAATTTGAACAACATGAGGTTCTCTGACGAATACTGGAGTTGCTACTTTGACAGCTACAGGCACAGGAACATCTACACGGTAGGTAATAGGTACCGATACTGGCACTGCATGATGTTCCTGGAACAAAAAATTAAGTTTTATTTCAGTTTTCGTTTCTGATTTGCCTATCAGCCAGAATATGACTCATATTAATAATATAAATGAACAATGAACATTCATAATTTAGGTCAGAGATGATAGACTCATTGGTGTCTAGGATTGATAATAGTAAACTGAATATCTCTTATTGATATGATATCTCTTATTGATATAAGGTGTCGGTGAAGAAACACACCTTCACAATCACTGGTTTGTGTACAACTACAGGAACTGGTTTTATCACTTCAACAGGGTACAGTTTTGGTACTTCTACAGGAATGCCCACTTCGATTGGTACTGGAACAGCATGAGGTACTCCCACAGGGTATGGTTGTGGAACTCCAACTGGTACATTGACTCTGACTGGGACAGCATAGGGTTTTGGTACTTCCACTGGATATGGATCAGGTATCGGTATATGTTGATTTACCACCACTGGGTATGGTTCGGGTACTGGGATTATCTCTTCATGGTGAATAGTGCGGACTTCATGAGTATGGATGACTAAAAATTTTAAATTATTGATTATCACCGCTTTGATTAAATATATTTTGCGATCGTATTGTGTACCTTCAGGAGAATGAACATATCCTAGAGTATCCCATTGTGCATTACGTTTCGGTTTCGTGTCACCATCTTTAAGTTTTTCATTGTCCACAGCTGCATACACAGCAGATACGGTGATGACAAAGTACTAAAATGAAAATGTACTGAACAAGGCAATCTCATGTTTAGCAGTATATTTCGTGAAAATAGTCATTCTGATATGAGAGATCAATTTCAAACTTCCTAATCCCTTTATCTTCAACCTGCTGAGCATCGCTCCTCAGGACTCGTTTTTCTAATGAAAGTTGTGACGAATTATTCTGAGCAAATAAAATAGCTATTTATGATACAAATTCGTTAAGTAGGACTTTTTTGTATGAGAGTGAAGTTTGTTAAATGAGCCGAGTTCAACAAACACGCGAGTACAAAAAAGCCCTTTACGTAAGTGTTTCATGCAAAGTTTTTTCTTCGACAGTTATTATATTGCCAAATTGTAGCAATTATATCATTAATTTGGATGTTTAATTATATGAATTGTCGTCGTATTATCAAATAAAGACTTCCGAGTTATATTTGACGCAAAATACTGTATTTTTCAAAAATGCATAAATGTATGAACAGTGTTCAAAAAATTACTTTTCGTGCAATCGCACGCGAAGTCAGTATTTCGCGTTCTCAGCACAGTCCGCGAAATTTAATTTCGCGGCCGTTACCCATAGCAACGGCCGCGAAACCAAACGTCACTTTCAAAAATGTTTTCAGACATAGGCTTAACATTCTGTTTGTCACACCAATCTTTAAACTCGCCGTAACATTTTTCGTACTGCCGTTTAGATTTTTCGGGTATTAAAACGGAAAGCGCCGAATTTACAACGCTTTTGAGTTCAGGAGGAGTGGAAGGTACTGAAATATCGCTATCAGTATCAGACATTTTGCGTTTTGACAAGAACTGTCAAAATATTTTGTATATATTGAAACATATCATTTCCATAGCACACGGTGATATTGTTAAATAAATTGAACTGCTGTTGATTTTAGAGCAACTATCTATTTTAATAATTTTAACGATTGCACGAAAAATAGTGTGTATGCCATGGCCGCGAAACTTTTTAACGACCTCAAGATTATCTTGCCTCGGCCGCAAGCGGCCTCGGCGATAACTGTTCTTTCGGTACGTTAAAAAGGTATTTCGCGGCCTTAGCATACAAATAACTATTACGGACAGTTGATGATTTTACGCATAGGTGATTTTTTTACGCACTTGTGCGAAAAAGTATTACTTTACGCACTGTCAGCAGTGCGTAAAAGCTTGGTTTACGCACTGTCGTAGAAAAAGGTCATAGGAGTTCTATTTATCGAAACTATCACTCCACTTTTATCATCTGAAGATAGCAATTCATATTTTGTTATGACACGCATAATTTTCATTAATGTTTCTTATATCACGATTGTTAGAGTAGATTCAATATTTTCATTCATGTGGCGAAGTTTTCAATGACAATATCTCGACAAAATGCAGAATTTTCGAAAAATAATTTTACCTTACACGATGACTGTGTTGCTTAGAAATGCCAGGAGAGCTTGCTCGATTGGTGTTTTGAACAGCAACGCAGTTTGAGTGCCAGACAAGGTGACAATATTTTGAAAATTACTACAGAAATGTAGAACTAAGGAATCGTCGAGACACTGATTTGAAAATAACGCACGAGCTGGAAGCAGTGTTTTCAGAAAGTCTTGTTGTCATTAAATTAGATTCAGAAAATTATGTATTTGATAGGTTTATAAAATATGAGAGAATTTGTCAGTTCAATACAAAATTGGCCAATGCATTGCGGTTTTACCATTGAATGTAACTGATGAACACCATGAACGTAAAATGTCAATAATTGATTTGCCATATCGATGATAATAATCAACTGGTGCCATAGCTAGATCGTGACACAGAAATGACGCCATTTGTGGAAAAGAAACACTTTAGTAGTAGTACCGCTGGTAGCCGTTTAGCTGATGCGGCTTTTCCATCAGTAAATTAAAAAAAATCACTTTAATTGATTTAAGGCCGATTCTCACTAGAGCGGTGCCGAGCGGCGCGGCGCGGCGCTGTGCGGCGCGGCAAAAGTTGCTTGCAATTCTTTGCATGTAATTGAGTGATCCCGTCCTCACCTGAGCAGATCGGCGCGGAGCAGAGCGTCGCGTTCGTAGGCAGCAAAGTTCTAACGCCTCCGGGAGCATTGGCTCGCGGCACTGCCGCTTTGAAACGCTCCCTCCCGCCTGTTGACGGACAAGTGGGAATCACGTCGCGTCACAAGCAAGCTGCGACTTGTAGAAATTAACACAATTTCAGAGACACACCAAACAAATATGGACGCGGAAAAAATAGAAAGATTAATTGTATTAGTGAATGATTATCCTGAACAATATTGTCGCTTCTTTTTTCGTCTATTTTCGTATTCATGACATATTGCCGCTACAAAAACAAAATCGTCTGATGATGACGATGTAGGATCCTCTTCTGTGATTCCCAAACTCATATCACTTTTTTTACAAAACTCAAAATACCTACCTACTTATATAGATTTTACTATTTCGCACACCGCTGCTGCTACAAAATGCCGCTCAGGTGAGAATAGCCTGCACAAAAACTGCTTCGTCCAGTGCCGCGCCGCGCGGCACCGCGCCGCTCGGCACCGCCCTAGTGAGAATCGGCCTTTAGTGTTTATTTTTATTAACGATGCTTGGTCTTTCGATTTCTGTGTTGTGAATTTTACAAATTGTACGCACGTCAGTTGTTGTTAATCATGTTGAAATCTCATATATTAACAAAATTATTTTTTCAATTCTATATTACTGAAATTAATCAAATAAATACTGATTCTTCTATCGAGACATGCACAAAATCTTCATCAATAGTACCTACTTATTTTACTAATAACAATTCACACTACGGTACTGTTTTCAGCAACTTATAATAATGGATGTACATGCTAGATGTCGCACTATTCATAAATTTGTCGAATTGAAAACGGATAGTTGGTTGCTCAGTAGAATAAATCCAAGCCTAAGCTACACCACCTTTATACTGAATCAGTGTTCAAAGAGAACTTCAAACAATGACCAGTTCCAGTAATTGTCAATTGTTTTCATCACTATATTTCGAAGTTTTGGTTGGCAAAAGGCCTCTATTGATTCATTGCTGAATGATATGGAATTGAGTTCAATCTCTTCCAAGATGATACAAATGGGGAAATCAAAATTGAAAAAGATCACTAGCAATGATATTCGTGGTGTTTAAGAAGAGATACATCACGTAAAATATAATAAGAAATAAAGTAAAATAAACTTATCAGTAATTATTATTATATTTCTTATCTCAAGAAAAGCTTGATATTCAAGAATGTTCAGAAACTGAAAGGATCCAAAATTTCTGTCATAAACGATATGTGCAAGGAAGATCAAGGGGACTACAAGATTCTACAAGCTCATATGAAGGAAGCCAGAACTCGCAATCTTACAGCAAATATTAGAGGACTGAAACTGCATGTGAATGGAGAAACATACTCAGACCAATTGAGAGAGGATATATCGACTGCTAGCAAACCTAGTCGAATCATACAAAAACGCGATTCACTTAGTGCTCCATCTTCTCCATTTTCCGAATTTAAAAATCCCGATAATTATTTGGGATGCGAAGAAGATATTAGCTTACCGGAAAAAATACATTATCTCACACAAGTCAACTATTTAAAAACAAGAAACCATCAGATACGGAAGGCTTTCTAAGCTCCTCAAATTCTACCACTCACGAGAGAAGAACCCGACAGAACAGTGCAAAATCGCTCAAGAAATAGCTCAATTCATATTTTCCTTTGTCTGTTTAGTCTCATTTCTGCAGTATATTTTGTTTAATCACTTCAATTCCATCTTATCATAGGTATACCATTGTTTTACTAAAATAAATTAAAAATAAAATGAATTTTACCTTCGCGCATGTCAATGTTCGATCATTAGTACCCGTTTCAATAATTTACATTTGCTTCTCAATGAGCAACCGTATGATGTAATAGGTCTCACTGAGACATCCAGGAATCCCAAATACGGCAATAGATATCGAGGGTTACAGGTTCATAAGATCTGACCGCCTTGTGAGGAGAGGTGGTGGAACTGGTATATATATATAAGGAATAACTTGAAATACAGGGTTATACTAAATGAAACACTGGATTATGTGGAACAATTGTGGATTGAAATAAAGCTTGAAAAGAATAAATATGCCCTGGGAATCGTATATAGGCCACCTAACACTGATCATGTTGCTTTTCTCACCCAATTCGAGGATACCTTAATTGGCATATTCTCTGATTATGACAAAATTGTTTGCCTGGGTGATTTTAATATCAATTTATTGGACATAGCGAGTTGCTTTGGCATCACAGAAACTTTCAACTTGGTTCAAAGAATAAAAAATCCCACCCGCGTATCAAACACCAACATTATCTACTCTTATCGACCTACTTTTCACTAACTTTGATGTTGCCAGCACTGATGTTCATGACGCGAATATAGCCGATCATTTCGTCATTTCTTCCTCATTTGAATTAATTCATAGAAATCCTACTTCAAAAAAGTTTTATATAGAAACTTCAGTCAGATCAATTATAATCAATTTCAAATAGATCTTGAGACTTTACCTTGGGATAACATTTACACTATAGAAACAATAGATGAGAAAATTGATTTCTTAAATAATAATATTCTTTCTTTGGTTGATGTGCATGCTCCGTTAAAAACATCACAATTTAATGGTTCCAAAAACAAATACACTCCTTGGATAACTGATAATATAAAATATATGCAGAAAATACGCGACAACGCCTTAAGACGATACAGAAGAACTCGGCAGCCCGTTCACTTTGAATACTACAAACAGCTGAGGAACTTTACCTCATCCTCCATAAAAAGAGAAAAAAAAGTGTATCTAGAATTTACCTTTCGAAATTCCAGTAGTAAACAACAGTGGCAAATATTTAGGAAACTTGATATCTTGAAAGATAGTCAGATTCAGCTGCCTGATAACCTCAAAAACGTGAATATTTTGAACAATTTTTTTGTCAATGAATCAAAGAATGATCGACTTCCTGAACCTGCAATAATAGAGTTCTACTCTGGTAGAGTAAAAGATGGTATTGATGATTGGTTACATTTTTCTCATGTTACTGATGATAATGTTTTGTCCATAATCAAAAACATAAAAACCAAATCATTTGGGTCTGATAATATTAATATAAATTTACTACTGCTCTGTTGTCCTTATATAATTACTTATGTTGCCCATATAATGAATGAATGTTTGGACAAATCTTACTTTCCTAAAGTCTGGAAGCACGCTCTAGTCCTTCCAATACCCAAAGTTAAACAGCCAATAGATATCAGACACTTACGGAGTATCAGCATACTACCAACTTTGTCGAAGGTTCTTGAGAAAACACTTGAATTGCAAATAAGAAGACATCTACAGAAAAATAATATTATTCCAATGTATCAATCGGGTTTTAGATCAGGATACAGTTGTTCGTCTGCCCTCTCGGCTATTTCTGACGATATTATCAAATCACTAGATAAGAATGAAATAAGTGCCCTGATCTTACTTGATTTTTCAAGAGCCTTTGATACTCTAAGTCATGATATCTTGATTTCTATTTTACAATTCATTGGCTTTGATTATACTGCTTGCTCTATCCTAAAGTCGTATTTGTTCGACAGATCTCAGCAAGTTAAGCTCGATCGACCATTCCATTTCTGATTCATTGGAGCTCTGCCAAGGAGTTCCACAAGGAAGTATTTTGGGTCCACTCTTATATATTATTTATACCAGCAATTTCTGTTCGTACATAGAGAACTGTAATTATCATTTCTATGCAGACGACACACAGCTGTATTATTCATTCAATTTATGTGATATACATGAGGCCAACCAACTCATCAACTCTGACTTGAATCGACTTCTTGATCTTACAAATGGGCACTTATTGAAGATCAATTCAAATAAATCTGTTGCGATTTTGTTTGGATCTGACCATCAAAGAAATGAAGCCCTCAACATATTGAACGTCTGTATTGGTGAGGAAATAATACAATTCAAAGATTCCTGCAAAAATCTAGGGCTCATTATGGATTACAAACTACGATTCAAAGATCACATAACTTGGAAATTGAGAAGCGCATATTCTTCTCTGAAACTTATTTACAAACAAAGACACTTTTTGAATGCGAAATTGAAAGTACGGTTGTGTGATAGTCTCGTACTCTCCCACTTTAATCATTGTGATGTCGTTTATGGTCCCTGCCTTGACAATGCCAACATCAAGAGAATCCAAAAGACTCAAAATTCGTGCCTGAGACTTATATATGGAATAAAACGTCCTCAACAAATCTCTCATAAATTAAAAGAGGCTGGATGGCTTAGCATGTTTAACCGGCGGAAACATCATATGGTATGCTTTTTCCACAAACTACTGATGGACAAAACACCTGAGTACCTGTTCAGGAGAGTAACCTTCAGAACAGATGTACATAACCTGAACTTGCGCCGGAAAAATATGATAACGATACCAAAGCATAGGAAAGAAATTTTTAAGCGGTCTTTTTCTTATAACATTGCATTTTTTGGCGACGTCCTGGATGTACCATGTAACTCTTTGAAATCACAGGGCTTCAAAGTTTGGTATAAACGATATTTGTTTGGTAGACAGTAATCCATGATAGATATTATACCTACTGCTCAAATCATAAATATTTCTACTAATACTACTTACAAAATTATTGTGTATGAAATTCTTTAGATTTAATATTTTCTTGTTTTTTATTTGGTCTCTTTTTTTTACCTTTTTGTCTCATTTTTTTGTTTCTAAGCAGGGATCTGTGGAAGAATTGGCATTATAGCCTAACAGATTCCTTTTATTTACCTACAAATAATATACCTTTGTAATATATTATACAAGTTAATGTGTGGTAAATAAATAAAAATGTATTATTATTATTATTATTATTATTATTATTATTATTATTATTATTATTATTATTATTAGTCGAGTAGTCGAGTAACAGACTGTTCTAAGAGCGGAATAAATTCTTATAACAAATGAGAAGCTGCCAATCAAAGTTTGGAATTAAACTTTTTTCACTTTTACTAACCTTGTTTTATTTCTGTTTGAACTTGTTATGGGTGCTGTGTACTTTTATCTATTTGAATCATTTTATTTTATTTTACTTAATGTATAAACTCACTATTTCACTCACAATCCATTAGTTACCATAAAAATTCTTTAATGGAAATATACTGTCAAGAAGGCGCTAATTAATTTAAAATATTATCAGATCATATCTATTTTCCCAAAATTCACATTTTATGAATTTGTAAACAAATCAGTTATTGAAGTTTATAATTTGATAAACAAAACATAACACCGGGGTCACCTACGAAAGTATAAACTAGCAGTCCATTGATGATATTATTCGGCATGTCAGTGGCTCGACATTGAATAATTTTTCACGTAATAAAAACAAAAACATTTACAAAAAGTTGAATAAATACACGAGAACCGAAAAGATGATCTCTCAGTGGCGAGTATTGCGTGTCCCCGAGAGATCCGGCGTAGTAGAGTCATTGGTAATTATTGGGAAGATAGATCGATCTCCGAAAGCCCTTCGTACAAACCCCTTCCTCCGAGAGATGTACCCAAGTTCGTTGAGTGTCGGCATTTGGTAAGAAAGAGCCTTTTATATTTGGAACAAATTATCTCTTGTTGTTTTTGTGTATTATATTGCCCTTTGCCCGTTGTCCCTTTATTGTGTACTTAGTTGATAAGGTCTTGTGTGCACCAGGTTAATTTTTTAATATATATACCTTTGAAGTGTTTTTGTGACTTGTTTGATTTATTAGAGGGTATTCTGAGTAAGAATCAGGTTACCCCTGGGTCTAGCTGACCTACGTCCCAAGCGAAGGGCTTATAGCTTCCCTATAGAGCACTATTCGCGACAATACGAACATTTTAAAATATTAAATTGAATATGAAAATTCACTTGCGAAATAAACCCAGGAACGAGATGAGGAATATGCTGAATTTTCATTAAATTTAAGGAAAATGATGCGAGCAACATCGATTCCTAATAGTTTATATTTTTTGCGCTAACTTTACCTCGGCATGCGGCTTATAAAAACTGAGAAACTATTGTAAATATCCTGACTCTGGGTTCTTTCGAGAACAGACTGAACAAACGTAACGTAATAATTATAAACAATATTCTTACCAAGAAAACCTTCATCTTATTATGCTATCGGGATATCTTATGATTCAAATGACTCGGAATATTTTCTTATATACCTTTTCAGAAACAAAGCTAAATACTCAATCGAAAGAGGTAACTTTCTTACCGTTCCTTTTTTCGATAACAAATTAATTTGTTGATGCTCTTTCATTTTGAACCAGAAGATGGGAAAACAGGTCAAAATATTTGCGGTCTAATGTATCATTTGGTTTAATAGACCTGTTTTTATAGGTATCCACCTTCGATAAAGTGTCACCATCAATATAAACTGTTCACAGAGTGACCGAACGCTTTT
Organism: Chrysolina oricalcia; assembly: GCA_944452925.2. NCBI lineage: Eukaryota > Metazoa > Arthropoda > Insecta > Coleoptera > Chrysomelidae > Chrysolina > Chrysolina oricalcia. The sequence goes on from OX101808.2 coordinate 24,073,754, forward strand.
AGTTATCTTAAAATAGCGATTTATGGTTTTTTGTTCTCCACATATGATCACATTCGAGAGATGTTTTGTCAATCGCATGTATTCATATATATACAGGGTGTTAATTGAGTACGTTGACAAACTTCGGGAGGTGATTCTTTGAAGGTTTTCAGGACGAAAAGTTCATATAAACATATGTCCCAAACGGCTTGGTTTTCGAGATACAGGGCGATAAAAATACATTTTTTTCAAGATTTTTTAGAGTTAACTTCGACATTTTCGACAATAATCAGTTCAAATTAGGCAAGTACAATCCATTCAATAGGGCGCACGATACAAAATAATGCATTTCTTAAATAATTCACAGGGTCCTCCTTTTTTCAGAGTCAAGCTTTGTTCAACCCTTCAGAATTTTTTTTTCCGCCGCCACTGACATATTATGAGAAAGGAATAATCAATGTTGTTTCATTTAACATCTTTTTGATATCCTGCATTTTTTCATTAACTTGTACGGTTCAGGGGCTATAATGAAAATATTAATTTAAACATTTTCCAGTGTGGCATAACATTAGAAAATTTGAAAATTAAACATTTTCAATTATTGTAAATTGATGGAAATATTTTTTCAGAATTAGAAAAATCTACGATGAATAAAAATTATACAATAAAAAATATAAAGACAAGCTTTTATACAAATGCACTGAAAATGAAAAAATAATTTGTTTCATTTTTTGTAGGTTATTCTGTGACAATGGCTCACTTATTTTATTGGCTTTACCAGCTATTAAGGATTCTCTGAAGGGCCGCACATCTTGTTCCCAGTGGAATTGCTTCGCTCTACTATCCCACATACAAATAAAGCAAGGGTATTTTGTGTATCCACTTTGCTGACTAAGTCAAAAGTTATTCATTTTCAAATCAATGCAAACTGACCATTAATGTTCATTGAAATTGATATTTTGCAGAACCAATTTAATATTTTGAAATTTTTGAGTTTTGTTGAATGGGCAATTGGTACCTATTGATGCGAATTTCTTTCCATTGTGCAGTAAATGGTTATTTTTGTATCTAGTGCGTGAAATGCTACTTTGGTGATTGAAAACTAAAGAGGCGTAGCCGAGTTAAAAAAATAGTCGAGATCACCAAAGTATTTCGTGCACAATTTTTTAGTACACGTGTCAAAAAATATTGTTCTAAAATAAGTAATAATATTCTTAGCGTAATATGAAAAATGGTGTTGAACTGGCTTAAAATGTTTTTCCAAATCAAGTGATTACTGTAACTATGGAAATAAAATGGCATTTGTTTATTGTTAAACATTTATGGTGGATTTATGCAGCAATCATAAGTCATACGTCTTAAGTCGTAAGGAAGAATATTCGTCAATGATTGGTTGGTCCGTATATTCCAACCAATCATTGACGAGTATTCTTCCTTATGACTTAAGACTTATGATTGCTGCATAAATCCACCATTAGAAATACATGATTTCTTGGATTTTTGCTTGATTGAGAGCTGTGTTATCAAACCGAGATTCATTTTCTGGTTTCCTGTTTTGCCTGCACTTCACAATCAGTTAGTAATGAAAGGATTTAGAGTTCAGGAACGAGTCAGCTAGAGATATCTCACTAAGACAAACCGAAGCCTTTGGACAAACAAAGCTGAAAGTAGTGGTAGGATTCCGTTTGTTGCACTATGAATACTACCACCTAAAGACAAACCTCAGCTGAACAGAATAGTTATTTATGTACCAAGGGTATAAATAGATGTGTATGCCCTGAGGACGTTTTACGAACCCAAGGGCCTCTGGCCTGAGGGTTTGTAAGTCGCCCGAGGGTATACACATCTGTTTGTGCCCGCGGTACATACATAACTTTATGTCATACTAGTTCGTTATTGCAATCCAATCTCAATACAAATCAGTATTTTAAAAAATCCGGTTTGAATTAATAACATTGCCATTTTATCATAGTAGACACTATCGTTGCTAGGTGAATGTTGACAAACGTAAATTTCATAAAATCACAATAATTTTTATGTGTGTCAAAGTTAGAAGTCAAAATGAACGAAGGTTTTGGAATTCCTGACGAAATTATTTCTCTTTATGCCCGCGCGGGCCATAAAGAGAACTTTATGCCCGCACGGGCATAAAGTACGACATTAGATAGTTGGTAACTAAGCAATAAAAACAGAATAATGAACTAGAATGACATAAATATTCTAATATTTTGAATGCAGTCAGCTGTTGGAGAATCACAGAACAGGTGGATGTTCAATGGATCCAATTATGTGGCCTACGTGCTGGAGGTTTATCATACCCACATGAACTCTCAATAACTCTTCATAATTCTTACTTTAATATCTATCACTTACAGATGATATGTGATATTCCTGATTTCCAAAAATACATGCAAAATTAATGACGAAAAAACATAAATAATTCGATCACGTTCCTTAACAAACTACTCTGCTCTAATATAATATTGCTATTTACTGAAAAGGATATAAACATAATTCGAAACACGATAAATAAAAGTCGTTAAAATATTTGATTAAAACATACATTAATGATTTCGTTATCTACATCGTATATGAGTACCTGAATCGGTTGGGGAAAGAAAACTAATTGCATTAAGGAAATGATTTTATGAATAGTACTGCGAAGTATTTCAACAGTTTCGTGCTAAATATGACTGGGAGCTTTTGGATGATTCCCTTATTTGGTGAGTTTCCTATAAGACCATATTTTCCTAAAGTTAATTTTGGCTTATTTTTTTTTTGTTATAAGTGTTGACGGAAGAATTGGAAACTAAACTTCAATGTTGATAACATGATTTGTTATCGATATCGCAGAAATGTTGAGAAAAGGTCAAGAATACAAAAATAGCTTTATTCTCCTGGAAACTCAGTAGAATCGAAACGTCGTTAATTGTAATCAAACTATAGTAGGTTGGTGATCACAGATCATTCAGTTGGCTCACTTATATATTCGTGTCAAATGTATCATATCCTTTTCTTTACTTTTAAACTAAAAATCCTTGTTAAATTTACCCAATGACAACCTTAATGGAAAATCTGGTTTTACACACTAATTTTTTGTAGAAAATCACGACTTTTCCTTTCTCTATGAGCTGAGCATACAAATTAGAGTATCTTTTTCTTTTAAATATTTTCCAAATTTTTTCTTGAAATCTAATTTATTTAAATCAAAAACATTTATAATTATTGAAATTGATTGCACGGTTAGTTAAATCATTAATGGAAATACCACCAGAACCTCTTTTCGACTAGCAAATATTCAATCAATTTTTTGTTTATGAGCTCTTTTGAGAGAAATGCAGTCATTTCAAATGTTACATTTTGAAAGGGTTTATAAATGTTGTGAAATAAAGAAATTGATTGAAAAATTCAAATCCACAATTTCATAAGAAAATAATACAAAGCAAAGTGTTGAAAATGAGCAAAAAATATAGTGGAAAAGTAGAAAATTTCCAAGGCAGAAAATGCACTTCACAATGGAGGGATATATTTAATTTTAATAATTTCAGAGAGTAAATTTTGTGTAGCGTAAGACTTTTTTTAAATCGGTAAACAGTGCCTCATGCATTTTATCAAAGGGCTTGGTTCTATGTGCTCGTAAAAAGTACTCACGAGTCCTTCTCGTGAGCACTAAGTCTCTGAACACAAAAACTCCCACATAATGATTCTGAAAAGAATCAATTGGATCACGGGTGGTAAGTGGTTCAGAATTAAAGTGCAAGATTTGACTCAGACAGACATATGTCACATGAAACTTAAATTACACATAAGTAATCAGGTACCTCAAATATTTTGGACTAAAAGTAAAACAACGTTTTTTTTCTTGACTAGTTCATCTCTTTCATCTCTTTTTGTTTTCTGTTTGATTATTTTTGAGAGTTTCTCGTCTACAATTCAAAAAAAGGACAGTTGGCATTGTTGGCAAGTTCTATGACAATATTGCCGTCTGGATCAGTTTTATTGGCCATTACAAATTGAACCGAGATAAGTTTCATTCTATTTTTGTTCCTTGGTGTTTTGGAATCGACTGCTATGGTCATTAGCCATGTGTTCTGGATAGGCCTTGTTACTAACTCCATACGCCACTTTAGGAGCAGCACTGATAATTTTTAACGCAACAGTGAATCGTGGAGGATTATTCCCAGCCGACGCGAGCCTCAATCATTCAGACTTTCACATCTGGGAATCGAAAATTGCAACCTCTTTGTTGCAAGCTAGGCGAGTGCTAATCCCCGCCCTAATTTTGTTCCACTATTCAATTCTCAAAATTATTCGACGCAGCTCTGGTTGTGATGTGATAAGTTTTTATTCAAAAGGTGCCAATCAGTTTTCATGTGACTCAAGTAAATTATTATACAGGGTGGGGCACCGAAAACGAAACAGATCGAATATCTTCAAAACGCATGTGTTGTGAATAAAATGCAAAAACAGGTCGATTTTTAATGCAAGGGGGACATCTTCCTATCATAACCTCAACTGTCATACTTCTCCCCCCACCCCTTGGGCACTATCACTCAAACAATTTGAATAGGGAAAGTAGTAACTGTGACTCACCATTGAAAAGGAAATTTCATAAGGAATTCAGCCATGTCAATTTTTACCACCTAACTTTTTATTTTGGCGCCCTCTTGCGGGAAAAATAACTGTTCCGTATTCCAAATTATAATACTGCATTTGCAAGCTATTTTGACATAAATTCGGTGACAGTGCATTATGGAATTTTTCTAAGAGAAAAAACAAAATGGTGGCTCCAAAATGGCGGACATGATTTGCAATTATGGTCCGATTCAATTCAAAATTGATATGTGGTGGTTTTCAAGGTCGAAAATTATGATTTGTTCATCAATGCAGAAAAACAAGATGGTGGCTCCAAGATGGCGGACAAAATTTGTAATTCTGGTCCGATTTGAATCAAAATTAGTATGTGATGATTTTCAGGGATTTTCAGGCGCGGTAAAATTCTGATTCTGTTACGCACAGAATAACCTACGTCACACATCTAAATAACATATTATTTCCTAATTTGTATAAAATCTTTTTTTCATCAATTCAATTAATTCACTGTAGTCATACTGGAAACTTGTAAAACCTTCATATGCCAATTTTGAATCGAATCGAACCACAATTACCAATTTCATCCGCCATATTGGTTTTTTGCATTGACAAAAATATCATAATTTTCACCCTGACAATCCCCACATATCAATTTTGATTCGAATCGGACCAGAATTGCAAAGTTCGTCCGCCATCTTGGAGCCACCATCTTGTTTTTTTTGCATTGACGAACAAATCATAATTTCCGATCTTGAAAACCACCACATATCAATTTTGAATCGAATCGGACCTAAAATTGCAAATCATGTCCTCCATTTTGGATCCGCCATTTTGTTTTTTCTCTTAGAAAAATTCCATAATGCACTGTCACCGAATTTATGTCAAAATAGCTTGCAAATGCAGTATTATAATTTGGAATACGGAACAGTTATTTTTCCCGCAAGAGGGCGCCAAAATATAAAGTTAGGTGGCAAAAATTGACATGGCTGAATTCCTTATGAAATTACCTTTTCAATGATGTGTCACATTTACTACTTTCCCTATTCAAATTGTTTGTGTGATAGTGCCCAAGGGGTGTGGGGAGAGGTATGACAGTTGAGGTTATGATAGGAAGATGTTAAAAATCGACCTGTTTTTGCATTTTATTCACAACACATGCGTTTTGAAGATATTCGATCTGTTTCGTTTTCGGTGCCCCACCCTGTATTTTGATGTACAATAAGTCATTATTATGATCCAACGTAAAGGCGGTTTTACAACTAGCCAAATTTCATGTCCATCGTCTGCCTCAAGATGCGTCTCTGACTCAATTATTTTTTTAGAATGAAACCACTTATAGGATTAATTGTTAAATATAAATTTTCAAAATATTTTCTGGAAGTAAGGCATATTTTCACATTCAAAATGTTCCTGACTTGATTGATGATTGTTGAAGACAAAAAAACATATTGAATTTTCAGTGGTGATAGTTCCTCATTCAGCTGAGGTTGGCAACACTGATGCGGAACTGCAAGAAACTTTTCACAAAGTTGAGGATGCGTTCATTTTAATTCCTTCACCGGACAGAACAATCATATTCGGACAATTGCAAACCTCCAAGTCCATTCCAGGATATCCACTGACAAGTGATAGTACAGAAGTAACAGAAACTGATTCAGGCATAGGTATTAGAGGAAGAGGTCCGTTCATCTTCGATTCTCTTTATGTGAAAGGATCTTTTAATCGCGAAGGAATTACATTCACATTGTTCAGCAGGCGAGTAAGAAGTTGCGTTTTATTGACCATCATAGTTTATTCCCACTAGTAGAAGAAGTAGAGTATCATCATCAGAGTTTCCAATAGAAGTCAAATGATTCCTAAATTCCCTAAATCTCTGTAAAAAGTTTGAAACCCTAAATGTTTCAGTATTATAAGTGATAATGTCATTATGAATAATTTGTTTGAAGTAACAACTTCCTCAGCCCAAACAGACAATGGTAAATGGCGCGAGCAGTATTATATCTTATTGGAAGATTATTTTGGCGGGAATACTAGTGGAATAATTAAGTTATCATATACAGGGTGTCCGGTAAACCTTGTACAATATTGAAACTGGTGATAGACCAGGTCATGACTGTTCTGAATATCGGAATTTCACCTCAGTAAAAATATCACCGTTTTCGAGAAATGGGCATTTTAAGAATATCTGGAAAATCGCTACCTAACCTTGCCATGTATACAAATTGGGACAAATCCAAATATCTTTGCTGCTGAAGATTACTGATGAGTGATGCTTCTAGACATACAGAACAGTTTTTCTGAAAGTGAAAACATTTTTCAAGAAATGAAGGTAAAATGACAGATTTGAGTTTCACCAATTTTTTTAAAAAAAGTTTGACATTATTATCTGAAAGAAACATAACCAATTGGAAGTGGACATTCATTTCAAAAGAATGCTCATTTTGTCCAGACTCTACCATGGTATAAAACAAACTATAATTATTTTTGAAAGAAGTGGTTTCCATTGAATTAGGCGTGGTTTTATTCTAGGCTTCTATCAACTTTTATTCAAGAAAAAAAAAGGAAACTACCCAACACCAAAACTGCATCACAATCACACTCGACGCGCGTTTCGCCAACAAAGTTAGCATCTTCAGGAGCTAAAATTAAGCTTTTAAGATTTCAAGATTGTGACGTAGTTTTGGTGTTTGGGTATTTTATTTTTTCTTGAATTGTACTTACACCAAAGGTTCCAAAATATTCATTTATTTGATCAACTTTTATACTTACGCCCCAAAATTATTTTATTTAGATTTTATCAAGATAAAATGTGGAAATAATTATTAATAATAAAGAATAGACTGCTTGGTGGCATTAAATAGTATGTCAATAAAATTAACTTTTCATGTAATTAGGCCTAATAAAATTATCGAAATGAAATGTCGATTATCCGACATGGCACCGATTAATACGAATTCTTGTGATAAATGTCGCAATTGTCTAACATCCAGATTCCAACCAAGTTTCAGAGACCGACAGATATACAGGGTGTAACCAAATAAGTGCAAACTTTTTTAAGAGATGAATCCTTGTCGAAAATTAAAAACTTTTGTTTGAACAACTTGTGACCTCTATCGTAGTTTTTTTAAATTAGTCCGCTTTTTTCATTTAGTGGTATTTATTTCTTTGTCATGTCGTACATACGTTATACTCCCCGAGAATATGCGCATATGCACAACATTTATGGTGAATGTGGAGGTAGTGCTACTGCTGCAGCAGAGCTTTATGCAGAACTATATCCGATTGCACAATGCCGCTCATAAAATCGCTGATTTGGGGGCTATAACCTATAACGCATTTGAAAGGGTTCTTCTTGAAAATATGTCGTCTCTGCGTACGAGTGGATAGAAAATAAAATTTTTGTAATATTATTCAGTGCGATGTTGAATAATCGTTATTGTGGTTTATAGTGTGTGTTGATTAAAAAAAACGTTGAATTAGGATTTACTTCATTACATCTCATTGAATGCTTCTAAGCAGTTGATTCGTTATTACTCATAATTATTTAATCATTTCATCTTGATAGGATAAAAATAAAAGACATTACTGACAAAGTCTAATGGAGTTGATTTTAGCTCAGCATAACATCACACTCTAATATTATCGAAATTCTACTGCTTCCAAAAATAATGATCGTATGTTTTATACCATAGTAAAGCCTGGACAAAATGTGCATTCTTTTGTAATGAATATCCAGTTCCACTTGGTTATGTTTTTTCAAACAATAATGTTAAACTGTTGTTAAAAAAAATTGGTTTAACTCAAATCTGCAATGTTACCCCTCATTTCTTGAAAAATTGTATTGTTTTCTGAAAAACTGTTTTGTACGTCTGGAAGCATCACTCATCAGTAATCTTCAGCAGCAAAGATATTTAAATTTGTCCCAATTTGTATACATGGCATTAAAAAATCCAAGATGAGGTAGTGATTTTCCAGAAATAAAAAAAATGCTCATTATCTCGAAAACAGTGAGATTTTTACTAAGGTAAAATTCCGATATTCTGAACAGTCATGATCTGGTCTATCACCAGTTTCAATATTGTACAAGGTTTGCCGGACACCCTGTATGTGAATTCCTTGAACAATTTTAATTCAGAAAACTTTTTCAGAATATAAAAATAATTATGAAGAAGTGATTCCAAAACCATCCACTTTCGAAGCAGCTCTGAGTGAACGAACTAGCTAATAAACCGCAATTATAAAAAAAATAGAGCAGATTGGCATCAAGTTATAGGAACTGAAAAATATATTTTTGATGTCTCTGGTCAATTTTTTTCTATTCATCATACGTAAATCGATTAGGCACAATATGTTTCTGTATCATCCCACTGATGTTTTTGAACTTTCGCCGCTTTCTAAAAGGAAGGTTCATCAGAGATACTAAATAAATTTCAAATGAATATGAACCCTCCTTCATCATATTTTCTGATATCCATTTGTATAGAATATGATTTTAAAAGGGATCTTCAACAGATAAGATTATCAATGAATTGAGATTCAATATGAACCCATCTTCTATATTACATAAATAAAACTCGTTAGTCGTTGACAACCTATTCGTTAAATACTTCCATCTATAACTTCAGTTAAGTCAATAACACTCATATTCATTTTAAGCTCTTCACTACCGAAATCGTTTCAATGTGAGTAAATGAAGTTTTTTGAACAAAATACAACCAAACTGAAATGAATAGATACTTATGGTCCATAGTTTAGTGCAATGTCAATAGGGTCAGTTTCTAGCCACGTTTTATTGAGCACCAGAGTTTACATCTGCTAGTAGAAAAAGTAGAGTATCATATAAACGTAATTGCAGGGTTTCCAGTAGAAGTCAAATGATTCTTAAATTCCCTAAATCACTGTAAAAAGTTTGAAATTTAGATGATTCATTATTGTCAATGATAGTCATTATGAATGAATAACTTGTTTGAATTAACAACTTCTACAGCCCAAACAGACAATGGAAGAAGGCGCGAGCAGTATTATATCATATTGGAAGATTATTTAGGCGGGAATATTTCAAGTGGAATAATGAAGTTGTCATATATGTGAATTCCTTAAATAAGTTTGACTCAGTAAACTTTTTTATGGTGTAAAAATTATTGTGAAGATGTGATTCCTAAACCTAACACCTTCCACTTTCGAAGCAGCTTTGAGTGAACAAACTAGCTAATAAACCAGAATTTTCAAAAAAAATGCATATTTGAAGAATGGGAACAAGTAGGAATTGAAAAATATTTTTTTGATAAGTCTCCAGTCAATTTTTCTCCAATCATCCCACTGATGTCTTCGAACTTTCGCCACTTTCTAAAAGGAAGGTTCAATAGAAATTAAATGAATTTCAAATCAGTATGAATCCACCTTCGTCATCTTCTTTTCTGGTTTCCTTTTTTATAGAATATAATTTTAAAAGGTAGCTTCAACAGAGGTTCTCAATGAATTGGGGTTTCCAATAGAAGTCAAATGATTCTTAAATTCCCAAAATCTCTGAAAAAATTTGGAACTTATATGTTTCATTATGTCATTTTGAAATTTGTTTGAATTAACAACTTCTACAGCCCAAACAGACAATGGAAGAAGGCGCGAGCAGTATTATATCTTATTGGAAGATTATTTAGGCGGAAATATTAGTGGAATAATAAAGTTAGCATATATGTGCATTCCTTCAATAATTTTGACTTTTGAACAGTTTCAGAATGTAAGTATCATTATGAAGAAGTGATTCCAAAACCTAACACTTCTTACTTTCGAAGCAGGATTGAGTGAACGAACTAGCTAATAAATCAAAATTATCAAAAAAATATTCGAAGATTCGGAACAAGAAGGAACATAATTTTTTATGTCAATTTTTCTCTATTCATCATACTTAAATCGATTAGACACAATATGTTTCATGTATCATCCCACTGATGTTTATGAACTTTCGCCGCCTAAAACAAAGGTTCAACAAAGATACTAAATGAATTTCAAATCAATAAGTATTTACCCATCTCCATCATCTTCTTTTCTGGTATCCATTTGTATAGAATATGATTTTAAAAGGGAGCTTCAACAGAGGTTCTCAATGAACTGAGAATCAATATGATCTCACCTTCTATATTATACAGCGCGACGCTAAATTATGGAACAAATTCATTATTTCTGAATATAAAGATATTTCGGAAAAATCCTCGAACAGGTCGATTTTCTTTTCCGATGGGCCAATTTTTGAACCCCACCCAAAATAAATAGGGTTATCCGCAATTGAGTAAAAATGACTCTGGTAATATTTTTAAATTGGACACCCAGTATATTTGGTTAGTGATCGTCATTACGAATCCAGTGATACCAAGTTTGATGGGATTATGTCAAACGGCTGCGGAGATATGGCCAAAAAACTTCCTCGTATGTCTAATGAGTATGACTGCGAGACTCCACACGATTCAGAAGGTTAAAAGTCTCTGTCGCACTCATTGGGTATATGAAGAATTTTTTGGCCATATCTACGCAGCCGTTTGACATAATCCCATCAAACTTGGTATCACTGGATTTGTAATGACGATCCCTAACCAAATATGGACAAATATACTGGGTGTCCCATTTAAAAATAGCTCTTTTCCTCAAATGCGGATAACCCTATATATTTTGGGTGAGGTTCAAAAATTGGCCCATCGGAAAAGAAAATCGACCTGTCCGAGGATTTTTCCGATATATCTTTATATTCAGAAATAATGAATTTGTTCCATAATTTAGCGTCGCACTGTATAAATAAAACTCGTTGTAAAACCTCTATTCCTTGAAAATTTCCATTCCGTAACTTCAGTTACGTCTATTATAACACTCATTTTTATTTTAACTACAAGCTCTTCACTACCGAAATCATTTTAATTTGAGTAAATGAAGTTTTTTGAACAAAATACAACTGAAATGAATAGATATGGTCCATAGATTAATACAATGTCAATATTGTCAATTTCTGCTATTACTTAGTAAGTTCAATTTTTCAACCAATTATCTACTTTTGCTACCATTACATTCTATCGTAGCAAAAGTAGAGGAAGTACAAATATTCGGTGTCAAAAAAACAGCAAAGTCAAATTCTACTTCTACGAGTAGAACATTTCTGCCTACAATAAAACGCACCTTCTGTTATGATTTAGGGAGTTTAATTTTTCAACCAATTATCTACTTTTGCTACCATCAAAGTCTATCGTAGCAAAAGTAGAGGAAGTAGATATATTTGGTGTCAAAAAAAACAGCTAAGTCAAATTCTACTTCAACGAGTAGAACATTTTTGCATACACGCTCCTAGAGTTCATGATAGTTTTTTTTTTCGAGCCGCTTACCAACTGAAATTACGAAGGCGTAGAACAGAATTTTTTTTATTGATTTCGAGTTATAACCCGAAATTGATAAAAAATCGCATGTCCGTTCTACGCCTTCGTAAAAGCTTCATTTACACTACAAAATAATTTGAAAACCCTTTCCTTAACTTTTTCGGTTGATAATTAATTTATTTTGTGGAAATTCATTTTGAATTATTAAAGAATGAAAGAAACCATAACTTTATAAATATATAAGTGTCAATCAATCTTGGTTTAAATGAAGCGAAGGTTTGCGCCATCTTCAGTGCTTACGCAAGTCAAAAGCTCTTTGCAGTAAGTATAATTTATACACTTACATACTAAACCTTCGCTTCATTTATTACAAAAAGTGTATTCAGCTTCCCACATTAATTCGAACCTTGGTTTATTTTTATTTTGTATTTTTTCATACATAGCTCTTTTAGTAATTGACTTCGATTATTTCAGTGAAATAGTTCCTAATTTCACTTGACGATATGGTTAGCCCAATAAACAGAGCAATTTTTCTCATAAAAGTTCAACTTAAATTGCTCCGCCTATTTCTTTTTTGCAATTCGGTCGTCACGAAGGTTTGAATAATTAGCAATAAAGTTATCACCCCCTGGGGGGTGCAACCCCCCCAAAATCGTAAAAACTTTTTTCTGGAAGGTATTTTCTTGACATTTCAGCTCTGGGCAATAAATATGATTGAAAATCGGTATTAATAATGGGGGCGAATTATTTTTAACAATTGAATCCCCTCCCGGGGCTTCAACCCCTTCCTGAAATCGTGTAAAATTGTCAGTCCTGAGTAATGAAACTGATCGAAAATTAGTAAAAATAATAGGTATAAATTATTAGAAACGATTTTCCTGCCCCCGCATTCAAGGCATATCACCCGCATCGCGGAAACATTGGGGAGAGAGGAAAGGGTGAAAATATTTGAAAAAACTCTCAAACTACTGCTCTTAGATATAAATGTGGATCGTTGAGAACTGTCGTTATTGAGATTTAGAAGTATTGTTATGAGAATTATTCGCAAATTCGATAGAAGATCAACTTATTGTATAAATCAAACCTTGACCGGAGGTACCGAAATATGAGAGTGTTTTTCAATGATATCGAGAAAGGGTGTGGAGAAATGAATCCACAAGTAATCACCATCAACAAATGTATAGGAAAATATCTTTTTTCTGAAATCGTTCAAGAATGCCCACTTTCTCGAATCAACTGCAGGCCTCAAAATACGCTAATCCAGTATTTTAGTCCGTTACTACGCAACGAACTTTCCCGGACCGTTTAATACTTTCCCGTATCGAAAACGATACGGGAAAGTAATTTGCCGGCCTAGGCCGTCAAAATCGGTCTTTGGTTTATAGTTGTCACTTTGATGTTTCAGGAAAGCACGTAATTTCGAATCCTCAATTTATGATAATGCTGATTGCGATTTCAGAAAAAATAGTATGTGTACCTCGTAGTAAAAGCACATTCCCAGACTTCAATGCTTGTTGGCCTCGGCTTCGCCTCGGCCAACAATTTACATTGTCGTCCGGGAATGTATTGCTTTTACTACTAGATACATAATATACTATTATTCACTCATACAACTCATCATCTAATTCATCTTCATTCTCCTCGAATTTATCTTCACAATCCGGAACAATCACTGCCAAGTTTCTACAGATATCTGTGGTACATTTATTACAAACATTGGTACATATAGCACACAAAAATCAAAGCGGGTACACTTATGGGAGTTTGATTCACAAAATTGTCAATATAAAATTGGTAGTTTCCCCTAAATTCCCACTTGGACCTTTAAAATTTTGAGTAACATGGCCAAAATCTGAAACAACACTAAAACTGGGCACTTTCCGTTGAATAGAAAAAACTTGGTCAACTAGGCAAACATTTATATTCTGCAGGTAAATTTTTGAATGAGCGTATAAAATCCTAAGCATTTATGCATTTTAAGCAAGTTCCATTCAATAAAATGTTAATAACAAACTGGCATTTTCTTCTGAATTCCTAGGTGGACCTTTGGAATTTTGGAAATGTAAGTCATATCTGACATTGCGATATTTTGAAACAGAGCTGAGTTGAACAACAAACAAATATTTCAAAAATAAACTCACCATTTTCAATTAATAACAGTGACAAAGCACTAAGAGATGTTTCCTCGTCTCCGACTATCGATGTTATCCCAGTATCCAGTATTTTCTGCACATGAACTTTAATATTATCAGACGTTTACATAGAGCAACGTTGACTGCTGCCACTGCGCACCGACAGAACCACGCCGCTGTATACTATACAGCGGCGCGCATTGACAAGGTCCCAAGCCGATATTTTTCAGGTTTTAGTATCTCAATGAGTTTAAAGCAGGTACACTTCGGGACAGTTTCTTTTGGTCCTCCTCGATCTCGAATCCCCATATTCCATCAAGTACTGATTTTTTTTATTTCCATAGAACAATAATGCGATCAAATGCCGAGTAACCTCTATTTTAAGTATTTAAAAGATTGACTAAATTGCATTTAAAATTTGTACAAGTAACCAAATTTGTATGAATATTTTAGCAAGAGCAGGTTTTTTTGTCTGCAAACTGGCTTTTCATTCATGTTGATACGTGCTTTTATCTCTGAGTTATTAGCATTTGAATTTATAAACTCCCTCAAGATTTTGTAACCTAAAATATGCGAAGAATTGAAAACACTCGTATTTAAAACCAACATTATTTGGACCGGTTAAACGTTATGCAATTGGACAATGAAGTATTCCTCACCTGTTCATTTTACTTGCTACAAGTGATTAGACATTATTTCAGTAATCACAAGCTTTATTTCACGAAGTCAGGAACTTTTTATAAGATTTTCAATTGCAATTTTACAGCTGGTAACTGCGCGTATAAATGTAAGTAATATCAGAGTACAAAGCTGCGATCTTTATCTTCAAAATGACGTAAGATTCATCCGAATTAAACATTTATGTGAGGAGTTATAGAACTTTACTTCACGCGCTGTTTGAAAAAATGCACGTTGGCGGGAGCCGGCGCAACACTTGCCCCATTGAGAAAGCATATAACTTCAACAATTTTTTTCAAGAATACCGTGCGATTTCTCAAAATTTTGGTAGGGACAGTTTTTTTGTAAAAATTTGTGCTCTTTCTGAATATCAAGTTATTTTTTTGATTTAAAGTTAATTTTTTGAGATATTTCGAAATTACCTCAAAAATTAACTTCAACGCGTTTTTTGGGGGGGTTCCACTCCCCCTGGAGGTGATAATTTTTCTCAGAAGTAATGTGCACACTGTGTTCTATAATTCAAAAAAAAATTATCGGCGGAGCAATTTAAGTTGAGGTTGATAGCCCTATTGATTGGCCTATATTCCATTCACATGAATTGAGACTGGAAAACAATCATTATAGGTGTGGTAACTGCAGTAGATTACCTCTTATAATTAGTTTTTAATTTCAATTTTACGACTGTTAATCATGTCCCCTCTATCAAAGTACAGTTTGTTGACATTGAAATTTTTCAATGGTCGATTTTGATACAGGGTGTCTCGAAACTGTGGTGCCAAATTAAAACAGAAGATTAACTACCATCATCAAAAAATCAATAGGATATACTGTAACGTCAAAAATATTTGTTTGAAGACTTTTTTACACCAACTGAGCCAGTCTAAAGGAGGGGTATTATTGTTTCTTTTTACTTGTACATCTAGAGTGCAATTTAACTGAATTGGTTATTAAAGCTCCCAGACAGCACACAATATCCATTATATATCCAATGGATAGCCCAATGTCCACTGAATATCCAGTCCATAAAATATATCCAATGGATATCCATTGAATATATTCTATGGATATTGATTAAAAATCTTGTTTTGTATAGGTATTTAACTGATAATATACCTATCGAAAAATTATATGGAAAATAGTTCAGAAGGAAGCTCTAATACATATCTTCAACGCCCGTCCGGAGTCCAAGTCACCTCAGGTTTACCATTCTAATTGTTATTGGAGCGATTTTTTTATTTGGTTTTTGGTCGTTAGCTAAGCGTTATGGACTAAACACTTTGATGTCGGTTCTACATGTGAGAGAGAGATGCCAGACCGTACGTAAATCTGGAGAGTTGTCGAAGTCGAACACAACACGAATTGAAGCGAACGAAGTCGAGTCGGGATGACCGCGATAGACAAGCCAACGCCATATTGTTTTGTTGTGTTGTGTTGTGTTTATTCTATTATAACTGGTAATAGTGAAAGTTGAGCAAATCAGTGTGGTTTTTTATTGTTTTCGCTGTTTGGTGGATTGGACAAGGTATGTTTCTTTGCTAAATCTGAATATTTTTTCGTTCCGAATATTTTATGATAGGTAGGTATTCATGATTGATTGGATTATATCTACCTAGTAGCATTGTGGACATTGTGGTGTCAAAATGTGAAATAGATATCTTGTTTCGTTTTAGTTTGCTTTTGAAAATAAAGATAAAGTTAGTTATTAATAAATACACCAAACCTTTTGCTTTTGTCCTTAATTATAATGGTGTTGAATTGATAAGACATTTTTTCATTACAGGAATGTCTTCATGCAAACGAAAATGTCTTCTGGACGTGTCTACGAGACACCTTGGTCGCTTGCTTAATAGTAACTAGGTACATTATACATAGAAAAGTATCAGCAGGACTATCAAAGGATTATCAAGAAAGAAAATGTTCTCCTCGTCAATACTGTCACATTATATCAGAAGTAAGTTAATTTTTTATTGGTCCAATGATTGATGGGTATATTGTGAATATTTCAGAAGCAGTTATCCTGAGTCCAAATGCAAAAGGAACGGAACAAGATATCACAGCGATGAAAAATGCCTTGGCAAGAACGATAGATCATAGTAACCAGTAGGTAAGTGCATTTCAATTTTTGTTTCTCGATCTTCAAGGGTATATTTTGAATAAATAAAATAAAATCACTTTATTAATGAATTGTTCCAATTTTTAAATTTGAAAGATAATTTTGTACCTTCCAAACGAACTGTACAAGCTTTTTTATTTGAAATACATAATCACTCCCAAATCGTGTGAATTTTCTATGGAATTGATAAAAATATATGAATTTCATTTGCTCATTGGCCATTATAGCTACAGTTTCGGTGAAACTGTATTAAGAATGAATTGTTTTGTACACCAAGCTCCGACCTTGATAATCAACAATATATTTTTTTACAGAAAGAAGAATCTAGAATAGATGAGCTGGGTGATATAAAGTTGTTATAGTGATTTCATTACAAAGTTAAACAACAAAAGAAAAATACTTGTAAATATTACGCACTGTACCTACTTGCAATTTATTCGCTTGGTTTGTCTATATTTCAAATAAAGTATTTTTTATCATTATATTCCATAGTATTATTTCTTCATGTCAAAATAATACCAGTGTGTTATGAAAAATTTCATTTCATTTGTTCCTTCTGACTCCGAGTCCGAAGTCCGAGTCCAAGATGAGATTGTCCACCATGGGGATATCTAAAAAGGTAATAGATAAGTTTTAGTTAAATGGAAAAAATGTTGCTCAAAAGAAGAGTCATCAATATGGAAGTACGTTTTCAAATTATTTTGTAAAAACGAAATCTTTCAATTTCTAGTTTGATTTTTTCTGGTGTAATCGTCAGAGCTGGAACAAAGTACTGTCGATTACGCCAGAAAAAAATAAAGTGGAAAATTCAGTTTTTACAGAATAATGTGAAAACTAAAATTATATTTGGAATTTTCATACCTCCATATGTAAATGGCCCTTTAACCAAAACTGAATCTATTTCCTTTTCAGATATCCTCGTGGTGGACAACCTTATCTTGGACTCACTGTATATCTAATGGATATCCCAAATGTGAATATAAGATATCCTATTGACATCTATGGGATATCAACAAGATATCCAGTGGATATCTTCACGGACATCCATAAGATATCTCCTACATCCTGGATATAGGCGGACATATGGATATCTATTGGATGTCTATAGGATACCCATCTATATCCAGTGGATATACTGGATATCCATAAATGATATCCTGTGGATGTCTAATGGATATACTGTGCTGTCTGGGCTGCTGAAGATTTTTCCGCTTATCTTTATACAGTAATGCTTTCAGTTTTTTTATTCACACACTGGGAAAAATTGTACTATTGAATTTTCTATCACAATATGAAATACTAATGCTTTAACATATTTTCGAATAAAAGCAGCACATTGAAAATGTACGACATCGAAAACGATTTTGCTTGAGGTAATTTTTTGCCTCAGGAAGGTATATAGTCTAGGACAATGAGTTTTTTCATCGGGAAATTATAGTTTTATAGTTGAATAATCACTGGTGCCTTGTGATCGATTAGAAAAAATATAGTTTTGTTGACAACCCTCCAAATATATTTTTCAAACAAAATGTTGTTCACGGGTTAAGCAGCATTTACCAAGAAATATATTTTGAAAAAGCGAAACGCGTATGTGCAAAAGTGAATGCACATTAAACTTCAGAACTCCATTTCCAATATGCCTTCAAAATGAACATTTGCTGGGTAGTCGTAGCCGATAAACTATTGGGGTTCTTTGAATTCCAAGGAGCTCTACAAATTTTTCTTAGTGTAATATACTTGTACAGTGATTTAATATTATGTGTATGACCTATACAATTTGACTTGTGCAATATATTTTCGTCAATATCTGAATGGATCAAGAAAATATTATTTATATTATAACTATATCAAGTAATAAAAACTCAAATGTGTGGAAGCGACAATTTCAAAAACAACACTTTAAATTTTTCAATTTTAACACCTTATATCTCTGTATCTTCACTAGGTGCATATTCTGTTTCAATTTGGCACCCTAGTTTTGGGACATCCAGTATATTCAAAGATCCAGATGGCTTAGTCAATAAAATTCCCTAGAACTGACGGAAAATCTGGTTTCTAGCAGGGGATGAAAATCAAGTGTAATACTGAATTTTGTGGAGATGAATTTGAATCGAACGGTGATCTATAAATTCCATTGGAACCAAAATCTTAATCTTTTCAAGAAGGAATCCGATTCGACCCTTGAAAAAATTCAATTCTATTTTTCCGTCCAACACCTATAACCTGAAAAAAAAGGAATTGTCATTTATTTATAATAAAACGCTATTCCGGTGAAATAGAGTTTCATCACAGTTGATACCATTAAATGTTAGGCCGAGCGGTGCCTTTGTCATGGTTTTATATCAGCGTTTATATAGTAACCCATCAGGAAAATTATACATTCACTTACCTATCAAATCTCATCTCCGGCAACCATATCGGGAGCTGCTACCAGTTCTACACACACTCTAGGTTTAATTAATAAATTTACTTTATCTATTATTAACTTTTCTGGATTTCAATCTAATCAAATACTTATCAAAAAATTGTTATTTATCAATATCTGGGCCGAAGGCCCAGGTGGAAGATCAAATGGAGCTTAATGAAACAAAGAAATCAGCCAAAAACATTTATTATTCCGAAAGAAAAAATTAGAACGCCGGAATAACTAAGAAGTTTTAAATTTATAAGTTCTTAAACCAAACCCAATTATAATCGGCGAAATGAATGATATTTCATGATATTTACTTTACGTTATAAAACTACTCAAAAAGTGATTATTCTAACTTAGCATTAACCTGATATTTTGAAACAAATCATTTACCAGCAAAGGTCACATTACTAGCAAACTTCTAATTCTCTCAAGATATAAAACAGGACTGAAATTTAGGAGCATAAAATATCTGTTCTCAAGTGAGCCTGGATCTCGTAATTCCCAATTTCTGTTTAGGCAATAAATATAAGGGTTGTTCGAAAATTAAATAGTGAATTGAGTTTCTTTTCGGTTTCTTCTACAATCTGCTTATGCATTAAATATTTTATAACTCAGATATTCCGACGTTACGAGAAAAAAAGCATAATGCAAATTTTTCGCATTATGAAAAAAAACTCCTTATATCTAAACAATGAATCTTATTTCTACTTATTCTATGTCATGGATCTTTCTGTAACACTCAGTTATGGTTTGAATCAATTCTCTTAATGGAAATATGACGTTGAATTCATAATGAAAATGATTATTGGATACAAAATATTTTGTTCGAATTATTAAATTCCCCCCGTATAACTCTCGTCTGTTTTGGTACGATTTTCACAGCAACACATGTGCGAAGTTTTCTGACCATTCTTGGTATCGTCAACTAAGTGCTGAATATAATGGCTTCCAGATGTAGATTCAATGTTTGTCGGGTTTCGTCCTCTGTGTTGGAAATGATTTATATTTATGTTCTTTATTTATATATTCCTACTGTATATTAGTTGCCATGAGAAAATTATTATTAGAGAAATAGCAGAATTGTAAAAGACAAGAAAATAAAAAGAAATTGTCAATAAAAAGCCTATTTTCAATAAGTATAAAAATATCTCCATATTACTTAAAACTCAATTCATTCCCAACACTCTGTTTAGAACAATAAATTAATTTCAAGATAATGTTTTGTTACATATTTTCTTGCTGCTAACTTCGTTAGCAAAGATTTGAGTAGGTATGCCAAATGAATGTTTATGTGATGTGGTGTCAAATTAAAAGAAGTGGTATAAATTTAGATGACCTGGTTTCCAGGATGAATTTCTATTCAATAATAAAATATGTTGCATTTAGTTTTTTCGTTTCTATAAATGAATAAATAACCATTGCGAAACAAATTATTTCATCATAAAGAACAAAAAAAACAACTAAGCAATGGTTTATTGATTGGAATAAACCAATTCTCACCCATTAACCTCTTTTGTCTCATTTGTATCATTTTTGGAAACGATATTTCCTCCCCTGAAAACAAAATTCTTAAAAAAAATAAAGTTGAATATGACCTCATTGGCAAATGCCAACTAATTATAAACGTGAAATTCTAATAAATTCATCATTATTTCCTTCTCTAGAACAAATCCAAATGGTGTGCAAATAAGGAGGATTGCAGAACTGAAACATATCAACAAAAGGAAAAAAGTTGTCATGGTGACGCATGGTTGGATGTCATCAGGAGATTCTGAATCATGTACCACAATTAAAGATAATTTTCTGAATAAATCGAACGTGAACGTTGTCATAATGGATTGGGGAGATATAGCAAGTGAGTAGACCTCAGGACTGATTGATCCAGGAAAGAATTAACGTTTCCCTCTTATGTCGGAATTTGTAGGGAATTTTTTCCAAATTCCACTTTTTTCTCGAAATTTCGTTTTTTTTTCTACTCGTGGCCCTCTGTCGCTTTCGAACTCGAATTTTGTCTAGATCTTGAAATGTTCATGAACATTTTCTTGTCAAAACTGTAGTAAATAAATGTTATTAATATATTACTATTTTTCACGAAGTATTGCTGTGGGATATCATCTGCACTGGTGTCCTGGATCATCATGGGAGCCAGGACTTGGCATTCGTAGAGTATCTGTCGTCCTCCTTATCACAGAACCTGCATAGTGTGGAGTCTTCTTTTTTTCATAAGACTCTGGTTTAACCAGGAGTTTCGTATTCTTACCGACTGAAACCTCTCGTGCTTGTCTCGCTCCTTCCACTGGAACCACTTTCGCATTACTTTAATGGGAGTCCCACTCGCTGTCTCTCCCTCTCTCTCTCTCTAGCTCGTTCGTCGATCTCTTTGTTTTCGATAATGTACCTTATTACCTTGTAAGCACTTCTTTGCCCTTCCTCGCCTGAGACCAGGGACGCCATTATACTCTCTGGGGTCCTATTCTCGAGTTTGTTCGTATACGAATATGAAATCGAATGATTCGAGAATAGCACCCCTGCCTCGAAAGGTACACCCGTATGTCTCCCTCCCACCCATTCCATGCGATAAGAGTGTGCTCCACGTCATCCTGTTCTCCGCTGAATGGACAGATTCTACTCCGAAGCGAGTGAAGAGGTACTTTTTGAAACAACCGTGTCGGCGTGTCCACATATTACCTGAGTTGTGTAGGTAGACAACTTCTCCTTATAGCCTGTTTATCTATTTCTCTATATTCGGTATCAACCATTGCGTGCATCTTCTATATTAACCATCCGTCTATTTCCTTCGCCATAGTGTTTGCCAGCTTCGTTCTAGTTTTGGATCCGGCTGTACTTTTCGTACATCACTTGAATCAGAAGGTCTATAATTAATCCTCCTGCTTCTGTCGATATGGACCTGTATGCAAAGCAAATCCTGATGCAGAATTTGCGCTGAACGCTTGCAAGTTTTGCTACCAGTTTTTGATTGCTGCATAGAAGATTTGGGAATAGGCCAAACTCAGAAGTGACCTTTTCTTTGACGCCCTAGGTCCTCTTACGTTTGGCATAAGTGCAGAAAGATTCACTACTGTACTCCCACTTTCTGAGCAACTTTATTGAAATGCGAATGTTAGTTTGGTATCCAACCAAACACCCAATAGTGTGGAGTCTTGGTGTTTCCTCAGATGGCAGTACCAGCTTCCTGAGTGAGTCCCAGCTCAGTTCGAAAAAGTGTGTTGGTAGCCGGTCGGTTGGCTCCATCATCATCATAATTTTTCTGTGAATATGGCCTGAGACAATCTTCCAGGAAGATTTATAATGTTTCTCGAACCTTGTCTTCGTATCCTGCTCAATGTCCCCAAACGAGATTTCACACTAGTTCTGGTCCGTTGAGAGTTGTCATTGCTGCTCCTGCTCTTGCTAGGGCACCTGTGCTCTCCTTCTTCTGGATACTCCTGTGACCTGGTACCCAGACAAGTTCTACTCTGTTTTACCTAAGATCGTTGAGGGTCTTGTATGCCTTCTAAACTAGTTTCACAGAAAGCCTGCATGATCGCAGGACCTTTATTGCCGCCTGACTGCCAGAGAGAATGACTATGGGTTGGTTTCTATAGGAACCCTCCTTAGACCCTCCTTAGAATCTCTCTCGTGCACGTGGAAATGGCATTACCATGGCTTGGAATATGGAGGCCTGAGTACCGAAGAAAAGAGTAATGTTCTGTCTCAGTCTCTCCTCGTAAGTTCCAGTCCCTAGCCAATTGCTTGTTTTGGAGCCATCCGTATACTAGATTTGCCCTCTTGATAGCATTGGTAGGACCATTGATGTGACTTCTCACTTTTTCAAAATATTTGTTCCAAGTGAGATTTGTTCTAACACCTCCTGACTGTTGCCATTGTAAGATATTTCTTTACAATTGGGGCATCTCCAGCAACCGTTATAAGTGCAATGATTTCAACTTCGATGGCCTTAAAATTCATACTTCGTTAGAGAAGATGGAAGAGTACAAGCTGTTATCAGATTGGGGATCAGCTTCATTTTTCAAGAGGACGATGCCAAAAATATGGAGAAGACGTAAGCGGTAGTATCTCACATTATCTTGATGCCGGAGAAAGGTGTGATTATCTGCTGCTTTCAAGAGGTTACCGCATTCAAAAACTCTCTTTTAGGCAAGTATTCGAAATTCACATTCTGAATCGTACTTTTCACGGTAATACTTCCACAGAATTCAGAAAAGATGTGAATTCACGTGTTTGAAATGTCTCCATCACAAGACATACTGTTGGCAACGCCTGCATTTTCTTGGTTTGAATCCTGATTGGAGAATTCAGATTGTGAAATATAAATATAATTGCTCACAACCTTTAGCAATGACCTGTGTTGTGCCACAGGGGTAAATCCTTGGACCTTCATTCCTAACCAACGGCACATCTACTTTCAAAGACTTTTTAATATAACGTGATAGTAATTTTTTAGCAAATATGTTTCTAAATTATTATTGAATACGCCATTAAAAGAGACCGTGAAGAATTCGGAGGTTTGGAGAGTAATAATAATAATAGATTTTATTTACAAGAGAAAACATATACAATTCGATGGCAGTTAAATAATAGGATGAGGACTAGAATCATCTATCTATTGGATTTTCAGATAACCTTTTGTATCCCGTAGTGGCGTCGCAAACAACAAAGGTAGCAGCATATTGTACCAAATTTTTGAATTCTCTTATTAAAAAAACTGGTGTGAGACATAGGGATATTCACCTCATCGGACATAGCCTAGGAGCGCACATTCTTGGGTTTTGTGCAGGGCATATTCGGAATGGAAAAATTGGACGAATTTCAGGTTAGTGTATTATACAGGGTGTTTATTATGTACTTGTACGAACTCCAGAGGAAAAATATTTGACTAATTTCAAGATAAAAAGTTCAAATGAACATGTGCCCACAAGAGTTTCGTTTCGGAGATACAGGGTGTTGAAGTTGAAATTTTACTCTCATTTTGAATGACTCTTTCCAAAATTTACCTTCCTTCCGTATATCGGCTACTGTGATGGCCTAAAATGTTCAGTTGCCAGATAACGTGGGTAGGTTTTGCGCAATTTCTCCTTCTGAAACAAACCAAAAAATAAAGACAAACATTTTGTGGGAAGCAATTTTTTAGGATGATCGCACCAACCTTACATATTCATTTGAGTGCGTGGAAATCGTACACAACATGGTCTACGTAAACCAGTCCCAGGTACCTACTTTCCTTTTTCTCGTTTCAATAAATTCCTTCATATATAGATACATCTTACCGATTTGAATATTGAATTTCAATATCATTATTACAAAATTACCAATACACCAACAAAGGAACCTACGTTACCTGGTATCCAGAAATTCAGAGTACCAAACAAGAATATTTCTTGTAATTTTTTAAAGTGTACGAAACGCGGGTGTACGAAACGAAATATTACTACTTTTCAAATAACTTTTACTGCATTTACAGAACTTTGACAATTTCACTCCTTCACTCAGACATTCACTATGACGGACAAAACTGAAGTGTCTTCATCAACCGGGAGATCTCGTATTTATATAAATCTTCAAGTGGCTGTCATCTGCTCAATTCCCCCTTTCGCGCATTGAATTATTCGCTTGTCACATTCAATGGGCTATTATTAGAATTTATTACACCGAAATCATAGGAAGAGTTCTAGTTCATGAATGCTCAGCTACCTCGTATATCAGTTCAGTTGCATTGATTCTACCTAAAAATATGTTATTGATTCGACATGTTAGTTTATATGATGCTGTTGGGCAGGTAGTTAATTTACGCGCTTTGATTAGTTTTTCAAGCTTGTTATGTTTTGTTTTGAATATCGCAGAGTAATTAATGGTTGCGTTCGGATCGCTATATTAGTAAAACAAAGGAATTGAATCTTTCAAAGTCAATCAATCTTTTCAGGTCTGGATCCAGCTCAACCAGGATTCCTATCAATTCACCTAAACACTACACAAGCCAGTTTTGTTTTTGTAATACATACGGATGGAGGCTTGCTGGGAATGTGGAGATCAATAGGGCATGTGGATTTCTACCCGAATTGTGGGGTTGCACCTCAACCTGGTTGTGAAATACCATTGGCAAGTATTATCGAATTATGTCCCCGATTAACCCGATTTTGCAAATGTTGACGGAAGATTTGAAACGTATCCGGTGAAGTAGCCCATTACTTATATTTTCCGTCGTTGTACTAGTTTCTAGTTATTTTTTGAACAGCTTTCAAGACACTACCTAACCTCTAAAACCTGATTATGGCTTCTTAAAAAATATCACCACAGTGATCAATATTTCTCCGACCGAGGCCAAAGTTATTTGTCAATTAATTCACTGTAGAAGTCATGAGACTATACGATGTACAGTGATGGTGTTTCTCAGCAAGAACTGGAAACGATCATGTAACGAATTTAGATTTTGAAAACTAATTTTACGAGGTACCACATGAAAATTGTTTTTTTTTTTAGAATTATATGGAACATTTAATATGAATAAGTGCGATATGCAGGGTGTAAACTAACTTGCTTTGTTTTCAACTGACGGAGTGACAAAGTTTTAATAAAAAATCGGTTATTTATCAATTACACAAAAGTGTTTCCGCCGATTTTCATGAAACCTGGTGTGTATATAGGCAGTTACAAGGGGCTTGTTTTCATGAGGTTAGATCCCAAATTATAAGCAGCGAAGGGTCACCTGATTGATAAATATGGTAAAAATCATTGTACGCCACTGTTTTTCTCTGTTTAAAATTTTTATTAAATTAAACATTCAAAACTACAACTCTTTTATAACTTTATCAATCGATATATTTCCTTAATTAATTTATTCCTACCTGAACTCTTTTATTGGTTTCGTCGTTGATGGACTGGTTATTTGTTGTGTTCCTGGGCCTATTATTGTCAACTGTTTTTATCAAAACTTAACAATACATTTGTGCATAAAATTAAATAGAATTTCAAGGAAATATGGAGTAACTTTCTGAATCTTGATGGTGCGTAACCACCATTTCTGCACGAATGACTTTGATTTGAAATTCACAGCATTATAAGAAAGTCGTATTTTTAATTGTTTTTTCTGAAAAAATATGAAACTTAGGGAAAAACAGTGGCGTACAATGATTTTTACTATAAATATCAATCAGGTAACCATCTGCAACTTATAATTTGAAATATAATTTAATGAAAATGAGCCCCTTGCTACTGCTAATAACAACACCAGGTTTAATCGAAATCGTCAAAAAGACTTTCGAGTAATTTATGAAATGCCGATTATAAATGAAATTTTGACACCCCGTATCTTGGAAACGAAGAAAGTTAGGACACACGTTTATATGTAATTTTCTTCATAAAATGTGAAAAGAAATCACCACCTGGAATTAATGACATCATTTAGTTTGCACCCTGTATATTGTTGGGTTGTGATTCTGGGTCCTTTCTGAAGAAACAATATGGTTAGAACTTACGATTGAACTGAAAGTGTCAAAATAATTCCATTCTGAATGAAATATAATGTAGAGATTTTGGAATTGTGGGTAAAAATTACAGGGAGATACCCTTACAACAACTATGCACTTTGAAGCATTTCCTTTCTTCGATGTTAAATCGATGGCAATGAAATTCAAAGATTGATCTGGCTATATCTGATGAGTCAAGATAGAAGATGAGTATTTATCTGGAGTTCGATACAAAAAATAGGATTTGATAATTCCTCTATGAACAATAATAACTTCAAAAATGTTTGTTGAAACTATAACTGTTTTTGTAGCTTCTCGAAGATATACATATTCTTGAAAATCATATGATCATGGCAGATTACGCTTTCTGAAGTCTAGAGTATGCCGATGTTGTTGTCATTGATACTGTAAATAGTGTGTATCTATTCCCAACAACACACGGACATTCGATGGATATCAACTGGACATTCCTTTTGGACATTTGGGATATCCAGAGGACATCCAGTTGATATCCGTTGGATATTTTATGGACGTCTGGTGGATGTTCCGAGTGGAACAAGCTGGACTTCCATGAGATATCCTTCTGGGATATCCATGAGATATCCTTCTGGGATATCCATAAGATATCGTTCAGGAATATCCATGGAATATTTTTCACGGATATTCTTAATATGTTGTTCAGGGACATCTACAAGATATCCACAAGGATATCCATAAGATATTGTTAACACATATCCAAAAGAAATCTTTTAGGGATTTTTTTAAATAAATAAAAATTACAATTATGACAAAACAATAATAATTTCAATTAAATAAAAACGAGATAATAAAAAATGTATTTATACTCTAATTGATGAAATAACAAATTATGATATTAAAATAATAAAAAATGTAAATATATTATATAGTAATAATAAAATATTCTTTTTGAAACCAAAAATAAATTAAAAACAGGCCACTCAGAAAATGAATCTTGGTTTCTTCTTGGGGTTTTTCCTGTTTTTTCGAAGCTAGCAGATGTCTTTCTTTGGCCATTCGTAGCCAACTTTTTATTGCCTCTTCTGACATATTCCTATATTTGCTGCCAGACCATTGGAATTACCTGCGTCTGAAGTTAACTGAGTAAACACTAATCCTATACCACATAAGTGAAGAAAATTCAAGCCGGAATAAGGAATTAATTTTCTAAAGGTTGGGAATAAAATCAAATTCTACTATGTGTATTCTTCATTATAGGCAGAACTTTATATGAAATATATTCTCATTACCTAGTAAAAGTTCAGCCAATTTGAGTTCAACAAAAACTCTTTTTTTTGCCCCATACCAGCTATATTCCGATGCAAAATCATTTGTTATATTGGAAGAAAGAGAACGTTTTATAAAATCATATAATGATGAACCCCCAATTTTTGAAACTTCATCGACCTGAAAAAGATATTTTTGATAAAAAGATAGGGAAAACATTATTCACTCACAACAGC
The DNA here is from genome assembly GCA_944452925.2 of Chrysolina oricalcia. Taxonomy (NCBI): domain Eukaryota; kingdom Metazoa; phylum Arthropoda; class Insecta; order Coleoptera; family Chrysomelidae; genus Chrysolina; species Chrysolina oricalcia. The sequence goes on from OX101808.2 coordinate 24,101,982, forward strand.
TCTGAATTTCTCCCTGTTGTCAAATACTCAAGGAATGAATGTGGAAATGATCAAATTCTACAAATATCGATAAAACATCCCTACATATGGTGCAGTTATATTATTCATCTTATATGTTTACATGTTTCATATATATATATCTGTTAGCCATTCTATTAGTTTCATAAAAAGTATTTTCTGTAACTGAATTAAATACGAATCCATTATCCAAAGAACCTCGTCTGCAGAACTATCAAATTCTGTAACAAGAGTTGATGAATAATTAGAATTATTATTTTCGATAGACATTATTTCATGATCAGGAATGCATGAAGTTGAAGTCGACCATTGACGAGATGGAACAGGCGTCATTAGTGAAGTTTGTAGACTCTTTAGCTAATACTCGTTCGGATTCCAATGTTTATACTTTATAAGTACATCAGCCTTTTTGTTTGATATTTCTTGATGTTATCCATTTTCTCTCACCTAATTGGCACAAATGCATTGATTGAAAATAGTTTAAATATTATATTTCTATCACTTACCATCAAAATGTATTTGAAGGAATGAAAAAAACCAATTGCCCAAAACCAAAATTCTCAAAATCCACGTGAATTAAACCGGGAATCAGAGACATATGTAATGGAAAACCAGTAAAACCACAAAAGAAAGCAAGTAAGGTTAAGGTTCTCTTTCGCACGAATCGCACAGCCAGCAATCACAGAACTGACGACAAATAAACTGCACGATATACGCGCTCTGTGGTTGGTCACTGTCATTGCGGTAAGTTTAAATGACAAGACAAGAAGAAGGCAAACCGAGTTAAAAATGAGTGAATCACCAGTCAACCTAACCTTAACCTGACTAATCTTACGTAGATAGAATGTTAACGATTTATCGAATATTCGTCCAAAATTGTTAATAACAGCAGCGTTGGTCGTAGCTCTCATATAGTGCTTTTTAGTACAGAACTTAAGAATGCGAAACATTCATTATTTTATATTTGCTTCGTATATTTTATGGCCATCTGTAGAATATCTTCCAACGGATCTTCCAACGGTCCAGGCAAAAGATTATTTTCGTAAAGATACAATTTGTGTAAGTTGAAGAGAGAAAAAACATCGATTTCCAAAATTCAGCTCGACATTTCCCAGATAACACATGGACATCCAATGGATATCCACTGGACATCTCTTATGGATATAATGGATGTACTATGGACGTCAGGACATATCCAAATAATATACTATGGACATCCAATGGATGTTTGGGGGGTACCAACTTGTACATCCCTAAGATATCCTTCAAGGATATCCATAAGATATTCCTAAACTATATCCATAGTATATCCATATAAAATATCTTATGGATAATCTCTACGGATATCTTACGGATATCCATTTCAAATCCAGTCGGAAAACGAAAGATAAGAGTATTCTTGAAATGCTTCAATTCGTGTACGAGCATGGAAGAAACTCAGAAATTGATAATATCAAAATCAGTCTTGCAATTCAATCACATCCATAATAACTGTGGATATTTTATGGATATCCATGGGATATTTGCTGAAGGATATCCATTTCAAATCCTTCGATGGATATCCCATGAATATCCATTTCAGATCCAAGGATATCCCGACCAGAATTGGACATAAAATGGATATTCATAGGATATCCTGTGTTATCTGGGTTGCCGATCATGTTTCATTCTGTTTCATACTCATAAAGTGGGTTGCACGTGTTGCGTGCTGATTTTTTAATTGTGATAAGCTATTTAAATAGGATAATAATAATTGTGGAAAATAAACTCTGTCACATTCTCAATTTCTTTCATATACGAACATGTAATATTTCGCATATGGTAGTAAAATTAAGATAGAAAGTTGAAGAGCAATTTTCATTATGTGTGCATCATCTAAGCTATTGGAACAAATTATTTATAAGAAATTGTAAAACTTTACCATTAAATGCAAAGTTCCACAACAATACGGGTTTGTAAGACAAAAGTCTATTAACAGCAATCTATTTATAAACAGAAATGTATTCGAAACCATGGCAAGCAAAGCACAACTAAATACAATATTCACTAATTTTCGTAAAACTTTGATAAAGTTGATCACGATATTCTGTTGACCAAACTAAAAAAGTAAATTAGGATTGGCAGAGAACTTTTTACGGCTCTTAAAAAGTTACTTGGAAATAGATTCTTTGTTGTAAAGCACAATGGGAACACCTCAAGAAAGTTTCACTCATATTGGTATTTTTGATTAAACTCAGTGTTAATAATTTAGACACAATCGAATCACTTTATTACACCTTGCAAATACCTAAACTTTCGTTTGCCTCAGTAATATGGTTAGGAGAGCACATAAATCTTAATGAAGTGGAAAAAATACAAAATAATTTCCTAAGATACCTATATATTATAAAAAATATCACTTATGGCCCAACTATAATCTGGTGCGCACAACACAATTGAGAAGTTAATTAAAAAATTTAGCTTTATAACAGAGAAGAAGTCTGGTAGCAATGATGTTTTTATATATGGTTATAAACAATGGAATTAACTCATCCGAAATCATATGTTTGATTCCATTTAATGTAACTTCGCGTCAAACTCGTTATACGAGACCATTCAATATATCTTTATTCGTCTCAGGGCCAGTTTCACAGGTTCCAGTTGAGCTTCAGATTAATTAACTAATGCTCAGAATGTGAACCTTGTAACACCATTTAAGGAATGCCATTCACCATCTAAACTATTAGTTGGATATCTGGAGCTTAACTGGAACCTATGAAACTGACTCAGACTGCAGAGCTTCACTAACAACCATTTTGAGACTAGGTAATAATATTTACGAAATATTAAACATCGACTGGACTGTGACTCAATCTGTCTTTCATAGAATAATACCCAGCCTTTTCCTCCAAAATGGCCATCATAGTTTAAGTGCCCTAAGTTATGATTTTGTTTTCTATTTTTTATTTATCATTCTTTTTTTTAATAATTTTTTCAAAAATTTTTGCTATGTTTGATATCAAAGAAATGGGTCTATAATTTGAAATTTGCAGTTTATCCCCACTCTTGAAAAGCGGTTTGATAACACCAGCTTTTAAAACGTTCGGGAATATTCCATTTTCAAAACAGCTATTTATAATGTGAGTGAGAGGAACTGTTATGAAGTCGGCTATTTGTTTCAGCGTTTCTGCAGTGAAACCGTCATGCCCAGGACTTTTTTTGAGTTTCAATTGTTTGATTATTTGTGATACTTATTCATAGTTTGAGGGGTATAAGAACATATTTTTGTTTGTTTCAGTTGTAATATCACGGAAGGAATTTGGTTTTTCGATTTTATTTGCTAGTTTTTGCCCTATTTCACTATAGTGTTTATTGAATTCATCACTAATATCCTGTTTGTTTTCAGTGGTATAATTATCATATACTTCTATTTTGGTTATTTTTGTTTTGGGACGTGTTTTATTGCAAATCTCATTGACACTTTCCCAGAGCCCTTTTGATTTACTCTTATTTTTCTTAATTTCGTTTTGAAAGTTTTTTGCTTCTTTCGTAAGTTTATTTAAGTTTCGTTTGTAATTGTTCACGCCTAGTATTAGTTATTTTTCAAGTTTATATTTTCAAAGAATATTTCTTTTATTTTTATTAATATTTACAAACTATTTAAATTTCAATATATTAACGAACTGAGAGCAATCAAAAGTCGTTCAACCGTATTTTAGTATTTCGCGTTACAAATACAGTTGAGGTGACATCTACGCCCTCTACGGTCGACGGAGAAAAGGAAAAGGCAGTTTTCAATCAAGACACCAAGGTGTTCGCCTCGGTCTAGTGCTATCTCGCTAATTTTACTCGCATTCGTTACGATTTCCATTTCCGCAACTTCAAGTAAACTCAGTCGGAAATTCACCAGGTGAGTTGTCTCTTTCAACTGTCGCAAATTTTCCACATTTATTTCGCAACCAGCGCTACAGCCAACATTTGGTACCTTCGAGCCAAGGATAGCGCTTTTCAATACTTTTTATTGCTCTCAAGTTAATTAATATTCAATTTTCAATTAACATTCAATTGACTTATCTATTCTCAAGTGTTCATAAAGTGTGTTATTCCACATTCATAAAAAACGTTACAGTCCACAAATCGCACAAAAAACCGAAGTTCGGTTCTTTCATTTTTTGCTTCAATTAGCAGCAAGCCGTTGAACGGTTAGGGGACATAGTCGTATCAAAGGGGCTCGTTACAAAATTGTCATATTCAGTTTTTCGAAATGACTACAAACGCAAATAAATTAAAACAATACAAAGCACTACGCCAAATGAATATTAATCAGATGAACGAACTCAAAGGATTTGCCGATAGGGCCTCCGGCAATGACAAAACTTCGAAAATTCAGTTTAAAATGATGTATCAGCAATTTGAATCAATCAATTCCGATTTTAGAAAACAACATCAATCTTTATTATCTTTGGTTGCTATTCAGGAGGGAGATGATGTAGAGGTTGAAGAAAGCATCCGCAAATCTTTTGAATTTGACGCATCATATGTTTACGCAATTTATATCACTATTTTCGAAAATTCTGATGACTCAAAACCGACTGACACTGTTCAGCCTGATCCAACTCAAACCGTATCGCGCCCAAATGTCAGGTTGCCAAAGATTGAAATTCCCAAATTTTCGGGAGATATAAAACAGTTTAAAACATTCAATGACATGTATACATCGCTTATTCACGAAAATGAGAGCTTATCGTCAATCGAAAAATTCAATTACCTTCTATCATTTCTTCAAGGTGAAGCTTTAGCTTTAGTTCAACGCGTTCAGTTATCAGCAGATAATTATCAGACCGCGTATGATTCGCTAGTTGCACGATATGATAACCCACGAATGATCGCATTTGCTCACATACAAGCTATTGACAATGCACCAGTTATCACAAACTCAAAAAATCTTAAGGCTTTTCAAAATCTCGTAAATATTTTCAGTGAAAATCTTGCAGCTCTAAAAAATCAAGGGTTTAATGTTGAAGACTGGGATTTTTTATTATTCTATCTGTTTTGCAAACATTTAGATGAAGATACCATTACTAAATTTGAACTGGAGGAGGCATCTTCAAGCATTCCCTCTTTTGAAACCATTAAAAGTTTCGTTCTCAAGCATTGCAAGGCGTTAGAAACTGTAAAATACGCATCGAATGTCAAATTTGAAAACAAATATAAAATTTCATCATCCTATTCAAACTCAATGAATCGTACGAAACAAACATCATCCTTTTTTTCCAATTCTAATAAATCTCACTGCAATTTATGCAAGGGCGATCACGCCATTTACAGATGTTCCCAGTTTTATAAAAAATCGCCAACCGAACGATTACAAATTATCAAAAATAATAATTGGTGTACAAACTGTCTTAGTAATCAACACATTTTCCGAAATTGTCAGTCTTCGAATAAATGTCGTTATTGTAATGCATCTCATCATTCATTTTTACACATTGAAAATGAAAATTCTCGTGCATACGATAGAAATCGGGACGGCACTGGTCATAATGCTAGCGCAGAAATTATCAGACAATTCGCATTTTATTAGATTGTGGCTCGCAAACTAGTTACATTACAAAAAAATGTTATAAGCGGCTTGGTTTATCACGTTTTGATATTTCACTTTCCATTCAGGGTCTCGGTCATATGCAAGAAAAAACTTCCGCTGGTGGAGTTACTTGTACTATAAAACCCGTGGGTAAATCTTTTCCAAAATTCAATTTAGATGCAGTCATACTTCCAAAATTATGTCCGGATATGCCGCAAAATTATATAAACAGTAATGTCTTTTCACATTTTAAGCGGTTAGAATTAGCCGATCCAAATTTTCATAAACCAGGTTCAATTGACGTGCTTATTGGCGCTGAAGTTTTTCCATATATTTTACAGGATGGACGTTTAACTAGCGGGGCTAATGAACCCGTAGCAATTAATACTATTTCTGGATGGGTTCTAATGGGAAAATTCAAAGATAATATTTCAAACAATTCCGATATAATTTCTTTGTTCACTGTTTCGACTGATAATGATTTATTTTCTCTGGACAAAACTCTCAAACAATTTTGGGAGCTGGAGGAATTGCCAAAAACTTCATTTTTATCTCCGGAAGATAATAAATGTGAACAAATTTTTATCGATTCACATACTCGAGATTCTTCCGGTAGATTTATAGTTAATTTGCCCTTCAAAAACTCTGTTCCACAATTTGATGTTAGCGATTCTTATTCACTAGCTTATCGCCGTTTCCTATCATTGGAAAAACGTTTGATGGCACAAGCTTCTATTCATATGCATTACTGCGCTCAAATGAAGGATTATTTAGATAATGATTACATGGAAATCATTCACGAAAATAATAGATCTGAAAATTGTTTTTATATTCCGCATCACGCTGTTGCCAAGTCTGCAAAAATTCGTATCGTCTATGATGCTTCAGCAAAAACTCCATTAGGATTCTCACTGAATGATACACTTCTTACGGGCCCAAAATTACAAAATGACATCGTTTCAATTTTATTAAATTTTCGCTTACATAAAATAGTCTTCACATGTGACATAAAAGGCATGTTCAATCAAATTTTAGTAACCAAATCGCATCAAGATTTTCAGAGAATTTTGTGGAGATTTTCACCGCAAGAACCGCTAAAACAGTATAAATTCAAAAGAGTTATTTTTGGACTGGCGTGCTCACCTTACTTAGCGAATAGGGTTATCCGTCAGTTAGCTCTTACAGAAAAGGAAAACTACCCTCTCGTTTCTCAGTGCCTTGAAGAGGACATTTATGTTGACGATATCCTTACAGGATCTTCGAGTATTGAGGAGGCAATAATACTCCGAAATGATCTTATTGATATCCTGAAATGTGGGGGTTTCGAACTGAGAAAGTGGGCAAGTAATTCGCCACATTTATTATCGGATCTACCCGAATCACATACATTGCTAGATTCCTTGTCTTTCGATTCAAATGGCGCTAATCTCAGAATTTTGGGATTGCAATGGAGTCCTTCTGTGGATGTATTCTCGTATCATGTTGGTTTGTTGGAAAGAAGTTGCACAAAACGTAACATCTTGTCCGATATTGCTAAAATATTTGATCCCCTAGAGTTTCTAAGTGCGGTCACGGTGACATGTAAATGTCTCATGCAGACCCCTTGGACTCTGGGCCTCGACTCATTTTCAATTCGCGAAATAGTAATACTTCAAAAGGTGGTGTTTTGACAATGTATAAAATTAATTACGCTTTACAATGTTGTGTAAAATTCGTTCAAAATGAGTGTTTCTCAAGTATAATATTATCTATCAAAACAAACAAAATTATTCCGAAATCTTTCAGAAAACTCAACTGTTTTTTAGATTCTGATAATGTTTTGAGAGTGGGAGGTCGTATTTCCAAAGCTTCTCACTTATCATTCGAACAAAAACATCCTGCCATTTTACCATGTAAGAATATTTTTACTAATCTTCTCATTGAAAATTTTCATAAAATATATTTGCATCCGGGTAACCAAACCTTACAATATTTAATTATGCAACAATTTTGGATTCTCTCTCCTAAGAGGGCAATCAGACGTGTCCTCTCTTCGTGTCGAAGATGTTGGCACCTTTCCCCAAAGCCTTATCAACCTCCCATGGGAGATTTGCCGAAACTACGGATTTCACAAATAAAACCTTTTACGTGTGTCGCAGTTGATTATGCAGGGCCATTCTCAACAACTTTAGGAAAACTACGCGGAGTAAAAAGTACAAAGTCATATATTTCTATCTTTGTTTGTTTAGCTACCAGAGCTATACATCTGGAATTAGCTTCGGATCTTTCCACAGATGCCTTTTTAGCCGCCTTTAAACGGTTTATAGCGAGAAGAGGCCGATGCACCAAACTTTTTTCAGATTGTGCGACGAATTTTGTGGAAGCCAATCGGGAGATAATTAATTTATTCAAAAATTCTGCTGAAACCGAAGGCATAAAGTGGTGTTTCAACCCTCCTTCAGCTCCACATTTCAATGGTTTAGCGGAAGCAGGTGTAAAGTCAGTTAAAACACATTTGAAACGCGTCATGGGCGAACAAGTTCTCACTTTCGAGGAAATGTATACCTTACTGGTTCAAATTGAGTCTCTTCTCAACTCCCGTCCATTATGTCCTTTAAGTTCAGACCCAAACGATTTATCTGTATTAACTCCTGGTCACTTTTTGACGCTTGAACCTATATCAATTTTACCAGATCCAGATTTACAGAACTTGAAGATAAATCATCTCAACCGCTGGCAACTCCTCATTCGCATGCAGGCCAATTTTTGGTCCAGATTTCGCTCTGAATATCTGCATACGTTGCAGCAAAGAGGAAAGTGGCTGCAGCCCACTTCTCCTGTTAGTATCGGTACTGTGGTACTCATTAAAAACGAACTCACCCCTCCTCTAAAATGGTGTTTGGGTAGGATTGTTGAACTCCATCCCGGTTCTGATGGCGTTCCTAGAGTCGCTACTGTAGTAACAAAGAACGGTAAGATAAGGAGACCTTTGGTTAAGCTGTGTCCCTTACCTTCACCGCCTAGCGAATTAAAAAAAATCTGTAAACATATATTTTGGTGGGCAGTCAATGTTCACGCCTAGTATTAGTTATTTTTCAAGTTTATATTTTCAAAGAATATTTCTTTTATTTTTATTAATATTTACAAACTATTCAAATTTCAATATATTAACGAACTGAGAGCAATCAAAAGTCGTTCAACCGTATTTTAGTATTTCGCGTTACAAATACAGTTGAGGTGACATCTACGCCCTCTACGGTCGACGGAGAAAAGGAAAAGGCAGTTTTCAATCAAGACACCAAGGTGTTCGCCTCGGTCTAGTGCTATCTCGCTAATTTTACTCGCATTCGTTACGATTTCCATTTCCGCAACTTCAAGTAAACTCAGTCGGAAATTCACCAGGTGAGTTGTCTCTCTTTCAACTGTCGCAAATTTTCCACATTTATTTCGCAACCAGCGCTACAGCCAACAGTAATTATTGTATATTTGTTTGAGTTGTAAGTTATTGGTACTTTCAATTAATAGTTTGTAGAGCTTGTTTTTTTTTATTGATGCAGATAGCTCTGACGTGATCCATTTTTTTTCTAATTTTATCATTATTTTTTTATTTTGATTTCAGTTGTATGTTCAGTTACATGGTATTTCAGTCTATTTATGAATATTTCACATTTCGAGTTGACATCATTTTGTTCATAAATGTTTGCCCATGTTTCACTTCGTAGTGCCACGCGTAGTCTGTTGTACTTTGTATACTTTTGTATTTTTGAATGATTTATTGACGGCTCTATCACCCATATCCACTGTTAAAGCAATAGGTCCGATGGTCGAAATAAATGAATAAATCAGTTGGTACTAATGATGATTATTTTATTACAGTTTTGGAATTACTGCAGTCACGCAAAAAGCTGGGAGTTGTTTGCTGAGAGTATTCGAAAACCATATCAAGCCATATGCTCATCAACTCCGGTGAAGATAGGAGCCGGCAAACAAATTATTGCAGCTATAGAATGTTCCTGTTTCACCCACATAAAATGCCACAACAACTTTGTGAAAATGGGTGCTGTCACTCCTTCTGAAGCTAGGGGCTCCTTTTATCTGAGAACCGATTGATTCTACAAATACTGTGATATTTTAAACAACAGCTATATAATATAGGACCTAATCAGAACATATTGTAAGATTTTTTTTTAGTTAAAAATAGATAATTTTTGAATTCCTTGTGTGTTTGAAAGGATCCAATTGGAAAGAAGTATTTTGTGAAAACAACTGAAAGAAAATTCAATAAATTAAATTTAAGTTTCCTTGTCACTTGCACTGTGAATTAATAAACATTTTTCGGTTATTCTCCGATGTTTTATGTCACTTATATCAATTGTAATGATTTTTCTATCCTACTAGGCGATAATGAAAAATGAGCTTCTAGTAGGAGAGACATTTTTCTTCTCGACTCGAACATAGCATAAATAACGACATCCTCTAATACTAGTAGTGGAATAATAATTTTTGAAGAGAATTGTCGGATATAACTGCTCGAGTGCTTAAAAATTACCGATAATTTTGCTAAATTATGTTGAAAAATTACTAAAACAAAAGTTTCAGATTTTTTAATTATCTACAACTTTACATCAAACTCTTCTCGATAGGGTGCATATTTCAGCAACAAATTGTAAAAAACCAATATCCAAACCTGAAAACGTACATGTAGCTACCCCCACCCACCTTCCAGTACTTTCACTCAGTCGATATACCTACTTGTAATTTACGCTAACTTCTCCTACCTCCACATACTGTTGAGAATTCTTCTGTTTAAAAAATTATTGACTATGGTCTAAATAACAATGTTTTGTTGTTCTTCATAGCAATCAGCATCAAAACAGGAAATTGAAAACTTATTATCAATGAATAACATAATTAGTGTAATTGTGGAGATTGTGGGAAAATCCTTGAAAACGATCATTTGACTGCACAAAAATCCCATTACTCATGCTGATGACAAACAAATTTGTATATTTTGATGCACAGTTGGGAAATACCTATAAATCGATAGTTGAAATTATTCTGAATTGTTTTTTTTTGTCGGCCTAGGACACTAATTCAGATTGCAGACGCTCTTTTGGAATGATATCATCCACGATAGTATTTTTTCCATGTCTTTTTGGTCAGCGTGGATATTTGCCTACTATCTGTTTCTCATGACTATGGCTCTTTTTCTCAATGAATGGTTTAGCATTGAAATACTATGATGGAAACGTTTCCAAAGCTTATAGCACATAAATATAGGGAATTGCACTATTTCCTATCTTCACGTCTTCAGTTGACTGAAATATACAAGTTTACTTTCGAACATAAAAATCTGTAATACTTCATACATTTTATTATAAAAGTTAAAACATAATTCTCTAAAAGTATGATACATCAATGTGCAATATAAGAGGCTATTGAGGTGACCGGTTATTTTGAAGAAAAACTTATACTCATCAATCTGAGAGACTAATAATGCCAATTTCGGTTGAATGAGATTCATTTTATTTATATATTTGTAATAATCTCTTGACGTAAATATTTACTTCTTTGTTCAGGTAGTGAAATAATATTTATTTTTGGAACGGCCAGTCAGGGTGTTGTTTAAACCTGAAACAGAAATCGTGATACATAAGTATTCAACAACACAATTAGAAATCTGATATATTTTTGGATTTGGCGTAAGGAAATAACTACCAGAATCAGAAAAATTACAACTTGCTCACCATTGCCACGCTTCTTTCAAAAGACCCGTATTTCAAAGTAATTCGAAAAATAATAATTTTAATTTAAAAAAAATCAGTGTTTCAGGGCGAGTCAGTGGGATATGGTTACGTATTTGTTTTTGCAGCACTACAAATAACAAGGAAAAAAATTACATCCCCACGTGGTGATGTAAAAATTTTCTCATTTTGACATCATAAAATGAATTCTGTATCAGTTTGGAATTCCCAAGATAAACACTGAAGTACTTATCCAGTGCCATCTCTACTTTCCAAAAGATACTTCGACTATTGTGTCGACTTCAATATGATGCCAAACACATTTCATAAGGATTGCACGACATAACTTGACGAAAGATCATCAACTAATAATGAAAAACTACTATTAGTAGCATGGTTATTATTTATTTGGTACCGTCGTCACGACTGGTACCTGATGTTTATAAAATTGCAAAAAGACTTAGGGGTATCGGGGCTAGTTTCAGGATTTCATGAGGAATGGACGACACTTCTTGACGGAATATCATTAATAATGACTTTTCAATATAAGGTAAAACGTTATGAGATACTAAGTTGCCTCCAAATTGGTACGAGAAACAAATCACTCCACTGTGGAGCACAATTCATCTCGCTGAAAACATCAGGGTCTATGTCTGCCACAGCCGTCATGAGTTATTTCTAATTGGAAAAATATAGTAGTTTTTACAAAACCCTGAGCCAGAGGGATACACTACCCCCTGTATGAATATTCGTTCACCTGAAAGGCTATTAAGGAATTCAGTATAAACTTACATAGGAAAGAAATTAAAATCGAATATTCTTGCTTTTTCTCCCAAATCCAGTCCTTCCAGTTCTTTCATATCTTCTAATCCGAGAGAAAAGTCAAAGACATCTATATTTTCTTTAATCCTGGAAGCAGTGACACTTTTTGGAATTGGTGCAATATTTTTTTGAAGCAGAAATCTAAGCATAACTTGGCCACTCGTCTTTCCATGTTTTTCGGCAATTTTCTTGATAACTGGACTCTGAAGCATGTTCGGTAAGGGTTTCGCTCTGGAATAAAAACGGATTTATATTTTATCCTATATAGTTTTTTAATACATCGCATCCAAAAAGAGTTTTTTTACGACAGTGCGTAAACTAAGCTTTTACGCACTGCTGACAGTGCGTAAAGTAATACTTTTTCGCATAAGTGCGTAAAAAAATCACCTGTGCGTAAAACCATCAACTGTACGTAAAGTAATTTTTCACAAACTGTTCATACATTTATGCATTTTTGAAAAATACAGTATTTTGGGTCAAACACAACTCGGAAGACTTTATTTGACAATACGACGACAATTCATATCATTAAATAATTTGACAATATAATAACTGTCGAAGAAAAAACTTTGCATGAAACACTTTCGTAAAGGGCTTTTTTGTACTCGCGTGTTTATTGAACTCGGCTGCGCCCCATTCAACAAACTTCACGCTCATACAAAAAAGTCCTACTTTACGAACTTCATCATATCATAAATATTTTAATATTAGTGTTAATTCGCAATCTGGAATTTTTTATGTCAGTTTTTACACTTCTTTCATACTTAAAACTACTTTGCGTATTGTTCCTAGCTTCTCTACTTGAAGGATCGAATATTTTAAGGAATTCCAAACATAACATGAAATATTTGTTTACCGATCAACATTATTTCTAGAACAAGGTGGAATTCTTTTCACTATATTATTATACAATTGGATGGTCGTACTTTCACTTATTTCCACTTACTCTTGACCGACACTTTCCAGGAATTTGTTGAACCCGGGAGAACCCAGTGGTGAATATGCGACTACGACCATTCCATTTTGATGACAGAAATCTACTAGATCTTTCTGTTGCAGAGAAACATGTAATTCGACTTGCAAACAGGAAGGTTTGATTTTTGCAGAATCAATTATCTTCTGAATTTGATCCTTCTTGAAATTGGAGAGTCCAATGTTCTTGGTCCTACCAGCTGTTACTTGTTCCTCCATTTTCTGGAATTAGAAATGAAATATCGATAATTATTAATTTTAAATCAAACAGTCAAATTTGAATAACAAGTGATTGAGACAGAAGTTTTAAGAATGCTCAAAATTTTGGTGCCAATGTAAGTTTAAGAGGTTGTGAATACCCTTGAATGGTTCGAAAGAAAGTAATGGAAAATATATTGCATTCAGCATGATCAGATCATTTGTGAGAATGGCATTCACTACCCAACCGACAATTTATTGTATTTTCTGCTGAATCCTTTAAAGCATCGCATATTTGTTTTTATTTATTTATTTTATTTATTTAAATACAACTAGGTCAGAGGCATATCCTATTGTGCCCAATATAATAAGAATTTATGATTTACAAATGTTATAATTTTCATAACTATATCGGTGTTTGTAGAAAGGAGTCATAACGGTTCTTGAAACTGTTCGTACTTGGTGCTGTCACGACCTCTGGAGGTAGAGTATTTCACTTCGTGAAGATTCTGTTGGAAAAGTATTTTTAATGTACAGTTGTTCGATAGGATTCTTGCCTTAACTTGAAAGGATGCCCACGCAACCTACTACCATTTTGTCGTAGAAATAAGCTCGCGAGATCTACAGAGAAGTCGTCGTGAAGTATTCGGTAGGTTAAAATCGCATCGCCTCTGGTACCGCTGTTACTCAGATAGGGAAGATTGAGCTGGGATAGTCGTTGGTCGTAGGAGAGTTGATTGAATCCTCTTACAATCCTGGTGGCATTGCGTTGGATCCTCTCAAGGAGTTGGATGTCTTTTACCAAGTAGGGGGACCAGATTTGGACAGCATATTCTAGGTGGGGGCGAATATATGTTTTATAGAGAGTACCGAAGAGTTTTTTATCATGATGGAGGAAAAATTTGTTAAGTAGATAAGTACGAATGTTAGATTTTTTAACAACGGCTGTTACTTGGTTAGCAACAGTAAGTTTTTTGTTGAAGATAACTCCCACGTCACTATGGTTATTGTCTACTTCGGTAATAGATTTGTTGCTCAAAAGATAATCGAATAATGGCTTGTTATAACCGATGTGTAACACACAACACTTGTCGACATTCAAAGGTATATTCCAAGTTTCAAACCACCTTTGCACCGAAATGAGATCAGACTGAAGATCAGCGTGACTAGTTAGGGGATTTCCAAAGAACTTGCTGTCGACAGCGAAAAAAGCGTGGTCTGAATGGAGTACAGTGGGCAGATCTGAGACATATGCCAAAAAAAGAGTAGGTTCCAAAACAGAACCTTGTGGGACTCCCGAGATGACTTGAAGTAGATCAGAATAACTAAAGCCAACCCTTACCTTGAAAACTCTAGAAAGAAATGCTTCGATCCAGTTGAGCAGTTGACCTCTTATTCCGAAGTGTTCAAGTTTGTGAAGAAGCTTAAATCGTGGAACCTTGTCAAAAATCGAGATATATTATGTCAACGGGAGACGAGGAGTCTAGGAGTCTGGTCCATTTATCCAGGCAATAAATCAAGTTAGTTGTTGTTAATCTTCCAGGAATAAAACCGTGTTAGGGGAATCACATCGTTTTCAAGCAAAAAATGTAAGAGGTTATCTACAGTTATTCTCTCAATAATATTGGCACATACGGATATTGCTTAGTTGATATTTAACGGCCTTCGCCGATTCCACCCAGCTATTCCATCTAAAGTGGCTTTAGCGATAAGGATTTTAAATGTGATTTTAAAATAGCCCACATTGGACTCGAGCCAGCAAACTGAGTGTGCATCCTTTGTTACAAACCAAAATAAGATTTTGCTTGAACACAAGACGATGCTGCGTCTCCTAAAATTCAGATTCCACTACTTTTTGTTCCACTCATATTGGCCCCAATGTCGTTTCCTTGCCCTCTGCAGTTTTGCAATGATATACTGAGAAGTTCTAGCTCTTCAAGACTGTGAGTATGCAATTAGTCAAACTCTCAGCTGTAGTTTCCTCAACTACTTGAAAAGCCACTAAAATGTTCTTCGATGTTAGCTGTTTGTTTAAACAAATCTTATAATAAGTCAACACGAGAAACGACTGCAGTCAACAGTAATCGTATAATACTTTTGCCAATAACTGTATGAGCTCATTCCATATACGCTTTCCGAGATAGTGATTATTAATCGTCTTGTCTGTTACTTGTTTTAGAGGAAGTAGTAGGATTGTATCAAATCTGAATGATCAGAGTCTTTTCCTTTGTATAATCTCTGATAGCTAAATTGTGAGATGCTAAAAAATTTACAGTTGTAAGTAGTCTGTCTAAAATATCTCTCCAATGCAAATACAGTTGTGCGGTTGACTAGATTTGTGAAACTTTAGGTATTCACCAAAATGTTTCCATATACATACTCCTCCATTGAACTCAATCATTGTCTTATCTATTCTTAACAGTCGACACGGAAAGCAGGAGGCAGCATCTTTAGTTTGTAAATAAATCAACCAGGGCCTGTCCACTTTTTCACCGTTAGGTAATATTTTACTTTAGTGATATTTATTAAATTGTCGTCCTTTATCACTCACCAAAAAAATGTCTACTAACTTATGCCGTATGAGACAAAATATCTCTATCGCCTTTCTCGACTATGCATTGAAAAGAGATGGAGATATTTTGTCGCAAGCGACATAGCACAGTAGACATTTGAGAATCGGACCCCAGATCGTCAATTCAGATCGGACAGTCCTGAGGCTGTATAGTCCGATTGTAGTAGTAGTAGTTTATTTAAAATAGGTAAGCATAATATACAAACATCTCGATTAAATATAAAAAAATTACATCACACACATACATAAAAATATCGCAGGCAATTGATAGATATTCATGATAAGACAGTAATACAAGATAAGATAGTAATACAAGATAAGAGAGAAATGCAAGATAAGGCAGTAGTAGACTCAGAATCCTATAACAATTATATTGATAATATTGAACAAAGGTAACATAGAATGATTTTTTCACAAAGATGTTGTAAACACTCCAATTTAATACGTCAATATGTCCAACAATCATAGAGTTTTAATATACTTTGATAATGATGACTATAAAGAAGATAAAGATACTGATGATTTTATGTTCAAGGGCAGTTTATTGAATTCATTTAAGCCTTTGAAAAATAGCAATCTCATGCTCATACTAGAATTGGTTCTGTGAATATGAAAGTCAGTCCTTATTCTTGTGTCATAGTTATGAATTTCATCTTTTCTTATCAAGAATTCGTTGAAAAATGAAGGTAGTAGGACCTTTTTCAATTTATAAATGGGAGTCATACTCATGTAAAATAAACAAGAAATAACTGAAAACCATTGCAATGTATCCAACATTCCAATTACATTGATAATGAAATATCTATTGCATTTCAGTATTAATATCATTCCTCTATTTTGTAGCTTTTGGAGTTGAGAAATGCGGTTTTGGTTAAACAAGTAAATTATTAATGAACAGTCGTTACCGACCGATGATGAACCCTTTACTCCCATATACACCTACTACGTGGGCTTATTATGGCAAGTACCTGTCAGAAAACAACTACTCCCCTGGCTAAGACCACGGCGGTTATTGAATTAAATCCAACAAATACTTGTACAAGTATCTTGCACAAGTATCCAACAGATACTTGTACAAGTATCTGTGGGCTTATTATGACTTGAAGCATCACCAAGAATGGTATTTCAGTAAATCATATTGACATTTCTCTAACTATAACTGCAGTTACTCAAATCTGCAGTCCAGGACTACAATTTGACTGTACTTTGATGCATCACGAGTGGGTGTACAAAATCGACAAAGCCGTTTCTATTGGATGTCAGTACTCACCTTCCATATTGCAATGTGATCAGATTTTTCCATCTTGAGTTGATCTGGTGGAGTCACCGTACATCCTTCTACGTAGTTTGTCCCGATTGGAAAGTGAATCAAATACAGATCGAGATAATCCAGTTGTAGATCCTTTAGAGATTTCTTGATGAATAATTCTACCCTATCCCTGTGCACACCGCAAACGGGTAGCTTCGTTGTGACGAACAGTTCTTCTCGCTTCAACTTTCCCGATGATAACCACTCCTTTAGTACTCGACCAATGACAGCTTCGTTCTCGTAAACATATGCTGTGTCAATATGCCGGTAGCCAGTTTCTAGTGCTACGTTCAGGGCATTTTCCAATTCCGCTTCATCAGTTGACTGAAATGAAAAATAAATATTAGTATGAGTGTCAATAAAAAAAAAGTGAAGACGTGACAAAATATTTTTGAGGCTATGTACTCATTTAATACATTAAGTTTTAACCTAACCTAACCTTCAAAGTCAAAAGTTTTGAATTGATCCGCGTGAACTGCATTAGCAATGGAGACACTGCAGATTGATAGATGAGGATCGCCAAATATTTTGGTGAGATCGCTAAATATTTCGGTGCGATTGCCAAATATTTTGGTGCGATCGCCAAATATTTTGGTGCGATCGCCAAATATTTTGGTGAGTTCGCCAAATATTCCAAGTGTACGGCTCAGACTTCAAAATATTATCTACTTTCAGACTGAATGACTCGAGAACAAAAACAAAGAGTTGATCAAAATATCAATAACGATTGGATGTTTTTGAATGAAAAATTAGTACTCCGTTTTGTTTAAATGTTTATAAGAGCGGTTAATTGTATACGTATGTTTCAGACACATTTCTGTACTGATTTTCTATTCCGTGCATGAAAAAATTATCGACTTTCTTATTACCAATTTCAAAAACTAAAAACAAAGATTTCAAACTTTAGGGGAATGAAAAATAAAATTATATTTATAAAGCTGTATACGAATATGTTACAAAATATGTAGCAACAAAAAAGTTTCACAACGTTCCTCCGATAGAAATCTATCTCAACAAGGAATCGTCTAGGGAAAGTATTAGCTTCATTTTTGGGGAAAGTGGAAATTAGTTTCAACATCAACAAACTACCGCCCAATATCTATAATTCCCTAGTACTCCAAAGTTTTTGAGGTTATATTGAAGCAGATAATTATTATGAAATACTTTGAATTTAATGAATTTATCAACTGCTGTCTATTTGGTTTTAGGAGTATATGCAGCACCACTCTAGTGGATAAACTGCGTTTTTGTGGCGTCAGAGGAGTAGCTCTCGAATTGGTACCAATTCTAACCAATAAAAAACAAGCAGCATTTATAAATGAGGCATGATCTGACTTCCAAACTGTTTCACATGGAATAACCTCAGGGATCCGTTTTTGGCCTGTTTTTTCTTTATTATCTACATGAACGTACTCTTTTCCTCTATGTCTACAGGTAGCCGAGTGGTTAAAGCGACATTGTGAATCACTTTGGCTGCCAGTCGGCGATGGTTCAAACCATGGCGACTGCAGAAAGCTTTCTCATGGCCCAAGAAAGTGCTAGGAATCGCACGTAAAAAGGTAACACCTCGTTAATCCGGCTCGCACAAGTTTCGACTTCTGTGGGCTACCGTTCGTAAGGGGACGACAGCTGGTTAACGGAAAAAAAATTTAACGAAATAAAACAATATTCGGCGTGATTTACGTAGGCCGTGCATTAGAAGTTTTTCAACTTGCAGTTGGACTAGAAACATAAAATTTGGTACGTTATCATGATCGATCATGTGCGTTCTAAGTCAAATATTTTTAGTCCTACAACTATACAGGGTATGCCAAAAGTCGGTACCAACTTTCTTATTATAAATGGAAACCTATTTTTGTTTGTCCTGTTTCGATTGGCCTTTTGATTATGACTTCAGACAACCTAAGTTATGTTAACTTATCTATTACAGTTTTTGAGATATGTCCATTTTTCTGAAAAAAATTACCGCTGTAGTAGTTTACAAAAACACGTGTAGCCCGCAAACCGTTCAAAACTAGGAAACCAATTCAATGGAGCAGTTAGCTAATAGTCCAGGCTAATACCTGATGTCCCATCGACGATCTCATTTCGTACCATATGGGCGCAGGCGATTTTAGAATTTCGCATTATGAAATTGTCAAAAACTCGAATTTTTCAAATATTTCTTTCTCAACGATTCAAGAGAAAATTGAATTTTAAGATGAGTTATTTCAGCTTTCCCCATATCCAAGTTCAACCTCTATCGAGTTATTCAATAAAAAATCAAGAAATGCTTTATCTTGCTGAATGAATCTGTGTGTATGCCATTTTGAATGTTAAGAAAAAAATGGTATGTGCCGTTTGAAAAATTTGATAATTTTATAATGCGACATTCTAAAATCGCCTACGCCCATATGGTACGAAATGGGACCGTCGATGAGACATCAGGTGTTAGCCTGGACTACCAGCTAACTGCTCCATAAATTTGGTTTCCTTATTTTGAACTGTTTGCGGGCTACACGTGTTTTCGTAAACTACTACAGCGGTATTTTTATCAGAAAAATTGACATATCATCTCAAAAACTGTAATAGATAAGTTGGTATAACTCAGGTTGTCTGAGGTCATAATCAGAGAGCAAATGACAAACAAAATAGGTTTTCACTTAAAATAAGAAAGTTGGTTGCGACTTTTGGCATACCCTATATAAATAGTTGTAGCACTAAAACATTCGAGGTAGAACACACATAATCAATTATAACAGCATATCAAATTTCTAGTCCAACTGCAAGTTGAAAAACTTCTAATGCACGGCCTATGTAAATCACGCTGTATACGTTGAGTACGACATCAATAAACACTTTTACTAAGCAGATAGTCTATTGAATACCATGACTGATTCCTTGAATAGGGCACAGAAGTGGTTTAATGCTAACAACCTCAAAAAACAACAATACAAACCAAAAACTGGTTTTCACTAATGGAATTGCGGGCAGTGCAAATAGCATCAAGCTTATAGTAGTAGTAGTAGTAGAAAAGAGCGATCAGAATTACTGCTGGTGCTGGTTACAGGGATTATTATCAACAAATCTACAAAAACTCTCTATTATGCCCTTTCCGTTTTTATTCACTTCCCTCTAGAGATGTTGATAATTATTTAATTTGTAAATTACGTGATAGGGAGTGGGTGGTTTTTTGGGGTTGTTGGGTTTCTAGGGTACGAATGTTGCAATCAATTCATTATAAATAGAAAATTAAACAATTTTAAGCTGTTGATAATACATTTTTTGTCAATTACGCGTTAAGGGGTGGTTTTCAAAGGTTGAAACATTGCAATAGATCATAAATTATATTCAATATAGTGGATACATTTTTTTCTAGCAATGCTTGAATATATGCTAATTATTCAAATTTTTTGTCAAGAGGAGTAGTTTCCAACCACTAAAAATGTTCCGAATTTTGAAGATGATCATACAATAATGATTTGTTTCTACTCCCGTGCGTAAAGTACGTACTTTACGCATGCTTTGGAGTGCGTAAAGTTTTACTTTTTTTCACTAGTGCGTAAAGTAAAACTCTTTACGCAGTAGTGCGAAAAGTGAAATATTTCAAAAATTGTGTACAGCAACCAAATGAAAGGTTTTAATTTAAATTGCCACTTATGGTATCTTTTTCGATGATTAAAAATAATTTGTGCATATGTTTAGTATGCAACAAATTATCATGTTTTTTATTTTGATCATAATTTTCTGCAAATGTCATTGCTTTAATTAAATATAAACAGACCGTGGATGTCGATTTTGCTCAAAAAGTAAGTAGGCTGTGTGGTTACGAGAAATGGAAGAACTGACAATCAATAGCTGAAATTGTGTTAGTGTCACAGAACACAGCAAAAGTATTTTTGTAATTTCGTTTCAATATGGCGACTTTTTGTTTACAATTTGAATGTCAAAATGACGGTCATATTTGCACAAGTGCGAATATGAGAGTTCATATTCACACTAGTGTGAATATGGAAATCAGTTTTGATGTTCATTTGGAAGTATGAATGGGATGCTCATAATTTCAGTAAATTCAGTCAACTCAGTAGATTCATTCTTTATTCGATTATCAACAATATAGGTAAATGCCTCCTCCGCGGCAGCTTCAATATTACTTAGCACATTATTTTCTGTATCAGAATCACTCATTTTCGTTTGAATTTAATCAGACAGTCCGTCAGGTAATTCAATATGTTTGTATCTATCCATGACAACTGTCAACTGACGGCTATATATCCGGCAGTGTCTCCGCTACCGACTTCCCGGCAACCGAATCGCAACCATCATTCTAGACTCGTGCTATGTAAAGTACTAAGCAATATTAAAATAGTTATTGACCGATGCCCGTATTCAATGTAATCCATGATTGTATATGAATAAATATTCCAACGAAATTACAAAAAGCCATGTATATAACACATTGCAAAATAGCGGGTTTTTTGCACACGACGTGTTGGACCACTCGCTACGCTCGTGTTCCAATGTTCACGTCTGATGCAAAAAACACGCTCATTTTGCAACTTGTTATATAAATAGCTATTGTTATAGATTGATTTATGAAGTTTATTTAGTACAATATCTAAAATCTAATCTGTTTGTATACCTGATAATTCTTCATTCAAATTTTATTGCAGTTTATCTGTTTGTACCTATCTGATAACCGATTCATCAGGCGAATTTGACAATACTCCTCCAAACAGTGCTCAAAAAGCCACTGAAAACCTATTACCAGAAAAATATACACACATTTATGAACAGAAATATAATATATTTATAGAATGGTACAGGAAGAATAAAGTGACAAAATACTCAAAAAACGTCATTTTCGCTGCAAACTTTCTACACTATGGTCGATATTCTATGTTGAAAAGCACCTTAAAATATAATAAAATGTTGATATTTCGAACTTCAACAAGTTTATCAAACGAAAAAAATAAAGGATATAAAGCAAGAAAATCTAAATTTTTTGAAAGAGAACATTTAATTAATTTTCTCTTGGATGCTCCAGATTCCCAGTTTTTGATGATCAAAGTAAGTAAACGCTTGAGTATGTATAAAATATAAATATTTTTTATGTTATGAGTCACGCTATTGCAATGTATGGTGTTCGTATGGAGTGTAACTACGCCGATCCTCAAAGGCACCGGCTTAGTTAGGCAACACATCATACGCAAAATGATACAAAACCATTCCCTGTTAATTACAATTTTACATTCCAAACGTCAGGATATTTTCTCATGTTTTCCTCTTCAATTAAGCTATTTGTACTCCTGCAATGTTATTTTTTAGGTTGGTTTCATAATTGGAATTTCGGGAGCTTGTCGTCGAGAAGAATTATGTAAAATGAGATGTAGAAGCTAAACAAACAGTGTATATTATTAAAATACCAGAAACAAAAAATGGAATGGAACGCAATTTTACAATTTTAAATCCTAATAATTATTCAGTTGATTATCTATCTTTCATAAAAAAATATACCTCACTAAAACCATCAAATATAAATTATAATAGGTTGTTTTTAAAATACGTTAATGTTCTAAACAGCCTGTGGGGATAAATACATTTGGTAAAATGCCATAATATGTTATAGCAACCTATCTGAACTTGCCCAATCCAACAGCTTTCACACGACACTGCTTTAGGAGGTCTTCAACTACTATGCTAGCAAATTCTGGAGGTGACCTTCTAACTGTAAAAAAACACAGAGGATGGAAGTCATCTGCTGTTGCAGAAGGCTATGTGGATAGCACAATTACCCAAAAGAATCTACTTCCAAACAGAGCGTTTCTACAAACTACAGTTTTACTGTCGAAGACGATAATAGAGAATTTGGAGAACCGCTCGATACCAATATTACAGAAATAAGGTCACAAAATGTTTTAAACTCTGTAATGGAAAAGGCCAAATTTATAAATTTTGGAAGCTGTAATAGTTGCACCTTCAATATCAATATTTCCAACAACTATCAACTAAAAATGTATTGACCATTTATGTTCGTAAAATGTACATTCATTACCATAGTGTGTTGAGTAAATTTTGTATTTCTAATCTCAGTGAAAAATTATGTACGGTAGTAGAAAAAATATTGTATGTAATTCGTGTGTGAAGGCTTTTTTTTGACTCATGTGATTGTCGCATTCGCCTTCAGCTCATTCGTCAAAAAAAGCCACTGTACTTGTTACATAAATAACTATTTATCCGAAATGACATGTTCATGCTACCTTATATCAAAATTTCTACCAGTTTGACCTGTATATATGGCGGGGCATTCACCACATTCTAGTAGATATATACCAGATCTCTTCATTTTGTCTAATTTAGGTTTGGCATTAAATAATCTGTTTCCTAAATTCCCGTTGGTTGTGTAGGATGTTTGTAGATTGAATTTTGAAAGACAATTTTTAATATTCTCGGAGATTCTACCTGCATAATTAATACTTGTTTGAACATATTTGTATTCTGGTTTTGTGGAAATTGAATACAGTTCTTTCTTTATTTATTTTTGTTGATATTTCTTTATAATGTTGTTGATTAGAGTAACAGGTATTTTGTTATTAACTGCTATTTGTTTAATGACGAGATACGAAATGGCCTTGGTCCATAGTACTTATGGTTGGACTATGTAAAATTCGTCGTGAATCACCCTGTATAATATAAATCGTTCATAGTAACTCACCTGAAACGTTCCTAAACCTATGGCAGGCATTTTAACACCGCCCGGCATGTCCATGAATATTTTAGCGGCCATGATTCAACAACACCAGAGACCAGAGAGTAAACACTAAACACTGACCAGAGTGCCGGATTTGAACTGTGGTCGACACAGAGTGCACTGAGTGCAGAGTGGTCACGCATCAAGAAACCGGAAAGCTATAATCGACTTGACAAGAATACCATTCAAGGTCGCGGCTGCATGGATATTGAGTCGTTCAATAATTAGCGTACAATCTATTCACTATTCCCTTGAACATATCGACAGTTTTTAAATAAGAAACAATGTAAAGTGATTCAGGTCAATGAGAGATAAGGTTACTGTAATAGCTATTTATGTACCAAGTGCGTTATATAGATCCTACCGCCCGGAGGGTAACATTCACCCGAGGGCCTTTGGCCCGAGTGATGAATGTTGCCGATGGGCGTTAGGATCTAGTAACGCTCGTGGTACATACAAAATTTTATTTTTCACGAAAAAATTATCTTAGACGACGTTGTTTACTTCATAAATTTCTTCTCATAATATTTACTGCGTTCTGTTCGGCAACTGAGCACAAGTGGTGCTTCTATGCAATTGCCATGGAAACATTGAAGAGGTTGCTAAGGGTTGTTTATTTAATAAAATGACGCTGCTTTTTTGTAAGAATTGACAAGCTTGTTAGTGGAGGAAACTAAAAACGGTTGTGTTCATAATAATTATGGAGATCCCACAGAACGTGACGCTCAAAGCTTTGAAAGCGTAAGGAAATTTACTGCCTGCGAAATACAAATACTTATACGAGAAGGAGAATGGCCATTTTTTGAAATGGAAAGATGAAAACTGAGTGAATACCATAATAGTCCAAGATCCCAGGGCCGTCAGACGTTACTTATTTTTAAACGAACGATGTGTACGATTGAGTAGTGTTAGTATGTACTATGTTCGCAAGCCTACCTGCTAGCTTGGCCAGATGGCCATTCTTCAGACATTAGGGAATCAAGGTACATAAAAACATTACTTACTCTACTTCAGTAGTGTCTCATGTACTTTTAATATCTGCATGCTTGTGTATTTCGCTCTGTGACACCTGGGCAGGTACCAGGTGAGAAAGGTAACTAAAAATAAGAGTTACCTAACTTAAATTTGTATGGCTGATTTTTATATATATTTTGTAGAATATCACTCTTAAGTAATTTCAAAAGTGTCAGACGCTTTCCATGGACCAGAACTTTTGTCAGACGCTTTAAAGCTCCAAAAAAAATAAATGATCCTAATTTTTTAAATGTCTGATTTTCAAATATGTTATTAAGACAACTATTACAAATTTATATTCAGTCAGTCAGACAAATTGTAATGACCAAACATCCCCTGAACACAAAACTTTTTCAACTATGAGTAAGAGCGCGAGAGCACTATATGCATGCGTTTCAAAGCGAGTGCTAGTCTACTGTGTATGTGTGTACGTCTTCCTAGATCACACAAGTTTTTCGGAGACTTCTGAGGATTGCGTGTAGGTGGTTTGTTTGTAGGTAGAAATTGATTTCATGTGGAGCTTTAAAGCGTCTGACAAAAGTTCTGGTCCATGGAAAACGTCTGACACTTTTCAAATTACTTAAGAGTGATATTCTACAAAAAAAAAAAAAAAGAAACTTGCTTCTATCGGGGATTCGGTCTGGGAAAAGAAGTATACTCTTTTTTGCTACCCGAGCTTCCGCAAATTTTTATTTGCTTTATCGAGGGCTACAATATAATTAAATGAACACATGTATAAAGTTAAAAATCAGCCATACAAATTTAAGTTAGGTAACTCTTATTTTTAGTTAACTTTCTCACCTGGTACCTGTCCAGTTGTCACAAAGCGAACTCCACAAACACGCAGATATTAAAAGTACATGAGACACTACTCAGAACGTAAGTGTTCATCTTTTTAAAGATAAGTTATGTCTGATGGCCCTGGGATCTTATGAGGAAATTTTAACAAAATCTTTTATTTACCAAAATTCTGTTTTCAAGCCAAATTTCTTTTTAAACAAAAATCCTCCCAGAGTCGAGCCGTTTCCAACCGAAATGGCTGACTAGTTTGACGCGTTTGGCTGGGTTTAGAAAAAAAAGTTGTCGGGGAAGAGATTTGAACTCGGAGCTCCGGGGTGGTTGCCTGTGACCCTGTCCACGGACCCATCAGGCGTTATAGATAAATTTCTGTATAATGGCTATTCAACTAGAGTAAGTAATCAGTCTACTCAGATTTTATGACGTCATCATATTTTTTTTATTGCAATACCCTATTTTGATAATACTTTCAAAAAGAAAGCATTTTTCTGTGCATGTATGTCATATTTTTTCCTATGTTAGGTAACCGTATGTTCGAGGAATAAAAGTTATTTCATTCATGATAATGTAGTATTAAGTCTGTTACATAAACTTTTGACTCAAGGTATCTCCACAATATAAAATCTAGTGCGGTTAGATCAGGAGATCTAGCTGGCCACTCTAAAAATCCTCGTCTACAGGTAATGTAAGACTATTATTATCATTTGCCGTGGCGCTCCGAGGCGACTTTCCGATTTTTGGTGGCGTATCCACGTTTCAGCTGCAGGATAACCCGGAAAAACCTACAGCTCCACCCCGGGTGGTCGGTTGCACACTTCGAGCAAACAGCAGACGTTGGGATTGGCACCTAGGCAACTCACATCGCACTTGCTCCACAACGAGGTATGATGTCGTCTATCGATACCGATATATTTGAGGAAAATTCACTCATTTTCCGGATTCCGATCGCAGACGAGGATTTTTAGTGTGGCCAGCTAGATCTAATCCCACTAGATTTTTTTGTGGGGATACCTCAAGCCAAAATTTTATCTTTTATTTCTCGAAAATACAGTTATGTAACATAAGAAAAAGTATGACATCCTTACACAAAAAAATGCGTTATTTTTGAAGATGGTATCAAAATAGGGTAATGCCAGTTAAAGAATATATACAGGGTGACCCGTAAACCTTGTACAATATTGAAACTGGTGATAGACCAGGTCATGTCTGTTCAGAATATCGGAATTTCACCTTAGTAAATATATCACTGTTTTCGAGATAATGGGCATTTCTGGAAAATCACTACCTCATCTTGGATTCTTGAGTGCCATGTCTACAAATTGGGAACAATTCAAATTTCTTTGCTGCTGAAGACTACTGATGAGTAATGCTTTTAGACGTACAGAACAGTTTTTCAGAAAGTGAAAAAAAAATTCAAGAAATGAGGATAAAATGACAGATTTGAGTTTCAACAATTTTTTTAAAAAAAGGTTGACATTATTGTATGAAAGAAACATAACCAATTGGAAGTGGACATTCATTTCAAAAGAATGCTCATTTTGTCCAGAGTCATGTCATGTCTACCATGGTATAAAACAAATTATAATTATTTTTGGAGGAAGTGATTTTCATTGAATTAGGCGGTTTTATTATAGGCTTCCATCAACTTTTATACTTTCGCCCAAAAATTATTTTATTTCGATTTCATCAAGATAAAATGTGGAAACGATTATTAATAATAAAGAATAGACTGCTTGGTAGCATTAAATAGTATGTCAATAAAATTAACTGTTCATGTAATTAAGCCTAATAAAATTATCGAAATCCGACATGGCACCGTTTAATACGAATTCTTGTGATAAATGTCGCAATTGTCCAACATCCAGATTCCAACAAAGTTTCAGAGACCGACAGATATACAGGGTGTAACCAAATAAGTGCAAAATTTTTTAGGAGGTGAATCCTTGTCGAAAATTAAAAACTTGTCTAACTCCTGTGCTGTGTCCGAAGAAGCAATAGTTTCCTTATGAAAATTGTTATTTACCTAACAAGTGCGGAAAGTAGTACTTTTCCGCACGCGACGGCAGTTACACGACGAATACTTCCAAGTAGTTGATTCGTTATTACTCATAATTATTTAATCATTTCATCTTGATAGTATAAAAATAAAAGACATTACTGACAAAGTCTAATGGAGTTGATTTTAGCTCAGAATAACATCACACTCTAATATAATAGAAATTCTACTCCTTCCAAAAATAATTATCGTATTTTCTATACCATGGTAGAGTCTGGACAAATTGGGCATTCTTTTGTAATGAATATCCAGTTCCACTAGGTTATGTTTTTTTTTTCAAACAATAATGTCAAACTGTTGTTAAAAAAATTGGTGAAACTCAAATCTGGCATTTTACCCTCATTTCTTGAAAAATTGTATCATTTTCTGAAAAACTGTTTTGTACGTCTGAAAGCATCACTTATCAGTAGTCTTCAGCAGCAAAGAAATTTGAATTGTTCCCAATTTGTAGACATGGCACTCAAGAATCCAAGATGAGGTAGTGATTTTCCAGAAATTTAAAAAATGCTCATTATCTCGAAAACGGTGAGATTTTTACTAAGGTGAAATTTCGATATTCTGAACAGTCATGACCTGGTCTATCACCGTTTCAATATTATACAAGGTTTACCGGACACCCTGTATATAATGACGTAATAACTCGAATAGCGATGACGTCATCAAAAATCTGAGTAGACCAAAAAATGCCCAACTGAAAAAGAAAATCGACGTGTCTGAGCTTTTTCTCCCCAATGGCCATTTCAAGCCTTTAACGAATTTGTTCCAACCTTTACGCGCTCACTGTATATGTATATTACACAATACCATTATTGACAGGGAAGGATTCGAAAGACATCTCACAGAGGGATCTACAGAATTTTATGACAGAAATTATTACAACTCAGCCAATGGACGACCACTAAGTAGGCTTAAACTATTCAAGATATTTTTTAAGACATTTTTCTTCCAATCCTCTATCATATACTCGCAGTTGTACAATTCAGACAATAAAAATTATTCATAAATTATATCACAAGACTTTTGAATTCAATCGATTAAACTCTCAATTAAATTGATAACATGAGTTATTTCAGTAACTGTTCAATTTGACGGCCCACACGTAGAATACACAATGCTTTTACTTGGATTTCTTGAAACAGACGTATTCATTTTGTTGAGTTATGAGGCAGACAAACCTATAGTATAAGCATTTGCTACCTTTTATGAATACCACCCATATGTATATTTTTGTCAATTCTCGATTCGTGACAGCTGAGTCGCTCGCGATATGGAAGCACAAACATTTTTTATACTATTTTTAAATCATCTAAAATTTCTGGACGTCGCATATAAATTAACACTTTGATAAATCCCCAAAAATATCCAGTCTGGACTTTGTGCTGGGCAAAGTGGTGGGCCCTTATTTCGAATCCCATTCTCATTAAACGTTTCATCCAAATATTTGGTAACTATTGCAGAACATAGTTTATATTGGTAAATTCTAAAGGAAATTTGGCAACACTTATTGGAGGAAAGGCAAGTACCTCTCTCCATTGAGAATTTCATGGAAAAAATGACATTGTCAAAGATTCCGCACCAAACAGTCATCAACCTCTCTTTTTAAATAAGGGTTCACGTCATACCAGTAGAGTCACATTATACTGTTTTTATGAAAACGGCATTCCTTACTCTATAATTTTCGGAATAGATTATGGTTATGAAAAAAAAACATAAATATTGCTACCTGATGGCCGTTTAATAGGCCGTGGTGGTTGTGGTTCAATTCCCAGAATGATTATCGGTCTCGTGCATTGCATCTCACGTTGAAAGGTAATGGCTGCGTCTTCCCTAGCTCGCACAAGTATGTCGAAGACTTCTGAAGGTTGCGCATAGGAGTGCAACAGATTGACGGAAATAATACCAACAACAAAACATGTATTTTGGTGGGATAAAATTTGATGTTTGAGAAAATACGTTGTATTGTCGATTTCGAAATATCACAAGACTTTGCAACTTTTTTGATAGAACTATTTGGTTCTAATACCATTTGACCTAGAAACAACTGTTACAGTGTGCTTCTTATCTGTAGCTGTATTTTTTTGTAGGTATCCTTCCTGTAAAACTTTCATTCTGTACCATAGATTTGAATAAGGTAGTAGAGGTTTTGCCTGACTCTTCTGTCGGGATACCGATTAGCATATATTGTCACTGCACCTTTTCAATTCATTCTTGATTCTTATTAAATACGTAATATATCTAACTTTTCTGCATTCGAAAATTGAACCATTTTTCAATTTCACAGAAAAACGATACGAAATTGAATGCAGGTTCGTAAAATCTGAAGAATATTCATAATACTGCTTTTTATTTTGACACATTCACGGCCCTCTTTATGATATTCAATGAAATTTCCGTTTTTTTATCAGTATTCAAGACAAACTGTGAATGTGTCATTTCACTGGATTCAGAATTTAATGCAGCATCTAAAAAAAAATTGAAAAAATTTGGGGTGCCAGTCAAAAAAAATTACGTCAGTGACGCTCTGACGGATGATGCCTAGTGTTGAAGAGGACCCTTCGACAGCGAAGTCATCTACTTTCACGAAATATGGATATCTTTCTTCATATCCCAGATATTTACCGCTCAGCTTTATATGGGACACCATTTTTAAATACTTCAATATTTAGTTATATTAGTGCAGTGGGTTGTTACCCCATTTATCTCAATGTTCAATCGAAACCTAGTTTTGTTGTACCCACGACCTACTTAGCTGCTGGGACAGTTAGAGGTGTGTAAATTTTTTTTCACATTTACCACTCACCTCCCCTAAATTTTGTCCCTGACAAAGGTTTGATATGATGCGAGAAGCTGGATGGCAAGGGGTAGCAAATATACTTGTGCCTCGAACTTACCTCCTCTGGGCACCAAGATAAACTGTTTTTGTTTCTCATTGGTCATATAAGAAAAGTTTCATTAATTTGAAAGAATCTCTTCGATATGTTTCTGGGACACAGGATGTTCGGCAGTAGAATGTTTTCAAACGGTTTTATAAATAACTAAAAAATTATAAAAACTTTATTTGCAATAAGATCAATATTGGTACGCAGTGCATTCATGTTTCATTTATCGTTTTAGAAGACAACCCGCTACACATATCTTCTTGCAGTTCCATTGAAAATTATTCTCTTCGAAACTTTCCGCTATTGCTTTCACTAAAACTTGTCTCCAGCAGGTCGTAGGGTTAGTTCATGTATCTGAAAAAAAATGCTCTTGAAAATCAAATAGGAATAAGAATATTCGACATATTTCCTATTCAATGTTTGCTTCAAATTTCCAATTCAAATTATACGGGCCAATAAATGTATCTTTCCAAAGCTGTTTTATATTATTTATATGAATACATAAAAGTTCAGAGTGCTGCTGAGTAAAATTTTTTACATCTATTTAAAACCATCTGAATATTATTATATCTGTTATATAAATGGTGGATATATAATAATAAAATATGGTAGATGAGTTTTCTACCATTATTTATTTTTCCCATTTCATGTCTTCTAATGCTCATGTTCTCTCTGATGATTAATTATTCATTCAAGAAATTGAGTGAATCATAACTTCTGAAATTTTGTTTTCTGTGGGCATATTTTTCAACTTCATCACTTCGTAACGCTAGGTTATGGTGGGGTTCCAAAATGTTAGTATGGTGATTTTGTTATCAGGAGAGGTTTTCTCTGTGGTCTTATCCCACTTTATTTTGAAGTTGCCTTGGTAACCTTTTATTTTGAAATGAAAACTGTTAATTGGTCTACATTTTCAATACCAACATCGGTAAAAGCTGTTTTACGGGCAGAATTTGATTATTGGGGTATACCAGATTAAATAGTCTCCTTCTTATATCCAGGCCATACTTTAGAGGGAGGAAGGCAATATGGTATATTCTATAAAAGTATTTTATCGTATTTTGCTCAAGAAATGTGTATGCGAAAAATAAGAAATCAGGAGGTATCAGAATTTAAAAAAAAACTCATTCAACTATTCTACAGTATGTTTTGAAAATCGTACCTGAACACGTGGTGGTGTAGATAACACATAAACAACTGCTTCTGCAATATCGCTCGCCTGAAGTAATTCTCCCATTAATTTCTTTAATTCGTCTGGAACCAATTCAGTGTCAACTAGTCCGGGACTGATACTCTGGAAACATATTTGGTGAAATTATGACAAAGAGAGTGATTTCAATAATTAAGAAATTTTTTAAACAGTTATTCATATCTTCAAATATATTTCAGAAAGTAGCGACAGGAATGGGGTTTCTACCTGTGTCTGGGCTGGTGGTTTATCTAAGTGTTTAGATTTGTTTTCCAAATAATCCATATTTGTCGTTATGAAGATAATAATTAGCGATCCTGTTACGTAGCATAGATGTTGGCCATCATGTCTATTTTTGAAATATCCTGATTATGAAACTTGTTTCTACCCAAATTTAGAACTTGGACTGTAATTGGAAGTTCTCTTATTCAAAAAGTCATATTCAAAATATACTTTATTGTCAGGAGTTATAAAACTTATAGACGAAACTTCATCCAAACGTATTTCAGTTTGTTGTCGAGACAAGATGCCGAACAGGACCGGCTTCGACTCGTTACAATACAGTAAAGACGAAGATATATGCGATGATGTGTGGAAAGCGTTGCTAGGAAAATGTGGAAGTTTGGTAACAACGCTCGTAAATTTTGCGAATACGTCATAAACCGTGGCTGGGAAATCATGGATAACTACACACTAACCAATAGAACAACGGACCACATGACTCCTAGATACTTATTCAGCATTAACTTCGAGGTTATCATACAAGGGAATGATCAGATGACAACATCAGGGACAAACCTGGAGAGAGGATCAAAACCAGCGAAGGAACTGGTGCTGGAATATACAGTGAGGGGAGAAACTCCCAAATAAGCGTCTCACTAGGAACAAACACCTCCGTATTCCAGGCAGAGATGTACGCTATCTTGCAATGCGCAATAGAAATGAATATGAGGGAAATTCGTAATGCAAGGATCAAAATATGCTCAAATAGTCAGGCGTCACTGAAGACTCTTATGAACCCGAAGGTGACATCAAGAATGGTATGGGAATGCCGAGAAGAACTCAGTGTCCTCTCAGAACACAACAAAACAACTTTGATGTGTGTTCCAGGACACTGTGGCATCGAAGGCATCGAACTAAATCCGACATTCGAGGATGCATTCGGGACTAGATCAAACAAAAACAAAGGGAGAGGTGGAACGAAGCCTCTCTCATGCATCACGAGAAAATATACACTAAAGAACCGTCAAAACACAAAACTGAAGAGCTGAGCAAGAATCAAGTTAGTACGATAACGGGCCTTCTCACAGCCCAAAAGGAAAACACCTGCACAAAATGGAGCTGTACAACGGAGAACCTTCCTGCAGACAATGTGGTGAAAGGACAGAAACAGCCTAATACGTACTGTCAGAATGCGAGGTATTAGACCACAAGAGACAGGAAATATTCGGGAAACCCAGGCTAACTCCCGAAGAATACGAAAGTCAACCGGTGAAGAACCTGTACAGACTGGTACAGGGGACTAGAGTTTTAGAGTGGGTGCTGTGAAACCAATTGGAATGCACGAAAAGCCCAAGAGGCTGAGGTGCAGCTGGTGAGAGGACTGGCATCAGAAGGAAAAAAAACAATAGAACTGTGAAAAGTAACAAGGATGGACTCGTGTCTAGTTATTTGGGGAGTGATCACCAATATAATATGTATATACACTGAGTGTCAAGAGGTTTGCACCATTTGTGAAAAAATGATATGCATAATGTAGGATAGAATGTAATATTGATTATTGTCACTCACTGTAATTTTTGTTTTCGATCCAGAATTTGCCAATTCAAATCTAAGAGATTCCGTTAGAGTTGTTACGCTATGTTTACTAGCCGTGTACATAGCCGAGTTAGGCACCTTCAGAACTTCATGACCTGCGACACTGTTAATGTGAATAATGTGCCCATCAACATTATTTTCTTTCATATTTTTTAAGGCCTCCCTTGTTGCTGTACTAAGACCAATTACATTTACTTGAAAAATTTTATTCCAATTTTCAGTTGATCCTTCTGACAGAGAGTCACTAATGCTTATACCAGCGACGTTTACAAGTACATGAACCGGTCCTAAATTTTCCTTGATCCATTCGAAAGCCTTCAAAATGTCTTTCTCGTTTGATATGTCGGTTTGAATAGGATGCAGTTTGCCAGGTTTGTTGGAAGTTTCATAGCGCAACTGCTCTAGTCTAACTTTTCTTCTTGCTAAACCTACAACCTGAAAATATATATTAAGGTTTATCGAATTCACATCAATAGTTTGAAAACTCATTTGTTACAACTTCTACAAATAATAGCCTAAGCGAAATCCCATATATCAAAACACGTAGCTATTAAGAAAGTAAATCCTTTCTGTAATATAAATAAATATACAGTGTGTTCCCGCTAAAACTTGTCACCCCCTTATCGCCGTACTCGAAGAAAGAATTGGAAATCGCTCAGACCAATTGTTTTCAATTTCAAGGGGAAACTCTGTCATCAAATACGTCATCATTGTGCTGTCGGTACCGTCATCCCCAGCAATCCCTATTCCAGAATTTCCAATAGAACTACTAGTCATCATTGTGAAGAGAATTCAATCAGAATTACATCAGTGTAATGCAATTGAGAATGGATCAAGTGTTGTGAAAATATTATCATCATTTGAAAGGTTCCAAATATGAACCATTCAGTTCCATACAGAGGGTTAAGCGATTTTCTGGAGTCACTGTACGACACTCATTTACAATTCTTTTGCGTCGATCATCAAGAGAATTGGGCTGTGTGATATAAACTTTCGATTTCAGAAGGAGAAGTATAATGGTGATTGATCAGGAAATTCATCAGTCCGGACTATTGGTCCACTCCTTCCAAATCCACCCCTTGGTAATTGTCATCTAAAAATTGACATTATCATCGTCTTCAAGTAGTTGAGTGATTCTGGCGTTCACAGCTGTATCAAGTTGAGGTTACCATCAATGAAATATGGACCTACAATATGTTCTCCCAAAATCACAGCCCCCAAACATTCAATTTCTGGGGAGTTTGTGAATGAGGAATCACGTGCACTCCAGTATCTGCAGTTTTGCCTCTTCACATGTCCATTTGAATAAAAAGAAGATTCGTCAGAAAAGAAAACATTGTAAAGGTAACTATGATCACCAATTAATAACTGACTCAACTTCATTCGGTTCTTGTACATTCTGCATTCCATAAGGATGGTATAAAGACAACTGTACAGGTTTTTTAATTACTTGCCAAAACTGTCAAGTTGAAAAAAAAAATTACTGAGTTTTGAATGCACGAATAAATGTGTTGTTTACCAATTTGTCAAATTGTGAGTGAGTGAAAATTCGTTTAAAAAATATCATTTTTACGAGTTCACTGATTTAAAAAGTTACATTGGTCATTCGAATTGCCCGAGAACACGATATGGAATAGTTCAATGTGAGTGGCGCAGATAGAATTCATTCTGTTAATGATTTATTAGACCACGAATGTCGAGTTGTTGTCCAGTTTCAGAAAAGGTACTCGAAATCTTATATGGACCTCCCTTTCAGTGTGTGTCCGAATAAATTACCCTATAAATTCAATAAACGATGAAACATTTCAATCAAAGTCTGTAATTCCAATAAAATTTCGACCAGTATCTTCGAAAGCATTCAGTATTTTTTTGGTGGAGATATAACTTATTATGTTTCAAGTAAGATGTTATTTTTCTGTAGCGGAATACGGATATTTCTTTTTCTTTTCGACAAATTCCGAAAAATCGACCTCATTTTCAATAGAAATGAAGGTTCACGGGTAAAATGTTTCTTTTCAAGCTCGCCAGCAGTCAGTTTTTTCGTTGAAGTGTCTACTTTTATATTATATATTTTTTTCTAGAAAACGCGAAAAAATTGAAAAACAGGTTTTCAAAAATGAGTATTTTTTATTTTTATTTATTTATTTGTTAAAGTTATTGAAATTAACAGTTGAAATCTTTCGTGATTATTGATTTCATGCTACCTCCTCAATAATAGGTAAAAAAAATAAACAAGGACATACAAAAGGATTTGATTATGATAAAAGGGCGAAAGGAGGTCAACTTTTGGGGGTAAAAATGGTTTCTCACGATTTGCAGCGAAAATTATCCTCCTACAAAAAAAGGGAAAATCTAATAAACCGTTTTAATTTTGTTTTGTTTTGTTTGTGTAAAAATTGTGTTTGTCGCAAAATCTAGTGGAAATATATCGTTTTATGTTCTGAATCAAAAGTTCTTTTTGCAGCAAAATATTTAATTTTCTCGAACCTCTTTGAAATAGGAAGGGGGCGCTTCTAGTTAGGCTGGTCCACAACGAATTTTAAACGCCTAAAATAAGAAGTAATAGGCAAGGACCAAGTGGACAATATTGTAGAGGTTCCAGCGTTGAGGAAGAAAATATCTAAACAC
Organism: Chrysolina oricalcia; assembly: GCA_944452925.2. Classification (NCBI taxonomy): domain Eukaryota; kingdom Metazoa; phylum Arthropoda; class Insecta; order Coleoptera; family Chrysomelidae; genus Chrysolina; species Chrysolina oricalcia. The sequence goes on from OX101808.2 coordinate 24,138,271, forward strand.
TCAAAATGGTGAAATGGGGATACAGTTTAGGGGTTGAAATTTGCGGCAAAACGTGACCTATTAACGGAAAATGATTGATGGAAAAGTAGATGATAAAAAAATCAAAAATTTTTTTTCGACATAACTTCAAATTGACCGTCAAAAAGGTGAAAAACTATTTTTTCAGTATTTAATTTTTCCTCGCATATAAATGGTTTGATTTACATGAAATTTTTTGAAAATATGTCTTTTTTGGTGTCGAATGAGCATGATATTTTCGCAATTCAGAAGAAGAATAATTTTCGAGTTATTTACATTTTTCGAAAAAAATACCATAGCAGTAATTTAGCTTTGCTTACTTTTCTTTAATTGCGAAGAAGTCAAAAATAGCTAATCGTTGAGTTCTAGGAGTGAAATAATGCTTGAAGGATGAAGAAAAATAATAATTTGAAGAGAATTACTCACTTGTAGACCTTCTTCTACTAATCTTTCAGCGATAGCAGCCCCAATACCAGAGCTTGCACCAGTTACAACGGCCACTTTTCCTTTCCAACGATTCATTGACAGACTCATTTTCTTGTTCTTGTTCAGTATCAGAAATATGAGACAGAAACAAAACAAGCGCTATTTATATAATTGTAATCGCATTTATCTTATCATTTTCACATCGAAACTGATTTAGCAGGGTCATTATGAGATGAATATTGGTGTGACATCACTCAGGTATAGATATTGGATATTGATAATAATGGAGTCTTTTCCAATAACATTGAAGACCTTGGCATATTCAAAATTTTACCATGCGTTCCTAAGGTCAAATGGGCAGAAGTAGGAGATCGAGGGATACATAAAAGCATGCCAGGATGGTGACTTCAACACCATGGTAAACCGTAGTCGCGTGACGGGTATAGATGTTTCTGCACCGAGAAATATTGTTAAAGTCAAATTTGTTGCTGACTTTTCTTCATTTCGGGTTGGTGAAATTTTAATTGCGGAAAATATGTCTGCCTCTTCCGCCACCAAAAAACAAGTTTTGTCGCAGTGTTAGTGATTTGGTTTACACGTGTATACTTCTGCTGCACACTTAAACCCGCCTAAAACCCTGCTATGATAACTGCTTGCAATTGAAATTATGTTTAATGAATTGATAATACTGAGACACAGATAACTGGGGCAGAAACTGTTATCATTGATCCGATATATCAGAATTATAATATCTGTCATGGCTGCTCATTTTGCCTTCATAATCGACAGGAACAATTATACAAAATATTGACCGGCAATAATCTGCAGCATAATTTCCATGTTTTCGGTCGTTTCCGCCTGAAATCGGTAAAAAGCCGCGAAGCTACACGACAAAATCTCATCGCCATTCACCATTCAGGCAAAGACAATTTCAGTGGTACGCGATTGTGCGTTAAAGGTTGATATACTGCGTTTTGAAGCATACTGATTTTATTATAATTAGTTTGTAGTGGTGTCATCACGCACATACAATTACAAAGTAACGGACGTTCAAGGTGCATATACCGAATTTTTGTAGTATTATAATCAGTTGTATAGTGAGTTTTTGATTTTGATCTCACAGGATCAGGGCTAGGTGAAATTCAGTGATTTTTTGTTTTCATTTGTCGAATAAATTAGTAGACTGAGTTATGCAAGATATTTCATTAAATTTTAATTTCATCTATTTTAAATGTCATAGGATCTTTTAGTGGGAGGATTTTAGTGAATGTTTGTTTTCATTTGACCAAGATATAGAGTCACAGTAGAATACTTATATATGAGATTTTACATTTTCAGGGCTTTATTTTAGGGACTAGCTTTCAATAAAGGTTATTTCATTTCGATGTTGATTTTAATTGAAACCATCTGCCTGTCATTGTACGGTTTTTACCTTTCTTCATTTCAGGTAACTCAACTTCTCACTTGAATTTGGCATTGAGGAAATACCTGACAAATTGAAGGTTTCTCTATTGAAATAAAGTATTTATTACAAATATTTGATGAAACTGATTATGATATCTCTGGTAGTTTGACATGAACAGAACATATTTTCATTGCATGAGAAAACTGGCAAGGTAGTTGGACAGGAACCAAGTTTCTTCAAGTTTCAAAACTTCAGACAGGCTCAAGTGGAAAAGTTACAGTTATCCATAACACATTTCTGACAAGTTTCTGATTCTGAGATATGTTAAATGGGGAACCACACTTAATTTTTATCACTCAATCTACTTAGCCTTGATTACACAAACACTTATCCTCAACTAGTATATTAATGATATCGATCGAAATGATAAACACTTCAATTATTAGTAGATGTAACCAAATATTAAGACGCCAAAGGCCGGTTAGAAGGTCGGTCATTATCACATTCAATCATCCTGCTATGACACCAGACAACAGGCGGCTAAGAAGTTGCCCCATCTAAAAAAAGAACCAACATAAGTTCTTACTTTTCTCCACGATCATCATAGAGTTTGCCAATTCTGAAATAAAATTTGATTACAAATTGCTGGAATTCTCTGTCTTGAGATTGAAGAAATATTCTGCAACACATCTGCACCCATGCCATTTAAATGTATTTACATTCTCTCTTTTTTTAAATATTTATCAATAAAAGTATCAACCTTTAGTTGTCACTTCAAAGGTTTATTAATTATAAACTGTCAGTTACTGAGCTGCTACTCATCTGATCCAAATCTCACATTTGCACGGATCATATAGGAAAATACAGTTCTAGAACAAATAAAAAATGCATGTAGAATATTAGATGTTATGATCGAGAACAAAAAGTAATGTTTCTAGATGTTTCCATCAGAGTCATCGAAGACTTCTGAGTGTTTCTAGAACAATTCACGAGGCTTCGTCGGATTTCAGGATCGTAACAATAATAATAATACGACCAAGTATGACATACCCACATCTACCCGGTGATGTAACGTCCTATGTTGGAACTGGATTGTGACAGAGAACACTTCTCTTGCCTTATGTAAGCAAAAACCCTATTATAATTTTCCCATTTGTTTCAAATTTACAGGGGATACTCCAGTAACAATAATTGTAATTGTGGTTGTCATTCCATTCCAAAAAATTAAATGTTGTTTCGTGCAGAAAATCAAAAATTATTTTGTCATTAATCATCGAAACTGTTCATTTTAGTCATAGCTATTATTTATGAAGAAATCATATAATAATCTCGTAGGGACATAGGAAAATGACAATCTCATTTGAAATAAGAGAGCTCATGAATACTTCCATTATAACCGAAAATGGATATTCAACGAAATTATTTTAGATCGATACGGAATTACTCGAAAATTAAAGATTTTATAATTTTATTACATTTATTAGAAGTTTTGAATAAATTGAATATAACTCACATTGATGAAAATAATATTTACAAGTAAATCACCAGTCAGTAAGACAATATATTTCTGAATCAGGAAGGGCCATTGGAATCTAAAGAATCATTCATGATTTTCTTGACCCGTTTTGGGAAAGGCCACTCTGGATGTTGTTCGATTCTGGAAAAAAATCAGGAAGTAATCAACCTTTTCGTACCTACGAAGAAGCAAATATGTATGTGGTATATACTGACTTCGCCAATGCTGTTGACAAAGTCGACCATGATATTTTGTTGAAAATTTTTGTCTCATATTTGGAGTAAATGATCCATTACTGAAATTATTTCTATCATATCTGCCGAATCGTCCGCAATATGCCATCTTCAAGGAAAGTGAGTCTAAATCTTTTATAGCTGCCTCAGGTATTCCACAAGGGTCAAAGCACCCCGCACTAATCAAATGAGAAATGGATCCCTGTCGAATCCCTGTCGAATTGGATATGTTGTAGTTCTTCTGATCAAAAGTCTCTATGGGCCCGAGACCTAAAAATTGACAGTTATAAGATATCTCAATGCTATTTGTCCTGGGCTGGGACTCCGTAACTTATTTTTAGAAAGAAAGAAAGAAAGAAAGAAAGAAAGAAAGAAAGAAAGAAAGAAAGAAAGAAAGAAAGAAAGAAAGAAAGAAAGAAAGAAAGAAAGAAAGAAAGAAAGAAAGAAAGAAAGAAAGAAAGAAAGAAAGAAAGAAAGAAAGAAAGAAAGAAAGAAAGAAAGAAAGAAAGAAAGAAAGAAAGAAAGAAAGAAAGAAAGAAAGAAAGAAAGAAAGAAAGAAAGAAAGAAAGAAAGAAAGAAAGAAAGAAAGAAAGAAAGAAAGGAAGGAAGGAAGGAAGAAAGAAAGAAAGAAAGAAAGAAAGAAAGAAAGAAAGAAAGAAAGAAAGAAAGAAAGAAAGAAAGAAAGAAAGAAAGAAAGAAAGAAAGAAAGAAAGAAAGAAAGAAAGAAAGAAAGAAAGAAAGAAAGAAAGAAAGAAAGAAAGAACGAAAGAAAGAAATATTTATTGACTACGTTATGTCACTGAAAACATTTGTATCATGTCATGTCCTCAGTTCTTTAGAGTAAGAACAAACGAAAATAAAACAACAAACAAAAAACAAGTTCGAAACAATTGTGGAGGTTCGGCAAGAATATTAATTGCATCAAAAGTGTGGTTACGAACTTGATCTAAATATACTGAAATCGTATATAAACAGTTTTTCGTGAAATAGTTTTTCATGGTTTGTATGAGACAAAACATATTCGTAATTTTAATATTGGCAGAAATTTCCACAAAGTAATATTCCATAAGAAATTGAATCGGTGAGCAAAATACTATTTTCAATGTAGTGAAATTTGTAATCGGTTTCAGTTGCCGAAGTAAAAATAAGGTACTCGATAATTTACTTTTCAAACCTGAAATGTGGGTCGACCAATTCAACCTGTTGTCTAAAGTAAAACCTAATAATTTGACGCACTGAAATTCAGGCAATGGCAAAGCCGAGGAAACAATCATGTTCTGTGATTTTTCGTTATCCATCATGAGTTTGTTAACATTGAACCAATGGTCAGTTTTTTCTTGTATTTCCTCAGACTGCTCAAGAAGAGATCAATCATTGTTAGACAAGTATATCAGTGATGTGTCATCGGCAAATAATATACTGTGACATGGTTTCATGAAGTTGTGAAAATCATTGACATGAATGATAAACAAAAGCGGACCCAGAACCGATTCCTGTGGTACACCTAGGTTAATCGGTCTTTGGTCCGAAAATTTATTGTTCTTAAAAACTTTCTGGAAACGAATGTTCAAGTAATTCTCAATCAGATGTAGAGCAGTGCCTCTAATACCATAGTATGAAAGTTTTCCAAGTAAAATGCTGTGGGAAATACATTTTAAGGCCTTTGACAAGTCCAATAGTGTGACTCCCAAAACTTGTCCGGTCTCAAACCTTCAACTATGCAACGGTAGCATCGGTGGTAGAGCAATTCTTGCGAAATCCGTACTGATAACTGCAAAAAAATTGTTATTTTCAAAGTATTTGAGGAGTCTTTTCTTTATTAATTTTTCGATCATTTTTGAAAAAATACTAATGTTAGAAATCGGCTCCTTTTTTGTTTAGGGGTAACACTTTTACATATTTGAAGATGTCTGGAAATTTACCTGTTAGAAAAATTAAATCGATCAAATTTGTTAATGGGGATAGTATATCCTGGGTTTATTCTGAGATTTTAATATCCATTAATCCATTAATACCAGGACAAGGTGAGTTTTTCAATGATTTAATAATTTCTTGTACTTCATCGCAAGTAACAGGAGTTGAAAAGAATGATGAACTAGGAGAAGGAAATTTTCTAAAGTTCACCAATTCAGAGATAAGCAGATTAGGCAAGAATTCCACATTGGCGACTTTACTTGGAAAAATAAAATAAAATGGTTTTCAGTCAAATTGTCCGAGAATAGTATATTATTACTCACCGAATTTCTACATACACAATTATTTTTAAAAAACCTATCTAAAAATTTGGTCATATGATCATTATTACGAATAGTCGTTTTTAGTCGTCTCTCTTCTGAAAATTCACGATTTTGAATCTGAATCTTCTAACGGCTGCTCCTTTAGGACAGATTATAGGGTTATAGACTTGCCCCAAATTTTCAATTGGAAATGTAACTTTTAATGACGAAACTACGTAATTTTTATGCTATTTTTCGCACATGAAGGAAAATTTTAGTGCTATTTTTTAAGCACTTTTTGTAAATGTTCGGCGCTCTTGCAGGCATCGATTCTTTTGCTATTTCGAGTTCCAAAGTAATGCCGTTCGTCGAACGACAGAGTCTTGGAAAAAAAATGTCCAGTAAATCTAAAAAGTGACGTCAAAGGGGTGTGAAAATTGAGCTAGCCTGGTCAGTCTTGATGAAACAGCTAATGATATCCCAAAAGAGCACGGACCCAGGAGACATATATTCGTTACAATGTTACATTTTCTTGACTGTTCTAGTGGGTGAATTTATGTAATTGTATGGTCATAGTGATGATTTAGAGCAAGCCGCTATAATTATGAGGTAATTACTATTCTTTCGTTCGCAATGCTCCATCAATCAGGAACAATTTTAAAGTTGTGATATTTCTGAGAATGCCCTTTTACAATTCTACGGAATGGAAAGTTCTTTTTATACTCAGTTTTTCACATTAACAAAAAGAAGTAGAGGTAGAAAAAGTGGGTGAAATCAATTTCAGTTCTCACCTCCCAAGTCCCTAATCCAATGGATGGGATTTTCAAACCATTTGGTATAACTTTCACATGAACGTCTCTCATTTTTCTACAACTTCTCAATCTACACTAGTGTTGTTTATTTGGGAGCAATAACTTCTGGCCTAGTAAACAATTTGTCGTTTGCACTGTTCAGCGTTGCCAGTTTTGTATTTTGGATCAGAGGAAACCATATCAAAATACCCCAATCCGTGTGGTGTCAGTTTGATGAATTAATGCAAAATTATTGATTTCCTAGGAAATTAATTAAGGTTGATGATTATTGAGTATAAAGAGATATCGGCAAGGGGCAAAGAATCTTTAAGTAGACTGCCTAAAATGAACTAGGAAATGGAGTTGAAGAATTGTGATTTGATTGAATTACTAAATATTATCTTGTATAAAAACAATTAGAAATAATAAACTATTGCTATAACCTCCTACTATTGACTATAACCCTCTGCATGTTTCTTCTTTTCCATGGTGAGAGAGATCACAGTTATTAGGCTAAGGATAAGGTTTACAACTTCCGGAAGGTGTAAATTCAAATTAGAGGAAATTCGGGAATTTACTAAGGTTAGGTAAACGTAGTTGATCGGATACAGATTTTCCGTATGGAATTAACCCATATAATTTGAAAATATTTAAAGAGTCTGAGGAGGTTTTAGACAGAATGCTATTGTAGCGGAACAATTTTCAGATCATAAAGGAAATCGTTCATTTGTTTTTACTCACGTGAGTTTTTATTTGAGATCACCCATCAACGAGGTATTTTATCGATGTTGTAATTAATGTAGGTGGATGTATGTGTTCTTATCTGAGATGATAAAATATTTGAAAAGTAAAAAAATCGACAAGCAGTTGACTCTGTGCGTAATATTGGAAATGTTTTTCATTTTACGGTATTTATTTAGACCTATCAACTTCATGTGCACTGACATCCTGCCGAAGTCCTTGGTACTACTCTTGAATTGCAGTAGGTAATTAGATTAAAGCGCTATTGATGCTGCCTGATGTCTGAAAAAATCTTTGTTGTTTTTCTTGTGTGTTGCCGATTTCAGCTACCTTGCACACATTCCAATGGCTAAGTTGCCCAAGGACGTAGGTGGCGACCATGTCAAATTACATTAACCTGATTTTACCTTTTCTTGGCGACCCCCGCGCGGTTATCATTTTCAGAAGGCGGTTTATTTCCTTCCCTCAGGTAAAACTGGAAACCTTTTTGAGTCAATTCCATTAATCTGATTTTACCATTTCTTGGCGACCCCCGTGCGGTTATCATTCTCAGAAGGCGGTTCATTTCCTTCCCTCAGGAAAAACTGAAATCCTGCCGAAATCCTTAGTACCTACTACTCCTGAATTGCAGTAATTAGTTTAAAGCGCTTTTGATGCTGCCTGACTGTCTGAAAATATCTTCGTTGTTTTTCGTGTGTGATGCCGATTTCAGCTACCTTTCTCACATTCCTATGGCTAAGCTGCCCAAGGACGTAGGTGGCAACCATGTCAAATTACATTAACCTGATTTTACCTTTTCTTGGCGACCCCCGCGCGGTTATCATTCTCAGAAGGCGGTTTATTTCCTTCCCTCAGGAAAAACTGGCAACCTTTTTGAGTGGTGGTTCATTAGGGTCGGATTTACCTTGACCCAATATACCACTTATCGCATTGTTTTTGATCCGACAAGGAGGTTTTGTATGGCGGAGAAATGAAGGAATACACTCTTTCCCCTCCACTGTGTTCGAAGCGATTTTTTCTCACCGCATCAGTTCAGTCCGAAACCAACGTAGTGCTTGAAGTCAAGCTCCTCCGAAGAAAACATCACACTTTCTTCCATGGCGAATTTTCATGTCTGACCACGGCTGAGTCATCTCTGTTCAGTATTCTGAGTGTTCAGAAGATGCTAATTTTTCTAAGCTTTGATTACTTATATTTCGGACGTCCATCATCTTAATGGTTGAAAGATTTCTATCTCTTTCAAATTTTTCACAACGTTTCAATTGCTTGAATCCGCAATCGTCTTCTGGTGAATGATGACAAAATCAGATGCTACGCGACCTTTTATAGGTCTATAATTAGCGCGTAATTACGTTGTAAGCCTCTAAGCTTTGTTAGCACCATCGCGCGATCATTGGTATTCTGCATCTTCCGGGATGTATGCCATACATATAAAAGATTTTGGAAGGACTTGGTCTTGAAATAATTTTACCTTAATCCCTTTCTTGAGCTGGCGTTGCTTTGACTCTTTAATATATTTAACACTGATGCTGTCTACGCAAGCGAATAACTACAATTCTGGCCGAGAGGCATTGCTATAGAATCTCACAAAACATGTGTTGTTGTTTTGTGTAGAATCTCACCTACGGGCCATCATCAGGTGTTACGCCCACATGATAGTTAGCCAACCTTATAGGATTAATATTGGATTCAAGTGTCTGCGACATATAGATGGCGACAGTGATCTGGCATCTAAGTCATATCTTAACTTCTGTGATCTGGCCTCCAAGTCATATCGTAACTTGATTGATGAAACAATAGCACCATTGTTTAAATAGAAGCATTGTTTATATATAAGATAGTTAGTCAACCTTATGGGATTATAATTGGATCAAAATGGATGCGACATGTAGATGGCGATAGTGAGCTCGCATCCAAGTCATGTCGTAACTTCAGTGATCTGGCCTCCAAGTCATGTCGTAACTTGATTGAAACAATGGGGGACAGCCACAGAACTATATAGTTCTGTGGGGACAGCATTAAAATCAGGGTTTTTTGAAGGAAACTGCATTAAAATGACGTCAAATATTCATGTTTGTAACTAATCACGCTAAATGACACTCGCGTTTGCGTCCAACACCAATTACACAGGCATTGTTTAAAGAGAAAGAAGATAGTTCGTCAGTCACTGTGGAAAAAGTGTTTGATGCAATCGCGCGTGACATCTAGGCTCTTTCAATAGAACCTTGCAAGAATGGCATAATTTAAGGCACTGTACTAGTACGCCACCTAGATGGAATGTACAACTTATAAGGAATTTCTTGAACATTTCCATCTCATAATTTCAATAATTTCTGAAACATCCATGATTTGCTTGGACGGGGTCGGACTTATCTGTTTGAAATATTATGTAACAAGTTTTAGGAACATTATTTTAGTAATTAGGTACCTAGAAGAGTTTATAAAAAAGATGCATACCATTTTTACAAGATTGTATTCAACTTGCATGTTTGTTTGCATGTAATGTTTGGTTAGGTTAGGTCAAATATTGCAACTGAATTTTGAGCCACTTCTAGTTGTCCGATTTACTTGAAATTTTATCAGGTGTTCATAATTCCAATGCCAACGCATTATGAAACTCATGTTAGAGAAAAAAAATTGAGTCTCCAATTTGGCGGTTTTATGATCATGGTCTGATTCGACACAACATTGGTATGTGGGGGTTTTCAGGGTCGTAGAATATGATTTTGTTTATCAATATCAAATAAAATATTTTTTTACGGGCGTCCAGGGCCGCTTTCACTCCGGCAATATGTCCCAACTTTCTTATTATAGACCGTGCTATTTTCATATTTCAGTAAGACAATGAGGTTGGATTGAGGAAAAATACTACATGGTCCAAATAAATGAGACACGAATTTTGGGCCACCTTGAAACGTGTCTCAGGCATAGTATCAAACAAAAAACTTTATTTTTCCCGCCGTTGGGGATGTTGCGTATGTGAAGAAAACTGACATGAAATGTTTGCTTTCAGCAAATAGTAGAGTGGGCAGCACAAAACGGCAGCAGTCTTTTATAAACTTAGGTGTAAATTTTGATGGCATCGATATTCGTTAGTACCTTTTGATGTTAGAACCTCAGATATATTTTTATTAGATTGTCTATTCCACATAATTGTGTAATATTTTGAGAAAAATGTTTATTTTTTTGCTTTTTTGTTTTGTTTTTGTCTTGTCTCAAAGTGGCCCACTTCGTGGGCTACCTTCCCAGTGAACACAGGATATCCTATGGATATCCATTTCATGTCCATAATTAGTCTTTGTGGACATGGACGTTAAATGGATATCCATTGGATGTCCATTTCTGCTAGTACAATGGATATCCATTTGAGGTCATCAAATAGACATCCATTTCTTGTCCAAATTGACTGAAAATCCAGTTTAGAAAAGGGATGTCTTTTGGACGTCCATTGTACATCCTGTCTCAGTTGGCAGCCACCGAAATCGGTAATGCAGACAAAGACAAATATGAACAATGAAAATGAGAATGACGCTTGACGCTGCAAGAGGAGCAATTTTTAATTGTTTGGGATTGTATTCGTATCGTATTGTGCTCGGAGCTCTCGGAGGTGCTTTATTTATTACAGTGTTCACGTTCACTTAGTTGACCATTCAATACTCATTTTGACACACATAATTTATATCAGGTAAGTCTCGCTGAAGTAACAATAACTGATTGCAAAATCCTGGGGGATTGAGAGGCTTTGTTGCACAACAATTTGAGGGTTATACCCAATAACTTTTCTCTTTATATGTTCGATAGAAAATATAATGTATTTCTGGTTTTTAGGTTGACGAATTTTCTAAACTAGTTGCGAACTGTATGATTTCATTAGAAGATGTCTGAATGTGACAATATCAAATTCCTTCCGCCTCATTATTCAGCTAGCATATGGAGCTAAAAAGAGAATGGGTTTGGAAATTTGAAGTTGGCTAAATTGCTGATAGGTTATGATTCATTATAAAATCAATTTTTACCTCTGTACAGCAACTGTAAGTTCACCATCACAAGACTCTTATCTTCATAATTTATATTGTGCTTCATTATATTTTGTTTTTTTAGATAAATGAATTATCCAAGCTGGGAGGTAGCAATGTAAATGATTTGGTGATAAGATGTGTGAATTCAATATTATTCAATGCATATGCTGCAGAATTCAGAAAAAAGTTTTCAGCAACCTGAAATTAGCAAAGGTGGTAAGTGGTGATTTTCATATAATGTAGCATAACTGCTAGTATATCATCTTCATTTAATGGAAAAGTTTAACCACAATCTTCACGGTGCACACCTAACACTATTCGGCCTTACACACATTCTTTAAACTATAACTGCTCTTCATTATGTGGTTCTTTCAATGTTTTTTTTGTTCATTTCAGTGTCTGAGACTACATGATTTTTTATATAACTACCTACATTCAATATCTATATTTTTTTGTGTAGATAATAGTTGATTTGTTTTGTTTTGCTTTGATACCAGTTTGTTTCAATGACTTTTTCGATGATTTTACTTGATTGTGTATTTAAATAATTGTTAACCTTTTGAATTTCCTTTACTATTATTTATATTATTTACTCTTCCACAGGGGTATGTGGAAAAGTAACTTAGCCAAAAGTACCAAGCCCCAGTGGAGGCGATCAAAAATGGCTAGGAAGAGCAAAGGAGTGACCAAGAAGAAGAGAAAATTACCTGAATTCTAAAGTTTAATGCCTGAAAGATATTTATTTTTTCTAACAAGAATGTTTATGTATTTCAGTTTCATGTTCTGTTTCTAAAAAATATTTGTTTTTGGATATATTGTTTATATGAAACGAATTTCATTCAACATTCATCAGTGGTCCAGTTAAAGTCAATCAACAGGTCCAGTCTTCCTCCATCGGAGGTCCAGGAAACGTCCGTGAAATGTCCATTGAAGGTCCAATTCACGTACAAATATCGAAAATGGATATCCACTGAACGTCCACAACGGATATCCATTGGATGTCGAAAATGGATATACTTTGGACGTCCAATGGACATTCAATGGATATCCTTGTGTTTACTGGGTGAGACAAAATCCAATTTTTTAAATTCCCTCATCAGAAAAACAATTATAATATTGTGTTAATAATTTACTTAAAAAATGTGTGTAATCAGATGAAAGATTATAAAGCATACATAACTGTAGCAAAAAAATTCAAGTTGCCAAGTCTATCCCTAAAAAATTAAAAATTGTCTCCATGTGGCCCACCCTCCCCTACTTACACAAATACAAATAACTACACTTCCAACTTCACACACTGAACAAGATACTTGACTCAACTAACTAAGTAACTAAAGTCTAAACTTTCAAAATTGTGCTGCTTTTATGCCAATTTCCATCAGACGTCCCCTCCATGGTCTCGGAAGAATTCTTTGTAGCTTTGAGTCCTGCATTCCTTCCTTGCGGCGGAACAAAACTCGATGCAGAATACTTCGCAGATTTATTGATGACTATACAGTACTTCTTCCAGGGCAATCAATATAGTAGAGTTAGAGCAATTGATAATTGTCTGCCCTATTTGCAAACTTTTCAACAAATAATACTTTAATCTGACCTTTGAATATACCAAATGTTATTACGTCTTCAATGAACTACCTATAAGTGTCTTTGCTAGATAATTATTAGGATGTCACGATGACAGTTATTGTCATCGTGAACAGCGAAACCAACAACGGCGAAAACTGAAGGTGTTGGACTATAAGTTAATTAGTCATATCCTCTCCTATGTTCGCAGTGCTGTGAGATGATCTGATAATGACTGATAATAATTTTTGTTTATTATATTATCGGAAAAAGTAGTAAAACCACAAAACTCGTCCGCCATACTGTTTTTCCTCAACAATTTCATAATGCATTGTCACCGGAATTATGTACGCACTTGCCAAATTTCAAGTCATTCGGAAGTGGGTGAAAATTAATTTCAAAGATTTCGTTACATACATGTCAAGTTAAAACCTAAAAAAAGTCAATACGGTACTGAACTTATTAATGAACAAAGCAAACGACGCATTTGCAGATTCCTCCGAACTCAAACCTCTCAAAAATGCCATCTAGACAATTTTGTTAGTACTAATATCGTCGCGCCTTGATTTGGGCACAATCGAACTAGTGACATCTAGGGGTGGTGCCCATTTAGATCGAACCATTGTACCCGTAAGGTTGACTATCTTCTTTCTCTTTAAACAATGACACAGGCATTAACTATCTTACTTCTATATAAACAATGATAGAAGTAAGATAGTCAATGCCTGTGCCTAAACGCGAGTGTCATCTAGCGTGATTAGTTACAAACACGACTATTTGACGTAATTTTAATGTAGGGTTCTTCAAAAAACCCTGATTTTAATACTGTCCCCATTGTTTATATAGAAGTAAGATGGTTAGTCAATGCCTGTGTAATTGGTGTTGACGCGAGTGTCATCTAGCGTGATTAGTTACAAACATGAATATTTGACGTCATTTTAATGCAGGTTCCTTCAAAAAACCCTGCTTTTAATGCTGTCCCATTGTTTCGATCAAGTTACGACATGACTTGGATGCGAGCTCACTATCGCCATCTACATGTCGCATCCATTTTGATCCAATTATAATCCCATAAGGTTGACTAACTACAGTGTTTATCGTATGTTCTATATAAACAATGCTGTGGAAAAGGTATTGAACCCAAACGCGAGTGTCATCTAGCGTGATTAGTTACAACCATGAATATTTGTCGTCATTTTAAAGCAGGTTTTTCAAAAAACCCTGATTTTAATGCTGTCCCATTGTTTCAATCAAGTTACGACATGACTCAGTCATTGTCTGAATAGGCAAAGTGGCCAGATCGACATGACTTGTATCATTGTTTATATAGAAGATAGTTAGTCAACCTTATGGGATTATAATTGGATCAAAATGGATGCGACATGTAGATGGCGATAGTGAGCTCGCATCCAAGTCATGTCGTAACTTGATTAAAACAATGGAAAAGCATTAAAATCAGGGTTTTTTGAAGAAACCTGCATTAAAATGACGTCAAATATTCATGTTTGTAACTAATCACGCTAGATGACACTCGCGTTTGTGTCCAATACCTTTTCCACAGGCATTGACTAACTATGTTCTATTTAAACAATGCTTGTATGGATGCGAGATCACTGTCGCCATCTACATGTCGTATCCATTTGAATCCAATATAAATCCTATAAGGTTGGCTAACTATCTTACTTCTATATAAACAATGCTATCATTTTTATTTCAGCCATGCCAGAAGAGTTGCATGGGGAAATGCCAGGAGATTCGAAAGGAAGTGAAACATGAAGGTATCTTAACTTTTTTTTATTCTATTAGGGCTACCGCCTTAGAGATGTCGCTCACTCTTTCAGAATAGTCAGAATTCAATTGAAAATGTAGGTATATGACAAGAAGTATATTTATTTTCAGTTAAATTGAAACCCGTTCGAGAAGTGGATCTCATTTGATAAAAACAGGATAATATTAGATTTGCACTGATACTTTGGGTATTGATTTATTGATATCAGTCTATGCTGATTGGAGATGATAAGTTACTATCAGTATATTTTGAAATTGTTACTGTTTATCAAGTTTTCGTAGTGTAGTGGTTATCACGTGTGCTTCACACGCACAAGGTCCCCGGTTCGAACCCGGGCGGAAACAGTTTTTTTTTTAACTATTCCGACGAGTCGAAACGACATTGTAATGGATTTCATTTTTAGCGGTCAAAATGAAGTACTTCATTGTACTGAGTAATATAATGATTCAGTTCAAGATCCACATTCTGAATTTTCATTTGATCTCTATTGAAGGGGTTAACAACATTTTGCATAATACCTATTCGAACGAATGCTTTTAGAAAGGCTAAAATATTGCAATCCTTTCATAGATAGATATAGGTATTGCTCATGTAATCAATTGCTGTATTGAAAAATCCAACTTTCCTGTTGTATGGAAAAGCTCTGTTCCCATACCTATCCCCAAAAATAATGATCCTAATGATTTTTCAGATTTGAGAACTGTAAGTTAACTTCCTGCTCTATAAAAATTTTCTAAAAATTTTTGTATTTACAAAAGTTTATGAGTACTACAAATTGAAAAAAAATTCTTCCTATTTGTCAATGTGATTTAGACCTGGAAGAAATACTGTAACACTTTCGCAACTGTAACAACTGATATTTTAATTTAACAGCTTAGGCTCAATGTTTATGGAGTGTTTTGGTGTTACTTGATTTTTATAAAGCCTTTGATACCATTAAGTCTTGAACTATTTTGTGCTAAACTGAGATATTACGGCTTTGATGATAAATCAGCGTTTTTGATATGGAATTACTTTCTCAGACGTTCTCAGAGAATTTCGGTTAATGGTTCATACTCATCCAAATTTGATATTCTCCCAGGTATCCCACAAGGGTCTATACAAGGTTCACTACTTTTTATTAAATATACAGCTGAAATTTTAAGTGAAATAGAACACTGCAAAGTCCAGAGCTTTCGTTCTGAAAATTTTGATACTGCAGAAGAAATCATGAACAATGAATTGAATAAAATCAAGATATCCTAATAGTCCGTCAGATAGTGACAGATTTAGGTGCCCCATTTTCACATACAAGCCTCGAATAGGGTTGAGAAGTACATCGATGTTGAGTAAAATGGAGGGAAATTTACGAGTGGCTCCTGGGGATAACATATGGAAAATTCGATTTTCCATGGAAAATTTGATTTTCCATATTTTAACGCGAGCCGTGTTCACCTAATCATTAATTAATAGAACCTGGCTTCAGAAGATCAAAGGCTTGAGTGTTGAAGGTGGCTAAAGGGTTAAAATGAGGCTGTAATCTTGTAAAGAAAAATCGAGATTTTAACAGGTTTTCCCACGCAAGCCCATCGAAACTATGAAAACCTACATCGTCACTACACCGAAAAACATAATGGCTTGAGTGGCGTGAATGGAAAAGTAGATTTTGTCGTCGGAAAATTCAATGGAAATTCTTTTTGATTTTTCTATATGTTTTCCCCACGAGCCACTCGTAAATTTCCCTTAATTTTACTCAACATGGACTCACTTTTCAACCCTATTCGAGGCTTGTATGTGAAAATGGGGCACCTAAATGTGTCACTATCTGACGGTCTATAAGATGAACTGAAAAATATAGTGTTCAAATAGATAATACCGCATTTTAATTCTGTGATTCGGCAAAAAATCTTGGTTTAGTATTAGAAAATTTTATTGGTAAATCTTTTGCTTCCCTGAAACTCATATATAGTAATCGACATATCCTTAGTTTCAAAATGAAGCAAACGTTGTGCGAATCACTTGTGATGTGTCACTTCAACTATTGTGATTTCCTTTATGGTCCACACTTAACAAAAATTGATGAGGATAGAATTCAAAAAGTGCAAAATAGCTGCGCTAGACTGATTTATGGTATCAGAAAATATGAACATATTTCACATAAACTTAGAGAATGCAACTGGCTTAAGAATATGAAGAATAGAAGGCAGGTACACATATATACATTCACGCATAAACTTTTAAATAACCCTAACCCTCCTGCACTGGCGATTTAACTTATTACTCTATTTAAAATATACAAAAAAATATCAAGCACAGGTTTTCCCTGACAATGCCTCAGCACAAAACTGTATTTTTTCAAAAGTGTTTTTCATTGCCATCCAAGCATACAATATTCTGCCTGATGAATTCAAATAATAATATAATAACAACAACCCATTCCAATAAAAACATGTTATAAATGCAATGAATTAATTAGTTATGATTAAAAAACTTGTCTTTGGGTACCTGGTGGAAACAGTTGGAGAGAAGGGTGCTTCGACTTTGTCGATTTTATTCATATATTTGGGTACCTGCACAAATGTATTCATAAGAAAAAAACATAACTCATAGTTGTTATATAATTCTTGCAATGTTTCTCAACAATACTTGGTATTGAGGAGAGCAGTGCGTAATTTAGAGGAACGAGTTTTTCTTTTAAAGTTGTCTACAAGTCGTAGACTAATGCTTATGCAGCTGTGCGATTATTCAATGATATGTACCCATCTAGACATTGACAGAAAATCTTTCAGAGAACTCATTGTTTTGCAAAACAAGCAAATTGCCACGTTCGACAGTAGATAAAATATTGCAAAAAACGATATCATAGCTCTAGAACATAAAAATGCTCCACGAATTTTCTGAAGATTCTGATCGTAGAATTCAGTTCTGTGACCTGATAATAAAACAGGATCAATATTTGATGAAAGCACGCTTTTCTTCAACAGAAATAATGACCGTTATTGGACCACTGAAAATCATGAGTTCAGACAAACGTACACTCATTACATCCATAAAGTAATTGTTTGGGATAGCATACCTATTAGGAATCCGGCAATGATGATGAAATCTCGAGTGAAATTCTTCCGAAGCTAAATACCTCTTCTTTCGGATTTTCGAGCAACACATCTAAAGATGACATATGATCTGACAATTTACATATTCACTTCTGCGACTCCCAATCAACAATTGGTAAACTTTTTTTCTCTCTTTTTTCAAACGTGTCTTTTTAAGATTTCAGGCAAAAGTAGACCTCCTATAGAAAGCGTCTACAAATTTTATGTGAACCATTTTTTTCATAACCCAAACACCCATTTTTTTTTCATTTGCTCCGATGAAATTTGGTAAAAATGTACATTTTTATATTTCAAAAATGCAGTAATTATTTTTTTTTAAATGACTAATTATTTTTGGCCAATTTAATATAAAAAAAGGCCCGATTTGCAATAAAAAATTATTAAAAATATCTAGATTTTGGAGAAAGGATGAAAATTGAGAATCGTTGATAGAGTTCATGGCGGAAGTTAGCGAAATGCATCACAGGAATAAGGAGAATGCAACTGAAAGGTATCGATCAAAGATATGAAATACACAACAGGTAGATTTTGCCTTCAGATTACTCTCAGTTCAAACCTGTATATTAACTCTTCTACTATTATTTTTCCGAACTATAGTATAATCAACTTCAAACAGAAACTTAAAGAACACTTACTGAAATGCCCATATTAGATATACTCCTGACAATGCTTGTTCAATTGCTATAGTTATCTATTTATCTCAAAGATTTTCTTTGTTCCTTTCTATAAGTTTCTATAAGTTTTGAACTTTTTTCTCCTATCTCTTCAAGTTAAGTCGTAAATCATCTGACACTAAGCCCTTTCGCATTTATGTCACGCAAAATAGTTAATTTTTTTCAAGATGATTTAATTTTATTAATACTTCTATTATGAAAAGGAAGTATTTTACTCCTTAACCTATTTAACCGTTTCGGATTCTCCCTGTACACTATATGCTATTTTACTAATTAACTCAATGGTGGAAACATTGAAGCAATCCAAAAACTTTTGTATATCCTGCAAACTTAATGTTGAAACACATCTAGAGCTGAATAACTTTGGATCGGATGTGCTGAAATAGTCCAACTCAATCACTTCCACTCGAAGAGAATTGGCTACACATAAATATCATTTTCCCGAACACAGCATGTGACTATGTGTTGCAGGATTTGGTCAGCGGGATAGAATTTGAGCTCTGCAGGATCAACTTACATTTATTATAGCCTCAATTCAGTTTCCCTCGTTCTACTTCGACAGTAGCTCTATATGTATTCATTTGTTATTGATTGTTAAATATGGCGTCGCAAGAAATTATTTCACCATTACATTAAATCGAGTTCCTTAGAGATTTTTGTACGGCAACGAAGCATACAGGAAGAGAAAGTATTGCTATATTTTATGAAGAGTGGTCGAAACTATTTCACGGAAGATCAACTGATATACTGAAATAATTCCTCGTTTTCTAATTTAATACTCACATTAAAACTTTTGTATCACCCCATCATTTGATCGCCATCAGACGTGAGAAAGTGTTCGAATATTTTTGAACTAGTTATTTTTCGATTTCTTATATAATTTGCATGTTCTTTCTGGCGCACATTCAACGGTCTCAAAGTTTCACCTATATAACTTCTACCACTACCAAACGAACAAGGTGTGTAGTAAACACAATATTGACCAGTGTTTTTTGGTTTCTTGTGTGTTAGTATTGATCTCAATGCATAGATTGTTTTAAATGTTGTTCTATGGCCAATCCGTTTCATATTTGTACGGAGATGGAGTACTTCTGCTTCAAGTCAAGTAAGACCATCCGCAGCCACCTCACGAAAACGAGATCACCAAATGCTAATAGTGTTTTTCTGCGACAGTGCGTAAACTGAGCTTTTACGTACTGCTGACAGTGCGCAAAGTAATACTTTTTCGCACAAGTGCGTAAAAAAATCACCTGTGCGTAAAATCATAAACTGTGCGTAAAGTAATTTTTCACACACTGTTCATACATTTATGCATTTTTGAATAATACAGTATTTTGAATCAAATATAACTCGGAAGACTTTATTTGATAATACGACGACATTAAACATTCAAATTAATGATATAATTGCTACAATTTAGCAATATAATAACTGTCGAAGAAAAAACTTTGTATGAAACACTTTCGTAAAGGGCTTTTTTGTACTCGCGTGTTTGTTGAACTCGGCCTCATTTAACAAACTTCACGCTCATACAAAAAAGTCCTACATTACGAACTGGTATCATAAATAGTTACTTTCTACGACAGTGCGTGACTTAAGGTTTTACGCACCGTTTACAATGTCTGTGTCAAAATAAGTGGAACGAGACACATCGCCCAATTGTTGAACCTCAAATTATCGTGTTTTGTATAGTTAGCTATATACGCATCCATATTTCTATTTTTATTGTTTTTCGTTGTTCTTTTTTTTTGCATTTTTTCCTATAAGTTAAATCTTCTTGTAAGCCAATTTGTTAAATTTGTTGAGGTTATTTTTTGGGGCTCCGGCCCTCTGTTGGTTAAGTAGAATAGCTCTGAGCTAGGTTCGCCAACAGTCCATGTAACATCCATTATGTAATTAACTTCTCGAATGGCAATAAAATGAGTTTTTTATTATTATCATATTACGTAGGTGAATGTAAATGGAAATTATATACAGTGACCGCCATAAAGTATGTACCATATGGTAAAAAAGGTTAATGTTAGAGTGTCCGATAAACCCTTCTGGGGAAATTAGTTGTGAAACACCTATTTATAAAATCGGTTATCAATACCAAGTGTACCTTGAATATCAAATCAACAAGCGTAACGCCTTTCATCTCACCTCTTGCTACATTCCCATATTACTAAGTAACAAATCGAATCGATTTTTTATAATAATTATATAAATTCTGCAACGCATGTTCGAATAATTATAAAAAAGCCAATCAATGGTAATATTACAAAAAGTGAATTGTTTCCATTTATAATAAGTTATGATGTATAGTTTTCATTTATACAGTGAGGACCAAAAGTCCGTCGCCCCCCCTGTACCTTCTTTATTCTACATATTACAAAAAAATGTTAAATACATAAGTTGTAGGGTTTCACTCGATCTCTTTAATGGTTTAAGTTTCATTCATACAGAGTGTCTCAAAAAAGCACGGTGACTTAGAAGTTCATTTTTTTAAATGGGACACCCTGTATTTCATTGCATTATTACATTCTACGTTGAATTCTGAACAAGTTTGATAAATGGTTTTCTATCAAAAAAGTTAATAGTTTTGGACTTATGAACACTTGTAAATAATTATTTCGACTCCTTTTGCGCCAGTTCACGAATAAATTAATGAGGTAGGCTATGCACGCTAGGCGCGTTCATTTTATCCATGACAACGAAAACAAAATCTTATCTGTTTTTGCCAAATGTCATTGACATTTTGTAGGTTTTCAAAACTTTGTTTCAAACGGTTTTCAATTTCTCTTGTTGATTAATATGGCTCGTTCAGTAGCAGACAAAGTTGAAGCCGTTATCATATTTGGTGAAGCTAACCGAAATTACCACGCTGCTATTCGCATTTTCAATGAACGGTTTCCAGAACGTCCGATGTGTCGAAAATATCTGCAGAAATTGGTGGCAAAATTTAACCAAACTGGCACCGTGAGAGATGCTCCGAGATCTGGGAGGCCGAAAATAATTACGGAAGCTGTTGAAATTCAAGTACTAGCCGAAATGGTAAATAACCCACAACAATCAACTAAGCAAGTAGCTGAGACATGTGATGTTTCTAAAACATCAGTAAAGAGGGTTTTAAAACAAAATAAATTCCATCCTTACAAAATAAAAATTTTGCAGCAATTGGTTGAAGATGATCCAGACCGGCGACTTGAATTTTGCGAGACCATGGCAGAAAGAATTGTTGCAATCGACTTTATTTGCAACACATCTGCTTTAGTGATGAAAGCACTTTTTACCTAAATGGAAATGTGAATACCCAGAATTGTAGATATTGGAGTGATGAGAATCCCCATGAATTCCGCGAGGGGCATACTCAATTTCCCCAGAAAATTAATGTTTGGGCTGGTATTTTAGGTAACCACATTGTAGGTCCCATATTCTTGGAAGAAAATTTAAATGGTCCCAGATACCTCCAAATGCTGCAAGACACAATAAGTCCCAGTATCGATGAGATCGTTGCGCAAAACCCACATGAATTTTACTTGGATGTAACATTTCAGCAAGATGGAGCGCCACCACACTATTTTCGGGAGGTGAGAAATTACTTAGATGAAAGGTATCCAGGTAGGTGGATTGGACGTCGAGGTACAACAGAGTGGCCAGCTCGCTCACCGGACCTCTCTCCGCTTGATTTCTTTCTCTGGGGCTATGTGAAATCCGTAGTTTTTAAGACAGTTTGTGGGTCGTTAGATGAACTGCGCCGTCGAATTATTGAAGTGTGTTCAGAAATAACACCTCAAACCTTGATTAATGTTAGGGAAGAGTTTACAACCCGACTATTTATGTGTCAAGAAATGCATGGTGGACATGTCGAACATCTTTTGAAATAGATAAAAACTCACCGTTTTTAGTTATAAATTAAAATATCTATTCAGTTTTTAATGCTTCTTGATCTGTATTTATGGACTACCTTATTTGTTAATAAAATGTTTCAACTTCATTTGTACTAGTTTTTCGTGAGATTCAACAACTCTAACAATTGTAAAATGGTACGACGAGGTAAGTTACACATGGTGCCATCAGCAGTTTGCAACATTGGATAGCTTTCAAAAAGTTAGGATAGGAAAGTGGAATACATTGTGATCCATTTGTTACGATTTTCTCATTGAACTGGCGCAAAAGTAGTCGAAATAATTATTTACAAGTGTTCATAAGTCCAAAACTATTAACTTTTTTGATAGAAAACCATTCATCAAACTTGTTCAGAATTCAACGTAGAATGTAATAATGCAATGAAATACAGGGTGTCCCATTTAAAAAAATGAACTTCTAAGTCACCGTGCTTTTTTGAGACACTCTGTATGAATGAAACTCAAACCATTAAAGAGATCGAATGAAACCCTACAACTTATGTATTTAACATTTTTTTGTAATATGTAGAATAAAGAAGTTACAGGGGGGGGCGACGGACTTTTGGTCCTCACTGTATGACCCCGAATTACCGATATAAATAAAACGTTACAGGAGAAGCCAAACTCTTTTTGTTATCTGTCACCTATCAATAATATACTACAGACTAATGATCAACCTATCAGAACACGCTATCAAGCAGAAATCCTTCCATCCCCCAAAATGCATTTATTCAAAATGACTTCACTTCACCTTTAATGGAACGACCTCTTCAACCAAGATCCAAATTGATTCATCAATGCCCCTCACTACAAGGTACCCTCTCAAACCTCTACAGAATACAACGTATCTTCCTTTTTAGATATTCATCATAGTAGTCCCATGATCCATGTGAGGTGGGATCCAAAAAACTTCCAAAGGCTTTGTGAAAAAAGTTTTCAGTTGACAGGTTATAATTTGGACTAAGCTACTGAATGGCAAATAAATAATGGGTTTTACTAAAATTAATTCTGTCAAACCAGTTTTCAAAGCGAGCCAGATCGTTTTCAGCTTTCATTTCCAGGTTACCTATACTAATTTTTAGCTTTATAAAGTATGACGAGATCATCAGCGAAACTGATGTTTTCATCATCCCTTTGTTCTGCGAATAAATTATTGAAATACGAGGATATATTGAAAAATTCTTAGCCTACTATAGAACCAAACAAAATTTCAATGTCAAAATATTTTATTACTCAACATATTCTCCTCTCAATTGGATACATTTATTACAGCGAACCTGCAACGTCTCTAGACCTTTAAAAAAAGTGTTTCTTCTTGCTCTGCAAACCAGACCTCCACAGCTTTTATTACCTCCTCGTTGGAAGAAAATTTACGACCTTTTAAACTTTTTTTCAGTTGAGGAAAGAGATGATAGTCGGACGGAGCCAAATCTGGTGAATAAGGGGGGTGTTCCAGTAATTCAAACCCTAAATCACGAGTTTTTTGCATGGCAACATGAGATTTGTGTGCAGAGGCGTTGTCCTGCAAAAACAAAACAACTTTGGATAGCTTTCCGCGTTTTTTCTCTTTAATTTTTTTTCGTAGAGTGGTCAGTAATGTCGAATAGTAATCTCCAGTTATTGTTCTACCCTTATCCAAAAAAGCAATCATGATTACTCCATGGCAATCCCAAAAAACTGAAGCAAGAACTTTTCCAGCAGATTTTTGGACACGAAACTTCTTGGGTCTTGGAGAACCGGAGTGTCGCCATTCCATCTATTGTTGCTTTGTTTCTGGATCGTAGAAATGTACCCAAGTCTCATCCATAGTAACAATTCGGTTTAAGGAGTCTACATCGTTTTCAAATCGAGCACAGATCGAACGCGATGCTACTACCCTTGCACGCTTTTGGTCAACATTCAAACATTACATGTCCAAATTGACGTGAACTATATGATGAACGCGTTCGTATAAAATATTCAGTGCCTCAGATATCCGTTTTAGCCCAATTCGACGGTTAAAATCATGTCATGAACTGCATCGATATTGGAGACTGACACAGAAACTGGCCTTCCCGATCGGTCATCTTCAATGGAAAATTTACCTCTTTTGAAGCTTGCAGTCCTATTTTTCACGTTCGCATACGAAGGACATTGATCACCAAGGGTATTAAGCATATCTTCGTAAATCTGCTTACCGCTTAACCCTTTTAAATACAGGTACTTGATGATGGCTCGATACTCCAA
This sequence comes from Chrysolina oricalcia, assembly GCA_944452925.2. Taxonomy (NCBI): domain Eukaryota; kingdom Metazoa; phylum Arthropoda; class Insecta; order Coleoptera; family Chrysomelidae; genus Chrysolina; species Chrysolina oricalcia. The sequence goes on from OX101808.2 coordinate 24,162,867, forward strand.
TTTTTCGATTTTCACAATTTCGGTGGACATATTTTTTCTTTTAATTTATTGCGTAACTCTGACGTCAAACTTTACACTGACACTTATAATAAGTTATTGTTCGTTGCTATGGTAACGCAATATTTTGTTTATGCAGGGAACTGGTCTAGGCTAACTAGATATCAATACATCCTCGTAGATAGTAAATAATAACAGGTTCTAACACTGTGCCTTGGGGAACACCGCATTTTATTGTTTCTTCTGAATTGATTTCATACGATATTTTCACTCTTCGTTTTCTTTTGGTTATATAACTTTTGAAAAGATTGTGGGCTGTAAGCACCTCTGATTTCAATGTCGTCTAGTGTATCGAGTACTATTGAATTGTCAACTGTGTAAAAAGCTTTCGACAGGTGTAGAAAAACTGTTATTGATTGAAAACTTTTATCAATACTTTAATATAAGTATATTGTTAGTAAATACATAATACTTTCATTCTGCGAATTTGACAAAATATACAGGGTGTCCTACGAAGTTTAGGACAGGGAATATCTCGTAACTCGAAAGTAGTGGAGAATTGTAATTTTGGGGTTCTGAATTAAAGCAGTTGGTGCAGCATTTTTTGATATACCGTAAAGTGGGGTTATTTTGCTCCACTTTTGGAATGAACTGAACAAAATGCAATGGAAAAAAATGAAAAAAAATATATAGAATTCCAAAATTGTTATAGATGGTAAAGACAACTTCATAAAACAGGCTTTTGTGAATAAAATAGAAAAAAAGTCTTTCTAAGTATTTTAATTTTTTTAAATGAAAGTGGGGCAAACCATACCAATTGGAGGGGCAACTTTGCTCCATCAAATTCAAATGACTGTAACTAACATTGTATTAACCTATGGAGCAAAGTAAGTTCATTGGTGGAATTGTATTGCTCCATTGTATTATATAGAACACATTTTTTTAAATTTTCGATATGTTTATTAGTCAAAAACAAGGACTATTCTGAAAAATGCCAAAAAAACATTAAATTTCAATTTCTAAAGCAGTTATTCTTGAAAAAAGGGAGTAATATTCCTAGTTTGAGTGCAATATCAAATAATACATCTAAGACCACCATGCTTTCAACTCCGGAACATCGAAAAATCCTCTCTTAGAAACCTGGACAGGTGGCTTTATGGATCCTAATACGTCGTCCCAGGAGTAGGCCATTTGATCCAGTTTCTGGGGCCATTTCCACGCTTTCAATGATTTTTGCATTGCCTTAATTGTAACCTGTTCGTCCGTGAAACTGATTATTTCACCTGGGAATATTTCTCCTTCATACGTAAACGCGACAAATTGCCCAACTTCTCTTACAACATCTGAGAATTGCTTTATTTTGCCTGATGTTTCGCTGTCAATGTAATCAATAAACTCTTGTTCTGTTTCATGTTCTGCAACTATCTCGTCAAAGTCAATATCATCTGAGGAATTATCAGAAAACATTTTGTTTGATCTTAATGAAGACGTAGGATCAGCAAGCAAACCTGTATCTTCACTGCAGATACTTTTTCCTGCAGGAACGTTTAGTTTCCTTCTACGTGTCTTAACAACTTTGGTTGAATCAGATCTTCTAGATTCCAGATTGTGCAGGAAGACGGAATGAACTTCATTTGGATCGCAAGTATTTCTGGGAATGCGGTTTAGAAGTTCATCTACATTTACTGGATAAATGCCGCATTTACGAAAACCAGATTTTAAGTTGTCAGCAACGTTTGGTGCAAGAATTTGTAGCATTTTATTTAGTAATGGTGGAAACTGTTGCTTTTGAATGGTAACGCTGCTGATGCCTTGTGGAGTATCTTTCCAGTCAGAGAGCACTTGCCTCCAAGCAATTTTTAGCGGTCTGAACATGGCCACATCAAGTGGCTGTGTCAAGTGTGTGCTATTGGGAGGTAGACATATTAGGGTAATTTCGTTATCAAGGCAAAGTTGAAGCGCGTCTACAGTTATGTGGGAAGAAAGATTGTCACAAATCAAGACCTTTTTACCTTCCAATTTTTTTAATCGAGGCACCATTTGACTTTTGAGCCAGTCGGTGAAAATTGCAGCATCAAACCATCCGCTGGGGCTAGTATTATACCTGCAACCTTTTGGGCCATTTTCTGACCATGTGATCCACATATGTTGAGCCCGATAAACCACATAGGGCGGAAGGAGCTCTCCAGCAGCATTTCCAGAAAACATAACCGAAACTGAAACTTTTGATGCATTTCTAATAGTTTCTGGATATTTGCAGCCTTTTTTAACTAAAACCTTTTTTTTTTCCGGGGTCGTCCACAAGATTAGTCTCATCAAAGTTCCAAATATTTGTTGGCAGAACGTCTCTCAGTTCTTCACGTAAATTTTCAATAAAAGCCCTCAAAGCAGTTTCGTCTATCGCAGCTCTTGTTCTTTTTACATTTTCTGCACACCTCTCAGAAAGCCTTGGATGTCGCTTTAGAAATGACCTAATCCATTCTTGCCCAGGTAAATTATTTTTGAACAGTTTAACTTGTCTTCCAACTTGGTCGAGATAATTTTTCATGATGTGTCGAAGTTCTCTAACATCTACGGGAAAACCAAATTCTCCCATGGATATTATGCACTTTTCGAATTGATTTTCTTCGTCGGGATTAAACACTGGTTGTTTTCCAATCGGTTTTGAGTGTTTTCCTTTCAATTTATTAAAAATTGTTCTCCTGGGAATTTTGTATTTAGCCTCTGCTTGTCTATGTGAAAGATTTCCAGTTCTGATTTCAGCCAAACATGCTTCAAGTGATTCACTACTGTAATCGCTGTATCTTCTCGCTCCAAGCTTTCTTTTGTGCTTTCTGGCCATCTCTAAAAGAAAAGATTCCATTAAAACGAAATACTTTGAGCCACTAATGCAAAAACTATGCAACGTAAATTTAAAAATATGCGGGGGATACTTTGCGCCAGAAATCACGTGGAGCAAAGTATCCCCATCTTTGCTATATTCTGGCACTTTGAAGAACTATAATTTTTTTTATGTTAACAGCTTATTATCAAAAGCAAATATTGTGGTAGTTTCCCGAATAATACATCAAATTTATAATATAAAAATATTTACCTGTTCTATGTTAATAGATGCACAAGATATAACAAGATTTTTGCAGAGCACATGTGACACCGGTTTGAACAGAAATGTTTACGTACTCGCAGAACACTTTGAAAATTCTTGAACGCTCGAATTCAACACGTAATCAATTGAGGCATATGCAACCATGAACACAGCCACGCATTTGTCTGGTTCACTACAATGTACCACTGTAGAGAAAATTTATAAACTTTTTTTGCAAGTGGCGCAAAGTATCCCCTTATGGCGCAAAGTAACCCCACTTTACGGTAATGTTACCAAATGAGCCTTTTGTTTTCGGTCACGTGACATCAGATTCAAAATTATTAATGGAACACACTGTATATTTTGGCATTTTTATGTTCCTCCCGAAGAAACAATTTCAACAAACTATCATACTTATAGTCTAAAACGATCAATTAAAAAAAAATACAGGTACTTCAATATCCTCTGTCCCACGGCGTCTGCAACGAGCAATTGCAATTGCCAAATTATTCAGGTTTAGGGTCACCCTATGTATTTGGGCAGTCCTATATTTTATGTGATGATTAATACAAGGTAAAATTAAATGAATCATCCCTATTTTATTAAAAATCGTCGTGGGAAAAAGGATATTGAAGTACCTGTATTTCTTGAATTAATCGTTTTAGACCACAAGTGTGATAGTTGAAATTGTTTCATCGGGAGGAACATAAAAATGCTAAAATATACAGGGTGTCCCATTAAAGAATTTGAATCAGATGTCACGTGACCGGAAACAAAAGGCTCATTGGGTAACATAGTATCAAAAAAATCTGCAACAATTTCTTTAATTCAGAACCCCAAAATTACAATTCTCCACTACTTTCGAGTTCCGAGATATTTCCTGTCCAAAACTTCGTGGGACACCCTGTATACTATATTTCTTCTAAAAGTTATTTAGACTTATGATACATTTTTCGAAGACTTCACTCAATGAAGTAGTGGGGCAAACCCCATATCGATAAATTTAATGCAGAGGGAAGAACTGAAAAGTTTGATCTGTAATATGTAGATCTACAGGAAAACTCGTATGGGTTAATATTTTCTTCAAAGTTTCTGTTTTAAATCATCATTTCCAGGAGCATTTTTGTTATCAAACAGATAAATAATATTCATAGCGTCCCGTTCATTTGTTGTGGTTTTGCTTTTCTAGATTAGATAGATATTATGTAATTTAGTTTTCTTCTGCCACTTGAGAAGAATTCCACCCCATGCCTTTTTAGAGTTTCCAGATCTGCTCCTGCCTCCACTAACACAGTAGCCGACTTCCTCCGACAACAATGACAAGTGAATTCTTGAGGCTTCTCGAAATTTGAAAAAGTGTCAATTCTTTGGGCATGATACCAATTACCTGTTTCGTGCAGTTTCCTCTTTGGAAATTGACAAAAAATTATCAGAAAGGATGTCTCGTGGTCTCAAATGCCAACATTTTTTCACAATGTTATAGAATTCACCTGTTACGGTGAATTCTCTTGGTTTTTTAGTTTTGTATTTGGAATGAATATTAAAAATACCATTCCTAGATCTTTATATTCGAAACCTTCAGGTTGTAAAGCTCATTTTTGCGGCAACCTCCCATGACACCAATGACAGGAACGACCTTCAAAAAAAATTATTTAAAATAATTATACTAGGTATGACAAAAGTTATATTGTAACGCGTGTGATAAAATTAGTTTAAAATCACTTTTTATCAGAAAGCACTAATCCTGGACTAACCAGAGCTAATTTTTATATCGCAAAGATGCATTAAAAATAAACTATTAGATTAAAAACGATTGCCTTGTCTTTGGTTTGAACCCACAACCTCTCCTCTATTATGCCTAATTCAAATTCAAAATACAAACAGTATTTATTGGATTAAATAATATAAAATATAAGCACGGTCTACAAACATATAAATATATAAAACAGTAAAAATTATCGCAATACCACAGAGTATGGGGTAATAGAGAGAACTCAGACTTGGAGTGATGGGTCGAAATTCTGCCCGTCTGGAGGATCCAGACGCGGGGCAGACCACCTCGCATTGCCCGAGCTCAGCCCCACGATGTTATGTGGGTATTTACATCTATAGCTGGTTTAGTCGTAGTAGTAGCATGTCAACCTATCTCCTCATATTTATATTGGCCTTGTTGTTAAATTGTGTGTGAGACATCAGACTAATAGTGTCATTTCTGATGAGTTTTTCTTGGATTCCCGGAAAAGCGACGAAAAACCGGGTTTACTACATTACCTTGTATCTTGGATACTTACTGATCCTCTATCATGGAAAAAATCCAATGCCTGGTAAATGAACCCACCGTGTTTCCAACGGATGTTGTGGTGGGCTCTGATTGCTGTCATGTTCCCTGCCAAAGAACTTCCAAATATGAAGTACCTGTAGAACTTTTCTGATAGGTCTTTGACGTATTCTTCAAAAGTTGTGATGTTGGCTAGCTGACGTAATGCGTCTAGCCGAATGTACCTGTCACTGCTGGAGATGATACGGAGTATTTTGCTTTGCATCCTATCCAGTTTCAACATTTGAGTTTTGGGGAGGCTGCAAAACACTGGGCAGGCATAGGCCATCGCTGGTCTGATGACCTGTTTGTACAGTAGGAGCTTACTCTCCATTGCCAGCATGGAATTTCTTACTATCAGCGGATAGGTCCGCTTTACTGCAGCTACAGCTCGCTGAATAGCCAAGCTGACATGTTTCTATTATGCCAAAGCTATACCATCTGAGCCATACGGCCTCTAGTTGAACAAAGGTTTGATAAAAATCATATCAAGGGCATTCTCTTCCACGCAAACTACGAGTCTCAATTCGGGTGAAAGAAAATTAAACATGGTTCACGTTAGCGTTAATTTAAAACTTACTTTGGTTGCTAAATACATATTGTCTGGAGCATTTTGTAAAAACTGCTGAACATTTTCAACTGTGAAGACCTTCGATTTTTTGGCTACGGAAGTGTGAATTGATTATTGGGGTAAACAACACCAGCGCGTCCTTATGTGTTGGAGCTCCGAAGACAGGGCCTGACTGGGATATTTCTAACGGAAAAAAGTGATAGTAGTAATCGCGTGATGGGGACACCCGATGCAGGGCGTGTCGTGAGACTATACATTTGTTGTCAGCCTGCCCAGCTTAGGCGGTATCAGCATTTATTTACAGGCATCAACCGGCGCTACGAGTGTTGTACTAATATCTACAACACTATATTGTAACACAGGATTCCATTTGTTTTATTGCAAAGAAAGCTGTATTGAGTTTATTACAAAAACAAATGAAGAGCTGAAAATTCAGACGTTCGTTCATCAAAGTTCCCAAGAACTTTATTTCTTGCGACATAACCATTTCCTCACTGAAGACTATTTCTTTTGGTATATTATCCTTCCTATTAAAAGATTTCATAGACTCTTACTACTTAGGGTTAAAAATGAGTCTGTTACGGTCACACCACGATACAAATGAATCAATGATTTTGCAAGTAAATTGTCGATGTTAGAACTTGTAACTGTGATCGTGGTATCATCAGCAAACATAGTTAAGTGGCAGCTTTCTATGTATTCAGGAAATTCATTTTAACATTTTGTTCACCCGATGTTACAATATGATATTTGAAAGTCATACAACGGTTTTCCATAATAGCTGATCTCAACAAGGTTGAAATCTTTTCTGGAAAGTGCAGCTGGCTTATGAGTTAAGAAATCCGAAGATACCGCGTCAAAGGCCTTCGATAGATAAAATAGGCTGATAACAGGGGGGTCATTTTCTGCATGAATGTTTCGATAGAATCCATGTTGATTATCACATAGAAGTTTGTTTGCTTCCAAATAATCTACTATCCTGTTAGTTACTACTTTGTCTTTATGAACGTGGCCGGAAAAAAGCGCAAATGAAAAAATCGCAAAGGAAATAAACGTACAGAAAAAAGCGCAATGTTACATAAGCAATATCCACACGTGGAAAAATGCACACATGGATAGAATCGCACAAGGCAAAAACCCCTCATGTATAAATGCGAACATACAAAAAAACGCAAACTCATATTATAAATTTATTTTTAAATAAAACCAAATTTCCAAAGAACAAGAAGGAAAGAACAGTAACTATTAAACAGAAATATAAACTGCTGCAGATTAGCTATTGTTCTTAAATAACATAACTTGTCCTCTATTCCATGATACTTTTCTACCGAATTGGCTACAATTGCGTGAAGTTTTCTTAAGAGAGTTGAAGTGCTGCTATGAACGTAAACGTTAACGTGCAAATTGACATCTACGCATGCGTATTCGTCAGCTATTCACGTTAACGATGAAAATAGGTTTACGGGCATACGTAACCTAACGTTCTTACACGGATACCTCAAAAATCAACGCACGTTAACCGAAGAATATACGAATCACACCGATAAGCTGCGAATGAGCGAATTTTGACTTTAAAGCCATAACATCAAAAAGTGACAAAGCATTATTTACAATTTTACATCAATCATCATTTCTTTAATGTATTTTTGATGATCTTGTTCGATATTTCGCTTCATTTGAAACAATGAACATTTCGATAAGCCAATTCCGGAAGAATTTGATTTGCATTTGGCAAGGGAGGTATATGGTCAAAATCTCTATTAAGATCCGCAAAGAAAGATGAACTCTAATCCAGTTGTTCAGAGAAAACAGCATAAAAGCAAAATAAAGACAAATTAACATGTTAGGGTTGACGGTTGACATACGTTCAACTTCAACTCAATTTCAAAACAACCCGTAAACGTTATATTGCGTACGTTAACGTCTACGTGAAGGTGCACGTACTGTAATCACTTCAATTTCCTCTCACGGATTTAACGTCTCGTCTGTTACGAGACGTCAAATCCATCAGAGGGCTCCTCTATTGCGCATGTGCCGATGGTGGTGTCAACAGTAAAGAAAAAGACGCATTTTCAACTTGCAAGCTAGATTAGCTTGCGAAGGGTTAGGTTTGTGAGTCAAGTGCGAGAGAAAAACTAATTCAGGCATTTTCGACTCGCAAGCTAGGTAGCTCAGGTTAGCTTTGTGTGTCAAGTGCGGACGAAAAACTGATTCACGCATTTTCAACTCGCAAGCTAGGTTAGTTTGTTTAGGTTAGGTTTCCATCGCCACACGCGCAATCTGCATTTGCCCTATAGACCATTCCAGAATGACGTCACTGATATTTGCTGGAGGGCACATAATCTATTTTGTTTTTATTGTTTACTTGTAAACAACTATCAATATTTAGACTTTAATTAGTAATTCGTTCTTAAATGTATCAATATGCCATCGTTTTGTAGTGTTGTTAAGTGTGGGATGCGGGGAGAAAGGGATGAGGTATCTTTTTTCCATTTCCGGCAGTTTTAACGAAGCATGGTGACTATTCAAATGATTTATTTGCACTACGCTGCGATGCTTGGATTATTGCTTTAAAATGGGGCCCCCTCAGTGAATCACAACTTAAAACTTGGCGTGTGTGTTCTCGACATTTTATCAGTTAATTTTTGTACATAAATGGGTTTCAAAAATAATTTTAGGAAAACCCAGTATTCCTACCCAAAATATGGGTTACTCCACAAGTGGTAAACCAGATGAGTCTGCAGCTTCTTGTTCTCGACATTTTATAGAAAGTTAGTTAGAGGATATCAGTTAATTTTGGTATGGATCGCGATATTGTCTATAATATGAATTTTTTCATTGTACCGGCACTTGATATCACCGCTAAGGAATAAATAATATGTACTTCAAGGCATATGTATTTGTTACAATTTTATGAAAATAAAACCAGAAAAAAAACTCTCAAACTAAATGCACAAGGTTAAACACCAACTAAACTATATGTGTGCCCTCCAGCAAATATGGCCGTCCTGTTAAAGTCACGAGTTCTCGAATGGTCCATTATTTGATATTTCTCGTGTGCTTTTTTAACATTGCGCTTTTTTCTGTGCGTTTATTTCCTTTGCGTTTTTCCTAGATTCCTTTATGAAATAGCTTGGACAATGAACAAATCGAAGAAACTTGTCCATAATCATTAATCTCAATTTTATCACCTTTTTTATAGGAAGTTAACACTAAAGCTTCTTTGAACTCAATGGGAAAATATCCTTGCATGTGGGACTGATTAAGAGGATCAATTGAGGTCAATTACATTTTTGATGGTGATTATAGATGAAATGGTTTAGGCTTTCGCGGCCGAAGTTTTCTGTGTCACAATTTTCACTCAGGTTTGAAGGCCGTCGTTTTTTGGAATTTCTTCCTGATGATTATAGATAGTTCGTCCATACCAGTTGATTGTTTATTTTGATTGACCCTGTATAGTACGAATACGATAACTCGAGTTAAAAATCCAGAAGATCACAATGTGTTCATCATGAATGCTATTTATTTTTTTTCTATATAGTACAGTATTCGATTGGATATACTAAATAATATTTGGGTGGGCCAAATAATTTCAATAAGTTATTCTGATGGAGTAGTTGTAGGTAATTAATGTTTTTTATTTCCGTTGAATTTGCGAAGGAATATACGGACTGTAATAGTGACTGCGAATGTTATTTACGCCAAAAGCTTTCATCCAATGTTAGTTGTCTTATCCTGTCACTATAAGAGAACTTTGTATAATTGTATTATTAGTTAACCGCTGTCCTTCGCAATCATGACATCTAAAATCTTCAGTCGAATTTTCGCGCTCTCGTTGACTTTTTTCAGTATCAAGAGCACCGAAGCTATTTTAGTGGAGAATCTTCTGAAAGAAATTGATTCTGGAAGCATTGTGGAGATTTATATTCCCACTATTGGAGCAAAAAATGAACAGTGTCGCAATCACAGTATATATTATTTGCAGGAGTTGAGGAGGTACTCTTTGTGGGCTACTGAAAGTGAGTACTATTCTAAGCAATGGATTTTTATTTAAATTCAAATTAGAAATTAATTTTAATAAGAAAAAAATCTGCGTTGACATTATCATAATAAAGTTTTGTTAAATCACTTTTTTCAACAATATAATAAGTATGTCGTTTTACGAGTGACGAAAGTAACATTTTTTAAAGCGAAAGGAAAGTTTATCGACGAGTGAAACACTATACTTCTTTCACAACCCCGTTTATATCATAATAATATGCTAAAAAATAACGATGAACAAATATTTTATTTGCATAAATATAAACTGTTTAAATAGTTTTTGAAAATATTAATAAGGCAAATTTATTTATGTGACAAACAAACATGGAGGTCCCCACTACATCCGTAAAAAGTTGTGCGTGGGTACTAATTTATTGCTGAAATGCAACATCCCAGGTAGCACATCATATCGGCTGAATCTTGGTACCATATTGGGCCAATATAGATTATTGTAAATGAAAAATCAATATTGGTCTAATATGGGTGAATATTCAAAAAACAATATTATATTAATAATATTGGAGGAATATTGGTTGAACTAGTTTTAAATGTAGATTATCCATGAAATATTGGGTCAATATTGGTTGAATAATTTCTACCAATATTGGTTATATATTGTTTTCCAAATCTAGAATAAATATTGCAATCCAAATATTCCAGTTTTATCGATTATAGGAAAAAAACTATTTTGTATTTCCAAGTTTGATAGCATATTGGTTGAATATCATTTTCACTTTATTTGACAAATTGTAATAACTCATATTGAGTCAATATTGGTTGAATGATATTTACCAATATCGATAAAACAATATTGTCTTCACATCGTGTTCAACATCGAGAATAAATATTGCAATCCCAATATTCCCCTCATATCGATTCTAGGAATAAAAACTATATTGTATCTCCAAGTGTGATTATACATTGGTTGAATATCATTACGCCAATATTCAACAAATCTTATTAATTAATATTGGGCCAATATTGGTTCAATAAAACTGCCTCGCTAACATAGCAGAACCATTAATAAACCTAATCAATAGTTCATTACTAACAGGCGAGGTGCCGGATGATCTGAAAATCTCCACAATTATACCAGTTCCAAAAAAAAGTAATACTAGCAAAGCCTCTGATCTAAGACCAATCAATATGTTAAGCTCAATTGAAAAAGTACTTGAAAAATCAGTTTATAATCATTTAGTGGATTACGTTGAGAGGAATAAACTACTAAGTCAGCATCAGTCAGGGTTCAGAAATAAGCATAGCTGTGAAACAGCGGTCCAATGTGTACTTGATGACTGGAAAATTAACTTGGAAAAAAATGTTACAACAATTGCGGTATTCTTGGATCTTCAAAGAGCATTCGAAACGGTTCACAATGATAGGCTATTACAAAAGTTAGAGGCACTACGAATAAGAGGAACAGTTCTGAAATGGTTAGAGAGCTATTTAAAAAACAGAAGACAAAAATTAAAGATGAATAATGAATATTCAGATAACATAGAATGTAATCAGGGTGTACCGCAGGGGAGTGTTCTGGGGCCACTGTTGTTTCTGATCTATATCAATGATATTCCAGAGGTGACAGGGAACTGTTCAGTGCATCTTTTTGCCGATGATACACTGATATATTTTGCATGTAATGATTACATAAAACTTATAGAAACTATCAACAAAACATTGGAAGCTATATACAGATGGTGTTGTGCCAACTATTTGAGGATCAATGTTGAAAAGACCAAATATATGGTAATAAGTACAAAAAGAAGATATAGAAATATTAGTGAAGAAAAGTTTAACGTAATAATTGGCAAAGACAACATAGAACAGGTAAACATATTTAAGTACTTGGGGGTAAATGTAGATAGGAGATTACATTTCAAAGAGCATGCTAACTGTATTATAAAAACAATATCATTTAAAATACATTATTTAGCCCGATGTGCTCCATACTTAACGAGATGGACAAAATTACTGCTGTATAATACATTAGTCCTACCGCATTTCACTTATTGCTCCACAATCCTGTATATACTGAACCAAAATGAACTAGCACGGATGCAGAAACTTCAAAACAGAGCCATGCGAGTTATTTTAAATTGTGGAAGACTAACACCTATAAATGGTATGTTGAAGCAACTGGAATGGATGCCAATAAAATCTTTTCTTCTTTACCAAACCTTGATTCTAATTTTCAAAATAAGACATAAAATTGCGCCAACCTATTTACAAGAGAAAGTCAAATATAATGAGCAAATCCACGGATACAACACTAAAAATAGAACTGATTTCATCATTCAACAAGTTGGACTAACGCAAACACAAAATTCAATTTTTTTTAAAGGGCTTGACAGTTTCAATAATCTCCCACAAGACATTAAAAGCATAACATATCTAGCTCTCTTTAAAAGGGAATTAAAATCATACCTCTCCAATCAATAAAAAACCCAGTAGCCACTATCTGACCATGTATTTATAATTTTAATTTTAATGTGTATATATGTGACAAGTATGTTTATATGTGACAATTGTACTTATTTAACTTTTAAGTGTATTATTATAGACATTATCCATCAACCCCAAAAAATGTAAATTAGTCTATGACTACAATAAAGGATTTATATATATATATATATATATATATATATATATATATATATATATATATATATATAATATTTATCGATATCGTTAAAACAAAATTGTCTTCATATTGTTTCCTACATCTACATTGAGATGAAATTGGAATATTGGCAGAATATTCAATGAAACCTATTAAAATTATATCATGATCAAACCTGGATAAAAATCCGCTAGGTGGCTCTACATATAGAACGTGTTCTAAAACATACGAAAGAAAATTAAATACTACCCTTAACTTGTTTTCAAGACATCTCACTCAGTGGTTATGGCGATCAAAAGGCAGACTCTGGTGTCACCTTCATCAACTAAAAGACATTTAATAATTTGCCAAGGTATATTTACATCCTCCAATATATCCAAATGATATTTTACCAATATCGATAAATATTTTGAGGCCATTATTGCTTCAAGAATATTTCACCAAAACTATTTTTGAAATATTCAAACAATATTCGACCAATATCGCAAAACGTTCACATTTTACTTCTCGACAATATAACTATTGAATATTGTAATATTGGACCAATATCGCCGAATGTTCACATTTTTTTCTCGCCAATATTGCATTTCAAATATTTCGCCAACAGGTTCACAATATTTTACCAATATTTTACCAATATATGTGTGCTACTTGGGATGTATAGATTCTAGAATTTAACATGATCTTTGGCCCTTTTATAGCTAATTAAATGTGCATATTAGTACGTTATAAAAATACAACAAAATAAAAAAAAATTAAGCTATATACAATTGAAGAAGAACAAAATTCAAATAGGCGCTATGACTAATTGGAGAGTAAGCTGACACTAATGGTGTATTCTTGAAACTTCGGCAAATTAATTAGAAAACAGCATTTCAGTAGATCCTCTGTAAATCCTCAACTTTCAGAAATCCAAAACTGATTATCCAAATCTCATTATTTTATAGGAACGGCGTAAAAACTTGGATTCGCTGTACCAGAATATGAATAAAATAGTTGCTTTTACTCTCATACATTTTTGGGAACAAAACATCAAAAGGTGCATGGCAATTAAATTTGATGATGAAAAATGTGGAGTTTGCGGAAGGAACGATTGTCTATTTGAACATTTGGCACCTGGTTGCGTCGTCACAGTATATATTTTTCTGAAATCGTTCAAGAATGCCCACTTTCTCGGAGCAACTTCAGGCCTCAAAATACGCTAATCTAGTATTTTAGTCCGTTGCTAAGCAACGAACTTTCCCGGACCGTTTTCGGACCTAAACGGTACGGGAATAGTATATTGTGTATCTAATAGTAAAAGCAATACATTTCCGGACGACAATGTAAATTGTTGGCCGAGGCGAGGTACACATACTATTTTTTCTGAAATCGCATTCAGAATTATCAAAAACTAAGGAATTCTACATATTGTTTGCGTGAATTCAATAACTGTCTAAAATGTAAACAAGCCGGCAAAAATTTTCCCGTATCGTTTTCGATACGGGAATAGTAATTTACGTAACAAGTCCGGAAAATACTGTTTTTTGGTCGAGTAAACCAAATTCTAGGACGAGCTTTAGCGAGTCCTGGAAGTCTACGAGTCCAAAAAAACTGTTTTCGGACGTGTTGCGTACACTATTTTTTCGGAAATTATGTAGAATAACAAATCAATGAGACGCATTTAGTCCAAGAGACGAAGAGAGGTCGACTTTCACCCATCTGTTAACCGGATGAAACGATTCCAAATTTGAATATTTCGAACATTTCAGTTCCTATTTGTATTATATATTGAAATTCGAACAGAAGATAGGTACCAACAGAAACATTCTAATTCTTATTTATATTAATATTTGTATTAAAATTCGAGCACTTCCCGGCCTAGTCTGGGAAGTAGGTACGTACTTCCCGGACTAGGCCGGGAAGTGCTACTTTCCCAAAGAAAAAGTGTCCGGGAAGTGAGCACTTCCCGGATGGTTGCCGAAAAAGTACTTTCCCGTACCGTTTAGGTCCGAAAACGGTCCGGGAAAGTTCGTTGCTTAGCAACGGACTAAAATACTAGATTAGCGTATTTTGAGAGGCCTGAAGTTGCTCCGAGAAAGTCGGCATTCTTGAACGATTTCAGAAAAAGTACTTTCCCGTATCGAAAACGATACGGGAAAATTTTTGCCGGCTTGTTTACATTTTAGACAGTTATTGAATTCACGCAAACAATATGTAGAATTCCTTAGTTTTTGATAATGCTGATTGCGATTTCAGAAAAAATAGTATGTGTACCTCGTAGTAAAAGCACATTCCCAGACTTCAATGCTTGTTGGCCTCGGCTTAACGCCTCGGCCCACAATTTACATTGTCGTCCGGGAATGTATTGCTTTTACTACTAGATACACAATATACTATTGTACAACAGCTACTTTTGAAGTAGCCTTTGACGCTTTCAGATGTATTCCGAGAAACGCCAATTTGTGAAATCATTTCCGCTCTAGAATATTGAAAAAAACGCTCGATCTCCATCACTTTTGTTGAGAATAAATCTATTTCTGCTTGATGATAACTAGTGACAAAGAATTCAGAGCTTTTTAAGAGGTATGAAGCGCAACATTTGCAGGAGTTGGGAAGTTACTCTTTGCAGGCTACTGAAAGTGAGAACTATCCTAAGCAATAAACTTTTATTTGCATTCAAGTTCGAAATTAATTTCAATAGAAAAATTCTGCGTTGAGATCATCCTAATGAAGTTTTGTTAAGTCACCTCTTTTCTACAATAGAATAGTAAGTTGGGACAAGTGCGACACAAAATTATACTAATTCATATTAAGTCATTTGAAAAAATACTAAAAATTCGCTTCTTGAAGCTAATATTTTTTTACGGCATATTGGGTGTATCCTTTTTTTGAGGCAAGTGGATGCTTTCAATTGCTTCTTACAGAGATAATTTAACTCAAAATACTTCGAGCTATGAACTCGAACAATATCAACTTCTATCAATGAATGAGAGTCAGTAGTGTTTTATTATTGTTGTTCAGAGTAATTCAATCAACCACAGAATGAACAATGAATTGTGGACGCACTTACCCCAAAAACGCACTTGCCCAAACTTACTACATATCGTTTTACGAGTCACAAAACTAATATTATTTGAAGCGAAAGAAAAGTTTATCGGCGAGTGGAACACTATACTTCTTCTACAACCCCGTTTATATCATAATAATATGATAAAGAAGAACGGTGAACAAATATTTCATTTCAAATTAAAAATAACAGAACTTCTTCCAACATTACTTATTATTTAAATATTGGTTAATTGTTAGATTTCAGCAATTATTCAAAATTATGGAAGTATTACAATCAATATTTTTATGTATTGACGTAGACGATGCCACATCTGTTATGTTGTTAAATGATGTCACTCCAGATGCGCTGTAATCGGATAGAGTTGTATTTTGTATAGATTGAACTAATTGATCAACATATCCCTCCGCAACGTTACTAGATTTCCAGCCTCCATGCATTTTTAGTAAATCACCTCCTGCATGCACTTATAGCGTTGCACTTTCCGTTCTGGAAGTTAATAAAGAATCTTAAATTTATTTTGTCCATATCTAGTGGACGAAGATTCATATCTATTTCAGAAATCTCGTAGAAGAACTCAAAAATGAGGAAGGAACGCGGTACTTTTGTTTTTGTATCACGTATTGTAACCGAACTGCGAATCTTTTACATCATTTGCTATAAAATCTTTCAATTCATGACACATCAGTAAGAATTTGTCGCAATAATACAGTTATTTACTTACCTTAGTCGTTAGGTATTTGGAGTCGGGTGCATTCGTTAAGAAAGCGTGTATCTCATCGGAAGAAAATTTTAGACTTTTGAAACCATCAGATTTTTCTTTAAAAAAAGAGTGTAAAAATGAAATGAATATTTTATTCAGCTCAAATTAGGGAAATCGTACACTTGTTCAATTATACCTTTCCACCCCTCCTACAATATATTTATGGATTTCGCTATTAGTAACCGCTACTGATGTAATCCATTCCTGAACTATTCCTTCTTTAAGAGTGAAAATATAATATATAATTTTGTCGCCTTTCAATATAGGAAGGAACCAAAATCTCAACCGGTTAAATATTCGATAAAAGTGATGGTGATTCAAGTGAATTTAATTATTTTTCCAACCATCTACATTTTTTCAGATTTCGTTCATATTTTTTTCACTTTGTCGAAATTATACGTTTCATTTATTGTAACGCGTGAATTATTTCTCATTTTGTATGCATAATTAGTTAATTGTATTAATACTTTTTCCTTGTTTTTAGTAAATAATTAATTATGAAAGGTGTAAAAAAGTAATATGTATTTTAAATTATTATTTTAATCTTATTTTACGAGAGCACAGGGAAAGTAAAAAAAAGCAATTATATTCTGCGCCTCGTCTTCGAGATCACAATGGTAGTAACTCCACTTTACGTCAAGATGTCGCCACTATTTCAAAGAACAAGAGGTTTTTTCCCCTCATCACGGCATCCCGTGTCATCCTCTACGTTCTATGCTTCATTACTTCGCTTTGGCGTTGAAAGTTGCCACTTTCACTGCGATTATAAATCATTTTTAGTAATTTCAACGATAATTGTAATGGATTCATCCAAGAAAAGACGCAGATCCTCATCTAACACTCCCGAACAGGAAATCGACTCGAAATATGTGAGAAAGAAGTTGAAAGAATTACAAGAAAGCTTGGCGATACTGGAACAAAGGGAACGTCGTCGTAGACGCCATTATAGTCCAAGCTCAGACAGTGATTGTTCGAGGCGCCAATCAAATGGTTCTATTCACTCACAATATTCGAGTGGTATAAGTTCTTTTTCAGAGCACCTGCTGGAAATTATGTGGTTGGATTTGCGAATGGACGAGATCTATATCGCAATAACTCTAAACAATGACAACTGATAGGAGTGTATACTGCCACAATATTACTATAAAATATCACGAGTTGATATGTTATGGATTAGACGAGATCTGATCAAAAGCCTTTACATTAGGATGGACATAATTTTCAATTAGACGAGTTCTGATTGAGAAAATATCCCGAGTTGATAATGGTAGGGTTAGACGAGATCTAAACCCTAGTCAGTGCTTGATGTCACGACAATATGGTTATAGTCCAAAGGCACAGGTTGGTAACACAGGTTCTTAGGTTTTATAGTCGTGCAGACGAGATCTGTACAAATCACTATATTGAAAGCCTATTACCACATTCGTTCGGTAATCATCACGAGTTGATGTTTTCTCATAGAGAAGTGTAAATTGCCGAATGTTTTGTAGTCAATATCTAATGACACGCTCACACGGTAAAATATTGCGAGTCAATATATACATTTATTTTATACTACAAAGCTAATCAGGGAATTTTATAGTGCTTGCAGGAGATGTAGGTTCGAATCTAGACACAAATATATTGATCCTCAAACACTCAGGTGTCATTCTAGTTTTATGACTATACCTTACCATTACTGTATGTTACAGGTAGTCCTTATTCAGACTATGAAGGTCATAAAAGACCTACTCCAGACGTCCCGAGAGACTTGACTCGGACCACCGGCTCCCCGTAATGAAGACGAAAATGTTCCTACTGATGGAGAAGCAAATGCCACTTACGAACAGCCTCAACTAAATGTTGACCTTTTAGAGATCTTAGGAGAAGAGGCTCATTCAGCAAAAATGCTGGGGGATCCCTTACATATTGATCTTGCTTAAAGGTGGGAGCATATATTGAAGAGTGGTTTGAATGCTGAATAGATGTAATATCCGACATCGGCCAATGGTCTCCTTCTAGAAGCTCCCAAAATTGAATCAGGAAGTGAAATCTTCTATAAGTGAATCAGCAATCAGGAGAGATGACCGGTTGGTTCAAATACAAAATCTGTTAGGTGCTGGGCTTAAAGCTTCAGGTTATGTCCTATCAACCATGTTGTCTGAAGAAAGGGAGTGGGGAAAAACCCCTACCAGTCATCATGGCGTTGATTGACACTGCAAGATTATTTGCCGCCATTCACCGTGGTGAATCGGAATCCAGAAAAATTCTGGTATCTGCAGGCATTAACAATGATGGATGGCTTTTCGGGGACAATTTGGAGGAGAGAGTTAAGGTGGCAAAAGCCTTGGAAAAATCTTGTCAGGATTTCAGGCCTAAAGCCCCTAGGACAAAACAACCAAAGGTATATCCAAAGCATTTAAACTCAAAAATCTACCTCGACAGAAAAACACGACAACTTACCGTCAGGGTGGACGAATGCAAACACCTCGGAAATCGAACCATCAATCCAAGCAGAATCGAACCTATCACAAAGTACAACAAGCCGAGAAAGTCAAATCCAGAAAGACATCGCATGTGAATGAGTTAAAAATTCAGCAGCAGTATGCTGGTAGCTTACAGTTTTTCATTGATGGGTGGAAATCATTACCCTGTGATCCAATGGTTCTGGGGAGGCTGACTCTTAATTTCATAAAGAAACCCCAGCAACACATGGCACCTGTAAGTCCGAAATGGCCTCTACAGGAGATGACTGATATACAAATTACAATTGATAAATTGAAAGCCATTGGAGCCATATCTGAATGTCACCCATGTCGGAACCAATTTGTATCCAAAATATTTCTAGTTTCCAAATCTGATGGCCACATCGTCTCATTTTAAATTTGAAATGAATGTGTGGGTTGTCAACATTTCAACTTGGGAGACAACAAGACAGATTTGAGAATGATAACAAAAAATTGTTTTATGGCAACTGTGGATCAGAAAGACGCTTACTTGTTATTACCAATAATGAATAGTCACAAAAAGTTCCTCAGGTTCCAATGGAATAGCAAATTATTTGAATATAATTCCTCACCTCTCGGACTGAACAGTGCCCCGTGGGGTCACAAAACTGATGAAGCCAGTCCTAGCTCACTTTCGTTCCAGTGGCTTTTTATCAGTCCTATATTTGAATTATTTTTTGTTATTCGGTAATAGCCATGAGGCATGCATTAAAAATGTACAAGCAATTTGCGAATTGCTAGAAAAATTAGGGTTCATTGTAAACCGTAATAAATGTAAGCTCGAACCTGCACAAGTATTAAATACTTGGGGTTTGTATATAATTCACAAGAAATGTCTATTATCAAATTGATTAACAGAATTAGCTCAATGCGCACTATCAAAATGAGAGAATTTGCACAATTTTTAGGGGTTTTGGTGTATATTTGCTCAAGCATGAAATATAGTTGGTTGTACACTAAGGAATTTGAAAGATGCAAATATCTTGCTTTGATTAATTCTAACAATAATTACAGTGCTCCCATGACAATCCATGAATCATTGAAAGACGACTTTCCATGGCTGAAAATAAATATAAAAAGATCTGGGAATGCAATTAAAAGAGACAACTTTGAGATGGAAATATTTTCGGATGCTTCCCTCACTGGCTGGGGTGTCTCGTATAGACATCAATCATCTCATGGATACTGGAATATAACTGAGAAAAAACTCCATATCAATTATTTGGAACTTCTTGCCTCTTTCTTTGGACCTCAGTGTTTTGCAAATCACATGTCAAACTGCAGCATCTTATTAAGGATAGACCACACCACTGCCATTTCTTATATAAATAGGATGGGTGGTGTGCAATATCCAAATCTGAACAAACTATCACAAAGGATATGGCAGTGGTGCGAAGATCGTAATATATTAATTTTTGCATCCTATATCAAATCTTCAGAGAATAAAGTCGCAGATTTTGAATCAAGAAAGCTCGAAATAGAGAGAGTGGGAGTTGTCGACATATGCTTACAATGAAATTATTAGAAAATTTCCTACACCATCTATCGACCTATTTGCAACTCGGCATAATACGAAATGCGAAAGGTTTGTTTCATGGTACAGAGACCCAGAAGCTTGTTGTGTTGATGCTTTCACGTTGCATTGAAAAGATTGGTTCTTTTGAGCATTCCCTCCATTTTTTTTTACAAACATTTTTGAGCGATGAAGCTGAGGGAATTTTGGTTGTCCCTTCATGGTGCACACAACCATTGTTCCCGTTGTTCATTTTCAACCAAATGCTAATTTGTTTTTATCACTTGATAGGACTCGTCACCCACTTACCCTGGTGGCAGGGTGTACTTGAAGAGAGGAGTTCCAGAAGCCTCCTTAGACATCATGTTATCCTCGATTAGAGAGTCTACGTCCAGACAGTACAATACTGAATTAAAACATGGTGGAAATTTTGTAAAGACTCTGAAACTGATATTTTTGAAGGCTCGGTAACAACACTATTAGCCTTTTTAACCTAGTGCTTTGAAATAGGTTCATCTTATGGTTCTTTGAACTCATTCAGATCAGCATTAAGCCTAATTTTGCCACCGGATATAACTCAAAATTATACAAACGCTTCTTCAAGGGCGTTTCCAGGAAAAGGCCAGCTCGGCCAAAATATTACGTAACTTGGGTTCCTTCCATCGTTTTAGACTACCTTTTGGTACACTATTTCCGAATGAGTGTTTGAGTTTAAAGATATTAACTTATAAGTAAGCGATACTCTTAGCTATTGTTACAGATCGCCATATGCAGACTCTGTCTATAATAGATATTCGAAATATAACTGTAACTGAAAATAGTATTGAAATAAAATTTCCAGAAAAAACAAAGACTTCCGGATACAATAGATATCAACTATTATATTACAATTGTAATTTTTCAGAGACAGTCCAAAAATATGTGCAACAACAACATTACAGTGTTATCTAAACAAGACAAAATCATTACGAATTGTGAATAATTTCGCTCTATTTATCTGTTACAAGAAACCGCACAGAGAAGCATCTGTACAGTCAATTTCAGATAGATTAAGAATACCTTAGCTAATAGCGGATTAGATACCAGCGTTTTTTCGGCTTATAACACCAGACATGCTTCGACGTCTGCTACAGCTAGAAAAGGGGTTTCATTGGACATTATTAGAAACACAGCTGGTTGGTCCGAAAGGTCAAGAACCTTCGCTAATTTTTACAACAGGCCCATAGCAAATAATATCTACAATAGTTCAGTATTGTAAATATTCTTTGCCCATAGCACATGATCCGCTATCATTCGCAAGAACGGTTTCAACAAGAGACTGATTTCATCTCTGTTGTGTAGGTACTAGGTGGACTAGTGTAATGATTTATTACATATAACAGAACTGTTCCTTTTATTTGTTTGTTTTAATCACTACTTCTGTATTTTGCGGGAAGTGTTCAGTTCAGTAGGTATGTTTGATCAACAATATCATTTAATGAATATTGTTCATAGCAGAATAGAAATGGTTTATAATATTCGTTGCAACTTCTTTAAACATCTACCATTGTGATCTCGAAGACGAGGCGCATAATATAATTCAAAAATCAAACGAACTTACCTGAAGTGAAGTTCGATTTTAATTATATGTAGTGCCTCGTCGAAGAGATCACTCTCCCATCCCAACCCATGGTAAATACTACAATACTACCATTACTACCCCATAAGTTAATTGCAACTCACAGCTCTAAAATTAGTAATGAAGCATAGAACGTAGAGGATGACACGGGATGCCGTGATGAGGGGAAAAAACCTCTTGTTCTTTGAAATAGTGGCGACATCTTGACGTAAAGTGGTAGTATTGGTAGTAATTGTGATCTCTTCGACGAGGCGCTACATATAATTAAAATCGAACTTCACTTCAGGTAAGTTCGTTTGATTTTTGAATTATATCTGCTTCTGATTTACCAAAGCATAGAGCCCACTATTATTTTCAACACCGGTTTGTATTTTTCTCTATTCTCTAGTACTATAAAGTTATGACTTAAATAGAATGTTTTCTGCTTCATCTATCATCTGAACATAGTTCTACTAGAGCAGAGGGAGAAAGGTAAAATTAAAAAAAAATTATTTACCCGAAAATTTTCCTGTAATAATTCAATCGCTTGGGAGATTAGAAGTGAAAGTTTACCAAGCTCTCAAATCAAGCACTACTCAGTGTCAATATATTATATTATAAATATGTTTTCTTCGATCTCTAGAGATTCCAGTGTGTACGAATGTTATTTCTCGTACAGAAAGAACGCCGGATCAACTCTTTTGTGATGACAAAGTACCATTTTCTCGACCGTAACCGCTTTGGTAGTGTACACAAACAATGATACCGAAAGACAACATTATAATGAGCTTCATTATACCGGGTGACACATGGTATCGTACCCCGTAACTTCTTAATTCGAGAATGTATTTTTCTGAAGTTTGGTACCGTTATATAAGCAGCCAATTTGGAGTTGATCACATTACAATCCAATACGGTGTTTCTAGAAATGCTATCAACTTTTTTTCAGATGGATCACCCTGTATATTTCTAAATATTCAAGTTCTATAGGTCAAAACAAGTTCAATCATTATGTCATATGTCATTTTATGAGATTTCCTTGCAGTTCGAATGTGTTTTCAACAAGTAAATTACGGAGTTTTAATTCCCTGATGTATGAAAAACTGCGGATGCTTAATATAACTAAAAGAACACATAACAATTTACAGGAAACTTTGAGGAATGTAGAAAAAATTAATAATCATTTGGTGAATTAATCGACAAGCACTCTACAACTTGATAATACAGTTCCATTTTAACAACATTAATGAATCGGTTTATAATATACTTGAGTTCTCACTTGCCACTGATGAAGAAGTTCCACAAATAACATAGTACATGAAAGCCAAGGCTTATGGATGCGATGAATTGAACATTCAACTGATTTTCCTCTGTTGTCCATTCTTTATATAATATAAAACACATTTATAATTAATGAGTGTATTGCAAAGAATTATTTTCCCCGTGCAAGGAAACAGACCTTTGCATCACAGTTACCCAAAATTACGTACACTAGTGAATTGGGACACTTAAGGTGTTATAAGTATCCTGCCAGCTTTGTACAAAGATGTGGAAAAAATAATTGCGAACCAACTGAAACTACACATTGATAGGCACAGAATTGTAGCATCCATTCAGCCTGGGTTTGGATTCGGCTATAGCTGTGCATCAGCTATAGCAAACATCACTGACGTATTTCATATGCGCTGGACAAAAATGAGTTGAGTGTTATGGTATCAATTCTACTACTGTAGAGCATTCGATTTATTATATCATCAAATTCTAATTGCAATCCTACATTTTGTTGGGCTGAGTAATTCAGCCTGCAATTTTCTAAAATCATACTTGGTGAACAGCTAAATATAGGAATGGCAAACTTAAAGAGTACCTCAAGGAGGCTTACTGGGACCTCTTCTATATAATCATCTATCCACATGTTTGCAGATGATTCCTAAATTTACTGCTCTTTAACTGGACGAATTGCAAGGAGCTAATGATAAAATCAATGAAAACCTCAAAACCATGTTATCCCTATCAAACAAGCATCTACTCAAAATAAATGCAAACAAGTCCAGTCATTGCTCTTTTATTTGGTAACGATTCCCAAAAACTGGCACACTTGCAAATCAAAATAGGGACTGATACGCCAAAGTTCCGTGAATGCTCTAAAAGTTTCGGATTGTTTGTAGACACCAAACTCACTTAAAAAACATTTACCAGAGTGAAAAGTTACGTATAGCATATTCTTCTTTGAAAAAAGTATATCAGCAAATACTATTACTCAGAGTAGGAGTAAAAACATGTTTACTGAAATAACATTTGACATAACGTTCGAACTTTTTTTTTACCTCTATAACTTGAATATGTGAAAATATACAGGGTGTTCCATTTGAAAAAACAAAGTTGAGAGTATTTCGAGACTATCCGGAAGTCCACCATATTGGATTGTTATATGATCAAATCTGAATTGGTTGCTTATATAACAGTACCAACTTTCCGACAAATCCGTTCACGAATGCGAAGTTACAGCGAATGGGTCACACTGCTTGACAACATGATGATAATTTGATATTGCACTAAAAGACACTATTCGAGAATCATTTGGTAGTCCAGTTTATACGGTTAATAACGGTATTTGGCACGTGCAAAATCATATCCATCGACATTAGGATTGATGGAGCAATAAAACCATAAATCCTGATTAATAATTTCATTACAGTGTTTGACGCAACATCAAAATTCCCCACTGGGTTTCTATATGGATCAAGTTACGACTTTGGTAACTTTGATGAATGTTTGAGGATCAAAGTGCCGTACGGAGGAACTAAATTTTCTGGTAAATATTGTATGGCGAAATTTACCCTGAGTGCTACAGATGTAGATGGTACAACTTCCAAGAATCAAGGAGGTAACTTCAAATATGACGAAGATGATTATGAATCCTATTCGAATATTACGGTTTGGAAAAAAATAAATGTGAGTACTTTGAAAAATGAATGAAATTGATTCAAACATAATGTTATGTAAGAAGATAATATAATTCAAAGCTGTGCATGTAGACGATTTAGAATGAACATTTTCGAAGTAGATTTTGCTAGTAAATGTGCCATTAAATATTTAGAGTGAGTACAAGATAAGTTTGTTCACCACGGGTATATCTGAAATGGTAATAGGTATACATAGTTGATATAGTCGGCAACATATGGGAATTTTTTTATTAATCAACTCAGAACGAACTGGACTTTGGTATTGTAGGCCAAGCTGTAGATAAAAATAAGAGGCTCTTTTCACACAAAATAAAAGACGCAAACGGCCTATACTACTTTTTATATGATAGTTCGTTAATAAAAACCCCGGTTTTCGCGCCAGCAAAATCGCTTTGTGGATTTTTTTCAAACAAGAAATAGTGAAAAAAATTACAACTTTTTTGTTTCTTTGCGAATATCTCAAAAAGTATTGGAGGAATCGTTTTACAGTCAATAGCACTTATGTAAAGAATTATAAAACCTACAAAATGGTTTTTTATACGACCGGATCGGTGACTTTTTCACTGAGAAAAATCCGGGAAATCCTCGAAAAAGAGACCATTTTTCAAAAATTCGTAATTTTTATAAATCTGAAGCTGGACAAACGATATTGCAGAAACTGATAGATAATAACATGTAGTTCAGCTGTGCGCATTTTCAACACACTTCTCACCTCTAAGGTGAAAATCCAAAATATACAAATTTTAGATAATGATCTCTACTTCCATATGCCGTTCACAGAATTTGAATAAGATGATTTCCCTTAAATCGGCGCATTTAGAAATATTTGCCCTAAAATTGTTTATAACGCGATTGTGCAAAAACTACACATCGGACAGAAAACATCTTGCGCACAGTTGAACCACATATTATTATCTATCCGTTTCCGCAATATTGTTTATCCAGCTTCAGATTTATAAAAATTATAAATTTCTGAAAAATGGTCTTTTTTTCGAGATTTTCCCGGATTTTGTCAGTGGAAAATGAACCGATCCGGTCGTATGAAAATCCATTTTGTAGCTTTTATGAGACTCTACAAAAGTTCCATTGACTTTAAAACGATTCCTTGAATAGTCTTTGAGATATTTCTAAAAAACCAAAAAAGTTGTAATTTTTTTCAATATTTCTTGTTTAAAAAATTCCACAAAGCGATTTTGCTGGGCGAAAACTGGGGTTTTCATTAACGAACTAACTTATAAAAATGAGTATAGGCCATTTGCGTCTTTTATTTTGTGTGGGAAAAAACCTCTATAGCTTGGTCTATTGGTTTTTGCTACGAATCAGACCAAGAATATCATGAAGACTGTTATTCTTTCGAAAAAAAATGTAGAAGTGGCAGTTTTGATGCGTCCGTATGTATCTCATAATTGTCTTCGTAATACTTTCTTTCAGAAGTTTTGAATAATTAAATGGGGATTATTTGAAAGTGGTTGACAATGTTTCACTTTGAGTAAGGTTATTCTGGACTTTCATTGTCTAAAAAAGAACAAAGAAAAGTTCAATTCTCTGCAATTTTTAATGAATTAATTAATTAAAAATTGCAGAGAATTGAACTTTTCTTTGTTCTTTTTTAGACAATGAAAGTCCAGAATAACCTTACTCTAAATGGGGATTAGTTTCGTACTTGCGATATTGGGTTGGGGTATAATCAATATAGGAAAGTTTGAAAGTCCAAGGATGAGGTGTGAAGATATTGGGGTGCGTTTGGGAAAACTAAGTTGGTTGATTCTTCAGTAAAAGGGTGGATCTGTTCTTGGTTTTGAGGGCATACCGGGTGACACAGCAGACATGTAGCAGCCTGTAGTTTTTTTATTTGAAGACATGAAGATTTGAAATTTTCAGAAGTTACGTAATCAATGATAGCGCTTTATTTGAATCTAACGACAACTTTTTTCAACTACCTGTTTGATCGGCATTAACTCCAACTTCCATTTTTTGAATGACACCCTGTATATTTATCCAGCCTATCATATTTGTCTTGAAATTCTCTATTCAACCGTGTATCACAAAGTGGCATTCGTTTCTCAATTCGCAGATGAATTGCATTTTATTAAAAAAACATCAAGTTTGCTGTTATCCGAATTCGATAATCTTTCGATGCTTGGTAGGCTTGGAAATCCAAAGAGTATCAGTTAAACGATATAATTTCAGTTGTTTTCATACCTGATAACTTTCTACAGATTGTCAATAATTTCTTTAATAAAAAGAAAAAACATCTGAAAATAACTGACGATCTTGCGAAAACTGAGATAGGAACATGTTTTTTTCAATTTGGCTACTTGTGAAGGAACTATCTGTCTTTCTCTTTGACCATGTAGCCATATCATGATCTTTCCATTTGGAAACATAAAATTAAAATTGTTCCCCTGATCCACCAATTCACAAGTCTATTAGTCTAGATATTTGTAATAATATTTTGCCTAGTAGGCGGTGTACACAGAATGTTTTGTGTTTGACAGGTAAACATCATTTGATTGTACTGATTATCTCCGTCAGTTTTATGCTAATTAAAATTGCATCGTTTAATTAGATACTAAATATGTATTCAAAGAATGAAAAGGTCGATATGTTGTTGATATTCGGAGAGTGCAAGAGAAATTGTAGACAGGCTGAATAATTGTATGTCGAAATATTTCCGGAAAGACGCCATCCGCCAAATAATTATTTCGCTAGAGTAGAAGAGCAGTTCAGAAGAGAACCGGAAAATCAAAACAATCTCCAATACATTGTCGACGAGGAAATGGAAATGGAATGGTCATAGTACATGCAGATCCGACGATATCACTGAGACAAATTGAGAACGAAATCGGCGTGAATCGAGAGACCGCTAGAAGAGTTTTGAAAAGATCTGCTCTGAACTGCTCTCTTACTCTAGCGAAATAATTATCGACATACAATTGTTCAGCCTGTCTACAATTTCTCTTGCACTCTCCGAATATCAACAACATATCGACCTTTTCGTTCTTTGAATACATATTTAGTATCTAATTAAACGATGCAATTTCGATGAGCATAAAACTGACGGAGATAATCATTGCAATCAAATGATGTTTACCTGTCAAACACAAAACATTTTGTGTACACCGCCTACTAGGCAAAATATTATTGCAAATATCTAGACTAATTGACTTGTGAATTGGTGGATCAGGGGAACAATTTTAATTTTATGTTTTCAAATGGAAAGATCATAATATGGCTACATGGCCAAAGAGAAAGACAGATAGTTTCTTCACAAGTAGCCAAATTGAAAAAAATATGTTCCTATCTCAGTTTTCGCAATATCGTGAGTTATTTTCAGATGTTTTTTCTTTTTATTAAAGAAATTATTGACAATCTGTAGGAAGTGATCAGGTATGGAAAAAACTAAAGTTATATCGTTTAACTGATACTCTTTGGATTTCAAAGCCTACCAAGCATCGAAAGATTATCGAATTCGGGTAACAGCCAACTTGATGTTTTTCAATAAAATGCAATTCGTCTGCGAAATGATAAACGAATGCCACTTTGTGATACCTGGTTGAATAGAGAATTTCAAGACAAATAAGATAGGCTAGAGAAATGTACAGGGTGTCATTCAAAAAAAAGAAGTTGGAGTTACTGCCGATCAAACAGGTAGTTGAAAAAAGTTGTCATTAGATTCAAATGAAGCGCTATCATTGATTACGTAACTTCTGCAAATTTCAAATTTTCATCTATTCAAATAAAAAAACTACAGGCCGCTACATGTCTGCTGTGTCACCCGGTATATTAAAGCGATCTGAGACTATGTTATGTCTGGTAGGATCAAGAGGATTGGAGGAAGTGGCCGTTGCTTATGGTAGTCTAAGATATTTTTTTTTCTTGTATGGAATTGCTTTTCCTGTTTCATAGTATATACTGGCAACCTGGCTGGTACTGAAAGCTCCTGATGCGATCCTCAGTGCTATGTTGTGAATTATATCAAGAATTCTCAGATGCGTTTTGTTGCGGGGGAGTACACTATCGAGCCGTAATTTAACTTCGATTTGATAAAAAAACCTGAATATTAACATAAGACTGTTGTAGCAAGCACCCCATTTTCAATTTGCTATGGTTCTCATAAGATTCAAATCATGTTGATAGGAATTCTTCAAGATATCGATGTGAAGATTTTTTCGTTATAAATTTTTGATTTAACTTATAATTCAACGTCAATCATTTTTTACATATGAAAATCTCTGTATCGGTATTCATGGACCAATAAAGCTAAATCACTATATAAATACAGGACTTATTAAAAAAAAAGATTGCGATGACATAATTTCCTTTTTGAAAATCGATGGAATTTTTCGAAAATTCCTCATTTTCGCGATATATTTCCCATTTACAACAATCATTACAAATATTCAGCTAATATAATAAAGTTCGTTTACTGTTTCTTGCTTTCCCTGTCAGTACATCTTGAAAGATGGTACTGATGTTATCATTTTAAGACTCTGAATTGTCCTCTAGCAATGAGCCCAAATACCTGCAACGAGAAACCATTACACTCATTTTATTAGTCAACTTCTAACAGTTGATATCACTCATATTTGAAGAATATTCATGAAATTTTACGTAAACTTTACTTTATTTCAACACATTGTACATTTCATTGCTTCCGAAGAAATGAAAATTCCATCAATTCAGTTCAGTTCTCTAATGAGGAGGTTTTTTCAGGATTACCTTAATGATGACTCCAAGAGCCCCAGGAATGAATTTCATTTCGCTTTCTGCTTGCCATCTAGCTGTACAGGTCGAGACTTGGAAGAAACACTGAAATATCGTGTTGGTGAACTGAATAACATACTAAATGTAACGTTTGAAGTGGAGGTAGATCAGAGAAGTTGTCAGGTTCAGGAAACAGTATCACTGGATAGAAGTGATATTGCTTTTATGTGAGTACGTAGATGAAATTATATAATCTTTGATCAGCAGATATTTGATGGAAGGTAAAATATTTTCATTTGAAATTTCTCTGAAGCGTGAGAATGTTTTACCATGTGTGATCAAAATCCATAATTCATTTTAAACCAGAATGTCACCTCTCGTTCGTTGAAGTATACAGGGTGGCCACTTTTTTAATGGGATTGTATGGGTATCTTCCCAACCATACTAGTGAGAAGGTCGGTTAGATGGAGAAAAAGTTGCACATCTGGATGCATAATCTATCGGTGGAAACAAATCAAAAATATCAGAACCGGTTCTTGAGATATGATGAAAAAAGTAAATTCGATCATTTCTGTTTTTTGGTTATACTTCATTTATTTTCAGAAATATCAAAAAATATTTCTGAAATTTTTTATTCGATGGGAAATTCTCTTTGATTTGACGTCTTCAGATTTCGTATCCAACCTTTCGTATTCTCAGGACCACCCTCAACTATTTTTTTAAATACGGACCTGGATATTTTATGACACTGTTCGACTTAACTTTTCATTCTGAATGCAGAGATTTATCATACAATGCCATTTGAAGACGTGTTTTCGGTAATATGGACCGAAATCAAAATTTTAATAAATTACAGTTAGTTTCCGTCATCTTCAGTTGAATCAACATTCAAGTAATAAGATCCTCATCCAGTTTTATTGGTTTGGATGTTGTGAATTTATATTCAGTGTCCATTTCTAGCATAAAGTGAATAATTAGGAAAAAATAAATGAGGATCAATAGTAATTATTCAGTTATTCGAATATTTCAATCAAAGAATGCAATATTTGTCATTTGAAAAGCGAGTTCCCAATCGTCCGTGCGCGATATGGACAATCCACTCGAGTTGTACAGTATACAACAACAGTAAAAAACAGTTGAATTCAATAACTGGTACCTATCTGAGATTTTTTATGCATGCGAGAGAAAAAAAAATTGATAAGATAAATAAGAATCTGATCAACAATAATTCGAATAACTGAATAATAATTATTGATTCTCATTTATTTTTTCCTAATTATTCATTTTATGCTAGAAGTATTGTATACTTTATAGAAATGAACACTGAATATGAATTTTCTTTAGATCCAAACTAATAAAACGTGGATAAGGATCTTATTACTTCAATGTTAATTCAACTGAAGATGACGGAAACTAACTATAAATTAATAAAATTTTGATTACGGTCCATATTACCCAAAACCCGTCTTTAAATGGCATTGTATGATACACCTCTGGATTCAGAATGAGATGTTAATTCGAACAGTGTCATAAAATATCCAGGTCCGTATCTAAAAAAAATAGATGAGGTTGGTCCTGAGACTACGAAACGTTGGATACAAAATCTGAGGACGTCAAATCAAAAAGAATTTACTTTCAAATGAAAAATTTCGGAATTTTTTTATATTTCTGAAACTAAATGAAGTATAATTAAAAAACAGAAATGATCGAATTTACTTCTTTCGTCATATCTCAAGAACCGACCCTGATATTTTCGATTAGTTTCCACCGATAGATTATGCATCCAGATGTGCAACTTTTTCTCCATTTGACCGACCTTCTTACTAGTATGGTTTGGAAGATACCCATAAAATCTCATTAAAACTGACCACCCTGTATAAAAGAAACATGTTGAGAATAACAGCAGATTTCGAAAACGGTATAATATACGGGGTGTTCTTTTGAGAAAAAAATAAGATAGCACTCAACCACCACTTTCATCTATAACTTTTCTATAATTAAGAAGGTTTTCATGCCTCTAAAATTTTGTTTCTATATACCAGGTGATTCAAAAATCAGTATGGGGGACACTAAACGGGTACTATATAATAATATTATGTGAGTGTTGCTGCTGAAATTGAAACACTGTGTATGACAAGGTCGAAGTTATACATTTTTTGGAATTTTTCAGATGTATAATAATGATTGCCATAGTCAATGTGATATTGGCATCATCGTACGATTTCATAACAAGACGTGACGACTCCTCTCAATACAAAATGTCCGGTGAGTATGAAATATTTTATTTCAGTCATATATAATTTATTTATAATATTGAAACAACTCCAAAAGTATGTTGTTAAGTGCCATGAAATGGTATCTTTCATTCTCAGATCCACACGAGAAGAAAAATCTGGTAGATTTACAATACGCCGTGACCTTCAATGGCGAAAAGAAAAAGAAGCCATCAATTGGTATTGTGGGAGGGTGAACAAACTTTCAGTCTACCTACACCAAAAATAATCTTAATTGAAAATACTGTGTAGTCCGAAGACTAACAACAGGCAGATACCATGCAGTCGGAAGACTTACATCAATAGATAGGACATGTTTCGAAGGATTAATCCTTCATCTTCAGCAAAATAGGGGTTGATTACAAGTCGATCTAAAGAAAAGTAAAAATGGTTACAATAGAGTTGAGAAATACATTAAATTATGTGACCTACCATATGGTGGAAAAATAAAATATGGTAGCATAATTTAATGTAATTCTCAACTCTATTGTAACCCTTTTTACTTTTCTTTAGGTCGACTTGTAATCAACCTCTATTTTGCTGAAGATGAAGGATTAATCCTTCGAAACAAGTTCTATCTATTGATGTAAGTCTTCCGACTGCATGGTATCTGCCTGTTGTTAGTCTTTGGACTACACAGCATCTTCAATAAAGATTATTTTTGGTGGAGTTATACTGAAAGTTTGTTCACCCTCCCAGTTTTATCTCACTTCCACTGTATGTGATGGATCGTCTCCGATGGTTAATTGGTATTGTTCTTAAATTCTAATGTATTGCAAGCTTTGAAAAAAACGCATTCTAAAGCTCACTCGTTCGTTGAAGGAAAAGTTCCTAAAAAATGTTCGTTAAATCTCTTAGCTAACAATATGAGGTTGGGAAGAATGAACTCGTGTGGTTATGTAAATTTACTTAAAAGGATATTGTAACGATCTTGGAGCTGGACCTGTCGCTCGTACTCGTAAACAAGACTGCATTCCTGAGAGTATTAGATCATCCTGACATAACAATCGTCCACACTAAATCAGTGCTCCATTTTAATGTGAATGAAAGCAGTTCCAGAACTATCTAGATAAGAACCATTCATATATAAAAATATCACGCCGCGCAGATAGTTATAGTTAAAGCATTGTTTATATAGAAGTAAGATAGTTAGCCAACCTTATGGGATTTATATTGGATTCAAATGGATGCGACATGTAAATGGCGAGAGTGATCTCGCATCCAAGTCATGTCGTAACTTCAGTGATCTGGCCTCCAAGTCATGTCGTAACTTGATTAAAACAATGGAAAAGCATTAAAATCAGGGTTTTTTGAAGAAACCTGCATTAAAATGACGTCGTTATAGTAAGATGAAGGTAGAGTTCGTTAATTGACGGACTGGTTCAAAATCAAAGTATCTAGTGGATTACATGGATTAGAAAAATTGTGATATGATTCAACCAGTGCTTATAGTTTATGTGTAAAATAAATTAGTATAGAAACCGTTGAGAATATATATTTATTACAATAATACGAAGTACGAATAGCTTTGATTAGCACATAAAAGCGACCAGTAAAATTACAATTTTTATCTGGAGTAGCATAGTCAGTCACTTACTTTCATTTTCAAAAAGAAAACTTCATGATTTTCGACAAATATACAGTACAGTAGTACACAAATATTACTACTGAAACCATTCACGCCCAATGGAACTATAACTGAAAATTGTGATTTAATGATGGAACATCGTGAGCACCATTTCGAACTTGCTATTGAGGCTCTATTTGATCACATAGTGCTGTTTGAATATAACGCAGAATTAATAGTTGTAATAATAATTAGATTGTAATAGTTGCGAGGTAGTATCATCATATTGGTATTCATGAGGATTATTCTTGTTTCCTGTATTAGTTCAATTCCATTAGCTCCAAATGATTATAAATTATTGCTATCTTTTGCAAGACCCAATTGATGTGATTTGTCCCTGAATAAACTTTCATCATTCACAGATTCAGTTATGTTTTTGGTTATCATTTCGCAGAAACAGTTGGGTGGATCTTATTTGACAGATGTGAGATATTTCTCATCTATTCAACGAAAACGATACGATTAATGCTTGCTGAGCTCGTTTTTTTCTTTTCCAGGTCAACTGCACAACTCGATACTGTGCTTCTCGTTCCAGAGGAATTTCAAGAAGTTAACAACCGTAGGCAACAATGTTGATGGCTTGAGTTGTATAGCAGGAATGAAAGTTTACTCCATGATATTGATAATATTATTACATAGAAATATGTTCGATTTTGGTTCAGCAGTGATGAACATCGAAAAAATAGAAGAAGTGAGTAGGCAGTGATTGATTGGCGTCTGTGTCCAAATAATGGTCATGCATCAATACTGGTCATCAGTTTATTGTGAACTAACTGAGAATTTGCTATGATATTAGAAAAGAAAACTGTAGGTCACAATGAGCTTATGACAAGAGGCATAAGATGTCCGGAGGACTGCTCACTGCTAAAATCCTATACAATAGGAAAGTTGGGTCGAAAATCCATCAGAAAACAACTACTTTCCTGGCTAATGCCACGACGAACATTGAATTACATCTGATGAAATTTCCGTGCAGAGTTCCTACAAGGTTCTCTCTGCAATTGCTTGGTTGCATGGGAATGTTCATCGAAACATTCGGACCACCTATATATCGATTTCGGAGTGTTGCTCCTCATCAGTATAGGGTAGGTCTAGCAGTCAATAACTAATGACTGCAACGAATGAATCGACGACCAAACCCATTTACAGACCGAAACTGAGATCGCGCCCGCACAGTGGATTAATTCCAAACTGCGAGCGCCATCCCAGTGCCGGAAGCCCAACCAAAGCAATACCCATTTCATCAGATGTAATTCAATGTTCGTCGTGGCATTAGCCAGGAAAGTAGTTGTTTTCTGATGGATTTTCGACCCAACTTTCCTATTGTATAGGATTTTAGCAGTGAGCAGTCCTCCGGACATCTTATGCCTCTTATGATATTAGATATGAATAAGAAAAGTACTAAGTTCTGGTTCAAATATTATTCCTTCATATATTCGCAATTACAATATTTGATATCTATATGGGGATCCGCGAATAAATCTGTATTGAAACCTTTGAAAAAACTCCAAAATAAATCAATAAAATGTATTCACAAACTTCCCCATCTTGAACCAACAAAAAATTTGTACAAGCCAAAAAAATATTGAACTTGGAATCTCTTTACAAATTATCAGTATGTTTGTTTATTCATTTAAGCCGATTTAAAAAAAATATACTGGTTTGCATTTTACAGAAAATAAAGTCATTCATAAACACCTAACAAGAAATTTCAATGAACTATATCCCAGTAAGGCAACATCTGAAATTGGAAAGAGGTGCATTTTGCATGATGGTATCATAATTTATAATCAATTACCTAACCGTTTGAAAAATATAAAACATCTATTGAAGTTCAAATTACAACTGAAAGAGTATTTCTTAGTTTCCTAATTTTTTAGAATTTTATCAGATTTGACAATTTAATTTAATTTAATTTGTATTCATTTATCCTATATACGTATTATATATAGCCAATTAATCGTTGACTTCCCTGTAAAAACATTTAATGTTTCTTGGGTGAATAAATGAATAATGAATAAATTATATTCTGTACTTTGTTTACATGCAATTAATGGATAATGTTTTTCGTAACCTAGAAGTAGAATAAATCGTGAAATACATGTGAAACATTAGTACAAAAAAATATAGAAATTACAGTACACTAAATATTCAACACTTCCCAGTACTCTACGTACTCGAATGCTCACTCACCCTTACACCACCTCCGCGCATTGAGGCGGTTCCTCATCCTGTTGACTGGCGATCAGAAAAACAAAATCTGATCGTTTGATATAGAGTGCTCAGCCTTTCCGCGCCTGAAGCTCCCTTATATCTGAAATGAGTTGAATTTTCAAAAAGCAATGACTTTACTTTATGCGCATGGTGCCCCCCTAAAAGTGGCTGAAGACCTGAAAGAACACTTGGTTGAGGGCTAACTGTTGTATGATTGAATTTTCTGAATTTACTTTCTGATCATTTCTTCTTGGTATCTGAAATATAGAAGGTGTGAAGCCTGTTGAAGTTGTCGTTTCGCCGTAGGATCTGCTTTTGTGGAACTTCTTCTTGGAATTGGATAATGTTGAGATACTAAATCAGAATTTGTGAAAATAAAAACTGAAATGAATAGCAGCCCTCTGTGTCTTGGTAACATGTCTGTGTCAAGAATAATTTTCATTTTCATTTTCATTGTAATTTTTTGTTATAAATCTCTGCCATGAATGATAATCTTTTTATTCAGAGTGGTGGCTGACTAGTTATTCATATAATAAGCAATAGGAATGGCAAACACTGAAAGCATTCAATTTTCAGTACTATTCCAGATTTGAGCTGACATTCATTCTGAATGGACCGATCTTGGTTGACTCATTCTTCACAATATCTGGATTTCTGGCAACTTACTTGGCTTTACACTACTACTATAAAATGAAGGACAAGATAAATATATTGCATCTCTATATCCATAGGTACATGAGGTAAGAAAACATTAAAGATTCAAAATTCTTTTCTCTATTGATGAATCGATTTCAGAATGGCTCCCACATACGCCGTGATTTTAGCATTTTATTGCACTTTATTCGTGAAACTGGGGAATGGGCCCCTATGGCAAGAAAGAATTGGCTTGGAGCAACTGAAATGTCGAGAAGTTTGGTGGGCCAACATTTTGTTCATAAATAATTATTTCGACACCAAAAATTACGTGAGTATTTCCTTCATATGTGTGTTCATAGAATATTCAGGTATACATAATTGTCAGGCGAGTAACCCTACTAAGTACTACGTACTAAGTACAGTGGAATGTAGACACATTCATATACAGAATGTCCTTTATATTTAATGAATGAAGATCTTTCAAGAATATCATAATTTGTGGTGATATCAATATAGACAACCTCAACTTGAAACAAATTTCACAGAGGGAAAAGGATAAAAAATTATTCATTGATCTTTTAGATAGCTATCACCTCAAAAACTGTCGACTAACTCGAGTTCAGAAAAAAACTAGTACATCTCAACTTGATTATTTCGCCGCAAATATTGATTTTTCTTCGTTTGATGAAAGAATAGAGCCATTCAATATCAGTGACCATCATGGGTTGCTATTCACTATGAATATATCTTCAAAATTCAAGAAAGATGAGTCGAACGCGAAAATTAATTCAAAACGTGATACCCGGGAGGAAAATATTAAAAATCTTTGTAAATTTCTTGAAAGTGAAGATTTTCATGTCGTATATGAATGTACAACAAATGTAAATCTTGCATATAATACTTTTTTTCAATTAATTGTTTATGCTCTATACTTGAATTTTCCCATGAAAAGAATAAAACTTGTTGGATATAGTGAAAATAGAAAAACATGGATCACAAACGAAATAAAAATAGCGGGAAGGCAATTGAAAGATATGTATTGGGTGGTAAAAAATTCACAAAATATCTCTCTGAAAAATGAGTATCATAAAAAATTGAAAAAACATAAAAAAGACATGTCACCGTGTCTGAAAATATAAAACGACATTTCAACTCTGAAAGTGGCACTACTGGAAACCATCCAGTAAATTCATTTTATTTTTGCCCGGATAGTCCGAAGGAAGTGTTGGAATCCATTTGTCAACTCAAAAATAAGTCATCTATAGGCCACAAAGATAGTTACATCTATAGTGAAGTTTATATGTGAACCACTTTCATTTATAATAAATCTTTCAATAGAAACACATATTTATCCAGATAATCTCAAAATAGGAAAGGTAATGCCAATTCCCAAAAATAAAGACCACTTCTCTATATTGAGCTATAGGCCAATTACTATTCCGTGTGTTACGAGCAAAGTTATAGAAAAATCCATATACAATAAATTATTTCCATTTCTCACAAAATATAAAGTGAAAACCACCTGCAAAAACGGCTTTCATCCAGGCAGATCGACAGAAACCGCGGCGACGAACTTCATGGAGTACATTTACAAACTCTGGAAAGTATGTTGCAGCACTTTTCTTCGATTTGTCGAAAGCGTTTGACTCAAGAGAACTGAGGATTTGTGGGTTCTCTCGAAGGAGTAGGCAGATTGAGACCTTAGAGAGAGCCAGTGACGAGACTTGGGGAACAAGCAGATTGAGACCCCGACGTCAAGTCACAAAAAACCCAATTTCTTGAAAATGGCTCCAAAATCGGAGCCGAAACGTCCGAAAATTCCAACAAATTCTAGACGCGTTTCAACCCGAACTTTTAGTTTTCAAATATCTGACCGCGGAAACCTATCCGAACATATATATATATATATATATATATATATATATATATATATATATATATATATATATATATATATATATATATATATATATATATATATATAAAACCAGTTAATATTGGGGATTGCAGCAAAGTCAAAAGTGTACTCTTTTATAGAGTTTATTCCAAGCTTTCGTAAATTTTATTTACATCTTCAGGGAACTACAAAGAATTATTATGTCAATTATACTGGTTTTATTCTTAACTAGTCAGCAACGACTACCCTTTCTATATATATATATATATATATATATATATATATATATAAGTTTGATTTTATTTGTGTAAACAAGTGTGTTTATAATTTTAACGTTGTTTTGTAATGATCTACAGGTTGAAATAAATATTCTATTCTATTATATATACATGAGAAACACCCGTCGTCGATACGTAAAATTTCATCCTCGAGAAACAGTTATCATGAGCTCGATGAAAAATTTACCTGCATGACTAGAGTAGAGTTGAGGAAAGGACCATTTCAATATTACAAACAAAAATCATTCTGAAAACACAGATATTTGAGGTGATCATTTGTTCATTATTATGTGAAAATATTGGTATTATATGCTCTAGAAATCTACTACAACGAAACCCTATCTGAAGTTGTGCCCATCAATAGATTATCCAAGTTGCCAAATATTATTGTTCCAAAATCGAAGTATAATCTATTATCTGAAGTAATATTTTTAAATAATTTAATTTTTTCAGTGTATGTTCCAGTCCTGGTACATGGCCTGTGATATGAATGCATTCTTGGTGGTCCCTGTGATATGTCTCATTTTATACAAGAAACCATCTGCTGGAGTTCTAGCCATATCAGTACTGATTTTTGCTTCGATCATCACCGTGTTCATAACAGTGTACCATTATGATGAACTCCCTGTACTACTTTTGTATGTCAAGTAAGTTTGCAAAAAACTCTGTTGTCAAACCTGTGACGAACCGTTTCGAAATTGCCCCGAACCCTATTCAGAAACAATTAGACCACAAGTCCAGGCACAATTTCAGGGGGTGATTTTATACACCACGGGTCATATATAATGTTGAAGTACTGGTCGAGAAACGAACGTTAGGCACTATGCCGTCAATTTTCCGCGGTACAGGTGAGTGTACAGGCGAGTTGAAATGTCGTAAAAAAGGGGGTACTTTTTGATTACTTTATACATGACGGCACTATTCTCGTCAAAGAGGCAATGAAAAAAGAATGCTCTAAAACCCAGTGCCGTCAAAAAATAGCGGTACAGGGAGTCGGATTTTTTTTTTAAATCGGTGATTTTACCCCCCCTCCCCAGTTAATCGAATACTTAACGGCGTTGATTCAGTTAACTTTGCCTTTCCTTAAAAAACTATAATACATCTATGCCGTCAGAAAAGGGTGGTACATGGGGTCAGAAATCGCGAATCAAAACCCGATTTTTACCCCTTATGGGGGTGGTCATTTAGAATTTGACGGCACCGATTCCTAGCTTTGAGTTAACATTTATTGAGTATTCTAAACATGGTGCCGTCAAAAAATTATGGTTCATGCAGAAATAAATAAAAAATTACTAAAATTTTAGAGCAAAAATTCAATGTTTTCTCATAAGGTCATTTATTTCAGGACGGCATACGGTTTTTTTTAAGCAGAAACTACTTATAATGCACTTCATTAAACATTAAAAAACATTGAAAAGTTGGTGCCGTCAATTTTCCCTTGTTATATTTTATGCATTTGACGTGAAATCTACTTTTGGCTTATTTCACCTACCATTTTGGTCATAATTTTGGTCAAAAATTACAAGACATTAACAATATAATATTGACCATATTGAACAGTAATTTAAAATTGTGGTGCCGTCAACATTAAACGGAAACTCATCGTATTAAGAGAATTTCAAAATTTTAACGATAATCTTGGTAATATTCGTTTTCGGTCCAAAAATCGATTTATCATCAAAAAAGTAGTATAAAATATATTATAAAATAAGTGGTTAATGATTTGAATGACAATGTATAAATCATTAAAATTTTATGAAATATTATAAACGGTCACGGTCGATGGTACCTTAGACGTTTACGAAGAACGGGAAATAGGATCATTCTGAAAATTTGGTTTCTCAAGTAGTTGCTCTTGGTCTATCGATCTAAAATATTTTCAGCAATGCAGCGTTGCCGCTTATACCAGAAAGTAGCAGCATCTTTGTTATTTCAAATGGGTCACCCTGTATATTACCGCATTTTTGAACTTGTCATTCCTTTATGATTATTTCTGCCCCATACTCCCCTATACCTATCTCTAACGGTTTTTGAGATATTGGTTATTTTCCATTTTTTATCCAAAACATAGCTCGAATTGAATGTTTATTTCTGCGGTATTTGGATTCTTAGGAAGTTGCAATTTTGTGTTTAGTTCATCAAGATCATGTACAATGATTCTGTATAGAGAAGTTTGTTCTGCGTTATACAGGGTCGTTCAAAATTCATGTTCTTACTGCTGGATACGAAAAGTGTTGAAAGTGCGTTTTTTTAAATGGAACATCCCGTCGTATATTATGAAATATCCTGAAAGGTGACTAAATTCCCTTCGAATTGATATATCATGTTCCTATACCTAAATAGCCAGAATTCCGAGATAATAGCAATTTTCACTTGTAATCTCCCAAGTGCTTGAATTATTGCCGGAAATTTTTCGAGTCCATGAATTTTCTTTGAAAATTCATGTACGAGATAAATTTACGTCAATTAATTCAAGCACGATGGGGATTCGGTAAGAAAATTTCACACCGAGAAATGAAAATCATCGAACAATTCATAAGAAATAACTAACGATGGTTTCACCTGAACTATTTATAACCACTGAAATATTGATATGTAAAATAGTTAACAAAATTTTCACCAATAAATGTGTTTAAATTTGGAACAAAAAAAAATAAATGACTCATGGGCCGCAACACTACCGCTGAGCTACGGGACTTGTGATAAAAACTTGTGACAAATGGTGTATTGAACTTCTTCTGAAATATGATTTCAGAATTGACAATTTCTGCAATAATCGTGGAGAAAATATTTTCAGACATATTCCAAATATCTAGTAAATACATAATTATTTCCTTTCATATGAAAACTAGACCTCCATTTGAACATTAAAGAAAAATATCAACTTGTCACATGTCAACTGTTTGACAGAAAAAATTCCACTTATTAATTTCTCCCAGTGTACCCAGGAGGATAAAAATGTCCGGACATTTTTAGGGTTGCTATGGTATCTAAACAAGAACGAATTTTTTGATTGGCTACGAAAGTGAGGTGTGAAATTTTCAATTTCTTTAATTTCAATTAGTGCACTATTAATAATACCTTTGTTTGTTTCTTAACGACAGTGACTCAAAAATAATTGAAATGGAGGGAAATACCTATTCAAACGAAGTTCTGATGAAATTGTTTATTCTTCATGGAAAATGTGAGGGAATTATAGCAAGAACGTGCAGAAAATTTAATTAAACGTACCCTGATTTACAATCAATGAACAAAAGGAAGTTTGTACGATTACAACATAATTTCATTAATTATGGATCAAAATTGGAAACGGAACGACATTTACCGAAGCCTATAACTTCAGATGAAGACAACATAAATGTTTTGGCCTATTTCCATGGTAATCCCCAAGGTTCCACTAGAAGTGTCGAATATGATTTAGGCTTGGATCGTGCTTCTGTTTGAAGAATCCTTCATAATCATAACATGCACCCATATAAGCTTAGAAAAGTTCAAGCTCTAAAACCAGAAGATCACCAAAGTAGGGTACAATTTTGCGAAACAATCCTTATTCGCACCCAAGAAGATCCTAACTTCGCAACTCGGGTAATTTAAAAAAAAATGATGTACTCGAAAAATTTCCGGCAATAATTCAAGCACTTGGGAGATAACAAGTGAAGATTGCTATTATCTCGGAATTCTGGCTATTTAGGTATAGGAACATGATATATCAACTCGAAGGGAATTTAGTCATCTTTCAGGATATTTCATAATATACAGGATGTTCCATTTAAAAAAACGCACTTTCAACCCTTTTCGTATCTAGCAGTAAGATCATGAATTTTGAACGACCCTGTATAACGCAGAACAAACTTCTCTATACAGAATCAATGTACATGATCTTGATGAACTAAACACAAAATTGCAACTTCCTAAGAATCCAAATACCGCAGAAATAAACATTCAATTCGAGCTATGTTTTGGATAAAAAATATGGAAAATAACCAATATCTCAAAAACCGTTCGAGATAGGTATAGGGGAGTATGAGGCAGAAATAATCAAAAAGGAATGACAAGTTCAAAAATGCGGTAATATACAGGGTGACCCATTTGAAATAACAAAGATGCTGCTACTTTGTGGTATAAGCGGCAACGCTGCATTGCTGAAAATATTTTAGATCGATAGACCAAGAGCAACTACTTGAGAAACCAAATTTTCAGAATGATCCTATGTCCCGTTCTCCGTAAACGTCTAAGGTACCATCGACCGTGACCCACCCTGTATAATTGAAGAAATATTACAAGAAATCAATTAATTGATTTTTCATACCTGAATTATCATCTTCTGTCTCAGTTCTCCCATCCTGTACAATAATGTCCTGCACGCCTGCTGGAACTTCATCGCCATCGAACCAGTGGAAAACAAATTTATTTTTATCCATTGTCCAACCATAGTTGAGTGGGCTAATTGTGGTGGGATTTTTTAAATGAGAATTACACCAAATTTGCGATATATACATAGATCTTCGAAATTGCTGCTCTAATTCGGAATGAGAAGGAGGAAAAGAGGTTGCTTCCAACTTTGCCGTTGATTTTCTGAATTTTTCATTTTCGGACTTAGGTTTATACATTTTATTGAAAATGAGAGATCTTGCCTCATTTACTGTTTTGACAGCTCGTACATTGTACAAAATGCACACAAATTCTTCGACTATCTTTAAAGTATCCTGCGTCGCCAGTATATCTGAAGTAACTGAAGGACACCCCATCGTACCAAAAGCTTGTTGATACTTTGTCGAATTTTTCAAAATTTTAAATGGCTTCAGTTTAGCCTTCCTACAGAAGGCAGGGTTGTAATCACAACCAGTAAATGCATGAAACGCAGCCAAAGAAGTGCATAGATTTTCTCCTGACTTCTCAAAAATAGAACAAATATCTAAATTACGGACGTTATTGGCGGACCTAGCTGCATCCATATTTTGCGGTCAATAATTTTTTGCCCATCACGTTCCTCCAGAAGATTCTTCATATTGGCCAATGGAATAATTAAAATGTCTGTATTGGAGCATCTAATCAAAATACGCGATTTTTTTGGGAGGTTGCAGGTATGAAAAACAATTTTTGTGTCTGCTTCTTCGTGGCCATTACAAGTGCTCAGAAACGTTTTTCACCGTATTTCTGCATATGAGTCTGTAGGTCGATAGGTCAATCCACGGTCACAACTCATTTTTTTTTGTTCCAAATTTAAACACATTTATTGATGAAAATTTTGTTAAGTATTTTACATATCAATATTTCAGTGGTAGTATATAAATGTATATAAATAGTTCAGGTGAAACCATCGTTAGTTACTTATTAGGAATTTTTGGGTGATTTTCATTTCTCGGTGTGAAATTTTCTTACCGAATCCACCGCGTGCTTGAATTAATTGCCGGAATTTTTTCGA
The DNA here is from genome assembly GCA_944452925.2 of Chrysolina oricalcia. Classification (NCBI taxonomy): domain Eukaryota; kingdom Metazoa; phylum Arthropoda; class Insecta; order Coleoptera; family Chrysomelidae; genus Chrysolina; species Chrysolina oricalcia. Next base: position 24,206,929 of record OX101808.2, read on the forward strand.
GTATATGAATTTTCTTCACTAGGGATATTATATTTTCTAAAAGTGGAGAATAGAAAGGAGATGTCAAAGTGGGGATATGTATGCGCACATGGACTACGCTCCGTTTTTCGTGCTCAAAAACTGGCGGCAATTACACGCGATGGACATTCAAGTATTTAACTCTTCAATGGATGGTCCCCACTTCTAGCGACCTAGAGACACTATCAACATATTAGAGAATAGGGATATGTCTGGCTTTTCAGGAAACGAATTTTGTTTACAACGTTCCATTGTCTGCGGGAAATTATTTGCTGCCATAATTTGCCATAACGTCATTTAAAATAAATTACATTCTACGAAAAAGATAATAATCTCAACTTCTGAAAAATAAATTGACATTCAACTAACACAAAAAATATCTAATATAATAAAGTTCAAAAAATAACACCTTGTTGTGCCAAACAATAGCCGAATCTGTGATACAGAGATAATCTCATATCACGGAGTAGATTTGGCGTAATGTAGGCACAAAGTTGGATAATTTTGCACCTTAATTCATCAGGATTTGTTGCTCTCTGAAATGCATGTCGATACGCGGATTCTTTCAGATATTCCCAAAGAAATAAATCATTTAAATCTGGTGATCTGGGAGGCCACAATATCATACCACATGTAGATATTAAGCGATCACGAAATGTGTTTTAAAGAAATTGTGTCACTGGTCGTGACTCGTGACTCGAACAACCATTCTGTTGAAACCAAATGTCCCCAAAATTAATAGGAATTAGCTGCATTGTCGGACTAATTTGATTTCGACATGAAAAACACATTTTTCAGCGTATTGTACCATATAAAATTGACGGCATAGTGAAATATGTTATCTTTGAGGGATATAGCATTAAAACAGATATATTTTAGGTTGTATAAAATGACCATCTCCACAAGGGATAAAAATCGGGTTTTGATTCGCGATTTCTGACCCCATGTACCACCCTTTTCTGACGGCATAGATGTATTATAGTTTTTTAAGGAAAGGCAAAGTTAACTGAATCAACGCCGTCAAGTATTCGATATTAACTGGGGTGGGGGGGAGGGTAAAATCGCCGATTTCAAAAAAAAAACCGACTCCCTGTACCGCTATTTTTTGACGGCACTGGGTTTTAGAGCATTCTTTTTTCATTGCCTCTCTGACCAGAATAGTGCCGTCATGTATAAAGTAATCAAAAAGTACCCCATTTTTTACGACATTTCAACTCGCCTGTACACTCACCTGTACCGCGGAAAATTGACGGCATAGTGCCCAACGTTTGTTTCTCGACCAGTACTTCAACATTATATGTGACTCGTGGTGTATAAAATCACCCCCTGAAAATGTGCCTGGGCTTGTGGTCTAAATCCTTTTGAATCGACGCCCTTCTCAAGACACAACCATAATTTAACCTACTAATACCTTGTACTTTATTTTGTTCCAGAATTCTACTTTCACCAAGCACCGATAGCACCTTCTTGAGAATTTATATTCCTGGGCATATGAGATCCTCATCTTATTTCGTTGGAGTTCTAGCTGGATACATAAAATACAGGATGAACCTCAATAACTACAAAATACCCAAAGGATGGGTCAGATTTGGATGGATAGCCACAGTTCCTTTACTATTTCTATCGCTTCATGTTTCGTTCATTTTTTATATCATGAAAGTGCCTACTTGGTTCTCTGCTCTATATGCTTCTATGCATCATTTCTGCTGGAGTCTGGGTATAAGCTGGATGTTGATTGCTATTTCTTCTGGCTATGGACGTAAGTGAAAATCGAACTATTCGGTTTCGATAATCATATTTTTGATTATTTTTCAGATTGGGTTAATCCTATACTAAGTTGGACCCCACTAGTCATCTTGAGTAGGCTGACCTACACTGTGTATCTGTGTCATGGAGCTATTCAGATGTTTTCCTCTGGTATAATCAGACAGCCGATATATGCCAGTACATTCAATACGGTAAGTTCAACTTCAACAACAATTTATTCAGTGTTTGAGTGTAATGATGTACAAGCATGTATTTGTGTTTTATTGTTGTATTATTGCATATCTTCTCATTCAACAAGGACCATATGATGGTACTGGTCTTTCCTGCATTTGATATAGCAAATGCGCACGAGGATATATTCTTAGCCTACTATAGAACCAAACAAAATTTCAATGCCAAAATATTTTATTACTCAACATATTCTCCTCTTAATTGGATACATTTATTACAGCGAAGCTGCAACGTCTCTAGACCATTCAAAAAAATGTTTGCTCGGCAAACCAGACCTCCACAGCTTTTATTACCTCCTCGTTGGAAGAAAATTTACGACCGTTTAAACTTTTTTTCAGTTGAGGAAAGAGATGATAGTCGGACGGAGCCAAATCTGGTGAATAAGGGGGGTGTTCTAGTAATTCAAACCACAAATCACGAATTTTTTGCATGGCAACATGAGATTTGTGTGCAGGGGCGTTGTCCTGCAAAAACAAAACACCTTCGGATAGATTTCCGTGTCTTTTCTCTTCAATTTTTTCCCGTAGAGTGGTCAGTAATGTCGAATAGTAATCTCCAGTTATTGTTCTACCCTTATCCAAAAAATCAATCATGATTACTCCATGGCAATCCCATTCCATCGATTGTTGCTTTGTATCTAGATCTTAGAAATGTACCCAAGTACCCATAGTAACAATTCGGTTTAAGAAGTCTACATCGTTTTCAAATCGAGCATAGATCGAACGCGATGCTACTACCCTTGCACGCTTTTGGTCAACATTCTAACATTTGGGGATCCATTTTGCAGCAATTTTTCTCATGTCCAAATTGAAGTGAACTATATGATGAACGCGTTCGTATGAATTATTCAGTGCTTCAGATATCCGTTTTAGCCCAATTCGCTGGTCTGTTAAAATCATGTCATGAACTGCATCGATATTTTCGGGGACTGACACAGAAACAAGCCTTCCCGATCGGTCATCATTTTCAATGGAAAATTTACCTCTTTTGAAGCTTGCAGTCCAATTCTTCACGATCGCATACGAAGGACATTGATCACCAAGGGTATTAAGCATATCTCCGTAAATCTGCTTACCTCTCAACCCTTTTAACTACAGGTACTTGATGATGGCTCAATACTCCAATTTTTCGATTTTCACAATTTCGGTGGACATATTTTTTCTTTTAATTTATTGCGTAACTCTGGTTTACTTTTTTGACGTCAAACTTTACACTGACACTTCTAATAAGTTATTGTTCGTTGCTATGGTAACGCAATATTTTGTTTATGCAGGGAACTGGTCTAGGCTAACTAGATATCAATACATCCTCGTATATTGCCAAGTCGCCCCGGAGCACATCTAGTGGTGGTGATTCCTCTCATCTGGACTGATGTGGAGGCGGTAGTTTATAATTCAACACTAGTTGATATAACCTCAAATCAAAATGGCATAATACCTTTTTTTCAGTATTTCTTATCTTATGATATAGAGAGAAACGTTTATTTTACGTTCGCCACTCTCTTAGATTTTTATCGGCAGAGTTATTGAATTAGTGCCACTTGCGGTCGTGCCAGTTGCGGTCAGAACAATTTTCGTCCCACTTGCGGTCAATAGATATTATTAAAAAAGTGACCCCACTTGCGGTAGAAGAAAATTTGACAATTTCTCTAATAGGTTTCTTTAAAATACACTTAAAGTTCAACATTTGCGTTTATTTATTCAAACTTTTGAATATGAGATGGGTATTTCTTCAAATACTCTCAATGTCAGGACGTAATTCAATTGGGGTCAAAATCAATGCCTCTTCAAATTAAGAGTGATAGACATAGAACACCGAGCCACTTTTCCTTGTAAAAATACTCTTTGAGAGAAGTAGTATTTTATTATGTTCTATCCAAAACGAACTAACCTTGCGTAGACATTTGAGTGCGTAGAAATTGTTAACATATGCAGGTTTTGCACCATTTTTCCTAGTGAAAATACATTTTGTGAGGAGTAATTTTTCAGTATGATCTGATCAGAACGAAATAACCTTACGTACTTAGACCTTACGTGACCGCTAGTGGGGTCACTTCTAACATTATTTTCTATTAAAAAAATCGATTAAAGGTTCCGTCAAATCAAAGCGGGAACGCGGGAGCGGGAGCGGGAACGGAAAATGAGAACCGTGCGAATGCTAGAAAAACAGTAAATGTAGCAAACCATATGTATTTCTCTGCTTGTCTGCATTTCGGAATACGAATAATCATTCTGGTATGTATTTTTACATATCCCACTATCGAATTTAGTCTCGTATTCATTCCGCTCCCGTCCCGCGTTCCCGCGTTGGTTTGGGGAAACCTTAACAGAAGGATTAATGAATAATTTATTCAAGCTGATGCCAAACTTGGAAATGGTCACAAAATTGGGGAACGATGAAGGATATTATTTTCTTTGTTTTCGCAATTTTGCGACTCTTTTGCAATTTTTTCTATAAAAAATAACTAGAATTGTGTATAACTTACACTTCTAATAATGTTGCCGACCTTGTAAGATGGGTCAACTTTTTACAGATTCATTGAGCACTGAAATAAAACTTTTGTGAAAGATTGCATTCTTTCGCTATTTTTCCCCATTTTTGATTTTAAATGTTAAAATGATTGGCCTATAACACACCGTCAGGGGTTGAGCACTAGCAATCCAAGTCAACGATACCATACCGAGAGTTGCACATTTGTCTTATCGAACAACTATTTTGAACTATTGCAAATTTGTTTGCCCAACCCCACCACTTGTAATCTGTCTGGGTTGTTTCCACCGCCTTCGTCAAAGACTTATTGTCAGGCGTTATAGAACTTTTTGTCCGATTATACCTACTAGTGTTTTTACGTACTCGTAGTCGTGCCAAATTAGGCCAATTGGATTTGAAACAAATAAAGTTTTGGTTGGTTTCCGGTATCATCAAATTACAATAGCCGAAAGCATCGTAGTAACGTCTATCGGTAGACAAATCGAAATATTTTGATGTTGTAGAAAAAGTATCATCTCTGAAAATTCCAGTTGCAGTAAGAAAAGTTGTGTCATTGAAATTGAAATATCATACGAGTCATCAAGTGGAACACTGAGATATGCATTTTTATACCTATGCTGGTGATGATTTTAGAGGTATTGGTTTCCTGCCAGGTGTTCATGTAAAATGTAGGTAGATAGCTATCAGAGGAGTATGACTATTTTTTTGCTTTCGAAACAGTTTTTAAAGTTTGAATTCTGAACATATCCACTGTTGCCAGTGTTGCCCAATTGCTCCGAATTTATCGTTCATTCAGATGTCTCGACAAATATTCCGATTAGGACTAATCATCTAATAATTTTCTTGTTTTATTTGGTCCTTGGAATCACGTATTGCCATTACCTCCCAAGTAACAATTTTAAGGCAGTTTCTATTTACTTAGGTTTTAAAAATGCAATAAAATGTTCAATAAACCGACATCGGATTTAAAGTAACCTTATGATAAACTAAAAGTTCTTAAAGACCACTTATTCTTAAACAAAGAATTTAATGCACTCTTTAAATAAAAATAGAAAAGATATTTGCTCTTAATGTCCTATTGATCCTATACTGGCTTTATGTTACTCTTAACAATGGCTATTTTAAAACTAATTTGCTATTATTTAGAATTAAATAGCAAGTTGGTTTCAAAACAATATCCGTTCTGGGAAAAATGGTTTCAGTGCAGTTTTTTGGAGTACCATTGAAACCCATTAGGAAAACTATTTTATCCCACGTCTATAAATTCAATATAATACCACATTTAAATCCAAAAACATAATTTTTACTTTTAATGAGTACATTAAGAGTATTATAAAGTTTAAAGGTTTCAATTTAGTCAATTTGGTTGAAAGAAATGCCTTTTAGTCTTCCAGAACACGTAACTTTGACAGGTCGGTCATATTTGCTGGAGGGCACACATATCGATCAGTTGGCGTTTAACCTTGTGTGTTTAGTATAAAAGTTTATTTTGATAAAATTGTAACAAATATGTCTCGAAGTACTTATTATTTAGCCCTTAGTGGTGATATCAAGTGCCGGTACGACAAAAAAATTCGTGTTATGGACAATATCAATCCGTTCCAAAGTTAACTGATATACACTAACTTTCGATTAAATGTCGAGAACAAGAAGGTGCAGACTCATCTGGTTTTCCACTTGTGTTGTAGCCCATATTTTGGGTAGGAATCCAGTCAGGTTGCATATTTTCCTTTAAAGCACTGGATTTTTCTAAAATTATTTTTGAAACTCATTTATGTACAAAAACTAACTGATATACACTAACTAACCTTCGATAAAATGTCGAGAACACACATGCCAAGTTTAAAGTAGTGATTTACTGAGGGGGGCCCGTTTTAAAAGCACTAATCCAAACATCGCGGCATCGGTGCAAATAGATCATTTAAATATTCACCATGCTTTGTTAAAAATGCCGGAAATTAACACTAAAAAACGATGCCATATTAATACATTTAAGACTAATTACTTAATTAAAGTCTAATTATTGACAGTTGTTAACCAGTAAACGATGAAAACTAAATAGAATATGTGCCCTCCAGCAAATGTCAGTGACGTCATTCTGGTCTATAAGGTCACGAGTTTGAACATATTAGAGCATATTAGTTTTAAAAGGAAACGTCTAGGGTCATTGGATTTAAAGTAGTAAATAAAACGCTGTTTAAATCTTGTGAGATTTAAAACATTTAATGAATGAACAATTAGTTTTAATCTTGATCACGCCATGTTTTACTGCAATAAAGACTCCGCCGTTTTGAATATTTTCAATAGTAAACGAAAAGAATTTTATTATTCAAATAATTGCGTCTTGGATCTTCTTATACAACTGATCAACGGTGTTTTGAAATATGCCATTTAATTTAAAAAAATGCATATAGATGCTTAGATGCAAAATAAAATTTGATGAAGTATTTCTAATATTTTTTAAATAAGAGAAAAATACATTAAATTAGTGGCGCTCCAGTTAGTTTGAAGTATTTTATTACATTTTATCGGAAAAGTGTCATTCCTTGGTGAATTTTCCACCAGAATAGTTTGCTTTCGAATATTATTATTTATGATATGCTTATTATACGTATGCGGTTTAGAATAATACCATTCTGTCGGCCATTATACAAAATTAAAAGTTTTCGAGTGTTAGTAAACTTTTTTAGGATTGATTAATTATTATTTAGTTCGCTGTAAATACATTTTAAGAGGAAAACGTAAGATAAAACGGAAGTTTTAATTTATGTATTTAAAGTTGCCTTGAAGAACTATTTAAGAATATAGAATTAAAACTTAATGGTTTTGATACAGTTTTGAAATTTTTAGTCTTGAAGGCCTTTTTAGGATGGGCCCTTTTTGGCTAGAAACTGCTTTATGATGGTCTCAGGGCTGTCTTGAAAATCAATTGATTTTAGTTGAAATTTTATTGTGTAGTTTTAAAGCGATCTTGAAGATAGGAATAAGAACATTAATGTTACTTGGGCTAAGCCTTAACCTTTTGGTTTGAGTTCAAGATTTGTATTGTACGTATATTGTAGCAGTTACAGAGGGTTTCGTGGCTAGTATTTATACTGAAGGATCTGCATCCAACATTGCAGAAGGATGCTTTGCTGAAGAGCTATCCACTTGTAAGGTTCCAAAGTAAGACAGAATAGTGAAAAAAATGTACTATGAGCGCAATATTGAACTATGTTAGCTTATCATTCATAATGTCGACAATTCATTCAACCGGTGATTGCCACTCTGAAAAACGGTGTACGAAACATAACTTTGAATTATTACAATTTTTTCAGATACATTCAACTGCAGCTGACATAATTCTTGCCTACTGTCTTGCTCTTGCACTTACTATACTATTTGAAGCACCTCTGATTGGACTAGAGAAAGTAATTTTCTGGAAAGGTGAGTATTTCTTTTATGTAACCTCAGATTGTATGAATTCTCAATTTATTTAAGTGTCATTTTTCATTCATGCATCCTTTCAAAAAAAAAAGTTGTAGATGTATTACCCGTACAAAAATAATTTTTGTAATTCCAAGTTAATCCTTAGATTTTTCTTTGGCAACGCAGTGGCAAATTTCTGGAAATTTTATAGTACCATATGTAGAATTTTCCGCTGAATTTTATAAAAAAAATTATAGAAACATTCGAAAAAATATATTCTTCCAGTACTTCGCTTTGACACCTGATATATATTCAAATATTTATAAAGACGAACGAATAATATCCCTAAAACTTTTTTCTATGTAAGTTGTAATAAGTGAGTAATTCTATATTTTATTGAAAATATGACCAGGATGTTCATAAAATCAGACATGGAATCATCTGCGACTGAAAGAGAATCTTTTTTGAATTTTTTTAACGTTAAAAAAATACATCTACACTATGAACATTATTAGGACTTCTAGATATAGTAGTTATGGGAGAATGAAAATGATGCAAGGTGTTGAAAACCGGGATATGAAATGTGCTACAGAATCTATATGAAATACGCGGTACAGTTAATAGTATATGAGACAATATAGATGAACAATCTATTTGTCCATATATTATTTTATGTTCAAAACACATCTCGGCATTCCTTGATTTTTTTAGAGATATAATTTGGAACTCGTCCAACAATGAGTTACATCTATAACCTCTGTCGGGATAAACACATAGTTTTTTAAAATATGCATATTTAAAAATAATTAACATTTCCTAAACTAGATAATATGTGTTTCATATGAGACGAATACCAAACAAACTGCAGTACTCTAATTTACTACTGATCAGTGTGAAATAAATGGTTTTCAAAGAATCAAAGGTCCTAAATTCCTTGCAGTTGCGTATCAAGAAACCCAAACTTTTCATTGAAGTTGATATCACATTGTTGAAAAGGGAAACATTCTCAATCGAAAATTGAAACAAATACGACTACTCCGGAAATGGAAGAAACCTGGTAAAAATTGAGTTATTTTTTTGGAATATTTAACAGAAAACGACTAATTCCCCTGCTAAAAAAAAATTGTTAAAATTGTTTTTTCCGTTAACCAGCTGTCGTCCCCTTACGAACGGCAGCCCTCAAAAGTCGAAACTTGTGCGAGCCAAGGATTAGGCGAGGTCTTTCTTACCTTTTTACGTGCGATTCCTAGCAGTTTCTCGGGCCATCAGAAAAAATTCTGCAGTCGCCGTGGTTTGAACCACCGCCGACCGGCAGCCAGTGACTAAAACAATGTCGCTTTAACCACTCGGCTATAGTTGTAGTCAAACATATAAGATAAATAAAAAAAGGCACAAAAAATGGTCGATTAGCACGAAATTGATTCCCTTGCCGCCGACCAGGGTCGGACTTATACATATGCCACTAAATATTGTGATGCGTGCAGATTAATCAAGTTAATTTAACAAAAGCACTGTAACTTTTGTATTCAGAATAATCCATTTTTATTATTATTAGTATCCTTAGATTAGGTAAACAACTGCCCCGTCGAAATCTAATTTGCTAATAGCTGCGCGTACCGCATACAGCTGTGATTTCTATTATAACTACGCCCGACCCTGCATGGAAAAAAAACATAACTACCTAATTGCTGTGCGGGCCTTTGTCATCTTCCGCGCCAATTGTTACCTGGGGGCGATAGGTGGAATAAATTGAATGAATGTAGAGATGTCAATAATTTTGTTTATTGATTTATTGCAATTTTTGTCTAAAAAACTGTGTTTGGATACTGACAAAATAGGAATTAATTTCCTGGTAATTTCCTGAATTCATGTAAGTATTGATATTTACTCGCACTGAATTCAGCCAATATTCTCATGTGTATACTTTTTAATTGATAACTTGCTTAATTTTTTTGAAGGAAATGTGAGGACTAGCACAATATTTGCTTACACAGGATGATTCCTAAGGTGGATCGGTCCGTTCATTAATTTCTCACATTGCAAGGAAAATAATGTCTATGGGTGAACATGTAAAAGACAACAATTCGTTTTCGAAATGCAGGGCGTTAAAGTTGAAAATTAATATTGAATTTACCTTTATTACTGGAGGATCACAAAATACCCAAGAGCAGATGAATAAAAATATGATTCTACGAAACAAAATGCCAGTGTCCAATATTGATTATATTCCCGAATTTGATTTTAGGACATGAGAGAACATTCAATTTTATGCAAGAAATAAATGAATGGTCCAGTGGAAAAACGATGAGGTTCCACTTTTTAAAAAGTCGAGAAAAGCGAAATCTAATGTGGGAGTGTCATCGTTTTTACACTGTGCTGCCTACTTTCGACTGCAGTTTTTTATGGAATATCATTGTTTGTCCCCAGTAAGGTTTGGTATGTTGATACTTCGAGCTATAAGCTAACAGGTGCCGCTAAAATGTCGATTTCGTAAAATATGGAACCTAATCGTTTTTCCACTGGGTCCTTCAAATATGATTGCACTAAAACTTGATAGAAATCACCGATAAAAAACGAGAAAACAATATATGATACATATAATTTTTGAATTTTAGCACAATTGATAAATGACATGCCATACTGAGAGCTTCCATCAGAAAAATTCACAAAAGGTGCAAATCATCTATTAGAAAATCTTCAACCGCGAAAGTATTATTCCAGTTCAAAGTGAAGTAATTTTTCGCAATAAAATCTGTATAAATAATGATAACGTGGCAACGCACTATCCGGTCTGAAAATATAGGATTACAGAGAGTTCATATAAATAAAACACAGGGCGATTAATTGGAAAGTTGAATTTATTTTCATGGAAGACCATGTTAGTATATGCACTTATTTGAGAATTATCCTCTCTAGATTATTTTAAAATTATCTGAACAAAAACATATGAATTCCTGACAATCCAGATGTTTAGTCGTGAAGAATGCAGTACTGAATGAAAACTGTGAATATACGAGAATATTGTAAATTTTTTTATCTGTTCTCTTTTTGTTGAATAACTTTTTAATGAATTATAAATCCAATCATTATTCTGAATATATTTTTTAAATTGTTTCTTTGTACTTAGTATCGATCTCTATTATATTCGTCACCCCCTAAGGTTGAGGCCCGGAAGGATAAACGCCCCAGCACTCGTTTGTACTCGATAGCTCACCCCCCCTATCCACCACCCCCACTCGTTAAAGCGGTTCCTGATGATTGGCGATCAGCAGAATAAAATCTGATCGTTTGATATGGAGTGCTCGGCCAATTCTCGGCCTGAAACTCTCTTATATCTGACATGAGTTCAAAATGCGCTAAAGCCACGCTGTATATTGAACTGCATCTGATAGATATTGTTAAAAGTCAAAATCCGAAAGAGAAAATTTGAATTTTTATTCAAATAGTGGAAATGAAAAAGAGCAATTTTGTATAATATCTTTGAGAAAAAACAACTTTTCGGCTAATGTACCATATTTGTGTAACATACATCAATATATTTTATTAGTAAGGGTCATGACTATTTCTTTTATTCTGGTCCAAGTTATCTAAGCGTAAGGGAAGACAAAACCTCTACATATTTATATATTATTATTATACCATTTACAGGTATCTATTGTTTAATATTTTAGTAATATTAGTGGAGTGTGTTGTCCCATTCCATCAGGGTGGTTTCGGATTTTTAATCCGTGGCGCCTCGGAAAATTAACCCCATATTTCAATCTTATCGAAATCAATTTTTATTGTCGAATCCACGCCTACTGAGCTACTGGGTATGTTAGAGGCGTGACACATCATTGCACATTCACTGCTCTTCTTTCCTAAATTTCGCCCCTAACACACCTGATAGATATTGTGGAAATAATCTAACAGTGCCATATGCGGCGGAGAAAATGAAAAAGTTCTGTCATTATCATCAAAATACACATATTCCACTAAAGTCAAGCCATTCAGAGAAAAAACTTTGTTTTTTGTAAAGAAATCGGAAAATATTTTTAAAAAATTGCTATTTCAAATTTTTTCGATTTATTGTTTGAAACTCTGTATGTGAGTATGAAATTGAATTCCAAGCACATTTTCAATTAACTTTTTTCGATATCTTACCATCTTACCCCACTTTTGGCCTCTTCATGGTGTTTTTTCCAATTTGCCGCCATACTAGTTGTCACGTGACATGTGTCAAAATCGATTTGTAGGTTTACTGACATGCATAAAATTTTCCCTAGAAACATTTTCCTAGTACTCTAACAATAATAGACTTTTTTCCACTGTATCAGCATCGTCCATAGATATACTAATAAGTCTGCTCACTCTCACAAGCAACCCAAATCATCCCCTCCGGTCCTCGCGCGTCCCTTGCCCTGTCTGTTTGGCTTGAGCGCCGGCCTGGTGGGCTAGCAAGTAACAGTTCGCATAGCCGCAACGATGTCCGTATGATTTACGACCGCTCACAAAAAAAGAGCGGCACTTTTCGACCACATCAAAGGAGTTATCAGACTTATTAGTGTATCTATAGACGATGGTATCAGTATGTACATGTGTATATTTGTATTTTAATTTACTTTTAATGTACCATACTACGGACAATAATTCCCTTTTGTGATCGTGTATTTATTCAATCTGTATTTTCATGCAAATTACTGAATAAATTCATTTATTTATACTATATTATATTTAAAAAAATTAAACTATCACAATACAGGTAATAATGCGATTATTAACAATAGTCACGTTAATACTCCTTGAAAACTCATCGAATTTCATATCTATTTTTTTTTTCAGACAGCCAGAAGAGAATTTCTGAAGAGAAGCATCAGATTGACTTAGCTACAGAATTACCAACGGTGAATTGAATCAAATATCAAAACATCGCCAGATGAGCTGTTTTAAGGATTTTGGATTATTAGCATTCTTAGAAAAACTGTTGTGAAATCTGCATAACTCATACTGTACATCAAGTAGTGTGTATATCAAATGGAAGTGAAATATTGTCGAGACTCAGGAATGAAATTCAATTGATTCAGTACTCTGAGGTAGAAAAATTGTTTTAACTTCTTCAAAAATTGTGTTTTTCTATACCCCATGATATGAAAAGAATTTTAAAAAATTCCATTAAACTATTTCTTCCTCTACACAAATTGGGTATAAATTCCACATGTAACCTTGAATATAGGTAAATAAATTTCCATGTTACCCACCCGATAGCGAATGTTGGAATCGATTTTTTATAACTATTACATCAATTTTGCATTGCATGTTTTTCTGCCTATCTATAAAAAAGCTAATCGATAATGATGGTGCAAAAAGCTAACTGTTTCCCGTTATAATTATCAAGCAGTAATTGAAAATGTATACTTTTTTCCTATATCAGGACGATTGACCTCTGTTCATTACAAGCATTTATTCAAAATGCTTTATTCGTGTGTCTGTCTGTCTGTGTCTGTCTTTCCGTTTCAAATATTTCATTCCATCTGTAGAAGCAATTGTTTGCATCACATTGTGCTGAAACTTCGCACACGTAATAAGAATCGATGACAATACAATAATTAAAAATCCCTCCACCCCACTGCTCCCTTAAATGCTAAATAGAGAACTCGTAGAAATTCGTAAAATAATCCGACGGATTCGGACGTCGAAAAGTTATCGAAAAAAAATCGGTTGGGGTCCTTAAACTCCCGCTTTCTCAAAAAAAAAATGCAAATACCCGCGAGAATTAATATGACATTAACCCGTAAAAATAACGATATATCTATTGAATAATTTAATTCTGAATAATTTTACCTATAGCCCCCCGAATGCGAGATATGTAGGCGTAAAATTTTCCGACTGTTTCGAACGTGGTAATTTGTGAAAAAAAAATGTCAGTCAGGGGGCTCCGACACCCCCTTTTTCAGAAAAAGTTGCAAAAACTTGTAAAAATAAAATCGGAAAAATCCATAAAAATCGTGAAAAACATTGGACCTTCGAATAATTCAATTTCGGATCATTTCAACTCTGCTTACCACCTGAAAGCAATATAAAGAACGCGTGGGAGTTCGGAAAATTTTTCGACGGTTCCGGACGTCAAAAAACTGTTGGACGGGTGGCTTGAATCTGAATGATTCGTAAAAATTCATCAGACCGTCCAATAATTTAATTTCGCCTGAAGGCTAGATAGAGAACGCGTGGGAATTCGGAAAATTTCCTGACGGTTTCGAAGGTAGAACATTACAACGAAATAGAAATGTAGTTGGGAGGCACGAACTCCTTCTTCTCGAAAAGAGTTGCGAAAAGTCACAAAATTTAATCGAAAAAATCCACCCCGCCCTACCCCTCTGAAGGCTGCATGCAGAACGTGTACGGGTTTGGGAAAAGTTCTGGCGGCTTCGGGAGTGGAAAATTACAAAGTAATAAAAATGTCAGATGTAGAGCTCTGACTCTCCTACTACTCGAAAAACATGCGAAAACCCACGAATGTATGTATGTATGCATGCATCCAGTGAAGTGGAGTATGTCCCAAGAAGATAGATGACAAGCGAAAGCAAACATACGCATGTGTCATCCTCGACCAGCAATATGAAAAAAAAATTTGATGCTGGAGTATATCTGGGACCGGAGCTCCAATAGGCTCCGCCCACCTGCGGCTTTGCTTCGGTATTGGCTGGAGCAAATGTGCCAAGTGTCTATTTAAGAACTCGAGATGACTCGAAAATTCGGTCGTCCGGGTGCCACAGGAGAGCCCGGACAGTGTCCTGCTCGGGTAGTGGTAGTCGGATGGCTCACTCCAGCTTTTTTTTTAGCTATGATTGTTTAGGTTGACGTCAAAGTATTTTTAGCCAGGTTGTAGCTCATCTGAGAAATAAATATACAGCCTGGCAGAGGCGTAAGAGACGCCGTTGGTTAACACCAACAATTTACAAAAGGAATTGGTACTGTTCCTGACTGATCCTGCAAGAAGTGTTCCAGAGCTGCTGGATATTTGCGACGATGCTGTGCTCGGAGAGCGAGCTATCCGGATGAGGTGGGATCCTCCAATTTCCGGATCTTCGAGTACACGCATTTTGTTGTCACATGCCGCTAATGTACCAACCTCTAGGCACCTAGCGCACTTATCAAGATAAATAATTGAACAAATTATAATGATCAAAAGTGTACATGCAGGTAATGCATTCCGTTCAGAAATAGCCTCATTTTGACATTTAAAAGTCATCAAAAATTACACATATTTGAAAAAAAATATTTTGAAATGGCAACATAAAATCGAAATATCTTCAAAGCAGGAACAATAAACAAATTATTGGGTTTTTTCGGTATTTCCAACTAATATTTTCATATCACTTGGTCGCAATAAAATAACAAACATTATTTTTGAAACGGTATTTTACACTTTTAAATCATTGTCAATTATTCCTTGTTTCAAATTTTCACAGTTCAAATCAGATTACTTTTCGAAAAACGTCGGACCTCATCAAGAATCACCCTATATAATACGAATACGACTCGAACCAAAAATCGCGAATATCTTTTTTAATCCAGTAACCTTGTCATCAAAAAGGGGTCCACCTTACATGGTTTGGGGTGGTGGTTTTCTTTTTTAATATTGTTTGGGATAGTACAGAGATGCCAAATCCAATTTTTCGACCTCGGCGACCTTCCGGATCACCGCCATATAACGTTTGAAAGGCTAAAAATTTGCACCTTTTTCAGATTTTGTCATTTTTAACCATGAAGGAGTACTTTTTCAACAGAGACAGTTATATTCATTTTCAAAGTACATGCAATTTCCTAAACATTGAGCTAAATATGATCTCTGTAGGCCTAACAGTTCCCGAAATACAGATTTCAAAGTTTGGTGAACAAACCTTGACGGGTATCCTACAGAGCATGAAAAGAAGAATACAAAATGCGTAGAATGCATTCGTCGAGCTGGGGCACAGTGTTATCCAGAGGTAATATTTGAAGAAACATTCGCAAGAAAAGTTTTTATCCAATGATAAAAAAAAGTTGAGATTCATTCAAATACTGAAGGCACATATAGAAATGAAAAATATTCAGGTTTTCCAGGCTGAAGAAGATTCTGGCAGGCTGATTGTCACTACAGCCTCTGATTTCGAAGAAGTGTTTATTGTAGGTGAGGTCGTAGACTTGTTGGTGATCCTCAATGGCCTCACGAATCCCACACAAAATAACATCTTCCTTCAAAAATGTGGAAGAGTAAATACATCAGATATCTTCTTCTCAAACACCTCAATATCTTCAGACAACCATCCCATTCTTTCTTTATTTTTTCTTACAACCATTATGTTTATGTCTTTGTAACCAACTCTGAAAAGCTGTATCTCGTAAACTATTAGGCCTACTAATCATTTTAGCTCAATATTCAGGAAATTGTTTATACTTTCTTTAAATGTACTAGAAACTATGAACGCAGGAACACAGTTTACGATATGAAATCCAGTCAACAAGGGGGTGTAGAGTGCGTGAATGGGACCTAAGTGATTCCTTCAGAAAGTATTTCAATGAGTTTACATACTAAAAGTCCTGGCGTGTAGGAGATGAGCAGGAGGGGGGCGGGCAAAGAATGTCCCACTTATGAGTTTTTCACAAAGATCTCGAAATTGGTGTGCCACAGAGAAAATTATTTTTGATACCAAATAGAAGCTGAAAATATTCTTCAGTAATTTCAAACCGTTTTCGAGCAACATGCTCAGGAAGATTGTAAATTTAAGAAAAAAACATTTTTATCTCATAATTCAAACATTTCTTTATATCGTCTGAAGTAGTAAGAAATTCTCTAATAGAAAGTTGTAGATTTCTTGTGAAATTTTGTAATTTTCAGATAAACATGTTTTTATCGTTCCTAAGCCACAACTATCGGTTGTTACATCAATGTATCGTCTAATTTTGTTGCTACACATGGAAGCAGGTTATTGAATACTTTTCGAGCAACATGCTCAGGAAGATTGTAAATTTACGAAAAAAACATTTTTATCTCATAATTCAAACATTTCCTTATATCGTCTGAAGTAGTAAGAAATTCTCAAATAGAAAGTTGTAGATTTCTTGTGAAATTTTGTAATTTTCAGATGAACATGTTTTTATCGTTCCTAAGCCACAACTATCGGTTGTTACATCAATGTATCGTCTAATTTTGTTGCTACACATGGAAGCAGGTTATTGAATACATCAGTAGACGAAAAAATGTAGACTTGAAAAATGGTAAATTGCATTTTAAATAAAAGTTACATATAAGCTAAGTAATTTTATTTGATTTCAATAATTCTCATTGTTCTCACTTTAGATAATTTTTGGGCCGTGAGGGCCCTGGCAAGGGTTCTTCTTCCATTGTACCCTTTTGTTGGAGGGCGTCTAAGTCTTCATCATCGTCCTCTTCAACTGGATCGCCGTTGAGGCATTTCCCTTGGCAATTGAGGCATGCGTAGAACAGTTCTGCCTTGCTCTACGGCATCCACATTTGCCACTACCTCAATCCTCGGCACAGTGGGCCAGCGGCAGAATATCATTCACAGAAGAACCTCTGGTGCTGGTGGATCTTCTGATGTTACTTGCATCAGGGTATGTCTTCTACATGTTTGTACTCCCAATCTTGAGGGGGCAGATCATTCCCGAGCCACTGCTACACATAGTGATGGAGGTGCCGGAAATAATGTTCAGCTGCTCTCTCAGTTGGTGAAAGGGAGCTGATTTTAGGCTTAAAATTTGCCACTGACCTCATGAACGACTGGAAGCGATACTGGTTGAGGGAGGTTATGAAACATCACTGCGCTTCCTTGATGACTTCCGGCTTCAAAAACAATTTGAAGGAGCGCACCTTGATTATCCTTTTCGCCGATTTTCATGAAACCTATTGTGTTTATTAGCAGTTACAACGGGCTTTTTTTCATGAAATTATTTTTGAAATCATAAGTGGCAGGTAGTTAATTGATTGATATTTATAGTAAAAATCATTGTATTCCACGGTTTTTCTCTAAGTTTCATATTTTTTCAGAATAAATAATTAGAAATATAACTTTCTTATAATGCTGTGAATTTGAAATAGCTAAACTTTGTCAAATCAAACTCAGTGGCGTATGATTGGTGGTTACGCACCACTAAAAAATCATGTGAATGATCTTTTTTCAGATTCTCCATATTTTCTTGATATTCTATTTAATTTTATGCACAATTGTATTGTTAAGTTTTGACAGAAACAGTTGACAATAATAGGCCCAGGAACACAACAAACAACCAGTACATCAACGACGAAACCAATAAAGGAGTTCAGGTAGAAATACATTAATTAAGGATATATATGGATTGATAAAGTGTTGCCATTTCAAATTCACGGTATTATATGAGAACTGTATTTTTAAATGTTTAATCTTATAAAAATATGAAACTTAGAGAAAAACAGTAGCGTACAATGATTTTCACCATAATTATCAATCAGGTGACCCTTCGCTACTTGTTATTGTTGTTATTGTTGAATTGTTATTTCCGTCAACCGATTGCACCCCTACGCACAATCCTCGGAAGTCTTCCAAAGACTTGTGTGAGCTAGGGAAGACGCAGTGTGATGCCAAGCACGAGACCGATGACTATGCGAGACTTAGAACTCTCGACCCTTCGCTCTAAAGTCGAACGCTCTACCACCACGGCCCATTATAATTTAATTATAATTTGAAATCTAACAAGCCCCTTGTAACTGCTAATAAACACACAAGGTTTCATGAAAATCGGCAAAAAGACTTGAGTAATTGATAAATGACCGAATTTTTATTAAAGTTTTGACACTCCGTCACTTGAAAAAAAGCAATTTATGAGATACGTTTATATGAACATTTTTTCATAAAATATGACAAGAAATCGCTACCTGAAATTGATAATAACATTTAGTTTACACCCTGTGTAGATATAGTAAACCATTAGGAGGCATCGCGCTGACGTCATTTGACCAGGGCCGCCGAGAGCCAGTGCGGGCCTCGGGATACCTATCTGTTTCAGGCCCTCTTACAAAAGTAAGTTTATCGAACTTTTTCTCGCAACAAAAAGAAAAGTGGTATTATACTTACGTAATTTTATCTCCTGAACACAAATCTGAACGAATTTCGTGGGGGTCTCTAATAATTTTCGAGTTATGAACTTTTGAATTTTGAAAATCGATCATTTTTAAACACGATTTTTTTATTAAATAATCTCACAAACTGCCTCCTTCTTTTTGTTGACACTTTTTTCAGACCCTATTCAACTCATATTTCACAATCACAAGCACCAAAACCAAACGTTTCACACACAAAAATGAACCTTATTAAGTTGGTATACACAACCCTACTAACTTGGTGAGGTTAAGTATGGTAATATAAGAAGGTTAAATTTATTTGTAAAACGTTTGGTTTTGTTAAATATGAGTTCATAAAGTTCAAAAAAGTGTCGACCAAAAGAATGAGGCATTTTGGGCGATGTTTTACTGAAAAAATCGTGCTTCATGGTCGATTGTCAAGATTCAAAAGGTCATAACTCGAAAATTATTAGTGACCCTCACGAAATTCTTTCGGATTCGTGCGCAGGAAATAAAACTACGTAATTTAAGTATCACCATTTTTCTTTTTGTTTCGAGAAAATGCTCGATAAACTTACCTTCACCACGTCGTCGTTGGGCCCCATTGTGGCTTGGGCCCCGGGAATTTGTCCCGACTTCCCCGCCCTCTCGTCTGGCCTGCATTTGACAGGCCCATAAAATCAGTCGATCGGTCCATCCTCTACAAATAATGTTCAACACATCCTTTATTGACTGAACTAATGTTATGTTTGGGAAATAGAATTATAATTATTTACTCTAATGAAGTAGGTATAGGTAATTGATGTTAGTTGTAGGAAATTTATCAATTCCAGGATGTTATTGATGCCTAAAACATGAATCCAATGTTGTCTTGTTACTATAATACAGCTTTGTAGAACTTTATTGTTAGTTTTCCGCCGTCCTTAGCAAAATGACTGTCCGATATATGATTCGAATTTTCGCGCTTTCATTGATGACTGTTTTCAGTATCAATAGCATCGCAGCTATTCCAGTGGGGAATCTTCTAGAAGAAGTTGATTTAGGAAGCATTGTGGAAATTTATATTCCCACAATTGAAGCCAAAAATGAGCAGTGTCGTAATCACAGTATATACTATTTACAGGAGTTAAAAAGGTACTCTTTGTGGGCTTCTGAAAGTGAGTACTACACTGAACGTTTATTTTTATTTAAATTCGAGATAAATATCACTCCTTTTAAGAACTATTGTTCAATTTCTTAGGGGTAAGGTATTTCTTTTCTGCAAGAAAATAATATTTTACATACCAAGGAACTACAATGTATCATTCGATCTCAAGGGTGAAGTTCGTCTCAACTGAGGAATCAAGATATATTTCAAGAGATACTCCAGACATACTGTAAACCGGGTGTCCACGGAAGCTGCTGCTATAACTTTTTTGCTTTCGAAGATCATGGAATGAAATTTGAAGGATCTGTGAACAACATGTGTCGTGTTTCCGCTAACTTCCTTTTTGTTTTGTTATTTTATATTTTCTAGAAGTTTATTTTCATTATTCATTTATTATTCTCACCTGAAACTTACGAGAAGATAGTCAACGAATAATCGTGGCAGTTTCAAACCATTGGAACTATCGGGATTCACTGTTGATATAAATACCACACGATGCAGCGAGAGAGTCGCAGTTGAAGTCAGAGCAGACAATCCACCGTTAGCTGAAATGTTAACAGCCGTATGCATAGTCAATCGCCAGCGACTCGCCAGAGTTTCTTCGTTCGCTGCACAAGGATTATAGTGCACAGTCGAGCTCCAAAAAAGTAACAACTACGCGATAAGTCACATTTTGGCGAAACGCTGGCGATGTACCACTTTTTTGGAGTTCGACTGTGCATTATAGTTCTTGTGTAGCGAGCGGCGAAACTCTTGCGAGTCGCTGGAATTGACTATGCATACGGCTGTAAGTGTTTTGCAAGGTACTTCATGTAAATGAATAATCAATTTTCTTCTGGTACAGAATAAAACAATTCAAAACCTTCAGATTATTTATATAATATTTTCTACGAAATTATATATAAATAAAAAAATTGTATTTTATTCAGTTGATTTGTCGTATGTTATGACAGTTTCAATTGGCAGATCAAGACGAACTTTTCCGGACAAGTTTTTAAACACTTACCATAGTAAAGTAACCATAGTGATGTATTTAAAGAATGAAGAGGTCATGGTGATGTTTTTAAAAATTTGCTAAAAATACAGATTATGAATCTGTGATCAATCAATTATTTAACATGGTTCATATCTTTACGCTAAATGCAGTTTTTGGTGTGAGTGGAAAAATATTATTTGAAAATCATCACTGTCGGTAGTTTATCTTATACCGTTGATATCGGTATGTGGTCCCATGAAAAACTTGTTTATCAGAATTAGGACTGATATGGCAATATAATCATGAATCCTTATATACAAACATTTCATTACAGTGTTTGACGCAACCTCCAAATTCCCCACCGGATTTCTTTATGGATCGAGTTACGACTTTGGAAACTTTGATGAATGTTTGAGGATTAAGGTGCCGTATGGAGGATCTAAATTTTATGGAAAATATTGTATGGCGAAATTTACCTTGAATGCCACAGATTTGGATGGTACAACTATGAAAAATCAAGGAATTAACTTCAAATATCAAGAGGGTGATTATGAATCTTATTCGAATACTAAGATTTGGAAAAAAATCAATGTGAGTATTTTGAAACATTGGTGCAAGTGCTCTCCACTACATTTTATGCGAGAAGCGGGAATTTCAAAATAATTCAGAGGTGTAAATGTCTAGGTTCTCAATTCAAATCTTTCCTAAGTAGCTTCTGCAAATCAGGCCATATCAAGCACGATCGAACAAACGACCGAAAGAGGGAATTCAAGGAGAGATTTGCCAAATACTGCTATAAAGTTATCAGTAATTGTGTTCCTCATTTCAACATTGACTGACATAGGTACTGCTAAAAACAAAATGGTCATCAAATAGAACAACTTGCTGGATCCTTCACTCAGGATTGTTCTCACCATTCTCTGTTCGACCCATGGACGTATAATATCGTATAAATACAGATGAACTCAGCATTGCCACACCTATAACACAGATTGTTTTGAAGTCGCTCGTTTTGTAGGCGCGCGGGTTGCGGGAAAGAGAGAAGGTAGCTATAGACTGTGACCTTTCCACAACCGACAGGAGCGCACACATTTGTGTGATAAATAACCTGTATTACTTACAAGTTTCAGAATCCAAACTATCGAAAAAAATCATTACTTGCGTCTTCAAACGATTGTGTAGAGTTTGTTGTGTCTGGTCGTTTGTCAACGCTGTTGAATATCAATGTTTATGTTTTCCTCAAAGTAAACTCCTGACAGTTCTGACATATTCTGTCATTGCTTTTTTGTGAGATTATTGTTGAAATTGTATTTTTCAAGTTCATTTGTATTATATAGTGGCATAATAATAGACATTTGTCAACGCTGTTGAATATCAATGTTTATGTTTTCCTCAAAGTAAACTTCTGACAGTTCTGACATTTTCTGTCATTGCTTTTTTGTGAGATTATTGTTGAAATAGTATTTTTCAAGCTCATTTGTGTTATATAGTGGCATAATAATAGAGACTGTTCTCTTCTGTTCAAGTATGAGCATCATACCGGAGCACGCACTTTCTCAGTGCTCTCCTACTATCAGCTACAAATGTTGTAAAAACAAACCATTCGTTCATTATGTGTGCACCCAGTGTCATAGTGTTTTTCATAAAAGCTGCCTTCTTGTTAATAAGAAAAAATTTGTTATGTTAGAAGGAAACAAAGTCATTTGTTGTCAAAAGGATGTCAGTGAACAAGAAGAACAGTCCAGTATATTTGGAAAAACCATAAGTGACCTATCGGACGAAATAGAAATGAAGAGTAATTACATTGGAAAGTTAAAAAAGAAAATAACACGTTCATCCAGCAAGCAATTGATATGGAATCGGAAATGAATGCCCTTTTAAAAAGTCACGAAAAAACAATTGTAGAGTTAGAAGAAAAAATCAGGCACCTGCAAAAAGAACTTAAAGAAAAAACGAAGCTAACAAAAACAACCAGTACACAAACAACTACATCAATAAGCCATAAATCTACTTCAACTGATCTTCATACAATCGAGATAGCCAGTGGCGGAGATGAATTCACAAAAGGTAAAATTAAAAGAGGTAAAGAAATGTTAAACAAATCCACTTCAACTGAAACATTTGAACAAACCTGTTGGAAAGACGAACCGGCAAGTGGGAAAAATAAAAGAAAAAAAGGAATGTTGGAAACAGCAGAAAAAATTTAAAGAAAAGAGAATGCCGTGCTACAAATTCAAAAATTAAAGACATCTCAGAGATTAAGCCCCTACTCCCCAATAAAAAATACTTCTTGTATCAAACTACTATGGAAAAAATATGGCTTCGTATCTCACAAATCAAAATGAATAATTTTCAGTGGAATCTATTATCAAGACACATGCAGACACTGCCGAAATCCTGATGACTGCAGTGGTGAATTCCAAAAAATTCACAAAAAACGACTGGCTTATTATCTGGCTGAATAAATGTGAAATTGATACCAATAATATTGAAATATTTGTGGACAATGTAGCACACACAAACACCATCGTGATAATAATAATAATAATAATATCTTTATTAGTCTTGAGAAACACAAGGTTTATAGACACGTCAAAACAAAATATCACAATTGAAATCATGAACTGAAATCAGGCGACATACATCTTAAAATTTCACAATCGAATGGTAGTCATAAATAAAAAAAAATAAAATACGAATACATACACATTAAAACAAATGAACACATCTGAAATTAGGTTACAATATGTTGGAATTTGAGAATAGGATGGTAATTATAATATCAAAATAATAAAATACGAATACATACATTTCAAGATGTTCAGTACAATAACATATGTGGTAAATTCACAAGATTTACATTGAAATAGAAATATATATATATATATATATATATATATATATATATATATATATATATATATATATTGAAATCAACTGGAAACATATTATTTAGGTGGCCACTTTGAAGACATCTCTATTCATTTGGACGATTCCATAAAATTCATGAATGTCATACAAAGGATTTTCAGTTAAGAAAAGCTTCAGAAAGTACTTAAATCTTTTAGTTGACAGATTGCGAAAATTTAGTGGCAGAGTATTGTATAGCTTAAGGCCGATATTGTCTGTCCTTTTCAGTCTATTTGCTTTCGTAACAAGGTCTGATTTATTTCTAGTATCATATTGGTGAATGTCTGTACGAGAGGTATGATTATTTATATTTAATCGAATATGTAGTAGGTTTTCATAAACAATAACTGAATTCAGTGTCTTTATTTTAAGATTTTTAAATATTGTACGGCAAGTTTCATCAATCCTGGCAGAAGTTATACTTCTTACAGCAGATTTCTGCAGGATGAACACTTTTTCAGGATGACATTTTGATGCACTGCCCCAGGATAATATTCCATATCTTAGAACTGAGTGAAACAGAGAATGGTATGTAGTAAGAGCCATACCTTACTAATAACTGGAGAAGGAATAAACTCTCGTACGAAAACAATTTATTATTTACCAAAGAATTGCGCAAATATAAGAACTCTGTGAAAGTTTTTGAGTGTAATAATCACTTAAATGTGACACATCTTCACATATAATGTGTAATGTGATGAAAAACATTGGTACATACTTATTGAGTGAAGCACTTTCGTTATCCATAAACGATCAGGTTACCAGACAGAATAAATTAAATCCCGGTTATTCCAGTGATAGACCCCTATCACCAACAGGAAACATAACACAGAAAGATTCCACACTAATCCGAACAGCTCAAATTGCAATATCTACTCCTGAAGACCAACCAGTACCTGAAATGAACAAATTGTACGAAACAGACGTCTTGGAGCATGGACAATAGACAAAACATTTTTTAGTAATGCACAAGATGAAAAACCTGCAGCAATAACAAAAAACTTAACCATTAATGTCCAATCTTTATCATAAAAAATCAGTCAAATTGAGGAAATGGTGACACAAGAAAATGTAGACTTTATACCGGGTGGCTACGGAAGTATTGCCTACGGAATATCTCAGTTATTGTATGAAGTAGGTTTGTGAAATTTGGAGCGTCGATATAATGACATAAGAGCTAGAATTTGAGCATATTGACATGTCGAAGTTAACTTCCGGTCTGACCGGAAGTAACATCAACTTTCTTATTTTAAATGGAAACCCTATTTTTTTTCTTTTCGCTTTATTCAGCATTCAATTCCCTTTCTAATGATATATCACAAGTTGGTATCTAACCAGAAACTAGATCAGAAAAAAATTATTATTGATATTCACCGAGTAGGCCGTGGAAGCAAAATGAAAGCCAAAAATTGAAAAGTTGGCTATGGAAACCATACGTCACTTGATAACAGTTGCTACTACTGTGATATTTTATTTTCATTCGTCGGCGTTATAAAAAGCCGCCAAAAAAAATATTGGAAAAATTGGGAAAAAAACAATACTCTGTAGGTCCATAACTTAAATAGGAACATACAACTTTTTCTTGCCTGTACTATTCAGCATAACCATTCCTTTCTAATGATATAATAGAAAGTAATTTTTTGAAATGAAATACCAAAAAATCCAATTATTATTCTTCAAATAACGAAAAAACAGATTTATCGAAAAAAAAAATTCAAATTGATAGGATTAAAGATAAAATAAATTCAAAACAAATGTTCGAAATGCATTCCCTCAGCGTCAATACATTTATTGACTCTGGTGATATTTTCATGTAAAACGTTTCTCAACATTTGGGGCGTGATATCTTGGAAAGCTCTACGAATTTTTACTTCTAGCTCATGTAGAGTTGTAGGCTGTGTGGAATACACCCTATTTTTAAGATGCCCCATAGAAAAAAGTCGCACGGAGTAAGATCAGGTGACCTTGGTGGCCACCTGACTGGACCATGGGTTGTTATAAGTCTCTCTTGAAAGCGATTTTGAAGATAATTTCTCGCTATTCTTGAATTATGCGGAGGGGCGCCATCTTGCTGGAAGTACATTCTCTCAGTTATTTCCGCTGGTAGGTTGTTAATGAATTCCGAAATTTCATTCATTAAAAAATTAAAGTATCTCTCTCCGGTTAGTTGGCCTTGAAAAAGAATGGGGCCAACAATATGAGTTCCAATTATTCCTGCCCAAACATTCACACCAAATCTCTCCTGGAAGCCGCCTTGTCGAAACCGGTGCTCGTTTGCTATCGCCCAGTACCTGGAACAAAAGACCGTTCACACTTTTAGCACTTTACACTTCGACTATCGACAATATTCCAAATAAAGTACAGTACCTACCTTGTATTATTCCTGTTAAATAATCCATTGTTGGTAAATCTTGACTCGTCCGTAAACAAGATATAATAGTTAAATAGGTGATTCTCAGCATTTTGCCGAAGAAACCAATTACAATATTCCAGGTGCCTTTCACCGTCATTTTCATACAAATGTTGATGCAACTGATACTTGAAGGATTTCAATCGATGTTTTTTCAAAATTTTCCTAGCAGAGTCCTTACTTATAGCTAATTCGGCGCCAATCTGCCTTGAGGAAATTGTGCTATCATATCATATCATTAGAAAGGAATGGTTATGCTGAATAGTACAGGCAAGAAAAAGTTGTATGTTCCTATTTAAGTTATGGACCTACAGAGTGTTTTTTTTCCCAATTTTTCCAATATTTTTTTTGGCTGCTTTTTGTAACGCCGACGAATGAAAATAAAATATCACAGTAGTAGCAACTGTTATCAAGTGACGTATGGTTTCCATAGCCAACTTTTCAATTTTTGGCTTTCATTTCGCTTCCACGGCCTACTCGGTGAATTTCAATAATAATTTTTTTCTAATCTAGTTTCTGGTTAGATACCAACTTGTGATATGTCATTAGAAAGGGAATTGAATGCTGAATAAAGCGAAAGGAAACAAAATAGGGTTTCCATTTAAAATAAGAAAGTTGATGTTACTTCCGGTCAGACCGGAAGTTAACTTCGACATGTCAATATGCTCAAATTCTAGCTCTTATGTCATTATATCGACGCTCCAAATTTCACAAACCTACTTCATACAATAACTGAGATATTCCGTAGGCAATACTTCCGTAGCCACCCGGTATGTCTCGGCGAACACGATGAATGAATCAAATACAACCTTAATAAACATTCCCAACTATAAATTGATGTCATTCTTCTGCAGAAAGTCAAAAAAACATGGAGGAACAGCCATTTTCATTAGAAACAACTTAGCACTAAAATGTAGATCATTACCTAGTAAATACTCGATTGAGATGGAATTTGAATACTGTATGGTGGAAATATCTCTGGCAGAAAAAAATATGTTTAATCTGCACCTACAGGCCACCGACAGGAGGTGTCAAAAAATGTATTGAAAATATATCAACCACCCTGAGTGAGTACATAGTAACCCTTAAAGTTATAATCTGTGGTGATTTAAACATTGATTTTCTAGACAATAATAATAATAACTTAAAATTATTGAAAGACATGATGGACTCATTTGAATGCCATAATATGTTAACGTCACCAACAAGAATATGCACTGACAAAAGCAACTTCCATTAGTGGAATTGATTACATTATTTCTAACCTAGACCCCAATCAGTGCACCCAATCGATATTTAATCCTTACTTATCTGAACATCTAGCGGTTACTCTGTCCTACAACTACACCGATGATCAACCCAACTTTAAAACAGAAGTTTAAAGTTGGACGAAATAGTATGGGATACGAATAACGAAGTATCACCATCCACCAATTTTGAATTATTCATAAACCAATTCAAACAGGCCTAAAAAAATAACTCCATTTAAAAAGAAAAACTGGTTGGTTCACTGACGAATTGAAACACGACAAAAAAGATTTGGACACTGCGTTTCATATGTTCAAACAATCAGGTAGTAAGTGCTAAAAGTGCTAAAAGAGAAAAACTAAATCAGAATATTAGTCGGGCCGATAACAAGATAAAACAAATCTGGAGTGAGGAAAATTCAAAACTTGGAAGAAAAAATCGTGATAAGCTAGATATCCACTTAAACATAAATAATGCGGAAATAACTGATCCTGAGACAGCAGCGAATTGCTTCGGAGAATATTTCTCAAGTATAATCGAGCAAAAAATGGAGAATCATTTCGGAGCCAACAGATCCCAAACCTGTACAATTGGAGAAATACTCCCACATACCTTTTTCTTTGAGCCAGCCACCACCGAGGAAATACAATCAATAGTACGCAACCTGAAGAATTCAATGTCAACAGGTCCAGATGATGTGCTAGTGAAAGTTTTAAAAGAAGTCTGAAAGTGTAGCTGATCCGTTAACTTCTCTCATAAATATAATATATGCATTGTGAAGGGTGAATTCCCAGATGTTTTAAAACTGAGTAAAGTTATCACTGTGTATAAAAGTGGTGACAGTCAGAAATTGACAATTATAGACCAATCAGTCTCCTGAGTATTTTCTCAAAAATACTTGAGAGAATCATATATAACAGACTCGTGAATTTCTTGAACAAAAATAATATATTAGCAGAATCTCAACACGGATTCAGGGCAGACAGATCCACTGAAACTGCCACCACTCTCTTTACAGACTTTTTACATAAAGGCATTGATGATAAAAAATATGTTGCGGGAATCTTTTTTGACTTGTCGAAAGCATTCGACTCCATTGATAAAGACTTCATGGCCTCAAAAATATATAATATGGGTATCAGGAGGAATGTTCTGGAATTAATTACTCATCATTTTTGTCTAACAGAAAAATATTTCTAACCTTAAATGGGGCAGAATCAGATCAATTTACAATAAATACAGGAGTGGCCCAAGGCTCAATTCTAGGCCCACTCATTTTCCTTCTTTTTCTCAATGATCTTCCATTTAACATCAGTAATCGATTTCACCTCATCAATTTTGCTGATGATACAACTCTGGGCATAGCCGAGTCTACCATGGAAGACATGACTAATGGCATTGAACTGACAATTGAAGAAATGACAACCTACTGCAACTCAAATAAACTTATATTATATTCTCGAAACACCAAAATCATTTTCTTCAACATTAACACGGAGAATTGAGATATGAGCTTCACGAATCTATCTTAATTCAAGTGTACTATGCAATTGTCTACTCTACCATATCATTCCAAATCATTCTTTGGGAAAATGCAAGCGAGGTCAACAGGATATTCGTAGCCCAGAAGCGAATCATTAGATTGATGTTCAATATGAAGCCACGTGACTCATGCAAAGATGTATTTAAAAACAAGAAAATAATGACTGTTTGCTGCATTTTTATTTTAAATTGTTGCTTATATATTAGAAAAAATTTGCAAAAATTAAAAAAAAATAATATCCATCATCAATACAAAACAAGAACAGGGAATAATTTAATGACCACTGCTCACAGATCAACCTCAGTTGAAAAATCTCCTTCATATGCGAGCAGTAAAATATACAACAAACTTCCTAATTATATTAAAAGTTGCCGTACTATCGATACATTAAAAAAAAAACTGAAATATCTGCTTTACTCGAAAGCTTATTATTTATTATCAGAATATTTTGATGATGCTCACATGGCAGAACCCATACTATGATTTTTTTTCTTCATTACTCTTTTACATATTCTTATACTTATTTTAATGTATTATATACTATCATGTTTATAATATTATAATAACTCGACATTTATATATTGGATATGTTATATTATTTAACTAAATTATTCATATATTTACTTTAAACCAATCATGTGTTTGTGCTTATGTATATGTGTACCTATGTGAAAACTGGAAGTTCGGGTTGAACCGCGTCTAGAATTTATTGAAATTCGACGTTTCGGCTCCGATTTTGGAGCCATTTTCAAGAAAAAGAAATAAGGATAAATTGATCAAAAAGAAGGGGGGTTGAGGGTAGATTCTACACTGAGGTGTCAATCTGCCTACTCCTCAGGTATCATCAGGATTTTGTGAGTTGACGCCGGGGTCTCAATCTGCCTACTCCCCAGGTCTCGCCACTTGTTCTCTCTAAGGTCTCAATCTGACTACTCCGTCGAGAGAACTGGATATTTGTTGGATGTGCAGTGTCAACATCTTGGGCGCCATGTCAACATCTGCCGACGCTCGGGTTCCGGAAATAACGACGGTTTTCTTCCGACTAGCTCAGTCTTTGTCCTCGAAGCGACGGCATTGAAGCAAAATTTGTTTGTTCCCCTTTTGCAGCCTCGGATTGTCCTTGGGTTCAGACTATTGATAGATGGTAGCAGCAACACTATGCCCTAAGAGTCCTGAAAAGAACTCAGGCATAGTTCATAATGGAGTATTTCGTTAACTCCGAATTCTTTTATGAAATTGTTGCCCCAACTAATTTCTTAACCAATACAATCAGGGCAGGCTGGAGATTCCAAATTCCCGCCGAAAATGAACTATCTCCTCTGAGATTAGCTCGAAGCTCAGTTTGATTACTTACTAAAGTATCAAATATAACTTGCAAAGTCGGGTGAGCCACCCTGGTAGGGTGCACTCACCAGGTATACTACGTACCTCTCGGAAGCTCCCGAGTGACTGACTATTCCAGCCAAAACGGGCTTCTTGAATAGGGAAAGCTGACATTTGCTCCGGCCAATGCCGAAGCAAAGCTGCGGTGGGCGGAGCCTACTGGAGTTTTCCCTCCAGATATGGTCTCGCCAAATAATTTTTCAATCTTCATTTATTGTTCATATGTCGGCAAAAGATAACACCGCCCCCCTTTAAGGAATCGCTTGTCATGTTGGATTGGCAGAAATTCGTTGGGAGTGTCCTGAAAAGGACCTTTCATTTTTTTGACATGGGCTATTCGCCTTTATTTCACATTCATCCTAAAAAAGAAACCTAAAATTAAAATATTTACACTTAATTATTATATATACATGGGCACAACGGCCATTATGTACAGGTACCTAAAAATAAAGTTTTGTTACTGCTCCATCTTCTGTCTTTGACTTCATCATCGGATTCTGGGATACTTCTCCACGAAACTAGCTCTATCTGCTTGCTATCCGGCTTACAAAGAGGCTATACCTTGCATTACTCCGCCCTTGCCCACTGGCGAAGGACAACCAGCTCTGTTTGTTGACGCGACATCGTCCTGTCGTTTTACACTGGCCATCCCGCTCAGGAACAACAGGCTGGTTGCGGGATTTCAGACCATTGTCTTTGAACCCACGAAGAATGCAGGTATCCTCGATTCCACCGGTATAGCTTGCACCAGAACTGCTTCGAGAGGGCATCCTAAGAATCTTCTGATCAGCCATCTTCCTCCAAATCCGGGCTACTGGAACAGTGGGTCCCTACCTCCACTAAGATAACTGGAAATTATAGTTGGTTTCGCGGGGCCCCACGTTGGGCACCATGTCAACATCTGCCGACGCTCGGGTTCCGGAAATAACGACGGTTTTGCATCCTCGGATTGTCCTTGGGTTCAGACTATTGATAGATGGTAGCAGCAACACTATGCCCTAAGAGTCCTGAAAAGAACTCAGGCATAGTTCGTAATGGAGTATTTCGTTAACTCCGAATTCTTTTATGAAATTGTTGGTGTTCCCAACGAATTTCTTAACCAATGCAATCAGGGTAGGCTGGAGATTCCAAATTCCCGCCGAAAATGAACTATCTCCTCTGAAATTACCTCGAAGCTCAGTTTGATTACTTACTAAAGTATCAAATATAACTTGCAAAGTCGGGTGAGCCACCCGGGTAGGGTGCACTCACCAGGTACACTACGTACCTCTCGGAAGCTCCCGAGTGACTGACTATTCCAGCCAAAACGGGTGACAACTAAATGCGTGTGCACGGAGGTACGGAAATCGGAGGTGAGTACCTCATCCGGTGGGCTACTCTCCGCACACAGCATCGTCGCAATCCAGCAACTCCGGAACTCTTCTTACTGGATCAGACAGGAACAGTACGAATTCTTTTTAAATGTTGTTGGTGTTAACCAACGACGCTTCATCAATCTAAGCCAGGCCGTAGATTTCTCAAGGAAGCTATGACCTGGCCAGAAATACTAATGACACCAGAGACATCCGGGCTACCACTCGGTAGGACAACTACTCGAAGGTCTGTGGCTCCCGGACGACTGCCAAAACAGCCGAAAAGGAGCTCTTAAATAGGTTTTGTGCACATTTACTTCGGCCAATGCCGAAGCAAAGTCAATGGTGGGCGGAGCCTATCGGAACTCCGCTCCGAGATATACTCTCAAAGTTAAAATTTTATTTTAGTATTTCTGGCCGAGGTTCACACGGGCTTCTTAAATTGGGAAAGCTGACATTTGCTCCGGCCAATGCCGAAGCAAAGCCGCGGTGGGCGGAGCCTACTGGAGTCTTCCCTCCAGATATGGTCTCGCCAAATAATTTTTCTATCTTCATTTATTGTTCATATGTCGGCAAAAGATAACAGCAGCTGTATTTATAATAGTCGAGGCGGCCATATTGGGCGTGCGTAGTGGGACAACGTCCGGACTTGTGCGATGCGGAGATGGCGCTGTTACCAGGTGTCGGGAGACGATAAATGAGTAGTTTCCAAGTAATAGGGTCTACGTCCATCATCACGGGTATTAAGGCAGTTGGGGCGCTTTTCTATTTCCAGGGCTTCACGGATGATCCTACTTTGCAGAATTTTCTCTATGCCAATTGTTTTTGTGTTTTTGAAGTCTATTTTGTGGCCTGTTTCTTCACGATGTTTATAAAGTGCGGAGGAAGAAGATGCTTGTCTGACTGCTAGTTCGTGTTCATATATTCTGGAAGTTACTCTTCTGTTAGTTTGGCCAATGTATGTTCTTGGACACTCGGAACACGGAATTTCATATATCCCTTGAGACTCATTTGGTATTGTGTCCTTAGGAGATCTGAGACATTTCGAAATTTAATTGTTAGCAGTGAAAATTGTTTTAATCTCGTGTTTTCGTAGGATCCTGCTGATTTTGTCGGTAACACCTTTGATGAATGGTAGGAACGCTTTGAACTCCCTCATACATAGATCAATCCAACTTACCGATAGCCAAAACAGACCACAAGAATTGAACACGCTAAAATCCGCCCTACTACAGAATGGTTATAACAAGTCACAAATCGACAGGTCCATCCGCCGCCAACTAACCCATCCGCAAAAACCTGAAAATCCTGTAGACATCATTCAGCCTCACAAAGCGTTCCTACCATTCATCAAAGGTGTTACCGACAAAATCAGCAGGATCCTACGAAAACACGAGATTTAAACAATTTTCACTGCTAACAATCAAATTTCGAAATGTCTCAGATCTCCTAAGGACACAATACCAAATGAGTCTCAGGGATATATGAAATTCCGTGATCCGAGTGTCCAAGAACGTACATTGGCCAAACTAACAGAAGAGTAATTTCCAGAATATATGAACACGAACCAGCAGTCAGACAAGCATCTTCTTCCTCCGCACTTTATAAACATCGTGAAGGAACAGGCCACAAAATAGACTTCAAAAACACAAAAACAATTGGCATGGAGAAAACTCTGCAAACTAGGATCATCCGTGAAGCCCAGGAAATAGAAAAGCGCCCCAACTGCCTTAATACCCGTGATGATGGACGTAGACTTCCTATTACTTGGAAACCACTCATTTCTCGTCTCCCGACACCTGGCCGCCTTGACTAGTATAAATACAGCTGCACAACCAACAAATATCCAGTTCTCTCGACGGAGTAGGCAGATTGAGACCTTAGAGAGAACAAGTGGCGAGACCTGGGGAGTAGGCAGATTGAGACATTAGTGTAGAATCTACCCTCAACCCCACCTCATCATGATCAATTTATCCTTATTTATTTTTCTTGAAAATTACTCCAAAATCGGAGCCGAAACGTCGAATTTCAATAAATTCTAGACGTGGTTCAACCCGAACCAACCAGTTTTCAAATATCTAACCGCGAAAACCTATCCGAACACATATGCCTATGTGTATATATATCCTTAGAACATTTGTATTATATCTTTTATAGTGGTTTTAAATGCTAGTTTTTAACTCTTGGTCCTGTCCAACACCATGTATGTGGTTATTATGGAATAATAAAGTTCTATTCTATTCTATTCTATTCTATTCTATTCTATTCTATTCTATTCTATTCTATTCTATTCTATTCTATTCTATTCTGTTCTGTTCTGTTCTGTTCTGTTCTGTTCTGTTCTGTTCTATTCTATTCTATTCTTTTCTGTTCTGTTCTGTTCTGTTCTGTTCTGTTCTGTTCTGTTCTGTTCTATTCTATTCTATTCTATTCTATTCTATTCTATTCTATTCTATTCTATTCTATTCTATTCTATTCTATTCTATTCTATTCTATTCTATTCTATTCTATTCTATTCTATTCTATTCTATTCTATTCTATTCTATTCTATTCTATTCTATTCTATTCTATTCTATTCTATTCTATTCTATTCTATTCTATTCTATTCTATTCTATTCTATTCTATTCTATTCTATTCTATTCTATTCTATTCTATTCTATTCTATTCTATTCTATTCTATTCTATTCTATTCTATTCTATTCTATTCTATTCTATTCTATTCTATTCTATTCTATTCTATTCTATTCTATTCTATTCTATTCTATTCTATTCTATTCTATTCTATTCTATTCTATTCTATTCTATTCTATTCTATTCTATTCTATTCTATTCTATTCTATTCTATTCTATTCTATTCTATTCTATTCTATTCTATTCTATTCTATTCTATTCTATTCTATTCTATTCTATTCTATTCTATTCTATTCTATTCTATTCTATTCTATTCTATTCTATTCTATTCTATTCTATTCTATTCTATTCTATTCTATTCTATTCTATTCTATTCTATTCTATTCTATTCTATTCTATTCTATTCTATTCTATTCTATTCTATTCTATTCTATTCTATTCTATTCTATTCTATTCTATTCTATTCTATTCTATTCTATTCTATTCTATTCTATTCTATTCTATTCTATTCTATTCTATTCTATTCTATTCTATTCTATTCTATTCTATTCTATTCTATTCTATTCTATTCTATTCTATTCTATTCTATTCTATTCTATTCTATTCTATTCTATTCTATTCTATTCTATTCTATTCTATTCTATTCTATTCTATTCTATTCTATTCTATTCTATTCTATTCTATTCTATTCTATTCTATTCTATTCTATTCTATTCTATTCTATTCTATTCTATTCTATTCTATTCTATTCTATTCTATTCTATTCTATTCTATTCTATTCTATTCTATTCTATTCTATTCTATTCTATTCTATTCTATTCTATTCTATTCTATTCTATTCTATTCTATTCTATTCTATTCTATTCTATTCTATTCTATTCTATTCTATTCTATTCTATTCTATTCTATTCTATTCTATTCTATTCTATTCTATTCTATTCTATTCTATTCTATTCTATTCTATTCTATTCTATTCTATTCTATTCTATTCTATTCTATTCTATTCTATTCTATTCTATTCTATTCTATTCTATTCTATTCTATTCTATTCTATTCTATTCTATTCTATTCTATTCTATTCTATTCTATTCTATTCTATTCTATTCTATTCTATTCTATTCTATTCTATTCTATTCTATTCTATTCTATTCTATTCTATTCTATTCTATTCTATTCTATTCTATTCTATTCTATTCTATTCTATTCTATTCTATTCTATTCTATTCTATTCTATTCTATTCTATTCTATTCTATTCTATTCTATTCTATTCTATTCTATTCTATTCTATTCTATTCTATTCTATTCTATTCTATTCTATTCTATTCTATTCTATTCTATTCTATTCTATTCTATTCTATTCTATTCTATTCTATTCTATTCTATTCTATTCTATTCTATTCTATTCTATTCTATTCTATTCTATTCTATTCTATTCTATTCTATTCTATTCTATTCTATTCTATTCTATTCTATTCTATTCTATTCTATTCTATTCTATTCTATTCTATTCTATTCTATTCTATTCTATTCTATTCTATTCTATTCTATTCTATTCTATTCTATTCTATTCTATTCTATTCTATTCTATTCTATTCTATTCTATTCTATTCTATTCTATTCTATTCTATTCTATTCTATTCTATTCTATTCTATTCTATTCTATTCTATTCTATTCTATTCTATTCTATTCTATTCTATTCTATTCTATTCTATTCTATTCTATTCTATTCTATTCTATTCTATTCTATTCTATTCTATTCTATTCTATTCTATTCTATTCTATTCTATTCTATTCTATTCTATTCTATTCTATTCTATTCTATTCTATTCTATTCTATTCTATTCTATTCTATTCTATTCTATTCTATTCTATTCTATTCTATTCTATTCTATTCTATTCTATTCTATTCTATTCTATTCTATTCTATTCTATTCTATTCTATTCTATTCTATTCTATTCTATTCTATTCTATTCTATTCTATTCTATTCTATTCTATTCTATTCTATTCTATTCTATTCTATTCTATTCTATTCTATTCTATTCTATTCTATTCTATTCTATTCTATTCTATTCTATTCTATTCTATTCTATTCTATTCTATTCTATTCTATTCTATTCTATTCTATTCTATTCTATTCTATTCTATTCTATTCTATTCTATTCTATTCTATTCTATTCTATTCTATTCTATTCTATTCTATTCTATTCTATTCTATTCTATTCTATTCTATTCTATTCTATTCTATTCTATTCTATTCTATTCTATTCTATTCTATTCTATTCTATTCTATTCTATTCTATTCTATTCTATTCTATTCTATTCTATTCTATTCTATTCTATTCTATTCTATTCTATTCTATTCTATTCTATTCTATTCTATTCTATTCTATTCTATTCTATTCTATTCTATTCTATTCTATTCTATTCTATTCTATTCTATTCTATTCTATTCTATTCTATTCTATTCTATTCTATTCTATTCTATTCTATTCTATTCTATTCTATTCTATTCTATTCTATTCTATTCTATTCTATTCTATTCTATTCTATTCTATTCTATTCTATTCTATTCTATTCTATTCTATTCTATTCTATTCTATTCTATTCTATTCTATTCTATTCTATTCTATTCTATTCTATTCTATTCTATTCTATTCTATTCTATTCTATTCTATTCTATTCTATTCTATTCTATTCTATTCTATTCTATTCTATTCTATTCTATTCTATTCTATTCTATTCTATTCTATTCTATTCTATTCTATTCTATTCTATTCTATTCTATTCTATTCTATTCTATTCTATTCTATTCTATTCTATTCTATTCTATTCTATTCTATTCTATTCTATTCTATTCTATTCTATTCTATTCTATTCTATTCTATTCTATTCTATTCTATTCTATTCTATTCTATTCTATTCTATTCTATTCTATTCTATTCTATTCTATTCTATTCTATTCTATTCTATTCTATTCTATTCTATTCTATTCTATTCTATTCTATTCTATTCTATTCTATTCTATTCTATTCTATTCTATTCTATTCTATTCTATTCTATTCTATTCTATTCTATTCTATTCTATTCTATTCTATTCTATTCTATTCTATTCTATTCTATTCTATTCTATTCTATTCTATTCTATTCTATTCTATTCTATTCTATTCTATTCTATTCTATTCTATTCTATTCTATTCTATTCTATTCTATTCTATTCTATTCTATTCTATTCTATTCTATTCTATTCTATTCTATTCTATTCTATTCTATTCTATTCTATTCTATTCTATTCTATTCTATTCTATTCTATTCTATTCTATTCTATTCTATTCTATTCTATTCTATTCTATTCTATTCTATTCTATTCTATTCTATTCTATTCTATTCTATTCTATTCTATTCTATTCTATTCTATTCTATTCTATTCTATTCTATTCTATTCTATTCTATTCTATTCTATTCTATTCTATTCTATTCTATTCTATTCTATTCTATTCTATTCTATTCTATTCTATTCTATTCTATTCTATTCTATTCTATTCTATTCTATTCTATTCTATTCTATTCTATTCTATTCTATTCTATTCTATTCTATTCTATTCTATTCTATTCTATTCTATTCTATTCTATTCTATTCTATTCTATTCTATTCTATTCTATTCTATTCTATTCTATTCTATTCTATTCTATTCTATTCTATTCTATTCTATTCTATTCTATTCTATTCTATTCTATTCTATTCTATTCTATTCTATTCTATTCTATTCTATTCTATTCTATTCTATTCTATTCTATTCTATTCTATTCTATTCTATTCTATTCTATTCTATTCTATTCTATTCTATTCTATTCTATTCTATTCTATTCTATTCTATTCTATTCTATTCTATTCTATTCTATTCTATTCTATTCTATTCTATTCTATTCTATTCTATTCTATTCTATTCTATTCTATTCTATTCTATTCTATTCTATTCTATTCTATTCTATTCTATTCTATTCTATTCTATTCTATTCTATTCTATTCTATTCTATTCTATTCTATTCTATTCTATTCTATTCTATTCTATTCTATTCTATTCTATTCTATTCTATTCTATTCTATTCTATTCTATTCTATTCTATTCTATTCTATTCTATTCTATTCTATTCTATTCTATTCTATTCTATTCTATTCTATTCTATTCTATTCTATTCTATTCTATTCTATTCTATTCTATTCTATTCTATTCTATTCTATTCTATTCTATTCTATTCTATTCTATTCTATTCTATTCTATTCTATTCTATTCTATTCTATTCTATTCTATTCTATTCTATTCTATTCTATTCTATTCTATTCTATTCTATTCTATTCTATTCTATTCTATTCTATTCTATTCTATTCTATTCTATTCTATTCTATTCTATTCTATTCTATTCTATTCTATTCTATTCTATTCTATTCTATTCTATTCTATTCTATTCTATTCTATTCTATTCTATTCTATTCTATTCTATTCTATTCTATTCTATTCTATTCTATTCTATTCTATTCTATTCTATTCTATTCTATTCTATTCTATTCTATTCTATTCTATTCTATTCTATTCTATTCTATTCTATTCTATTCTATTCTATTCTATTCTATTCTATTCTATTCTATTCTATTCTATTCTATTCTATTCTATTCTATTCTATTCTATTCTATTCTATTCTATTCTATTCTATTCTATTCTATTCTATTCTATTCTATTCTATTCTATTCTATTCTATTCTATTCTATTCTATTCTATTCTATTCTATTCTATTCTATTCTATTCTATTCTATTCTATTCTATTCTATTCTATTCTATTCTATTCTATTCTATTCTATTCTATTCTATTCTATTCTATTCTATTCTATTCTATTCTATTCTATTCTATTCTATTCTATTCTATTCTATTCTATTCTATTCTATTCTATTCTATTCTATTCTATTCTATTCTATTCTATTCTATTCTATTCTATTCTATTCTATTCTATTCTATTCTATTCTATTCTATTCTATTCTATTC
Source organism: Chrysolina oricalcia (assembly GCA_944452925.2). NCBI lineage: Eukaryota > Metazoa > Arthropoda > Insecta > Coleoptera > Chrysomelidae > Chrysolina > Chrysolina oricalcia. Next base: position 24,246,562 of record OX101808.2, read on the forward strand.
TATTCTATTCTATTCTATTCTATTCTATTCTATTCTATTCTATTCTATTCTATTCTATTCTATTCTATTCTATTCTATTCTATTCTATTCTATTCTATTCTATTCTATTCTATTCTATTCTATTCTATTCTATTCTATTCTATTCTATTCTATTCTATTCTATTCTATTCTATTCTATTCTATTCTATTCTATTCTATTCTATTCTATTCTATTCTATTCTATTCTATTCTATTCTATTCTATTCTATTCTATTCTATTCTATTCTATTCTATTCTATTCTATTCTATTCTATTCTATTCTATTCTATTCTATTCTATTCTATTCTATTCTATTCTATTCTATTCTATTCTATTCTATTCTATTCTATTCTATTCTATTCTATTCTATTCTATTCTATTCTATTCTATTCTATTCTATTCTATTCTATTCTATTCTATTCTATTCTATTCTATTCTATTCTATTCTATTCTATTCTATTCTATTCTATTCTATTCTATTCTATTCTATTCTATTCTATTCTATTCTATTCTATTCTATTCTATTCTATTCTATTCTATTCTATTCTATTCTATTCTATTCTATTCTATTCTATTCTATTCTATTCTATTCTATTCTATTCTATTCTATTCTATTCTATTCTATTCTATTCTATTCTATTCTATTCTATTCTATTCTATTCTATTCTATTCTATTCTATTCTATTCTATTCTATTCTATTCTATTCTATTCTATTCTATTCTATTCTATTCTATTCTATTCTATTCTATTCTATTCTATTCTATTCTATTCTATTCTATTCTATTCTATTCTATTCTATTCTATTCTATTCTATTCTATTCTATTCTATTCTATTCTATTCTATTCTATTCTATTCTATTCTATTCTATTCTATTCTATTCTATTCTATTCTATTCTATTCTATTCTATTCTATTCTATTCTATTCTATTCTATTCTATTCTATTCTATTCTATTCTATTCTATTCTATTCTATTCTATTCTATTCTATTCTATTCTATTCTATTCTATTCTATTCTATTCTATTCTATTCTATTCTATTCTATTCTATTCTATTCTATTCTATTCTATTCTATTCTATTCTATTCTATTCTATTCTATTCTATTCTATTCTATTCTATTCTATTCTATTCTATTCTATTCTATTCTATTCTATTCTATTCTATTCTATTCTATTCTATTCTATTCTATTCTATTCTATTCTATTCTATTCTATTCTATTCTATTCTATTCTATTCTATTCTATTCTATTCTATTCTATTCTATTCTATTCTATTCTATTCTATTCTATTCTATTCTATTCTATTCTATTCTATTCTATCCTATCCTATCCTATCCTATCCTATCCTATCCTATCCTATCCTATCCTATCCTATCCTATCCTATCCTATCCTATCCTATCCTATCCTATCCTATCCTATCCTATCCTATTCTATTCTATTCTATTCTATTCTATCCTATCCTATCCTATGCTATTCTATTCTATTCTATTCTATCCTATCCTATCCTATCCTATCCTATTCTATTCTATTCTATTCTATTCTATTCTATTCTATTCTATTCTTAGTGAAATCTCGTTGGGTTAACAAACAATCCATGTGGTCGAAGTTGCATATTAATGTTACCATCACCATCCTTTATTCTTCGATTGTTATCGAATGGAATACGTATAGGGACACAATTTTGTCTATGAAAAAGACTCCTCACCTGCAAAATGTGACAACAATCAAATCCATATCACGTCTACAGATTGTGACCATTCACGACGTCAGACCAGGATGTAAACAGCTAGGTTCAGTGCAATACTCTATAGGTTCATGGTTTGACCGCAAAACCATTCTGCAAACATTTCAGGTGCATCCATCATGCATTATCACCGAATTTGGTATCCAATAAATTCGAAAATGACTGCCAAACTTGTGTCATGTTTTCTTCTGTACAAATTGAGTTCTTTCAAATGCCGTTTCACCAGCCTTTCACCCACCATTCCTGATGTGGAAGAGAAGCCTTTATATCGGAAATGTCAAATCCTTTACCCAGAAATAACATTCAAATATTACTTCACATCCATTATCTACAATAAATTAAGCCCACTTTTTAGTAGACAGGATGAATGGAATGATTTATTAACTTACCTACCTTAAAAATATACCCTGTGGTAGAAGTCCACTATAATGAGATAACTAACTCATTGTCATGAGATTCTGTTCCTCACAAACTTTTTTTTCGTTATTTATTTTCGATTGTTTTTACGAATATAATCTTTTTAGTAATTATATTAGTTTTACAAACGAAACTCAGTACAAAATTGTTCTTTCTATTCATTGTCACGAAAGATTTTCCACATTAACAACACTCTTCACATATATTAAAGAAATATATTGAAATTTACTTATTTTTTATTGCTTTCATCAGTCATTTATCATATCATGATTATTGGTACCTACGTTGTTCCTTTTTTTTTAACGCCACATGATTCCCTAGCGATGAGCCCAAATAATATCCAAGCCCATAACGGTCCATATATCAGCACTAATATAATTTATTTTGGAAAAATGTTTTTGAAACTCATTTCACTTCAACACATTGTGCATTTCTTGGTTCCGTAGATGTGAAAATTCCATAAATTCAGTTCAGTTCTATTATTCGAGTCTTTTACTTCAACATATTGTACATTTCTTGGATCCGTAGAAATGAAAATTACATTAATTCATTTCAGTTTCATTATTTGAGTCTTTTTTCAGGATTACGTGAATGATGACTCTAAAAGCCCCAGGAATGAAATTTATTTCGCTTTCTGCTTGCCATCTAGCTGTACAAGTCAAGACTTGGAAGAAACTTTGACAGATCGTTTTAGTGAAACGAACAGTAGATTAAATATTACGTTTCAAGTGGAAGTGGATCAGCGAAACTGTCAGGTTCAGGACACTCTATCTCTGGATGGAAGTGATGTTGCTTTTATGTGAGTAGATAACGTTCAATATACCTACTGTGATCAGCAGATCTTTGAAGAAAATGAGATGCATTTTATTTCAAATTTCGAAGATCCTTAAATGGCAGCAACTTTCCAAGCAATTTATTTTTGTAACTTCATAGAAAAAAAGGACTGTGAATCTAGTATTTTGATTCATCTCAAATATAAATACTTGGTTTGAGTTAATACTCAATTCCCTGAAAGATATTTGTTTCGAATGGAATAAATCAGATTGTTTCACCCAAATAATATGTTTTTTTTTTAATTTTTCTACAAAAAATACTCAAATCAATGCAATTATTTGATAGAATCAAACGTGTATTATCAGTGATGAACAAGAATTTGTATTATCTGATCTTGAAATATATTTGGTTCATTGTTTCATAAGATTTGTTTGTAATGTGAATAACTATTTGCTGCCTGATCTCACTTTAGATAGAGAAAGAAAACCATTCTTGCCATATACAGAATAAGAAGAGGTTTGAAGAAATGTACGAGCTACATGTTTATGTTTACTCAATAATGGTAGTGGGTATCCTGTATTTCTTCAAAAGCTGTTTAAAACTTGGAATCAATCACTGATACATTATCACAAGTGTTTGATAGTTCGTATAAAATAGTAAAGGTTGGTCCAACATTCAAGAAATATTCATCAAATTTCTCACATATTTTCATTGGATCCTCAAAATGTTCATTATTTTGAACAATGTATTTCACATTAAGTTGCTTATCACTTTGCTTATTACATAATACTTGATTTATAGTTCTCCACATGGATTTTGCTGTAGCAATAAAGAATTAATTTTTGTAATAGTAATTCCGGGTGACCACGAGGTGAAGAACACCCCTTAATTCTTCTATGATTTTGAAGACATAGAATTCAAATTTGTTATGTCGCTATTGTACTCAAATACGCCTATTTTGGCGCTCTGTCAGAGAATTTACAACGTACAGTTTCACCGGAAATGACCCCAAACTTTTCTTTTCAAGTGACACTGTATGCATCTTTTCCGATTATCCGAAAGTATTTCGAATTTGTGACAAAATTATTTTTCACAATGAAAAATGTATTTAGAAATTACGGAGATACAGTTGATTGTTCAATCGAACAAGGTCAGCCATGAAAATTATACTTTAATCATCACAACTGACAAACGGCGTTGTCAGTTACCAGAGGAAGCTTCAAGAAACTTTCCAATTGAAAGGTGAATGGGCAAGTGAATCCTATGGGATCAGAAATTTTCTGGGCTGCAGATAGTAAGCCTTTTCTGGTTCGGGGCGTATTTTGAAGATCGCTTAATATGTCATTTTTCCATAGCTTTCCAAAAAAAATTATTTTCGACAGATTCATTATTTACTGGACATCCAGTCCCTAAGATTGAATTGACCTAACGTCATCAGTTCTTGCGATTCCTTGATGAATTTCTCCAGTTTTTTTACAGTATTCAAACAGGATCTCAGTTGTTTCTTTCAAGTCATCTAGTGCTTGAGCTGAATGGTTCTATAAGTATAAATGCAGCTGATAAAAATTGACTACTCACAATGCCTGTATATTTTTCTTTGATTTCCGGAATAATTGTGCTACCAAAAAAAATCGTTCAAAATCTGTATTCTGAGGATGAATAACAAGGGAGGCCTCTTCAATATCAGCCTGTGACACCTATTGCCCGTAAACTAACTTCAATAGGAGTGACGGTATGAGCTCAATCAAATTTTGACCAGTTTGTAAACAGTCATTCAAAGAATTACCTCTCTCATCTTCCGATGAAGCGTTGAATTCAGGCCTGATTATGGTGGATCAACTTGATTCCTCAATCACAACGTGATGTGGTAATAATGAAAAGTGTTTTACCATTTCTTCCTTATTCAACTTCCTCAATAATACCCAACCTCTTCCATTCCTCTAGTGCCATATCATAAGCGTAAACTTTTTCGAGAGTGACTAATTTCCTGGTGGTTTGAGGGGCTTGTTATTCATTGCTCAGCAATTCCGTATAACCTGTAATCTATGGTAGAACAATCTGGTATCATGGTTCCTTTTTGATATTGGTTTAAATGTCTTGATTGTTTCCTTCTCAAGCATTTCCTTAGCTTTCGCTTCGGCTGGATATTTTATTCCTGAAATGTCTAAATTCCATAAATTTGCCAATGAAGCATTTGAGTCACCCGGAGAAGTGATCTCTTTTGAACATATATTCACTTGCCTCATAATAGTCCACCCAAAATGAGATCCTTTAGCAAAAATTTCATCATTAAAATGTTTGAGATTCCCTGTGAGTAATTTGCTAAAAATGTCAACACTCAGTAATAACTCGTGGAGCATTTTTCACAAAAACTAAGTGTAGATTTCTTTTTCTTTATGATAGCTAATTTATGTAGAATAAATTTTCCAATCGAGGAATGGAATTGCATTTCTTTTCCTGTTGAAGAAAATTCTTGTCAAAGTTCTGTACAAGAATATCGAAAATTCCATGTACTTATCTAATAACATTTACAAAATATTAGTTTTACTCGAAATACCTTCATCTGTTTCACTAGTATTGACTTTTCCTCTAATATTGACCAATATTGACAGTATTCATACTACAATACCTCTCCCAGTTCTTCAAAATCTTTGTTGGCAAAGCTGACTCTACTAGAAGAGCATTGCTTCATATTTCTCACTTGCCACTCCTAGAGTTTTTGATGCTTGCGGTTGAGTCTCCAAATTATTGTATAACGTTACCAAAGACAACGGTTTTAGTGTTTGTTGCTTGCTTCAGGACGGGATCCAATAATTCCCTGAGATAAACTTCAATATGAAATTCGTCTCTAGCTCTCGATCAATTCTCTGGTCACGGTACATGCTACAGTTTCTTGCAGTAAATAATGGAATTTGTCTTCTAAATATATCTGCGTCATTGTTGATCTTCTTGAACTGGCCCAGTTGCGAAAGTTTTAATTTTGTTGTCTATCAGTCTTGTCTTCCAATCGTCGCACTTTTTCTCTTCTTACTGCTCTCGCTATCAGTGCTAACTTCAACTAATCTTTGCTTTTCTTGAACGATCTTCGTAACTGCTCTCTTTCTCTGTAGTACTTGTCCATTTATGTCCTGTCACGGTCGCCACAATGTGAGTTTTTGGATGGAAAATACTATTATGAAAATGACGTATATCAATTCTGACACTTCTTTTCCGTTTTTGTTTCAGTGTACAAGGTCCATGTGAAAGATAATAACATTTGAAAATAAGATTGAACATAGAACAAAGACGTTAACTAGATGAGGCAGCTCGATCACCATACCTTACACCATCACATTTTTTTCTGTAGGTGTACTTGAAATCTGAAGTTTACGTTACATCACCTAACAGTATTGACATTTTGCAACGACGAATTGTTGAAGAATGTAGGGCAATTTCCGCTGACACATTTGAAAGAGTACGACAGGAGTTCAGCAATAGGATGTATTCATTTCAGGAAGTACATGGAGCACATTTTGAATACTTGATATAAGACATATAAGATATAAGACCTTTACATTTATGAAAAATTCTAGTCTGAAACGTCCATTTAACAAAGAGTTCCACTATACTTTTTTCATTTTGAAAGAATATCTCAGTTGAAAGTGTGCCGTTGACGTACGTTCATCGGAAACAACCCCCACCATAATCCATGTTCCGAAACATTCAATACCGTTCTCCTCAAAAATATAGATTCTAGCTTGGTATAAGCCATTGAGAAATAATCGAAACTTCGTCACTTGATCAACTCATAGAAAAAATCCACATATTAGCTACTTTTTATTGTTTTTGTAACTTTCAAATTGTCTGAACGGACCATCCTTTCTATGGAGAACGAGCATTGACAACACCACAAATCATTATCATGCAACAAAAGTGATCTCGAGATTTGAGGTTAATGTTTTTTTTTACATTCGACATTTAACTGATACATTCATTAATACTGTAGCCAGGTGTGAATTTATTTGTGCATTAAATGGATGGTGGTATGCAACAATGAGTCAAGCCACATTTTTTAATAATTGAGGTATCAGTCATTGGAATCGCCAAGTGTTATTCTACGATTCAACCCGCAATTGTAAGGGGGCTCCATCCACTGGCGATATTATTAAGCCACATTCCATCATTCCATGATCTGCTGAACTATTTTCATATTTTTTGCGAAACTAGCTGACTGTGGCTTGACCCATTATTGCATAATTTCACCCAAATATGGAAAGGCTTCGTAAAGGGAAGTTCGGATAATTTACCGAGGGTAGATTATGAGATGATTGACTCTTTCTATTTAACAAATATGAATTTATCCTTTGCAATGCGCTTCATGGGTATTTAGGAGCATATAAAATTGTTCAGACAACCAGATACGAAGCACCTTTTCGACATGTTCACAGTTATTGCAGGGATTGCACAAAACAACAAAAAACATTTCAAAACTTTGAAAACCGCATTAACCTCAAAAAAATCAAGTAGGGCCTATTTGTTTGCAGCATACGTATTTGATGGAACTGCTCTACTTGTATTAAATATTAAAGTAAGCAAACGAGTTAAACAGAGACAAACGATTCTTATTGATGCTTCGTGAAACAGACGAACGAACCCATCTGGTATCAAATAACAACTGTCATACGACACATTATATTCAAATGAGAATTTGAGATTCCACGGTGCACAACTTTTACAACGTTGTCAAGTCTAGTTTTGATGAACGTGACGTCACGAAACCACTTTTCTTCTGATTATATTGAAACTAGCGGTCAGAAAAAATAAATAAAAATTCCCGAGTATTAGCGTATACACTTTCTAATTACAGTGTTCTCTCATATGTCATGGAAAGGTCCATTGAATGCTAATCTATAATTTCATCATATATTTAATTTATTTATCAAATTCACCCTGAATACAAACAAATTTAGTATATATGAATGGTATTTTTAATACCTTTCAACCGAGATGCCACTTACAATGAGGTCCAATTCAGAATTATTGGTCACTGTGGCCCGGTATCTATGATATATGATTATTACGTCACCGTTAACGACTAGTTGAGAAGCCTACATAATTCTCAGCCTACATCGATTCAGTGCAAAGATATTACCATTTTTCCGGCAATTGTATTACTCCCAATAGCTTAATAAGGTGGCCTTTTCAAAATCCATCCTACCTCTTTTCAGTTCAAGGATATTTCCATTTTGCCGTCATCGATATTACTCCCAATAGCCTAATATGGTGACCTTTTCGATGTGTGGTGTGTATGAAGTCGAACACGTGCTGTTAATTCTAATGCTCAAATTCAGCCTACCTCGCTTCAGTGTGAAGATATTTTCATTTTTCCTTCATCGGTATACTCTCAATAGCTTATTGTGGTGGCCTTTTCAATAGGTGTTGTGTTTGCAGTCGAACAGGGCATATTCAAATTAATTTCAAAATCCGGCCTATCTTGTTTCAGTGTAAAGATATTTTCATTTTTCCGTCATCGGTATAGTACCCAATAGTTCTATATGGTGGCCTTTTCGATGTGTGATGTGTATGAAGTCAAACACGTGCTGTTAAATATAATTATCAAATTCAGCCTACCTCGCTAAGGTGTAAGGATTTTTTTTCCGTCACCACGATTACTCCCTAAATTATTTCCACCCTCCAAATTTTATTATTATAAGTGGAACTGTTCAAATGAAAAGAGAGGGGACTTTTGTCCAGTACTATATGCATAATGCTTGTAACCATTTGTGTGCTTGGAATTCAGAAAAGTAAAAAAGCACCAAAACACAAATTTCACACAACGTGCGTTTCGCGAAAAAAGTTATCATCAGCAACTGTGAGCTATTCTGTAGTAATATCCCGACAAAATTCTGAATTTTCAAAATATACTTTCACCTCGATGTCACGAAAACTGTGTTGTTTAGAAACACCACGAGAGCTTGCTCGAGTGGTGTTTTGTACAGCAACACAGTTTGAGCGACTGGCAAGGTGAAAGTTATTTGAAAATTCTGCATTTTGCAGAGATATTCGATCAGACGATATCACGAATACATTAAATTATTATGGACTAAATGCGTATTGCAGGAACGGTTCATCATGTGTCATTAATGTCAGTCGAAGAGTTGAACCGTCAAACTGACGTTTCTCTATTCACAGAAATTGTTGTAACCATGGAAACGTATGAATAAGGAAGAAGCGAAACACCGATTTGAAAATACCACGGGCTGGAGACTCCGAGCAATAAAATATTTAGAGAGGGCTTCTCTGTCTCTTTCTTGAAAGCAATATATCCGACGTTGTTTACAAACATTTCAGCCCGAATCATGTTAAAAATGGGCATTGTCGGATATATCCGTTTGCACTCGGGGACCAGGTTGGAATTCCATGTTATATTCACTCTTAACTTGGCGATCATGTTTGTTTACGTCCGTTTACGACTTATTTATCGTCTTGTCAAATCAAACCATGGGCGTCGCAGCATGGTAATCATGGCATAATCCCGATTTTGAGACAAAAAACAGTATTTGTTGAAATAGCTGTATAAAACATTGTTACTATTTTAGACGACATTAAAAACGATTACCTATCAATAATTAGGAAAAAACTTGTTGCAGTGTAGTTACACTAAGAAGTAAATAAGCAAACTCAACTCTTCATAGCGTCGTTGATACTGCAATACGAGCTATGTCAAGAAATATTTATTTCACAAGAGACTGTAAAGTGTAAAATGATAATAGGTACTACATAAAAATGTCTACGCGCGATTATTTTATACTTTGTATTCCAAAACAATGACCGGTAGGAATTCTTATGTAGTAGTTATTTTTTTCTTTGGTGATTTGGCATCGACTGCTATGGTCATTAGTAGTTATTATCTATAGTCTTCTGTAAAATGAATATTTCTAAACATATTGCTCGTATTCAACGACGATAGGTAGTTTTGTGATAATTTTTTACTTTGAATTTGTTGGACATGGAAACTTCACTGTTCTGCAACTATAACATTATAATAATTTGGAAGTTAGTGTGTGTGTGATTGGAATGTATGCTATTTTAGAGGAATTCGTGATTGTGAAACCGATGATATGGACACAGATGATACCAGAAGATGTTTAAAAGTAGCAACGAGAACTATAATCCGTCAGAAATAAAAAATTATACTACTCCAGCAAAAGAATAGAAGAATGCAATACAAAATTTTAATTTGTTTCAAACTGGACAGACGATTTACAATAAGCAAGTCATCGCTCCACCCTGTGAGCAAATCAAGACTACATCAAAATAGAGCTGTTGTTTGGTATGTCTGCAGAAAATTCTCGTTTTCCTACCAGGCAGACTTGTAATATCGATCGCTCCCTGAGTCTAACTCTACATAAGTAGAGACATTACTTTTTGACAACTCTAAAACACTTTTTGATTATCTGCCCCAGGATACCAATAATCTAAATTCAGAAAAAACATAAGAAAAACAGTTAAAGAGCTATTAAATAACACCAATGAGTATTATAGTTTATTTGTAAATTCTTATGTGTATTATAATGCATGTATATCATATATATATATATACATATATATATATATATATATATATATATATATATATATATATATATATATATATATATATATATATGTAGGTATAATGTATAATTTACTGATGTGATCCAACAATTTGAATATATTTACTTTTTTACTTCAGCACTTTCATTTATTTTTTCAGTATTTATGACCTAATTGTATGCTTTGTCAGCAAGAATCTATTTTTTCGCACAATATAGTATTTTTGATTGACATCTTGACAACACACGTGCTTTCCAACCAGGCATGTTGTCGTTTAGAGATAAAAATATAACGTGAATAAAATTTATCAGCACGCCGCCACTGGTTCTAATCTTACATCCGAATATCATAACAATAACAAATCTCCCCCTCCGAACTCGGAGGTTACCCCTCACCCACAATCTATCACAAAGGATAGTGATATGCAGCTTTCATAACAACGTGTGTTGTTTATATAGAAATGGCACCTCTATATCTTTTATTGCTCGGAGGCTGGAGACAGTGTTTTCGAAAAGTCCTTTTCTCATTGGTTTGAATTAAAAACATGATGGCATTTGATTGGTTTATATAATATGAGGGAAATTGTTTATTTAAATACATTTTCAAATAATAACAGTGTTGCTGCAGAAAATGAAAAAGTGAAAATAATACAATTATTGATCTTTTTCAGATGTGTAATCATTATTGCCATACTAAATGTGGTATTGGCATCATCGTACGATTTCATAACACGACGAGATGACTACTCTCAGTACAAAATGTCCGGTGAGTATAAAAGACATTATTTCTGCTATATATATATATATATATATATATATATATATATATATATATATATATATATATATATATATATATATAAATATATATATATTTATATATATATATATAATTTTTGTATGATATTGAATTGGAACCAGAACCATGGTGTGACGTACCATGCATTGGCTTCTTTCATCTTCAGACTCACGCGGAAAGAAACTTTCAATAATTTTTAGATAACTTTGCGATTGGTCGTGACAAGGAAAGAAAGCTATTAGTTGACATTGTTCCAAACCGGGTTTTTAATAGAAACATCTCCATTAAATCTAGAATAATTGCAACACTTCTAAGAACTCCACTAAAACATCTACAAACACTCATTAATGTTCTAGCCTTCACTCTTACTTTTTTGACTAGTTATTGCCAAAGCTGCTTTGACGACTCCACCTTCCCATTGGGGTTCAATATACAGGGTGTTCATTTAGTACTTGTACACATTCTAAATGGTGAATATTTTTGACAATATATTCTTGGAATTTTTGAACGTCAAATTTTATTCCTACACCTTTTCCAAGTAAAAGAGGTATATTTGCTCAACGACGCTAGGGGCAACCGTTTTTGAGGAATTTGCAAATTTCTGCATCGGTGCAGGTTATGGGGTCACTTAGGCGCAAGATTAAGCTGCTCAGAACTTTACAAAAACTGAGAAATAATTCATTCTCAAGATAAAATATGGGAGATGGTGACAGATTTCAGTTGATGATTTTCTCGTTTATGCCTTTGAGACCAGTGAAAGATACCTTTTTTGTTAAGAAAAGATGTAGGATTAAGATTTAAATTTAAAAAATACAAAATTTCACTATAAAAAAAATTAGGGCAAATTAAAATAAATAATGATAGAATTTTCACCTCCAAAAAAACCCCGTTCACCAAATTTTGTGCAAAAAATGTATTTTTTGCAAAAGTTATTCAAAATAATTTATAATAAAATTTCAACTTCGATACCCTGTATCTCCAAAACGAAACATTTGCGGATACATGTTCATATAAACTTTTTATCTTGAAATTAGTCAAAGATTTCCCCTCTGAAGTTTGAACGAGTACTTAAAAACACCCTGAATAATGTGGAGACGACATTGAGTTTACTTGGATTTACACTGACACTTCGCTGCGAGGATGTAGTAAATACCGGATGGCGACGTCAGTAGACTTATTCGAGTTTGAAAAAACAGGAAGCAAAAAGAAAACGAAACAAATGAAAAAACTCCGAAGAAAACAAGAATATGGGTATCAATATCTCAAATCAATTTACCAGAGCCTTACCAGAGCCAACAGAATAGTTGATACCACAAGCACAAAAAAAATCATAGATGGCGTTAATAGGTTATTTCTAAATGTATGAGATGTTCGCTTTTGAACGTAAATTAAATGAAGTACTGTACAATACCATTTTCAGATTCGGCCCCACGTTGGGCGCCTGATGAAACAAGGATAAAAGTAAGTGAGGTCTGACTAAATAAGAATCAGTTGGACCTGGAATATTTATTTGGTATTCTACCGTAACTAATTCGAAATAATAAAATTTTGTAAGTCTTTTATTGTCAGCATATTCTTTTTGTTTTAATTTGTTCTTCAAATTTGTTTCGCGAACATAATCATGAGTAATCTCATCCTCCAACATAGATGGTAAAGTTATACCAGTTTTCGTGTGGAACATCAATTCGAAAGATGTTCTTCCAGTTTAGTCGCAAGTGGAGTCGAGCCAAAGTCCAATAAAAATTCATTGATTTGGACTTCATAGTTCTGTTTCTCGAATTTGGAACATCTTCACACTTCTTTCTACCAAGCCATTTGCTTCAGGCCAGTAAGGTGTTATATTATGGCTGAAACCAAGTTCTTTTTTTCAATTTTTCGAAATTGTGACCATTAAATGGAGTTCCATTGTCACTTCCTAAAATTTTAGAAACATCAAAAATATTGAATATTTTTTTTGAAACGACTTCATATTATTCTATATTCAAAACTTCAACAACTTACCATAGGGGAAAGGTCCGGCAAAATCAATATGTACATTCTCCCACGCATATTTTAGTAATTCTTTGATGAAAATTGGATCTCTGCGGTTCTCATTTGTAACTATTTGACAAGCATGGTAATTTGATATTTCTTCGTATTTCATTTTGTCAATTACAGAAAACCAAACTTTACTTCTAATCAGTTGCTTGGTCTTAACGATTCCTAAATGCCTTTGATGTGCTAAATGAATGGGTCTTTTCTGAAAAATATTGGGAAAAATTATTCTGTTATGTGTATAAATTATTACCGTCCTCATGTAAAGTAACCAACAATTTCTTTAAAATAGTGTCCTTCGTTTCTCTTTGTACTCCTTCAACCCTTATGGCTTTCTGTTTACCTCCTTTAATTATGCATTTTATGAAATTCTCTACCAAAACACTTTTGACTTCATCACTTATATTTTCATCTTCAATAGGATGTCTGGATAAATAATCAAACAGTCTTTCCAAACGTGTTAAAAGTACGGCTAGTGGATTTTTCAATATATTCACAAGTGGGTTATGATTCGTGTATAAGTGAGAAATGGATGCTGCCAAGTAAATGTGAAAATTTTCTATACCCCATGTATTAGCCAACATTTCTTTGTCTATATGACTATAGTTCATTTCAGTTTCAGAAAGAGATTCACCACTGTTTGTTTGTTTTGTTTTTTTTTTTGTTTTTTTTTCCGTTAACCAGCCCTCAGAAGTCGAAACTGTACGTAATCACTTCCATTCTATCGCCATATTCTTGAGTAAAATTAGCCCCAAGCTCTTTTGGTCCAGCATCAACATATAAATGGGTTTCTTTATGTATAACAATGTCACAAGATACATTTTGGGAACATTTTGGGAAATGAGAAGTTTTTGTAATTTTTAGGTAGTAGATGACCCTTATGTTGGGCTAGTGGATTCAAATTGTATGTGATACGTAGGTAATATCAATATAAATCTATTTTTTAGTGACATTCACTGACTTATTTCAAAAAAACAATCATACATGGGAATTATAATAAACTAAAGACTAAACATTGATTGGAGTATATTTCATCAATCATTTAAGATTTTGGTTATCATTTCGCAAAAAGAGTTGAGTGCGCTCTATTTAACAGATGTGAGATATTTTTCATCTTTTCAGCGATGGAAGCTTGCTGACCTCGCTATTTTTTTTCCAGGACGACTGCACAACACAATACTGTGCTTCTCCTTCCAGAAGAATTTCAAGAAAATAACAACCATTGGCAACAATGTTGATGGTTTGAATTGTATAGCGGGTATGAAGGTTTTCATCATGATACTGGCTATATTAATGCATAGAACTATGTACAATTTTGGTTCAGCAGTACTGAATGCCGAAAAAATAGAAGAAGTGAGTATGGCAACGAATGGTAGACGTCTATGTTGAAGTTTATTATCTTCACAGTGTGCTGCTCTTGATATTGTGCTTTATTCTTACAACAATTCCACAACATTGTTTTTAACAACAATCTCTCATCTACTATCTTTAGTATATTGTTTTGAAAAACTATAATTATTTTACATCGTTCTTTAGTTTTGGTTCTCTTGTTATCAGTCTAATAGTATAATTTGATTTTTTGTTGAATTAATAACCAAATACGACAGAGTAGGATCTTCAACATTAAAATTCAAGAGGTTATGGTAGCAGAGCGTGGTCAGCTGCGCTCTGTCGTGTTTTGCGATCTAGCTTATCAGTGTCTAGTCCTTTCGACCGCATTTTCATCCAGTATTGTGGCTCCTTCAGATTTCCTTTCTATTTGCGTTCGAGTTCGTCCAGTTTCAAAATGGAATACGTAAGGAGCAGAAGACTGGCCATTCTGGAAGGATGAAGTTATGGACGTTCTTGAATCGTCCAACACAGTTAGTATCGTTGAGACAGACTGCGATTGAAAAGAGAGTTTACTCTTACTATTCCGAGCAGAGAACAATGGGAAGGAAACACGGTGGAGTTTACCACAGGAAGCCTAATATGTTATACGGACGGTTCGCGTCTAACTGACAAACAGGCTTCGGGTGCCGGAATCTACCTGGAGGGAAGAGAAGTACGAGAGAGCTACGCTTTGGGTAGATCTACAACAGTTTTTCAAGCTGAAGTGTTCGCCATCCTATACGTAGCTACGAGAGAAGAGGTGAAAGATGGATCCGAACAGAGAATTTATATCTGTTCGGATAGTCAGGCCATCCTAAACCAAGCTAAGCGCTTGGAAAGGAATGCGGAGATGCGCTCGAGCTAGCTGAAACGAAGGAAGTTCAGCTGGTATGGGTCCCGGAACACAGAGGGGTGCGCGGAAACGAGGTGGCAGACGGACTTGCCAGATCTGGATCCGCAACGCCGTTCTGTGGACCGGAGCCTGTACTAGGCATCGCAAGAAGCCAAACTTCTTCAGTCCTCGACGAGTGGGCAGAAGAAGAGCTGAATAAACTTTGGAGGGATAACACCGGCCGGCTGCAGGCAGTCGAAAGACTTCGTGGCCGGCTCCAATAAGTCAAGGACGACATGGCTCTTAGGCAGAAATTGCCGAGCACTACGCCTCCTTATAGGAATACTAACAGGACATAACAAGTTAGGCAGACACTTATCACTTAGGCCCAATTGTACAGTCCGGGTGTAAACTTAGCTCAGCATTAAGCTTAGTTCAAATTTCAATTTCAGTTGTACAGAGCAGGTTCAGTGCTGAGCTTGGTTCAGTGGCTGTCATTTTTCATTTTGTAAACTTAACTTGAGCTGTGAATTTTGGTAGTAGCTTAAACCGAGGTTTGCTGCGTCAAACGTTCAACCTTCTCAAGTCTGAGAACTGGTAGCACCTACTATGTCTGGTTCAATGCTGTAAACTAAAACTGCAAAGTTTTATCTTTTTTAATTGATAGTTATTTTTGTTCTCATCGTTGTGTGCTGAAATAATAAAATAATTGGATCAACAGCTAGATGATATTCTTCTGGAACTAACAGATGATGAAGATTTTGTGGAAGCAGCAGAAGTAATAGTAACTGAGTTTGTAGCTGAAGGCCTTGATAATAAACAGAACACTTATGCTACCTTCCTTGACTTGACAAAAGCGTTCGATTGTATTTCTTTCGAAATCCTTTATAAAAAACTAATTCACTACAATATTCATCGAAGCAGTGTGGCTCTTGTCAAGTCTTACCTGGAGGATAGGGAGCAATTTGTTTTTTTCAATAATGTGGAATCTAAAAAACAGAGGATTCAGCATGGAGTTCCTCAGGGCTCTGTGCTGGGTCCTCTGCTGTTCCTCACTTACATAAATGACCTACACCAATGTCATCACTCTGCTTATAATCTTGTTTGCAGACGATACCACTACTCAGACCCAAAATAAAGACGACCAGACTAATTATTGGACAAATTAAGTCTAAATGCCAACAAGACACATAATATGAACTTTACTTTGCAAACTTCTTTATCAAACCTGGAAAGTCAGGCATCGGTTAAATTTTTGGGGTCTACTTGGATCCAGGGTTGACATGGAACGTTCACATCAATCATCTAAGCTCCAAGCTGTCTGAAATAACTTTCCTAATAAGAAGTCTTTCAAAAAATGTATCCAGGGACACCCTACTGTCGGCTTACCATGGATACTTTAATTCTAATTTATCCTATGCAATCTTAAACTGGGGTCATTCCCCCAATAGTGTTCAAATCTTCAAATTACAAAGACGTTGTGTATTGCAGGTTTAAAATATCGAGATTGTTGTAGAAATAATTTTGCAGAACTGAGACTCCTTACACTTCCATGTACTTTTATATTCCACTGTACATAAAACTGAATCTAGTAAACTTCTGATCACATAGTGATATTCACCCATACTCAACTAGAAATAGAGATAATTTGGTCCTCAGCTACCACAGGTGGCAACGCACAAGAAGGGGTGCCGATTACTACGGCATACATTTTTTTAATGCTCTTCCAATAGAGGTCAAAAACCTAAATTTTATTTATTTTAAAACCAAAGTCAAAACGTATCTTATAAAAAAAGTCTTCTATTTCATCGAAGAGTATCTAGAAAGTGATTTTAATATGTAAATGTATTTGTTTCTATATTTTGATGTTTGTCTTCCTATGTATTGCTACCATTAGTATATTACCCATAGAGTAACCATGATATTACCTAATAAGCTTTATCTTACTATTGCCAATACTATTTGTTACATTTTTCTTTCTCTTTCTCTTTTTATATCTGACTTGTAAAAGCACTTTAGTGTAATACTTTGCCAATAAATAAACTAAACGCTAGAAGACAGCCAAAGAACTATAGAGATAGAGTCGATCATTTTGTAAAATGGAATGATGAGGAATTTGTAGAAGCCCAACATAAAATATTGTTTCTTGAACTGCGTTTAGTAAACCCGAGCTCAAATATGGAGTGTACAACGGAAAAAATATTTCTGAACCCGGTTCTTCTCTGAGCTTAGTTCAGTTGAACCTGGGCTTAAACCATGACTGTACAATTGGGCCTTATAGGTATAGAAGACAGTCCCACTTGCCGAAAATGCGAAGAAGACGAAGAAACTTCATCTGACTTCCTCGGCGAGTGTGAGGCTAAGATTTGGAACCTTCGGAGTTGACAAACTCCAACAAGAGGAACTAATCAACTTGGAGTGGTCGGATATACAGACCTTCATTAGGAGGTCACAAAGGTTCGAAAAGGAAAACTAGGAGGATGAATGTAGATAAGTGGAGAACAGGGGATGGTCCATGAGGGCCTACTTGCCTGGCTGCGGTTGCGGCCTTTCCAAAGAACTACTACTACTAGTATCGTTGAGAGATTAGACAGAAGGCGGTTCTCTCATTATTTTCTACTAAAATCGAGAAAGATCAATTTGAGACTTACAAAAAATCGCCTGCCCAAGAAAAAATCGTCATCTCGCAGTGCATAAGTGATGAATTTCATCAACGAATCCTAGCACGATCCGAGGAGAATTTCGAAAGGAGGTTTGTTGGTCACCCATCCAAAGGGTAGCTTATTGCCTGAATTAATACTATTTTCAAATAGATGTTCGTTAACTCTTGCGAATACCATCTAAGTGTTTTTGTAGACAAATGTATTCCATTTCTTTTCCAAATTTTCTTTTAGAAACTCATGGCTCTGATTTTCTATTAGCACAACACTTGATTTGGAATAATTCTACATTTCTACTTTGTGATTGTCTTTATGAATACCTACTATTATTATTGTATTGTATTACTTTCTCACAATGCTTCCTACTTCCTTTCTCAATAATATTTAAATCAATCAAATCATTTTGTTTTTATTTGAATAATGAAAAAATGTCATGTTTTGTCAGAACATTGTCAATAAAGCAATATATTTTTGGTGACCATTATTCTATTTGCAACCAATTAACAATGTCTTAGTCAAAAATAATTGCTATTTTCATTGCCATTTTTGTTTTGTTATTCCTAAATAAATCCTTTCATTCAGAGTGGTGGCCGTCGTGTTCATATGCAAAGCCATATGCAAGCCATAGGAACAGTAAACATTGAATTTTTAGTCCTATTCCAGATTTGAGCTGACGTTTATTATGAATGGACCGATCTTGATTGACTCATTCTTCACAATATCTGGATTTCTGGCAACGTACTTGGCGTTGAAATCCTATTTTAATATGAAGAATAATTTAAAAATATTGAATCTCTATATCCACAGATATATCAGGTGAGGAAATATCACTGATTATAACTCTTCTCTCCATTGATGAATCGCTTTTCAGAATGACTCCCACATATGCCGTGATATTAGCATTCTATTGCACATTATTTGTTAAACTCGGAAATGGACCCCTGTGGCAGGAAAGAATTGGGATGGAGCAAATAAAATGTCGAGAAGTCTGGTGGGCCAATATTTTATTTATCAATAATTATTACGATACCAAAAATTACGTGAGTATGTTCTCAATACCCAGGTCCACATAATCCAGAAGGTTCTGTGTAAATTTAAAAAATATAGTGATGCAAAAATAAATGTCACATAAGTTACCAGAAGAAAAATATTCATATTAATTTTATGAAATTGAGCTCCAGTTGTAAGAAATGCCTTAGAACCCAACAATTGAAAGTGCCATCCCATTTAATTTCAATGCTTTTTATTTCACCGCTTGAGAAATGTATAGACGTTACGTCACATTACGTCTATATCTGAAAATAGTATGCGCCATAACGTGCCCAGGCGGACAAAGTGTATAGTCGTTTTGTCAAACGATGTCATCGTATGTAATTAATATTTCAGGTGTTAACGTGGCAAAACGTTCAGAGACGTCTCCCTAAATATTTCCAAAATAAGTAAAATAACATCCTTCATGTTATGTTATGTTTTAAATCTCACGAAGAGGAAAATCCAGTAATGGTGAAACGATTGATGATATTCAAGAAGGACATCGTCCACGAAAATTTTTGTGAAACAGTGACAGATCTTTCACCTTTCGGAGAAGTGAGTGAGCTTCTAAGCTCAGCATCTCCGACGATACTAATGGCTCTTTTTCGGACAGAATCTGAAAGTTTCAGTGTGTGTTCAGGGGCTGTACTCCATATATGGGAACAGAATTCCAGGACAGGATGTATATCTCAAATGTTCAATATTGGACTTGATCTGTATGTTCAATATTTTACGTTTTTGTACGTCCATTGGATGAACAGAACTGGATCAAATGGAAAGTTCCATAATTGTACGTTTACGGATGTACACCGAATGTAAAATACTGGTCCACATAAGTACGTCCATTATTGTACATACTTTGGACGGACAGAATCTGGTCAACTTGAAATGTCTTTAATTGTACGTTTTCGGAAGTACACGGAATGTAGAATTCTGGACCTCATATGTACGTTCAATAAGCTACGTTTTTGAATGTCCTTTGTTTGAACAGAATTGGATTATTTGAAAATTTACATTATTAGACGTTTATACGAATGTACACCAAATGTAGAATACCGGACTATACAATATGTACGTTGCATGCGGCTCTCTGTCATTTTGAACTTCCCGCCATGAACAGTGACAAATCACAGAGCATTTACTGTCGTCTGATGGTAAGGGATATTCGCCCATTCACCGTTTATGGGTGTGATGCTATTTGATGTTTCGTTTGTTTTGCTTCTTAGTCCGCCATTAAATATTATTATATTGGCTGTGTCTATGAGAGAAAAGCGGAAAGCGCTTTGCTGGATGAAGTATAGAAGCGCTTCACAAGTCTTCTAGACGGTTCATAAAAAGTCAAATGGACGATTCCAGTACCCCTGTTCAGTGTTGGCACAGATGATTTTCTGGTGGAAACCTCTGACATTTTCCAGGCCTTTTCTGACATGGTTCAGGGTTGGAATGGATACAATTTTTAATTAGAAGGATTCCTAGATGTTCCCGGATTTGCGAATCAAAGTACTAATGATGATATTGTCAAAAATAAAATATTCTAGGGAATTTCACGCTAGTACGTTTTTCAATATGACAGATAAAATTCCCTAGGATATTTTTATATCATCAATGTTACTTCGATTTATGTATCCAGGAACACTAGTGATTCTTTATAATTGAAAATTGTATCCGTTTCAACCCTGAACCATATCAGAAAAGGTCTAAAAAATGTCAGAGGTTTCCACCAGAAAATCATTTGTGGCAACACTGAACAGGTGTACTGGAATCGTCCATTGCAGGCCGCTGAACCGCTTCAAATAAATCCAGCGGAAAATAAAGCGCTTTATTTATATGCAGCGGCTGGAAGAGCTGTCAGCCGTCTATCACGTGAAGCGTAAAAGCAGCTGCAACCGCTGCCGTTAGACTCACCCATTGTTGTTGTTACTGTTATTGTTGGTTATTGTTACTGTTATTGTTGTTGTATTGTGAGTTTTGTGAATATTTTTGAGACTTGTTATTGTTAATTGTTTGGTGAAGATCGAAGTGTGTGAAAAGAACAGAGGTAAGGTACAGGTACTTTTAAACGTAACCTAACCTGTAAGTCTGAAAAAGATGTTTTTTTCTGAAAATGTGGCTATAACTTCCGAAACAGGTCCTGATATTTGCTGCTGCTGTCCAGCACATAAACAAATTCTTCAGACAGGTATGCAGGATAGTTCAATTCAGTTTGGAATAAATACTTCTGATTCAATGAATTTTTTTTATTCAAACTGTATTTAACAGGGAGTTGCAGAACAATCAAGAGTAGTGGCAACAAGAAAAGACAGAAGAATCCATGTCCAAATGGCTCAGAAGGGCAAATGAGAGTAAAGGGCAATAATACTAGTCTAGCGCTTTTTGTTCATGATACTTTATGCATAAATTTGTAAATGTGCATTTTGATACGTATTTTAGTTTTTATTTGTTGTTGAATGTGTGAAATGAGAGTTCTCAGTTTTTGTTCTGACTGATGGTTTGATATTTCATTTATATTTAATTTTTTGTTGAAAACAGTAGATCTTTATTTTAGAATATTATTCTTTTTTAATGGAAATATAGTCATATCAAGTGAAAACTGTTATAAGTAATAAAATAAGTGAGTTTTAACCAGATTTTTATTTTACTGAAAAACTTTTACCTGTGAAATTTCAAGATCCATATTGTACTTCTAATAGACGTCTACTGGGTCCTATTTCCGTATATCCCATTTTTTGTGTACGTCCATTGGACATCCTCGGCGTACGTACATACGATGTTATATCCAGTGTATCTGGACAATTGACGTAATGGGACGTACAGTGGACGTCCATGAGATGCATGCTGTACATCCACTGGATATCCAGGGGATTTAGTGGACTTATAAAGGACATATAGGGACGTAACTGGACGTCCAGTGGACGTCCTTGAGATCCATGTTGGACATCCACTGGACATAAATAAGACGTACATGTGCTATGTGGGAAGGACATGAGGTAGCTCCCAACGAATCATTGATGTGAGAAGAAATAGTTTTGGTGCTAAAATGAATCCCTGCGGAACACCAGCATTCACAGGTTACAGTGTCGTATGAAACTCCGTAAAGCACCACGTTATATCTTTGGATTCCCCAAAGACATTTTAAAAACAAACTATATTTTTGCTACATTCATTCAATTGAATTTTATTCAATTTGGTCACATATAATGAACTGAGAGAACTAGAACCGTGGTGATCAGCTGGTAAAGCGTTTGCCTTTCAAGCGTAGGGTCGTGGGTTTAAATTCCCAGCTTGGTCACTGGGCTCGTACATGACATCACACGTCAAACGGTGAGGGCTGCGTCTTCTCTAGCTCACATAAGTCTCTCGAAGACTTCTGAGGGTTCCACGTAAGGGTGCAACAGGTTGACAGAAATAAAAAAAATCTTTAGAATGAAACAGTTACTCCTGACAGTCTGAATGCTAATCTAAACTGAACTGAACACGAGTGCATCCGGGTCCTCTTATTTTATAACTTTCCACTTGTTTACTATAACATTGCTGAATCCAAGGTGACACTGATATTCCTGCTGTGCAATGTCTACGACGTGATACTAGATAAAGGGCTATTGTCCATTTTATTAAAAAAGTACATTGCAGCAACTTTCAGTCAACTTTTAAACAAAAGTTTTCGAAGAATTTGTGTTAAGCTCGATTTCTTCATTTTCTTCTTCAAAAGGCAAATCTAGATAGCGGAGAATAAAACTGGGAAGGGGGGGACAAGCCATAAGATGATGGGAGGAGGCCCTGATGCCAAACGCGATCAAACACCTTGGAGATATCCAATGACACGGCCAGAATTTCACCATATTTTTCAATAGATAGCTGCCATAATATATTATGTAAGACATAAGATCTCTGAGGCCCGATGCCATATTCTCGATTATTCACAATTCCTGAGCGTTCTAGATATTTCATCAATACGATGTTAATGGCTTTGTCGATGACCTTCGAGATAGCAGTGCGAGAGGTCTTTATTTGCTAGTTATATTCTGTTTTTTTTTTGGGAACTGATTGTTTTCTTGCAATTCTCCAGTGGACGGAAATACCCCCAAATTATAAGAGAAGTTGAATAATTTGCAAAAAACTGGTATTAGTTCGGGGGCACACTTGTTGAGAACGATGGGCGGAATTCCATCAGATCCAGCAGCTTGGTTCGTGGTTGGTCCCATTTTACTGGGACTTATAGTCTGATAGTTTGTTGGCAAAATATATTCTCTGGCATATGACTGTCAATGGAAGTGGTGTCCTGAGGTTGTTATTCAAGAGAATCCAGAGTTGATTTTGCGTATAATATGTTACCAAAAATATTGGCATTTTTCTGGGCGTACAGCACTAGTGTTCCATCTTCCTTGGTTAGGGGAGGATTATTTAAATTCAGGAATACTAGCATATTTATCCGAAGTTTGGCTAAGGAATTTTGGGGTAGAGAAAGGAGGTTTTCATTTGTTTATTTTATTTTCACACAATCTGAATGATTTATTGAAAACTTGATAAATTTTTGGGGTAGAGTAAGAAGGTTTGATTTTTATACAATCTGAATGAATTACTATTGCATTCATCCAAGTATATGAAATATAACTCTTATGTATATAAATATAACATAGGAGCATCAAATTTTTGGAATCCAACCTGGTAGAGAACAATTTTGTGTTCTCCCTGATGAGTGAAAAAAAAATCAGTCCTGAAGCAAAGTGAAGGTAAATGGGATGAAGGCATGCTATTCTACAAATGAAATCAAATAAAAATTTTAAAACAACAAATATACGAAATTAATTCTACGTTTTATATTCTTTTGCAGTTCTCTGAAATTTAATAGGTAAAAAAGAGTTGATTTTTGATATCACGAACTCACAAAGCTCACAAAAGAAAATGGTAAAAATATAGAAAAGAATGAATGAAAAAAAATTACAAACGGATAAGTGGAATATCCAAGTTGTCAAATAATATCGTTTGGAATTCAGGACGAAGAAAATAACTTCTTTCTAATTACCACTCAGAATTTATTTGTTACCACTGTAATGAATAAAATCTCATTGGAAATTAGAAAACACTTATTTTCTTTATTATGTATTTCATCATGAATTTCTACCATATAAATAGAAAATCAATCGAAAAATAAAATTATTTGGGGTACTGAACTCCTAAAGTAATATTTTAAACAACTTTTTTTTAGTGTATGTTCCAATCCTGGTATATGGCCTGTGATATGAATGCATTCTTGGTTGTCCCTGTGATATGTCTCATTTTATCCAAAAAACAGTCTGCTGGGATTATAGCCATTTCAGTACTAATCATTGCCTCGATTATAACCGTATTCGTAACAGTGTACCATTATGACGAACTTCCAATTCTACTTCTGTATATCAAGTAAGTTAAGAAAAACTGTGATACAGATATGACGAATTGTTTCGAAATTGTCCAGAACCCTATTCAGAAACACTTCCTTTCAACCTAACGCCCTTTTCAAGCCACTACCATAATTTGAACTGATAATGGACAGGATAAGCCGAAAGGTCGGAACTGCCCACAACAATCAGAGATACGTTGCCTCTAAGAGTTCAAAAAAGCCAATAATGACTTGTCAAGTTATCTAGCTGGATTTTTTGAAAGAAAAACAATGCAATTGAAATTATACCTGAACCATAATTGAAAATACCTAATATCCTTTATATGATCGTAAGAGTTCTGGCTATTTGAGGCACTATTGAATAAAGAAAGCTAGAACTCGTGTCTAATCCCCACTCAGAGAGAAAAATATTGGCATTAGTAATCCACTAATCCAGATCAAAAACGTATGGTCAACAACAAACTGGACCGTTTTTCCCATGTCTGGAATTGCAAGAAACCTAACGTAATTGGTCCACATTTCCTCTGATGAAAAATTGTCTGAAAAATCATAACGAAACTTACTTATGCAACACTTACAGAAAACAGACGTCCTTGGGATTCAAAAATACTAAGGACACACCAGTAAGTCCACATCTGTTTCCTTTGCAAAAAACAAAACTAATGTGTCTCATGTTCCAAAGGCAAAAAAAATGTTAGACTTGCTTCTGGTTAACATCCCGGCGATAATATCAACAATAATTCACCTGGCAATGAGAACAAACCCGAAGTTCTTAGAATTCGACTGAAGGTGGAGTCGGTACAGTGGACCAACTGAGTTTATTAGTCATCAATTGGCGTTCCATGGGACACATGTCAAATTCATAAGCTATTGTTGCTTTCTAGTTTCTAGGTCGAGACATTTGAATGATCTTTCTTTAAATTTTTTTTTTCAATATGTTGTTTGAGAGAGCTAATAATGGTCCCTAAAGGCCCCCACAGACGATGAGATCGGTATCGATACGTAGAAGCGATACAAATTGCATCGTGTATGTGTGGTTGTTTGACTGCCTGCATCCGTCTATCCTTCTCCACTCTTTTCTTAACGTTGATACATTAGGAAAAGAGTGGAGAGGGATAGACGGATGCAGGCAGTCAAAGCAGATGATATCGGGGCCCGACATGGCAAGGACGGCCAAGATACTGAAGCTAAGCCGCAAAGAACTCCGACTGTTGGTGGGAGTTCTAACCGGCCACTGCGGCCTCAGGAGGCACCTGGCTCTCATCAGAGTTGAGGCAGACCCACTATGCACGGAATGTGGGGAGGAGGAGGACTCCTTCCACTTCCTGTGCGAATGTGGTATTTATAGCAGGCTCAGACAAAACGTCTTCGGAGCTGCCACTATTAAGGAGGAAGAATTGCACTCATTGCAATGGAAGGACATTTCGACTTTCATAAGAAGGTCGAAGAGGTTCGAGCAGGTATCCGACATGGGATGAGTGAAGATGCCGGCGATTGCGAAAAGGGCCCACTGGGGCCTAGTCGCTGACGCTTGCGTCCCCCACCCATTACCATTACTATGTGTGGTTGTTTAACACTCATGAACCCCGCACTAGATGCAAAACATGGTTGTAACACTTCAAACCCCCCTTTTGCTGCAGATGAAGGGTTAATTCTTCGAAACATGTCCTTGATGTGAAACTCACGACTACATGGGATCCACAATAAAGATTATCCTTGGTGGAGTTAGACTGAAAGTTTTTTCACCTACCCAGTTGAAACATTCATGTGCTCGTTAGGCAATCCTGTATTTCGTAATCTACATCTAGTAAATAAATCAAAAACTATGCCGGAGAATATCAAACAAATAAAATTCAACCTCGAAATACTGGGAAAATATCCAATAGAAAGCAACTACTTCCCTGGCTGATGCCACGACTTACAGCAGACATACATTTATGCAACGTTCCTCACGGACAACACCATGGATCCAAGCACCCAAATTCCACAAAGAACGACCACAAAACTACCACAACCAAAACGACCACAAAACTCCTTTCTCATCCTTCCCTACGTCAGGGGTATCTCCGAGAAGATCAGAAGGATCGGGAACAAAATACAATATCAAGAAATGCTTTTAATAGAGGACTTCGGATAAGGATGCAGTTATGCCACCACACAACTTTTGGCTTTAAAACTACTGGCACATTTTTCAGCAACTCTTCATCATGTCAGGGTTCCTGGTAGCCTCAGGAACCTCGTAATATGATTGAAATTGTTCATAACGACGGGAATATTGAGATTTTCCATAAAATATCCTATGGACTTCAATTTTGTTCAGTGATTTTTCTTACAAAATGGCGCTAAGTTCAAAATATATCATTTTTCTGAATTTAAAAAAAAATGCGTATTTCACTTTTCCTAGTTGTCAAATAATTAATCGATCTAGAAAATATTCGGAATTTCTCATGGATAAACAAACCTTAGTACCTTTTTGATTAAAATGCTCTCGGCCTTTCATTCAATAACTTAACTTTGAGGTTACATTACAGAACTTGTATCAGTTTTGTGGGTACTGTACCCACAAATTGTTCTAAATACTTTTCAATATTAGTTAACGAAACTACTATGATGTTTCACGACAGGAGTAAATGTCCATATGTGTGAGATATATTGAGCCCAGAGATAACATAAATAATATACTACGTGAAGATTTTCTCAGTACAGAGTATTTGATGAAATCATTTGGCTGATACAATTCTCTCCACACTGAATCGTTTAGGGGTTGATTGTGAATACCCTATCGGACAAGGGTATGATGGCGCTTCTTCAATGAAAGGCTGTTTTAATGGTGTCCAAGCAGGTATCCGCCAAACTTATCCAGAAGCATTATACGTCCATTGCAGCTCGCATTCATTGAGTTTAGCGGCTTCGAGTCACTCATCTTGTCAAATTCAGCCAATCCAAAATACAATCGGTATTTTAAAAAAAGTGGGGAATTTCTTCAGAGCATTGGAACAAAGAACAAAAAACTTCAAACAAAATATAAACAAAACCTATCCCGAAGTGAGATGGCAAAGTCTTACAGCAATTTGCGAAACTTGCGTTGAGAATCATGATGGTTTAATTAGATTCGAGGAAATTTTCAAGGCTATTTTCGAAACTCTTGAAGAACTAAGTGAAGAAAGGGATTTTGAAACTTCATCAAGAGCGACTTCCTTTTTAAGGTCTATGATTACTAGTGAATTTGTAGTGAGTCTGAGTTGCTTGACCATGTTGTTTTCATTCATACTTCCATTTTGTAAAATACTCCAGTCGCCTCTCTGTGATTTGGTGGCCGCTTTGCAGCATGTTGATTTGATCATCATGAATATCAATGATATTCGAAAAAATTCCAAATCAAAATTCGCCAACATTTATAAGAGTATTCTTGGATTGCTCGAATCCACAAATGAAGAAATAAAAATTCCACTAAGAGTGTTGCAACAGTGTCACAGGGCAAACTATGGAACCGAAGATCCAGAAGAGTACTTTAGAATAAGTATTACTTCTGGATGATTTCATTGATCAACTCCACTCAAGATTCCAGAAGCATAAATCTACTCTATCATCTTTATATATATTGATTTTATCAGTTTGTTGTGAAAAACAGCCCAGTGTTGTTGTAGAACACGATTTCATACTGTATAAAAAGTTTTTGGAATGGGACTCATTGGAAGGAGAATTAGAACTAAGGAAAATTATACGGCTAAAAGAACCTGTTTCATCTCGACAACATGTACAGTTGTGTGCATAAAAAAGTCGTATAATGGTCGACAGTAATTGAGGCATTGCACTAATTGCACTTGAAAAATGATAAAGCGCGTTACTGACAAAAATCGGTTGAATTTTGACACTACTTGTCAAAGCCGATAAGAAGTTTAATAATTGAGATTAACAAGCATGGCTCGCAATAGCCTTTAACTCCTGTACGACTTTTTTATGCACACAACTGTACTTCTGAGAGATAATTTTCTTCGCTGAAACGCCTCAAAATCTATTTGAGGAATTCCACAGGTCAGGAGAGACTGAATGGATTGGCGTTGATGTCATCACCGAGACGTAAACATTGACAAAGTGAATAACATTGATTTGTTTGCAGAAAAAACAATCTAGAGGCTCAATATTATTATTTAATGTGGATCTGATGTTTCTATACGTTTCCCATTAATGTTTATAATTTTGTTTGTTTTGTTGTTGAATAAATATGATTGCAAGCAGTGTCAAATATTATTTTATGAATAAATCTGCAAAACTGTAACATGGTTAATACCGAATATCCAATGTGATCTTCCCTGGGTAAATTACAAAACTGTGTTGAACAAACTATACTAAAATTGATCAAACTTGGTCAGCATTATTTTTCTTAAAATCTCAAGTCAACGGACGCCCCCGAATTTTTTTTCTGGCTACGGCCTTGTAGGGTACATATGTTACATTTTAATCATAACAGTTGGTTAAAATTGATGAATTTGATTTTTTTCGTGGAACAAATGTACACTGACAAAGAAATAACTCTACATTACACAACACCTCTTTCAATAATAATGCTCTGGCTCTATGGTTTCGAATTTAGCGCCATTTTGAAAGAAAAAACCCTAAACAAAATCAAAGTCCATAGTGTATTGTATTTTATGGAAAATCTCAATTTTTCTACATCCTTATCCGAAGTCCTCAATTAATCTGTAATTACACCGTAATTTTAAAGACCTATAAAACATCTCGTGGAATCTGAATTTGTCATTATTCACCAGAAGATGATTGCGGATTCAAGTAATCGAAACGTTGTGACAAAATTTGAAAGAGATAGAAATCTTTCAACCATTAAGACGGTGGACATCCGATATGCAAGTAATCAAGTTACTTCATAGTCTACAATCTTCAAACAAATGAATTCAATATTGGGAATACTTTACATTCCTTTGTTTCAGGATTCTACTTTCACCAAGTACTTCTAGCACCTTCTTGAGAATTTATATTCCTGGACATATGAGATGCTCACCCTATTTCGTAGGAATTCTTGCTGGGTACATAAAATACAGGATGAACATCGATAACTACAAAATTTCAAAGAGATGGGTTAGATTTGGATGGTTAGCCACAGTTGCCCTAATGCTTGTGACGCTTCATATCGGGTTCATTTTTTATGCTATGAAAGTGCCGACTTGGTTCTCCGCTCTCTACGGTTCTCTGCACCACTTCTTCTGGAGTTTGGGAATAAGCTGGATGTTGATCGCTACTTCATCTGGTTATGGACGTAAGTGAAAACCAGTCTATTTCGATTTCTCATCACAGAGGTTTTATATGATCTACAGAAATTGAAATATTGAAGAGTATTCCCTTCATCATGATCGATACGATTTATTTTTCAGATTGGGTAAATCCTATACTGAGTTGGACTCCTCTAGTCGTCTTGAGTAGACTCACCTACACTGTGTATCTGTGTCATGGAGCTATTCAAATGTTTTCGTCTGGTATAATGAGACAGCCGATATATGCCAACCCATTCACTTCGGTAGGTTCACCTCCAGTAGCAAATCATTGCATCCGCAATTATTTGAAATTTCATATAATGAGTGTGATTGAGAAAATTAAAGAAAGAGTACTATAACGCATCAATCGAAATCAGTATACTCCATAGAAGTTGAAACACGATAGTGACCTCTTCCTAAGATGGGATCAATTGAGTACTTGAAGCCACAACAGAAATTTTCGGTAGCTTCTCATTTTCAGATATCATGAGAATTCGAAAAATTTCATTTCCACCTTAAGCTATACTGAATGAAGTAAATAGGAATGCCTGTATAAATTCAGATTTCATTGATCATATCTGTTGAAGTCATGTTACGAACTTCCCAGGTAGCACATCATATCGGCTGAATCTTGGTTCCATATTGGGCCAATATAGACATATTGTAAATGTAAAATCAATATTGGTCCAATATGGATGAATATTCAAAAAACAATATTATATTAATAATATTGGTGGGATATTGGTTGAACTAGTTTTGAATGTAGATTATCACACGAAATATTGGATCAATATTGGTTGAATAATTTCTACCAATATCGATAATACAATATTGGTTATATATTGTTTTCCACATCTAGAATAAATATTGAAATCCAAATATTCCAGTCATATCGATTATAGGGGAAAAAAACTATATTGTATTTCCAAGTTTGTTAGAATATTGGTTGAATATCATTTCCACTTTATTTGACAAAATGTAATAACTCATATTGAGTCAATATTGGTTGACTGATATTTACCAATATCGATAAAACAATATTGTCTTCACATCGTTTTTAACATCTAGAATAAACATCGCAATCCCAATATTCCCCTAATATCGATTCTAGGAATAAAAACTATATTGTATCTCTCAGTGTGATTACACATTGGTTGAATATAATTTCGCCAATATTCAATAAATCTTATTAATCAATATTGGGTCAATATTGGTTCAATAATATTTATCGATATCGTTAAAACAATATTGTCTTCATATTGTTTCCTACATCTAGATTGAGATGAAATTTGAATATTGGCCGAATATTCAATAAAACATATTGAAAATATATCATGATCAAACCTAGATAAAAATCCGCTAGGTGGCTCTACATATGGAACGTCTTCTAAAACCTACGAAAGTATATTAAATACTTCTCACATCTTGTTTCAAGACAGCTCACTCAGTGGTTATGGCGATGAAAAGGCAGACTCTGGTGTCACCTTCATCAACTAAAAGACATTTAATAATTTAACAAGGTATATTGACATCCACCAATATATCCAAATGATATTGTACCAATATCGATAAATATTGTACCAATATCGATAAATATTTTGGGGCCATTATAGCTTCAAGAATATTTCACCAAAACTATTTCTAAAATATTCAAACAATATTCGACCAATATCGCAATATGTTCACATTTTACTTCTCGACAATATAACTTTTGAATATTGTGCCAATATTGTCAGAATATTGTATCAGCGATATTGTACCAATATCGCCGAACATTTTGAGACCAATATCAGTTCAAGGATATTTCGCCAATATTATTCAAGTAATATTAGACCAATATCGCCGAATGTTCACATTTTTTTTCTCGCCAATATTGCATTTCAAATATTTCGCCAATATGTTCACAATATTGTATCAATATTTTACCAATATAGGTGTGCTACTTGGGTTGCCATATCTACAGATAGTTAATTAGCTTATGTGAGGTTTAGATGTGAGCAAACGTACTATGACTCTGAGATAAACTCTACTAACTTCCAGTGGTTTGTCAGTATCTTGCTTCCTTTTGTGCATGCGGTATGACCCGTTAGACTGTGCCAATAATAGAGTCATTCATTATCTGTCTTTCATTATCTGTCCAGTACGTTTTTGTAAGGTTTTTGAACTGCTACTGGTTCTAGTCCAGTAAACGATGTTTCGGCTCCCTGTTTTCCGTCTATGCCAGAGTGACCATCAGACTAGTGTAACGCTGTTGCGATAGTCTGTAGAATCCAAGGCATATACCTCTGTCTGAAATATCTTGGTAAGGCTACCATGCTGAAGAAGCATTTCTCTACTGGGTTCACCCCGTATATTCTGGTGCGACGTCTTTCAAAAGATTTGGATCAGTAAACCAGCACTTCTGGCTGTAAAGTAAAGTTGAAACTCTCACTGACGGAGAGGGGGGTGGATGCCATCGTCAACTCCATCTATTTCCCTTATGAGGGTGCACCCATCAACCAAGAGCTGGAAGAGTTCATTCCCCAATGCAGGTATACACGAACCCTTCTAAGAATGGGATGTGGCCAATGCCCACAACACAGCGTGAGGCAACAGTGACAAAAACAAACGACGTGACTATATTTTAGAATTCTTAGTGAGGGAAAACTTTGTTGTGGAATGAGGCAACTTTTGCCAACTGCGTTAGATCCAAAGTTATAGACTTCACAAATGTAACCCCACAGGTCAGCCCATAAACCAAAGGATGGCACGTATCCAATGAAACTATCAGATCATCCCGAAAGCAGTTCAAAAACCCGAGAAAAACCGACAACATGTACTACTACATACAGGTTCAAGGTGGTCTTCATACCAAAGCCGAAAAAATCATCCTACACCCATTCTTGTGGTTGCCCCAAGTTGCCTGGATGTAGGGTTAGAATGAAAATGTAGATTGAAAGTATTCACAAGGTAGTCCTGACAGCGGGGATCAGACACCATATATACGTGTTTCTGGATTTTCGACCTTTGTAGATGAAAGCGAAGACAACAAACCGAGTCAACTGCAGGAAGCTAAGGGTGAATTTAGTCAACTTTAGCACAAGCATTATCATAAACATAACGGTAACATCAAACGTTTTTAGCATAAATTGTTTTATAAATAGCGCCATTTGATATAACAGACTCAACTTTCGCTTTTAGCATTTATTAAAGCATAATTTTAAAATGATGTTGACTAAATGCACCTTAACTAATTTCACATTCGCAGCTTACCAAGATGACTCTGATACTTCAGAGAAATACCCATCATTACCACGGAGGAAATTCTAGCAATGACAATCCTACCAAGAAAACACACATTGAATTGGGCTGGTGAGGGGATATATAAAAATAAAAATGTTATAGTTGGTGATGCAACCGAAGACACATGTTTCTTTGTCGAATTTCGTTCACTAAGGAGTTTTTTCGCAATTTAAAGGTGCATTTAATCAACATCTTTTTAAAATTGTGCTTAAATATATGTTGAAAGCGACGGTTGATTCTATTATATCAAATGGCACTGTTTATACAACAATATTGAGCTAATGCTGAAAAACTTTGATGTTACCATTATGTTCATGATAATGCTTGTGCTAAAGTTGACTAAATCCACCTTAATCTTCATGCATTTCGAAATTTTCTAGTTGATGTGTCCCTAGCGCCATCTGTCGATCAATTGCAATTTAGCTTCTCACAAAAAATACTATATTGGACATCAGTAAATACCTTACAAAATATTTTGTATCCCATTTTCCCATTATTCAACAACATATGACACTTGATCTCACATGCTAATTTTTAAGTTGGTGCGTCTTTCACGCCATTTGTCGGGAAATCACCATATCTTTGATTTATAAAAATAGTATCAGTGATGCCATTCAAAGAGGTTTTCGTCCCATCCCAGTCAACACAAACATCTAGGAGATGTCGCTTTCTTGATTATTATGGTAACAAAATGAGTTGCATTTAGACATCACTGTTACCACTTAGTGATGCTAAATATTATGAATTGTTCACAATTTTCTTCTCGTTAGTGTCGCTTTGAGGCACAAAATGTGAAGAAAATTGCAAAGCACATTAACACGACTTTTGGTTTCAATGCGATTTTGTCGGTATTGAAGGAATTAGGTTGGTAACAAAATTGAGCGTGACATCACCATCACGACACAAAATGACCAGAGTTGTTTGTCGAGGCGAGAGTCAAAAGTAGAATTTGTGTTTGGTTGACGCCATTCTTTAAATATTCTATAGATACTTCTGATAGTGTGTAGTGTTCTGTTTGCTTCTTCTTATTTCAATAGTTGAATCAAATGTGTTTATTAACAATGCCCAATTATTATTTCTACCAAGAACTGTATCTCTTCAAGGACCGGAACGGCGAGTAGAAACAGAAAGGTAAATTAAGTGATTTACAGAATTTGGCATTTTCAGGATAAGTACCTACTGATTTCGCCTCGAAGAAAATACTGTTCAGAGGATTGGAGTTGAATTATAGATTTTTCTACATTTCTGAAAATGTTTTTTTTTTCATGATTCAGACATAGTTTGGTATTTTTTTTTCGTTTGTGAGAAGTATATACTACGGTATCAACTTTCGCATTTGTTTTCTAGCATTCCAATCCATATGAACAGTAATTCATTAGTAAGAATAATAATATTGAGGTATAATTTCTATTTATGTTGAAACATGGTGAGCTTTGTTTTATTCTTGACATACAGGTGAATCAGAAAGTGAAGCGCATTTTTAAATAAGTACCAGTCCATTCAATTTCACATTGTTACATCGAAAGGGTCTCAATGTGCATTCGATTCCGAAGTATAAATGGAATGTCACATTGGGCTAATTTCGAGTCACATTTTGCATCACATTTTGATGTCTCGACATGACCAACGGGGCACCGAATAGACGTTTATGCGATAGTAATGGAAGTCACTTTGCGATTCACTGGTGTGATCTGAAACATGAATGTGAATCCCACTACCATCTCTGAGACCATTCTGTGTTGACTGGGATGCTTGTACGTCAATTTGATCAACAGTTAAAAGGTTGGTATAGGTACTATAAAAAGCTGCACTGTATATTGAAGCAGCCTAGTTATTAAACTACAAAGTCTAAACAACGTCAGAGGTGAACCGCTTCTGAAGAATCCAGCGACTTGTAAGATTCCAAAGTTTAACGCAATAGAAAAGAAAATTCTAATCTGAAAGCAATTCTTAAATATTTCAGCATCTCCTTCATACTGTTGACGGTTGAATCAAACGATGAATCTGTCTATAAAAAACGGTTTACTCATCATTATAATGGATCATCTCAATTTTCAGATACATTCAGGTGCAGGTGATATAGTTTTTGCCTACAGTCTTGCACTTGTACTTAACATACTATTTGAAGCACCTTTGATTGAATTGGAAAAAGTAATTCTCTGGAAAGGTGAGTATATCATTTATGTCCAGTATATATTCTGAAACTACTACTTCTATTTAAACAATGCTACTATGTAGGTAAATGAAACAAACTTACTGTAAACATTTCTCAATTAAGATTAGAACTCTTTCTATGACTACCGATACAATCAACTCACACCTTCACGACGACTGGGTTTCCAAAAATGTAAATGGAGATTATAGAAAAGCTCATTTCAGCTGAAATTTCCGGTTGGATTAGTAACAGAAGTTTTTGAGAGTAAACAAAATTTCTTGAAAAATTTTTGTACGAGAAGAAATTTCCAGTTAGTTCCAAGATCCATGGCCAGCTCGATCCGCGGACCTTCCTACTTTGGAAAGTTTTGTCTGGGGATACCTAAAATCAAGTTTTTTCGACACCAACTACAGATATTGACTATCTTGATAGATGATAGAAAATCGTCATACCAATTGTTAAAATTGTTATTGTTGTTATTTCCGTCAATTGATTGCACCCCTACGCGCAACCCTCAGAAGTCTTCGAGAGACTTGTGTGAGCTAAGGAGGCGCAGCCCTCACCTTTTAACGTGTGATGCCATGCTATTGTATGGACAGACAACGTATGTGCATTCAACATAGATGTCGTCAATTCCAGCATTCAATGTTATTCTTTATTCATTAATTGTCAATATTTATTTCATTTTATACCAACAATTCTTTGTAAAATAATTTATTTTTCTGCTTGTTTAACTTCTTCTACTTTGATGAGTTTATTGCTGTGTTAAATTGCTATTATTCATCTCTGAAAGAACAAAAATCATCAAATTATTTTTATAGTGCAAATGCACTTTTCGAAGTAATTTTTTTTTATGTGACTATTAAAGTAATGATAATAATAATACCTTATAATACCTTTTGATAATACCTTTTGACGAAATCAAAAAACCGACATGAACTCAATTAGAAATTGTTGTCACATACGAGGATATATTGAAAAATTATTAGCCTACTATAGAACCAAACAAAATTTCAATATTAAAATATTTTATTACTCGACATATTCTCCTCTTAATTGGATACATTTATTACAGCGAACCTTCAACGTCTCTAGACCTTTAAAAAAAAAGTTTCTTCTTGCTCTGCAAACCAGACCTCCACAGCTTTTATTACCTCCTCGTTGGAAGAAAATCACGACCTTTTGAACTTTTTTTCAGTTGAGGAAAGTGATGATAGTCGGACGGAGCCAAATCTGGTGAATAAGGGGGTGTTCTAGTAATTCAAACCCTAAATCACGAATTTTTTGCATGGCAACATGAGATTTGTGTGCAGGGGCGGTGTCCTGCAAAAACAAAACACCTTTGGATAGCTTTCCGCGTCTTTTCTCTTCAATTTTTTCCCGTAGAGTGGTCAGTAATGTCAAATAGTAATCTCCAGTTATTGTTCTACCCTTATCCAAAAAATCAATCATGATTACCCCATGGCAATCCCAAAAAACTGAAGTAAGAACTTTTCCAGCAGATTTTTGGACACGAAACTTCTTAGGTCTTGGAGAACCGGAGTGTTACCATTCCATCTATTGTTGCTTTGTTTCTGGATTGTAGAAATGTACCTACCCAAGTCTCATCCATAATAACAATTCGGTTTAAGAAGTCTACATCGTTTTCAAATCGAGCACAGATGCGATGCGATGCTACTACCCTTGCACGCTTTTGGTCAACATTCAAACATTTGGGGATCCAGTTTGCAGCAATTTTTTTCATGCCCAAATTGACGTGAACTATATGATGAACGCGTTCGTATGAAATATTCAGTGCTTCAGATATCCGTTTTAGCCCAATTCGACGGTCTGTTAAAATCATGTCATGAACTGCATCGATATTTTCGGAGACTGACACAGAAACTGGCCTTCCCGATCGGTCATCATCTTCAATGTAAAATTTACCTCTTTTGAAGCTTGCAGTCCATACCATTGATCACCAAGGGTATTAAGCATATCTTCGTAAATCTGCTTACCTCTTAACCCTTTTAAATACAGGTACTTGATGATGGATCGATACTCCAATTTTCCGAGTTTCACAATTTCGGTGGATATATTTTTCCTTTTAATTTATTGTGTAACTCTGGTTTACTTTTTTGACGTCAAACTTTACACTGACTTCTAATAAGTTATTGTTCGTTGCTATGGTAACGCAATATTTTGTTTATGCAGGGAACTGGTCTAGGCTAACTAGATATCAATACATCCTCGTAGATATTTTGGATAGACTCTCTTGAAAATCTCAATATCTGGATATATCACTGAACTTGGAAGTTAACGTTTTAACAATATTTATTTCGAAATAAGACAGGCAGGTCCGTAATAAATGAAAATATATAGTTCAAAAACTAAAGAACACGCTTTTATCA
The DNA here is from genome assembly GCA_944452925.2 of Chrysolina oricalcia. Taxonomy (NCBI): domain Eukaryota; kingdom Metazoa; phylum Arthropoda; class Insecta; order Coleoptera; family Chrysomelidae; genus Chrysolina; species Chrysolina oricalcia. The sequence continues at coordinate 24,284,295 of OX101808.2, forward strand.
CGCACTAAGAATTATAAAATAATTAAATTGACTTGTATACGTTGCGATATAAATACTTGCGGTCTCGGCCAAAAATTACCTTTTATATTTACGAAGTAGAAAAACACAAAGTCATCTGCACAATTTGTGTTTTTCTACTTTGTAAATCTACACTACTCCACTTCGAGACACAATGGACTTCTACCACAGGTGAAAAATTAACACTTTCATGTGCGATTAAAAAACCACTAATTTTACGCACTTAATAAGAAAAAAATTCTACAAACGTAGAAATATTGTCCTAAAATAATTAATATGCTTAGCTTAATATGAACTGAACTGATGGCTCAAACTGTTTTTCCAAATCTAGTAATTACTGTAACTATGGAAATAAAATGGCATTTGAATTCTCAAAATATACTTACAGTTGGATAAAAAAACAAAGATATTTATAAGTTATTTAACCTGACAAATATGGACTTTAAAACAAATTTTTATTTGAATTAGATGGTTTATCAATTTTGATTTGAACTGTTGAATAGTTTCTGAGCCCTTTATGTCATTTGGCAGATTGTTGTAAGCAATAAATCCCTTGAACATTAAAGTTTTTGTATTGTATGCTTTGACTTGACTAGTCATATATAAGTTGTATTTAATTCTGGTAGGTATCATGTTGGTGGATTTGATTATTGAAAATTATAAACTTTTGAAAATATGAAGGAAGAAGATTATGTAGCATTTTATGGATGTAACTCATAGTTAAGTAATTGAGTCTATATATTTTCTATTGACAACCATTGTAATGTTTCTAACATTAAGGATATTGGTGTATGCCTGTTACATCGGTGATGCTCATTGCACAATTTTGAAGTTTTTGTAGTGATCTCATTTTATTAATATCAAAAACATACAGTAAGGTAGGGCAATATTCAAAATGGGGTTTAATAATGGTATGTGGTAATCTTGCATTAATGCTTAAATGCTGTGATACCCTCGAAAAGAAGTATAATTTTTTATAATTTTTTTCTGTATATAATTGAAATGGCCATTCAATGTTAAGTGATTGTCAAGCATGAAACCTAGATATTTAAACTCTGGTACTAGTTCAATTTTATTATCTTGTATTTTAATGTGAATGCCATCAATATTAATTTGTGTGTAGCAATTATCATCCCTTTTGTTTTATCAACGTTCAGTTTTAAATTGTTCATTTTGAGGCATTCTGTTATTTCATTTAAAGAATTATTCATCTTTTTTACGGCATCATTTAAATTTTTATCTGTTACTGATTTTAAAGTGTCATCTGCAAACAGGTGTATACAGTGCGGCTTCTAATAGTCCTCCCTCCCTGTCAACTTTTGAACGGTTCGACGTAGAAACATGAAAAAAAAAAAACGTTTCGAGGGTTTTACCAATACTACTTTTTGAAATAAAAAAAAATAGTGATTGCACGCAGGGGCGCCCATCAACTCAAAATTTTTAAATGGCATGTGGTGTCAAGTGTCACATCTTTGAAAAGAGAATTCAATTCTCTTCACAACCATCTAATTACTTTTGAATTTTGTTGAGAAATTTTTTCCCAATTTCGATTTTTATGCCTTCCGAAATTTTCTATTTGATGTGCCCCCAGCGCTATCTGTCGAGTAATTGCGATGTTTCTTCTCTTAAAAAGTAGTAACGGCAATAACCTTCAAAATGTTTTTGGTTTCATTATTCCACAACAAACCGTTCAAATGTATCGAGGTATGAGTAGTTTTCAGATCCGCACTTATATTTGATATTTCGAATTTTAATTGCAAAAAATATATTACCGAAATTCAAAAAAAAAATAGATGGTTGTGAAGAGAATTGGATTTTCTTTTCAACGATGTGACACTTGACCCCATATGCCATTTAAAAATTTTGAGTTGATGGGCCCCCTGCGCCCCCTATCGTGCAATCACTATTTTTTTTATTTCAAAAAGTAGTATTGGTGAAACCCTCGAAACGGTTTTTTTTTCATGTTTCTACGTCGAACCGTTCAAAAGTTAACAGGGGGAGGGACTATTAAAAGCTGCACTGTATAATCACATTCATTATGTTGATTCGTATCATTTATATATAGAAGGAACAATAATTGGCCCAGAATGCTACCATGTTGTACATCTAATGGCACTGAGAATGATTGCCAATTTTTGTTCGTTGTTTCCTATTGGTGAGATAGTTGCCAATCCACTCGAGTACTCTTCCCCTTATGCCATAAAGTTCCAGTTTTTTTAGTAATATATTATGGTTTATGGTTTCAAATGCTCGTCTTAAATAAAAAAATACAGCTACAGTATACATATTTTTACTCATGTTATTCTTCCATTCGGTAACAGTTAACTGAATAGCTGACTCACATGAATGATTGGATCTAAAACCAGATTGATTCATAAAAAGTATGTTTTTTTTTTCATTGCAATATTGTAATAACTGTTGAGGGACTACTAGTTCTAGCAATTTTTCAGCACAAGGTAAGGTATTGATGGGTCGGAATTCACTGCATTTTTATTTGAATTTTTTCAAATAAATACCTTTTCAGTTGGAGTAACAGTACTAATATTTCATTCTGTAGGAACTATACCTTTTTCTAATGAATTATTTATAAAATGACACCAAACATGACCAATTACTTGAAAACTGCTTTTTATAATTTTACTGTTAATTTCATCAATATTCGAACCTTTAGTAGTGTCTATTTCAGAAATTACTTCTTTCAACTCTTGTAAGTTTATTAATTCAAAGACACTGAAACTATCTTGACTTTTATCAAAATGGTAGGCAAACTCACACTCTTCGATACTTTGGACTATATCATTGATACTATTCAGAAAGTATCTATTAAAGCAATTAGCAAACTCATTACTGTCTTTTACCAACATCTGTTGTCCATTCTGTTCATTAAAGTATACACCATTGAAAAAATTATTATTTAATTTTTTTGGGTTTATTAAATTTTCAAGGTTTTCCACATTAAACGAGGATTATGTACATTTCTTTTTAGACCAACAGAAGAAAGAGTGTTAATGAACAGAATCATCGGATGGATTCAGCTGCAGAATTACCAACGGTGAATTGGATTGAATCTCAAAAAACCACCAACTAAGCTGTTCTCGGAATTTTGGTTTTTCATTATTCTGTGAAAAACTGTTGTGAAACCAGTGTGCTAATGTGACGTTCTTCACGTAATGTGTAGATTAGATTGAAGTAATTTTTTGTCCTATGAAAATCATTTAATAAAGTTGGATTAAGTAGAACAATTTTGTAAATGATGTTGATAAATTTTTTCATCAGTAGTTCCTTTTCTAACATTCCTCTGAGAATATGTTTTGAGTATTTTAAGGTGATTCGGAGCTGTAGGTTCAGATTTTAATCTTGGAACAGGTGTTTTTAATTACCGTAATATAATCAACAATACTTTCAAAATGAAAATAATGATGAGAATATTACTAAAAGGCACGTTAGTATTCCTTCAAGATATGTATCCAATTTCATATCTCCTTTTCTTTTTAGACCAACAGAAGAGTGTTAATGAACAGAAGAGTGTTAATGAACAGAAGAGTGTTAATGAACAGAAGAGTGTTAATGAACAGAATCATCGGATGGACTGAGCTGCAGAATTACCAACGGTGAATTGGATTGAATCTCAAAAAACCACCAACTAAGCTGTTCTCGAAATTTTGGTTTTTCATTATTCTGTGAAAAAATGTTGTGAAACCAGTGTGCTAATGATGTTCTTTACGTAATGCGTAGATTAGATTGAAGTAATTTTTGTTATATGAAAATCATGTAATAAAGTTGGATTAAGTAGAACAATTTTGTAAATGAGGTTGACTACCTTTTGAAATTCACCTCAACTACGCCAACTAAATTGCTTGTTCACTGTTGATACTCAGAAATTATCTCATTGTTTCATGTACTTTCAACAGTTTCAGAAGATGAATGAAGTACCTATTAACAATACTCCATAAACATAGCGTAAGACTTTCAAATTCTGAACAAAAGAGCAAGAAAAGTTGGCTCTCTTTTTCATTTAATGCATTCAATGCAAAAATTTCTTGTTCTACCACTTTATTGAAAGAAGGTGGAGCATGGCACAATCCTAGTGTATGACCTTGAGAGGATGATACACAATTCTGCGATTACGAACACTCGATCCGGATCGAGTTTGTCCTTTATCGGATTTGAGCAATTATGAAAACTAATACAATTCAAAATACAATGCAACTTGAGTCGATATCAGTGGTCTGTAGGGTAGATTTGATACCATTCTTTCCTCAAGACCACTGATATCGACTCAATTCGCAGTGTGTTTTGAATATTATATCCAATAATTATCAATCTCACTACGGATCGAGTGTCAACAATTCCTAATCCCACCCCTAGTGAAAAATGCACCATTCTTCTAGTAATCTTCTGGATTTTTCTTCAGTCTGCGATATCATCTTTCTATTTTCTCAAATCGTATGATATTCCATATACTCCTAAAAACATTTTATCAACATCAGCCATAACAGCCATATTGTCTCGTGTTAAAAGCTACAAAGAAAAGCCTTTTCTGGCTCATTGTTTTGGTCTAAGCAAAATTAGAAAGCCAAGTATCCCCTTTTCTCGTTTCTCAGTAATAAAAGCTGTTATGAATATAAGGCAAAATATATTTTTGCAATATCAATAAAACATTCTACAAATTGAGAACATTGAAAAAAATCTGTTGGCTTTAAACCAAAAATAGCAAAGACAACATTGCAACATGATGATATTTATCTACAAATTGAAGTTGCTATCATATTTGGACTAGTAGGTGCCTGCCGTAGGTTAGAACTGCGACTGACATAACCCTGGAAAATATTGAAAATAAAAAAAGCTTCATCACCATAAAAATCGTCGTTTCAAAACATCATTCAATAGCATGTGTAATCTCGGATGAACTTAACAACGGTATACATTCTTTTCAAGTTATATAAAACATATCACAGAGAGAGAAACAAACGTAGGTATGTTTTCAGTAGTAATATCCCCACAAAACGCTGAATTTTCAAAAAATACTTTCACCTTGCTGTCACGTGGTTTTTAGACATGTTACTGTCACGAAAACTGTGTTGCTTAGAAACACCAATAGAGCTTGCTCGAGTGGTGTTTTGTACAGCAACACAGTTTGAGCGACTGGCAAGGTGAAAGTACTTTGAAAATTCTGCATTTTGAAGGAATATTCGATCAGACAATTTCACGAATACATTAAATTATTATGGACTAAATGCGTATTGCAGGAACGGTTCATCATGTGTCATTAATACCAGTTGAAGAGTTGAACCGTCAAACTGACAGAAATTGTTGTAACTATGGAAACGTATAAATAAGGAAGAAGCGAAACACCGAATTGAAAATACCACGGGCTGGAGACAGTGTTTTCGAAAAGTCCTTTTCTCATTGGTTTGAATTCAAAAAATGATGGCATTTGGTTGGTATTATATAAACCAACCAGGGAGGGAGGGAGGTAAATTGTCTACACAATGGACCTTTCCAAGAGATATGAGGTAACACTGAAATTAGAAAGTAAATACGCTAATATCACACGGGATTTTTTTTTCTGACCACTAGTTTATCTATAATCAGAAGAAAAGTGGTTTCGTGACGTCACGTTCATCAAAACTAAACTTGGCAACGTTGTTAAAGTTGTGCACCAAATTCTCATTCAAATATAATGTGTCGTATGCACTGAAATGAAATTATAATATGTTGACTGGAATGCTCTTAGTTCCACTGCGCACCCGTATAAAGTGATAACTCTAGGGAGATGAAGAAAGGAGGCACATGCAATCTAGCAGAGAAATACTAAATTGCTTACTTGTATAGGTGCGAGAGAGACATTCATCTGCACGTATGTCTTATTAGTTTCCCAATTTATGGGTTGTAAACACGCCAGTGCAGTGCAGCGCGTCTATGTATCAGTTTTATATGTTACAATCAAATCAATCTCGCTTCGTCCGCTACTGCCAGGAACCACAAAACAAACATGGCGACCTCCATGAGAAATCACTTCGCGCAGCCTGTCAAGCATTCCAGTCAACATATTATAATTTCGGCTGAGTCAAGTCTCCGGTCTGACCAATATGATTAGACCAGCGCGGTCATTTGGTTGACTTGACGACCTAATTAGAACTGTATGTATGTGACCAATATTTTCAATCATCTGATCGGTCCGACTCATCGTCATACTTCATACTGAACGCGCGTGCCTTGTACGACCGGTGACTTGACTGCCGACATTTCAGTGGTCGTATGACAGTTGTCATTTGATACCAGATGGGTTCTTTCGTCTGTTTCACGGTGCGATCAATAAGAATAGTTCTGTCTAACTCATTTACCTACCCATTTGATACAAGTGAAGCAGTTCCATCAGATCAAAACTTCAACGAACACTACCTTGATTTATTTTTTGAGGTTAATGGGTTTTCTAAGTTTTGAGAGCTTTTGTTGTTTGTGTTCTAAAATTTGTTATTAATTCCTGTATCTCCAGTACCTGTATCCCTGCAATAACTGAACATGTCGAAAAGGTGCTTATTTGTACCTCGGTAAATTATCCGAACTTCCCTTCACGAAGCCTTGTTCCATATTTTTAATACACAATTACACAAATAAATTCACACCAAATCGTTTATGACACGACACGTCACTACATTATTATCGATTTATCAGTTGAAAGTTGATTTTTGTTTGAAAGTGGTTGACAATGTTTCACTTTGAGTAAGGTTATTCTGGACTTTCATCGTCTAAAAAAAAAGCAAAGAAAAATTCAATTCTCTGCAATTTTTAATCACGACGTTTCAACTTTTAAAATCTACAGTCGTTATCAAGTGTTGATTGTTGAATGTAAATAAAATAAACATTAACCTCACATCTCCATATAACTTTTGACAGTTGAGAACTGTCATTACGATTTGCTGTGTTGTCAAAGCTCGTTCTTCATCAAAAGGATGGTCTGTTCAGAAAATTTGAAAGTTACAAATACAATAAAAAATAGCTATGTGGAATTTTATCTATGAGTTGATCAAGTGACAATGTATTGACTATTTCTCAAAGGCTTATATCATGCTAGAAGTTATATTTTTAAGGAGAACGGTATTGCCTGTTTCGGAACGTTGATTATGGTGGGAGATTTATCCGATGAACGTGACGTCAGCGGCACACTTTCAAATTTGATATTTTTTTAAAATGAAAGAAAAATAATGGAAATTTTTGTTAAATGGACTTTTCAGACTAACTATCGATTTAAACGAGTTTTGTAATTTATTTTCCGTAAATGTAAAGTCCATTTGTGAATAATTTCAGCACAATTTGTTTCTAAAAAGTTGACAGCGCCAATTTGTGAATATTTCCCATAAATATTAGAGATATTGTGTATGAACGATACACTTCAGTGATGTATTATTCTAAATAGTTTTGTTTAATTTTCTCAACCAATATTATGTACTTGTACCATGTATACAAAGAATGAATAAAAAATAAATAATTTGTTTAAAAAACAAACGCAACTTCTATCGCTGCACCATCTTGAAGAAATGTATCCTTATTGACAAAGCATTACTAGGCATAAAGCGTGAAAAATATCTATATAGTGGGTGTATATATAAAATGTAAATAAATTAGGTTCAGTAAACAAATTATTAAAAACCATTGCATCATAGTTATACTTTCTGGTATTTGAATAAATATATACATACCATCTCAGACAGTTTAAAAAGGTTGGTAGGTCAATTCATATTGATAAATAATTAAAGTTAGATAACTAAAATAGGTACAATACCATACCACAGTCATATTAATATTAAAATAAGTTGAATTTCATGCTAATTTGGATCGAAGTTAGGCAAATACAATGCAGATATCACATTAATATACTTATATAAATAAAAGTTAGACTTCTAGAATGTATAAAAGGGTTGACTAATATGAATGGTAACAATTTGTGTAGGTACCTAGTTTGTACAAATTGTGTAGGTATTTTAAATATAGGATGCAAAAAATGTCACAAATTTGTGTACATAGGTACATGAATTGTGTAGGTATATTGTACATATTTATGTACAAAGCAAGGATAAATTTTATAGGTAGGATATACACTCAAGGCACATAACATCCATAAGGAATAAGGTAATAATATGAGTATCAGTTTCAACCTTCTCGCTCTTTATACTTTATTCTGTTCAGAAATTATAAGCTATATTTTCCAGAAAGTTGAAATAAAATTAAATGTCATTCAAATAATATGTTTATTTCATCACAAAGAACTAATAAGAAAAATAACTGAAGTATAAACTCTAATTACAAATAAAATAACAAAAACATAAATGAACCAGAACCATCCATTGTATTTTGAAACACGTTGAATAATAATAAAGTTTAAAGTAATCTTTGTGTCAAACTATACTTATTCAAGTAGGAACCCAGCAAACACATCTGTGACATGACATCTCTGAGATGTCGCAATGAGGTAACACGGTGATATCAAAAAGGTTGCATCGCTGCGATGTACAGAAGCAAATACATCTGTGACATGACATCTCTGAGATGTCGCAATGAGGCAACACGGCGATATCAAAAACGTTGCATCGCTGCGATGTAAAGAAGCAAATACATTTGTGACATGACATATCTGAGATGTCGCAATGATGCAACAGTACGATATTACATACGTTGCATCTCTGCGATGTACAAAAGCTAATCTATGACTTGTCATTTCTAAGGTGTCACAGTTCCGATTTTACAAATATCTCCTCGCCGCGATGAAGTTATCGTCATATGTGTTTTTTGCGATGTCAACAATGAACGCCGCCATTGCACATGCGCCTGAGATTCGTAAATTTCTATATTCGTTCATTTTGCTTCTCGATCATAAACATTGAACATAGATTCGACTTCCGGCAGCGGTTGAGGTCAGACGGCGGCCTCGTGTTGGAAGTCAAGTTAATGTAGAAGTAAATGTCCGCCATTATAGATAATGTGCATGAAGTGTGTGTAAATGTTAGTGAATGTTTGCCATTAGGTCTTAGTCCATCTAATATCTAATGTGCAAGAAGTGCAAGCAAACAATAGACCAGGGTGAGGATATTGCTTCGAGCAAGACAATCCTCATCCCTCGACGAAGCCGTGTTATTTACGCCTGTTAGAGGCCGGGACAAGACGGATTCTTGCATAACACATATGGGGATTCTGAGTAAATTGCGCAAGCATAGGTCATTAAAGGATTAAGAAGAAGAAGAACATGGAACATGACCAAAAATGGCTTGTTGTTCTATTAACTTATGGTCATAGTAATTTAATAAATGTTTAATATCCTTTGACAAAGCTGTGAAAATAACTTTTTCTATGAATAGTTCCCAGGATAAAAGTAAGTAGGTAACAATAATTTTTCACTTGAAACTATGGCAAAGCGTTCATTTCCCTCTTTCTCTTATCGGCATAACAGACAGATTTTAAAGTTTTATTGTTTTAGGTATCATTATTTTTTACTGTTGGAAAATGCTTCGATTAGAACAATGTTGTTTCATTTTGAGTACATTATATTTATTGAAAATAAAATGTTTAAATACATATTTTCCATCCAAAGCTTTTTTTCATTGATATATTTTCCTTTGTATTACCTAACCCCTGCGTGACAAAAGTACATCGCTGTGATATGTTCACATACCTGCGATATCAATATGGAATCATCTCGTATACATCGCAGTTACATCTCAAAAAATATATCGTTGTTACATCGCAGAACTTGTTGCAGCGACGTCGCATGGATGAATCTTCAGTGGGTCAAAATAACATCCCTCCGACATCGCAGCGACGTCTATTCAACTTAGAATGCGATATCGCAGGTCACATTGTTACATCGCTGCGATGCATCTGTGATGTAACTGTGTTTGCTGGGAAGTAGGTGAGACGATGCCCTTATCAAACCATTTAACCGTTACAATTATGAGATGAATATTGATGTGACATCAATCAGGTTTAGATATTGGATATTGATAATAATAATGGAGTCTTCACCAAAAAAACATTGAAGAACTTGGCATATTCAAAATTTCACTATTGCGTGAGTTCCTAAAGTCAAGTGGACGGAAGTCGTAGACCAAGGGATACATAAAAGCATGCCAGCGCTCGTTTGAGAAAAGGTAAGATAGATATTTTTGGCTTCAATTTAATTACATTGCGTCTTATGGCGTGTTATCTCGTATTTAATGGATATATGGGTCCAACGCGAACGTTGGAAACTCGACATTGGTAGCTCGCAGGTTTGAAGGTCGGCCGCACGATACACCATCAAGCCTCCAACGTTGGAGGGTGTTCGTGGCATCATGTAGTGCCGGCTTAACCTGGTACAGAACAGTCATTAAGCCACACCTCTTTTTCAAGCGAATCCCGTGTTCGGGAATCTAGACACTTTCAATGAGAGAGTTTACTAATGGTTGCCAACTTCAATTTTTGACATTTTTGTATGAAAAACTAGGAAAATCTGATTGGATTCTTTATACTTTCATTAGTAAGCAATGGAATTGTATAAGCCACATATTCAATATAAATTTCCCTGGATACGGAATAAATGCTAAAATAATTATCATCAATATCTCATTTATTCCATATCCAGGGAAAATTTCATTGAATATCTGGCTTATACAATTCTATTGCTTACTAATAAAGGTATGAAGAATCCGATCAGAGTTTCCTAGTTTTCATACAAAAATCGTTGGCAACCAGTGATGCCACCACAGCATAAGTAACTTATGCTGTGATGCCACAGTTTAACACATACAGTAGTCCGACTTAGCGTCGGTAGTTTCATTTTTTATGATGCTGCTAACATTGACACTAATGACATTTCTCCCTAGCACGATCCCAACCACACCGTATATAAACTACTTAACATATCAACTATTGATATAAACTGCTCGCAAAACTTCGGTCGATTGAAATTGCGGTGGGCATATAGAAAAAATGATAATTGTGTCGTATTTAGGTAACTCTGAGCTTTTGAAAAATAAAAAAGAGAATTCAAGTAAAATCTGAGATTTAATGAATTTCGCAGATTTCATATATTCGGGTGTATCAAAATGCATAGCCATTTTTATAAAAAAAAGTAAGTAGTTGTTTTTGGGACACAATATCATATTTATTTGTTAATTTGAGTATTCAAGATGGTGGGCGAGTTTTCTGATCTATGGTCCGATTTATTTTCAAAACTGATAATGCAGAGTTCCTGGGGTAGCAGATCATGATTTTTTCTTAAAATTGAATGATATCAGATGAGTTTTGTCATTTATAGTCTGATTCTGAACGAAATTGGGGGGTACTTTGTGGTTTTTGGGATTCAATATACAATATTTGACGTCAACAATAATTTCAGGAAAACAGTTCAATTTGAAAATTTGATGATTATGGTGATGACGATGATGGGATGTAATTAAAAAACACAATTAAACAAAATATTTTATTTTTCATAACTATTATAAAAAAGCGGATTGCCACTATAATTGTATTTCAACTAAGTAAGTTAATAGCTTTCATTGATATTTGAGAAATTCAGTCAATATAATCTTCTTTTATGATGTAAAAACAGAAACAAATTAACAGTACAAAAAATTTTGAAAGTTCGAAATACTGCACATGTTGGCAACGCCGTAACCTGTAACCATGTAACGTCATTCTCATCTCAACGTAAACAAACTATTAAGGTTAATTAGTTAAGAGATAAATATATGAATCCATTGTTGGGTTTTGTCTTTTCAGGTATCAGTAAAACTGAAGTCACTGCAAGCTATGGCTCAATTCGAGGGAAAATACGCCAATGAGAAAAATGAAAATTTAGAGGAATATTTCAAAGGTTTGGGTAAGTTTGCCAAATATTATATCTTTGAAGACATTATTGGTTTTCGCATATTGATTTACAAGTGTTATATACAAGGTGATTACAACTTGCAGTTTGCAAATTAAAATTTTACTGTAACCCAAATTACTTTCAATCCCTCATTGATGTACATCAAAATCTATATTTTTAATTTCAAATGGAGCCCTAATTTTTTTGTCATATCGCTTGGCCTTCGGATTCTCAGTTCATCAGGCAACACAAGATATTAGGTATGTGAACTTATTGAATCGATTTAAGATGTAGCCGATACTTGATGAAAATCCATGTTGGCTTTTAAAATAAAACTTAATTGTTGACTGTCACAAATATCTGGACTACAAAACCGCGACAATTGTTTACAGTGTGAGTCTTTATAAAGTACTCATTTTGAAATGAGAAAGTACTATGCTAAATTTTATAGACGGCAAACTTGTAGAAAAAAATCTTTTAAAAAATAGTTTTTTTATGGAATTTTTTTAAATTTTGTTAGTTGCCATGACCCCTGTGTGAACAACAGTGTAACTTTCAAACTAAATGGTTTATCACGATGAAACAAACTTCATAATGATTGGAAGTAATAGGGCGTCTTTATAAAATTGTGGAAAAAAAACTGCCCCCAATTGAAAATAAACATACTTCTGTAGCAAAAAAGTATGTTTGTTTTTCATACATTTCTTAAATTTTTCAATAAAATGCCCACGTTACCTACCTTTTTTATTACTTTAAATTATTTTTCATCGTATTAGCTACCTGATGATGAAAATTGTATGTTTATAACTCAATCCTAACATTTTATATCAACTGGTAAAAGAGGGCACTCTTAAGGCATGTTTTATTTGGGGAGATAATTAATTTCTTTAACAGTAGATAGAAGATGTGAGAGTTATTGACATCAGATTTTCACCATTCGGTAGCTAATACGATGAAGAATAACTTAAAGTAATAAAAAATGTAAGTAATGTGTGAGTCTTATTGAAAAAAATTACATTTATTGTAAAAATTGATGAAACACAAACAGATTTTGGCTAAATAAACAGATATATACCGATACAACACAGATAAAAACAATACCAAATCATTTGGAGAAAACAACGTGTGCAGAATAATGAAACAATAAAAATTTTGCCTCAAACTACATCCCTAGAAGAGTGAAGAAAAAGATTTAAATTATATTTAAATTTGATCGAATTTGAGGATTTGATTTCTAGGGCAGCTGGTTGAATCTTTTGAAGCCTTTAAAAATACAGATGCTTGTGTCTGTCTCTTTGCAACCACTGGGATGTGAAAATCATTTCGTGACCTTGTATTGTGGGTATGTATACATCAGAATTGTAATTAACAATATTTCTCAAGTAACTTGGAGCGGGGTATCCTTAAATACTATCCAACCAACAAATAATTACAAAACTGCATTTGCACGTGAACTCTCCAATCAATTGGCGGCTCACAATTACTGTTTTCGTTTATTAACCTAATAACATGTATCTATACAGGGTGTATCTAAATAACACCGAAAAAATTAAAGGGGTGATTCTGTGATGAAAATTAATGTGAGTGTTTGGTATACATTTTTTTTAAAAAACTCTCCCCGGAAAAGTTACACCCCTTCGAAAATTAAAAAAAATGGTTTTTCTTTTTTATTTTCCCTGTATATCAAGCTAAAGACACGAAACTTGGTAAACATTATCTGTCAATAAGAGTACACTTTTTGAATTTTTTTCAACCCTGAAGTATGCTTAGAAGGGGTTGATTATTTCAACCCCTAAGATATTTTTTCTTACAACTTTTTTTTAGATGAAAATTTTTTCTTTAAAAAAGTATGACTGAAAAGCCCAATTCATTGACTAACTTTTTTAACTCTACAAGTTTTTTTCGAAAACACAACTAAAAACAAAAGTGAACAAACAATGAACAAAAACCTGTCGAATATCGACAATACAATTATAATAAATGTTGAAAATGACCGCCTTCAGCTTCGATACAAGCATCTACCCTTTTCCTCATAGAATTGCGTATACGATGAAATATTCCTGGAGAATTTCTTATAGTTTCACACCCTGCTATAATGCGGTTTCGCAGATCATCGATATTTTCAACTGGGTTTGTGTATATCAAAGATTTCAGATATCCCCATATGCAAAAATCCAAAGGATTAAGGTCAGGGGAGCGGGCTGGCCAGTTTACAGGTCCTCCTCGACCTATCCATTGATTGGCATACACCTCATCCAGGTGAGTTCTTACACGTATACTAAAATGAGCTGGTGCACCATCGTGCATAAACCATGAATGTTGCCTAATTTGAATGGGAACGTCTTCAAGAAGAACAGGTAATTCTTCAAGGAGATGACAATATGCTTCACCATTTAATCACAGCGGAAGAAAATGGGGACCAATTAAATGATTATCAATAATTCCGAGCCACACGTTTAATGAAAATTGATACTGATGATTTCCTTCAAAAAAGCCATGAGGTGATTGTTGTGAAAATTTCTAATACAGTCTCTTGAGAAACTCGCCTCGTCAGTAAATAAAATATTACCTAAGAACTGTGGTGCTTGGCCAATCATATTAATAAGCCACTGACAAAAAATCACACGGGGTAAAAAATCTCGAATCATTAACGCCTGCACCCGTTGAAGATGATAGGGATACAACATTTGTTCTTTTAAAATTATAAAAACAACGGAATGGCTTACATGTAGGACACGAGCTATTCTCCTGGTACTAGTTTCTGGGAATTCTTCAATTGAATTAAGTAACGGCTTCTTCTACAGCTGCAGTTCTAACTTCTCTAGTACGACCAGAATCATAACTTCTTTTTTCAAAATCACCACGTTCCCGCAAGCGTCGGTGAATAGTTGTGAACGTAGTATGATGGGGTAGTCTGGGCTGTGGGTACTGTTCAGCATAAAGTCTTTGCGCTTCCAATGAATTACCGTTAGCACGACCGTATGTAAAATGCATATCTGCCATTTCCAAATTCGAATATGCATTCATATTTTCAATCAACTAATAATATTTCCTACAATACACAATCATAAAACTTGTGAAACAATAAGATGGGTGACACAAAATGACACTACACAATCCTAGTGTCAGTATTAATGTTTTTTATGCAAAGCACAGGCCACTAGACTTGACGCAAAATACACTCGCGTTAGCTCATCTTTTTGAAAATGCATTGCATTAGATTTTTTTTCTCGTAAATGCTGAAGTTTTAGAAAAAACTTGTAGTAGAGTTAAAAAAGTTAGTCAATGAATTGGGCTTTTCAGTCATACTTTTTTAAAGAAAAAATTTTCATCTAAAAAAAAGTTGTAAGAAAAAATATCGTAGGGGTTGAAATAATCTAAGCATACTTCAGGGTTGAAAAAATCTCAAAAAGTGTACTCTTATTGAGAGATAATGTTTACCAAGTTTCGTGTCTTTAGCTTGATATACAGGGAAAATAAAAAAGAAAACCATTTTTTTTTAATTTTCGAAGGGGTGTAACTTTTCCGGGGAGAGTTTTTTCAAAAAATGTTATACCAAACACTCACATTAATTTTCACCCCTTTAATTTTTTCGGTGTTATTTAGATACACCCTATACCTACAAAACAAATTCAAAGGTAGGGTGTTATTAAGTTCAGTTTGGAATTCTTCTCATTATTAATTTACAATGTTTCTAACGGGTTTAGTTTAATTCCTTTATTTTCATCAAGAAGTATTTCAAAATCACGTTCAAATTATGATTTTCTTTGAGCAAATGGGCAGCAAAAGTTGAAATTGTTCGATATAAAACATAGGAAAAGTACCACATGTTAATTTATAGACTCTACTCTTTTCTAGTTTTTCAACTTTATCCTTATTAGCAATATTAAGCCTTGCTTCTTAAAAAATTCTCTATTTTATAAACAGATTCATCAATATATTTTATTGCTTTAATCTTGATTTATTGATAGATAAATTATTTGATAAAAAACAATAATCCAGTTATAAAACGACATACTTTACTTCGTCTAGTGAAGGCCTGATTATAGGTAATCCTTATATTCCTTTATTAGCTGAATATTTTTATGGATAATATAGACACATAAATTCGTCACAATATAATGACTAAACACTTTCAATATTGGTATATGTGGACGATATTTTGGCTTGTTTCTCACGAACAGACAACTTTATCGATTTCATAAATTTAATTTTTTATTTCCGTCAACGGCCTATATCCCTACGTGCAGCCCTCAGCAGTCCTTCAAGAGATTCATGCGAGCTAGGAAAGACAAAGCCCTTAACTTTTAACATGTGATACCACGGCCCAATAAATCAATTTCACGATAGAATAAGAAAAGGATAGTTCTAGAAATTTTCTAGATTAAACTTTATTAAGATGTTCCTCCAGCTTGACACGTTGAAATAGTTCACTTCAAAAGATTTCTGTATTGAAAAAAGTGATTGGCTGTGCAACACCATCAGAGCATTCTCGAATACTGTTTGATTCATTATCCTGTTCACAAAGTGTACTACTCAGCAGGTATCCCAAAAAGTTGGAACCTTGTTCTGACGAAAAAGTGATTGGCCCCAAAGACCTCTGGAAATCCTTCGCTCACAAACGTTATGAATAGTTATTTTGATATAAATCAGTTTTCTAAAATTAAATTCACTTCTTGAGCAAAAGAAGCTATCATAACTCAAACATTATGGAACTTTTTGTGGGCCTGAAAGAGAGGGCCCATGCGTAAACTTTGCGGCAAAATTCCTAGTTAAGCCATTGTAAACGACTTTCGCCAAATCCGCTTTTTACAATCAGCAATTCGGCAGCGATCGCGATAAGGGGTTTTTGACTCATTTCCCGGCTAAGCATTATACCCACACTCCTAATAGTAATTAATTTATTGTATTTACTGATTAAAGGAGTGCCCTACATACCAAGAAAAATTATTTGTTCGTCTCGTCCTACGTTGGAAATATCGAAAAAGAATGACGAATGGTCCATAACTTCCTCAACACTTTTGAAAACAACTAGTGTGACATTCAAGTTTGGAGAAGAATACGAAGAGAGTATGCCAGGAGGAATAATCAAAGTGAGTTTGCATTGTATTTAACTTGGACACAACTCTCATAAAGAAACAATTTATTATAACTAAAGATGTTTATATTTGAACGAAACTTGAGCCTAAAAAGTAGCATACATTTGTGTTGGGGAACGACAAAATGAGCTGTAAATAACGTATGGTCCGAAAGTTTTTGGAAAAAATCAGATGCTGACAACTCTTATAAATATATTTTTATAATCTTAACAAATAATCTTACAATATCTCTTAACTATTCTTATCACTACCTAAAGTTCAAATAATCGACAGGAACCGTTATCTTCGATCTGCCTAAGTTTTCCCCTGACGCGTTGCATCATCCTTTGGACGACCCCATCAGCGTTGATTTCTCTAATTTTTCCCGATATTCGACGTCGGAGTTGTTCTTGATTTTGTGCTTCCCATCCGTTATTGTACACTTTCCGGCTCAATATTGCCCAGAAGTCTTCAAGTGGGTGTTTTAAACTATCTTTATGGATAATAGTTTAAAATAATAATGTATCTATTTGTTGACAGAGCACAACATTAGATAAATATACAACTGACAGGTGGCGTGACAGTGGGCGTGCCTGAGATAGGTTGGAGGGGTTGTCCACTTTCGGTACAAAATTGATGTTGTTGGCCCCTTGTAATTGTCGCATAATGGCATGAAGCAAGATCTGGCCAAAACATAATTTCGTCATTCGCTTGATTTTTATTCAAAAACTGAAGCTATTTAGAAAGACATCTGTGAATATATCGCTCTGCATTAAAGGCCTCACCATGAACGCCAATGTAAGGCTGTGAGATGAAACCAGCCTCAGAAATGGCACACCATACCAAAATTTTGTCCTCAAACTTCTTTTTGCTCTTGAATCTCACATCGTCAGTAACATTTGCGTAATCGTGCGTGTAGAAACCACCATTGCCCTTCATCTAAGAGTTGGCCAAAATGAAATATTTTTCGTCGTCCAACGATCAACTTGGTGGCAAAATGCACTCGCCTCAACGCGCGGCAACATCTCGGAATTCTTTGTAACTGAACCTCTGTGTATTTTGGAGCTTTTCTCCTTTTCCGGAACAAAACACCGTAGTCTTTCCAATATGGAGTCTTCTGGCCAGTTTTCGCAGCGAGATCCCAATTCTATGTTTAGCTGCTTGAATGAGTTTCCCCTCTCTTAATTGGTTCAAAAACCGCGGTGAATTTTTTCCCAAAACTTTCGGATCATACGTTATGTGCTGCTCAAAGCGGCAAAATTCCTAATGTGGGCCTGCAGTACTACAGCTACCGGCAGAATGGAATGAATAAAATTTTATAAAATGTTAAAAGAGTTGGAAAACCACTAAAGAAAAACGATTTTCAGAATATAACTGAAATGCAAGGAGACAACAAATTAATCACAAAATCATATGGTCCTGGCGAAGTTAAATCTTCACGTGAATATGAATTCAGTGGCAATGAATGTGTGGTCGTAAGTAAATTTATATATAATTATATTTTTGTTTGTCTTGTATCAAACTTTTTCGAAAAAAAGATTCTATTTAAAAAAAAATTATGGTATATCAATGTCAAAGTAAGATAAAATCACGATCTTTTTCAGAATTTTTGAACTCTACGTTTTCTCACAAAAAATATCAGAAAAACTTGTAATAAAATCAAAAACAATTGAGAAGAATCGCTTTTCAAATAAAATTTTATAAGAGTGAACATTGATCTATTCATACTATTTTTCGGGCGTTCTCCATAAGGCATTTCACACAATTATTGTCGCTCTTTCATTTATTGTACAGGTTGCCAACTATTCCAGAATGCGGTAACCGAAATAAAGTTTTTTTTGTTAGTGAAAAGAAAATTGCGTTGATCGGGAGATGAGGAGAATTCTTCTAATTAACTGGCTACGTGATAATACGCTTCTCCTCATCTCCCGGTCTCTCCTACTACTCGACCGCTTACACGGGCTCGGCTGTTTTCAGTCATGTTTGCAAGCATTTTTTACCCATTTCGCGGTACTATATTTCTACTTTCAAAGTCTGTTTGAGAAATTGTAATCGGACTATCACTAGAGCATCCAGACACGCTGCAAGGGAGTGCAAAAAAATTCAAATTGCAATTGTGCCAAAACTAATGAACCGTCAGAGCCTGTTTTGTGTACACATAAAGTGCACATGATTCAATACTTTCGTGAGGAGGGTCAACCCTATTTCTTGAAAAATGACGGAGTTATGATTTTTTTTTTAAATTGGGAAATTTTACGGTTTTTCAGGTTTTAGTCCGTTACTAATGATCTGATCGGGTCGTAAAATATTCCATTTTGTTTGTATTTCAATCATCTACAATTCTTTCGATTGGAACAACCAGATTGCTAAATAAGTTTTTATTTTATAAGCAAAACAACTTTAAAAAAACACGTTTTTTGTTATTTAAATGTTTATAACAAATTAATAAATGCAGTGGCGGTCCTAGCCTCAAATTTTGGGGGGGGGGGTCGCCGTTAAGGGCTTTATATTTTCTGATGAAACCAATTACAAGTCCCAGATCATACCATACATACATATTCACGATTTTGGGGGGGTCATGACCCCCTTGAGCCCCCCCCCGGGACCGCCCTTGAATAAAGTTTTTTTTGTTAGTGAAAGGAAAATTGCGTTGATCGGGAGATGAGGAGAATTCTTCTAATTAACTGGCTACGTGATAATACGCTTCTCCTCATCTCCCGGTCTCTCCTACTACTCGACCGCTTACACGGGCTCGGCTGTTTTCAGTCATGTTTGCAAGCATTTTTTACCCATTTCGCGGTACTATATTTCTACTTTCAAAGTCTGTTTGAGAAATTGTAATCGGACTATCACTAGAGCATCCAGACACGCTGCAAGGGAGTGCAAAAAAAATCAAATTGCAATTGTGTCAAAACTAATGGTCCGACAGCGCCTGTTTTGTGCAAACATAAAGCACTTAGGTATGATTCAATACTTTCAAATTGAAAAATGGCGGATTTACGGATTTTTGAAAAAAAAACGAAAAATTTCTATCGGCGAGTTTCACTTAGAAATTACAATCACTATGATAAACAATGCTGATCATACAACAGGCTAAAATTCAACCTAGGTTAAGGAATGATGAAAATCAGTGGGCATTCCAATTCACAGAGGGGGGGATAGCTTTTCTCCTTCCTTACAAAATTAGGAAGGAGAAAAGCTATAAAAAGTTCAGAAATCTTGGTAAAGAAGACCTTTGAACAAACACGTACTATAACCAAGAGGAATATTACAATTAAACTTTGCTGTGATTAATATTTATATTTTTTATGATTATATTGACACCTGTTAGTTTAAACGGTAGTATATCAGTATACCATAGTTAGTTCCATGACATGAATTGTGAATATTTGTGTTTTACATTAAAAAAAAACTGTCATACATATATGTTAAATCTTATTTTATATTGTTATATTTTAGCTACTTGACATATGAACTCGTTTGGTTCGAATTGCGGTTCTGGTATTTGCACTTTTAAACTCTTCTTTTTTGCATATTTTTAAAAGCTTTATAGACCAGATTTTTTAATAAGCTTTGTCAATAAGAATGTATTTTCTTGGACAATAATAGTATATTCTTCAACGAGCGTATAATTATTCTCGAGGCAGAAAAGTTCGAAACGATTCGAAGGCGAGTTTCGGAATTATCCGAGAAAATAATAGCTATTATACGCAAGTAGAAGACTATACTTTCTCTACGACTATACGATAGTCAGAGTTTTAATGAAATCTAAATATTATTTATGAAAATAAGTATATACTATAAAGTAATATAAGGTAGAATAACAATTATACATGAATAATCGGTGTTCATTCATGAATGAATAAATGCCTTGATTGAAAATAATTTTTAAAAAAAACTTCCAAGAGTGGGATTCGAACTCACGCCTATATAACTACCTTCGTTATACATTTACTTCATGTACACGCTTCTACCAACTGAGCTATAACAAGCTCTCGAAAATTTGTGAATGAAATACTAGAGAAACTCTGACCAAGAACTGAGGGAGTGTGGAACGTTCAAGTAAAAATTGTTTGACATACCTTTGTTGCAAGATAGATTTCATCTTCCTCACTATCACTGCTTTCCCAATCCGCTCTATTCATTTTTATATTAGGTACTTGTCACACAGATCAAAGTTAAAACTAAGAAAATAGTAAATCTGACATTCGTGGATGCCAAGCTGTGACAAAAGTTCAATCAAGCAAAGCCTTCTTGAGAAATTTGTTTGTTAAACCTCTCAGTTCCCGTGGATTCTGAAAATTCTGAACCTGTGATTGGCCGAGTGCCGTTGAATGAGTAGGATCCACGGTGTCTTGGAATCATCTTTATTCTTCAATTAAAAATCAATATGTAATGAACGTAGAATACAATATTCGTAGAGAAAATATATTTCTCTCTCTCTAACTCACCTGAGCTGTTTAGTTTTTCCCACAAGCCCCCTCCAATCAAGAGAATAAATTTGTATTCCCCAACGTGCAACCCTCAGATGCAGCCCTTACCTTTGGCATCACACGTCATATGTGTGAATTGTCACAAGAGGCTCCCAAATGCATATCAATGATGTACTATAAACATTTTTTGGAATGTTCTATCGTGGTGGCATTTAATATGTGTAAATTCATCATGAATGATAAATAAAGAGGAAATAAAATCTTCCAATTTACACAAAAAATATATACTTGTAACGTGCTTACAATTGTTTCGACACACGGTGTCATCATCTGAGCGAGTTATCAACTAAAAAAACGTCAAAATCACCTTCTTAAATATTAAAATAACATGCATGAAATTTCACTAATGACAATTGCAGGTATGAAATTTCTTAATGACATATAGCTTGGATTAGGGAGCATTTGAGTAGTTACTAGTGAGATAATTAATTATAGGTGAATTGTACAGGTCAATTTGGTCATTGAGAACTAAATTGCTATTGTTACGTAAATGTTTCTTGATTTCTATGGATTCTAATATGTTTAATTTTTGACCTTTAGGTTGAATATGCAAAATTTCAGGATTTTGTGTGAAGTTATGGTTATTGTCAATAAGGTGGTTGGCATAGTTTGAGTCCTGTTTATTTAATCTGTAACTTCTCAAATGCTCACCGAATCTTTGATTAAAACTACGGCCTGTCTGGCCTATATATAATGCATTGCAATCCTCACACTCAAGTTTGTAAACCCCCGACTTCTTGAATTTATCCCGTACAGACTTTGCGTTGTTAATAAAAGAATATAAGTTATTGTTGGTTTTGAATGCAACATTTATATTCCGTTTCTGAAGGAAACGGGATATTTTGTTCGTATGCTGACCAAGATATGTTAGACATGCAAAACGTTGATCGGTTTTTACTTTGATATGCGGGTATATTAAATTTAGAGTTTTCTTGTTTTGTTTTTGTTTAAGCAGTCTATCTATAATTAATGTTTCATATCCATTATTTACGGCGATTTGTTTAATTCTGTTTAACTCACACTTGAAATCTAAATCGCTTTGAGGTATATTTACCAGTCTATGAATCATAGAATGATATGCTGCTAGTTTGTGTGATTGTGGGTGCATGGAGTGTTTATGTATTGTAGTGTATGTATGTGTGGGTTTGTGATATATAGAGAAGCCGTGCGTGTTATTTTTACGGGAGATAGTTAGATCTAAGAAGTTTAGTGAATTGTTATCATCCTCTATTTCTGATGTGAATTCTATGTTAGGATTGAGACCGTTCAAATAATTAAAAAAAAATATTTAATTGACGTACCGTTCCAACCCAGCAAACGAAAATATCATCTACATATCGATACCAATATTTGAACAAATGTTTAAATTTTTAATTTATGAATTTGCTTTTCCAAGTGGTTCATAAAGATTTTGGCAAGTAAAGGGGATAATGGTGAACAACCCATGGGGAGGCCGGTTTTCTGCAAATAGTATTTATTATTGAATTCCAGGTAATTTTGGTCTATGCACAATTTGGTTAAATTTAGGATTTCTTCTGTGATACTTGGGAGATTGTTGTGCTGTTCCAGCAAGTCTTTGAGAATGTCTAATGTTAATGCGGTTGGAATACTTGGAAAGAGGTTTTTGACATCAAACGATACAAATTTACAGTTACTATTGAGCTTAATGTTTTCTATGTTATTTACTAAGGAGCTTGAGTTTTTTATGCTAAATTCTGAATTAAAATTCGTATATTTTGGAATTAGACTGACCAACTTGGTTGCCACTTTCTGGCAAGGGGCATCAATATAGGAGCACACCGGTCTTATCGGGTTGTTTTCTTTATGAATTTTCAATAAACCATAAAGAGAAGGAGGTTTTGGGTTCATAATTGTTGACCCAGTTTTTTCCCAATCACTTAGAATACAGTTGGTGTCTCTTAGGGTAGTTCTAGCTTGCTTTTGGAAATGATTTGTGGGATCAGATTTTAGTTGTGTGAATTTATCGGGATTTAAAAATTCATTGACCTTATAAATTGTGAAAGGCTTTCGCGGCCATCGTCACTTACATGGTGGTTCTTCGGGTAGTAAGGCCGACGTGTTTTCAGAGAAGAACTCGACGTTTCGCCAACACGAGTGGTTAGCATTTTCAAGAGTTATTTTAA
This sequence comes from Chrysolina oricalcia, assembly GCA_944452925.2. Taxonomy (NCBI): domain Eukaryota; kingdom Metazoa; phylum Arthropoda; class Insecta; order Coleoptera; family Chrysomelidae; genus Chrysolina; species Chrysolina oricalcia. The sequence continues at coordinate 24,307,873 of OX101808.2, forward strand.
AAATTTTCGATTTCTGTAGTCGCTGTCAAATGCTTGACATTTGTTATACGTTGTCTCAATAAATACCTGTGATTTCTCGTTCTTACATCTGATTGGTCCATAGCGTTAGCAGACATCATAGAATCGTTCGTACCGTTATTTTGTGGGTAGGGAGCTAATTGAGAATTTTGAGAACTGGAAGCCAAACCTTGTTCAATTGTAGTCCTTCTTCGGTTCTGTTGAAGTTGCTGTGGTGTTTCTGGATTTCAATTGCTTCCCGGAAGAGTCTTGGGTAATACGCAGATGTTGAAGAGATGACTTGGGTTTCTTCAAATTTCACTCTATGGTTATCGTTGTTGAGAGTATGTTCTGCGACAGCGGATTTCTGTGTGTGCCCTAACCGACAGCAAGCCTTGTGCTCTTTGATTCTTGTTTTAACGGAGCGTTTCGTGGTTCCGATATAAACGCTGCCACAGGAACATGGAATGCGATAAACCCCAGAAGAGCATAGTACGTCTCGTTTGTCCTTCGCTGATCTAAAGTGGTCTTTCAGTTTCTTTGAAGGTTTATAAACGGTTTTAATCTCATATTTTCTTAGAATACGGCCGATACGATCTGTAACTCTGGGAACATATGGTAAGAATGCTTTTCTTTTTTCGGTGTTGGTTTGACTACTACTTGGTTCACTGGATGGACAGTCATTTGGTCTACTATTGATTCTTCCGTCTCTGATTTCTCTTCTATTTTTCATACACCTCTCAATATCTCTTTCTTTGTATCCATTAGAAAGAAGAGCGTTTTTTAGATGTTTCAGTTCAGCTTCCAGGTATTCAGGTTCGCAAATTCTTCTAGCTCGATCAACTAATGTGTTGATTACACCTTGTTTTTGGCACATTAGTTGATCGAGCTAGAAGAATTTGCGAACCTGAATACCTGGAAGCTGAACTGAAACATCTAAAAAACGCTCTTCTTTCTAATGGATACAAAGAAAGAGATATTGAGAGGTGTATGAAAAATAGAAGAGAAATCAGAGACGGAAGAATCAATAGTAGACCAAATGACTGTCCATCCAGTGAACCAAGTAGTAGTCAAACCAACACCGAAAAAAGAAAAGCATTCTTACCATATGTTCCCAGAGTTACAGATCGTATCGGCCGTATTCTAAGAAAATATGAGATTAAAACCGTTTATAAACCTTCAAAGAAACTGAAAGACCACTTTAGATCAGCGAAGGACAAACGAGACGTACTATGCTCTTCTGGGGTTTATCGCATTCCATGTTCCTGTGGCAGCGTTTATATCGGAACCACGAAACGCTCCGTTAAAACAAGAATCATGAACACAAGGCTTGCTGTCGGTTAGGGCACACACAGAAATCCGCTGTCGCAGAACATACTCTCAACAACGATAACCATAGAGTGAAATTTGAAGAAACCCAAGTCATCTCTTCAACATCTGCGTATTACCCAAGACTCTTCCGGGAAGCAATTGAAATCCAGAAACACCACAGCAACTTCAACAGAACCGAAGAAGGACTACAATTGAACAAGGTTTGGCTTCCAGTTCTCAAAAATTCTCAATTAGCTCCCTACCCACAAAATAACGGTACGAACGATTCTATGATGTCTGCTAACGCTATGGACCAATCAGATGTAAGAACGACAAATCACAGGTATTTATTGAGACAACGTATAACAAATGTCAAGCATTTGACAGCGACTACAGAAAGCGAAAATTTTTAAAATAACTCTTGAAAATGCTAACCACTCGTGTTGGCGAAACGTCGAGTTCTTCTCTGAAAACACGTCGGCCTTACTACCCGAAGAACCACCATGTAAGTTCATTGACCTTGTTATCATAAATTGTCTTTTGTATTGAAATAATTGAATTACCTTTATCCGCCTTTGTGAACACTACGTTATGTTGACTGCATTTTTTCCTGAGTGATTCTGCTGTTTTTAGTTCTGGGTTAATCGATTTTTGTGAGTTTGGGTTGTATGAGTGTTCTAGGACCTCGTATGCTAAATGTTTAGTTTTTGTATCAAAGTTTTTTAAAGCTATTTCGGTTTCTATTGCAAGGTTCTCAAAATTATTAGTTTTCATTTGGAACGGAATGTTATATTTAAAACCTTTGTTCAATAAATTAATTTCTGATTGATTGAATGGTACGTCGGTTAAATTTATAAATCTACTGTGAAATTCAAGTTTTTCGGTTACTGATCTCTTGGTTTTACTGATTTTATCGCGGTTTTTCATGTCTAAGAGTTTCTGGATTTTCTTCTTCTGTTTTACAAATTTCTTATGGACTATTGCGTGAATTTTATCTCTTACTTGGGAGTCGTATAGGTCGAATTCTATAATATGAAGTTTACTAGTGAGTTGAGAATGCAATACCTTAATATAATAATGAAGTATATCCCGTCTGTGGTAGAGGTCCTTCAGTTCTTTATCTAACCAAACGGATTGGGCCTTCTGGGCTGCTTGTCTTGCTGAATGTTCCAAAATATACGAATTTTAATTCAGAATTTAGCATAAAAAACTCAAGCTCCTTAGTAAATAATAGAGAAAACATTAAGCTCAATAGTAACTGTAAATTTGTATCGTTTGATGTCAAAAACCTCTTTCCAAGTATTCCAACCGCATTAACATTAGACATTCTCAAAGACTTGCTGGAACAGCACAACAATCTCCCAAGTATCACAGAAGAAATCCTAAATTTAACCAAATTGTGCATAGACCAAAATTACCTGGAATTCAATATTAAATACTATTTGCAGAAAACCGGCCTCCCCATGGGTTCACCATTATCCCCTTTACTTGCCGAAATCTTTATGAACCACTTGGAAAAGCAAATTCATAAATCTAAATTTAAACATTTGTTCAAATATTGGTATCGATATGTAGATGATATTTTCGTTTGCTGGGTTGGAACGGTACGTCAATTAAATATTTTTCTTAATTATTTGAACGGTCTCAATCCTAACATAGAATTCACATCAGAAATAGAGGATGATAACAATTCACTAAACTTCTTAGATCTAACTATCTCCCGTAAAAATAACACGCACGGCTTCTCTATATATCACAAACCCACACATACAGACACTACAATACACAAACACTCCATGCATCCACAATCACACAAACTAGCAGCATATCATTCTATGATTCATAGACTGGTAAATATACCTCAAAGCGATTTAGATTTCAAGTGTGATTTAAACAGAATTAAACAAATCGCCGTAAATAATGGATATGAAACATCAATTATAGATAGACTGCTTAAACAAAACAAGAAAACTCTAAATTTAATATACCCGCATATCAAAGTAAAAACCGATCAACGTTTTGCATGTCTAACATATCTTGGTCAGCATACGAACAAAATATCCCGTTTCCTTCAGAAACGGAATATAAATGTTGCATTCAAAACCAACAATAACTTATATTCTTTTATTAACAACGCAAAGTCTGTACGGGATAAATTCAAGAAGTCGGGGGCTTACAAACTTGAGTGTGAGGATTGCAATGCATTATATATAGGCCAGACAGGCCGTAGTTTTAATCAAAGATTCGGTGAGCATTTGAGAAGTTACAGATTAAATAAACAGGACTCAAACTATGCCAACCACCTTATTGACAATAACCATAACTTCACACAAAATCCTGAAATTTTGCATATTCAACCTAAAGGTCAAAAATTAAACAGATTAGAATCCATAGAAATCAAGAAACATTTACGTAACAATAGCAATTTAGTTCTCAATGACCAAATTGACCTGTACAATTCACCTATAATTAATTATCTCACTAGTAACTACTCAAATGCTCCCTAATCCAAGCTATATGTCATTAGGAAATTTCATACCTGCAATTGTCATTAGTGAAATTTCATGCATGTTATTTTAATATTTAAGAAGGTGATTTTGACGTTTCTTTAGTTGATAACTCGCTCAGATGATGACACCGTGTGTCGAAACAATTGTAAGCACGTTACAAGTATATATTTTTTGTGTAAATTGGAAGATTTTATTTCCTCTTTATTTAACATTTTTTGGAATCAATTTTTTGCATCAACATAAATGTGTCAAATTAAATATAATTGAAAGTTCTGAGATATAAATTGATTTTCTCCAATTTTACTTTGACTCGTTCACTATTGATATTTTTTCTTTTTCAGACTTATTCGAGTGATCAAAGCCCACATGTTGCCAAGAGATACTTCAAACGATGCTGAATATTTCATTAAAGTCATTCATTTTATATTTTGGTTATAAATATTATATTTAAATTTTTTACTATATTTTAAATTATATATTTTTGTCTTGAAAATTATGTATTTGTAGGTGTACTTTTATCTATGAAATTCCAAGGACTCTGGATGGACACTTAAAGCAACTTTTTTTGTACTAACTTGAGTAGAATTTACATCCTTGGTGACTTCTACGCGTATTTGTTGTTAAAATTGTTTTTTTCTGTTAACCAGCTGTCGTCCCCTTACGGACGACAGCCCTCAGAAGTCGAAACTTGTGCGAGCTAAGGATTAACGAGGTCTTACCATTTTACGTGCGATTCCTAGCACTTTCTCGGGCCATCAGAAAAAGTTCTGCAGTCGCTAGGGTTTGAACCTTTGACTGGCAGCCAAAAGTGATTGAAACAATGTCACTTTAACCACTTGGCTACCTGGCCCCGTATACGTGATATATTCCATTAAACATTACTTCTACTTCACTCTGAATGCTTTCCACAAAACTAACTAATGCAAATTGTCGGGAGTTTCCGTAATTGAAGATTTAAAAAAAAGAATATTACCTATTGGTAGCAGATTAGAAGAACCTCCAAAATTAGTAAGTGATCCAAAAGCGCGTAGTAACTAGACTTTCTCAGAATGAAAAATTCACAAACAACCAGAACGCATTCTACTTCGCGGTCCCATGTCTCATTCAATGTGAAAATACTAAATTTCTACCAAAATTTTCAATGCCAAACTAACGAATGTGCTATTAGGTTGTGAATTCGCGAATGTGAAAACTTTTCATGGTTTTCAAAGCAAGAACCACAAATATTCTCAAAGCTCTTTTGGAATGGTACCGATGACTTGAAAAATTACGTATAACAGCTAGTTACATCAAAATGTACTAGACTTTTTTTGTTGTGGTTATATCTGTGTACATTCAGACTGTATGACCTCTGTCAATAGGCAATATGCAAGTGATTTAAATTTACTTGATTTTTTTACCTCATATACTTTATTGTCTTGAAATTACACCTAAACCATTAGTTTGTATTTAACTCCATTAAACTTTAATCAAAAAGTGCATAATAAGCCCGCGGATTTCAAATTTGCAAAACGCATCACCACTGGTCGAAATGAAGAATGACGTCACATGGCACGTTATGAAATTTATCTGTGTTGATATTCATACTGTGCTAGTCGTCTTCCATAGAAAATTTGTTTTTATTTATATATTGTAGTGTTTAAAGCAAGTAGAGCAATCAGAGTACGTCTCGACGAACGACACTGAAGAAGAACAACATTGACGCGCCATGAGACGTCATCCCCAGCGCGCGAAAATGGAGGCGTTCAAATAGGTCAAATTCAATCGGTATTTTATATATTATTTTAAAAATTAATTCCAAGACTTTCAACCGTATTTATATTTTTTAATATGTTGTAACGAAGTAAAAAATTAATTAAACAAATTTTAAAAAATTAGGCATATTCCCTCCTATTGCCTGTTGAATAATAACCTGCTTGTAATCCAATAAAGAGCATTTATTATAATTATATTACTATTGTGACTATTAAATCAAAACTTTGATTCTAACAACAGCAGCTTTGATGTCAGTTCCAGGTCTGATTAAGGAGGAAAAGAGAATATGCACGTGTTTTTATTTGGTGCCAATTTTTTATTTATATATATTTTGGTTTTCATCTTTTGGTGGGGCACGCACAGTAAGTAACAAGTAATTTTCCGTGGTGGTATGTTTTTAATTTTTTTTAAAATTGTTTTTTCCGTTAACCAGCTGTCGTCCCCTTACGAACAGCAGCCCTCAAAAGTCGAAACTTGTGTGAGCCAAGGATTAGCGATGTCTTACCTTTTTACGTGCGATTCCTAGCACTTTCTCAGGCCATCAGAAAAATTTCTGCAGTCGCCGTGGTTTGAACCATCGCCGACTGGCATCCAAAGTGATTAAACCTGTATATTAAATTAATTGAAATTACATTATAATTTATAATTGTGATGGTCCTCGCCATCTACACAACTATTCGCCCAGATGAAAGGAAGCTCCAAAACAGTACTTTGTTACTTTTGATTACAGTACTTCAAGGAATTGGTAATTTGTAATCTTTATTTTGTCAAGGATGATCAGTAGTAACCAATAGTAAATTTTCTTTCATGTTTGTGTATTAAACAAACAGTTAACAAAATTGCACCCACTTACATGGTTGTGTAACAAAAAAACGTTAATAATAAATAACAGATTCATTTTTAATAATAAACCCACCTACATTCAATTTGAAGTATAAATACAAACAAGAAAATATGTGTAACAAACTTAGTTAATTTATAAAAATAAAGATAATTTGGCAGCCGTTTAAACAATAAAATTAGAAAGTTTCATTTTCCTTTCTTACATGACTACTCCTACCAAGATCTATTGTATTTTATAAATACAATATATGGTTTTAAAATAATTACTGTCCCGAATAAGCCATTGTGGTAGTGAACAGCACCTTCTGCTTGAATTTTTTCTTCCTCTTTCCTGACCCCTGCTTATCTGAAATTAATTAAGCAAATATTGACAATCTAATATTCCTCTTTTCACATTGTGTATTCCAGTCCAGCGGAATTCTCATACAATCATGATATACAGTGTGTCCATAAAGTAACTCCCCCCTGTTAACTTTTGAACGGGGCGGAATTTTTTTTTTGAATTTTTTTTTGGTGAAATGGTATGTTATAAGCTACTTTTTGACAATAATAAAAAATGTCTGTCCTTCAAAATGGTGGCCAGGCGCCATTTTGAAAGATTTTTTTAAATGGCATGAGGGGTCGAGTGATACCTCATTCGAATTGTCTCTTGATTTTCTATACGGCTACAAAATTTCAGACAAAAATATTCATCCAAAACAAAATGGCGGCACATTAAGTTAGAACTTTATCCGCGATTTCTTTGAATAAATGGCTTTAAACGATCTCAATTGAAATGAAAAAAATATTTTTTGATATCTACAAATGTTCTGTCCCTCAGAATCGTATATAGAACATGATTTCTGAGATTTGCTGAGATTCAATAAAACAAGGTATTACACTACTTATCTACTTATTTGAATTTTTTCTAATATGGCACCCATCTGCCATTTTGAGTGACAAGAAGCTCTTGTAGAAACGAAAAAATATTTTATCATTGCACTAAAGCTCTTTAATAGCCATTTATTTGACAGGATCCTCTCGTGAGAGTTCTAAAATAATGTACTGCCATTTTGTTTTGGACCAATATTTCTGTTTGAAATTTTGCTGCCTAATAGAGAATTGAAAAACGAAATGAATGAGGTATCAGTCGACACCCCACCATTTAAAAAAATATTTCAAAATGGCGCCTGGCCGCCATTTTGAAAGATAGAATTTTTTCATCATTGTCAAAAAGTAGCTTATGAACTACCATTTAACCAAAAAAATGTTCAAAGGAAAATTCCACTCCGTTCAAAAGTTAACAGGGGGGGTTACTTTATGGACAGACTGTATATTAATCACAAAAAGTATAAAGACTTTTTCATTCGAATGGATATCCTAATACAATGAATAGAATAGTCATATAAAAGTGGTGCACTTGATACTTGGGTTCATTATTAGGCATCTGTATCATGAAGTACAACCATTCTAAGCATAAAGTATACCACTTTCATATGACGGGAACTGTACCTAAATATTGTTACATGTATAATAAAATTCGTTCTCTTTGTTTGATAGATTTTTCTAATATCCTTCTATGGTCAATTCATTTGATATTTTAGGGGAGTAGCGAAAATGTAAAAGTTATGTGTAGGAAGTACTTATAATGGAATTTCGCAAAATTCAATTTAATAATGTTCTGTGAGTAAAACCTCATAGTATTTATAAATGATAAACAGTAGTGACCCCAAAGTAGAACCTTGGGGGATTCAGAATTTCACATAACATTTTTAAAAAATTGAAGGTTTGTAATAATTTCCTTAACTTGATTGTATGACCACTAGACAAAAGAACCGCAAAGGAGGTCAACATTTTGAGGTCCAAACAAAACCAAAAATTCGTAATATAATATTGACAGATTTTTTTTTCTATGTAGGGTGTAAAACTGTATCGTTTGTGGAATCATATTAGGGACTTGCATTTATGAAATTCAAATTTTCATCTCATTGCTTTTGCTAGTACTAATACAAATATTTCCACATATTCACTTAGGCACCAAAGACTATCAAGAACATCTGCATCTTTTTTACAAGATGTGAACGATAAAATAGATTTTTCTTACCATCTTCCTCAGTTTTCTCTGCTTGTTGAAGCGCTTGAGTGATGGCATCGCCGAAACTTCTTCTGAATGAAGGTGCTCGCTCATATCCTTCTGGGTCAACATCACTCTCACTAGATCGACTGGTACTGACAGTGGCCCGCATTTCTGGACCAGTGACGTTGATGAGTTTAGGAGACGCCAAAGAACTAGAGGAGCGTTTCAGATTAGGCCAAACAGGAGCTTGCTTCTTTTCTGTTGCTAACATCTTAAAACGAAAAGAAATAATTTCTATTAGAAGTTAACAATCAAAAACACAAAAAATGAGGCTGCCCAGAGATAAATTATTTAGAAGATAGAAGTAGTTTCACTCGAAAATAAAAAAGGAAGAATCCTGGATAGATCACTAATGTTTCCTGTGGCTGATAATATAAAATAATAATAATCTTTATCCTTCAAATGTCGTAAAAGCAGAAGTGTAATATAGGTAATATAAAAAATTCAAAGTTTAAAAGTTGGGAGGGCTAAAAAAGCCACACTGAATGATGTATGCGTGTTTTATATATTTTGAAGTGATTCAGCAGGAAATGATTGATGATTGCAGAAAACAAATAAGAGGGTTAAACATGTAATTGTAGTAGAGGGGACTGACCTTGAAAAATATAATAATAAATCAAGGTTAATTAACCTCACAATGATCTAGCACTAATGTTTTGAAATGACAAGAAATCATTCCTCAATAAAACATTTTGTGCAAACAAAATCCATGAACCAGACTGTATTTCATAAAAAACTCACTATATACTTACAGTAGCAAATGATGGACCAGCGTGAGCAAAATCAACAGAAGCACTAGAAGAGATTCTATTGGGCGAATCGTTTTGTTCGCTGGGAAGAGTACTTTCGGACTCCGTTCGAAATCTTGATTCCAAACCAAATTCTGGAAACTGAATGTTAGACTCAAGATGTAGGTTTGCAACAGGAAATTTTCCAATCTTCCTATTCTCTTCAACCTCAATACGCCTTTCTCTTTGCTTCTCTTCTTTAGATCTGTGCTGACGTCTTTTTTTTCGTATTTCAATCTGAGCTGAAATGAATTGAATTTAGTTTCCATTTGTATTTTGTTGAATATGTATTTGGATCATAGGTTTATCAACTCAAAAGTATTCAGATCAAGCAACATTTGACTTCATATTGCATTTGTTTTGTGTTTTTTTTTTCAAGAATTCTTTCCAAAATATATGATTGTATTTCTTATATAACTATTACTTTTTTCATTGAATGTTATTAGGTTTTTACAACTTTGACTAGTTATTTATTAGGCGTGTTCCGTTTCATGCATTGAGGACATAATGCGCATATGACCGTTCCGTTTCCTACATTGGGAGCGCATTGACACGCCCACTTTTAAATTCCCCTCTTTGGCCTTGAGACATCGAAAGTGCATGAGCTACTGCCCGTTCGTCTAGCAGCGATCAATGCGATACTAATTAGATCTGTCAAACTCAAAAGTTACGTTCAAACAGAAACGTCAGAAACCGAATTAACAGTTTAAATTTGATATTTGATGAAGTGTCGAGTATCGTGCATCATCACATTTACCTGATTTACCGTACAATGGAAGAAAAAATCGACAATTCATTCAACATCATATCGTCGGTCTCATGCCAAAACCACGAATGTGCAATTTGTCATTTCGAATGAGGAGAGTTTCAAGAATATTCGTGCTTCTTGCTTTGAAAACCTAGGTAAGTTTTCACATTAGCGAATTCACTCTCGTTCACAGTAGACAACCTGATAGCACTTCGTGGGTTTGGCAATGAACATTTTGGTAGAAAATTAGTATTTTACATGTTGAAGTCAGAACCCTGGAATTAGCATATTCATGGTTTTGGCCTGGGACAGACGATATTATCCTCATAACTATCACTTGTATCAGAATCTGAGCTAGTCTCCTACTCTTGCTATTAACACTTTCGTTCTACCCATATTAATTTATTTACTAGATTAACAGATTTGTTTCCGTAACATAAGATTTTGGTTAACTGATAAAGTGATAAATGTCAAAATCTGCGGGAAACGGCATGCACCACGCAAGCAATTCGTTCCGATTCAACCCACCAACGTCAAAGTTAATTGAAACGGAACGCTTGATTATGCCTGCAACAGTGATGCGATGAATGCATGAAACGGAACACACTTATTATCTAAAATGTCTGGTACATAAAAACAAATCAATGTATGGCTGATTAATTGATACCAATATTACAGCAGTAGACAGTACTGACAGATTGCCCACACACCTTTGAAATATTAGATTTTAATTTTATTGTTTGAATACTTTCATAGTTGTTTTTTATGCTGTGATTTGATCAAAACTATCAGTAACTTCATCTGCCCTTAGTGACCGGTCTAATTTGTTATTACCTAACAGGAAAAAAACTGAAATATTAAAAAAGGGTTCTCACCAAACATTTGAAAAAATTGAAAAAAAGTTCTCACCCAAAATGAAAAAACGAACAAAAGTATTTTTTTTTAATCTCACTGAATTTTGGAAAAATAGGAATATTAAAAAAAAATATTTCAACATATACCTGAAGAAAAAAAGTAATCTCACCAAACATTTGAAAAGTATTTTGAAAAATTTTGGAAAAGAAACGAGGAAAAATCTGAAATATTGAAAAAAATCTGTTCTCGCACAACATTTGAAAAAATATATAAAAAAAATATTACAATATACATTCGAAATACCAAGTGTAAAGATTCTGGTAGGAATCAAACCAATATAAATGTTGGTGTATTAAAGTAATAAATCATCACTAAATGTCAAGTGCCATTGCATTTTCATCATTTTCAGGGAAAAAAAATGTGATGATTACAAAAAAAGTGTTTGGTGTTTGGGATACATCATTTGTTCTCAGTACAGTATCAAGAATATTTTTTTATCTGTGGTATGCGCATCTGGGTACTTTGAATAATGACTAAAAAAGTCAACTTATATACAACTAGAATCTGTTATAAACTTGACACAAATACATAAAAAATATCATTATACCTTGAAATTGTTCCAAGGTCTCTTTATTCACCACTGGTTGTTTGAGCTGAATTTCTGCAACTTCAAATTGACAGGTAACTGGCAAATGCTGTAGATATCTTAATCTCTTTCGAATATCTTCTGTCATTGATCCACCTTCCTTTTCCAAGATTTTTCCAGTTAGAGTTCTAGGTCCAAATTCTAGAGAGCCGTAGGTGTGTTCCAACATTCTGGCATTGATTGCATGCAGATAAATATTTTGGCCATCTGACGCTAGAAATAAACAACATTCAAATAGACGTTCTTCTTCTTCTTGTTTTAATGGCCGTTGTTTCCCATAAGGCACATTTCAAATAGAAGTTTGAAACCTTGATGAAGCTGCTGACAGGCATTCACAAACTCTTGACTAAAATGATTTTTTGAGTTGAAAAAAAAATGTAGAATCATGAAATATACATGAAAGCATAAGAGCTTACTTGTAAAAAAATTTCAAAAAAAATCAGTTTATTTTCCAAAGATAAAATTTCACAAAGCCTCAGATGTCAGCAGTGTGTACTCAACACTTTGGAAATATCAGATAACACAGAAATATTTGAGCATTAGTCCTACCTTGATAAAAGTAATAGATCTTGGGTGGTTGAATACCAGGTATGTCAAACAATCCTTCATTGTCTATGGGTGAAACAGTTTGTTTTTTGTGATCTATATGCAATCCAGTGAAAGTCTCAACCAACAAATCCCTAGAAGAAATTGTTCCTGTAACGACTTCCTCTCTTTCTTGCAGTAAAGATTTGGCCTGATCTATAAAGCATCTTTCAGGGGAATCATCATCTTCTTCCAGTTGTCTGTTGAGTTCATCATTTTCTCTTGAAATAATCGACAATATGTCGTCTTTCTTGGCCAAAAGTAGTTTTGAATAGACATCCTGGGCATTTTTGTCAGAAACATTGAACATATCACTTTCCTTGATATCTGCATCAACAGGATATGCAATTAAACTTCCTTTAGACCGCTTCATTAATTTGAATGTTATTGTCTCGGTTACATTGAATGTGGAATGAGGAAGCACAACAACACTGAAACATTTAAAAAGGTAAGAATAGTTGAAAAGTGGAAGAAATTTTGACAATCGAATTTTATTTCTGAAAAAATCCCTTATATAAAATAGAGACATCCAACATAAAAATATGGCATGATTGTAGACATTTTTTGTCAATAAGTATTTGAGTAAGATCATCATAAGAGCCACAATAGGCCATTGGCCGCAGTGGAGGCACTCACGTTCAAACCTAACCTAACCTAAAATCATCAACATTACAAAGAACATCTTACCTTTTTAGATCTTTTTTATGAATAGATTCGAAACATATTGGACATTTCCTTGTCGGATGGTCAGATAGGGACAAGTAATGTAAAACACAAGACCAACAATAAATGTGACCACAACGAGTTATTTTAGCCGCCACAGGCAAATAAAGGCATATTGGACAAGTTGGAAACTCGGACACTTGAACATTCTGAAAATAATTAAACAGAAAGCATTACATTTATGTGTTGTATCTTAAATTCAGTATTAGTGAATAGTGATTCATTCGGAACTGTAATATTTTTATTATTATCAGGTTTTATTTGTTAATACAACTTCAATGTCTAGTTTTAATTACAAGTGTTTTAACTGTTATGTTACCCCTTTTCGAAACAAGGCTTTTTATTTCATGTATTGTAATTTTTATCTCATTAGAAATTGTATTAATGTGACTTCAATGTTTGTTTTGATTTAGGTGTTGCGACTCTTATGGTGGATTTATGCAGCAGTAATAAGTCAAAAGTTTTAAGTCATAAGAAAGAATATTCGTCAATAATTGATTGGAATAAACGGTTCAACCAATTATTGACGAATATTCTTCCTTATGACTTGAAACTTATGACTTATTATTGCTGCATAAATCCACCATTATGTTGCCCTTTTTGGATATAAGCGTTGAGATGGCATTCATCTAGTAACATGTCTCCGAAAGTAGTTTGAAATGAAAATTGCCGTCGCTTCTTAATTTGTAAATACTAACTAAAATATTTAATCATATAGTTTTTAGGTTTAATTTTAGTTATAAGTGTTCATGTATCATATACACCTTTGTAAAAACATATTTATGAATTGGGTGCTACCCGTTAATAAATAAATAAACATATTTGAGTTGAATGATTATTAGAACATTCTTAGATAACTGGTGAGTTTGTCTTGGATCCTTGTTTTTGAAGGTGTACTAATTAATAACTTTTTCAATGACAATGTGTAAACTATGGTTTTACCATACGAAGTGTTCATAAATTTTTCTAAGACACTATTTTGCGTCAGATTGGACTCGGAAGTCATAATTTGATAATATAAGAAATATTGAAAACTTCATAGGATAAAACGTTCAACAATTGCTACAATTTGTTAATATAACTGCTATAGAAAAAAAATTGTATGACTTGTATCATATTCCTATACAAAATGGTATTTGTCTGAAAGGAAAATAAAGTTTATTATTATTATTATTAAATAACTATTACACTTAAATAAAGAAACTTACCACCTGTTCAACCAAATCCCAGTTAACTAAGGCATCTGGGTTATTCAGATATTGCTTGTAATCACCAGAATCATTAACAACAAATTGACAACTGAAACAAAATTGAGTATAAACAATTATTTCATAAAAGAGAGTGTTCAAAAAGTCAGGTATCCTCATACGTTATGTATTGACATTGAATTTTTCCGGATTTCGTTGATATTTTTACATATTATATTTGTGATTTCTACCAAAGAATAGATATCCAAATGTTGGTATCAGAATGACGGTTGCTCTTTGAATTCGAGAATTTTTTTACAAATATATTGAATCACCAAATAACTTCTATTGAAAGTGAGCAAGTACACGAAATTATATCAATTTACTAAGTAATTGCATTGGTCAGACAACAAGTACAATGATTTAACTTAGGAATATCACTCTACTACTCTACTACTATCTTGGTATTCTTGGTCAATATTTAATGACATTTTTTATAAAAATCGATTTCTTTGACTCCAATTATGACAACTTTACGAATAGTAAAGATAAAAATACGTTTCTTCAACAACAGACAACATAATTATGTTTGATTATGATATCAATTTCAATTCACACGGAGATATGGAGGTTTGTTATAGGAGGGCAGTATCATCATGTTATTATTATTAACATATTATGCATTGGTATTGCATTGTCATCCAGTTCTCAGCTATATTTAAAGTTGGTTTATTATTGCAAAATCTGTACATATTATGCAATAATATTGCATTGTCATCCAGTTCTGAACTCTATCTGAAGTAAGTTTAAAATCGATAGCAAAATTTGTACTGAACAGATAAACATTATCATTATTCAATTATTGTAACATGTTATGCAATAATATCACTTTATCATCCAGTTCTGAGCTACCTATGTTCAAAATTTCATTTCTCTAGCTCACCAGATCAACATTTTTTTCTTTTGTGTTTGGATAGACTGCTATGGTCACTAGCCACTATTTGTTCTGGGTAGGCCTTGTTAGTAACTCCATACGCCACCTTGGGAGCAGCACTCTTAGTTGGAACTCAACAGTGAATTCAGTCCAGCAACGAGTTTTTTTAAATTTAATTGGTAAAATTAAATTAAATAAATCCTAGCCCTAACTGGGGCTCTAACTCCGGACCTTTTTTAATTATGATCAATAAAGCACATCGTTGTTATAATACTGCATTGTCATCCAGTTGTGTGCTATGTTCAAAATTTCAAGTGTCCAGCTCATCGGCTGAACATTATTAATATTCAATTATTTTGACATATGCCATAATATTGTCATCCAGTTCTGAAGTATGTTTAAAATTTGAAGTCTCTAACTCATTGAATAAACATTATTAATATTATTATTATTAAATTACTTCATTGCATTGTTATCCAGTTCAAGTCAATAACTCATCGGATCAACATTATTATTATTTCAACATATTATGCAATAATATTGAATTGTCATCCAGTTCCGATTCTGTAATTTTTTATTTTAATTTATTGACATAAGTGCTTTGTCCAAAATAATTAACATGTTCTTCATGACAAAAAGTATTGATTAATTGAGATATATTCAAAATTTCAACTCTCTAGCTCATCAGGAAGTTAGTTTAAAATCAATTCCAAGACTTGTACTGAACTGACAAATGAAAAACGACCAGAGCTGTTTAATCTTACTCGTCTTCCGAACTTAATCAAGTTATAATAAAACTGCAATTATATTTTTTGTAATTCAGAATAAATAAGGTAACTAAGATATTGTTGAAGAAGCTTTCCCATGCTTGACATAAAAATGATTATCAAGTAAATTATTTCTTCCTTACTTCAATAAGAGATGTAATTGGCACAGTTCATTGGATTTGACTTCTAGTTGACTGTACATTCTTTAAATTTATTTGATATTTATTTATTTACGGGCAAGCCCTTTTGAGAAAAAAATAATTAAATTGTATAAGCAAATAAAATACAGAGTTCATTGGTAAGTAATATGGCATAATATGACAGCTCTTTTAGAAAGAATATTTAAATATTTACAAGTTGATTTGTTGAAGATGAGCCTTAACACTTCATGATGTACCAAATAATGGTAATGAGGGAATTTGCCAATCTGAGTGTTCATGAGATGTAGTTATTGAAAGTATAGTTGGACCTGTGAAAAGGTATGTGGAATGTATGAACTTGTCCAGTTGACCAAGGTACCCAGAAATTAATTTTCAAAAGGAGATTGGGGCAATCGTATCTGCCATTTATATTGAAGAGTAGAATAAGATCTCTATGTTTTCTGCGGACCACAAGAGTGGGGATGTTTAGATTGTATTCCAGTAGTGCATATTCACAGTGAAGACCTGACTTGAAAGCTACAGTACCTTAGGGAGTTATTTTGAATCCTATCAATTTTCGTTATATGGGTTGTGTAGTATGGGGACCACACTGTTTTAATAGTAATCAAGATTAGTTCGAACTAAGGAGCAATAGAGAACTTTAATTTCAGTTATATCAATGAATCCACAGGTTGTTCTCTTGATAAAGCCTAACATTATCATGACATTCTGCACTACATTTGTAAAATGGGGATTGAAGCTGAGAGAAGAGACAAGGATAGCAACAAGATCTCTAATTTGGTCAACTGAGTTCAGCAACTGCCTGGGATATTTATTTACTAATAATCATAATAGCACACAGCCAAGTATATATTTTTTGCAGTTCACTTACTTAGCTTGCAGAAAATTTTCCTTGTTATACTTGTGTTTCTTGGTGGTAGTCAGCATCCTGCTTCCTCTGTCACCACTGTTGAATACTCTCCCAGGTTGGTTACCATCTCTCGGTGTAAAGGAAAAATTCAGTAACTGATTCCAGTTCTGCTTTTTGCTGCCTGGTAAAAAAACTGAACCTACTTCAGCTTCATGTTCTCCTACCCGGGACGCCTCATTTCTAGCCACTGCACCTGTGTAGTACCCACCACGAGGCTTTGGACGCTTATCAACGGTCCTGTCACGTTGTGGTTGAGGTTTACGATACTGATCATTTTTTGTTGTAAGACTGCTGCCACTGGTTTCCCGACGGTGGGATCCGCGAGGCCACGATTTGCCATTAACGCCATCTGAATCAAAGTAAAAAAATATTGTTTGTTTGAAAGTGGTTAATAATGTTTCACTTTGAGTAAGGTTATTCTGGACTTTCATTGTCTAAAAAAGGACAAAAAAAAAATCAATTCTTTTCAATTTTATTCACGACGTTTCAACTGTTAAAATCTACAGTCGTTATGAAGTGTATAAATGCGACACTCTCAAGGATACTTCTTTTATATGATATGGCTAATTTTGTGTCATTAGCTTAGGGGTAATTTGCCTGTGTTCAGGTAAGCTTGTCAATAACACGACTGTAGATCTTAACAGTTGAAACGTCGTGAATAAAATTGCAGAGAATTGAATTTTTCTTTGTTTTTTTTAGACAATGAAAGTCCAGAATAACCATACTCAAAAATAAAAAAATATTATTTCATCAAGGTCATGATGGAGAGTATCGAGCAACAGGAACAGACCAGTGTAAGAATCTATTTGGTAAGTTGAATGTTTTTTTTAGTAATTATTATGAAATTCAAGATGGATATTCAGTAAAACAAACTTTGATGAATTTTATAAAAAATGTCTAAATGAGGATTGTAAAGCTGAGAAAAGCAGTTTTTTTCATTCTATTACTTGCTTTCTAATTGTTTCGATTACTCCTTTTCTACGCAGAAATAAAAAAGAAAAACAAGAAGGCTTGGCTAAGGAAATTAGATCTTCTGCAATAAATCTCAGAAGCCTCATTATATCTGAAAATATTCTAATGATTTTGCCATCAATGACCGCTATAACAAAAATAAAAATGTATTGAAACATTGTTAAAATTGCCAAAAGTAATCACTTCTACAATAGGATCTCTAAAAACAATGATTCCACAAAAGAAAATTGGCGGGTTGTAAATGAGTTTCGAAATTCTGTCAGATTCGTGTTCAGGAGATAAAACTAAGTAACACCACTTTTCTTTTTGTTTAGAGAAAGAGCCCAACAAAATTACCTTCACCAAGAAAATTCTAAGACGATCCCATGGTTTTCAAAATTTTTACGGATTTTTCAGAATTTATTTTCGGAACTTTTGTAGAGAAGGGGGGGTCCGAGCCCCTTACCAACATGTTCATTTCGCCATAGTTTTCCACATTAGAAACCGTAGGAAATATTCCGTAATTCATACGCGTTCTGTATAGCCTTCAGGGGAGTACAACTTTTTTATATTATTGTTTAGTAATACTTGTACAATATTTCAACTCAAAAATGGATTGGAAATTTTGAACCAGAAAGACAGGCAATAGACAGACATACGAACAAATTTAAATTTGATAAAAGCTTATTTGTAAAAAGTTATCTGTTATGACGACGCAGTTTATATCATGAATATGAATATGGCATTGTGCAATCATTTCAAAGATCGCATATTATACAAACCTTTTTTGGAGTCAATAGCAGTGCCCCTCGACGTTGGTAAATTGCGACTTCCTTTTTTCTCCATCCCGTCCTCCAGTCTTGATTACTGTTAACTCAAAGAAGTTAGAAGCACCTCCAAAAGGAGTGGCAACGCGTAATTTCAAGGTAGACATTTTTAACAAGCCATGTTTATAATATCACAAACAAAAAAAACCGCAATCAACAGTAATTTTCAATTTAGATTAACACAAAGGAGTTGTGTAAGATATTAAACCAAAAACTTTTGGGAGCAGGAAACTCCCCTCGTCGATAACGACGAAAAATTGCCGCAAAACACTCTCACGATCACGTCGCGATAATGGCGACGGGAAATGAATTTTGAATTTACAAAATTTTAGAGCGCATTTGTGTGGTATCGCGCAATCGCAGAAAGATTAACGTCAATGGAAAGGAAATGGCGTCATCAATTCAAAGAATACAACTATAATCCGATGAGGATGCACTTTTTGATTGGTTCAGTTAAAATGAATGCAAGACGCGCTCTGTGATTGGTTCAAATAAAATGAATGTGGGACGCGCTCTGTGATTGGTTCACATAAAATTAATGCGGGACGCGCTTTTGTATAGTTAAGGCTTGTTCATACCCTCGCGAATTTCGAAATTTTTCTGCGAATAAAATGGCTGCCAGTCATGCCGGACCACCGACTTAACCTTTAAACTAGACTGCTAGTAATCATATGCCCACCACTCGAAAAACTCATCCAATTGAACATCCTGAAACCGTGTCTGCGCAATGCGCAAGAGCCACCAAAGAATTGATATTTGATAATCTGGGGAGCCATTTATTAGGTCATTGGCGTTACCTTGAGTAAATAGATATTGTTAAAATGAAGTGTTTTGGACTTAGGTGTAAAAATCCATAATTTTCAACGACTGAAATGTGCCTTGTCGAAGTATGGATGTACAGTTAAGAAATATTCTCGTCATCAAATGAAAACTCAATTTTTCAACATTCCACTTGCTTTTGTACTAGACCTATTAATTTTTCCTGAAGAACGCCAATGTGATTCTGACAGATAACAGACACAATGCGCATGTCCTATGGCCACCAGTCAATTTCGTAATTGAGTCAATTTCAATAATATGGTATTGGCAGTCTAGTTTAAAGGTTAAGTCGGTGTGCCGGACCAATCGTTGATGCAGAACTCGAAATTATAATAATTTCGAGTTCTGTGATGCAGAACCATGTCGGGAGCATATAAATATATGGCTGTGTCAAGTCACCGGTCGGACAAGGCACGCGCGTTCAGTATGAAGTATGACGATGAGTCGGACCGATCAGATGATTGAAAATATTGGTCACATACAAACAGTTCTAATTAGGTCGTCAAGTCAACCAAATGACCGCGCTGGTCTAATCATATTGGTCAGACCGGAGACTTGACTCAGCCTAAATTATATACTTACTCAGACTTAGTCAAGTCTCCGGTCTGACCAATATGATTAGACCAGCGCGATCATTTGGTTGACTTGACGACCTAATTAGAACTGTTTGTATGTGACCAATATTTTCAATCATCTGATCGGTCCGACTAGTCGTCATACTTCATACTGAACGCGCGTGCCTTGTCCGACCGGTGACTTGACACAGCCTCAGTATATAATATATATTTCTATGGTCGGTAGCCATTTTATTCGCAGAAAAATTGCGAAATTCGCGAGGGATGGACGAGACTTCATTCGTCATAAGGCGTTAAGACTTGTTCAAACCCTCGCAATTTTTCTGCGAATGGAATGGCTGCCAGTCATGCCGGACCAATCATTGATGTCACAACCATGTCGGCAGAAAACTGCGATATTCGGTAAGAACACTGAAATGAAATTATATTATAATTCATTTAAAAAATTGCTTTTTGGATTTTGGCGATACAATAAATTCGAAGTATGCCTTCAAAATTTGAATTTTATTGCGAATTTTTGACACTGAACTGAAACTATTGAGGTGCGTTTCAATATTACGTCCGACGTGCGTCCGACGTTTAACTTTTCTTATGAAGCGTTTCGATATTAGAACGTCTTGTCCGAAAACTTCATTCCATCGTTTCAAAATTCTTGAGTGGAACGTCCGACTATCAACTATTTACCCCACGATTTAGGAGAGCGTTTCAAAATTCAATCTGACAGATATAGCCCGACGAAACAACTATGACGTCATACATCGTCCGTTACCGGACGACAGACGTTAAATTGAAACGCACCTTTGGTGCTCATCTATCCATTGAAAAAAAAAACTTTTAAATTGGATGATAAATACCAATTTTAGAGAGGTGTGTCCCACTTTAAAACTATAAAGGAATTCGTGATAATAATGTTTCGAACGTTACCTTTTCAGTCAAAAGGTTCATATTCATTATCTACTTTATGCCATTGAAGTTTTCAGAAATATGTCAAATAACTCGAATCCGTCTGCCATAAGTTCATCATTTGAGCTGATAAATGTTGAAAGATGCAAATAAAAAGGAGTAAAGTTATTAATGTTATAATATGCTCAATTATCGATTTACCACTATCACTGATACATTTTCATTACAAACAAATATCGAGCTTCTTAGGTTATATGTTCAAAATTAAAAAGACAACCACCAGAAATAAAAATATTCATTCGTTCCTCAGTTCGTTCTTTTGAAGAATAATATTTGTGATCTGCGGCTCTATTCTCAAATGTCTACTACCCTACGTCACATCGCCTTTCTCGAATATGCATTGAAAAGAGGTGAAGATATTTTGTCGCAAATTACCTAAATGCTTTCGGGTCACGAGATACTATTTTTAAAAAGACAAAATTCGACTTTAAAACAATTAACTTTATTTGTACGGAGAGAGAAGCGTCTCAAATAACGGCGCTAACACTAACAGAACTAAATTAACTGTAAAGCATGGTTAATCTAATTTATTATTCATATTTGCATAAAACTAAGTCAGCACTAAATATCAATCACAAGCTAGGATTTCCTGAGGGTTTGTATACATATAACTCGTATGCGACATAGGGTAGTAGACATTTGAGAACGGGCCCCTACCCTGGATCAGTATTTAACGGACTTGTCTTTATAATCACGATTCGAATGTTCCTGAACAGACATGTCGAAAGAATTCAGATCTTGCTCCATAATGGACCATATTCGTCAAGGAATAAATTGGTGGCGTGGCGCATTGATTTTTATCGTATTGGCATCCATGAACAATTAGTGACATTAAGATTGTTCCTTTGTGTCAATAAATTTAATTACAAGTGTTAGAGAGAGAGATGAACGGGCGTCAAACAGCAACTCAGTTTTACTGACAGGAATGAACACTCCTTATTGCATATTCGTGCTGAAATACTTGCAAAATGTTTATTTCATCTCATAGGTATTTCATCATATTTCAAACCTCCATTGCCAAAAAAGAAACAAACTTTGAGAAAACATAAATACGTATTTTATAAGATGAAGAAGTTAGGACCTGAATTTGAAATGCAACTCTGTAAATGTATACTTAACCAATACTTTGTTATTCCTCAGTTTGATATTTGAGAAATTTTACTTGAACTCCATACATCATATTCTCACTTAACTTATCTAGATGTTCATTAACCTTACTTTCATATTGATGTAGGTATTACCACTATGATTATTCATTTTTATGTAATTTTTTTAATTATTCCCCGACAAACGAAAAGATTTCTTGGAATCAATACATTGATAAAATAATTTGACAAACATGAGAGAATGGAGCTTCCAAACCAGAAATAAAGAAACATGTTATAAACTTCAAGCCTTCAATTTGTATCTTACCGGAACATTCATGTACCTGATATAAAAATAAATACCTGAAATTTTTGTCTTTGTTGACTCCATTTCACCCTGCAATCAATTTTTGAATGAATGTTCGTAACTCACGTTGAAATACTAGTATATTATCATTAATAATATAAACACTTAACACAATATATAAATAAATTAACTTTTCTTATGGTACAGTCAAATGATGTCGATACTACGAACAAATCATGTAAAAATAACAAAAACAACAAATAATGTTGTACCTGTCAAATAATAAATAATTTTATTTACCAACTAAATCACATTGCATCAAAATGGAACCGATGCGATTCAGACATTCGTTCCTTTTTATCTTCTTGCTTCTCCTTCCAATGTAAGACCCCAATAATCACAGTGATGAGCCCACAAAGAGTGGTAAGCGCAGCTACAGACATTAAAATGAGTTTACTTGGAGTCACAAACAGCTGAGCTTTCCATCTGAAGGTATCATTTGTTGGCCAAGGAATGACTACCATTTGAGAATTCGGTATGATTTGGGTCCAAGATCTCGAATGTTTGGAAAGTCCAACTGTTAACTGGTCCACAAAATTAGGAGTGCGCCCCAAACCAAAAATGGAATATGGCAAGTTGAGGCTGAAATGTGCAGATTGAGGTAACTGAGCAGCCAGCCCGTGACGAACTTTGCTTTCCTGTGTGGTAGTCTTGTAAGAAATAGAAGGTCCTGGTAGATTTGTTCCATACGTTCTACGCTTCTTACCAACCCTTCCCATGATCATTGCATTATTTTTATTGGTCAGTCCAGTCAAAACCATGACTTTGATGAAGTTAGCATCATAATCCAAGCTGTTTTTGAAAGCAGCCGTTTTGTAATTTTTACCATCAAATGATACTATAATACAGTCCAAAATCCCATCCTGATAAAAATCGAAGAAAGATGCCATTACAGTTCCATTTTTGAAAGGATTGAGGGAATTCCATTTGATGGCATATGTTCTTTTCAATTTACCACAAGCATTTTGGCATGGTACATTTTCCAAAAGGAATGACTGAGGAAGAGTGTTATCATTTTGCACTGGAGCAAGAGTGGCCAAGATATCTGGGTATCCATCCATGTTGAAATCTCCGCTTCTCAATGTTATAACGTCAGTATACCTGCTGCCTGGTCTCAAACCAAAACCCCACAAATTTGAATTGTCATCTTTAAAATCCACTTGCAAATTTATCCATCTCTGTTCCATTTTGCAATAGAGCATTAATGCGCTATTTTTACATTTGTCATCAAAACAAACCGGTGTTACCAAGTCCATTCTTCCTAGGAGCTCTATATCTATAAACAGTGATTGTCCAATAACTACGGCTTCTTCTGATTTAACAGAATTTACTGGGTGCGGAATGGTATTGTTGAAAACAAATTTTTTCTCTTCATCTTCTTTTCCAAGCCAAATTTCAAAATGAAATTTTGTTGTAATGAACAAATCTGCCATGTAGTCATCATTCAGATCTGAAACAAACGTCATAGTTCAGCTGATTTCAGCTTATTTATATATTGTACTATATTCTCATGTTTGTACTTGTATTTTATTTTAATGTGACATTGTCAACGTATTTTAATGTGTTTTTATATATACATTTTCTCTGACTTGCTATAATTATACAGAAATGTATGAAAAATAGTCAAAAAAATACCTTGGGAAAACGGGAATCGTTTTTACACATACAGTTTTTGTTTAGGATTTTTTTAAAATTTATTTATGGAGATTTGCAAAGAATGAAATGATTTCGAAAAAATCAGTTTATTCTTTAATGAAACTGAAATTTGAAGATGGTAATATATATTTACCATATTTTTCTATTGACATAAGGTCCCATGCAAGAAAATTTCTCACAACAAAAAATAGTAACATATCAGAAAAGGATAAATTGTAATTTTTCAAAGATTGTACATTGTTTCTAAAAGCTACTGTAAAATAAATCTATGAACGTTGCTGTTTGAAATGTAAATTGGCAAAAGCAATATAAGCACTTGAACAACATGTCATAACCAATTGCGACGATGCCGTTCAGAGAATGCAAAGTTTGCTACAAATTCTATGTGACAAAATTTTTATTTCCTTCAAAACATCAGAAAAAAAACTTGTTGCGGTAGTATAGTTCAATCAAAGAAGACAAACACAATAATCTTTTTTCGAACTATGAAAGAGAAATTTTGGACATCTTTTACACAAAGAAATTTGCAAGAGAAACTATTTTCCGAATTTTACGATGTTGTTAAAAGAATTTTTATTTTGTCACACGGTAACGCTTGTGTGTAAAGTGGATTTTCTGTAAATAAACAAATGTTAATAGAGAACTTGCAAGAATAATCATTAATTGCAAGACGTTTGATTTAAGATGCTATACAACATTTTGGGGGTATAGAAAATATTTAATGTAAACCCTAAAATGTTTTTTTGCAAGAATGCCACATTTAAGTATGAAAACTACTTGGATACAAAAAAAAGAATGATGTTGACATTCAAAGAAAGCAAGATGAAAGAAAGCATACAATGAAAGAGATCAAATATTGAAAATAAAAAAATGAGATTGAATACTGTAACCCAAAAAGAAACAGATCAACTTGATCGCCGTTTATTTAAATTGAGAAACAAAATTTGAAAACTGTTCCAAGTTCAGAAACAGTAGTCATTTTATAGAATTAAAATTTTACTCTTTGGAACAAATTTCAAGAGTATATCACTTCAGTGTTTTACATATTATATTGAATGATGAACATTTCATAGGATTCATCCTGACTGGTACTGAAAAAATTATAAATGCTTGCATTTTTGTATTAGTTTTCCTCAATTTTGTATTCCCCTACAAATATGCATATTGGATTTATATTACAAATTATAATGGAATCACTTTTTTTTCATTTTCATTATAAATACAATTGTTATTGACATCAGATCTTTAATTTACTTATTTGTGCTATTACTCAAGGAAAATATTATTGGAAAAGTTTGGAAAATTATGCTATCTCTAACAAATTTTGGTTATGGAATAAGTTGAAGGATGGTCAGGGAAAACCTGGAAAAGGCAAGGGAAATTTCAAAAAAAAATTTGTGGGGACCCTACCTATATATTAAAAATAACTGTAAAGCAGAAAATAGTTATTTTTGTATATAGTGCACGAAATGCTACTTTGGTGATCGAGAACTGATTTTTTTTAACGAGGCGCAGCCGAGTTAAAAAAAATTGTCGAGATTACCAAAGTATTTCGCGCATGAGATGCAAACAAAATTTTTTCTACAAACGTCAAAAATATTGTTCTAAAATAAGTAATAACTATGAAAAATAGTATTGAACTGGCTTAAATAATTTTTCCAAATCAAGTAATTACTGTAACTATGGAAATAAAATGGCATTTGTTGACAATTATTTCAAAGTGACAGTTCTTGATAATTATTTTGGAGTGACTTTTTATTCGCGTCAATTTCGTGCGTGATATTTATTATTGTAAAAGAATGGAAATTTCGAGCGACGATGAACTAAGCAGTACCCCACCTAACTTGATAGATGCGGCCAATTCCGTAATTTCCAACCTTTTACCGGAGAAATCGAGGCGGCAGTATGAAAATGCATATCAGCAATTTAAAGAGTGGTGTGAAGCAAATAAAGCCAGAAAAATATCTCTCACAATTTGAAAGCCTTAATTATTGTTCTACATTAATAAATAAACGATTTCTTGTTTTTTGCTTGATTGGTTAGTTGAGGACCATATAGGTTAGAATATGAAAATCCCATATAGTTTACATGCAGTGTGCGAAATATATTTCGCACATTACTTCGCGCACGGTGTCATGGTAACGAATGAAAATGAAAAAAAGTGCCACTTTGCATACAATGCGCGAACCTTGTCATTTTTTGACGTTTGTGGAAAAAAAAATATTTGTGCATTGTATGGAATTTTGTACTGTTTGTTGATGACATGGTCACATCAATGTGCAGCCTAGTAATTTTTCTCTGTAACTGCACTGAAATAAATTAAATAAAATAGGTACCTAAAAATGCATGAGCATGTGGCCGGCTCAATTCAGACATTGGCTGTCTATTATCCTTCATTCTTATTGGGGTTGGACTAGTTCGGTTTTTATTGAAAACCCAAAACATCCTATTTTTCTTTTCATCTTGACCAAACAGATCAACTATCATATCACCATTGTAATCTATTGCTAGAGGTTGTCCAATCATTTTAATCAAGGGGTTGCTTTCTTCACTACAATTCAAGTAAGTCGCTCCTCCCCAAATTATATACACATAGGTATATGATATTTCCGAATCAACATCTGTTCCAGAATGTTTACGAATAGTTGATACTAAAACATCCATTAAAGCATCTCCATCAAAGTCACCAGGAACAACACTGGTTATCAAATGATCAGTAAAGTGACATGTTAAATCCTCCGATGTGTGTCGTCTGAGCAGTGGTTCTTCTTCATTAGCTAGTAATATTTCGACTGTTTTTCCTTGTCCTCTTAAGACAAATACGTCTGTTAATTCGTCAGAATTGAAATCACCAAAGGCAGCTGGCATTCCATCAGTTGCATCTCCGAAAGCTAGTTTTGTTATATTACTGCAATTAACATAGGATGCCAGCAGTAGACAATACAAAGTAACCAAAATTGTAAGTTGTCCCATATTTCAGATAGGAATTTCTGTATTTCACATTATTGAAAAAATAAGATCTTTCACAACAATTTTTTTTTGTAAGTACTGTGATTGTGTTGTAAACTGTACTGTCAGTACTGTGACGTCTGTGACTGTCACTCGTGTCACATAGTCTTCTTCTTCTTATTTTCTGATTAATGGTGTCAGCCAAGTACAAGAAGACTAAAAACAAGGAGGGTTTAATAAGCTCTAGCCAATCAGAAACTTGTATCATCAACGCGTCATAGTGACGTACTTGGGTATGAGTACAGAGTCGAACTCGAATCAAGCAACAAAACTGTCAGCAGTAACTCTCATATACCAAGAGCTAGTCCGTCACTGTCTATAGAGAACGGCGGCCATGACATGTATAACTACGTCACATTTCGTCACAAATGTTCTTTCATCTCTTTCTACTAGTGTCTCCATTGTCTTATGGGAATCAAACACTCCTTGTTTTTAGTCTTCTTGAGCCAAGTAGACACATTATTTAACGAGAGCTAATCCCCATAAGACAATGGGGACACTAATAGAAAGAGATGAAAGAACATTTGTGACGAAATGTGACGTAGTTGGACATGTCATAGCCGCCGTTCTCTATAGACAGTGACGGACTAGTTCTTGGTATATGAGAGTTACTGCTGACAGTTTTGTTGCTTGGTTCGAGTTCGACTCTATACTCACGTCCAAGTAAGTCACTATGACATGTTGATGCTACAAGATTCTGATTGGTTACAGCTTATTAAACCCTCCTGTTAGTGTAGTCTCTTTGGGTGTCAGCTGGTTGATAGCACACATCGCTTTTAGAGCCAAATGTGGTCACGGTACAAGAACATTGAACATTATAGGCGTTTTCCATTCAGGAGTGTTAAACCCCAAACCTATATACAAGCCCCTGAGATCGGAAATTAATTTATCACTGACTTTTTCGCCAAAAAACTGTGTATTCGCGTTTTGACTTTTGTCTACTTGTGCTTTATGCAACAATAAAACATATGTTGCAATGTTGTCTCTGATCAACGTCACCGCGATGCCTTCCGCATGGGTTTGCATATCTATCTATAGATTTGAGTAAACCATTAGGGAGGCATCGCGCTGACGTCATTTGACAGGCCCATAAAATCAGTCGATTGGGCCATCCTCTACAAATAATGTTCAATGTCTTTGGTCACGGTAAAGACTTCTATATCATATATCTATTAACTACAAATATTGATAACACGCCATAAGACGCAATGTAATCAAATTGAAGCCAAAAATATCTATCTTACCTTTTCTCAAACGGGGGCTGGGAAACTACTGCGCATGCCTCGAAGGCCGAATTCTGAATCACGAGAAATGTCATACATTTTTAAGGTTATGCTTCTTTTGACATTTTCAACCGTCCCATATTGAAAAAAATGTGCTAAAATTTTTTTAATGTGGAGAAATGAAGAATGAGAATTATGCAAGACGGTCAATTAAACTTCGTGTCATTAAAAAAACGATTCATTGATCCATTTGTAACATAATGTCTGTTACCTGCTACTAGAGCTTCATCAATCAATTTTCTGACAAAAGAGGATAAAAACTCACTAAACTTGAAGAAATATGGATTGGGTATGTGACAGACAGTTGTTTGAAAAGCTAAATCTCGTTCCACATCGCCCTCATAACTGCCGAGAAAAATTGTTTGCTGGTAGTGATGTATTTTTTGCCTCCTGAACACGAACTCCAAGTAAAACGAGGCGATCTTAAATTTCTTCAGGCATGAATCTAGAAGTGTAGAAATTTATAAAATGTGTCATATTCTCAGGAATGAAACCCATATAAAGTGCAGTCCTCTTATAATTTGCACAATCTACACTTGCTCTCTGCAAACTTATCCATATTATGAGGTTATGTTGGAAAGATATGCATCTCATATAATTGTTGCTGCCGAATCATGCACGCTAGAAAGAGATGAAAAAACAAAATCGCGTCTTTGAATAGTAATTTCTGGCGCAAGCGCATTAATTTAACAGCGTCCAATTCGAAGTCGATGCTCATTTTTTTTGGCATCACGTAGGCTATCCTTATTATCCATATTCGTAGTTAATAGATATATGTTCTATATATGTTTACGCGTTTCCATCTGACAGCTCTGTTGAATCTGCTCCGCGATCGTTAATCACCGAGGGAGCGACCAGACGGTCGTCTGTTTGCTCTCAGCAGGTCGAATGGATTTGATGCTTGTCAGTGTCACTTTATGATTTTGTGATTTTTTTTAGCTTTTATTGTTGTGTTCCTAATTTTCAAACTTCCGAACTTGTACTAAATATACTGCGAATATTTCTATGTTACCTACATTACCAGAAAAATGGAGAAAGTTGCCGGAAATATTAGCTGCTTTCCATTTAACGAGGAGCTCCTTAGAGCTACCTAGAGCGTATGACCATGCGCTCCATTCACAGAACGCATAATAATATGTCGCAAGATATATTATTATGAGTTCTGTGGTTTCATTTGGTGGGGCTGCAAACACCGGTTGACATTCTCCTTGTCCCTCGAGCACCACACCCGTTTTATAGGTGCATGAAGAAAGTAGACAAAAGTCATCCGCGAAAAAGCAGTAGTGGTAAAGTGTTGCTCCAATCTCAGGGGCTAAATGGAAAATGCCTATTGATTATGACATTACTCCACAGAACGTCATGTCGAAGATGTGTTTGCTTCTGTACATCGCAGCGATGGAACGTTTGTGATATCGCAGTGTTGCCTCATCGCGATATCTCAGAGATGTTATGTCGCAGATGTGTTTGCTTATGTACATCGCAGCGATGGAACGTTTGTGATATCGCACTGTTACCTATAAACGCGACATCTCAGAGATGTCAATGTTTTCTGTTAATCGTGTTTATTGAACTTTATTCTGCCGAATTTCAGATTGTTTACTTTTCACTTTGTTTGTGCACTTTGTGAAATAGTCTAATAAAATTCCACTCTTGATTGAATTTATTTCGTAAGTCTGTCCTTCATTTCTGAGCTCCACTGAATTGCTTCGTCCAGAAATGAATCGACAGACTTATGGCGAAAATTCAATCACTTATGGTATCACTACTGAACATTCTATTCTTCATTAAAGTACCTATACAGAAGACACACAGAAGATATTTTGAAATCACTGTCAGATGAAGTAAAAAAAAACATTTGGATGGAATAAAGAAAAGATGGATTTCAAAAACTATAATTTAGATTTTTCCCAACATTTATTATTGAGAATATCATTATTTCAAATTCATAATTTCCCAAGACTCGAAAAAAAACTTACTTCTTAAAAGATTCGTAACCCTCAAATCTGCAATTCTGATGTTGTCTCGTTGCCCCAACCAAGAACACTTCACTGCAAAACTATCTTCAAATAATGTCTTCAATATTCTGTGTATATATTCTTTTGAATCTTTCCCTCCAATCGATTTCAGGAATTTTACCTTCAAAATAAAAAAAAAACAATGAAATGATACACAGCAAATGTTGATAATAGCCCTTCTGAATACAACATGCTCTTGGGATTCTCATTAGGTCAACATAGTATTATTATTCATTATGATATATGGACATTTATTAAATTTTTTTAAAACCTTCTGAATGTGAGAATAAAATT
The DNA here is from genome assembly GCA_944452925.2 of Chrysolina oricalcia. Taxonomy (NCBI): domain Eukaryota; kingdom Metazoa; phylum Arthropoda; class Insecta; order Coleoptera; family Chrysomelidae; genus Chrysolina; species Chrysolina oricalcia. Next base: position 24,338,553 of record OX101808.2, read on the forward strand.
GACCAGCTTTGATAAAAATACAATGAGGAAACAACCACCCTCTCAGATGGTTCAAAAGTGGATGCTGTTTATGACAGGTAACTTACCAAAGTAAGATTGTTTTCTTTCTTGCCACAAAACATCTCAAAATGTTCCATTTCGTCCAAACTTTTTATGGGAAGCATATCAGTGATGACTTTAATTTGATCACCGGCCATTTTAGTAATGTAGATATGCGAATGGTTCCTATTGGTTATTGGTCACTGACATTACATTGACAAGTGACATATTAGACATTTAAAGTTCAGTTAAAAACCAAATAAATCCACTTCTCAAAAATAAATGAAAGATGAACATTCTGGCAAAGGAAACGCGTATAAAATTAAAATAGACAACATAATGAAGCACACATTTCTACAAAGTACTTGGTTGAAAACGAGATCTGAAAATAATATATGGCCCATAGAGTAGTACCGACATTTGCCGTTCCGGCGCTACGATCTTAATCTCAGTCGCCAATAGATGTAAAATTTCATTTTAGAAGATCAATTTCCAATTCTTGGAGAAGGTAAAATTAATCTGAATGAAAATTCCCAAAAATATGTAAATTTCAATAATATATCTGCTTCTGTACATTGCAGTGATGCAACATTCCTGATATCGCAGTGTTGCCTCCTCAAGACATCTTAGAGATGTCATATCGCAGATGTGTTTGCTTCTGTACATCGCAGTGATGGAACATTCCTGATATCGCAGTGTTGCCTCATGACATCTTAGAGATGTCATATCGCAGATGTGTTTGCTTCTGTACATCGCAGTGATGGAACATTCGTAATATCGCAGTGTTGTCTCATTGTGACATCTCAGAGATGTCATGTCGAAGATGTGTTTGCTTCTGTACATCGCAGCGATGGAACGTTTGTGATATCGCAGTGTTGCCTCATCGCGATATCTCAGAGATGTTATGTCGCAGATGTGTTTGCTTATGTACATCGCAGCGATGGAACGTTTGTGATATCGCACTGTTACCTATAAACGCGACATCTCAGAGATGTCATGTCCCAGATGTGTTGGCTGGGTATTATTATTTTTTACTGTCGGAAAATGCTTCGATTAGAACAATGTTGTTTCATTTTGAGTACATTATATTTATTGAAAATAAAATGTTTAAATACATATTTTCCATCCAAAGCTTTTTTTCATTGAAATATTTTCCTTTGTATTACCTAACGCCTGTGTGACAAAAGTACATCGCTGTGATATGTCACATGTTCACATACCTGCGATATCAATATGGAATCACCTCGTATACATCGCAGTTACATCTCAAAAAATATATCGTTGTTACATCGCAGAACTTGTTGCAGCGACGTCGCATGGATGAATCTTGAGTGGGGCAAAATAACATCCCTCCGACATCGCAGCGACGTCTATTCGACATAGAATGCGATATCGCTGGTCACATTGTTACATCGCTGCGATGCATCTGTGATGTAACTGTGTTTGCTGGGTCCTGTATAACCAGAAAAATGGAGAAAGTTGCCGCAAAGAACAAAATCGGATATGACAGTTGACAGATCTCAAATAGATCGTTTGCACAGAAATGAAATGATTATGTGATGACTGGAATGCGCATCAAGCTGCGCGACTAGATTTCTCATGGAGGCCGCCATGTTTGTCTTGTGCCTCCTGGCAGTGGCGGAGCAATCGAGATTGAGTTGATTGTAACATATAGAACTGAAACAAAGACGCGCTGCACTGCACTGGCGTGTTTACGAACCATAAATTGGGAAACTAATAACACATGCAGATGTATGTCTCTCTCGCACCCATACAAGTATTTCTCTGCTAGATTCATAGAAATCATAATATATATTTATGGTGGATTTATGCAGCAGTCATAAGTCATAACTTTTAAGTCATAAGGAAGAATAGTCGTCACTGATAGGTTGGAATAAACGCGCTTCAACCAATCATTGAGGAATATTCTTCCTTATGACTTAAAACTTATGACTGCTGCATAAATTCACCATTACTTATAGAATAAGTATATATAATATTGAGATGAAAAGACTGATCTTACATGTCCTTCCCAAATTTATACCTACATGTGTTTTCATAATTACATTTATTTACATGTGTTTTCATTGTGTTTAATCTTGATTTAATGTTGAGTATATTAATGTTAAATCTAATATTATTCATATGTATTCAACCGAAAGTGTTGAGTATCAAAAAAAAATTCATATTCTTAAGAAATTTTTAAATGAGTTTGCTTCTTATCTCATTTTATAACACATTTGTATGACCTGCTATAATTGTACTGAACTGTATGAAACATAGTCAAATAAACTACTACTACTACTACTATAGTCATGTTCCGATATTCCCGAACAGTACTGCCCAGTAATTTTGGTCGTTCCGAATTTACTGAAATTGACTGGTACACATTTCGCGCCAATTTTCATGGAACCTTGTAAGAGGCTAGACATTTACGGGTTGCTACTGTTACAGAAATGGTCGTGTAGTCCCAGTATCCCCTCCCGTAATTGATAATAAGTTATGTTAGGATATGTTATTAATTATTCATTCAATTTATTGATAGCAAATATCATCATCATTTACAATTAGCTCATCTAAAAAGATGTCCATGAAGATGTATGAAAATAAATATTTCATATCAAAAAATCATGCCATGCGATATTTGCAGGCTCTTAAAAGACAACTCGACAATAAATTCAAAACATCAGACCAAGAAAATGAATCCACAGGTTATTATAACAAAGAAATAATACCTATATATTATATTCTAGAGCTTAAGGTACTGGAGTTATCCGAATTTTATGATGATTCAGAATCGCTATCACCTGATATATCCTCTATTATTACTTGATTAATTGCAACCATCAATCAGTATGACATAATACCTATTAATGCTATAATTTTGAAGTAGATATGTTCCCGCCTTACATTAGACAGTCGGACTTTCCGAATCGTTCCGAAATTAGATGGCAGTTTCTCTGATACTGTTGGCGTTCCGAAATTACCTACTGTGGCCAGTACTGTTCACTAATATCGGAACATGAGCTATATCTATGGCTAGATTGCATGTGCCTCCTTTCTTCTTCTCCTAGAGTTATCACTTTATAAGGGTGCGCAGTCATATTATAATTTCATTTCAGTGATCGTTTGTTAATTATTTTTTGGCTCGTTTACCTTCGTGATCACGTGGTACACTTCGAAATGTTTGCTCTGCTCGGAATTACATTAACCGAACTCAGCTATTAACCGAACTCAGCTATTTACCGAACTCAGCTTTTTTCAGCCTAGACTCGACTCGACTCGATCGAATCGACTTAACTCGTTATCGTGTCTATGAAGTTGTTCACGAAAGTCGATCGAATATGGAATCGAGTACTCGATTGTGTCTAACTTTCTAGTAGGATAGCATATTCCATATTCGATCGACGTTCGTGAACAACTTCATAGACTCAATAACAAGTTAAGTCGATTTGATCGAGTCGAGTCTCGTGATCCCTCTGCAGGCATCTTGTTTTGTCATTGGAGTGGAGGCGCCAAATTTGAATTATTCTATCCATCTCATAGATATTATCTCATTTCAAGTTGGAATAAATTTGAAACAAATCGGTGGGAGTTAATTGAAAAACGTGTGTGTAATTACATAATATTCGTTATTAATATATTCTCTAGCTCGCGAGTTTCGGGGTTGACGAAAATTACAAATTTTTAACATTTTTTATAGGTTCTGAATGTTGGTAGGTAGTAGTTGATAATACCATTGTTTATAGAGAAAGAAGATAATCATTATCAAATTGAATGTACTGATTAGAGAAAGTAAATTCTCTATATACCTACAAAGAAATGAGCCGTTTCAAAAAACAGAAAAGGTGGAAGAAACACGTAATCTGAGATTTGAAATGTTAAGAATGGAAATATATTTTAAAAACTAATCTCAATATATCTGTTGTAACACTAGTAGTCGAAGAGAAATTCTTCTCAAACAACATCGGTCTAATGAAAAGAAATCAAATACCTAGGTAACCTCGATAAAATCAAAAAGTCGTGCCCTGCCAAACACTGATATTTTATCGCTATTTCTACAACTTCCAACTATATATCTATTAACTACGATGCTTCCAACACTCCTTTGATTGCAGATGTTTTACTTGCCATTAAATTTACAGGAAATAGGGAAATAAATGAAATACACTAACTTGTAATGGAAGGACAACGCATTGTACAATCCATGTCGAACGTTTTTTGAATTGCTTAGCAGTATTGGTTGCATATGTTCAAGTACGAAATTGACGTTTGCAATCAAAGTTCGAACATTGTTCTGTTCGAATAAACCACCTATAAAAGCAGTTATTCCATAAATCAGACAGACTATTTAAAAAAAAGCGTTGATAGATTTTCACAGAACTCAAAGAACATTTTCGATGAATGTTAGATGATGTTAGAGACCGACGAAGTAATTAATAGTTTAGTTGGTTGGCGCTTTGCTAGACTGATGCGTAGTTTGAAATATAGGTATGTAGGTAATAAGGTACTAGGTAGTAGGTATCTTGATTTCATACCAGAACTATTCGATGTAGTTTATTTTTATTATGAATACAAAGTCCATAGGCAATAATATAGTCATGTTGATAAATGAGTTTGTTGCCAAGAACTAACTTCACATGCAATTAATGATTTAGCGTGGTAAAATGTTTCTTGATAAACATGAGAGTCATAAAAAATCCCGATAAGGGTTGCCGGTTTCGAGGACTGAAAAATATACGTTCTCTGAGGTCAGAGGTTAATGTTCTTACAGTTTTTGTAGTTTTCGACGAGGTCAGAATCGTTCTTGAAAGAAACGGAATGAAAAAGATTCATGATACGGTCGGAAAATTATTCATTTTCCAGAGATAAGAAATTATAATTTTACTTTTTATCGCAGAATGTTTAACGTTTAACGAATGTGATTAAAGCATTGGAGTAATTCCTTTTTTAGTTGGTTACTTTTTTGTAGCTAGACTAGAGTTTTAGGTTTTGGAAATAATTCATTGGGTATACATAGAAATTAGAACATATGAACATTTGATCATTACTTAGCATTCCTCCACAATTAAATAAATATCTTATAAATTAAAGATTTTTGTTCAACCTTCTAGAAAATGCGGAAAAAAGTCCGATATGAAAAAATGCGCCCATCACCTCCCTCTAATAGTCGACCGCTAATGCACCAGTTTACGACCAGCGCCAGCGGTCAAAAATTCAATAGCCGGTTCTTGACCGGTGGTCATGAATATTGGTGCTGTTGATTTTGTCATAGATTTTCATTTAGAGTGTTCCGAAAAAAAAGTTGCATTCGAGTGTCTTGAAAAAAAATTGCATTCGAGTGTTCAGAAAAAAAATTGCAGTCGAGAGCTTCAAAAAAAAAGTTGCATTCGAGAGTTTCGAAAAAAAGTTGCATTCAAGTGTTCGGAAAAAAAGGTGGAATTCGAGCGTTCCGAAAAAAGTTGCATTCGAGTGTTCCGGAAAACAAGTTGCATTCGAGTGTTTCAAAAAAAAATTGCAGTCGAGTGTTTCGGAAAAAAAGTTGCATCGACAGTTTGGTAAAGAAAGTTGCATTCGAGTGTTTCGAAAATAAAAATGCATTCGAGTGTTCCGAAAAAAAAAATTCATCTGAGAGTTTCGAAAAAAAAGTTGTATTCGAGAGTAACGAAAAAAAAAGGTGCATTCGAGTGTCTTGAAAAAAAACTTGCATGAGAGTTTCGAAAAAAAGGTTGCATTCAGGTGTTTCGTATGTTTACGAAAAAGAGTTGCATTCGAGTGTTCCGAAAAAAAGTTGCATTAGTGTGTTCCGAGAAAAAGTTGCATTCGTGAGTTTCGAATAAATCGAGTGCTATGAAAAAAAAAGTTGCACGAGTGTTTCGAAAAAAAAAAAAGGTTGCATTCGAGTGTTTTGAAAAAAATGCATTCGAGTGTTACGAAAAAAACGTTGCATTCAAGAGTTTAAAAGAAAAGTTGCATCGGGTGTTCCGAAAAAAAATTGCAGGCTACTTTGCACTACTAGAATTTGTATATAACGATAAGGGACACCTTGTAGGTATACATTTATATATACAGGGTGACCCAGGGTTAAGCCGCCAAATGTGCAGGATCGGTTTTTCAGTTGAAAAGGAAACTTTTTTTTTCATAAGAATGTGTGCTAACTTGCTTCGTTTTCGAAATACAGAGTGTTTAACGTTTTAAGAAAAAAATCAATTTTTTATCAATTATTTAAAAATATTTTTGCTTAAAAACTGGCATGCTTATTTGCGCTCATAAGAGCCTTCTTTTCAAGTACTTATAATGAAAATTTGAATTGAAGTGGCGTTCCAAAGAGTAGTATTTATTGATATTAGGACAAATTATTTTACCCCACTGTGATTTTCTACGTTTAATTTTTTTGGGTTTGAGCAATTAAAAATACATTTTTTTTGCCTGTTTAATTTTTTTCGTATCTCACTTCATTTTTGAGAACCAATTTAAAAACCGTTTCCTTGCATGTAACAAAAAAAAGTAATTGATAAATAGGACAAATTTATTCATTCAATTTTTTAGGGAACGAAAAAACAAAAATTTACAAAACTGCTCAAAATGACCACCATTTTTTCAATGAAAAGTTCGCACTTGCGAACTACAGATTCTGCATGTGCACCGTGTGATATCTGGTGCTGCTTGAACAATTCTTTCCCGGAGAGTACATTCTTCGTTGATGGGCTCAAAATAAACTTTAGTTTTCATTGCACCCTATACAAAAATCAATAGGGGTTGAGTCAGGAGAGCTCGCAGGTCAAGGAACTACGACACCCTGTATCTCGAAAACAAAGCAAATTAGGACACACGATTATAAGAAACAAAAATCTTATTTTTGCCTGAAAAACCGATCCTAAACGTTTGGCGGTTTAACCCTAGATCACCCTGTATATATATTTTTCAGGTAATTTTCATCGTGACTACAGTGATACTGCAACCAAGAGAGCTTATTCTGCAATTTTTTTACAATTTTATTTGATTGGTCTATTTGCCCACGTCAGAATATTACAGTTTCTCATTTAAACTATGTGAACAGTGCTCCTCCTGCACAAGAGTCGGCAACTTACCCAATGGAAACATGTTTTTAACTCGAGGCTAGCTTCCGTAACAACAGCCTCCTTCTATAAATTAGAACTTTATTTTCGTAACATTTATTTTTAATTCATATTGATGTACCTATAGAGAATAGAATGGGAGATATTTAGATAGAGGTGTTAGTATAATTGGGCGCGGGAGTTTTTAGGCGAATTACACCATAGGCGGATCATTCTTATTTTGTAATTGGATGTGCGCTGCGTATTATCAATTCAAAACTGTTTTCATTTTTCTAGTTTTACTTTCTGATAGGCTCCTCAATGAGAAATCCCAGAAAAAAAATGATCCCCTAAAGTAGTTACATAAGTAATAAATTGTTCGAAGATGTAATAATATTGCTCACTAACAAATGCTCTTTCTTTACTTTCGCATTTGTCCAATAAATCTTTCCTTCCTATATATAATTATAAAAGGAATATATAAGGAATCCATTTGCGAGATTTGACAGTGGGCAGAGGGTTTATTTATAGGGCACTATAGTTCTGTCCATAATACTGTGGCGAAAAACGATTTTCTCGACCCTTGATCTGAAGAGTGGATACTGGCAGGTAGAACTGGCTCGAGAAGATAGAGAAAAGACAGCCTTCACCATCGGCTCGGGACTGTGGCATTCGGACTTTGTAATGCTCCAGCAACATTCGAGAGATTGATGGAGACGGTTCTGAAAGGACTCTCATGGAGGACGTGTCTGGTATATCTCGATAACATTATTGTAGTTGGCAAATCGTTCGAAGACCACGTTAAAAACCTGGAGGAGGTATTCATGCGACTGAGAAACTCTGGATTGAAGCTGAGCCCCAAGAAATGCCACCTGTTCCAAAAAGAAGTACGTTACCTTGGCCATGTTGTCTCTGGGCGCGGAGTAGCAGTGGATGACGAGAAGATTAAAGCAGTGAAGGAGTGGCCTATCCCGAAAGACATACACCAACTACGTAGTTTCCTTGGTTTGTGCACATACTATCGCCGATATGTGCTGGGGTTTGCCAACATCGCTAAACCACTGACCAGGCTCACGGAAGGTCAAACAAAATTCCAATGGTCCGAAGAATGCCAAGACTCGTTCAAGACGCTGAAGAGGGCATTGATCAATGCACCGATTCTAAGTTATCCTCTTCCGAGTGGAAAATTCATTTTGGACACGGATGCCAGCAACGTGGGACTTGGAGCTGTCTTGTCGCAGATCCAGGATGGGCAAGAGAAGGTCATCGGATACTTCAGTAAAACTCTCAGTAAACCGGAGCGTAACTACTGTGTCACCAGACGAGAACTGTTGGCTGTTGTCAAGGGAGTAGAACACTTTTATAAATACGTGTACGGGAGAAGATTCCTGTTAAGAACCGACCACGCAACCCTTAAGTGGCTTCTACAGTTCAAAAACCCCGAGGGCCAAGTAGCACGTTGGATCAAAAGACTCCAAGAATTCGACTTCGAGATCGAACATCGAGCAGGGAGTGGCCACAAGAACGCAGATGCTCTGTCAAGGAGACCATGCCCAGACGACTGCTCACACTGCCGACGAGCAGAAGAGAAGGAAGCAGCGATTTGTAGAACCACGGCAGTTGACAACAACTGGAATGACAACGAAGTCCAGAAAGACCAAGAAAGCGATCCAGATCTTGGTTTAGTCGTCGGCTGGAAAAAAAGTAATCAAAGACCGACATGGCAGGAAATCGCAAGATATTCTCCAGCAGTCAAATCCTACTGGGCACAATGGAATTCCCTTACCCTGGACAATGGGGTCCTGAAACGTGTATTGGAGTCCGAAGATGGTGGGGAAGACAGACGTCAGATAGTGGTGCCCAAGAACAGAAGGCAGGAAGTACTCCGAGAGATCCATGATGGAGTTGCTGGAGGACATCTGGGTGTGACGAAGACCCTGCAGAAAGTAAGGCAACGGTTTTACTGGGTCAATTGTCAAGTTGATGTCAATGACTGGTGCAGAAAGTGTGCTGTTTGCGCTGCCAGCAATGGACCTCGGACACGACCCAAGGTCTCGATGCGTCAGTATAACGTAGGTAGTCCATTCGAAAGAATCGCCATTGACATCGCCGGCCCGTTCCCCGTATCAGATCACGGAAATAAATACATCCTTGTGGCAATGGACTATTTCAGCAAGTGGGCCGAAGCCTATGCCCTGCCCAACCAGGAAGCCATCACCGTCGCGGACGTCTTGGTGAAAGAGTGGATATGTCGATTCGGCGTTCCCTTGGAGCTGCACTCGGACCAAGGCAGAAATTTTGAATCCAATTTGTTCCAAGAAATGTGCCAGATGCTGAACATCCGAAAGACGAGAACCACAGCTCTACATCCACAGTCCGATGGAATGGTTGAGAGGATGAACAGGACTATCAATCGCCACTTGTCCAAGGTAGTCTCTGACCATCAAAAAGACTGGGACCAGTATCTCCATTTGTTCCTGATGGCCTACCGTTCCGCAGTACACGAGTCGACCGGCCAAACCCCTGCAAGTATCATAATGGGCCGAGAGCTGCGACTTCCCTGTGACCTAAAGTTTGGGATGCCACCAGGACAGGATACCGCGGGAGAGGACTACGTCAGCAAACTCCGGCAGCGAATGGAGGACATCCACGAACGAGTCCGTTTGAACATCCAGAGTGCCAGCGACCGAATGAAAGCGACTTATGACATCAATGCCGATGCTGGAGGATTTCAGGTTGGTGACCTAGTTTGGCTGTACAACCCGATGCGTCGCCGTGGCCTGTCACCAAAACTACGGAATTCATGGGAAGGTCCGTACAAGATGGTCAAGAGGATAAATGACCTGCTTTACCGAATCCATAAACCACCCAGAGGTAAACCCAGGGTCGTGCATTTCAACAGGTTGGCTCCTTACGCTGGACACCATGACCAAGTCCGCACCCTCAGACCACCAGAGGATGCGATGACGTTACAGAAATTCATGTCCTTATACTCAAATGGACAGAAAGTGTCACACGGGGTAACTCGGGAGGAGCCACGGGACCTTTTCAAAGTGCCAGTCGATTACGCCCTAGCACACTGCGTCGCAGAAGATCTTCGAAAGTCCAGGGGCATCGCTGTAGTGTTCTCCAAGAAATTTGGCCAACTCCAAACACTACGGAAACAGAATCCAGAAATTGGAGGTGTGCTACAGCTGAAGAAGGGCCAGAGGAACATTTACTACCTGGTGACCAAGAAGCATTCCCAAGATAAACCGTCCTATGAAGATGTCTGGAGGAGCCTCACCCAACTGAGAGATACGATGGTGGACCAGAATCTGGTGGACTTGGCAATCCCAAAATTATCCTGTGGTATTGATGGGCTGGATTGGAGAGTTATAAGAAGTATGTTGGAGACGAAATTCCGATCCAGCGGCATCCAGATTTTGGTTTGCTGTAATCCTATTCCACGACCTAACATGAAGACTGTGGAGTGTTATTTCCATCTAACTTCACGATGCAGATATGGGGAATTCTGCAAATATCGACACACTCCAAGGAAGACATTTCGGGACGAAATATCTCTAAGAAGGGGGCAATGTGGCGAAGCTGCGGGCGATGCCGGACCTGACCTCTTACGTAGCCGGCACTCGGCCGCGGCTAACTGTTGTTGCGCTATGCACCGAGAAGAATCTGGAAGATTCGAGGCTTCACGAGAAATTTCATAAGCTTTCGGAGAAGTGGGCGTTCGATATAAAAAGAACTACGCAGCAGACAGTCGGACAGTCAGTGAAGTGAAAGTCGAATATAAATACTAGAGTGATTATTATGTGAATCATTGTATTTCGTTAAATAAATTATTTTAGTCAGTCAACTAGAGTTTAAATCTACAACAATACAGTTTATGTCCTTTCTGGGTGAAGTTTCATGACCCTCCGTTGATGTATGGCATGACTTCCTGGTGACAATCTTTCTCCTACTCTAGCCACTGAGTAAGAGCATTCATGAAATGGTAGCGTAAACTGTCGAAGAAGCAACATTGCAGCTAAGATCAACCTGGTTGTATCACCCTAGTTTCCTGTACTTGTAGCAGAGACTGTCAAAGAAGCACCATTGCAGCTAAGATCAACATGGTTGTACCACCCTAGTTGACCCGAATTTGCACTCCAAGTACCAGATCTAGCACTACCTACCGTGTACTAAATATACTTTTTATTGCATAGTGTTTAACACAATGCTAATGTGTGTTCGCTACAAGGTAAGGTGCACCATACTATTGCGGATTGTTTAAGAGATTTTCCTTTCTCCTACCCTACAGCGGTACATGTATTTTGTGTGTGATATTGGATACATTCAATCATTTTTCTCTCTCTTTTTAATCTCACCTAAGAGGTTTGTTAATGTTTGAAACATATTTGGTCATTAAACTTTGCCTGTAGACCAGTTGTAAGGTCACTCGTTACAATTTTTATAATATTCAGGTATTTATTTAGCTGTTTAATTTTGTTTGAGTACGATCGCATAACAACCATTCCACTACTATCATTTTGATTGTAATAATTATACTTCTTCAAACAGTACGCTGCTCATCATTAAGAGTGTGGTAACTTTACTTTTTAATACTGTTCGTGTTATATGGGAATCAGTATACATAATCTGTAGGGTGAGCTTGTTTCATATATCTGGCGCCCGCAATCTTCCATCTCATCACAATTTATTTTGTTATGATCCACTTCCGTCACTCTGACAGCTTTGTTGCCATCATAAAAGATTAAAGCTAATTAAAACTCGTGGCAAGTGTTGTTGAGCTAATAAAGGCAGTTTTACAGTATCCTATCACTTATTTAGAACTCGAAATCGCTATATTATCATTGAGTTGTGGCCTGAAAATTTATGATCCACTTCCGTCACTCTGACAGCTTTGTTGCCATCATAAAAAATTAAAGCTAATTAAAACTCGTGGCAAGTGTTGTCAGGTTGTTGAGCTAATAAAGGCAGTTTTACAGTATCCTATCACTTATTTAGAACTCGAAATCGCTATATTGTCAATGAGTTGTGGCCTGAAAATTGTGTAATTGTGCAATTCTGCAATTGTGCAACTTGTGCAAATTGTGGTAACCCAGTCGAAGTGTTAATTAACAACGATTTCACGTCTTTCTGGAAATTAGTCTCATCTGTATTTCTAACGGACACATACTGCTTCCTATTATAGAGAAATGTTTCAAACCAACTGAGGGCCGCATTATTAATACCATATTTTTTTAATTTGTACTCAAGAACTCGATGATTTACGCAATCAAATGCCTTACTTAGATCGCAGAAGATTCCAACTGGGTACTCCTTAGCTTCGATTAGTCTAACAATTTGATCATAGAAATAATGTATTGCAGAAGTAGTGCTTCTGTTCCCACAAAATCGATGTTGATTATCTGATATCAACTTATATCGATCCTGGTGAAGTTTAAGGCGCTCTAAATAAGCATACGAAGGTTGCTATTGATGTATTGAGAATTGGCAACACTGGTGTTGCTAGGCGCGATCCAACTGCGCTATCGCAAAGTTTGACATTTTTGACAGTATACGTAATCAGAACTTTTTGTCATACATACGCTATTTGTATTTTTAATAGATATTTGAAAATTTTATCTCGGCCAAAAAATGGAGCTAAATCGTGAACATTTTCGTGTCATGATTTTTTACGATTTTCGACGTGAATTATCTCAACAGCAGTGTGCCGATCAACTTACTGCGAATTTTGCTGATGAAGCACCATCCAAGACCACAGTTTATCGATGGTTTAGTGAATTCAAACGTAGCCGTACTTCGATGGCGGACGAAGTTAAAGATGGACGTCCAAAATCGGTTGTTGTGCGAGAAAACATTGATGTTATGTCCGAACTGATAATGCAGGATTGTCATATGTGACATATCGCGAGATCGAGGCATCCCTGGGCATTAGTATGACAAGTATACATAAGATATTGCATGAACATTTGGCAGTCAGAAAGATTTGTTCTCGTTGGATTCCGCACAATTTGAAAATCGATAAAAAAAAAGACTCGTGTAAATTGGTGCAAGGAAATGATTACAAAATATGACCGCGGTGCATCAAATGCAGTTTATAACATATACACAGGTGACGAATCTTGGATTTGTTGTTATGAGCCCGAAACTAAACAGCAGTCGACTGTATGGGTCTTTCAAAATGAACCAAATCCAACAAAAGTTGGTTGTGCTCGCAGCACTTCGAAGCAAATGGTGGCCTGTTTCTTCGGCATAAACGGTCATGTGAAGTCATCAATGATATAAGGAAAACGAAACGTCGACGAAGGATAATTCTCCATCACGACAATGCGAGCTCACACACATCGGCTCAAACAACCCGCTATTTGAGCACTCAAAACGTTGAATTGATGGATGAATTGATGGGTACAGCCGTGATTTAGCACCCAATGATTTCTATTTGTTCCCTCAAGTGAAGAACAAATAACGTGTTCAACGCTTTTCGACGCCACAAGACGCTGTTTATGCATTCAAAAACCATGTTTTGTAGATACCTACTTCGGAGTGGAAAAACTGCTTTGCCAATTGGTTTAATCGAATGCAATTTTTTGAAAATACTGTTGGAACAGTCACTGGTCTATAATTATCTGGATCATTGACATCTCCTTTTTTGTGGATGGGAATAACTTTTCCATCATTCAGATTGAAAGATTTATTAAGAAAGTTAAAGGTATGATTATGTAGGAGAGTATTTTCTTCACAAGAAAGTTGGGAATTTCATCCGCTCCACTGGATGACTTTTTTTTCAATTTTGTATGAAGAAGATCAAACAGGTTTAGCTCGTCTTAGGACCTTCTTATCAGTGGAGTGATTTTGTATCATAGAAAAACTGCACTGTACACTACATTTCTTGCGAATCTGTTCAATATAACTGATTGGTTCAACTTTCTCTGGATTTTCATTAAATCGTATAATCGAAACCAATTCAATATAATTACTTCAGTGTAGATTTTCTAAGAGACGAATTTAAATACGTGTGCTGTCAGTCACATAGGACGAAAATTTATTTCGAAATAGTTTGAGTATTCCTACCCTATCACGATACGCCCATGTGCTAGAATGTCGAGCTATATTTCATCGGTCTCTACGTCGTTTTTGCGACAGTCGACACTCATCCAGTTCTAATATTTTGTCTGTGGCGTGTTATGGTTGGACGCCAGCCAGGACGCCTCGGATAGTGGCGTCGCCGTCGGAATTCTAGTTCAAACGAGGAGTCTCTCGTCAGAAACCGGCGTCGTCCGCTTTCTCTTTCTAGCTTTCATCATGGGTGGCTCTGGCTCGCACGGCTAAAGACGACATTTCAGAAAAATACAACACACAATATAATAGAAAATATAATAAAGAATTACGTTTTATTTGTAACAAATGATCTTATCTGTATATATGATGCATGTAAATTCATTTCACGAACCAATTTATTTATTTCATATCGACTACAACCCTCTTCAAAACTGCTCCAAATTGAGAGAGATTCAAACGCCACATTTTCGCGGGCTGACATCACTTGTATTATTCTGAACGTCCTTGAGTCCTCAGAGAATGCTTTCTGACAAGGAAGAATTGTTCCCAGTTTCAATCACATAGTTATTATTATTATATTATGCACGAGACCGATGACCATGCGGAGATTTGAACCCTCGACCCTTCGCTCCAAAGGCGAACGCTCTACCAGCACGGCCACCACGGCCCATTCTTTCGAATTCAAGGGAAAGGTACACTTGGATTTGACAACAGATAGGCAAATAGGCAATGTATGGAGATCTTGACGTCAGGAGACTTTGACGTCACTTGTATTCGTCCAATGAAATACCGGTAATATTTCGCGCTAGTTTAGTTAGTATTTGAATTCTACTCCAATCGCTTTTTTTCTCTGGATCAAACCCAACGAAAAAAAATACTTGAAAATTTCCTTTTTACCCAATTTGACCAGTAAAACTTTGGAAAAAAAATTACCAGTGTAATACCCTATTTCCACATTTATTGGTAATAGGCCATACATTTTAGCAAAAATGGGGAAAAATCGCAAAATGAATGACGTCAGAGCACCATTATGGTACTATTTGAAAAAACGGAGTTTCGAGTAAAAAAGGGTTTTGGTTTACTTTTTTGGCACGTATTTCGAACCACGATACTTTTTAAATCGAAGTTACGATAGTGTAGCATTATTTTGATTATTTGGAATAATTTTAGGGAGTTCATGGCTCTAGATCGAAAAATAAAATGGGTGTTCTGACGAATGAAATATCAACTATGAGGTATCATTGGAATCAGAAAATTATGCAGATTTCAAAAATGTAACGCGGTGTCTCATTTGAAAATCGAAAGTTGATATCATTTCCGGAAAAACCAGAAATTGGATTTGTTTTCCAAATATGTCAATAAGTGCCCTATAGTGAGCATATTCGCGTGTACCATAAGTCTGTGTCACACGGTGTAATTTATTCCACAAAGGAAGTGACAACTGATCATGGTTCCAGGCACATTAGGTTTCTTACAACTGAGTGTGAGGTCGATTTCTAGGTTATTACATTGTTTTCCGAGACATTATTTCGACGTATTTTGTTGAATGATCATTCAAAAGGCTTGATTGTAATTTGTGCCCAAAAGAACATTTGTTCGCGTACAAGAAAAGCTCATTCGACGCAAACATTATTTACTTCATAGTTTCATATTTTGCTATGTTTCTGAATTATGTTTGGGAGCCTTATTGGAAATAAAATGGAAGTAAGCATAAGTCTTAAATAGACGCTGCATGATGTCTGCACATGGTATAGCCTTCATAAAGGCACCTTGATACAAAGATGTTCAGAAATGTTCTGCACAACTCTAAGTTCAGGAAGGAACTCTTTTCTATTCGTAGGTAATACCACAAGTGTATCGGTGATTATCGAAATAGCAATTCCTTTGAATTTGATTCGAAACCGAGAAATAATTAACGATAATCGCCGATAACACGAGTTGTATTTGTAAAGATTATTTAATTAATAAAATCGAAACCATTTTTATTTATTTACTATTCAATTTAACTAGGAACAATAATCCCGCATTTAGTTCTGAAATTATGCAACTAACAAAACATTTACTTGATATTTCAAACATCCCTCTATTTCAGTTACCAATGACAGAGCGCGTCATTCGTAGTTTCGTCATTGCATGTCTAGTCTACTGCTTCTCGCTCGAGGTTATGTTTTGATAACATTTTGATTTAGTGATTTGATTAATCAACGAGTATGCAAAATTTGCCGAAAATTGTGAAGTTGATATGAATTAATAGTGAGTGCTTATTTAGTTTTGGTCAAAGTTTGGTGTTGTGTCATTATAGCAGCTTGCTAGTGGTAAGTTTTTGTTTTGATAATAACCAATCAGGAATCGAACTACAAAATCGAAAACATATCATATACATATCCAGTAGCTAATCATGAGCCGAACTACAAAATCAAAAACATGATGTTTTCATTTATCAACACAGAAATTTCAACCAATCATAACACGCTATTTTAGCATAAGTGAAATAATCAATTTTATACCACTACCGAATCAGTGCATAGACTTGAGTCAAGAATTATATCACATCACTCTTATTGTGTCTTATGAACACTCTCCTCAAAAATATGACGACGACATTAAAGGCGGGGCAGATTGAATACAAAGGAGAATACAAGGGATGCTGCGCGTTGGAGAGCAATATAAGGGTGAATTCCCCTATCCAATTATCATTGGTTCCGTGTTATCGCGAATAGCATTCCTTCGGTGAAAATTCCCTAACTAATATGCATTCTAGTTTGATTTTCTTCCGATGGTGGTATATAAAATATCCAAAATCGGTCAATTCGCTATTGAAAGGTTTTTATCACTATTCATAGTGGATATAAATTGGTACGGCACATGCAAGATGCAATAATGTAAAGGATTCTTGAGGCGCAATGGGGTATAATTTCATATCCAATTAAATTTCAAAGATGTCTGCGAACGGTGGTGGTTTTTGTAATATTTCTTTCCATATTTTATTATTTTGGTATAATCAAGGTATAATCTGTTAAAATTCCGGCAGTCATACCACTAACATTCTATATACAGGGTGTTTCTTAAGTACGTGTAGAAAATTCAGGAGCATGTTGCTGACGTCAGAAGGAAAGTTCCTATAAACATATGTCCGCAAGTTATTCGTTTCTAAGATACAGAGTGTCAAAGCTGAATGTTTATTTTTCATTTTTGTGAATAAATTTCAAAATAATTGTGATATTCGAGTTAATTTTGCTATCTGGGAGTACTTTTCAGTGACAATAACAAATGTTATGTTAGTTTGTCTCTTTCGTCATCTGCAATGTCATAATTTTTCTGGACGTAACTGTATTACGTTTTCTAGTGGAAAATTCGATTTTTCAAACATTTTTTTAAAAAAAGATATTCTTGGTCGAGGTTTTCGAATTATTTAGATTTGAAATAATCGATGAAGGTGATTTTGAATGACAAAGATGTTTAAATTCAAAATAAATTTAATTTGTTGAGGAAATATTTTTTTCAATTTCATTTTAAAATAGGAATCGGTGTTATTACCATTTAATACCAATAATAATAATAGTAATTATGACCAATTTAATACTGAAAGTCAGTTGAGGGTACTAATTGAAGTAATTATTCGAAATGGCCACTTGCACGATTATGCATACGTCAGCTGATCGCCTCAAGGAGCCATGTTCACGTTCCATTATACCTGGTGTATTTCGGATAGCTGCACATCCAGCAATGATTCTTTGACTAAGTTTTGCTTCGGTTTCTATTGGCACCGTATAAACAGGGGCCCCCAAGTGACCCCACAAAAAAAATCGATTGGATTCAAATCCGGGGACCTCAGAGGCCAGAATTTAAAAATTCACGAATTCACGAACTATCAAACAAACCAGTATCAAATTTGATATTGCCATTGGAAAATACTGCCAGATATCAAACTTAATTCTAATATAACAATTATTTTGAAAAATCACAACAAATGAGAATTCAACTTTGACACTCTGTATCTCAGAAACAAATAATTTGCGGACATATCGTCCCCCTTATCACGTAGGGGCGTAACTTTTTTCCGAATGTTTTACAGGAGAGAGGAAAAAAGAAAATTGATGACAATTTACTCACCCTGTAGATCTTAATATCTTATATTTCAAAATAATAATGTTGTAACAGGGAAAAACAAAGTACGGCAAAGCGCTGTGGGTATGGAAAGTAAATAACTTCTTTACAATCCTACAAAAACACCATGGTAAAAAATACATCAACGTGAAGTTATCTGTATTGACATCGGCAGATACGCCATGAACATAAGTTATATTTGTGACGGCATTATAAGAGATACAGTTAGGCCACTTCGTGAGATAAAAAGTACATTGCAAGTAAGCCTAAATCCGGCGTAACTCAATTTTGCACTTTTTTGTTACTTCCCCTACGTGATAACGGGGACGGTATGTTTACAGGAACTTTTCTTCTTATATTAACGTCAGCAACATGCTCCTAAATTTTCTACACGTACTTAAGAAACACCCTGTATACTTATTAACTAAAAATTGTGAATAATAAACACTTGAACAAAGGAAGGAGTGAGAAATTAAAATAGATGGAGAAGCTAGGAGTGTCGAAATGATGAGTTCGTTTCACAAGTTTTTCTGAGTGAAGACAGTTTTTACATAACTTTATTAACCGAAACTATCGTACCGTTAGAATATCTATTACGACAATATATTTATCAATTCGCATGTAAATATCCGAATTGGGCAATCGTTTCAGCTTCGTTTCGAGCCTATATGGAAGTAATTACATTAACATAGTAATAAGGCCATAAATTCTGATAAGAGGGGCAACTCTTCAGAGTTTTTAGGCATTACGTGTTAGCTAGATGGCATGTCGGTGACTATTAGTTGGCTGACCCCTGATATGCAAATGTTTATCGCGGATTCCATCGATTTTTCTCCTTTCCTGACCACACGAAAACTCATAGCAACAGTAAAATACCTACACCTTTGTGTACGGTTCATGCTCGCACAACAAATTCATAAATTCGTTAGGGATGGGCGAATACAAGTTTAGTTCGAGCTATACAGGGAATTTCTTGATGAGGCATTCAAGTCAACTCAAGAAAAATATTACAACTACAAGGTTGACACCATAGAAATTATAATATAGACTATATATAAAAATATAAGTAGAAAAGTTATTGGGTATAACCCTCAAAATGTTCTGCAACCGTAGACACGTGTTTCGAGCTTAAGCTCTCATCAGTACGGTAAAATCAAGTGCGAAGATGTACAACACTTGGATGTAAAAATAGAAACAAAGGAAGTCAACAACAGGAAGCCAACCACACATTTGTGGCTTCGGTTGACACAAAAAAGAGTAGCTGGACAACAACCAGGGGCGTTTTATCCATAAGGCTGATTAGGCTAAAGCCTCAGGCGCCGCAGATTTTAGGGGCGCCAGCAGATCCTAGGAAAAGGCCAAAAGTTGGTAGAGCTGGAAACGAAATCGGAGGATTCAACCAGTTGTGTTCGTTTACTGAGCAATCACTCAGATTCATAGGAGTGACAAAAAATCACATCAACTTTTTTATGTATTCCTGCAACAAACTGTTCAGGCGAAAGGTCATTTTCAGCTGAAATAAATAAACGTTAAAAAACTTTTTGGGACTAGATAGATAACAGTACTACCCTGCATTTTGTGTACTGTGCAAGCCCAGCATAATATAATGGGCAACAAACAATATTTTCTTTCGTCATAATTTTTATCGTCCGAAACAATTAGGAAATCTTCCAATTTTCTTCGCATTCTCAATCTAGATATGGGGATAAAATTTTTCAAAACAATATCATTCGATGGTTAGATATTTTTCACTATTTTTACGGATTTTCCGATTTTGTTTTCGCAACTTTTTTGAAAAGGGGAGGAAGCGAGCCCACCGGCAGACATATTTTTTGTCATAATTTTCCATGAATGAAACCGTTGGATATTTTTCTGAATTTCTACGCTTTCTCTATCTAGCTTTCGAGGGGGGAAAAAGGGTACATTTTTTTGAAACCATATTATTCAATGGTCAGATAATGTTCACTATGTTTACGGATTTTTTTCAATTTCTATGTCGCGAGGTTTCCTGATTTTTATCGTGTCGAGTATTTTTCATCATTATTTTCCATGTCCGAAACTTTTGAAACATTTTCTGCATTACTTTGCGTTCTCTAGAAGTGAATTTTTTTCAACCATAATATTCGACGGTCAGATATTTTTCACTCTTTACGAAATTTTCCGATTTTAATTTCGCGAGTTTTTCAACTTTTGTCGAGGAACAGAGGGTGGGGGGGCGAGCCCCCCTATCTAATTTTTTTTCGCTGTAATTTTTTACCTTTAAATCCGTCAAGAAAACTTCCGAAACCCTACGCGTTCTCTACCGAGCTTTCAGGGGGCAGGGGGGGGACAATTTATTCGACAATAATGTATTGTCATCGGATCTGAACCAATTTGTAAAATTTCAATTCCATAGGATGAGAGGAAGTGGTTCTAATTCAGCTTGCAAGATATGTACCCATCTAACATACACAGAACAAGCTTTTAACTTCCAATTAAAAAGGGTGAAAAATTATTAGAGGAGTTCATTAGAAGATTCCAAACATAGCAATCTTAGTCTGTTCTCAATTGATTAAGAGATTTTAGATAAAATCGATTTTTCACATATAATTGTAAAGTTTGCTGCGAGTAAGTCTAGAAAAAATATCTTTTTGAATACAATGATAATAAATATCTATCCAGTGCTACTAACCAACGAATGTGTTTGATTTCCTTTGTTATTTTTTTTCTGTTTTGCATGGACCTACTGTTAATTCGTCGTCGGAAATAATTTGTACGTCTTAATTGAAGGATTTTAATCAAATAATATCGTAAAGAAACGGTCTTAACAAATATCTCTTTACCAAACGTCATCAATCCTTTTTGTCACTAAACTGTCACTCCATTTCCACTCACGTCAAAAATAAGGTTTATATACAGAGTCATCAATATACACAAGAATACATAACATCCTCCCCCCCTGAAGTGGAGTTGATCTCTTCAGCTCTGGTCTTCTACGTTGACACGACATAGTCTGGCTACTGGACGCTTATAGACTCCAGTGGATGTCTTCACATCCACCACTCGAATTCTGCCATCAGGTCCGGGGTAGACTGCTCTGACTTTTCCTAGCTTCCAAGATCTCCGTGGCACGTTGTCCTCGATTATAATTACTATTCCGTCGGTTTCTAAAGGTTTTTTTTCGTTTGTCCATTTGGTTCTTTTGGTCAAAGTTGGTAAGTACTCTCTAGTCCATCTTTTCCAAAATGCTTCAATGAATGACAGTGATTTTCTCCATTCATTCCTATGATTTTGTTGAAGGTTTCTGAATTCGGTTATTCCACGGCCGGGATTTATCAAAATGTGATTTGGGGTCAGGGCTTCTAAATCATTTGGATCAGTGGATACCTTTGTGAGCGGTCTTGAGTTCACTATGTATTCGCATTCAGCAAAAATTGTGAGAAGAAGCTCGTCTTTGAGAACTTGCCCTTTCAAAATTGAATTGAACGTAGTTTTTACAGAGCGTACCAGTCTCTCCCACGCACCAGCCATATGAGGTGATGCAGGAGCTAAAAACTTCCAGTTCATTCCGTTTTCCGTGAAACTGTCGATCATTTTCTTCTGATCAATTTCTTTGACAGCTCGTTTCAATTCTTCGGCAGCACCTCGCAGGTTCGTCCCATTGTCGGAAAGTATTTCTTTCGGTTGTCCCCTTCTAGAGATCATCCTTCGCACGGCCATGATTGCAGATTCAGTTATCAATGAATGGGCTATCTCGAGATGCACAGCTCTGATAGTCAGACAAGTGAAAAGAACTCCCCATCTCTTTTCTCGTCTTCGTCCAACGGATACAAATAGCGGTCCAAAATAATCCATACCTGTATAGGTAAATGGTCTCACATTTGATGTCAACCGATGGATTGGAAGTTGTCCCATTAGTGGAGTAACTGGCTTCGCTTTCTTCACTTTGCATCTTTGACAACTCCAACTCCTTGATGGGCAAATTTTTCATGGAAATATTGGAGTAGAAGGCGGGTTATTCTAGATTCCTTGCTAATAA
Source organism: Chrysolina oricalcia (assembly GCA_944452925.2). Lineage (NCBI taxonomy): Eukaryota > Metazoa > Arthropoda > Insecta > Coleoptera > Chrysomelidae > Chrysolina > Chrysolina oricalcia. Next base: position 24,360,837 of record OX101808.2, read on the forward strand.
TCATTGGGCGTTCAGTGAAAGGTCCTAAGTCAGGAGAATTGTCTATTCTTCCACTCAAAACCAATAATCCATGGTCGTCTAGAATAGGAGACAAATTCTTCAATCTGCTGTGTCCTTTCAGTGGTTTGTTGTTTTTGATGAAATCTATGTCTTCTTTGAAGGTTTCCGATTGACACTGTTTTATTAGTATAATTTTAGATTGTTCAATTTCCGTCGCTGACAGTTCTGCAGGAATAATCTCTTGTCTATGTCTTAATTTACTCATAATGATTTTAGCAAATCTTAGAATCCATGCGGTCGTTCTCAGCAATCGAATCCATTTTGAAAATCTTTGTGCATCCAGTAAATGTGTAGGCTTTTCTGTGATGAGTGTCATTTTTTCATTGTCTTCCAAGTTTTCGGAAAATACGCTACTTTTTGGCCATGTCTGTTCGTCTTTGTCATATAAAAATTCAGGTACCTTGAACCAGGATTCAAAATCTATGAACTCGTTTTTGTCATAGGTACGGGTAGCGTTATTAGCCGCATTCAATTTGGATGGTACCCATCGCCAGTCGTTGGTATTCGTTATTTCCTGGATTTCACCAATTCTGTGAGCCTCGAATTGTCCTAACTTGCTAGCATCACCCCTTATCCAATGTAGAACTGTCGTTGAATCAGACCACATATAGGTTCTATCAATCTTGATGTTCAATGTGTTCTTTATTGTTCCTGCTAAACGACTTCCCATCACTGCGGCTTGCAGCTCTAGACGAGGTATGGAGATCGGTTTCGTAGGAGCAACTCTAGCTCGAGCTAGGATGAGAGCTAATTCAACGGCGTCAGTATGCTTTACCCTCAAGTACGCAACTGCTGCGAAGGCTTTACTTGAACCGTCACAAAAAATATGCAGTTCGATTGTATCAGCTTCAGGAATCTTCCAAGAATAACATCTTGGAATCGTTAAGCTCTCTATATTCTTCAGGTCTTTTCTCCAAGTTTGCCAGAGTCGGTTTATGTCTTCAGTAATGCTGTCGTCCCACCCAATATCAGTTCGCCATATGTCTTGAACAATCATTCTTCCTTTTATGTTAAAGTTGACGATCAGTCCTAACGGGTCGAAAACTGATATGACATCTTTCAAAATTTCTCTCTTGGTAGGGCGAACTGTGACTGTTTCATCAAAATTGTCTTCAAAGTTTTTCAACGTGTAGCAGAATACGTCTGTCTTGGCATTCCATAATAGTCCTAATATTCGTTGCAGGCTTGTTTCGCATGTTGAATTCAAATCTTTACAAAATATATCGTCTTTGGATAAAATATTCTCTGGAGTTGGATATCCAATTTACCAACTCAAATCCTCCCAGCCTCTGAATCCGTCTAACTTCCATGATGATGTCAAGAGCTTTCTCAACTGTGTCAGTACAATCCAGGTAGTCATCAACGTAATGCTTCTTGATGATAGCTTCCAGAACGTCTTTTCTATCTGTCATTTGTTCAGCATTGAGATTCTTAACAAATTGTGCACAAGTGGGAGAGCAAGTCGCCCCAAATGTCATAACTTGCATCTCATATGTATCGAAGTCCTTATGGATATCACCCTCCCGCCATAAAAATCTTTGAGAATGTTGATCTTCTTCATTGATTCGCACCTGATGAAACATCTCCCGTACGTCACTGCAGAAGGCAATTTTGCGGAGACGAAATTTCATAAGCACTTCTATCAAAGACTGCAGGAGATCTGGGCCGGCCAGGAGATTTTGATTTAAGCTGATTCCATGAGATTTTGATGCAGCGTCGAAGACGAGGCGTAGCTTGTCTGGTTTATTCGTGTTGATCACTCCGAAATGAGGTAAATACCAACACCTTGGATGATCTTGAGCTGCTTCATCAGTGGTCAATTTTCGTGCGTAACCTTTCTCAACATAACTGGCTATCTTATCACAGTATCGGGCTTTGAAAATACCATCTTTCTGCATCTGCCTTTCTACGCATTTGAGTCTTTGAATGGCTGTCTTTTTACTATCTGGAAAAGTCATATCATCGTCTTTCCACAAAATACCTGTTTCAAATCTGTCACCCACTCGTTTCGTCGTGTTCATCATGATATCTCTGGCTCTGGAATCTTGATGGCGAGAGATCAGATCATTGGTCCATTGAATACACAATGGACTTGTTTCACCTTGTAGTCGAAGTTTCTCAGCAAAAGATTTGTCTATTAGTGTAACAGTCGACCCTTCATCACACAAGGCTACTGTCTCCAATACGGTGTCATTTCCGTAGAGTTTAACTTTCACCATGCGCAGTAAAATATTTCGTGCACCCTTACCTACTGCATTATCTGTAGTCTGTGTGGCTTGATCATTGTCTTCAGTTGGCCCTTTGGAATCTTCTTGTTGTGGGTTCTTATGTAGAATCCTATGATGAGGACGTCGGCATCCACCTATTCCGCATGCTTTTTTCAGACGACATTTTTGCGTCTGATGTTTCTGTCTAAGACAAGAAAAACATAGTTTTTGTTTCGTTACCACTTCCCATCTAGTATTCACATCGTCAGCTTTCATTTTGGTGCAGTTGGCGATTTTGTGTCCGGTAGATTGGCAATACTTGCATATTTCATCCTTCACAATACTGTCTGTCGATATGAGTGTGGTTTCATGTCTTTTTGAGCAAGAAGCTGTAGGTTGTCTACCTTTGGTGTCAAATTTAGTTGTCTTGGATTGAGTAACATAGCAGGCAGCCGTGGCTTTGTCATTGACCCAACAAGAAAAATCTTCAAGATTTGCCCGACCATTTTTCAGCATAAGTTTCTCTCCCCATTGAAGTTTCATTGAATCCGGCAGCTTTTGGATCAGGTCTCGGATCAACTGAGGATTTTGAAGATGTTCTTCATAATTCAAAGACTTCACGGTAGCAACTAGGCAACTGACATTATTAGCAAATTGAATTAAAAGATCCATGTTACTTTCTCTTATCGGTACAATACATCTAATTTTTGATAACAATCCGTCTATTATTTGATCTGGGCGACCAAAACGCATCTCAAGAGTTCGGAGCACCAGATCTATATTATCTGAAGATGCCATCATTCCACTTACAGCATTCTTGGCTTCACCCCTCAAACATTTTTGCAATCGGATCATCTTTTCCTCTGCTGAGTATTCACAGAGCGATGAAATTCGTTTGAATTGGGTGTTGAAATTTGGCAGGATTTCCATCGAAATAAATGAAATCCTTTTCAACAACTTGTCTAGCAATAAATTTGTCTTGCCTTGGTGATGCGACGACGGATTTGATTGCCTCACTGATTGTCTCACACAGTTGTCTGATTTCTGTCTTGTTTTCGGTGGAGTTTGCATCAGGAACAGGAATGTCAGCAACACGATTGCTCGCAGAATCACCTGGAATGTTACTCACCCACTGCACAACATCGTAGTTCAATTTAGTGTCTTCTTTGGGTAAAATTCTGTCTATTTGAATCGATTGAATTTCGTGTTGTTCGTCTATTTCAATTTCTGCCACATCATTTTCCATTTCTAATAATTTCAGTTGATTCACAAGTCTTTTCATTTCTATTTTCTGTTTCAGCTTTTCAACTTCTATAGCGTGCTTCTTTTGGCGTAGAATGGTGCTCTGTGGTTTAGAATGTCTGGATGACTTCACGGAAGATGTTTCAGAACTCACATCAGTCTTGGTTTTAGGGATCTCAGTCGATTTATTTGTCTGTCTTGAGGTCTCCCCATCCATGATGGATTTTCGATCATTTTCCTGGTTTTGGCACACATCCTTCAAGCTGATACTGGCTGTTATCTTTCTTGGTGGTATAGACATGGTTCCGAAAGCGGGTGGCCATTCGAAATTGTCGTCAAGGCTGCGAATACCTGCCGTTTTTCTGGTACTATGTCTGTCACTCTTGTTAATTGATTTATCCATTTCTTGAACTGGATTTCCACGTTCTGATTATCCGGCTCGAAGGACCAATGTTAATTCGTCGTCGGAAATAATTTGTACGTCTTAATTGAAGGATTTTAATCAAAAAATATCGTAAAGAAACGGTCTTGACAAATATCTCTTTACAAAACGTCATCAATCCTTTTTGTCACTAAACTGTCACTCCATTTCCACTCACGTCAAAAATAAGGTTTATATACAGAGTCATCAATATAAACAAGAATACATAACACCTACATTGTTTTGTTTCAGATTATGTTGTATGTTTGTGGTATAATGGTGAAGTTTGATGCTAGTAAAGAAAGAAATATTTTGAGTTCAATTAATCAACTAGCCAAAATGCTACTAACCAAAGAATTTGTTAATTTATTTTGTTAATTTTGTTTTCTTCTGTTCTGTATGTGCCTGTTTATATGTTATGTATGTTAATTTTTGCCAACTCAAGGATATGTGTTTATGTGAATTTTTTATGTTTGGGATCCTGTTATATGTTTTTGACATTCATTCTGTATTATATTACCTATGTTATGTATTATGTTACCTATGTTCAAGGATTGAACACGATTATTTTGTGAGACAAAAATTTCACTGCTTCCTTAAAACGCCCCTGACAACTCTGGGAAATCAGCACTTTTTTTCTTTTCAAGGTTCTTTAATTATTGTGGCTCCGGAGGCTGTGGAGGCTAACCCCTCTTATAGGAGATGTCTTGAATTCACCTTATGGATTTGCAACTATAGAACAATAATTATTGGAAAACGTCTCTGGGTTTTTCAGCAACAATATCAAAAATATAAGTTGGTATCTGATTATTTGTTAGAAAATGGGTAGGTGGGTATATTAGGTTAATTGGTTAAAATTTTGAAAAAAATATAATCCAACAAACCAAATAGCTGATGCCCCTCATGTACAGAAAATAAATTTTATGAGAAAAAAAAATGGTGCAAGTAAAACGTTTTCCTGTCTTATTTTCGATTGTGGTAAGAAAATTAATACCTATATTTAAAAAATAACGGTTTTTCCCTAAAAAATGAGAATTCTGAAAACTTGAACTTGTTGCTATAATATTGTTTACATACAGCAAGTACTTCAAATATTAGATAATTCACTTTGTTTAATGTCAGGTCAACATTGGGTTTCTGAAAAGTATATCATAACAAAAGAGACTCGTGTCACAGGCCTAATACAACAATGTATGTGCAGTAGAGCTTGGTGTTCCTAGGAAAATGTACTTGTTGATTTTTCACAAGTTTGGGATCAAGCGGTAGTAACCGCCGCAACTGTTCAACAACGTTTTCGCAAAACTGGCCTCATTCCAATTCCAGCATTTGAGTTAGTAGTTGTATGTGGACGTGTTACATCGTGTGCCGAAATTTTACTATTATTACTGTTGTGAGTTGTGTGAATAGTGTTAGTTTGATTTATGTATTTTACTTGTTGCTATGTAGATTGTGGATTTTGACCTAAGATTTGTAGAGTATTAATTGACATTTTATGTATAGTAGGATCAGGAGAATTTTCCAAAAGACTGAACAACAGTTTTGTTTCAATGAAAATATTGAAAATTTACATAATTTTATTTCTTCATCATCTTTTATTTTCAATTTTCAGAATGTTCAAATTCTACTTTGTGTTATACATAACTTGGATTTCTTATGATCATAATGAGAAAAGACTTTAGCTTGCCTGCTTGTTCATTCATTCATACTGATGAATACAAACAGATTCAACAAAGTTCAGAAATTCCTAATTATGAAACAGGTTGTACTGGGTGATCCAGTAAGGGTGGCCAGAGGCGATGATTTCTTTAAAAGAAGCGTCAAAATGTTGTATACTTCTTTCCACATCAACTTATAGTTCACGAAAAAATATTGTCATAAAAACTGCAATCTCTATTTCCAGTTATTCTTAAGTATTGTATTTTGCTAGCCTGTATATGCCATGCAAGTACGTTTTCTTTGAGTGTAAACTGAATCATTGCTTCCTTGGTGCAACCGAACCTTTTATATCATTACAAATTCAAGAATGAAATGAATGTATTGAAAATAAAGCTTTATAAAATACAAATGATAACTTTTTGAAGAACTAATAACTCTAAACTCAGGGCAAGTGGATATTTCAATTGAGTCCGGTGTATCCTGATACCAAAGATGGAATGAAAGCTATAAAGGTAAGACAATAATAAACTACCCAAAAGTAAGTCATTTGATAAGGCCAAGTAAACCAAAATTACTATAATAATCTTAATATGTTGCTGCAGTAGAATATTGTCTAGTAGCAACTAATATATTTTTAGTAGATTTGAGTATATGAGTTATTTGAGAGTAAATCATTCTTCATCACTGGTAAATTTTCTTGTCACTAGTAGTTATCAAACTGAGCACCTACTGCAAAATAAAACGTTGATAAAAGGTTGAGGCTAATGAAATGAAAAGTTTCCTTCCAATAAATAGTTTAATAACGGTAGGTTTCATTATGTTCCTGAAATTATATCAATAACAGCAAGTGATCAAATTCAGGAATCTAATTTTTCTTGTGGCTAATAAAGCGTGTACTTGTCCCATATAGTATACAAATTTTCACTGGTGGTATGCAAATTTCACTTGCTACTATTACATTTTTTTCCGTGCATCGTAACCTCGGCAACATTGCCTGATTCTTGAGCAATAAAAGGAAACAAACATTTAATTTATTTTTTACATTTATATTGATATTCATATCGATAGACAAATTTTTCTCGCTTCGCTTTGAGCATTAGATAACATCGTAGCCGAAGAACTGATGTATAGGTTTTCTTGACATCGCATCGCACACTTAACATCGACAGGTCGTAGAAAAAACTGTCACTGGTAACATGTATTGGATGTAAAAGCTTATAGGTACCTCCTACAGATATCAACATTAGAGGCATCAGCAACTATTTCTAATCCAAAATTGGAGACGTTCTTACGTTTAGATGCCAATAGGTCGCTGAATATATCTGGAGGTAATTATTACTTTCATTATGTGAGTTACAAAATAATAATTTATGTTGATAATAATGTGGATACGAACATTGTCAGTTAATTATCTCAAATAAAGTACATTAACCCATCTTAAACCAGCAGATAAGTATCAACTACACATGAGAGGACTGGAATGAGAAAAACAAACATCTAATGAACTGATTGGGATAGCAGAACTCTACGAACATCATGTATTTTTATCTGAATACTGCGGTTGTGGTTTTATTTAGACATGTGCAGATACAAACTGGATTAAATGATATCAGTTCTACTACTGAGTATTCGACAAAAATATAAGCAAGGTACGTAAAAAATTACTTACTTTAGTTGAATACCTAATCTACAGATATTTTTTTGGCGTAACGCCTGGTGGGTTTGTTGACAGTGTAGCAGGCTTCCACCCCGGAGCTCCGAATTCAAATCTCATTTCCAAAATTTTTAATTTTTTAAAACCCAGCCAGACGCGTCACACTAGAGTCAGCCATCTCTTTACTGGAAAACTCACACTAAGGAGATAAATAACAAGTCATCTAAGAGTCACTTTGTATTGAAAAACTTGAGGGAGATATCTCTTGAAGTACTGAAGACAGTTTATTACGGTATGGCTCACTGCCACCTAACCTATGGGACCCTGTTATGGGGAACTAGCCTGGGCGGGTGTCTTGAGCTACTAGTTACCAAAAAAAAATTGTTATCTACATCAACACTGTAGACGTACCTAAACAAATCGAATATATTACTTGCAATACTTGTCTCATTATATCGTTATTGTATTTTCGAGGTGAATAAATATCTTATCTAATCTTATCTTACCTTTTCACGTGCGATTCATAGTACTTTCTCGGGCCATCAGAAAAATGTCTGCAGTCGCTAGGGTTTGAACCTTCGACTGGCAGGCAAAGTGATTGAAACATCGGGACTACTTGGCTACGTGTATCGAGATATATTTCCAAAATAACATCACAGAATAAATTAATTGCTATTCTCTTTGTTAATTTGAAACAATCCATTAAGCTCAAGGTCGTAGCGGAAGAGAATAAATAACTACCTCTACCTTAGTAAGTATATTAACAGACTAACTCTTCAACAAGACGATTACAAGGGAACCAACAAAAGTAATCGTCAACAACTATCCACATTTATTGCTCATCTTGACACTCTTCCTCGTCCAAAATTTCATAACACTCCCCATTGGTTTCATCACCTTCGCATTCTTCTTCTGAAATTTTTTCTATACCAGCCACTTTATATGGGTCGCCTGTTAGCCTTCTGTCTCTCAAGTATTGCAAGCGTTGTTCTGTCGTTTCCATTAATCTCCTATAACAATTCCTATTGGCAACGTAATTAATTGCATAGGCGATGTAATGTGGAGCAGCTGCGGCAGCGACTATTATTCCGAAAACTGGGATAATTTCGAACCACATCTGAAAATTTGGTAAATTACTAGTAATCCAGTCCAGCTGGGTTTTGAGGCAAAAATTTGTTGTAGCAGCACCAAATTCGGTATGTTAGTAGTTGAAACCAACAAAAAAAAATTGTTTACCAAAAATCCAGGGGTGGAACCCAAAAAATTTTTGATATGAAAAAAAAAAATTTTTTGTTTTGAAAGAATTATATTTCTCAAAAAACAGTTTCAATGGGGTGAAAGATAATTTATTTTTAACTCTTTGTACATTATATCTTTTTTAATATCATGATTGTAAATGTTTTTTAGCCCAAAACTGCATTTTTCTGCATTTTTTCACATTTTGAGAAATTTGACCTTTTTTTGACTACTTGTATCTTGGAAATTGTTTCGTCAAAAAGGTCTTTTCACGTGTTTTTTCCTGATTTTCGATAAATCACATATTTTAGAAGATATGGGGAAAAACCGAAAAAAGTCCGGAAAAATCATGTTTCCCCCCTATGATGAGCCCAGGGTCCTCGTGTTCGAAAACTCAGCAAACACACCCTCTACCATCCTTAAACAATCCCTCAAATTTTCGATAACTTCGGAATTGAATCCAGGTAGTACGTACAGTTGTGTGCATAAAAAAGTCGTACAGCAGTTATAGGCTATTGTGAGTCAGGACTGTCAATCTTAATAATTATTCTTCCTATTAACTTTGACAAGTAGTGTCAAAATTCAAACTATTTTTGTCAGTAACGCGCTTTTAACATTTTCCTAGTGCAATTAGTGCAATACCTCAGCTAGATAATTAAAAAAATAGTTGTTTATTTACAAGATGTTATGCAGATAAGAGATATAGCCCATATTATAAATATGAATAAGAAGACCGTGCAAAACATAGAGCACAGATGATAGACCGAAGGTAGCGTAAATAGAAAAGAGCCAACTGGGAGACACAAAAGAACTACGCAAGAACAAGAAATTTACCGATGGAAAAGCTTTCCTGTCATGCTTTAATGAACATAAGTGTGTACAAGCCTAGATGAACAAGGTACAAATAAGAATTTGTTCACAATTCAGAAAAATTTAACACTGTTACGTACAGGAGTATTTCGGAATATATTATGTTACCAAGTGATGATAACATTTTTCCGATCAAAATTTCATACACCAACAAAATTATTGCCCGCGGTCCACAATGCAGCAATCATAACGATGGTTTGAAAATCAAAATATAGAGCGAGTAATGTGGCCCGCAAAAAAAATCTATAAAGTTAACTTCCGACAAAACACAATTGATGAGCTGATGAATTTCATATAAGCAGCGTGGGACGAAATAGCCAATGATCCCGATCTGATAAAAAATCTTTATGCTTCGATACCAACCAGACTAAACAAAATAATAGAAAATAATGGTGCTATGACCAAATATTGATATAGTTTTGATATAGCTTCGTTATGGTGTTGATTGTTATAATGTTATGTATTAAATTTATTCCATTTTTGTAGTTATAAATAATCATTTGAATATTTCAGGACAAAATAAAGGATGCTTTTTTTTCTAAAATAATAGTCTGAAATTGCACAAAAGTTCCAAATGTGTACGTATACTACCTTGTACACCTTGTACGACTTTTTTATGCACACAACTGTACATCGCTCCTGGAGTATAATCATCTTGATTACTTCCACTTCATCAAGTTTAAACAGAACCCACCCTGTAAACTTTTGAACAATATTAAGGTTCATATAAACCCATGAAAAAATTAATGGCAAGGTTGAAAATTCTGAAAAAAAATCCAGTTATTTTGGCATCCAAATTGAATAATTAGAGAGATGTAGGAGAAAATCTGATGAACAGTTTTCGAGATATTTTTTTTTCATTGGTGTTTTGGCATCGACTGCTATGGTTATTAGCCATGATCTGAAATTTAGAAGACTGAACATTGAGGAACTATTCATACTATTTTTAAGATATAAAATCAAACGATTTATATTTTTACTAATGATTTTCAAAACCTCGGACAAAAAACGGTAAATTGCTCCAGTAAGTGATTTCTCTGTAGTACATGAACGAAGAGACAAAAATAGTTCTGCTACTGTCCGCAAGGTATTGCACAGAATTATTGTCACTGTCATATTTACTGTATAGCGTTGCCAATAGTTCAAGACAGCGGAAACCGATGTAATTTGTTTAATTATTCGAAAATGAAAGTAACGTCGATAAGGGTTTGTCAGTTCATCAGTTGGATGTTGCATTGGTGCGAATAAAGCCTTGGACACAATGGAAAAAGTATGTAAATAATAAGTTTTATATTTTCACTTAGATTCTACTTGCGTTCCTCATAACGTACTGAAAACTTGATTGAACCTTGGGTTGGTCATAACAACGAATTGTTGGCTGCCTGTCAATTTGTAGACAAACCTCTACTTTGGATTCCTTGGTTCGTGTCAAATTAAGTTTCAACTAGTGACTGTAGATGTCATGAGTAACTTTCAATAAGTTTTATGTTTTGCGATTTAAAATATCAGTTTTAGAAATCAAAATCTAAGAAAACGGAAACTTCGGAAACACTGAAAACGATTGAAACGATAACCCCTTTTAGAACAAAAGGAGGTCTCTATCCATGGTAAGCCTGGATGTTCTGCAAATCAACCGAAATTTGCAGACAATGAAAAAAACATCACTGTTAATGAAAATTGTGGTGTACACCCATTACAAAACTGAAGACTCCGCAAATTTTCTGAAACTTGCAGACACGATTCGGCACGTCCGTGAATTTGGTGAAAGGTGCAGTGTTTCCGGTTTTGGTTGGATGGAGACCTCGGGGACTTCATTATTCGATTTCAATGTCCCGTGCATTAAAAAAGGAATTGGATGTTTTCCACCATCATGAGTCATGACTTTGTATGTGTCTCATCAATGTTGACTTTTTACTATGAACCTCATGTTTAATGTCCTGTTAAAGAATATAAACATTTCCGAAAGCTCGACCAAATAACAATGAGCATTTTCTCGAACAGCACAGTATTTTAACTGCATCCTCAAGATCCATCCGCATTATTCCTGTGCTAACGCACTCATCAGAAAGGATTTATGGAGCTCTCGAAATCAAAACGAATCCACTAGTGACTGTAGATGTCATAAGTAACTTTCTGTTATATATATATATATTATATATATATATATATATATATATATATATATATATATATATATATATATAAGTGAAAATAGAGTATATTTCGTTTTAATTCCGAGAGTTCTAACCTTTGATAGCTGTTTATATATATATATATATATATATATATATATATATATATATATATATATATATATATATATATATATATATATATATATATATATATATATAACAGAAAGTTACTTATGACATCTACAGTCACTATATCTCTAATGTAGATAATAAAGTAGATAGATAATTCATCATTGAAGAGAAAGAAATCACAAAATCATCTCCACAACGAACAGAAAATGTAATAATAATCATTATCATCAGTAACCCGGCTATCCGTAATATAGCTACATGATGCATTGAACCACATTACCACAATTAATACCAGATAATAATTAATAATCCTGTGAGCTATTTCGCAATACTCCGAATAATGTTGAGATTCGGCAACAATGCATTAGCAGTAGGGTTGACCGTTGGATATTCGGTATTCCAGCAGAAAACTGTAAATTATTTGGAAATATTATAAAAGATCGCTGTTACTATGGTATGAAAAACATATCTTGTCAGTGCCATCTTACAGTTCAGAAACGCGAAATACCTATTTGACTTTATATGAACCTTAAATATTAACGATTAGAGCTGTGGAACGCACATTCATGAATACAAATTACAAATCTCAGTGATTTTTATTTCATAACGGCATATCTACCGAATGTGCTGTTAGAAGTTTTGGAATTATAAGAACAAGTTTAGATAAAGCTGATGCGAAAGTGTGAGAACATCTTCAGATCGATGGTCCAAGTATTGAAATGTCCCATGCCAGACATTTATTATTGAACATATTTGGTGCTAGCTATATGTTATATACCATACTGAAGAACACATTAAGCTAGGAGTTTGAGTAATACCTATGGAATAATTTGCCATTCCTTCGAATATATGTGAACAACATACTATTTCTGGTTAGATTATGAAATAAACTCCAGCAGTGGCAACAACTACTAATAAAAAAGAAACCATTAAATTACTATGATTACTCACCTCTATATAACAATTACTAACTTAACCTTTGTGTATTCTTCAAACATAAGAAAAGCCAGCATTCAATATTGACAGTCGCACAACTAATTTTGTTTCTTAGGGCCGCTTCACAGTTGCAAAAAATATTGTGCGTATGTGCATTGCATTGCACATATTGAGCATTTCTCTTGAGATTTGATAATATTAGTAATTTCTGAACCAGCCTTAATAGTCCCAAATACAAGACAATTCATCGAGTTTTTCACGTAATTTCCAATCCAAATACCTGGTCATTAACTATAAACATTAACTCTCAGAAGAATAAATGAAATTCATTGACTGAATGAAGCTCAAGAAATTAGGAAGTGGTTCAAATTTTAAAATCGATATTCAAAAAACACTAAATATTTGACAAATGCAATTTCAGCTCTCATGAACATGATCGGATCTCGGATCGGGTGTATACAATGCAAATGCAACGTTGCCAACTTTGATTGACAGGTACCTTAGCGCAAGAAGACAAAACGTTATATGACTAGGAGAGTCTAATTCCCATAAGACAATGGTGACACTAATAGAAAGAGATGAAAAATCATTTGTGACGAAATGTGACATAGTTGGACAAGTCATGGCCGCCGTTCTCTAAAGATCATTCCAGAATGACGTCACTGACATTTGCTGGAGGGCACGCATTCTATTCAGTTTTCATTGTTTACTGGTAAACAACTGTCAATAGTTAGACTTTAATTAGTAATTAGTTCTTAAATGTATTAATATGCCATCGTTTTGTAGTGTTGTTAAGTGTGGAATGCGGGGAGAAAGGCATGAGGTATCTTTTTTCCATTTCCGGCAGTTTCAACGAAGCACGGTGACTATTTAAATGATTTATTTGCACAACGCTGCGATGCTTGGATTAATGCTTTAAAACGGGTCCTCCTCAGTAAATCATAACTTAAAACTTGGCGTGTGTGTTCTCGAGGTTAGTTAGTGTATATCAGTTAATTTTGGTACATACATGAGATTCAAAAATAATTTTAGAAAAACCCAGTGCCTTAAAGGAAAATATGCATCCAGATAGGATTGCTACCCAAAATATGGGCTACACCGCAAGTGGTGAACAAGATGAGCCTGCAGCTTCTTGTTCTCGACATTTTATAGAAAGTTAGGTAGTGAATATCAGTTAATTTTGGTACGGATCGCGATATTGTCTATAATACGAAGTTTTTCATCGAACCGCTAAGGAATAAATAAAAAGTACTTCGAGGTATATTTGTTACATTTTTACCAAAATAAAACCAGAAAAAAAACTTTTAAACTAAATACACAAGGTTAAGCACCAACTAATCGATATATGTGCCCTCCAGCAGATGTCAAAGTCACGTGTTCTGGAATGGTCTATAAGACAGTGACGAACTAGCGCACTCCGCACTCTTGGTATATGAGAGTTACTGACAGGTGACAGTTTTGTTTCTTGGTACGAGCTCGACTCTGTACTCATTTCCAAGTACGTCACTATTACGCGTTGATGTTACAAGGTTCTGATTGGTTAGAGCTTATTAAACCCCCCTGTTAGTTTACTCTCTTTGACCTTAGCGAGCGTCCACTTCCAAAAAGCTCGTTCATACCTTTACGAATTTTCTCAATTTTTACAAAATACTCATTAAAAAAAAAAAAAAAATTGTCAACGTCTCTTTGTTCTCTTCCCAATCCCAGTCCCTTCGCCGTGTTGTCCGAGTTTGTCATTTGACAATTGCATTGATATCACAGTTCACAAATAGGGCAATAAAATATATATGTTTGCATCCCACGTGGGTGCTTATTCATAAACATTTTTGGTGGGTGACGCAGGGTTGTGTGATGCTATGAACAGGACCGGTGACCGTGCTGGGATTTGAACCCGCGCCCTTATGGTTGAGAAGCCAACGCTCTTCCATAACGACCACCACGGCCCACTTTTAAAAAAGATAACATTCGGTATCCTGATAGTGCAAGTGTGGTTTCGGATATTGATCCATTATTAAAAAATGGGAATTTGAAAGGTGAAATCTGAAAAAATTGTTGAAAAACGACGAATAACCGACAACTTATTCCTACTTGACATTATTGATACGGATTCAAGCGTGTTCTGATATAATATCCGTGTCCAGAATAAGTGACAAAACTCTAATCCTTGACTATGTTCCCATGGTTATCACGATGTTCTTTGAACATTACAAGATTTTGCTTTTCGTGGAAACCACTAAATCAAACGAACGATATGTAGGTAAAATGAAATATAACTGCCCGCCATGGATTTTCGTATAACATTATCTTTATACGGAAATCTGCGCAGAGTTGAATAAAGAAGGCCCACTCAATAAATATTGTAGAACAGGTGAATGTGAATATTTTTAGATTAAGTTTTCTGTCCACCTGTCGCCTCACGGTAAATAATGTAGTCGTAAGATAATAATGTATCTACAAATGGACAACACCATTGAATTCACATGATTAAAATTCCTTGGTTGGAGAGAAACTAACCAATAACTATTGCCTGTAGGTACTTGAAAGCTCAAGCCGCTATGTCCTAATAACATTCTTTCAGTTATTTTTGAAGTAGTCATCGTTACATTATATATTCTAAGAAATATTTGTTTCCCACATAGGTAATCTGTGAAGCGTATAAGATTTAAATTTAGTACCAAAAAACATTTCAGTTATTTCCGTATTTTCAGTCATTCCAAAACATCCATTCGTCTTAGTTTAGATTGTATGCTGAAACAAACAAAAACAATAGATAACTCCGTACTGATGGAATGAGCAGCGACCTTTTATATTCAGTGTTATGATGAAGTACCTGCGTGAACTGCATTTAAGTGAGATTGATCAATAAACGTAAAATAAAATCGCTCGAATACATTTCTGGAAATATAATATTAATTTTTTTATTCTAGATAGAACGATAATTTGGTTGATGATCAGCTAATGAGATGAACGAACCCATGGCTCGACGCTGAAACACACGCGACGATAAAAAACACCAGGAATCAAGTGTACCTAAATAATTGTAGGTACGGTATATATCGATCGTTTTCAAAAACGATTTCATACGTATAGTGGCTATATTTAATAACTCAATATTTGCAAATTTTGCAATTTTATTTAATTTTCTCTGCCTCAACTCTTCATGTTCAGTTTCTTCGACAGTATCAAGATTTTTGATTACTTCTGTAGAATTTAAGACAACGTAAAACGTTGACACTCCTATGATTCATATCTATGACGAAACAGAAAACATACAACATACAAGAAGAATTTACAAACTATTACAATAGAGGGAATTATACTCGTAATTTTTTATTTTTTTTCCCACAGATTTACAAGTCAAACTGAGTGAGACGGTCTTTTCAATTTTTTTTGCGTGAATTATAACTGGTATTTCATTGGACGAATACAAGTGACGTAAAAGTTTCCTGGCGTCAAGATCTCCATTTGCCTGCCTGTTGTCAAAACCAAGTGTACCTTTCCATTAAATTCGACTGAATAGTATCGAAAGATGATTAATCCGGTGTACACTATGATTCAAACTGGGAACAATTCTTCTTTTGACAGAAAGCATTCTCTGAGGACTCAAGGACGTTTAGAAAAGTGACATCATCCCGCGAAAATGTGGCGTTTGAATCTCTCTCATTTTGGAACAGTTTTGAAGTGGATTGTAGTCTATATGAAATAAATAAATAGGTTCGTGAAATGATTTTACATGCATCATATATACAGGTAAGATCAAATGTTACGAATAGAACGTATTTTTCCATATTAGTGTTTTTCCCTATAATCAGTACCTAGTGATGTAACCGTAATATGACCGATAATATTTGGCAAATATGTACGAATGCAAGTTCATTTGTGAAAAAGGGCTCTGGGACGAAAAAGCGATGGACATAAAAGCGACGGACAAAACAGCGAGGCCAAAACAGGAACAGGACAAAATAGCGACATACAAAATAGCGACAGACAGAACGGCGATGAGACAAAATAGCGACAAAAAAACGGCAACAGCAGTCATAGCAACAAACAAAACAGCGACCAGACAAACTATTTACTGAGAAAACAGCGAAGAAAAACTTCAAAAGAAAATAATATTCGTGATAACACATTTATTTGATCTCAATTTCTGTAAACTTTACAAACTCAAATTTAGTGCAATACTTTCCAAAAATTCCTTAACATTACGCTCATTATAATTATCAACAAGAGTTCTTAACCTCTTATTTTTCAAGACATATTTTGAACATTGACTCTTGAATTTCCTGAAACCGCTCTTATATCTAGAAACAAATATTTCAGACCTACTCTGTTCTCTCTTTAGAAAATCTACGAACTTGTGAATGGACGGGTGGTGGCAGTCGATAGATTTCTGAAATGCATTATGCCATGCTTCTAGGGAATTATTGGTTCTTGGAAGATTATTCTTCACTTCAAACATATTCCAGGATTGTATTGAGAATCGTGGATTAATTTTCAAAAGTCGTCGTCCTACATAATTATTCTCCCAGTACCTATTGTACTATTGGGGCAATCTCAGCTGATGAATTCTGAGAAATGATTTCAAAACCCCTTTGAACGTCTCCAGGAGGTACAAAACTCAACGCCAGGAGCATCTCCAAAATCACTCTCACATTTTCATCTGATCTATAAAGTGCTGTTAATTTTGACTCTTGGATTCTTCTCCACAAATTCTGTGATAGGTGAAAAAAACAACCTACAATATTAACACTCGGAAAAATGTTTTTTGATGCATTCATAGACGCCATTTCAAAATCGGTTAAAATTGTTTTAGGATTCAGTCAGGGTTCAAATTCTCTCAATTTAGACAGAATTTGTTTGTATGATTGCTCTTTTTTGTTCCTCAAAAGACAATAAATTACAGGCACAGCTTTTTCATCAATCAGAATATGTATAGTATACATCTGGAAGAATAGAGTGGGTGCTACCTTGAATGTACCATCGACACATCAATGTTTGAATTCGTTCATCAAAGACAGGTTACTGAGGGTTCCAAACATGAATACCCTGTCGGAATCTTCTTTTCCAGAATCCCAAAGCAGAAAATTTTCCACCTTTTCAGTTTTTCTTGTTTTTTATGCAATTATTATATCTCCCACCGCATTGAAAGTGGTACTTTCACTAGAGCCACTTCGCTGCCGCTTGATAATTTTCCTTGAAGCCTCATAGCTTGGTAATAATGTGGACGTTTCAGTTGATAGTCCAAACGTGGAAGCCTAAATTATATTTCTTGGCCTTTCGAGGGTGTTACTAGCCAACTCACGCATAGACTGTCTGACCTTCTTCACCTTCATCTCGGCGGGGTTAGGAGCATGATTGTGAAGAGTGGTGGGTTTTGGAATACCTTGCTGCACGCACAATCTTCCTTTGCAAAAAGGTTTCACACATCTCCATGACTCTGAAGCCAAGAAGTCTTTGTCTTTCCGTTATATGTAGCCTTCGAATTGTATAAAATTTTTTCCTTTCTGTGATTTGACAATCTCCATTATCGCCAAAAACTATTGACAAAAGTTTTATGATAAATTTCATGCAACAAATCAATCGCAACCATAGAAATACCTATACACAAACTGATAATATGGTATCGAATTGATATACAGTATGATTTTTTTATTTTTGCTTCCTGAACTCTTCTCAATTTTATAGCCGTTTTGTTTTGTCGCTATTTTGTCTTGTCGCTATTTTGTCTTGTCGCCGTTTTGTCTGTCGCTATTTTGTATGTCGCTATTTTGTCCTGTCGCTGTTTTGGCCTCGCTGTTTTGTCCGTCGCTTTTATGTCCATCGCTTTTTTGTCCCAGAGCCGTGAAAAAGTATCAATGCAAGTACCCTGGTGTTGCCATTCGTACCTGCAGAACTGTGGGATCAAACTACTTTATTCTCCTTCAGTTTCGAATTCACTGTCAGATATTTTTTTACACAGTCTGTTCTCTGACCATCAGTCGTGTTAGACTTTTTCTTTACTGTTTTGCTACATTGTGAGGTTATGGCGATGAAATTTCAATAGACATCAACAAAAAAATAATGAAAATAAAGAGCGCGAACGCAAAACGCTGCTATTCGTATGCTGCTTATATATTTTCATGTCATAACGATATGAGCGGCATATTGCAGATACTAGGAGCCATTAGCATATTTGTTTGATTTGTGTATGGAGAAAGGTTTCTGACCAACAGCATTCAAACAATCGATTGTTATTCTGTTGTTTAAAAAGGGTAATGACGATATTGTGACAAATTACCGCCCCATATCACTGACAACACACCTGACTAAAGTTTTCGAAAAAATACTCAATAAATATTAACATCGTATATCTCTAAATAGAATTTAATATCTGAACATCAGTACGGATTTAGAGAAAAGGTATCCAAGATGCAATATTAGCTTTAACATCTGAAATATCATCAGGGCTTAGTGAAAACAAACCGAGTCTCTGCGTTTTCATAGACCTTTCGAAAGCGTTCGATACCGTCGACCACGAATTGCTTCTACAAACAATGGAAGTTAATGGCGTAAGAGGTACTCCCTTCAATTTATTCAGGAGTTACCTCACGAAAAGAGTCCAAACTGTGAGGATAGATGACATTTTAAGTAGTGAGAAGTCTATTGATACTGGTATACCTCAATGTGCAGTTATTGGACCAACTTTATTCAATCTGTACCTACATAAATGAATTATTCTCTCTAGAAAGTCAAGGAAAAATTTTAGGATTTGCAGACGACACTACAATATTCTATAGGGCAAATAATTGGCAAGATTTGAAATATACCGTTGAATCAGACTTTGACACAATAAAAAACTGGCTTGAACATAAACTATTAACCATAAATTTGGAGAAAACCCAGTATATGCCATTCAGCTGCAATAGCACGAACAAACCACCCTTTTCATGTATAGATCTAGGCAACCACCACTTGATTCTTCCCGAAAAAAGTGAAGTACTTAGGGGTAATTATTGATTCACATCTCAAATGGAATGAACTATTAACTATATTTGCATAAACTTACGAAGTATTCTATACAAATTCAAGACCTTAAGAGAAATATTCACCTCCCATCATCTAAAAATTCTTTACCTCGCACTTGTGGAAAGTCACCTAAGCTATGGTATAGCAAGTTGGGGTGGGACCTTTCGAACGCACCTTCGTCCTCTTGAAGTAATACAAAACAAATTTCTTAAACTACTGATATTTTTGAAAAGTTCACGCTTTCCAACAATCTGTTTTTTGAATCCGGTGTTTTTGATATTACAATATTATTTTAACATACCACAGGAAGAAAAGTTATCTTTTACCGTCATACTATTATAACACCCGAAGAAAAGATCACCATGTAATTCCATTAAAACAAAAATCACTTTTTCAACATGCCTACATTTACCTAGCCCCAAAATTATTCAACACTCTTCCTATATTACAATAAAAAACATTGACATACTTCAGCATTTCAAAAAGTTATTGAGACAATTTATATTCATTCAGCCAAGACAAACGATTTCTGATTTTGCTGACAAAAAAAAATTTAAACAATGTTTTTATATTTATTCTAATTTTATTCAATAATTGTTATAATTTAATTGCATTAGTGCAATCACTTTGTAACTAATTTTATTTCAATATTAGTGTGTTGAATAAAATATACTTGCTGTGGTAATTTTTAGGTAAAATGAAGTAAATTAATGGTTTAATGGTTAGCATAATTTATTATTATATTAATAATATTATATTTTTATGTTGAATTACATTCTAAAGGGAGGATGGGTAAATAACCATGCAATTATAATGTGCCAGGCGCCTGAAGAATATGGAGGGGGCGTCTCTGATCCTGGCTCCAGGGCCCGTAAACGAATGAGGGGGGCATGCACTGGTAGGTGTTACAATAATGATACATGTGTAAAAGCAGGTCTTTTAGGCATGCGCAACGAGGTTAAGGGCACGACGCGAGTCTTTTATTTCAATTCAACTGCGAACGTTTCAATACATGTGGCATTTAAAAATATTTTCCTTTTGTTATAAACCATTGCAACACATGTAAACTCATTGTAACAGAGTCTTGAAGATGAAATTATTAAAATTCGTAACTGCAAGAAAATACTAGTTAGTCCAAGAAACTTCCTAGTATTCAAAAACTTTTTCCTGAAATGTCAAGTGCGTATTTTTGCTCATATGGAAAGAATAAACGGCATCAGCAATAATTTTTTTTTAATATTTCACTAAGGCAAATAATGAAAAATGCAAGTAAATGAGAAAGTGAAAAATATGAATTTCCAAACATAACCTGGGTTTTGTGTGATCACTTTTTTTTTCCGATGTCTTCATACATTATGAATACCAACTTCATAAATGTGTTATACATATAAAGCGAATTCCATTGGTAAAACCAGTGTTGAACTAGTTTTGCCCCAGTGTTGCATCGACACTGTTCTGGTTTTCTATATAATGTGCATTAGTTCATTCTCACTGGAATACAAAATAATTTTGACAGACACGTGAAACTTGCCACCTGGTCAGTTTTCGTTTTCTAATAAACTGCGTTGAAAACTTGGAAATGAATAATTCACATTCGTGACATAATCCGAAAAAGGGAAACCTTTGAAACAAATCTCTTATATATAATTTATTTCCTAGGAAACCTATAATGATGAAAAAGTGTTATATGGTGGCGTTATTGGCTCCTATAGCTTATAAAATACGAAGTTCAAAGACCAACAAATATTTTTCACATGCAGTAATTTGATGGAAGTGTGTTCTTCAGGTTGCAATCCCTCATCAACTCTCTATCAATACTTCCTCATAAAAAGGCCATGAGAGGTCAACCTTGAGGATTAATTATCTCCTTGTGTTCAGAGTCGGACTGGGACCATTTGGCCCACGTGGCAGTGTACCTATTTGGCCCAACACTTCCCTATTGAAAGAATCTTATTTATAACAAGTTTTGGCCCATCACTTCCCCATTAAAAAAATTATTTATAATGAGTTTGGACCTCCATCATTTGCCAACTTTTATTAATAAAACTACTAAATTACAAAAATAAATTTTTAAATTGAAAAGTAAAATAACAAACAAAATATAAAAAGGTTATTAAATTAAAACAAAAGTAAAATGTCAAAAAAATGTAAATATTCGTAATATATAAAAATAAAAGCGATAAGTAGGAAGTAGAAACAGAAAATAAAATAATGTCAATAACTGTAAAATATAGAGAACACTACAACAAAAGTTTGCTTCTAGAGGTTTTGTTATGGTACAGTTGTTATGGTTTAAGTTTTCCCAAAAACCATTCATCAGATTCCATTTCAAATATCATGACATATCAATGTCAAAGTAAAAGATTTTCACTATTTTTTTCAGAATTTTCTACTTCAAAAGATTCTGAAAATCTTGTATAATCAAAGACAGTTGAGAAGAATCGCTCTTGCAAGTAATATTTATATAAAATTTAAAATACTGAACATTGAGGAATTATTCATACTATTTTTCAGAAATAAAATCAAACGATTTATATTTTCAATAATGATTTTCAAAAGCTCGGACAAAAACGGTAAATTGCTCCAGTAAGTGATTCCTCTGTAGTACATGAACGAAAAGACAAAAACAGTTCTGCTACTGTCCACAAGGTACTGCACAGAATTATTGTCACTATCATATTTACTGTACAGCGTTGCCAATAAAGTACTAGACAGCGGTAACCGATGTAATTTGTTTAATTTTTCGAAAATGAAAGTTACGTCGACAGGGGTTTGTCAGTTTATCAGTTGGATGTTGGATTGGTCCGACTAAAGCCATGGAGTCCTTGGACACAATTGAAGAATTATGTAAGTAATACGTTTCGTGTTTTGCGATTTAAAATATCAGTTTTTGAAATAAAACAGGACGCAAAACAGAATTGAAAAATAAAAGCAAATCTACCAAGCAAGAGAAATAAAACAGGACGCAAAACAGAATTGAAAAATAAAAGCAAATCTACCAAGCAAGATCATGGGAGGACTGACTATATCTGTAATGAACCCATGGGCACTGCAACCTCGAATATACGAAAAACAAACGAAATGAAAACAATAAATAATATACAGGTGAACCGGAAAAAAAGGGCAATACCAAAGATTCCTAAGATCTCCTTCCGCAGGAAAACCGACGGCACAGGCATCATCAATGAACCATAATCTAAGAAAAAGAATAAACCAGCTTTAAAGGAAATGGTCCATACCTTTTAATGAGGCCCGCGAAGTCTACATTCACAAAAAAAAACCGGAGATACTGCAAAACTGAAATATTTCGTAGACCACTGAACAATAAGCCTATACGAAGAGCTGGGAAAAAAAAGAAAAGAAAGAAAGAACCTTGAAAGCGTAGCTCGAAAACATTACAATAAACTAATAATTCCGAAAAACAGTGAAATAAACCACCAAATTACAAACGGTAGAAAAGGTATGGATACAATCGTTACTAGTCCACTTCATAATGGAAAGAATAATAGAAGAGAGAAGATGGCGTCTCACCTTTCCTCTCACAACCCTCTTGACAATATAGCTACATAATGTATTGAACCACATTACCACAATTAATACCAGATAATGGTTAATAATCCTGTGAGCTATTTCGCAGTACTCCGAATAATACGGAAAAGAAATCTGTAGTTCACAATGAGCTTATGACAAGAGGCATAAGATGTCCGGAGGACTGCTCATTGCTAATATCCTATACAATAGGAAAAGTTGGATCGAAAATCCATCAGAAAACAACTACTTTCCTGGCTAATGCCACGACGAACATTGAATTACATCTGATGAAATTTCCGTGCAGAGTTCCTACAAGGTTATCTCTGCAATTGCTTGGTTGCATGGGAATGATCATAGAAACATTCGGACCACCTATATATCGATTTCGGAGTGTTGCTCCTCATCAGTATAGGGTAGGTCTAGCAGTCAATAACTAATGACTGCAACGAATGAATCGACGACCATTCCCATTTAAAGACCGAAACTGAGATCGCGCCCGCACAGTGGATTAACTCCAAACTGCGAGCGCCATCCCAGCGCCGGAAGTCCAACCAAGCAATATCCGTGCTCCACGATCGTCAAGACCGTATATGAAACGGAAAAGAAATCTGTAGTTCACAATGAGCTTATGACAAGAGGCATAAGATGTCCGGAGGACTGCTCATTGCTAATATCCTTTACATTAGGAAAAGTTGGATCGAAAATCCATTAGAAAACAACTACTTTCCTGGCTAATGCCACGACGAACATTGAATTACATCTGATGAAATTTCCGTGTAGGAACTCTGCACGGAAATTTCATCAGATGTAATTCAATGTTCGTCGTGGCATTAGCCAGGAAAGTAGTTGTTTTCTGATGGATTTTCGATCCAACTTTTCCTATTGTATAGGATATTAGCAATGAGCAGTCCTCCGGACATCTTATGCCACTCCGAATAATGTTGAGATTTGGCACCAATGTATTTGCAGTAGGGTTGATCGTTGAATATTCGGTAGATATTCCAGCAGAAAACTGTAATTTATTTGAAAATATTATGAAAGATCGCTGTCACCATGGTAAGAAAAATATATCTTGTCAGTGCCATTTTACAGTTCAGAAACGCGAAATATTTGACTTTATATGAACGATTACTATCAACTCGAAGATGATAAGGGATAAGGGTCAATGATCAGCGGAAGTGTATACCAATTAGTTGTGTTTGTGTCATTTTGTATTTGTCCCCACATTTTGCTTTTGGCCCCCCACATTCTCTAAGGTTGGCCCAGGCGGCAACTGCCGCCCTATCCAGTCCGACCCTGCTTGTGTTTATATTACACAAATCCACTGCTTCGATGAGTCTGTGCTGGTATAGGAATTCTGTCCCCATGGCATATATTTGTTGAATAAAACTGTGATGTTCTAAAGTCATTAATTATTTTATAAACAATGTCTCTCCATATCCTGAAATTTCTTGGGAACTGCTAAAACATGAAGCATGAAAAACCACAATTATAAATATATTTTTCTCTGACTCTTCATCACGGACAACATTTTCTGCAAAATTGTCAATTTTAGATGTCGTCTCATCTCCTTTATTACACTGTGTTCAAAACTAGGAATACAAAATTCTACACCGGTATTACCAATGGAATACAAAAAATGCACTCGGTGCATATACAATAACATGAGTTATAACATCTATTTATTGAGGAAATTGCAATGTTTCCGTTTTATGAATCTTACTGTAAATATGAATGTGAAGAATAAACAGTATTTTATTATAGATAGTCCTTGCAGCGTAATCACTTACGATTTATATTGCGAAAAATCAACCAACCAATGTGTGTAGTTAATACGCCACGCAAAATGTATTCTCCTGAAACTCACCCTTTTCAAATTTCAACCATCAGAAACCACCTCGTATATGCATAAAATTAATTAATTGAATTAGTTTCGTCGGTTTTGCGTATGTTACGTTTCCCACACCCACTTTTCCTCTTCGTGGCTGCGTGCCTTGCATGCCCAGAACGAATCGATGCCGGGGGAAGAATTATTGATTTTGGCACTCCAACAAACACCATTACATGGGTTTCCCGCTTGATTTAGAATGTTATACTTTCTAATTATCAATTTTATGTATCTCCGTTTGTTCGGCTAATGGTCGATTTAGCCAGTTTGATTACTTCGATGATGTTACAACTACATTCATAACCAGCAGGTGTACCTACAAATTTTATAAAACTAATTATATTGGACTTAGAAACAGTACCGATTTTCAGAGTGAATATTAATGAGTGAAAATTTTATTATAACATGGTATAGTCATATCATATCTTATTATTAAATTAAATGTCATATATTCAAAGTCAAAATATACTTTAATGTCAGAAGTTTTTCAACTAATCAACAAAGCTTTCAAGTATAAATAAAAATGTAAATTGAAATAGGTATGTATTAAATAGACTATAATGGTGATAATCTCCCCGATCTAAACATAAGTGCAGATGAAAGAGAGTACCACCACCATATGCGCTCCGGGGCGACTTAACAAAAAAAGGTGGCGCATTTGCTATTCCAACTGCAGGAAAAACCGGGAAAAACCTACTGTACCACCCGAGGAGTCACTGAGGCGAGAATGAGCGCATGTAACTAAATGAGAATAAAAACACAACATAAACGCTCATAATCCATATTGTAGTTAATAGATATATGTCATAATCACATCAATGACCCCTTCATTTCTACCATCATCTGCCAGTCCAGCCGCAACACTTGGTGAAAACGTCCCAGTCCATCAATGACGAGAATGTACATGAAATCATAGAAAAAAAAATACTCAAAAAGCATTCAGATAGAAACAATAAAAGATATTTAAATTCAAGTATGTTCGATTCATGCTTGAGTTATACGTTTCAGAACCCATCATTATAGAACTCTTACAAACTGAAATACGCTCTTTCAAACAACAAACACTTTACGTCTATTCTAAACCGAAAAAGTGATTTGATACTTTTAATGCTTGATGGAAGGTGATTAAACATCTTACATCCATTATAATTTATGGAATCTTTTATCAGAGTACTTTTAGGGATTGGCAATTTCAATTCATCATTTTGTCTTGTAATATGATAAGCAGAGCTATCAATATTAAATTTAGTTTTATGCTTGTATATCAAACACACAGTTTCAAGAATTCAAGTATGAAAATTGATATTTTGTATTTTAAAAACATAGGTCGACATGAATTCCGATACGAATACGATAATATCGTAGAGCACGCTTCTGTAAAATTAGAACATTCTGAAATCGATAACCGCAACAACCTCAATAATAGGTTTGGATGCTGAAAATCCCAATTCATTCCATACAACCCTCAATGCAAAACAACCAGAAGAGAGCCTTTTACATAGAATTCCGGTGTGCTGCTCAAATTTTAATGAACTATCAATATATAGACCTAGGTACTTCAAACTTAACTTATTTTCAACAATGTTATTGTCCAACGGTATATTATATCTTCAAGATGACATCTGAAGGAAATCATGTTAGTTTTCTTTATGTTAAATGACATTAAACTAGAATCACACTAATTAATATAGTCCTCACTTAATTAAACGTCAGACAATTTTGGGTCCTATGGGTCACTAAATCCTAGAAGGCTTTGGCCTTCTTACGAGTATGGCCAATGGGTGGAGTCTAAATAGCTCCAATGTTCCAAAAACACTACGAAAATTAGATCCGATGTTTGAACTAGTGACACATGTCAAAAGTCAATTTTTATGCCATGCCGTCATTGAAAATGTTCTCAAAAATAGTTTTAGCAGATTCACAGTAAAGAAAGCAGATTGTCCCAAGTCCCAAAATCTTCTGATGAGCCCTGCTGTCACTGATCCAACTTAGGAATATGTTGATTACTTTTTTTTACTGATACAAATATTCCTTTCTTCTGAAAATGAAGTACCTATTGTGCAGTGAAACCTGCAAGAATACCGACAAAAGTCGTAAATTATATTGTATTCTCAGAGGTGAGTTCAAGATCATTTTATTTATAGCTTGTTAATTAGTAGATTGAAGAATACATTTTTCCCATTTTCCATTTTCATATAAACTTTTTTTTTCAGGATTGAAACAGGAAACCTTGAGAAAGAAATGGCTATCAATAGTATCAATATTGAATTACTTAGTGTAAAATTGTGACAGAAATCAGGATCACAATTAAATTAAAAAATGAACTTAACAAATGTATACTTAACAGATGATTTCAATTCCTATATCCCTAATATAACAATGTTTCACCTTTGACTGTTTTTGCTTTGATATGACTTATTTATCATTTCACAAATTATTCTCATCATTCCTTTTCTAATAATTGTTTGATTTCTTCATCGATTTTTATTTCATATGTATTGCCGTTGAATAATTTATGTAGAAATGTAATCGCTCTCTAAACAGAAATGTTTCTTGGGATCAATTAATAAAGTGTGTGCAGTGTAAGTATAACAATTTTCGAGTTCGCAGGAATGACAAATTTTTTCTGAATTGTTCATATTATCAACCCATTTTATCAATTTTCAGATACATTTAGGAACAAAAGGCCCAAAAATGGTCATGGAAAAAAGTGGCCAATTCTAATAAGCACATAGAATGGAAAAGTTGTAAATTGCAAAATTGGAACCTTTTCTTTCGAACAAGTTCAAAAATTCTATATTGACGTTTATCTTGAGAAAATTGGTTAGACCATAATAATGTCAGTATATTGGTAATCTCTTCAGCTGTTTTATTGAAGTGAATGATATATTTTCTTGTTTCAACCATAAATATGGAGGTCATAATTCACTTTCTCAAGAAACTTCTTATTTATGATAGGAATACAAAAAAAAAGAATTCATTAGGTATATAAAGGAATTTTTATAATCATACAAATGAGAATGTACAAAAATGTAAGATTGTAAATGGGTGAGTCAGAAATGCAGTATTTCAATCATGTCAATATTTTTTGGATGTTTTGTAGTACTTTATATGTCTGATAGGTATTAATTTTTGCCTTAAGTTTTTTGCTAAAGCTTGATTTCATCTGAGAGGCATTCAGCAAATATATTTGACACGTGTGTTATGTTCACGAATGCTAGGCACTTCTGTAAGATTCAAATTCGATAATCGATATTTGGTTTTTGAGCTATTAGCAGTACCTCAAATTGATACCCCATTTTGAAAATTTGTATTGATCAAACAATGGTAGGTATAAATTGTGACTAAGAAGTATTTGGGAAAACAGTAATCTCTAATTTTGAATAATGAACCCATTAATGGAGAAGTTTCAGTGTTTTTATAAAAGGTTTATAACTCTGTGGATATATTTAATCAATCATTGGCAACTTTCACACATCATTCTGAAAACAACACTAGGTTCTGCCCTTCTTAAAGAAACTCTTGTGCCTGCAGCAGAGATGGTCGACGGCTGAATCTCCATGTTTCATAATGGCTGGTGGTCGGGCCACAGAATATCGGGACAGTGTCCGAAAGTCGACGCTTTTTTGAAATTCGAGTCAATTTCAACCCATAAAAATAATTAGAATTGATATGTATCCATTGAAATTAAACTTGATATCCATAATTACTTATTTTACATTCTGACTTACAAAATAAACATAACCCAATTTTTTTTTCATAACTATCGGTTCTCTCTCTCTCTTATAACCCTTGCTTCCTAATAGGCGCTTTTGTGGGTTATTTGGAACATTCGAACTATTTAAAGAGATTGGAACTATTAGACTCCACCCATTGGCCATACCCGTAAGAAGGCCAAAGCCTTCTAGGATTCAGTGACCCTAGAACGTAGTTAAGGACTACTTCCCCTGTCGATGACGTATATAACTAACGCCTTGGCCTTAGAATCATTTGTTTAGAGCCCGTTCACATTGGGCCATTCAGTGGCGTCACTTTTGTGGCTCGAGTCTCGTGTTTTGTTGGCAATACTTATCGAATGAAGTGTGTTCTAGGCAGGCAAAAGAGTGTCAGCTGTCACATTCCTGTCTAGTCAGACAAAAGAGTATTTCAACAAACTTCACGCTCATACAAAAAAGTCCTACTTTACGAACTTGTATCATAAATAGCTATTATCTACTCCTATTAAATTATATATTAATTATTCAACTGCTTTTGAGCAATCAACATTATCTGTAAACAAATAACGTGAGTTATAATAACTCACTACTATATCCTACTGTAATAAGGCCTTGTTTTCTCCGCTCGTCGGCAACTTTATTAGTAGGAGCTGGAGGGGATATAACGTCACTGAAACGCCATGGCGGTTGGGGATCAAATACTGTGGCTGAGGGGTACGTTGATGATTCCGAAAAGAATAAGACATACGGAAAATGAAATGCACAGTTCTATAACACCTCAACCAGTTAATACACGAACAACATATAATGCAACAAACACAAAAAGAAACAATAAACTTGCATAATTCAGTCCCACATATTCAGTTCACTGGTTGTTCAAACTTAACAGTTAATTTTATTAATAAACAAAATGAGTAATTACAACAAAAATGTTTATAGCATTGTTATAGGTAACTATTAAGATTTGTGGAGAAAGTTCTTTCTCTGTACCTTCTTGTATCTTAGTATTTATTGTTATAGTCGTAGGTAGAGTATAGTATTCAACTTGCGGTAATGGTCATAACTTACTTGATGAATGAC
This sequence comes from Chrysolina oricalcia, assembly GCA_944452925.2. Classification (NCBI taxonomy): domain Eukaryota; kingdom Metazoa; phylum Arthropoda; class Insecta; order Coleoptera; family Chrysomelidae; genus Chrysolina; species Chrysolina oricalcia. The sequence continues at coordinate 24,390,606 of OX101808.2, forward strand.
AGCACTCGTCTGCGGCTCGTGTTGCAAACTTCATCTGAGTGAGTTATGACCTACATTACCGCTCGTTAATTAATATACTATTATGCATTTTCACAGGTACTCTTCGAGATTCACTGACAAAACCATCCTTCCTATCGTACCCAATCCTCTTAAGATCCTCATTGAAAAAACCACCAGCGGCAACTACGGACATAAAATAAAAATAAAAGTGTTTATGTTCTTCCTAGGAATCATTTATCAGATGTAGACATATCATTTTTTAGCTTTTTAATGCCTTTGAAGTTGCTGAACGTACGGAGCATGATAATAATTATTACACCTCCGTCGGCTGTTGAGACGAGGAAATTGTGACATTAACCTGAATAATTTCAATTCGATTCAAACGAAGCTCAACTACATTAACTTATTTTTAGATATCCCGTTCGAAATGTCACGTCAAGTTATAATTTAATTTGTATTATTAGAATGGTATCATTCAGTATATGTGATGGATTCGATTGAGGAAAATGAACATTAGTTTGATAGTGGAGGGAAGACAATGATACAAATCAAGTATCAGGACCCATTCTGTAATTTTTTTGTATTTTAGGACGTTCCGGTTGATAAGGGTCATCAATTTTAAGGGGTGGCAGCCTTTTTACGTTACCGCTGATGAGCAATGTATTGGTTGCTGATTTTGAAGACACTTATGCGTTGACTGGATTATCTCTATAAATTTCGCCTATACTTGAGTGGATGAATACAAATAGAGCAGTGCTAATGCATTTTTGAGATAAAAAAGAAATTAGTAGCATTGCTATTTAAATTATGATTTGGTATTGCCTTTGTGGCTGAATATATCTCATCCGGAGCATTTTCTAAGAATTGCTTTACATTTTCTTCTGTAAAAACCTTCGATTTCTTAGGTACATAATTTTCAGAAGAGCGTTTCAACAAAAATTAAAATATTTGGATCTTGAAATATTGATATTGTTTCACATTTATCGTTGTTTTTAGGATTGAATAAATTTTCCATAGAGGCGAGAATTTCCATTTTTTCAATAAATCACCGAAACATGCAACATTTTCGGAAAAAGAGTCCGTCTTCTTTTCTTGTTGCCAATCCATCGAAAGTGTATAAATAATACTTTCCATATCTCTGTCTCAATTTTTGCGGCAGCAGGTTCTCGCTTAAACTTGCATAATTTGTTATTTCAGGCGGAGTACTAACTGTCAAATTCTATATCTGATTCATACTAACTTTCACTGGAAGAGGAGCAAAATATTGTTCGAATGACGGGAAAAATAATTTGGAGTCGACAGAATGGAGGAGGGAGTGAAATTTTGAAAAGTGATATTTCACGGTTTGTCGCGATTGACCGAAAGTTGACCTCCTATCGAAAAAAGTTAAATGGCAAAGTTGTTTAAAATATAAAGATCCACAACTTTTTTCTGACACAATCTTCTACATTACTACAAATTTTTCGGGAAAATCGGAAGAGCCAACCCGGTGAACATTCAATTTTACAATTTTAAGTCATATAATGGTTTTCATCAGATGTCTCATCCGTTATGTTGAATGAACTCAACCAATACGTACTTCAAAAATCGGTCATACTCATGACTATATGATTTACCAAAATTATACCATTTTACGTCAAACGTTCGCCTCAACACATTTCAATTATGTTGCATTTTTGATCAAATTGAACGATCAGTACTGCATAATCATGAATACATCATTTGAATGATGATAACCTTGAAGATTGCATATACACATATTTTTTATATACTTTTTCAAATATTGTCTCTTCAATGATTTGCAGACATCAAGATAATAATGAAAATTCCTCATTTTTTAAAACATAATCGTTAATACACCTTCGTCAATATAATCAATATTATTACCAAATAATTATTGCATATTTGCCAGACGTAAGTTATATGCCCCAAAAAGAATATATAATTATTGATTAAAATAATCGATAAAAATTATTATATCATTAATATATATCTTGAGTGATGATAATTTTGAAAACCGAAATAGACGTATCATTTATATGTGTTTCCAAGAATCTTCTCTCCAAAGTTTTTCTGGCATCAGGCAAAATTTGAATATTTCACATGTTTTTTAATATAGTAATGAAAATATTATATTGAATTCGATCCATTTAACAACTAAATAACTATGTATTTTTGCATACTTTGCCTGACGTAAGTTGAATAACTGAAGAAGTATATTCATTTATTGATCGAAATAATCGATATAAACTATTCTATCGTGGATATGTCAACTGGTTGATGATAATTTTGAAAATCGAATGAAAATGTGTTATTTGTACATGTTTCCAAACTTTGTTTCTCCAAAGTTTTACTGGTGTCAGACAAAATATGTATACTTTTAGTTTTCCATGATATAGTAATAAAAACGTTTCATTCAAATTTATAAATTTTCTGACAAAATAAACATGTATTTTTGCATACTTTTTCCAACGTAAATTGAATACCTGAAAAAATATGTTCACTTATTGATGTAAATAATCAATGAAAATTATTATATCATCAATATATTTCTTGAGCGTTGATAATTTTGAAGATGTAATATACACATATCATTTATAGGTATAAGTTTTGAAACATTGTCTCTCCAAAGTTTTCCTGGCAACAGGCAAAATATGAATATTTTACCTATTTCCTAATATAGTAATGAAAATATTATATTAAATTTCATACATTCAACGATCAAGTAACTATGTATTTTTGCATACTTTTCCTGACGTAAGTTGAATATCTAAAGAAAAAAGATTAATTTATTGATCAAAATAATCGATATAAAGTATTCCATCGTGGATATATCTCCTGGGTGATGATAATTTTGAAAACCGAATGAAAATGTATTATTAATAAATTTTTCCAATATTTGTCTCTCCAAAGTTTTCCTGGTATCACACAAAATATGTGTATTTTTCATTTTCCACAATATAATAATAAAAACGTTTTATTCAGATTATTAAAATTTCTGACCAAATATAACCAAGTATTTTGAATACTTTTTCTAACGTAAGTTGAATTCTAAAAAAATGCTCTCTTATTGATGTATATAATCAACGAAAATTAATATATTTTCAATATATCTCTAGAGTGATGGTGACATTGAAAATCGAATATATACATATCAGTTATATTTGTATTCAAACATTGTTTAACATTGTCTTTTCAAAGTTATCCTGGCATCAGGCAAAATATGAATATTTCACATATTTCGGCTAAAGTAATAAAAATATTATATTTGAATCAATCCTTTTAATGACCAGATACCTATGTATTTTTGGGTACTTTTTTGCATTCTTTGCCTGACGTGAGTTGATTATCTAAAGAAATGTTCATTTACTGATTGAAATAATCAACATAAACTATTATATCGTTGACGAATCTCTTGGGTGATGATAATTTTGAAAATCAAATGTAAACGTATCATTTATATATGTTTGCACAAATTGTCCCTCCAAGGTTTTTCTGGTATCAGACGAAAAATGCATATTTTTTAATCCTCATAATATAGTAATGACAATGTTTCATTCAAATTGATACATTTTAGGACCAAATAATTATGTATTTTTGCATAGGTAATATTCCTGACGTAAGTTGAAAACCTGAAAAAATATGTTCTGATATTGATCAATATAATCGATATGAAGTATTCTACCCAACGATAGGTGTCGCTGCTCTTGAAGTTACGAAGCATCATCGCAAACTCAGTAACAGTATATGAGTACTATCAAAAGTTTTAGTGAATTGTCCATTAGTTATTGGACCCCGTGAGTTACCATGATAACATGCACAAAAGGTGTAATAGGCTGCTTAGGTTGTATCTACAATATTTCAGATAACCAATTTTAGTCTTTGGACATTGTGCATAATACGTCATTTTGATAATGAACATATGATCAATGTATGACGTTGATACAAAGCTGAAAGTTGGGACATAATACGTCATTTTGATAATGAACATATGATCAATGTATGACGTTGATACAAAGCTGAAAGTTGGGACGAAACCATAAAAATAGATTTTCAAAAATCAATTTTTAAAATTTTTGTTCTAAACTCATATTTATTTTTTTAAATTATTGAAATAAACAGTTGAAACCTTTCTAGAATATTAATTCCATGCTACCTCAATAGGTACAAAGAATAAACAAGGACATAAATAAGGATTTGGTTATGATAGAAGGGCGAATGGAGGTGAACTTTTGGGGGTTAAAATGGTTTCTCAGGATTTGCAGCGAAAGTAATCTCCTACAGAAAAAGTTAAAGGAAAAAGTTGTTGGCAATAAAAAGATCCACAACTTTGTATCCAAGATTTTTCCACAACTTTGTATCCAAGATTTTTCCACATAACCTCAAATTTTCCGGGAAAATCTAAAAAACCGTTTTAATTTGGTTTCATTTTTTTTTTGTGTAAACATTGTGTTTGTCGCAAAATCTAGTGGAAATATAACTTTTCATGTTCTGAATTAGACGTTTTTTTTGCAGCGAAATATTTATTTTTCTCGAACCTCTTTGAAATAGTCCTAGTTAGGCTGGTGCCAAAACGAATTTTAAACGCCTGAAATAAGAAAAAAAGTAAGAGACCAGGACCAGGTAGAGAAAGTTGTAAAGGTTCCAACTTTGAAGTAAAAAAATATTTAATCACGAAAACACGATGAAGTTTAGGTGTTGAAAACGGTTTTTTGCGATTTACGGCGAAACGTGACCTCTTGGCTGAAAATGTTCGATAAAAAATTGTAGATAATGAAAAAATCAAAAACTTTGTATCCAACACTTTTCGACATAACCTCAAATTGGCCGTCAAAATGGCGAAAAACAATTTTTTAATATTTGATTTTTTTGACATAACTATGATTCAATTTACATGAAAATTTGTAGTAATATGTCTTTTTTGGTTTCGATTGAGCATGATTTTGTCACAATTCAAAAGACGACTAGTTTTTGGATTATGTACATTCTTCGAAAAAGGCACCCTTATCTTTCACGATCAATTGTCTTGGTGTTTTTTTGTATTTCGAAAATCTATAAGTGATCATTTTCATTTTTGAAATGTCTACTTTCAAATGGTTTATGTAACATAGTGGTTTATTAATCTTTAAACCGCTTAAAATTGAGAAAAACCGACAAGTCTCACTGAATCATAATTTTCTCAATATTTTCAATGATTTTCAATAGTTGCTATATCGGTGGCGAAAATGGTCTACACCTTCTATTTTACTACAGTGCATGTGAAATCAAAAGTTGGTTTATAGCGCTCTGAAAATTTTGGAAAAGTGTTATAGTGAAATCATAGTCAGTGTAAGTCTTCTGATTATTGCAATAATTGCATGTCAACATTCGACAGTCTCATTCGTGAAACGATAAAAACGATCCAGCTGTCCAAATCTCGTCGGTTGAACCATATTCCACCAACGGTCAGTTAAGATCGTGCCAATATGAGTAGAGATGAACAGTTATCGAACAATCAATTATTTTCTAAACTATTGCAATCTATCGAAAGTGGAAATAAGAAAGTTGAGGTGGAGCTGAAGATACATATAGACTCTGAGAATAAAAAGTTGATAGACATTATCAGGGATCAGAATAACAAGATATCTGAGTTAGAGCAGAAGTATGACTCATTATCTCATGCTGGATAGGAAATCCAGGAAAAATAATATTGTCGTATTTGGTTTAGAGTCCGATTCCAGTATCGACGGAGCAAGGTCAGCTATTGGAAAACTCAATTCCCTGTTGGGGATTAGTCTGGGTGAGGCAGACCTCAACAATATTTTTCCTCTGCACATTACTTCTAAGCCAGCTGTGAAAATCGAGTTCATCTCATATTTGAAGAAAAACTCTGTATTCCAGAACATTTCAAAATTGAAAGGTACAGACGTATTCATCTCACACGATCTTTGCTACGAAGATCGCCTGAACTACAAAGTTTTGGCAAAACACATGAAAGAGGGTAGAGAGAGAAATCTTGTTGCCAAAATCGTGAATCATAAACTTGTTATAAATGGTCAAGCCTATACTGCAAACGAACTAGAAGAGGGAGGTGAGAGTCAGGTTAATATACAAGCTTCGAATAAAAGACAACAGAAATCACATAGTGCTCCATCCACCCCTTCACACTCTCTTCAAATCAGCGACTGCTCTGAAACTGAAGATATTGAAGACATAATTGAATGCGCAGCGAATTTTACTGATAAACCACAGATCAAGAAACTGAAACAAAAGATAATTCCCGAGCTGTCCGATAGAAGAACAGAGAAGAACACGAAAAAATAGTTCATCTATAAAACAAAAAAACTCTGATTAGCTGTTACCATCTGTTCATGTTTTTTTTGTTCTTCTATATGTATCTCCACTTGTATGATTTTTTAAAGAATGAACTTCACTTTTGCCCATGTTAATGTTCGCTCTCTAGTTCCACATTTAAACGATTTACACTTGCACATTGATGATAAGAAATATGATATGATAGGAATCACCGAGACATGGCTACATCCTGGAATACCTAATAACGCTATCGCAATACAGGGCTATTGTGACCCTCGGCCAGAAATACAAAATAAAAATATTTGCATTGCGAGTATATCTGGGCGCGGAGGCCCAATAGGCTCCGCCAACCAGCACTCACCAGCGGCTTTGCTCTGGCATTGGCCGGAGCAAATGCCAGCCTTTTCTATTTAAAGACGACAGATGATTCAAATCTTCAGTCGTCCGAGTGCCACGAGAGAGTCCGGACAGTGTTCTGCTGGGTAGTGGTACTCGGATGGCTCACCCGGCTTTTTAGCTAATGTCAATTCGCGACTTCGATGATGGTTTCCAAATGTATTTCTGGCCAGGGTGTAGCATTTTGAGAAATCTACAGCCTGGCATAGGCGTATGAGACGTCGTTGGGAACACCACGACTATTCAAAAAGAATTCGTATAGCAATATAACGAAAGAATTCGTAAACAAATAGTCTTTTTCAAGACTATTGCTGCTGCTGTTCCAAAGAAGTTCCGGAGTTGCTGGATCTGCGGCAATGCTGTACTGGGAAGGAAACCTAGCCGGACGGGGCAAATACTTCGCTATTTCCCGATATCCCAGTGCACGCATCTGTTGTCACTATACATTTATAAGGTTTGATCGTTTGGTAAGAAGAGGAGGCGGAATAGGTATTTATGTAAGGAACAACTTGAAAGCAAACATTATTTTGAATGAATCATCTGATAACTTGGAACAATTATGGATACAAATCAAATTAGAAAATCACAAATATGGTTTTGGAGTAATATATCGACCACCAAATTCAGATTATGTAACTTTCCTGGGAAATTTTGAAGATACCCTAATCAGAATATTTACAGAGTATGAAAAAATAACATGCATGGGTGATTTTAACATAAATCTACTAGATATTGATTCACAAGCATCGAGTAATCTCTTATCCATTACAGAGTCTTTTAATCTTATTCAAAAAATAAAAAGCCCTACTCGCGCTTCTGACAACAGCATGACACTAATAGATCTACTTTTTTCAAATCTTGACAATATCACAGAGGCTGTCGTCCACGACGCAGATATAGCAGACCATTTTCTTATCCGTTGTTACATTTCTCTTACGACCGTTCGCTCTACTGAAACCAAATCCTTTTATTACAGGGATCTTAGTCGAATTAATACAAACCAATTTCAAATAGACCTAGAGGCATTACCGTGGGAAAATATTTACACTATTGAATCAATCGATGATAAAATTGAATTCATGAATAATAACATAATTTTTCTGGCTGATAGACATGCTCCACTAAAAACATCTCGTTACTCTAATAATAAACGAAAATACACCCCTTGGATCACTGACAATATTAGGCTCATGCAGCAAATACGCAATAAATCATTGAGACGATTTAGGAAAAGTAGGTTGCCAGCCCATTTCGAATACTACAAACAACTGCGTAACTTTACCTCGGCGTCCATCAAGAGGAAAAAAAAGGCCTACTTAGAATACGCACTACGAAATTCAAATAGTCTACAGCAGTGGCAAACATTCAGAAAATTAGATATTTTGAAGAGCAAGCACAATGTACTACTGCACAACTTGAAAAATGTTAATATTCTGAACAGCTACTTCGTGAATGCTTCTAAAAACGACCAGCAGCAAAGTCCCGAGGTGATAGATTATTATTCCAGTAGAGTGAAAGAGGGTGTTACCAGTGCCCTCACTGTTTCCCAAGTAGCTGATGATATCGTCTTCTCTGTCATTAAAAACATTTGGTTCGGATAACTTAAATATAAACCTCATTCTCCTCTGTTGTCCGTTTATAATCGTTTTTATTACACATGTCATGAATGAATGTGTGAAAAGGAGTCACTTTCCCAGAGTTTGGAAGCATGCTTATGTATTGCCACTACCTATAATAAAAAATCCAACTGAACTCTCCGATTTGCGCAGCATAAGCACGCTCCCTAAAGTCTTAGAGAAAATTCTAGATATGCAAATAGGATGTCACCTCGAAATGCACAATATACTTCCCCTTCATCAGTCTGGATTTAGATCCGTTTTCAGTTGCGCGACAGTACTCTCTGCAATCTCAGATGATATACTTCAAACACTTGACAATAACGAAATGTGTGTTCTCATTTTACTTGACTATTCGAAAGCGTTCGACACCATAAATCACGAAATTATGACCGCCATTCTACACTTCATAGGGTTCAGTGAATAAGCGTGTTCCTTCATGATATCTTATTTAGCTGATAGAGTTCAACAGGTCAAATTGAACAACATTAAATCTGCTCCGCTGAATTTGCAACAAGGAATACCTCAGGGAAGTATACTTGGCCCTTTGATGTATACCATCTACACTTCTTCTCGAACTTGACACATTGCAAATATCATTTTTATGCGGATGATACACAGCTGTACCATTCGTTCAAATTCTGTGATATAGCTGAAGCTAACGATTCTATCAATTCAGATTTCAATGAACTTCTTGATTCAACCAACAAGCATCTATTGAAAATCAATTCAAAAAAATCGGTCGCTCTTTTATTTGGTTCAGACAAACAGAGGAACCAGGCGCATAATATCTTCCATATACAAATTGGTAGCGACACCATCAAATTTGAAAATAACTGCAAGAATCTCGGGCTCTATATGGACAACAAACGACGGTTCAAACATCATATTACACAAAAACTAAAAAAATGCTTATACTTCCTTGAAACTCATTTATGGGCAAATATATTTTCTTAACTCTAAATTCAAAACTCAACTCTGTGATCTAGTACTTTCTCACTTCAATCATTGTGACGTTGTCTATGAACCATGTATCGACAGTATTGACACTAGAAGAATTCAGAAAACACATAACTCATGCTTAAGAATGATATTTGGGATTAGACGACCACAAGCTGATGGACACTGGTTGGCTTAGCATGTTCAATCGTCGTAAACATCATATGGCATGCTTTTTCTGAAAAATTTTGAAAAATAAAATACCGCACTACTTATACCGGAGAATTACATTTAGAACTGACGTACATAATCTGAATTAGAGGCGAAGAAATATGCTCACGATTCCCAAGCATAAGAAACAATCATTCAAACGCTCTTTTTCTTATAATATCACACTCTTCGGCGATATATTGGATGTTCCAAGATTCTCCTTATCATATGAGGCATTCAAAAGTTGGTACAAACGATTCCTGTTCTCTCGGCAATGACTGATATGACATATTATTGTAAATTTTGATTTTTATTTTCTTTTCTTTTTAATCACTAAGGTCTCTGTACTGTGAGGAAACTGTGGAAGAATCGGTCACTTGGCCTCCCTATGCTACTATGTAACACACTTATCTATGGTAAATAATAAATGTATTATTATTATTATTATTATTATTATTAATACTGGCTTATATGAATTTTGACATGAGAATGTAACTTGCCAAAATCACAGAATTTTGTCATAAACGGTGTCTTCCGCATTTTCAACCTTCCGCTTTTCAGGAAATGATCTTCACAAATTCTTTTACGAAAAAATAATTCTAGTTCGTCTGTGAGAAGATTCAAATGGAACAGAACCATTTTTGCCCAAGTTCTTTAGTTTTTGGGAATCTGTGAAATGTTAATTTTTTAATCTCACACATTCCCGCAATATGGAACACAACATTTTCAACAGGCTCGATTTTTTTCAAACAGTTTTTCAATCTGACGCCAAAATTGATTTTGGAATTGTTTAAATTCAGTGTCTGCTTTGTATGTCACTGAAATATCTGATTGCATTATTACAATTATCTCAACTTCTAGCTTTCACAATTGGAATGAATTATCACTTGACAGCAACACGAATAATTGTTTTGTGAACTGCATTATTCAGTGATGGACGATCAAAAATATGCCACGCATAGTTTTACAGAAACCAGCTGCATGTCATCTGCATTTTTCAATCTAAGATTAGTGTAGGTAGCGCTCTTTATACATAATGATGATTGTTCCACTTGGTGACTTTCACAGTATCGACATCGAAGATGATTACATGGAGTGTTACGGGTTGTCTTGGTGAAACCCTTCAGTTTCTATACGTACAGTCCATTCATAGTAGAAATGATGACTGAAGAGTATGCATGAATTGGTTGTTCATCATTGATTACGGGATATTGAAGCTCTCTTTATTACACACAATACAATACCATACAATAAAATATAAATAATAAGATACAATACAATATAAATAAAATCTCAGGTAGGTAGAGATAAAATTTTCAATAAAAGTAAAAAGATCACGTGTTAACTAAAATGTTAGTGATTGTGATAATAATTGTTGCAAACAAATTGAGGGCAATCACATAAAAGGCTGAGCCTTGAGCATGGGAATGGTACACAATTATTGTATTGCAACATGTATTTGGTTAGTATATTTTTATCTATGTTACGTTTTTCTAAATAATCTATATAGACAACAATATAAAAAGATAGAAAATATGGAAGAAAAAAGGGAGAAAGGGGAGAAAGTTATATGTATGTATAAAATACATTTCCAGACGGGTGAATTCTAAGAAACCAGAATATTTCAAATTCTATTTTATTCTTTTTTGCGAGGTTGATGTAGACATACGGTTACATTTATTTCATTTCATTTTTCTTTGAATAATTTCATTAATTTTTTGTATTGGTACTGTTAAGATCCATGCTTTGATTTTTTTATCGAAGAAATGTAAATAGATGTTTTGTTTTATTTCATCGGGAATTTCAGAATACACTATGGTATAGAGGGAAGAGAGATATCTTTGGTTTTTGGTACTCACTACTTTCGGAATTTTTGTAGTTTTTTGTTTAAATCTGGTTTTATGGGCATGGTCAATTTGGCTCATATTTGCTTTGTGTTTATGATGATAAGTGGCTAGATTGAAGAAGTATAGTTGTCGGCAAGAAAAAACTTCTGTGTCTTCAAAGAGTTTTTGCGACGCATAAGTGTATTTTTTTATTTTAAATGATTTTTGATATCCACTTTTGCGTCACGTCAATAACGTTTAGATAGTAGACGAGGAGAGTGTGTCGTCACAAATGTCATACTTGTCAAAAACTGATTCCAAACAAAGAATTTTAGGTGGCGTTTTCTGTTGATGATTTGCTTCTTTGATTATTAGTTTGTGTTTGGTTGTCTGGATTTTGATTTCTCAGGTAAAAGAAGTTGAAAAACCTTAACGGAAACAATATCGGAGTAATCGTTCAAGCTGATTCAAATTCTACGGAGGTTTGTTTGGAATCAGTTTTTGACAAGAATTACATTTGTGACGTCATCACTTTCCTCGTCTATTATTAGTGAGTCCTCCCCAAGCGGTTATTGCGTAGTTTATGTGTGTTTGCACTAAACTAATAGATAATATTTTCAGTTCAGACTTTTATCTATAATGAGTCCAAGGTGTTTGATATGGTTTTTCATTTTTATTTGCATGATGTTTCCGTTGTTGTTAAAAGAGAGTGTATTATAATTTGGGAATTTATTATTATTGATGGTGAATTCTATTTTCGAACCATTGTATTATGTTGATGAAGTCATTTTCCACTTTATTCTGGAGATCCTGCCAGTGTTGTTTCATCAGCAAAACTCACTATGGTGCCCTCGTTATCAAGGTTGTATAGGTCATTTAGGTATATATTGAACAAGAAAAGTCCAAGAACCGTGCCTTGTGGTACTCCATATGTTACATAATGTGTTGAGCTGACGGAATTTCCGATCTGCACGCATTGTTTTTTTACTGACAAATAGCTCGAAATGAGTTTCAGTGGGGTGCCTCTGAAGCCAATGTTCTCATCACTTTCAATATTTTTTTATTGGAGACAGTATCGAATGCTTTAGTTAAATCGACAAAAATATAAAAGAGTTGCGTCGCCTTTGTCCATTGATTCGTATATTTCTTTTGTTAGGTTCATTATTACGGAAACTATCTCTGACATATGAGGCCTTGTCCCATTTGATGATTCCCTCAAATGGGATTTTTTTGAGACAATGCTCCTTTGTTTATAATCATCGGCTCCATGAATAGGTAGGGCTTCGCGAGACCAAGAGACTAGTCTTGGTCTTGATACAAGACCAAGACCAAGAATTAATAAATCTTCTCAAGACCAAGACTTGACTTTCGAGACCAAGATTATCTCCCAAGAGTCAAGACCATGACTCTCTCCCAAGAGTCTCTCTCCCAAGTCTTGGTCTCGAAATGAAAATAATAAACATAAATCTACTCAATATCAAGAAAAATCTAATGAAAAATGTTGTGGCATTTTATTTCAATTATTTATTTTCCATTTGGTTGGTTTTTAATTTTTGTTCACTCAAATACGAAAATAGATTTTTCAAATTCAGTCAGTTTACAACAAATATGTTGTAAGGACGCAGTGGTCCATACCTTCTACTATTGAAGATAAAAAAAGAAAAAAATTAATACAAAAGTTATTAGGTTTGAATTTGAAATTTTTGGAAATATTTTTGATACTGCGTTGTTGTCACTTCCAGTTTAACTTGGCAAATATTTTTCATTTTAAATAAATCATCCTGTATATTGGTGCATATCTATTCGAATAAATATTTAATTAATATTATATACCTATCTTCAACTGTATTTGAAATAATGACAGGTGAAAAGTGAGATTTTGTAATTTTCGACAGCCTATTACCGCAGCTTTATTAACTCACCCTGTATATAGGTTATATTTATATTCAAAAATACCACATAGAAGGTAGATAACATATTTATTCATTGAAAAACATTGAATAATTCAAATTTCTAGACGCATTTTGATTCAAGACCAAGACTATCAAGACCAAGACTGAGCCAGTCTTGGTCTCGTGAACTACTTTGAGAATAGTTTCCCACTGAGAAGATACTATTCTAAGAATTTGGATAAAAAATGGATTACTGACGAGATTAAGACTTCAAGTAACAAACTCAAAGACTTATTATTGTTATCACGTAGTTCTCCTGTTTTGAGGGAAGCCAACTCAATTGCAAAAAAGAGTCATGAAATTCTTGTTGAAAATACCAAACGCTCTTTTTATCAAAACAAAATCTTTAATGCGAATAATCCCGCCACAATGGCATGGAAGGTAATATCAGACTTGACAAATCAAAAAAAATCTTCTGGTAATAATATAAATATCTCACAAGGAAACGAGTTGCTCATGGATCCTACAAGTATATGTAATATATTCAACGAATACTTTATAAATTCGCCACTTGAACTCTTCCAGTGTACTACACAGGTAGAGAATGTTAACCACGCAGACTCTGAAATCATGGGACCTCGGGAATCTATATTTCTGAAACCACTTACAGAACAGGAATTATATGAATTAATGTCAAAAAAAATTGAAAAATAAAGCATCCTCGGGTCCAGATGTGCTGTATCACATTATTCCACCACTTACATATCTTATTAATCTGTCCTTCACTTGCGGAGCGTTTCTATCTTCATTAAAGTTGGGAAAAGTTATACCAGTTTATAAAAAACACAGTCCTTTACTAGTTGAGAATTACAGATCTATTTCAATTACATCCAGTTTTTCAAAGTTTTTTGAATACTCTTTTCTTGAAAGTCTAATGAGTTTTGCGATGAGTCATCCTATCTTCTCAAATAACCAGCATGGATTTTTGCCGGGAAAATCAACTCAGAGTGCTGTGATGTCATTTTACGAAAAAATAATTGACTTCATTGAGCTGGGAGAGAGCCCTGTTGGGATTTTTTATGATTTCAGCAGGGCTTTCGACTGCGTTCAACATGATTTGCTTTTGTCAAAATTGTACTCATATGGCATTCGAGGAGTTGCTCACAGTTGGTTGAGGAGTTTCTTAACTTACAGAAGACAGTTTGTGAATATATCGAAAGCCAAATCAGATAACCGAACCATCACTATGGGAGTTCCCCAGGAGTTAGTTCTGGGACCGATTTTATTTTTATTTTATACGAATGACATTGATAACATTAGCTCAACGGCCAGCTTTATCAGATATGCTGACGACACGACTGTGATCGTTTCGAATAAACACGATGATACTTTGAATGAAAATTGTACATCAATCATGGGTAGCATGATATCTTGGTGTAATTACAACTCTCTTCACTTTAACAGCGAGAAAACAAATACTATCCGATTCCATAATTATCAAAAAAAAATGTTCAACTCCGAATGTACGTGTAGAAAATACATCTATCGAACCAACCAATTCTGTTAAATTTCTAGGTGTATTGGTAGATGAAGGTTTGAATTGGAAGGGACATTGTGCCAACTTGATCTCTAAACTGAACTCTATCTATTACATGTTCAGGAACTTGAAATGCATTCTAAAACAAGAACAATTATCAGTTTTATATCATTCCCAAGTCGCCTCTTGGTTACGCTACGGAGTATGCTTTTGGAGTACTTCCACTCGAGCACCTGATGTATTCATTGTGCAAAAACGTATATTGAGAATTATATCCAATTTAACAAGAAGGGATTCTTGCAGACCAATTTTTGAAAATCTCCAAATTTTAACACTTGTTGGTATTCTTATTTTCGAAATGTGCTTGTATATATTTACAAATAGACATAAGTTAGTCATAAATAAGGAAATTAATTCATACAATACAAGGAATTGTACTGATTTACATGTTCCCTGGTGTAAATAGGTTGTTATTTCATCTAAAACTCCCTGCGTTCTAGGACAAAAGATTTTTAATAAACTTCCAAAAGACGTAAGCGAATCTGCTAATGTATCACTATTTAAGATTCGTTTGAAAACCTATTTAGTCAATAAAACTTTTTATACTTTGGATGAATTTTTTGCTACTTGGTAACAATTTGCGACTATTCCTATATGTATTTGACATCTTTTGGAAAATAAATGTATTTATTTTATTTATTTATTTAAGCCCTATGAATAGGGTAGACTTGGTAAAACGGTCACCAGAAGGGGGGGTAACTAGGGCAGTAGCCGTGGTACTGGTTATACGCTTTTGCGTGGACTATCGTTAACTGAACAACTTGACAAAGAAGGAAAGTTACCCTCTCCCAAGAATAGACGACACTCTAGACACATAAGCCGTTCTACGATTTTCTAGATTTGAAGAATAGATATTGGTAGATAGAGTTCAGTCGGCTCAGCATTGTGGCAGTTAATCGTTATGCCATTTGGGCTCTGCAATGCTCCCGCCACATTTGAGAGATTGATGGAGATGGAAGACGTGTATAGTATACCTTGACGATATAATTGTACAGATCGATAGGAGGTATTCCAGCGATGGAGAATCTCCAAAATGAAACGAATGCCCAAGAAATGTCATCTGTTCCAGGAGGAAGCACGATATCTGCGCTACGTTGTCTCTATGGAGAAAGAGTAGCAGTAGAAGAATAAAGCAGCGAAGAACTGGTCCATTTCATAAGATATACACCAGCATCGGAGTTTCATTGCTTTGTGCACCTACAGTAACCGATATGTGCTGGAGTTTGCTTAACAGCCCTAGAGAACTTACCAGACTTGCAAAAGGAAGAAGATAGTTTCAGTGGTCTAAAGAATTCAAAGATTCGCTAGAAACTTGGAATGTGAAGCTGTCTTGTTTCGGACCCAGGAGGGACAAGTAAATGAAATAAAATTTTCTGAAAAACTCTATTGCGGATACTAATAAAATGAATAAAGTTGTCTCAGTGCCTGCCTGCTCTTACCGACACTGAAATATCTGAATAAACAACTCATGATTATCCGAAGTCCTTTCACAAATGGAATGATTTATCTGTTGACATCAACAAAAATAATTGTTTCTGTGAACTATACTATTTATCGGAGTAGCGATCGAAAATGTGTCACGAGAACTTTTAGACAAATGAGTTGCCTAATATCTGTATTTCCCAATCTCAGATTGACGACGTGATGATTGTTTTACTTTACTTTCACAGATACGGTGATAATTGTGTGTGCCCCTTCGAAATCCGTCCATCATCGTAACTGCACTGCTTCAGGAGTGGGGATGATGGATAGATCTTGGAGGAACTGTTACGTATTTCATGACACTAAGGTAAAAAACTATTAAATTTCCACAGATTTATTGTCTTCGCGACATGTTTCGATACACAGTATATTTCTCAAGCGAATGTAATACACAAAATTATTCACTGTCGAACATTACTAAATACCCTCTTATCAATAGAGGTAATTTGGACCTACCTATTATAAAAATAAAAATTGACAATACAATGTACCTAGGTACCAGGAAATCTCAAAACTTTGCTACTACTTAATTAATTGAAAAGGTTTAACAAAGGGGTACTATTTAGGTCCAACTGATCATTTAGTAAACAATTCGAATTTTTCAATTTATTAATTTCCAAGAATTCTAAATAATTAAGCCTACCCTTACTTTCAACATGAAGAATTTCGAAGTTTTCATCGAAGTGATGGTCTTTCTCCAAAATATGATTGGCATAAAATATGTTGAATGTGTTTTATTCTTTACATAATTCGAACGGTTTTCACGTACGCGGATTTTGAATGGACTACCAGTCTGGCCTGCATATATACTTTGGAGCAAGATCCACATTCAATTTATAAACTGCTGATTTTTCAGATCTTTGTGTTTTAATCTTTATTATTTTTGATAAACCTTCCCAACGTGTTATCTGTTCTGAATGCTACTCTTAAATTTTGTTTTTTCAAATATTACGCTGTTTTCTGAAATGGGTCCTGAATAAGTTAAAGTTCTGTAATTATTGGCATGGTTCCTCATAATGGGGTACACTTCTTGGATATCCTTTCTATGTAGATTTTTAGCAAGAATATTTTCATTAATTTGACTTGATATCCATTGTTAACTGCTATCTATTTTATGATATTTAATTGTTTGTAGACATTTTCTTCAGAAAGAGGAATATTTACTAATCTATGTATCATACTATGGTATGCTGATATTTTATGTATATATGGATGTAACGAATTATTATAAATGGTGATGTCAGTATGGTAATGTTTATGAAATATAGAAAATTGGTGTTTATTTTTGGTTATGCCTATTGTCAAATCTAAAAAATGTATTGAATTTTCTACTTCTATTTTGAATTTAATGCTTGTGTGAATAGTGTATATATATTTATGAAATATGTCTAGCTGTCTGTTGGTGACAAACTTTAATGCCACCCACATCACATAATCTGTACCAATACAAAACTGTTGCGAGAATGGGTGCTTGTGAATTGTTTTCTCAAGGTTGTCCATGAAGATATCTGCCAGTAGAGGACTCAGTGGATTTCCCATGATCAAAACTTCAGATGAGGAATATATTTCATTGCCAAATTGAAAATAATTTTGTTTAAGACATATCGACAACAGGTCTAATATCTCTTGTTTAATAACCGGGTTGACATGATTTCTATCTAGTAAACCTGGCACTAAGAGTATGGTATCTTGGGGGGGCATACTAGGGAAAATATTTTGAACGTCAAAAGATATTAATTTCATAGCCACATTGGAGGATCGCTTGCGGTCCCCGAATGTGGCAGATCTCGCCCGAATCTTGGAAAAGGTGAAGGTAAAAACAAACGTCCGAGGGTCGGACAAAAGAAGGAGGAGGAAAGCGAGGCGGACCGCGCCTGTCCACCAATCCACCTCCACTGGCTCAGAGAACAGGGTTGGTGAACCAGAAAAAGGGCGAACGGACGAGGGTGGCGATAAGGGCTCCGCCAAGGGGAACGTCAAAACTCCCGTCCAACGCTCAGAATCCAAGGGTGGACGGCCGGAGGCTCTGTCCTTGAAGAGTGAGGCTCCTGAGTCTTCAGCCAAGAGGACAAGAGCCCCCGGCTCCACACCCGAGGACACATTGCGTGTGGCTAAGCGACTACGCCCCGGCCCCCAACAAGTGGAACAGGGAGCAGAGAGCTCGCGAAGCTACGCGCAGACGGTGTCAGAAAATAGAGCTCTGCAGCTGGTTGTCTCCAGGGAGGGACAAACCAATGTGGCCTTCACGGAGGAACAGTTGACAGAGTTCCTTGATGCGGTGCTAATGGCAATCATTAGCACACCAACGGAGGCAAACTCGCCCCCAATACAGTTTGCCTCCACACGGTTGTGGAGGGGACAATTGCTGGTCACTGCAGCAAATGCAGAGACGAGAGATTGGCTCCTCAGGAAACTGATCAACATCAGACCCTGGGAAGGCACCAACCTCATATCGGTGAAGAGGAGGAGCGTGGCCTCAGCCTGGTAGTGGGGATGGACACTGATTCTGTCGCCATCGTCAGGCGGGCCAACGGAGCCCTCTTTTTCGGTGCCACCAAGGCACTGATTAGCTGGGTCTCTCCTGCCGCGGCTGCGGACCCTCCGATTGAGGGTCACAAGGACCAACCGATGGAGACAAGGACCAACCGATGGAGACAACCGTCTCCGTCGAAGGAAATTTGGCACCCGCTGAGGAAGTCGAAAGGCAACCTCCAGCGGAACTGTGTCAAACAATGGAGGAAGGCTTCGAAACGGACTCGGAGGACGAGACTCTGACGGAGAACGGTCAAGGCAGTTCTTCGACAGAGACTGGTCGTGAACGGGGTGGTCAGGACGAAAGGAAAGGTCCTGACGACCCCAGGCAAGCAGAGGAGCGGAAGGAATAGGCTACCAAATGGTGGTCTCTTCTCCCTGCTCCTCCGGGCCCCTGAGACTTCTGCAAGCTAATATTCAGCATGGAAGGGCCTCCACAGCCCTTCTACGCAGAAGGCTCAGGGAACTCGACATAAACATATCTCTTATTCAAGAACCGTGGGCTTACCATGGCAGGATAAGAGGTATGGGCCAAGCCGGAGGTTCGCTATACTACTGCACCACCGAAGCAAGGCCCAGGGTATGCATTCATGCAAAAAATGTCGACGCCAATCCGCTGCCAGGATTCTGCCACAGGGACCTGGTAGCCATAAAGATTAAAGTGGCCGACGATACAAAGGGGAACGTACGCGAAGTCATAGTAGGCTCTGCGTACTTCCCATATGAGACAGAGAACCCTCCACGAGAGGTAGTATCATTGATTGGGCACTGCGAGGAGCGGGAACTGCCCCTCCTTTTGGGTTGCGATGCAAACTCTCACCATACATTGTGGGGGAATCGAGACGCGAACCCAAGAAGCAGGGCACTCCTCAAATTCCTGAGCTCCAGTAACCTGGAAATTATCAATAGAGGATCAGTGCCCACTTATTTCACGCCTTTGGCTCAAACAATCGTCGATCTCACGTTATGTTCCTCGGAACTGACAGGAAGCGTCAGCAACTGGCATGTGTCGGTGGAGGAAACCTTAGCAGATCATCGACACATACTTTTCTCACTAGCAGGCAACAGCCTTGCAGACAACAACAGGCCACCCGATGGAACCTCTATGAGGATGAACTGAAGGAAAGGCTCGGGATCATGCCTACACGCTACGGATCGGAGGCGGAAATCGAGACATTTGCAGACTGTCTCAATTCCGCCATCCTATCATCATACGGAGCCAGCTGTCCCTTGAAAAAGGTAGACAAGGCAGGCAAGACACCATGGTGGAACTCATCAATAGAGACCCACCGCAAAGCACAAAGGGAATACATAAGAAGTATTCGAGTAGCACAGAGGGATACTTGGAGAAACTACCGCCAAGGTATAAGCACCTTACCAGAGGCAGCGAGACACAACAAGGTCCTTTCCAAAGATCCGGGAGCGAGGCTGGAAGTGCTGGCCCTGCCCGGAGGCAAATACACTGCCTCGGATGGGGAAACACTCCAACACATGCTCTCAGTCCATTTTCCGGGCAGTGACACTGCGACACCCATACCAGAGCCAACTGTACCGTCCAAAATAAAGGTCGACTACAAGACGGCTGCTGGGATTGTAACTTATGAAAGAGTGGACTGGGCCATTGAGTCTTTTTCACCTTTCAAATCTCCGGGGGAAGATGGTATTTTTCCAGCCCTACTACAAAAGGGCAAAGGAATCCTAATCCCCCATCTTCTGAAGATATTCCGCAGTTGCCTCGCATACGGATACGTTCCCAAGGTATGGAGGACAGCCAAAGTTATCTTCATCCCCAAGCCTGGTAAAAGTGATTACACTCAGGCAAAAGCGTTCAGAGCCATCAGCCTCACGTCGTTTCTCCTGAAGACAACTGAAAGACTGGTGGACAGATACATAAGAGAGGAGGTGCTGAAGCTAAACCCGCTTAGCGACCTCCAGCACGCGTACCAGACTGGCGAGGGCACGACGACTGCCCTCCCTCGACTCGTTCATAGAGTTGAGGGAAGGTTAGATCGTGGCGGCTCCATCTTAGGTATATTTATCGACGTTGAAGGGGCATTTGACAACACGTCATTTGAATCCATATGTCAAGCAACAAGGGAAAGGGGCGTGAACCCAACCGTAATAGCATGGATTCACGCCATGCTGTCCCAAAGACTAGCCAGAGCAACTCTTAGAAGTAGCTCCAGCGAGGCCATACCCATGAGGGGCTGTCCACAGGGAGGAGTCTTGTCCGGTGCCTCGTGGTGGATGGCCTCCTAGTAAAAATAAAAGATTTGGGTTACTATACTCAGGCATATGCTGACGACATTGTTATTCTGGTCGATGACCGGGGGTCCGGCCTCGTGAGGGGCACGATACAAAGGGCTCTCAGCGGGGTGGATGAATGGTGCCGTTCGGTGGG
Organism: Chrysolina oricalcia; assembly: GCA_944452925.2. Lineage (NCBI taxonomy): Eukaryota > Metazoa > Arthropoda > Insecta > Coleoptera > Chrysomelidae > Chrysolina > Chrysolina oricalcia. The sequence continues at coordinate 24,411,791 of OX101808.2, forward strand.
ACTCAGTGTAAACCCTGAAAAGGCTGAACTGGTTCTCTTTACCAGAAAACGCAAACCAGGGGACCTCCCAGATGTTCAACTTACTGGAAGGTCCCTGTAATATAAAAGCTCAGTCAAGTACCTTGGAGTCATCCTTGACTCCAAGCTAAACTGGAACGAGCATATTGATCATAAAGTTCAGAAAGCCACAGCGGCTTTCTGGGCATGTAGAAGGGCATTTGGCAGTACGTGGGGGCTCGGCCCCAAGAATCTATATTGGATCTACACAACTCTCATACGCCCAATGATTACGTACGGAGCCATCGTGTGGTGGCAAGGTGCAACATCCGGCAAGTCGAGAACCCAATTAGATAGGGTACAAAGGCTTGCCTGCATTGCGATAACAAGTGCAATGAGGACGGCACCTACCAGGGCGCTGGAGACGCTCGTAGGACTGTCCCCCTTATACCTCCTTATCGAACATGAGGCACGCAAAGCCGCAGATCGCCTAAGAAGTTCTAACCAATGGCGGAGCGAGGGAATGTATGGACATTCTCGATTATGGAATCAGACGGTAAGGGATTGTCCCCTTCTTGAAATGCCGGGTGACGGTTCGTTACCTGCCATACGATTCAGGCCGCTGACAGTAATTTCCAAGACTGGGAGCGGATCGGGCACCGCCTGCTTCCCACCAAGGGGATCATTTGGTACATAGATGGCTCCAGAATGGGTAAGTCAGCCGGCGCCGGGGTATACGGGCAGTCTCTGAAAGCGGAACTTTGTTACGCTCTAGGAACTTTTGCTACTGTATTTCAGGCAGAAATGTTTTCCATACTCGCCTGTGTAAGAGAAAATCTCAACAGAGGCTACCGCGGCCAGCAAATCACGATATGCACCGACAGCCAAGCGGCGATCAAGGCTCTCACATCATATAGAGTCACTTCGTTGCTGGTGTCTGAATGCATCGATGATCTGCAAAGGCTATCTTCCGCCAATAAAGTAAAGCTACTTTGGTTCCTTGGTCATACCGGAGTACCTGGAAACGAACGGGCTGATTATTTGGCCAGACAAGGTGCGAAAAGCCCAGCGATGTGACCAGAACCTATCATAGGAGTTTCAACATCATGGTGCGTCTCAACCATGAAGGAAATTCTGGAAGTAAAATTCCAGGATACATGGAAAGATACACCAGGCATGAGGCAATCGAAACTCCACATCGGAGGCCCTTCTACCAGGAGGACCAAGACTCTACTCACACTGAGCAGAAAGGAAATCAGATTAGTGACAGGGCTCCTGACGGGACACTGCTACCTCAACAGGCACCTCAACATTTTAGGTTTCACGGATGATACCGAATGCAGGTGGTGCTTGGAGGATGAGGAGTCAGCCACTTACATCCTCACGGAATGCCCAGCAGTGGCAGCAATACGGGAAGCACACCTCGGTAGCATCGTACTGAACCCGGAGAGTGTGTGAGGGTGGTATCGGTCAGAAGGCTGGCCTCTTTCGCTCGCGAGATAGGCTACCTTCAAAACTGAACCATCTCCCAGCAGTAGTGGGTGCATAACGGGCTCGATTGAGAGGCCTACATGCTTATGGCTTCGTCCGCCCACATACCTTGTTCTATCTAAAGATATTAATTTCGCGTTATCTGACACAGAAACATCCTGGATTTTATTTATCAAATCGTAAGAATTTTTAATGCTGAATTTCGTTACAAATTTAGAATAGGGTGTTATTAAATGTTTCGTACAGTTGTGTGCATAAATAAGTCGTACAGCAGTTATTGAATATTGTGAGTCAGGCTCGTCAATCTTAATTATTAAACTTCTTATCGACTTTGAAAAGTAGCGTCGAAGTTCAAACTATTTTTGTCAGTAACGAGATTTTAACATTTTTATGTGCAATTAGTGCAATGTCTCAGTTAGAGTCGTACCGTGTACGTCTTTATTATGCACACAGCTGTACTTGTGCCACAATAGTTTATAATGGACCCTTCCCATCTTTCAGTTGAAATAGGTACTTAGGAGAGTTGCGTGATTCGGGGGTTTCTGTTGGATTGAAGAGAACTAAGGAGTTGATTTATTGCAACACTTCTTGGAGTCTATGGGTGGAATGTTATTTAATAATTGTTTCTCCTTAGGAATATTCATAAATCAGTTTTATTGCAAAAAATACATAAAAGAAATGAATGTAAGCAACACAATATAATACCTGCATAGCAAAAGACAAAGTTCACCCTCCATTGATTGGTTGCACAACCGCAGAAGATGCGTCAGGTAATAATTATTGAAGACCTTCCGAATGAGCTTTTCATCGATTTTGATTGATAATATATGATGATATAAATGAATTGAAATTGATGATATTACAAATGTTTATAGTTGAAGAATATAAAATATTGAAATTAATAGAACAATCATAATCATCTACTGTCTTGCAGCTATTAGAGATTAGTATAGACCTACAGACAGATATTTTATATACTGCATTATTGCATACTCCCGCAGTCCCGTATTGAAAAGAAATTTTGAAATGTGGGTCGACATTAGACATTCGGAGTACATCGATGAGCCGGATCTGGACTTTTCTTGGCGTTCTTGACGCTATAGAAGTTCTCGATAATTCGAAGGAAGTATATAGGAAGACGATACGCGTAGAGGCACAAGTCGAGTTGACATCAAATTGAAAGTTCAGTTCAGTTACTGTGGTGTAAAAAATGTGCTTGACTTTTAGTTTTTATGAATTTATTGACAGACATTCAAATCAACAACTTGAAACAAAAACCAATATGTCTTATAGTACATGAGCAAGACAATATTTCATGTAATATCAAATAGTATGGGAACTGAACGATTTTTCATTTAACAGTTACAATTCAAAATGCAGTGAAGTACAAGAATATTTTAGCTGAGATGAGTAATTGAGATGTAGGAATTCATTGTTGATTGTTAAGATGCGAATACATGATTCATAATATAATCAATCTTGAAGCCATCTCAAAAAAAATTGATTTCCTGCAAGACGTTCAAATTACTCACATGATCGACGTTCGGTATGTGGAATCCAATAATTGAACCAGGGGAAATTATGGAATAACAATTCATCATGTTTCCTGAAAATTTTGTAATAAATAAAGCAACGTTATTGTTAAGGATATGTTATGCATCGTTACCGATGTTTCATTTAACACTGCAAATAACGATCGGGCCAACCCGCCCCTTATTTATCGTAGATGCTAAATTTTCAAATTTAAATGTTGTTATGCAGTTGAATAATTAATATTTCCACAGTAATGTTGATGATAAATAATGCATACAGTTCCAAATCTTATTAGCATAATTAAACCATAAAAAGCAGGAAAGAAATTTTTGTTTAGTTATTTCGAATTTACATAAGTAACAAAGCTTTGTATAATAGGACACTTTTGGGCAGTAAATAAAACCGATTGTAATCTTCAGCAATATTTTCAATATGAAGAGTTTGACTAGGATTATAATTGGCTGGATTCAAGACGAAATAAGAAACATCTATTGAAATTTTTTTATACGCAGAATTTCATGTTCATGTTCAATTTGGAAATCATTGTTGCCTGAATATTTACCAATATTCATTGAATATTTCAGAATGTCATGCCAGTAGCGAACTGTCAATTCAGCAATACACTGCTTGTAATCGGCAACAACAATGCACTACACAAGCTTTCATTGTTCAAATGTTTGTTTGTTTTTTCAGTTTCAAATTTTGCAATCCATTTTTTAAGTACTTGCTGGCTCCTTGAGATGAAATTTCGCACACGTATAAAGAACCGATAAAAATATAAAAGTTTAAAGAGGTGAATTCGGAAAAAATTCCATGGTTTCAGACGTGGAAAATAACAGCGAACAAAAAAAAAATAGGAGGGGTGGCCTGGGCTATCCTCCTTATTTAAAAAATTACGAAAATTTGTGAAAATCGAATAAAAAAAACCCGTAAAAATGGTGAAAAACATCGGACAAAAAAATTATTTCAAGAAATTTCACTCATCTGTTCCCCTTAAGGCTAGAGTGAACATGTCGAAATTTGGAACTTTTTACAACTGCTTCGGACATTCGTAAGCTTGAAAACTAATGCCATAATGTTTGCAGCATACGGGAAAACATCATTATGCCAGTTACAAAAAATATTTTTCATGGTGTCGTTTCTGCTTATTGAACGAATCGAATTTAACATACCTCACGTGACACCAATATGGCGGCAATTTGGAAAAATTCATTACGAATGGGCAAAAGTGGGATTACTTGTAAAGATAGCAAAAAAAGTTATTTCAAAAATTTGTTTATAATTTATTTTTAGGCCCAAATACAAAATTTGAAATTTCTATCAAAAAAATTTAAAATCGCTATTTTTCTAAATATTTTTTTATTGATTAGAAAACGCTGCTTGAATTACTTTGAGACATCATTATAAACTTATATTTGCAATGAAGTTTTGTGGAGAAAGAAGGAAAACGATATGTATTTCGCAGTACAAGAGGAAACTTGAGATTTTGTATTTTAGCTAATTTATTTTTATTATTTCCTCAAAAATGTTTTCATTTTGATTTACGCCAAATATTTTTTTTAATAAAGTTGAAAACGAAGAAAATAATTTTTTATATAAGGAATTAGAACAAACATGAAAATTAAAAAAGAACACAATATCTGAGGGTTGCGCGTAGTGGTGCAACAGGTTGACAGAAATCACAACAACAAAAATGATCGTGATTTCAGTTGTAGTCGATAAACAAAAATATCAATTAAATTCTACATGTCCACCTTCGCGCTCCATACGAAAAATTGTCCTTGACGACATTTTTGTATATTATTAAAAACAAAGTAAAATTAGCCTTGAAATAAACATTATTCCTCCAATTACTTGTAAATGTGAAAATAAATTTGTCTTGGTATTTGTCAATTTAGTAAATAGTGAAAAGTTTGCAATAATTCTATTTTCAATAAATGAACAGTAAGACAGTTTTTTTGAAAAGCCACTTAAACTTATGGAACAAGATAAAATTGAATTGTTTTTGATATGCGGAGACCACTACAAAAGTATTAGTGAAGCTGCCGAAATTTTCAATCAGAGACATCCAAACAAGAACTTGATAATTCTCCTGTGTCAGCAATTTCAAATAAATGCAGAGAAACTGGTTCTGTTGATAATTTATACAAAGTTCCTCATGAAAAGACCGTTGCCAATGAAGAAAACGCTTTAAATGTATTATTCGTAAAAATTAATTGTTAGGGGTTTATTTTGCACAAGAAAACCCTTTCTGTTTTAATACATTAACATCAGAAATTATCTGACATTGATATACGCCCATACGCCCATACGTCCATACGCCACTGTTTCAAAATGATAACTTGCCATGTACAGCTCCTTTCGAATGTTAGTACTTACCTTTGCCGTATTAGTTCGAGCGGACATAAACTGGCTTTAAGCTAATGACAGTTATCAGTTGTTCTATTTTGCGGTATGGCAGCGTTATTTTGTAAACATACTTTTGGTTAGTCTATTGTTTTGTGTTTAGAACAGAAAACCCATTTCTCCTCTATCTCTATTTTGTGCCTGAGGTACTTACTATACTTTCGAATACTTGACCTTGTTTGTGTTTGGTTCCTGCTGGTTCAGTTGGCAACACTGAATCTTTAGGTGTTCTGTTCACCTGAGTCGTTGTACAATTGTCCCAAGGAGTAGCTCCGAGTAGCTCGAGGTAGTTCCTGGACTGATCTCACAGACCACGAACGAACAAAGAAGCGCTTTGTCTGATAGTGACAGTTTTTAACTTTAACGTCTAAGCCATTTTTTTGTGTGTCGTTTTCCGGTTCGATATTTGATGAGTGACGGTCTAACCAATCAAGTTGAAGATTTCCAATTCAATTTTGATCATCTCTGGTGGATCTTGGGAAAATTCGTAAGTGGAGATTTCCTCATATTGTTTGCGATATTTGACGCTGTATATTTTCGAGGAGATCTCTTTTCGGTGTCCGGATTTTGAGGTTAGAAGGGCTTGTAGTCATTTCTTCATCGGTAAAACAGCTGGAACGAGAAACTAGCTATAAGATAGCAAACAGACCATCAAAGCTGTTAACAGAACCCTCCCTCTTAATATAGGTTAGTATTTGCATTTGGGCTCTACGTATGGCCCCATACAAGTGAAATCACATGTCAGACTGGTATTGTTTAATCTAGGGTGCTCCACTACTGTTCCTGTTCCTGCTACCTTTTATTGGTGCTCCGCTAGTGTTCCGTTGTTCTGCTACCGTTTATTGGTGTTCCACTACTGTGATTGTTCCACTGTTCTGTTGCTACACGGTTTTTTCCACTGTTCCTGCTCAACTGTGGTTGTTCCACTATTCATCGGTTGTTTGGTATTCATTCTCTGTTCGTCCCCTATTGGTATTCCCTGTTGATGGTATTCGTCCCAGCTCTACACGTACTTCGTTTGATTGTGTCGCACCCACTATGCACACCGGTATTCACCATGGCACTGGATTCATGAACTACAACTGGTGAACTTGCATTATTGAGAAAATCTACTTACTATCAGATAAGGCTAGCTTAAGATTGTAGCTCCTAGGCATATTACTAATTGTTAGCTATCATCGTGACGTCACAGGCATAGCCCTCACTGGAGGTTTAATATTGATATTTCAATTTATTCAACAATAATAACTTAAACGATACACTACGCTCAATCATAGCATACACTTTAATTCATCTTGGTGATGCCATATTTATATTAATTCATTTCATTTTATATTGTATGCCTAACTGTGCACATACAATGTGTGTAATATCAATTAATATATTTTATTAGTAAGGGACATGTCTATTTCTTTTATTCTGGTCTAAGTTATCTTAGCATAAGGGAAGACAAAACCACTACATATTTATATATTATTTTTTATACCATCTATCGTTTAATATTTTAGTAATATTAGTGCAGTGGGTTGTCCCATTCAATCAGGGTGGTATCGGATTTTTCACTGGCGATAAATCCGTGGCGCTCCGGAAAATTAAACCCCATATTTCAATCTTATCGAAATCAATTTTTATTGTCGAACCCACGCCAACTGAGCTCCTGTGTATGTTAGTGGCGTGAAACATCATTGCACATTCACTGTTCTCCTTTCATAAATTTCACTCCTAACATAATCTCACAATATTTTTCAAAATATATGTAGAGGGAAGGAAACGTTATTTTTCTCTAGCACCCTGTATATCTGCCGATTGCGTTAAATATTCATTCAGGCATGCATTCATTCATCGAATAATTCAATTCGGCCATGACTAACAAAAGTTGAATTTCGGAAGACATTATTCACGAGTTTAATCGTATGTTACCATTCCGATAATATCAGCAATAAATCATGGCACCATTTAAATTACTTTTCTTGAAGCTTCTGCTGGAATGCGGGTATGCCTTGACAGATTGCTAATAGCAAATGTCAATTAAATACATATGTATTTCAAGAGAATTCCAAATAAGTTATTTCAAATAATATATAAAAAAAGTAAAGCAGTACCTAATAAGTCCACAAAAAATTAAAATTTTGTACCTATAGTTTATGCGAACTCAGTTGAGACAGCAGAAAAACTGAAGTTCCACTTTAGGGTGGGCATATCTTTTATGAAACAATGGCGGCTTATATATTTTTTTCTTGGCAGAATAAATATTTATAATTACTGATCTTAGAAGATGGCATATGTTTTTATAAAAACTTGTTCTTATTCGGTAAATAAAACGACCAAGTTCAACTCAAAGAAATATTTGGAATGCAAGGGCTGCCAGACGTAAACTGAGCCCTTACTTGCGTCCCATTCGTTTTTTGAGGAAAACGAAATTTCAAAGCAAAAATCTGATAGAAATAAATAATCATTCTATCAACATATAATAAAATTAGTTTCAATCTAAGAAAGGAAAATTAACAGAATTTTTCACACTATTCATCTGAAAGCGTTCCGAAAAAAATCAAATAAATTCAACCCTAGTAAATTAACTCCAGAGTGTACTGAAAAAGCTAGTGTCATATTCAGAATGCGCAAGAGTAGAGGAAGATTATATAGACATAAGTAGACAAGTAACACAAGAGTACAGAGAAAAACTGAAAAATAAATACAGAGTATAGACGCGCAATCTATGATTTTTGTGGGTAAATTGTTTATTTAACACAAACATTGTTGCAACTTTTGTAAATTGTATATATATATTTTTCTCGTGTAAATAAACGTTATTATTATTATTATTATTATTATGCTAGGATATCCAACGCGAATAATAAATCGAAGACTATGTGGCAAATTGTAAATCAAATACAGAAGACGGTTATAGTAAATTACGTAACAAGTCCGGAAAATACTGTTTTTTTGGACGAGTAGACCAAATTCTAGGACAAGCGTTAGCGAGTCCTGGAAGTCTACGAGTCCAAAAAAACTGTTTTCGGACGTGTTGCGTACACTATTTTTTCGGCAACCATGTAGAATAACAAATCAATGAGACGCATTTAGTCTAAGAGACGAAGAGAAAAAAACAATATCATTAAAGAAATTAGACACAATAATAAACATTTAATCGATCCACTTGATCAGGCAAATGCTTTCGGTGAATACCTGACTACAAATGTTGGTGAAAAAATATCCAACCACTTTGGCAATAGTCCTGGCAACAACTGTACCACAAGTGACTCCTCAATACAGACAATGTTTTTTACACCTGTCACCAAATCTGAAGTTATAGAAGTAATCAACAAATTACCTAATAAAAAATCTACCGGTACTGTAATAAAAGAATGTAAAGAAATAATTGCTCCTATTTTGGCACATATAATAAATATTTCTATTGCACAAGGTATATTTCCAACTAGCCTTAAGATAAGTACAGTTATATTATTGCACAAGAAAGATGTTCCAACGAACATCGAAAATTACCGACCTATATCTTTATTAAGTGTTTTCTCAAAGATTATTGAAAAAGTGGTTTCGAATAGGGTTTTGCTTTTTTTAAACACCTTTTCGAAAATAACAAGTTGCCAACATGGCTTTCGTAGCGGGTACTCAACAGAAACCAGTATTGTTGACTATACACAATATATTCATGACACATTGGATGTTGGAAGCTGTGTTGTGTCTATACTATTCGATTTAACTAGGGCTTTCGACACTGTCGAGAAAGCTTTTGTATCTTCAAAGTTGGACAACTTAGGTATACGTGGCCGCCTTAATAAGTGGTTTACTTCTTTTCTGGATAACAGAAATTTTTTTGTTAAAATTGAAGATGTCATGTCAAGTGAGTTCGATGTTGATTTGGGAACACCCCAAGGAAGTGTCCTTGGTCCATTAATTTTTTTGATATTTATAAATGATCTCCCCAACTACATTACTCAGGCAAAAGTGCTAATGTATGCTGATGACACATGTATGCTTATCGCTGATCATTCGAAAAGTACTCTGTCACAAAAAATACATACCACATTCATGGAATTCAATAATTGGTGTTCTAGGAACAGAGTAATAATAAATCTTAAAAAAACGCTATGTATTGAATATCACACTATTTACAAACCACGTTCTTTCGACTATTTTTCTATTGATAACTCGCTGATAGAATCTTCAAATCGTGATAAATTTTTAGGAACCCTTTTCGATTGTAACCTGTCTTGGACTGATCAGACTGACATTATTTGTAAAAAACTCAATCAATGTTACTATTTATTAACTACTTTAAAATCCATGCTTGACACCGAAACTCTCATAAATGTCTACTATTCTTATGCTTATGCTGCTATTGCTTATAACGTAATCGTATGGGGACAAGGGCGAGACATAGAAAGAATTTTTGTCTTACAAAAGCGCATTTTGAGGCTTATTTTTAAAATACCATATCGGTTTTCTTGTCGAGACATATTTAAACGAAAGAAAATCCTCACTGTCACATCCATCTACCTGTTAAAATTATTAACCTACATATATTCTAACCAAAAGTATATTGTAAAGAATAGAGATATACACGCCCATGACACTAGGCATAAAAATGATTTTTTACTAAATAAAGTAAATCACCTTTTGTCAAAAGTCTCCAGTTAGGGCTGGCATTCGTTTTTTTAACAAGTTACCTCTGTCTCTCAAGGAAAGTACATCTAGTGATATGTTCAAAAAAAGGTTAAAAGCAATACTCGTAGATCAATGTTTTTATAATCTTAACGAATTTGAAAGGTATCTGTCACATATTTTATAGTAACATTCCTTCAAATTATTATTCTCTTAATTGTGATGCCGTGGCAAATATGACATTATGTATGAAAAACATCGGTTGTTACCTTTGTAATTGTAAATGCTATACACTTTTTTGTATTTCTGTTTGTATACTCGTATCTGTGTATTTCTGTTTGTATACTCGTATGTGTGTACTTTTCTGACACGTCTTATCTATTGTAACTAATAGCGAAAGGACAATAAAGAATTGAATTTAATTGAATTGAGAGGTCGACTTTCAGCCATCTGTTAACCGGATGAAACGATTCCAAATTTGAATATTTCGAACATTTCAGTTCTTATTTGTATTATATATTGAAATTCGAACAGAAGATAGGTACCAACAGAAACATTCTAATTCTTATTTATATTAATATTTGTATTAAAATTCGAGCACTTCCCGGCCTAGTCCGGGAAGTACGTACTTTCCGGACTAGGCCGGGAAGTGCTACTTTCCCAAAGAAAAAGTGTCCAGGAAGTGAACACTTCCCGGATGGTTGCCGAAAAATAATCATTATAACATCACCATTAATGGAGGCGATAAAGAAGTTTCTGAAATTAACATGGCAAATAACTCCAACAAACATTTTTCTAAAGAATTCGAACAAGAAGTCAAAGATTTGAATTTTTTGGACAGTAACATAACCGTGTGTCAAAACTCCATTTTTCTGCACCCTATAACCGACCACGACGTTGTTGATTTTGTAAAGAATATGAAGAATTCCAAAGCAAGTGGACATGACGAAATCACGAATAATCCTTTGAAACAATATATCTATCAATTACGTCAACCTTTTTTTCCGGAAAAATTGAAAGCTGCACTTGTTACTCCGATTTTTAAATAAGGTGATCCTGATCTTCATGAAAATTACTAGGGAATCAGTTTGCTTCCGAGTAATTTCCAAGATTTTTGAAATAAATATTAAAAAACAATTGGTATCTTTTTTCTCAGCTAACAAACTTTTTTCTCCAAATCAACACGGATTCACTGAAAACAAAAGTACTGAAACGGCACTTTACGAATTCAATGAACACGTCATAAATGTTCTCGATGGAAAACTGCATATCTGTGGGTTATTCATTGATTTCTCTAGAGCTTTTGATAGTGTAAATCATGTACTTCTACTTCAGAAGATGTAGAGATATGGTGTGAGAGGAATTGCTTTGGAGCTGATGAAGTCATATTTAGAGGGTAGGACCCAAAAGGTAGTTATTCAGAATACTGTTAGCCAATCATCAACTATTGAGCAAGGCGTACCTCAAGGTTCAATACTTGACCCCTTACTTTTCCTCATATATGCCAATGACCTGAGACATTACTTCAGTAGTCTCACAGAAATTCAAGTTGCCTATGCAGATGAAACCAATTTCGTCATCAAGGATCACAATGTGTTAGATCTCACTTGGTAACTTGGGCTGATAAAAATCACTTGTCATTGAACATCACCAAAACCAAATTGATAAAATTTTCATTGAACAATATCCCATGATGTATCGAGCGTTTCTTTTATCCAAGAGCTGCGCTTGTAGAAAAAATCGTGTTTGTTTTTCTAGCACAAATAGTCATTGACGCTATCCGTCGAGCGAAATTTATTACTTTGCGCTATTATCAACACATTGTCACATTGTGTACCAATGAGAACTGGTAGTAATCGACTTTTTCTCTAAAGATTTTTGGAAGGACAGTGCACAAAACCATATGAAAATGTCTTTCAGCAAAATTTAATAATTTTTTTATATTAGGAAAGCTGCTGGAGAGCGGCAAAGTTGAATAATTCAAAATGCATTTTTTAAAGAGAAACATTCTTAATTGAAAATTGAATCAATACATGACACCTCTGGAAATGGATAAACCCTACGATAAAATTGAAGTTACTTTTTTGTAATATCTAACAGAAAACAACTACTTCTCCGGTTAAAGCCACGCTGGACATTGAACTACATCTGATAGATATTGAGAAAGACCCTATATAACTTGAGAGAAAAAATCTGAAAAGGAAAATTTGCATTTTCATTCAGATAGTTGATTATTTATTAAATGTCCAGTTTCCATTGGAGATTCTTATCTATGAATGAGATAAGGGAGAATGTTATTCAGAAGTATCACTCACAGAAAATCGCTCATTCCATTGATGCGTGAATTGCATCTCTTTCGCTAGGCCTCCAATACATTTTGGTCGACAAAAATCTATTTCACTCTTCTAAGATCATCAGGGAGGTCGGAAGAATTGGAAAACATACCTTCAGAAGCAATTTCACACTGTAATTTTTGTAAAGGGGATGGAATAATAAGAAAAGTTCGAAATCAAAATGCTCAAATGGATAACAATGCATTACTCAGTTCAATAACATGAATGGAAATATAACTGCTATCTCTTCTTCAAAGTTACCGAAGCATATCGTTGAAAATCAGAAAATCGGAAAGTCATTCGTTGCAGAACGTTCAAGGAAGTGAAACTGCTTGCTCATTTTGGAAAGACATGCCTTTTTTTTCGAAATTGAGAAGATTTGGAAGTTGTGAGAAGTGGGGGAATGCACTCGTATGCATGAACATGAAGTACAAAAAAGTTACCATTCATTATTATACAGGGTGTCCAACAACGAAAAACACATATGAAAACAGAAAACCGAACTTGAAAATCTGTGCTTTTCTCCAGATGAGTAGTTGAACTATCGACAAGAGTTTGGCTTAGTAAAAATAGTTTTTTTTTCATGAAGCCGAAAAATAAAACCTATTGCAGAATTCGAATATATGTGAGAATATATTACTAAATTAATTTGTGGTGCGGAATTAACTACAAATTTTATTTACACTCCACAGACGTTTACCAACATAACTCATCCCAGAAAGAGGTGGTCCATGTGCAACATGTATTAATGGGTCTGTTTTTTTCTTTGAAATGATAAGCCCCTCTATATTTCAAAATAACGACACGAAACGACCAAGCAGTGACAAAAACTGAAGCGGAATAAAAATATATTTCACACGTGTTTATCATAGATTAAGGATGGAGATGAAAAATAGTCACACATCGAACATGTGTTCACATATTCCATCGAACAAGTGGTGAAAGAAAAGAGCAGCGAGAGTCGAGTGTTAGAAGTTGAATTCATGCACGTTACTATTTAGGTTATCACTGTTGCTCTTAGATAAGAAAATGACGTGGAAGATTCTCATATTTGAAATGAGTTTATCGTAATCATTTTGAAGTATTTGACTATGAAATAACTGCAAATAGTGGATAAAATTGTTGGGCGAGATATCTGTACCGATTCTGGAATTTTTGCTCTTTGTAAACTATTTTGAAACATGAATTATTAGTACGATCCGATACTTCAATATACTTACTCAATCAATATAAACCTTTTGTCTATTAGCTTTGTATCGCTGGAATGATCGGTTTTGGGTTCCAAAATTGTGCGCCTCAACCAAATCGTCTTCCGCTTTGTCAGTCGATTACTAGTCACCTTTTAAACAAAATCATCATAACGAAAGATATATACAGGGTGTTCCACACTCGATGGCCTATTAGACGTTTCTGGAAAAAGGGACGTAGGATTATTTTGAAAATTTTGTTTCTTGGATAATCAGTTCTGCTCTGTCGATCTAAAATATTTTCAGTGCTGCGGCGTTGCCGCTTCTATCGAAAAGTAGCAACAACTTTGATATTTTGAATTAAATACCCTGTAAATTATTGCATTTTCGCTTTGCTATTGCTTTTCCATTATTTTCATTCCATACTTCCCCTTCACCTATCTCCAGTGGTTTCTGAGAAAACCAATGATTTTCTTATTTTTTGTGCGAAACATAGCTTCAATTAAACGTTTATTACTGCAGTGTTTGAATACGTAGAAAGCTGAAATTTTGGATGTAGTTTGACAATGTCCTGTGTATTAGTTATGACTAGGGGAATTCAATCAATCAATCAATTTATTCACCATAAAAATATACATATAAATTCAATCACAAGGACCAAAGACAGATGCAGGTTTATGACAAGTCACAAATAGATATCAAAGTAAATAAAATAAAATAAAATACATATTAAAATACCTGATAGAAAATTGAGAAATTCATCTTCACAAGAGCATACATTTTTAATCGTAAGCATAAAAAGGTAAAGGACGTGAAAACATGAGACAGTCATATATATACGAGGATATATTGAAAAATTCTTAGCCTACTATAGAACCAAACAAAATTTCAATGTCAAAATATTTTATTACTCAACATATTCTCCTCTTAATTCGATACATTTATTACAGCGAACCTGTAACGTCTCTAGAACTTTCAAAAATAATGTTTCTTCTTGCTCTGCAAACCAGACCTCCACAGCTTTTATTACCTCCTCGTTGGAAGAAAATTTACGACCTTTCAAACTTTTTTTCAGTTGAGGAAAGAGATGATAGTCGGACAGAGCCAATACTGGTGAATAAGGGGAGTGTTCTAGTAATTCAAACCCTAAATCACGAATTTTTTGCATGGCAACATGAGATTTGTGTGCAGGGGCGTTGTCCTGCAAAAACAAAACAACTTTGGGTAGCTTTCCGCGTCTTTTCTCTTTAATTTTTTCTCGTAGAGTGGTCAGTAATGTCGAATAGTACCTTTATCCAAAAAATCAATCATGATTACTCCATGGCAATCCCAAAAAACTGAAGCAAGAACTTTTCCAGCAGATTTTTGGACACGAAACTTCTTAGGTCTTGGAGAACCGGAGTGTCGCCATTCCATCGATTGTTGCTTTGTTTCTGGATCGTAGAAATGTCTCATCCATAGTTACAATTCGGTTTGAGAAGTCTACATCGTTTTCAAATCGAGCACAGATCGAACGCGATGCTACTACCCTTGCACGCTTTTGGTCAACATTCAAACATTTGGGGATCCATTTTGCAGCAATTTTTCTCATGTCCAAATTGACGTGAACTATATGATGAATGCGTTCGTATGAAATATTCAGTGCTTCATATATACGTTTTAGCCCAATTCGACGGTCTGTTAAAATCATGTCATGAACTGCATCGATATTTTCGGGGACTGACACAGAAACTGGCCTTCCCGATCGGTCATCATCTTCAATGGAAAATTTACCTTTTTGAAGCTTGCAGTCCAATTTTTCACGGTCGCATACGAAGGACATTGATCACCAAGGGTATTAAGCATATCTTCTCCAATTTTTCGATTTTTTTTCTTTTAGTTTATTGCGTAACTCTGGTTTACTTTTTTGACGTCAAACTTTACACTGACACTTCTAATAAGTTATTGTTCGTTGCTATGGTAACGCAATATTTTGTTTATGCAGGGAACTGGTCTAGGCTAACTAGATATCAATACATCCTCGTATATACAGGGTGTTTCATAATAAATAAGCAGGACTTCCGGAGGTGATAGCTCGTTCAAAAATATAAAAAAAAGTTTCTATTAACTTACCCTCTAAAATTCAACATTTTCGAAATACAGGGTGCTGAAATTTAAAAAAATTATAGTTTTTTACGAATATCTCTGGAACCGTTTATAGCACAAAAAACAGATTTTGAATGCATTTTCTACTCATAATAAGCTATGTATTAGGCAGATTTTTTAATTTTTAAAATTCATAATTGGTGAAGATTTTGAAGGGGTAGTGGGTGTTTTTTCTCCAACTTCTACGCCACTGGAAAAAGTATGATTGAACCGCCAATGTTTTCTACACAAAAAAGATACTCTTGGTCATAAGCTCTAAAGTTGACCGTTTTCAAGAAAAATCAACTTTCATGTTGAAAATAATTTTTTTCCTAATTATACAAAATTTATTTAAACGTTAGAACAAGTAACAAAACCAAACTTTTACTTCTTAATTGCAAAATAAAAAAAAACAATAACAATCATACTCAGTTGAATTGTTGGAAATCTCCGCCGTTAGGTTCAATGCACGCAGCAATTTTTCGCTGAAAAAACATTATTTAAACAACATGAAAACGGTCAACTTTAGAGCTTATGACCAAGAATACCTTTTTTGTGTAGAAAACATTGGCGATCCACAAAAGAGTCTGAAAACTGTAGTTTTTTCAGTGGCGTAGAAGTTGGAGAAAAAAACAGCCACTACCCCTTCAAAATTTTCACCAATTATGAATTTGAAAAAATAAAAAATCAGCACAAAACATAGCTTATTATGAGTAGAAAATGCCTACGAAATCTGTTTTCTGTGCGATAAACGGTTCCAGAGATATTCGCAAAAAACGATTATTTTTTTAAATTTCAACACCCTGTATCTCGAAAATGGTGCATTTTAGAGGGTAAGTTAATAGAAACTTTTTTTCATATTTTTGGACGAGCTATCACATCCTGAAATCCTGCGCATTTATTAAGAAACACCCTGTATATATAAATGTGCTAATTTGAATACAAACAAAATCAATTGCATATATCGCGTTCATAATACAAACTATGCAAAGTACTCATCTATAGTGTAGCAGGGTTTCTGAATTAGCTGTTGTTTGAGTCTTGTTTTGAAAATATTTATATTGAGGGAGTTCTTTTAATATGCTCATCAAGAGAGTTATATAATTTACAGCAGGTAAAAAAAAAACTTTTTTGGTACAGCGTAGTCCGGTGATTCTCAGGTTGTAGTTGGCCTTTGAAACGTGTATTATGGTTATGCTTTTCAGCAGTATTCAAAAACTTATTTTTATTTTTATAGACAGTTAGGATTTTGAATTTTTTAAAATAATCTCTGCAGCTCGTTCTATATAATATCGATACTAGCAAGAATTCTAATCGCGTATTTCTGAAGTACCAATACCCTGTTCACATGTGCACAATTTCCCCAAATCAAAACTCCATACTTTATATGGGAATGAAAATTTGCATAGTAAAATGATAGTAGTGTGTACTCACTACAGTGGTTCTTCATAAATTTCAGACTATAATTTCAGACTATAATAGCTACACTGTGATTTTTTACACAAACACTCAATGTGACAATTCCAATGAAGTTGCACATCATATATAACCCCCAGCATTTTCACTGATTTACTACTTACTGTTTCATCATTGGAACCTTCAAAGAGTTTGATTTCATCAGTCCTGCCATTTCCAAAAAGAACAGTTATCGTTTTCCGATGATTCAGTTGTAGATTATTATTGTCGGACCATTTTATAATATTAGCATATACTGCTTCAGCAGTAGTTTTCAGCCTATTGAGATACTTGTCAATAACCAAAATATTCGTGTAATCTGCATAGCAGATAACACAAACATTCTGAGCCCTTTGTATATAGAGAATAAGATCTTTAGCAAAAATGTTGAAAAGTAGAGGTCCCAAGACAGAACCTTGCGGCACACCTTGCTCTATATCCATTTCTTCAGTTAGCAAAAATGTTGAAAAGTAGAGGTCCCAAGACAGAACCTTGCGGCACACCTTGCTCTACATCCATTTCTTCAGAAAAAATGTTGTTGACTCTTATTCGTTCTACATTATACAGGGTCGTTGAAAATTTGTGATTTTACCGATAGATACAAAAGTGGTGAAAGGTGCATTTTTTCAAACGAAACACCCTATATATTATCAAATATCCCGAAAGTTAATTGAATTTTCTTTCAAATGATGTATCATGTTCCTATACCTGAGGAGTCAGGTTTCTGAAATAAAAGCAAGTTTTCTATAAAAGTTGGATTATTTTGCCATATTTTGTATAGGGTAGATATGAAATGTCATGGAACATGTCATTATGAAAATTCGAAAATTAGTACATTAATAAAATAACGTTTGCTCGCACATTAACGTAAATTTGATTAGAAAAGAATCAAAATGGAAGACAATAATTATTCAAATGAAAATCTGATCAATTTTTGTCGAATTTATCCCATTTTTATAACTGTTCATTGGATATTTATATTTTGTATTTTTTTCACAGCAGTCTTTTCCAAAACTAATATTGCATGAGTTGAGAAATGCAGTGATTTCAAATTTTAATTCAGATTTGAACAAAGTATGCTTGGTTCGGTTTTTCATCTCCATGATAATTTTATCTCCCATTCAGGGTATCTGAAAAACGTGTGTCTGTTGAGAAATCAATAAACAAATGAAGGTCCTATTAATCGCTTATTCATGTTTTCGAAGTGATGCTTACTTTGATTGAATGCGAAAATTTAGAAGAGTTAGATCTGGGGATCGCGGTGGCCAAGGCTGTGGACCCAAGTGTCTTATTCACCGATCGTCAAAGGTTGTAGTCAATTCTCTGCTCACTTCTTGTCTACAGTTAGGGAGGTACAGTTCAACTGCTACCAACAACTTCGATATACATGAAGCGGCAAATTGCCAAAAAGTTCTTAACTGTTGTTCTAATATTATTCAAATATTTTCCATTTCATTTTCTGAAGGAAATTTGGATTTTCATAAGTCCATTATTTGAATCCATTCACAGAAATCAATACGTTTTTGAAGGATCACCTCTTGGCGCCTCAACATTCCCAAACACAGAATAATTCCGTTCGATTCTTCTGAATTTTTTTCTATTCATTTGTGGTTAGTTCATTGAATTTCCTGCATGTTCTTCAAATAATTTTTTTGCACTAACCGTGAATATAAAACTGATTCGAAATATTAACATTTCAATATGCATTATAATCCATTTTTAATACTTTCTTCTGACAGAAACACCATGAAAATTACGACTTGTTAAACTAAATGTTTGCTTAGCTCTTTTCTGGTCACGGCAATTGAAATAATCTTTAGTATGCCGTGACCAGAAAAGCTTAAAACAACCTGAAAGTTTGACAAACAGCGGATTTAATTGTATTTCTGTCATAAAGTATAAAACATGGATTATAATGCATATTTAAATGCAGATATTTTAAATTTATTTTATATTTATGGCGAGTGCCAAAGAAATGTTTCCAGAACGTGTCAATTCAATGACCTCCATCCAAATTTAACACGAATTAATAGAAAAAAAATACTCTGAATGGGAGATAAAATTGTCATGGAGATAAAAAACCGAACCAAGCATACTTTGTTCAAATCTGAATTAAAATTTCAAGTCACTGTATTTCTCGGTTAATGCAATATTAGTTTTGGAGAAGACTGTTGTGAAAAAAATACAAAATATCAATATCCAATGAACACTTGGAAGTATGGGACAAATTCGACAAAAATCAATCAGATATACATTTGAAAAATTATTGTCTTCCATTTTGATTCTTTTCTAATCAAATTTACGTTAATGAACGCGCAAACGTTTTATTAGTGTACTAATTTTCATAAATTTTCATAATGACATGTTCTATGACATTTCATAATTACCCAATACAAAATGTGGCAAAATAATCCAATTTTTATGAAAAACTTGCTTTTATTTCGGAAACCTGACTCTTTAGGTCTGCCCAAAAAAGGCAAAAGGCAGTAAGTGGTGAAACATTGAAAGAAGATAAATCGACATTTTTGTTATTGAATGGCCTTACTTACTGCTGTTTGCCATCCTGAATTACTCGGCTCCACGTAAAGTTTTCAAACGATTTGTTAACAAGGAGTGTCACATACTATTCTGTCGTATTCAGGAAAAAAGCAATTTCTAAAAAATTATCACTTACTGCCTTTTGCCTTTTTTGGGAAGTCTGGTTTAGCAACATGATACATCATTTGAAAAAAATCAATTTTCTTTCAGGATATGTGATGATATACAGGGTGTTCCATTTGAAAAAATGCACTTTTCACCACTGTTCGGTAAAATCTCAAATTTTCAACGACTCTGTATGATGAATAACGAATTCCCCTAGTCATAACTAATACACAGGACATCGTCAAACTACATCCAAAATTTCAGCTTTCTGCGTATTCAAATACTACAGTAATAAACGTTTAATTGAAGCTATGTTTTGCACAAAAAATAAGGAAATTAGTGATATTCTCAAAAACCACTGGAGATAGGTATAGGGCAGTGTTATATGAAAATAATCAAAAATGCAATAATATACAGGGTATTCCATTTAAAATATCAAAGTTGTTGATACTTTTCGATAGAAGCGTCAACTTCGCAGCGCTGAAAATTTTCAAAATAATCCTACGTCCCGTTTTCCAGAAACGTTTAATAGGCCATCGAGTTTGGAACACCCAGTATAAATCGTCTTAAAAGTTGATAGACATTTTTCCTTGGTACTGGATTTCAAAAATATTTGGAATTTGGGGTTTTCGAGAGATGGACCAACGGATCCAACGGAAGACGTAACTGGATCATCGCGTCTCAGCAGGTGCGTCGATAGGGTTTTTTTATAGGGGGGGGTTCTTATAGTAGCGGAATAGGTATTTATATAAAATGACCATATTCTTCGTCACCATATTGTCATGAGATAATACTAATTAACACAGGGTTCTCAACTGAAAATGATGAAATTTACTAATTCCATACTTCAGAAGTTTGAAATGATAATATTTATTTGGACAGCGCATTTCTCAAAAAAATGTTCAGTATAGTGGGAGTGAGTTCAGTATTAAGTTTATTTAATTTTTAGATGAAAACGAAGGGACCGTGGACAAAAACGTATCGGAATATCAAAAAACATCTGAAGAAAATCATATTTTGAACTACAAAGAGAAGTCTACAGGAGGAAGTGTTAAAAATCACCTTCTTGGTTAAAGCAAATGCAAATTAGTCAAATGGAATTAAAAATATTTTACTCAGTTATACTACCAATGTTGTTTTTTTCCTTGGTGTTTTGGCATCGACTGCTATGGTCATTAGCAGTGTGTTCTGGATAGGCCTTGTTACTAACTCCATAAATATTAACGCAACAGTGAGTCGTGGAGGATTGATTATTCCCAGCTGACTCGAGCCTCAATCATCCAGACTTTCACATCTGAAAATGAGAAAAGCCCGCCCTGGCTGGGAATCGAACCTGGAACCTCTCCGAGACCAGGCAAGCGCTTGACCACTGCGTTAATCCCCGCCCTTACCAATGTTGTTATTGAAGCTCAAATGAAAGCTGATATCGAAAGTGATATCTAACCATTTATCCTAGATTTTCTCTACAGTAATTTTTTTCTGAAACTCACAAAATACGCACAAGAAATATATAACAAAAGCAGTGGAGATCGAGCGTTTTTTCAATATTTTCGCTCTAGAGCAAAAAAGCTGTCACAAAATGACATTTTAAGGAAAACTTCCACGTTGATCTGATAGTTCGAGAGCTGCGGTGAAAATGACTTCCTCATAAGTTAACAAAGGTTTGAATTGGCACGTCTAAATTGTAATTTCAAAATCGCCCGTCTGCCGGGCGTGCGAGCGGTCGCTTTATTACATTAATAATTTGAAAAAAATATTCAAAATTGCTAATTATTACCTAATTATTACCAAAATGAATGTTTTGTGAAAATGGTCTAAGATCTTACTAAATTGAAATCGTAAGCGTCTGCCGTTGGTAACGGTCGCTATTTTGGAGTAGACACAGTCAAATGTATCAAAAAAACGCCATCAACTTCCTCACAAGTTACCACCGTTATTTTCGTGCCAAAGTTTCACTAAATATGTTACTAACCAAAATTCAAAAAGAAAGCTTTGGCAGACGGTCTCAAACCAACAGCAGACGGGCCTAAATTATTGTCAGTATATGAAAGTACGCGTAATATAATTATTGAAAACGTCCTCGGAAATAGAGTTCCTTCAGCAACTTTATACTTTATATAAAGTTTCGAAGCCGTGGGACACTCAATTTCTCATTAGAAAGTCATGTATAATTGGCAGCAACTATGTTGTGAATTTTCGTCTGGGTTGCCTGTTTCGCAAATATGTGAAATATGAGCCTTCAAATGTTCCTCGTTCTTCGAATGATTTGATATATCATAGACTGCCCTCCTAGTTTACATCTGGTGGCAACCGGTACACTTTCTGAACTACATCTTAGCTGTCTATGAATAATTAGGTTTATGTTATCTTGTCCAATTATCATGACGGGTTTTTCGTTTGCGAAACTTTTAATAGGTATTCCTTCCAAATGTGGGTATTTCTTCCAGTTTTCCATTATTATTGTCTGCGACGGCAAAGATAAATTGTCTTGTGTTCAAATGCTTCTTTGAAAAGAAGTCTCTTCGTCTAATTTAGAAACCTTCAGATCGAGCTATTGGGAATTATTTTGCGAAGAAACATCATCATTAGTCCATTGAAGACAGAGCGGTTCTTTGGTTCCTTACAAAGCAAGTTTTTCGGCTACTTTGATACCCAAAAGACAAGTGTCACCGTTGAGGCTTCATCACACAGAGCATAAATTTTCAAGATTGCTTTTGGTCAATGCAATCTTATTGGTACCATTCGTAGTGACACTGATTTCTCATTTTTCACAATACAGAATCTTTGCACCGGGTGTCCGTGTCGGCAGCAGCATTCTCGGAGGGAAAAACTGATAACTCAGTTTTTTCTTTGTGCAAAAGAGGGTAGTGTTACAGTTTTCAGGCTGAAACACTAGATGCTTTCCTACTTCTGCATTTGATTTTCTGATGATTCTGTTTGAAACAAGAGAAACAAAGCTTTTTCTCCGTCAATTTTTTCCTCCTTATATCAATAACATCAGATTTTATTTGGGAGCACACAGCATATATCTTCATGGGAATCTTTTCCATAGTAGTAGCAGCAATTTTTCGTCTTTTTAATTTAACTGAATACTTTTTCCGGTCTTCTCGAGTAGAAATACTTCTGTTTTGCAGTCTGGTCGAATGGTTGAGGAATGCTAACATACGAAGCGGCATTGGCATAATCTCATAACCACTTTGAAAAATCTTCAAAGTCAGAAAATCCCATCTTTATGTGCGACAACTGTTCCCCGGCTCAGTTTCAACGAATCTGGAACTTTGTCTAGGAGTTCCTTCATCAACTGAGGATTCTGCAAATGTCCCGTAGTCATAAACGATTTGGAGAGTTTTTATACCAGTTTCACGTCTGCGGTCAACATCATTCCTGCAACACTTAATTTTGCAACCCCTTTCAAACGTATCTGCATTTTGATCATGATCTCCTTATCTGTGTAGTTATATTAACTACAGATATTTGTGGAATGTTTGTAAATTAATGGCCAGTCTTGCGGATTCCCATCAAAATAGGGAGCATCCTTTTCAACTACTTGTTCTGAGTTGCTGCGGACTTTCTTCGGTGTTTTAACAGACACTGACACGTCATTCAAAGAGTAGCATAACATCTGATTATCAGTGTTTTGAGAATTACCCTTAACGACTTTTCCAGTTTGAATAGGCTCGGGTGTCTCGTCAGTAATATTATCAACTATTTCTTGTATATTGTTCACATACAAAAAAACTGGAATTTCTAGTCCGTCATCTTTCTCGGTTTTATCTGTCATTTTCGACGGCGCATGGCTAGTTCTCGTGTAATACTGAAATTCAAGCTGCGTGTTCTGGAGATCTTCGATTTCTAGGAGTCGCGTTGAATTCTTAAACTGCAGAGCTTCTAGTTCAATTTGCTGTCGTTTAATTTCCAATTCCTGTCTCTTCTTCTCGTTCTGAAGTGCTATTTTCTTTCTTTCTAGGAATATAGAGCTATGCTTTGATCCTGATCTCACTGTATGAATTATTTCTCTGTTTTCTCAACGTCTGATACTACTGTTGTCGCATTTCATCATGTTTCTTCGTGTACGGATGGTTTTCGAAGTGGATGCACGGATTCTGCAGGCAGTAATGCTACCGTCTGCCAAAATTTTCTTTTTGAATTTTGGTTAGTACCATATTAAATGAAAGTTTTGCACGAAAATAACGGTGGTAACCTGTGAGGAAGCTGACGGCGTATTTTGATACATTTGACAGCGTCTGCTCCAAAATAGCGACCATTCCCAACGGCAGATGCTTACGATTTCAATTTAGTCAAGATCTCAGACCATTTTCACAAAACACTTGTTTTGGTAATAATTAGGTAATTATTAGCTCTTTTGAATTATTTTTTCAAATTATAAATCTAATAAAGCGACCGCTCACGCCCGGCAGACGGGCGGTTTTGAAATTACAATCTATCTTTTTTTGAGCCATGTGCCACACTCATATAAGTATATTTGAAATATAATAAATGAACAACTTACAACAAAATTAACCAAAATTTCGTTAGGAATTAGGAAACAGTCTAGGTAAATCAACAAAAATATAAACATTCTTGAAAAATCCTAATTATTATTCTAGTTATTATAGGTCAAATAACTTATAAAGCATTAGTCTTGATTAAATCTAAATAACAAAATTTCAACTATATCATAAAAAAGTCAAATTTTCTTTAATGTTGCTTTGAGGGCCAGTTTTTCAAGTTCCAGTTAACCTCCAGATTGATTAACTAATGGTTAGAATGTGATACTTCCATTCACCATCTAAATTATTATTTAGTTATCTGGAGTTTAACTCGAACATGAAAAACTGGTCCTGAGAACCTATCAATAATAGCATCGATATTTATTTCAATATCTCTATGTACATTTAATAGTCCATTCAATAAGTATTTTCTGATTCACGACTTCATTCTCTCAAGGACCAGTTTTTCAGGTTCCAGTTAAACTCCAGATTAATCAACTAAATGATTAGAATGTGATCCTCCCAACATCATTTAAAGAATGTCATTCACCATCTAAACTATAGTAAGTTATCTGGAACTACACTCGTTCATGAAAAACTGGCACTATGTGTACAATTTTTCTGCTTCCAGTACTTCTCCTGGGGGGGGGGGGGGATTACTCTCCCCCAGAACCCCCCCTTATCGACGCTGGTGCGTCTCAGAACCCTCGGCTCTCTAACTCTTAATAAGACACTCACACAATAAATAACTATTATGAGAAATACATTGTAACCTTCTCCAATATTGACGATACCTTACAATTTCGTTATCTAAGTCTAAACTTTGGAAAAACCACCAAGTATTTTGAACTTGACTCTAAGTATGTTGATTTATTTTGAAATTAATTACCGCGACAACACATTCACATTCATCCAAATAACACTCTGACTCAAGTTTACTTACGCAAAACATAACTAGAACATCCTCCAAAAATCCATAGATTTGGCAGAACGAACAAAACGTCTGAATCTGTGGGTGGAATAAACGATTTGAGAGAGTTACAGCTCAGCCTCTTTCAGCTTTTTGGGAGTGGGTGTTAAATTTATAATCACAATAAAACCTGCTGGCTTCGGTTTAAAATATGGGTATTGGTCGGGGGTTACGTAGTAGCTATAATGCCGGTATGAAATATTTTTTCTGGTTGTTCGGGTTGGCTGGGATTTTGTCTGGAAAAAACATATAGATCTGTCACGAGAGGAATTCGAATGAATTCAGTGAAATAACGTTCAAAACCGTCCGATAAATTGGGCCAGACGTTCATTACGCCCAAGATGAAAGATCCGAAAATTATAGAAGTCGTTTCTTTTGCTCGTCACAGTAGGCCAAGCTGTAGATAAAAATAAAAGACGCAAACGGCCTATGTTATAGTTTTTATTAGATTGTTCGTAAATGAAAAACCCCGGTTTTCGCCCTAGCGAAATCGCTTTGTGGAATTTTTTTAAACAAGAAAGAGTGAAACAAATTACAACTTTTTTTGCGAATATCTCAAAAAATATTGGAAGAAACGTTTTACAGTCAATAGAACTTTTGCAGATAATTATAAAACCTACAAAATGGTTTTTTATACAAGATATTTTTCATCGAGAAAATCAGTGAAAACCTTGAAATTCATAATTTTTATAAATCTGAAGCTGGACAAACAATACTGCAGAAACTGATAGATAATAACATGTGGTTCAGCTGTGCGCAAGATGGTTTCTGCCCGATGTGAAGTTTTTGTACAATCGCGTTATAAACAATTTAAGGCAAATCTTTCTAAATGCGCCGATTTAAGGGACATCATCTCATTCAAATTCTGTGAACGGTAATATCTACAATTTGTAAATTTTGGAGTTTCACCTGAGAGGTGGGAAATGTGTTGAAAATGTCACTGGAAGTTACTCTAAATGCTTCAAAGTGCACCCGAAGTCGCCCGAACTCAACTCAAGTTAACTTCAGTGCGACTTCGGGTGACTTCGGACGCACTTTGATCAACTTTCAGTGACATTTTCAACACATATCCTCTCAGGTGATAGTCCAAAATATACAGATTGTAAATATTGATCTCTACTTCCAGATGCAGTTTACAGAATTGTAATGCCATGATTTCCCTCAGATCGGCGCATCTTGCAAGATGTGCCCTTGAATTGGTTATAACCTCAGATCAATATGTTTACTTATTGATCTGAGGATCTGAGGTTATAACGCGATTGTTCAAAAACTACACATCGGACGGAAAACATCTTGCGCACAGTCCGTGCAAAGTCTGATAGATGGTACCACCGGCGCGTATCGAGGTCATGTTTGGTTAGTACCATCTCTTGAATGAACTGTTATAATCTCCCGGAAATGCTCCTGAAATTAAAATGAAATGCCAAATGAAATTTTGAAGTTGGAGTATATCCAAGAGCGGAGCTCCAATAGGCGACTTTGCTTCGGCATTGGCCGGAGTAAATGTGTAGCTTGGCTCTTTAAGAAGCCCGTTTTGGCCGAAATAGTAACAGAGACAGAGACAAATACAGATGTCCAGTAAACCAAGGAGACAACGACACCACTGAAGAAGTACGGCGGAGGCGAGACCTTCGGCGACGCCAACGTCTACTTCAACAGGCACCAAATCACGATTAATCATGCTTATATGTTTCAGATACCACGAAGAACCGACCAAGTAGTAATTTCAATTTCAGTTAACTCAGCACACAGCACTCGGCCCTCAGCCGAGAGTTTTTTCACCATGCACAGTAAAGTAAAGTCATTGTTTAAAAGTCAACTCATGTCAGATATAAGGGAGCTTCAAGCCGAGAATTGGCTGGGCACTCCATATCAAACGGTCAGATTTTATTATGAGGAACCGCTTTAACGAGCGGGGGTGGTGGATAGGGGGGGGGGTGAGCTTTCGAGTACGTACGAGTGCTGGGGAGTTCATCCTTCCGGGCCTCAACCTTAGGGGGTGCATGGGCGAAATAGTCAGTCGTTCGGTAGCACCGGCGAAAGTCAGTCGCTCGGGAGCACCGGGGAAGGGACATAGTTGTCCAATTTTAGAGCACAATCTTCCGAGTGGCTCTTGAACATACCTTACATGGCTTGTTTTGCCTTTAAATGGCTTTTAATACAGTTTGGGATTATAGATGGAAATAATGGAGCATTTCTTCGCCTGAGAAATCTACGGCCTACAGCTGATGGGAAATCGTTGGAAAACTTAACAAATTTCCAAAGAAAATTCGGAACGACGTTTATACCTGAGTCTTTTTCAAGACTCAAGGTGCATATTGAGAGTATTATCCTGTTAATTCTACATTTGGATGGAGATGGTATCCGGAGTTGCTGGACTTTTGCAACATTGCGCACTTGTGGTGATCAAGCTAGCCGGAAGAGGAGAAGAATTCCTACCTTCCAAACCAACCCAAGTCACGCTCTTGTTGACAGAACGCACCCCAAGTTTTAGCCATATTGGTCTATTTCTTTGTGCTTGGCATTCGTGTAAATCAAGGAAGTTAAGTGATTTTAAGAAATAGACGAAAAATAATTTCTTGAGGTAATTAAACATTACTTTATGAAAGGCAAAACGCCTCAGGAGACTAAAGAGGAGCTTGCGAAGAACATTATGGTGACTCTTTACCTTCGATTAGAACCGTTTATAAGTGGTTTCAAAACTTTCGGACTAGCCATATGGGCACAAGTGACGTGGAATGTTCTGGACGGTCTGTGGTGGTTATGACTCCAGGAATATTGATAAAGTCCATGATATGGTGATGGATAACAGAAGAGTTAAAGTGCGTGAGATTGCTAGTGCTGTGGGCATCTCGACTGAACGGGTACACAATATTTTGAAAGAACATTTGGACATGAGAAAGCTATCCGCAAGATGAGTGCCGCGATTGCTAACGCTTGACCAAAAACGTCATCGTGTGAAGTGTTGCCAGGATGGTTTGCAGCTGTTCCAGAAGAATCCGGGGGACTTTAAGCATAGTTTCGTCACTGTGGATGAAACATGGAAACATTATTATACTCCTGAGACCAAACAACAATTTAAACAATGGGTTACCAAGAGGGAATCTGCACCAAAACAGTTTGTTCGGCCGGAAAGGTTATGGCGACTGTCTTTTGGGATTCGCAAGGGATAATCGTCATCGACTATCTGGTAAATATTATTCATCGTTATTGGACCGTTTGAAAACCGAGCTGCAAGAAAAACGCCCGCGATTGGTCCACAAGTAAGTCGTTTTCCATCACGACAACGCACCAGCATACACCTCAGCAGTTGTGGTCGCAAAATTAATGGAAATAGGTTTCCAACTCCAACATCCCCCCTGTTTTCCAGACTTGGCTCCCTCGGACTACTATTTGTTCCCCAATTTGAAGAAATGGCTGGCGGGACAAAGATCTCATTCAAACGAGGAGGTGATGCAGACACTAATGGATACTTTGCAGACATGGACAAATCGTATTATTGGGAAGGGATAAACAAGCTGGAACATCTTTGGACGAAGTGTATAAACCTAAAAGGGGACTATGTTGGAAAATAAAAAAGATTTACCCCAAATACGTCAGTAGTTTTTATTTTTGCACGGACTTGTCAAACCACCCTCGTATTATTATCTATCAGTTTCCGCAATATTGTTTGTCCAGCTTCATATTTATAAAAATTATAAATTTTTGAAAAATTGCCATTTTTCGAGGTTTTTTCGGATTTCCTCAGTGGAAAATGCATCGATCCGGTCGTATGAAAATCCAGTTTGTACGTTTTATAAATCTCTACCAAAGTTCCATTAACTGTAAAATAATATTGGAGATCTCTCAAAAAACCCAAATAAGTTGTAACTTTCTCACTATTGCTAGTTTAAAAAAATCCACAAAGCAATTTTGATGATGTAACAATTGGGGTTTTATTTAACGATCTATCTTATAAAAAATTAGTATAAGCCATTTGCGTCTTTCATTCTGTAAGAGCCATAACCTCTATAGCTTGGTCTTCAGCAAAAGTAGAGTGATTTGTCGATTGAAATTATTTTTGCAACTTATACCGTGTGACACGACTCATTGTACACGCCCTTTTCTCCTTTCTTTCTGAAGATATATTTTTTAAATTTGGAACATTTAAGATGCTTACTATAAGGCATTTGTGAAAAAAATCCTTACACTTTTGTAATCTGCATAATTTTCTGAATCTATCGATACCTCATAGTAGATATTTCATCTGTCAGGACACCCATTTTATTTTTCGATCTAGAGAGCCATGAACCCCCTAAAATTATTCGAAATAATCAAAATAATGCTACACTATCGTAATTTAGATTTGACATTTCGATTTCACAGAGATCCAGTCAAGAGATACTGTTTTGTCGATTTCCACTCTCATGAGAACATTTACCTCCATGTCTTCACAATCAATAGTATGCTCAGTACCAACATCAGGCTCTCTTCTGAACTGCTCTTCAAGACGCTTGAAATAATTTTGAGCCGGACATTGTTGTTCGGGGTATCTTTCCGAGTACAGCTGTTGAGCAACAACTGGATATTGCCGACATTCCCCATACACTAATAGTATATCCACTTCTGTTATAAACTGGTGGCATTCTTAACTTATTTCTATTATTAATCCGATCAATTTAATAATGTATTCAGTGACTAACTGACAATTACAGATTATCGAAACTTCAAATTGTTATTTGTGTTCCATAGCCACCTTGATAAATTATTGTTATTGAACCGAGAAAGTAGTTAAACTTTTCTAAACTCCATTAATAGTGTCAAAAATATATGGAACATCCTGTACATTAAAATATTTCATTATCATTCAATTCGTGGGTAACCTTTTTACCTTCTATAATTCAGTACGTGAGCGAAGATATTTTATTTTGAGACACAACTTGTCCTCAACAGAAAATAAACAAGAGTTTTCAAAAAGGCCACTGATAGTTCGATCTGGTAGTCGAGTTTAGAGTTCTGCCGTACCCACAGCTAGTGAGGGCTATGGGGGGAGTTTGGAAGAATAAAGATTAGTTTCATGGAAAATGTTCCTAAAACTGTAAATGCCCATATGTATTGTAAGTACACATCTTTTTGAAAATAATTTATTTGATCAATAACTAGTCTAGGAGAGATTCTTCAATTCTTTAATTCATTAATTCTTTATTGATTATTTCCTTCATTAATTTCAATCGTCTAAATCGCATATTTGTACATAGTAAAATAAATGTTTTTATATTTTTCTAAAGTGTTTTAAATCTATGAATGATCAGTATCTACCTAGTTAGTCGTGAATCAACCCCAAGTCACGACAAGTGGTGGAGGCTGCCGTGGTTTAGTTTGTGGATTCATTCTTCATAATGAACCAATTTTTATTTTGTTATAAATTTGAATAGTGGTACAATCAACTCAATATAGTTGTTTAGCTTGAAGTTCATAGACTTTGAACTTGACCTAGATCCGGTACAACTAGGTAGAAATTGCTGATCCATATGTTTTGTTTCTGAATGAATCTCTCCAAGTATTGTGCAACAATAGCATTTCAGAATAAAAATAATATTTGACGAAAGTACGCCATTTCGTAGGCAATAAACTCCAGAGAATTTTATGACGATTAAATAAATGCTATTGCTGTAAGGTTATAACGATTTACTTTCAGGAAAATTAATTGTATTCTATTGATTTTTAAAAGAATAATTTTTGTAAAGTTGAGTATACAGTTTATGAGAGTAATTACGTGTAGTTACAAATTTAATACTACTTTACACTGAATCTTCAGCTTCCCCCTAGCCCCTAGCAGAGATCAGTATGATGGCAAATGCAAGAAAGAAAGGTACGGCCGCTGCTTTTCCAGAAGTCGTGGCACCATATGGATTTTTTTTTGAAGAATCACAGGAGATGAGCTTAGAGAATGCATGGAGATGCACTATTATTTTGGAGTTTACCTACCCAATAGGTGCAGTAGGTACACGAGTTGCCAGAATAATGAGAGAGGAATTTGTTTTCCTTTATATGGTATATACACGGTTTTGTCAGAGAATTTGACGATTAAGTCGCTATTATTGGAAGTCGTATTGAGTAAGCTCATGAAAAAGGAGTTCGTTGAATCATTGTTGTATTGTAAATACACAGTTTTGTCAGATAATTTGACAATGAACTCACGATTGAAACTCGTATTGATTCTATGATGATTTATTTTATGTTGTAGGAATACATATGATGAGAGAAGTTGAATCCAGTTACTTTCAGAGTGAAACTAGGATCTACAAAAAATGCGAAAATGGATGTGATTCATGTAGATTGTATGCTATGTGTACACACAATAGTTCTTCAGAGTGATTAAGAACTAGAAGAAAAAGAAGAGTTCGTAGGAGAACGACATAAGGGTGTAGGCGATGGCCGATGTGTTGATATAAATTAAAGGGTGAAGTATGAAACTGCCTAATGATAAAATTGTGCACAGTGTTTTAGTGAGTAAGAAGTAACGAATGGGGTCGAAAAGAATTTAATGGAAATTGTTGAACGTGTGTGGAAAGCGTGTGTGAAATTGTTTTGTGATATTCTGTATCTAATCCTAGGCAAAGAATTTCAGGGTATCGCATCACAAAATTAGCCTCGTATTGTGAGAAATGGTGGTATTTTTAATTGTTGTGAAAGAGAAAGAGAATGGCAAGGATAAATTGAGAATGTGACAATTGGTATTCTTCGAAAACGAAAGAATGGTTATATTATAATTAATATATATATATTAATGTCGGAAAATTTGAAATATATTTTGAAACTGTATTGTTGGCATGTACTTGTATAATGATTTTATAATGAGAATAAGGTTGATTGGTTTTTAATATATTTTGGGGCACGGTATTTGTTGTAAAATTAGATGATAGCAGTATATTTACCTAAACTTTTATTTTTGTATTATAGGAACTGTACCTCCTGTAAGGAACGCGGAAAAGTCTTCAGCCTTGTACCACTCCAAGAGAATCCCCAGGTGAATCGTGATGAAGCCACAGTTTCCACAGCCATGTCGAGTTGAGCCTTCTCACATTCAATGAGATAGAGCAGAGCCAAGTTCTACCATGTCAAGCTCCATGTTGTCTAGTAAAGCTGAGCCAAAATAGGGTATCCAACCGGACCAAGCAGTGCCAATGTCCAGTAAAGCCATGCCAAGTCCCGGCAGGCAGATACATGTCAAATACAGGGAAGCAGAGCTAAAATGGAGTTCAACCGGACCAAGCCATGCCAAGTCCCAGCAGGCCGATACATGCCAAATACAGGGAAGCAGAGCCAAAATGGAGTCCAACAGGACCAAGCCATACCAAGTCCCGGCAGGCAAATTCATGTCAAGTCCACTGAAGCCATGTCAAGTCCCGGCAGGCAGATTGATGTCTAATACAGTTTGTGCAGTATGTTTGGGTCATACCATACCTGTTCCAGCCAAGCCAATCCAAGCCTGACTAAATTGATGACCAATTATTGTACCCAGGCAACGATGAACCATGGTACAATGGAATGGAACCGAAATGAACCAGTAGTCAAAGATGGAAAAGGCAGCAAGGAGGAGAAGAATTCAAATGGAGATGGTGCAAGCAGACTTTTCCTGCGCATATTTATTTGTATATTTATATTTACATGGTATTAATTTCATAGTTTTTGTAAACCTGTATCGAATTGTCAGTTGGTTTTAATATAATCGCTCGAGGCGCGCGATTTTGAACGGGGGGTATTGTCAAAAATATATGGAACATCCTGTACATTAAAATATTTCATTATCATTCAATTCGTGGGTAACCTTTTTACCTTCTATAATTCAGTACGTGAGCGAAGATATTTTATTTTGAGACACAACTTGTCCTCAACAGAAAATAAACAAGAGTTTTCAAAAAGGCCACTGATAGTTCGATCTGGTAGTCGAGTTTAGAGTTCTGCCGTACCCACAGCTAGTGAGGGCTATGGGGGGAGTTTGGAAGAATAAAGATTAGTTTCATGGAAAATGTTCCTAAAACTGTAAATGCCCATATGTATTGTAAGTACACATCTTTTTGAAAATAATTTATTTGATCAATAACTAGTCTAGGAGAGATTCTTCAATTCTTTAATTCATTAATTCTTTATTGATTATTTCCTTCATTAATTTCAATCGTCTAAATCGCATATTTGTACATAGTAAAATAAATGTTTTTATATTTTTCTAAAGTGTTTTAAATCTATGAATGATCAGTATCTACCTAGTTAGTCGTGAATCAACCCCAAGTCACGACAATAGTGTTCGTATTGGTTATTCAGAAAAAATGGATACCCCATCGTTGGTACTTTCGAATGACGTCAGAGTACCATTATGGTACCATTTGAAAAAACGGAGTTTCGAGTAAAAAAGGGCCTGGTTTACTTTTTTGGCACTTATTTCGATCCACGATACTTTTTAAATCGAAATTACGATAGTGTAGCATTATTTTGATTATTTGGAATAATTGGATTATTTGGAATAATGGCTCTCTAGATCGAAAAATAAAATGGGTGTTCTGACGAATGAAATATCAACTATGAGGTATCATTGGATTCAGAAAATTATGCAGATTACAAAAGTGTAATAATATACAGGGTGTCCCATTTGAAAATCGAAAGTTGATGTCGTTTCCGGAAAAATCAGAAGTTGGATTTTTTTTCCAAATATGTCAAAAACTGTCCTATAGTGAGTATATTCAATGTTCCAAATTTCCGAAATATAGCTACAGAAACAAAGGAAAAAAGGGCGTGTACCATGAGTCTGTGTCATACGGTATACCTAGAATTCCGACCAAGATCTCGGAATTTCGAATTAGATTTCGCAATTGCGACGTATATGTCAGAACTCCGATTTGGATCTCGGAGTTCCGACTTAGGTCTCATTTTCGCATCTTTATTGACAAGTCCTAGATAGTCAGAATTCCGAAATCTAAGTCGGAATTTTGAGAGTTACCATCCTTTTCGACTTTCTCCGTTACTGCAACGTGCAGTTCATAACTAGAAATTAATTCGTTTTCTCACATTGATTTACTGTTTCATTATGATTTCAATTGGTTTCCTTCCAACCTACTGTTCTCTTTAATTATTTATCCATTCAAAATCTACCATCTAGTAAAAATTCAAGAAATAATCGTAATTCTTGTTGATTTAGGTCCGTATAATCTTCGAGTAGTGATTATAGCAAAGGCCTCCTATCGCCAAAAGACACCACATGTCTGATAAATTTCAAAGTATGTGTCTGTTTCCGGTATAGATACCACACATGGATATTTCCTGAGATTAACAATCGAGGAACTACGAGAACATTTTTTAATGGTCGAGAATAATTTGAATGAGATTATTCACTATGTCTGAAATACATATGTTGAAACCTCCTTACATCGTTTTGAAATTGCGGATGATTTCCGCTCATGTCGGGATTGACTTAATTTTTAGTAGAATTTGGTATATTTCAAGGAGTAATATTATCACGGAATGCATTAATACTTTGTGTGGGTTATAATGGAATAGTTATTTATGTAATAGCTAGGGATGATAATCTTTGTTTTTGATGCGATTTACATACATCTGCTGTCATCAAAAAATATTTTATCTTGGATTCATACATTAATATTGACAAAAATTTCATAACCTTCGACCCTGAAAACCCCCACATACCAATTTTGAGTAGAATCAGACCGTAATCACACAACTCGTTGGCCATTTTGGAACCGCACTGTGTAATTTATAAATTTTCACAAACAATTCATAATTTCCGTCACCGAAAACCACCACATACAAATTTTGGATAGAATAGAAATAAACCTGATCACAAAACTCGTCCGACATCTTGCAGCCGTCGTCTTGAAATCGAGACAAGAACTTCCTAATATCCGACCATAAAAACGAATAGAAACGGCCCATAATCATAAAACTCGTCCGCCATATTGGTTGCGTCATCTTGAATCCATGAATATTGACAAAAACTTCCAGCTAATTTAATTATAAACGCCCGAGAAACCAGTCATGTAATAATTAAATTTTATATTCCTTCCAAGGCAACAAATAACACCACAACATTCAAAGGTTATTCTTCTTCTTCTTCGTTTAATATCTGAAAATCACAGCCCTCTTGTCTGACGTTCTTCTGACAGTTGATGTTACCATTGTTACCAATCTTGAAAAAATTTAAAATGCGTATCGAAATAGAAGCCATTTCGATACGCATTTGGGTTCCAAATAGAAAAATTAATTAATTTCTCTTAGATAAATATAGCAAATATGGTAATAGAAAATAAAACGTTTCAATTTGTTGCTATGTACAACTGACATATTTGACTTCACGAACTAGAGAAAAAAAGTAAAACTGTGCACACTCCGTAAATAATAAATAACACTTTCAAAATAATAGATTTGTTGCAACCCCATTATCCGTCGCGTGTGCTGTAAGGCTCAATGTAACAACTTCCGTAGAATGAATAACATGATGGAACTGACTTATTGAACTTTATTAAAAATCTCTGTGTCTAAATGTCATACAACAGAACAAAATTACAAACAAACACTAATGATGAAACATCACAAACATTATGATTTTCTACTAATATTCTAAAATTCTTATTATAGGTATCCGCGTCTTCTTATTGACTGACATTATTCAATTATGCTTCCCATAAGATCATCAACATTATCATATTCTTATTGGCCATGAACACGATTTTTAAAATGCCCCACAAAAAAGTACCAGTGTAAGGTCAGGCGACCTTGCTGGCCAATTAACTGGACCATTATTTCCAATCCACCAGACTGTGAATATTCCATGTAGGTGTTCACAAAGTCCTCTTGTATTGTGTAAAGGAGCACATTGAAACCAGTTTGCATTATAATTTACAAGAGGCAAATTGTTAAGATAATCCGACAAAGCTTCTCGGAAAAGCGTCAGATAAGTTTCTTCATAGGACACGCCTACAGGGGATAGAGCGCACTTGCTCTAAACTTTCTCTGCGATTGTTCAGACTCTAGATATGCTCATTATTGAACTCCACAATTAGTGAAAGTGCTCTCATATCCGTCTAAATCACATTCGAAACAAAGTCACCAGAATATAATGTTTTGCAAAGTTTGAGAGAACGCGTTTTACGTGTATCATCACTTTGAATTCTCGACAGCAGGTGTGACTGACTGATAGTGGCATAACAACGAATCGTTTTGTCAGACAAATTTTATTTGACGGGGTCAGGACCAACTTGAAAATTTAGGTTTTTGTAAACATCGTTGAAATCACAATGAAAAACTTTTGTGACAAGCCGATATTGTGCTTGTGAAAACATATAATATTATAAAAATGATACTCTCTAATAAATATTAGTAGAGTTTACTCAGAGGCAAAGCCTGTGCGGGTAAAGGAAGGCTATTATTATTATTTGCCGTGGCGCTCCGGGGCGACTTACTGATTTTTTTTTGTGGAGTATTCACTTTTTAGCCGTAGAAAAACCGTAGAAATATATATTATATACTTACTCTAGAATGCTAAAATCACCAATTTTCACGGCGAAAAGCATGCCGCGTATGCGACCCGTTTACGATGTGCGCATGCTCGTCATCAGTGTAGTTTGGATAGATCGTTGCCAATTTTGAAAATAATTTGGTGTTCCAATTCAGAGTTTTTTGTTATGAGGCAATAAAACACATGTCATTTGAAAGAGAGAAATTTGACAGCGCATTTAGGACTTTTTAAAACCGAAAAGAACCTTTTAGAGATAGATTACTCCAAATTGTAGGAGCGAAAGAAACTTATTTAAAACAATAATGTACCCTATGCTACTGTAATTATATTGACCGTGCAACAGTACTTTTTCATCAACAGGAAGACTTGTCAATAAGATCTGTCACTCTTGTCAAAGAACAGAGACGGTTTTTAGAATTTTTTCTCTTGTCGTTTTGTGTGGTGTTTGTTGTCGTTGGTTATTCTTTCAACATTCGTGAATTTGCATTAATATTGTTCCTTTAAAGACAATTTCTAATAAAGCCGTTTCTTCCTACGAATAAACAATGAACTGCTTTGCTCAAAATAGCTTAAATATTATTTCATCTTGACAAAACAGGCATGATTTTTGTTTACTGTTTTTAAGAAGAGACCCCAGCAGAACATTTGAGTGAGAAAATTGTAATTTGTGGCACACATTTTCCTCATGAAGATTCATGTGAAAACGACAATAGAATAATTTGAAACTTAGTGCAGTACCAATACTGTGTCTGCGTAAGCATGCATGGCGAGTGATAGAACTTTCTGCCACACAGCTTATATTATGAGTTCTAGATTCCTACAAAAAGTACACAGAATCGCCTCAGAAAATTAATGTCAATATGGAAGTGCTTTTCTTTGATGGTAAGGAAAATGCTTCTGGCCTCACTGTTTCATGCACCCCCATTGTGGAAATTGCACTAAGGTAGTACAACCAGAAATACTCGTAGAAATAGCATGTTGATCTCTTCAAATGATTTAAATTAACTGCAGTTGCATAATTTGACATGAATCGTTCTAGAAAGAAACCTCGAGCTTCCAAGCATGCAATTTTGTAAATCCAATTTGAGTTGAAATTATTCATGATATTAGCTGAAATAAATTTTCATAGTTTTTTGTACTTTCATTTTATTTTCCAATCCAGTGCTTCCTTGAAATTCGCATCGACGATTTGGGTTGGTTCCGTTGGTTTTTGTTGGTTAACTACAGCTGAAAAGTGAATGTGATACCAAAAATCAGTCGCTTCAAAGCGGTAAATAATAAAAATAACAGTACTCTAGTTTCTGATGGCCTTTGCTGAATATTTGGGATCATAAATATGTGAAAATATGTATTCAAATCGGCTAAATACAAATAACATGTATAAGTACAATGAGGTTTCCAACCTGATTCTCCGATATTCAGAATTAACGTTTGTTAATCTTCACAAGTACCATAATATTTTACTAAAACCGGGCCTGTTACAAAAATCACTAATGACGCGCATGCGCATTGCGGACTAGCCTGAACTTTTTACAATACTTTTGACATGGGGATTAGCATTCTAGAGTAAGTATATAATATATATTTCTATGAGAAAACCCCGGAAAACCGGCACCACCCTGGGTGTTCGGTGCGCACTCCAAGCAAGCACCAGACGTGAAGTTGATGATGGTGGTCAAGGACAAAAAAGCATTGAATGATACTAAAATATATAGCGGACAAAAAATGATAGTGTAAATGTGTAGTTTCTTTAGAGGTTAGTGTTGATAGCCCTTATCAAATGATGCCAGGAAACTGTTGAAATGATTTAAAAAATGTGTACACTCTTCTCATTAAATAATTGGAACCTAATGATATTTGTCATAAGAATTATTATTGCCTCAACCACGAAAAGCACCGTTGAAGTATTCATTTGATTGTATGTTAGCGACTATACCATTACTATAAATATGTGAATGAATTAATGCATATATTATGTTTCGATATACACCTCCTATTCGGTTACAAAAGTTACTGATGATAAGTATTCCTGATTGTGCGTTATCTGTGTTGGATTTATGGAATATGAATGATATGATATCTGAAATTAGGCACTATTTCGAGTTTTATAGTGTTCGAAATTAATACCAATGCCATAAAACTATCATTTGAAATAAATA
Organism: Chrysolina oricalcia; assembly: GCA_944452925.2. Lineage (NCBI taxonomy): Eukaryota > Metazoa > Arthropoda > Insecta > Coleoptera > Chrysomelidae > Chrysolina > Chrysolina oricalcia. The sequence continues at coordinate 24,450,711 of OX101808.2, forward strand.
TTATCATATTGATGCTGGTTGAAAAAAGAAACGAAGGGTGAGCTTATTCTTAGAAGTAAAATGCGCAAGCTAAAGGACCCCGCACGGTTCTTATGGAAAATGGGTCCTTGTCGAATTGGCCGAAAATTTAGTATAATGTAGTTTATGATGTCCTGATCAAATGTCTCCATGGGCACAACGAGATCTAATGGACAGTTTTTGAGATACAGGGTGTGAAACATGCAGAGGCAGGTTGTTACTTACAATTAGAAAATAAATAATGTGGCGATTATTTTGTTACAAAAAGTTAAGGGTAATAATTGCAAAATTGTACACACGAGTTGTAATGAAAAGTTCTAAGACTCTTTATACAGGGTTATTAATAATAACATAATCTTTATGTAATTCTTTGAACCAAATCAGTCAAACGTAAAAGGTCGTAGACTTGAAGAATAAGTAAATATAATTTGATTTTGATATCGGGTGATCTGAGGTAAATATCGTACAGGGTTACTCAAAATTTTCTTTTTAGTTGTACACTGATCAAAATACCCGATTAGAGACAAGAGAATCATACTTTTGGATTATTTTCTCTTCTAACAAAGAAATTGTCTTCGTCCCAAATATTTTGCTCTTGAATGAAAGACATTGTTGCTTTTGTAATAAATTTTCTATTCTTTTGGTTTCAAATGCTTTTGAGAGAACATTATTAACTTTGTCTCCACTCCTGCTTGGTTAACTCTTGTCTCAAAACCATAACCACTTGATACAAGGTCCAAATGTGTTTGGTTGAGATAATCTACCTCAGCTATCTTCGCCATGCATGAGCTCGGGTCTACCGGTCTACCCGAGTTTGCCGATACCCAGGGTGCAGGTGTCAGCGTATCAGTTCACTGGTCACTAGTTAGCGCCAATCTGCCATTGTATTTTCTTATGTCGAATGTCGATGAGTTGATGTTGATAAATGGTGTTTGCCGGCAAGATTTGTGTTGTGAATAGGTGTGATGAGTGAAACCGGTTAAAAAAAAAAGTGGTATCGGTGATACTATTCAAAACTGTTTTCGTCCCATGTGTGTACGTCGGACTGTTCAAAAGTTAACAGGGGGGGACTAGTTACGTCCACACTGAATAATATTACAATGTTAAGCTATAATATGAAAATTCGTCAATGTAGGTAGAAATTTATTTGTTTTACTTCCTTTACGAGTTTTATGATTTGGTTGGTACCACCTAGAGTTAGTTTTGTTTCGTACCTTATTCACCAGCAATACCAATTTTTCCCTGATTTGTGTTCAGTAACCAAAGTAACGTGTTATGTGTTATTATTTAAATAAATACGTTTTTATTAATATTTGTTTTTCTTAATATCCCTATAAGTTTTTATGGATATTTAAATTTCAATTTTGAATTTGATTTTAACCAATGCAAGTTTGTTGCTTTAAAAGTTTCGATATTTTCACATGAACTATTATTATCTTTCAAAAAGATCCTCAGGAAATTTGGCCTAGACCATACACATTTTGTCACAAGACCGTTTTGGATCTTTTTAAAAGAGAGTAAATTTTTCACTTGAGGACGCAAGGTTTCAAAACAAGAATTCAGCATAAACCTAGGATTTTAAATGAAGCATTTGTTGGTTTTATATCAAAAGCCTTTTATTTCAAGACAATGACATTATGTCTATTATTTTAAAGCACGTAATTTTCAAACAATCTCCTAATGAATTTGATCAAAAACTTAGGCTCTTTTGCTTTAAGTTCATGACTTTGAGCTAGAAAAAAGATGGCATTTCCCTGAAAGCTTTTCACAATTTGGAAAAATTATGACAAAACCAAGGTTTCTTGCCTGACATTTATATAACTTTGTGCTAAAGAAAATGATGCGTTTGCCCCAAAGAAATTCAAATTTTGGTTCAAAATATCCATGCATTTCGCCCATATCAAATGCTGGGCGCCATTGAGGCAAGTTCAAATTCTTTCTAATCAAGGAATCCTTTTTATCTGTGTATTTATACAAACATGTATTCAAACTAATTACATTATGGTCAATATTTGGTGGCTCTTGCCTATTTGTGGCATCTTGTACGGATCCTATAATTTGGTTACCAGTATTTACATCAAAAGGAGGTCTAAAACATTATTGTTTTTTTTGGAAAGCTATTTCTCATTTTGAAGCATTCTCATCCCCTTTTATTCTAGTCATCAAACGTGGGTGAAATCGTCCATAACAAACAAAACAAGTTAGGTAGGTGATTTCTATTTGTTAGGACCATTTTATTATACTTATATTAAAGTAGGTAGTCCTTTTTTATAAGTCTGCTGTAATTATTAGATACTAAATGAGAGTGTCAGAATCAACTTTAATTGTCAAAAAAATTATTTCCAAGGGTATCTTTGATTTAATCGTATATAGTAACACCGTAGTACACTGCATATTTTAATTTTTTGTACATTGTATTGGATTAAGGCTGGACACCGGCGATACATTCATCCGTTATAATATACAGGGTGATTCATTAAATTCACTGACCGGCTTCATTATCAGCTATATTAAACGTTATCAAAAAAGAGTTAAATCAAATAATTATAACATATTCGCCTTCAAACTTATATTAAATTAAAATTACTTCATTTAAATATTCAAATTGAATAAGTATACAGTTTACACACATAGGGGGATTCACAATTACAAGACAAATATATTTTTTGTATTACACTACAACACCCTGTACACTTATGCTGATTTGGAATTTTGACAATTATCTAAATCTCTTGAAGTTTGGAATCAGAATTAATTACAGTAGATGCTATAGGATTGAAGCTGTTGAATCAGCTGAAAGTTTCCAGATAACAGAATTGTGACAAGTATTGGTACAAGTTAAAATGCTGCACAAAATGGTGCAAATGCCCAAAATGCCTAATAATTTTGCAATTATTATCCTTAACTTTTTGTAACAAAATAATCACCACATTATTGATTTTCTAAACGAAAGTAACAACCTGCCTCTGCATTTGTAAAGAGAAACATTCTCAATTGAAAATTGAACCAATTGAGAATATTTCTCTTTACAACATGAATCCCTTCCAAGACAGGTTATCTTGGACGATGGAAAATATCGACTAAATTCCAACTTTCAGTCGCAGATGATTCCACAACTGACTTTATGAACATCCTGTTCATATTCTCAATAAAATCAACTGCCTCTGCATGTTTGACACCCTGTATCTCAAAAATTGTTCATTAGATCTCGTTGTGCCCATGGAGACATTTGATCAGGACATCATAAACTACATTATACTAAATTTTCAGCCTATTCGACTGGGACCCATTTTCCATAAGAACCGTGCGGGGTCCTTTGAGTTTTCGCTTATAAATAGGACTAGATTCTTTTGAACAATATTAGAACTGCTGTATATTCATTTTTGTATTGGGTTCAGGCGCATCACATAAATAATGTTCATGTACTGTTAACTCGATCTGTTAATGAAATGTGGTCTAAATTTAGAGGTGGCTTTCATTTGTAATTTATATCTGCCGGACTGGACCGAACATTAATAAAGATGAAGGCTCACTGAATCATCAAGGAGTACCAGTATTAATAAATTCTGTTGCAGTTTTGCATTTCAAGTTCTATCTCCATGTTTGGTCGTTTCCCGTTAGGGTTTCCTCACATTTGACGATTCGAAGGACTGCTCCACCTACCGTTTACTGGCTAGTCGGTCGCACTCGTACAGTGGCGTACATGGGGGTAATCATGAGATTATGTTTCGTTTTTCAGCAAATAACTTTTTGAGACTCTTCCTGAATTTTTCATGGTCAGTCCTTTCCTTGAAATAAGTGGGTAGGTGATTATACATCTTTAATCCATTATATATAACCGAGTCTTTGATTAAGGTAGTTGATGGTAAATGATTTTGTTGCCGAGTTATACACTGCGCTGCAAAATCAACGCATAATCCTTAAAATCGAAAAAATTAAGTTATACATTTTTTCAAGCCTCACGTCAATGGCTTAAAATTATTATTTGGAATATCTTGAATATGTTGTTACAAATTATGAGATTCAGAAAGCACAAGAAATAAAAATACGGCAAATACAAAAAAAAACCCAAAATTTTATTATTTTAATGGAAATTTAACAAAAAATTACAACACCTAATAACGTGTATTGCCTCCCCTTGCCCTGATTACTGCTGCACATCTTCTAGGTATGCTTGGATGACGATAGAACTTTTAGAAATTATTAACGCCCGCGATAAAATGCATAAAAATTTCCTTAATGATTCCCAGAATGATAACTTGAAAAGGGACTATAAATACATGCGAAACAGAGTAATGAAGATTCTGAAGTCAATAAAACTCAATTACTACAAAAGAAAAATATCAGAGAGCCCGAATAAATCTAAACACCTGTGGGATATAATAAACAAAATTTCTTCTCCTTGTAAAAAATCTAAATCTAAAATCTAAATCACCTATAAAAATAACGAATACATACATTGAAGATACATAAGCGATAGCCAATGCAATGAATAAACACTATACTAACATTGGCAAAGAAATGACCGAAAAAGTCCCTGCACCTCTCAATCCAGAAATTTTTACCTCACAAAGAATCCTGAACTCCATGTTTCTGGAAGATACAGATCATAAAGAAGTGGAAAATATCATGTCTCTGAAAAATAAATCAACTGCATTACATAACAACCAAGACGATAAAAGAGATATGCAGTCTGATTTGTGAACCACTAGACGACTTATTCAATAAAGCATGCACCAAGGTCATTTTCCAATAGTATTAAAAAAATCTATAATATTTCCCATTCATAAAAACGGTGACAATCAACACATTGTCAACTATCGACAAATTTCAATCATCACAAACTTTTCGAAAACATTTGAAAAACTCCTCAAAGCAAGACTTACTAATTATCTTGATAAATATAAATTAATTTCAAAAAATCAACACGGCTTTCAGAAAGGCATCTCTACACAAGATGCAATAATCAAACTCACTGCCGAAATGTATTCATCTTTAGACAATAATAAACCGTCTCTCATTGTGTTCATAGACTTGTCGAAAGCTTTCGATACGGTTAGCCATGGACTGATACTAGAAACATTAGAAACCATAGGAATTAGAGGAACTGCCTTAGACTTATTCACAAGCTATCTCTCAAATAGAACCCAGTCTGTTAAAATTGGAAATTCGATCAGTGAAGATCAAACTATAGATACGGTGTACCTCAGGGAAAGGTATTAGGCCCTGTTCTTATTAATATTTATGTTAATGGACTTTTTTCAATACGGAGTTGTGGTAAAATAAGATGACACAGCAATTTTCTACACGAGCAATGTAATAAATATGGTGATTGACACACATGATTTGCGTATCAAGTCGCATAATTTTTCAATACCTCAGCGTGTTCGATATCCAGCTTAGTATCAGTTGGCACAATGTATTCGGTAACCACAGGAAAATCATCAATGGCTAATTGGCTCCAAATATTAGCAAGCACAATGCCTGCACTCTCAAAGTTTTATTGTCTCCAAGTCAGTAGTTCGATTACTGGAATTGAGATGTGAACGGAAATTGTCATGTTTTAAAACAACACCAGTAAGTTCGCGACTAAGAGGCGCCATTCTGTTGAAAGCACTTCTTCCTGGAGCATTTGTGGCAATGTAAATCGCATCCATATACATAGAGTTGGAAGTTTTTTTAAGCTTTTCGTTAATAGTTCAAATTTCGTGTTTTGTTACTTAGATATTAGATGTTGAAATGTGACGTTACAAAATTTATGACGCCTCCCTTTCCTTGTCACACAATGTCACACTTCTTCGACACCCTCTCACCTTCTTAACGTGTGACATAATTTATGGGTGGCCTCTAGTCTACCGTGAAAAGGTGATTGATGAAACTTTTTGACCTGAGAAGTATTATATGACACTAAGGTAAACACGATTAAATTTCCACAGATTTATTGTCTACGCGACATATTTCGATACACAGTATCTTTCTCAAGTGAATGTAATACATTAAATAATTCTACGTTGAACATTACCTAAATACGCTTCTTATAAATTGAGGTAATTAGGATCTACCTATAATAAAAATAGATATCGACAATACAATGTAGGTACCTATAAATCTCAAAAAATCGCTACTACTCAATTAATTGAAAAAGTTTAACAAATGGGAACTATTAAGGTCCAATTTATCATTTAGTAAACAATTCGAATTTTTCAATTTATTAAATTCCAATTCTAAATAATTAAGTCTAATACCCTTATTTTCAACATGAAGGATTTCAAAGTTTTCATCGAAGTCATGGTATTCTTCCAAAATATGATTGGCATATGTTGAATGTGTTTTATTCTTTACATAATTCATACGGTGTTCACGTACGCGGCTTTTGAATGGTCTACCAGTCTGACATATACTTTGGAACAATATTCACAATTCAATTTATAAACTCCTGATTTTTCAGATTTTTGTGTTTAATCTTTATTATTTTTGATAAACCTTCCCACCGTGACGCTATTTTTTCTGAAACGGGCCCTGAATAAGTTCTGTAATTATAGAATAATCAGAAAAATTTATAAATTGAATTGTGGATCTTGCTCCAAAGTATATGTAGGCCAGACTGGTAGACAATTCAAAAGTCGCGTAAGTGAACACCGTATGAATTATGTAAAGAATAAAACACATTCAACATATGCCTATAATATTTTGGAAGAAGACCATCACTTCGATGAAAACTTTGAAATCCTTCATGTTGAAAATAAGGGAATTAGGCTAAATTATTTAGAATTCTTGGAAATTAATAAATTGGAAAATTTTAATTGTTTACTAAATGATCGATTGTACCTCAATAGTTCCCCTTTGTTAAACCTTTTCAATTAATTAAGTAGTAGCTATGTTTTGAGATTTACAGGTACCTACATAGTATTGTCAATTTTTATTTTTATTTAAGGTAGGTCCTAATTATCTCAATTGATTAGAAGGGTATTTAAGTACTGTTCAACGTAGAATAAATTAATGTATTACATTCGCTTGAAAAAGATACTGTGTATCGAAACATGTCGCGTAGACAATAAATCTGTGGAAATTCAATCGTGTTTACCTTATACTATGAATTTCATCAAGTAACGGCCACGTCAATCCAAAATATGAGAAATATTAATTGGAAAAAAAATCAATTTTCTAAAATATACAGAGGTCCGAATGTGGGGCTTAGCATATTGCAACACACTTTATACAGGCGTTTGTAATAACTTTAATCATAAAGTTAATCGTAGGCAGAAGTGAAAAAATGTATAAATCAAGCTCTAAAGATACTTTACTCAGTCTCTAAACGTTTACAATCGTTTTCTGTACATGTATCGTAAAGCTCATCGCGCCGCACCCTGTATTGGTAACACAAATAAACAGGTGGTACCAATGGACTAATACTCCAATAATTACGAACTGGACGCCCATGTGAACGACTTAACAGTCGCATTATTCGGTCTGTGACTCGTAAGTTGGACCCACTCCCTCGAATAACTCGGCCTCAGACTTCGCCATATCACTACATAAATTCTTAACCTATCTGTTGCAAATTGATTGTAAATGGCAGAGGATCGGATTTTCCTTTTAAAGTACTCTCTGGTCACAGCTTAGTGCTCTGGTCATGTGCCGAACGAACTGCACTTCTAATCGCCATTGACCGATTCACATTTGTTACGCGAAGGAGGCAGATAATATGCATTATTCACGTGAAAAATATGTATTATTATCCTTACCACATTTCATTTCTCTCCTTTTTTGGCTTTTTTGTGACGAATTTGATACGTTCCAAGAAATATTGCAAAACAAATGGATCTGTCAGTCGTTTTAAGTGTGTTCATCTCGAAATGAATGTTTGTCACTCTCCTTTTAGGCAAGGCGCGCACTGAAGTGGTTACCAAGTGGAGTGGCGGTGGCGTGGTGATGAAGTGGCAAAAGGTGGAATCGCTACTGAAGTGGTTACCAAGTGGAGTGGCGGTGGCGTGGTGATGTAGTGGCAAAAGGTGGAATCGCTGAAGCCTATATAACCAAAGGTAGCACGCGTTATAAAGCGAAGTAGCGGTAACGTATTTATTTGCAACTGTCCTGTTTGATATTAGTGGCAACCGTCTGACATCGCCAGTTGCAAATAAACACGATACCGCAACTTCGCTTTGAAACGCGCGCTACCTTTGGTTACATAGGCTTCAGCGATTCCACCTTTTGCCACTTCGTCACCACGCCACGCCACTTGGTAACCACTTCAGTGCGCTGTCATATCCTCTCTGAACTGCTCCTGAAGTAAGAATGAAGAAGTGTAAACATTTCGGAGTTAAGTATATCCCGATGTGGAATCTCAATAGGCTCCGCCCACTAGCGAATTTCGCTGCAGCGCCCTTCCATTGGTCAGATGCTTTCTTATAAATATGATACAAGTCGACTGCATTGCCACAGAGACAGAGACAAATACAGACGACCAGTGAACCAGGGAGACAACGACACTCCTGAAGAAGTAAGACGGAAGCGAAACTTTCGGCGACGCAACGTCTACTTCGTGACATAGATTCAAAGAACTCTAATGGAAATTGAAATAATCGAGACATGAGTTTAAAACGGAACATAGATCTGAAAAGGATCAGTCTAATGGGAACCTTTCGTTTTTCAGAAGTATGCTACCAGAGAAAACTCCATCAAGTATTTCTGTGTGTTCTCTACTTTTTGAGTAACCAGAATTGAGCTCAAGGTCATGGGAGAAGTCTGATGAGAACTTTCTCAGTCACAGAAGCGACAATTCGGGTAAATCAAAGAAAGAGCACCTGGTGGAAAAGAATAAATTATCAAAATTGGAAATCAATGAAAAAAGGAAGAAGGGTTCTCTATGGCTCTGTCCAACATCAACCATGGAATGCTAAAAAACCGAGAAGAAGTCTACTTCACTAAATATACCTGCAATACAGAGTTGGGGGAGGGCACACTGAACCTCAGAGGTGGCCCAGTGATATGGTCATTGAGTAACAATTAGTGAATGAATGAAAATTATTTGAACTGAAAAGAATTGATTCGAAAAAGTTATTAAGACAGTATTATTATTATTTCAAACGCCTATGAAGAGGTACATAAAATCTGTTTGAATTGACTTGAGTGTTTAGACAAAGGTCAATGTTGAGTATTTCTTTACTTATATGTAAATCTTTAATGAAATCTAATCTGTAAAATTTGAGAGTTTCTGTTTGGGTCAAAATTATGGTTGTTTAATCTTAAATGTTCATCAAAAGCAGATACTTTGTTTGGGTTTTGGTGCTTTTTTATACGAACTTTCAAAGGTCTACATGTTCTGCCAATGTGAGCTGCACCACAATCTTAACAATTTAGTTTATAAATACCACTTCTCGAAAGTTTATCAATTTTGTATCAAACGGATTTTCTTGATCTTCACTACCAATTTCGGAATAAAATCGTCGATAAAAATGATAGATGAGTGCATAACTGCTCATGTTTGCACAATGTTACAAACCACCAACCAATTTCTTTTCCAAAATATGTGAAAGGGATATGTTCTGTCGTACCGTACCATAATTTGGTTTAATATTGTTATATCATCATTGGTATTATTATAATAATGACGCCTTTTCCTTGTTTGCTATGAACTCCATGCATATTAACAAGTTGTACAGAATTCCTGATGTTCAATACTGTTTTTATTGATCTTGACTCCACACTCCGAAAAAACTGACCAAAATACCTTTTCCAAAAAATGTGAAAACAGTCTGTCTACCGTCCCATAATTGGTTTGTGATTGTTATTATCATAATCATTAGTATTATTATAATACTGATATTTTTTCTTTCTTTGTATCGGTAAGACTGTTAATAATTGGTAAAGTTGGTTACTGTGTTCCACTTTCAAATTACTGCGGAGAGATAATAAACATTTTAAAGATAAAATTTAACCATGAAACAATTACTCGTTTTCAAGGTTTTTACCTATCCTCGGCCTTAAAATTGCTTCTGGTTAACGTCAATTTTCATTAATGACCCTATAAAGAGTATAGTACTAAAACAAAACGATGCTCTGAGGTAATCAAAATTAAAAGTCATACTGATAAAATTAATCAAAAAACACATTTCTTCATATAAGTTTAATCAAAAATATATTTCAATAGACCAGACAATATTGCAGATTTAAAAGTTAGGATTACGGAAGCATTTGACAACATATAACCTCTGATGTCATGCAAAATGCTTATTCTTAAGATGGGAATGGTGGTCGGTTTGAACATTTCATTTTCATTTCATCCTAAGCATGATGTGACATACTTTCCTTCATTCTACGTGAAGTTTTTTGAATTTATATACTGCATAGAAATCCGGAGCATGATTAGTCGTGCATTCGTAACGTTTTATGTTGCGTTAAATGTCTCTAGCAACTAATCTGAAAACTGTTGTACCTGCAGAGAACACTTTTCAGTACTTGTACTGGTTAAACTTACATCAAATGAAATAATCTTATTCTGTTTGCAGACCATTAGAGACCTCAGATATTTTTACAAGTATCATCATTATGTGATGTAATAATCATTGTATTTGATGGGATATTATTTTACGAGAATATTATTAATAATCATCATCATCATCATATATTCCTGTTACTGAAAGTAAACATTCTTTAACTGTGTATTTACAGAGGAGTTTATCATGGTTGGTTGGTTGATAGGCAAGATACCGATTTTATATCCTTGGGATGTCCCTTAATGATGAGATGTGCTGGGGTCTATTGTATAATTGTTCTGTCGTCAGTGGTACCTGGTTAAATAGGCATGTGTCCTTCCCCAGGTTGAATTCTACGGTGGCACCATTCTTTGTTCTCGAAATAAACGCCTTGAAAACGACAAAAAACTGGATTTTAATGACTTTTCGACATTCCCACAGGATCTTTTAAATTTTCACTATCGTAGATGGAAAGAGTACACATATGATTTCTCATATTTTCATTGAATTCTACTATAGCACCATTCCTTGTTCTAGAGATAAACGCCTTGAAGATGAGAAAAACAGTATAAATACTGGATTTTGATTACTTTTCGACTTACCCACCGGAATTTTTGAAATTTCACTATCGTAGATGGGAAGAGTATATGATTTTCCATATATGTATTAGATTCTATGATGGCACCAGTCCTTGTTTTCGAGATAAACGCCTGGAAAATGACACAAACAGCATGAAAACTGGATTTTAATTACTTTTCGACTTCCCCCTTGGATTTTTTGAATTTTTACTATTATAGATGAAAATTTTACATATTTCTATCGAACTCTACGGTGGCACCATTCCTTGTTCTCAAGATAAACACCATTAAAATGACAAAAATAGCATAGAAACTGGATTTTAGTTACTTTTCGAATTTTTACACGGATTTTTAAGTTTTCACTGTCGTGAATGGAAAGAGAATATAATTTTCCATATTTCTGTTGAATTATACGGTGGCAACACCTTGAAAATGACAAAAACAGAATAAAAGCTGAATTTTAATTACTTTTCGATATTCCTCCCGCATTTTTAAAATTTTTACTATCGTAGATGAAACGTGTATATAATTTTCAATATTTTTATTCAATTCAAAGATGTGGCACCATTCCTTGTTCTCGAGATAAACGCCTTGAAATTGACAAAAGCAGCATAAAAACTGGATTTTAATAACTTTTTGATATTCCCCCTGGATTTTTTAAATTTTCACTATTGTAGATGGAAATAATATATAATTTTTCACATTTCTATCGAATTCTATAAGGTGCCACCATTCCTTTTGTTCTCGAGATAAACGTTTCGAAAATGACAAAAACCGCATAAAAACTGGATTCTAATTACTTTCCAACTTTCTAACGGGATTTTTTTAATTTTTACTATCGTAGATGCAACGAGTATATAATTTCACATATTTTTATTGAATTCTATGGAGGCACCATTTTTTGTTCTAGTAATTGAACGAAATATCACAGAAGCATTAAGTGTTTGTTTGTGATTGAAATAAATTAAAATGAACCTGGTAAGTAAGAAGTAAGTAAATAATTTTTTGTAATTTCGTTTCAATATGGCGACTTTTTGTTTACAATTTGAATGTCAAAATGACGGTCATATTTGCACAAGTGCGAATATGAGAGTTCATATTCACACTAGTGTGAATATGGAAATCAGTTTTGATGTTCATTTGGAAGTATGAATGGGATGCTCATAATTTCAGTAAATTCAGTCAACTCAGTAGATTCATCAACAATATTGGTAAATGCCTCCTCCGCGGCAGCTTCAATATTACTTAGCACATTATTTTCTGTATCAGAATCACTCATTTTCGTTTGAATTTAATCAGACAGTCCGTCAGGTAATTCAATATGTTTGTATCTATCCATGACAACTGTCAACTGACGGCTATATATCCGGCAGTGTCTCCGCTACCGACTTCCCGGCAACCGAATCGCAACCATCATTCTAGACTCGTGCTATGTAAAGTACTAAGCAATATTAAAATAGTTATTGACCGATGCCCGTATTCAGTGTAATCCATGATTGTATATGAATAAATATTCCAACGAAATTACAAAAAGCCATGTATATAACACATTGCAAAATAGCGGGTTTTTTGCACACGACGTGTTGGACCACTCGCTACGCTCGTGTTCCAATGTTCACGTCTGATGCAAAAAACACGCTCATTTTGCAACTTGTTATATAAATAGCTATTTTCTACGACCGTGCGTTTTTACCCACTTTCCCGCACTCATTTTAGTTTAGAAAGTGTCGCTTTCCCGCACTAGTGCGGGAAAGTAAAATATGTCAATTCATCGTTATTAAATGAACATTTCATTGTTGCTGAGAGTTATTTGGAGGACTCCGTAGAACAGAAGAAAACCATCTCGAATAAAATTCTTTCATGTACTGGCAACTTGCAACCAATGCCGTCTCCGTCATCTTCATGCACTTTGCAATCTACGAGTGTTACTCTTAACAGCCAGTTACCACCAACTAACTACTCTGGACCGGCTATTCTGACGCATTTGCAGAATGCAACAAATTGTGTTTTCTACATTAATATTAATAATAATTAGTGGATTTTCATGGAATGTTTTGTATGTTGAAATAAAATATATATTTTCAATGTGCTTTTTGAATATTTATGCGGTCGTAGAAAAAGTAATATTCCTAATTCATGCGTAAAGTGTCTTTCCCGCCCTTGACTGCTTGCCCGAACTCCGCTTCGCGTCGTTCGGGTCAACGGCAGTCGCGTGCGGGAAAGTATCACTTTCCGCACTTGTTAGGAAAATTACTATATTGACCACATTACATACAATCGTACATTTGTAGAAAGTCTAAACTAATATGGAAATATAGAAAATGTCAGGACAATACTTGAGTATTAGTAAAATAGACGTAATATAATGAATATTCATCGATCACAAGACAAAACTATTAATTTAAAAATAATATGGTACATATACATCCTAAATTAAAACGGTTTTTCCGATTTTCCCGGCAAATTTGAGGTTATATGGAAAAATGTTTGATACAAAAGTTGTAGATCTTTTCATTGCCAACAACTTTTTTCCCAACTGTTTTTTGTAGGAGGTTAATTTTCCCTGCAAATCGTGAGAAACCTTTTTTATCCCCAAAAGTTCACCTCCTTTCGTCCTTCTATCATAATCAAATCCTTATTTATGTATTCTTTGTACCTATTAAGGTAACATGAAATTAATATTCTCGGAAGGTTTCAACAGTTAATTTCAATTATTGTAATATATAAATATGACTTCAGAATAAAAATTTTAAAAATTTATTTTTGAAAATCTGTTTTTGAATTTTTTCGCGTTTTCTGGAATTTTTTTACGTAGTAAGTAGTGGTCATTTATTGCATAATCTGAAAGTACACGCTTCAACGGAAAAAATGGCGGCTGGTGAGCTAGAAAAGACGAATTTTACTGGTAAAACTTTTCAGTTGAAAATGAGGTCAAAAAAAGAAAAAAATTTGTATTTCGTTACAAAAAAATTACAGCTTACTTGAAACGTAATAAATTATATTTTCACCAAATTTCGTGAAAAAAAAATCAATTTTGGCGCGAGAAAATAATAAAAACTGAAAAATCGGTTTTTCCGATTTTTCCGGTATATGTGGAAAAATGTTTAAAACAAAAGTAGTAGATCTTTTTATTATCAACAACTTTTCCATTTCCATTTTGTCGACTCCAAATTATTTTCTCCGTCATTCGAATAATATTTTGCCCCTCTTCCAGTAGGTATCATGGTGTTATTCTTTTTTATCTCAAAAATGGATCATCACTGGTCTAATATATGAATATTACAAACTCAAACCATCAAAATTATACAAGTTTGATGCGAATGTCAGAATAAAGTCAATTATGTGGAAATGTAAGAAAATTAATTGAAATATAACCATCATAAACATCAATCGTCATTTACCTTATTGTTTCGTGTTGTAACAATAATTCTCCCATGAAACGAATAACCAGTTTTGATTTCATTATCAAATGTAATAATTAATATGTTTTTCTCGCTTGACATTTGACTTGGGAAGCTCATATCTTATCGTGCTTTTCAAATAAACCACTTTTTGAACAAATAGACAAAGGGTTATCACTGATTTCATTTATTTTTCTGATAAATCTATAATGAGAACTTGTTCGTCGTTCGGATCATTTTACTTTCAAGTCGACTTTCGAATAAATAAATATTCAGTCCCGATAAACATAGTCATTTATCACATTGTTTACCGTTCCTGTTTACCGCGGCGTAGCAAATAATGTAACGTCGTTAAAAGGGAAACCGAAGAAAGATAACAGCCTTATCGATAGATAGATGAGGGTGAAGAGACAGCCCCGTTAGAGTCAAACACGAATATTTCTGCATGTGAAATGATATATTTGGATTTTCTGACAAGCAATTTGGTATACTCTATCTGAACATTATCTATAGATTTGTTGAGTTGAAGTGAAATAACAAAATCTTTGCAATCATAAAAATGATAATAATAACGCAACTTCATGTATCGCTTACAAGAAAACGAATACGTATACATAGTTTACAAATTTTCTTACGTGGAATCATTTTGATAAAAACAATATTTTCAATACACAACAATTTGGATTCCGATCACATCATACTACAACAATGGCAATAAACTCACTTATAGAGATGATAAACCAAAGCTTTGAAGTAGGCGGATACACACAGTCATTTTTCTGCGATTTAAGTAAAGCTTTTGATTGTGTCCAACATTATAAATTTTCCAAAAATAGTCCTAAACTTATGACGTCTTATCTTGAAGATAGGCAACAAAGTGTATTCTTGAATGACAAGTATACAACTCCACTCCCAATTGAGTTTGGAGTTCCCCAGGGGTCAGTACTGGGGCCAACCCTTTTCTTGATTTATATTAATGACATAGGACTTGACGACCCAAGTGCTGACTACATATTATTTGATGACACAACCATATCTAGCTCCGGCAATGATGTTGATATTTTGCATACTAAATTTGAGAACATACAGGTGCAAATTAGTAACTGGTTTGCCACACATAATCTTAAGATCAATGAAAATAAGAGCCAAATGGTTAAATTTTCCCTACGTGAAACGTCCCACATCAATAATCCAGGATACGTAAAGTTCCTGGGTGTTCATATCGACCCCAAATTAAACTGGAACCAAACTAACAAACTTTCATAAAAAATTTCTAAAAAATACATACCTATTGAGAAATTTACAAAAATCCGTCTCTAAACATGTATTAAAAACCGCGTTTCATGGAATAATACAATCACAAATATCCTATTCAATATTGGTATGGGGCCATGCACCCAATGCTTCAAATGTATTTAGCATTCAGAGGAGGGCAGTTAGAATTCTTGATAATCCTCCATAAAGACAGGACTGTAGAAGCAGCTACTTACTCTACCATCATTATACATATTACAATGTTTGCTTCAAGCAAATATATATCTCGACGGCCAAAGAGTCAACAGAACTAGAACTGGCGTAAATACTATGCTCCAAAAATGTGTAATTTACTGCCCCAAAATATAAAAGATCTACCATTGTATACATTTAAAAATAAAATCAAGGAGTATCTTATAAAAAAAGCATTTTATAGTATAGACGAATATTTTAACAACGATTTTCAAGACATGTAGCATCACCGAACCTGTATATAGTGTTACCATACGACTCTTATGACCCGTACTGTGTTTTGATCAAATTATTTAATTTTGTGTCAGAATTTTCTTTATATATAACTGTGAAGTTTTAGCTAAAGAAGTTATGTCCTGTTTGACTTGTGTAAACTTTTGTATTGGCACCAAATACAGGGTCTTTCACGACGAGCGTTTGTTAGGAATATATGGAGAACAATTTAAAAAAAAACTTGAAATTTTGTGGTCGTGGGTTTTACAAAATGGCCTTCTCAACTAGAATATTTTCAACCTCCGGTCTCTTTCCGTTATACCGGAAGTTGAGGGCAACTTCCTTATTTCAAATAGAACACCCTGTATTTTATTACATTTTTGAATTTCTCAGCACATTTTAGGCCCACTTTGTATAACAATGCCTATACCCAAATTTGTAAGTATTCGAGATATTGATTTTTTTCTGAAAAATTTGACAGTTACAGCACCACTCCGAAAAAATCATAACTCATAGACAGTAACAGTTGAAAATGTGATATTTCACAGAATCACACCTTAAGCATCAAGTCATAAACAGGTCCATTGAATTTTCGAAAATAATTTACAGGGTGGTCGAAATTTCCACCTAAAACATAACATCGAGAAAACTATTTTTGGATACTACGAAAAAAAGATATCAAGTTCATGAAGAATGTCCTATACCTTAAATACACCCCTGGCAAGATATATCTGATTTTGGGAAATATTTGCATAGTAAATCATTCGAAGCAATACCAAACCAAGCAAGCTCTGAAAACAAGTGAAGTTACAACAAATATGTCAAAATTTGATGCGATATAATCGACGTGTATTTCGTAGTTTTCTATTTGTGTGCAAAATGTCTCGTTTGGGGTATTCTAATGAAGATTTCCTGAATTTAATAATCATTTATGGCGAATGCAATAAGATAATGGACAGAACTTGTCGTGTTTTTGCAGAAAGATTTCCAAATCTACACAGACCCAATAATAATATTCTGAGAAGACTTCTAAGAAACTGCCGTGATTTCGGATCTTTTTCGTCTGTCATCAACACAAAAAACCACTCGTAATCAATGAGGACATCGAAATTGTAGTTTTGGATTAATTCACAGCCTATCCAGAAAATTCGTTGAAAGACGCAGAAAAGTCACTTAGAATTTCATGTTCGTCAATAAACCAGATTTTAATCAAACATAAGTGACGTCCCTTTAAATATCACCAGGTTCAAAATCTGAAACCTCACGACTTACCTGCACGAGGGGAATTCTACGAATGGTTTCTTATCAAGATACAGGAGGACCCTGAGTTCATGAAGAACATTATATGGGCAGATGCCAAAATTGCCAAGAATCAATACAACCGCCATAATACAACCGAATACAACCGCCATAATACAACCGAATACAACCGCCATAATAGTCATTTTTGGGCAGCAAAAAATCCAAAGCTCGTTCGCCAGCGCAACTTCCAGGATTCATGGAGTTTTATTGTTTTTTGCGCTATACATAGTACTGCTACCGTTGCTGGGTTGTTGTATGTTCGAAGATCAGTTGCTTTGCTACAATGGGCCATTTAAATTTCCTCCTCGCTCTCCAGACCTGACACCACTGGACTTCTTCATCTGGGTATATATCAAAGAAAATGTTTATGCGGATCCTGTGAGTGATAAAGAAAACATGAAACGAAGGGTTCTGAGAGCTTTCAATAATTTGATTCCTGACTCTATACAGAAAGCTACAAATAGTAGTATGCAAAAAAGAATATATTCTTATTTAGAACAAAACGGCAATGTCTTTGAACATCTGTTGAAATGAACCACAATATTATTTGAATTTAAAGAATTCTAAAATTAAAGTAAAATCTTACCTTAAAAAATATAAACAAAATAAAATTACTGTTTTCGATATCAATAAACAAAGATATAATTCATCTCTCTAATAGTATTTTATTTCAATCCATCCATTTTCATGTTGAGTTAGTTACCTTGTACCAACGACAGAGTTAATAGTTCATTGTTTTCAAAGCTTTCTTGGTTTGGTATTGCTTCGAATGATTTACATTTCAAATATTTCCCAAAATCGGATATATCTTACCAGGGGTGTATTTTAGGTATAGGACATGAATTTGATATCTTTTTTTTTCGTAGTATCCAAAAATAATACAATAGTGTATGGTTTCCATTTGAAAAAATCGTGATTCATCAGTTTTCTCGATGTTGTTTTAGGTGGAAATTTAGACCACCCTGTAAATTATTTTCGAAAATTCGATGGACCTGTTCATGACTTGATGCCTAAGGTGTGATTCTGTGAAATTTCACATTTTCAACTGTTACTGTCTATGAGTTATGATTTTTTCGGAGTGGCGCTGTAACTGTCAAATTTTTCAGAAAAAAAAATCAATATCTCGAAAACTAACAAATTTGGGTTTAGGCATTTTTATACAAAGTGGTCCTAAATTGGGCTGAGAAATTCAAAAATGTAATAAAATACAAGGTGTTCCGTTTGAAATAAGGAAGTTGCTCTCAACTTCCGGTATAACGGAAAGAGACCGGAAATTGAAAAAATTTTAGTTGAGAAGGCCATTTTGTAAAACTCACTACCACAAAATATCAAGTTTTTATTTTGAATTGTTCTCCATATATTCTTAACGAACGCTCGTCGTGAAAGACCCTGTATATACTACTACTGTGTTATTATGAAAAAGACAGTATACCAAAATAGGCACAAAATGAAAGACGCAAACGGCTTATACTACTTTTTATAGGATGCTTCGTAAATGAAAAGAATTACGACCTTTTTGTTTTTTTGCCAATATATATATATATATATATATATATATATATATATATATATATATATATATATATATATATATATATATATATATATATATATACACTTTACCGCCCGGTTCGCCGGGCGTAAAGTGGCACTTTACCGCCCGTGGGCGCATTATGGCCCGGCGGGCCGTAAAGTAGACAAAATTCTCAAATTGTCTATACTCACACATCATTTCATGCAATTCCTAACACGAATTAGAATCATTTCAGTTCAATAGAGCAATACTCTTTCTAACATTTGTTCATAATCGTTGGCAATTTTTTCGGTGATGATCTATTTATTTGAAATAGATTCTCCAACATAGCACTCAGCTACTATAGTTTCACATTACTCAAATTATGTTACCCTTAATTATTGTATGCATAACGTATGAAACGTGTAGACCATTGCAATTCAAGTCAGTATTTGTGATTCGCGCTATAAAACCGCTAGTGCATAAAATTTTGTATGTATCACGTGCGTAAAATGCGTTTAATGCCTTCGGCGTGTGATGGCCCTCGGCTAACGCCATCGGGCCATCATCCACGCCGCAGACCATAAACGCCTACTTTACGCCCTTGATACATAAATAACTATACTGACAAATCTTTCTAAATGCGCCGATTCAAAGGAAATCATCTTATTTGAATTCTCTTAACGGCGTTTGGAAGTAGAGATGAATATCTACAATTTGTATATTTTGGATTGTCACCTGAGAGGTGGGAAAATGTCACTGGAAGTTAAGTTCCCTTAAATTGTTCATAACTCGATTTTGCAAAAACTACCTATCAGACAGAAAACATCTTTGGCACAGTTGAACCACATATTATCTATCAGTTTCCGCAATACTGTTGGTCCAGCTTCAGATTTATAAAAATGATCTCTTTTCCGGTTTTCCCGGATTTTCTCAGTTGAAAATACACCGATTCGGTCATATGACAATCAATTTTGTAGGTTTTATAAATTTCTACAAAAGTTCCAGTGACTGTAAAACGATTTCTTAAATAATCTTTGGGATATTTCCAAAAAACCTATTGCTTGTTTAAAAAATTCCACCAAGCGATTTTGCTGGGGCGAAAACTGGGGTTTTCATCAACGAACTATCTGATAATATAATGATCTTTCACAATTAGCAGTTGAATCATCATTCAAAAAATAATGGAGAGAAACATATGATCAGAGCGGAAGAACTTTGAATACTAAGTGTTCTCCTGTAGGGACCTATATTTGTATTCAAATTACATTTTTTTATAAAGGATATTTGCTTGATCTTGAACCTGGTAATCATCATCGAATTTGTATTTACTTGAAGTACTTTCAAGCTAACAAAAACATATTCATACCATTTTTCAAGTACACGTACGTCTATCGATACATTGATATTAATTATTTCTAAAAATAACGGTTTTTTGGAAATGGGTCGATAGTTTCTCAACCCCACATTCTTGATTTCGGAATTACTCAATCTTACGGTGAGAAGATGAAAAATGGAGCGTTATCGAATGGACCTTTCCACTACATATGAGAAAACACTGTTATTAGAAAGTGTATATGATACTCGGGAATTTTTATTAATTTTTTCTGACCGCTAGTTTCTCTATAATCAGAAGAAAAGTGGTTTCGTGACGTCACGTTCATCAAAACTAGACTTAGCAACGTTGTAAAAGTTGTGCAGCGTTGAATCTCAAATTCTCATTTGAATATAATGTGTCGTATGGCAGTTGTCATTTGATACCTACCAGATGGGTTCGTTCGTCTGTTTCACGCAGCATCAATAAGAATCGTTTGTCTCTGTTTAACTCGTTTGCCTACTTTAATATTAAATACAAGTAGAGCAGTTCCATCAAATATGTATGCTGTAAACGAACAGGTCCTAATTGATTTCTTTTTTGAGGTTAATGCGGTTTTCAAAGTTTTGGAATGTTTTTGTTGTTTGTGCTCTAAGTTTTTTCCTAATTCATGTATCTGTATCCCTGCAATAACTGTGAACATATCGAAAAGGTGCTTCCTACCTAGTTATCTGAACACCAGTGAATATTCTAATAAACATTTTTTTATGCTGCTAAATACCTATGAAGCGCATTGTAAAATATGGTTCGAAGCAATGAATAAACCTTGTATAAAAAGCGGAAATATAATTATGTTTTTGTGAAGAACATTTCCAACTGAATATTACTGTATTCAAGCAGCGTTCAAGGAACGATTTTGAATTTTAGTCACTGCAAAAAATAAATTCATATTTGTTGAATAGAAAGAGTCAATCATCTCATAATCTACCCTCGGTAAATGGACCTTTCCACGAGATATGAGAAAATACTGTAATGAGAAAGTACATACGCTAATTTCACTCGGGATTTTAAAAATTTTTTTCTGACCGCTAGTTTCTCTATAATCAGAAGAAAAGTGATTCGTGACGTCACGTTCATCAAAACTAGACTTGGAAACGTTGTTAAGGTTGTGAACCACGGAATCTCTAATTCTCATTCAAATATAATGTGTCGTATGACAGTTGTCATTTTTTGGTACCAGACGGGTTCGTTCGTCTGTTTAACGAAGCAAACTAATAGGAATAATTTTTCTCTGTTTAACTCGTTTGCCACATTAAAATTGGACACAAAAAAAGCAGTTCTATCAACTATATATTCTGCACACGAACAGGCCCTAGGTGATTTCTTATTTGAGGTTAATGCGGTTTTCAAAGTTTTGTTGTTTGTATTCTACATTTTTTTAAAATTCCTGTAACTGTATCCCTGCAATAAAGTGAACATGTCGAATAAGTGCTGTACACCCGGTTGTCTGAGTACCAGTCGTAAAATATGTTTCGAAGCAGTGAATAAACCAACCCTGTGTAAAAAGCGAAAATATGCATTTTGTGAAGAACATTTCCAAGTGAGTACTTTACGTTATGTTATTTTTGTATTCAAAGCAGAGTTCAAAGAAAGATTTAAAATTTTAGTCATTGCAAAAAAGACCTTGAACTATCAAAAGATTCCGAAAAATATAGTTATAAATTCAAAGACATGAAAGTCACAATGAAATCATAGACATTGCTTTATCTGATTTGATTTCACCCGATGAATAATGAGCACCTTATTACGATTTGCGGTTTTGCCAATGCTCGTTTTTCATCAAAAGGAAGGTCCGTTCAGAAAATTTGAAAACTATAGATACAATAAAAATAGGTAATATGTGGATTTTTTTCTCTGAGTTGATCAAGTGGCAAAGTTGTAATAATTTCTCAATGGCTTGTATCAAGCTAGAAGTTATGTTTTTAAGGAGAATGGTATTGCCGGTTTCGGAACATGGATTATGGTGGGGGGTGTTTCCGATGAACGTGATGTCAGCGGCACACTCTCAAATGCGATATTTTTCCAAAATGAAAAAAATTTAGTGGAACTCTTTGTTAAATGGACGTTTCAGACTAGAAACTATCGATTTAAGTGAGTTTTGCAATTTATTTTTCGTAAATGTAAAGGTCCATTACCCGAACTTCCCTTCACGAAGCCTTTCCTTATTTGGACGATGTTATGCAATAATGGGTCAAGCCACAGTCAGCCAGTTTCGTAAAAAATATCAAAAGAGTTTAGCAGATCATGGAATGTGGCTTAAATACTATATCGTCAGTGGATGGAGCCCCCTTACAATTGCGGGTTGAATCATTTTTGCTTATTGTAAGATAACACTTTGGCGATTCCAATGACTGTGATAGCTCAATTATTAAAAAATGTGGCTTTAATACACAAATAAATTCACACCAGATCGGTCATAATAACACCTCGCTACAGTATTAATGAATGTATCAGTTAAAAATCGAATGAAAAAAAAAAACAAACATTAACCTCAAATCTCAGGATCACTTTTTTTGCATGAGAACTGTCATAACGATTTGCGGTGTTGTCAATGCTCGTTCTTCATCGAAAGGATGGTCCGTTCAGGAAATTTGAAAGTTACAAATACCATTAAAAGAAGCTGATATGTGGATTTTTTTCTATGAGTTGATCAAGTGACGAAGTTTCAATTATTTCTCAATGGCTTATACCAAGCTAGAATCTATATTTTTGATTATGGTGGGGGTTGTTTCCGATGAACGTGACGTCAGCGGCATACTTTCAAGTGAGATATTCTTTCAAAATGAAAAAATATAGTGGAACTCTTTGTTAAATGGCCGTTTCAGACTAGAATCTATTGATTTAAAAGAGTTTTGCAATTTATTTTTCATGAATGTAAAGGTTCGTTGTCAACCGACTGCCTGATTTTAATAATTCGGTACTGGTATTGTGTATGAAACCAAGTCTTCATCCATGAATTGCGAACTAGGCTTAATTTTAAACAACTGACTTTCTATGATATATTTTCTGTTCAGTTATCACGCACTCAAATGTCTACGAAAAGTTACTTCCTTCTGGTTAGAACATACCTAAACAGTACTTGAATATCCTGCTTTTTTACGGCTATTAACCGACTTATGTCTACCGCAAACTATACCTGCTGTTATTTATGAGAATTATAATAAACGATAATGATAATGGCACATTAAATTCCAATTCTTTGCTATTAGTCCCAGAACCAAGAATTATATGACTTGCCAAATACATGTAATTATCAAGTAGTTGCACCCTCTTTCGCAAGGATTACCTATAAATATAGAAAATGTGATTGCTTTTTAGCAGCTTAATAATCCTAATGATAAAGATAACTAGTTTATCGAAAAATGAATCTAAGATTAATATGTATAAAAAGAGATGAGAAATATTTTATGTTTTCATTTTACTTAATGCTTGACACCGATAGTCTACTCAACCCACTTTATCAAGGCCGTACCCTGGATTTGTTGACAAGGGGTGGAAGGTTGAGGAAACCACTTCTTCACCAACAATGATTACTTCGTACCTTTTTCGCGTAGACATTCTTTAAAAGGTATTGGATTGATTTGGTATCATTTTTTTCAATTAAAGTCGACAGCGAGGAATTGTTTTACTATAGGCTACGAACAAAAACGTTAATTATTTGTATAATAAGTTATAATTAACGTTTCTTTATAAAATTATAGTACAATCAATAATAACTATACGTAATTATTCAAAACAATCAATCATTTCTCAAGGCACTACGCAAATGGAGAATAGAGAACACAAAAAGCTTCATTGTGGCGTGAAATCTTTTGGATAAAAAGTCATTTACTTTAATTCAATTTCAAATTTGATAGAGTGTTAAAAAAACTAAACTATATTTCTGTATTGGCAACGTGCCTGAAGTGAGATTAAAATTGTTATTTACGTAAATAGCCGGTTTTTTGTTATCTACAGCTTTATATATTTTCCCTGTAAGTTCTTTAATCGCATCGTCTGAGGATTTTTTCTCTAAAGCCGTACTGCGAGTCTGATGGCAATTTAAATTTGATTAAACAATAGGCAAAGACACGAAAAAATCTTATCGCTCCATATGCATTAAAATACACAACGCACATAAAGATGATCTTAGAAAATATTTTTGTGGCCAAATTTTAATTACAGCCGTTCCCCTTCATTTCTGAAAATCAGCAAATTTCAAAGCTACTAATATTGGCGCTCTATATGGCGTACTCTCCTGAGCCCAATCAGCCAAACGGCGTATTCTATGGAGTTGATTGTGACGAGAAACGGCAATGCTATTGGTTGCTGGCAGAGTACGTCACAATAATTTGCAAAGGCGCGAGAAAGAAGCCATTTGAATTTTGAGGACATTAAATATTTATTTTAAATTAAAAAAAATAAACAAAAAAAAAGAAAATTGCCATCAGAGTTTTCACGAGCTGCAGAATCCATTAAAAATATTTTTTAAATTTCTTTTTATCGCCTATTTTTGAGACTCGTTTTGATTATTTTTTCTAGGATTTGGATAAAGGTTTAATTTGAGTGCTACGATAATTAGAAACTTCGGTTCTTCCATAATAATAATAATTTGAATGCAGTAGGAAAATACCCCCTTGCAAAAGACTTGTGGATGTTAGTGGCTCGAATATATAACTGAAATAATCTTCAACGTTTCAGATTTGAAGCCGTCTGGTCCAGGCGAATTTTTATTTTTCAACTGTGAAATAATACTCATTACCTCGTTTGAATCGGTTGCAAAGAGAAATAGTGAATGGTTCGAGAAGCTCTTCATTTCTTGGTAGTTTTTATCTCTTTAATTTTTTCCAACATTGGTGAAAAAGGAATTGAATTCCTGAGAAATCTCTTTTGGATTGAAGGTAATACTCCCGTTTTCAGTTTGAATTGGCGATCACTGTAAGTCTGGGTGTTGTTAGTTCTTTACTACTTCCCTCATGTGTTTGGAGTCGGCCCTTTCTTATATCATTTTCTTAGACTAATTACTTTTGCTTTCTTTAAACAATTTCCCAAGATGATTTTTGTTAGAATCATATTCTCGATATAATGAAACTATGGTTCAAATGATTTTCACATAAAGAGGGTTTACAAAACCACGACAATTGTTTCTCTTTACAAAAGCTTCTTCAAGTGGTGAAGAATCATATTCTCTTTTCAATTTTTCGTTCTTGGGATATTTTTACAAGTCATGGAATATGTAATTGTTTTTATTTGTAGATCTTATAGTAATGATCCAGTAATCAATTTTTTTCTTTTGATACATCTTTTTTTGAACTTCACAAATATTTTGGATTTATGTATGTATTTATATTGTCAATAATTTCAACTAATTTAGATCTATCCAAATCGTAAATAAAAAAAAATTCTTTCCTATCTGTAGATTCCATATGTTCTACTAATATTTTCTCGTTTATTTGTTCAAAAAAGTTTGAGCCAAGTTCGTTTTTAATTTTTTTTTGTTCGCTTCTTAATATTACCCGTTTGTAGGAGTGTTTAATGGTCTGCGATGGGATTACGTGAGCCATAGAATTCTATAGTTGACAGTTATGTCTCTGTCTCTCCTGTGAATTCAACCATAATGACACCTCACTTATTCGATGAAAAGTTGAATTCTATGGCTCACGGAATCCCACCCCTGTTATACAAGTTTCTATCGTTATTGGAAGTATGCAATCGACGTTTTTATTTTTGGATTTATCGAATATGTGGTCTAAACAAGTACCCTGGTAGGTGTGTTGATTGCTATATTGATGTTACCAATAAAGATACTGTTTCGAAATATTTCATAAATATGCACAACAATTGAAATAATAAGTTTATTCCATTTGGCTGTTCCACACTGTATAATACATTTGAAGTCGCAACGTAAAGGTAATAATTTTTTACCGGTATTGGGCCCGAAGACTATTAGTTTGGATAAACCTGAAACGATTCTACAAATTGGTTTTATTAATCTGGAGTCTTCGTACTAATTCACAAAGATCGAATGATAAGCAGTGGCGGATCTTTCGAAAAGGTAGGGAGTTTGCATATCTATACTGAATGATGTTATACAAAAGTCTGATATGGGACTGACTTCAATAGTTTCATGACTGTTATAATAGTTTCAGCTGGTTGTAATTTGGGATGAACGTGAACAGGCCTGGAGAGAGGGAGGCAAAGGGTTAGCAAATGTCCAGGGGCCCGAGAGGAGGGCCCAGGAGGTAGGGACCCGACCTTGAAGGTGAATCCAGTAATATTAAAATGAAAAAAGGAGTTGAGTGCAAGTCGAGCCTCGAACAATGAGATACCTTACCATAATATCTTTGAAATTCCATCTTTATTATTTTTGAAGTGCAGTCATTAAACCATTAAATTTGTATACATTACAGTGTGAAATTGCTTCTGAAGAGTATGTTCTCCAATTCTTCCGACCTTCCTGATGATCTTAGAAGAGTGAAATAGATTTTTATCGACCAAAATGTATTGGAGGCCTAGCGAAAGAGATGCAATTCACGCATCAATGGAATGAGCGATTTTCTGTGAGTGATACTTCTGAATAACATTCTCCCTTATCTCATTCATAGATAAGAATCTCCTATGGAAACTGGACATTTAATAAATAATCAACTATCTGAATGAAAATGCAAATTTTCACTTACAGATTTTTTCTCTCAAGTTATATAGGGTCTTTCTCAATATCTATCAGATGTAGTTCAATGTCCAGCGTGGCTTTAGCCGGGGAAGTAGTTGTTTTCTGTTAGATATTACAAAAAAGTAACTTCAATTTTATCGTAGGGTTTTTCCATTTCCAGAGGAGTCATGTATTTTTTCAATCGAGAATGTTTCTCTTTAAAACATGTTTCCCTTCCAAGAGAGGTTATCTTTTACGATGGAAAATAAAGACTAAATTCCAACTTTCAGTCGTAGATGATTCCACAACTGACTTTATGAACATCCTGTTCATATTTTCAATGAAATCAACGTTTTCAACTCTTATGCCGTGTCCACATCAACCCAAAAAACACAAACAAAACATCAATTCAATCTTTTTCAACAATTTAACAACAAATCTGAAAATTTTCTTCAAAAAAACGAGTCTGTTGTGTTTCTGGTTGCAACAAACTTTTCGCGTTCCCGTTTCCAAAAAAAAGGAAAAAACACGTTTTCAACCCTTATGCAGTGTCCACATCAAACCAACAAAACAGAACAAAACATGTTTTTTAACAATTTAACAACAAATCTGAAACTTTTTATCAACAAATCTGAAACTTTTTATCAACAAAATGTGTTGTGTTGCAGTAACTTTTCGCGGTCCTGTTGGAAGGCGGTAAACATCAAAGGTTTTCTGCTTTGTTGTCATTGCTGGCAACATTTTCAGTGCTGTGTGTCCTTAACTGAAAAACAAAAAAAAAACAGGAACCCCTCCAGTATGTCTTTGCGAACTCCTAGGTGTTGTGGATGAAGTCAGAAAATAAATATGCAGTATGTCGGGTGAATTGGTACATCAAGCTATGATTAAAATCCACAATTTCCAAAAATCTTAGTGGTACCGCCAAGCATTCAATCACATAGCATATCCAAAATTGCTATATTTTTTGAAAGATCTTAGGGCCAACCATCAGCTGTATTAAATCTTCAAAGTTCTCGCTGGACGGTTCAAGTTTATATTTTCACATATCTCCAGCCAACTCGTGAAATCGTAATGATTACACTAATTGTGAAGTCGGAATTATACTAATTCCGAGTTGCGAAGTCAGAATTAGGCTAATTTTGAGTTGTGAAGTAGGAATTAGGATAATTCCGAGTTGTAAAGTGAGAATTATACTAATTCCGAGTTGCAAAGTCAGAATTAGGCTAATTCTGAGTTGTGAGGTCGGAATTATGCTAATTCCGAGTTGTGAAGTCGGAATCATACCAATTTCGAGTTGCGAAGTGGAATTAGACGAAATGATTTTTTTATTCATTGTGGCCCTTCTACGCTTTCGTAATATTCTTAATTAGAGGAGATTGAAATACCTACCGAAAGTACTGGAATTTAACGTTTGTCTGAGGCTGGGACTAAGAAACGCGCTACTCCACTGGATCCGTCATTTATGGTAACACGAATACTGATAAGAGTGGAGACGTTTGATAACAATGACGATAACCTTGAATTGAATGATATGTTTCTAGGATAATTTTTTGACTGAGTGTAGGAATCGAGTATGGATAACAGGACTTACATTTCCCACTTAAATTATTTTGTTGACCGAAAACGCCAACAGAGAAGTGTGATAATTTTGTTATCATATTTGGTTTTTGAAGTGTGATAATTTTGTTATCATATTTGGTTTTTATATGAGTCTTTGGCAAGATGAAGATAAGGGAGTTTACCCCAAGATCCAAGATCCCAAGAATTGGGTGAGAGCATAATATGTTTTGAGAATAGTCTGGGAAAAATTGGTTCATAGGTTATTCGGATTATTCTATACCAAATAAAATAAATGGTTGAAATGCCTCAACGGTATTACTCAAACGATAATGAAATACTTCTCTGTATTATATAAACGTGAAAACCAAGTATTTCTTCATGACCACATATCTTTCATATATCTTTCACAATAAACCAATATCAAATCGTTCTAAATGTGATCACCTACCATTACTCTTCGTATGTTATTAAATGCACAAATTATAGCGATGCTATAGTATATAAGAAAATAGCTTCATGAAATGGAAGGCGAGAAATTATTACAGTAGAACTGAACAGCGCGGAAAAAATACATCAGTGTAGGAGGGAGAAATCGCAGTTGACAAAAATAGCGAAATAGTTATTTTCCTAACAAGTGCGCAAAGTGTTCCTTTTCCGCACGCAAATGCAGTTAGGCGAACGACGCGAAGCGGAGTTGGTATAGGTTTTCGCGTGCGTAAAAGGCACTTTGCGCACGTGTTGGGATAACATTTTTACTACGAGCTTCATATCAGATAGCAACGAATATAAAAAAAAAATTATAACTTATTGAATAATTTTTATTTAAACTTGATAGAAAGAACCAGACAACAAACAATAACATAACAATAAAAAATTAAATTATTCACTCGTAATACTTATTTGTAACGAAAGAGAAAAGTGTCAGTGTTTGTAGATTCTTGATGACAGAAACTGAGGAAAAATCTGACATTATATGTCACAGTTGACAACTGCACTTATTGTTGCTTGGCATATATAAACTCACCGGCAAAAAAACCGGCCTCTTAAAAATGGCCCCAAATTCAAAGTTGACTTCCTCGCGAACCGCTCATTTGATTTTGATGTTTTTATTAAATTGTAGATTAATTCCTCAGTAACGATGTTATGTCAGAAATTTTTGTCCAGATTTGAATTTGAGCATATACGGGGTACAAAAATGAGACAAAGTTTCTTTTCCGAAATTTTAAACACCCTGTGGAGTGCAACAGCTATAGCAGCTTTAGTCAACTAAAATCGCATTGAACTCTGATCATTTCTGAAAATCTTATTTTTTTAATCACGACATTAACGCTGTTTTTACCGGAGATACACTTTTTGAAAGCGAACGGCTCGGAAAAAGTGTTCGCAGGCAGACATTTCTACGTGTAAATAATCAAGGCGGCATACGCGGAAACATTAACATTATTAAGATCTTATCAACGGTTTTGAAATCAAAAATGCTGTGACGGATGTTGCTCGTATTGTGGCCTCAATTGAGGATGGGCGAAGTCAACGTTATGTGTCCGATACCCTTGGTATACCTCGAACAACAGTCTAGGATGCCTGTAGCCCTGTAATCAGTATATGGTATGGAAGATATTCTCCTAAACGCTGTTGTGCCCTACTCTTATTTTGTCGGAGACGGCTTAGTATTAATGCAAGATAATGCGCGACCGCACGTGGCACGAGTAGTTAACGAATATTTGGACTAAGTGGGTAGTGAACGAATAGTTTGGCCATCTTGCAGTCCTGATCTCAATCCAATTGAGCATCTCTGGAACCAACTTCAAAGGAGCATTCGTCGCCGACCTGCTTTACCAGACACCCTTCATAATCTGCGAATTGCACTTCAGGAAGAATTTGATGCCATTCCACAAGAATATCTTGCAAACCTTATTGATTTTTTTTATTCGATGCAACAACGACTGAATGAAGTCATTTTGGCGCGGGGAGGCCACACTAGATATTATACCCTTGAAATGTGTTTATTGTTTTTTAAATTTTTATGTATTTGTTAGTTTTCAAATAAAACTTACGTTTCGATGTTTATTTGTTGCGTTTTCACTGATTCGTCCGTGATTTTCCATACCAGTGGGATTTTTGAGTAGTTTTACTTTTCCGCACTCAGTGCGGAAGTAGTATATTGTGCAACAAGTGCAGAAAAGTGCTAATATCTCACGAGTTTGAAAAAGTTGCGGCACGAGCGCAAGCGAGTGCTGCAATTCAAACGAGTGAGAAATTGCATTTCTAGCAATGGATAGTGTGTATGTGGGTATTTGAGACAGCAGTAGTGATGTCTATGATTTTTGTTCAGAATATTATGAATTTGTACGACAATTTCCTTCATATTATAAAAACCAATAGACTTTGTCTATTCATTCTTGAAGTTGCCTGATCGAATATCCCTTCGAAATGCAGAATTTTCAAAATATACTTTCACCTTGCTGTCACGAAAACTGTATTGCTCAGAAATTAGGTACAGAAAAATTTTGGCACAGAAATGTCACTTTGTGGCACAGAAATGTCACTTTGCGGCACACTAATGTCAAATTTCAATTATTGTGAGAAATAATCATGTTTGCGAACGTAAAACTATGCAGAAAAGCATGTTTTGGAGTGTGGTTGTAGAAAAAAAAAATTATCCGCACGGGGTGCGAAAAAGTGTAACTTTACGCACGCAAATGTGTGCGGAAAAGTACTACTTTACGCACGCTCGTCGGAAAAATACCTATTCAGTTTGGAGAAATAAAACCTTTCAAATATCTGGGGAATTTAATGAATAAGACCAATAATTGGTGACATACGGTTTTTCATAATAACAAAAAATAATTAGGTTTGAAAGTAAAGATGAAGATTTAAAACAACGAGGGCAACTCTTACGTAGAGTAGATTTGGTACCGCTGTGCCAAGGAACGATTGTCATATGACAGTCGTCATATTTGCGAAACTATAATGAGGAATACAACAGGAGGAAAAACTGATTTCTGCTAGCTTAGCAGTGTGTTTTGAGAGCTGCACTGCATATGAAACCAGTATTCCTAAAAAGATTGGATTTTTTCCTATAAATCATAATCAATCGAGGCTAAGTGAAAAAGCTCTTGGCACCAAACAGAAAATCGTGTTTATGAGAGTCACTTTTGGCAACGGACCTCACATGGTTTTCCCACGAAGGGGTACTGCCGATAGTACTATACCTAGCGTCGAAATGGAGGATTGGTATGAATACTCCTGACATAATTACGTAGGCCACTGTGAGATCGGCCTTTCTGTTCGCAATGAATTCTAGCAAGTTGTTGGATCCCCATTCTAGAATTTTAGTTAAGTCCATTTTCATTTTCCGTTTTTTGTACTCTTACAAGAAATGAACCTCTGGCTGTTGCTCTTGCCACGAACAGTTGGGTGTGCAAAAGAACTTTCTACCAATTTAACCAAACCCCTCTCAAACACAAATGCCGCATAAACTGAACTATTACAACAAATGACAATTACAATCAATTTTCAACAAATTGTTTTGTTTAAGTGGGCATCGGTCTGTTTCCAAGAAACATGATTTCGAAAAAATGTTTTTAGCAATCATGAATGTCCTTGAGTTATTACTATTTAGAACAAATGATACTAAACTCGAAGTGTACTTTAGAATCTAGAGATAGCGCTGTATACAATGTGGTCATTTAAGTGTGTTACATTTGGAATTTTTTAAAATTAAATACCCAACCAAAATACAAATAATACCGAAAGTTGTTGCAAATTTGATAATAAATTGTACAAAAGGGAAGTTTCAGAAAATTTTGCAAAATGTTATTGAGGAAAGTTGTTTACAATTAAAAATATGTCTAAATACCAAAACATGGCCAACTAGGAATTTTTTTTAAACATTAATAATTTCCCAAAATATTATTTTTTGTATATTCTCTCCTAACAATCACAATCAAATCAATTGCACCTAACTTTGTTCAAATACTAGCTTAATTTATTTAGATTTTTATTCATTTACAAAATCACAAACTTCATGTTTGTTGCAACGATATTAAACACAACTTTTTGATTTCGCAAACACTATTTTTATCAAGGTAAAACATTAGTAATTACTTATAATAATAATACGCATGTTAAAAAACTATAATTCAAAATGAAAAATTTGTTTTCTGAACGTTCGTTAAAAAATTGTACAAATTAATCACAAACATGGAATCCTAACTAAAATGATAGCGGATTATTACTTAGGAGGCCATGTTTTGGTATTAAGGCTTAACTTTTAAATAAGTAATTATCCCTTTACTAATGTACAATTTTTATATTTTTTGACCTACCCTGTATGCTGTTTGATTTGCAACCATTCTAAGTGCATCTAATATCTAACATGCATCAACTTTTAGCCATATTTGTAGTTGGTTGTGAAATAAATTTAAAAAAATTTCCATGTTGCACACCCAAATGACATTACTATATATTTCATTGTTTATTTTAGGAATTCCTAGTTTGAGGCCAAAATATTTTTCGATTTAATTGATAGATGAGCTGGCCTACGTTGATGATATGCAATGACCATTAAACCGTTATGTAGGTGTTCTCCCATTTCAATCTAAACATAATTTTGGCAATCCATTTTTTCATTATTTTCAGCAAATTTGGAAATGCTGCTGAGATATACAAAAATATTCTGGAATCGTCAATTTCCTGAGTTATTTCTTGCAAATATTCCATTCCGAATGTGTAATGATAACATCTTTTGGATTAATATTTCAACAACAATAAGTGATATCTATTCGTCTTCTAATACCCACACTTCAGATAAATAAATCATCTATTACGAACATTATTCTGAGTAAAAACCATAAATCTTGGGTGTTTCCTGAAAACCTTTCGAACGCCATGCCCGTAATCATCAGAAAGTAATGCAATTCGTTTTCTCTTTTCTTCCTATCACTGAGTAAAAGTGCCGAGATTGTTCACATATGTTGCTGGTTCCAATCACCGCAGCGGGTCACAGAGGAGTAGGAATGGGGGCCACTGGAAGGTTAAATCCCCTTAGAGTCATCAAAATGGCATTCAATCAATAAGTTCTTGAATCTCTATATACTAATATCAAGATTCCTTTACACAGAAAAAAAAATCACACTGTAAGCAAGAGTAGTAATCTTGACTGAAAGATAAGATAGATTCATATATCCGCAAAGAGAACTGTGCTCAATTCAAAATACACATTAATGTTGTACCTATCCAATAACTACTCAAAATAAAAATAATTAAACTTGATAATAGCATATTAACAAAAATTTCAAAACTTCAACTGATAACAAGCCACATTGTATGACGTATAGCGTCTTTCAGCTATGGTTTTCTTATTTTTCGAGATAAATAAGTATATGAATAACTAGTTTTAAACACTATTTTCACTTTGACTTAGAATGAATTTGATTGAACTTACTTTAGAACCATTTGTAATAAAAAAAAATTTCACTCAACTGAAAGCTAAGTAAATTTCAAATGAGTACAGTTATTTTCAAAGAGACTATTTCCTAAATCCCAGAGCAAGAATAAATATACCTGAAATAGGAACTGTTTCCACCGTTGTTACGATTATAAATATTCCAGAACAAAATGTTGTGCAAACTTCAGAAGGATGGCCAGGCATAAAGGTTGAAATGAAACTGTTCAACACGAAAATTTCAACACATTATTTATTAATAACAAAAAAAAGCATATACTTTACGACAATATCGGATAATGTAACGGAGACAAAACTAAATTAACTCAATGATTTTGAGGCTGTTGCTCAAAAATAAGATAGATACTAAATGAGCTTCTCTTAGCCTATAGGTACATACCGACGACTTTTCTGTTAGTTTCTTTCATTTTCCTAGTAGTATAATTCATTGTTCTGTACTACGAATTAATTCTTTCATTTACTCTTCAGATCAGATAATTTTGATACTGTTGCAGCTGTTTTTTCATAATCTGAAAAATGAAAATGCATCTAAGTTGCCTATACTTGATATGGCATATTGAATTGAATTCATAATATTTTACATACCAGCAAATCAGTCTCAATATTTTAGTATACCTATGCATAGAAAGGTGTCAAAAACACGCATACCTGACCAAACATAATAATTGACTCAGTCTGATACCAATGTAATTTACGATTATTATACATAAAAATTGTCGCAGATCATGTTTGAATAGGACGCCATATTCTTTTTAACAGAGTTGTTTTCATCACTGAATAAATATACTTACCGTTGAATACTGGAATCATATCTTCCAATATCCATTTTCGTAGAAGGTCCTCCTCCACTTTTAAACAATTGATGGTAAATAAAAGACGCATTAAATTTTTTGCAGATGTTTACCTAAACACTGTCTGTCGCGTACCGCCAAGACAACCCGAGAACCTCGATCGATGCAACGATCACCCCCACTACGTCAATGATTGTTCTATTGACTCCATCTAGGCACAAAATATTGCAACTAAGAATAGGCTATTCTTGGGTGAAGCTGGCAATTATTAATAAAATTATTGAAAACATTCTATCAAGAGTAAGTTCATACAATAGACAAAAAATATTCGGGTTCATAAAATGTATTTCTCTTGATCCAATGTTAAAATTGAATCTACGATTGAGTACATTTTGACGCAAGTTTTTCATTTTCTCAAAAGGATACAAATCAATACTCGAATAAACTGTATGTCCTGTCTTTTATTTAGACAAGTAATCTTGTAGTATTAAGAATTCCATAAATACCATAAAATGGATCGTAATCTTGTCAATCAAGAATATTCCTCTGTTCAAAATAATAGTAGGATTTCTTCCCTTCAAAACAAATTCTTCCAATTGAAATATAATAAAATTTAGTTTGAGAATATTTTTTCAACTAACGTTATACTTCAGTGCAAACCAGCAGTTTTTTCTGTGTATCCTGTTAAGAGCCTGAAATGTTTTGAAACTGAAAGCAATATTTTGAAACCATCAAATAAGAACGGTTCTTTGAAACCATGAACTAAGAAAGGTTCAAAGCTGTCATCAGTTGGATTTGTTGTCGAAAATCAAGTTTTTGTTTGTTCACTGTTTTGGTTTTAAATTTTTTGGTGTTGAAACTAATTAAACGTATTGTAGATGTCATGTCTCATGTCTCTTCGCTCACAGAAGATTTTGACCATAATGGTGAAAGCAGATAATCATTGTTATCGACGTTATCGTACTATGCGTGTCTGGCTAAGGGCCGGTTTTATACATTCAGTTTTTAAACTCCGGATCGACTTACTAATGGTTACGATGTGAACTTCTCAAACATCACTTGATGGAATGTCATTCACATTCTAAACCATCGGTTAGCCTATCCCTAGTTCAACTGTACCCATTCAGCTGACCCTAAGAGTTTCTACAATAGGCCGAGTATTGTCCGATATAGGAGGAGGTCGCGCTTTGACTGGGGAATATACATGGATTGTAATATAATGATAAGTGGCTCTACCTTGTCCGAAGCATAATTGC
Organism: Chrysolina oricalcia; assembly: GCA_944452925.2. Taxonomy (NCBI): domain Eukaryota; kingdom Metazoa; phylum Arthropoda; class Insecta; order Coleoptera; family Chrysomelidae; genus Chrysolina; species Chrysolina oricalcia. The sequence goes on from OX101808.2 coordinate 24,486,797, forward strand.
TTGTATCCAAAATTGCCAAAGAAAATCATCAATGGTGATACCTAATTTTTTTGTCTAAGAATGAAATTTTCGTAAGACGAACTGAAGAAGTTTATGTTATCAAAAGTAACATAACGAGTTCATTATCGATTTTTTTTTATACATGTAACCCTTTCTGATACCTACGACGAATTTGCTTTTCATAGATTCGCATTAGAACGTTGATTTCTCAAAAATATCGCTAAACGAAACACGAGTACTTCAAAAGAACATCATTTTTGCAATTCGATCCCTGGGAAACTAATAAAAATCAATAACTCAACATAAATTCAACATTCATTCAAATCATTACTCACAGTTTGCGGCGATATCCTTATCAATTATTTCTTAGCTGGGTTCCCCCCAACGTTAGAAGAAGAATGCATCGCAATCATTCGATGTGCCCAACACTGATTTGCGAGGTTTTGTTTTACAGAACCATGTTCAGTTTCGTCGATATGCATTATTGCCGTGACAGTATTTCTCCTTCCTGTTGAGAACTGAACATGCAGCTCTTAAATGGGTTTTGAAGTTAAAAAATCCTGAGGGTCAAGTAGCACGCTGGAATTCGATTTCGAGATCGAAAGTCGAGCCGGAACTTGCCATAAGAATGCAGATGCCCTATCGCGGAGACCATGCCCAGAAGGACTGTTCACATTGCCGACGAGCAGAAGAAAAGGAATCGACAATGTGTAGAACCACGGCAGTAGATTGTAACTGGAATAACAACATGATCCAGAAAGACCAAGAGAAAGGTCCAGATTTAGGTATAGAATCATGAAGGTATCGACACACTCCAAGGATGGCATTTCGGGACAATATATCTCAAGAAGGGAGCAATGTAACGAACTGGATCCGGACCTGACCGCTTGCTAAAGAGCCATTGCCGAGTTATCCTCTTCCATGGTGACAAATCGTCAAGATTCAGTTATGCCCAAAAAACCGCGATCACGCTGGTTTTTTGGGCGTAACTCTGGATTGTGACCTCGTTCGCGGGTCAAATTTGGCAGAAAGTATGTCCAGGATCATATCTACCGAAATATAAAACCAGCAAACGGTTTCCAGAACAGCCACAAACTGACTGGTTTTCAAACACCCCCCCTCCTTGACCTTGACCAGGAGAAATTTGAAAACTATATCCAGGCGACTTGGGGCAACACCAAGAATGATATTTCATGCTCAGCAGACGATTTCATTACCTGTCAGTGAATCATACAGGCAGCTCTCTAATAAATAAGTTTGGTTCTGATATTTATAGAGCACAACAGAGTATGCATTTCTTGTAGAAACCGTTACCAATAATATAACAGATATAATTCAACGGTCGTGGGATGCACTAGTTGATCTGTGTTGGACACTTGCCAACGAAACTACCTATTACATAGAATGTAATATACTGGGTTATTTGATCAATTTTTCATTATTGTAGTACGGGGAGTTATCTCACTCATATGTTTATGTAGTTTTATATTCAAATTTCTAATTATTATTGATATTTATTTTCATTCACAAGAATTTTCATTATTATTTTTGTTACATGTAAATTATTCAATTTTATTCAGCTGATGAGCACTTATCTGAATTCTTCCTTTACACAGGAAACCGGATGTTTCTCATCAACAGTTACACCCCAATCAACGAACATTAACAGGCTACCCTTCTATTCCTATGAATCATTAAAACAACCTAATGTCCCACAGGGATTTTTGCTATCACAAGGCGAGAGATCTAATAACTTCGTTGTTATTTATTTTTATCAGGTTCGAAATTTAGGATTTTCTCCGCAATAAACAGTCCCTTTCTCCAGAGGTATAGCTAGCTGGAATTTCTAGTTGAGTCAAACATTGTTATCCGACATATTTGAGACAACTGCTTCCTCGACTCAGCTCGGTACAAATATAACCCGCCTCGCCTGGTGGTCGTGAAGGTAGAGCGTTCGCTTCTCAACCATAGGAGCTCGGGTTTGATTCCCAGCATGATCAATGGTCTCGTGCATGGCATCACACGTTGAAAGGTAAGGGCTACGTCTTCCCTAGCTCGTAGATGTATAAGACTTCTGAGGGTTGTCGTGTGGGGGGAGCAGGTTGACGGAAAGTTAAAAAAAAAATAACATGAAGTGTTCGACTCTGGCATTGAAGTAATAGTACGAGGGGAAAACCGCTGGGGAATTTTGGTGTACATGCCTTGGGTATTAGTGGTGTTAGTTGGGTATTAGTGAGGAATTAGTTGAAAATTACTGGGTATTAGTCTGGAAGTAGGGGTATTAATTGAAAATCATTGGGTATTAGTCGAAAATTAATGGGCATTAATTTGTCGGGAATTAGTGGTATTACTCGAGTAATGAATACATGGGTATTACAGGAATTATTTCGTTAACGGAACAAAAAAAAGGTCTTCAGCCCATGGAATCGGGAATTTCCGGAAATTAGACAACCTCGGTTGGAAATCACAATGGTTGAATAAAAAAAATATTTAAAGATAGATTTTTTAAGCGTTTTTGTGTTTCAAATCATAGGATGTTAATAAATTACTTGAATATTGTAATCATCTAAGGGTTTGAAATTGTCCGCATTTTGATTATACGTTTCAAAGGCTGCTCCTGTTTCCGTTTCTATAATCATTGATCTTGCATTATAAAAATGGATAATTGTAAGATTAGTTCTCAGTATGACTTGGGTAAAGATTGATTCATTTTTTGCAACAGTATAATATTTATCACAAATTATAGACTAGAAATATCCCATAAGACAATGAATTTGATTTATCAATGTGGTAGATTGCAGATTACTGTAATTATGAATTTCATTGGCTATTACTTTTTCTCTCGTAAATAAAACTGCAATATTTCGATATGAAAGTATTGCTCGAGGTTGTGACACCCGCAGTGGTTTGATAGGTTACTGTGATACTGAAAGAACAGAGTATCAATTTTTACTTTTGAGACTTTCATGTTCTTGTTTGCAGGAAAAACAGACTAACACTGGTCTTACACGGTAGATAGGTTTTACTTATTATTATGTTATTGCTACACTTTCTCAATATTTGGAAACATTTTCACATTTCTATGGGATCAACAATTATCTTTGCCAGTACTTTTCATTACGTCTTCATGTTCCTATGTCACTATATATGTTTCTTTCGAAAGTTTTCATCAGGAATTTTTTGTTGATTCTCGCACATCATATTGGTGGAACGATTGAATCAGTACTAGAATTAACATAAAATATTTGGGAATTATTGTTGACATTTCTTCATCTTTGATTAAACATGCTGGATATAATTATTCTGCGCGTAACAGATTCGAAAGCTTGCTGCGAGTACAAAATAGGTATTTTTGCGAGGTAAAATTTTGATTCTGGTACGCGAAGAATAACCTACGTCACACCTCTTAGAAAATATATCATTTACTTTTTAGCGCATTTGTATAAAAGCTTTTTTTATCAATTTAATTAATTCATTTTAGTCATACTGGAAACTTGTGAAACCCCCATATGCCAATTTTAGATCGAATCGAACCACAATTACAAATTTCGTCCACCATCTTGGTTTTTTGCATTTACAAAAAAATCATAATTCCCGACCCTGAAAATCCCCGCATACTTTTGAATTTTGATACGAATCGGAACATAATTATAAATTTCGTCCGCCATCTTGAAGGCATCATCTTGTTTTTTTGCACTGACAAACAAATCATAATTTCCTACCATGAAAACCACCACATATTAATTTTGAATCGAATCGGACCATAATTGCAAATCATGTACGCCATTTTGAAGCCGCCATTTTGTTTTTTGCCTTAGAAAAATTCCAAAATACATTATCACCGAATTTATGTCAAAATAGTTTCCAAATGAAGTATCAGAATTTCGAATACGGAACAGTTGTTTTCCCCGCAAGAGGACGCCAAAATAAAAAGTATGGTTACGAAAATTGACATGGCTGAATTCCTTATGATTTTACCTTTTTAATGATGTGTCGCACTTACTACTTTCCCTATTCAAATTGTTTGGGTGATAGTGCCCAAGGAGTGCGGGGGGAGAGGTATGACAGTTGAGATTATGATAGGAAGATGTCCCCCGTGGATAAAAATCGACATGTTTTTGCATTTTTCTCACAACACATGCGTTTTGAAGATATTCGATCTGTTTCGATTTCGGTGCCCCACCCTGTATATGTCGCTATATTAAATATACTGAATAGACTGAACTGGCTTTCAGTTTCTAAACGCTTATTCTTTTTGCGATGATTTTCATTTATAAGCTGGTTAAGGAATTACTACCTGCATATTTTAGACATTTTATTACAATTAATTATGAGATTCATGACGATGATTATACTCGTAACAGTAAAAACTTCTGCAATAGTAAGAACAAATCTACGAATATTTGATTCATTAAGTATTGAATATAAACAACAATTTCTGTAAGAAATGCTTATAACAAAGTCTGAAAAAAAAAACTCTGTGAAATTACATAACATTACTTTGGCTACATATTAAAACATATTGCAATTCTCCATTGACCATTGTATGATTTTATATTTGTTAATTCTGTGACATTTTTCGAAACTAATGAATTTCAAGTCAACATATTAGATGATATCCAAGGTATATGACATCACTTAGGTAGTAATGTATATTTTCAAATTTCTGCACACTAACGTGGTAGTTTTATAATGTATTTTCGCTATAAAGTCTTTTCCTGGCTATCTTATGAAAATCAATAGACCTAAAAAAATCTAAATCTAAATGTATTCATAAAAACAACATTTCAATTCATAGGGCAAGGTTTTTCACAAACTGAAAAATAAAAAATAAATGAACTGTACATAAATAATATCTCACTCTCACAAACTTATTGATGAAATTCAATACCCTTTTTAACTGGAACAAGTTTCTTACCTTTTGAGTCTGCATCAGGGTGTATTTTCTTTATCATCATTCGAAGTATCTCCAGAGTGACAATAAAATCCTTTGAGTACTGATGGATATTCGATATAAAATATAGGGCGAATGTTACTTTGAGTGCTTCTAGAAATGTAGTGTAGCGTCTAGAGCCGATATTCTGCATCTCCAGTAACACATGGAATAGGTATCTACATTGTTTCTTAGAAAGAAAAAAACTTCAACTGTAGTTTCACAGGAGAGTTATTAATTCACGCATGGTCGATTTCTACGATGACCTATTAGATATATTCTGAATTAAAAAATATTAAAAATAAATAATATTTCGCTTGAGACTATATGCATTCTGAAAATGTGTTGTTTCAAATTGGCGCTATTTCTAAACACAACGCCACTTCTTTTGTATAAACACACAAACTTCGAACCAGACCAATTTGTTTGCAAGACAGTCATATTTTCTATTTTCTTATTGGATAACAAACAGAACTTCACAAACCACACTTCACACAATTATATACACCAAAAGGAACACAAATATGGAGTGGAATATGTCGCCTTCTTGGCCTTTTTTTCCTGAACGTCTTTGCGCACACTCCACGTTGATGGCCGATGCCAATCCAAGAAATAACGACCATCCCAGTTCACACCATGATTTTTGATTTTCTATAAATTGAAATTAATTTTGTAATTTTAATATTATCATTGCGTATGTCAGTATGTCATTCGCCAGTTGATATTATCTACTCTTTATAATACAATTTTTTTAGGTCAGAGCTCTGTGTGCTAACATTTCAATTGATATGAACGTATACTACCAGAATTGTGAGGGTTTGAACACAAAATGCGACGAATTCTTTAGGAGGTCTGTAGCTAACAATTTTGATATTATTCTGGCTGTTGAAAGATGGTTACAAAAGGGAGTACATGATGCAGAAATAGTAGATATCGAAAATTACAATTTATTGAGGTCTGATAGAAACTTAAAATTTACAAATAAAAGCACTGGAGGTGGAGTAATGGTAGCTATTAAAAAAAAGTTTAAATTATTAAGCATAGTCAATTACCGTAAATCTTTCGAAGCACTCTCTATTACCCTAAAGATAAGCAAACAAAAATATTCATTTTTTGTGCTCTATATTCCTCCAAATAGCCCCATAGATACATACGAGATGGCCTTTAATTTCATACAAGAACGAATTGAGAACCCTGACAATACATATGTCTTTGGGGATTTCAATATTCAGGATATTGCCCATGAGTATTCGAGAAAAAACAACGATAAACGGGATTTACTGAATGACTTCTTAGAGATTAATCATTTTGGAATATTATAATGAAGACATAACAAATTTACAGGGGATACTATTGGACTTGGCTATAAGCTCAGAAAATAATATAAATTTATGTTTGGTAAAAAGGGATTCATATCCTTTTGTTTTTACTTATCATCCTACTCTCAATGCAACTATAGTAGTTTCAAAAATATTCAAAGAATTTGAACCTGAAACAGTAGAAATCAGACACAATTACAAAAAGGCTGATTTTTTTAGTTTTAGTACCCATATCAGAGACTGTCCAGTTTCCATCCCAAGTCGGCGCCCATGACTGCTCTTGGCGAACGGGACGACGGATAACAAATGCAGTCGAATAATGTCAATAATATATTCAATTTCTCTGAATTGTCAAATTTTACATCTTTGTAAAAATACCTTCATTAAAGAAAGGAATTGCAACCAGCGCGTTCATTTTACATTTACATTTAAACATGGTCCTTCATCCGGATATTCAAGTAAGAAGATTGGGAAGTTGGTGAAAATTTCGGAAACACACACGAAGTCATTGGCAAACAATTCGATAAAGTCGAAGTTTCGTTTTCCACACGTGTTTCGAGTTTCCAGTTTCGCAGCATCCAATTTCTACTGTACAGAACTAATTTGCGTTCTCCCAGGTAATCATTCCTAATCCTTGATCCCTTTCCCTTATTTAAAATAGCTTTCACTTGCATTTGCATATATATTTCGTGAATTATTGAACAAATTCAATTTGTTTGCTTTGTCAAAACGCTCATTCTTATTAAGGAACTGTCAGTTTTGAGTGTTTCAAACACATTTTTTCACACATCAACAGTTCAAATAGTTCACGTTTCATTTATCTAATAAAAAACAACTTTTTCTCATTTTCTCAGTTTCTTTTTCCGATAAATATGACAGAAGCCGAAACTAGAATGACTCTTGACAAATTGAGTAAAAGGCGGGCATCTATAAAATCGAAACTTACAATTTTCAAAAACTATATAAATAATCTCGAAAACGATTTAGCTAATCCAGAATTTATCTTTCCTGAAAATGAATTGAAATTGAGGTTATCAAGGTCTGAACTTCTTTTGAATCAATTCGAAGAAATTCAAACTGAAATCGATTGTCAGGTCGATGACGTTCAAGATGAATCGGCTCAAAGTGAACAATTTGAAAACGATTACTTTGGCATAATTGCAAAGGCCGAAACTCTTTTGTCCAAACATACTGCCAGTGTCGGGGAGTCTTCCAACGTGAAAGGAAATCCACATGAACATGATAGCTCTCACTCAGGTGTTTCAAGTAAAGATGAAAATAATCATGCATCTTTGGGTATCAAATTACCAACTGTTCAATTACCTAGATTTTCCGGTAATTATGAGAATTGGTTGGAATTTCATGATTCTTTTCAGTCTATGATTATTAAAAATGTGAGCATCAGTTTAGTACAAAAATTTCATTACTTGAAATCATCTGTCAGTGGCGTAGCTGAGAAAGTTATTCATAGTATTCCGGTATCTTCCGAGAATTTCTCAGTGGCGTGGCAAATGCTTTGCGAGAGGTTTGCGAATCGTGAACTTCTTGTTTACAATCACACCAAATGCATATTCAATTTGCAAAAAATTATCAAACAGTCTTCTTTCAATATCAGGCAGCTAGTAGATGGCCTACAAAGTAACTTGCGTTCTCTTCAATCTTTGAATGAACCCGTAGACCATTGGGATACCTTATTGATATTTCTAATCGTTGAGAAGCTTGATTCTGAAACCACTCTTGAATGGGAGTCAAAGAAATCAACAGAGACAACTCTCAAAGATCTTTTGAATTTTCTGAAAACGAAAGCTGACATTCTTGAAAAAATTGAGGCTAATCACTTTTCTAGTGGCAATAAAGATCGCAATCGATTTCAGAAAAAATCTCTTACGAGATCTTTGACATCAAGTCAAGCTTCTTGTTTTCTATGCAAGTCTTCAAATCACAAATTGAGCAATTGTCGTGATTTTCTCAATTTAAGCATTACTGATAGAACAGAGCAAGCCAAAAAATTAAAGGTTTGTCTAAATTGTTTACATCCTGGTCACGTGAATTCCAATTGCAAATACGGCAAATGCTATAAGTGTGGCAAGAAGCACCACACACTCATTCATGTCGAAACTACCGAAATTGCTCCAAATGTCATTTCGAGTGCCAGTGAAGCAGACTCAAATATTGAATCTACGCATGCGCTTTCAACTAGCGCTGTTCGGAAAAATCTTGTTCTTTTATCCACAGTAGTAGTTCAAGTTTTGGATAGTTCTGGTAAGGCACAAGAATGCAGAGCTCTCTTGGATAGTGGTTCGCAATCAAATTTTATCTCATCCCATTTAGTCTCAAAATTAGGTCTTCCAAAAAGGCGAATTGACATTTCTGTGATAGGGATTGCTCAAACTTCCTCTAATATGAATTACCAGTGCAATGTGTTCCTTAGGTCACTCCACTCCTCATTTTCGGCATCCCTAACTTGTTTAGTCACCAATGCCATATGCAATCAGCTCCCAGGTTGTCAAATAGACATTTCTTCATTGCGCATTCCTGTTAATATTCAGCTGTCAGATAAAAATTTCCATGTGAATTCAGATATACACCTCCTGATAGGGGCCGGCCTTTTCTATAACTTGCTCTGCGTTGGGCAGATCAATTTGGGCCCACAAAATCCCGTACTTCAAAAGACAAAGCTTGGGTGGATTATCTCAGGTCCTCTTCCCCAGGTACAGCCTTCCCAGAATGCCTTCTGTAATTTCTCGCACAATAGTGTATGTGATGAACTCTCACGATTCTGGGAAATAGAAGAGTTTCCCACTACTCGGTTCTATTCTAAGGAGGAGGAACATTGCGAAGAGCATTTTAAATCTACTCTTAAAAGGAATTCAGATGGACGTTTCGTAGTTTCAATGCCTTTCAAAGATTCAGTTGAAAAGCTAGGTGAATCAAGAAGCACAGCCGAAAAGAGATTTTATAGTGTTGAACGTAAGCTTCAGCACAATTCAACCCTAAAGAAAATGTATATCGAATTTATGGAAGAATACGTTTCCATGGGTCACATGACTCAGGTTGATCACCATCAACCATTCAGCTATTACCTCCCTCATCACGGAGTTTTGAAGAAGGACAGTCTCACCACGAAACTTCGTGTTGTGTTCGACGGATCGTCTCCTTCTTCAAGCGGTTTATCACTCAACGACGTCCAAATGGTCGGGCCAGTCGTTCAAAGTGATCTTTTGTCGATCGTTCTTCGATTCAGGCAACATTCTCACGTAGTATCAGCGGATATTGCAAAATTTTATCGCCAAATATTGGTTTGTCCTTCTCAGAGACATTTTCAACAAATATTGTGGAGGTCTGATCCATGTCAGCCTTTGCAAACTTTTTCCTTGAACACGGTCACTTATGGTACTGCATCGGCGAGCTTCCTTGCTACCAGATGCTTGAGTGAACTAGCGCAAGAGTATTCCGAAAGTTTTCCTGAAGCTACCAACATAATAGCGAATGACTTCTATGTTGATGATCTTTTAACTGGATCTGATTCAGTTTCGGAAATCATTGTTTATTGTAAGCAAATCATTCATATCCTGTCCAAAGCTCACCTTCCACTTCGCAAATGGGTCTCTAACAATCCTTCAATATTGGATGCTATCCAGCAATCAGTTTCTTCCTTGGACATCGCCCACTCTCTTGGATCGAACGATAACACAAAAACACTTGGACTTCATTGGTATCCCAAATTTGACTCTCTAAGATATGTTATCTCTTCGGAGATTCTTCCGAAGACAATCACAAAGAGGTCAATCCTGTCGGGTATAGCACAAATCTTTGACCCTTTAGGTCTTCTCTGTCCAGCTACAATCCAAGCTAAAATGTTGTTACAGCAACTTTGGCTAGAAAAATTAGGTTGGGATCATTCAGTGCCTTTACATATTCATACTAGTTGGTTAGCTTTTAGAGATCAACTCCCTCAACTCAATGATATTCAGATTGCTCGTAAAGTGAAACTAGACAACGCTGTTCATATTGAATTACACGGTTTTTGCGACTCTTCTGAACTAGCGTTCGGTTCCGCTATTTACATCCGCAGCTTAGATCAATCAGGTAACGTCCAAACCCATCTGTTATGTGCAAAGTCAAAGGTTGCTCCACTCAAAAAAATCAGCATTCCGCGGCTCGAGCTCTGCGCTGCTGTAATCCTCAGTAGGCTAGCTACCAAAGTTTTCAGATCTCTCTCTCTTAAATTCAATAAAATATTTTATTGGTCGGATTCTATGGTGGTTCTAGGATGGCTCAAAATTTCTCCTCATCTCCTCAAAACATTCGTGGCCAACAGAGTCTCAGAAATTCAATCCAATACGGATATCTCTTGTTGGAACCACGTGAATACAAAGGAAAATCCTGCCGATCTCATCTCAAGAGGTATTAGTCCACAAAGTTTGAAATCATCTGATCTTTGGTGGCATGGTCCCAAATTTCTGAATGATTCCATTCAAATTTGCTCCACTCAACCGCTTGAGTTGACCAATGAACTTCCGGAGATGAAGCGAACAGAAATAACTTCCCTGAATTTGACAGCCCTCTCCAGTTTTCCTTTCGAACGATTTTCAACATTGAATCGTCTCAAACGCACCTTTGCCTATATCTTAAGATTCGTTCACAATTCATTAGCTCGTTTCAGATCCCTGGAAAGAAATTCTGGTCCTCTTTCTATGCAGGAGTTGAATTCCTCACTTCGTTATCTTATCAAATATTCTCAAGCTGAATCATTCCCAGAGGAACTGCATAACTTATCGAAAGGCAAACCTCTTCCTCGCAAAAGTAGAATGTTGTCCCTACTTCCTTTTATTGATGAGAATGGTATTCTCAGGGTTGGGGGCAGACTAAGACATTCTCCATATGAATTTGATAAGAAGCACCCCATAATCATTTCATCAAATCATCATTTCTCAAAGTTACTATTCCATAACGAGCATAAAAAGCTTCTTCATGCTGGACCTCATCAATTGCTCTACTCAATACGTGAAACATATTGGCCCATACTTGGGAAGAATCTTGCGAAGAGAACTGTTCATGAGTGTATCGTGTGCTTCAAAGCCAAACCGATTTCTATAAATCCTCTAATGGGAGATCTTCCTGAAGCAAGGGTCACTCCTTTTCTTCCATTCATCAATACAGGGGTGGATTACGCCGGTCCTTTTACGTTGAGAGACAAACCTGGCCGACGTTTTAAAACCTACAAGGGTTGTGTTAGCCTTTTCATATGTTTATCAACAAAGGCGGTTCATATTGAACTAGTCAGCGACTTAACCAGTGATGCCTTTATTTCTGCTCTTAAACGGTTTATAGCAAGACGGGGCAAGCCCCAAAGTATCTATTCCGACAACGGGACAAATTTCGTGGGTTCCAAAAATCAGTTATTGGAACTAGGTAAATTTTTGAAAAACCACAGCGAAGAAATCGAATCTTCTACCTCGTGTCAAGAAATATCATGGCATTTCATTCCTGCGTACTCCCCACATTTCGGTGGCATTTGGGAGGCAGGTGTGAAGTCAATGAAAAGACATTTGAAACGTGTTCTATCAGAAGCGCTCCTCACATATGAAAATTTTCAAACTGTTTTAGTGCAAGTAGAGGCTATTTTAAACTCCCGTCCTTTAACTCCTTTAACCTCAGACCCATCTGATCTTACCGCCTTAACTCCTTCCCACTTCCTCATCGGCCGCACGCTCACCTCTATTCCTGAGCATAATTTCATGGATATCAAGGTAAATCGATTGGATCAATTTGAGAGACTTCAGCAACTACGCCAGCATCTTTGGAAAAGATGGTCTCTCGAGTACATATCAGAACTTCAAGGCCGACAAAAATGGAGAGAAAACAAGTCACAAATGAACATTGGCGACCTGGTTATTATCAAAGACTGCAACCTAAGTCCTTTACAATGGAAGCTTGGTAGGGTCATCCAGTTGTTTCCTGGTTCCGATAACATTCCGCGGGTTGCTGCTTTACGTACGGTGAATGGTGAAATTCGAAGAGCCATCTCTAACCTGTGTCCTCTACCTCTGTCTCGTGAGGCTGTCCCGCTGAAGCTGAGTTGAAAGGCCACTCTTTCAAGGTGGGGGGCATGTCCAGTTTCCATCCCAAGTCGGCGCCCATGACTGCTCCTGGCGAACGTGACGACGGATAACAAATGCAGTCAAATAATGTCAATAATATATTCAATTTCTCTGAATTGTCAAATTTTACATCTTTGTAAAAATACCTTCATTAAAGAAAGGAATTGCAACCAGCGCGTTCATTTTACATTTACATTTAAACAGAGACGCTGACTGGACAGAAGTGATTAATGAGCAAAATGTAGAGATAGCTTTAGACAAATTTTATACTATATGGAATAATATTGTAGCTCTTTGTGTTCCACAGTGCAAGGTTATTAAGGGTAGACGTAATAAATATCCAGTTTGGTTTAACATCGAAATAAAAGAATCATTAAAGAAGAAAAATCGCTATCATAAATTGAAATCTGTATCAGACTATTATCTTAATGAATACAAAAGGACAAGAGAGAAACTAAAAAAATTGATAGATAAGGAAGGGAAAACATATCTGAGAAATTTGGAGGAAGATATGAACACAAATATAAACTGCTTCTGGAGTTATGTGAAAAACAAAAACAAAATAGTTCTCTAACTGATTTTCATTACGAGGGAAATAAAGTTCATGATAATCAGATATCAGAAACTTTTGCAAGTTTTTTTCGTCAGTTTATTGCAAACAGCAGGCTTCGTATAATTTAGAATTCAAAGATTCAGTTGCACTTTGTAACGATACGTTTACGATTCACTCAATAAATAAATCTGATTGCAATGAAGCAGTAACAAAACTCAAACCTAAAAAGTCTGCTGGAACAGACGGTATTCCACCCTATATTTTAAAGGGATGTAGTGAATGATTAAAGGTACCTCTACTACATATTTTCAACCTCATTATAAAATTCATCAATTTTCCCACAATTTGGAAAACATCAATATGCACACCAATACATATATCAAAAACTAAGGTGGACATAGAGAACTATCGTCCTATTTCAATTGTGTTCCCCAGCTGAACTGTTTGAACAAATCTTACATAATAAACTAATATCGGTATGTTAACAAATATATTATTCCTCAACAACACGGGTTTATCTCAAAGAAATCGATAAATAGCAATCTATTTTTGTATAGTAATCAAGTATATGAGACTTTGGAAGAAAAAATGCAATTAGACACTATTTTTACAGATTTTCGCAAGGCATTTGATCAAGTAAACCATGATATATTATTGTATAAGTTGAGTAAATACGGACTGGCACGCAACATTTTGGAATAAGTAAAAAATTATTTAAAAAGCAGATACTTTTTTGTCAAATACAATTGCAAGCATCGGGCAAGTATAGAGCTAATTCAGGGGTACCGCAAGGTTCTAATTTAGGACCGTTGCTATTCACGCTATTCATCAACCAGCAGTTCTAAAAAATTCAGATTGCCTACTATTTGCAGACGGCCTGAAAATTTTCAAAAAAGTACGAACCGTCAGAGACTGTGTTCCTCTACAAAAAGATGTGGAAAACTTACATAAATGGAGTACCGAAAATAAATTATATTTCAACATAAATAAATGTGCTGTCCTAACCATAACTCGGCTGAAAAATCCAGTTATTTTTAGGTATGAGATGAACGGAGAAATTTTAGAACGAAAAACAGAGACTCGCGATCTTGGAGTTACATATAATGATGTTTTTTCCTTCAATAATCATTTAGAAAATGTTGTGAAGTCTGCAAACCGTACTTTGGGATTTATTAAGCGGCAAACTTCCGGATTCAGTAATATACATACCATTAAAATGTTATATTATACTTTAGTTAGACCGAAGATGGAATTCGCATCGGTACTCTGGATGCGTGAAACCCCAACTACATTAAACAGAATCGAAAAAGTGCAAAATAAATTGCTTAGATACTTGTACTATAAGGAATATCATGTTAGGCCAGACTATTTGACTGTTAGGACAAGTAATCTTAGATCACATTTTAAAATACTTTCTCTATATCAGATGTAACATAACAAGTATGGTGTTCTTGTATAAAACGATTACTAATAGGATTGATTGTCCAGAAATATTATCCCTAATAACATTTAAAATACCTTTCTGTCGTACCCGCTCGTCGCTTATGTTCCATATTTCAGTTAAGCAGATATCCAAATCCCCTCTTGTGAACATGCTTCGACTAGCTAATCAACTTAATGCTCTTACTCCTTTAGAATGGTGACTATCTGCCACCGCTTTTTGTAGTGAAATCTTCCAAATAATATTAAATATGTCAATTTGAATTTTTGTGAAAACCCCTACTTTTCTGCCACGGTATTACCCATTATAAATATTTTTTTCTTTTTTTTTGTATTAAATCAGTGTCATTGTGAATATTTTTCATTTTGATATCCATGTAATTAGGCCAGTTGGCCTGTATGGATGAATAAATAAATAAATAAATAAATCCCTCGAAATCCCAAATGGACCCAAACGCGAAAACAGTTCTTTTGGGAGATCGTTTAGTAACGAACAGTCGTTGCAGACCGATGATAACCCTTTACTCCCATATATGTACACCTACTACGCAGACTAGATTCGAGGTTGTGAGTGCAAGGGTAGGTCAACACAGACAGCACTAAATCCATCTGTTCCCCGTCCAAATCATTACACACCCCGTTGCTTGGTCACAAACGTAATAAAATAAATTTTAATGACATTCTTCCAGTATTTATCCTATCCATAATTTCAAATATTGTCTTGCCTTTCTACAAGGCAAGTAAAGTAAAACACACAATGCTTACCCTGTGATTTCACATGTGTATTTGTTTGTTTGTTTTCACACGACATTTCCTGCACCGTACCAGCTACATCGAGTTTTACTCCAGATTTTCACTTTGTGAATATTTGATTACTCATTTTCAAATGGAGAATAACAGAAATATGTATTTTCACTTTACACGTATGAATTTATGTGTCGAGATCTGTGAAAATTTCATGATTAATTATTGAAAATTATAGGTGATAATTTTTTGATAATTTTTATTAGTGAACCTCCAGAATTATTGTAAACACAATCTTTTGAGACACATGAGTTGATTGTTAAGGTTTTATTAATATCTAATTGTTAAAGGTTTCATTTATGAGTAATTATATTTACTTATTTTTTAGTAATATAAATAGAATATAAATTTTAAGTTACGTTATTCTTAACCCCTTGACAGCATTCTTCGAATCTTATATTTTATTATTTGAACGTTTATTGCAACTGTGAATTTTTATTATTGTGTAAGTATTTGTATTTGTAAAGTAGGTTCCTCTACTGAATAAAGAAAGATTTTCTTTCACTTATCTCACTCATAGTCATTCCGATTTTTTCATGCTTGTCTTGATTTTGATATTCCCATATGCATCATTCTCTTTCATCGCATTTCTTTTGTTTTTCACTCAGTTTTTCATTCTGTTCTGTTTTCTAATTTTAGTACCAAAAGGTTAACTTATGAAACTTTTTTGAATAATTCCACTAATATCAGTAGAGATGCCTGGCGTTTAATAAATTTCGAAGGTAACAGAAATCCAGTAATGAATAAAGAAAACACATACACTCATATCAGAGACTGAGTTCAATAAATATTTTATCAACACAGCGAACACTCTAATATCTTCTTTACCTGAGTCAAATCACGAACCTACGGAATACTTGAAGAATATCAATTCACCGGTAAGTTCTTTTTCGCTTTTTCCTACCACTCCCCAAGAGGTTATGGATACCATTAAATTATTGAAGGATTCGAGTTGTCCGGACTTTTACGAAATGAACATTGCGATCATTAGATCTATTGCTGATATAATTGCACAACCCTTAGCTGCATTAATTAACGAATGTTTCTCTCAAGGTATTTTCCCTGGCGTGCTGAAAATTGCAGTAGTTCTTCCTTTACTTAAAAAAGGTGATCCTCAAAAGGTAGAAAACTTTCGTCCGATTTCTATAATTCCTGTTATAGCTAAATTCATAGAATATCTAGTTAAAAAAAAGTTTAATTTCATACCTGGAAGAAAACTCTCTGCTGTGTCCTGGTCAATTTGGTTTCAGGACGAATAGTTCAACAACCAAAGCGATTTCGAATGTTATCTCTACTGTTGTTGACGCGACCTCACCAAAGCGTTTGATTGCGTGTCGCACCATATTTTACTCAAAAATCTTTTTTATTATGGTATTCGTGGGATTCCTCTAGATTTGTTCAAGATATATTTATGTGGGAGAGCACAATGCGTTTTGACGGACGGTGTGAAATCAAACTTGGAGGAAATTATGCATGGGGTCTCTCAGGGTTCTATCTTGGGGCCGACTCTTTTCATTTTATACATAAATGACCTTTTCTATCATATTTTGCCGAAAAAAGTATTATTTTTGCTGATGACACAATTTTAATTGACCGAAAGAGGGATATGGTGGAACTGATCGAATCCGCCAAAAACAATTTGGAATTAGTAGGGGAATGGTTCGGGACCAACAAGCTTTTGCTGAATTCGGAGAAAACCCAGAATCTCATAATATCTGCCAATGCAAATATATCAGATGGGCATAGTGTCAAGTTGCTTGGTATATATATATTGACGATAGACTTAACTGGAAGTGTCATGTGGAGAAACTGGCGAATAAATTAGCTAGTGCTAGTTTTATGATTCGTAGTCTAAAGAACCTAGTAGGTCCAGCTACTTTGGAATTTTCCATGGTCATTTGACCTATGGAATCATTTTGTGGGGAAATTCGAGCCACTCAAATAATATTTTCATTTTGAAAAAAAAGGATCATTCGAATTTTAGCAGGAGCGGGTTACAGGGATCATTGTCGTGCCCTCTTCTTTCAACTTCAAATCATGCCATCTCCTTGTGCTTATATGTACTACTCTCTCATTGAAATACATAAAAATAGAGCGGATTTTGCTCTTTATTCAGATTTACATCAGTATCATACTAGATCAGGAAATTTACTGAGAACTCCTAGATACAGGCCCTCAATGTCTCAAAAAAACTCTTTAAATATTCACTTATATAACAAGCTATCAGAAGCAATAAGAAAGCTGAATTTCCACATGTTCAAAAATAAAGTAAAATCTTTTTTGTTGAAGTACTGTTTTTACTCGGAAAAAATAAGTTTCTCATCTACGATTGGTGAAAAACTCTCAACCACCTGGGCTTAAATGCTTTAAATCTAGTTTATCTAAGTGAATGTAATTTATCTTCTTTGTTTTTCTTTTTTAACTAGAATATTTATTATAGATTGACTTGTGCTTAGTATAGTGTCTCAATTATTTCAATCAGACTGGATTTTTTATTGTTTTTTTAAATAAGTACTGTTTTTTTAATCATAATTTTAACTAGGTGATATTATTTTAAGTATAGATATTTCAAAATATTCTCTTCTCAAGGACCTGCTACAAATGTAATCAAATTATGTAACGTAGTCAACTCTACTCTGCTCTATAGAGCCTTTTCAGATATGTACGTTTTTTCGTCCATTAATTCCATAAATTCAGTCCACCTAATATAATTGTTTACATTCTTTATCTTGTATTCTGTGATTAATACTTCTTCCGCTGCTGTATAAATAGCAAAGGATAGAATTGTGTTTGTTTGGGCTACTGTTATATTTTTAAGTTTTCTTGTTAGGCGTGATTTATGTAACTTATAACCTCTGCCAGTGAAATAGTTTCGAAGTTTTTCACATTTCGTCGTCCAATCAGCATTGAATAAACGAAATAAATGAGGAGTATTCAGCGGAACTCTATCTGAGTGCCTCTTAGCAGGAATGCGTTCTTTAAAAATAACCGTTGTGTTCGTATCGACTGAAAATAACGCCGTAGAATGTCTTTCGAGCCCGATGTATTCATAGCGCGACATAGATTAAGAACTACTTTAAATAACCAGTTCAAAAATACAAAGTGCTGAGTGAAAAGACCATTAATATGTTTTTATTATATAATAACACTTGAGTAAATTGATGTACTTACAGTCGCACTTAAAATTCCTACTTGGATTATGGGGTCTTGTTCTGTAAAATAATGTTTATGAAGTTGAGAGAGTGATGCTTGCAATTACTTTGTCCCTACATTTCAGTATGAAACAAAATTTTACTATTAGAATAAAATCAAAAAAAAATTGCAACTCAAACCCTCAATTGGTGTTAATTCAAAGCACTGGCTTTCTGGGTGTTGAAACCTAACAAAATACACCAGACGATGCGTCAGCGGAAAGTGATCTCGGGCATATGAGAGTCGACGAAAGACATTTTTTCCAATGTACTTATTCATTATGGAATTTTCAGCACACATCGCAGCTAATTTCGGTAGCAAAGGTCCGCAGCTAATTTCGGTAGCAAAGGTCCATAGCTAATTTTGTTAGTGAAGTTCCATGACCCAAGAAACAAATTGCTTCTGTTTCAATGGAATCGATAAGTTACAAAAACAACTCCACCTCCAGCATAAAAAGTATCAATTGCGGGGTGCCTCAAAGTTCGAAACTGGGCCCTACAGTCTCCATCGTTTATATCAATGATATGTTGAAATTTCTCCAGCATACTTCATCATTGATGATACAAACTTCCTCATAAAAAGTGGAACTGGGAATGAAAATACAGCAAAATCAATTTTCAGAAAAATGACGCTATGGGTTGAAAAAAATAAATTAGGTCTTAATAATGGAAAGACCACATGTATCCTGTTCAAAATATCGCAGTCACGGGTGGCGCACAGCAACGAAATAGTATCTTCGGACAAAACTACTATTGTCTATACTAGAGAAACTAAAATGCTCGGATTAAGAAAGATTATCACCTCAAGTGGTCAGACCATATTCATGAGGTTTGTGTTAAATTGACCAAAACTTGTTATGCCTTAGCAGTAACGTCTAAACACTGCAGTCAGATTAGAGTTAGACAGCTTTACTTTTTAAATTGTAAAAACGTGCGGTACGAATTTTAGGCAATCTTGGATTCCATGATTCAAGGAGAAATATTTTTAAATCCTCTAACATCTTCTCTTTAGTATCTGTCTAAATATGTGAAGTTGTTTGTTATGTTTTTAAGAATAGGGATAGGTTCAACGAAGTAAGAGCTCAGCATTCGTATAATACAAGAAGAAAAGATCAGCTTTTACCTAGCAAGCAGAGAGGTTTATATATGGAATGTATGTTTTACAATTAGATACCAGATAGTATTGAAAGTAGTGGAAATAGAAAAAAGTGAAAGTATTTCTGTGAGAAAAAAATTGCAACACAGAGAATTTTGTGAAAGTTCCTAAATATTTGTTCATTTGCTAGTAGTTTTTCATAAGTCCTGTTCGTATTTTTAACATGTTAATTTTAAGCCATTTACATGACGACATTTCCTAATAGTATATAAGCATCCTGTTTCTGGAAGTGAATGAATAAATAAATAAATACATTAATAAGCTTCAATATGTATTGGGACAGCAACTCCATATAGGCCAGCAGAACTAAAAGTAGGTATCCAGAAGACGTTGAGATACACTAAATATTTTTGCCGGAATAAAAAACGCAACAAATTAAATGATGAGTATTTCTAATTCATGTACAGTACGGCTTTTTTAGCCCCCTCCCTATTAACTTTTGAACAGGTTAACAGGGTTTATTGGAACAATTAAACCAAGTAACAAAACTCTCAATAATAAAGCATGGAAAATAAAATAAAAAATTAATAAAACTAAAACACTGTTCAAAGTAAAATATACAGGGTAACGCCAGTTGTCATGTTGGTATAGTCCTTACGAACCCAATTGAGACAGCACACAACCAAGCGATAATACGAGGTAATATCAATATACAAATTGCCGGTGATAATTTGCATAGGCATAAATAACACGTTATTATCTAACGCTCCTCGTCTAAACTCGATTGGCAGTCCACGTGGACATGATGTATTCAGTCACATAAAAGGGGCAGGTGAAATGCCAAAAGAAAGCCTTTGATAAGCCGCTGTCAAATTCTAATTGGTCAGAGACCGAACTTCTTTCACCTGCCGCTGTGGAATTCCACGCGAAGACCACGCTGACATCTAATAAAAAAGTTGCTATTTTATTAGAAATTGAGGTAAGTTCTTGAAAGGTATAGCCATAAAGTTGGCTGGAATTTTTAGTTAGTAATCCGACGTTGTTCAAAGAACTTCATCAGCGACTCAGTCATTACAAGTAGAACCTCGGTTGTGGAAGACAGTAACACAATAAACATATTCCATCAACATTAACTGGAGTATTCGTCTCTGCCACTGAAGTAAAAGTATTATTAGGTGATACGGTTACAAGGCGATCATCAACTACTAGCACCAGCGAAACTTCTCGAATACATTTCACTAACTGCTTCCTAAAATCCGAGGAATGGTTATTCTAATTCAAACATAGTCCAAGAAAGCCTCAATTACCTCATAAAACATGTGTATCTAATCATACGCACTGTTCATTATCCACATTTAGTTGACGTTCAGTCTATACACAGATTCAGGGCCGGCCGAACGCATCATGCAGCTAATGCACAGCATGAGGGCGCACCTGCCAAGAGGCGCCAAAATGAGTTGAAATATTTGAATAATATATACTCATTTCAAAACTCCCTTGGAAGATTTCGCTAATTCATAACCGATGTTTTCCTGCATCTAATAAGTAGTCTCCTAGCGCCCTGAACCATAATTCATTGTTTTTTAGTATTAAATATTCCATAGGACCTTTTTGGTAAAATTGGTATCGTTTAATTTGCTATTGAATTGTTAGAGACAGTTGTGCGGTGAACAATTGGCAGTTGTGTGGATATAAGGCAATGTTTGTTGAGTATTCAATTTTCTCGTTGGGAGGGCTGACGGTAGTACCTAATCATTTTAGAATTTAATATAGCAATCGAAAATTGAAAACGAAGGGTTTCTAGAGACTTAGAATCAGAAAAACAAAGAGGAAGTCTGGTAAAATTTCTGAAAATATTCACTGACAATTGCGAATCGTCCAATTCTCAAACAGAAACTGGGACTGCAGCATGAGTCCATTTCATCCTCTTCATATGTTTCCACAATAGATGGAGAAAAAAATAGCCTGGCTTATTCACCACATGAATATAAAAATGAGGGGCGAAAGGGAGTTGATTTCAGAGTTTAGCACTAGGAAGAGGTATCCCAAAAATTCAACCGAAAGCCGGTTGTCTCATTCAGTAATGATGAGAGTAAAGATCCATTACAAACTTTGGAAATTTATCGTGACCCGTCTATATTGGTTATGTTGCAAACTATTTCCAACAACAGAAAATAAAATCAAACTGATTTCCAACGAAATTTATTCTGATTGGCAGAATTTGTCCAACTCTTTGAAACTCTTTCGTACATATACAGGGTGTTTCTTAAGTACGTGAAGAAACTTCAGGAGCATGTTGCTGACGTCGAAATAAGAAAAAAAGTTCCCAAATACACATGTCTGTTATTCGTTTCGAATATACAGAGTGTCAAAGTTTAATTCTTATATTTGTTTGTTGTAAATAAATTCTAAAATATTTGTGATATTCGAGTAAAGTTTGGTGTCTGGGATGATTTTTCAATGACAAAATCAAATTTTATGTTAATTGCAAAAAAACTGATTTCTAATTGAATTTCTTTAAAATTTAAAAATCTTGTCATTAAAAATTACATGCATCGATTATTTCAAATCTCAATAATTCGAAAACAGTTACTATCAGTGACCTCTACAAAGAATATTTTTTTTTACACAAACTACATGATGAATATTCCCAGATACCAAACTACCCAAATATCAAAATTATTTTGGAATTATTCACAAAAAAATAAGAATTCAACTTTGACACTCTGTATCTCAGAAACGAATAACTTGCGGACATATGTTTATAGGGACTTTTCTTCTTATTTTGACGTACTTAAGAAATACCCTGTATACTGGAAATCTGATATTGAATGAATTATACAAGTTATAAAATTCTTGATACAGAAAAATTTGGCATTCAGAGGATCTTCTGATAAACTCTTCTGTGATATAAACTTGTTTCTTATAATCTATATGAGACCAATGGTAGTCCTTTTCTATTTTGAAAATATTGTTTTATTCAATAAAAAAAAAATTATGTTCATAAAAGTTATCAAGTTAAGCTGCTTCATTTTCAGATAATGTATGGAACTGTAAAAGTGCATCATCTCATATACTTTCTGTTCATTAACGTGATGATTATTATGTTCATCATATTACGATACAATGTGTATAAAGGAGCAAATAAAATTTTGCATGAGGGCGCTCAGTACTCTAGAGCCGGCCCTGCACAGATTAAATTATTTTGAAAAAAAAACATATCAACATCATTTTCATTGTTTTAACCGTGTAATCTTTTGTAAATTTCATTTATTGTTCATTCATTTAATTTTGTTAATGTCCTATCATTGCTATATCAGTAGAATAATGAACATATTAAGTTTTTTATTAAATATTTTCCTTTCAAAGGTGTTCATTCTCACAGGTTCCATATTTTGTATTTGTTTTTGAAATAATATTAAGATGGGTTTGGCTGAAAGAAAAGTGGGTAGCTGGTTTGTATCTTTATTTGCTGTATAACACGTCCCACTTCAACTTTTCTATAGAATCAGTCTTAACGTTTTATTATTAACCCAGACGACTAGACCAAATAGAAACTCTTTGCATGAATGTAATATTGCTTAAAATTAATTAAACATACCGACGGTTGAGACATAACTCACTCAAAATTACGACGGAAGAAAATGTTAATGATGATAGTGACGGAAACAGTCACTTCCGGTACTGGATAAGAATAAATGTATACAGTCATCATTAGAAGTGGAAATGCAATCATTATTCGTTGATTTATTCAACCTTTCAAATTATTTTATGAACTTGATAATTTGAATAGCGTTACCGTGAATGTTAAACGAGGTATTTGTTGTACCGGGTGGCTTAATAACGATTTCAAAAAGAATATATCATTTCTATTGTTGTATGAATCGTATGAAACCAAAAAAATTAATAAATAGCAGTTCTTCAACGGATCCAAAACAGTAGAATATTTTCTGTTTGTGATTCAACTAGATAAGAAAAGCCGCCCGGAAAAATATTTATGTCACAACAATTGTTATCAACAAGATGGTCATCAGACGTTTCTGGAGAACAAACAGAGATATATGTGTGACCAACATGTCTACGGTTGCTCTGCAATTTTAGGATTATACCCATTCAATTTTTCTCTTTATATGTGTCGAAGACGGAGGTTCCCAGAGTAGCAGCATTTGTGTCGATTAATTTTGTTGTCAGACATCTTTTCTCTCGTAATTACTAATTAATATTTACACGCAACTATTTTAGTATCAATATTTCCTAGCAGTTAAAAGGTGATCAGTTCAGAACTTGGTAACGAATACACGGCGTTCAGGACGGTAAAATACACTCTGCTTGCCTACAACAACTCAAATCGACTGAAATCCAATTCTGTTCTCTTCCTTCAAGACTTCAAGTAATCCTTTTCCCAGAAGACTTCTTTGTATTTTCACATACCTAACCCCCTGACGCCACGTCCACTACTTTATTTTACAACCAAATTATTGTGTAAAACGGAATGTCCCATGAAGAGACTAAATAACAAATCTTACTAGATTTAATAATCGAATTACAGTCTGGGCCGGAATATTTAGTACTCTCCTACCAAAGGAAAAACCCATTGATATTCAATCTCCGACATATGTTTATATATTATACAGCACCTCGTTAAATATTACACTTCATTTCATTGCCGACTAGTTTAAAATTAACTTAAAATAGTGAGTAAAGTTAAAGAGTACTCTTTGAAGTTTGTCCAAGCTCTTGGAAATCCTATTATTTTCATCGTCAGAGAACTACAATAAATATAATTAGTTGCAATCACACGTAAAAAGTTAAGATCTCGTTAATTCATGGCTCACACAAGTTTCGAATTTTGAGGGGACGACAGCTGGTTAACGGATATTTTTTTATGTTCGGGATGACATCTTTCGAGGTTCTTGCCTCTCGTCAGTGCAAGGGTAGGTCGGACAACACTTGAGTCGTCATTTCCCTGCCCAACGAATAATAATCGATTTAAATCATTTGATTATTGATATGACTGAAACTACAGATATAATTGAATTTCTCATATATTGATTGATATTATATTTGATTTTGCCATGTTACAGTAAAATATGACATTTTGTCGTGGTACACTGAAGTTCAATTACGAATAAGACTGATAAGTGTGTGCTACAGTAAACTTGGCTGGGTACTAATTTATATGCAAACCTTCATCGTGTTTCAAGAAGAACATTGTGATCAGAACCTCCTGATTGATATGTTCCATGATATTTAAAAAATGTGAATTGTATAAAAACTTCTTTGTGTCCTTTCTATGATATGTCTATGGCAAAACTTGTGAAGGCTCCAAATTATTGAGCAGTAAGTATTGTAATTTGATCTGACATATATGAGTAATACAGTTTTTTGAGTACATTTACATATTTGTTAACTGTTGACAATTTCTTATAATGAAATCGAGCATTTTGTTGGATTCAGGCGTTTTTTGTTGATATGATTTCTAAAATACATCTTTGAATCACACAACAATTCCTCATATCGAGTTAAAATATTTCAACAGCAGTACATTTTCTGGTGAATGTCATGGCTTTACATTTTTCAATATTTAGTTGTAAGTAAGTGAAATAAGCTCATTAGTGAATAATAAAAACAGTGCGGGTCTCAGGTTTCACTTTTAATTACTTTAGTAGAGTTGCATCCATCATGAGCCACAAATTGATTATGATCTGAGAGATAGGAATGAAAAAGTGCCAATAAATTTAGGGCTCCCAGTGACAAACACCTCAAAAAAGTGAAAAGGGGACTTGTAACTCCAAAAAAGGGACTACCAAGGGAACAAACTGACGACAACAATGGTCAATATACCCATTTTTCAGGAAAACAGTAAATTTGAAATACCAATACCAATACAGACCAAATAATAAATAAAATGAAAATATAAACTTGACAGGCATATTTAAAAAAAATCTAAAAAAACACAGAACCATCTGAGATAATTAATTTTTTTTTCTTGAAACCCAGCATGACGTTTATAAATTGATGCAACCCTACGCACAAGCCTAAGAAGTCCTCGACAGACTTGTGCGAGCTATGGAAGACGTAGCCCTTACCTTTCAACGCTGGGAATCGAACCCACGACCCTAATGACTAAAGTGAAATCTCGTACACAAGATTATATATCAGACTTTTACTGCTTAGTTTTCTTGGGATTTCTCTTCTCTGCAGCCTTGCTAAGCTGCTTTCTCTGTCATTAACTGGGTTATCGATCATATTTTTGCACATAGAGACTTTTCTGAGTCTTCTAGTTGCCTCTTTAAACATGTTGTTATAGAGATCCCGCTTTTCATTTTCTTCTAAATCCTTAAAAAGGGACCGAAATTCTGACTGAAAACATGCTCGCCCTACTTCGCAATCAATACGATCGATCCGATCATATTTGAAAAATACGTATAAATCATGTGCCTGGCCTTGTTTATTCATTTAGTTTTGTATTCAAAGAAAGTTGCATCAACCTCGAAGGTTTTTAACGGTGGTGGTACAGTATGTATCATTTTTTTTTAATAATAACTGATTCTACAAACTTCAATAGCAATGCGATATTATCTACCCGGGTCCAAGTTTTTCGGGCCGTAAATGCCAATCAATTGAGGATTTTTTCGTAATAAAAATACTAGTAGGACAGTTCGTAGTTATATTCTGTCATGCTTTTGACTCGCAACTGTCATTTATTAATTTGTTATAAACATTTAAATACATAAAAACACGTTTTTGTTTTGCTGATAAAATGAAAACTAATAGAGCAATCTTCAATGCGAAAAATTCTAGAAAATTGAAATACAAAATGGGAAGATAATTATTGTTAAGTTTTTGATCACCGGCAGAATATTAATATGAATATTCAATAAAGAAAACTGCATAAAATATGCCGAAATGTATGTTAATTTATTTACGTCGAAATACACACTGGTCAGTCAGCGGTCGCTTAGCCAAACAAAAACAACTACCCTTTTTTATGCAATTCTAAGTATTTACAATGTTGTCAGATTTATTCCATATATAACATCTCCCCCTTTAAAATATTAATATACCATCACCCAGAAATTACAATATCCTTAATTATTACTATATTTACAATTTAGTAACCCAACCTTTCAGGTGGTCTGATCTTACTTCTACGTCTTAATGATCTAGAATCAATATCGACTTGTTCTGTTTCTCTCCCTTCCATGTCCACTTCACTGACACTAATTTCCCCCATTTCACTATTTAAACTAGACAAATTTTCATCAAGTTCTGATCGTGGGATATACGAAACTGACGGTTTAGTCTCTGAATGAGCAACATCTGAATATCTATCTAATTTCAACTGATTTTTATGTTTCTTCCATATTTTCCCACAATCGGTTCTTATCAAATAGGTTATTCGACCTAACACCCTGTATATAGTGCCCGTACACCATTTCTGAGAGTGAGCGCGATAATCTCTCACCCACACTTTATCATTCAAATTAAAAAACATATCTGTTTTATTCAAATGGTAATCTTTTTGGTATTTTTGCTTTGTTTGCACTATATCTTGAGTAGATGGCATTAACAGATCGAATTTAGTCCGCAACTTTCTTCCAAATAAAATTTTAGAGGGTGTCTCATTTGTAGTGGTATGTGGGGCATTTCTATATTGAAAAAGAAATCGATTTATGATGAGATGACAATCCACATTAGGGTTATCATGTTTAGCTTTCAAAATTGCATTTTTCATAATTTTGACGGCACTTTCCGCTTGCCCATTTGTGGCAGGATGATAGGGTGCGCCTGTCAAATGTTTAATACCACTGCATGATAAATATTTCTGAAATTCTTGCCCAGTAAACGTTTTTGCATTGTCTGTACAAATTTCGTGGGGTAACCCAAATCGTGCAAAAAGCTCTCGAAATATTTTGATGGTATTTGAGGCAGTGATATTTGACATTTCAAAACATTCAATCCACTTAGAGGTGGAATCTTCGATTACTAAAAAAAATTTGTTGCAACACGGACCAAAGAAATCAGCATGAATTCTCGTCCACGGTGTGACTGGCCATTCCCACACTGCTAGTGATGCCCGAGGAGGATGCCCCGAATGAATGTTGCAAATTTTACAACCCAAAGCTATTTGTTCAATGTGGCTATTTATTGATGGCCACCACACGTAAGAACGTGCCAACAACTTCATTTTTACAATTCCCATATGGGCGTTATGTAATTCATTTAAAATAAAATTATGGAATTTATTTGGAACAATCAACCGGTAACCCCACATGAGGCAATCTTGTTCGATAGAAATTTCATGTTTCCGCATAAAAAACGGTTTGAATTCATCCGAGGGACACTTAATGGGCCAACCATTTCTTACATAAAAAATGATCTTACTCAAGAGTGGATCAGTGGATGATTCTTTTTTTATTTGCTTGAAATCTATCGGTAATGTTGAATCCTCCACATAATGTAAATATGTTATTTCATTCGGAACTTCTATCACCGAATCCGAAACCTTGGTAGGCAACCTCGTTAAAAAATCGGCAGTATTCATACTTGATTTAACGTAATGAATTTCGTAATCGAAAGCTGACAAAATATGAGCCCAGCGTTGCAACCGATTCGCCGCAAACACAGGTAAGCCCTTTTTATTGCCAAAAATAGCCAACAAAGGTTTGTGATCGGTATATAATAGAAACTTTTGCCCATACAAATATTGGAAAAACTTTTTTACCCCAAATATTATCGCCAGAGCTTCTTTCTCTATTTGTGAATACTTTATCTCAGCAGAATTAAGAAGTCTCGAGGCAAATGCTATCGGTTTCTCAGAATTATTTTCAAATATATGATTCAATGACGCTCCCAATGCGAACTGGGACGCATCAACAACTAATTTAATTTTTTGTTTTGGGTCAAAATGAGCCAGAACTGCGGTGGACAGTAATAACTGTTTTGCATTTTCAAAACTTTTTGTACATTCTGAAGACCATATCCATTCAGAATTCTTTTTCAGCAACGTGTACAAAGGATGCAAAACTTTCGAACAATTTGGTAAAAATTTACAATAAAAATTAACCATACCGAGAAACGACTTTAACTCGGTTATCGACTTTGGGGTTTGAACATTATTAATTGCCTCCACCCTCTCCTCTGAAGTATGGAGACCGTGTTTATCTATAACGTGTCCCAGGTATTTAACTGATTCCTGAAAAAATGAACACTTTTGTTTTTTTACTTTTAATCCACATTCATTCAATCTATGGAAAACTTTTTCCAGGCGCTCCCTATGTTCCATATCGTTTTGACCTGTTACCAAAATATCGTCTAAAAAACAGACAACGCCCGGTATCATGAACATTTGTTCCATGATATTTTGAAAAATACTTGGTGCGCTTGTGATCCCATAGGGTAACCTTGTGTACGAAAACAGTCCCCTGTGAGTAGTAATAGTAACTAATTTTTGAGATTCTTTTGACAAAACCACCTGTTGATAGGCGTCGGACAAATCTATTTTCGAAAATTTTTGTCCACCCTGTAACTTTGTGAACAAATATTCAATTCTGGGTAACGGAAAGTGCTGTGCTTGCAATTGTGGATTTAGGGTCACCTTGAAATCCCCACATATCCTTAAGTCACCATTTGGCTTTAAAATTGGAACTATTGGAGTAGCCCACTCTGAAAATTCAACAGCCACTAAAACTCCGTTGCCCAATAACCGTTCTAACTCCGATTCAATTTTAGGTTTCAATGCAAAAGGAACGGGTCTCGGCTTGAAAAACTTTGGAGTGGCATCACTTTTCAAATTTAACGAAACTTCAAATTTGTTAAAAGTACCCAATTTCTCATCAAAAATATCTCTATATTTATCTATCAGGTGCGAAATGTCAGAAGAACCTATTTGATTATATAAATCATGAACAGAGTTAAAGTTAATTTTACATATACCAAGATTCAGCATTTTCAGACCATTTCTACCAATTAGTGGTGGTCCACCATTTTTTATGACATATATTTTCAAAATGTATTTTTTATTTTCAAATAAAATATTTAAATTTAAGAACCCAATTGGTTGAAATGTAATACCCACATAATCTTTTAGAGATAAATCATTAGCATATAAAATTTTATTTTGAAAATGTTTATGATACAATTTCTCAGAAATGGCTGAGTGGGCGAAACCAGAATCAGCTTCAAAACTTATAGGTATCTTCTCTACCAAAACATTTACGAAAGTGGGATTAACATTGCCACTTCCGTCTGAGAAATCATTATTAACAAAAAAATTGTCACCTGAACCATTTAAACTTGAATTATAATTATCATTTGAATCGTGTAAGCAAAATATCGAATGATCTAAAATTTCATTATTACTTTTAGAATCGGCTCTCAAAAAATGTTGAGAAACTTTTTTACACAAGGGTGCCATATGGCCTTTCATGCCACATCGATGGCAAGTGCAGTTTTTAAATGCACACTCGTTCGTTGAGTGATTGTTACGTCCACAAACAGAACACTTACTTGATCGTGATGATTGCGGAGGGTTTCTGTAGCTTACCCCTTGATTTTTGCCATCCACCTTACCAGTGCTACTACTACCGCTACCATAACTGGATGCTGACTTCGCCGAATTGACCGGTTTACCCCGCAACTTCGCGGAATTTGATCTATGGCGGTGAAAATGCATATCTGACTCTGTCTTGATGTTTAACCTTCCAATACCAAAGCTACTTCTTGCGCCGTGTTCTTTCAAAGCTGATTCTTTGGTTAGGGCCGCTTTTACCACCGTTTGAAGAGTAACTGTAGCACTGGAAGCATCCTCTTCGAATAGCTTATCCATAAGCCTCTCATCGTTGATGCCAATAACAAATATGTCTCTCATCAACACACTCAGTTCGTCATTGAACTTGCAGTTTGAGGCTAGACATTTTACTCTAGCCTCCCACTCGGAAACACTTTCATTTAATTCTCGCTTCGCCGTATAAAATTTTAAACGTTCCGCGAAGTGAGATTTTACTGGTGAAAAATGATCAGTTAATAATTTGACTAACTCATCATACTTTTTACTTTCCGGCAAAGCTGGTACGCACAAATTTCGCACTAGAATATAACAATTTTCCGATAATGTGTTCAGAAGAATTGCTTTTTTCCTTTCCTCGTCGGATATTTTGTTGGCAACAAAAAACTGCTTTAGTCTTTCTTTGAAGACCGTAAAATCAGACATTTTCGGATCAAAAATGTTCAAGGTTCCCAACAGTCCCATTAACTCCGACATTTTAACACTTTTTATGTTAAAAAAAATAAATTTCACTACTTATTTGAATACTAGTTTCACTTGTACGTAGATTCGTATAAGAAACCTCGTCGCCACTGTTAAGTTTTTGATCACCAGCAGAATATTAATATGAATATTCAATAAAGAAAACTGCATAAAATATGCCGAAATGTATGTTAATTTATTTACGTCGAAATACACACTGGTCAGTCAGCGGTCGCTTAGCCAAACAAAAACAACTACCCTTTTTTATGCAATTCTAAGTATTTACAATGTTGTCAGATTTATTCCATATATAACAATTATTATCAAGCCTGTCTTTCAAAAATACAAACAGGATTATACTTTTCGTTAAAACTCGAAGATTAAAAAATGTGACTATGATAGTAAGTACTTATATTCACAATTATTGTCATATTGAAACAAACAAGTCGAATTGAGATATAACACCTTTTCCAAATCCCGGCCTAGGAAATGAGTAACATTGGCCATTCTCTTTTACCGCTTCAAATCAATTGTATGACAAACTATAAAAGGGTCCATTCATTTTCTTTTATTTCTTCATATCTCACAGTGAGTGGGCTGTAGGAGTGGGATTTGCGCTTGTTTGTTGTGTCAAACAATAGGTACACCAAGATAATAATAATCTGTGTTTAAATTTACTTTGTCACAATTCAGGATTACATCAGTTCTGCTCTATCATTTGAATAATGTAATGTAATCAAGAATTTATGATAAATCTATTCCGTATGAGTTCGGGCTAAGAATAGTCCCATGTTGAATCTGGTCTGTTGTACGAGGCTACTAATAGTTGGTATCACCTGGTTAAATATCACCATGTCGACTATATGTGTGATTATTCCATGTAATCAGATTAATGAGAGAGTAAAATGCCTCAGAGGCAAATTACCTCTTCTAACAACATCAATGAAGTCTACCATATATCTGATTTTTTCGCCTGTTGGTGAAAGGTGAGAAAACCAAACATTAATATATGGTCCTACCAGAAACCCAAGTCAACTCCACCAACAAGGTCCACGAACTCCATACTAGGTTCAGGTAGTGTCGAGTAATAATAATAATAATTGCAATTTATTCACGACCTTTCTGATGATGACTGTAACAATAACGATTAAAAAGGTAAGACCTCGTTAATCATTAGCTCGCACAAGTTTCGACTTCTGAGGGCTGCCGTTCGTAAGGGGACGACAGCTGGTTAACAGAAAAAACAATTTTAACAACAACAACAACAATTGAAAAGTTGAATTTATTTTCAAGGAAGACCATATAGGTATATGTACTTATTTGAGAATTCCCTTCTCTTGATTCTTTTTAAATTATCTGAACAAAAACATCTGGATTCCTGACAATCCAGATGTTGAGTCGTACTGAATGAACACCCTGTATATACGAGAATGTTTTAAATTTTATCATTTGTTATTCTATTTGTTGAATAACTCTTTAATGAATGATAAATCGAATCATTATACTGCATGTATTTTTTGAATTACTTGTAGCTATGTACTTAGTATAGAACTCTAGTAGATATACTCGTTTATCTAAAGAAAAAGAATTAATTAACCCTCTCTCAATAATGAATTTGATACAATTGAAAAATTCTTTACCCATGGCAAATTTTCCTATAATACAATAGCTATTTCAAACTCATGCACCACTTGCCCCCTACATTATGTGGCCCCTTCCGGTCAGAGATTGACAAGATAAGACCATTTTTTGCACCTTTTTTTATTTATCTTATATGTTTGACGACAACTATAACTAGGTTTCATGTTATAACAAAAAACAATAGTAAAACTCAACTATTTGTATCAGTTCGGAGAGTTCCCAATCCCGCAAATATTTTAACACTTCCATTTGACACAAAACCACATACACAAGAGCAAATAATAAAAAATAGCACACTTAGCCAGCTTCTCCCTTCTATCAGCATAAAACAATCAAACAATGATGCACTGGATATTTGGAGTATTTGGACATTCAAGATACGACAGGAGCACGTGCCGCGCATGCGTATTTAGTAGGGTGAGACGACGCCTTGGTCAAGTTGTGGAAAATTACACAATTGTGTTGAAATAGTATACAATTTGTGCATATCAAATAAAAAATGCACCATGGGTGTAAGATAAGATCAATGCGTTGTAGATGTTTTCCATATAAGTTGTGTTATGGTAGATGTGCATATTTTTGTGTATTTGTAGGCAATGTGGAAGTGCATGAATACTATACAAATTGACTTGTACAAATATTTATTGAATTTCACATAACGCGTATGATGAAAAGATAGACAACTATATAAAATATCTACACAACTGTGTCTTACACAACGTTGTGCATGAATCTGCTGCAGTCTTTTCTCTCTGTGTAGTTGTTTCTGTAGCAAGATCGAACTTCTCACCTACTTCTTCAAAGTGGTAAGTCTTTGCATTGTAGAAAATATGTGTGACGACCCAATCTCGCATTCGGTGAAAAAATTATCTCGAGTTCATATTGTTCCAGATACGAAAATTCACAAATATCATGCTTGAAACTAATATCCACCGTTTGAACTAATAATGGCCACTTTCAAACCTATAAAACTTCGACGTGTGTAATTTTATTTGCAAATTAAGTCACGCTAGTGGTTGCTATCGAACCGTAAGGAAATCTTTATAAGATCGTGCGGGAAGCAGTATATGCAGGGTGTTCCAGAATAAAGGGGACAAACTGCGATGGTAGAATCCTCTCTACATTTTAAGGCTAAGAATTGTAACAAACATTTCCTATACGATAAGTACTTAGTTATAGTGACAAAAAATATATGTTTGCCAGAATAACTCCATAACGACTCAATATGCTTTCATAAAATTTTGTATGGTAATTTAATTTTAACCCTAATCGCCCCTCCCTAACTTTAATGCCATTGGATATTGTCTATTTTGATCATAGATTATTGATATTTTCTATACATGGCCCCATTCAGGCATGCTCGTTTTCTTCTAGGAATCAATTCAATTCAATTTATTTAGTCATCGTTGTTAAAGTACTAATTTATATACAGTGCGACGCTAAATTATGGAACAATTTCATTATTTCTGAATATAAAGATATTTTGGAAAAATCCTCGGACAGGTCGATTTTCTTTTCCGATGGGCCAATATTTGAACCCCACCCAAAATATATAGGGTTATCCGCAATTGAGTAAAAATGACTTTGGTGATATTTTTAAATTGGACACCCAGTATTTTTCCATATTTGGTTAGGGATCGTCATTACGAATCCAGTGATACCAAGTTTGATGGGATTATGTCAAACGGCTGCGGAGATATGGCCAAAAAACATCCTCGTATGTCTAATGAGTATGACTGCGAGACTCCACACGATTCAGAAGGTTAAAAGTCTCTGTCGCACTCATTGGGTATATGGAGAAGTTTTTTGGCCATATCTCCGCAGCCGTTTGACATAATCCCATCAAACTTGGTATCACTGGATTTGTAACGACGATCCCTAACCAAATATGGACAAATATACTGGGTATCCCATTTAAAAATATCACCAAAGTCGATTTTCCTCAAATGCGGATAACCCTATATATTTTGGGTGAGGTTCAAAAATTGGCCCATCGGAAAAGAAAATCGACCTGTCCGAGGATTTTTCCGATATATCTTTATATACAGAAATAATGAATTTGTTCCATAATTTAGCGTCGCACTGTATATTGTTAGGAATTGATGAATGTATGACGATTTTGTAATTTTTGTTTTTACTGTGGCACGATGTTTTTAGATGCCACTTATGATCTGTTAAAAAAAAGTTTGTAGAAAAATTGTTGTATATAAAAATGGAATTATTTCATAGTTTTTACTAATTTTCTTTCGTAGAAATGCCCTGGCTTCAATACTGACACCTTTTCTCTTTTACCGCTTTTACTTGAACACGGTAAAATGAACTTTAAAATGAGAAACTGGAAATTTTTGTGTCAAATAAATCAAAAAAAAAAGTAAATTGAACTGAACATTAGGTTTTACTTTAATAAATTGCAAATTCAAATTATTATAACAAGAAAAATCAAACTCAAATGCCCCGCTTGAAACTTTTCCACCTACTCTAACGAAAACTAATTCTAACTTATTAAAAATTTTCTACTCATAGAAATTGATCATTTGACTATTGAAAACTTTGTTTACTATGAAAGTGTCTTTCTTCACTGATACGTTGTCTAACTCACAATGTGAAATCTGCTAATAAAATTTGGCAGAAAGACTGGTAGGATAAATACCGTATTTATCCTAGCAAATAAATACCGTATTTATCCTAGCAAAAACTTTGACTAGTGGTTTGATGACGCCCTCTTGGATCATGATGATTTCGAAACTAGTACGTAAATTCTTGTTTGTAAACTTGTTCCTGGCTAGAATTTACTTTATAATTTTGCTTTTTCTTATCAAATTGATTTCTTGTCATTTTCTCTATCTTGTTCACCAACGCTTTTCGAAGCAACTGCCATCTGTTTTCCTCGTAACCAAGAGACCAGATTCGAGTGTCCTTTTGAACTGACCAATTATTCTTCACTATCTTGTTTGTTTAATTTTTTTTTCAACTGATTTTCTTTCACGGATTTCTTATTTTAAATTAACTTATAGAACAATAGTAATCTAACTTTCGTTTTTACTTTCTAGCTTTTCGTTTTTTATATTTTTAATAATAATTTTTTTTTGTAATTTGCAATTTTTTTGTTTTCTTGATAATTTGTTAAAATCATAATATTGACTTTTCCAAAGGTATCTAATTTGGAATGGAAACTCCACTCGTAACAAGTTTTGTAATCGTAATGATGCTATTATTCACTACCATCTCGACTGATTGAATCGAACTAAGGAGTGTTGAGTATTGTTTCTATGTTTATGTTTTGTCATGTGAAGTAGACCAAGAAAAAAAAATTTGTTACATGAATTTTGAATATGATTTCCAAACAGGGCGTAGGTATCTATTAGCAGTCATACAAATTTATTTTTTATTTAAATATTTATGCTATTCCTATTTGAATTGAGATATTAAAGCCAAACGTTTACCCAATGATTCTGCTAATTCCTGAATTCCAATATCTTCTATTCCAACTATTGCTTCGTGTATATTAATCGTATGCCGATTTTCTTTTTTATTCTTCAACTTTTTGTTGCATCCAATAAAAACATAGTTCTGTTCATTTTAACGATGTTTAATGTATGAGCGCAAAACGCTCTATTGTGAATTCAGCTTCATTCTCACATAACAACTGATATCCTCATTTGGAATCAGTGGATTCTGTCCTGTACTTTTCACTACCCTGCACCGATCAACCGATAACATTGGCGCAATAAAAGATTGGTATAAAATTACGAAGATTAAGTTGTTTCACACCTTAGCGACCAAGATTAATTATCTGTGTATTTGTAGCGGCACCGAGAGGAAAATTGCATAATTAGTCTGCGTTGCACTAATTTATATCGCCCGTACAAAAATAAACCCAACATCAGGAAACATTCAATTGATATTTTTATCTCATAGAGTAAGATACAGACTGGAAAGTTTATTTGAATATTGATATTTTGTTATTTTGAAATGATGGTTTATTGTTTTGAGGGCATTTTGAAAAATTGTTTCATCCCAATGCTGAAACAAGTAACCTACGATAATTTGTATACGCGACATAAAAAACTTATTATGACTCATTCTGTTTTCCTGATCATAATCAGCAAATCTGGCTTCAGAAAGATAGAGAACTATTTACCCAAACAACAAAACTACGATAATTTCATTCGACAAGCCTTTTGAGAACAAATTATTAGGAGAAACACAAATCCAACAAAATTGTAATTTTGGTGTTTGCGTAGTTTTCTCTAGTCTTGGGTTCTTATTCACACCAAAAGTTCCAAAAACTCATATACAGTGTGATCCATTTACAAAGGAATCACCTTTATAAAGTATATACATTTCAACATATTCAAATGATTTATTTTTCGTTCAGTACACATAAAAAACTCACTATGGCACTAATTCATGAATGAGTATTAATTTTCAGGGCCAATTAATATTCATTTTTTAGAAGTCAACAGCAATTTAATTTCACTGGATTAACGACATTTTCATGATCAACCCAATTTCAGAACTTTTATCAAAATTCTGACCTCATCATTGGATTCAATAACTTTTATCAAAATACTGACTGCACTATTGGATTCAGGAATAATATTTATCAAAATATAATTCAAATAATTTTATTCATGAAAAGTTATGGGAAAATCAATTTCCGCTCGTATGATACTGCTAATTGTGAATAAGAAAATAAATGAATATAGATGATAAACTATAAGGGAGGCCCGCACATCAGAGAAACATGAAACGTGAAACATGAAGCACGAAACATAAAACATGAAAAAATAATTTGTGAAAAATGAAACCGTTTCATTCGTACATACTAATTGAAGAAACGAAAATAAATTTTGTATAGTCGTAGTAGTAGGTACCATGGAAAATAATAACGACGTTATGGCAACTCTTTTATTATTGTCCAAAAGCAGAGAAAAAAGAAAGCAACGTTTCTGGATGCATCCATACTGATATGAACGTAAACAGTACATATTTGGTTACAAAGGAATTAAACAATCATCCTGCCAAAGGACCCCGCCCTTTTTATAGGTAAAATGGTTCTCGGTGAAATTGTCTGAATTTTTAATATATTGTAGTATTGAATGTACTGATTGAACGTGCAGAATCTCAAAGTTCGTTGATGGATAGATTCAAGTTAAAAATCAGTTATTGCTATTTAATTATTTTCTCGGGATTTGAAAGCTACAACTGCATTTTTTTTTGTTCTTATCATCAACGTACCTTCATATTACTAAATATCATTCAGATGGTACACATTATATCATCATGTAGGTACAGAGTGAAAAATAAAAATATTTTAGTAATGTCTGAAAATTCGATGTAATAATTAAATATTGATAAAATTATTTTGGCATGCAATATACTATTCTTATTCCATCATTTTTCAAAATTTATACATTTCGTACAGGGTGATTTGAAAAATTGGTGAAATATATGGCCGGTTCTTTCGTACATATCCTGTATATTCAAGTGAATTATCATCCTCCGAAGATAGCTGATACCGTATAAACATGATTTCGTTGGGATATATAGGGTGATCATGAAAATTTTCTATGATAAAAATGACAAAATATCAACGTTTCAGAAATCACCCTGTAATTCACGATTACCTCGGTGAAATTCATTTATTATTATTTAATATATTTATCATTCTCTCCTCAATACTGACCCAAAAAGTAAGTATCCTACTATAACTAGTTTCATAGTTAATAATTGAGAAACCAATTGCATTACGAGTTGAAGGAACTTGTTCACGCGTACATTCTACTAAAAATCACATCAGATATATGAATTTAATAATGTAAGGTACAAATAGTTAAGTGAATTTTGTTGGTTTAAGTTTTGTCGGAATAAAAAAACAAACTATATGGGAAAAGTGAAAATGATTGATAGAACGCTTTTATTTCTAACAGAAGAATTTGAATCTGGGCAGCGACGGTTTTTTCCAATGCGAGTTCCACTCGGATAGAGGTTCCCATGATTTTTATATTTGATGGCTATCAATGGAAACATATAGACATCTGTTATAATTCATCAATATAGGTAATTCAATATGTAAAGGTAACAATAATTATCACTGATGGAACTAATTGATTTTTCTTTTTCATTCACTTTCCGTCAACGACAGAATCAAAATGTACCCGAAATGTAGCCGATAGGGTTTTCTTGTTGTATGAGTACCGTGGCGCTGCTACGAGGAAGGTGGATTCGGTTAAGGTTGTTCCTTGTCACCTTCAGTGATAAGTGATTTCCCGTACTGGGGCCTCATACATGATTGGGCGAGTCAAACTATCCAAGCATTAGGAATTTTATCTGGCTCATGCCTGAGTTGTAAGTCGTAACTATGTGTCGTATATTCAGTTAGTTCCTAAATGGCGGATGGAATTGGATGGACCGTCATTGGTCATCACCCTGCATATTATATTATATTTATTTTGATCTCCACATTCCTACGTTTCACTATTTGTGAAAAATCTTGGTCACTAGTAGAAAGTACGTGTGATCAAGTTCCTTCAACTCGTCATGCAAATGGTAATAAGTTTCTAAATTAATAACAATGAAACTAGTAATAGTAGGAAACTGAATTTTTGGGACAGTGTTGAGGAGAGAATGATGAATACATTGAATAATAATAAAGGAATTTCACCGAGTTACTCGTGAATAACAGGGTGATTTCTGAAACGTTGGTATTTTGTCATTTTTGTCATCGAAAATTTTCATGATCATCCTATATATCCCAACTAAATCATGTTTATACAGTATTTGCTATCTTCGGAGGATGATATTTCATTTGAATATACAGGATATATACCAAATAACCGGCCGTATATTTCACCAATTTTTTAAATCACCCTGTACGAAATGTATAAATTGTGATTAATGATGGAATAAGTAAAGTATATTGCATGCCAAAACAATTTTATCAATATTTCATTATCACATCGAATTTTCAGACATTACTAAAATGTGTTTATTTTTCACTCTGTATACAATGATATATTCTGCACCATCTAAATGATATTTAGTAATATAAAGATACGATGATGATAAGAACGAAAAAAAAGCAGTTGTCACTTTCAAATCCCGAGAGCATAATTAAATAAAAGTTGCTGATTTTTAACTTGAACGCCCTGTATTTCAAAATCTATCCAAGAACGAACTTTGCGAATCTGCACGTTCAACACGTTCAATCAGTACAGTAAATACTACAATATACTGAAAATTCAGACAATTTCACCGAGAACCATTTTACCTATAAAAAGTGCGGGGTCCTTTCAATCTTTTTATAGAATGAATACACAAATATTTACATTATTATTCGAGTACTTGTCCACTTGTCCACTTCTTCGTACTGCTCCACCACAGAAACGAATGCAATTCTCCATTCTTGGTCGTTTTTCATTTTATATTCACGTATTTCGTTAACCAAACAGTGAAACTGAAGCAGAAAAATAGAACGCGACCTATTTCATGAAACAAGTTTCAACGCGATTTCAAGGGCTAAAACTGTTTCACGCATACGAATCACATTCGTTTCATTGGCCGTGTTCTGTTTTCCTGAAACGTGTTTCACGTTTCATGCTTCATGTTTCACGTTTCGTTGATGTGCGGCCTGGCCTCCCTAACTTCTCAGAGCCTGCTTGTTCGTTTCATTAATGCATTCTAAATTAAATAACTCGAATACCTATAAGCAGATGAAACTCTCATTTATTGCTTTTCAAAATTAGGCATATATAATAGTTGGAGAGCTGACTATATGATTTACTGACAGGTAAAGAAACCGTCTGCTGGGCATGAAATATTATTCATGGTGTTGCCCTAAGTCGCTTGAATGTAGTTGTAAAATTTCTCCAGGTCAAGATAAAGGAGGGGGGCGTTTGAAAACCAGTCAGTTGGTGACCGTCTGCTGGTTTCACATTTTGGTAGATATGGTGCCGAATTTGACGCGACAACGAGGTCAAGATCCAGAGTTATGCCGAAAAAAAACGCGATTTTCGTCCGCGGGAATGGAACCTGCGACTTTTCCGAAAAATCATATGCACAGGTTGAAAATATTTTTGGATTCGTAGTTAGGACAACCACATTACTACTAATCCACTGTGGTCCTGGAAAAATTCCGTACTGAAAATTTCAAATTTGCATCACTTCTTATTTTTTCCGTAATTCTCGACCTGCGAAATTTGCAGAATCCATAGACGGAGCGAAAATACCCCCGAATATCATTGACCACTTGATAGTTATGATTATAAGCGACGTATTAATGCCACCAGCAGGCGTATACCTAAAAAATACTGTCACGATTAGGTACGGAATTCAAAAGGAAATAATTGCAAAAAAATCAAATTTCAATAAATCGCAAATTTCTGGAAATAGCCTTAGGGATGTACATACAAAAAATATTCGTATCCTAATCCTACATTGTATAAAAAAATACGGGGTGTTCCAAATGAAAGACACGAGAAAATTCAATTAAAATAGTTTCGAATTGAAAAATAATTTTTAGCCACTGCCAGTGAATGATTTAAGGATAAGACGTAAAACGTTTGCCAATTTACTCACTAGAAAACAAATGAAATCGTGGTACACCAAAATAATAATAATAATAATAAAAATAATAATATTTATTCATTTCAATTCCAATTAAAGATATAAATTGTGAATAAGTTTCGGATATTTCAAAATGGCCGGTCGATTTTTTTTCTTGATACTAATTGTGTCACTTTTTTATGCAAATGGATCATTCCTGAGAACAGAATTATCTGGAGTTAGCCTTGCCAGAATTAATTTTATAAATGATTTTTCAAATTTAAAACTTTCCACTATAAAACATATAAATCTATGATGTGTTTCAAAATATACAATAAATGAAACAAAACGTTCAATATACAAAATAAGTTATTACTATTAAAGAAAATCTACCTACCTAATATTAACAATTTTTTTACAGCTTGTTATCTGTTACTCCAAAATTATATAATGACAATTGTCAGGGACACAAGAATACATTCGTTATTTAGAGCTTCCAGTTTTTTATCAATGAGTTCAATTTTGTTCTTCAGAAGTTCAAATTTCAGGGTATATTTCTCCAAAAATATTTCTCTTCGAAGTTTTTCAAAAGATAATTTTTCTTCAATCAGAATATTACTGGGATTCATAATTTTTCTAACACTTGTTTTTGATCTCAACTTCTGAGGAACAGGCTTTTTCAAATTATTGTATATGACGTCCAATCATGTTCTTGACAAATATCAGCAGCAGAATTGCAACTGTGTTGGCCATTATCTAATACCTCCTGTTTTTGAAATTAATTCATTTTGATCAGCACATTTCTAGTTGAATTTCTTCTTTAGTATTTTCCATGTTTTTCTTTTTCGTTCCATGAAATACAATCAATCTTACATTCTACAATTTTTTTGTAGTTTTCGACAAGACTTATTGAAAGTTGCTCCTCCTCCGGTGTAAAATTGGCAGATCTATAGTAGGTAATTAGTTTCCATTTCTTTCTGCAAAAATTATTTTATCTACAATAGAGATCATCCCCAATGAATGATATACAAGTAGCTCGGTCTTCATCATTTCCATCGATTGAATTCCACTCAACTGCTCAATAATGACAACCTTTTGACTACGTCAACATGAAATCTCGTTGCTAACATATAGGAAATTAACACTATCTAATGGTTGCTTGACACGCATAACTTTTGTTATTGTGAAACACTTCAAATTCTCGACCTGCGAAATTCAACCATCTTTCAACCACTCGATAGTTATGATTATAAATGACATATTAATGCCACCAGCAGATGTATACCAAAAAAATACTGTCACGATTAGCTACGGAATTTGAAAGGAAATAATTGCAAAAAAAATTAAATTTTAATAAATCGCAAACATCTGGAAATAGCCTTAGGGATGTACATACAAAAAATATTCGATTCCTAATCCTACATTGTATAATCAAAAAAATACGGAGTGTTCCATATGAAAGACACAAGAAAATTCAATTAAAATAGTTTCGAATTGAAAAATAATTTTTAGCCAATGCCACTGAATGATTTAAGGATAAGACGTGAAACGTTTGCCAATTTACTCACTAGAAAACAAATGAAATCATGGTACGCTAGAATTATATTACAGATTATTCCACTCCATATTAATTCATAGCAACTTCAAAAATTTCGACAAATTTTGAATCCACGTTGAGCAATATAATAACTAAAACCAAAATCGACCCAAGGAGACTAAACGTCATTTAACTAGAAGAGTCTAATTCCCATAAGACAATGGGGGCACTTATATATAGAAAGAGATGAAAGAACATTTGTGACGAAATGTGACGTAGTTGGACATGTCACGGCCGCCATTCACAGTGACGGACCAGTGACAGTTTTGTTTCTTGGTTCGAGTTCCACTCTGTAATCATGTCCAAGTACGTCACTATGGCGCGTCGATGCTACAAGATTCTGGAGGTAAAAATATCCAACTTCTCACGTTTCCATTAATCTTAGAAGAAAAAAAGGTTACTTTTCCGCTTTGTATGCGTTGAAGAGTTAAAGAGAAAATTCAGACATTGCTTGTTTTAGTAATTAACTTGTGTTAATATTTTATTAGGAAATTATCATGTATTCGTATTGTGTTGTTATGAAATGCAACAAAACTGGGAAAGTGAGGTTATTTTCTCTCCAGAGATGCCAATTTTGCACTAAACCAATTCTGAGTGCATAATATAACCTGAAAATGTTGGAAATTTTGATAGCGTGATACCAGGACAACAATGAAATGCAAGAAACAGGAGCTCTGCGATTGGTACTGCAATAGCGGCTAGCGAGGGGGAAGTAACTAGCCATTTTTTGTACACCTAATGAAAATAATGCAGTAATTAACTCTAATGAAAAATAATGAAAAAGTTTTAGGTGTTAATGAAAAATAGTTACCATCAATGGTTATACTATTCATCGGAAAATCACTGATTAAAATCCGCGTCTGCTCAGCGATCACCGAGGCGATCACTTACCGATTGTCAGACGGCATAAATTTGCCAACTTGAAACCGAAAAAATCATATCACGGATCCCCAGAAACATAGATTTCGATTTTAAGTTGAATATGAAATGATTAATGAAGTAATGAAAATGTTATGATGTACACCTAATGAAAGAGTTACTTCCCCCTCCGCGGCTAGTTTAAAACGACATGGCAGTTGCACGCGAACTAAGTTGAAAATACGTTAATTATTAGTCAACCTAGCCCAACCTAAAAACCTTAATTGAACGTCAATATGAAGGAAAATTTTACACCTCGCATTCTTATTAGCCAATCAAAAAATTGGTTTTCGTTTAGTTGCCATGACAACCCAAAAAATTTCCGGAAATTTTTATCCTCCAGGGTACCCTGGTCGAAATAAGTGGAAATTGACATTGAAAGTGGATAGTTGACATTTTGCTTTTATGTACGAATGGAATTTAATTTTTCATATGAAAGGAGATAATATTTCATAATTATGTATTTACTAGATATTTCGAATGTGTCTGAAAATATTTTGAGGACTCCTTGCATTTCAACAATGAATAGGTCCCTTGATAAAAACATTATATCAATCAAATGTCTACCTATACTTGACTACATGAAATTGATATTTGTAACAATTTTATTCAATTTATTTTTTCGTGAAAACTTGGTTGAAATTTCCAGACGTTTTCTTTATACTACATTGATTGACTTCATTTTTGTTCAAGCTTTTCAATCATGGGTGACTTCTTTTATCTTCGCAAAATTCTTCGCAAAATGCATAATGTATATTATTGTTGTTTTCCATTATTTCTTATCTAATTATAAAGTATTCTCCGCAATATTATCCTTCTGAAACCTTGAACTACTTTACAACAATACGAACTAGAAAATTGAGCCTAACTGGTTAGTGGTTAAGCTGTCAATGGATACGTCTAACAGCATGCAGCGGCTGCAACCGCTTTACGTTTCACGTGATAGACGGCTGACAGGTCTTCCAGCCGCTACAGATAAAGGCGCTTTATTTT
The DNA here is from genome assembly GCA_944452925.2 of Chrysolina oricalcia. Taxonomy (NCBI): domain Eukaryota; kingdom Metazoa; phylum Arthropoda; class Insecta; order Coleoptera; family Chrysomelidae; genus Chrysolina; species Chrysolina oricalcia. Next base: position 24,531,184 of record OX101808.2, read on the forward strand.
CCGCTGGATTTATTTGAAGCGGTTCAGTGGTCTGTAATTTGTACCTTCTAGTAGGCTTGTAAAGCGCTATTATGCTTTATCCAACAAAGCGCTTTTCGCTTTTTTCTGATAGACACATATTTTCAACACACCGCCACAATACGAATGCGTATCTGTCATTGTGTCAACAAAAACCATTCATGGATCACTGATGATATAACCTGTTTTGTCTTGAATAATATTCAAGTTAAATGAAATTTGCATTACTTTAATATATTATGGTGTGAAATTTTCTTACCGAATCCCCCACGTGCTTGAATTAATTGCAGGAAATTTATCTCGTACATGAATTTTTAAGAAAATTACAAAATACTACAAAATACAACTCATTTTATTTATGATTATAAAAAATTTCTTATTTTTTTCTAAACAACTTAAATGTTGCTTCGTGAAACCACACATGCACTACGCGCTTCTGTATACAAAATTTGTTTCTAAAACTCGCAGAAGTTGTTTCAATCACCGATACACTGTGTTACCTACGATAATCCTGATTATTTATACATGTGGAGAATGTGGCAGAATTAATGAAATACAGTGCAGATGAACCGTATGTGGGGTTTATGGAAGGTTTTCTCTTAATGTCTATTGACAGACAATAACCGTTAAAATCATTTATTTAGTGACCGTTTAATTATCACCAAGTTATGAAACGAGTCATGTTTCACCCCAAAATTCAGTATTATGATTTTTTCCTCAAATGATCAGCTTTTCTCCACATTTCAAGGTACACCGAAATGTTTTCATTGTATATTCCTTATATGATATACTTTACCATGATGAAAGTAAGCAAAACCATAAGAAAATCTGTTTGAATCATCACAATCATATTTTTCATATGAAAATTAATCTCAATAAGGAATGAACGAATGTAAAACACTTTCTAGGAATCGAGATTTGAATGAGTTGTCGCCTAATCCATCATTTCTGTCAAATATTTCTTGGGGTCAGATGCCCCCAAAGGTTTAAGTTGAATACGTCAGAGTCACTATGCAAAAAACGGACTCATTGTTAACAACATAGACGATTCACTGTTGCGTTCCAATTAACAGTGCTGCTCCTAAGGTGGCGCATGGAGTTAGTAAAAAGGTCTATCCAGAACACGTGGCTAATGACCATATCAGTCGATGCCAGAACATCAACGGAAAAAAAAACAACATAGACATTAATTCATCTTATACATTCAGGATTTCAGGTTTTAAATTACAGGTACGAACCCATTAAATAATGTCTTTTGTTACTGTTAACAAGATATTATAGAAAATGAATTCATCCGCTACACTTACCTCACTGTATACTGCCATCCGTCATCGGGTTTATATATTTATCCGATTATGAATTGATCATAAAACGTATACCCTAGTTTCTATTCATATCAAATTACTTTACATTCACATTTATTCAGTGGAAGCCATATTTTTATGCAAATTCGAACTATTTGCAAATGAACTTACAACAATTTGTAGATGTTCATTTATTCACGGGAGTGTCCTTACACGGGTTATTCTGTTTTCTATTCGAAATAAATCATTTCCACTCCAGAGCTGGTGGGGTAAAGAAGGTGGGGCTTCATGTTTTGAGTATTCCGTAAAATGACGGTGCTAGGCAATTCAAGACAGATAATGCGCCACCTGCTGTTCGAAAGGATAACTGGATTTTAATACATCAACTTTGTATTTATGTGTTTTTTTTATTGTAATGCTATGTTTCACTGTGTCACGTTGTCTTATTTATACACAGTGTGTTTCCGAAATAGGGCAACAAGTTTCGGGTACTGATTTTACATGCAAAAACTATAAAAAAAAGGCATAGCAAAGTCCGTAAATGATTCCTAAGCTACGGCCCTCTGAAAGTGGCATCCAAAAACTGATTTCAGTTCAATGTCTCAGGAACCCTTGGAAAACAATCTAATATACATAACAGCTAATACAAATTATAAAACGACAACAAAAATTAATTGGCGCACTGAGGCGACTTGATTGATTCCAGTGGCGCATTTGCTTTTTCAGCTGCAGTAAAACCTGGAAAAACCTGCAGCACCACATCATCTGATGATTTTATCTGTCAATGTCCTCTATCTCATATAATAAAATGTAGGTTGTCTCCAGAGGCTATCATAAATTCAAGATTTCGTCAGAATATTTAGTGACACAACTATCGTCAAACTTAAACAAGCCCGTTTTGTCTTTGGCCTATGCGAAATAATGACCAGATTCAACGCCAGAACCACAATGAACAATAACTGCATAAAGATTATATAGGTCTGCTAGATTGAGGTGTTCATCTGTTTCGAATTTTCGTAAGAGTTTGGTGCTTCCGCCAGAGGTGGAGTCGTGTTCGAAAGCATCACTGTTATTATTAGATTGACTGGTGCCTCAGCTATACTTGTTGTCTTATAACTGTCAGTTAGTTTGGCGCATATTTGGCAAAACAGTTGATAATCACCAGTTAAAAGTTCTATTTTCAGATGATGAAACAGTAAGCTTTGTGGTTATCAGTCATAACGGGAAATGCTAGTTGAAGTTCCAGAAAGTCACATAAGTTTTTGCTACCTCTTGAACATGTACTTCAACGTGAGGATTTTCCCAGCGAAAGATCTACAAACACATGACGAGATAGACTGTACGGAATCATTTAATCCAGAGCGGTCAGGAGTATTGATTTTATTTTCCTGTTCACGAAGAGTATTCAACAAGAACCCCAAGAATTCGGAACAATCCTCTTGATGTCCTAACGAGTATCTAGTGGACTTCGAACACTTCAGGAAATTGGTTGGTGGAAAAGATGATGAATTCTTACGAAACTGCAGCTGAATGAACAGATGTTTGAGTTTGGTGAATAAGTGCAAAACATTCTCGTTCTTGAAATTCTTCGTCATGAATAACACTTGTAAAATGCTATTCATGTAGGAAGTGTTTCCCAAATTATCTAATATAATCTTGATTCTCAGGACTACTGTCTACTGACCCAATGAAAGTCGGAACACGATAGTTGTCATTTACTCAAATAAGCCATCAGCCGAAAGTCTTTGGTAACAATTGGTTTTGACTGATTTTATTGGAAATGCTAACCCTCACTTATATAGAAAATTCAGCCGACTTCCATTGGTGTATATCTCAACGGGTTCCTGAGAATTTGAATGGAAATCAGTTTGTGGTGGCCACTTTTCATGCATTCGCACTGTTTGGAGAAACTTTCTTCAAATTTGTTCGTATAGAATCAGTACCCGAAGTTTGTTAACCTATCTTGGAAACACCCTGTATAGAGTAAAAAAATATATTTGAAACGGATTTCACCGCTGCAGACAGGAACAGTATCGGATCAGAGAATTTTTTGATTTTCGAGCGCGAGCATCGCGAATTTTTATTTTGAGGAACAGACGATACTTTCTCCAGAATAAGTGAAAATAATTGATTATCAGAAGGAAACGTCATAACGAACAATAATTTTGACACATTAATTCAAATTATGTCATTACAATGACCAAAGCTGACTTATTATCGCTACAACAGTGAGAGTATCTTTCCATCACAAGATATAAATTGCATAGGTAGGTAGGTAGGTGTAGAATATTTCTTCAATCTCAAGAGAGATAATGTTAACATTCTTTTATCAAAAATTTCAGAATAGGAAAATTCTGTGAGAATCGCGGAGAAATTTCCTTACTGTTAAAATAATTACTCTTGAAAAATATTCGACAAAGGATGCAAATTCAGTCTTCTATAATCATAAGCAGTTTGTTTGTGGATCAAAGGAAAATGTAAAGTTTTGTAACTATTTTAATGTTTTCTTATTTTTTATTACGTAGATGTTCCCTTTTTTGTGTGTTCTGCACAGATATCGATTGACGATTCCTATATCATTTTGTATGATCAATTCAGGGAATAAATTTATTATTATTAATCAACATTTATAGTAGAGGACAAGAGTTACAATTCATATTTTCAAAATACATTTGTCTTACTTGATATAAGGAGACGAAACACTGTTTTACCAGCCCTTGCTAACGGTCGGGCACCAAATTCATCTTTAACTAGTAAAGATCACTTACATCCCTAGTAGCACAAACATCTCAAACCAAATCACTTTATTTCTTTTGAGACAACATACATTGTATAAGAAAGAGTTAGTCAGATGAGAATGCTTTCGCACAAAACGAATTAACATAGATTAGTAAACAAAAAAAAAATAACAAAACGCACTAAATATTATATGGCGTCCTAAACACTTATATACATTAATTTGTAATATGCAGTTACATACACACATACACGAAATCGGAAAAATCTTGACTCAGAACAAGAGAATTTTATCCCTATGATAGGACTGGTATACACATGAGAAACACAAATATATTTATATATACAATAAATAAAATTTAGAATTAAAAGTATTTATTCAGAGTACAGACATTTTTCAACCAAATAATCTTTCAGTTGTTATTTGAAGGTTTGTTCATGTTTCAACATTTTGATAGAGATGGCTAGATTATTGAAAATCTTTGGATCAATTCTAGATAGAGCTTTAAACAAACTTTGCTTTTTGATAATTGTAAACGTAAATCATCCTCACGACGGGTATTGTATGCGTGGAAGTCAATATTGCTAAGGAACAAGTCCCACCACTATTATTAAAATTAACAAAGTAAATACGTATTTAATTCTTTCCTTGTAGAAACGTGTGTATTTCCATCTAGATCGTTTGAATGTTGTATAAGGAGTCCGGAGGACATCTTTACCTGACAGTATTAGAAATACAAAATGAATCTAATGCTGCCCGGTAAGATGTTAACAAGTACTCCCGTAGTCTACAGCTCATCCAGTTGTCTCCCACGGAACCAACAGCAATATTTAACATCACAGAAGTTATTTTCTTATTTTCCTCTCAGCAGTAGGGATAATTTTTTTACATGGCTCTCGTAATTTCCACTCGAATCAGTATTTGCCTTTTGCATCTGGTACAGCATAGCAGGTCAGCTACTGGTTCCACTTACTGCCGGTATTTTTCGTCTTCTTCAATTGGTTAGATAAGCTTGCAATTAATTAGAACTCTTTTTCCTGGTGATTGCAGTAGAAATCAACTGTGTAAAAACCGGAAGTAAGGCTTTGATGAAACCGACACCTAAAAAAGAATTAGAATAGCTTGATTGATTAATGAATAGGTGAGTTAGCTGAAAGGTCATCGATAAAATAAATCCTGAATAGTGCGTCATCAATTACTTCAAAATACATATACTGGGGCTCATGTTACTCATTATCTTGTTCAACTCATCCAACCTTTTATTACTGATGTTACGTTTGAATGAAACTTTGAGAAATCATCTGACTGGAACTAGGTATAATTATATTCCAAGAATAAATTTTTATTCTCTGCCTTTTCGGTTTCATAGAGAACATGTTTTTATAGAGAGGCAGGTTGAGAATTCCCATTACAGATACAAATCAATCATTCACTCTCCTACAGACATATAAACATAAATTGTCATTGATTACGCATAATCTTTATCTACACCTACACAGAACACCAGATTTTAGTAAAGTATATGGAGTGATAGATAAACGCTAGATAAATGCTAGATAAACGACAGATAATTGATAGACAATTTTGATGGCAAGAGGAATAATTTTTTATTTTATTATAACATCAGTGATTTTAGATGATTAATCTGTAAGGTTAGTAAGGTCAGGTCAGGTTGGCTAATAATTTAAGCATTTTCAAGTCAGTTTGCATGCGGCTTTCTTGTTGTTACTGAGTTGAAAATATGAAAAATTGTCAATGACATCAGTGATTTCAGATGATTATTCTGTTTACGTAAGGTTAGCCAGGTTAGGTTAGGTTGGCTAATAATTTACGCATTTTCGACTCAGTTTGCATGCGGCTTTCTAGTTATTTTAGACTCCTCACCATTACAGATGGCGTCCATTTTACTGTGGTCTTGGCCATTTACTGGACGCAATGCGCATGCGGAACTGCGGGATCAAAAGTAGAATGGTACGGCTAGACGCTTGTTCAGTATCATAGTTACATTAAATTAACAGCAAAAAAGTAAAAACAATTATTGGATCATTTTCAACAGGAACAGCATGACTTATTATGATAAAAATAGAATTCTACGAAGTCACGTATCAAAAATAAACTGATGTTAGCACGTATAATGGTAATGAACTGTTTTTGTTCAAATATACCGATACTATGTCGAAAACAAGTATAGTGATAATACAAAAATGCATCATTGAAAACAGTAACAGAATCAAAGCGGAAACTATAAAATGTATTTCAGTCAGTAGGTAGTGAATCGTCGAATGGAAATTTTTGTTAAATTTGTTACTAATCTCTCGAAAGCTGAGCTTGTGCGAGCAAGAGAGGTCCGGGAGTCCCGGATCTCTCTTTTTTCTATACCGACCTGGGTGTGGAAGAAGATTAGGGTCGTGTAGATATGAGAATACCTTGACCATATATTTTAAATGCTAGTACCGCTAAATAGCAGGCTTCCTTCTATCAATACTAAACATTCTACTGAGCCCAATCTACACGCAGCAGGAGCTTTCCAAGCATTACAAAAACTACTTAATAAACCCCCTCTGAGTATCGATGCTCAAGGTGCACCACTAACTAACAGTGAAGTGCTTATTGGCAATTTTTGAATTCTATTTAATCACCATTCCACTGCTTTTTAGATTCTCAGTACGTGCTCTTTGGAGTCAGCATCAGATAATACAGTCAAGGTAACGAGAATGTTATTAGAGAAAAGATACAGTTTATGCAACGTACTTAAGCGATTGGATTTTGTATACCCAGTGTGGGTCCACAGCCAGCAGACAGGAAGGACTTTGGCCCAGCTGCTAGCGACCCACCTCTGAGTTTTATTATTGGAATAAACGTTTATTTATGTATTATTATTTAAGTCTTGCAGAAGTATCGAGAGTAAGAGGTACCTATTCTGTACAGGAAATGGAATAAACCTATAAAGGCTATGTAGTAGAGATTTATCAATTGTTTGATTAAGTTGAAACTGTAGTTTACCTGATTCCTTGAATAATAATTGATGTTGGGTGGCATCGAGAATCAACTCAAACTATTGAAATTTGGTAATTTGGGATCAAATCCTAATGGAAAAAGTGACTGGATCTTCCTTTGACTATATTTTTTTTCCAAAATTACCAATGTTTATTTATTGTCCATCTAGAAAGCAATACTCAGCTCTGATTATTGGAAAAAAAATAGTATTCGTTTTGAATCATTGACTATGTGGTTCCATCAATGACACAAGACACAAGATGGTGGCTTTCAATTATTGAAGATTTTAGAAGAAAAAAGCCTTATGGAACTATCTACTACTAATACATGTAGAGGCAAAGCAATCCATTTATCTTGTGGAAAACACCTTGATCACGTCGAATACTGCACACTAGTGGCAATAATATATTTTCAACCCTAACTATTTAATTGTTACTATCCAGACAGGATCATATTGATCAAAAGTGAATCAGAATCAGACCAGCACAAAGTATCTATTGGGTGCTATTGTCATTTTTAGATCAATTTCAAATTTTCCTGAAGATATGACATTTGAAACCAAGCCCGTTATCGATTATTAGCCTGAGGAGATATGGTCAAAAAACTTCTTCGTATGCCTAATAAGTATGACTGAGACTATACACAATTCTGAAGAGTAAAAGTCTCTTATCTATAAGTTGTATAACAGTTCTCACGAAGCAGTAGTGCTAGAGATTTATTTTGAGTATATGATAAGAGGAAATGTTATATAATTCATCTAGAGCAACACTATAAGTGAAGGTTCTAAAATGCTTCCTTGAACTTCATCACTAATGCAGACTGGAAGTTTTACGATAAAAAATTGTATCGCAAAATCATATAGGCAGAGAGTAAAAACATAGGTATCTGATTCAGAACCACATATTCGGGGGATTGGAGAACAAAAAAAAATATTAATCAGGATTTCGCCACAATTTTACCAGTGCGTTTCCATACTTGATAGACTAGCAACACCATTTTAGTTTACGTAATTGGTCATTGTTCATCCTGTACGGGTGAACTTTATCCTTTTGAATATTTCTCGAGTATGATTTTTCAGAAAATTACACGTTAGGTAGGTACTTTTCAATTATTTTTAATTGAATTGTTTTTTTTAGTTCATTTGCAAATGATGACATCAGAGCTTTTATGATATGATGTTAAACGTTTTTGAGCAAAAAAATTTACTAGATTTATTTTCATTGTATAACACGGTAACAAGCTGACAGTATATTATGTGTTCGCTTGTATTGATACATTGATATCAATTGCTTCAAATGGAACTGATTAAGTTAATTGCGGGTAAATAATACTGCATTTAAAAATACAGTAAATACCGACAAACGTCCGTAAAAGGTATGCCCTTACATTTTTGAATAAATCATAATTATTGAAAAATTTGCAAAAATTTGTTGGAATTCATCTATCCGTCATTGAAATATGGAATGCTTTTAGATAGTTGTATAACCTTGAGTTTGTGTCATTCATGACTATATACAGGGTGATAATTTCAAAACGCAGAATCGGGTGTATCATATGAACGAAAAGAGATGAGCATCAAGGATTGCACGAAACAGTGTCAGCACGCGACCACAAAAAATACAATGGCCAGTCAAAATTGGAAAGTTATCGAAAAATGCTTTCCAACGGTAGGAATAATACCCATTGGTATTTTTTATAAACTGAAAAACTGCAGAAAATAGTGTTTTCAACAGTCAATGCCCGAAATGGCTTTCACTTGCATTGCCATCTAGCAATGTGCAACGAAGAAGAACATCAATTATAACTGTAATGAAAGAACTTGTAACAAAAGTAATGGAAATCATTATGAATGATTGATTGAAATGTCAGCGCCATAGAATTTTGGAATAGTAATTATTGAACGGATAATTAAAATCTAGGACTGCAAGAAAATAATCGTTTATTTGCTTGATCGTAACCTCTTGAATTCAACCTCTTATATCGAAGGTGTGTAATATTCTCAAAGGATCATCGTTCATACTATGGTGTGGAGAAATTGATAGGTGTCTATATCGCAAAAAAAATGTTGAATTTACACGGCTCCGACATAAGTACCTACGGTAGGATTGAAATAAATATACAGTTTTCTTTTGTGGAGTGTATTGATAAACACGTTTGTCCTTCACTTCACCCTAAAAATATAAATCCAATAATGAATCACTTGGTTATTGTTTTAATCAAGAACACACATAAGAACGTGGATGGATTCTTTGACGAAAGACATTTCAGATGGTCCCTTAAAACAAATATGTTCGAATTGCAAGAAGAGAAAAAAGCACTCAAAATCCCTAACGGTCAATACATATTAGATATCCAGAATGGATGTTACTATTGATTTTCCTACAGAAGAATTGGACATGAGCAACTATGTGGCGGATTATGTAGTCTCTTTTCGCTACAATCTATGCCTAATGCTTTGTCCAATCATAGAGAGATCACTGGGCACTTTTCTGCTTACTGTACCCTCATCCAGTTAAGTACTTGGTACAATTTTAGTGGGAAATTATCCCAATTGTATATTCATTTTCATTTCAATTATTATTTTTGTGACGAAAATATTTCAATTTTCTTCATCGAGGCGTTTGTATGAATTCTGCCAATCTACAAACAACCATTAACAGTTCTTAACAGGCGACTATTCTAATCATTTTATTCAGATGTTTGCCATTACAAGACGAGAGATGTTCATTTTCTCAGGTTCGAAATTCCTAGGATTTCCTCGGCAATAAACAGGCAATAATCTCGATAGATACAGCCATACTGGAATTTTCAGTTAGTTACAGTTAGTTATCCGACGTCGTTCAGAAAACTTCTTTGTCGACTCAACAGAAGAAGAAGCCGCTGGACTGTGAGAATGAATATTTTTCTTCAATTATAGTGTTCGGCTCTACCACTGAAAGGATAGTTACCTATGAGAGTATTCCATCCATCCATTTTTATTCAATTCACCTCCAGGAAGATTATTAGTTTTATACTTTTTGAATCATGTTCATATTCACTATTTTATTACTGTTTAGTGAAGATTGAGAACAATATGGCATCAGGGATGCACAATAAGTATAAGAATAAGGATATTATCTGGTCAGTATTTTTTATTTTCTCTGGTTCATCCAAAAAGAAAAATTCCGTAAGCTCCTTGAACATTGTGACATCCAAGAGTCAGAGGAAGAGGAGACATAAATTTTGAATTTTTGCTTGGTATGCAGAATACCAAATGTACTGCCAGAGTTGTTACAGTCTGAGGCTCCGAGCTATACTATACTTGATTACGTTTATCAATATCCTGTTAGCATACTTTGACATCCAGCTAAACTTGACTGGTGGTTGGAATGAATGTGAGATTTGCTAAACGATGGTTCAAGCTCACAGTCTAACCATTATAGTCTCATAGAAGACACATTTGATTGACAATTGATAAACTGGCCCTATATAGGTTAGTTACTGAGATAGCTAGCAGTCCCTCAACCCAACACTGAAATGTTGTAGGTCACCTAAGCTCAAAATTTGTATATTTATTTTTGCCTTGATTCGTTGTCTCAGAGTTTTCCTGAAACTCCAAGAAATTGGATTCGTCAATCGATCGATCCGATTCATAGCAATATTTATCATCTATAAACGTATCGCCAAAAATTTCCTTGTTCTCCTGGATAGTGGAGGAATGAAAAAGGTTTGGATCTCCTCTATCCTCTAGACGTCACCGTCAAAACTCGAAGATGTTTTAATGGTTGATTCCTTCTTTCCCTGTCACTTGACATTCCGTGGTTTCTTTCATAGTCTTATTTTCTTCAAGTGAAGCCAAAGATGAACTGATTTAAAACTTCAAACATGTCGGACAGGAGATATTCATTAATTTTTTCTGTAATAAAATATTTCTGTAAATAGTTTGAAGGTAATTGCTTGTTGGTGTTCGTAACTGTTTGTTGTAAATCACGTAACCAATTATCCGTATCACCGAATTCGATCTAAAAACTTTTTTAGCTAACCTTACATAGTAGCTGGTGCATTTCTGCATATTTATATTCAATTTGTTGAGATCCTATTATGATAGGTTATTGATTGTTATGTATGCCTGCAGGCTTTCGAATTAATCTGCGTTATATTTAATGATTTATAAAAGAAATCAAAGAGTAGATATGAATGACAAGTTTACGGAGACATGTTTACAATTTCGTAACAAATAAATTACAAGTTGGTTGAATAGATAATGAAATATGCACTTGTAAAGTAATTATTGAAGAATATTTGCAGGAGTATCAGACAAATGATATTCACTAATCGCAGGGGACAGTAGTTGTTTTCTGTTGAATACTTGCCAGTGACATTTCCATTGCACTGGAAGGAGAAAAGTTGGATTTAAAATACATTTTCTTATTTTCAATGTCACATTTTCAATAGGTGAGTTGATACTATAGATATCCCCTTGGCTAATGTCTTACCCATTTAATTATAGTGTAGATTCAACCAGAGGCAATCAAAACGCATTCTTGTTGATTAAACAGCAGAAAATGGAATATCCGTAAAATAATGTTATTTCAAATTAAATTTGAATTTCTAGGACCAAGACGTTGAAGCAGCTCAACTTCAGACCCAAACAAAAACTCAGTACTCTCGTATGACAAAATAAACAAGTTTTCAATAAATTTAATGTCTAACTGGTATCTACCATCCCCTGACATAACGTCAGTGATTCGGTCATTATGTATGTGGTTGTTTCATTTGTGTATACTGGTTCAGCGGCAAAAAATGCTTAGACCTGTTTTACTACTGCATTTTACCTGTTCACAAAGCATTTAAAAATTAAAGCGCTTCACATTATTATCATTATCATATCGTAAATGAATTTCTATTTTTAAGCATTTTAACTTTGTTCGTCCGTCAGATTCAAGTCCAATATCAGAAAAAAGTGTAATTATACCTGCCTGATTTCTAATGTGACCTGCTACAATCCAATAGAAATTGACCTTATTATTTATTCTGGGTAATATGTGAAAATGAACAAGTAATTTTTTACATGTGAAGAAGAACATTCGGATGAAATGAATATGAAAACTTTGATGAATGCATAATCTAGAAAAGAAAATTAACAAAGACACGACGAAGTGATGAAGTTTCGAAAGACAGAATAACTAAAGGGAAAAAGAGGTGAGTGCATTTCAGTTTGTCCATAAAAAATACCACCATAACCACCAGAATCGAAGAAGAGTATACAGGGATTTTAACAACTCATCCGAATTTTTTCAATCATATGCACTTCAAATAATGGAATTCTTGAAAAAAAATTTAGGAAAAGTCAAACAGACAACGAGTTAAATATTGTAAAAGTTTATAACAAACCACTCTACAAAAGCTGTTTAAAACCCAATAGCGCTGCTATCACAGTTCTAAAATAGCAAAACAAATTTGGACCTTGTTTTTTACGTTTTTTCAATTCTATTATTTTCAATTATTAAAACACACGCAGTTTTTATCTCGTTTTTTGTTGGACTTTATTACATTTTTTTATAGCAATCGTGGTTAAAAAAATTCGGATAAGGTATGAAACACCCTGTATAATACACTATAACCGGTTGTAAGAAGCGTCAGTTAACACAAATGGTTGAGCGAATGAAATATATTAACGAAAGCTTTTTCATCTCTGTCATATACCTAACCAATACAGATGTATGTCACTAAAAACTTCAGGGGTTCAGGAAAGGTTAAAAACTCGTGGAAGTACATACATGGAGGGCAAATACACTTGAAAGTATTTCTCATTTACTCGTACTGATTCAATACTGACTCTGAGTCGAAAGGTCAGGAGTTCGAGCCACAGTTGCGGCTGGGAATTTTTAATTTAATTTGACCGATTAAATTATCTAAATCTCGTGGCTGGACTGGGGTAAGTCCTGCACGATTCGCTGTTGCGTTACAATTAACAGTGCTGCTCCTAAGGTGGCGCATGGAGTTAGTAACAAGGCCTATCCAGAACACGTGGCTAATGACCATAGCAGTCGATGCCGAAACACCAAAGAAAAAAAAAACAACGATCATGAAATTGTACGACTATCTGCCAGATAGCAACAAACAAGAAGTTTCAGTCAATAGCAAGACTTTCGGAGAGGTGATGTTGAACGAAGTGCACCACAGGTAGTTTGGAATCAATTTTGTTCTTCTTGTAACTCAACAGTCAAGAAGAACTAGGAGTGCTGGCAGACCGGAACTGATATGGGCCCCAGGACACCGAGGAATTGCAGGCAATGAAAAAGCAGATGAACTAGAGAGAGAAGGTTCGGAAATTCCCCCAAATCAAGGGCAGACACTAGGGGTACCGAAGTGTACATTGAGAGCGTCTGTAAAAGATTCGATTGGGGACAGTCACAAAAATTACTGGGAAGGCATCCCAGGAAACAAACACGGGAAAGAGTACATTGAAGGAACGTGGCATAAAAGAACGGCAGACCTGTTACAGGAGCCAGTTGAGAACCATTACGGGTCTCCTGACTGGTCATGCACCAATGAAGGAGCACCTCAACAAAATGGGACTGTACAATGGAGACCTTACCTGCAGACTATGCGGTAGGGATCCAGAGACAGTAAAACACATACTGTGCTATTGCGAGGCACTAGACAGCAAAAGACAGGCAATCTTCGGGCAGCCATCTGGCGATCCAGAACTATACAGATCGCACCCAGTAAAGGACTTGTACAAACTCGTACAAGGCACGAAATTACTGGGTACTGTGACAGTGCACATCATAGGCATGATACCAATATGCCAATAGGACTAAGTGTTACGGGGGGCAACAACCTGACGGGCCTAGAGGTGGAGGTTTTAGTGAGTAGCCATGTGAAAGAGTGGAGTCTCACAGTAGGTCTGGAGTCTTGAGCCTGAGACTCCTTTCTTCTCTATAAAAGATTTCCTCCATCTCAAAAAAAAACTCAACAGTCACAGAAAAAGGATTGGCCCTTACTTGATAACCACTGGCAACTATTAAATTTGACATACTGTAAATCACTGTCAGTTTATCAGCAAATAATCCTGCTGCAATTAGTAATAGTTTTTTATATGAGTAACGCCAATCTACAAAATTCATCAATCAAAGCAAAACGAAAATATTCAAAACGTTAAAAATTAGTTGGTTTATTATTACATTTTCACAGCTACTGGAATTTATGACATGGAATAAATATTATAGCACATAAAACGGCTGATCGTTTCAACCAAGTCGTTCTGATAACAACTGAAACTGTTTGACTGTTATATTTGTACATAGTCAATATTATCGTAAGAACAAGCTAATATATCATGATGGTCCTCAGTAAATCATATCGATGAAGCATAAATTGTTTGGATGTTATATTAAAGGTATTTATATTTTAACGGAATGACGGTTGGCAACATTTATTCCAGATGGACGCGAGCGAAAATAAAAAGAGTGTGTTTGCAGTTTTTATCGTGTTTACTGAGCCATTGAACTGTAATATTTGTTTAATGTCTGTACAGCAAATTTTATGTTTTTCCTGCAGGAAACTGAACACTTTTCCGTATAGCTGTAATAAGATAAGACTAAAGTAATCATTAACGATTTCGCAATACTTTCTTGTCGATTGAAGAAGTGTAAACAATTCTTGAATTTGGTTGGAAAAAGAATTTCAATAAATTTACGGAAGGATATCTTTTGAGAAACACTCACTTAGGGACTAAGTCAATATACAGGGTGTCCCAAAACTCAACGTCAACCTTTGGTTTGGTTCAGCTCATGACTGACTAGAATATCACAATATGACCATAGTAAAATATTGATAGTTTTGGAGATATTGGCACTTTTATGAATTTCGTGAGAATCGAAACCTTTGAACAGTATTTCGATTACCCCAAATACAAAACTTCATAGCTTGAGATTCTAATTTTTGTTATGCAACCTTTAAGATACCTTTAGGATACTCTACCGCAAAGTCAGTTTACTACTCCTAGGTAGAGTCACATTTGCGATACGGTATCCCATTCTGAGGGGTGTGTAATGGCAATGTTCTTCGGAGTGTTCTTGTTTTACAAAAACGAGCTTTGAGATACCTCTGTAAACTGAAATTTCGCGACTCGAGTAGACCTCATTTCAAGCAACAAAAAATACTTACAGTTGTGTCAATTTTCATACTTGAAACAGTGTGTCTCATAAATAAACACAAACAAAATTTCATTCCAGGGAGTTGGTACGCCACCCGTCAAAGTAATCATCTCAAGCTACCATTGCCATCTTCCACTCTCATTCAATTATATACTTATAACGGCTGCAAAATTTACAGCCACCTTCCGAATAATATTAAAGATATATCGTTCAACGTCAGCTTCAGAAAAGTTAAAAAAGTTCTTTCCGATAGAGTCTATTATAGTTTGGATGATTATGTGGATAGAATAGAATGATTAATGAACCAAAAGTATATACTGTGATACTATTTACACTTTTATTGTCTGTTATATATTTAAATCTTACAATTTTTTAGTTTTAAAATTTTAGATTTTTAAATTTAGATTTTTTTATTTTTGCATTTTTATTATTCATGGTTAAAAAAAATTATCTGACTATTTATATATATATATATATAAGGATGGATATAGCGAGGGGCAATATATGAAAATATAAGTAGAAAAGTTATTGGGTATAACCCTCAAAATGTTCTGCAACCGTAGACACGTGTTTCGAGCTTAAGCTCTCGTCAGTACGGTAAAATCAAGTGCGAAGATGTACAACACTTGGATGTAAAAATAGAAACAAAGGAAGTCAACAACAGGAAGCCAACCACACATTATTATATATTACTTAGTATATACAATTATAATTATTCACAAATATGTATGCAAATTTTAATATTTTACTGATTGTTTTGACTTCAATTTAATTTTACAGTTGTGACTACGTGACTAGTTTCATACATTTATTTATAAAATGTTATTAATTTAATTTACACTTATTCATAGGTACACGCTTTATCAGTGAGAAATTATTCTTTGATAATAAAGCATATTTTGATTGATTGATTGCATTCGACTTGTTAGCAGGCAGTTTGTACAAATTCTCTAATTTTTCTTTGTCTTTTGTTTAGTTGTCAATAAATACCTGTCACTTCAATTTACCAAATGTTTTAATTCGAATTCCTACTTATTGAAATAATTTCACAATGAGCTCCTATTGCAGTAAACTAGGAATACCTTTTGTCCTCAAGTGGAAGATAGTGAATGTTGTATCATGTCAAAAACTACTCCGAATGAGCATTTTTTTTAAATAACTTGCCAGGTTCCCGTGGTGATTTTGTTTACAGTATAAAGAGTCTAATGGTGGATTTATGCAGCAGTCATAAGTTTTAAGTCATAAGGAAGAATATTTGTCAATGATTGGTCGAACCATTTATTCCAACCAATCAGTGACGAATATCCTTCCTTATGACTTAAAACTTATGACTTATGACTGCTGCATAAATCCACCATAAGTAAGCTAATAAAATAAATTAACTCATGAATCGGGCAAATATGTTTTTTTCTCCAAAAGAATTGCACCAATATTTTTATTTTGGATTTTAATCAATAGGAGGGTTATTAAAGATTGCATAACAAAATTTAGAATCTTGAACTATAGTTTTGTACTTGCGGCACTTCACGAAATTCATAAAAGTGCCAATATCTCCAAAACTGTCAATATTTTACTGATATCATAATGTGATATTCTGGTCATTCATGAGCTGGACTATCAGCCCTCCATAGGATGACGTTGAGTTTTGGGATACCCTGTATACCGGGTGTAACAGGATCATGGTACACCCCCCGTATCTTCGTTAGTTTTGAAGGTAATAGATTGAAATTTGGAATATCCCATACACATAATAAGCGGCACTTTTTGACCTATAAATGATTTTTTTCACTTCCGGTTTCGCCGAAAGTGATACCAACTTTTGATTTTTAAATGGAACACCCTGTATATTATTACATTTCTGAAATCTGCATAATTTTCTGAATCCAATGATACCACATAAGTGACATTTCAAACGTCTAAATTTTTTATAATTTAAGTTTTAGTTTTCCATTTAAGTGTGCTACGATGGTTCCGATTTATTCCAATTGACCCGTCTAATACTAGAAAAATCGAAATCCCGTCAAAAATACTAAATTGCGTTTTTTATGAGAAAATAAAGTTCATCGTAATCGTTTTTGGGGTAAAACTCAATTTTTTCAAATGGAACCATATTGGTACCGTGGTACCATTTATTA
This sequence comes from Chrysolina oricalcia, assembly GCA_944452925.2. NCBI lineage: Eukaryota > Metazoa > Arthropoda > Insecta > Coleoptera > Chrysomelidae > Chrysolina > Chrysolina oricalcia. Next base: position 24,548,519 of record OX101808.2, read on the forward strand.
GTACTATTAATAAGGAATTTATCCATACCTGGCAATAAAATAACCGATCAATACAATCAAAATTACAGCTAAAAGAAAATAAGAAAATACAATTACTTTGTGCTACTTTAATACTAAAAAGTTACTAAGGTGGCTTTGAAATACAAAAAATTAACACAAATCATTACAACAATTGTTCGAAATGCTGTCCATTAACGTCAATGCACTTCTGAACTCGCTTAGCTGTTTCTTGAAGAACGTTTGCTAATTGCTGGGCCGTTATACTATTAATTGCGAGTCTTACTCGCAACTCCAGGTCTTCGCGGGTTGTAACGGCGGTTGCATAGACAATGTTTTTTAAATGGCCCCAAAAAAAGAAATCAAGAGGTGTCAAATCAGGTGTCCTCGGAGGCCATCGCACAGGACCATTCGTCGAAGTTACGTTTTCTTCGAATGCCTGTTCAAGGTAATCACTTACTGTTCTTGAATTATGGGGAGGAGCTCCATCTTGTTGGAAATACATTCCCTGTCGTAAATGGACAGGTAATTCAGGTAAACTGTCCTCAATTTCATTTTGAAGAAATTCTAAGTATCTAGCACCATTCAAGGGTCCTTCAAATATTATTGGACCAATGATTGTACGACCGAGTATTCCAAACCAAACATTGAAACCGAACCGCACTTGAAAGTTACCCTCCCGCAACAAATTTTGATTTTCTTGTGACCAATACCTTGTACTTTGTCGGTTAAATAATCCCATATTTGTAAACCTAGACTCGTCCGAAAATAAAATCCTTCCCAAAAAAACATTGTTTGGCTGTACATTATTCTGCAAGATCCAATTGCAATATTCCATCCTACGTTCATAATCATTTTTGTACAGGTGCTGGTGCAATTGATATTTGAAAGATTTATAATTATGTTTGTGCAAGATTCGGCTTACCGTTTGGTGACTAATTTCCAATTCAAACCCAAGTTGCCTTAAAGAAACAGTCTTGTCAACTTCTATTCGAACTAAAACATTAATTTCCGTTCATTCATCAATGATAACGTTTTCCTCGGGATCATGCTTAGGCTCTCTTCGGAATAGATTTTCAAGACGATTAAAATAATTTCTCGCTGGACATTGTCTATCAGGATATCGGTCGGCATAAAGGTTTCTAGCCGCAACGGCATTTTTCCTACATTCTCCATAAATAATTAACATGTCCACTTTTTCATCCCTTGTAAACAAATGTAAAGACTTTTCCAATAGGTATACAATAAAAACACCGATTAACCAACAAATATTTATTTGACAATCTGAAGAAATAATTTCATTGTTTTCAAAGCCACCTTAGTAACTTCTTAGTATTAAAGTAGAACAAAATAATTGTATTTTCTTATTTTCTTTTAGCTGTAATTTTGATTGTATTGATCGCACATTTTATTACCAGGTATGGATAAATTCCTTATTAATAGTACTAATAAATGGTATCACGGTACCAATATGGTTCCATTTGAAAAAATAGATTTTTACCCCAAAAACGATTACGATGAAATTTATTTGCTCATAAAAAACGCAATTTAGTATTTTTGACGGGATTTCGATTTTTCTAGTATTAGACGGGTCAATTGGAATAAATCGGAACCATCATGGCACACTTAGATGAAAAATTAAAATTAAAATAATTATAAAAAATTTCGACGTTTGAAATGTCACTTATGTGGTATCATTGGATTCAGAAAATTATGCAGATTTCAGAAATGTAATAATATACAGGGTGTTCGATTTAAAAATTAATAGGTTAAAAAGTGCCGCTTATTATGTATATGGGATATGCCAAATTTCAATCCTTTAAAACTAACGGAGATACGGGGGTGTACCATGACCCTGTTACACCCGGTATAGGGGTGGAGAACAAGGACCCGTTAATATTTGCACGAAAGCGTTTTAAGATTCAAATAGCCTTCATAGTAGTGTGGAAATTGAATACTGCAAACCAGGGCAAACAATTTAGCATTTGAAATCAAAAATGGAGAAAAATATCAAAAAAATTGTAGTTACTGCTCAATAAAACATTGTTAAAAATGTAAATTATACGCAATTCAAGTTATTTTCTAGCGAAAAATTGCAAAAGAATCGCATAATGGCAATCTAACAATGACGTCTCAATATTAGAATGAAGAATTACGAACATAACTTTATTTGTCTCCCTAATTATTTTCATTCAAAAATTTTGGCAAGCATCCACCAGAAGGTATATAAATACATCTGAATTTACTGAGAGAAAGAGATCTGGGAATTTCCCATTAGACTTCAGAAAATTGACACACTGTAAGTTTGTAAATGGAGGTAAAATATCTTGTTTCATACTCAGCTGTAGACTTGTTATTATTTTTTGCGTACTATTTATATTTATGCACGACCGGGCGTAAAGTAGCACTTTATCGCCCGGATTTGCGGGCGTACAGTAGCACTTTAGCGCCCGCGGAATACTTTGTCGCCCGGCGGGCGATAAAATTGTTGAACACGCGCTAAAGTGAATTTCAATCTCTTATCAATAGAAATCTATATTCCGATGGATCATATGATCAAACCCAAAACTTTATTAACAATAATATAACGAAAACAATGAAAATAAATTAATTTGAAAAATGAATTATAACTTAATATTTACAACACAATTAGAACAGTTATTTATGGAAATATTTGAATTTGTTGTTTACTGTTGTTGCAGATAGTTACTGATTTCAACTGATTCCTTATTACTAGAAGTTTGAAGAGAATGCATATTGTTATTTGGTGTTTCAGAGTAGTTAGCAATATTTTCAGATTGTCTGCAAAGGCTAGTAGACGGCTCATTATTTTCTACAATTTTCTTAGCAGTCTTCAGCTTATTTGCAATAGAATTTTCAGTAGTAATATCCCGACAAAATGCTGAATTTTCAAAAAATACTTTCACCTTGCTGTCACGAAAACTGTGTTGCTTAGAAACACCACGAGAGCTTGCTCGAGTGGTGTTTTGTACAGCAACACAGTTTGAGCGACTGGCAAGGTGAAAGTTATTTGAAAATTCTGCATTTTGCAGAGATATTCGATCAGACAATTTCACGAATACATTAAATTATGATAGACTAAATGCATATTGCAGGAACGGTTCATCATGTGTCATTAATGTCAGTTGAAGAGTTGAACCGTCAAACTGACGTTTCTAAATTTACAATGATTGTTGTAACTATGGAAACGTATAAATAAGGAAGAGGCGAAACACCGATTTGAAAATACCACGGGCTGGAAACAGTGTTTTCGAAAAGTCCTTTTCTCAATGGTTTGAATTCAAAAAATGATGGCATTTGGTTGGTTTATATAATATGAGGGAAATTGTCAATATAATCTCCTGCAACAGTCGTCGACTTCCACCCAGCATGTCTTTTAATGTTGATTATATTCTCGCCTGCATCTGCTAACATAGTTGCTGAGGAGGAGAAGCAGTGAAATACATTAGAAATATCTAGGTAGGTGGCTACTCTGAATGGTTTTTGACCGAATGTATTTTTTCCGATAACCTGTCTCGTACACTTGCAATTTTTATAATATAAAAAAACCGCTTTTGATCATTCTGATCTCGCAAGGAAGAATATTTTCTGTAAATATCCAAATAACTTGGCGATTTCTGTTCTTCATCGATTACAGTGAATACTCGATCTATCTTCGTTTTGGTTCCTCGTATATAAGTAAGAATGTCCCGAAATCTTGAATGTCGTCAACTGTGATACCATACTCCACAAATACCGGAAATACAATAAATTCTCAGATTAACATACTGAACATTGAGATAACTTGACATTAGAACTTACTTTCATCATAAGATACAATTCGTCTGGTGCTTCCCTCAAAAATAATTCAATTTCTTCTCTGCTTAGAAACTTCGATTTCTCTGGTTTATAACCATCAGATTTTCGTTTCAAAAAAGATATCAATCTTGCGTATCTACTGATATCTGTATTATCATGTACATTTAAAGGAATAATATGTCCACATGATAGAGAGCTCAAAATATTTAGATTTTTCCAGAAAATAGGCAAGAAGTAGTGTAGTTCTTATTTTTCACATTTTTCCCGTTGCACCACCTCGAATTCATCTCACACTTTGTCGTATATTTTCTTGGATTTACTTGGCAATAAACTCAATTTCGCTTCCTCAGCTGATTTACTTATTTCTGGTGGTCGCTTGAATCCATTTCAAAATCAGTAATAAATTATTTTTGCTCACAAAAATTGAAAGCAAATATGGCTACTAGCCTATCCAATCTTATTTAAAAAAATTGACTGAGTTGCCTTAGTAACATTAATTCCATCACTTTTTGATTTATTCTGTTTCCGATATGATATGAATATACATCCCCACGGCAGCCTTGATGTATTTTTATCATGTTCTAGATATAAAGATGGATCTTTCTACATGACATCAAATATACCGGTTGTGCATAAAATTTTGTATGTATTTCGGGCGAAATTTGCTTTTATGGACATAGGCGTGTTAATATTACTTACACGCTGCCGTCCATAAAAGCCTATTTTACGCCCTTGATACATAAATAACTATTTTGATGATATAGGACATAATAATTTTAGTTATACAGTTTCATCAAACATGTATTCAACAGAAAAGTGTTACTGATACTGATGAAATATTTCGGTTGATGAAATGTATCCAATTTTCTGAACGTTATTTTCAACTTGACAAATTGACGAATTATGAAAGTCATCCCGTTGAACAGAGCTCGACTAGTAGCAACTAGGTCAGTAGTCTCGCGATATTATCAATCAATTTCAATCGTACTAATCAAATATGCCAGATTCCGCGTCAATTGTCTGAACAACTTAATTTAATCATCCCAACTACATAATACCAGGCTACTGTGGAAGTGTGCTTTGTAACTTGAATTAATATTCATTTGTCAGAAAAAAAGTGTTTTTATGTTCAATCTATCATTAAATAGGATGTATTAAATCACAAAAGATATTACATAATAGCTATATTAGTGATATATACGGGTATAGCCGGTGTGTGAAAGTGAATCAGAAGAAAGCCTAATGCAGGAAACATTCAGGGAAATAAGTTCAATTTAGAAATTATGTATACGTAACAGAATAAACTTTTGTGCCTTTCACTGATGGGAGAGACTGCATCAGAGGGTGTCCGTTTGTGTGGGAGGTGTATTGTTTCCAGCCTTTCCTTGCTCTTATACACTTCTTCGTTAATGTTGTCCACCTCGCGTGACATCTGTTCATCATTGTCGACGTCTGGAATCCTTTTGCTAACTCCCTGGATTCAACATCTGGCCTCCTGGACTTCTTCTGTGACTTCATCAATTTCATTTTGGAAGCAATGTTGACTTTGACTGATTCGGTGTAGAAGTTCGCCATATTGTTCTCTTCTCATTTTGAATTGTTCGAGAAGCTACTCTCTCTCTAAGTTCATCTTCTTTTCTCTGCAGTTCGAATTGGAGAGGCTCTTCTTGTTCCTGTTTCATCTTGAGTTCTGGTTCCTCTCGTTCTTGTTTACCTTTGGCTTTTTGTTCCTTCAAAAACTGAATTGTAATTTTTGGCTAGAGTATTCACCATCAAATACCGGAAATCCGCTTCACTCCCTTTTCTCCAGTACCACTATTTTCGCCGCGGTTCACCAAATGTTGCGTTCTAAATGTTGGGTTATAAATAAGAGGTACCAATGCTAGAGCTGGATAACTGCCTTTATTAGCTTGGGCCAAAAACATTGGTAGTTCAAGACACCTTTCTATAAGTGACTACTAAACAATGTCAACTATTGTTGTCAACTGTTACAGACAAACTTTAGCTATTGCTACTCTCTTCTCAGATCTCATTCTTCTTATACGAAAATATAAGTTTCTATAACATCTCGAAATTCTGAACGTCGTTAAGATTATTCGACTAGAACAAGAATTGGTGCTTCTTGATCTTTTTGGGAGGATTTTGAATGTTCCACGGCGGTTCTGGATTAATTCACGATGTTTCTTGTATACCAGGTTCCAAACAATACGAATGTTTTGATTAGCCAAAACGTACATGAACGATTCAAATTGAAAGTTTCTATTGGTTTCTAGAAATGTCAAAAAATAATCGGTTAAATTTCTAATATATTTTTCCCTAGTCTTTTCTTTTTTGCCTTGCAGAGGATACTGCTTCAGGTTCAGCCTTAATTGGTGTGTCGATAAGGACTGATTCAAGATTTATTGTGCTCTTCCAACGACCCGATTTCAGAAAGAGTTTCAACTGTTACCAACCAAATTTTCATGACAGCAAATTTGGTTGATTTGGGAAATCTGTAGAAGTATAAGAACAGGGATTGGGTGATGGAATATTACAATGACTAGTTTCGGAAGCAGGACTAAGGTGATGATGCTGTCAACATACTGTCAACATCTTGAAAAGTTTCAATTTCTCTGTTAGCTTCGATGTTAAGAATTCATCATATTTCAATATTTCCCTATTAAACGGCCAGATATCTGTAAATTCATATCCATTTTGATTGTTTTCTGATGTAGTTGCATAATGGCAGTGCTTCTTTTAATACAGTTGAAGTAGTTTAGATGGTCAACGGGATTGCTGGATGCGATCGGTAAAAGTACTGTATCTCGTTAGTCGTGAAGAGTCCTGTCCAGGGGTTAAAGGTGACCGGAGAAAAATTAAGAAGCACTTACATTAATTCAGTACTCCGAAAGACAGTTGTCGAGTACGCTTGTCTTCAGTATATCGAGTGAATGCCATTGTAATGTTTGATAAATACCAACAAAACTTCAGCATTTCATCCAATCAGAAGGTGAAGCCTCCCCTAAATATAGAATTGCTATCATGAATTGCTTGAAGGTTTTCCTTGAGGTTATCAACATTGGTGGCACAAAATAACCTCTTGCCCAGAGCCTCAATACTAAATAGATCAATACATGACTGTGGGTTGTAGAGTTATAAAGTAGCTCAATCGTAAGACAAACATACATCATCAACCTCTACTGTTATATTGATGGATCACTCATGAATTTAATTTGCATGCGTCGAACCAATTGCATTTATCTATTTTGTGTCCCAGCAAGAAAAAACAAACTTCATGGAAAGCTCGACTTTGACTCCCGATAAATAGAGTGCGCTGTGAGTAGAAATAAGGAAATAATTTGCAATATAAAGACTTGACCCTAAATTCGAATCATGTGATAAGTCAAACGGCATAATACCCATCACCAAGTGAATTTTTTATTCATGTAAATCATACAAACTTGTCGTTATTCATATCCAGATGTTGTTTTATTAGATCATTAGATCCCAGTTGAGCAATGAAACGATTTAACACTGGAATATCCTATCCGATTTATGACATCCACTCACCAAAATCCTCTAGTGAAATGAATGTTATCCCTGTTAATATCTGAAACAAAACAAAGTTTATGTCAATATCATTTAGATAAAGTAGCTGGTGGCTGATATGAATGATAATGTCATGTAATCTCTTCAATGTTAGCATATTTGGTATCATGCAAGTGGTATATGAGAAGTAGGAGGATTAGTTTTCCAAACTAGCAGTAAGATATAGAACAAGTGTACCGTCCAATATACAAGGTGAATGTTCAAACCTACATTGACTGTGAACCACATTTTCGATTTATTTCAATTACAATAAAAATCAGTATTTTTCAAAAGTTATACAATTTATGGATTCTGACTTTTGTCTTGATATTCAAATATGATTTATGTATCTTCTATTGTCCAGAATGCTAAATTATGACTAGCATTGCCATTTCGGTAAAATATAAAAATGTATAAAATTAATATGAATATATTTGAACTAAACTCCCAATTTATCAGATCAAGAGGTCCATAGATAATGGTTTGGCATGGGAGAGTATCAAGCTGGCATGTCATTCCCTTACTTTATTCTGGTAAATATATTCAGATAATAGGTATATCCATCAGTTTTTTCATGAACTTTTTCAATGCGACAAATTACCGTTTCTGTTATCTCACTTTCTAAGTTTAGCTCGATCAATGGAAATCAAGGTACATAGGTCACTCCCGTGACCTGACTGACAAAAACTTACAGAGAAACCAATGTAATGGTCTTCGTAATACAAAAATAAAGTACTATTGAAATAGCAAATTCTGTAACAAGGTTGAAATGAAAATTCGATGCGAGTGAAAGGTTCCAATCGTGAGCAGAAGGCGAGCGTGAGGAATCACAAGCTTATTCGAATTTTCGTTCCAACCTTGTAACAGAATTTGCTAACATGTAAAATGCATAAGACAGCAAGTGTTTTGGAATATTCCTTCCATAACAAAAGTAAGAATGTGAACTTTCTAGGTTGACTTTGGAATTGTTTCCATAACGTCCGTGGAGAAAAGTATTACGGTTCACGTCATACCTCTTTAGAACAAGTATCGCCTTACAGTAAAAAATTTAAACATTTTGAAATATCATATAATGGTGATAATAATAATAATGTGCCTTTATTAAGAAAAAACAATTAAAGAATAACATAAAGATAACGATAACGGGTGGCGATATTCGCATTATACGCTCTTCCATACAAGCACACCAAGAGATGCAACACAATTCATTATTTAAGTTAATGGTTAACAATTCTGTAAGATAGAAAAAAAAAATAAACGACAAGAGATATCTTAATTCTAATGCATAAAAATAGCTTCTTTTTGCCAATAAATGTAATTTGAACTGTTTGCAGAAGGACCCCACACTCAGCATTAGCTTGATTGATATAGGTAAGGAATTGAAAATTTTTGATCGCATTATAGCTGAAAGATCGTTGAAATTGACTGGTAGAATGCTTGGGAACACTGAACAGATCCGCAAACCTTCTATCATGGACATGAGAGACATAGCGCTCGACAAGTTTGCATGACAGATTGACAGATAGGGGGGTGTTTTATATTCCCTCAATTTATAAACAAACCGTCCATTTGTAATAAATACCTTTCATTCAGAGAGAGCCAACCAGAATCCTGAAAGGGAACCGAATCACGGTCATATTTCCTCAGACCATAACTGTATCTTATACAAGCGTTTTGAATTCTCTGTAGATATTCCTTGTCCTTACTCAATAGTGCAGGCCAATAAACAATGTTACAGTATGATATACCAGACATAATGAGTGATTCGCACAATTTTGATGTAACCTCTTTACTCAGAATATTTTTATGTAGATGAATTAGTTTTAATTCACCGAACGAAGATTTAACCAAGCCTAGCAAATCGCAGATTTGGAATCACACCAAAGACCCAAATTCTTACAACAATCCGTACTGGAAATAGTCTGACCATCCAACTTAATAGAAAATGAATTATTCGGTATCCTCTCCCTTTGATTTCAACATATTAGCATTTCGGTTTTGTTACTGTTAAGAATCAAACCATGAGCATTAGATATTTCCAGAATGTGTTGTAAATCAACATTCATCCTCGATGCTGCCAGAGTACTCTCTTCCACATAAAAAGAGTAATAAATTCGAGTGTCATCAGCGTATTGGTTGGATGTACAGTGCATTAAAAATCCACAGAAATCAGCAGTATATGAGGAAAATAAAAGTGGGCCCAAAATACTGCCTTGAGGAACCCCCTTTTTCAGTATCACATATTCAGAGAATCTGTGAGGCATGGAGACTCTTTGATGTATGTTTGATAGATAATTCGAAAAAAAAATAGCGTTAGGATCTGAACCAAAATAACCTAATTTGATACAAAGAGTAGCATGATCAAGGGTGTCAAAGGCCTAGCTGTAATCTAAAAGCACGAGACACTTATTGAGTTTACTATCCGAGGCACGGAAAATGTCATCAGTCACCTTAAAAAGTGCAGAAGTGGTGCTATGAAGTTGACGAAACCCAGACTGAGTCTGGGGTAAGATTTGATGAGTGTTCAGAAAAGAGTTAAGTTGTAGAGACACGATTTTTTACAAAGTCCTTAGATAAAGTGGGAAGTCGGCCTGAAGTCCGTGACAGAGGATGGTGTCGATTATTTAGGGACCGGTATAACATCTGCGTTCTTCCAAGAGTGTGGTAATATCCCAGTAGAGAGACATAAATTCACTATGTAAGTGACACGAGCGCTCAGATATTTATCATTTTTATATCAATACCATCTGAACCCATAGCAGTAGTTTTGATATTATTTATTACTTTCTCGACTATATCTACAGACATTGCAGAAATGAAAAATTGTTAGCTGAACCATTGAAAAGCTTTTTATCATAATAACTATTAATAAGTTGACGTATATGTCGTAGCATTGAAGAAGATTCTTGTTTCACGATTTTCAGAAATTCTTGTAGTTTTCAACGACTTGCAGGAACCATCAAAAACCAATATCAGTATTTACTCAGAATAAACGATAAACAATCAGTACATACCTTTCCCATGTGTAACGTATTTGAGAAACGTATTTATTTTCAATTAGATAGCTGAATAATTCATACAATTCTATTCTAGGTATCCGATGACAGTGAATACTTTCGTCTATCGGTGATAGAGATGGCGAATAAAATACAAACCAGTGCTGTATAAATTTAAACTGTGAGTAGCTTTTAATCAAATGATACATGTACATCACAATAAGATGAGTAAGATGATAATGCTGACAATAGTTTTTAGATTTTTTACCAATGTTCGCTTCAAGCAAGGAAATAAAATTTGCAAGTGATAGCTAATTTCCATTCTCATAGTCAAGTAATATCACATAAATCAATTTTCAGTACAACCATTACTATAGGAATGTTAGTTATAGAACAACAAGACCTACTTTTATCATTTTAGTCGCAATACATTCATAATTGAATGTTTGGTTAGCAATTGTATTAGGAAACGAGCTATGTTCTGTTGCAAACTCGTCAGAATAAGGTGACGAACTATGTGATTCAATAAGGAATTTGATTATATAGTGTTGACAATTTCTTCTCGTGCCTTCAATACTAAAATATTTGTCTTTATTCGAATAGTAATGAATTTACTTGTCTCTATAAGACGTATACATTAGTTTGAATCATGTTGATCACCAAAATTATTGAGCTTTGGTGATGTTGGCTTGTAACCAACCGTAATGTGGGTAATTATTCTTTCAGTGGCCAAATACTAAATATATCTACAGCTAGACATCTTATGAGGTCAATGAAACACTAGCTTCTTATGATAATAAGAAAGTGTATTATAGTCATTTTGACCTGATATGTCATCGAGAATTACTTGACGTCTGTTTGTTTTATCAAGTTATCTTTTTTCTATACTATAAGCTCGGCAACACTGCCTGATTTTTGAGTACTGAAAGAGAACCAAGCATTTTTTTTAATTTAAATTGATATTTATATCAATGAAAACATTTTTCTTGTCATTTGTGATTGTCAGGAGGGTCACTATCAAACTAAGCTGCAACTGAAGGTCCTGCAATATTAACTTTACCGATAGTTGTAATATTGACCAGTATTCCGAAAAACGTCGCACACCATGACCTGTATACATAACAGTATTTGGTTAACTCAAAAGAGAAGCAACTGACGTGACGCAGGTATTCTTGATATGATGTTACTCCCAACACACTGCACCGTACACTTTTCATCTGCATATCGTAGAAAAAAATCTGTCAACGGTAACATGTATTAGACGTTAAAGCATATACCTCCTACAGTTATCAACATGTGTTCTTGTTCACACAATAAACAAACCACTTGTTATAGAAACCTTCTCGAATGACATATTATAAATTTTCAGCAACTGTCATTAATATCAAAAATAATCCCTCATGTGAGGAAAAGTATTCCTGTTTATAACATATCAGCTGTGGATATGATTTCGGATTGCATATCATGTCTTTTTAGCATATAAAACACTCTTACAATAAATAACTATTATTGCCTTGGTGTTAATCAGTACATGCGCGTACCTGAGGCGAGGGAGGAATGGGGTAATTACCCCCCCCCCCCATTCTTTATTTTCAAACTTAAAAAATGATGATAATGAAGACACGACCATGGCCTTTTACACCTGTCTTCTAGTCAGAGTCTTCTATAGCTTCCAGTCACAACATTAAATTATAATATTCGCAATTATTATTAATTTATTCTATTTTGCATATTCAAGTGACATTACTGATATCTATCGCTTCGGCAGAACGCAGTTTCTCGTCTTTAGGAAGACTGAAAAACCTATATTAGATCAACCATGTCGGACACACGTTAAACAGGACTTGCCTTGCTGAATATACATCGGGATATAAAAATTATTATACAGTTTTGTGCTAAAAAACAGAGAAAATGGAATATACAATTTGATACCATTCATCTAATTTAGGTAACTTGTTCTTTTAATTTTTTTTTGTTTTGTTATGTTTATATAGTTTTAGTTATACATTCTCTAATTTTTGAGTTATTGTTTTCGTTTTGAAGAATTTTCTGTTTATTTATGTTGGAGATATTGTTTTGAAGAACATTTTGTTAATTTATTTTATTTATAAACTCAAATAAACTAAGAACTTAGAATTAACAGTTAAGAATTAAAAATCAGCAATTAAGAACGTGTAAATATTAGACCTGAAATGGATGATTGCCGGTCCCCCCCATGGAATTACCCTTGGCACGCGCCTGAATCAATATCACAGTCGAAGCGGATTCTACTTGTACAAAGCTGAGTCGCGGAAGAAGTGACTGAAAGACTTATAATTCCAGCCTACCGTATGTTACTATCTAGAAATTAACATTTATTCCTAAAGATCCAATTATTTTCCGATATTAGACAAAAGTATCTAATGTAAAATATTAATTCTTAATCCTCTTGAAGTAATCTGTGGATGATTTGAGTGAGATGAATTGGCATGGGATGGCTGAATAAAAAATTATTGTAACGATGCTACGGGCGACTGCGGACCTACTCGTAAACAAGTTTACATTCCTCAGAGTATTCGGACATTCTCGTCTTTACGCTTCTAGAAAATGCGACATCTTGCTGCGAATGGAAGTGGTTCGAGAACTCTCTTGTTAGATTCCCTTCGTGTATATAGGCGTTACACCGAGCGGATAGGGTTATTTAGTTAGTTAGAAGAGGTAAAACACAGAGTGTAGCATAACCGTCTAGTTTGAATAGTTGAAATAAAATAGTGATGTACTTATGAATTGGAAATTAGATTGTATGTGTAGAAATAAATTACGTAAAACAGTTTGGACTTTAAATTTATTACATTATTACTGTCTGAATCATTGCCTACTAATGCATACACATATATTTCCAGAAATCTATAATGTTCTAGTCAGCTGGTTATGGTGGATATTATTTATCCATAAAATGGATAACAAAATCATTAGCGTAGACTGTGAAGTGATAAAAGTTCCAAAGCGAGAATAAATTAAAGTTTACGATCTTTGAATGAGACACAAAATACTCCTGGTAATATTTTTAAATGCTCAACCTTGAAACGTACATAGCTATGACGCAGCAACTAAGGATATAACTTCGAAGATATTAGAGTAGGTCAAATGCCTGTTTCTGTGATGATATGTTAGGTTAGGTTATTTGATCATGAAATTTTTTCGATACTGACGGTCAATATTCATGTAAAAACAGTAATTTACTTTAGGTTAGGTTAGGAGAGTGATAATGTAAACGAGATAAAAGCAAGTTGCCGAATCCCGAGTGATACTACTAGGAAAAGGATATACCTACTAAATGAATAATGGAAAATGCAACAAACATATCACATATTCTTTCATTTGTTAGTTCGATAATTATTGAAGCACATTCTATAAATTTTAATTCTCAGCTGAGAATGGTTGTGATTTTATAGTTGAATGTGATAGTAAGAGGTTTTGGAATACCTTCTGAGATATATTGAACTGAATAGGTATTAAACCAAAAGTTTGGTAAATCAAATTAGCTTTTTTATTCGGAAAAAAGTTGCTTGATTTTTGAAGTCTATTCCTTATACTTACTGTATATGAATATGGAATTAAAAAATACTAGGATTAAGTTGATCGGCCAAAGATGATCAAAATGAAGAACATCGTGAACAGAATCGTGAAACTAGAACCATTGAATAATGAGTCAGTTGGAGCTTATTATCAATTATATAAAAGCCATCCCTTCCCATTATTTAATGCAAGAAGTGGGTTATAAAATGTTTCCGGAATCAACTTGGGTTTCTGTTTTAGTGAAAGCTGCTGCACATATTGTGCTCAACTGGGTCTTCCTTTTTATTTTTCACGGTATCTTATCCTTAGAAAGTTTTCGTGAGTTCTGTATTTGAAATCTTCAAGTTTACTTTCACATCAATTAGGTATAACATGAAACGAACTTGTGGAGTGAAACTCCTTGGGATACATGGAGATATTTGGGTAAGTGTGAGTTGAAATCACGATTTCAAATGTTTTTTGTTTTTGACATGATGCATTTATAAGAAATTGTTGAAATCCTTCAAATTTCTTATCAATTTCATAAGCCGTACGGTGGTCGTGATGGTACCTAGAGTATTCTCATCTTAACTATCAACCATATGGTCGTGGGTTCAAATACCGGCACTGTCACCGATCTTGTTTATGACATCACAGTTTAAAAGGTAGGGGCCTCGTCTTCCCTATCTTGCACAATTTTTTCGAAGACTTCTGAAAGTTTTTCGTAAGGGTGCAGCCGAGGGGGAAACCAATCTTTCATTAGGTGGACATCATAAAATTTTCATTACTTCATTCTTATTTTCATTGAATTCATTTTTCACTGCGGGATCGGATATACATATATACGTAAAATAATGTTGTGTTCCTACAACGGGAACCGGATAAATAAGCACGACCTTTTCAATAATAATAATAAACGTCTTTATTATTTTCAACAATAATACAAATACATGTAATTCAAAAACTTTTGAAAATAAAGGCCGAAGTTTATTTTCAGTTGTACATTAGAGCACAACAAAAAATATTCTTCCATTTAACCCGAAACAAAGCTTGTGTAAATCTCAAGTACATGGGCGACCGAGCTTCGCTCATTTCTTTTTTTTGTAACATCGTGATATTTGGGAGATTATTTAGATACAAATCACATACTAATTACATATGAATATATTGCAATTTTATCTACATATGAACTGCAGTCATTTGGATAAAAACAAACATTACTGCACTTTCATTACCTCCTAAAACTTTTTCATTATTTTAATTACTGGTAATTACTTCACTTCTTTCATTACGTGTACAAAAAATGGCTAGGTCTTCCCCCCCTCGGGTGCAGCTCATTGACGAAAGAACAAACCAAAAATAAACTCCATTTCGGATGTTTTTGATTCATCTCAGACAACCATTAGATGAGAATGAATAAATAATAATAACAATAATTATAGTGATTCTCGGACCCAATAGCCTCTTACTGGCGTGGGGAGTCGTTATTAGGGTAAAAGACACCAGCGCGCTCTCCGGACGGGACGGTTATTACTATTATATGCGGTGGTGCATGAACGCGCTAGGTATCAACCAACTAATAGTTACATAGTCGGTACATACCAATTCATCATAACCACTTCACTGTGACTCAGTGAAACATTCATTAAAGCAACTGATTTTATATCTTAATTTTCATTATAATTTTTTTATGAAGGGGTATCGACAGCTCTGGTCATTATGTGTTCAGGGTAGGCCTTGTTACTTTCTCTATACGTCACCTCAGGAGCAGTAGTGTTAATCTGAACGCAACAGTGAATTGTGCAGGACTCACTCCATTCACTCACATATTGACAGACAGACCATTTATCTCTCCAAATCAAATTGAGTTTCAAAACAATCCAAGTACTCATCCATATAAGTTAAATATCAATTAGTTAATTATTCTACGACAAGCAAAAAGAGCTATTTTTTATTTATGATTCATTATCTGGTAATGGTTGATATAATTGCCAGTATGAAGAATGTAACAAGTAAACAACTCAACGTATTATGTTGTAGCTCAACTATAGAAAGAAAAAAGAGAATTGAGTGGTTCAGTATGAAAAGGGTGGTCCAATAACTACTTCAAGAGATGGCAGTGAAGTAGAAGCTCTTATAGCTGATGGAAATGCCATTTTCTGAACCCAGAAGTAATCAATTTCAGAAAGTTTCTTCATTGCAAAAGTTGATTCTTTTAGCCCGTCAGGTAGTGGCAGATTTAGGTGCCCCATTTTCGCATATAAGCTATGAATAAATAGTACAATGCTGTTGAGTAAAATGGAGGGAAATTTACGAGTGGCTCCTGGGGAGAACATATGGAAAATTAGATTTTCCAGAACAGAAATGAAAGGAGTATGTTGCCCATATTTTCACGCGGCGAGCCATTATGTTTTCGGTCTAGTGACGATGTAAGTTTTCATAGTTTCGATGGGCTTGTGTGTAAAAATCTGTCGAAATCTCGATTTTTCCTCACAAGATCACACCCTCATTTTAATCCTTTAGCCACCTGCAACACTAAAGCCTTTGGTATTCAGAAGCCAGGTTCTATTAATTAATACTTAGGTGAACACAGCTCGCGTGAAAATATGAGCAACACACTCCTTTTATTTCTGTTCTGGAAAATCTAATTTTCCATTTGTTCTCCCCAGGAACCACTCGTAAATTTCCCTCCATTTTACTCAACATCGATGTACATTTCAACCCTATTCGAGGCTTGAATGCGAAAATTGGGCACCTAAATCTGTCACTATGTGACGGTCTATTTCGAATAAATTCGGAAAATTATTTTTCAGGCTTCCATTTATAATATCTGATATTACATTCGTATAAATCGCCTTGAAAACTCTTTTGCTTGCCTAGGAAGGGAAGTAAAAACTCCGTGATCTGTGGTAAAAACTCACATTAGGTTGCCTGAAAGTGGCAGCTGCACTTCTGTCATATTCGACACATTTGACAATATTTCCACAATAAATAAAAAACAAAAATTTTCATTTATATATTTGTGTATCACACACTCCAAGAAACTTATTTTACAAGTGCTGGTAATTGAAGACCTGCAAACACTACTGGCATTTGCAAAAATACAGATTCCTGTCTTGCTGAAAACTAAGCAGCACTTTTTGTAATTAAACTACAATACTATTTCCATCGTGAGAGCCGAGGAAATTATGACTCAGGGAATACCTCCAGAGGCAATAAGTTCCAAAGCTTTGCCTTTCGCTATTGTCAAGCTTAGCACTGGCTCAAAATTTACATTTATACATTGAGATAATAGTTTTCACAATCGTGTGTTTGATTTTTTAAATAATATCTGTAGTTTCACCTTGATGACAACTGACAACAAAGTGATTTGAGTACTTGAGTGATGCTAATGCTTTCTATTCATTGATGAATTTTTAGAAGAGTGTTAGTTAATTTTCAGTAATTATGAATATCTAATGAGTGTGTTCGTTAATTTTCTGAAACTCCGATAGCTATTGTAGTACTTTTATATGGAAATAAATTATACATATATATGCCTTTGATCTTATAATGAAAACAACATACCGAATATCATTTGGGAACAATAATAGGTTTCGAGAAAAATATACCGCTGGAGAAGTTAAAATAATTTCAAATTACCGAATTTGGTCTGATATATACGTTTGATCAGATTTTTACGTCAATCAATTCACTCCATATAATTCAGTTCAGCTTTTTCCATGATATTTGATCTCCAGTTTAGTATTATTTTCATTCTGTAAAACCTATGATTGATTGGTTTAGTGAAACTATACCCGATAAAGAATGTTGGAGGCAACCAACGTTTACCGAACTTTATTTTAAGTTATTCAACCATTTTCGTTCGAGTGTGATAGCGGTGAATAAATAAGCAGTTTAGCGTAATAAATTGTGTGTGTTCCTGCCTAACTGGTTTTCGAAGACAAATTCACCTAATTAAATTCATTAATGATCCAAAACCTACTTCGTAAATTCACTGATTATTCATGGTTCTCCATTCGGCCATCTGCTTGGAATATGAAATATGCCCTATCAATGTTGGTTTAGCACTTCCCCTAGGAGTTCAAAGGACAAAGACGCCTGAAGAACGACAACCAAGCTTACATGTCTACTTCTATTCATCAGGGTTGCCTGAACAATTGATTTGCAATATGGACTTGAGAGGCCATGAGCGCGATCATATTTGTGGCGCTTTTTAGGGTGAAAGAGTCAATTAATAACTCAAAAACGGTTCATCGTATCGATTTCTCAAACAAGGACAGGATTCTAGAGGACGTTCGATTCTAGGTACGAGCTGTAATGGAAATTGAATCTTCAATCCACTTTTTCACACCAAAAATCTCAAAAATGTCAGTTTTTTTTTGGTTAGATGAACAAATAATTTCATAAAACATTATACAGCACGTACATAGATCAACGTTTTACCTTTCTTTTGATACCAAATTCATTTCGATTGGATAAACATTGCTTCAAATTTTAATGGAAGAGAAATACCATTGCAGCACCTCGATTATCTGTGAGAAGCATCGTGAGGTGCTGCCGCAGACGTACGAGGATGTATTGATATCTAGTTAGCCTAGATCAGTTCCCTGCATAAACAAAATATTGCGTTACCATAGCAACGAACAATAACTTATTAGAAGTGTCAGTGTAAAGTTTGACGTCAAAAAAGTAAACCAGAATTACGCAATAAATTAAAAGAAAAAACATGTCCACCGAGATTGTGAAAATCGAAAAATTAGTATCGAGCCATCATCAAGTACCTATATTTAAAAGGGTTAAGAGGTAAGCAGATTTACGAAGATATGCTTAATACCCTTGGTGATCAATGTCCTTCGTATGCGACCGTGAAAAATTGGACTGCAAGCTTCAAAAGAGGTGAATTTTCTATTGAAGATGATGACCGATCGGGAAGGCCAGTTTCTGTGTCAATTCCCGAAAATATCGATGCAGTTCATAACATGATTTTGACAGACCGTCGAATTGGGCTAAAACGGATATCTGAAGCACTGAATATTTCATACGAACGCGTTCATCATATAGTTCACGTCAATTTGGACATGAGAAAAATTGCTGCAAAATGGATCCCCAAATGTTTGAATGTTGACCAAAAGCGTGCAAGGGTAGTAGCATTGCGTTCGATCTGTGCTCGATTTGAAAACCATGTAGACTTCATAAACCGAATTGTTACTATGGATGAGACTTGGGTACATTTCTACGATCCAGAAACAAAGCAACAATCGATGGAATGGCGACACTCCGGTTTTCCAAGACCTAAGAAGTTTCGTGTCCAAAAATCTGCTGGAAAAGTTCTTGCTTCAGTTTTTTGGGATTGCCATGCAGTAATCATGATTGATTTTTTGGATAAGTGTAGAACAATAACTGGAGATTACTATTCGACATTACTGACCACTCTACGGGAAAAAATTAAAGAGAAAAGACGCGGAAAGCTATCCAAAGGTGTTTTGTTTTTGCAGGACAACGCCCCTGCACACAAATCTCATGTTGCCATGAAAAAAATTCGGGTTTGAATTACTACACCTTTTTCAATTGTAATTCAGAAAGTATAACATGTATTTCAGAAAGTATAATTTGTAATTCAGAATAGTAAATTGTAATTCAGAAACCGTAACATGTAATTCAGATTAGTAAATTGTATTTCAGAAACCGTAACATGTAATTCAGATTAGTAAGTTGTATTTCAGATTGTGTAACTTGTAATTCAGATTAGTGAATTGTTAATCAGAAAGTGTGACATGTAATTCAGAAAGCCTGAGTTGTAATTCAGAAAGTGTCAACTGTAATTCAGAAACCGAGAACAACCCGTATTAGACGGAGAGCTGACTACGTAGAAATACGGGTGACTCGGTGCAAAGTGAATTTTAGCATTTATAGGTTCGGGTGTCACCAACGTAGCGTGAGACGGGCCGCCAGAAGGCACCCCGGAAGAATAACGCGAGGGTAGAGGGTTAAATATGCATTTTTTACGTAAAATAAGTTATAAGGTGCAAGGCTGGAAATTGGTAGAATAATCGGATGTTATACAAATAATGGGAGAAAAAATTGCTAGAAGACTAGGTGGAATATAGGTTTGAAATATAAAAAAAAATCATACGTAGTTTTTTGTAGTACTAAGTTAGTACAATGAAATTGTACAAACTTTTCGATATCTCGTTTTGTTTTTAGATTTTGATTTTTATAAAAAAAAGTTTCCAAGTCCCATTTTTTTTCGATTTTATTTTTTCCCCGCTCTGTTAACGAATTCTAAAAACTGAAATTTGAAAAGTAGGTAGATTTTGTCAAAAATATTTGCTGCAAAAAAACAATTTGGATTTTTTCAATAGTTTGGGAGATCTATCGATTCCCCGGTTTTTTTGGATTATTTCACGGTACATTGATTTTATGGAAAAAATTCATTCACATTTTTTGTAGATTTTCTGAAGGCAATCAAAAAAGTTTTCCTGATAAATTTGGAAAATTTTGAGCGTTTCCGAGATATTTCGAATTTTAAAAAATTTCAATTTTTTTATTCATATTTTTAAAGTTTCCTCAGTTTTCCAATCATTTTTTCAGAAATTTTCAAGTGACATGATTTGTTTGCATTTTCCAGCTCTATCCATTGCACTATCAAAAATTTCGTTTCAGTCATCGGTACGGTTTTTATTCGTGTTTTTTTCTTTTCGGAAAATTGCCATTTCCCGAGCAATTTTCCGTTATGCAATTTCCGATCCTTCTCAAAATCTATACAGACCCTCATTGCATATTGACGCATATCTCAAAAAATCAATCAAGTCAAACAAACAAAACCCTGAACCTTTCTCATTGAATTTATGAAACACTAATGAAGTCCACGGCTGTGAAAGCAGAACGGTTTTTCCAGCAACGGTTTTTTTTTCTTTTTTTTTCGCTTCAAGTGTAACCGTTGCTCCAGGTTTTTCGACGAAAATGGACTATTGTGAACCTCTTGAATATGTTCCATGGGGTTAAATAATTTGTGAATCAAAAACTACCCCTCCACACCCCTCTAAAGTAGAAAAATCTTGAAACAGTTGAATTACCCGTTGCTCGAGGTATTTTGACGGAGATGCATTATTCTACAGCTACTGAATACGCTCTGTAGGGTGAACTAATTTGTGAATCAAAAACTACCCCTCACAACCCTTTGAAGTTGAAATATCCTGAAACAGTTTATAAACTCGTTGCTCGATGTTTTTTGGCGGAAATGCATTATTCTACAGCTACTGTACACGTTCAATGGGGTAAAATAATTTGTGATTCAAAAACCACCCTCAACAACCCTCCGAAGTGGAAAATTCCTCAAACAGTTTGAAAACCCGTTGCTCGTTTTTTTTTTGACAAAATGAATTATTCTACAGCTACTGAACACGCTCTATCGGGTGAAATAATTTGTGAATCAGAAACTACCCTCAACAACCCTCCGAAGTGGAAAAATCCTCAAACGAGAAGTCGAATTTTCTGATCAAACAGTAAAGGAGAAGTGATTTGCAAAATTTTGACAAAATCTGTTAGTGCTCCGACGACAACTTCACTCATAAGTCGAATTTTTAAGATAAGTGCTAAATGCACCATCTGGCTCCCCCGATAGTAGGGTTGAAAAATCCACCACGGGATCCCAACGGAGGTCAACAATTCTCTAACGGAATGGTCCTTTTACAACAAAAAATGGACATTCAAAATCTGTGTATGCTAGAACCAATTTGAAATGAATATTCAAAATTTTAGGGTTGAAAATTTCAACCCTGAATCCCATTATTCAGTACTTTATGAAAATTGCATATTCAAAATATCCAACCCTAGTCCAAAAGCGAAATTATTTTATTACAATACCTAAATTTGCCGGAAGTCATTTTACGCTACAACCGCATTATTCACCAACCAACGTTCAACCCTGTCGTCAGTAAAGTTATGCAACAGGTCCACATACTCTATTTTGTAGATATTTGTTATTATTTATCATAATAGCCCCCTTTTGGTGTCTCCGGGGTGTCTCCGGAGATTTCGGCTGCTATCTTTGGCCGCTCCTTTCACACCGGTCAGAGCTTTGATGGTTTCTGAATTACAAGTGATGGTTTCTGAATTACAATTGACGCTTTCTGAAATTCAAGTTACACTTTCTGAATTACAACTTGCTAATCTGAATTACATGTTACGGTTTCTGAAATACAATTTACTAATCTGAATTACATGTTACGGTTTCTGAAATACAATTAACAATTCTGAATTACAAGTTACGTTTTCTGAATTACATTTTACTAATCTGAATTACAAGTTATACTTTCTGAATTACATATGAAAAAGGTGTAGAACACCCTCCTTATTCACCAGATTTGGCTCCGTCCGACTATCATCTCTTTCCTCAACTGAAAAAAAGTTTAAAAGGTCGTAAATATTCTTCCAACGAGGAGGTGATAAAAGCTGTGGAGGTCTGGTTTGCAGAGCAAGAAGAAACATTTTTTTTGAAAGGTCTAGAGACGTTGCAGGTTCGCTGTAATAAATGTATCCAATTAAGAGAAGAATATGTTGAGTAATAAAATATTTTGACATTGAAATTTTGTTTGGTTCTATTATAGTAGGCTAAGAATGTTTCAATATATCCTCGTAGATACATATAATCGAACGTCTTCTAGAAGCCTGTTCTTGTTTGAAGTCGATAAGACGAACCGTTTTTGAGTTGTCGACTCTTTCACATAAAAAACCGTCTATGATTAAAAAGAATACTTATACTTCAAGTATGAGCTTTTAGTTCCTAGTATTTTGTGGAGTATAATATCATTGTTTATATAGAAGTAAGATAGTTAGTCAATGCCTGTGTAATTGGTGTTGGACGCAAACGCGAGTGTCATCTAGCGTGAGTAGTTACAAACATGAATATTTGACGTCATTTCAATGCAGGTTTCTTCAAAAAACCATTATTTTAATGCTGTCCCATTGTTTCAATCAAGTTACGACATGACTTGGAGGCCAGATCACTGAAGTTACGACATGACTTGGATGCGAGCTCACTATCGCCATCTACTTGTCGCATCCATTTTGATCCAATTATAATCCCATAAGGTTGACTAACTATCTTCTATATAAACAATGATAATATGTTACATAAAGTAAATTTTTCGATGGGAAGTGTCAAATTAGGTTAGAAGTATAAACCATTAGTAAATACTAGGACGTGTTTAACCTCGAAATTGGTTCGATTGTTGGGAGTTCTTAAAAATACCTCAATTTCGGTTGCATTTGATAAAGGTGCTCTTCTCAATATAATTTCCTAAGAACTCTCTAGCTTCCCACTCAACATTGTTTGCTTAATAATTATGCTACCTAAAATAATTGACTTGCCGAAATAATTTTCTATATTGTTCCTCCCCATGCGTTACACATTTCCCTCCTTTTCCTACCATAATTCATGAAAAAAGCCATGATTTTTTTCAATCGAAGATGTGAAGTTACTCTATGACTAGCTTCTCAAAAACTACACCAAACACTCGCAAATGGAGGAAATTCTAGGCAACATTAGTAATTTCTGCGGTATTAACTTCTACATATCGGAGTGAATAAAGCAAAGTATGAAGTAATTGCTCCTAGTACTTACTTAAGTGTTAGTTTAAGAATTATGTGGAGTAAATGCTTTAATTTTTTGAAGTGAAAACTACAATATGGAGCATTAACTTGAAGCACAAGCAAATACTTTTTTAATCATACCACCCTTAGTCTCTCAACTAATTTTCAGAAGGAATGTCAGTTGGTTTACACACAAAAGGGGGTTCAGTTGTCGAAATTATGAAATTTAGGTCGGAGCGTAATAACTGGATGGGTACCGATAAAGATTTCATTTTATAAATTATAATCGAGCAGGGTTTCACCGATATACATATATCATTAGAAAGAATATTTTCCCACGTAGGTGATGATATTGACATAGTACATTTATTTTTAATTGTTTTTGTACACAGTAAGCAGCAATTCAGTCTTATTTTCTTAGAGATTCTGAACGTGGGAAAAACACCGTCCCGAGGGGCTAGTTTTGAAAGATTTCATGAGTGAAATCTACAATATTTCGATCCCAAGTTTTGAACTGATTTCGTAGATGAAATTCATTTCGAAATAGGAATAATTTTACAAATATAATTCGCATACTGTTCACCGTCCGAAATATGTTTCACTAGCGAAATACCATTTTGTTAGGACAATATTTAGTTATTTTCTCGATATCTTGTTTTGTTTAATACATAGCTAAATGATTTATTTCCATGGTTTAATACGTACCTACTTTCTACATGTATATTATTTGTGGATTTTTTTAATTTTTAATAATATTTTATGGACTGTCAATTTTTTAATGAAATGGCAAATTTGGAGGAACTTTATCAGTTCATGGTAAATAAATAACGTGGAACTATAGTGGGAGATGCCTTTTTAACGCCACTATTTAAGGCACGTGTATGAGCGTCCTTAACGGTTCCTCCCATTTTTTAAATTTTGTTTAAATGGCTGGCTAGTTTGTTTAAATATTTTTAGTGAGTTTATTGGGGTCGGTTGGGGTGGGTTTTTCAACATTCGATTATTCTCCATGTATACCTGTTCAATCAGTGTTTTTTGTTGTGGGTTATTTTGAAAAATCTCTTTTATTGGTTACATTGACCATCACCAAAAAATATTGTTACACATGTAGTCCTTTACCAATGGCTCATATGCTAATTCACAAAATCAATAAAAATATCGAGGGGTGTCTCACTTCTCTAAAATTTGTACACCATATTTTCATTTGAGGGATTTCAATTGGATTTCAGAACTAATGAACGGATTTCTGGATTTCATAAGAAATTTCAAGATTTCCTTTAGGTTTTCTGGATTTCACCAAAGATTTCTGGATTTCATACGGATTTCATGATTTCATTCGGATTTCAAGATTTTATTCGGATTTCAAGATTTCCTGTACGATTTCTGAATTTCACCAGAGATTTCTGGATTTCATAAGGGATTTCAGGATTTCATTCGGATTTCAAGATTTTCTTCAGGTTTCCAAGGTCAAAAAAATGCTGCACACAGTTTGCAGTAATGTATTCAAGCATACGGGTGCAGGTTCATCGAAATTTCATTGCTTTTGGGGAATTTTAGCGCAATTCTTCATTCGTTGACACTCAAATGTGAATTAGAGGTGTGATTTGTTTCTAACAGTATCATTTGCGATTTTTTTTAGATATCTAGTGGATATCGGGAGCGTTTCACTTCTTTAAAACTTATATACCAAATCAGAATTTCTACGAGGGGTGTTTCACTTCCGTAATATTTGTACCGAGATTTGTACATCAAATCAGGATTTCTATTGGATTTAAGGATTTCATATACATATAAAAATAGATGGTCGCTTACTAACGTGAGAATTAAAATGAAATTGAATCCAAACGGACAGAAAAACATGACGTTAGATGTAGGTATGACATTGATGATGACAATTTATATTTGATTACTTATCAAGAAGGAAAATTCTGATTACTGGGTGAAATATTGATATTTTCTTTCAATTTAAAAAAGTAGGTATAAATTTGACTGAGATTGTTTAAATCTGTTTTTTTGTTCATTGATTCTTTATTTTCGTTGATATGTATCATTTCTTGTGTCCAGGCAGGATCATGAAATGTTCAGTATTATGAAAAAGTCCAAAATAATCTTTAATTTTTTTTTCTTCTGCTCCAGAATTTTTTAGTATATTTTTGAGGTGAGTTCTAGTAAAATTTTCAATTTCCGCGAAATCATCATTTGTTAATTCTTGAAGAGCCTACGCTGTTACATATCCTGAACACCTCAAAATATTCTTCAGATAAACTGGTATATCAAATAGAATCTTATCCAGTAAATCTGATGGGATCATCTGTAAATACAAGAAATAAATATAGTGTTGGCTCTTATCAACTTTTTTAAGTTATAAATTTAAAGAAACTTCCTGAAGCTTCTGAAATATCTTCGAGAATTCTGATAGGTTAATTATTATAATTGAGAATTATCAGTTTCATCATCGTTATCTCTGCAAGTAGTCATTCTGCCTTTTGATTTTCTAGAAACTTGCCAAAATTTCAAGTAAAATTCCGAGCAGAATTCTCTATCAGCGATCGTTTTGAAATATAGAAAAGCTTCTATTTGCCCCTTGCCCTCCTTTCCAACTTTCGTCCCTCACCCTCTCCAGCCTCTTTGCCAACTTCACCCTCTCTATACCTCACATCTTAACATCTATCTCTGTCAATCACAGATTCTTTCACTCACCTCGTCACTCACCATCTCTTACCCTTTCTCTCTCACTTTCATTTCCTCTCTTCCTCTTTCTCTCTCTAGCACGACTCGAGCACGACGAGCATTCTGTGGAGTTCTTTGTTTTCGGAAAAATGAGAAATTCAAAGCAAATACAAATTCTAGTATATATACTATCTTGGTTCACACGTTCTATGAACATTACAGTTGTTTACCTTTAGTGTGAATCGAGGTGTGAATATCAAGTTGAAAAATTGTTGATTAATTCACAATCTGATCGCAATCTGAAAGATTTTCTAGAATTGTTTCAAAATTTCCGTATAGAATCCTTGGAGATATTTGCAATGTGCCATTTCTCATCAACTGAATTTGAAATAATCATTTATTTATGTTTATTCTGAAAAGTACATCTGTGTGTTACATAATATTTAGTTGAATTGTAGCACGAATTTTCGTTACCCTCCGCAGCTCGCTCCGCAGGTAATAAACACCATAAGCTAACCTAACAAATGAATAAGTTTTTAATTTTATTTGATATTAAGTATGTAGTTTATAACTTTACTATATCCTCACCTCTGTAGCCTCAGCAGCCATATTCAATTCTCGATTAAATTATACAATAACTATTTTTCACAGAAAATGTTTCTAGGCGGCAAACTTTACCGGCACATATACTGCAATAACACGTTTCTGCCGGTTTCTGCCGGTTTCTGCCGGTTTCTGCCGGTTTCTGCCGGTTTCTGCCGGTTTCTGCCGGTTTCTGCGTCAGTCTTCACTCTTCAACAATCAGGTGGATATTTATGCGGGAATCCACGAGTATTTGCGAAGTTTCTTTTAAGATATTCATATTTCATTAGGAATTTGATTATTTCACCAAGGATTTCAGGACTTACACTTGGATTTCAATATTTCAAAAGAATTTCAAGATTTCATGAAGATTTCAAGATTTCACTTGGGATTTCTGGATTTCTTGAGAATTTCAAGATTTCTATTGAGATTTCATAAGGATTTCAAGATTTTATTCGGATTTCAAGATTTCATTCGGATTTCAAGATTTCTTGTAGGATTTCTCAATTTCACCTGAGATTTCTGGATTTCATAAGGATTTCATAGGGATTTCAAGATTTCATATTGGATTTTTGAATTTCATCAAAGATTTCGTAATTTCAGGTTGGATTTCTGGAATTCAACATGGATTTCAAGGATTTCTGGTCATGTTGTACACCAGATTTCCGAAGTGAGACACCCCTCGAAAAATATCTATTATCTACTTAAACATTGTTTTGCTACAGTCCTCACCTCAACCTTTCTGTTTTTGTTTGTATTTGACCACAATAAATTAACCATTCCGATGTTGCCAGATCGTTTCGTTCGAATTAAATTCATTGGGGTGAATTTATACGAATTTCATTTCACTGGAATTGAAAACTAGGAATAGCATTTCGCAGGTGAATTAAATATCGAAATATTTCACATGTGAATTGACTTTCACTTATATTCAAAACTTGGGCCCCTGATCGAATCGTTTTTAATTTTCATCGATGTGGCATACGTAACAGTTTTTGCCAGAGAGTAAGTAGTCATCTGAAATGAGGAGAA
The DNA here is from genome assembly GCA_944452925.2 of Chrysolina oricalcia. Taxonomy (NCBI): domain Eukaryota; kingdom Metazoa; phylum Arthropoda; class Insecta; order Coleoptera; family Chrysomelidae; genus Chrysolina; species Chrysolina oricalcia. Next base: position 24,576,316 of record OX101808.2, read on the forward strand.
CCACAACTGATATCCTCATAACAATTTATAAATTTCGATTTGAGGCAATGCCAAAAACTGGTATTTAATAGTCTCAAAAGTGATACGAGAATATTTAATTGAGCATTAAAACAGACGGCACTCATTAAATCGAATATTAAAATGTTCAACGTTCTCGTGTCAACAATGACATCACATCGGATTCCGCAGACTGTGAAATCCTACTTTCATTTCTTCTGTTATTGATTTTATTTCTCAATTTGGAATTGAGAATCGGCACAGAGTGAAAAGTCCTTCTCGATGTCGAATACTAATAGTGGGAAGTTTTTGAGTATAGTATGATTTTGAGAAATTTTACATTCTCATTTATGGGACGACCAGCATTTGCAACATGTTTCACGTGTCCAGTTGCTCTAAATTTCTTCTCAATTTTTCTAACAGTGGGTTGTGTGAAAGGCGTATTAGGATATTTTATATTAAATAAATTACATACTTCCTGTCGTATTCTGGTACTACATATCCAACCATAATAAATAATACTTCGATTCTTTGTGTTTCAGTTAATAGGGCCATTATTTATTTACTTATTTCATGCAATAATCTAGTCCTCTTAAGAAAATGTCAAGAACTGACTTAAATTTGACACAAGCCAACTCGATTTGTAAAAACTATACTTTTTGCTATAGTTCTCTTTAGTTCTCCTTATTTATGTGCCTAATATACGAATTTATTTTAGTTTTTTCATACTAAACGTTTATTCATAAACACCTTCAAGTGTTTTCATAATAGACGAAATTAGGGACTAAATTACTAGTCATGCCATTCACTACATTTTATGAAATCAATGAGGATGATCCAGATCGCCGATAGACCAAAAAATGTCCAATAAAAGTAGGACTCTTTTTTGAAATTTGAATATCCTAATTGATTTTGCCATTATATTAAAAGATCAATAAGAAGAATTTTAGTAGGAATGTTTCCAGAGAAAACTCATGGTGATTGATGACTTCACATTATTTATTTAGTGGAAGTTCATGTTCACTAGATAAAAAATAAAATACTTTTGTCTGTTGTTCGTGGATAATCCTATAACTTGTCACTAATTTCGATGGTTAAATCCTCTTCATAAAATTGGTTTCAAATGTAAAATTTTACAGGAAAATTCTCGTCCATTCACAAAGATCCAGAGTGCATGCAACCAAACTCAAAAAAAAAAAAATTCCAGCATCAGACAAATCGGTTTAATATTTTGTTACCTCGAAGATATTAATACTAACCTTTACTGCATATAGGTGACTATTGATTGTACTTTGCATCAAAATTTACATTCATATTTTTACGCCATTATTTAAAATATAATGACGGAAAAAGTCTCTCCCGATAGCACCATTATTCCTATTTCAAAATCGAAAATTTTCGAAAAAAAAAATTAAAATGTATTGATATTGTGATCAAAGGTACCGGACCATAATATAATGTACCATTTTGATCATGCCCTAGTGTACATTGGATCATTACGTTTAAGTTGTATAATATTTATTGGAAATATTTCTATACATTAATTGTTATTTTATAAATTTATTAGAAAAAAAAATTAAGATTACTCATATAAAAGTATAACCTAATTTTTTTGTATACGTTTAAAAAAAGTCACAATATGAAAAAATATATCTTGATTTTTACATAAATATGAACAGGATGTTCATAAAATCAGATGTCGAATCATCTTAATCTTTGTTCTGTTCGTCAATGAATTGTTATTGCTTGAGTATATTCATTATTGCAGACCGTAAGTAAAAAAAGGACATAATGGATTTTTGTAAATATCGCGTATTAGATCAAACAGTTGAAAGGAGACAGAATGTTTACCATAGTTTCGAGAAAATTGCGTAAAAGGCAAATTGTTGTTTATTAACTAACTCCTGGTTATCTTTCGTTAATAGGCCAAATTAGAAGCTTTTATCTTTCTTTGTATATGACATTTTCATTCATTTGGTTTGGTACTGTAACCTTGTTATCGTCATTATTTTTAGTCCGAAGTTTAGATAGCATGAGCGAAAATAAATTTCTCGTTGGTAGTTTAGCTCGATGTCAAAATCTTTTATACTCAATTCATTTTGTGTTGGCATGATTTATTTCGATCGTTGTGTAGAAAATATTCGTTTAGTCCGACACGAACATTTTTCAGACATAAATAATGGACCGTGGTCAGCAGAATTAATCAGGAATAGAATCTAGCCGAAAACAAAATTTTCCGAAATAACAGGTTGTTCTAACTATTTGGTTTGGCAAGAGATTTTTGTAAAATATGTCAAGATATTTAACCGTCCAGTGTTTCAGATAATATAAAGATTTGAAATCAAATTCATTACTCACTAAGTTTATTATGGAAATTCTGGAGTTCCCTAACACAGAAAATTTCTTTATTTCAGAAAATTTAAAAACGTCATAGGTTATTAGTGGAGGAGCGCTATACCTACATTTATCTCGGTACCGTTCATTCTTTTTAGTTGAAAAATTGACGGTTATTTGAAAATGTCTAATATTAGAAATAATGTTAATTATAAAAGTAGGTATAACATTTGAAAAACGATATCCAATGGCCTCCTGCATTGGACATTGTAAAGTAAAACCCTTCCGAAAACTAAGACGAGATAGACAGGAGAGAGTATGGTATAAACACGTTCAGCTTTTAACTATAACGATAGTGGTTAGTAACCGATCTCTTAAGGCCGATTCAGATACATAGGGCACCCATGCAGGGTTTTTGACCCTGCATGAGAAAGGCATGCCTGTCGACGTTCATACCTATGCATGCCGGCGTGCGTCAAAAACGCAGGGTGAGCATGCACATCATCTAGTGTTTTTCCAACAATGATGCATTTTTGATGAAATATCCCTAGCTTTTCGTTGTTGGCAATGATGAACTTGGCAAAGTAATAAGGGTTAAAAGGTTAATAACAAAGTGTTAATTTTACAACTGTATCCTGAACTAAAAATTATTATTTATTCTATTCTAAACGCATTTGAAATTCACAGCTACCCTTCAAGCCCTATTGAAGCTGCAGGTGAAAATAGTTTTACCAATTTGCCATATATATTAGTTTTGCCTGGTGGTGGTATTGGTTCAGGAACTTGAACTATGGACTTCTACAGAACACACACCATCTGAAATTCTCCCATTTGTGCCCTCATCAGAATACAAGAATATACAGTTTAGTTTGATATGCTTGAAAGATGATATTTTGCTTCAAGAAATTGCCAATTCTGTATATTATGGTTATCTACTAGTAATCCGCTCATCTGTTTCATTCGGAACCCGACAATGGAAAAAAGACTTGCGTTGGACGATATAATATTGCCTACTGTGTTTGAGAAATGTATTGAATACTAATATACTATTAAACATAATACTTGATTACGTTACAGTTCATACAATGATACTTTTAAGTTGCTGCATTTGTTTAGATCGCGTTAGACTTTCTTTGATGTGCCTTTTCTTGCCAGTTTAAAATGCAGTTTTTACTCGAGATTGACAAGAACTCAACTTTTCGTATTTCAAAAAATATATTGTCATTATGACATCTGAATTACAGGATGAATCATAATAGCAAAAATACAACGTGTCTCAAACTTAAACAGCATTATTGTCAGGATGTATTCCATATGTTTTCATATTTGTATAGGAAAAGAAGGAATATCTAGGGAAACTGTATGAAAATGCAAAAAGAAAAATTATACAAATCTTTCTAAAACCATTCATTAGAGTATTTATTATACATTGCATCGGATACCTCTGAAATTTTAACAGATATTGTGGAGTGATCAACTCTGAAAGTATAGTTCAAACTCTAGGTAATGGTGGGTTATATAAGCCTATTCACAAACTGAAATAGTGCCTCTGAATGAGAATTTTTTTTCAGCAACTCTACTCGTTAAAGTACCTAACTTTTGAAAGGTAGGGAATAGGGATGTTCATTAATTCATTCTGATAGAATTTTTTAATCTTTCAGGATCATCTCCGACATCATCCATTTCCTATATCCTTTCTTTCAATCATGGTCTAACCCACTATCTTCTTTCGTGCTCATTAATAAGATACATCTTCATAATTGATTGAAATAATAACAGACTTCCAAATAATATATAAATATTTTGTTGTAGGACTTCCAAATAATATATAAATATTTTGTTGTAGGAGCTGAGGTATTCATAAAATATGTTATAGGATAAAATAAGGTTGATATAAATAAATCAAGGATAAAAGATTAACATTCAGTGAATTATAGGGCGGAATAACTTGAAAAACTCAAAATTCATTCTTCCAGTATCGACAACATTATTACAGAACCAAATGAAATATGACCTTGAGATAGAAACGCACGTGAAAGGCACGTATGTGAATTGTCGTGCAGTTTTCGGGCACATGCGTCAAAATCGCACGTGCTTCAAAAACCCTGCATGGGCACCCATGTATCTGAATCGGCCTTTACTCTTTTTACTTCCATCCACTTACGGTGCATTGTGCACAGTTTATTATAAATACCTGTCAGAAAACAACTACTCCCCTGGCTGATACCACGACAGGTATTAAATTATATCAAACAGATACCTGCAATTTACCATATTTTTACTCTCATCCACCTACAGTACAGCCAGTGAATCTCATTAGACATTACTGCAATAATTTCACTCGCCGTATGAAATCCTCCTTTCCTGCAATATTAGGACCAATAAGGGACGGATGCCTCGATAATACGCAGTTCCTAGCTTTCGAGTCGGTAATACCACTTTGTCATGGCAACCACGTATCCAAACAACAACGGAAAATATAATATGATCTTGCTACCAATATGAATGTCAGTCTGACATACTTCATGTATATCAGGCATTGTATATAAATATTGAAGAATTCACGACAATGGAACTTTTTTTACTTTGTTGGTTCGTGAAATTATCTCAATAAATACTACTCGTGCTCACAATACTTTCGATAATTCTGTCAGAAATCTTAAACTCGATCAAATTGCTTTGAGGTAACACCATTTGTCCTAAAGGACTCGTGGTGCTACCAAGCAATTTTATCTCTTTGATTTCTGACAGAATTACTATCGATAGTATTGCGACCACTCGTGGTATTACTCCTGATATAATTTAACAGTTTATTTGAAGGATATGAAAATGAACAACCAAAGTTATGAAAGGAAACGTCAAGCTTTAAAAAAGTCTTCAGTATACTATGCAATGGAAGAAGATATGCAATTGAAAGTTGCGCAAGAAAATTTTCTTGCAAATGAAAATAATAAATCTGGATTCATTCCAGGTTACCTACCTGTTTTTTTCGTCTTTTTATTTTATATTTGCCTATTCCTATCCAAAACCAGTTTTAGTAATTTTAAGGAAAATCACGAATTTGAACTAAACAAGCACATGGTGATGTCGATAGATTAATCGTTTCTACAACACTCGAATCTTGATCCTCCGATGTTGTGGAGGATATTGACGTATTGGTCATTTCAATCGCTTTATCTCCAGAAGAAAATTAAATTAATTTTTTGAAACCACGAAACGGTGAAACGCCACAAAAAGTATTTTTGTCAACTAGTCTCAACAAAATGCCAAAATGTAAAAGTCATGTGCTGTTTTTACATGCATTTACCGGTTGTGATACATCATCATTTTACAATAAAGGAAAATCTGAAAAATATTAACTTACAAGTCCAATCGTGGCTTGGTTCTTGGTGACTTTGTTCTCCTGATGGAAGCACTAAATTGACAAAACGAGAGTCAAAATGATCAGTTTTGATTCGTTTTGGGAAAATTCATTATATATCCACAATAAAACTCTTCATCATATTATTATGTCGTATGATTTGACTCCATTCCTAGATTGTTTTTTTTTAAGATCAGTGAATAAATATCACCCATATCTTTACTCTCCCTTGTATTTTTATACTGTATATTTATCGAAACGGTTTTTACTTGTCATAATACTTTGGCTGGCGTTTCCGTCCGAATAACAGATGTCTACTTCCTGTTGGAGGGGTTTTATCACGAAGTTGATTGAGAGCAAATATGTATGCAGTGCACCCAATCCACACGAACTGAATTCGTCAATTAATTCAAAAATAATAATTGAAACTATTACTCTCTTCTCTCTCTTATTACTAAGAGCTTGAATCATAAAAGTCGAAAGAAACGACTAATGACTTGGAATTTCTACAAGATCGAATTATTTGTTAGATATAGTTTTTGACGCAATTTCAATAACACTTCATTGTAAAAATGTGATTTCTCAAAAACCAACCTCATACCGTATTATGACGTATAATGGACAGGAGAGTGAACAAAATTCATAAAATCCAATATGCAGGTAATTTAATTTGATTTCAATGGCCCCAACAGTGCCAAGTTGTGATTTTCTCGGGTTCTTTCCCTTAAAACTATAACGAATATCACGGTCAACTATTTTGGTTCTTGACTGAATCTCTTGTGAGATTTCGGAATAAAAAAAAATTGTTCAGATTTTGTTCATTTGTGTTCTTTCTCTCGAGTCGTTGTTGATCTCACTCTAGCGACATGACAGACATCAAAAGATATTCACAAAGATTTTGTCGCCATTTTGAAACATGCCGACCTCTTAGCGACATCTACCAAAAAAAGAAAAGATAGAACCTAAAGAAAAACTGGATGCAAACATTCAGTCTAGAAAAGCAAGACAAAAAGAAGGGAAAGAACAGAAATAAGGGAAAGAGTGAAGGGATAATCTAAGGAAAAGCAAGAACCTAAAGAAAAACTGGATGCAAACATTCAGTCTAGAAAAGCAAGACAAAAAGAAGGGAAAGAAGAGAAATAAGGGAAAGAGTGAAGGGAGAATCTGAGGACGAGGCGGGAAGAAGAAGAGGAGAGGAAGAAGAGGAAGAAGAGGAAGAGGGGGAGAAAGAGGATGAGGAAGAGGCCTCGGAGGACGACAAGAAAAAAACTTTTCTCAACTGGTAAGAAACCAGCTGCAAAAAATGTCTAGAAAGGTTCGGATAAAGTGAAAGGTGATTCTGGAGAAGAATGTTCTCCGAGAAGAAGAAGGTTTCTGAATCTGATTCAAATGAAGATTATCATGCCATATCTTATAATTGGTTAGTTTTAGCATAATATCAGGTAGCTATTTAATTATAAAGGGTATTTTTTTCCACTAGAAACGTATATTTATATGTATTTAAATAACGGTCTTCACTTATTTTTCACAAATGTACGTTTTGGAATCATGACTTTAGAATGCAAGAAAGATGGAAGTGGATACAAGACTCCAATGGATAAAATCAGGAAGCAACTAAATTATAAAGCGTAATTTTTCACTAGAATAATACAATAATGATAAATCGATAAGTATTATATATTATGTTGAGATTCATTAAAATAACGGTGTTCACTTATTTTTGCATTTCGTTTTTTACAAACGTACCTTTTGGAATCATGAATTTTACTAACTTCGGATGACCATTCAGTCTTGCTATTACCCGTTGTATCCGACGAGAACAGCGACTTCTGGAAAGCATTTCTACTGAAATCATTTTCAATCGAATTTCCTACCATTCGCAACAAAAATTATAAAGAACGTTTTTTCACAACTAAAAGAGAAATTTGCGTATAAGGAAACTGAAATGATAATTGCTGTAGATGATGCCGCCGTGGTGATAGTTAAAACAGCCATTAAAGTATCTCATCAGAACAAGGCAGCCATCATTTGACAGGACATCGACCTTCTTGCTGCTTACTGGTTTTGTACCCGAAGATGAGACATTATGACTCAGGGAAATATGAGAAGAAAGGTGTACAGTTTGCGCGATTTGCAGTCTTCGACTATTAAAGACGCCGTTTGCCTATGCTTTCTGCGGTTGCGATACCACTTCTGCTACTTTTTGGCAAAGAGAAATCACAAACGATACTGATCTTGCAGCACTCTTTAGAACTTTTCCTGTAGTATTGATTACAGTGGAGTTTTCCCAACACAAAACCACTATTTTCACTCGTTTTTTGAATTTCTTCCTGACGTTTCGCCAGCGCGAGTGGCTGGCTTCTTCAGAGGCTTATACATCTTGGATAATCTCGGATGACTATGAAGATTCCATTTGTATTTATTCTGACTCAGGTAGTTCCGTGTGCTCATTACCGTATCTGGATTAGGTACATTTTCATTAACCTTAGTTGACTCCCTTTTACCTGTTGTCCTAATGTTGCCTTCCTTTGTTATTCTTGAATTTTCAAGAATAGTATTCCATATTCGATTGAGTCCTACAGCTTCTTCTTTTTTGTTGAAATTCTCCGTGTGTTTGTGCGTCCCGTATAAATCGACTATGGTATCCCTGGTTGAGGGCAAGAAGTTTCACGTCCTCGAACAGGATACTGTGGTTTACAAACAGAGTATACCGAAAACCTACGCACACGGATAGGTACCTTCATGCACTATAGAATCACCATCCTAGCCAGAAGCGAGGAATAATTATCTCCACACTAACGGAACGTGCTCGGAGGATATGTAAACCCCATCTACAAGATGAACTGGAACATCTTCAAGCAACCTTAAGATTCAATGGTTACAGTATACCCGAGATCAACAGGGCCATGAAACCGAGGACCTCCACGAGTCAGGGTTGGGAGGAGGCTCAGATAGTTGATCGTGCGTATCTACACAGATAAAAAGATTTCTTCAATTAAGAATATACATACTCTTGAATAGAATAAACTTCTGATAAGAATAATCATTTCTAATCAATGAATATACTCCCATTTCAAGCTGATTGAGACGTTTGCTTCTTTAAATAAATTCTCTTGAAATGAATTTGCTTGCAGTGAAAACATTCTACTCTTCATCCTAGAAAACACTCACATTAACTTCTTGTGAAACATAATCCTTGGTAGATATCACTACCCACGTGACACATTCAACCAATGAGCAATCAAACCAGGTGGCGACACCGCGACCTGTGAATACATACGACTTCCATTTCGATCATTTCATCCAGTTTGACCATTTGGGTTGGAGGTTATGAGGCTATGCGTACCTATCACAGATAAAAAAAAATATCTTCAATCAAGAATATACATACTCTTGAATAGAATAATCTTCTGAAAAGAATAATCATTTCTAATAAATGAATATACTCCTATTTCAAGCTGATTGAGACGTTTGCTTCTTTACATAAATTCTCTTGAAATGTATTTGCTTGCAGTGAAAACATTATACTCATCCTAGAAAACATTCACATTAACTCATTGTGAAACATAATCCTCTTAACACAAGAGTATAATTCCTTGGTAGATCACTACCCGTCCACGTGACACATTCAACCAATGAGCAATCAAAGCAGCTGGCGACACCGCGACCTATGAATACGACTTCCATTTCGACCATTTCATCCAGATTGACCATTTGGGTTGGAGGTTATGAGGCTATGCGTACCGATATGAATGTTAGTTTTGTGCCAGTGGAAACTGTTGTGTGTGGCCAGTTGTGAAAATGAATGAAATATATTTTGGTCTTCTACAGTTTTGTGTCTAAAAGCGAGTGGCGTTGTTTATATATTCAATCAAACTGCAATATGCGTCACTACTAACTGGTTTAATTGAGAATACAGTTATTAAACTTAAAACGATTCTCATATAAAACCATTATTTATACCTCAATTGTTCGAAGTTGTGAATCTATATGCTTCGTTTAATCTATTCAATGTTGCCAAAATGAAAATGGCTTCCATTCTATATTTTATAACCAAGTGCAAATGCAGATTTAAACTCAACCTCCAAGTTGATAGAAGAACAGTATTCATTATTGAAATTGCAATGTTCTTGTCTCAACCTACTCCCATGATTCAACAAAAAAAGTGCCCATTATTGAAGCTAAATTCTTACCTCAACCAACTTATGAAGCAAGTGTTCACTTGTTCCAAAATATTTTTCTTGTAAATGGCCAAGAGGATTCTGTCAAAAAATCAAACTAATATTTGGTTGGACCTATTCAAGAATACAATCTGTTTGAATCAACGCAATTATGCGTTGATGCAAAAAGTCCTTTTTATTAGTGAATCGGTTGATTTCGCAATTGTAGGATTCTTGATACTTGAATTGGTTAAATAGATAACTGATAACTTGAAAAAAGATTTTAATGTTGATAATAATCGGTTTTCATATGGGATGATCACTTTCCTGAAGGCTCCGATTTTTTTGTAGGACCAGTTAGTATCATTAACCCATCATCAATCATTCATATAATATGGGCGAAAGAATAAAATTCTTTTCAGAAGACTAAGTGAATCATGGATGACGGCCTTTTGTATTTGATGCGCTAGGGTTTTGCCATCTTTCGGCCATCTGGTGTAGCTAATTTGATGATGATAGGTTTTTGAGATTATTGAAGTTAAATTTTCCTGAGGAACAAATTTCTAGGAGGTTTTTCCTTCGCATAAACCCTTTGCTGCCAAAATTTTTTTATTAAATTATACCTACTTAATCGTCTAATGAAAATGGAAAACATTTGTTGGTTCAAAAACTCTCCAGAAATAGTTTTTAAATTAAATTAATTTAAATTAAAAACATTGAATATTCGGTAGGTGTGTTTGCGAAATACAGTTCTGAATTTTGGTGGACCCAACTTTTGCATCCGAACCTGATATTCAAATTGAGGACATATAATAAATTTGAAATATATCTGTTAACCTCAACAAAATATTATACTTATCTGATTATTGAGTAAATGATGATGAAAACTATTCAGATGCATATATCGATATATTCACCATAGAGTATATTTAAGTGGATAAGTTATCATTGTTTGAAGGTGTAAAAATAATTCGATAATTTTATTTCTACGCCAATGCTTGAATTAATACTTAGGTATATTTAATTATAGGCGCCGACAGTACCTGTGGCAGCTGTATAGCTACAGGCCACTAATTCAGCTACCATCCTTTCATAACACGTACACAGAATCAATGACTATTACTTATACCCCGGTAGGCACCAAAAAAGTTTTTCCATGTTTGGAAGCATCGTTAAAAAATTAGCAATATCTATCTACTTTTACGACGGATTTTGAGATAATAATTGGTAAAACATATCTATAGCACCTATGATGAGATTCTGAATATTTCGCAGCTATTTTGGATGAAAATGTGTTTGAAAAACTATACTTATTTGGATATTTAGTTGAAAAAAAATAAAAGTTTCGCCGTTGCTTGAATTATTTGCACTATCTGTAAGGATCCCCGAAATGGTCACAATTTTGTGAAAGTTTCGTATGGATTCAAGAACTCCACACAATAATTAAGTGCCAAAGCTATACGTATTTCGAAAAAACTCAATCTCAAGTTTGTAATTTGTCTGGTACACAAATAATGCTAAATAAAAATTAATTCTTTCAACTCACCATTAATTAGTAAATATGTGTGCTGGTGAGAACACAGTAGGAGTGAAAACACACAAAAATCAAATGGACACGGGCAAGAACACAAGCATATAGTTGGTCACAAAATAGGGCAAAACTTGACTGAAAATTCGAAACATCTTAAGCGCGCCTTGTACGAGCTTCGTCGATGGACTGAAATTTTCGGCAATCTGGTGTAGGCACCTTCCTAATATGATAATGATAGGTTTTTGAGAAAATTTATTTAAGTTTAATCTACTTGAAGAACAAATTTCTCCTTAGTTTTTTCTTCGTAAAACCTGTGCTGCCAAATGAAAGTTTTTAAATTATTATCGTATGATGAAAATAGAAAACATTTTTTGTCGGTTCGAAATTTCTCTAGAAATATTTTTTTGTGTCTATGACGAGATAATTAAAAATATTGAATATTCGGTAGGTGTGTTTGCGAAATGTAGTTCTGAATTTTGATGGACCTAACTTTTACATCCGAACCTGATATTCAAATTAAGGACATATAGTAATAAATTTGAAATATATCTGTTGACGTTAACAAAATATACTCTACCTGATTATTGAGTCAATTATGATGAAAACTATTCAGATGCATATACCTATCGATATATTCACCATAGAGTATATTTAAGTGGAGTTATCATTGTTTGAAGGTGTAAGAATAATTCGATAATTTTATTTCTACGCCAATGCTTAAATTAATAGGTATATTTAATTATAGGCGCCGACAGTACCTGTGGCAGCTTTATAGCTTCAGGCCACTTATTAAGCTACCATCCTTTCATAACACGTACACAGAATCAATGACTATAAAGTTATACCCCGGTATAGGTACCAAAAAAGCTTTATTTCCATGTTTGGAAGCATCGTTAAAAAATTAGCAATATCTATCTCCATCTACTTTTCCGACGGATTTTGAACATCAATACCTAATTGCCCTATGATGAGATTCTGAATATTTCGCAGCTATTTTGGATGATATGTGTATGAAAAACTATATACCTACCTATGCCTAGGTATTTAGTTGAAAAAAAAATCGCTTTTGCTTGAATTATTTGCACTATCTGTAACGATCCCCGAAATGGTCACAATTTTGTGAGAGTTTCGTTCGGATTCGAGAACTCCACACAATTGAGTGCCAAGCTACACCTACGTATTTCGAAAAAACTCAATTTCAAGTTTGTAATTTGTCTGGGATACAAATAATGCTAAATAAAAATAAACTCTTTCAACTCACCATTAATTAGTAAAAATGTGTGCTGATCAGGACACAGTAGGAGAAGTGAAAAACACAAAAATCAAATGGACACGGGCAAGAACACAAGTTGGTCACAAAATAGGGCAAAACTTGACTGAAAATTCGAATCATCTTAAGCGCGCCGTGCACGGCCTTCGTCGATGGACTGAAATTTTCGGAGTTCGAAAGCGCTCACAAAGTGCATCCGGAGTCGGCGCAGCAAAGTCGCCGCGAGGGAGAGGGGGGCGAAAATGACGGGCAACGTCCAGCGATAAGCGCTTTTTAAAATTCGAAGTAAAATCAGTTTTGTTATTTGACCGTTATGGCGTTGACCTTAGGGACCCTTAACTTCGTTAATTTTAATGTTTAGACAAAATTTCCATACATTAGCTGATATTCCGTTCGGTTGGGCTGTAAATAACGATAGCGGGTTCAAAAGTCGCTGGAAGTTAAATGAAATATTGAGAAATAACTCATTACGAGGATGAAATGAGGTAAACACATCGTTATTGATGATCTTAGTTCGAATTAATTGCACATTTTGATAGCATTGTTGTTGAGTTCGCTTTCTTTTCCAATATATTTACATATTTTATTGAAACGAGGACAGCTGAATAAGAATTTTATACATTCACTTGGTAGGTAGCCGAGCAACAGCTTTTAAAAGAGTTCATTCATCAATAAAGTTTTTTTGCTGGAATTTTACTCATTCATCAAGCAACCAAAAACACTTCATTTTAATTTTAGAAGTAATCAGTGACGTTGGACTCATCAGTTCTTTGTTCGGAATTTCCAATTTTCGGGACGATGCCGTAAATCTTCACAGATAAAAAAGATTTCTTCATTCAAAAATATACATACTCTTGAATATAATAAACTTCTGAAAAGAATGATTATTTCTAATTGATGAATATACTCCCATTTCAAACTGATTGGGATGTTTGCTTCTTAACATACATTTTCTTGAAATGAATTTGCTTGCAGTGAAAACATTCTACTCTTCATCCTAGAAAACACTCACAATAACTCATTTGCGAAACATAATCCTCTTGGCACAAGAATATAATTCCTTGGTAGATATCACTACCCGTGCCACATGACACATTCAACCAATGAGCAATCAAAGCAGGTGGCGGCACCGCGACCATTAGAAAACTGATTTTTAAGGATTTTTTCTACGCCCATGTCTGTAAACGTCAAAAATCGCACTGTCAACATTCCTTGTAAATGACATATAACAATAACATGCACTTAATGAGATCTCATAACATACACGTGCGTTTTGGGAAGAAAACTTAAACTCATTGGTTTAATTAAATTACAATCAAATTTTTATTTACGCAAGACTTCATTTGGTCTATTTACACAAATTTAGTCAATTGAAAAACAAAACACTTTTAGCATTAGCAAGATATATTTAGGATCGAAAGAGTGATGCTTCTAAATGTAGACACCACGTTATGCGATTTCTTTAAAAATAGGACACGTTTTCTTAAGTAGCATGCTATGAAAATGAATGTCATGTCATTTATATTGTCAATTTCTTGAACAAAATATAATTGTATACGAACACTTTCTCAACTTTATCTACGAATGTCTGATAGTAGTGAAAGTGATGAAATTATGAGTACTCCACCGAAGATTTTAGAAAAAGCTCAAGCTGCCACACATAATTTATTACCGCTAAAATCCAAAGAAAGGTACGAAATTGCATATCAAAAATTTATGGATTGGCGACACAAGCATAACGTTAAATCCTTTTCGGAGAATGTTTTACTTGCGTATTTTGAAGAAATATCAAAAACTATGAATCCATCTTCTCTAAGTGCCATTTATTCGATGCTAAGAAATTGTTCATTTGTTATTAACAACTATTATAATAAAGTTTAAATGATTGCGATGTTTTTTAATTAATGGAAGAAAATGAATGGGCGTAGAAAAAGTATATTACGCCCATACAAAAAGTCCTACTTTACGAACTTGTATCATAAATAGCTATTTTGTTTGTTGAGTTAGCAACTATGAACGTTCTCTTGGTGACGAAAACAAAATTAAGCGGAAAAAGAAAACAACGAAAATTGAAAAATATTTGAGATTCCAAAATTCAATGAATTGATTTTGCAAGAGAAACGTTCAATTATTGAAGAAAACTATCTGAACCACAAACCACAGAGGTGAGAATATTTAATTAATTTGTTGTGTATAAATAATATACTTATGGTTCAATTTTAGTGTTGTGGTTCAGATTCCTGGAGCAATGATTACCTACAGAAGATATTATCCATTGAATAGGTACAACGCTCCCAAAACTAACTGAAAACTAATTACTAAAGGCTGACGGATATCATTTCCAAATTTACGTACATAATTGAACAATTTGGCAGTGTCAAATACCGAATTCAATCAACTATCCAGTTTTTATGAAACATTCCGAAGAGGGTTTCAAACAAAATGGCTGTTGACATCTGAATTCAAAGGAAAAATTCAAGCTACGATCATAACGTTTGATATATAATTTAAATTTATATACGGATTATACGAAGGTACATTCCATAGCCTTGTTTTACATTCAAAAAATTGTTCTGAGTTATTCATACCGTTGATTGTATGTTGAAATATTAATAAAATTAATGTTAAATTGATTGATATACTAATTTTGTAGAGATATATTTTTTCAATTGATACTTCTGCTCGATTCTCTTCCCGAATGAATTAAATTACGTGAGATTAGATTTTGATGCTAATGTAATACTGAAAGAAAAAACAAAGAAAATTTGCTAAAATCATCCGTTATAATTTTTTGGAGTAAATATGGGGTGCGTCACACCTCATCTGTGTTATCGTCTATAATGTTTTCACCTGCGTAACGCATGGGTAAACATAGGCAATACACAGACATTTTTTCAGACTTTGAGCAAAGATTTGAGTAAGAATTATTGTTGTCGATGAAGAAAAACTAAGAGGAAATACCTGAACACTAATTAACTTAAAATGTATGTATATGACATCTACAGTCACTAGTTGAAACTTAATTTGACACGAACCAAGGAATCCAAAGTTACATGTTTATCCACTCATTGACAGGTAGCCAACAATTCGTTGTTCTGACCAACCCAAGGTTCAATCAAGTTTCTAGTACGTTATGAGGAACGCAAGCAGAATCTAAGTGAAAATAGAGTATTTTTCGTTTTTATTCCGAGAGTTCCAACCTTTGACAGCTGTTTCGTGGTCACCGACTCATCAGAAAGGATTTATGGAGCTCTCGAAATCAAAACGAATCCACTCAAGAATTAGTACCGTGATTCGTGAAGGCAAGACAGATATAACAGAAAGTTACTTATGACATCTACATCTACAGTCACTAGTTGAAACTTAATTTGACACGAACCAAGGAATCCAAAGTTAGATGTTTATCTACTCATTGACAGGCAGCCAACAATTCGTTGTTCTGACCAACCCAAGGTTCAATCAAGTTTCTAGTACGTTATGAGGAACGCAAGCAGAATCTAAGTGAAAATAGAGTATTTTTCGTTTTTATTCCGAGAGTTCCAACCTTTGACAGCTGTTTCGTTGTCACCCACTCATCAGAAAGGATTTATGGAGCTCTCGAAATCAAAACGAATCCACTCAAGAATTAGTACCGTGAAGGCAAGACAGATATAACAGAAAGTTACTTATGACATCTACAGTCACTTTCTGCACTTTCTGCACCAGAAAAGTGTGATCTGTTTTACGCTTTGAAAGTGTCGATCTAAAAATGATTAAAAGTGAATAAAATATGAAAATATATACTTCTCACTTTGGCATCCAATGTTGTCTTCAAACGAATTTTCGTGAGTGCTTCATATACAGTGAGCACGTAAAGCTTGGAACAAATTCGTTAAAAGCTCGATACGGCCATTGGGGAAGTAAAGCTCAGACACGTCGATTTTATTTTTCAGCTGCTCATTTTTTGGTATACTCAAATTTTTTATGGAGTCATTGCTGTTCGAGTTATGACGTCATTATAATTTTTTTTTAATGGCATCACCCTATTTTGATAATACCTTCAAAAAGAACGCATTTTTCTGTGTATGGATGTCATATTTTTTCTTATGTTAGATAACCGTATTTTCGAGAAATAAAAGGTATTTCATTCATAATTAGGTTTATTAACGTAAACTTTCGACTTGTGGTATCCCCACAAAAAAAATCCAGTGGGATTAGATCAGGAGATCTAGCTGGCCACTCTAAAAATCCTCGTCTGTGATCGAAAACCGGAGTATGACGGAATTTTTCTCAAGTATCGATAGGCTACTTCATACTCTGTTGTGAAGCAAGAGTGATGTGAGTTGCCTAGATGCCAATCCCGTCGTCTGGTGTTTTCTCGAAGTGTGCAACCGACCAGCCGGGGTGGGGCTGTAGGTTTTTCCGGGTTTTTCTGCAGCTTAAAAGTGGATACGCCACCATAAATCAGAAAGTCCTCCCAAAGCGCCACGGCAAATGATAATAATAGCCGTCCTTTACCCGCAGACGATGATTTTTAGAGTGGCCAGCTAGATCTCCTGATCTAACCCCACTAGATTTTATTTTGTGGAGATACTTCAAATCAAAAGTTCACGTTAACAGGCTTAATATTACATTATTATGAATGAAATATATTTTATATTTATATAACATACGGTTATCTAACATAAGAAAAATATGACATTCATACACAGAAAAATGCGTTCTTTTTGAAAGTATTATCAAAATAGGATAATGCCATTTAAAAAAATTAAAATGACGTCATAACTCGAACAACGATTACGTTATCAAAAATTCGAGTAGTCCAAAAAATGCGCAACTGAAAAATAAAATCGACGTGTCTCAGCTTGTTTTCCCTAATGGCCATATCAAGCGTTTAACGAATTTGTTCCAACCTTTACGCGCTCACTGTATATGTCTGAGTTCTGGTTATTGAGAAGGTTCATAAGCAGTGTCTTCGAATTATTGTCTCTGTTTTAATTTCTTGGGTTTAATGTGATTATAAAACAAATGTTTTGTCTGCTTTCTTGCTTAAGTTCATTTTTATTTCTCAGCTGTCCGATGATATTTCAATTGTCAGCAAATATTGAAATATCTGAATGTTGGTACCCCAACTTCCTTGATAAAAAAAATCTTCAAGGTGAATTTCGTTTCCGACTGAGAGACGAGTTAGATAGTAGAATTGGTGAAAGCTACAGGTGTCTTGCCATAGAGAGGTTCCTGGTTTTGTTCGGCTGACGAATCCTGAATTTGTAAAGTGATCTTTCGTGGATATTTCGTTCTACTCATCACACAATCATCTCCAAAGTCCTGGCTTTTGATAGATGCCTATCTTGGAAAGTTACGACAATTTGGCGTTTGAAAACTTTAATTAATTTAACCTCATAGCAACAGATATCGAATATTGAATATTATTAGAATTGTAGGTTTTTGGAAACCGTTACTCTGACCAGTAAAGATTCATTCATATTAAATATGTTTGTGTTTATTTATGTTTTATAACACCGGCTGCAGGCAGTCGAAAGACTTCGTGGTCGGTTCCAATAAGTCAAGGACGACATGGCTCTTAGGCAGAAATCGCCAAGCACTACGCCTCCTTATATGAATACTAACAGGACATAACAGGAAAACCGCGTATTTGGTTCCTATATATAAAAATTCAGGAGCGAAAAACTCAGTCACCAACTATAGGGGCATTAGTGAATTATGTATATTTAGTAAACTTCTAGAAAGCCTGATTTATGATCAAATGTTCAATCGCGTAAATGGTTTGATTATCGAGGAGCAGCACGGATTTTTTGCCAAAAGAGCAATCGAAACGAACCTGTTGATATATTGTCAGTACATTGCGGATTCAATGGATGAGCGAACCCAAGTAGACTCTATTTACACAGATTTCAGCAAGGCTTTTGACAAAATTGATCATAATATACTCATCTCCAAACTAGCTGAGATTGGTGTACATGGTGAGCTTCTGCGCTGGTTCTCCTCCTACGTCTCCAATAGATCGCAGATTGTGACAATACATGGTTTCAAATCAACAACTATTGCTGTAACGTCGGGAGTACCACAAGGTTCCCACCTGGGTCCCCTATTATTTTTAATCTTTATAAATGACGTAAAAAGATGCCTCAAATTTTCCAAAATATTATTGTACGCTGACGACCTGAAGATATTTTCAAAGATAAAGTCAAACGCAGACTGTTTAAACGTCCAATCTGACCTTTATCGATTCTCTCAATATTGCAACTATAACAGATTTTTCCTCAACTTGAATAAATACTCGACAATCTCATTTACAAAAAATCAGTATCCAATTGAATTCGATTACAATCTACTTGGGAAAAATCTAGACATTAAGGATTTAGGAGTCATCTTTGACAATAGGCTGAGTTTCAATTTACATTGCGAATATATCGTAAATAAATGCAGCAGGATGTTAGGATTTATTAGTAGGATTTGCAAAACTTTCAACAATCAAAAGGCCATCAAATCATTATATTTTGCTTATGTACATAGTAGATTGAGTTTTGCCAGCGTTATCTGGAGTCCTCGCTATAACCTCTATAAAGTTAGAGAGAATACAAAATAGATTCATAAGATTTTTAAACTTCAGAGTAAATGGTGTTTACCATGTTTAAAATTTACATTCAGCAAGATTAACATTCAACATTTTACTATTAGAAAAACGAAGAATTATTTCAGACTTGGTTTTTATGTTTAAAATCCTTAGGAATTATTATGATGCTTCCGAACTACTAACTGTCCTTAGTATCTATCCACGTACCATCCAGAAACACAAGAAATAGGCAATTTCTCAATGTAAGTTTTAAACACACCAACCTGGGTCAAAACGCCCCTATTCCTAGGCTTAGCGATAGTTTCAATAAGTACTGCTCGGAAATTGATATTTCCTGTATATCTTTATTTCGTTTTAAAACAAGAACCAAACTAATTTTTCATAATATGTAATCCATATTTGTAATGTATTTTAAGAATATCTACAATTTAAGTTTTTTTTTGTTAGTTTTTGTAAACTGAGAGATATGTATAAGTATCAGTGGATACTGTTTTGGGTTTATACCTGTTTGTATCCCAAATCTGAATAAATAAATAAATAAATAACAAGTTAGGCAGACACCACCTATCACTTATAGGTATAGAAGACAATCCCACTTGCCGAAAATGCGAAGAAGACGAAGAAACTTCATCTCACTTCCTTGGCGAGTGTGAGGCATACGGGAGTCTAAGATTTGGAACCTTCGGAGTTGACAAACTCCAACAAGAGGAACTAATCGACATGGAGTGGTCGGACATACTGACCTTCATTAGGAGGTCACAAAGGTTCGAAAAGGAAAACTAGGAGGATGAATGTAGATGAGTGGAGAACAGGGGATGGCAAAAAGGGTCCATGAGGGCCTACTTACCTGGCTGCGGTTGCGACCTCCCCAAAGAACTACTACTTCTACTATGTTTTATTTATTTATCGATCAACACTCTTCAACTTGACAACATCGTATAGTAAAGTCTCTTATTGTTTTAGGTATAACATCTAAATTGTCATTATTCGGTTGCTCAACTTTCCCAGTAAGTACTCTACTCTTTGACATAGACATTGAAAGTTGCTGTGGCGCCCCCTCTTATTTTTGTGACCATCCTCTTACTGTTCAATGATATAATTATGTTATAAAGTGGAAACGAACCCATAGTGCCTACCGACGAAGAGCTGACGTCTGCATTGCTCCTTTTTATTTAACATTAAAGAAAAGAGGGTTGCACTCTCAAAAGTCAAAGATTACTTGGTTCAGTTCATTATAATTTTGTCTCATGTATAAAAGTGTACAACTCTGGGATTGATGAAATGAATCGAATAAACTCGTTCTATCGTAACCTCAAATCGTTACAGACATTTTTCGTGGCACACACTTCCTCGAACAGTTTCAGCGGCCGTAAAATCACATATGAAACGAATACTTTGACATTTTATGTCTTCACATTCGGAATATTTGTGGGGTTTCTTTTAACATTTTAATCATTAGCCGGACATATAAATACTAGGTGACCCATATTTCGGTAAAATTATCTGAACATTATTATATTTTATTTCTCACTCAGCGCATTTTGTGTGGGAGCTGATTGATGAAGCGTATTTATTATTCCAACAGGTATTAATAGAATTATTCATTCGCCAGATGCCTACTTACCAAACATTCTTGAGGTAGAGAGTTATATAAGTTCCGATTGTGTTCAAGGACGAATTCGATAGTCTTCAAATCAGTGAAATGTTTGACGACATACGTATATAATATAGTGATGCAGACAAAATTTCAATGGTCCTCCGAAACTGGTTACACAAAAGAGTATGGACATATTGTAAAGAGAAACATTCTCAATTGAAAACTTTATTGTCTAAATGAATGAATTTGTCGACAAAGTCAAAGTATTACACTGGTAATTCTTAACCTATAAGCCTATGGAGAAAATCTCCCATAAAGATGAAACTATTTGAAATTTCAAAGTTACAAAAAGGACATAAAACAAAATAACATGTATAATATATTATAGTATCACAGTACTATCAAAAACAGAATATTGAATATTAAGTATTAAGTAATGTCTCTGATTTGATTAGGTAAATGATTGTAAATTTGCTTGCTTCTGTAAATCAAAGACTGTTTCGTGAGAGTTGAAGTGGGAAGAGGGAGGGTAAGTTTTTTTCTGACGTGTAAATCGCTTCGTGTTTGAGTTAATGAATTTCTTTCTGTATTTGGTGGTCGGCTGGTAGAAGCGTACGCCTCGCAAGCGTGGGGTCGTGGGTTCGATCCACCGATTCACCGGTCTCGTGCATGGCATCACACGTTAAAAGGTAAGGGCTGCGTCTTCCCTAGCTCACACAAGTATCTCGAAGACTTCCGAGGGTTGCGCGTAGGGGTGCAATCGGTTGACGGAAATAAAAATTTAATAACAACAAAAAAACAACAATTTGTGCATCAAGCAAGCTGTATCTATATTTTTTCAATATTTTTTCACTGACGAAAATTGGCCTGCACGATTCACGCATCTTCACTTTAAAGATAAATTTTAAAGCTCGTTTCTGGAGGACGAAAACAATTTGGAATAAAACTTGACTGCAAGAACCCCAGAATGGAATTGCATACCGTAGGTGGGACTACATAAATGAATAGTATGCTTAAGGAAGGTGCCATTCCGAGTTCGCGAGATATAATATTGACAACGTAATAACCAGAGTATACAACTTTTTTTTCAGAGCCATTATATGAGCTTCGAACTTTGTACACCAAGAAATTTTGTTTCGGGCTTGCTTTCAATTACTCAAGAACCTGAAGGTACTTGTTCTAGGTCCATCTTGAAAGTGACCAGATTTGTTTTTGTAACATTTAATGCCAGCAGGTTAGCCTCACACCACTTTTTGATTTTTTCTACGTCAACAGGAATAGTTCGAACCAGAGCATCATGACCTTCATTGTGCCAGGGAATCGTGGTATCATCAGCAAACAATGTAAGATGTCCAGAAATATCTAGGTTGGCCATATCGTTAATGTAGAGCAGAAATAGAATAGGGCCCAAAACTGAACCCTGGGGAACTCCACGTACAATTTTTTTCCTGTCAGAACTTACTTTGTTTAATAGTACTTGATTTCGATCAGTGGAGATGTGCCGCGAAATCCGTAATGTATGAGCTTTTTTAAGAGTACTTCATGACTTACACAGTCAAAAGCATTAGAAAGATCAAGAAATATTGCTGCAGCCGACTCATTTTCGTTTAGGCTCATATACATATAAGAAAATCAAAGATTGCATCATTCGTACTCTTTTTGTTTTGGAAACCAAACTGTTCAGTTGCCAATATATTATGTTTCTGCAAGAAACCCATTATCCGACGTTTGACTAGTTTCTCAATCATTTTGGACAGAGTTGATAGTAGTGAGATTGGCCTGAAGTTGGTCGGATCATCAGTGCAGTGGTATAACTATTGCGGTCTTTAGGCTGGAGGAAAAAATACTTGTGGCAAAAGACTTGTTAATGGCCACAGCTGGGGCACTTAGGGCTTCACCAGGTAATTGTGATAATAGTTTGGCTGATAAGGGCCTTCACCCAAGTAGCACACCTATATTGGTAAAATATTGATACAATATTGTGAACATATTGGCGAAATATTTGAAATGCAATATTGGCGAGAAAAAAAATGTGAACATTCGGCGATATTGGTCCAATATTACTTGAATAATATTGGTGAAATATTCTTGAACTAATATTGTCCTCAAAATGTTCGGCGATATTGGTACAATATAGCTGATACAATATTGGCACAATATTCAAAAGTTATATTGTCGAGAAGTAAAATGTGAACATTTTGCGATATTGGTCGAATATTGTTTGAATATTTTAGAAATAGTTTTGGTAGAATATTCTTGAAGCAATAATGCCCTCAAAATATTTATCGATATCGGTACAATATTTATCGATATTGGTAGAATATTTATCGATATTGGTACAATATTTATCGATATTGTTACAATATCATTCGAATATATTGGTGGATGTACCATATACCTTGGTAAATTATTAAATGTCCTTCAATTGATGAAGGTGACACCAGAGTCTGCCTTTTGATCGCCATAACCGCTGAGTGAACTGTCTTGAAAACAAGCTAAGGGAAGTATTTAATATACTTTCGTAGGTTTTAGAAGACGTTCTATATGTAGAGCCACCTAGCGGATTTTTATCCAAGTTTGATCATGATATAATTTCAATATGTTTCATTGAATATTCGGCCAATATTCAAATTTCATCTCAATCTAGATGTTGGAAACAATATAAAGACAATATTGTTTTAACGATATCGATAAATATTATTGAACCAATATTGACCCAATATTAATTAATAAATTTTGTTGAATATTGGCGAAATGATATTCAACCAATGTGTAATCACACTTGGAGATACAATATAGTTTTTATTCCCAGAATCGATATTAGGGGAATATTGGGATTGCGATATTTATTCTAGATGTTAAAAACGATGTGAAGACAATATTGTTTTATTGATATTGGTAAATATCGTTCAAACAATATTGACTCAATATGAGTTATTACAATTTCTCAAATAAAGTGGAAATGATATTCAACCAATATTCTAACAAACTTGGAAATACAATATAGTTTTTTCCCCTATAATCGATATGACTGGAATATTTGGATTGCAATATTGATTCTAGATGTGGAAAACAATATATAACCAATATTGTATTATCGATATCGGTAGAAATTATTCAACCAATATTGACCCAATATTTCGTGTGATAATCTACATTCAAAACTAGTTCAACCAATATTCCACCAATATTATTAATATAATATTGTTTTTTGAATATTCACCCATATTGGACCAATATTGATTTTTCATTTACAATATATCTATATTGGCCCAATATGGAACCAAGATTCAGCCGATATGATGTGCTACCTGGGCACCTGAGGAATTTTTGTATTTTATTTCTCTAATTACATATTTAAGCTCAGCCAAGTCCGTCTCGTACAAGAACAGAGAGTGCATCGGAAATGCCATACTTTCTAGATAATCGAGAGGATCAACTGTCGGAGAAATGTTCTGAGTTAATTTGTTTGCTATGGAACAATAATATTGGTTCAAATCGTTTATGTCAACATTTACGTTCGGGTGGCTCAATTTTTTTGTTTTACCCCTCAGATCATTAGTTATTGTCCATAATTCTTTCTGTTTGTTAACTGCCTGATCCAATCTATTTTTGTAATGCAAATCCTTAGATAATTTAATAGTCTGTTTGTAGATACGATGAAAGCTATTGAAGTAAGACATAAAGAAAATGTTATTGCTATGAAATTTTCTAATGGTGTGGAGACAACACAGATTGCGAGAAGAGATTTTGATTCCTTTTGTGATCCACGGTTTCGATTTCTTCTTCCTTATTAATTGTAATGGAAATGCTTCATTAAATATTTCAACAACATGATTCTGGAATGTGCTCACTGAATCTTCAGCACCTTGTATAGAATTCCAATCTGCTCTCTGACAAAGTAGTCGGAACTTGGTATAATTCGTTTTGCTGAAAATTCGCCCTCGTTTCTCACCTTTATGTGTGATTTTATGGTCAAATCCATTTGGGCATTTTACATCATTTATGTTTGTGCAGACATAGTCTATAATAGTAGATGAGAAGTTGCTGACACGAGTGGGTTGATTTGCATGCACTACTGAATTGAAATTGAAACGGTCCATGACTCCCCTGGAAATGGTAAAAACCTACGATAAATTGAACTTACTTTTTAGTAATATCTAACAGAAAACAACTACTTCCCCGGCTAAAGCAGAAGTATCACTCACAGAAAATCGCTCATTTCATTGATGCGTGAATTGCATCTCTTTCGCTAGGCCTCCAATAATTTTGGTCGACAATAATCTGTTTCACTCTTCTAAGATCATCAGGGAGGTCGGAAGAAATGGAAAACATTCTCTTCAGAAGCAATTTCGCACTGTAATGATGGAATTGTTGGACTACTTCTTATGCGGTGACACTTTGAAAATATTTTTCTAACATAAAACCTGTCATGGGTATGGCATGTTATTTGCAAGATATTTTGACATAAATTCGGTGACAATGCATTATGGAATTTTTCTAACAGAAAAACCAATATGGCGCCTCCAAAATGGCGGACATGATTTGCAATTATGGTCCGATTCAATTCAAAATAGATATGTGGTGGTTTTCAAGGTCGGAAATTATGATTTTTTGTCAATGCAAAAAAATACAAGATGGTGGCTCCAAGATGGCGGACGAAATTTGTAATTCTGGTCCAATTCGTATCAAAATTGATATGTGGTGATTTTCAGGGCGACAAATTATGATATTTTTGTCAATGCAAAAAACCAAGATGGCGGACGAAATTAGTACTAGTGGTTCGATTCGATTCAAAATTGGCATATGAAGGTTTTACAAGTTTCCAGTATGACTACAGTGAATTAATTGAATCGACGAAAAAAAAAATTTTATACAAATTAGGAAATAAT
Source organism: Chrysolina oricalcia (assembly GCA_944452925.2). Lineage (NCBI taxonomy): Eukaryota > Metazoa > Arthropoda > Insecta > Coleoptera > Chrysomelidae > Chrysolina > Chrysolina oricalcia. Next base: position 24,602,035 of record OX101808.2, read on the forward strand.
ATTTTATTTAAATGTGTGACGTAGGTTATTCTGTGCGTAACAGAATCAGAATTTTACCGCGCCTGAAAATCCCTGAAAATCTTCACATACTAATTTTGATTCGAATCGGACCAGAATTACAAATTTCATCCGCCATCTTGGAGCCACCATCTTGTTTTTTTGCACTGACGAACAAATCATAATTCAATAGGAAATTGAAAAAACTTACAGTCTATCTCCAACAAAAATATTCTTTATTGCAACTGTCATGCAGTCAGAAGACAACAAATAAATATTTCTCTTTATCCTATTTTGGCCCCCTTTCATTAAAACTTAAAAATACTTTGCTCAACAAATTCAATGCCAACAACATTTCAAATTTTTCGATTTCATTCAAAACCTCCAATAATCTCAAACACTTGCTGGTCAACTCTAAAGATAAAATTTCAATGCTTGATAAATCTGGAGCCTATAAATTGAACTATTCTAACCTTGATTGCAAAGCTTGCTATATTGGCCAAACAGGTCACAAGCTTAGAACTCGTTTAGCAGAACACGTTAGAATTATAGAGTCCAACTCCGAAAAAGAAGAAATTAATTCAAATTCTGTTTTTTCCAATCACACCATAAACGAGAAACACAATTTTGATTCCAACTCTGACTTAAAATTTGTACATATTTGTGATAAAGGCAAGAGACTCAACTTACTTGAGACTCTTGAAATTAATAAAGCGATTAAAAGTTCAGATTAACAATGTTTGAACGAACAGACCCAGTTTGACAGTTTGAAACTTTTTAACTCGTTACTATTTTGATACCTGTTTCATTCCACTTAATTTTCAATGATTCACTTAAAAATTTTTTGGTTAAAGTTTTTATTAAATACCCAATAATCTTTACAAATGAAAACATTAATTCGTTCATTCTATGGTTCTGTCTGTAAATGTCATTTTCTCAATTTTCTTGTTCTATGAAGCATGGGACATTTCACTCTCTTCTCTGTCACCTTTTTCCCATTGAATGTGATTTTTCCACCATAATATGGTAGGTTCACACATTTTATTGTTATTCATTACTCTTTGGTAACCATTTTGTTTTTCCTTAGATCGACTTGTAACTAACTCATATATTGTGCTGAAGATGAAAGATTAATCCTTCGAAACATGTCCTCCCCCTTAATGTTAGTCTTCTGACTACATGATATCAACGTGATGTCAGTCTTCTGACTGCATGACAGCTGCAATAAAGAATATTTTTGGTGGAGATAGACTAAGTTTTTTCAATTTCCTATTGAATCTCACCTCCACTGTATGAGATGGATCGTCTCCGATGGATCAAATCATAATTTCCGACTTTGAAAACCACCACATATCAATTTTGAATCGAATCGGACCATAATTGCAAATCAAGTCCGCCATTTTGGAGCCGCCATTTTGTTTTTTCTCTTAGGAAAATTCCATAAAGCATTGTCACCAAATTTATGTCAAAATGGCTTGAAAATACAGTATTATAATTTGGAATACGGAACAGTTATTTTTCCCGCGAGAGGGCGCCAAAATAAAAAGTTAGGTGGCAAAAATTGACATGGCTGAATTCCTTATGGAATTACCTTTTCAATTACTACTTTCCCTATTCAAATTGTTTGGGTGATAGTGCCCAAGGAGTAGGGGAAGAGGTATGACAGTTGAGGTTATAATAGGAAGATGTCCCCCTTGGATTAAAAATCGACCTGTTTTTGCATTTTATTCACAACACATGCGTTTTGAAGATATTCGATCTGTTTCATTTTCGGTGCTCCACCCTGTATTTTGAATTGATGATAACTTTGAAGCTCTTTAGGTACGACCCAGCCTCCAACAGAAGCACCAAACTATTGCAGCGAATCAAGCTATAGCCCAGGCACAGAGCCGGTTCGAGTCCAGTTTTAGAATGGACCTATATCCAATTATGGCGACCCTTTGCGCTTCTCTTCACATGGCTCGGCTTTAGTGCTGTTTTCGTACTATTCCTATCAAATTTATAATAAAGTTTCAACATATCTCGTTTTTCTTCATTTGAGAATGAGGACATTTCGACTGAAGTATTTGTGCAAACTTATGATATTTTATGAGTTCCGACAACTAGTGTTTATTAAACAAAATTTTTCGATGGAGTCATGACCATCTCAGATGAAGTTGTTTTTTATTTAATATCTGTGGTTTCAGAAGTGCAAATCATAACAAATCATACATCAATAATCAGAATGAGAATCACTATTTTTGTGTATAAAAAAAGAATATGGCGCCCATAACAGAAAAAAAAGTAGTTGATGATGAATGCCAGAAAACGAAACGTCGGATAGTAAATCTGAACATGAAAACGTGTAGCTGAAAAAAAGTATCAATGAAAATGTACTTTTGGTTTTGAGCTATGTTGTCAAATAACGATAGAAAAAAATAAAAAGGAAAATTCCGATTTTCAGTTTTTTCCCGATATTTCCGGAAATACTCGGAATTTTCCAAGTTTCAAAACAGTATTTTGTTAAGCACCAGAATACGCAACTTTGCCCCAATTTAAGCTTCGATGTATCTCCTATAGTTTAGGAGATCCCAATGGTGGGGGTCGAATTTGAATTGTCCTGTATATTTGTTTATTGTTTATAACTAATTCATAAACAAATGACGTCAAACAATTGTAAACAGGATTATTTGCTGCCATTGTTAAATGAAAAAACAGCAATAATAAAATATTCTCCTAAAAAAAATTATTCAACAATATTTTTTGGATATTTAATATTTCTTTAGGTATAAAAAGTTATAATAAATAAAATAATGAACTTTTATCGTACGATATTCTTAAGTAGGTATATTAGAAGAGCTCCTGGAAGCTAACAATTTATATGTCAATTATTTGAACTTTTACGTCGTTATTTATGAAAACGAAGACAGTAAAAAAATTGTTAATTAACAATTCTTTATCATGAGGGAAAGGTTCTCTTTCCGTACTTGTTAGGGTAATAACTATTCCTGTTTCAATAGTTTCGATCTAAATTAATTATTTTTCACATTTCGCTTGTCTTTTTTTCTCTCGTCATTCTCTTCTTGTGCGGGATTTTTTTCCCGCAATATTGCGGTTAAAAATCACTTTGAAAACTTAGCGTGCAGGATAATGTCCTCATTTCTTTCATGATCAATCTTATAATAATTCATCTCAAGAATGTGATGAAAATAAAACCATTTTTTAAGTTATTCTTGATACAACGATAATGCACTGAGATGAAAATAATTATGAAAAATTTCAACAGTTAACTTTATTCTCTCTCAGTTATCTACTATTTGAATAATACTCTGTTCTGGGGTGGGATTCCATGAGCCAAGGAATTCTAATTTTCATCGAATAAGTGTGGTGTCATTTAAGTTGAATTCACGGGGGAGACAGAGACATAACTGTCGACTATAGAATTCTATGGCTCACGTATTCCCACACCTAGATATGAACGTATTTCCTAGAGCACTCCAAATTTTCATTAATTAACTGCCACCAGTTGGAAATATCTAAAATAAAAAAGACATTCATTACATATTTCCTTGTTTCAAAGTTCAATTCCTCAAAACATTGAATTTGTTTTATCTATTCATCACACAGTAGTTTATTTATATTATTTACTTCAATTCAAATTTGAATGAAAATTGAATATTTAATTCGCTGTTTTATGACACCGTTCACTACTACGTACGGAAACACATGTGTTTTGTCTAGACATAACGAATTCACAATGCCGACAAATATCACATATGGAAGACATGCTGGCATCAAATGCATATTGGTGTTAGTCGCCTTTCAAAAACTCATCATGTAGTTATATACATCAAACATATTGAAAACACCGTTCTAGCGAGTCATTGGAGATTAACTGCATCGTCTCTAATTTCGGCCCACTTGACCTGAGTAAAATGATCGATTTTATCCTATTAAAGAAAGAATCTCCAAGAGGTCTCAACTGTTGCCAATCAGATACGATCTTATTTCCATAATGTTACAAAACAGAACATTCAATCATAAAATTTTGTGATTGTAGTCGTATTTATTGAATAGTAATAAAAACAATGTAGACAGAAACTATATGCCCAGACGAGACACCTGATGTATTGCTCTAAAACACCACCAGGGTGACCCTTATCTATATGTGCCTGTGTCATTTAAGACCTTCCCCACCTCCTCTAAATTATGTGTGTAAACTTGAATATTTATAGAAATTAGGTCATCAGGAATTTAGATTTTTGGATGCTAGTTTTCGTGCGTTAGAGTATTCCCACAAAAATCGACGAAAAAACTGGTTCTAAATGATTTTCATAAAGTAGCGGCCAAGTCAATCCAAATTAGGTTATTCAAAATTGTCCAACAAGAATTTCTGTAAGATCTCTATTTTCAACGGAGGTCCTTTTTTCTGTCCAATACTCTTACTTCTCCCAGATGCAGGAAACATTTTGAACGAATGGAAGTGAAATTATACTTGACCAATTCATTTCTATAAAAGGAAAATATCGGTCGATGCTATTGAATTAATCAAGTCACTGTTCGATTAATTAGGGTTTTTAGGTGCTCTGGAATATCGATTAATTCTTTTTGTATGAATCCATCAGAGGTTTTTTGATTATATGTATGAATAAAGTATGCTCCTTTCTCTATTTTAATGAGCTTATTTATATAATTTCGCGTATCTTCATAACTGCAAATGCACAACATAATTTGTTGACTTCTCAAAGCCTCATTTATTTTACGGACATAATTTCTCTCACATCTGTTAGCCATCCATCTATCTATCAAAGGTACTGATGAAACACTCAACGTAAGAATAATAAATTTTTGTCTACATTTGCAAAGTTAATAGTTATAAAAAATGGGCTTCGAAACTTCAGTGATGCACGTTCTGAAATATTTGAAATTCCCAAAAGTGCACTTTTGGGTCCTTGCCCAAAACCAAATGCGGATTCTGTAGAGAACCAGTAAGTGCCAGTATGACAACTTGGTCTATTACTTCTTCGACCGTAGTTATAATCAATTATGTCTGAAAGAATATATTCCACGATCCGATATTTGTTTTAGGTATACAGAAAGGATTCTAGGAAATATGCAAATATCGTTGTTTATAATTAGATATAACAAGCTTGAAGCGTCCTCGAATTCATTCTAAACCATTAAACATCTTCAACCGGAGTTCTATAAATCACTCTCATAGCAAAACAGTGGTTTTCGATTCTCACTTTTATTCAAAGTTGATCTCAAAAAATACTTGAACAGCTGTGTAATTCATTATGAATTTTATTAAGTATACAAATACACATTCTTCGTTGCAAAAAATGAATATGAAACTAATTGAGAGAAAAAATCAGATAGGTATGTCATCACATGAAATTTAAATGAGTGAATTAGTATTGATCAATAAATATTGCCATAAAAATATGAAATATCAAATGAAAGTACATAACCATAAAATGAAATTGCATGTGCACTATTTTACAAATACACGGAGAAAACTTTTCTCCGTGAAGGGTAACTTTCAGATCCGCACTTATACTTGATATTTCGACTGAATATTTGGTAAAAAGTATTAACAAAATCCGAAGAAAATTAGATGGTTGAAATTAACCATCTAAATTTCTTTCAACGATTTGTCAGTTGATCCCCATCCTATTTAAAAATTTTAAATTGATCTGCTCTTCCACCCTTTCTATCAAGCAATCACAGTGTCTTTTGTTTCGAAAAGTAGTGATAGTGTTTGTATGTAAAACCGTTCAAAAGTTGATAGAGGGTGGGACTATAAAAAGCCACTCTGTATGAATTAACTGATGCTTGCAGATTAGTAGGATTGGACTCCATATAATCGTCTGAGAGAAATTGTGATATCATATTCACGACATCTTGGAAATTGTCAAATGTTGAATCAAGCCATAATGCCAGGTTTTCTATATTTTTTTCTTTCAAGTTGAACAAATGAGCAGAATTTCGCTATATCAATGTAGATATCACTTTCGACTTGTTGACTATTGGCAGCATAAGCTACGTTAATCAACTGTTTGATTTTTCACCGTAAAGGACTTCCATTTTTAGTGACGAGATTCCAATTTTTTCATAATTCTTGCGTTTACTCTATTTTTCAATTATCTTTGATAGTATTTCATGATTGTACCAAGGTGGATACTTTTTTGAAAAACTGGAACACAAGTTGAAAAAATATTATTGAGTATCCCATAAAATTCAGTACAGGCCTTATCAACATCTGTCATTATTGCATTTATAATCGACCAATCTATACTGAGGAACATGTTGTACATTTCTGGAAAATTCGCATTCCTAAAGTTTTATTTTGGACATTATAAATTGTAGGAAAAGTTGTTTACTACATTTTGCTTTACATTGAATTCAAAGTTCAGAACAGGATCAAAGGACAGTGATCTTTATACACTTTAAAATCCATATCGGACAAATAAAGTCAAGCAGTTTTTATTTGGAATGAAATTGTGCCTTATATTCATTAAAGAATAAACATTATTCATCATAAGAAATTTTCTATTTTCATAGTCGACAAGATAGGAATGATAACGAACAGTCGTTACCGACCGATGATTAACCCTTTACTCCCATATACACCTACTACGTAGGCTTAGTATGGCAAGTACCTGTCAGAAAACAACTACTCTCTTGGCTAAGACCACGACGGGTATTGAATTAAGTCCAACAGATCCTTGTGCAACGTTCCTCAAAGCATCAGAGGACGCAGTTGCAAGTGCCTTCTATGACCAACTATCAGAATTATATTTTCTGACAGGTACTTGCCATACTAAGCCTACGTAGTAGGTGTATATGGGAGTAAAGGGTTCATCATCGGCGGTAACGACTGTTCGTTATTAAACGATCTCCCAAAGAACTTTGTTTTCTTCAAGATAGGAATGATCAAGTCGCCACATATCAACAGTTTACATTTATCAAAAATACTATTGAATACTCCAAAAACATCAAGATACTACTCAAATTCTTCTAATTGCACCACATATTTAAGAACCCAGGAGCTTAGCAGTAATATGTATTATTTTTCCATTCATATTTATCGATTATTGAGTCACATCATTTGGAAGCGTACGTGTTGAACTACATTTGAGAAAGTGCAGAAAGTATTCATTCGTTTATTTCCTTGTGAACACGAATTAACTCAATTATCCAAGACGGTCCTGGACAGAACGTTACATAAAAAAACATTTCTTGGCGATAAGCAGGATTGAATGCCATTTCAACATGAAATCACGGCTAGTACGATTACCCTATTCATTAAAGTCACAGGTTAAGTAGAGCACTATATTCACAATATTATAAGAATTCGTTATGAGCTTTTGTGATTATGTCTACTTACGCATGCAGAATAACGTTAAGCTGAAATAATGGACGTTTCATTAGCTATCTCTGATTACAGCGATAAAAAAACGAAGAAAAACTGAGAGCACCGTAATTAATACATAAATCATAGTTCGTGATAGCAACGTGATCAGAAATATCATTAGGAATATAAAGAATGATTTACCTAATTGAGTTTTTTTTATGATTAGCATAATGCAAATGTTGCTAGTGCCCCACTTATGAAATAGTTTTATCGATCGTTTGGGAGATTATTTGGTGAAAAAATATACTACCTAATACGAAATTTCGTAATGAAGGGTTTGATAAAGTAATATTATACATACAAAATTTCAAGATAGGGGCAATCAATAGGTCGTTATGAATTTTGTTGACTTATGAGACAGACAAACCTATAGTACATTTGCTAGCTTTTATTCATACAAACCAATGTATACGACTGCTAACTATCACTATCTTTGGGAATATGTAAATCATGTCTATGCTAATACTGATAATATTAGACCAAATCCGCTTGAAAAAGCAAGGATTGGAACATTCGTTTTGTGGGGAAATATCATTAATTTATGACTTTAAGGCTCGGAATTTCATAAGTTCCTACTTAAACTAGGAATCTTATTACATTCTGCATATAAACTCAGAATTTCAAAGAATTCCAAGTTCTAAGTCAGAAATGAGTGCAAATCTGTTTAAAATGATGTAGCCCTTCTATGCTCTCGTTCTCATGAGGGGTATTCTTCTAACTGTCATTTTTACACATATTTAACCAATAATTGACCATCTGACGTCAGAAAGTGACGTCTCAGAGACTCAAAATGTCACAGCTATAGGACGTTATCATCAGGATGTCATTCTGACGTTTGAAAAGAAGGCTATAAATGACGTCATTTTGAAGACACATAAGACCATTAATAGACGTCAGTCAAATGACCAATAAATGACATCTTGTGAAGGACTTCCACAGTCCCTAGTTTTCATGCTCTTGGGAACAAATGGATATCAATAGCACGTATGAGTATTTTTAGCCCATCCCAACTTTTTGATTTTCGAGAACATTTTTACACTTTCAGACACAAATATTTCAAGATTTATGACAATTTGTTGTTTGACATTGGGAATTATGAAAAAGACGACCCATTTGAATTTGTCATCCACTACGTATTAATTGTTGACGGTATTCTGAAATTCTAGTCTAGAACTCCATCAGCCTATTTGTTCATATTCCATCATAAAATCATTAAGTTTGTTCTGTTCCTTTAATTAAAAGCTATCATGAATTTTTGATTCTTGAGAAATATTTTTCAGTATTTGCAACGCTGTCCGCTACCACGGCTTTCGGCCTGAGTGTTTTCAACAAACGTCTACGTCCCGAATGCAGGAACTCAGCGATTGGTCACTGTAATAGCGGGAAGTTTATATGAGAAGACAGCTCATACAACTAACTAAGTTGAAAATGCGTTAATTACTAGCCAACCTAACCTGACTAACCTTACGTAAACAAAGTAACCATACAAAATTGTTACAATAAAGCAATTATTTATCCAAATTTCAGTCGGGACGTAGACGCAATGTAACAGAAAGCTTCATACAACCGGCACTAAATCATTTTTGGAGAATTGCTAACAGGAGAGGTCCATATTTCTGTAATCACGAATTCTGGAATAATTCTCAGAAACGGACGCTTTATGTCGACAATTTTCGAATAACAAATAGTTGACTTCGCATGGACGTCATTATGACCTCCACTAAATACGTCAATTTGACGTCCTGAAATAAGACGTCATTTAGAGGTCTCATTGTGGTCGAGGACGTCATGGACCAAAAAAGACTTTAATAAGACGTCATTTCACTAACGTGTGCTACCTGAGGCATGTTAACATGCTCTAAAGAAAGTCTCAAGGAAGTTGTAATATTGATGGTCATCATACCTTCATAAAACGCTTTCAATATTTAATTTAGTACGAAAAGGAATCATGCAGTCAACTCCACGCCCAATACCAAATAGGGGTGTTTATTTCACCAGAGATTCAATGAAGTATTTCCTAACACGCATATCATGCTAATGGCTTTTTATTTTTAATGGAGCTTTTTAATCAGCAACCATTGTAGAAACTTAATAAAAAGTTCATCGGGTTCTATAATTCCTTCATGCTTACAATCCAAATTCGGAAACCGCGAGCAGTATAGCTGAAAATATTTTGAATCAAACCTAGTTCATTTGGAGGTTTTTCACTGTGTTGAATCATGAATGATAAAATTTGAAAGAGGGTTCCCACAGTACTTTATGGATATACCGCGTATCCCAAAATGTGTTCAATGAATGGACATTTTTTATTATTGATTACACGGTGAAAAATTTATTAAGTTGAAAGTCTGAATGGTTCGTGAGATGGTAATGAAATATTTCCAATGAATGGTTTTCTGAAGTTTGAAATATAGAGGTATGTGCGCCACTGTGTCAAAATGATAACTTGATCATTGTTATTCACAGCTCTTTTTGAATTTTAGTACTAAATTCTGCCATCCTAATTCGAGCGGATATAAACTAACCGTAAGCTAAAAGTAATTAATAACAAACAATATTCAAGTTCCAATGATTTAATCAGTTACTATTTTGCAGCATGACTGAGTAATTTTGTAAACATACATTTGGTAACAACTCTATTGCTTTGTGGTTAGAACACAGAACCATAACATTTCTTCTTCGAATATTGGACCTTGTTTGTGTTTGGTTTTAGTTCAATTAGCAACACTGAATATCTAGGTGTTCTGTTCACTTGAGTCGCTGTTCAATTTTCCCAAGGAGTAGCTCTGAGTTACTCGTGGTAGTTCCTGAGTGATCTCACAGACCACGAACAATAAAGGGTAACGAGCTCTCAATTAGGAAGCGCCTTTGTCTGATAGTGACAGTTTTCGACTTTGTCGTCTGAGTGACATTTTTCATGTCCTCTCCGACGTTGATTGAAGAATTATCTCTGACATCTTGTCCATTGAACCTATCTGAATTTTCCTATGTCGAATTAAATTTTGATCATCTCTGGTGGATCTTGGGAAAATTCATATCTGGAGATTTTGGAGGAAATTTTTGTTCACTGGTGAAACCTCTGGAACAAGAAACTAGCTATCAGACAGCAAACAAACCAACAAAAGCTGTTACCCGAACCCCCCCACTTAAAAGAGGTTAGTATTTGCATTTGGGCTCTATATAAGTATGATCAGAAGTCAGTCTGGTATTGCTCATTCTAGGGTGCTCCACTGTTCCTGTTTGGTGTTCCTGTTCCACTTTTGCTACACTGTTCCACTGTTGTTGTTTCCTTTGTTGTAACTTTGGTGCTCCTCTGTTCGTTCCCATTTCTTCGTTTATTTGTATCTCTGCACTATTTGATGTTATTGATATTCGTCCCAGCTCTTCACGTAGTATGTTCTTCGTTTGATTTTGTCATACTTACTGTGCTCACCTGTACTCACCAAGGCATTGAATTGAGAAACTACATTTGGCATTCTACTTACTATCAACTCAGGTAAGTCTAGATTAAGTTTGAGACGCCACCAAGGCATATTTAAACTAGGTGCATAATTGTTTGCTTTCATCGTGACGTCACAGGCATAGGCCTCACTGAAGGTTTAATATTTATATCATATAACGATCCACACCACTCTATCATAGCGTATACTTCCACATGTCTTGGTGGTATCATATTTAAATTATTTTCATTTCATTTTCTATTGTGTACTGAACAGTATGTAACATAATTCAATATATTTTCATAGCTATTTTCTTTATTCTGGTCCAAGTAGCCCATGTACAGAAGTGATAACAAAGCCTCTACATATTCATGTATTATATTTATAACATTGTAGATATCTATTGCTTATTATTTTAGTAATATTAGTGCAGTGGGTTGTCCGATTCCATCAGGGAGCTTTCGGATTTTTCGAAATCTATTTCTATAGCCGAATCCACGTCTAACTGAGCTAACAGGAATCTTACAGGCGTGAAACATCTTTGCACATTCACTGCTTTCCTCACCTAAATTCCGCCCCTGACTACGGGTACATGACATTCAAACGTACCTATTGAGAAAAGAAGAGAACCAAGGATTGTTCCCTGAAGAACCCCACAAGTTACTTTCTTGAGTGTTGAAGATAATTTATGTTTCAGTTTTATTTCAACGGATTGATGCTGTTTCTTGAAACTGTAATTTTGAATGTCAAATTTCATGATATATGGTACCAAAACCCGTCAGCATCATACATGTAGCCTTATACATAGTTTTAGCTCAAACATTCGACAGAGTAAATCACGTCTTATCCATAAAGCTGAAACAAGTTGGATTTACGATAAATTCCATGAAGTTTTTTTATTCATATCTCACTTAGAAAATACAATTCGTGAAATTCAATGATAGCCATCCTTCTAAGTTCAGTGCTACTCCTGGCTTTCCTCAGGGGCCGTTTTAGTTTATTTATGCTACTTGGTAATCCAATTAGAGCATTCACAATACTTATAATAGACAAATGATCAGAATGTCCTAAGTGTAAAGTAATGACTGTTACGACGTGGAAGTTACTCACTGCCCCAAATTCAAATTCAATAGATCGATATAACCATAATTTCTTGGTAGACCTGAGTAAGATCAAATAATATCATGATCTTATGGATCACACGAAACAGCATAAGTTTTTCAATGCCAGTCAGCATGGATACATAAAAGGCAGATTCGTGGAAACTTCAATTACACAGTTTACCGGAAAAATTCTTGATTCATGAATGAAATTGTGCCGGGTATTTTTCTAGACCTCTCCAAAGCATATGACTACTTGAATCATGATTAGTTATTGATAAAACTAAAAAAATATGCCATTAGAAAAAAGCTTTAGATTCCCTCAAGGTAGCATAACAGAGCCAGCAGTTTTCATAATTTTCAAGAATGATATTTTGGAAATCTTAAATGACTTTAATGCTTCTGCACATATAACTAACTGTAGATGACACTAATTTGTTGGTTTCAAGTTCAGATTATCCAGATCTAATAAGAAAAACGAAGAACGTAACGAGAAACATTTATGATTGGTTTACAAAAAAATAAATTGATACTAAATGTGTAGAAAACCAACGCTATATTTTTCAGAACCAAACAAAGAATTGAAACACCTGAAAATATCTACATACTAGACAATTAAGTCAAAATTCAGAATAATACCTAAATTCTTGGAGTCTTTATAGAGTAAAATTTACAATGGAACGTCCATATCATAAGCTTAGGAGCAAAACTGAACCAGATATGCTATAGCATTAGAGTCATAAGCAAATACGGGGCCAGGTAGCCGGGTGGTTAAAGCGACATTGTTTCAATCACTTTTGGCTGCCAGTCAAAGGTTCAAACCCTAGCGACTGCAGAACTTTTTCTGATGGCCCGAGAAAGTGCTAGGAATCGCACGTAAAAAGATAAGACCTCGTTAATCATTAGCTCGCACAAGTTTCGACTTCTGAGGGCTGCCGTTCGTAAGGGGACGACAGCTGGTTAACGGAAAAACAATTTTAACAACAAAAAAACAAATAACATAACGAAAAATCCTTAAAAATTATATACTTTGCAAATTTTGAATCATGTGCTAAATTTGGAATAATATTCTGAGGATCCCAAAGTAACATTAATGCCTTATTTTGCAATCAAAAGAGAGTGATTAGAGCTATGTTCAAAATGAAATTTCGTGAAACTTGCAGAGGTGTTTTCAAAAGATATAGTGACAATCTATACATTATATATACAGTGCGGCTTTTTTTAGTCCTCCCCCCCTGTTAACTTTTGAACGGTTCAACGTACAAACATGAAAAAAAATGTTCGGAGTGTTTCACCAATACTATTTTTTTAAGCAAAAAATATGGTGATTGCTCGACAGGGGGCGCGGGGGCCACATCAACTCAAAAAATTTAATTGAGATGGGGGGTGAAGTGTCACATCGTTGAAAAGAGAATTCAATTCTCTTTACAACCGTCGATTTTTTTAAATTTCGTTAATATTTTTTTGCCATTCAAATTCGAAATATCAAATATAAATGCGGATCTGAATACTACTCATATCTTGATAAATTTGAACAGGTTGTTGAGGAATAATGAAACTAAAAACATTTTGAAGGGTATTACCAATACTACTTTTTAAGAGAAGAAACATTGCAATTACTAGACAGATGGCGCTGGGGCCACATCAACTAGAAAATTTCGAAAAGTACAAAAATCGAAATTGGAAAAAAAATTCTCAACAAAAGTCAAAAATAATTAGATGGTTGTGAAGAGAATTAAATTCTCGATGTGACACTTGATCCCCCATGCCATTTAAAAATTTTGAGTTGATGTGCCCTCCCGCGCCCCCTGGCGAGCAATCACCATATTTTTTGTTTCAAAACATTGTATCGGTGAAACCCTCCAAACGGTTTTTTTTTTCATGTTTGACGTCGAACCGTTCAAAAGTTAACAGGGGGAGGACTAAAAAAAGCCGCACTGTATATGAATGTGTTCTGTAATTGTTTAAGAATACAAACTTCTCTGAACATAGACTCAATCAAAGATAGGCAGCACGTAATACCATTTCACATTTCCGCTTCACAGATTAGTAATATCAGAAAGGCACCGTCATATGCATCAATAAAATTTTTCAATAAATTACGAAACAGAGTAAAAATTTTGAAGAGCATCAGTAAGTTCAAGGGCACTTATTGTTCTTGAGCCTTACTCCCTTGATGACTTGATGACTTGATACATCCACATAGCTCTAATCTCACTCACATGATCAGCTGTGATTTTGTTTCTGACTCTTATTTTCATTTTTTGTTTTGTATTTATCCATGTTATACATATGAAATATTCCATGAAATAAAGATTATTTATTATTATTATTAATCTATTATTGAATCTCATACATTCATCTTCGTGTCTCAAACTTGAATTGATCTGATAACCGTGGTTGGTTCTGAATAATAAATATACTTTCTACGAGTGTATCCTCAAGGCACTCTAATCATTTATGCTGTCGTTGCAACACTTTTTCGATTTATTGAAATAATCCACTGCAATTACACATATCACAGAAACTGAAGTCATAAATAACTGAAAAATTGATCTGAAAGGATATCAACGCTAACGCAAGCTCACTTTGACGGGTGCAACAATGTGTACGAGGGAGTCTTCGATTATTTTATATTTAGATGAAAAGTTCGTATAAACGTAAGTATACGACTCGTATGTATTAAATTGCTCCTCGGTTTTTGTGATTAAAATAGTTGTTTACACTGATAAAAAGGATTTTTTGCATCAACGTATAATTGCGTTGATTCAAAGAGATTGTATTCTTGAATAGGTCCAAGCAAATATTAGTTTGATTTTTTGACGGATTCCTCTTGGCCACTTACAAGGGAAATATTTTGAAACAAGTGAACACTTGCTTCATAAGTTGGTTGAGGCAAGAATATTTCAGCTTCAATAATGAGCATTTTTTTTGTTGATACATGGGAGTAGGTGGAGACAAGAATATTGCAATTTCAATATCAACTTGGAGGTTGAGTTCCAATCTGCACTTTGCACTTGGTTATAAAATATAGAATGGAAGTCATTTTCGTTTTGGCAACATTGAATAGATCGAACAAAGCATAGATTCACAACTACGAACAATTTAGGTATAAATAATGGTTTTATATGAGAATAGTTTTAAGTATAATAACTGTATTCTCAATAAAACCAGTTAGTGGTGACGCATATGGTAGTTTAATTGAATACATAAACAACGCCACTCTCTCTTAGACACAAAACTAGAAGACCAAAATATATTTCACTCATTTTCTCAACTGGCTCATAATCAGCCAAATTTAATTTTCGATATAGCATTTTTATTTTAAATAAACTGTTTTCACTAGGCACAAAACTAACATTCATATGGGTACGCATAGCCTCATAACCTCCAACCCAAATGGTCAAACTTGATGAAATGGTCGAAATGGAAGTCGTATTCACAGGTCGCGGTCCGCCACCTGATTTGATTGATTGGTTGATTGTTTCACGTGACACGGTTAGTGATATCTACCAAGGAATTATATTCTTGTATCAAGAGGATTATGTTTCACAATGAGTTAATGTGAGCGTTTTCCAGGACGAAGAGTAGAATGTTTTCACTGCAATTCATTTCAAGAGAATTTATGTAAAAAAGCAAACATCTCAATCAGTTTGAAATGGGAGTGTATTCATCAGTTAGAAATAATTATTCTTTTCAAGAATATGTATATATCTGATTGAAGGAATCTTTTCATCTGTGTACAAGGTTTTCTGGCGTTTTCTTCGAGATTTTGGAAAAGCATCATTTCAAATTTGGCAATTATAATACATTCAATACATTAAATATTCATCCACAGGATTCTTATTTTTTCAAAGTGCTCCCATCACATCATTCAACAAAAAGGTGCTCTGAATTGTAGTTTATTGAAGCTGAAATGTGTTTTACTCAACCAACTCAAGAAGAAACATTTTCCTTGCAAGTGGTCAAGAGGAATCCGTCAAAAAATCAAACGAAAATTTGGTTGGACAGATTCAAGAAAACCATCTTCTTGAATAAACGCAATTATGAATTATATTGATGCAATAAATTCCTTTTTATCAGTGCAGTCCAGTTATTGTGGAATTTTCACAAACAACATGGTTTTTTCAGAAATAAAATATTGAATACAAGAATAACAAGGTAACAATAAAAAAATAATAATGGGTGCTCCGCTTGAATGGATTCGGCGGCGCATTCGCTTTAACGGCTGTAGGGAAACCCGGAAAAATCTGCAACACCACGTCATCTGAAGAGATTGAATTGATTGAAAGAAAACTGAAGAACTTCGCCGAATTTTGAATACCTGCTTTTTGGTATGGTGTCTCCAAAGGCTCCAAAAAGTCCAGGTCGAAAATAAACACTCTATTTACGCAAATGTCATCAAATTTATACCAGTTCATTCCGTCTTTGGCCAAGGTTCAGTAGTGGCCAGAAAGCATTCCAGAACCTCATTGAACGATGACTTCGTCGAGGTTATAAAGGCAGTCGGCTTGATAGGGGTTTTCTAGCTTGATACGTTGAAGTAGTTTGATGCGTTTGTGAGATACTGAGTCATAACTAAAGAGTTAGGATCAAATTGATAGTTGCTTCAACCATACTTGTTGATTCATTTCTGTCTGCTGCTTTGGCGCAGATTCGGTAATACAGTTGCCTATCACCTGTTATTTGATCGGTTCTCAAGTGATGAATACGATGGTACTGCACAGACTTGATTCTCGCAAAATTGGGAATCACGAGCTCTATAAAAAAAGTCACTGAACTTTCTGCTAAACCTTCTGCGTTTGCTGCAACGTAAAAAATGTTTAAACTTAGAAGAGGTATGCTGTGATTCTTCACCATCAGGAACTGTCTTGTTGTCGAGACGAAAAATTGGTTGGCCCAAAGGACTTCATGATATCATACAGAAAAAAAACCTTTTGTAAAAATTGAACTTGGACGAATAACTGCGAAAATTAGTATGGTTGGTTAAAATGTCGTCTCTGAAAGCTGTTCATATAACAAGTGTTTCCCAAATTGATCGAAGCAACTTTACTCCCATGATTTTCAAGGTGACTCACAGAAATATCCAAAGAATGGCAGAACATGAACAGTAACATCTTCAACCAAACCATTCTGCGGTTATCAATACTTGCTAGTGAAGTGGAATCTTCTAGAGGGATCAATTCGGATCATGATTTGATTTGAATAATGTATTTTGGATAGTTTATGACTTTGTAACTATCCATATTTGCGTGTTGACACAAGCACATATAGCGCATTTGCAAATCACCCTCGTATATTGAAGGTGAATACAAGACTAATGGAAATAGCTAAATATGGTTATAATAAATGCTCTCCTTGATAGTATCATTAAACATGTCTGATTATTATTTCGATAAGGCAATATAGGTGAGAAACGATGATTGACATTCCATTGAAACTACTCTTGGCCAAACATCAAGCTAATATCGTTTCACAAATTATGCTTGTTAACCGGTAATTGATGAGTTTACGTTTGAAAACCGACAAATGAATAGACTCCTCTCGAATAACTCAATCTCTAAATATTTAGTGTCATATTTACATGTGTTTATTTTAATAGGATAGATAAGGTGCTCTCTCCAGCTGCTACTACCCATCATTGAAAGTTATGGCTTGTTAAGAAATTTCGACAGACCTTAATGTTTTGTAAACACTCAAACTGCCCAGCGATAGTTTAACGAGTTGAATAAGAGTATTTCTAGGTGAAACAGAACACCTTGAATAGTCACAGTGACTCTTTACAGGATACACTGAAAAAACTGTTTGGTTAGGGTAACAAAAAAAATGTTAGGGTAACCATATACTTCTGTCAGTAAAGACACAACCAGATATATAATTACACTAACCATCTCAAAATTGTTAAGTGAATATGATTGAAGTAACGAAACAAAAGATGATCAAAACAGCCATTTATAAGTAGTGTTACTTCAACAATAAAATACTAAGAAAATAATCAGTTACTGCTAGTAAGCAAAATAAAAACAAAAAAAAATATATGATCCACTCGATTCGAACACACGTATTTTGGATTACAACGCAGCCAGCAAATGCTTCAACTTCACACGTCAAACCACCTTATTTATAATCTCATTATTCCAAATTTCCAAATTGTCCGTCTGGCTTACGGAAGGGTCATAAAACTAATTGCTTGCTGGCAGGACTTGGCATCGTAGGTAATCTGATTACCAGAAACATAACTATGAAATTCCAAATAATTTCCCCATAATAAACATACATAATCGGACAAAGGACCTTTGAATTTAAGAAGGAAAGAAATAAATATGAAATATTTAGAAATGTGAAAGATTATTTTCTTCGGAAAATAAAAAAAATGTCGGAGTTTTATTGTTGGTAAAACCCCTACAGTGCCCCCTTGCCAGTGGTGAACGATATAAAATTAAAAGTGAATTTAAAAAAAAAATTATCACTAAAAAACTTGAACAAATCTGAATATTATTACCACCTGAGCATATTCACGAAATCTGCGAATCTTGCGCAGAATAAAGAATAAGGTATTGCTAATAATTCATTTGGAGCCTGCCTGGTAGGGTTCAGTGAGTCGAACACGAAGACCGGAGTGCGTAGAATTAATTGGCAATAAAAATGAAAATCTGCGAATTTTGCGCAGAATAAAATATGAGGTGCTGCAAAATAATTCAATAGAAGCCTGCCTGGTAGGGCTCAGTGAGTCGAACAGAAGGCCACGGTGCTTAGAATTGATTTGCAATAAAAAATGAAAATCTGCGAATTTTGCGCAGAATAAAATATAAGGTACTAGTACTGCAAATTATTTCATCTTGAGGTTAATCCATGTAATCAGCAAAATGAAAGCTTTGAATTGCAATAAAAATTAATTAATTACATCCTGCTTGAGAGTGCTCGGGATAATTAACGCGACGTCCTGAACGCATCGTGAAGGCAGGAGCTGCTGCTGCTAGAGCAGGTGGTGCTGCTGGTGCAGGTGATACTGCTGGTGTAGGTGGTGCTGCTTGTGCTGGTTGTGCTGCTGGCGCAGGTGGTGCTGCTGATGCAGGTGGTGCTGCTGATGCAGGTGGTGCTGCTGCTGCAGGTGATGCTGCTTGTGCTAGTGTTGCTGCTAATGGAGGTGGTGCAGCAGGTGCAGGTGGTGCTGGTGTTGCTGCTGGTGGAGTTGGTGCTGCTGATGCAGATTGTGCTGCTGGTGCAGATTGTGCTGCTGGTGTAGGTGGTGCTGCTTGTTGCTGGTGATGGTGCATCTGGTGCCGATAATGCTGCTGGTACTAATGGTGCTGCTGACTGGACGGAGCGCCTGGAAGTGCTGGCGCAGCTCACGGATGAATCCAGTGGAGTTGTCCATGTCTCTGGTATACGTGGAAATCAGGAACTAATGGGAAGACGAAGAGGTTCACGGTCGATCATTTCCGCAGCCGTGGCTGAGATTGTGGTTGAGTTTGGACTGGTACTGTTTGCTGTTGGAAAAGCACTGGACACCGCGGACACTAGTTCTTGTTGGGGTGTCATTTCGGTGGTTTTGTCCGTGAAATATTGAGAGAAAAAAACTCACTTGCGTCACTGTCCTCCTAAAGCACTAAATCACGTCGGGGTCACCAATATCGGAGGACAGGGGTGACAGGTGAAATGTTGTTATCAAATAACGGACACAGCATCTAATAAGTAACGATAACGAAATATTTACATTTGTTACATAAACACTTAACAAACGGAGAACATGCCGGATTGAGAACTGAAAACCAACTCCCTATCTTCTCTCATCTTTCAAACTCCTGTTTTCATTGCAGGTCAGAAATAAGGAAAAATCCATCCTATACGTCATTTCAAATTTCCAAATTGTCCGTCTGGCTTACGGAAGGGTCATAAAATTAATTGCTTGCTGGCAGGACTTGGCATCGTAGGTAATCTGATTACCAGAAACATAACTATGAAATTCGAAGTTATTTCCCCATAATAAACATTAATAAACATTAATAATAATAAATTAACATTAATAATTTAAGTAGGAAAGAAATAAATATGAAATATTTAGAAATGTGAAAGATTATTTTCTTCGGAAAATAAAAATAATGTCGGAGTTTTATTGTTGGTAAAACTTCTACACTACTTTGTCAGTAACTTGACAGGGAATTAATATAACCAATTGCACAAACTGCCAAATACATGTGAACTTTTATGAATATTATTCCTAAGTAGGAGTTCTGATTATTATAATATTTGGTTGGAGTGTTTCTATTAGAGAGATTTATATATTACTGAGTATCCATCATCTCATCTGTAATTTTACTTTCAACACTAGCGTTAAAAGCGATTTTGTGAAAATGTCAGTTTTTAGTTCATATGTCAATGAATTGTCGCTGACAATAATAGATAGATAATATGCTTTATAAAGGAAGACCCTATTGACAAAGCTTTGTCTATAATATAAACATAAGTAAAAGACTAAGAATAAAAACCAGTAAAAATACATACATGCACTCTCAATGAAATATGCTAAATAAAATATGAAGCCAATCTCAAAGTAGGGATAAATACAAAAATAAAATACATCACAGACATAAATTACATAAAAATAATACAACATCAAAATTCAATAACCCAGTGGAGATATTAAAAATTATCCTCATAAAATTCTTCCAGACTATGATAGGTTTTATGAATAACAAAGTCTTGCAATATTTTTCTAAAATTTGGATATTTGGATATTTTGCAACCATTGTATATAAAAGAATCTTTGACAAGTGTGGAGGTGGGAGTATTCTGTGTTCTGCAAAGAGCGCCCTGCAAAATGGTAGCCAATTTGCTTTACATAGGTATCGAATTGCTCTCTTTTGCAGAACAAAAACTGTTTGAAGTAGAGTTTTACTACATACTCCCCAAAATGGAATTCCATATTTTGTTGTTTTTTTTACAGAATTTTTTTTATTTAAATGCACCAAAAAGAAAAAAAATATTTTAAAGTGAATGAAACCCATCATTTTGTTACATTATAAAATTTTAAATTATATAATGTAACAAAATGGTTTGATTCACTTTAAAATTTATTTTCTTCTTTTTCGTGCATTTAAATAAAAGCTTTTCTCTAAAAAGTTTTTTAAAAATTTATTTATTATAATTCAGACGGTAATTGCCATTCTGTACACATTCTTCTTAAATAATAATAATGATAATAATACTTTCTCAGCTCCTAAGGTGGCGTATGGAGTTAGTAACAAGGCCTACCCAGTCGATGCCAAAACAACAAAGAAAATGCCTTCTCAGAAACACACGAAGAGTGTACCCAAAGGCATATTCTGTACGGGTAGAGGACGGCTATTATTATTATTTGCTGTGGCGTTCTACATAGCATACATGTTCCGCATATCAAGTTTCACAACTTGCTATTTGCAAAAATTCTCGTTAGTGGGGTGTTTTTTTAGGGCACACCGCGAACTTTTTCACCGAAAATTCTGTCGGACAATGTTATCAATAAATTTTCTATTGAGCGATTCTTAGAGGTGCTGAATTTGAGGAAGGGATGACCTTGCCAGCCGGTTTATGAATCAAGGACATTCTCATTTCTCCGTATTAAAAATAACTATTTTGTTGATTTGATATTCGTAGAAAAAGTACGGCGTTTAAATTATTTGGCCATATTGGCTTGTAACTGTATATTAATCCTTTCGTGGGTAACTATTCTATCGATGGTAGAGCTAAACACTTCAGTTGATGTTGATTGAATATGTCTATTGTTACGGGACTGAGTCAAGGAAGAAGAACTGTGACTAATTAGAAATTCCAGCTCAGGTATGACCGTTCCTATCGAGATATTACCCAAGGATTTTTCAACCTAATGAAATAATAAGTTAATTATCAGATCTCTCATCTTGTAAAAGCAAAAATCCCTGAGGAATTTTAGCTGTTAATGTTCGTTTATTGAGGTACACCTCTTGATAGAGGTGAAATTTGCCTCAGCTGGATAAAATTGAAATATTTACAGGTGATAAATTAACTCCTGTATAAAATGTGTCATTTAAAGATGACTGTATTGTCATTTTGACAGCGATGAAAACGGTGCATCGTTTTTATCACCGATAGAAACGCCTGTTCCTCTTTAGCGTCTACATCTAGTATGCTTACGTCACTTTAATGTTTGCCCTGTCAGCTATTTAAGTATTGTTGATAGTTGATACTGAAACATTACAACATGAGTCGTATTGGGGAAGTTTCGACTCAACAAATAACAAAAAATATAAAAAAAGCAATCCCGCAATCTACAAAAAATACTAAAGCGTCAATATGGAGACAATTTATATTCGGTCGTTAATTTATCTTGCCAAAAAAACACTCGAGCTTTTCTTTTAAGGATAAATTTCTTTTTAACTCAAAATTTTTTCATCAGTAATTTTGCTCGAAAAACTGACATTTGACAAAATCGCTCGACCTTCGGTCTCGCGATTTTATCATGTCAGTTTTTCTCGTAAAATTACTGATTGGCAAAATTATTTCGTCACAAAAAGAAATTTATCCGATAAAAAAAAAGCTTTTGTTTTTACTGTTGACAAAAATAATAATTAAAATTCAAATCTCGAAGCTCACATGGAACCAACAGCTGGCAAAAGTGAAGAAGAAAGCCGACGCGACATTGATAATAGTCAGACGGGCATACGGGAAAACATGGGGGCTAAATCCCAAAATGATGTACAACATTGTGGTGAAACCCATGGTCACATATGCATCTTTGGTATGGTGGACAAAGACAACACGAAAAATAGCCGCGGCTGAGTTGACTTGCATGTCTTAGCATAACGGGAGCTATGAAAACAACACCAATATTGGCAATAGAAGCACTGTTGGACCTCCCACCGAATTATGGGAGAGGCAAGAATGGGACTTCTAAGGCAACAAAAATCGAGCCATAGATCGGATCACAACAAGATAAAGGATATAGGGTGGGGTAACATTCTTGAAATGGAACCAACGGACCACATGACTCATAGATACTTCCTCAACATCAACTTCGAGGTTACCATACAAGACCGAAGAGAATGGTCAGATGACAACATCAGGGGCAAACCTGGAGAGAGGATCTGGTATACGGACGGATCCTAACTAAACCAGGGAAGGAACTGGTGCTGGAATATACAGTGAGGGGAGAAACTCCCAAATAAGCGTTTCACTAGAAACAAACACCTCCGTATTCCAGGCAGAGATGTACGTTATCTTGCAATGCGCAAGAGAAATCAACATGAGGGAAATGCGCAATGCAAGGATCACATTATGCTCAGACAGCCAGATGTCACTGAAGGCTCTTATGAACCCGAAGGTGATATCAAGACTGGTATGGGAATGCCGAGAAGAACTCAGTGTCCTCTCAGAACACAACAAAACAACTTTGATGTGGGCTCCAGGACACTGCGGCATCGAGGGCAATGAAAAAGCTAATGAACTAGCCAGAAACGGTTCATCAACTCCATATATTGGCCCCGAACCCGCACTCGGGATTACTAAATTCGGGACTGGATCAAAAGAAAATAAAGGGAGAGGTGGAACGAAGCTCTTCTCATGCACCACGGGAAAACATACATTAAAGAACTGTCAAACACAAAACTGAAGAACTACTCAAGCTGAGCAGGAATCAAGTTAGAACGATAACGGGCCTTCTCACTGGTCACAGCCCAATGAGAAAACACCTGGACAAAATGGTACTGTATAACGGAGAACTTTCCTGCAGACAATGTGGTAAAGAGACAGAAACAGCCAAACACGCACTGTCAGAATGCAAGGCATTAGACCTCAAGAGAAAGGCAATATTAGGGAAACCCAGGCTAACCGAAGAATGCAACAGTCAACCGGTGAAGAACCTGTACAGACTGGTACAGGGGACTAAAGTTAAGGAGTGGGTGCTGTGAAACTAATTGGAATGCACAAAAAGCCCAAGAAGCTGAGGTGCAGCTGGTGACAGGACCAGTATCCGAAAGGGAAAAAAATTAAAAAGATGCATCAAATATAAACCTAGTAAGTAGTTTGAATTCAAATTTGTGAAATAAGTAAAGCGAGATAATTCCCCACAAACTTTATTAAACACTCGCTCAGCTACACTGCGGTCGTGCTTGAAATACTCGTTACTAAAAGGAAGTTTATAAAACTTGTTACATAAAATATTTACTATAATGGTCGATGCTTTTCCTCATCGTCCCAACTGATGTTTATCGTTAGCCTGAAGAAGTACCTGCTAATCAGAAACTTATTGTCTGGGAAAGTTTTATACCAGAGCCTAGGCAAAGTCATGTAAGAGATCGTTGTGTCCGAATCATCCATCACTGATCTAATCGAATGTTATCTACTCATTCCATCATCGTGTCATATTACATAAGAATGGCTCTACCCAAACACATATACAATGTTTCATTTTGATACTTCTTTCTCCAACATTCTCATTATTTCCCTACACAAATATTATTTTCTGTATTGCAATACAAACACACCGTGTAAACATGATATCGATAATGGCCAGCCAGTGTTATATTAAGTTACAAGGTACACGAGGTGATGTTCTTTCTGTCCATGACTTTCAACGCTGACATCGAATGATGCGATTAAAAAAGCTAATTAAAATGAATGATTTATGAGGAATTATTCACGTCTCGAATACAATCAGGAGGTTAAGTTATATGTAATAAAGTCTCCGAGTTTTGCTTTAGGTACATAATTTTAATGCTAAAGCCAAGAGGTGGATACAACATACTTTGGAGATTATTGATACGATTTAATCACTTTCAGAATGATTTTTCGCCATAGCTATTGTGGAAAAGCTTAACATTTTTACTCTTGTTATGGAAGGAATGTTCCAAAACACTGGCTATCTTTGCGCTTTGCATATATTTTCCAATATGCTATGTAATGAATATTTACAAAATATTCGGTTAGCCTTGACTGTCAGTGAATAACGAGCAAATACCGTGCATTCAATAGTCATCACCAGGTTCAGATAAAATCAGTACAAATTTATTGAAGAAAATAATAATTTCCATTTCGGAACCCTTAACACATATTTTCAACCTTTGTTTAACATCAGGAACATTTCCAACGATCCTAAATAAAAAAGAGTAATATGAACTATTAGATAACTATAGACCAATATCACTAACAAATGGTACAGGTAAAGTTTTAGAACAATGCATCAAAAAAGATTAGTAACATTTTTAGAAGTTGAAAAATTAATTTCACCAACATAATATGGTTTTAGAGAAAGAATTTCCACTGAGGTTGCTATTTTCGATGTCACTCATTATTTTACAAATGTCTTGATGAAAATTAAAAAATAATCGGCATCAGAAACATATAAGATGTATTTGTCCCAAATTATATGAATAGAGAACAAATTGTTACAGTAAATAATATCAATAGTTATTCAGAAATAATGAAATGTGGCGTACCTCAAGGAACCTTAGGACTAATATCCTAATCTATAATAATGATCTTTTAAAAACGAATGTAAGTGGTAATTTTTATTCGTTTGCTGATGATATACAGTTGAAGGAAATAACTGGACACACTGTTATAAATGCAGAAAAAGATATGTCAATTTTAAAATATAATTTAGATCATGACCTTCTTACGTTAAATATAGATAAAACCAAATTTATGACTTTTATTCACTTCACACAAACCAAAATTCATAGTTTGAAATGCATGAAAAAATTATCATCACATTGTGACTGTTCCATAAAAATTGATAAAACTTCTGGAATCAAATACTTAGGAATTTATATCGATTCTTGTTTAAAACGGAAAACTCTAACAGAACTAACGAAAAAATTAGGAAAAACTTTCTATAAATTTAGAATACTACGGAATATATTCGACAGAAAGATGTTATTCATATTTTATCACTCTTTATTCCATTCTATCATGTCTTATAGAATTAGTTCTTGTTATGCAACCAGTTGATTCTTTGCACAAATTTGTAGTTAAAATTATACTTTTAAGAAAAATCGATTTCCTTCTGAAGTTTTATTCAATAAATATAAGATACTGAATTCTCAACAAATTTATTATAAAATATCTGGACCGCCAGATGGAAATAAAACTTTCTAATTTTGACGATTATTGTGTGGGAGTCTGTGGTCAATTTATAAGAAACCATTTTGTCGCCCGCGTTGTTTGGAGTACGACGAGCGAAGCGAGGAGTGCAACAAGAGAACAAGTGCAACAATGTGTCTTATAAAACGTGTTTTATATACTATTTTTTCTGTTTGGCATTTTTTGTAGTTTTTTATTGGAAAAAATTGGATTTAATATTAATAAATCATTTCAGAGATATCGGGTTGGTAACAAGCTGTCAGGTTTGTTTACACAAATAATTCAAATTTTGAATGCAAATATCAGTAAATTACCTTTTTAATAATGACTGATGAAGAAAACTCAAGTTGCACTCCTCCTGAATTGAGTGTAATTGCTCAAACGGCTGTGAATGATTTGTTGCCCAAAAAATCTCGTTCAGTTTACGAATAAGAATTTCACAATTTTGAATCATCCGATGCCTCACCACACTCCCACTGCAGTCAAAATACCTTTTCAACCAATCAGACCACTGAGCATAATTTTGTAAACCCAGTCCAAACCACACCAGCGAATTTAATTATAAACGCCAGAGAAACCAGTCATGTAACAATTAAGTTTATAATAACTGCACCATCCAAGGCAACAAATAACACCACAACATTCAAAGGTTATTCTTCTTCTTTGTTATCTAAAAATCCCATCCCTCTTGTCTGACGTTATCTGACAGTTGATATTACCATTGTTACCAATCTAGAAAAAAATTAAAATGCTTATCGAAATAGAAGACGTTTCGATACTCATTTGGGTTTCATAAAGACTTTATTTTAGACTCCAAATAGAAAACATAGTTAATCGTTTCTGAAACAGCAATTCACTATTAAAAGCAGAATTTGACCAAAATAATTTTTATTATCTCAAGGTAGTTATAAATCAATTTACCATAAATTTGTTTTATCATGTAATTACTGACACCCATCCCATTTCAAGTAGACAATTTGCTTTTTAAGACATTTGTTATGTTTTTCAAACTGTCGTAAAGATACAGTGCTATAAAATATAGTTATCAAGCGGTTAATGAAACAACAATGTAATGATAAAGTGGAAAAATACTTTGATTTAGGTACCTGTCATTTAACGCACCAGAAAGTTAGTTTGAGACTCTTCTTCAGTATATTTGAAAGGGAATTGGAAAAATTTCAAAAATGCAATAAAAACCCACCATGAAAAAGTTCAGTTATAAGTATTAAGCAAAATGTTTTAGGAGTTTGCTATGCAAACACTACTTTGATGAAATGTAAATCGACTTTATGCCTTCAGGTTTTTTTAACGATTTTTTTGGGGGTGGGGGCGGGTTATGATTCAACAAATTTGTAAAAATTCGGGAACCTCAGTGATTTTTGGTTAAGACGATGTTTCGAAAAGAAAATTGAAATGTCATGATGAATAGGAAAAATTTAGAGATTCCCGAATTTTTATCGTACCACCGAGTCTATACAAAAAATATTTCTTTCATGAAATCATTGGTTTTTGCAAAAGAAACAATTTGAATCTGATTGGAGCTCTGATAGAGAACGTACAGCTTGGCAAACATAGCTGCAATTGTGAGAATATTCACGCCCGCCATGATGCGCATTAGTCGTACGACGGACTATCCAGTGATATTCACGTGATTGTTGGCGCAATTAGTGGGAATTTCACAATCTCAGCTGTGTTTGCCAAACTGTACAGGCGGTGTATTGCCAATGTTCAACGAGTCATCTCTCACTTGATCAATACATTTGCCTAAAAATTTAATTCATTCATTGAAGCTTTAATATAATAAATTATGACTTTGGATATCTCAATAGACCATCAGTTAATAACAGATTTTGCTGCCTAATTTTCTCTTTTCTGGAATTTTCACCACTGAAAATTATGTCAGTGTTGAGCTGAAAATATAAAAATTTAGCGATCGGACGTGTGAAGACATATGGAAGATTCGTTTTTCGTTTGCAGAAAAAAATTGCTTTTTTTAATATCTTGTTTATGCCATTTCAACACAATAACATATAGAACAATCTAATAGTGAAAAACCAAAGCCATACATTTGGACGAACTAGAAAGATTGAAATAAGGGCGCTATCTTGTAAAAATAATCGGTTGCTGATGCATTTTATCGCAGAATGAAATTTGATATCGTTAGGAACCCGAAAAAATTTCCCATAATCCGGTCAGCTGTTCAAATGCCATAAACGAGAAAGTCTGCCGGAAAAAGAAAAAAAAATTCTCAAAATTATTCGGCCTGAAAATTGACCTCAACAGCGGACCTGCTTATGGGAATTTTTTTTCGGGTTCCTAACGATATCAAATATCATTCTGTCGATTGCCACGAGCGAGAAAATGTATCAGCAACCGAGTTTTTTTACAAGTTCGCGCCCTTATTTCAACACTTTCAGTACATCCAAATCTTATGGCTTTGGTTTTTCACTATTAGATTGTTAAATATGTTTTTGTGTTAACATGCCATATACGAGAGATTAAAAAGGAAAAACAATTTTTTTCTGCAAACGGAAAATGAATCTTCCTTATGCCTAGCACACGTCCGATTGCTAAATTTTCATTGTTGAGCTCAACACTGACATAATTTTCACTAGTCAAAATCCCATAAAAGAAAAAATCAGTCAGCAAAATCTGTCATTATCTGACGGTCTATAATAAAAGGTCTATGAAATGAAATATCGTCAGAAAACTCAAAATATAAAACAACTTTGCTGTAAACGTCTGAACAGTACTTGGCACTTATTTCAACTAAAATTCAATTCAAAAGAAAATTCATGATTTAACAATCAAAGAATATTAGAAGGATGAAAGGAAAACTTTTCTCTTTCTGAAAGGGTGGAAGTCATAAAACACAAGAAAGGTGAATTTAATGATTAACTTCTCAATCAATTCTCAAGAACATAAAAATAGTCTTTCGTATTTTGAAAAAACGAATATATAAAACATAAATCAACTTTCACTTTGTCTTATTTATGTCACTCATGATTTTGTGATGCTATTTTTGTTTTTTTCCCAAGCTATCAAATTTCTCGACAAGATGTTAATTTTGAACTTGCAGGTTCCATTCACTCAACCATTCAGTAATTATTATAGCACTACCTAAATATATAGTTTACGTTCTAGACACAAAACTTTTTTTCAGTAAGGCAAACCCAGTGTCATATAAAACTCAATTTATATTCAATAGGTATGCTAAATATCTTGAAGGTGTGTTTTATTCCTTCCTGATACAGCTTTGTTATGAATAGGCCATTGTGAAATACTGTTGTGCCACGATTTCCACAAAGAACTTTTAAAAAATGTAAGAGCATAATAATGTCAACAAACAAAAGTCATAAACCATATGATTTTGAGCAAAAAAATCTGCGCTATAATATTGTATAAAGGCATATAAATATATTGTATGCGAGTGATACGAATTTATAAGATTTACATTCTTTGGTTTATTTTTCCATTTAATATGCTAATTTTATTCTCATTTTTATAGTTTATTATTTTTGAAAAAATTTGGACTAAGAAACTGCTTCAAGCTGATTGATGTTCTAGAATATTGTATTGAATTAGTTGAAAGAATGTTGGTCCAACTGGACAACCTCAATAATTTCTTTAAGAGAGTAAGAAAGAGAAATCGGAACCGATGAAACGAAGTAGATTGCTCTGTCTGGAAATTACTAATTAAAGCTTATGAACGTTCTTCCAATATCTGGAAACTGTGGCCAGTTGTTAGGGGCTAAATTTAGGTGAGTGTGCATAGATGTTTCAAGCCCGAAACATACCCGATATCTCAGTTGGTGTGGATTCGACAATAAAAGTTGATTTCGATAAGATTGAAATATGGGGTTTGATTAACTGGAGCACCATGGATGGAATGGGACAACCCACTGCACTAATTTCTAAATTAATGTGCCCCCCCTCTCCTTTATTGGGCTACAACAATGTCTTCAAAATGTAGTATCGGTGATGCCATTCGAAATTATGTTTGATCCATGTTTGTACGTCAAACTGTTAAAAAGTTAAGAAGACGCACTGAATGTCCTGAGTGAATATAAGTTATTCGATTTTTAAATATAATAATAATAATATCGTTTTTATTGTTGCAGGCCAGATCATAAATATTACAGCACAGAAGATTATAAAAATTTTAAAAAAAAGGACTTGCTTGTATTCGATTATGATAAAAATCCAGCCATTTTCACCGAAAGCCTTTTTTCCATAAGATGTGTGCGTGATCCTTTGACATACGTATTATTGGAATCGATGACAGTACAATAATTTGAAAAAATCTCCCACCACCACTAGACCGATGGTTTCGGACATCGAAAATTAAGTCGGAAAAGAAAATAACAATATTTTTTTTTTACTTGGCTTACGGTTCCTTAGAACTAACTATGGTTCGATGGCAATTAGTTGTAGACTTCGAAAAAAATTCAATATGCATTTTTCAGAACTTGATCTTTTTCATCTATGACATTATGAATTGAAAAAAAAGTCAGTTACACAACTCAATCCTGCCATTGTTCAATAGGCTTCTGAATAGTCTTTGTTTGTTTGTTTTTTATTGAAACGATGTAGGTATCAGTTGGGATTTTATTACAATTCTGTTTTGTACTTTTCATAATCCCATGCTGTTATTTTGATTTAACGGTATTCAGATGATTTTGTTCCTCAATTTCTTCAATTTCATCCATGGTCGTTGTTAAAGCGAACTCGCGAACACAAAAAACTGACGTTTACAATTTTGTTAAGCTGTTCCATGACAACACGATGTTGGGATTTTTCTGTAGAATTACGAGGTTAAACCACAAAGTTTGTTATAAAGTTCATTCGACTCATCGAAATATTTGGAGCATGCAAAAAATATATGGTCTAAGTCTCCCTCTTCATCACAATGATCACAATTTTTACTGGAAATTATATTTATCCGAAAAAGATGTTGTGGGTAACAGGCATGACCAAACTTGAGTCGAATAAGAGTTGTGATGAATCTGCGGGGTATATTGAGATTCGAAAACCAACGATGTTCTTTCCTCACTTTTAAACTGGTAAAATACTGTGGTCATTTTTACTGATGCATCCAAAACTTTGCATGGAACAGGTTTTGCCTTTTTCATACCATCTCAAAATGTAGAGAAATGGTGTAAATTAGATAACAATTTCTCAATATTCTCAGCAGAGGCTGTAGCTAGATTCGAAGCACTTTCATTCGTTAAAAACTCTTATCCCGAAAAGATTGTCATCGTCTCTGATTCCTTATCTGTTTTGAAAGCTCTAGAAACTGTTGAACTATCAATTTTTAAGTACAATCCGTACATATTACAAATAAAGAAACTGGTGGCAAACTTAAATCTCAGCACAAATTCATTTCCTATGGATAAAGGCACATTTAGGACTGGAGGACAATGAACATGTGGATCAGCTGGCAAGAGCTGGTGTTGAAAGAGGAGAAAACATTGGTCACCAAGTATGTGCAACTGATTTTTTTGCTAACTTGAGAATGACACAGCGATCAACATGGTCATTTAGCTGGAGTGAATACTGTAATACTAATCCCACCAGATACACACTACTACAACCATGTATACCCAAAAAAATAACGGATTCGGTTGTTATAATCCTCCGCTGCGCCTCGAAACTAATAATATTTATATAATAATAATAATAATAATAATGTCGGGGCGTGGCGCAGTGGTTAGAGCGTTCGACTTTGGGTCGAAAGGTCTGGAGTTCGAGCCCCAGTTGCGGCTGGGATTTTTTAATTTAATTTGTCCGATTAAATGATTCAAATCTCGTGGCTGGACTGGGGTGAGTCCTGCACGATTCACTGTTGCGTTCCAATTAACAGTGCTGCTCCTAAGGTGGCGCATGGAGTTAGTAACAAGGCCTATCCAGAACACGTGGCTAATGACCATAGCAGTCGATGCCAAGACACCAAAGAAAAAAAATAATAATAATAAACGCTTTTATTGGTAGAAGCAGAGAAAAACAAACATTGACAATAAAGTATACAGGTGTGGGATTCTTATCTCTCAACTCGACAGCGGTCGTGTCGAATAAACAAAATTTGCGATTCTCATGTTTCGTATCGACTACAAATGTCATTTTTATTCGACATCTAAAGAGGTGTCGAGAAATCAATTTTGTGATATTATGAGGTAACGAAAAGTTTTTGAATTGCAAAAATAACGTCATTTCGACTAAAAAAATAACAATACATGTAATGCTAATTGAAAATATGGACAATCATCGAGATTTTGCCACACTGCCACAGGTCGCTTGTGTCCCGCAAATGCGAATGGCAAATATAGAGAAATGTGACAAGAGCTAAGTAATAAATTAAATGGAACAAGAATGTACTGAGAAGAAAAACAAATTTGGAAATGTTTCTTCAGAAATCTTTCAGTTTGGTATGGATTATGAATTTAAGAGTTCATGGGTTGAAAGGTTGTCATTTAGTCTTTCAAAGTCTTTATAAAAGACTCATACAGTAGCGTGTAAATTGTTTATTTTAAAAAGCATTGTTCATTCTGGTAAGAATTTAGTTCTTGGCAATGTTCCTAAGAAAGTCCTAGTTTCACTTAATATTCGTAGTTTTCACCAAGTCATATAAGAACCATTACTGAAATATAAAGCAGAATGGAAGAAGCAGTTTCTATTTGATTCATTTCAAAATATGCTTTATTGTACAAGATGAAAGAAATCATATTGACAAAGCTTTAAACAATGTATGTTGATAGAAAGTAACGGGAATAAAACAAATGGTGTATGCAAGGACAACATTCAGCACTTTGGTTTTTGACTTTCGTAGCTTGTTCCATTGTTGAAAGTTTTTTGATCCAAACGAAATAATAATGTCAGTTTTGCTATTGCTGATTTGAAACAAAAAAAAGAAGGTATAGAATATGGCCCTTTTCTGATCTATGAAGGGGGAGCATAAAAGCGCAAAGCTACCAATATTTTTTCGTTACTACTGACATGTCGGTTTCGATACATTCTATACCTGGGTTCTAGAATGTAAAGTGTCAAAAGACTGCACAACTTGCCAACAAATATTTTTTTATTCAAAATAATTTCTGAAAACGGGCTTCTGGAATTTTAACGACACTGAACTAACTCTCCTCAAATTTGTCGTCGACGCCTTCCAAATAGTACATTTCCGTGCTGACGTCTAATTTTGTTAACGATTGGCAATATCCTCAATATTTATTTTACATTATTGTTAATAATTTCCAGGATACAAGTACATCCAACATACCAAATATGAAACTTCAAATGTTTCATTTATTCAGATTAAGACGACGGCGTATGCTAGTACATACGTTACCTCTCGACTAGTTTTTCGACATCTGATGAGAATCACTTCTCTCTCTAAGTCGAGAAGACTGTCGAAAGGTGACAGCTAGTCGACACGTGTCGAATCTAAAGATGAGAAACCATGTGCAGATCTACCAAACGGCAGAGTTAGCTTTTGCCTGAGCCACAGGGCTGGCAAGTGCTTTCTACCACTTCAGTTATCTTGATAACTTTATTCGAGTGTTTGAATGTAAGGACCTCCTCTAATTCTCCTCGTATCGTTCTAGGAATCGCACGTAAAAAGGTAAGACCTCGTTAATCCTTGGCTCGCACAAGTTTCGAGTTTTGAGAGCTGCCATTCGCAAGGGGACGACAGCAGGTTAACGGAATTTTTTTTTTATTTATTCTTTTATTGAAACTTTATGTTCCATCTGGTATTTTATAAAACTCTGTAGTGTATAGTTTGGCAAACATAGCTGAGATTGTGATATTCCCACTTCTTGCGCGAACAATTACGTGAATATCACTGGATAGTCCGTCGTACGACTAATGCGCATCATGGGCGTGCATATTTTCACAGTTGCAGCTATGTTTGCCAAGCTGTAAGTACTTGACTAAAGAAATGGATAGGTTTATTTATTTTCTGGCAAATGAATTTGTTCATTTTCAAGTTTTGAATTTTTAGGTTTATTACTTAACTCTAGTTGGTGTTTGACTGGTTTCTCTGAAACTCCTTTGATGTACCATTTGGGATTTTATTTCAAATCTGTAGTGTACATGACAAATAAATAAAATAAATAGATAATAAATAATCAGTCCACCTCAACTTCCATGGGAATCATAACACAAGTAGGTTTGCTTACGCTCACAAATGGGGTAGATGATACTAACCATGTCATAACCATAACTCACATTACATAATGAATTTTATTACCGATGTTACTTCAATAAATTGAACTGATTTGATTTTGATTTGTAATTGTGAAGTTGTTATGAATTAATAA
Organism: Chrysolina oricalcia; assembly: GCA_944452925.2. Classification (NCBI taxonomy): domain Eukaryota; kingdom Metazoa; phylum Arthropoda; class Insecta; order Coleoptera; family Chrysomelidae; genus Chrysolina; species Chrysolina oricalcia. Next base: position 24,636,380 of record OX101808.2, read on the forward strand.
ATAGTGAGTGCTCATCACGGTTTTGTTAAAAGTTCGGCGTTGTGCCATTTTTGAAACAGGAAAATATTATGACAGCTGGCTGGTGGTCAGTCATTGGTTTATAAAACTGCCAAGGAGGAACCGAACTACAAAATTGAAAACTAGGAAACATATATCAAATCAACGGCCGAGCTACAAAATCGAAATGTTATCTATCTATAAAAAAATTTCAACCAAACCTGTATTTTAGCGTGAGTGGAATAATCGGTAGAATTTTGATTCATATCAGCTTTTACCAATTAGTATGAAAATGTACACAATGTTCGACGATCAATAATCGAAAGCCTTTTCAAAAAACGTCGTCGTTCGCACACATACACGTATATGATAAATGTTTATACAATATCGTGTCTCACAATGGGAGATATACTGGTATGGTGTCATGTATTGCGATGTATTCTTGCGAATCCTTTGTAGCAGGTATCCAACCTACGTTTTTATTTCGTGAACAATATTTTTCCAATGAATCGTTCACAGATGAACAAGATTTACGGCCTATAAAGTTATATGTAATGGTGTCCCTACTATAAAAACTTTAACAAATGACCGTATAAATCCTTGGCGCTAAATTATATCAGAATATAGCCATATAAATTCGAATTGTGACGGTTCCAGATTTGCACTTTTTGGATGATAAGCGACTATCTATGCGATGCGCCAATAGTTTATCTACAATATCTAATTATTTGGTATCTAGGGAGTAGTCTGATCAACATGTTGAAAAACGTTAAAAATAGAGATAATTAAAACTCCTAAAAATATGAGCGACAGCTCATTGGATTTGGAATGACCACTAGAAAAATGGTTTTTAAGGATTGTACCGCTCGAAAAAATTGCGATTGATATTAACAAAATAAGATGAAAAAAAAGGTATTCAGTTTTTTGTCAGAGATTTTACATGAAGACGTCAATAGAGCAACGGAGAAACCGAAACCTATAATGAGAGAGATAGACGAGAAATTAAGTAATAGTGAATAGGCCCAAAAGTCATGGTCAAGATACTCAAGGACAGACAATTCCAAAATTGTGGATTACTTCGTTGGCCAATTGAAATGTACTTATTGTGGTCATTGCTCAGTGTCCTTCGATCCTTTCTGGGATCTGTCCCTTTCAATATCACGAATAACAGGTCAATTAAGAATATCACAATGTTTGAATTTATTCAAAAGGAAAGAAACTCTACATGATGAAGAGAAGCCGACATGTGCGAAGTGCAAAGAGAGAAGGAAGTGTTCAAAATCCCTATCAATTCATGAATTCCCGAAAAATTTAGTAATCCATTTGAAACGGTTTTCTTCAACAGAAAGATTCCGAGGGAAATTAAATGTCACCATTGATTTTCCTTTAGAGGGATTGGACATGAGTAATTATGCTGATGAAAACGTAGTCCCCTGTCGCTATAGTCTATATGCTTTGACTAATCATAGTGGGACCTACAACGGACACTACACAGCCTACTGTAGACATCCGTCTGCGAGCACGTCGCACGAATATAATGACTCGAATATTGTGACCCCAACTCCATCCAGATCCATCGTGACCGGAGATGCCTATGTTCTCTTTTATGAACAGGAAGGCACTAAAACGCACCTTTCAGATCATATTTAGTTTCATTTTATGTTTAATTTCTATTTTATTATGTTTTATTGTTTATATCTTGGAAATCTATCTCCATTATTTATAATTTTTCCTAGACGCTGAAAATAGTGCTCCTCGAGGCCGTTACTGCCCGGACGCAAAAGACAGTATATCACAGAAAATAATTTTTCTATAGCATTAAATGTTAATTTAAAATTTTGAATAAATTAAGGTATCATATTGACACTTAGGAGAATAAATTCCCATTGGAAAAAAATGTGTAAGTCTATTATTCAAAAAGTTTTATAAATAACGTTAAAGTTGACCTATAAATTGTTGGATTCCTGGAGCCCTTCTGATATACTTTCTCAACAAGATCACTCGATGAAAGTTCATAAGAGTTTATTATTTTGTTTATTACAATTTTTATAACTGAAGCAAAAGTGAATATCCAAAAAATGTTATTAAATAATTTTTTTTGACGAATGTTTTATTATTGCCGTTTTTAAATCTATCAATAGCAGTTATTAATACTGGTTATGATTTTTTGACGTCATTTGTTTAGAAATTAGTTCTATATAAACAAATAAACGAATATAATTTTTAAAAAAAGTATTTCCGTAATGCTGTGCTGAAAAAACAATGATATAAAAAAATATTTTTCTTTCTTAAATACATTTTTTGATTGTTCAAAATCGTTTTTTTTAATATTTCGATTGTTTAAATAATTAGTTAGGAACTTATTTATGATAATAATAATAATAAATCGCCTTTATTCAAATAGAATGGGCGGAAGGTCAGCAATATGCTTTTTTACAACTCAACCCTATTTCCTTAAAAATCTTAATTTGTACTTCTCAGTAGGGTAACGAAACAAATCTTTATAAATAATTTAATGATTTTTTAACTCGACAACATGACAAACAAATTCTGACAACAGTTTTATTTTTTCTTGAAGGACGAAAATTTGTATTTTATGCAAAATATTTTTATTTCAAAAATCATAGCAGAGCGCTTTCGACTGTTAAGTCATCATCAGTGCGTACTTGTCAGGTGTACAAGAAGCCGTATAAAAAGATCAAGTCCATGGACCAAAGTGAAATTAAAAATTTTACATTATATATAGCAAACTAAAAATTGAACAATTTCCATTCTGTTCAAGGATTATTCTGGATCCAGATATGGGATACTACATCATGTCTGTCTAAATGTTGAAGTGGAAGATTTTTTTTCTGGAACAAGAAAAAATGACAAAAAACAGCCATAGATAACAAAGAAGGGAAAATAATTTTTCTGTTTTTTTTGTTATAATACCGTTTAATATTATTTTTGATTTATATATGGCTGTTTTTGTTATTCTTTTTAGTTCCTTTGAAATTATTTATAAAAAAAGTTTTTTTTGATAACCTATTGAGAAGCACAAATTATAATTTTCAAGAAGGAAATAATTTCCTAACTAATTATTTAAACAATCGAAATATAAAAAAAAACGATTATAAACAAATAAAATATTTATTTAAGAAAAAAAATTCAACTTATTGTTTTTACAGGACAGCGTTATGGAAATAAAAAAAAATCCCAAATAATATATTTGTTTATTTGTTTATAACTAATTTATAAACAAATGACGTCAAAAAATTGTAACCTGTATTAACTACTGTCATTGTTAGATGTAAAAGAGCAATAATAAAACATTCGTCATAAAAAAAAATTCAATAACATTTTTTGGATATTTATAATTTTTTTAGTTACACAAAATTATAATAAACAAAAGAATAAACTTTTATAAACCTTCAAGGGCTTCAGAAAGCCAACAATTTATAGGTCGTTATTCATGAAAATGGAAAATAATTTGTTAATTAACAATAGTATAACTTTTTGAATAACAGACTTACACATTTTTTTGCAATAGGGATTCATTCTTCTAAATGTTCACATGATACCGTGATTTATTCAAAATTTTAAATCAACATTTAATGCTATAGAAAAATTAATTTCTGTGATATACTGTATTTTGCAGCGGTGCGCCCGCGCTACTATTTTCAGCGTCGAATTAAAATTATAAATAATGGAGAAAGAGTTCCGGTAGTCAGGACATTTTTATTGAAAATTTCTTTCTCTTCACGGAACTTTCTTCAAAATTTCTTAAATATCGATAGTTTTTGAGTTATTAACAAAAAACTAAATACCTTTTATTTTCATCTGATTTTGTCAATAACCATATTTTACGTGCGGTAATAATAGTACAAAAACTCAACAAAGCACTTCCTAAGACAATTACAATAATTGTAATATTCCAGATGAGAAACAGATTTTTTTTAAAACCAAAGTTTCTGTTGCTATGTCTTCGAAACAAAGACACTATTTGATGATTTAAAAAAATGATATCCAGTTCAATTGTGGCCAGAAAATATTTAAATCTAGGTTGTGGCTGGATGTTGAGCGGTTCGATGTGACGGACTTTGAAGCTTCTGTGCTAGCATCTGTCCCGGTTCGATCCCGGAGTATGAGAAAACAATTCTCAAGTACATCTGTATGTATAGGCGACCGCATTCCTTGTTGCAAAACAAGTGCGATGTGAGTTGCCTGGATGCCAATACAGACGTCAGGTGTTTGTTTGAAGTGTGCACCGATCACCCGTGGTGGTGCTGTAGGTTTTCCAGGTTTTCCTGCAGCTGAAAAGTGAATATGCCACCAAAAATCAGTCACCACGGAAAATAGTAATAATAGCCGTCCTCTACCCGCACAGGCTTTGCCTTTGGGTACACATCGAGTGTTTATTATGAAGTATTATTATATCATTATTATTATAATTTCATAGTATAATCATCATGAAACAGATTTTCTTTTCGTGTTCACTAGGTAAATGAATCTGAATAATAGTAAATTCCATGAAATGAGTCAGAAAATATGCACTATAAACGGAAAACATCCTCAATAAAATTAAAAGCGATGTCAGCTTCATGGTATTTTGACGCAAAGTCTGACTAACACGGTGAATCAGTAGAGAGATTATTTTAAGAATCATCGCTCGATATTTTGTATACCCTTATGATTATTATTTATAATTTCAGTAAGCGAGTTATAACTGATATGAATCCATAAATATTGTCTGTAGGAGAAAATTGTTTTTGAGGATTTCAGATCCTCCAGATGAGCTTCACTTTTTTATAGGAGAAATTCAGACAAATGTTCGTGTCCCTACTACATATATAATCAGCTCTTGCAAAAAATAAGAAGTCAAAAAAAGGAGAAGACTGGAATTATAACAAAAACCTCAGAAATATGGTAACCAATGCGGTCAGAAACGAGAAAAAGAAACTACCTAATTTTCATCCAAATCCAACATAACAGTAAAAAATTATGGAATACGCTGAATCTGTTGGACATAGTATCTAACCAAAAAAGAGAAATGACATTCCAGATAGTCTAAGTAATCCAAATAAAATAAATAATCATTTCATTGCAGAGGTAAACAAACTAATTTCTCATCCTCCAAACACGACTGTGAACTATTATAACTCCAAATGTATTCATGATGATAATAAGTTCCAATTTCATCCTATTACAAACTCAGGCTGAGAACGTATTATTAGCTCAATGAAATCAAACGCGGGCACAGATCAAATATCGAAAAAAATCATAAAAATATGCACCCCTTTCCTCACACCTATTCTAATAATTGTAAATGAATGCTTGAATGATATTTCCTATCAATAAAATCTCAAAGCCAACAACGTTGAATGACTTGAGACCAACTAATATCTTGCCTGCTGTATCGAAAATAGTTGAAAATGCAGCACATGAACAAATATATGAATATGTAAATTCCAAAGGGATTTTACCAGAACATCAAATGCCTTGGTTTATGGATTGATAAGAATCTGAAATTTACAACTGACGTGAACAGTCTTGTTCAGCGAGCTTATTTTATAATGAAAAATCTCTATACAAATAGACTCATTTTCAGCAGATCAGTGAAATAAATATTATGTGACTCTTTGATCTTGTCTATCTTCAACTACTGTGATGTTGTTTATGGCCCATGTCTTGACTTTCTCACATCAGCTAGAATACAAAGAGTACAAAATGCATGTGTTAGGTTTATTTTTGGACTGAGATATAGGGACCACGTTACCTCTTTCGCTCATCGAATTGAATGGCTCAAAATGCATAATAGAAGAGAACTGCTTTTTAAAAAACTTTTCATACAAACGCCCCTCTATCTACTGAATAAACTGGAGCACAGACACCAAGCTCACGCGTGAGGAACCTTATAAATTTAGATAAACTCTACATGCCCCTACATCGAACAACCCTCTTTGAACGATCCTTTACTGGTCAGGCCGTGACCTCTTTCTTAGCAAAACTCTGAAATCTGCCTCTCTGAAAACTTTTAAGATTAAACTCAAACAATCACTACTAGATAAGCAGTGATTACCTTGATTACCTTATATTTGCTATAATTACGTTACTGATTTTCATAACAACATTACTAATTACGGCATAATTACTATTTAAGTTGAGTTTGAAATCATATTTGATTTGATATTTAGTACAATGTAAACCATAATAAATTTTTGTTGTCTGGTTGAGTGGAAGAATAGCTCAGCTAAACTCCGCCAGGAAAAATAAAAAGACCATTTATTATCATTATATATATTTCCTTTCTCTCTCTCTCTCTCATCATACTTTCCATGCCATTATCTTCCCTACCAAATTTTAATTTATATACCACTTGCGTTCAATTCTACCAACGCCAGACAGACCAAGAGCAGGATTTGGAATACACAGGAAAAGTTCCGGAGATAGTCTAAGCCACTCATCCGGACTGACTAGAACAGTTTTTCAGTCAAAAATTAATGTTCTAAAAATATCAATTCTAGCTTAAGTCATCTATTGTATCTATTAGAAATAGTATAAAATAAAACTATAAAACTAAATATGAACACAAACTTGTTTTGATATTTGGCTTGACTGACTGAATCTACAACTGAAAGTTAAAATATGATGAAAAATTTATCGAATCAGATATTCTCGATTTTTAGAGAAACATCGATACATTTATGTATAGCCCTGAGTTCACACATTTTTCTACTCATGGATTACATGATCTATGAAGTAGAAAAATATTTAAATCAGGAAAAAAAGTGTGTTCGTATTCAACGATTTGAAAAAAATCAGTATTTGGGACTAAAGGGAGATAAAAGTTTTATAATTATTATATGGTTTATGAACCACATATATACAGTGTGACACACTTAAGATGAAGACACCCCTGTATTTTAGTCATTTTTGAAAGCAGAGATTTGATTTTCGGTACAGATGTATACCTTCATGGGCCGCACTTTTCGCAATACTCTACTCGAAGTTTTGTAATTATTATATGGTTTATGAACCACATATATACAGTGTGACACACTTAAGATGAAGACACCCCTGTATTTCAGTCATTTTTGAAAGCAGAGATTTGATTTTCGGTACAGATGTATACCTTCATGGGCCGCACTTTTCGCAATTCTCAGCCCGAGTAACAGCATTAAACCCAGCCTACTGCGATCCCGCGAAAAGGGCAAATTCTCGATATTTTGCGTCGCGTTGGAGATACCGAAAAAAGTTATTCGAAAAAGTTGCTTAGAAATCGATTTTGACCCTACATACCGAATTTCAACGCAAAATTCGAATTTTGAATTTTTTTGTAATTTTCATATTAAAGTCCGATTTTCAATTAATGATTCTGAATAAGAAGCTACAGAAATGATAAAATAGTCAAAATCAATTAAATTAACGTATTGAAATAAATAAAATTGAAAATTATTATTTTATCAAATGTAAGTTAATCGAATTTAGTCTTCTAGACTTTAATATGAAAATTACAAAAAAAATCAAAATTCGAATTTTGCGTTGAAATTCGGTATGTAGGGTCAAAATCTATTTCTAAGCAACTTTTTCGAATAACTTTTCTCGGTATCTCCAACGCGACGCAAAATATCGAGAATTTGCCCTTTTCGCGGGATCGCAGTAGGCTGGGTTTGAGGCTGTCACTCGGGCTGAGTATTGCGAAAAGTGCGGCCCATGAAGGTCTACGTCTGTACCGAAAATCAAATCTCTGCTTTCAAAAATGACTAAAATACAGGAGTGTCTTCATCTTAAGTGTGTCACACTGCAGATATGAATCAGTCGTTGGTCGCTTTTTCAATAGTCTTATCACGATATAGCACAAAACTGGTAAACACATTTGAAACATCGATTTTCAGAAAGAAAAATGTTATTTCTATCAATATTGACAATTAAAACTTTTGTTATAATATTGAATACAGCAATAACAAAGAAATAATGATAAAAAATATATCGAATTTTGAATAGCTGTTTTTCGGTAAAATAAGATTTATGGTGTCTCCAGAGGCCACAAAAGGTCCAACTCGATAGAAAACATTCTGTTTAAGGAACTGTCATCAAATGTTTACCTGTCTGTTCTTTCCTTGGTCAAAGTATGTAGTAGTGGCCAGAATCGACTTCAAAACTACAATGAACGACAGTGAACCCAGTCCACAGCAATGTAGTCCCGTTGGAGTTAATTGCTCTAGTATTTGAAAATAATTGTTGTTTTTTTAAATTTAACACTTCCTTACTGTTTTCAAAGATTACCCATGTTGTTTTACAGGGTACATTTTTTTAAATCCTCTAAATACAAATATTTTTATTTTCAACAAATTGTATCAAAATCAACTCTGTCGGGGGACGTTGCCAAGAAAGGGATTCTTGGGTTAATAACAACATGTGAAATCTGCATTTTCTCTTTCATATTTAGCTGCAGCAGCATCCTCATTATCCAACCTAGCTTTCATGGCTGCTGTTATTTGTCATTTAGGTCAAATTTGGGAGAGAAAATTTTCATTGACTGGCGGGGTATGTTTAATTGTGGATCCAAATTTGAGAAGCACACTGGGTTTTTGTTGTATTTTCGATGTTGTGTGTTTCACTCAGCGTCAGGGATCAACTATTCAGTAACTCTGCACAATTGTAACCATGTTCAGAAAGACAACAGTCACCAGTCTCATCCATGGGTTCGGTGTGATATGGGCTCTACATAATCAATAGTATTACTTTCTTCATTTTAACAGTTCCTAACAGAAATTGCCTCAAATTTAGTTAAGTCACCCACATCAAAGTTACAAAAGTAAATCTTACCAACTTCAGAGTTACAAGAAACAGAATCATCATTTATTCTTTCGCCTTTTCTGGTTGAAGTATTTGGTGGAAAGATAATGGGGTCTCGAAAGGAAAAATAACGAAAGTATTTTCTCAAATTTTGAATTTAAACATCGAGAATGGAACTCATCAACGTCACAGAGTTTTGACACAAACGGTGCATCCGCTTCTTCAATCTTTCACTCTCCTTGAAATGATCTACAAAAGTTCTTCTACGATAAAATAATTATAGTGCGTCGATGTGGGAAGATTCAAATAGAACAACCATTTTTGCTCAAATTCTTTAGTTTTCGGGAAATTGTGAAATTTTGTTTATATTTTTGTATATATTCGTGCTCTTTCCAGCAAAATGGAAAACAATATTTGTAACAGGTTAGATTTTTTGCAAATATTGTTAATGAATTCAAATTTTAAAAAAATTGAATTTGGCATTTGACAGTGTTGACACATGTCAATGTAATAGTTCAGTGATTCAAACATTCAAAAACAAAAGTTATCACCAACCTGACAGTAACAAAACGATCACCGATAGCCCGTGGAATATTGTCAATTGACAATCGTGGAATATTGTCAATTGACAATCGTGGAATATTGTCAATTGACAATATTCCAAAGGATTTTGGTGATCGTTTTTTCGCTGTCAAGTTAGTAATATATTTTGTTTTTAAATGTTGGAAACACTGATTCAGGAAAATTATAATTGTCCTCTGTTAACTTTAACAGTTTTTTTATTATTTGGATTGAAAATTAAAATATAATGAAAAATTGATCGAATCAGATATTCTCGGTTTTTAGAAAAACATCGATACATTTATGCATTGCATTGAGTTTACAAATTTTTCTACTTATAGATCACATGATCTATGAAGTAGAAAAATATTGAAAACTGAAAAAAAAATTGTGTTCCTTCAACAACATGACTTGAGAAAAATCAGTATTTGGGACTGAAGTAAAAAAAAAGAACTTTTATTAAAATATTGAATACAGCAATAACAAAGAAATTATCACCACGTCATTTGATGATTTGGAATTAATTGAATGAAAATTCCTAAGGTCTGTTCAATTATTAATAGCTGCTTTTCAGTAAAAATGATGTATGGTCTCTAGAGGCTCCAATTCGATAGAAAACAGTCTATTTAAGCAACTGACATCAAATTTGTACCAGTTTGTTCAGTCCTTGGCCAAAGTATGTAGTAGTGGCAAGAATCGACTTCAAAACCACAGTGAACGCTGACTATGTGAAGCTCATAAATGGATTTGAAAAATTCAAAATAGAATCTTGTTAATACTGGTAAAGGATCCAAAGTCCAGTCCGCAACAATGTAATCCCGTCAGAGGTAACTGCCCTAGAAACACTCCCTTACGGTTGTCAAGAAATACCCCTGTTCCACACTGTTTTACAGTGTATTTTTTAAAATTCTCTAGATACAAATATTTTCATTTCCATCAAATGGTAGATATTGGTACTGGTATCAAACACAACTCTGTCCTGGGTTAATAACAAGTACACACGAGAAACAAGTAAAATCTGCATTTTCAGTTTCATATTTAGCTGCAACATCGTCCTCATTATCCAACCCAGCTTTCATGTCTGCTATTATTTATCATTTGAGCCTTATGTTTGATTATGGGTCCAAGTTTGCATGATGTGATCCTAGTCATTAATTTTCTTTCCAAAATTGAGAAGCATATTGGAGATTTGTTTTTCTATATTGTGTGCTTCACTCAGCGCCAGGGATAAACTATCCAGTAACTCTGCACAATTATTACCATGTTCAAAAAGACAACAGTTTCATCCATGGGTACGGTGTGATATGAGCTATCTTCCTCTACATAACTTTCTTCATTAACAGTTCCTAACTGAAAATGCCCCAAATTTAGTAAACTCACCAACATCAGAGTTACTAAAGTAAATCTTATCAACTTCAGAGTTACAAGAAACAGAATCATCAGTTATTCTTTCACCTTTGTTTGAAGTATTGGAAACATTTTCAGATAATGGGGTCTAGAATGGAAAGTGTTTTCTCAAAATTCGAAAAGAATGGAACTCAACATCAGAGTTTTGTCAAAGTCAAAGTCAAAATATACTTTAATGTCAGAAGTTTTTCAACGTATCGACAAAGCTATAAGTATAAATTAAAATGTAAATGACATAAACGGTGTCTTCTAAATCTTTCACTCTCCCTGAAATGATCTCCAAAAATTCTTTTAGGATAAAAAAATTCTAATTCGTCGATGAGAAGATTCAAATGGAACAATCAAGTTCTTTAGTTTTCGGGAATCTGTGAAACGTAATTTTTTTTTGTATCTTCGTACAGATTCCAGTAAAATGGAACACAACTTTTGCAATAAGCTCGATTTTTTTGGAAATATTTTTCAATAAATTCAAATTTAAAAAAATTGAACTTGGCAGTATTGACACATGTCAGTGTATCAATTCAGTGATTCAAAGATTTAAAAACAAAATTTATTACCAATCTGACAGAAACAAAACGATCACCGATAGATAGCCCGTGGAATAATGTCTATTAATATGTTATTGGACGAGTGATACCTACCCTATTGAACATCTACCCAAGATACAAAATAATAGAAGAAATGCTCACCTTTCCCATTTCCTCAGATGTCGCAAACTAACCAGAAAGAAGAATCCATCAACGGAAGAAATTTCGGGTTATTTTATAATATATGTATGAAGTAAGTCGAATATACGCATCAATGAACAGAGAAAAATGGCCGGCCACGTGGAACAACCGTCGATAGCATCACATATGCGCATCAAGTTCTGTCGCTAACTAGCACAGCTACATTTCCACTGAAACAACGCGTTGGTTCGTGTTGTTGCACATGTGTTTCACATTTTATTCTACCGACAATCTCTTAATAAATTCGAAGCGTTTACATTTCTAATGAGACAAAATTCGGAATAAAAAGGTACTCGAACATAATAAACTGTGTCACTGCAGACGAAAATAGCGATACTTTCAGTTGGAGACAATTTACGTGGGCGATCGAGCCGGGCGTTGCTGTCTGTCCGGGTGTGAATTTTCTCAATTTGCATATCATTTATGTAAATCGCGTCAACGTGTGGACTATTTAATTGCGGCCCCATGCAATTATATGGTTGACGATTTTCAAACGTTTTTTAGACACCTAGGTAATCTATAAATGGGCTACTTTCAAACAACATATTTCAAGCTGAAAAAAATGCATGGTCGCTAAATATTTGATAGGACTTGATTAATTCGAATAAGGAAAATTTGATTTTCTCAACCTACTGTTGAACTTCAGGTAGTATTTCAACTGCACGCGCATTTTCTACCACAATCAGGTATGGTTATGTCTAATTATGGTGATTTAACAGCAATTATCTTTTAACGGGAATTTTGCGTACTTGACGTCTGAGTTAATAAATAATAAAAATAATAATAATGACTTTATTAAGGCGGGGCTCAGTCATAGACTGCTCTAGCCCAACCTGAAATAACAATTCGAATTTACAAAAAATTAAATACATTTCTTGTTATATCAGATATGTTTAAAATTACTATATATTATTTTCCTGAAAATATTAGATGATAATGGATCAATTTTCAATGAATATAATTGCTGTTTTGAGAAACAGTTTTTAAAGATTTTTCAATTAACAAAATAACTGTTTATTTTGAAATTGAAGGTATTCAGAGTAGTCGTGGATTTGATATTTAAGGGCAGAGAGTTATAAATAGAGGATGCACAATACGCTCTCAAAGGCAGAGGTGGAGTGTGCAGGTACCTGTAATAAGTATGAATTTCGTCTGTTTCGAGACTGAATTTCCTGTGCAAAGATAATTTTTTTATCAAAGATGATTTTATGAAATAAGTGTTGTTTATTTATTTTGTGTTCAATATAACTAGGTGTAATATGATCTCGTCTTTTACAATTTGTTGCAAATCTCATACAAACATTCTGTACCACCTAAAGACGGTGAGCATCTTGTGCTGAAAGACATGGGCCATATACAATATCACAATAATCAAATAGAGAAAAAATTAATGAGTCTATTAAGTAATTTCAATTTTATTGAAGTGGAAAGTATATATTCGAATTTGAACAGTGATCTTAGTCGTCCAGAAGCAGCTTTTATCAAGTTGTCTACATGTGAGCTGAACGTGAGATTCTTATCAATTGTCAATCCAAGACTTTTACTACTTTCAGAAATTTGAAGTGAGATATCATACAATTTTAGCTCATTATCCAAACCAACTTTCGCACACTGTCTGTCAGTACCGATTAACATTGTTATTGTCTTTTGTGGATTGAGGTTCAGAGCATTTTTATCTGACCAATCTTTCAGAATTATTTATTTTATCAATTGCTTTTTTTTGATCACTTGGCAGAAATGTATGGCACAGCTGACTCATCTGCATATTGATAAAAATGTGAGTTTATAGTCAAGGCGACATCAGCTGTATAAATCACAAAAAGTTATGGGCCTAGGATGGACCTTTGAGGAACTCCGCTTGAGATATTTATAGCGTCTGAATATATCATATCATTTACAAGTGAAATCTTAACTTGCTGCTGACGATCTTTGAGATCTTTGAGATACATGCTGAACCACTCAAGAGCTTTACCTGTGATACCATAAAAGTTCAATTTTGCTAGAATGAATTTGTGGTCTGAGGAATCTAACGCCTTGCAGTAGTCTAACATGACAATGGCAGTTACCATACCTTTATCAATCCCTTCTAGTTAGGAAATATTTAATCAAGTTTGAGAGTTGGGGTGGATTTGTGCGTTTAAACGGGTCATCAAACTAATTTTATATTTATTTCTTTCGTTCGACAAGGCGCATCTCAGACAGCAACAGATATTGGTATATCCTCGGAATATTCCCTGAATGTGCAAATGGAAAGTCCTCAGATAATCAAAGAATATACACGAAATAATATTCTTGGGATATCTAGAATATTCCCAGGATATTCAACATAGAATATTTGGAATATTCTAGTATCATTCTAGTATCATTCCCTAAAAAAATATACTAGGAATATATGGTATATTCACGGAATATAATCACGCACGAAGAATGCTTTCTGGAAAATATATATTTATTGAAATATATTTCAATTAAAATAAATTCTGTCATCTCTCGAATATTCCATACGTAACATTCAATGGATGTACTATGAATAATATACAATAAATCATATTCCAGGAATATTCAACGTGGAATACTCGTACTGAAATATTCCTGGTATATTCTTTAAAGAATATTCCACTTGGTTTGATCCTTGAATGTGCTTAGGCCTTAGGGCATATAGATATTCCAGGATTACTTAATGATTATTCTAGGATATCTGAGGAATATTCGGGAGTAATACCACGAGAGCTCGCAATACTATCGATAGTAATTCTGTAAGAAAGCAACGAGATCAAATTGCTTGGACCAACACCACGAGTCCTTTAGGACGAGTGGTGTTACCTCGAAGCAATTTGATCGAGTTTGAGATGTCTGACAGAATTATCGAGGGTATTGTGAGCACGAGTGTTAGGAGTTCTCTATTGCCGAACGCCAGCCTATGATGGTACGCCCAGTATATATTAGTCATGTGTCACGCATCGTTATATGCCGGTTTTTAGGGATCTTCAACAAAAACGTTTGGCTGGCGGGAGGCGAGAAAAATAGCATGGGAATGCGAAGTAAGTTGGTGTTGACTCGAGAGTTGGTATGGAGTTTCTGAAATCATTGTTCTTGGGGTGATTGTTTAAATATATTCATTTGTGTTGAGGTGATACCTATGGTTGGAATAAAAGGTAGGAGTTATATTTGTTTGGAATTGCTTGGAATTATCTTCGACAAATGGCTATAATACCTGTTTGAGTGAGTAATTGTTGGAGTTTACTTTCAATAAAAGAAAAGCAGGTTGTTATATTCAGAATCAGTATGTTTCATTATATTTTTCTTGGATGTACTTTCCATTGCTTGTTGATTATTAAACAAAGAAAATCATGTGGGAGTTCCGTTCGTGGCAGCATAAACATTTTGAAGAATTTGTATTTTGCTCTTACGATCATTGGTACGGAGCTTTCCTTCAATACTGAATATTTAATACTTGTTGATATTTGTATTGATGTTTACAAAAGTAATGTTTTGAAAAGGGGTTTTATTTGGGTATTTATTGGTTGTACATGAGTCTCAGTACATTGGAATTGAGTGAATATATTCAGTTTAGCTATCGAAAATTCAAGGACTTGTAACGTGCCTGTGTGAGAAGATACATGTCATTCGGTGATTTGCAACGTGCCTGTGTGAGAAGTTGCATATCACCGTTGTATTCATTTCAGCCTGATGGTTTGTAACGTGCCTGTGCGTGAAGTTACCTATTATTAGGCTGATTTGAGTGTTTATTGGCTTGCAACGTGCCTTTCTGAGAAGTTGCCTGCTTTTGTTGGATTTTCGGGAAACCAAGGACTTGTAACGTGCCTGTGTGTGAAGTTACATGTCATTCGGTGATTTGCAACGTGCCTGTGTGAGAAGTTGCATATCACCGTTGTATTCATTTCAGCCTGATGATTTGTAACGTGCCTGTGTGTGAAGTTACCTATTATTGGGCTGATTTGAGTGTTTATTGGCTTGCAACGTGCCTTTCTGAGAAGTTGCCTGCTTTTGTTGGATTTTCGAGAAACCAAGGATTTGTAACGTGCCTGTGTGTGAAGTTACATGTCATTCGGTGATTTGCAACGTGCCTGTGTGAGAAGTTGCATATCACCGTTGTATTCATTTCAGCCTGATGATTTGTAACGTGCCTGTGTGTGAAGTTACCTATTATTGGGCTGATTTGAGTGTTTATTGGCTTGCAACGTGCCTTTGTGAGAAGTTGCCTGCTTTTGTTGGATTTTCGAAAAACCAAGGACTTGTAACGTGCCTGTGTGAGAAGTTACATGTCATTCGGTGATTTACAACGTGCCTGTGTGAGAAGTTGCATATCACCGTTGTATTCATTTCAGCATGGTGATTGTAACGTGCCTGTGTGTGAAGTTACCTATTATTAGGCTGATTTGAGTGTTTATTGGCTTGCAACGTGGCTTGGTCAGGAATTGCCTGCTTTTGTTGGAATTTCGAAAGCGAAGGACTGTAATGTGCCTGTGTGAGAAGTTACATGTCTGTGAGCTGTATTGGAAATATAATAACTACTAACGTGCCTGTGTGAGAAGTTACGTCTAATTATATGTACAGTACTGAGATGAGGTACATTGACTTGCAACGAGCCTGTGTGAGAAGTTGCGAGTCAAAGTGTAGACTCATCAGTTCATTTTTATGAGTTTATTGAAAATGAGATTTGCTTGATTTGAAAAAAAGCTCTAGCATTGTGTTTTGGCTCATGATATCAGCCTTTTTGAAGCCTACCCAATAATTCTTTGGAATATTGATATTTGATAATTCCGCTGGAAGAAACCATGTCCTGATTTACGCATATGTGTCTGTCAGACTGACATTCATATCAAGTATCAAGATGATATTCTATTCTCCGTTGTTGTTTGGATATGTGGTTGTCATGACAAAGTGGTATTACGGGCTCGAAAGTAAGGAACTGCGTATTATCGAGGAAAGGAGGGTTTCATACGGCGAGTGAAATTATCTGGGAATATACCATCTTGTCTTGAATGTTTTGTGTTCCATAAGACTGTACGCTATCAGAAAATCAGTTTGTATTTTTTGTTTTGAAATGAAAGCATAAAAAAATAATTTTCATGAAATATTGTTTCTGATAAAGTAAAGAATAGGATAATCAAATTTTAAACAGTCATTCATATGAAAATATTGATCTTTCTTATTGACAAAAAAAAATTATAGTTAATCTCCAGACTGAGGAGAATGAGAGGGAGTAATGAGAAAGTCCCTCGTTACTAAGTTTAACACAGTAAACAGATGGCTTGATTTGTGCCAAACGACTGAAATGAAAGGTTGTTAAGCAATAGATTTTCTTTTGGTTAGGCTTTTCCATTTAAAAAAAACAGTCCAGTTTTTGTCACAGATCACTATCCAGGTTCAGGAGGAGTGCCTTCAGCTCCTTATTCATTGAAAATAATTAAGCACGGACAGAAACAGGTCTAATTTTTGATTTTTCAAAGTCCAAAAATAATAGAATCTATCGAAACTATAACAACATGTGAGTTATCAATTTCAGAGGTTAGACTGATTAAATGTGACATTCTCGGACAGACTCGTCAAAAAACGGTAAGAAATGATATTCAAATATCATTGAATTGTGAAGAGTACAATAAATTACTTATTTGAAAATTTTGAAAATGATCATTAATAACGCAGAAGTGGCTATTTAGTTGTATAGTCTTTACGAACTCAATTGATACAGCTCACAATCAATCCATCATACGAGGTTACATCAATATACAAATTGCCGCTGATAATTTGCACACTTTATTATCTAATGCTCCGACAAAGGTGACAAAAGATATACCGACACTGAATGGAATTTCAGTTTTTCTGCTGTCTCAACTGATTTCGAGTAAACTATACCGTTAGGTGAAGTCACCAAAATGAATTTAAAACATTTGAAGAAAAATATGCTGAATAGAGAGTCATTGTGCATATCGATTCGATTGATGAATCGATTTCAAAATAATCGTTATAAGATACCAGACCTTTTATTTTCTCGTTGTGGAACATGGATACAAATCCCGAAGAGAAACTTAGAAGAAGCCAAACGCCTCGAATGCTCGCTTCAGAAAAGGCAGATCAAGCGTTTTCAAGGAAGAAATTCGCCTTCTCACTCACTCTTTCTATCTCCAGTGTTACCAATGCACTGCTGTTGCGTTTCACATTAAAGACCAATTGAATACATCGGAACAAACCATCACCTGAGTACTATCTCAATGGATGTGGAATCTGTCAAATCAAGATATAATTCGAGATGGAAATTATAAAAGGAATGCAATATTTTACATCTCGTTACACCTAATGGCCAATTCTGCCAATTATAATTCCTTTTTTTTTTCAATAAAAAATATTCAAGATGCAGAAAACATTTTCGCCAAGTGAATTGTTCAAAAATGAACTGAAAAAATTCATCAAGAGCAAGTTTCATTTCACGGGATCTGAGAATGAACTTAAAACATTTAAAGAGATTTAAAGTAAGTACGCCATTGTTTGGACTACTTTGGACAGTCGATAGTCCGATTTGCGAATTTCTGAGCATTTGAGATCAATATACAAGAGGAATCACCAAGGTAGCAGTACAAACATCAGCTACTATAAAGTCACGGCTCATTATGTCATTTTATAAGGGGGATATTGCCCTCAAAAGTAAAGGTCCTTGTCATATTAGTATCGCAGGGTGGCCCGCTGTTGAAATTTGCTCGTTTATTATAATTATTATTAAAATTGGTAGGTGACTTTCACATTAATTTACATGCAGGCGTCTAAACTATCACTTGTGCCCTTGTAATCCACAAATAATGAGTTGATTCAACTACCACCAATATTTACATACAATTATTTATTCATTCATTCATTAAGATGTGAAAGATTGTTTCTCAATGGTACGCTGCTTTCAATATGGGCGTAAATGTTGCATGACTCAATACTTGCCATTTTAAATTTTTTCAAAATTCATTATAAAAGTTATCATAATCGTTTCAACACAGCATTCATTATTCATTATTTCCACTTTTGTGAAATGTCGTTTATCTGATTGTAATCTAGCCATGTACCAGTCACAGATACTCGAGAAGGAATGACAGTTTGTCTATTCAAATGGTAAAAAGAGAAAAATATTGGAAGTGTCATGTATTTTGCCAGTTCATGCGGAAACCATGATATTTATTGTAAAGGCGTTAACTTTATGCTGAATTCACTTTATTTGAGCTAATTAGTTACGCTCTGTTTACTTTTTAATTTATTGAATGGATTGAACAGATATAGCTAATAATTCTTGTACCCACCTTGAATGAATGTCTTTACTGGGATAACAAATTGATATCGTTTGGTATTTATACTGGTGTATTTTTTCATATTAATTTTCTATGTTTACAAGTACAAGTAATGTTTGGTTGGATTTTTTTCTGGGTGTTTTTTTCCATTGGAAAAGTACACACAGTATGTTTTACTTCTCATAGAAACACCCTCGTATCTTCCGTAATTTTTGACGTAGAACCATGAAATTTCCAAGATCGATAGATACACTAGAAATGAACTCACTCCTCAAAAGGTTCATTCTACGAAACTCTGCCCGCCAGCAGCGATGGAACCATCCATTTTCCCGGAAAGTTATATTAGGGGGCAAAATTAACCCGAAATTCCGTCGGACTCGTGTACTACTGATATACCTGACTCCTGAAAAATTCTAATTTGTTTCACTTCTCATGGAAACGCCTCCGTCTCTTCTGTAATTTTCGACGTAGAACCATGAAATTCTCAGCATCGATAGGTAAACTAGAAATAATGTTCAAGAAAAAATAAACTATCCAAAACACGAAAACTACGTCACAATCACACTCGACGCGCGTTTCGCCAACAAAGTTAGCATCTTCAGGAGCTAAAAGCTTTTAGCTCCTGAAGCTTTTAGTTCCTAAAGATGCTAACTTTTTTGGCAAAACGCTCGTCGAGTGTGAATGTGACGTAGTTTTGGTGTTTTGGGTAGTTTATTTTTTCTTGAATTGTATTCACACCAAAGATTCCAATACATTCATTTATTTGATTAGAAATAAACTCAC
Source organism: Chrysolina oricalcia (assembly GCA_944452925.2). Lineage (NCBI taxonomy): Eukaryota > Metazoa > Arthropoda > Insecta > Coleoptera > Chrysomelidae > Chrysolina > Chrysolina oricalcia. The sequence continues at coordinate 24,655,929 of OX101808.2, forward strand.
TGCATAAAAGGGCCAACAGCGATGGGACCACCCATTTTTTCATCGCTGCTGGCGTGCAGTGTATATCATGGTTCTACGTCGAAAATTACGGAAGATACGGAGGAGTATCCATAAGAAGGGAAACATATTATAGATTTTCTGGACCGAAAATTTTTAAGGAGACAGGTGTATCAGTAGTAATTTGGAGATTCTGAACATGAATCCGACGGTATTTCGTGCCAATTTTGCCCTCTAATATAACTTTCCGAGAAAATGGATGGTTTCATCGCTGCTGGCGTGCAGTATAACACGTAGAATGAACCTTTTTGTGCAGTGAGTTCATTTCTAGTGTATCTAATGATCCTGAAAATTTCATAGTTCTACGTCAAAAATTACGGAAGATACGAGGGTGTTTCAATGAGAATTGAAACACACTGGATAATATGTCGTGAATGAAAGGAACTACCAATTCCAAATTACATCAATTTTCAAAATTAGTTTCACACAAACATCTGGAAATTCTCGATCATTCGCCAGCAATTCAATATGAAAGTATGGCCGTAGTTGAGCTAGCAAAACAAAAAATGAATACTCGAAAATATCTAAAGGAAATATTCTTTACAATCCTCTACGATAATACCTATTACATTATTTCTGAATTAAAAGGCGTTGTCAGTTTTTCGTCTATATTAGTTGAATTTCAAAGGGTGGAGTGAATGAATTTATAAACCCTCTGATGACAATTAAATTGCTCAATTAAATTCAGCAGTTCCTTCTATTAATTGCAAAAAATAATTTTTGGGTCTCAATAAGTCGAGAACCCCAACTGGAAAGGGATACATCATTCTGGTAAAGTGGTAAAGTAGAACCATAACTATAAGAAGGTCGTAAATCAATATTAGCCGACGACCCTCATTATTACCTTAAAAGATTCACAGGTGCGGATTGAAATATCTCATGAAATAGTTTGGCATTTTAATAATAGTGGGCTCTTTAACCGAATATCATTATTCCTAAAATTTATTGGCTAGGGCAGGTACAACTCTGTGTAGAATCAACTGCTCGACAGCCTGTTGATACCTCAAGTGGTTGATGATTTACGACCTTGTTATAGTTATAGTTCTACTATACAATGATGAATCCAACATGGATGAAAGGACTGGAGTGGGCGAAACAGGGCCAAATTTGAGGCTCTCAAAACCCTTTGGTAACACCCTAACCATCATTCGAACAGAAGTACATGCTATAGAGATATGTGCCCATGAGAGCATCGGAAGAGGCACCCAGAAAAAAAAAACTATACACTGTAATGAACATAGTCTGAACGGTTTAACTAATTTATACATAACATCTAACTTCCAGTTCGTAATATCACAATTTATGTAATTAATATCACATTAATTTATTTCAAACCAGATTGTCTTTGATGAACTCTAATAACTGTATCTCACTGTATCTCTGCCCCTTATGATGTCGGCTGGCTAGGATATCCACGACGGTCTCTTTTGGAATGCAGGCCTGTTCACGAGTACGAGTGACAGGTCTGGCTCCAGAATCATCACAATACTATCAGATAGCCAAAGAGTACTGAAAGCTCTGAAGTTATACACCTGTGAATCTAAAATGACTACAAAAGTCTCAATTATTCGGTCAGATCGCCTTAGTGTCGAATAAATGCCGAATAAAAGAACAAACAGGAAGATGGAACAATCAGTCTAATTAGAGCCGAGAAGAAGATAGCACAGACTGCTGTCGAAAGCGCTCGCAAGTAGTAATCCGAAGTCGTAAAAGCTTCAAATCCCTTTTCTAACGTAGTGTTAATAGTAAAACATTGATATAAAAGAAAACCATATATAAAACTATAGGGTTTACAACTATGAAAAAGAAAACACTTTAAAGTTGATACAAGCTTTCAAAAATATTTATTCCAATTTAGTTTCTTGATAAATTGGAGAGAACATTCATAGAGTCAGTCACAGGTTTTTTTATTTTCAGGACATGTATTCAGGCACGTAGAGTTTCTCAATCCTAGAGTAATCTGCACCATAACGTTACGTTTATTTTCTGGCGGAAACCGAAAACAACATGGTTGATTTGTCCAAGAGTCACATTGAGGGACACAACAATAACGGTTTAAACTTGAAACACTAATTTTTCGCTTGAAAGATAAGAACAGAATATTCACCATATATATGTAACAGAATTTCATTATGTACCAATAGTCACTATTAAACGATTCAATAAAATAAATCAACAGTATCGCTTATGTTGAATTCCCAATACAATACAGTACAATCTTTATTAGTCTTTAGAAAATAAATATTTTAAAGACATGTCAGTTTCCTAAACCTGCACAATGAATATGATTATAAAATATATAATGTTTGTTGCATGATCAATATATACATACAGTGCGGCTTTTTTTAGTACCCCCCCCTGTTAACTTTTGAACGATTTGACGTACAAACATGAAAAAAAAAACAGTTTGGAGGGTTTCACCGATAATACTTTTTAAAATAAAAAATATGGTGATTGCACGACAGGGGGCGCGGGGAGACACATCAACTCAAAATTTTTAAATGGCATGGGTGGTCAAGTGTCACATCGTTGAAAAGAGAATTCAATTCTCTTCACAACCATCTAAATGTTTTTGAATTTTGTTGAGAAATTTTTTCCCAATTTCGATTTTTATGCCTTTCGAAATTTTCGAATTGATGTGCCCCCAGCGCCATCTGCCGAGTAATTGCAATATTTCTTCTCTCAAAAAGTAGTATCGGTAATACCCTTCGAAATGTTTTTGGTTTCATTATTCCACAACAAACCGTTCAAATTTATCGAGGTATGAGTAGTTTTCAGATCAGCATTTATGTTTGATATTTCGAATTTTATTTGCAAAAAAAATATTAACCAAATTAAAAAAAAAATAGATGGTTGTGAAGAAAATTGAATTCTCTTTTCAATGATGTGACACTTGACCCCCCATGCCATTTAAAATTTTTGAGTTGATGTGCCCCCTGCGCCCCCTGTTGAGCAATCACTATATTTTTTGTACCAAAAAGTAGTATTGGTGAAACCCTCCAAACGATTTCTTTTTAAATCTGTACGTCGAACCGTTCAAAAGTTAACAGGGTGGGGGACTAAAAAAAGCCGCACTGTATAAATAAAATTACACAAATAATAACAAAATAACAGCTACTTAGTATTCGTTCTACAAGTAAAACACCGCACAATAAAAGTTCTATTGAGCAAAGGAAAATAATGAATGTTGTAGTGAACAAGTCTCTTCAATGCATGATCAGTTGTGAAAACTTCTGATAGTTATGTATGCAGTTAGAAGATGAAACATTTTTAGTATTGATTCAAATTATTTGGGGAGTTGCGGAATTGAGATGGCAAGATATTATGAAGATCAGTATCAATTTTGGATGTTCTCCTAAGCCTTATATATGGAGCAATAGTTCTGTCCTTATTTCTATTATTATCGTGTATCTCTTCGTGAGTTTGATAGGATTTGAAATTTATTTTTACTTGTAAAAGTTTATGAAATATAATCAGGGCATATATGGTCATTATCCCAAGTGCCTGGAATTGAGGTCTGCAGCTAGAATCCCAACTTGATTCAGGTATGCATCTGATAGCTGGCTTTTGTAGAATGAGTACTTCTGTTATATTTTATGTACTTGTGTAGCACTACTCCTAGATAATATGCCATATTGGAAGTGTGTTTTAAACAGGAAATAATACGTGGTTATTGCTGCATTCAGGTTTACAAGTTGCCGAACTCGTTTTATTGCGAAAACGGCAATAGCAAGTTTGGAGCGTAATAGGTCTACATGATGTGACAATCAATATTTAGTACCAGAAATTTTATACTCAGTAATCTTAGTAACATTTAGTATTCTCATTTCGTATTCAAGGATCGAAATTCAGGAAAACGGTCTTACTCTCATTCAACACAAGATAGTTGCTGGTGAACCATGTGAATTATATCATCATGCGCTATTTATAGATCTTAACTTTTCTCTATACTAATTGTGAATCTGGCATCGTCAGCAAATAGTACGGACCAATTATTATGTGCCGCTATATTACATGGTAAGTATATAGGAGAAACAGTATAGGTCCCAGGACATATCCCTGAGGTACTTCCCTTTGGATTTCTTTGAATTGGCTTCTGTTGTTTTAACTCTCCACTGTCTGTGATCTGTTGGTTAAATATGATTTGAACATTTCATGACATGTTCCCCTGATGCCATAATAACTTATCTTGTTCAGTAACGTTGTATGATTGATAGCACCCTAATTCATCCAATATTATTATTATGTGATCGATATTATCCAAAGCACGACTGGAGCCATATAAAATAACAAGATGAACAGAATTATTTATTCGTATTCAGCAACGTTGTATCCTATATGAATAATTTGCCATTAACCTGCGAGTATAGGTACGCGAACGTTCGTAATTCACTATATTGTTCCGTAATTTCTCAGACTACTTGAAAGTTTTTCGCCAGTGGCAACTCGGTAACAGCATAAAACTTCCGTTGGCAAACTGCTTTAAATTACGATGATTATCAGGTAAGTATAGAGTAGAAATAACTCGGCCGACTACCGTCAACCAGGTCTGATCCGACCGCACCGCACCAATCGACGTTTTGAAGCACTCGAGATGCAGTCACAACCCAGAGGTTGGAAATCCACTCACCAGTGGTCTCGATAATTGACACAGGCGACTCCAATGACACAACAATACACTACACTACATAGGTTGTCCCTCAAGGATCGAATTTGATACCTTTAATATTTATCATATAAGTAAATAATATAATATAGTCGATTTTATTGAAGTATGACCTGGATGTTCATAAAGTCAGATGTAGAATCATCTGCGACCAGAAGTCAAACTTTGGTTGCTATTTTCCATCAATAGCATCCTGTTCATATTTCATTAAAATCAACATGCCATACCCATGACATGTTTTATGCCATAAAAAAATATAACCACACAAGAAATAGTCCAACAATTCCATAATTACAGTGTGGAATTGCTTCTAAAGAGTATGATTTCCAATTATTCCGACCTCCCTGATGATGATGATCGAGTGAAATAGATTTTTGTTGACCAAAATGTATTGGAGGCCTAGCGAAAGAGGTGAATTTCACGCATCAATGAAATGAGCGATGTTCTGCGTGCTACTTAATAACGTTCTCCGTATTTATACAGGGTGTCCGGTAAACCTTGTACAATATTGAAACTGGTGATAAACCAGGTCATGACTGTTCAGAATATCGGAATTTAACCTTAGTAAAAATATCACCGTTTTCGAGATAATGGGCATTTTAAGAATATCTGGAAAATCACTACCTAACCTTGGATTTTTGAGTGCCATGTCTACAAATTGGGACCAATTCAAATATCTTTGCTGCTGAAGATTACTGATGAGTGATGCTTTCAGACGTACAAAACAGTTTTTCAGAAAACGATACCATTTTTCAAGAAATGAGGGTAAAATGTCAGATTTGATGATTTCATTGAAAATATGAACAGGATGTTCATAAAGTCAGTTGTGGAATCATCTGCGACTGAAAGTTGGAATTTAGTCGCTGTTTTCCATCGTACAAGATAACCTCTCTTGGAAGGGATTCAATTTTCAATTGAGAATGTTTCTCTTTAAGTCAGATTTGAGTTTCACCAATTTTTTTAACAACAGCTTGACATTGTTTGAAAAAACATAACCAAGTGGAGGTGGATATTCATTACAAAAAAATGCCCATTTTGTCCAGACTCCACCATGGTATAAAACATACGATAATTATTTTTGGAAAGAGTAGAATTACGAATATATTAGAGTGTGATGTTATTCTGAGCTAAAATCAACTCCATTCGACTATGTCAGTAATGTCTTTTATTTTTATCCTATCAAGATGAAATGATTAAATAATTATGAGTAATAACGAATCAACTGCTTAGAAGCATTCAATGAGATGTAAAGTTGTAAATACTAATTCAACGTTTTATTGAATCAACATACACTATAACCACAATAACGATTATTCAACATCGCACTGAATAATATTACAAAAATGTTATTTTCCATCCACTCGTACGCAGAGACGACATCTTTTCAAGAAAACCTTTTCAAATGCGTTATAGGTTGTAGCCCCCAAATCAGCGATTCTCTGAGCGGCATTGTGCATATGCGCATTTTCTCGGGGAGTATAACGTGTGTACGGCATGATGAAGAAACAAATACCACTGAATGAAACAGGCCGAATAATTTAAAAAAACTACGACAGAAGTCACAAGTTGTTCAAACAAAATGTGACAGCCACCTACTAGATTTTTTCAATTATGTATATACGGAAGAAGATCCGTTCATTCACAATGCTGTATTTTATTTTTTCATTAGGAAACAATTTTTTTCTACGGACACAACACAGGAGTTAGAAAAGTTTTTAATTTTCGACAAGGATTCACCTCCTAAAAAATGCTGCACTTATTTGTTTACACCCTGTATATCTGTCGGTCTCTGAAACTTCGTTGGAATCTGGATTTTGGACAATTGCGACATTCATCACAAGAATTCGTAATAATTGGTGCCATGTCGGATAATCGACATTCCATTTCGATAATTTTATTAGGCTTAATTACATGAAATGTTAATTTTATTGACATACTATTTAATGCTACCAAGCAGTCTATTCTTTATTATTAATAATCATTTCCACATTTTATTTTGATAAAATCGAAATAAAATAATTTTTGGGTGTAAGTATAAAAGTTGATGGAAGCCTAGAATAAAACCACGCCTAATTCAATGGAAATCGCTTCCTCCAAAAATAATTATAGTTTGTTTTATACTATGGTAGAGTCTGGACAAAATGAGCATTCTTTTGAAATGAATGTCCACTTCCAATTGGTTTCTTTCAGACAATAATATCAAACTTTAAAAAAAAAATTGATGAAACACAAATCTGTCATTTCACCCTCATTTCTTGAATTTTTTTTTCACTTTCTGAAAAACTGTTCTGTGCGTCTGAAAGCATCACTCATCAGTAATCTTCAGCAGCAAAGATATTTGAATTCATCTCAATTTGTATACAGGGCACTCAAAAATCCAAGGTTAGGTAGCGATTTTTCAGATATTCTTGAAATGCCTATTATCTCGAAAACGGTGATATTTTTACTAAGGTGAAATTCCTATATTCTGAACAGTCATGACCTGGTCTATCACCAGTTCCAATATTGTACAAGGTTTACCGGACACCCTGTATATATTATATGAATCTCCAAAGGAAACTGGACATTTGAGAAATAATCAACTATCTGAATGAAAATGCGTATTTACACTTCTAGATTATTTCTTTCCAGTTAGGTTTTTTTCACAATGTCTATCAGATGTAGTTCAATGTCCAGCATGGTTTAAGCAGGAAAAGTGGTTGTTTTCTGCTAGATATTACAAAAAATAGCATCTTTTCATTTCAACTCAACAATTTTTTTACTTTTGTGTTCAACACTTTTCGACATAGGTAACCTCAAATTAACCGTAAAAATGGCGAAATCCCGATTTAATTTTTTTCTCGAAAATAAATTATTTAATTTACATGAAGATTTGTAGAACATGTCTTTTTTGGTGTCAAGATTTTTTCACAATTCAGAAAACGGCTAGTTTTCGATTCATGTAAAAATTTTTTGTATATCGAAGGTTTATAGGTGGAAATGTCTACTTTCAAATATTCTATGTAGCCTGGTGGTTTATTGATCGTTAAACCGCTTAAAATTGAGAAAACAAGTCTCCCTGAATCATGATTTTCTCAATATTTTGAATGATTTTCGACTTTCTTCATTATTTTCATAGCAAAAAGTTGTGTATACTAAATTTTCATAATAAAAAATTTGAATACATAATTACTCAGAAAAGAAAACTGTAGGTCACAATGAGCTTATGACAAGAGGCATAAGATGTCCGGAGGACTGCTCACTGCTAAAATCCTATACAATAGGAAAGTTGGGTCGAAAATCCATCAGAAAACAACTACTTTCCTGGCTAATGCCACGACGAACATTGAATTACATCTGATGAAATTTCCGTGCAGAGTTCCTACAAGGTTCTCTCTGCAATTGCTTGGTTGCATGGGAATGTTCATCGAAACATTCGGACCACCTATATATCGATTTCGGAGTGTTGCTCCTCATCAGTATAGGGTAGGTCTAGCAGTCAATAACTAATGACTGCAACGAATGAATCGACGACCAAACCCATTTACAGACCGAAACTGAGATCGCGCCCGCACAGTGGATTAATTCCAAACTGCGAGCGCCATCTCAGTGCCGGAAGCCCAACCAAAGCAATACCCATGACCACGATCGTCAAGACCGTATATAAACAGAAAAGAAAACTGTAGGTCACAATGAGCTTATGACAAGAGGCATAAGATGTCCGGAGGACTGCTCACTGCTAAAATCCTATACAATAGGAAAGTTGGGTCGAAAATCCATCAGAAAACAACTACTTTCCTGGCTAATGCCACGACGAACATTGAATTACATCTGATGAAATTTCCGTGCAGAGTTCCTACAAGGTTCTCTCTGCAATTGCTTGGTTGCATGGGAATGTTCATCGAAACATTCGGACCACCTATATATCGATTTCGGAGTGTTGCTCCTCATCAGTATAGGGTAGGTCTAGCAGTCAATAACTAATGACTGCAACGAATGAATCGACGACCAAACCCATTTACAGACCGAAACTGAGATCGCGCCCGCACAGTGGATTAATTCCAAACTGCGAGCGCCATCTCAGTGCCGGAAGCCCAACCAAAGCAATACCCATGACCACGATCGTCAAGACCGTATATAAACAGAAAAGAAAACTGTAGGTCACAATGAGCTTATGACAAGAGGCATAAGATGTCCGGAGGACTGCTCACTGCTAAAATCCTATACAATAGGAAAGTTGGGTCGAAAATCCATCAGAAAACAACTACTTTCCTGGCTAATGCCACGACGAACATTGAATTACATCTGATGAAATTTCCGTGCAGAGTTCCTACAAGGTTCTCTCTGCAATTGCTTGGTTGCATGGGAATGTTCATCGAAACATTCGGACCACCTATATATCGATTTCGGAGTGTTGCTCCTCATCAGTATAGGGTAGGTCTAGCAGTCAATAACTAATGACTGCAACGAATGAATCGACGACCAAACCCATTTACAGACCGAAACTGAGATCGCGCCCGCACAGTGGATTAATTCCAAACTGCGAGCGCCATCTCAGTGCCGGAAGCCCAACCAAAGCAATACCCATGACCACGATCGTCAAGACCGTATATAAACAGAAAAGAAAACTGTAGGTCACAATGAGCTTATGACAAGAGGCATAAGATGTCCGGAGGACTGCTCACTGCTAAAATCCTATACAATAGGAAAGTTGGGTCGAAAATCCATCAGAAAACAACTACTTTCCTGGCTAATGCCACGACGAACATTGAATTACATCTGATGAAATTTCCGTGCAGAGTTCCTACAAGGTTCTCTCTGCAATTGCTTGGTTGCATGGGAATGTTCATCGAAACATTCGGACCACCTATATATCGATTTCGGAGTGTTGCTCCTCATCAGTATAGGGTAGGTCTAGCAGTCAATAACTAATGACTGCAACGAATGAATCGACGACCAAACCCATTTACAGACCGAAACTGAGATCGCGCCCGCACAGTGGATTAATTCCAAACTGCGAGCGCCATCTCAGTGCCGGAAGCCCAACCAAAGCAATACCCATGACCACGATCGTCAAGACCGTATATAAACAGAAAAGAAAACTGTAGGTCACAATGAGCTTATGACAAGAGGCATAAGATGTCCGGAGGACTGCTCACTGCTAAAATCCTATACAATAGGAAAGTTGGGTCGAAAATCCATCAGAAAACAACTACTTTCCTGGCTAATGCCACGACGAACATTGAATTACATCTGATGAAATTTCCGTGCAGAGTTCCTACAAGGTTCTCTCTGCAATTGCTTGGTTGCATGGGAATGTTCATCGAAACATTCGGACCACCTATATATCGATTTCGGAGTGTTGCTCCTCATCAGTATAGGGTAGGTCTAGCAGTCAATAACTAATGACTGCAACGAATGAATCGACGACCAAACCCATTTACAGACCGAAACTGAGATCGCGCCCGCACAGTGGATTAATTCCAAACTGCGTATAGGATTTTAGCAGTGAGCAGTCCTCCGGACATCTTATGCCTCTTGTCATAAGCTCATTGTGACCTACAGTTTTCTTTTCTGTTTATATACGGTCTTGACGATCGTGGTCATGGGTATTGCTTTGGTTGGGCTTCCGGCACTGAGATGGCGCTCGCAGTTTGGAATTAATCCACTGTGCGGGCGCGATCTCAGTTTCGGTCTGTAAATGGGTTTGGTCGTCGATTCATTCGTTGCAGTCATTAGTTATTGACTGCTAGACCTACCCTATACTGATGAGGAGCAACACTCCGAAATCGATATATAGGTGGTCCGAATGTTTCGATGAACATTCCCATGCAACCAAGCAATTGCAGAGAGAACCTTGTAGGAACTCTGCACGGAAATTTCATCAGATGTAATTCAATGTTCGTCGTGGCATTAGCCAGGAAAGTAGTTGTTTTCTGATGGATTTTCGACCCAACTTTCCTATTGTATAGGATTTTAGCAGTGAGCAGTCCTCCGGACATCTTATGCCTCTTGTCATAAGCTCATTGTGACCTACAGTTTTCTTTTCTGTTTATATACGGTCTTGACGATCGTGGTCATGGGTATTGCTTTGGTTGGGCTTCCGGCACTGAGATGGCGCTCGCAGTTTGGAATTAATCCACTGTGCGGGCGCGATCTCAGTTTCGGTCTGTAAATGGGTTTGGTCGTCGATTCATTCGTTGCAGTCATTAGTTATTGACTGCTAGACCTACCCTATACTGATGAGGAGCAACACTCCGAAATCGATATATAGGTGGTCCGAATGTTTCGATGAACATTCCCATGCAACCAAGCAATTGCAGAGAGAACCTTGTAGGAACTCTGCACGGAAATTTCATCAGATGTAATTCAATGTTCGTCGTGGCATTAGCCAGGAAAGTAGTTGTTTTCTGATGGATTTTCGACCCAACTTTCCTATTGTATAGGATTTTAGCAGTGAGCAGTCCTCCGGACATCTTATGCCTCTTGTCATAAGCTCATTGTGACCTACAGTTTTCTTTTCTGTTTATATACGGTCTTGACGATCGTGGTCATGGGTATTGCTTTGGTTGGGCTTCCGGCACTGAGATGGCGCTCGCAGTTTGGAATTAATCCACTGTGCGGGCGCGATCTCAGTTTCGGTCTGTAAATGGGTTTGGTCGTCGATTCATTCGTTGCAGTCATTAGTTATTGACTGCTAGACCTACCCTATACTGATGAGGAGCAACACTCCGAAATCGATATATAGGTGGTCCGAATGTTTCGATGAACATTCCCATGCAACCAAGCAATTGCAGAGAGAACCTTGTAGGAACTCTGCACGGAAATTTCATCAGATGTAATTCAATGTTCGTCGTGGCATTAGCCAGGAAAGTAGTTGTTTTCTGATGGATTTTCGACCCAACTTTCCTATTGTATAGGATTTTAGCAGTGAGCAGTCCTCCGGACATCTTATGCCTCTTGACATAATTACTCTACAAAATTAAATTATTAAAATTATTTTTATACATAAAATACAATGTAAAGCAATTAAAAATGCAAACATTAAAAACAATTTTTGCATGCTTTGGATATGACTAAGAAATTATAATTGTATTTCATCTACTCCACCGCTAATGACCCAAAGGGTTGATGCGGTTATTTCTAATGAAAAAAAAACCTAAGAAAAAATTGTCTTTTCAAAGATTCTATGGTATATGTTTGAAAAGGGCAATTTATGTCTATAACTTTGTCATTTGAGATATTACATTGTATTCAATATGGTCAAGTGTCGGCTGTGCCAAATCAGAGCTGACGTTTGTCGAAAACTTTGTTCTTTCTTATATAAACTTTGCATTTTTACTGAGAAACGCAAGGAATAGACCAAGCTGTTGAGGTTTTTCCACCACAAAATAAAAGACGCAAATGGCCTATACTAAGTTTTATAAGATGGTTCGTTAATGAAAACCCAAGTTTTCGCCCCAGCAAAACGCTCTGTGGATTTTTTTAAAGAAGCAATAATGTAAAAAATTAATCCTATTTTCGTTTTTTGGAAAAATCTCAAATATAATTCAAGGAATCGTTTTACAGTCGAAGGAACTTTTGTAGAGATTTATAAAACCTACAAAATGGATTTTTATACGACTAGATAGGTGCATATTCAACTGAGAAAATCCGGGAGAACCTCAAAAAAAAGACCATTTTTCAAAAATTTCTAATTTTTATGAATCCAAAGCTGGAGAAACAGTATTGCGGAGACTGATAGATAATAATATGTGGTTCAACTATGCGCAAGATGTTTTCTGTCCGACATAGTTTTTTTGGACAATCGCGTCATAAACAATTTGAGGGCTCATTTAGCAATATGCCCCGATTTAAAGGAAATCATCGTATTCAAATTTTGTGAACGGCATCTGGAAGTAGAGATTAATATCTACAATTTGCATATTTTGGATTATCACCTCAGAGGTGGGAAACGTGTTGAAAATGTCACTGACAGTTCAAAGTGCATCCGAAGTCACCCGAAGTCGAGTCAGAGAACATATATGTTCTCTGGTCGAGTTGAGTTCTGGCGACTTCGGCCGCACTTTGAAGCACTTGCAAAAACTACACATCGGACAGAAACCATCTTGCGCACATTTGAACCACATGTTATTATCTATGAGTTTCCGCAATATTGTTTGTCCAGGTTCAGATTTATAAAAATTATGAATTTTTGAAAAATGCTCTCTTTTTCGAGGTTTTCCCGGATTTTCTCAGTGAAAAATACACCGATCTGGTCCAATAAAAAACCATTTTGTATGTTCTATGATTCTCTACTTTATTCTATTGATTGTAGAACGATTCCTACAATACTTCTTGAGATATTCACAAAAAAATAAATAAGTTGTAATTTTTTCCACTATTTCTTGTTTAAAAAATTCCACAAAGCGATTTTGCTGGGGCGAAAACCGAGGTTTTCATTTTCGAACTATCTTATAAAAAGTAGTATAGGCCGTTTGCGTCTTTTATTCTATGTGGAAATAGCCTCTTATTTTTATCTACAGCTTGGCCTAGAATGTCATTTGACGCAAGTGATAATTGTTGGCATTTCTATCCTAATTCACATGCTTTCAGGCCGTTTCTGTTCCCAATTATCTGTGGTGGCTCGGCTTTTGCATCACGTTATGCAGTGCGCATCGTCAGGAAAATTACATGTAATTTCCGAGAACATGCAAATAAGAGAGAACGGAGAACGTTGAATGTTTCATTCATAACATATCGAAAAAAGAAGATATTCCTTTAATGTCTAAGCATTGCCACGATACCACGCGAGTTGCCTGCGTGTCGGCACGTAATGGACGATGAAGTATCACTTCCGCCATTGGCCGCATACGGGTGATGCGTTTATGTTTTTTTTCATAAACCATTCTAGTTTTGTTTTCTTTGAGGTAAAAAAAATAAAAATAAAAATCTCGGAACGACAAAATCAACAGTCTTTTACGAAGGCGTAAAAGGGCCACGTAAATATTTTTTATAATTCCGACTTACTATCTCGGAATTCCGACTCACCAAGTCGGAATTGGCTAATTCCGACATAGTAAGTCGGAATTAGCCAACTTACTAAGTCGGAATTAGTATAATTCCGAAATAGTAAGTCGGAAATGGAAGTTACCATCTCCGAGGCTACAAATTCCCTAGTTTAGTCACTTGAACAATGTGAAGTTGGGTGCCAAATCTAGCTGCCAAATTTTCAAACATTCCCGATTGATCATTGTGGCGTGTTTCGCCCGTTTCGGGTACTCTAATTTCTTTAACAATTTCGAAATTTGTGAAATAAAACAGCTGCTGGATAATACATAAATGATATTTATTATTTATAAGTTGAATATTACTTGAATGCGTATGAAAATCATAAAACTGAACTGGTGTGTTGTGAAAGGATGAGAATGAATATGTACTTATGTCCGTATACAGATCGAAAGAACATGTTGAAGAAAAATTACATTTGGAATTACTTTGTGTAGAAGCAATTATTCTTTGTGGAATTCGTCCGTGGCTTCCACAATTAAAAAAAAATATTTCTCCAAAGACTGCCGAGATGCTTTCGGATCAGGTGTATTCCTTCTCTCCTGTACAACTCCACGCACACAGGACCACGCACACACCTTATGGGAAAAAGTCTTTTGGTGAAAATGGCTGGATTTTTTATATGTTGTAGCTAGAGCTTTTCTTAGTAAAACTCTCTATTGGCCCAACTCGATCGTATGATTAGATTCGGCGCTAGAGGGTGCCAAATCATGAATTTTGTGATTTTTGGAGAAATTCGGCTGAATAAAAAAATATCAATATCTCATTTATATTCAATATTGGGTGCGACTGAGCATTCCTATAATTTGCGAGAAATATTTCTCCATAATACAGAATTAAAAAACGCCACTGTTTTTTACCGGGTTGTCAACAATATACTCAATTCTTCAGTGAATGAATGCTCCTACGAGGTTATAAGGTGATTGAGTTTATCATTGAGGATCAATCAGAATCGTTTGTTGAACGACCAAACTATAATGAAGCTATGAATACGATATTATATAATACATGTGAATACTTCATCATGAATTTTATCATTATTGAGTGAATTCAGATACATGAAAAACATTTGCATATCATTTGTAACGGATAATCAACTATTGTTTAACTGAGCTACTTACCAAGATCGTGAATGATTCTTCTATAAAACAAAAAAGAGATTTTCTTCAGAGTAGTTTCCATATAATCAGTTTTTAGCTTTCGAGACTATGTGTTGATGGTATTAATTATTATTGATGATCGATCAGAATGGAAGTTGATCTCTCAAAACAAAATGCAAATGAAAATACATAGTTTTTCATACAAGGAAGGCTCTATTCAATTTGAATAAGTAATTACTCTTCTCGAGGATTCAACCATGATTTAGTCCTCAACAGAGAGTTCTATTAGCCCAACTACGTCGTAATATCTAGAGATTCGGAGATAGAGGGTGGCAAATAATTAATTTGGTGTTTTTGTAGGATTTAGCAAGCTAAAAAAACATAACAAGTCCGGAAAATACTGTTTTTTGGTCGAGTAGACCAAATTCTAGGACGAGTCCTGGAAGTCTGCGAGTCCAAAAAAACTGTTTTCGGACGTGTTGCGTACACTATTTTTTCGGCAACCAACCATGTAGAATAACAAATCAATGAGACGCATTTAGTCTAAGAGACGAAGAGAGGTCGACTTTCACCCATCTGTTAACCGGATGAAACGATTTCAAATTTGAATATTTCGACATTTCAGTTCTTATTTGTATTATATATTGAAATTCGAACAGAAGATAGGTACCAACAGAAACATTCTAATTCTTATTTATATTAATATTTGTATTAAGATTCGAGCACTTCCCGGCCTAGTCCGGGAAGTACGTAGTTCTGGTATTCCCAATAAATACCTAAAGCAATTCAATGAAGGTTAAAAAAATCTGAAAAAATTCGTGGGCTTCGACATCTGAATAATACAAAAGAGATACAAAATGGTGATGAATGATGATCCAGAAAATTAAGAAGATATGTTCAATTTTTAAAATGAAATAACGGACGAATCTGCTGCCATGCTGATAATGAAAATAATGAAATTTTGCAGTTTAAAAACGAAAGATCTGAATATTTGAATTCTGTTTGGTTAGTGTAAAGAAGCACCTTTATGATTTTATCTCTGTTTCAATCAAATTTGGTTGAATAACAATAGTACTTCTACTTAGTCAAGGCTTCATGAATGGACCTTAACCTATAGAAATGAAATCCTGGGATTTATCTGGCTCACAGGGTATATGAAGGGTTAAGATCATAAGCTACATCTTGCCAATTATTGGCCAACCGATATGTCCTTTCGAAACCTGTTCGCTCCACAAATCATGACAAATAAAGAATTTCAATTCTTTTTGAGAGTGTGTAATTTTCAATTTTACTGGCACTGTCCATAAAATGAGATTCATAACTGGAGAAACATTATGTAATTAAGTGGATATGAAAATATCACCACTTCCATTCGGAGGAATTATAAAGCAATATTTCTCAAAAAAGCCTATCAGGTATGGAATAAAACTTTTCAAACTGTGGAATTTAACATACATGAAATTTGAAAATACATTTTGTGAAAGAACATGTTTCTGATACATCAGTCGCAACAAAATTGCGTTGTTTTTGTCTGATAAACTTTCATATTCCATCATATTGCTGATAATTTTGATAGTAGTGTACCGCTGGATACCAAACTTGTTGGTAAAAGATAAGATAAGATAAGATAAGATATTCTTATTTAACTACGTACATATACAATGTATATTTGTAGCAGGTCCAGGAAAAAACATTCAAAATTAAATTAAAATTAGAAAAAACATTGAATCAGTCACATAAACATGTATACAACGTGAATCTACTATTACACATATATATATATACATATATACATATATATATATATACATATATATACACACATACATATATTAAATATTAAAATAAAATGAAATTATTGACTGTAGTTACTTCACATATCACTGACCGGTGTGTCCATATACTCCTGAATTGAATAAAACCCATTTTCAATAAGATATCTTTTCAATATTTTTTTGAAGCGAAGCTTGTCTAAAATCTTCCAACTGAAGGGTAATTTATTATATAGAGCGATATCTAGGGAATTATTTGCGGATTTATCTATATCTCTGTGGTCTGAGATGCCCAGCACCGCGAGTGTTATAGTCATGAAAATTTGAATTTTTACTAAGTTCATTATTTTTAGTATGAATTTCTAGTATTTGATGGAATATATAAAGAGCAGGTAGTGTCATGACTTTAAATTTCTGGAATAAAGGTTTACAATGGTCCCTGAAGGCAACATTAGCAATAATTCGGATAGCTTTTTTTTGAAGCCTAAATACTTTTACAGAGTCAGATGCATTACCCCATAGGGTTACCCCATAAGAAATGTGCGAGTGAAAAAAAGCATAATAGATATTCATTAGTGTGTCAGAACTTAGTACATTTTTTAGTTGTCTCAAAATGAAAATTGAGCTAGAAAGCTTAGAACAGAGCTTCTCGATGTGAAATGACCAATTCAACGAGGGATCTAAAAAAATTCCTAACAATTTTGTGGGTTCATTAATTCTTGTTGACTGTGAAGAGAATATCATTTGATTGGTTTTGCTTGCGTTGAGTTTCAAACTGTTTGCTGCAAACCAAGATTCGGCCTTTTTTTCAGTAGTTTCATTTTTTGTTTTCTCGTATATATTTTGATGAAAAATAGTGGTGTCATCTGCAAACATGATACAGGTTGAGTTAACTAGATGGTAAAATAAGTCGTTTACATATATGATAAACAGGAGGGGCCCCAGAACAGAACCCTGCGGTACCCCATATTTCATTGCTACTGTTTCTGACATAATACCATTGAAGCACACCGACTGTTTTCTATCCTTGAGGTATGAATCGAAAAGAGCTAAGGGAATACCTCTTACACCGTAAAGGTTCAATTTTTCTAATAACAAATCGTGTTTTACGCAATCGAATGCTTTTGTTAAGTCAAATAGAGTCATTGCGGATTTCCTGCCGTCTTCAAAACCTTCTACTATGTTTTCAACTGCCTTTTGTATAGCTTTTATGGTGGACATGTTTTTCCGAAATCCAAACTGATTTTCGTGCAGCAATTTGAATTTCTCAAAGTACATGGATAACCGATTCTTCAAAATTATTTCGAATATTTTTCTTAAAAAAGGGATGAGAGATATAGGTCTGAAATTATTGGGTAGATTAAAATCACCAATTTTATGTATTGGGATGACTTTACTATATTTGAAAATATCTGGATAAACACCTGCACTAATACAGGTATTGAATAGATTTGTCAATGTAACCACTGTCAAATCTATGGTATTTTTTAATATTTTTGTATTTATTCCAAAGATATCCGTAGCACTCGTGTCCTTCAAAGACTTCACCGCCGCGAGTACTTCTTCCTCAACAACAGGTTCTAGAAAAAAAGAGTCCTGGGTCGTTGGTATACTTACGAATAGTTCTGAAAAATTTATATTGTTCATAGGCAAGGTTCTTATAATTTCTTCCGCTATGTGACCAAAAAAACTGTTGAAATCGTAAAAGAACTCACTATATCATAATTTTTCAGGCACTTAGAAAGAGTACTTATAACTGACGAATTCAAAATCAAAAGTTTGCGAAAAGATGATATTTGTTTAATACAGAATGATCTCGTAATTTGTGTCATTTTTTGGAAGGTTGAATAAGATATATTCGGTCTCAATACCAAACACCGTCAAACACGTTATCAATGAGTCAGAAATTCCCCACTTGATGAAAGCGAATGAAAATCAAATAGATTAAAAAATTTAAATGTGCAATTGATGAACCAGGAGCAGCATAATGAAAGAAACGCTTCTGTACATGTTTCTTATGTATCTGGCTATAATTAGCTTCTCAGATATTTACTGAAATTGTAAAAAAAAATAGCAGTTCTATATAACGCTAATTCACCACAATAGATTCATCCTAAAATATTAGAGCCCATCAAAAGATCACAACTCCTACGTGTAACCCAAGAACAAGATACACCTTAATCAGTTATGAAAGATCTTCGAATGAAGTCCATCGTCTGCTCTAACAGAACGAAATGCCGTAAGAGTCAAAAAACATTATGGTCCAATTTTTCGGTAGTAAAATGGATTATATATTTTTCTGAAAAATTCATTTAATTTTGAACATAATCCATAGTAATAAACTGTAGGCCTACCTCACAATCCATACATTTACAGTCTTGTCCTAGTCTGCTTTCAGTGTGGTAAAATTTTCTTACATGTTTTGAGGTGAATCACCTCTTCATCTCTACTATTAATTGTGTCGTGAAGTTCACAATCATTTATACAGTGTTCGACAGAACCCTCCCCCTTTTGTAATAGTTGAACCAGAAAGAGAATTGAATCAAAATGGAGTTGAAATGGGAATGGATTTTCACAATAACATGAAATTTTAAAAGTGGACAAATTTTCCTGCAACGTAACCAACTTCCAATTTAAGCTTTCTAAGTCGATAATGTTCCATTCGGTGCATATAAAAGATCGATACCATTCTCTTTTCAACCATTTTCACAAACATTTCATGTGTTGATTCATCACTTACAAAAAAATAACGAGTTCAATATGACCTATATCCTGTATCACCCAGTACAATGACAGAGTTTTAAGAAATACCAATTTGAGATTAAATGTTTTCATATCGATTACCACGATCCCTTTGTAGAAAAAGTGTTTGAAGCAGCCGTAGTAGAGGTGCAAAATCGGCGGTCATTATGACCGCTATGGCACCACGGGAAAGTATCGTAGCGGTCATAATGACCGCTATGGCATTCAAGGTGTTACGAATATCTCTCCATCGAAAAACTGTCATTCGAAAAACTGTCATTCGAAAAATTGTCGTTTGAAAAAAAAATCCTGGATTCATAGAAAACTGTATACTGTTGGACAGGCAATTATATGAATCCTCATGTTGTGGATGAAGGCTTAGGAAAAAATGGCAAATTCTAGCCGTTTATTTTTCAGATTCAACAGATTGAGTGAAAATCAAAACAATTATGTTATTGATATCATTCATCTATTTCTATAAATATGGAGTTGTCATGCTGTAATGCAACATCCTTTGTGCAATATTATTTCTTACATACGAACGTATTTATGAGCTACAACTGCGTTTTGAGATTAATCTCGATTTAGAGCACAAAATTTGAATTGATGCACAGTTAGATAAAAAAAATCGCATTTTTGACAACGTGAACGAGAACTAGGCATAAGA
Source organism: Chrysolina oricalcia (assembly GCA_944452925.2). NCBI lineage: Eukaryota > Metazoa > Arthropoda > Insecta > Coleoptera > Chrysomelidae > Chrysolina > Chrysolina oricalcia. Next base: position 24,675,960 of record OX101808.2, read on the forward strand.
TCGATTCGTAAATTGGACTATGTGTTACGGACGCCAAGATCTACAACATATCAGAATTGCAGGAGAATTTGTTGAAAGCCATTTTACGTACAAAATGTGCCGGGTCCTTTGTGATCCTATTTCGAAAACAATTAATGATCCTAGAATGATATAATGAAGTCACAAATAAATCTTCAGAATCCGTGAATTTGATATTTTTTTTCATTATCTCTATTCTTTCAATGTTATAAAACCGTAAGAAGTGACAAGAAATATGAATAATTATCACATCATTCATTTTATTATCGAAAATCTCAATTATTCCTTGAATGATCAGTATTGCCTAATGAAGTTTACAATTTTTTTTTCTATCCAAGTCCGATCAAATTCCAGGGAACGTTAACATAATATGTATACATTTCAAGAATGTTAATAATCCACAGAGACGCATGAAAGATAAACGAGGACATAAGGTCTTGACTTACGACTTTATACCCTTGATAACTTTTTATCGAGAAATATAAATGTGTTCACTGATATGAATAATATTAATTTAATGGAAGAAGTTGAAAGTTCTATTCTTATCCCGTTAAGTGAACATTTATTATAGATTAAGTCTTATCTTCAATATAAACAAAATTATCGCGTTCAAAATTGGAATGGAAATGTAGACGGTTGCTCTGAAATTGCTTGATAGTGATTTATTATGAAGTGATTTAGTGATTTATCTGTACAAAGATACCATTCAATCTACAGTACCAAATAATATAATGATAATAAAGACAAGTTTGTAACAACAATTGAAGATCGTTCGGAGTTCGGAGAAAAATATGTAGGGGTCGATGGTAATTTCAAAGTCATTCTTGACTATCAGCGTATATGAATTTATGTCCATTAGATATCCTCAAATTTGAACTATACCTCACGTGGCCACCAATATAGCGGCAATGGGAAAAAATTCATTACGAATGGACAAAACTGGGGTTAATTGCAAAGATATATGGCTAATGACCATAGCAGTCGATGCCAAAACACCAAAGAAAAAAAAAATTGCAAAGATAGCAAAAAAAGCTATATGAAAAAGTTGTTTGTAATGTGACCTCAGGGCCATATGTAGGATTTGAAATACATATCTGGAAACTGCCATTTTTTCTAAATATTTTTTTCTTGATTAAAACACGATTCTTTTTTTTTGGTCTTCAATGACTTCAGAGATCATTTTGAGCTTATGATGACACTGGAACTTTTTAGGATTTTTCCCCTTACGGTAGTACCAAATTTCAAAAATAGATTTTACTATTATGACTCCTGCTTTTGCAATGGTTCATATCTTCCAACTTCGATCGATTTTTTCATAAATTTCTAAATTTCAACAGTTAACACAGACCACTTTTCTCGAACGCAATCAAGTTTTGTAGAAAAATAAGGAAAACCATATGTTTTTCTCAGTACAACGTGAAAACTGGAGATTTTCTATTCTAGTGACTTCATTTTCATTATTTCCTCAAAAAAATTATCTCATTTTTATTCCCGCCAAATCAGTTTTTTTCAAGAAGTAAAAAACAAAACAAATAATTGTTTTTTTTTTTGGAACCAGAACAAAACTGAAAATTAAAATGGAACACGATGTCAATCAGACTGCTGAGGGCTAGAATCCTTATTAGCAAATCATAATTAAAGTAATTCCTACTTATCTTAATTTCAATTGTAGTGTTTAAACAGAAATTTCAACTAAATTCTTCATGCCCACCTTCGCACTCCATGCAGAACCTTGTCCTGGACAACATTTCTGTATGTTTTTGAAAATAAAGTCAAATTTACCCTGAAGTAAAAAATATTCCTAGATTTGTAAATGTCAAAATAAAATTTGTCTTGGTTTGTGTCAAATAAGTAAGTAAATAGTGAAAAGTTTGCAATAATTCTATTTTCAAAAAGTCAACTGTAAGAATTTTTTTTAAATGCCATTTACACTTACGAAACAACAAACATGAAATTGAATTGATTTCGGGGTGTCAAAAGTTTTAAGTAAATTCAGAGAAAATGGTTTTGATAATGTATATAAAGTTGCTCAAGAAAAGACGGTTGCCAATGAATAAAACGATTTAAATACAGGGTGTCCGGTAAACCTTGTACAATATTGAAACTGGTGATAGACCAGGTCATGGCTGTTCAGAATATCGGAATTTCACCTCAGTAAAAATATCACCGTTTTCGAGATAATGGACATTTTAAGAATTTCTGGAAAATCGCTACCTAACCTTGGATTTTTGAGTGCCATGTATACAAACTGGGACGAATCCAAATATTTTTGCTGCTGAAGATTACTGATGAGTGATGCTTCTAGACGTACAGAACAGTTTCTCAGAAAGTGAAAACATTTTTCAAGAAATGAGGGTAATATGACAGATTTGAGTTTCATCAATTTTTTTTTAAAGTTTGACATTATTATCCGAAAGAAACATAACCAATTGGAAGTAGACATTCATTTCAAAAGAATGCTCATTTTGTCCAGACTCTACCATGATATAAAACAAACTATAATTATTTTTGGAAGAAGTGATTTCCATTGAATTAGGCGTGGTTTTAATCTAGGCTTCCATCAACTTTTATTCAAAAAAAAAAGGAAACTACCGAAACACCAAAACTACGTCACAATCACACTCGACGCGCGTTTCGCCAACAAAGTTAGCATCTTCAGGAGCTAAAAGTAAGCTTTTAAGATTTTAAGATAGTGACGTAGTTTTGGTGTTTGGGTATTTTATTTTTTACATGAATTGTATTCACACCAAAGGTTCCAAAATATTCATTTATTTGATCAACTTCTATACTTACGCCCAAAAATTATTTTATTTAGATTTTATCAAGATAAAATGTGGAAATAATCATTAATAATAAAGAATGGAATACTTGGTAGCATTAAATAGTATGTCAATAAAATTAACTCTTCATGTAATTAGGCCTAATAAAATTATCGAAATGACATGTCGATTATCCGACACGGCACCCATTAATACGAATTCTTGTGATAAATGTCGCAATTGTCCAACATCCAGATTCCAACGAAGTTTCAGAGTCCGACAGATATACAGGGTGTGACCAAATAATTGCAAATTTTTTTAAGAGATGAATCCTTTACGAAAATTAAAAACTTTTGTTTGAACAACTTGTGACTTCGTCGTAGTTTTTTGAAATTATTCCGCTCGTTTCATTCAGTGGTATTTATTTCTTTGTCATGCCGTACATACGTTATACTCCTCGAGAATATTCGCATATGCACTACATTAATGGTGAATGTGGAGGTAGTGCTACTGCTGCAGCAGCGCTTTATGCAGAACGATATTCGATTGCACAATGCCGCTCAGAGAATCGCTGATTTGGGGGCTATAACCTATAACGCATTTGAAAAGGCTCTTCTTGAAAATATGTCGTCTCTGCGTACGAGTGGATGGAAAATACCATTTTTGTAATATTATTCAGTGCGATGTTGAATAATCGTTATTGTGGTTTATGGTGTATGTTGATTAAAAAAAAAAACGTTGAATTAGTATTTACTTCGTTACATCTCATTGAATGCTTCTAAGCAGTTGATTCGTTATTACTCATAACTATTTAATCATTTCATCTTGATGGGATCACAATAAAAGACATTACTGACTAAGTCTAATGGAGTTGATTTTAGCTCAGAATAACATCACACTCTAATATTATCGAAATTCTACTCCTTCCAAAAATAATGATCGTATGTTTTATACCATAGTAGAGCCTGGACGAAATGGGCATTCTTTTGTAATGAATATCCAGTTCCACTTGGTTATGTTTTTTCAAACAATAATGTCAAACTGTTGTTAAAAAAATTGGTGAAACTCAAATCTGTCATTTTACCCTTATTTCTTGAAAAATTGTATTGTTTTCTGAAAAACTGTTTCATACATCTGAAAGCACCACTCATCAGTAATCTTTAGCAGCCCAGATATTTGAATTCGTCCCAATTTGTATACATGGCATTCAAAAATCCAAGGTGAGGTAGTGATTTTCCAGAAATTAAAAAAAATGCTCATTATCTCGAAAACTGTGAGATTTTTACTAAGGTAAAATTTCGATATTCTGAAAAGTCATGACCTGGTCTATCACCAGTATAAATATTGTACAAGGTTTACCGGACACCCTGTATATTATTTACCGAGAATCCGCAGAACTCAACATGTCAACTTGCTGTTTAAACAAGCGTTGCTAGAACATCTATTAGGCGAAATTTGAAAAAGGAAAAATTCTACCTTTATCGACCAAAATTTGTGCAAGTTTAAAAAAAAACGAGATTACGATTGTATGTTTAATTTTCTTGAAACTGTTTCAAAATTGATGAAGCCACATTTACTTTCAATGGGCACATTAGCTCCCAAAATTGTCGGTGGTTTCTGAAACAAAATGAGAAAGGTTAGACGCCCAAGAAAGCAGCGATTTCTATCCATTTTTTTGTGTGTAAATTAGTGATTTTTTAAATAATGCTCCCAAGGTTGTTGTATTTGGGATTGCAGGAGCTTGGCGAATTTGTGAAATGGGTAACATCAGATGATATTGAAGATTCGGGAACGTTAATTCTGAAACTTAAGCAAACAAAGAATGATGTAAACAGGAGATTTGTATAGTTACTGAAGAATATATTAAATTTATCTAATGTACATAGCCCTTCGTCCAGCAGTAGCAACGGATCGCTGCTTGTTTTATGCATATCACATTGGAAAATATATCAATCAGGTTGTGGGTACCTGAAACAGTAGCTAATTTTCTTCAACTTGACAGTAATATTAAGGCAATGAAAAACAAAGAATTTTTAAAAATTGAAATATTTTCTGAAAAGCGTGAGGCGTAAAACGGCATTAGGTACCCTAAAAAAAAATCCTCAATCTTTTAAGAAACTATACATTCAACATAAGTTGTTTTTCATTCACTAAAGATTATTCTTTACTTTTTACTTCTATAGTTTATACATAAAAAAAAGCCTTTTGATAAAAAAGTTCAATTTATTTAAATGTGTCTTTCAGTATTCGTTTAATGGCAATCTGTATTTTACTATTTACGAGTAACGAAAAAATTGTAAATGGTTGTGTAAGTATGCACTTCATCGAAATAAAAGTATTCTTCAACTTCGTAAGTAGTCATATCCCCTTATACTCCAGTCAACAGCCATTTTCCCGTGATATTTTGAGAATCAAGGCCGATTTCCTTGAAAATTTTAATTTAGGTAGTATTTATATCCTTTTTTAAAATCTACCCTATAGACTTAACAATTCTACCGATAGACTTACCAATTCTAAGCAACTTCTGTCCCATCATTTTTTTTATAAGGTTAATACTTTCCGAGTTATTAGCGATTGAAACTGTGCAGTTTTCATTGAAAAAAGCCCACGTTTTTTAACCGTTTTTCATGAATAACTAAAAAAGTTATTTTACCGAAAAAATCATTCAGCACAAAATTGTTGCCAATAAGAAAACGAATAGATTCCTTTCTGAAAGACCTATGTAAACCCAATAACGACAGAGTTATTGCTCTTTGAAGGGTGGTTATTTTAGAAGAACGCCGAAATTGAGAACATTTGATCTCAAATAATTCGAATATGGTGACATTTTTGGGAAAAACTCAAGAAACATTTTTTTAAAGTACATTAAAACCCTTTCAAATGACCTTTCTTTGACAAAAGTCTTGAAAGAAATAGATTTTTCTTCAATTTATGACTTCAAATCCCCCAAAAAAGAAAAAATCAGTCATCATAACAAAGGTCGTAAAACTTACATATCAACAATAAAATAAATTGTTTCTCAAATCGGGGAATATTGGAAATACACTATTTCTAATAACCACGGATATAGTTGACAAGGGGGAAGAATCTCCAAATCATACAATAAATTAGTCATCTGAAACAAAAAAATCATTACTTACTAAATACTATTTATTTCATGCTCTAGAATAATTAATAAAAATCAAATGCAAATTGAATGCAGTGTTTCATTACAATACTTTCATATAAAATTCCAGAGGTTTGAAAACATATACTTCATAGAAGTCCGTGTTAGTAGTAGGTTCACTATTTTTCTTACAAAACAAAATGAGTACACACCTGATTTTAAATATACAATAAAACAATACATAATCATTAGTCAAAGGTACCATATCGTATTCTTCTCGAACAATATATTTTATAAATTTTCTGCATAAACATCATAAAATGGGTCTTCAATTAAGCAAGAGTATTTGTGTTTATAACATTCCAGCTGTGGATAAAATGTTGTATTACATGTCATGTCTAATCAGCAAATAACATACTCACACAATGAATACCTATAATTACAATACTTTTCCACCAGCCATGGTTTTGAATGTGGCAACCCTACCCTACAAGAAATTGACAGATATTAAAAATGTTGATTTCATTCAATTTCAATTTGCAAATTTTAGAATCTTAGCTTCCCATATGAAAAAATCATCTAACAATAATCATCATGTCACAAGATAAAAGTTTTTTTTTTATAAATAACTTCACAACCTCTTCATGTTTGCAGAATTTGCTCTCTACTTCAGAAACGATAAAATACATAGGATGTTCCTTTTGAAAAATATTCAATTTGTGTCGTTTCTGTTCGAACCGGAATTAGGTACTACTGAACACTACTAAACACAAGTAATAACAACGGATAAAATCGTGGTAAACAATGGTTGAAAACACACACACTGAGGTAGGCACTTACCCGAAATTTATTTCATGTAGAAACAAACTATGCACAAAGCGTATTTAACCTTCACCTCTGCACTTGCACAACAAAACCAAATATACACGTGAACTGATCGACAATAAGAATTGAAATGACGCAGATGACCCGATGATGAAACGGCCTGTTAGGGGTGAGTGAAATAAAACATCATAGTAAACACGTGTGTGACGAAGAAGGTGCATGATCAGAGGTTACATTTCCAAAACTAAACGACACCTATTTACTGGTTACAAGGTATCGTTTAACAGTTAAAATGTGAATTATAGTGGCTAAACAGTTTTTTTTTCAATTCCATCTTTTAACTACAATCGTACCCTTTATTGAATCTAAAAGGTAACCTTTTCAAAACAAAATGAGTGTTTTGAAAAAAAGACCCGTTTAACGTTTAAAACCTTCACTTTTTACATTGATCTGATAACCTTTGGTTGCTAAAATAGTTCATTTAGCAGCTATAAGATTTTTTTGAAAAAAAACTTGTATAACTGGATTTCTCTCGGTGTATGCTAACCAAATTGCACTAAATTCAAAAAATACTAATCGCTTCTCAAACTACTAAAACCATGAAATATTAAAATTTACCTTTTTTAGTGGATATTCTCCATCGGGCGCTTCTTGTAAAAATTTGTGAATATCTTCAGTGGTGAATCTTTTGACTGGCACCACGTCATGAATTTACCGTATTGTAATTCATATATCTTCCTTGATTTCTCTGGTAGGAGATTCAAAGTAACAATTTTTGCACTTTCTGCTAACTCGTCTGCGTCGAAATCTGAAAGCGTCAAAGGCTACTTTGTTAAGCGTTTGTAGAAAAATAGTTTTTTCTCCAAATGACATTAAAAGCGGCCTTTTAATGACACTTGGCAGGCTTAGAAGTTGTACTTCTAATGCCTAGGCAGAAAAAGTTCGGAAAAATAGACAATCAGCACATTTTCAGAGAAAGATCCTATATTTTTCTTCTATCTATATTGCATGAATCTGCTGTATGTGAGTTCATATACAGTTCTTGATTTTTCCGGTAAAAGGTTAAATTCCACATCTCGCGCATGGCCTCTTATCTCAGGTGGTGTTAATTGCATCAATTCATCCTCACTTTGCAGTAAATCCATTTCTAACATGACAACTTTTCAAAATTGACAATGACAAAGTAAACAGTAAACAAACATATTCAACAAACGTCATCAGCGGTAAACATAGTAACGCAGGGCCCAGTTACCTTTGATAAAATAATTTTTTCCGCAAACGTCAAAAAAAGTAGACATTATTAACGTCAATTCATGATGTTGAAGTATGATTTCACAGACGCCACTTTTTTGTACGGCCGTGAGCGGACAAAAAAGTACTTTTTTGTACGCTGACGGCCGTACAAAAAAGTAGAATTTTTAACAGGGAAAATAATTATTAGTTGAACTTTTAAACTTTATTAACGATAATATACAACAAACGAAATTTTGATGCTCAAGTACTTACCAAAAATGCACAGTCCAATTGTTGCTTTAAATCACTTACAATATTTCTGACATTATAAAATATTATTGAACTGTCAAATTTGTTTTTGACTTGGCAATCACAAAACCAGTAACCACGGAAATGTAGTGCGCAGTTTTATAATTATTATTCTCTGAATTTATCAACTTCGTTGCAATCGTTTTGAATTTTTATTTAAATATTAATTAGTTCTATAGTCTGGATGCCGTTTGCGGAAAAAATAGCATGTTTCATTCGGAGCAAAAGCACTTTTTGTGGCTCGTCTGAAATTGTCGGCCTCACTAACGTTCGGCCATCAAACATTCAGACTCGCCACAAAAAGTTATACTTTTACTCCTAATAAAACAATATACTATTTTCCGCAAAAGTCAAAAAAAGTAGACATTATTAACGTCAATTCATGATGTTGAAGTATGATTTCACAGACGCCACTTTTTTGTACGGCCGTGAGCGGACAAAAAAGTACTTTTTTGTACGCTGACGGCCGTACAAAAAAGTAGAATTTTTAACAGGGAAAATAATTATTAGTTGAACTTTTAAACTTTATTAACGATAATATACAACAAACGAAATTTTGATGCTCAAGTACTTACCAAAAATGCACAGTCCAATTATTGCTTTAAATCACTTACAATATTTCTGACATTATAAAATATTATTGAACTGTCAAATTTGTTTTTGACTTGGCAATCACAAAACCAGTAACCACGGAAATGTAGTGCGCAGATTTATAATTATTATTCTCTGAATTTATCAACTTCGTTGCAATCGTTTTGAATTTTTATTTAAATATTAATTAGTTCTATAGTCTGGATGCCGTTTGCGGAAAAAATAGCATGTTTCATTCGGAGCAAAAGCACTTTTTGTGGCTCGTCTGAAATTGTCGGCCTCACTAACGTTCGACCATCAAACATTCAGACTCGCCACAAAAAGTTATACTTTTACTCCTAATAAAACAATATACTATAGTTATTTGGATATTGATAATGAAACGCAATTTAAATATGAAAAAGTCGATTTTGCGTGGAATTGGAACAAATTTGAAGAAAAAATTATATGTTTCACACGGCAGAAAAGCAGATTTAATGCCTTGGCTGGTTTCACAGCTACGCTCGGCTATGAAACACCAGCCGCGGCATTAAATCTTGTGCTTTTATGCCTAGTAAAACAAATAACTATTATTGCTATTTGTTATAATATAAACAGTCCAGATTCATTAAATATTGAATATAATGGAATACGAAGATTTAGAGTCGGAAAATACACCTCCAGAAATTTTTCAGAAAGCAATAGATGTTTGCAATAATTTGCTTCCAAGCACATCAAGAGAAAAATATGAAATCGCTTACAGAAACTCTATGGAGTGGAAAATGAAAGCCTAGGTAAATTCTTGTTCCGAAAATACCTTGTTAGTTTATTTTGAAGAGTTGTCAAGAAGATTGAAATCAACATTATGGTCTCAGTACTCGATGCTGAGGAGAAAACTACGTGCATTTTTAAAACGCAAATCTGAAAAATGTGTCAAAAACATTAACTTCTGAAGAAATTCAACAATTTTTAAAAGATGCACCCGATGAAAAGTATTTCCTGATAATGGCATGAATTGAAATTTTTTAAATTGTTATCGGAAAATGAATGTTTGGTTTTGATTTCCTTACAGGGGCATGCCGTTGTGATGAACTTCGAAAATTAAAATTTGATGACATGGAAGATCTTAATTCGGCCCTTTTAATTAAATTACCCGATACTAAAACCAAGGTTCCTAGAAATTTCACAGTCACAGGAGAATTCTACCAAATTTACAAAAAATATGTGAAGCTTCGACCATGCACAAATGAAACACGTTTTTTTTTGAATTACAAAAATAGCAAATGTACGAAACAGCCTGTGGGGATAAATAAATTTGGCACCATGGCGAAAGAAATAGCGAAATTTTTGCAATTACCGAACCCTGAATTATATACTGGCCACTGTTTCCGAAGGTCATCTGCGACTATTTTAGTTAATGCAGGGGCAGATCTTTTAACTTTAAAACGCCATGGGGGTTGGAAATCCAGCAATGTTGCTGAATCTTATATCGACAACTCCATAGCTAACAAAATGAAAATTTCAAAAAGTATAGTAGAATCCTTTCAGGCTCCAGTGCCATTAGAACCTGAACACAACAATGCTGTGGAAGCTCAGTACGTTTCCCCATCAACTTCAACTTCGACCGCAGCTAATATTTCAATTACCGAAAACATGTTGAAACAAAACAACCTACCAGGAATTACTTTACAAAATAGTTCAAATATAACTGTTAATTACTATTTTAAATAAAATATAAAAATGAGTTAATGACATAAGTATTATTAGGTATATACATTTCAATTATTTTATCTTTACCCGTGCGTCATCATTGTAAAGCATATGAAATGAGTCGAGAAATTTTAGTCAAAACAAAGTCTAAATGTAAAACGACGTGGCTGATATCCCGATAAAAATTACAACGTGTAGATAATGAGATAATATAATGAATTATTAAATTAACTAAATTAACCAGGCATAATCTAAAAAAGAGTTAAAATATATTGTGAATGTTTTTGGTCTTTATTTATAGAATAAGGTAAGGTTTTTTTCTCAATAGGGTTTCCACCCTCTGAATTACTGTTGTGTGAATATACCGGTAATACGGAATTACAGTCACATATATCAATTGTGGGGTTAGAAATTTCAAAGATTATTTGTGAAAAAACACATTGTATTGTACTTACTTTGAAATTAATGATTGTAAGAGACGTTTAGTTTTGAAAAAAACTGTTTTTATAATGTGTCTGACTGCAAAACGAAGTAAAAGTGATGACAAACAATCCCCAATGAAAGAAAATAATGACGTGATTGATGGTACTGCTCTAGTCAATACACTATTTGGCAAGTTTAGTTGAAATGTTAAAACACTGTCAGCTTTATGGCTATCTCTTTTCACTGTTTTGACTTTCAATGGATCATCACAATACCATAATTCTTTGCTTAGAAGACAAATGTCAACAAATTTTGATTCGCTCATAGCGGTTGATAGACAGAGATGTTACATAGAGGGTGTGTTATTTCTTAGATCATAAATTGATGACGCATGGGTAAAGATAAAATAATTCAACTGTACACTTCTGCGCTCGTGAGAAATATGTCGTTTTTCTCACTTGTTGTACAATATACTATTATCGTTGTCCAGAGACACACAGCAAAATGTTTCGAAGGATTAATCCTTCATCTTCAGTGAATGAGAGGGGTAGGTTACATCCCAGGAAGCACATCATATCGGCTGAATCTTGGTTCCATATTTGGCCAATATAGATATATTGTAAATTGATATTGGTCCAATATGGGTGAATATTCAAAAAACAGTATTATATTAATAATATTGGTGGAATATTGGTTGAACTAGTTTTGAATGTAGATTATCAAATGAAATATTGGGTCAATATTGGTTGAATAATTTCTACCAATATCGATAATACGATATTGGTTATATATTGTTTTCCACATCTAGAATAAATATTGCAATCCAAATGTTCCAGTCATATCGATTATAGGAAAAAAAAATTATATTGTATTTCCAAGTTTGATAGCATATTGGTTGAATATCATTTCCACTTTATTTGACAAATTGTAATAACTCATATTAAGTCAATATTGGTTAAATTATATTTTCAATATCGATAAAACAATATTGTCTTCACATCGTTTTCAACATCTAGAATAAATATTGCAATCCCAATATTCCCCTCATATCGATTCTAAGAATAATAAAAACTATATTGTATTTCCAAGTGTGATTACACATTGGTTGAATATCATTTCGCCAATATTCAACAAATCTTATTAATTAATATTGGGTCAATATTGGTTCAATAATATTTATCGATATCGTTAAAGAAATATTGTCTTCATATTGTTTCCTACATCTAGATTGAGATGAAATTTGAATATTGGCCGAATATTCAATGAAACATTAAAAATATATCATGATCAAACCTAGATAAAAATCCGCTAGGTGGCTCTACATATAGAACGTCTTCTAAATACTACGAAAGTATATTAAATACTTCCCTTGTGAACCTCGGTCAGAAATACTAAAAGAAAATTTTACTCGGAGACTATATCTCGGAGCGGAGCTCCGATAGGCTCCGCCCACCAGCGACTTTGCTTCGGCATTGGCCGGAGTAAATGTCAAGTTTATCTATTTAAGAAGCCCGTTTTGGCAGTTTTAGGCAGTCATCCGGGAGCCACAGACCAGAGTGTAGTTGTCCTACCGAGTGGTAGCCCGGGTGGCTCTGGTGTTATTAGTATTTCTGGCCAGGTCTTAGCTTCCTCTAGAAATCTACGGCCTGGCTTAGATAGATGAAGCGTCGTTGATTAACACCAACAACATTAAGAAAGAATTCGTACTGTTCCTGACTGATCCTGAAAGAAGAGTTTCGGTGTTGCTGGATAATTGCGACGATGCTGCACTTGGAGACGCTTGAGCTAGCCGGATGAGGCAAGGAGTCCTCCAATTTCCGATCCAAGTGCACGCATTTGTTGACATGGCGCCCAACGTGGGGCTAGTAAACGGTTGTGGTTTACGTCTGTATCCGGATGGAGCAGGGCCCAGAAAATCCCAGTAACCCGGACAAGGGAGAACTTATCGGAAAGTTTTCCTAGATGCACTTTCGAGATGATTCTGAAGCGAGTTATGCCAGTGGAACCGAGTGCCCATGTCCTTCGTGGGTTCGAGTGGTAATGTACCATTCCCGCAGCCAGCCAGTTGTTCCCATGCCAGGAGGCTGGGGTGATTTGACATAGTGGAAACTACCTCACCAACGGTTGGTTGTCCTTAGCCAGTGGGTAAGGGCGAAGTGATTATGTGGTATCTCCGTAGAAGCTGGATAACGAGCGTATGTGGAAATATGTAACATTCCGTTACATAAAAGTCTCGTAAAGGAGTATCCTGGAATCCATACGATAAGTTGAAGACTCAAACATCCATGAGTTTGGACAGCCAGGAGCAGTACCAAACGACGTTTCATCAATACTAATCATTTCTCTTCTTTTTAGGCTCTCTTACAGCATGTACATATTGTGAATATAGGAAATAAGGCTAGGAGCCTAAAAAGAGGAGAAAGGGTCCTTTTCAGGACAAACCAACGACGTTTCATCCCTACGCCAAGCGATTCCTTGAAGGGGGGGAGTGTCAACCTCGGTCAGAAATACTAAAAGAAAATTTTACTCGGAGACTATATCTGGGAGCGGAGCTCCGATAGGCTCCGCCCACCAGCGACTTTGCTTCGGCATTGGCCGGAGTAAATGTCAAGTTTATCTATTTAAGAAGCCCGTTTTGGCTGTTTTAGGCAGTCATCCGGGAGCCACAGACCAGAGTGTAGTTGTCCTACCGAGTGGTAGCCCGGGTGGCTCTGGTGTTATTAGTATTTCTGGCCAGGTCTTAGCTTCCTCTAGAAATCTTAGATAGATGAAGCGTCGTTGGTTAACACCAACAACATTAAGAAAGAATTCGTACTGTTCCTGACTGATCCTGAAAGAAGAGTTCCGGTGTTGCTGGATAATTGCGACGATGCTGCACTTGGAGACGCTTGAGCTAGCCGGATGAGGCAAGGAGTCCTCCAATTTCCGATCCAAGTGCACGCATTTGTTGACACCCTTAACTTGTTTTCAAGACAGCTCACTCAGTGGTTATGGCGATCAGAAGGCAGACTCTGGTGTCACCTTCAACTAAAATACATTTAATAATTTATCAAGGTATATTGACATCCTCCAATATATTCAAATGATATTGTACCAATATCGATAAATATTTTGAGGCCATTATTGCTTCAATAATATTTCACCAAAACTATTTTTGAAATATTTAAACAATATTCGACCAATATCGCAAAATGTTCACATTTTTCTTCTCGACAATATAACTATTGAATATTGTGCCAATATTGTCAGAATATTATATCAGCGATATTGTACCAATATCGCCAAACATTTTGAGGCCAATATTAGTTCGAAAATATTTCGCCAATATTATTCAAGTAATATTGGACCAATATCGCCGAATGTTCACATTTTTTTTCTCGCCAATATTGCATTTCCAATATTTCGCCAATATATTCATAATATTGTACCAATATTTTACCAATATAAGTGTGCTACTTGTGATAGAGATCTGAAGAAAAAGAATTACAATAGAATTGAGACTAAATTATACTACATACCATTTCATGGTGGAAAAGTTGAATTAGTTTGAATTAGATGTCACTTTTATAAACTCTGTATCATCTTGCTACACCGCATGTGAAAAATCTAATTTTTTTAAAATATTGTTCAATAATGTTACTTGGGTGGACCAATCATGTCCCCTAACCCTAGTGGGCCCCGCATTGAATGCGGCCAGGTCGTAATTAGGACCTGTTAATTTTTCATTACTTTTAGTACTTGTTAAAAATGTTTCAAACTAATTCAAGTTTCCCACCATGAGATGGTATGTAGTACAATTAATTATGTCAGTCTCAATTCCATTGTAACTCCTTTTGCTCAGATCTCTATGTAACCCACCCCTCTCATTCACTGAAGATGCAGGATTAATCATTCGAAACATATGTCTGTTTGTCTCTGGACAACAATAAAGATCATTTTGGTGGAGTTAGACTGTAAGTTTTTCACCCACTCAGTTATATGCTAAAATCTACGGTTTTTATTTATTTTTTTTAGTTAGGGGTAGTTTCCAACCTTAAAAAATGGAAAGCCCGGTTCGGCACAGTATAGCTTAAATCCAAATTTTCATTTAAATCGGTGTTGATTCTCAAAATTCCACGGTTTTACAGTTTTTTACCGCTGATGACTGGAGTATTAATTCATATTGCTGGGAAGCCGCCACTCTCTCCAACTCAATATTTTGGTAAGTCAGCCAACACCCAACAGGTAGGTACCCACGTCAGCAGCATTTCCGAAAAGGATCAATGACATACTAAGAATACACTCACGAGTTTCTGAATATTCATGCAACCGGTGTCCCCCGACCTCTTCGCCGTTTATCAATAAATTCAATATTCTTTCTATGCAGTCAGTAAGTACACGAACGATTAGTAATAGTGGCGCCGAACCTAACTCATTAAATCACTTTCACAATTTACGATAATTGCGGTGCTACTGCCCAGTAATGATAATTGTTACGCTAAAGTAATTATTATATAAAATTGACTATGGAATGTGGATCGGTGATTTTACAAGCGATAAATCCAGACTGTGGGCTTTCAAATAAAGTTTCATTGAGAGCCTAGAGTTAATTCGCATGAAAGATGACGGAAGTGCATTGAATAGTAGTTGGGAAAAGGCAGCTCAATTATAGGCGAGGACACAGCCACTAAAACTTGCTCTGAACCAAAGAACCGATTTACCAAATGTATTATTTGTATGACTGTCGTTACCTTTATAGTTAAGTTCAGGTGGGCCAGTTTGTACAGGATAAATAATTTGATGAAAGTAAAAGATTCTTTAGATAAAAAATAAAGTTTAATGTAATTTCTAAAATGGACTAATCATTCCACCAAGCATCCTTAAGATCATAAACACCATTTTAACAGAAGAGTTTGCGTAAAGCCTGCGGAGTTCTATGGAAGCGCGGAAGGGCCAGATTGTTCGTTTATTTGATCCCCAATAATTTCGACTTTTTTCTAGAAATTTCGACTTTTATCTCGAAATTTAAACTTTTATCTCGAAATTTTGACTTTTATCTCGAAATTTAAACATTTATCTGACTTTTTTAATGTACAATAGCTAGTTGTGTAGGTATTTGAAGCGCAAAGTGATTGATGCCGCTCGACAAAGAGAGCGGCAATGACACTTTGTGCTCGAAATACACAACTGATTTTCTCTACAAACGCAGCTCTTAGACATAAAAACAATCGACAATTCATTCAACATAGGCACATTATAATACATATGAGAAAATGAACGCTCAATAGTAATCCCAAATGTATAAGTTATCCAAATATCCAATAATTCTCTAACAAAAGGAAAAACAGAAAATAATTTGCTTAAAAAATAAATATTATTGAATGCTGAGATCGAACCCCTGGTCTTCAGTTTGCTAAGGCAGCGACGCTAACAATCAGTACTACAATAGTTCTTAGAGTGCTTTAAATTTATTGTCTATACTCTCCATCATGCAAGAATATACGGCGGTGAAAAATACAACTCGAAATTAGCTTAATTTCGAGTTGTAACTCGGCGGGCCGGTTGTTCAGTCCATTGTAAAATCCAAAGATTTATCAAACTTGGTTTGGAGTCTAATCCTAGATTACCGTCAAATGTGTTGTTCAGTTGAAGTTCGACCATGGATAATGAAAACCAAGATTTTGCAGTTCATCTGAACTATTTCATGAAAAGTCAAAGTCAAAATATACTTTAATGTCAGAAGTTTATCAACTTATCGACAAAGTTTTTCAAGTATGAATGAAAATGTGAAATAGTAAATGTATTATAGAATATAATGGTGATAGACTCTCCGATCTGAACATAAGTGCAGACTAAAGGGAATACCACCAACATATGGAGCGACTTAACAAATAAAAGGTAGCGTATTTGCTATTCCAACTGCGGGAAAAACATGGAAAACCCTACAGTACCACCTGAGGAGACGAGGACTCACTGATGCGAGAACGAGCTCATGTACCTTAATCAGAATAAAAATAAAACACATCATCACATCAAATATAACCAAATATTTTCCATTCGTAGTTTCTTACTTTCCTGTAATTTTTTGGAAAAGAAAACGGACTCATTGAAGGTGCCTTAAACGATGAAATAGAATGAAATTCATGAGCAAACCATCCTATGTAATGGATCTTTTAAGGTAGAGTGAGATTCGTTCAAAATAGATATGTAAATATGTTCTAGCTGGTTCCCACAAAAAGGAAAATCCTGTAATGGAATGTGCCATTGTAATCTTTGGTGTACGTCAACCAGAAAATAATTTTCAGTACTGGAATCATCACAAAAATACCTAATAGTGTCAAATTACATGATGCACTAACCAATTAGTTTTATTAGCGATTTCATGAGAAACCATTTCACAATAATCCTCACAATATCTTTTGATAATCTGTACCTAAATATAAATTTTCGTGTGACCATTTATCGAAATGATTTTCACGTAATCTATAAGTACGAGGTGCCCTAATAGGACTACTTCAATAAAATCTTAATCATCAGTTATGTTATTACACCGTCCATGATCATAAACATGATTTCCGATTATTTTTCCATATTATTTCATATTGCAGTTCTAATTTTGTTATGTCAGAGTGCCTAATCCATCGATTTTGATGGTTTAGCGAAACCTGGAATCAAACCAGGATTAAAGTTCTAACTGTGCACTGAACAACTCGATAAACCAAGATTCACACAAAACTGCAGATTATCTCTGACTGAACAACCGGCCCTAAATAGATTCAGATTTCTGCAAGTGCTACTCCTATATAAATCTTGGTATAAATGGTGCAGTGCAATGGATGAAATAATTTCGTATTGAAAAAGGAAAAATTCTCAATAGAATGGAAATAACCTACGATAATAATGAAATTACTTTTTTGTAATGTCTAACAGAAAACCAACACTTTCTTGGCTACAGCCACGCTGGACATTGAAATACATCTGACAGATATTGTGAAATGACCCTATATACAACTTGAAAGAAATAATCCGAAAGCGAAAATTTTCAATTTCATTCAGGTGGCAATGATACAAAAAATATTTTGAATGGTAGTACCGATACAAATCTTGAGAGAAGATACATTGCAATGGACTAGTTTTCACTTTTTTATTATGAATTAATTCTAAAAATTTAAGTAAAATAAAACAAAAATATGAAAAAATCATTGAAATATCTCTAGAAATGAAAAAATTATGGGACTTTGAAATTGCGCTCGGAAGAATAATTTCATAGTACGCAGCGCTCTAGTGTGTGACGTCACGCCATATGAACGAGGCGACTGGTAATCGCAGTTTCGCAGAGTGCCTACAAATGTATCGGTTCACTTGCGCCGTTCGTGTATTGTTCATTACACGATGGCTGAAATTAAAAAAATATCCTACAAATATTGTATTGTGCCTATGTGTAAAAGCACGATAATTAAAAACCCCAATAAATTGTTTCTTCATGTATCAAATGACATAAATAAAAGGAAGAAGTGGTGCAAACTAATGAGGCGTGACTTAATTGGACCTAAAAGTACTACATATGTGTGCCTTGGTGCGGCTAAGGATCTAGTAGGTAATTATTTGTGGTGTGGCGATCCCAGACATATGGCGTGACGTCAAAGACGAGTCGGAGACCAAAGACGTTCCGCGCTAAAATACGTAAATTTAAATAATCTATATCTCAGTCATTTATTGATGGATTTGAAAAAAACACACTGATTTGCTACTTCTGATCTATATTTTAATTCTATCGCGTCAAATATAGTATTTTCAACATCACTAAATTAGTCCATTCTCCAACAGAGGGCGCTTGGGGAACTTCAACTCTAAAATTATGCAAGGCAAAAAAATCGAAATTATAAAAATACGTATTAACGAAAATCAAAAAAAATTATGTGGTTGAAAAGAAAATTGAAGTATATTTTCAACTATATATAATTTGTCTTTCATTTCATAAAGTAGTATAGTTTTTGTTCCATTATTGTATTGGACCAAAATGTATTGGACGCCTAGCGAAAGTGATGCTTCTGAATAACATTCTCTCTTATCTCATTTATATACAGTGTCTGCCAAAATTTTGGAACCATATGGGAAACGTTACGTAACATTCTGCCTAATTTTGTCCCGATTTTTTATAAAAAAAAAAAAAAAAATTGAAACTTCGTAATTTTTGCAAAAACTGACAGTTCAACTGCTTCGAATTTTCTTCATTCACCAAATTACTAGGTATACCGAAGATAGAATCTTATGCAATATTATATTCACTTTGCCCAAATCACGCAAAATTTTGTATTTGCCGTTTTAATTTTATCTTTGCCGTTTAAAAAGTCAAGGTTGGAAATGGACATTGACAATCAGAATCGGTAGTCGTGCTGCTTTTTAATCATTTGGACGTTTTTTGCAGGTTTACTGTTTATCGTTTTTCGTATTCATTTGTCTTGCTTCGGTCTAGGAATTCCTGAGCGTAAATATTGTAAAGTGTTCGGTTTATTCGAATAATATGGCCGATAAATTGAAAAAATATCAGACCTATAGGACAACTGCTATAAATGAAATAAATATTATTCGTAATCTGGCAGATCGTGCGAAAACCGATAAATCTCTTCGAACCCTGTTCAAAGTAAGATGCTCTGATTTGGATGCTGTTCGCGAAGAATTTTTGAAACAGCATAATTCGGTGTTTTCTACCCTCTTGGCGGCGGCAGAAAGCGACGTGAACGAAGACGGTGTTCGCGAAGGTTTTCTTGCTGATTATTATCATATAAAAAGTATTTACAGCGATCTATTTGAATCTCTCAACACCACGGTGACACCGGGTTTGAATTCAACTCTTGCACCTGTGGGAAATTCTCATTCGCATTTTAATTTGCCGAAAATTGAATTGCCAAAATTTGATGGAGATTATAAAGCTTTTCCGTCATATTTAGAATTATTTAATGCTCTTGTTCATAATAATCCTGCTTTAACTGATATTGAAAAATTTAATTATTTAGTTTCATCGCTACAGGGTGCTCCCTTATCGCTAGTTCGCACGTTACCATTAATTTCGGATAATTATGATATCGCGTACAAGGCATTAGAAGAAAGATATGCTCATACTCGACTTCGTGCTCAAGCTCATTGGCTTGAGCTTGAGAATTCAGCCAAGGTTACTTCTGAGAACCCCGTCGCGTTACGCAAGTTATTAGATACGTTTTCAGAAAACCTGGCCGCTCTGAAACTAATGAAATTTCCTACTGATGGTTGGGATTTTTTACTGGTCATGATGCTGTTGAAGCGTCTTGATGCCACAATTGTCACTAGATTTGAGATGAAGCATTCTTCCTCGACTGTTCCTACCTATGCCGACCTTGTCGATTTTTTGAAGAATCATTGCGCCGCCTTGGATACTCTCAATTTAACGCAAATTTCATCAAATTCTAAACGGGCTATTATAGCCAAACCGCTCGCTTCGAATACTCCTACCCGCACTTCTACATTTTTTGTGAATAAATCTCCTTTGAATACTTGCACTTTTTGCAAAGAGAATCATTCTTTGTATACTTGCGCTGCTTTTACTGCAAAATCCGCTCCTGAACGGTATTCCTTTTGTAGATCAGCTCATCTCTGTTTTAACTGCTTGAGTAGTGCGCATGACATACGCTCATGCAAGTCTAATTACACATGTAAAAAATGTCAATCTAGGTACCACCATACTTTACTGCACGTGGACAAACCGAACCATAGAACGAATCATCCTCTTCAATCTGATCCCAAGCATGGTTCAGCTCATTCTTCTACTCAGGGTAGCAATCGCGAAAACTCGACTACTCTGGAAAATCCTGCACGCGAGGAAAGAGTTAATTGTTTTGCGGGAACGGAAACTAGTGTGAGTACCGGCGTACTGTTAGCCACCGCTTGGATTGATGTTTTGGATAACCGAGGAATGTACCGTCCTTATCGTTGTGTTATTGACAGTGGAAGTATGAGTTCTTTTATCACTCATCGCGCTGTTCACCAACTGGGGTTGCCCAAGATTGAACACACTATCGAAATTAAAGGAATTGGCACAATGCAATTTCATTCAAGTAGTGGACAAGTTACCCTCGCAATCAAACCTACAGGGGAGGACTACCCTCAGTTCTTTACTGATACAATAATTCTACAAAACATTTGTGGAAACTTACCGGCCTCTTCCCTTTCCCCAAAACCGTGGAAACATTTATCTTCTTTGAAGCTCGCAGATCGGAAATTTTATAGTCCGGGGGCTGTAGACATTCTTTTAGGCGCAGACATTTTTGCAAAAATAATTTCTGGACATTTTGATGAACCAGACGCAATAAATACAGTTTTTGGGTACATCGTAACCGGAAGAGTTCAAAGTGTTACTCCTTTGGTTTCTGTATCCATGGCTTGCGCTACGGAACTTCCGGAGTTGGAAGGAACTTTGAAAAAATTTTGGGAGGTGGAGGAAGTACCGGGAGTACGGTTGTCTTCGCCTGAAGGGGACTCTTGTGAAAAACATTTTTCTACAACACATTCGCGAGATTCTTCAGGTCGCTATACTGTATCTTTGCCCTTTCGTGTTCCTAACCCCACATTTCCCCGAATTCGCGAATTAGCATTAACTAGATTTTACTCGTTGGAACGTCAGCTTTTGAAAAAGCCTTTAGTCTATGAGCAATATAAAGAGTTTATGCGGGAATATTTGGAATTGAATCACATGTCTCTCGCTTCTAATAATAATATTACGGATCAAGTATATTATATTCCCCACCACTGCGTCCTGAAACCTGAGAGTACTACTACGAAATTAAGGGTAGTATTCAATGGTTCAGCGAAACTACCCAATCAACCATCGCTGAACGATTGTCTGTTTACTGGACCCAAACTTCAACAGGACATTGTCACCATTTTACTAAATTTTCGCTGCCATGCCTATGTCTTATGCACAGATGTGAAAATGATGTATAGAATGATCCTCGTAGATCCGTCTCATAGACAGTATCAACGAATAGTTTGGAGATTTTCACCTCAAGACCCAATCCAGGACTATGTACTCAATACATTAGTCTACGGTTTGACTGCTAGTCCATACATTGCGCTCCGTGTTCTATTGCAGTTGGCAGAAGATGAGGGTCGAAAGTTTCCTCTCGCTGCTGAAACTTTGCGAGGGTCCTCATATATCGATGACTTTGTATGTGGCGCTTCCACTTACGAAGAAGCTTCCAAGCTAGTGTCAGAACTCATTGCCTTAATGAAGTGTGGTGGCTTCGAACTGCGCAAATGGTCTACCAATGAGCCTTCCCTCTTAACTGACTTACCCCCCTCTCATTTGTCAACAAATCCGATGTCTTTCGACTCAGATCAGTCTCTAAAAGTGTTGGGTCTCCACTGGAATCCTACTCGGGATTACTTCGCTTTCTCTGTGACCCCTATAGAGAATCGATCATGCACAAAAAGATTGTTGCTATCTGAGTTGGCTAAAATCTATGATCCTTTGGGATTTCTAGCGCCAGTTACATTTTTTACAAAATACCTAATTCAAAGACTGTGGACTTCTAAGCTTGGTTGGGATGACCCCCCAAGTGATGAAATAACGCGTGTTTGGACTCAGTACAAAAACGAATTGCCCCTACTGTCAAATTTAAAAATAACGCGATTTTTAAAGCCATCGGCTATTTCGGAGCTTCATGGATTTTGTGACTCAAGTGAGAAAGGCTACGCAGCTGTCATTTATTTGAGAGTAATTGATGAAACTGACACGATTTCCACTCATTTTGTTTGCGGAAAATCCAAGGTGGCTCCTCTCAAAAAAATAACCATTCCTCGACTTGAGCTTTGTGCCGCAGTAATGCTATCAAAATTATTGTTTTTTGTTAAATCAATTTTGCAAACTCACATGACAGTCACTTCGGTATCCGCATGGTCCGATTCTCAGATCACTCTACATTGGATCAAAAGCTCACCGCATCGTTTCAAAACTTTTGTTGCCAATCGTGTTGCCTATATCCAAGAAAAAATACCCCAAGAATTCTGGTGTCTGATGTCGCATCGCGAGGTCTTTTTCCTTCAGAACTATTAGAAAATTCGCTTTGGTTCCAGGGACCTGAATTTTTACGCAAGTCTTGCACTCCCTGGTCAGAATTTCCCGCTTCGTCTTTTAAATGTAATCCTCCTAAGGACGAAGAACGCCCTCTTGCTTTGTTCGCTCATTTACCAGAAAATAACGTGATTAACGAACTACTTCTTCAATTTTCTTCTTTCGAAACAGTACAACGCGTTACTGCCTTTCTACTACGCTTCAGCTTCAATTGTCTCCATTCCACCTCGCGTAGAAAAGGCCCACTTCAAAATTTCGAACTATTTAATGCCCTACTCATTTTAGTGAAGTGGACTCAGAACTCCCATTTCGCTGAAGAACTTAAAACTAATCGTTTTTCAAAACCTCTACGGAAGTTACATGTTTTCAAAGATGACTCTGAAGTACTTCGAGTTGGGGGTCGACTAAAATACTCGTCTCTTCCATATGAATCCAAATTTCCAATATTACTTCCTCGTAAAAGTCGCTTGACCACATTACTTATTGAATTTTATCACAAAAAACATCTTCATGCTGGATTCCGCACTACGCAATTTCTGTTGTCACAGCAGTTTTGGATTTTGTCTCCAAAACGAGCCATTAATTCTGTTCTCACTAAATGTGTAAAATGCTGGAAGACAAAACCCGTAGCTTTTCAGCCCTTCGTGGGCGATCTACCCCCGTCACGAATTTCTCAGGCCAAACCATTCAGTCATGTGGGGGTGGACTATGGTGGTCCGTTTCCTTTAACTATGACTCGGCATAGGGGTGTCAAAGCTTGTAAAGGGTATCTGTGCTTATTCGTATGTTTCACTACAAAAGCTCTGCACTTAGAACTTGCGAGTGACCTAACCACAGATACGTTTTTAGCAGCCCTACAACGATTTATCGCCCGACGGGGTAGAGTATCTCATATCTATAGTGACAACGCTACTAATTATCAAGGTGCCAGTAGGGAACTTGCTCGCTTGATGCAAAACGCTGTTTTACATGAAAAAATTACGCATTCCTTCATTCCAGCAGCTTCCCCCCATTGGGGCGGTTTGTGGGAAAGTGGAGTGAAAGCGGTCAAAAGTCATTTATGTCGAGTTATTGGACAGCAAGTCCTCACTTACGAGGAATTCTACACTGTTTTGGTCCTTATCGAATCTACTCTGAATTCCCGCCCACTTGGCCCTTTAACTCAGGATATTGAAGATATCAACGCTCTCACCCCAAATCATTTCTTAACCCTCGAACCTGTTTCCGCGATACCATTACCTGATTACACCCCGCTAAAAATGAATCGTCTCTCTCGCTGGCAAATGCTACAAAGGCTTCACCAGGATTTCTGGAGACGATGGCATGAAGAGTACCTTCACACCCTTCAAGAACGGAGTAAATGGCTCAAGTCCGAATCTCCCACTCCTGAGGTAGGGACTATGGTGGTGATTAAAGAAGAGAATTTACCTCCGTGCAAATGGGTTCTAGGTCGCATCATAGCGCTTCACCCTGGTCGTGACGCAATCGCTAGAGTGGCCACTGTAAAAACTAGTGCGGGCACGT
Source organism: Chrysolina oricalcia (assembly GCA_944452925.2). Lineage (NCBI taxonomy): Eukaryota > Metazoa > Arthropoda > Insecta > Coleoptera > Chrysomelidae > Chrysolina > Chrysolina oricalcia. Next base: position 24,700,522 of record OX101808.2, read on the forward strand.
TAACGCGCTCCTTGGTTAAGCTTTGTCCACTTCCAAATCCTGATTCCCAGGATTAACAAAGTTCGAATCAGAAAACAAATGTTATTTTTTTTATTTTTGTTTATTTTTTTCTTAATTAACTTTTTCCTATATCTACTTATATATATATTTTTTAATAAAATGCAAAGATGCATTTCCCGGGGGCAGAATGTTCCGGAAAGAGTCAGTGAATCATTTAATTTAATTATTGTCATTGTACCGCGAACAGATATGTTGCCCTCAAACGCCCTGTATCGTCGGTACGTAGAGACATTCCGTGAGTTTTTGTTTCCCGAGAAACCTGCGAACAATACCAGTACCTAATTAGCATCGGTTCATCGCGTATCGGTGATCGATATATTTCGCATCAATATTTCGCTACGTGTTAAAGAGTTATTTCCCGTTTGGATTAACAACAAACTATTTTGCTTATATCATTAATTATTACTTGCACGCTGTTCCTCCTTCAATATTCTAAGTGTCGTGGAGTGTTCATTCGTCCCGGTGAACTACATCAACAGGCAGAACATCAGTAGACCCTCTTCGCCTTTCCATCCAAAAGGGCCTTTGTGAAGACAGACCAACAGATCGTCTACGGGACCGGTAAGGCGTTATAGGGCATCCGGGTTATCCTCAATTACATATATTTTTTTCTTTTATTTAATTTTACTTTACTTGGATAAAGTCTACATAATTCGAACCACTAAAGGCTATCGAATTAGAACCAATAGGTAAAAATACTCAGATTTGGATATAATCTAATTAGTTTTGAAAATGGTGTAATGTGTTTTATTCGTTACGCATTTTTCCCATCCAACCAAATCTGTATCTATCTATTACCATCATTTTTCATTACCGTTTCCGATTTCCCCATGGCGACATCCTTATTTTTAACTGACTGTGTACGAACCTTATGCACTTAATTATTTTATGAAATCACTTGTATCATTGAACCTACTTTTCTACGTCTACAGTTTTTTAAATATATGCTCTCGAAGCTGGATATTTCCATTTTCTTTCAAGGAAGCTATTAAGATTTCACATGAGCCAAGCAACTATTCTATGGAAAATCTCGAAAAAAATCTCGAACGTCTTTGGGATCGCACGTTGAAAGATAAGACCGTCGTCAATTACAGATTGCACAAGTCTCCTGGCGACTTCTGAGGGTTGCTCGTAAGGGTGCAGCCGAATGACGGATAAAACAATTTTAAAGTAAAAAAAATGAAAGTCGAAATTTCGAGATAAAAGTCGAAATTTCGAGAGAAAATCGAAATTATGGAGGATCAAATAAACAAATCCTTGGCCCTTCCACGCTTCCATAGAGTTCAAAGAGTAAATCGATATGTGAAGGGAAACATCCTCAATTGAAAATTGAACCAATATATGACTGCTCTGGAAATGGAAAAACCTACGATGAAATGAATCCCTTCCAAGAGAGGTTATCTTGTACGATGGAAAATAGCGACAAAAGTTTATGTTTCAGTCGCAGATGATACCATAACTGACTTTATGAACATCCTGTTCATATTTTCAATAAAATCAGTAAATCGATATTTTGCAATTTTTTCGTTTTTTTGCTGCACCCAGTCTCCAAACATTTTCTTCAACCAGTAACTTCCTAATTTAATAATAAAGTCAATATGAAATTTTGTATAGAGTTATGGTCTTCACTGGTAAAAGTGATAATAAAGGTACATTTGTCCATTCTTTATCCATAACATCTTCTGGCTTCACTATGTATTCACAAAAATAGTTTGCGCCTTTTGCGCAGAGGTACTATTTTTCTTGATTCCACTCCATTCATCATTTAGCATGAGTAAATGCTATTAGATGATGTCTCATACCATTAATATAAGTCAATCAATTAATTACGATTCAACTAATCTATCAAGTACATTCTCTCAGTTATTTCCGCTGGTAGGTTGTTAATGAATTTCGAAATTTCCTTCGTTAAAAAATTAAAGTATCTCTCTCCGGTTAGTTGGCCTTGAAAAAGAATGGGGCCAACAATATGAGTTCCAACTATTCCTGCCCAAACATTCACACCAAATCTCTCCTGGAAGCCGCCTTGTCGAAACCGGTGCTCGTTTGCTATCGCCCAGTACCTGGAACAAAAGACCGTTCACACTTTTAGCACTTTACACTTCGACTATCGACAATAATCCAAATAAAGTACAGTACCTACCTTGTATTATTCCTGTTAAATAATCCATTGTTGGTAAATCTTGACTCGTCCGTAAACAAGATATAATAGTTAAATAGGTGATTCTCAGCATTTTGTCGAAGAAACCAATTACAATATTCCAGGCGCCTTTCACCGTCATTTTCATACAAATGTTGATGCAACTGATACTTGAAGGATTTCAATCGATGTTTTTTCAAAATTTTCCTAGCAGAGTCCTTACTTATAGCTAATTCGGCGCCAATCTGCCTTGAAGAAATTGTGCTATCATATTGTACTAAAGCTAATACATTTATTTCAGTTTCCTCATCAATAACAAATGCTTCTTGGTCTTCGTGAACATCAGGCTCAGTTCTTAATTTTTCTTCAAGCCACTGGAAATACCTTCTTGACGGTTGCTGCCTCCCTGGATATCGCTCTAAATACAATCGTTCAGCGGCATAAGAATTTTTTAAACATTCACCATAAATGAGAAGCATGTCAATTTGTTCGGTTCGTGAATAATGGGGCATTTTTTGAATATTCCACTAACTGATTTCGATTTCCAAACCCTTTTAAAATGGCAGAATCAAAAACACTACTTCGAACGTCAAAATAATATGGATAGCAGCGTTCGTGACAGCTCTCATTTCCTATTTGTTTCATCTCAAAATACATCTTAATCAGCCTACTTGTTAATATTTTGGTTCGAATGATTATTGCAATGGAATGATTATTCTGAATAGCACAAACATCGTCCATAGGTAGATATTAGAATATCTATGGACGATGGCACAGACCAAGTACGTTTATGTTCCTATTTAACCTAGAACCTACAGGATATAATTTATCATTCCACATTATTTTTAATTTTATTTTTGCGTATGGCGATAATCTGTTTTGTTATTTGAAGAATAATAATTGGATTTTTCGGTATCTCAGTTCAAAAAATTATTTTCTATTATATCATTAGAAAGGAATGGTTATGCTGAATAGTACAGGCAAGAAAAAGTTGTATGTTCCTATTTAAGTTATGGACCTACAGAGTATTGTTTTTTTCCCAATTTTTCCAAAATTTTTTTTGGCGGCTTTTTATAACGCCGACGAATGAAAATAAAATATCACAGTAGTAGCAACTGTTATCAAGTGACGTATGGTTTCCATAGCCAACTTTTCAATTTTTGGCTTCCATTTTGCTTCCACGGCCTACTCGGTGAATTTCAATAATAATTTTTTTCTGATCTAGTTTCTGGTTAGATACCAACTTGTGATATGTCATTAGAAAGGGAATTGAATGCTGAATAAAGCGAAAAGAAAAAAAAATAGGGTTTCCATTTAAAATAAGAAAGTTGATGTTACTTCCGGTCAGACCGGAAGTTAACTTCGACATGTCAATATGCTCAAATTCTAGCTCTTATGTCATTATATCTACGCTCCAAATTTCACAAATCTACTTCATACAATAACTGAGATATTCCGTAGGCAATACTTCCGTAGCCACCCGGTATACATGCACCAGTGCCAAGTCTTCTCAAATTTCTGTACTTCAGGCACAGTATTTAAACTGTGCTTCAGGACTATTACGATTCACAATTATATGGAGAAAACGGGTTATGTAGTGGGATAATTTCGAGTGTTTCCACATAATGCCGTGGCTATTCGTTCTAGTCCAAGAGATAGCTTCCAAATCACCGACTGATCGCATAGTGGGTTGAAAAATTATATAATGTAGTCCCGAACGTGTATTATATGGAAACCGGTGACTGCCAGCTAGGGTACGTTGCGTTCGTTAATTAAAAAAAAAAATCACATAAATATCTTGGCATATCTTGGCAGTCTTCAAGTGCGCCGGGCGATGCAGAGCAAACTTTGAGGGCCGGCAGAAAGCAACGGCCTTGAGGTGGTAGTTACCCGCCAATGGTCTTTGAATGTGTTCAATGACGTCTTATCCGATTTTCATTCACTTTGCGATGAGTCGGATTTTCAAAATTTTTATTAGCCCGTTTTTGATTGGCAGTCACTGCCTAACAACCGATTTCGAGTGGCAGTCACCAAAAATCATATTTGAGAATGTTTTTTCTATGCATAAACGAATTAGGACGCACAACGCAATCGTTCGGATTTTGATCTACGAAAAAGTGATTAATTTCTTTTTAATTTACGAACGCAAGGTGCCCGAGCTGACCGTCACCGGTTTTCCTATAATACACGTTCGGGACTACATTATATAATTTTTTCATCCACTATGCGATCAGCCGGTGACTTGGACGCTATCTCTTGGACTATTCTATAATAGTTGTACAACCAAGACAAATCTGGAATAAGTAGACAACGACCATCAGCGATTTCGCACTCGGAGATAGTAACATTGCAATACTGCAATGCTTCGGTTCTCATGATATCGTTAACAGAAGCACGATTATGTGTTTTCACTTAGATGGGTCCTAAAATTATATAATGCAGTGGCGTATCCATCGCGGTTGACGTACACAAAAATTGGTTGAATCATCACGGATAGCTTTCAAGTTTCACAGGTTCTTGCGCACATGATAGACCAGTACCCCATTTAATTTTGTGCAAGTGGTGGTAAATCACCCTACCCTGTATATCTGAAGTGGTCATAGTGTAATAGGCTGAAAAGCCACATCTTATCATACATCTTCTCTAATCGGAATGTCTTTTATAGCAATAATATTGAGAATTCAGGTCATTGAAGTGAATAATTAAAATGAGTGACCCATAGAACTGAACTTTGAGGCACACCATGCCGCAGTAGATTTTATGGAATGACGATGCAACCGGAATCTGTCGAACGCCGCTAGGAAATACAACCGAATGCCTAATTTGTACAAGACGAAAGAGAACATCTTTGTTGTGTTGGGAAACCATCAGCCACACTTGTTTGTCACTTGTTCCTATTTATTATGCGGCATTTGGAACCAAACGTCTGGTTGGGCCGGGTTCAGTGACTGTGACGGAAGGTCGCGCAAGGTCAGCAGCGGAGTGCCAGGAGTCAGGCATGACCACGGGGGCGACACACCCATCACAACGATGTTCGATGTCCAGTAGGTCGCGTGAGCAAGTTTGGAAAGGGAACCGCTACGTACATCAAGAATATTACAGGGCAGATGGTCGCATTGGTCTCGTTCTCGTTACATAGTTCGAGAGGAGATTGTGGTTGATCGGCGGTTTTTTTTGTTTTTTGGCGCAACAGGCCAAAGCGAGTTTTTTTAGGCCAATAATTAAAGAATGTCGGCTAATTATGCAGAAGCAGAGTTTATACAAACTTTTGGTCAATTTTATCTGGGAAAATAGTGTGATAATATTAGATACCTCGGCTGCCTTTTGGTAAAACCCAGTAACTACATTTCAGTTTTTGTAAATTTTTGTGCCATTTCTTAAGTGTTCAATTGAAGAAAAAATCAGTGGATGATAGAGGAATGCAAAACACATCTAATTTATAATGTATAAAACGGTCAAATAAATGAAATTGAATTTAGATGCCCTAATCTGTTTTTGTGTGGTATATTTATCAAACTTGGTCTACAAATCATACAGTAGCTACATAGTGTTTTTGAATGGACATATATTTTTAAAATATTTTTTTTAATTTGTTGACCAAATGGAAAAAACACAGTACTTACTTTCACATGGAGATTCAGGTAACTGAAATTTGTGAAGTAGTGTTTTTATGTGTGGTAAATTTGTACCACTGAAACAAAACTTATAATTGGTAAGACAATAAATGTACTAAATTATTTTCTAATATTTTTGTTATGGGTGAGGTAAGTATATTATAACGAAAATGAGATAGTCCTATCTTTATTTACTTCGACTATTAAATATCAAACAAAAACACAACTTCTAACTAAAATAATTAAAAACCTCAGATTTTAGAAATGATGAAAAAATAAAATAAAGTGAAAACTTCTGGAAACACAAGTCAGAGAAATATTAAAGTCAGATATCATCTTCTTCAAGAATTTGTTCTAGAGCCTGCTTGTCTGCTTATGGGCATTAAAGGCACTAAACTTTTCACTGTTGCTTCTTTTTTCAATACTAACTCCTCTAATTGGTAATATGTCGCAATCGAAAGGAGGTTTGAGTGTTCGTTGTACGAAGTCCAACTCTGCAAACTGATCATACAAGTCTGTTTTATATTTCATGTTTCGACTTCCTTCCGTAAAACACACTTCTACTAAAGAGTTAAGTAAAAATTCTAAAAATTCATATTCAATATCAACTCTTTTCTTTTTCTTCCAGGAATGGAGCTTCAGCACTTCTATATTCTGTTTACTTGTCTCAATGTTACTAAATCATATTTTTGTTTTGTTTTTACGAAACTCCCAGGTTTTCGGAGAAAACTCCTCAAAAGCAGAGCTTGTTTGAGCAAGGGGGATCCGGGACCTACAGTTTAAATAAAAGTGGAATCCGAACCACTTCAGCTCAGTGACAGGCAACCAGGGATCGAACCCGGACCGCCTGGGTGGAAGGTAAACGCGCTAACACCACGACCACTTCGCTGTCAAGTCATAATTATTTCGTTTTCTGACTATCTTTCTTTCAATATTTCCATGAATGCCTTCAGCAGACATGTGCCTGTGGCCTTTAGTTAAGTATCGAATGGTAACCTGATTAGGTCCTGTAGGTCGATTGACTTCATTGACCAGAGCAGTATACAGTATCCAGTTTATATTTTCACCATAACAATTGTCGCCCCAAAATGTGATCTCTTTTATATCTCGCATTTCTGTTATTACACTCAGAAAATAATCAACAAGTGATTCTGTCTTTCTACCAGCTATGGTTTCATGCCAGAGTATAGCAGAAAATTCATGAGAAAGTCTTAGTGAAGGTTACTAATGTACTAATAAAAGAGCTGCTTTTAATTTCAGGCATCATGGGTAACAGCAAACTTTCTGAAGATCAATTGATTTTTGTTTTTCTGTTGCCTTATTAGATGCGCATTTTAAGCGTCTCCTGCATCTTTTATTAGCATTTTCTAAACTTTACTGGATTTAGGTTTACTTCCGCTTCCTCTCCTAAGTTGTTTCTCATCAACTGACATTCTTTGCAGGAATCTGATTTTGACATTTCGCGGATCAATTGTCTATATTTCTCCTTTTTACAAACCCATAAAAGAACACAGAAAATACAATTCGCGATAGATGAACCATGCAAGTTCGTGTAGTTACTATGTTTTTTAATGTGGTTTGGTAGTTACTGTGTTTTATCATGGGTATGCGTATGCTGGAATGTGGTGTGTAGTTACTAGGTTGAGATTAGTTCGTATATACATAGACACCTTATTTTCAGTGAATATCATTAATTTAATAGGTGCATTATAACACAGTAAGTCCAAATTGATGAAAAAATTAGTTAGTTACTGTGTTTTACCGTAGGGCAGCCGACCTCCTAATTCATATTTTGATTGATAATTGATTGTTGATTTTTATTGATAAAAATATTTGAATGAAAAAATAGATTTTTTGATTTTTGTAGTTGTTGATGAATATAATTTTTTTCTCAGATTACTCTGGCTAGATACTTACTTTTACTCTTTTAGTTATTACCTTTTTCTTTTCAGCTTCTCAGTCGGTACCTACGCCAAAACATGAAATTATCTCAATCTCAATCACTAAATCTTCAAGTTTTTGAAAAGTGTTCGTTGAAGAATATTTCAAATATGATTTTGTGATTGTAATAGATTCAGTAAAAATAAAAGTAGTATATCCAACTCAAGTTTTATTATATCAGCAATTCAATGATGTAGAAAACTTTTGAACTTTTTATCAGACCTTGACTTACCTAGAGACCTGCATTAAATACCTTATTCTACTCAAATGTTAAAATGATAATAATTTCATACAAATAGTCCACAGTTTCGGTGTCGTTGCCCAAATGTTAGTCACAGCGTGTAGTTCAGTTGCTGCGTTGTCTGATTGAAAATTATATTTACAGAAAATGAAATATAGCCTATACTTTTAGATTATATGGTATGGATTGTTATTAATTCTATTTATTGCTAAATTTAAACAATATCTGAAACTTTTAAAGAGTTTTTTGGTGACTGTTTCGGTTAAGTTCGATGATAAAAGTGTTTTTGTGTGTTCTTGTTATGAAGTATTTGGTTGAAATGATTGAAAAGATTGCATCAGTGACAATGAATGTTTATTGCGATACAAACTCTCAGCATCTGTCAACATGACAACTGTCAGAATAAAATAAAAGAAGCATGAACATACCGGCCCCCTTGAAAGGCTCGGCTTTCAAAAATACAATTTCAATAAAGTTGAAAGTATGTGAAATAAATTCAAATTGAAACAACAATTGTCTTTTGTCAGTCTCCTTGATCGGGTAAAACACATATCTTGGAAATGGCACGCTTCAGTATTCCACCTTTAGTACGTAAGCTGACCACTCGAACAACGCCGTCCTGCCCTGGATGGAGATGTGTTATACGGGCTAAGGGCCAACATAATGGAGGCACGTTGTCTTCTTTAACAAGGGCCATTGCCCCAACTTTGAGATGACGATGGCTAAGCTGCTTCCATTTAGTCCTCTGTTGTAACTGGGGTACATACTCCTTTTGCCACCTTGACCAAAAATGCTGTGACATTTGTTGTAACTGGTTGTATGCCGATAGTTTATTGAACGGTTCCTTTGTTACATCCACTTGGGGAATTGCAGTCAGCACATCACCGATGAGGAAGTGACCAGGAGTTAGGGGGGTAAGGTCATTAGGATCGTCGCTTAATGGGACTAATGGGCGGGAATTGAGGATAGCTTCAACTTGCGTACATAGTGTATTGAAGTCTTCTAATGAAAGGTGATTTGAACCGACGACGCGTTTTAAATGGTGTTTCGCTGACTTTACAGCCGCTTCCCACAAACCACCCATATGTGGACTCTTAGCAGGTATGAAATGCCAGCTTATTTCATTTCTTTCGAAAAACGTACTGAGAACGGCTTCATTTTGCAGTGTTTTCAAAAAACGCGCTAAATCATTATTTGCGCCTACAAATGATCCACCATTATCAGAATATATATTTCTGCAAATTCCGCGTCTAGAAACAAATCGTTTGAGAACGTTCAAAAATGTATCAGCTGTCAGGTCGCTAGACACTTCAAGATGGACGGCTTTAGTAGCCATGCAAACAAATATGCACAAATAAACCTTGATAATCTTCCTATTTCTGTGTTTAACTTCTTTGACATAGAAAGGCCCCGCATAATCCACGCCACAGTTGAGAAATGGCCTAATTTCAGTGAGACGAAAATCAGGTAAGTCTCCCATCATTTCTTGGTATGATGAAGGTTTGGCTCTAAAGCAGATAATACATTTATGAAGGATTTTTCGGACTAAAGTTTTAGCTCGTAAAGGCCAATATACACATCTTAAAGAAGATAATGTCGCCTGAGCTCCCGCATGTAGCATATGCTTATGCTCCTGTTCAATGAGAAGTCGAGTAACGTGACTATCATGAGGTAATATGAATGGAAATTTTTTATCATAAGAACATTTCGACTTACTTATTCTACCTCCAACTCTTAACGATTTATTACCGTCTAAAAATGGATTTAGATTTGATAATTTAGACGAACATTTGACAGTTTTATATTTGCTCATATGTCGAATATCCTCCTCAAAATGAATCCCTTGAATCACTTGTAGAATATTTTGTCGAGCTAAACGTAGCTCTGATAAATCAAGCTTTCCAAATTTCCGTTCATGTCCTTTACTCAAGGCATTGTTTTTAAATCTTAGGCACCAGGCAACTATCCGATTTAAACGATCAAAGCTAGAAAATCTTTCAAACAGCGATTCGTCTGCTAGAACGATGACAGATATTAAGGATTTTTTTATATCTGGTAATTCGGTAACTGGAACCCAATTATTTATATATCCATTCGGGCTGAGTTTATTGTCATTCAGAAACTCTGGACCGTTCCACCACAAATTTGAATAAATTAGCTGAGTAGGCAGAAGTCCACGAGAAATTACATCAGCTGGGTTTTCTTCTGATTTTACGTGTTGCCAATGGTTAATATTGGTTAATTGCTGAATCTCGGAAACTCGGTTTGCCACAAAAGTTTTTAAGAGTGCAGGTTCGGTTCTTAACCACGACAATACGATGGTAGAGTCAGAATAATAAAAGATGTTTGAAACAACGCAATTTAGACTTGAAACTACCTTGTTGGTCAGGTTAGCTAGTAAAACAGCGGCCGATAGCTCAAGTCTCGGTAACGTTATCACCTTCAGGGGAGCCACCCTGCTCTTTGCGCAGATTAACCTTACCCAATAATTGCCTGAAATATCAATACTCCGCATATATAGGCAAACGCCATAAGCAACGATTGAAGAGTCGCTAAAACCATGAATTTCAATTCTTATAGCATTAGAAATTAATATTCGCCTGGGAATTTTGACATTTAATACCGAAGACAAATCCTTGTATAGACAAACAAATTCATCGGCAAGTGAAGTAGGTACAGGCTCATCCCATGATATCTGTAACCTCCACAATGTTTGCATAATTACCTTAGCTTTGGTGATAACTGGTCCAACTAAACCTAGCGGATCAAAAATTTGCGCTATTAAGGATAATATTGTTCTTTTCGTGATATTCGTTAGAATTGAAGAATTGATTTTAAATGTTAGGACATCTAATTCTGAATTCCATATAACACCAAGCGTTTTAGATTCTGAATCTGTTAATAAATAATGATTAGGTACATCTGCGATATCTGTAATGACATCCGTTATTATTTTTGGTTCGTTTGTTTTCCATTTTCTTAGTGGAAAACATCCGGTATCCAAAATGTTCGTGATTTCACGTTTCAAAGTCTGAGCGTTCTGAACTGTGTCTGATCCGGTAATCAAATCATCGACATAGAAATCAGTTTCTATTGCCTTCGCGGCTAATGGATGTTTATTTTTATTTTCGAGTGCTAGTTGATGCAAGCAACGTATAGCGATAAACGAAGCTGACGCTGTTCCATATGTCACTGTGTTTAGAGAGTAACAAGACAAAGGCAGATTCGAATTTTCTCGCCAAAAGATTCGTTGGAACTTACGTTGACTTTCTGTTACCTCTATTTGACGGTACATCTTAGAGACGTCTGCGACCATCGCATAAGTGTGCTGTCGAAATCGAACTAATATCGAAAAAAGATCTTGTTGAATTACTGGTCCTACCATCAATTTATCATTGAGAGAGATACCGTTATCATACTTGGCTGATGCATCGAACACCACCCGTAGCTTCGTAGTGATGCTATCATTCTTGAAGACCCCATGATGCGGTAAATAATAAGCATTCTCATTCAACCCCCGTTCCAAATTCGATAATTTGGACATATGCCCTAATTGTTCGTACTCTTTCATGAAATTTAGGTAAAGACTGTACATGCTTGGATCCTTACTTAGCTTATTCTCTAACTTATAAAATCTTTTCATTGCACTTTCATCAGATTTCCCCAAATCTCCGACATTATGACGAATTGGCAACGTCGCTATAAATCTTCCATGCGAACCGCGTTTTATTGTTTTAACGAAGTGTTCTTCGCATTGGATCTCTTCGATTGTGCGCCTTTTTATCGGTGGGCATTCTTCCAGTTTCCAAAATGCTTCGATTTGGTCTGATAATGCTGCGACAGTGATTAAGTTGCATGTATTTGCCTCAGCGTTAGGTTTCAAATTTCTATTATTGATAGGCCCCGAAATTATCCAGCCTAACTTTGTATTTTGTAAAACTGGCTGTTTATTACCAAGTTTAAACTGTCCGATACATAGTAAATCCCAAAATATGCCCGCTCCTATTAGCAAATCAATTTGATCAATTTTGTCAAAGTCGGGATCTGCTAATTTTAAATCTGGAGGAATTTTAAGAGTACTACGATTCAATATGAAATTCGGAATGCTTCCCGTGATTTTTCTCAATACTAAGAATGGCAATTTTTCCTCATATGAATTTACACGCGATTTAATGCAAACGTTTACTTGCTCAGATATATTGATTGTCGATTGATTTACACCAATCAATGGCAGATTTATTGCTTGTGAATTTAGTCCTAGTTTTTCCACTAGAGCTTTCGTGATTATGTTCGACTGAGAACCTGCATCAAGGAGTGCTCTAGCTTTCATAAGATTTCCATAGGTGTCTTTGACGTAAAGACACGCAGTAGAAAGAATAATATTCTGATTGAATTCTCTATTTACCGAATGTGCAATAACTGTTGCTGCGTTTGGCTCATGTGATGATTCTGAACAAGTATTATTTTCTTCGAGATCTGTATTTTGCGTTAAACTCAAATGCGTACCGTTTGCACCTGAATTATCGATAGTTTGTTGATTGTTTTGATGTTTTACATTATCTATGTGTAAAAGCGTATTGTGTTTGCCTTGACAAACTTTGCAAACGCCCCTGGTACATTTTTCCGCTGTGTGATTTTTCCCTAAACAATTTAAACAAAGTTTGTTTTTGATTACTTCGTCTCGTCTAGAAATTACTGATAAATTCAAGAATTTTTTACATACATAAATGTAGTGCTCTGTTTCCTTGCAAAACATGCAATAAATGTCTGTTACTGACAAATTAGTACAAGTCTCTGATTTTCTTCGCCATGAATAACTTGGTGACTGTGTGTTTTGAGTGAAAGATTTTGGATGTGTTAATAATTGCAAGGAGTTGTTTGTTTTTTCTTTGCTTTCTAGGTATTCACACCGACTAACCAAGAAATCAAAAAACTCCGTTAGTGTTGGAGGTTCCTTTTTTATTGGTGTGTGTGAAAATTCTTGCCAGCGCTCCCGAGTACGTGTATCTAATTTTATTTTCAATAACTGTATTATTAACCGATCCCACGAATCAGTTGGCTCCCCTAATGCTTTAAGAGATCGAATGTGTTGTTTGAAAGAATCGATTAATTTTCGCAATTGAATGTGGGACTCTTTTGTCGCACCCGGTATCTGAAACAAATCGTCTACGTGCCTATCTATTATGACGCGTTTGTTTTCGTACCTGTCTTTTAAAAGTTTCAACGCGATGACATAATTTTTATCTGTTAATGCTAAGTCTTGGATGACTTCCTGTGCCTCACCCTTCAAGCGACCTTGAAGGTGGTAGAATTTTTCAATGTTCGTTAAATGTTCATTTTTATCAACAAGCGCCTCAAACCGCTGATGAAAAAAGAGCCATTTCTTATAATCGCCATCAAATATTGGCAAATCAATTGGGGGAAGACAGGTTCGTGCGGTAATACTTTGTGAAGATTGGTTTGTGTTTACTTGGGCACATTGGTTTGCTCTAGCATTTCTAGACCCGTGGATATTCATGATAACATCCCTAGCCTTACTTATAGCCTTGAAATAGCTATTTTCGAATATTTCTCTGTTTGGAGAATTAATTTCAGATTTGTCTGACATCTCTATTCTATACTGAACGCTTTCAAATTGTTGCAAGACTCCTGGAATATGTTCTAATCGCGATTCTAATTCTAGTAAATCTGCGCCAATAGCATTATTTGTGAATGTGACAAACCTACTTAATTTCGAGACTATAGTTTCCCTCTGATCGAATAAATTCTGTAACTCAGATCTGGATTTCGAATCTGAATTATTCAGAGTCTCGTTGTCCGACATATTTGTGGTGCGGAAAACAACCAAAATGGTAAACGAAACAACAATACACGACAATTGAATTGAAACTGTAACAATATTATGAAAAGTAACTACGGATGCAAGTGATTTAGGATGGGGTAGATTGGGAAGGACTTACAGTGCGACTGGTGTATGCGATCTTGAATGAATGGCTTGAATCCGTGCATAAACGTTGATTCCTGAATGTATTTGCAACTGGCTGCCGAATTGCTGTTGGATCCAACGCTGATGAACTGCTTTTCTTCTTTAATTCGCTCGAAGGACCAAAATGTTTTTGTGTGTTCTTGTTATGAAGTATTTGGTTGAAATGATTGAAAAGATTGCATCAGTGACAATGAATGTTTATTGCGATACAAACTCTCAGCATCTGTCAACATGACAACTGTCAGAATAAAATAAAAGAAGCATGAACAAAAAGTTTTTACTTAGAAACGTGTAAAAATCGATGTTTTGAAAGGTACTGGATATTATAAGAAGATTTTGCTTGGTTTTAGACAATGGATTGTTCGAAAAATACCTTCTTGTACAACTGTCTAAAAACTTGATATTTCTGCATCTCTATTTATACGTAAATGTTTAATATTTTTCACCGTGAAAAAAATACTTCTTCTTACTGCCAAAATAATTCACAAAATAAACATGAAACATTACTTTTTGAAGGATTTACTTTCAATGGAGTCAATTATTATTTGACTTACGTCTCCCATCTGTGGCAGGTATGGAATATAAAATATTGAATTTGAAAGTAAAAAATTTCATTATACCGAGTAAATCAAACCTATGGTAACCCCGTGAATTTTTGTAATTATCATAATTTCATTTCTGTTGACATGCTGATACTTCTGTTTAATCTTGTCTTTTTTTATCGGTATATTACTTTTTGTAAATTTATGTATTCGTCGAAATAGTTTCTTTAAAATACCGTATGACACAGACTCCTTTGTTTTTCTAGCTATAGTTCTGAAACTTCGAACATTAAATGTGCACTTCTTGATATATTCGTAAAAAAAATCCATCCTCTGATTTTTCCAGAAATGTGATCAACTTTCAATTTTCACGTGGAACACCCTGTATATTATTACATTTTTGTAATGTGCATCATTTTCTGAATCCAATGATACCCTTTAGATAGTATTTCATTTATCTGACACTTTTCAATCGAAAGAGCCAGGAACCACCTAATTATTAAAAATCCCAATTTTGATTAAAAAAGTACACCTACACGGTTTTTACTCGAAACTCTCTTTTTTCAAATGGTATCATAATGGAGTACCATCATTCGAAAGTACCATCGATGGGGTATTCATCCATATTAACTAATTTTTTATATGCCCAGTACGACCACAATCATGGAGGTAAGAAAAGTTTGAGTATCATATCGGTTTAATGACAATAATTTATCAAGGTGGCTATGGAACACAAATCACATTTTGACGTTTCGATAATCTGTAATTGTCAGTTAGTCACTGAATACCTACATCATTGCATTGATCGGACTGATAATAAATATAATTTATTTTATAACAGTTTAATTTAGTTTATAACAGAAAGGAAGCAGTGAATATGTTGTTAATTTATGGGAATGTCGGCAAGAACTGTACTCAGAAAGATACCTTGAACGGCAATGTCCGGCTAGAAATGACTTAAGCGTCTTGAAGAACACTTCAGAAGAGAGCCGAAAGCCTTTAATTATGTTGGTAATGAACATATTATTTCGGAAGATATGGAAATTAATGTTATCATGGGAGTGGAAATCGATAAAGCGGTATCTCTTAATGCACATCGCTTCCGAATTGGATACAAGTCGTGAAAGTACACTATAGAAAAAGAGTTATGAAAAAACATAGGTATCTATCTTATAAATACATAAACATTCCTTTGAAGATATTGTGAGAAGGATAGAATATTGCAGGTGGGTACTAGCTACAACGCAATAATGTACAGCCATATAATAAGTTTCTATAAAAACACTTGTATTCTCCGATGAGTCAAGATTTACCAACCTTTGTTGATTTAACAAACAAAACACTCGCTACTGAAGAATGTTTTGATGTTAATGTATATCTAGGAGTATTCAAGGTTCGAATATTTGATGGACCTTTGAGTGTCATGGGATATCTTAGTCTTTTTAGCAGGATGGTGCACATCACCACAAATAGTAGGATAGTGACGTATCACCTTCGTAGCCGATTTGGGGAAACGTGGATCGGAACACATGGTCCTGTTAGTTGGTCTCCAAGATCACCTGACTTAATCCCTTTATATATTTTTTAATCGGTATCACGGGAAAATATCATTTGCAAAACCACATCCAATGATCTTCAATGACCTAGAATTACGAGTTAGACAAGCCATTTAAAATATAACGACTCAACAATTGGACAGTGCCATTCGAAATTCTATCAAACGAGCTCGAAAATGTTTGGATGTGGGTGTTGGACATTTCAAACAGCATTTAAAACTTTCCTTTGGTCAAATGTTGTTTCGCTTTCATTAAATTGTAAGATAATACCTAATTATTATCCTTTGATTACATTGACATTTCAACGTACGCAGGCTTGAGCCTTTAAGATACAGAAGATCCACCCTCCATGATTGTGTTCGTATTGATTTCACACAAGTAGAGTTAATATGGATGGACACCCCATCGATGGTAGTTTCAAAGGACGCCAGAGTACCGTAACATTTGAAAAAAAGTAGTTTTGAATAAAAAAAACGAGTTGGTGTATTTTTTTTTTGGCCTGTATTCAAAACCAAAATATAAGCGAAATAGCGATAGTGTATAGCATTATTTTGATAATGTTTGATCATTTGGGATAACTTTAGGGAGTTCATGTCTCTCTATAAAATAAAATGACATTTCTGACTATTTAAATATCAGCTCTAAGGTATCACTGGTTTCAGAAAATTAGGAAGATTAAAAAAATACAGGAGTTGAAAAACATTTTGAAATATGTTTTGAAATATGTCAAGAAGTGCCCTCTAGTGAGCATATTCAATTCTGCAAATCTCAGAAGTAGCTATATAGCTAGAAAAGCAAAGGGGAGAAGGAGGTATACCATGAGTCTATGTCACACGGTAGATAACGATTACGATAACGATTCTGAGGAAAAATTGATTTTCAGTAAGTAACCACAATTTATTTGGTTAAATGTGCCTTGCTATTGGAAAGAAAACTCTGATCTTAATAAAAATGTTTCGCCTCATCAGTAGAAAAATTATTTCACACCTTACTGAAATCCATTGAAGTGATTTAACATATAAGTGAAATTTCCATCCTTTTGTCGCTAGCTTGACCATCTGCCAAATAGACAGTATTGTCCGTATATCCTCATGATAATAATGCATGAATCAAAGAGTCGTCGTAGGTTCTTCATATTAAAATATAAGAATAATAATTTTAATTATTATTATTATTCGGGTACGATTTTAATCAGACTGCCATGTGTTTCGTGATGAAATAATAAAACTAAAATACTCGAAAAACGATTGGCAGGCCGTTAGGTTGGGTCCGAATGGCTGGTATGGTCACGTGAAATTGTATTTGGAAAAAGGAATTCTCCGCCCAATCTGAAGGTGTGCCAATGGTTTTTCGAGTATTTTACGTCTATCACTTTATTACAAAACACATGGCAACCTGATTGGAATCGTACCGAAACACATAATTTTTCGAAAATATTATTATTATTTTTCAATATGAAGAACCTACGACGACTCTTTGATTCATGCATTATTATCACGAGGATATACGGACAGTACTGCCCTCCAAAAGGCATACTGATTAAAATCGTGTCCCAAAATCTGTCACTATCCACCGGTCTAAAATGTCTTCTTCCAAAAGGTCTCAATTTAAAAAAAAAACAGCAACACAATGTAAGTAAGGGTGTGGGTCTGATCACGCGACAATTATACATTTTAGAAAATTATCTCAATATAAATAATAGAAAAAATTTGGTATATGTGGGCAACTCCTAGTAAATTTTTCCATATTTGCAATGTGCCTTTTCAACCCAGTGTACTTGAGATCGAAAATGAAAAATTATTGATACCAGATCTGCACAAGCATTAGTGATGCCTGAGACGTTCAGTCTCATTTGAAACATCCAAAACTCTGAATTTTCATATAAGAGTACCGCAAGGATCTGTATCAAGTTCTTCTGAATAATCATTTACCATCGAGCATAACACTGGAAATTATAATGTTGTTTGTGGACAGCCTGTTCGTATTGGGATGGTCACTGAAACGGTAAATTATTTAAGAAAGAAACAAAGTGTCCTGCCTTACAAGGACGGTGCTCATTGCCATAATCATATACAATAGGAATAATTGGGTCGAAAATCCATCAGAAAACAACTACTTTCCTCGCTAATACCACGATGAACGTTGAATTACATCCAATGAATTAATTAATTAATGACAATTCAGCAACATAACAGTTCTTCCATTGCATAAACTCATTCACAAAAATCCAAATTTTCATCTGCCCACTATTACTATCTCAATCTCCACTGAAGATATACTCCTGGTTAAATTGGATATAAGTTATGTATTCTGGATGACAATCGCATGGTTGTCAGTCGGCAACTTGCACCAGCTCGGTATACCTTCACCTTCATAACTACGACTTCGATTACAAAAAGTGTTTGTATAATAAAATTTATGATTATATACCAGTGAGTACACGCTCCTGAACATTATTGTAAATATTCCAAATGATTTTGACACCGAACCATTCATAATAATTAAACAAGTAACATAAAATATCCTATTCACATAAATAACTAAATAACTAATAGATTAACGACATAATAAATTTTAGTAAATTGTTGCCGATACATTTGGCATAAAATGGAATACACCATC
The DNA here is from genome assembly GCA_944452925.2 of Chrysolina oricalcia. Classification (NCBI taxonomy): domain Eukaryota; kingdom Metazoa; phylum Arthropoda; class Insecta; order Coleoptera; family Chrysomelidae; genus Chrysolina; species Chrysolina oricalcia. The sequence goes on from OX101808.2 coordinate 24,719,224, forward strand.
CTCATAAATAAAATCATGGATTGTTTTTAAAATGAGCTGGTTGTATCTTCTTGGAATTATCAACGTTTGAATAAAATAAAAATGTAGAAAAAGGTATTATTATTTTGAAACACGTGCCGTAGTTTCATAAATCTACATCTGAAAATTCATAAATCATATCAAAACTATGTATTGTACTGACATTATCATGCGGAAGGTGTCTGTGTGCTTTATCTTTACCTTTGGTAAAAATGAAATTAATTGTTAATATTGTTTTATTTGCAAAACATTTCCTGTTCGTATATATGTATATATAATATCAAATTTATAATAAAGTTTCAACTTATCTAGTTTTTCTTCATTTGAGAATGAGGACATTTCGACTGAAGTATTTTTGCAAACTTATGATGTTTAATGAGTTCTGACAACTAGTGTTTATTAAACAAAATGTTTCGATGGACTCATGACCATCTCAGATGAAGGTGTTTTTTTTTAATATCTGTGGTTTCAGAAGTGCAAATCATAACAAATTATACATCAATGAAATCAGAATGAGAATCACTAGTTTTCTTTATAAAAAAACAATATGGCGCCCATAACAGAAAAAAAAGTTGATGATGAATGCCAGAAGACGAAACGTCGGATAGTAAATCTGAACATGAAAACGTGTAGCTGAAAAAAAGTATCAATGAAAATATACTTTTGGTTTTGAGCTGTTGTCAAATAACGATAGAAAAAAATAAAAACCAAAATTCCGATTTTCAGTTTTTTCCCGATATTTCCGGAAATACTCGGATTTTTCCAAGTTTCAAAACAGTATTTTGTTATGCACCAGAGTACGCAACTTTACCCCAATTTATGCTTCGACGTATCTCCTGTAGTTTAGGAGATCCCAATGGTGGGGGTCGAATTTGAATTGCCCTGTATATATATCCAAGTTTTTGGAAATTTTAATAATTATTTCAATCATCAGGGATACTACAATAGGTAAGTAAGTGTAAGTAATTACAATCTAAATGAATGGAATGACTTACATCTGAGGATAATAATACGATGTTAATACTGAATGAAAGTTTGTTTTTGTGGAGGATATTCGTTTCTTGACATACCTTTTTGGGAATTTTAACCTTCCACAGCCTGAAAATGAAAAAATGTTAATTCAAAGAAATCTGTACAAGTGTAGAGGGGCAATAATCAATTTGCCCCGATCAGTTACTGCGTTTTGAAGACTGTTGTCTTGAAAACAGTTTAATATTTCGTCAGTAACGTATCGAATACTAAATTTGCCTATATGACGAGAAAAATTTTTAAATTGACTAAAAATACTTCTCTTTTTCGAAGACGTTGACGTTTCGGAGACTAAATCTGTGTCCGTTATCAAAACTCGAAGGATGAAGACTTGCTAAAATTCTATTTTTGTCAGCTTGGATATGAAAGATTTGTTTTGACAAAGTCAAATGAAATCTGCCAAATATTTTTTATGATGACATTTGCTGTCTGGATACATATAGGGTGTCTTGATATCAATCAATCAATCTGTTATTTCTCAAATCTTCTCTGAGTAGAGGTAACCATGTGTTATCCATTTCTACTTAGTTGGTCGAAAAACAGTTCGTCGATAATAAAATACAGGCAGTTTCCTTCAACTTTCTCTTTTCTTGATTTGATTCACTCATTAAAATTTTGGTGTCATTCCATTTCATCCTATGATTGCCATCCGATTTCAGAATATGTTCGGATATTTTCGAACCAGTTATTTTCCGATTCCTTATATAACTTTTGTGTTCTTCCTTACGTACAGTCAAAGGTCTTGATGTTTCACCTATATAACTTTTTCCACACGAACAAGGTATGTTCTAAACACAATTTTTGGAACACTCATCAGTGTTTCTTGGTTTTGTGTGTGTAAGTATTGATCTCAATGTATTGGTTGTTTTGAATGTTGTTTTTACATCATACCTATGGCCAATCTGTTTTATCTTTTCAGACAATCCGGGGACATATGGTATTATGTTGGTTGTTTGATGTGTATTGGGTTGAAGTATATCTGGTGGTTGTGTTCTTTGGTTGTTGGGTGTATTATTGTTTTCAATTTCATGTATAGTTTTTTCTACGAATTGATCTGGATAAGCATTTTCCTTGAGAACAGACTTTATTAGATTAATTTCTTCTTCCAGATCCTGGTTCGAATTGCAAACGATTTGTGCCCCATTGTACAGACATTTCACAATTCCCTTCTTCACGCTGATGTGATGGTTAGAGGTATAGTTGAGATATCTGTTGGTGTGTGTTTTCTTTCGATAAACAGTAGTATTGACTTGAGATGTTGACTTTTTTGACATGGAGCACCAATGGAACTCACAATAGGTCTCAAGGGATGTGTTGGTTTGTGTATTTTTGGAAGCCCGTAGAAATGTGGGGGTTTACTGTGGTGAGACACTAGGTTTGTGCGCTCTGCTTTTGTGAGCGTATCTTTGTATTTAACGAGTGTTCGATATATTTTTCTCTCTATAGATAGAGTTGGGTTGTCATTCAGTCTATCTATAGAGAGAAAAATATATCGAACACTCGTTAAATACAAAGATACGCTAACAAAAGCAGAGCGCACAAACCTAGTGTTTCACCACAGTAAACCCCCACATTTCTACGGACTTCCAAAAATACACAAACCAACACATCCCTTGAGACCTATTGTGAGTTCCATTGGTGCTCCATGTCAAAAGCTTGCCAGATGCCTTCTTAATATTCTGAGACCAATATCTGGGAATGGAAATAGCTTTATAAAAAACACCCCTCACTTCTTGGAAAAATTAAACGAATTACTTATCCAAGATGGAGATATTCTGATGAGTTTTGATGTTGAGAGTTTGTTCACAAATGTACCAATTGAAAAAACTTTGGAAATTTTCAAAATTAAATTAGAAAAAGACATATCATTGAATACCAGAACAAAAATGAATGTCAACTCTATCATAGAACTCATAAAACTTTGCTGTGAAAAAACTTATTTTCTGTTCAAAAATGATTTCTATCAACAAGAATTCGGTATGGCTATGGGTTCTCCATTATCGCCAGTTTTGAGTAATATTTTCATGGAATATTTTGAAGAACGTTTCATTGAAACTTACCAGAATGGCCCCATGGTATGGTGGAGGTACGTTGATGATGTGTTTGCCATTTGGAATAAGAGTAGAGATGACTTGGACATATTTTTAGATTATATTAATAAACAAGATCCGACAATAAAATTCACTATAGAAACAGAAAAAGATAATCAACTGCCTTTCTTGGATGTTTTGATAAACAAGTCAACATCTCAAGTCAATACTACTGTTTATCGAAAGAAAACACACACCAACAGATATCTCAACTATACCTCTAACCATCACATCAGCGTGAAGAAGGAAATTGTGAATTGTCTGTACAATAGGGCACAAATCGTTTGCAATTCGAACCAGGATCTGGAAGAAGAAATTAATCTAATAAAGTCTGTTCTCAAGGAAAACGCTTATCCAGATCAATTCGTAGAAAAAACTATACATTAAATTGAAAACAATAATACACCCATCAACCATAGGACACAACCACCAGAAATACTTCAACCCAATACACATCAAACAACCAACATAATACCATATGTCCCCGGATTGTCTGAAAAGATAAAACGGATTGGCCATAGGTATGATGTAAAAACAACATTCAAAACAACCAATACATTGATATCAATACTTACACACACAAAACCAAAAAACACTGATGAGTGTTCCAAAAATTGTGTTTACAACATACCTTGTTCGTGTGGAAAAAGTTATATAGGTGAAACATCAAGACCTTTGACCGTACGTAAGGAAGAACACAAAAGTTATATAAGGAATCGGAAAATAACTGGTTCGAAAATATCCGAACATATTCTGACTTCGGATGGCAATCATATGATGAAATGGAATGACACCAAAATTTTAATGAGTGAATCAAATCAAGAAAAGAGAAAGTTGAAGGAAACTTCCTATATTTTCTTATCGACGATCTGCTTTTCGACCAACTCAGTAGAAATGGATAGCACATGGTTACCTCTCCTCAGAGAAGATTTGAGAAATAACAGATTGATTGATTGATATCAAGACACCTTATATGTATCCAGACAGCAAATGTCATCATAAAAAATATTTGGCAGATTTCATTTGACTTTGTCAAAACAAATCCTTCATATCCAAGCTGACAAAAATAGAATTTTAGCAAGTCTTCATCCTTCGAGTTTTGATAACGGAAACAGATTTAGTCTCCGAAACGTCAACGTCTTCTAAAAAGAGAAGTATTTTTAGTCAATTTAAATTTTTTTTCTCGTCATATAGGCAAATTTAGTATTCGATACGTTACTGACGAAATAATAAACTGTTTTCAAGACAACAGTCTTCAAAACGCAGTAACTGATCGGGGCAAATTGATTATTGCCCCTCTACACTTGTACAGATTTCTTTGAATTAACATTTTTTCATTTTCAGACTGTGGAAGGTTAAAATTCCCAAAAAGGTATGTCAAGAAATACGATGTTTTTATGCACTGAGTAACATACTATGCTTTATGCTGGATGAAGTTTGGTAAAATACATTATAAAATTAAATATAAAGGATGTAATAAAATTACGTTGAGTTTGAAATGTTTAAAAATTCTTAGGAAGTCCGCCATGTGGTGGAGATATTCGTATCGGTTGAGCACTGACAGACAATTGACATAACATATTACAGTGGCAGAGTTGCCAATTTTGACTGTTACCAACTTATGTATTGATTATGATAAGTGTAAGAGAAAAGGGATAGTCACTAAAAAGAGACAGGTCTGAGAGTAATTAATAAAAACATTGCTATATGTCAAGTGTCGGTTAGGCCAACTGTACTAGAAAATTGTAATAGAGAATATTATTTTATATTTGTAACAATTTGTAAATGAATAAATAATTTGAATGATCGGAAAAAGAATTGTTTTTTTTGTGCAACGCCAACAAGTAGGAATATATCTCACTACTAGTTGACGTTGGACAAAAATAGACATTGTAAAATCATCCGTTGAGCATTATGAATGAATAAGAGTTGGTGATATTTCCAGCTACATATGACACTCTGTATATTTCAGTGATTCAGCATTGAGTTCCGAGGTTCTGGGACATTTCAAAACCAGGAGTTGTCAAGAGTCAAGTGGTCACAGTTTGACATGGAAAAGTAATATTTGGTTATTTTTCGCAGTATTAATTGTATGTTATCGCGAAATTTATAAAAAATTAAGAACTTTTGAAAATTAAGCAAAAATTACTGATGAAAAAAAGTCAATCATATTTCCAGCTACAAAATGACACCCTGTAAATCAACTGATTAAGATCTGGGGGAGAATTTGATATTAATTTTTTGATGAAAAATCCCTAATATGTTTTCCGTACTTTTTCAGTTTTCATTTTGGCAATAGTTAGCAGTGTTAAATGGACATACGGATATTTCATCAATATAAAGGTATGTACGAGGATGTATTGATATCTAGTTAGCCTAGACCAGTTCCCTGCATAAACAAAATATTGCGTTACCATAGCAACGAACAATAACTTATTAGAAGTGTCAGTGTAAAGTTTGACGTCAAAAATGTAAACCAGAGTTACGCAATAAATTAAAAGAAAAAATATGTCCACCGAAATTGTGAAAATCGAAAAATTGGAGTATCGAGCCATCATCAAGTACCTGTATTTAAAAGGGTTAAGAGGTAAGCAGATTTACGAAGATATGCTTAATACCCTTGGTGATCAATGTCCTTCGTATGCGACCGAGAAAAATTGGACTGCAAGCTTCAAAAGAGGTAAATTTTCCATTGAAGATGATGACCGATCGGGGAGGCCAGTTTATGTGTCAGTCCCCGAAAATATCGATGCAGTTCATGACATGATTTTAACAGACCGTCGAATTGGGCTAAAACGTATATCTGAAGCACTGATTATTTCATACGAACCCGTTCATCATATAGTCCACGTCAATTTGGACATGAGAAAAATTGCTGCAAAATGGATCCCCAAATGTTTGAATGTGACCAAAAGCGTGCAAGGGTAGTATCTTCGCGTTCGTTCTGTGCTCGATTTGAAAACGATGTAAACTTCTTAAACCGAATTGTTACTATGGATGAGATTTGGGTACATTTCTACGATCCAGAAATAAAGCAACAATCGATGGAATGGCGACACTCTGGTTCTCCAAGACCTAAGAAGTTTCGTGTCCAAAAATCTGCTGGAAAAGTTCTTGGTTCAGTTTTTTGGGATTGCCATGGAGTAATCATGATTGATTTTTTGGATAAGGGTAGAACAATAACTGGAGATTACTATTCGACATTACTGACCACTCTACGGGAAAAAATTGAAGAGAAAAGACGCGGAAAGCTATCCAAAGGTGTTTTGATTTTGCAGGACAACGCCCCGACACACAAATCTCATGTTGCCATGCAAAAAATTCGTGATTTAGGGTTTGAATTACTAGAACACCCCCCTTATTCACCAGATTTGGCTCCGTCCGACTATCAACTCTTTCCTCAACTGAAAAAAAGTTTAAAAGGTCGTAAATTTTCTTTCAACGAGGAGGTAATAGGAGCTGTGGAGGTCTGGTTTGCAGAGCAAGAAGAAACATTTTTTTTGAAAGGTCTAGAGACGTTGCAGGTTCGCTGTAATAAATGTATCCAATTAAGAGGAGAATATGTTGAGTAATAAAATATTTTGACATTGAAATTTTGTTTGGTTCTATAGTAGGATAATAATTTTTCAATATATTCTCGTATTCCTATGTATTCCTATATATGAAAAAAAAATTATTATTTTATTCTCAATGAAATATGAGGGTGTCGGTGCTCAAAGCGGTACACACTGTATATATATTTTATTCTTCAGTATTTCATGCATTAGAAGGTTTCACCATAAGCCGACAAAAATTACAGTTGGCCAAAATATTGCATGCCTTGATCACATTTGAACACCTACTAGCGAGTCTCCAAATGTTCGTAAAATTATATTTGCTGGCGATTCTATTTATTCATAATAGACCTACCTCTCCATGCATAATAAATTCCAACTGTATATTTATATTCTCTTGAAGGCCCACGTTTTTTGTTTATTCAACTGACTGGAGATCCTTCGGCCTGCTCTCGCTGTTGGGTCAAATTGGTGGCAAGTTGTAAATGAGCTTTCAGAAACACCTGCTCGTTATTTTCCAATCGAACGAATATTTTCTCCTATAATTGGAAGTATCAGTTTCATTGCGGGACATCTGCGGAGAAATGAATATATCATAAGTTTATATTTAGATTATACAATCTTTGGCGTGGACTAGAACCTCATTATAATATCTTCATAATATGTGATGCGTTCATCGTTCAACGTTCGAAATGTTCAACTTCAATTATTCCTGATGGCTTGTTACATTGCTGATTACATTGTCCCTTGAACGTTGAAGATCTTGAAATCGTGTAGGTAGAGTAAAGTTGCCGACCATTTAATTTTTACCGAATTAAAAATTGAATTTTTTTTAGATATCTTGTATATGTCTAGCTTTAGTTATTATTGATACATATTTCATGTCATAAAAATATTAAATTCGTTTAAAAACTGTAAAAAGAAATTGAGAGCGTTAAAAGTCATTTTTTTATGTTCATAAAAATGGAGTTCTAATGTGGAATACAATACGAAATATCCAACTTAAAATTCGAATTTATTTTTCAAGGAAGCAGCAGAATTTACAAAACAAGTTTATTCAAAGATTGATCGAGTACACATTTTTTGTATATGAATGTACAACAAATGTAAATCTTACATATAATACTTTTTTTCAATTGTTTATGCTCTAGACTTGAATTGTCCCATGAAAAGAATAAAACTTGGTGCATATAGTGAAAATAGAAAAACATGGATCACAAACGAAATAAAAATAGCGGGAAGGCAATTGAAAGATATGTATTGGGTGGTAAAAAATTCACAAAATATCTCGTTGAAAAATGAGTATGATAAAAAATTAAAAGAACACAAAGAAGACATCAAACAATCGAAAAGAATTCATTCAGAATAAAGTAAATAATGCGAAAAACTATAGAAGCAAGTTTGGAAAATTATTAGTGAAAAGGCAGGGAAAACTAACAATCCCTATCCAAAAAAATTAATCATCGACAATAAATATATAGAAGATCCTATAGAAATTGCAAAAAATTTTGCAAAATATTTCACAGTCTCCGTGTCTGAAGATATAAAACGACATTTCAACTCTGAAAGTGGCACTACTGGAAACTAGTAAATTCATTTTATTTTTGCCCGGTTAGTCCCTAGGAAGTGTTGGAATCCATTTGTCAACTCAAAAATAAGACATCTTTAGGCATTGATTGTTTGTCCACCAAGATAGTTAAATCTATAGCGAAGTTTATATGTGAACCACTCTCTTTTATAATAAATATTTCAATAGAGACACATATTTATCCAGATAATATCAAAATAGGAAAGGTAATGACAATTCCCAAAAATAAAGACCACTTCTCTATTATATTGAGCTATACACCAATTACTATTCCGTGTGTTATGAGCAAAGTTATAGAAAAATCCATACATTAGTATCTAGTAGTAAAAGCAATACGTTCCCGGACGACAAGCATTGAAGTCTGGGAATGTGCTTTTACTACGAGGTACACATACTATTTTTTCTAAAATCTCAATCAGCATTATCAAAAACTAAGGAATTCTACATATTGTTTGCGTGAATTCAATAACTGTCTAAAATGTAAACAAGCCGGCAAAAATTTTCCCGTATCGTTTTCGATACGGGAATAATATATTGTGTATCTAGTAGTAAAAGCAATACATTCCCGGACAACAATGTAAATTGTTGGCCAAGGCGTTAAGCCGAGGCCAACAAGCATTGAAGTCTGGGAATGTGCTTTTACTACGAGGTACACATACTATTTTTTCTGAAATCGCAATCAGCATTATCAAAAAAGGAATTCTACATATTGTTTGCGTGAATTCAATAACTGTCTAAAATGTAAACAAGCTGGCAAAAATATTCCCGTATCGTTTTCGATACGGGAATACTATATTGCGTATCTAGTAGTAAATACAATACATTCCCGGACGACAATGTGAATTGTTGGCCGAGGCGTTAAGCCGAGGCCAACAAGCATTGAAGTCTGGGAATGTGCTTTTACTACGAGGTACACACACTATTTTTTCTGAAATCGCAATCAGCATTATCAAAAACTAAGGAATTCTACACATTGTTTGCGTGAATTCAATAACTGTCTAAAATGTAAATAAGCCGGCAAAAATTTTCCCGTATCGTTTTCGATACGGGAATAGTATACCCTGTGACACAGCAGACATGTAGCAGCCTGTAGTTTTTTTATTTGAATAGATGAAAATTTGAAATTTGCAGAAGTTACGTAACGACAACTTTTTTCAACCACCTGTTTGATCGGCAGTAACTCCAACTTCTTTTTTTTAAATGACACCCTGTACATTTATCTAGCCTATCTTATTTGTCTTGAAATTCTCTATTCAACCGTGTATCACAAAGTGGCATTCGTTTCTCAATTAGCAGATGAATTGCTTTTTATTGAAAAACATCAAGTTGGCTGTTACCCGAATTTGATAATCTTTCGATGCTTGGTAGCCTTGGAAATCCAAAGAGTATCAGTTAAACGAAATAATTTCAGTTTTTTCCATACCTGATCACTTCCTACAGATTGTCAATAATTTCTTCAATAAAAAGAAAATACATCTGAAAATAACTCACGATATTGCAAAAACTGAGATAGGAACATGTTTTTTCAATTTGGCTACTTGTGAAGAAACTATCTGTCTTTCTCTTCGGCCATGTAGCCATATCATGATCTTTCCATTTGGAAACATAAAATTTAAATTGTTCCACTGATCCACCAATTCACAAGTCTATCAGTCTAGATATTTGCAATAATATCTTGCCTAGTAGGTGGTGTACACAAAATGTTTTGTGTTTGACAGGTAAACATCATTTGATTGCAATGATTATCTCCGTCAGTTTTATGCTGATTGAAATTGCATCGTTTAATTAGATACTAAATATGTATTCAAAGAACGAAAAGGTCGATATGTTGTTGATATTCGGAGAGTGCAAGAGAAATTGTAGACAGGCTGAAAAATTGTATGTCGAAAGATTTCCAGAGAAACGCCATCCACCTGATAATTATTTCGCTAGAGTAGAAGAGCAGTTCAGAGCAGTTCTTCTCAAAACTCTTCTAGCGGTCTCTTGATTCACGCCGATTTCGTCCTCAATTTGTCTCAGTGATATCGTCGGATCTGCATGTACTATGGCCAAAACGTTTACTTCCTCGTCGACAATGTATTGGAGATTGTTTTGATTTTCCGGTACTCTTCTGAACTGCTCTTCTACTCTAGCGAAATAATTATTAGGCGGATGGCGTCTTTCCGGAAATCTTTCGACTTACAATTGTTCAGCCTGTCTACAATTTCTCTTGCACTCTCCGAATATCAACAACATATCGACCTTTTCATTCTGTGAATACATTTTTAGTATCTAATTAAACGATGCAATTTTAATCAGCACAAAACTGACGGAGATAATCAGTACAATCAAATGATGTTTACCTGTCAAACACAAAACATTCTGTGTACACCGCCTACTAGGCAAAATATTATTGCAAATATCTAGACTAATAGACTTGTGAATCAGGGGAACAATTTTAATTTTATGTTTCCAAATGAAAAGATCATGATATGGCTACATGGCCAAAGAGAAAGACAGATACTTCCTTCACAAGTAGCCAAATTGAAAAAAACATGTTCCTATCTCAGTTTTCGCAATATCGTCAGTTATTTTCAGATGTTTTTTTTTATTAAAGAAATTATTGACAATCTGTAGGAAGTGATCAGGTATGGAAAAAACTGAAATTATATCGTTTAACTGATACTCTTTGGATTTCCAAGCCTACCAAGCATCGAAAGATTATCGAATTCGGATAACAGCCAACTTGATGTTTTTTAATAAAATGCAATTCATCTGCGAATTGAGAAACGAATGCCACTTTGTGATACACGGTTGAATAGAGAATTTCAAGACAAATAAGATAAGCTGGATAAATATACAGGGTGTCATTCAAAAAAAAGAAGTTGGAGTTACTGCCGATCAAACAGGTAGTTGAAAAAAGTTGTCGTTAGATTCAAATGAAGCGCTATCATTGATTACGTAACTTCTGCAAATTTCAAATCTTCATTTCTTCAAATAAAAAACCATAGGCTGCTACATGTCTGCTGTGTCACCCGGTATTGTGTATCTAGTAGTAAAAGCAATACATTCCCGGACAACAGTGTAAATTGTTGGCCGAGGCGTTAAGCCGAGGCAAACATGCATTGAAGTCTGGGAATGTGCTTTTACTACGAGGTACACATACTATTTTTTCTGAAATCACAATCAGCATTATCAAAAACTAAAGAATTGTACATATTTTTTGCGTGAATTCAATAACTGTCTAAAATGTAAACAAACCGTCAAAAATATTCCCGTATCGTTTTCGATACGGGAATAGTAATTTACGTAACAAGTCCGGAAAATACTGTTTTTTTCGACTAGTAGACCAAATTCTAGGACGAGCTTTAGCGAGTCCTGGAAGTCTACGAGTCCAAAAAAACTGTTTTCGGACGTGTTGCGTACACTATTTTTCGGCAATCATGTAGAATAACAAATCAATGAGACGCATTTAGTCTAAGAGACGAAGAGAGGTCGACTATCACCCATCTGTTAACCGGATGAAACGTTTCCAAATTTGAAAATATTTCGAACATTTCAGTTCTTATTTGTATTATATATTGAAATTCGAACAGAAGATAGGTACCAACAGAAACATTCTAATTCTTATTTATATTAATATTTGTATTAAAATTCGAGTACTTACCGGCCTAGTCCGGGTAGTACGTACTTCCCGGACTAGGCCGGGAAGTACTACTTTCCCAAAGAAAAAGTGTCCGGGAAGTGAACACTTCCCGGATGGTTGCCGAAAAAGTACTTTCCCGTACCGTTTAGGTCCGAAAACGGTCCGGGAAAGTTCGTTGCTTGGCAACGGACTAAAATACTAGATTAGCGTATTTTGAGGCCTGAAGTTGCTCCGAGAAAGTGGGCATTCTTGAACGATTTCAGAAAAAGTACTTTCCCGTACCGTTTAGGTCCGAAAACGGTCCGGGAAAGTTCGTTGCTTGGCAACGGACTAAAATACTAGATTAGCGTATTTTGAGGCCTGAAGTTGCTCCGAGAAAGTGGGCATTCTTGAACGATTTCAGAAAAAGTACTTTCCCGTACATTTTAGGTCCGAAAACGGTCCGGGAAAGTTCGTTGCTTAGCAACGGACTAAAATACTAGATTACCGTATTTTGAGGCCTGAAGTTGCTCCGAGAAAGTGGGCATTCATGAACGATTTCAGAAAAAATAAATTATTTCCATTTCTCACGAAATATAAAGTGATAAACACCTGCCAAAACGGCTTTCATCCAGTCAGATGGACAGAGACCGCGGCGACGAACTTCATGTAGTACATTTACAAACACATGGACTCTGGAAAGTATGTTGCAGCTCTTTTCTTCGATTTGTCGGAAGCGTTTGACTCAATAGATCTCACTATTGTATACGACAAACTGTATGCAATAGGCCTAAGAGGAAATATTCTATCGTGGATTATATCATATCTCACATCCCGGAAAATAATTGTTGGTATGCCAGAAGCCAACTCAGATATATGATGTCAACCTTGGAGTTCCACAAGGCTCGGTTTTGGGTTCACTAATACTCCTACTTTTTATAAATGACCTGCCCTTTCATGTGAAATCTAAATGTATGGTACTTTTCGCGGGCGATACTTCTATTGCGGAAGAAGCCGATAGCATAGAGGAATTGCAGGAGAAATTGAACAAAATTTCGAATGGGTTCACTACATGGTTCTTTGGAAAAAACAGAATATATGCCATTAAAAATTATTGTAAATAGTGAAACTTATGAACCCTCTGAAGGTACTAAATTTCTGGGTATATTTATTGGCCCTGCATTGAAATGGGACAAGCAAATTAGTTACGTTTGCAATAGGTTGAATAGTAGTTTTTATCCTATACTTCAACTCAAAAACATTCTAGATGAAAAATCGCTCTTGGAGGTATATTATGCAATGGTCCATTCAATATCAATGCATAATATAATTTTATGGGGTAGCAGTAGTGACATCAAAAGAGTGTTCATTGTCCAGAAAAGAATAATTCGCCTTCTGTTCAATCTGAAAAGAACATGCTCCATCCAGCAAACCTTTTTTCAAAAAGTATAATATTTTAACTGTACCAAGTATCTTCATATATACCCGTATAATTCATATTAAAAAAAATGAAATAAATGTGGAAACTAATGCTCAGATGCATAGATATCCAAGAAGAAAAGGAAATTTCCTGAAAACTGAAATACATAAAACCAAACTTTTTGAAAGGTCTCCAATCTAGTAGGATCTAAATTCTACAATTGCCTGCCCGCTGAGCTTAAATCAATTTCAAACTTGAATGCTTTCAAATATAATGTTAAAAAGTTTATATTCACTGAAGGCTTTTTTTTATTCAGGAGATGAATTCTTCGACTAAGTTGAGAAAAAATCAAGACTCCATAGGTGAATTTTTATGTATACTAATATATGTTTGTACATTATGACTGTGAGTACCTATATGTGTTATATACCATTGAATATTTTATATACATTTATATACATAGAAAGTTATCTATGACATCTACAGTTACTAGTTGAAACTTAATTTGACACGAACCAAGGAATCCAAAGTTAGATGTTTATCTACTCATTGACAGGCAGCCAACAATTTGTTGTTCTGACAACCCAAGGTTCAATCAAGTTTCTAGTACGTTATGAGGAACGCAAGCAGAATCTAAGTGAAAATAGAGTATTTTTCGATGGTGGTATAGTTTATACGAACTTAGTTGAGACAGCAGAAAAACTAAAATTCCACTTAGGGTCGGCATATCTTTTATGAAAGAGTGGCTGCGGATAATTTTTTTTTCATGGTAGAATACGAGTCAGCATTCAAGTATGTAAGAGAAAGTATTATTATTAATTTGGTAAGAGAGGGAATTGCCTTGGTAGCAAAATGTTCTGTTGGCAACTAAATTAGACACTCCTCAGAATATATTTCAATTCAATTGATTTCAGATCAAATAATCATTTTTAGTGGATATACACACTGAAGTGCGTGTAAGTTGTTAATCAAACATGAATACGGGGTTGATGTGAGCAATATATTAGAGGCCAGAGGGTGTCATGCTGTTATACTAAGGGTTGTTCCACCACACCCTGCAGATCGATAGGGAAACGCCTCGATGGGAGCGGCTTGGTTTCGCGAAAAGCACACCGCGAAAGGGTATACTTTTTAATTAATTTCATTTTTTGAGTAAACAATAACGATAATTTGTTTTTAGCTGGGGACTACAATGGTTCGGGCATTAGTTTATGTTGAGATGGGAAAACAACACGTTTTCAAATTTCTTTACTGTAGTCAGCATCACCATACAGGGTTGGCTACATAATTATTTGCTACGTTGGCGTGGCACCTTCATTGACAAATATAGAAGAAAATCACATAATAAATATTTTTAATTACATTCCTTTAAATTACTGTTTGTGGAATGATCTCCTGAATCTGAAAATGTCCCATTTAAAAATCGAAATTTGAGGAATTTTCTGGTGGAACCGGAAGTAACTCAAAACCAGGTAATTAAAAATATGTATTGTTGAACGTTTTGGGAATCAGTGAAACTTCTAGAGCATATTTACACTAGGTGATATTTATTTATATGAATCAGACTTCGCTGAAAATGTTCTAGAACGTCTAGTCTATTCCAGGAAAGTTATGTGGTGGTTTTTGAAAAGAAGCGAGGTGGCCATGGTTCTAGAGAATTTGCCTTTCACCCAGACAATCCAAATTCAAAATCCAGCTTCTGCCACCAAAAGATAAGAGTGGCCTGGAATCCACTGTCACAAAAGCTGTCTCTCTTGCTTGCACAAGCGTTTGGATGAGCTTGTGAGGGGTTTCTCCAGAAACATGAGGGATTCGTAGTGAACATTTTTTATTGATTGGGTGAATTGGGTGAAGCGTGAATATTAGTATATTTTCGTTTTGCCCAACTGTGAAGTGTCAGTAAGAGAACAAGAAAGTTTGTGGTATGGGTGCACTTGTAACTCATATGGTTGCACTTAGGGGGTAGTTCTAGTGTAAATGTAGGAATTGTCATACCTTCTTTTGAATTCCGTCCTACAAAGGTTAAGTTTCAATTTTATATTTTGATGGGTAGATAGATAGATGTTTTATTTGACCACATTATTTGTAAACATTTGTAGCAAGTCAATACAATACAAAACAATGCAATATAAAACATTTAGATACAATAAAATTGAAAAAATTAAAATTGAGCATTAGAAGTTAAACATATACCGGGTGACACAGCAGACATGTAGCAGCCTGTAGTTTTTTTATTTCAATAGATGAAAATTTGAAATTTGCAGAAGTTACGTAATCAATGATAGCGCTTCATTTGAATCTAACGACAACTTTTTTCAACTACCTGTTTGATCGGCAGTAACTCCAACTTCTTTTTTTTAAATGACACCCTGTACATTTATCTAGCCTATCTTATTTGTCTTGAAATTATCTATTCAACCGTGTATCACAAAGTGGCATTCGTTTCTCAATCCGCAGATGAATTGCTTTTTATTGAAAAACATCAAGTTGGCTGTTACCCGAATTCGATAATCTTTCGATGCTTGGTAGGCTTGGAAATCCAAAGAGTATCAGTTAAACTATATAATTTCAGTTTTTTCCATACCTGATCACTTCCTTCAGAATGTCAATAATTTCTTAAATAAAAAGAAAAAACATCTGGAAATAACTCATGATATTGCGAAAACTGAGATAGGAACATATTTTTTTCAATTTGGCTACTTGTGAAGAAACTATCTGTCTTTTCTTTGGCGATGTAGCCATATCATGATCTTTCCATTTGGAAACATAAAATTAAAATTGTTCCCCTGATCCACCAATTCACAATTCTATCAGTCTAGATATGTGCAATAATATCTTGCCTAGTAGGCGGTGTACACAAAATGTTTTGTGTTTGACAGGTAAACATAATTTGATTGCAATGATTATCTCCGCCAGTTTTATGCTGATTGAAATTGTATCGTTTAAATAGATACTAAATATGTATTCAAAGAACGAAAAGGTCGATTTGTTGTTGATATTCGGAGAGTGCAAGAGAAATTGTAGACAGGCTGAACAATTGTGTGTCGAAAGATTTCCGGAAAGACGCCACCTACCTGATAATTATTTCGCTAGAGTAAAAGAGCAGTTCAGAGCAGTCCTTTTCAAAACTCTTCTAGCGGTCTCTCGATTCACGCCGATTTCGTCCTCAATTTGTCTCAGTGATATCGTCGGATCTGCATGTACTATGGCCAAAACGTTTACTTCCTCGTCGACAATGTATTGGAGATTGTTTTGATTTTCCGGTTCTCTTCTGAACTACTCTTCTACTCTAGCGAAATAATTATTAGGCGGATGGCGTATTTCCGGAAATCTTTCGACTTACAATTGTTCAGCCTGTCTACAATTTCTCTTGCACTCTCCGAATATCAACAACATATCGACCTTTTCATTCTGTGATTACATTTTTAGTATCTAATTAAACGATGCAATTTTAATCAGCACAAAACTGACGGAGATAAACAGTACAATCAAATGATGTTTACCTGTCAAACACAAAACATTCTGTGTACACCGCCTACTAGGCAAAATATTATTGCAAATATCTAGACTAATAGACTTGTGAATCAGGGGAACAATTTCAATTTTATTTCCAAATGAAAAGATCATGGCCAAAGAGAAAGACAGATACTTCATTCCCAAGTAGCCAAATTGAAAAAAACATGTTCCTATCTCAGTTTTCGCAATATCGTCAGTTATTTTCAGATGTTTTTTTTATTAAAGAAATTATTGACAATCTGTAGGAAGTGATCAGGTATGGAAAAAACTGAAATTATATTGTTTAACTGATTCTCTTTGGATTTCCAAGCCTACCAAGCATCGAAAGATTATCGAATTCGGATAACAGCCAACTTGATGTTTTTTAATAAAATGCAATTCATCTGCGAATTGAGAAACGAATGCCACTTTGTGATACACGATTGAATAGAGAATTTCAAGACAAATAAGATAAGCTGGATAAATATACAGGGTGTCATTAAAAAAAAAGAAGTTGGAGTTACTGCCGATCAAACAGGTGGTTGAAAAAAGTTGTCGTTAGATTCAAATGAAGCGCTATCATTGATTACGTAACTTCTGCAAATTTCAAATCTTCATCTCTTCAAATAAAAAAAACACAGGCTGCTACATGTCTGCTGTGTCACCCGGTATACATATCATTCAATACATTCCCAATGGAGTTAAAAAATTTGAAAAATAAATCACATTTATAGGGCCAGTTTTTCAGGTTCCAGTTACAGTTTAGATCGGTGAACGACAATCTTTAAATGACGTTTGAAGGATCACATTCTAAACTTTTAGTTAGTTATCTGGAGTTCAACTGGAACATGAAAAACTGGCCCTTTTAATATACATATTCAAAATAATCAGACAACAACCAGTTGCAATGGAAAATTTCATCAACTTCTTAGCAGGATGATCATCAACATGTCAACACATTATTAATGTATTAGTATTGTTCTGGAAGAATGATTTGATTGTTTTTTTGAATTTCTTTTTACTCATATCTCTAACATTGGCAGGAATTTTATTGAATAAGTTCAAGTCGAGCGAGTTCCTAGTTGAAGTGGTGAGTCTCCAGCAAGGATTGATCAACTTATCACCGTTTCATGTATGATGGGTGTCAGAATGTGTTTGATATTTACAGATGTTTTGGTGAATTTGAATAAGGCACTCGTAAATGAATAATGAATAAAGTCATTATTTTAAAGTGTGCGAATTGGTTTCTACAAGATTCTCTATACCCTAGACAAGCAAGTATTCTTATGGCTTTTTTTTATTGCCCAAAATTGTTGAGTGACCGACTAGAGTTTCCCCAGAGTAGTATGCCATAAGTAACGTGCTAAAGGAATAGAGAGAAGTACGATAATTTCAATGCATCAATAAAGATTACTTTTTTCAGTTGTCTCAAGAGATAAAGCTGATTAGAAAGTCTGGAACAAAGTTCCATTTTAAAGTGGAATCCAAAGTAATACCCAGAAGTTTTACCTCATCATCTGGGGATCATATGAGGGTTTGTTGAAAACTGAATTCTTTGAGTTTTATTAGGGTTCTGCATAAATTTGTTTGTTACAAACCATTTTTCAGCTCTTTGCTTTGCTTACCATTGAGTTTGATAGATATTCCACTGAGGAAAATCGTGCTATTAAAGTTTTTGCTAAGATATTTCTTGCTATCATAATAAGAAATACTATTACTATGACAAAGTGTCGAATAGTACCTGCACATTGAAATCCTACGGCAGCGAAAACGATTTTGCTGGAGGTGGTCTGGGACAGAAAGTTTTTTTATTAGAACATTTTAATCTTATAACTGAATAATCACTAGCGAGTTACATGCCTGTGGCTGTAAGGTTTCTCCTTACTATAAGTGGAAAATCGCATAGATTTTCATCCACTTACTGTAATACAGTTGTCAACCAGCCACTAAAATATTACTGGATGAACCCGCTTACCATTGTTCTCTGCCTTGCTATGATTATTCAATGTTTTGCTGATATTTCAACGGAAATTACCCCTTCCACGAACACAACAAATATTTTTAGGTCGTTTAGTGCGAATGAAAACGAAGAAACAGAATCATTCTCTGGCTGGTGGTCGTTTGGACAAGACAAAGATTAGGTTATTGTTCTTGGCTTCGTGTTTGTGCACGTGTATGCTTTTGTTTCCGGCTAATTCATATTTCATAGTCTATGAGTACTGATTGGGAATAACGCCGCTGTATGGTAATCAAGTTTAGTTTTGTGTGTAAGGCCTCTTTATGCAGGTGTGGTTGTGTAGTTTGCGGTCTCACGGCAAAACATTGAGCGTTTCCGTGTGGTGCCTTGTACCTTTTTATGCAAGTTGCAACGGTTCGAGAAGCTTTAGTGCAGTATGCTATCAGAGCAGAGAAACAAGTATTTTGTATTATTTATTAAAATTTCGCAAGAAGCGTTTCGTGCCGTTCGACTGCAAACCATACAACCACAAGTGCATAAATGAGGTCTCAGAGAGTAGGTACCTTTCTACCTAATGGCTAACAAGATTATTTTACAAGAATGGGAGCTAGCGGAATTAGAATGTTTGCTCTTTATGAATTCTATACAAGTGGTTGAAATTGATGAACCTATTTTTGGGACATCCTGGAGCAAAAAATATTGCAACCATTGCTAGCAGGTAGCAAACTTGCAAATCTACAATTGAAACTATTTCTTATAGTCTAGGTAGATGCACTCGTTAGCAGTAGCTGGAACAGTACCCCATTAGTTCTAGGTGGATGCATTCACTAGCGGTAGCAAAGTCAGATACCTACGACTGACACAACCTTGTAGTCATAAGTAGGTGCAATCGCTAGCGGTACCAATGTCAGATACCTACGACTGCAACAATGCATCATAGTCATAACTAGGTGCACTCACTTGCGGCAGCAAAGTTCGAGAAAATAAGTTATTCGACAAAATCTAGTAATCCCAAGCGAGTTGTAATCAGCAAAGTCGACTTTATAACCACAGGTGAGAACTCGCTTGTCCCCTATGCTATTAGAGTTTCTTGCTGGGATTATTCGATTTCTAGCTGGGGTTAGTAAAATTTTTCCTCAGTGATCCCTATCAACGTGTGTCTCATAAATTGTTACATCATCTGCGAAGATCATACAAGATGACGGTAGCAAGTTTCCCGATATATCGTTGATATATAAAATGAAAAAGTGGGGACCTAAGATAGATCCTTGAGGTACTCCATGTTTAATAATTTTGAACTCTGAATGACAACCGTTGTAGTGCACAGATTGGAATAATCTATTAGAAAGGTAAGAAGTGAAAAAATCAAGTGTGATTCCTCGTATTCCGTAGTATTCAAGTTTTTACAGGAGTATATCATGAGCGACACAGTCAAAGGCCTTACTGAGATCGCAAATTGTCATAGCAGTTACATTACCTGCTTCAAGTCCTTCCACTATGTCACCCACGACCTCCTCAACAACTTGAATCGTGGATCTGCAATTTCTGAACCCAAGTTGTCTATTATTGAGAATTTTGTATTAATCCAAGTAAATTGTAAGCCAATTTTTGACAATATTTTCGATTACTTTGCCGATAATGGGAATGATTGAAACAGGTTTGAGATTTAGTGGGGTATCCTTGTCACCACTTTTGAGAATTGGAATCACTTTCATTAGTTTGAAAACATCCGGAAAGGTGCTAGTCAAGAAACACAAGTTAATAAGGTTGGTAAGAGGATCTAATATAGTTTGATATGACCCAGGTCATTTTTATCTGAATTAAAAATTTTCTCGGTTATTTTTCATTTTGATTTGATCGAAATTTTCACATTTATCTATACAAGAGATTCAGTACATGCCTGAGAATACGAAAATTTTGGAAAGTATTGAAATCTCAAGTCCAGTACTGTAAATATACTTGGTGTTTTGAAATAACATATTTGTTGAATATTGATATAAACTGCATAAGCTTCTGAGGAATTCATTAATGACGCACCCTATACTTGCTTAATCTTCAGTCAATATTTCTGATTATTTCAGCAAACGCGTTCTTATATGGTCAACTCTCAAACCAGTCTGACTTGGTCTCATAATTAAGCCAGTCACACTCTCATTATTGAATCTTCTTATTAGTTTCGTTACTTTCATGGGTGTATTTTATGTTATCGTCGTATTTTATAAACTCCATAACGGAACATTCTCTCTTATTCAAATGAGGATTTTAGATTATAAGAATCAAATGGCCAATTTATATGCATTAGTAATAAAGTTTAGAGCTACTTATATGTCGGTGTTATTTATTTTATTCGGCTATATCAATGTATATCTTGATTGGAACTTATCCATGGAATATCAATATCAAAGATATATTTTGATCAAAAGAGACATTTTCATGGAGTTCTTTATAATACTTCAGTTGTTCAAATTTCTTCACAGATAATCGGAAATGTCAGGATAAGCGTTAATTAAATACAAATATTAATTGCAGTAATAATAATATGACTTTATTCTCCACAATAAATGATATATTACAAATATATGTTGGGAATTAATACGAAGATGAATGAAAATAGACAACCACAAGATAATGAATCCGCGCGTGGCAAGTGTCTTCAACCAATTTTATATTTGAAAGTTTCTGAGTGAAACAGATGCACAATTTTTATGAGACATCAGACTGAATAAGAAAAATTGAAAATATTTTTTTTTTATTTACAAAAAAAATCGCATCAACCGCATGGGTTATTATAGCGACGGTCCTATACCTATATCATGATTATTATTTACATGAATATGTGGTTATAACTTATCCAATAATTTTGAACATATCAAGAAAGCTAGTAAGTAGAAGTTCATCATATTTGAATTTTTCACCTAATACATCAATTAGTGACTGTGGAATGTTATAATCTAGTCTGACATACAGTGTACATTCGGTTAGAATATATTTGAAACTTGAAGAAGAATCACACACTCCACATTTTGTTTTTTCGTCATTGGTTATGAGATAACCATGAGTTAAGAAGCCACAAACGGATATAGTGATTTGATGTTTCCTGTTCTTCGGGATATTTCGCCAGGGAAGTACCGATTTCTTTATTTCTGCTAGCTTGGTGCTCCTTCCATTGATCTTGCCAGGTATTGGTTAATATTTGTTTATAAAAGGGCTTTGAGTCTAAGTAAATTATTCTTTTCTCGATGTCAGTCAAAGATTGCATATAATGGCTGCTTTAGCTGGATGGTCTGCTTTTTCGTTTCCACTGATTTCCACGTAGTTGTAAGGGGGTGTGTGTTTTTTCTGTTTAATGCTTGCCGACAAAACTCCTATTGTTTAGAAAATTTGCAAAAAAACTAGATTTTAAAAATCCACCTCATTGAAGACACATTATTTTATTTCTGTTTTTAATCTATAATCTCTAACAGACTACACTCAACGCAGATATGAAAAATATTTTCCAATGGTGTACCTAATGCTAGTTTGTCGAAAATCAATGCCAAAAAAATTATGTTAATTAGCATAAACAGTAAAGGTAATGATCGTATGATTACAATTGGTAATGAGGAAGCTGAAATGGTGTTTAAATATTTGGGCATTATTATCGATAGAAATTTCTTACCTTATACGAACAAAATATCAAAAAACGTAAACCTCCTGTTTAGAGGGGCACCGTCTTAACCGTCATGGTATAGAAAAACAATATATGATACTTACGATAATATTTCATATTTGCATCGTCCATACTGTACCTGGAAAGTAAGAGATAATATGAGATGGGAAGAATTCAAAAACTGCAAACCAAAGCTATAAGAATTATATTCGATATTCCAAGGGTCACATGGTGGTAATGGTAATGGTAAGTGTGTGTTTACGCCGATTGTATTTGTTGCCTTAGATTTGTTAGATTTACGATTGTGCAGTGAATCTGTATTGCCATGGTTTATCGTCACATTTTATAAACAATAACAGTTGAACATGACACTTATGTCAGATTGAAAAGACGCGCTACAAGAAGAAATGAAGTAAAGATATTGCAAGTTTAAACCAAATTATATCATTTCTAATCAAACAGAAAAAGTTCAAGTACATTTTGTACAATTCATAACAGTGTGGATGGTGACTTATGCGCTGCGACCTGATTAGATATATTGTGCCCGAGATTCTTCTGCTATCTCATAGTGTTCTCATTTACAGCAGCCCCTCAAGCCTCAATTCCTTGACGAATTTAGGGATTTTGATGGGGTCTATTCGTGGTATTTCTCTCACAGTCAGCTGGTGTGATCCCAGTATATTCAATCTCTCGTGATGTACAGCATAACACTCCATCAATATATGGTGGGGTGTTTCTGGATGTTCCCCACAGAATCTGCTGGTGCTGTCCGCTAAGCCTAGCTTCCTTAGGTGTTCTTTGAGTCTGCAGTGCCCTGTCAGAAATCCCGTGATTGTCTTTAGACTAGTTTTGCTGAAGTTAATCAGTGTCTCCGATCTTGTTTGGTTGAAATTGCCAAGGAGATCTTTGGCCTGCCTTAGCCCCGGAAGTATTTGTCAGTATGTTGCTCTCATTGCTTCTTCAGTTTTATTGAGTTCTTCTTGAAAGTAAGATTTTCCTAGTCCGCAGAATGGTTGTGGCCCAATCAGTGGCGTTGATGACCCTTTTCGTGCCAGGGTATCTGCTTGTTCATTGCCCTCCACTCCAACGTGCCCCGGCACCCAGAGGAGGATCATCTTGTTCTTCCTGCCTAGTACATTAAGTTTGTCTAGGCATTCCCAGACCATCTTCGAGTTGATGTTATATGAGCCCAACGCTTTCATGGCTGCTTGATTATCGGAGAGGATTGCGATTTCCTTGTTCCGGTATTTCCTGTCGAGGTTGAACTGAATGCACCTTTTAATGGCGTGAATTTCCGCTTGAAAAATGTTGGGGAACTGGCCCATGGGTTCGGAGTATTTGGTGCGAGGCTCAAATACTCCTGCTCCAGTTCCGTCGGGAGTTTTGGACCCGTCCGTGAACCATTTTAAGGTATTCTTTTCCCAGTGATGGATTCTGAAGAGACACATAAGTCTATGATACGTAATTTGAACTGGCTTTCGGTATAATATTACTTGTAGTATCATCCTGTGATTCTGATGAACAAAATTCCATTAACCCCATCATACCTGTTATCAATGTCTCATAGAGGCATATTGTGTTCTAATAAATTAGACGATTATTTGAATAAATGCGGAGCTATAATAACAAAGTGAAAAAAATTTGAAAGTATGTTGTTAGACGATTGTCATATATTACTGACACTATTTAGTCTTTTCTACCTGCTCGTATTACAGGCCATATAAATTTTTTTACACTCATTTTGTTTCATCGTACCCTGATATCACCTTTGTAGTGTTTTCTATACGTTATGTGTTATATTTGCGACTGTAATAGAATATAAGTTTTTATTTTGTATGTTTTTCCCTGTGAAAATGTAAATTAGCTTTATGTGCTCGAAAAAGTAGTTCATTATACCCGAAAAAAAAGTGAGACCTGTTTTGGTCTATTATAGAGGGCTATCGGATATGAATGCCTTCTTAACCCTGCGTCACCTACGATGGGGTGTGACATATCCCAGATATTTCGAAATGCCAATATTTCTCTTGTTTGTGATTCCAGATATTGTTGGTTGCCTACAGCTTCCTAAAACACATTGATCTTTGAAATGCATAGTGCCTTTTTGTATGAAATCAACTGTACTATAAGTTCGACCTGTCAAAATTGCTCTCGGGTATACCACACCCCACGTGGGCTATCGATCACAATTTTACAACGAAAATGGTGAATGTATAAGTAGTAATGGTTGTATATTTCATTAGGAGTTCAGAAAATAGGCTATTTCTATACGTGCGCGACATGTGAAGGAAATTTTTGGAAAGATTTTAGATTAACCAGAGAACTGTGGGAGTTATTTAACGAAATGAGCGATCACTTTGCAATGTCCCGCAGAAACATGAGGATACCTCCTGTCAAACAAGTAAACAAAAAATTGTGAATTTCTGCTCTATAACCAATTGCACACTTTTTTTAACATTACATTTTTGGCTATGGCAATCGCCAGAAGTATATGGCAAAAGATAAATCTTGTGCCATGTTCCAGTCTTCTGTAAGCAGGTGTATCAGAAACATTGCACGAAGTATCAGAAATAATGGTTGATCATTTGGCCCTCAATCATAAAATTCACAACAGAGCTGTTCAGTTTGGCTGTCAGAAGGTCCCAAGTTTATTTGAGAATTTCTGGTTTGCTTGGTTCATTCTTATTTGTACGAAACAAGTAGTTGTTTCCAATTTATTCAAATATACGGAAAATTGTTGCCTATAAACATTGTTTATATAGAAGATAGTTAGTCAACCTTATGGGATTATAATTGGATCAAAATGGATTCGACATGTAGATGGCGATAGTGAGCTCGCATCCAAGTCATGTCGTAACTTCAGTGATCTGGCCTCCAAGTCATGTCGTAACTTGATTGAAACAATGGGACAGCATTAAGATCAGGGTTTTTTGAAGGAACCTGCATTAAAATGACGTCAAATATTCATGTTTGTAACTAATCACGCTAGATGACACTCGCGTTTGCGTCCAACACCAATCACACAGGCATTGCCTAACTATCTTACTTATATATAAACAATGCTATAAAATAGTTTCACCCCTTTTTTACAAAATATTCACCAATTTCCATAGTTGATTCAGATTTCCATCAAATAATCAAATAACTGACACTGACAGTTGCCAACTGTTGTTTTCATTTATCACAATCACAAAACATGAATTTACGTGTAGTACCCGTCCTGAAAATTCAGGTTTGTCGTTATTTATTTGGTAACGACTGAAGCCGTAACGACCGTGTTTACAGAATACGAATTTCTGAATTGTTTAGATTGACGTAATCGTAAATTAAACTACAATCGTTAATCAACGACTCGTTAAATAACGAATTTTTAGAGAATAGACCGTAGGTCAAATTTCATCGGGAAGATTCGACCTGGAATAACCATGGACGTATAATATCGACTTATAGGTCCATGGGAATAACGAGAAAATCAGCTTCTGGTTATGTGGTGACTCACCGTGTATATATTTCCGAATACAGTACGATGCAAATGTATGGAATAAATTCATTATTTCTGAACATAAACATATTTTGGAAAATTTCTCGAACATGTCGATTTTCTTTTCCGATTGGCCAATTTCTAAACCCCACCCAAAATATATAGGTTTATCCGCATTCGAGTAAAAATTAGTTTAGTGAAATTTTTAAATGGGACACCCAGTGTATTTTTCCAAATTTAGTTAGAGATCGTCATTACAAATCCAGTAATACCAGGTCTGATGGGATTAGGTCCAACGGCTGCGGAGATATGGGCAAAAAACTTCTCCAATGAGTGCGACAGAGACTTTTGACCTTCCGAATCGTGTGGAGTCTCTCAGTCATACTCACTGGACATAAGAGGAAGTTTTTTTCCCATATCTCCGCATCCGTTCGACATAATCCCATCAAACCTGGTATCACAGAATTTTGTAATGAAGAAAAATACACTGGGTGTCCCATTTAAAAATATCACTAAAGTCATTTTTACTCGATTGCGGATAACCCTATATATTTAGGGTGGGATTCAAAAATTGGCCAATCGGAAAAATTGAGGTATTCGAGGAATTTTCCGAAATATGTTTATATTCAGAAATAATTAATTTATTCCATACATTTGCATCGAACTGTATATGCTGAATTCCATAAAGATCAACTGTCATTTAAACATGTCATTCTCAAAATGACTCTCATACAATTCAAAATTTTTGTTGAACTATTTTCATGACTTCATTCTTCAAAACCATTACAAGATTACTACTGTCGTATTGTGCTGCCAGAAATCGGAATGGCCGGCTACTTTACCAATACCTGTTCAACGTCCATCCAATACCATTGTGCAAACCTGCCTTAGTATTGCTATGCTGTCCTATGAGTGTGATTTCACCGAAACTTCCCAGTACTCAAGTGACCCATTGGGACGTCGAAGAAAACATTGGCCATTTGATGAACCTGGCGAGAATAGCATTAGAACGAGGAGAGGTGGAGAAGGCTGAAGCAATTTTGGAAATGGGAATTAAAATATGCGAGGAGTACCAGTCATACATGATCATGCCGTATATGTATGATATATTAGCATCCATCGCTTTCGCAATGGGAAATTTGGGAAAAGCAGAAATTTTGTTAGTAAATGTGAGTAAAAAAATCACAAAATTTATATTAATTTTTTCTATTTCTGAGGAGTTTTCTTTTTGTTTCTGGTGACTTTTCGACAGAATAGAAGAGCAATGGCTGATACATAGACCAAACTTCTACTTTTACTTTTTCTTTTACATTTTCTATAGCTTTAAGCAGTGAAATCGACCGTTCATAAACCACTCTTAAAGAAGAAGTTTGATAAGAAAGTTAAGTACCCCTGAAGCCAAGTGAATAACGTTTTTTACATATAATATGGGGGTCAATGATGTCGAATGCTTTCGATAAGTAAAAAAAAATATATATGTATATATAGTATTACTAGTAAAGTATTCAATCAAAGTTAAATCATTTAAATATACAGTCCATTATTATTATTATTAAATCACCCCATTAGTAAACACTGGTTTCAAATATTTCGCGCAGAACGTAAAAATCATTCTACTTTATCGTTTAAAGCAAAAGTTGAATCATACCAACTTTTGATAGGGTAGAAGTAAAGGTAAAGGTAAAAGTGTGTTTTATGAACACTACTACTGAAACTCAGTGCGTCAACTTTCTTGAAGGTAAAAGTGAAAGTTTGGTCTATGAACCAGCATAATGTGGAATGAAATATAAATCGCTTTTGTGATAAGAGTTTTTGTCACCAGTCTTGCATCCTAAGGCCTACATCATCGGTTAGGCACTGTGTCAAAAATTATTTTGGGCAGACTTTTCCATGTCGTTATTGGTGAGGTACCTATCGGGTCGGTGCATTTTCCACTGAGAACATCCGTGAAAACCTCGAAAGAGAGTCAATTTTTCAAAAATTTATAATTTTTATAAATCTGAAACTGGACAAACAATATTGCGGAAACTGATAGATAATAATATGTGGTTCAATTGTGCGCAAGATGTTTTCTGTCCGATGTGTAGTTATTGCACAATCGCGTTATACACAATTTAATGGCACATCTTGCAAGATGCGCCGATTTAAGGGAAATCGTCTTATTCAAATTCTGTAAACAGCATCTGGAAGTAGAGATCAATATCTACAATTTGTATATTCTGGATTTTCATCTGAGAGGTGGAGAGGTGGGAAAGTTGATCAAAACGCTTCAAAATGCGTCCGAAGTCACCGGAAGTCGCTCTGAAGGTAAGGGTGGATTTAATCAACTTTAGCATGAACATTATCATAAACATAACGGTAACATCAAAGGTTTTTAGCATGAACTTAACATTGTTGTATAAATGACGCCATTTGACATAACAGATTCAACTCGCTTTCAACATTTAAAATGATGTTGACTAAATGCACCTTAACTCGAGTTGAGTTCGGGCAACCAAAGGTTCAATAGAATCACCAATCACTTATATCGGTTAACCAAGTAATTAAAAAGGTAATTTTTTGAAAAAGCATGGTTTTGATATTGCTTTTAAGACAGACAATACTTTGGGCAAATGTATTAAAAACAACAAAGATAAAGTGGAAATACAAAAAATTTGTGGATTCTATTAATTGACCTGTGTAGTTGTCCCAAGTTTTATCTTGGTCAAGCTGGTAGAACCTAACCGAACATAGAAACAGCTTTGTGAACGGAAAAACAAATTCAACATATGCTACCCATTGATTAACCGAAAACTATACTTTCGTCCATGATTTTGAAATCCTTCATGTTCAAGACAAAAGTACATCTTTTAGAAAGTATGGAGATGAATATATGAAAAAATTCTGAGAACCTTGTTAATGACCAACTAGAACAGAATAATTCAGCCCTACTCAATATGTTTTCCTGGAAAGGCTAGATTAAATAAAATCAGTAATATATTGGTACTTATCGGGGGTTTATTTAGAGTCAGGTATACAACTGAACCCTAATCAATGTACGGAGAACACAGCAAAGATGTAATTTACATTATCTACTCGACTTGAAGAAGCTGTTGTACAGCGAAACGATCGTAGTGGTTTTCTAAACCTTTTTATTGAAAATCATTTAATAATAATGATAATTTTATTATTCCCAAGAAACATAGACTGTTTATATTAGGGAAATATTAAAAACGAAAAATGGTAAATGAATGAACAAATTAAAAAAAGTAATAATATAATAAATTGTCAAATCGGATACATTTAAGAAAATATTGTTTCAATTTATACTTGAATTTTAAGGAACATTTCATGTTTTTCAATGTGGTAGTTTATTATAAATATATTATGCATGATACCTTCACTTCCAATTTCAGTCCTGATTCAGTCTGCAGTTCATGAATGTTACTTGTTCCATGATTATTACTTGGATTGTTGTCATGAAGATTTAAACTTGTATATTTCTTTTTGATTCTGCTAAGATGAATAAATGAACATACTCCCAATTCATAAAGTGAATCCAAATTTAATAAATTTTCTGGTGTATATAAATTTTCAGTAGGTTCCAGATGAGGTAATTTATATATACATTTGATTGATTTGTTTTGACGTTTTTAAAGTGGTTTTAATACAGAAGCTTTAGCAGATCCCCACATAGAAACTAAACACTGCAATCTGGAATACATGAAACTGAAATAAATGTTCTTCAAAATTTTTCTTTTTCCAATTATGGATGATATTTTTTTAAGGATCATTTCTATGTGTTTTTGCCAACTGAGGATTTCATCGATATAAAATCCCAGAAATTTTATGTTTTTTAGTTTCATTATAGATATTAATATGGATTTTCATCAAGTATCGGCTACATCAATTAAAAACTTTATTGAATCGTTACATATTACAAAATGATATAGGATACGTCAATAGAATCAAATAAAATTATTCAATAATTGAAAAAAAATTTCTTTGGTTTTTTGAAATCAACAGCTATGGTCATAAGCACTGTGTTCTGAGTAGGCCTTGTTACTAACTCCATACGCCACCTTAGGAGCAGCACTGTTAATTATTAACGCAACAGTGAATCGTGGAGGACACGTGATCAAAAATAAATCAATTGACAAGAACCTATCTAACAAATCGTCAACAAGCAGTAATGATCAACAGTACCTTGTCAAATTTTCAAACTATCAAGCATGGAGTTCCACAAATATCTGTTTTGGGCCCTCTCTTATTTTTCATCTATGTGAATGACTTGTGTACCTATATGATGCCGTATAAATCGGTTCTCTTTGCGGACGACACCACTTTTATTCTGTCACATAATAATAATGACAAAGCTACAGTTTCATTTCGACAAGATCACTAATAGTGCTAATGAGTGGTTTTCATCTAATAAGCTAAACCTGAATAGTGAAAAGACACAAAACATCCAGATTTCTGCTAATAAGTAATTAAGTTATCTCCAATTGTGAAACGAATAAGGTTAAATTACTTGGCATTTCATTAGACATTAGACTTAAGTGGTCTGCATATATTTCCCAACTGAAGAGAAAACTCGCGGGTTCTCTATTTGCTCTTCGCATATATATTAAGAATCACATATTTTTCACTGTAACACTCCCATATTAGTTATGGTGTAAAACTTTGGGGAAATTCATGTTACGCCATTCAGATATTTAGGATGCAAAAGAAAGCTGTGCGAGTACTGGCTAGTATTGGGTACAGGGAGCTGTTAGAGAAATTAAAAAAACTTGGAATTATGCCACAACCAACTCTATTTCTATATTATGTTTTAATTGAAATACATAAAAAGCAATCAACCTTGGCAAAACAATCTCATATTCACGAACATTAATACATGTAACTCTCACCACATACGTCTCGAACGATTTCCTCTTCACTTATCCAGAAAAAATTCCCTAGATTTTTCTCTATTCAATATTTTACCTCAAGATTTCAAAGAGATCAGTCTGAACACTTTCAAGAGAAAATTGAAAAAATATTTGCTTGGGCAATACTTCTATTCTGTCGTTGAATTCGGAATTAATTTTTGTACTAAAAAACATCTTACTGCTTCTCTTTGATTTATAATGTTACTATATTTATATATTTATACAGTTTTTTTGTGTCTGTGATTGATGTTGTTCGTTTATTTGTTTATTTCTTAGTCTTCCACAGTCTTTCTTTGATTGTTTTTACAGTTTTTACACCATTTACGTTACTTTCAGAAGTAAATCAAACATGACATGCTGCAAACATTATATTGTGTGTAGTTAAATAAAATATTTTATGTATAAATGGGTTCAGACGTGGACATCTTCCAGATCTTAGAAGGTTCAAACATTTATACATCAACGCAAAGTAGTTCTTGCAGAAAGTTCTGACAAGAATCTCACAGATATAATTCAGCGGTTGTAAGGGGTAGTAACTGTTTTCTGTTGAAGTCCAGACTGTTCAATTTATAATCCATCTGCCATTTTTAGTCGATATTAAGTCAGCGCGCGTGTGCATCCAATAATTGAATTAGAAACATTTATAATACTTTTTCACTTTAGGTGATCGAAAAAATGGTTCAATTAGGAACACCCGAAGGTGATGGACTATTGATCGACTTCAAACTACGCTTGAGTAGAATATACAGTGTTTACAATGAAGACATTCTGGCAGAAATTGGATTCAAGAACTGTCTCGATTCACAGGAATCCAAAATACTCGATGGGGATACTTCAACCAGAACCGGAATGCTATACGTGAACTGTCTTTTTTGGTATGGCCTACACAAAATCAAATGCTCCGAATACAAATCAGCAAGACATCTCATTGACTCTGCATATAGCTTCTCTATGAAAGTGAAAGGTTTAAGTCCCTATCAAGAAATGGTGATTTTAGGCACTTTGGCTGAGTTGAATATGCAAATGGAAGAGTATGATATTGCGCTTCAAAATATATACAGCGCGATACTTCTAGGAAAAGGTATAGGAAGTTTGGACTTGCCAAAGTTTTATCTCAGACTTGGAAAAATTTATATCAAGTTGGGAGCAGACAGCGAAGCCGAGCAATGGTTAAATGAGGCTCACACACTTGCTGAGCTTTTCAACGATAAAGAAGTTATTGAGGAAGCTCAGTCTGCTCTAAAAGCCCATAACAACTAGTCGAAGGTCATTTTTAGGATTCAATAAAAAATAAAAGTGTCTTCTATCATCATTTCATTAGTTTTCTGTCGTGATCAGATACATTAATCGGTTGCGAAAATTAATGAATCAGAGTTATAAGGAATAAAGTAGATAGTAACAACAAAGGACCCCGCACAAATCAAATGGGAAATGGATCCCTGTCGAATTGGCTGAAATTTGGATATGTTGTAGTTTATACCCTTCTGATCAAAAGTCTCCATTGGCCCGATACCTAAAAATGGACAGTAATTTAGGTATCGAAAGTCAAAAGTTGCAACTGGTGCAGATCGACCATGTATAAGTAAATGACTTTGTCTATTTTTTTTAAAGAGAAACATTCTCAATTGAAAATTGAATCAATACATGACTTCTCTGGAAATGGAAAAACCCTACGATAAAATTGAAGTTACTTTTTTGTAATATCTAATAGAAAACAACTACTTCCCCGGCAAAAGCCACGCTGGACATTGAACTACATCTGATAGATATTGAGAAAGACCCTATATAAATTAAATTCCAACTTTCAGTCGCAGATGATTCCACAACTGACTTTATGAACATCCTGTTCATATTTTCAATGAAATCGACTTTGTCTAGCTTTGACGGGAATAATAACTATAGGCGTGTTCCGTTTCATGCATTGAGCACATAATGCGCATATGACCGTTCCGTTTCCTACATTGCGAGCGCATTGACACGCCCACTTTTATATTCCCCTCTTTGGCCTTGAGACATCGAAAGTGCATGAACTACTGCCCGTTCGTCTAGCAGCGATGAATGCGATCCAAGTTAGATCTGTCAAACTCAAAATAAAGAGTTTCTTATCTGTGGTTTCACGTTCAAACAGAAACGTCAAAAACCAAATTAAAAGTTTTAGTTGATATTTGATGAAGTGTCAAGTTTAGTGCATTATCACATTTACCTGATTCACCGTACAATGGAAGAAAAAATCGTCAATTCATTCAACATCATATCGTCGGTCTCATGCCAAAACCACGAATGTGCAATTTGTCATTTCGAATGAGAAGAGTTTTAAGAATATTCGTGCTTCTTGCTTTGAAAACCTAGGTGAGTTTTAACATTCGCGAATTCACTCTCGTTAACAGTAGATAACCCTGATAGCACTTTCGTGAGTTTGGCATTGGAAATTTTGGTAGAAAAATAGTATTTTACATATTAAAGTCAGAACCCTGGAATTAGCAAATTCGCGGTTTTGGCGTGGGACAGACGATATTATCCTCATAATTATGACTTGTATCAGAATCTGAGCTACTCTCATTTTCACAAAGCTCGCTTCCTACTCTTGCCATTAACACTTTCGTTCTACCCATATTAATTTATTTACGATTAACAGATTTGTTTTTTCTTACATAAGAATTTGGTTAACTGATAAAGTGATAAATGTCAACATCTGCGGGAAACGGCAAGGAAAAATCGTTCCGATTCAACCCAACAACGTCTATGTTAATTGAAACGGAACGCTTGATTATGTCCGCAACAGTGATGCGATGAATGCATGAAACGGAACACGCTTTATGTCTGAACTGTCAATAAATGTCAAGTTTCTACAAAAGGTAGTGTTTTTAAGATTCTTATACTCGCATTATTTTGAAGAATATGGCTTTTAGAAGAAAATGCCGACAAATGTGAAATCGCCATACGCAGACGAGAGCAAAGGAAGAGATGCAAAGTATTTTTCGATCGCGTGAGAGATTTGCACTAGTCGCAACTTTTGACCTTCTATAAATAAAAAACTGTCCATTTTTAGGTCACGGGCCCATGAAGACTTTTGATCAGAAGGGAATAAACTACAAAATATCCAAATTTCAGAAAATTCGACAGGGATCCATTTCTCATTTGATTTGTGCGGGGTCCTTTGCAAATGAAATTTGATAACGTTAGGTATTTTTATTTAAAAAGTAATATCGATTGTCTGTGATCACCTACTCTATCAGTAACTTATTCAAAAATTGCTTGTGATTAAAGGGAAAGCATCCTTGAACCAACGTGCCTATATCAAAACAAATCTTTGTCTGATCAATTCTTTTATTGAAAATTCAGATCTTGTTATAACTATGAAATGTGAGGATTAACTTTTCATTTTGATCAAGATTTTATGTATATTTTTGAATATCAGGTTCCCACGGAAAGAAAATAGTATGAGAATGAAGAGAGGTAAATTCATGTTGTTTTCGAATTTCATACGGTAGTTGGCTTCAAAATGATCCGCATTTTTCTGGCGAATAAAGTGTCTTCATTAATGTCAGACGTTTGATAACACAGTTTGGACGCAAATAGCCACTTCTCTCTTTTTTCATTTTACTTTTGAGCAGAGAAACATATCGATACCATGTAAAAATGAAACAAAATTGCATTACTTCTACTTCTTCTTATCATGGAAAGTGTGCTACATTTTCAAACGAGATTTTTAAAGATTCATGATTTTTCAAATTTGATCAAGTAGTTTCGAAGAAATACGTTGAAAATGACAATCAGTGAGGTAACCAATAAGAACTCTGCAGGCTTACAGTTTGTGAACTATTTCCGCAGTCAATTATCATCAATTGTCTATAAAATGATAGGATGTTGTTACATTTTTTGCTCCCAAAGTTTACTTGCATTTTATATAATGCGTTTTTTTATTGGTTCCCCATTTTTCCTATTTCAAGCACGCCTCAGCGTGTTTAAATCGAACTTTCAAAAACGCGCGTTTTTTAAAGTTACCATGGCAACATCAACAACTGGAGGAACGTGAAGTCTGAATGACAATTTTTTTATTATTGATCTGACAGTAGTACCTTGCAACGGCAAATGAAATATTACCAGCAAATACAAGACAGCACAACTTGTTCATTTATATTTGGTTACCTTTCCATCCAATTGATGAACTGTCATATTCTTTTTTATACGCATCATTAGATTTTTGCGAGTATTTATGATTTCGAAGGGTACCAATGAAAAAAATTAGCTTAAAGTATTCGTGGATAACTGGTCTTTCAAACACTTGCTCTATTTCTATTTTATCCACTTATACTTTAATATACTATTACATAATGCGTATCTTGCGTATTGCTATGTAGTTATCCTCCACTGTGGCTATATAGCTATGTGATTTTTTTGATCTTGAGGTATAGATGACCATAATATACCTGTGTCTTCAAAAAACATTGTGACAACCAAGAGTGGGGAGGGAAAATGACATATGAATCGGTATTATTAAGTAATGCAAACACTGATACTGGACTTTCACACCAGTCTGTGAAGAACCTAAAAGATTGTTATGCCCGAAATTCATAGTAAATTTGTCTTGTGACTCTGAGTTGTTTACTTGAACTCACTCTCACCATCTGAGCATTAATTCTGGCGACTGAAATGTTGAGGCCTGTTACTCGATTTCCATAAGGGGGCCTCTTGGTCCCTAGTTTTGCAGTATAAAAACAACTTCAATTTTCACATCGCTCAGGACCCGGTATAGCTTGCCCGTTGTCTTCCCTTGTCACCGGGCCTCGAGCATTGGTAAATCGGCAAAGGCATAGAAAAAACTCTTTGGTAATTTAGGAAATGTTTATTAGTCACAATTATATTATGTATCAATAGTTAACATCTGCACTCCGATGGACAATAAAAAACTAACATTAAAATATTCTGTAAGAAATGAATATTTTATAAAATACACAAGGAAGGTAATAGATTATATCAAAATATGTTCAACATTGCATTGGAATGACACGAGTCAATAAAAATCACTTGAGTAGGCCAAAGATACTTTGAATAACGAACAATTGATGTATGCTACAAGTATGTAGAAAATAATAAGTAACTTTGTTAAGTACAATAAGGAAACGAGTGGCAACAACAGATGAAATCATGTTTTCATATAAAAATCCACTTTTCAGGAAATTAATTTTCCTTCGAGTAGTGCAAATGTTATGAAACCTTCATGAACGGTAACTGCCTTATTGGTTTTTCAACTCAACCAACTAACTTTATATAATTCTTTATATTTCAATCAACTCTTTTGACTTTAATTTTTCTTTTCATTACAAAAATAATAGGTACATTACATCTGAAACCTTAAGCCAAAAATCTTGAATACTGCCCATTAACTTAATGAATGTTTCGGATACCCAAACCAGATATTCTATCCAAATTTTTATTTGATTCTGAAAATGGAGGTGTAAACTACACCATTTCATGAAAAAGTGTGTGTAATATTTCTGTAATTTAACACCTACTTATACCTTTTATTTTTGTTTTTATATCAGCAATATTTTTTAAAATTGAAACCATTTGAGTCTCAACATGTATTTTGCATTTTAGACAGTATTCACTCCTTTCATAACCAATTTTTAACCAGCTCATTACAACTGTTCAATATATATCAGATGGATTGAGTTCTCTTCTTTAAAGGGGGAATTCAAAACTGTATCTACTAATGCTGCAATGCTGCAAAATATTCATTAATTGGAAATAATCTATTTATATTTATGAATAGGTATGTCTATAAAACGTTTCCTTTACAGTGGGACATTTTGAGATTTCCCAAACACACCAATAGATACAACATTGATTCATTTCTGTTCAAACTCCTCTGAGTACAGAATTTTCCATTATTTCCAATTTTTGGAAAACATATTCTTGAAACAATACAACTTTCACTGTTGATGCCACAACTGGGAAGAAACAATTTTGTTCGAGTGCAGAACAGCAGAACCATTGTGAAAAATACAGTGGACATGTTCAGCTATACATGTGTTTGAAAGTGTGTGTATATAACAATAATTTGAACTTCTAATGAATTATTATGAACAAGTAAATATAGATATAATATATGTAGGTACTGTGCAGCTACAAACTAAACGAGTACTGATTATTTTGTATATATCTTATTGTTTATACATCTGCTATATTTTTTTAGATATATTGCTACTTTGGAAATTTCACGTATGAATCAGATGAAATTAAACAAAGGGTTTGTGTACAGTTTAAAAAATATTTAAAAAATCTAGCATCATTTCAGACGTGCCATTCACTACCTTAACGTTGATTTTTAAAGAATACTATCAAGAAAATATGCCTAATAATATGCCCATCTGAATAACTTACTGACAATAGTACTAACGAAATATGTGAGTACTGAACGATTTAAGGAAACTAGACATAGTATATTATTTCAAGATAGCAATACATCAACATAAAAAATACAGGCATGTATATGAAAAATAATCAGTACCTTCCTACCTAATAATAGTCAAAAATTACCTACCTTATAAATACTACTTTTTTACTGTTTTAA
The DNA here is from genome assembly GCA_944452925.2 of Chrysolina oricalcia. NCBI lineage: Eukaryota > Metazoa > Arthropoda > Insecta > Coleoptera > Chrysomelidae > Chrysolina > Chrysolina oricalcia. The sequence goes on from OX101808.2 coordinate 24,756,593, forward strand.
GTTTTTCTTAAAGCTTAGATACTGAATATTCAAGAAATAAATATTTCGACTAAAATAAATTTTCACTACAGTATATTAAATACACTTTAGGTAATGTAATGTCTCATATAGATATAAAATTTAATTTGAATATATGGTTCAATAAAACTTTATCCCTATAGATATCAGTTTTTTGTTTAAAATACAAATTTACATATTTTCGATATATATTGGTGTTGTTGTATCCTCTTCGAATTTTTGTCAAAAAATTCAAAACTTCCTTCATTTTTTATCAATCACTGAATATTTATTTACACTTTTTCAGACTTTTATCCAGTGAATGTTTCATACACACTGCTACAAATTTTAACTACTAAGGATTGTTGATTTTTGATTGTATCTTGATTTAAGAAGACTCAAATAACGGGATTTCATCATTCCTAAGAAACAGTGTAAACTACTTACTGGGAATAATGGTACAATGAAATATAAAAATTCAAGAAAGTACATGAAAATACAATTTTTTCAACTGAGCCCTGTAATCTCTATTCAAGTGGACTCCAGCTTATTGTGTTTGTATTGCCAAGTTTTTGGTTTTCAGGATTTTTCAGAATAGTGACCATTCCAAAATATAGGCAAATTGCCCTATTTCAACCAATCCCATATGACTTGAGGGCCAGTTTTTCATGTTCGAGTTAAACTCCAGATAGCTAACTAATAGTTTAGATCGTGAATAACATTATTTAAATGATGTTGGAAGGATCACAACTAGCCCTGAAACTGAATAATTCAATTAACTTTAACCACCCAACCACAACCAATAAATGCCCCAGAACGCATATAGTGTTCTTTCTCAACTGGGCTGATGTGTAGATGGGGGAGGGAACTATCACCTTTGAGTTCGAAATTTTAATTATTGATTCAATTCAAATGATTCTAATATATTATTATTTAGTTAATAAAGCTTTGTTTATAATTTTTAAAACTTCTGACAATATTTTGAATTAAACTTCAAGAAATTCAAAAAAGTAAATTGATATCTCAAATCTTCTGAAAAGGTTCCACCGTGAAATGAGTACAAATGAATAAAAAAAGAACAGAACAAAAGAACTATGCAGTCTTAGGGTTGTGTGCCGTTAACATATTATCTTTTGCTTATTATTATAGTCATCATTAATATTCATACCCAACTATTTTTTCAGTATTATTGAAATTTGAAATAGAAAGTACTTGAAATTGTCAAATTAAAAGATTTTGTCCTTCTTTCGAAGGACTTACTCAATATCTTAAACATCTTTTGTAATGGAGAAACCATCAACACCTTAAATATCTATCTCACAGATTATCCTTCAAATACAAATTTAGTTATTACTCAAAAATGTACACTGTACTTCAATCAATTCGAATGTTTGCCTGGAGTATTTTTGAAAACCTTCAAACTTGAAATTCAACACAAATCCAGTTAGAGATTATTATTTGTAGACTATGATACAACAAGGAAGCGGTTTGTTATTCAAGGTTTTTGCAGATTTTGGTTATGAGGATTGGTTTTTAAATCTTAATGATGAAAATCTTATGTTTTCCGACTAGGTTTTCCTCGCTATATTTACAGAAAATCTGAAGTTAAGTGAATATGATACATTTCATTGTACTATACTACCAGTAAGCACAAGATGCAGTTATTGTTTGAATACTATGTAGTCTTCTCCGTTCGATTCATTCATGCTGGACATTATATTTGATTAAAAAATATTTTGAAAATATGTTTTGCTCTAAATTCTCTAGCTGAATTCGAAACTGCAGAACTACTTTATATAATTTTCTAGGGATGCAGTCGAGATTAAAAGTTGTAAGCTTTCATTTGTATATATCAACATTAAATTTACATAATACTTAAGTACGTCACTTTATATAGAAGAATTATATTTATTTAGTTTTAAAGAATAAAATTTCAAAAAACAAACAACAGCTATATACAAAGGAGGGAATTTTCATAACTTATTTATATGAAATAATCCTGCCTGCAGGTACTTGTTTTTTACATATGTTGTGAAACTAAACCTTCCCTCTCGATAATTGACAAAATACTATAAACAAAACTAATAATTTGTGCATTCGAATACACCTTATTGAGCACCAACAAATTCCTTTACTCATTCCCTAAAATACGAAACAAATTATATACACTCCAGGATTTTTCCATCATTGTACAGCAGGTAAATATGTTAAGAATAATAGTTTACTATATTACGTATTATTCTATAATGATATGTATGAGCGAACTTTAAGTTTTTTGAAAGGTCAAGCTCTAGGATTTTAGGAAAGTTTTTCACAATAAAAACGTCTAGGTGAACCTGAAACAATTTCAATATTGGATTTATTTATATTTTTGTAAAAGGAAGTTTCTTATTGTGATATATGTGATAAACATTTATTGTTATAAATCAGAAATGATTTATTTATCGAGGGGCTATATATGAAAATATAAAGAGAAAAGTTTTTGGGTATAACCCTCAAATTGTTGTGCAACCGTAGACACGTGTTTCGAGCTTAAGCTCTCATCAGTACAGTAAAAACACTTTGATGTAAAAATAGAAACAAAGGTAGTCAACAACAGGAAGCCAACCACACATTTGTATTTTTCTGGGTGGGATTGTCACGCTGGTAGCTATAGCTCCGTGGCGACGTTAGTTGTTGCCTTGTAAGCACAAGGTCTCCTAACCGAAGCCACAAATGTGTGGTTGGCTTCCTGTTGTTGACTTCCTCTATTTCTATTTTTACATCCAAGTGTTTTTACCGTACTGATGAGAGCTTAAGCTCGTAACACGTGTCTACGGTTGCACAACAATTTGAGGGTTATACCCAAAAACTTTTCTCTTTATTGTTATACGTATTTTATCATTTCATTTTGATAAAGATTCAAAACTAATGGAGAGGTCCTTACAAAGATATATCAAAGAAAATCCGTACCAATATTGAAAGTTCAAGCTCACCCTCAAATATCCAATTAGAAAGTTTTCACATTCTAGATCTTTCTAGATCATATATATTTAAGATTTCAAAAGAGGGAAAAAAATTATCCACATAATGCAAATAACATGAAGGTATCTACAACGTTAAGAATTAATAAAAAAAATCAAGAAATCAGAATTAAAATGGATTCAATGAAGTCAGTAATTTTTTAGATTATTTTCGAATCACAATTTACCATACGTTTTTGAATATTGGGTTGTAGTATTTGAATTTGTATCAAACTTGATTAATTTTTTTGTTGACTCATTTATCCAATCAGTAGTATTGAATGCTATCAAGTTAGAGATTTTATTATGAAAAACATTTCCAAGTACTATTATTTGTATTGCTTCTGTAGGTTAAAGTAACTATTGATTCGTTTCTAACTTTTTATTCGGCAACCCAGACAATTGAAAATTTCTATACTATATAGTGGCAGTGAAAAATAGTGAATAGTTAAAAAAAATAATCCAATAGAAAATCTAAGTACAAAAATTCAACAAGTTATAACACTTATTCTTTTTTACAAGAATAGAAAATTAAGCGAATTAAATATTGTTTTACATATCATAGTTTCATGACCAAGTAATTACACTAACGACTAGAACTTCTATTGACTGAAAGGACACTTTTTCACAAATACTCTGCAGAACTTAGATATACATTACGTTAAGTAACACCTCTATAGTACCAACTTTTACTAGAGATCAATACTATCCTATCAATCCCAATGAATAGTTTGGAAGGCTGAATCTTCAACAAATAAATTCAGATTGCGCCTGATATAAATTTAACAAAATCAGCAAAGAATCTGAAAAAGTGTCTTCGTCACTACAATCACAGCTCTGAATCCATACAATCAGAATAATGATAATAAAAAGTTATACAACGTCTAAAATCATCTCACTTTTGTTGTCGATCCTTGCATTCTTGTATAAATGCATAAAAATGACCAAATAACAGCCAAAATAGACATTGTAAAGATATTAGAATATTCAAGAGTAAATATTTGAATACTTTCTAGTAGCTACTACATTATCTGAAATTAAAGTACACCTGTTCGGTATATTTGAGTACAAGCCAATTAAGTACCTAATTTTCATCACTTCTTATCGTTGCCTTTTCTTGAGTCTTCTTTGCAGTCTGTATTATTTGATCTGAAAGAAAGATTGACGATTCATTATTATTCTTTATATTCTGGTTCACAAAAAAAATTCTGTTGAGTTCAGCGAACTTCATGAAAAAAACTATTGAGAATATAGTTTTAGTGTTCAAATATTTGAATATATCAGGATAAATTGCTTCCATTCCATAAACATGTGGTAATCGTACAAAACATGCACTATCAATGATTATTCATAGTAAAAGTGTATGATATTCAAATACACATTCGTTGTTTTCCTTCATTCACACCCTGCCCACTTCTCAATTCAATAAAACTGAAATCATTGGTTTAGTAAATATCTCAATTCTCAATTTCACAATAAACTTAGAAAAAGAAAGAAGCTCTCTTTTCCGCTACAAAATCGAAAACATTGTGACTTCAAAATCAATGCTGGAAATGAAATTTAGATTTATCACATCTAATCAAGTAGGTTATGGATTTCTATTTCATGTATTGTTGACTGGATGCTTATTTGACATTTCATAATATGATAAAACTGAGAACTTAGCGTTGTTACCTAGCAATACCTTTTTAGCACGGCGGCCAGTTATTGATTAGCAATGGGGCATTTTCTAAGTTATAGAATGACCCAGTAAAACACACAGTGTTATCCCTTAAGTCATTGTTTCTAAGGAAGCGCACCTCACTCCCCATCATTTAAGGTATAAGTAAAATTTCATGCTTTAAGCTTTTTTTCAATGTGTGTATTCAGAAAGGACATGTATAACAAGAATCTATATATTTTCCGTCAGCTAAGTTGTACATAAACCGTTTTTTTTATTTTCAAGTCTAGAGTGTCTTGATGAATTTTAGACAAACTGGCCTAAGAAACCTTAGACAGACTGGCAATAAATAATAAATTCAACTTAATATGGATGCCAGCTCATGAAGAATTGGATGACAATGAAGCTGACGATCGTCTATAAGTGAAAAAAAAGTGTGGATGACTCTTGTTTAAGACCTGAGCCGATTTGTAGTACGTCTGGCAAAGAACTGGTTAGTTAGGGACACACTTCTTGAAAACGATCGGCAGAATTCCATCAGACACCCAAGCTTTGTTGGTGTTAATTAAGTACTAGCAAAATGCGTCTGATAGTGTTGGTGAAAGGTAATCTCAGGAATATATAACTGTCAGTCTGTCAATGTGAGTGATGTTCTGGGGTCGCAATGACTCCAGAGTATAGAATTTGCAGACAAGCTCTAGATGAAATATATATTGATTAAGAACATCCACAAAAAAGATTGACCTAGGTATAGGCATTCTTAACTTAAGTATCTATTCAATGTTTAGTTTACTGTTCCTTTTTTTAAATTCTAGTTGCACATAGCAACCCTTTAATAAATTGGAGAAATATAATCTACCTGCTATTTGGGCCTATGTAACTGGAAGAGCCCCCTGGAAACTGTAACCTTTGATGGGCATCCGCTGACTGGCCCCCCTGCCTCTCTTTTTCTGCTCGTTCTCTCTGTAATCTGAAAAAATGCCATACTGATGAGGAAGTGAATATTTTATATACATATATTGTCAGAAACCAGAACTGAATCTCAAAAGGCATGTTGATTCATTCATCCTATGGTTTTTAAATATTGAGCCGAAATAGAATTTTTCACTTCCACAGGAAAGGCAAAATCTATTCAAAGATTCAAGAGAAATACATTTTTGAAACGTTGTAAGATTCAAGGAAATCTTCCAGATTTTTCCGCGATGTTCTCAGAGAACTGAGGGAGTTTGTAGGCAACGGATTACCGACGAGACAAAGTTAACTGTTTTAATAGAATCCAGAAGTTTTTGTTGAGATATAACACTGCTGGCATGTTGATTATCAATCAAATCGACAGAGATTTCATCACTGTAATGCTGTTTATTGTAAAATACTTTCGATAGAATAGATCTTTTTGCACAATTTTAAGTATAGTTGTTGAACGACCGTGACGATGGTTTCTCAAGTAGATGCTATAAATCTCCATACACAAATTATTGAATACACATTTTTTAGAATTGATCAGCACATTCTACATTCTGATAAACTCATATCATATTTGGAAAACATTACAAAAAGTAATACAATAATTTCTTGTCTTTAGGAAATTTCATAAGAAACTGTGAAAGTGTGATGAGATTATTCAATGTATGAATTATGAGATATAAATACATTGTAGTCATCAGTATATGAATTTTGCGGCGAAACAATCCATACCTTGCACTCTTTCTGATAACCAGTCGGTGCAGAGCTTAACTGATCCATAAGTAGAAAACAACATCTAACTTTTCTAACTAGTTATCTACTACTAGAATCAACAATTCTGCCGAATATACTTTACAATACAAACCAATGCATTGTGTTTTATCATCTGTAGAGAACATGGATAATATCAAAAAACACAATTGCTTTCTCTTCATTGGCTAACCAGTGATAATTCAATTTTGTCAGTAGCTTTGTGAATGTAGAAAACTGTCAATACTGCCAATATTCTGGATTCGTCAGAATTTATTTAAAATAATTATTGCAGTTAAAATGGATCAAAGGGTATTTGTAAATATGGAAAAGTGGCCTGACTCTACTGCACTGAGACTTTATCAGACTCATTGTGCATCTTCCAAGGGTTAGAATCTTTCCTAAGCTGACAACTATAAGATAACGAGGGTAGTTGAAGCTGGTGCCAATTTGATAATAACTCTGAAGCTCTTCAGGTATGACCTAGCCTCTGACCGAAAGCACAGAGCTCCTTCAACGAATCAAGCTAGATGAATAACACTCCCTTGTAGATTGCAGTTATGGGTTAAATAACGTCATCATTCACTCTTATTCTGAAGTTGATACAGGCCATTACTACACCTTAGCCAACTACAGAACCGCATGAGATGTGTATAACATGCTTTATACAAGAGAAGAGTTTCAATCTATCAAGAGATGGGGAAATTCTTTGTTTCAACTAACCAGATTCTACAAAGTAAACTACTTTTGTTGTTCTGATGATTCATAAATAACTTTTGGAATAATTCACTGAATTTGAGCTTGATCATTCATAACTTACCAAAGGCAGAGTAGTTCCCATTGGATCATCCCAAATACTAGGTTTGCATTAGGAATATCATATTTTGAGTAACGTAGATATGTGAGTGTGTGCAACATGGTTCCCATAAACCTGTTAACTTTTCAGTTAAAAAATAGCAAAACTCAATTACAGTACAGGTTAACAAGATCATCATATGATATAATAATTGTAATTTGACTATGGTAATAGACAAAAACTTTGCGAATCACTTCCGACTTAAAAAGAAGACATTTTTCGTTTACGCTGATTGTTAACAGGGATAGGTCTGATCGTGTTCACACTTTATAATTATATAATAGTAGAAGAGCACATATACTCACTTATTTTTTGACTGCCTCATGAATTGCTGAATTTTTCGAGCTGCTTGGTGTTGACGCCTTTGTGAATAAGTTCGCCTAGAGGAGATTAAATAGTTTCAGAATATCATTCATTGTTTCAGTGCCAAAACATTTGAAAATATATCAAGACTTTATGTGCAATCAAAACTATGACAATTGAATACACTGAGCAGGGGTAGATGCTAGGAAGAAACAAGTGTATTTAGCTGGTGGTACCTGATACGAATGGGATAACTTTGTAGATTTGTCATACCTTGCAGCTCTATTAAATAATAAGCTGGTCTATTCGTAAAACAATTCATTTTTTGTTTCCACAACATATATTTTTTATGAATGAAAATTATGACGACAGTCGGTATCATTGTGTATCTATTAATATTTTGGTGATTTGGGTTTACTTGTATGTTATGTGATAGTTAAGCAGTAAAGCAAAATTTACACTTGGATATAATAGATGTTAAGTTTGAGTTTCCAAATTTATTTATTCATGCATTGAAAAATTTTCAAAAAAACACAATTACTAACTAGTGATAATTCAATTGTGTGAGTAGCTTTGTGACTGTAGAAAACTGTTAATATTGCCAACATTCTGGTTTCATCAGAATATCATGATTTATATTTCAATCTGTGAATTTATTAAATTTAAAATATGTATTACAGTTGCAATGGATCAAAGGGTGTTTGTAAATATGGTGAGTGGCCTGACTCTACTGCACTGAGACTTTATCAGACTTATTGTTCATCTTCCAAGAGTTAGAAACTTTCCTAAGCAGCCTCTACTGCTGTGAAATAGTTGATGAAGGCACTCAGAGCTATTCTTCACCGAACATAGATTTTCTTAGGGCTGACAATGCAAGGAAATCGGAAAGGTCCACAATCTCGAATTTTTGTTCACATCCTCTACAGACAGGTGAATTTACAAAGCTCATGGAGCTATCAATTATCAGTCTACATGATGAGACGTAATTTATGATTTGTGATTATCCACTATTCCTCAATTATTTCCTTATTAGGGAAGACCCTCAGCAATATTGAATTCTATGGATTCATCCCATCTTCTTTACAGCCTTATGGACCAGTATCAGAATTTCGTTTTCTCCTATGTTGAGCTTTCTATCTACTTTATTGATTGAGACGTCACTGGGACTTGTCTGCATTCTTTAGAATATTCAGATTTTTTCAAGCGATTCCTGGTTATCTGTTCTGCTGCTATTGAAATATTAGATAGGACTAGCCCATTTCATACTACACACTGAGCCTTCTTCAGTTTCACATCCACTAAAGAAACTATGAAAACTAGCTGTCATTATGGAAAGGGAAACTTTAGGTTGAGTTCTAATCCTCCACTAAGACCAATACGATTTATTCTACCTCGCTATTCTGATATATTTTTAGTATGTTTCATAATTATCTTGCAGGGTTTATTGACCAATTTCAACCCATTGTTCAACGACTATTCCTAGAGAGTACAAACGTCTATAACAATATTGAAAAATGTTTTGCACCACCTACATATATTTTATATTATTAGTAATTAGTTATGTTATTACAATTACAGGTGTTACTTATATATTACAGCACTTAATATTGTTAGTATTGTGTGAAAAGGTTATAGGTACAAACAATGAAGCTACATCAATTGTCTACCGCACAACACACAAAGCTCTACACAGTCATTAATGCCCTTTGACTTACTTGAGACCCGCCGAGGCAGGGGTCCCCTCCCTGCTACTTCTACCCCCCTGCTCCTTGTAGTTACGGTAATAATTTTGAATGCACACTGCAGCCTCTTGGCTTTTCTTAAACCTTTTATGTTCACAATATGACCTATATCCATTTTGTATGACCATTGCGGCATGGGTCATCTGTTTATAATAGGCATACTGCTTGTATCTTCTGTAGTAGTTTTGAATCACTACGGCTGCAGCTCGTTCTTTGTCCTGTTCTTGTTGACGGCCTTTGTAGGAGCGGTATGCTTTCTGGATGATTTTTGCTGCTTCGTACAGTTCCCTCTGCTCACGATCTAGAATTAAACGTAATTACAGAGTCTGTTGAAGGCAATATATTACTCAGTCAGTACAGATTTACAAACTCTATTCAATTAATAAAGAAATATAACACAATTATGTGAAACCAGTAAATGAAAAAACACCTAAATCAAAATACTGAAATATGAAAATGTTTCCTTTGATTACTTGAATGTGAAAGAGGAACAAAAGTGGCTCGTCTCCTGTATATGATTACTAATGCCAAGTGAACAATCTGATGTTCATGAAACACCGTGATTTTTTGATAACATCAATTTGAATTGTTGTGTTCCAATTACTATGCTCACTTTTTGACGAGTATTTCTTTGAGAATATATAGATGACTGGATCAAATCAAACTATTCTATTGCAGTATATAATATATTAAAACCCTAACAACAGTTTGAAGTTCCAGTGTCAATGCAGAGGTGAACATGTATTGAAACTTAACTTTATAGAGTTCAATTCAGATTCGAACTGAACCAAGGTTCTTCTATTTCTATATCGTTTCGCCAAATCGAAACTAAATATTGTTTATAAAAATTGACTGGGCTTTCCAAATGAAGTTTCTGGAGAGTCCTCATTCAGTTGTAAGAAGACATGCTATTCTTGCCGAATTACGAGAAATATTTTGTTTATAATTCCCAAAGTTTTTCCAATCAATACGGTGTACGTTTTCATATATAGTTGAACTATAACTCTAAGAAGGTCGTAAATCAATATTAGCCGACGACCCTCATTATTATCTATTGTGCAAAATGAAGGTAAGCAATAAAATTGTGTGTCCCTTAAAAGATTCCCAGGTCCGGATTGAAGTATTTCATGAAATAGTTTGGCATTTTAATAATAGTGCTCTTCAACCTGAAATGTAATGGCAAGAGCAGGTACAACTCTGTGTAGAATCAACTGCTTGACGGTCTGCTGATACCTCAAGTGGTTACCTTCTTATAGTTATAGTTCTACTTTATGTGGTAATTTCCATTGAACTAAAATAAGTGTTCCTCAGTCACCTCTGCGGAGTTCAAAGTTATTGAAAAATCTTTCATCTAGTAATTTTGACATAACTAACAAAACTGTTCCTCTTAACCACTCTTTTCTGTACTTTATTGATGAAGATAGCTCGGAGTAAAGTAATTCTACCAACTTAGTTATCAAAATATGCTTCTAGGAAAAGGGTATAAAAAGCGTGTAGTAATGAAGAAACATTATTTTTCCTAATTGTGTGACATCACATACGTCCACTTTGCTTTTTAACCTCTGAAATGTTCGTCAAAATCAAGTATTATCTGTTGTATTCCTGTTGACAGATTAAAAACAAGCACTTATTTGAGAATAACAAGATTCTATATACAGAGTGGCCACTTTTTTGATGGGATTGTATTGATAACTTTTAAACCATAAGAGTTAGAAGGTCGGTCAAATGGAGAAAAAGTTGCATTCATAGAAGCATTGTCAAGTGGTTCAAACAAATCGAGATTATCAGGACCGGTTATTGAGATATCATAAGAAAAGTAAATTCTGTCATTTTGATTTTTCTTTTTTTCCCACTTTATTTCAAATATTATCAAAAAATGATACAGGAATTTTTTATTCGATAGTAAATTATCCTTAATTTGACCTAATCAGATTTCGTATCCAACGTTTCGTACTCTCTGGGCCACCCTCAACCTCATTTTTTTCAATACGGACCTGCATATTTTATGACACATTTCGAAATAACTTTTAACGCTGAATTCAACAATATATCATACAATGTCATTCAAAGTTGATTTTCAGGTGATTTTGACCCTTATCCAAATTTCTCTGGGTCGGATCTGTATTGCATTTACCTTTAGTTTAATTAATAACATGCAATACATTTCGATTAGAAAAACAACTCAGTCATCTTAAACTGAATGGAACGTATCAGAATCAAAGCAAGAAACAAGTAATAATTATTTACATATTTCAAGAGAAGAAAAACCTAATAAATGCAGAATAATTAAACGAAACTATCATTTATATGAAAGAAAAATTAAATGATTATTCGAAAATAAATGAAAATTAATGAAGTAAGTGTTCGAAATGTCCACCATTTTGTAAAATGCACTTTGCGGTTCTGGAACCCATACTTCTGATACATTTGCTAAATTCGTCTCCTTGAATACCTTCCAATACATTTTCAATCTTCTCGAGAGGAATCACTATTGTTGGATTTGTCATTTGTTCCGTTGAAACAGATTACAGAATCGAACTTTATTTTTAAGATCATTACGATATAATCCTTGCAAGGCTTGGTATTCAAATTTAAAATCATTGTATTCGCGTCTCTTGACTATTTTATTAACAGCTTTCGATTTTTTTTATGGATTCAATTGAATTTGGGCAGAATATTGATATCGTTAATAGACTTGTTTTTTCTTACATACACAAAACTCTAGGTTTATTGAATGTATTATTTTCAAGTAGTAGGCCGTGGATAAAAAAGAACATAACAAGAAATGTCATATTATTTATCACTTCGTTCATTATTGTGTCACAAGAACTTGTCATTAAATACTTTTCTGTGTAATTTCAATTTAACTTATTCGGTATGGTAAGATACACAAATGAAGAAAAGAGAGATATGTACGAAGTGTACATAAAACTAGATAGGAATTCGTTCAAAGCACAACAAAGGTATGGTGAATTATATCCTGAAAGAACAACACCAAATATTAAAATATTTCGACGTTTATCTACAATGTTACTTGAACATAATTCATTCATCAAACCTAGAATTCCTTATGTAAGACGAAACGAGCCTATCAATGACATCAATGTTCTAGCCCAAATTCGAATGAATCCAGGAATAGGATCGAGAACTATGGCCAGTGAATGCAATTATTTGGGGAGACGAAACGACATTCACAAATTCTGGCATGTTCAATCGAAGGAACAAACATTTTTATACCACAGAAAATCCTCACTTAATTCATGAAGTTAGACATCAATATCGTTTTTCTTTGAACATATGGTGCGGTTTGTTGAATAATAAATTACTGGGACCCTATTTTATTGATGGCAACCTAACCGGAGAAAAATATGTAGAAATTATAGAAGAAATGTTGGATGATCTTCCTATACGGTATCGGCGTAATAGTCCATGGTTCCAACAAGACGGATGTGGTCCACACAACTCAAGAATAGTCACAGATTATCTAAATCGAACTTTTCCCGATTCATGGATTGGAACAAGAGGTCCAGTAGCATGGCCTGCATGATCTCCGGATTTGAATCCGCTGGATTTTTATTTGTGGGGATATCTCAAAAATAAAATTTATGATACTACGAACCCGACAATAGAGATTATTCGCGAGAAGATTGAGAATGTATTGGAAGGTATTCAAGGAGACGAAATAAGCAAATGTATAAGAAGTATGGGTTCCAGAACCGCAAAGTGCATTTTACAAAATGGTGGACATTTCGAACACTTACTTCATTAATTTTGATTTACTTTCGAATAATCATTTAATTTTTCTTCCATATAAATGATAGTTTCGTTTAATTATTCTGCATTAGGTTTTTCTTCGCTTGAAATATTATGTAAATAAATATTACTTGTTTCTTGCTTTGATTCTGATACGTTCCATTCATTTTGAGATGACTGAGTTGTTTTTCTAATCGAAATGTATTGCATGTTGTTAATTAAACTAAAGGTAAATGCAATACAGATCCGACCCAGAGAAATTTGGATAAGGGTCAAAATCACCTGAAAATCAACTTTGAATGACATTGTATGATATATTGTTGAATTCAGCGTTAAAAGTTATTTCGAAATGTGTCATAAAATATGCAGGTCCGTATTGAAAAAAATGAGGTTAAGGGTGGCCCAGAGAGTACGAAACGTTGGATACGAAATCTGATTAAGTCAAATTAAGGATAATTTACTATCGAATAAAAAATTCCTATATCATTTTTTGATAATATTTGAAATAAAGTGGGAAAAAAAGAAAAATCAAAATGACAGAATTTACTTTTCTTATGATATCTCAATAACCGGTCCTGATAATCTCGATTTGTTTGAACCACTTGACAATGCTTCTATGAATGCAACTTTTTCTCCATTTGACAGACCTTCTAACTCTTATGGTTTAAAAGTTACCAATACAATCACATTAAAAAAGTGGCCACTCTGTATGTAATGAAATGACTTTGACACACAATCTTGATCCACTGAGTTATACAAGTATTGGGAATGCATTGCTGTTTACCTGATAATGTCAAATTTGAAAAGTCCTTTTCAAAGACGGTTCCTGAAGCTTGGAAAAATTCACAAAAATCTGCAGTTGTGGGAGGAGGTGATGGAGAATCCAGGGTGAAAGAACAAGGAGATGGTAAACAACTGGAAGAAGCTGGGCTCAGACTGGAACATGGTGTCCCAACATCATAGTATCTGAAAGTGGAAATGTTATAATCATATAGGTTTCAACTCGCATACCTCAAATACCTGGTTTTAAGATTCACAAGAAAAGAGACAAGTAACTTTTGAACGTTGCTATAGATTGTTTCTTGATTTTAGCATTCGAAAAAGTGATGAATATGTGTTCAAATTAACATCAACAGAAACGGTTCTATGGCTATGAAATCATGCGTTCTACTTCAAACTATCGACTTATATTAACTCTGGTCTTGAATGAATAATAACTGGGGGAAATAATATTAAAATCTCAAAAGTAACTCATTATTCTTCAAAATAATATAAACGTAAAAAACAAAGTAACAAACTGAGATAAAAAAAGTAGTAGGTAAAATATGGTCAAAAAATAAATACAATTAATAACAAAATCGCTCAGAAATGAACAAACATAACGAATCCATGAAAGTAATAGAAATTCAGTGAAAATCTTGCTTTCCTATCCACAAAGTCGTCTTTGAAAACTCAGATTTTCGATTGCAGCTGTATCTTCTGGTTCTATAGATAAAATTGCAATTCCACGTAGTCCCTTTTGTTCCGTTAATAATTTTGTTATAAAAAAAAATTCAAACATCCCCTGACATCTGCTCCCCACCCACGCTGCGGGATTTTGCGGTATAGAAGAACCGCCATTGGCCATGGCTTATAGTTTTCTGATTTCAGCTTTCGAAAAAGTGATGAAAATGTGTTAAAATTAACAATGCACTAAGAAAATAGCGTCACAGAATTGACATCAGCGAATTTACATACACATATCTTCCTGTTGAAAATTCAGACCCAGTAATTTCTCATAGTTCAGAAATCAAATTTACGACTTTTTAATGACATGACTAGTAATTTCGTCCATGCCATATTTTTTTCTTGCAAACCTTTTTAATGACCTCTTCAATCTCAGATTTATTAGGTCGTTGAATGTAGATAAATACTCTGAAGGGAGGGTAAAACGAAATTTGTAAGTATCAGGTTTGGATATGCTAGAGGTGATCTATACAGGGTGTTTCTTAAGTACGTGTAGAAACTTCAGTAGCAGTAGTAAGAAAAAAGTTCCCATAAACACATGTCCGCAAGTTATTCGTTTCTAAGATACAGAGTGTCAAAGTTTAATTCTTAGATTTATTTTTTGTGAATAAATTCCAATATATTTGTGATATTCGAGTAAAGTTTGGTATCTGGGATGATTTTTCAATGACAAAATCAAACTTTATGTTAATTGTGAAAAAACTAATTTCTAATAGATTTTATTTTAAATTTGAATATCTTGTCATTCAAATCTCATTCAAATCTCAATAACTCGAAAACAGTGGCTCGTAAGAATATATCTTTTTCACAAACTAAATAATAAATATTCCTAGATACCAAACTTTACCCAAATATCAAAATTATTTTGAAATTATTCACATAAAATAAACATAAGAATTCAACTTTGACACTCTGTATCTCAGAAACGAATAACTTGCGGACATATGTTTATAGCAACTTTTCTTCTTATTTTGATGTCAGCAACACGCTCCTGAATTTTCTACACGTACTTAAGAAACACCCTGTATATTGACAAAAATATATTTTACTTTTTGTCTTCAATACGACAGAACATATCTCAACGTCTTTCTCGATACTAGAATCAAATCAATGGCAATTTTATTAACACTTAGGGATTATTTTGCAAAGATACATACTATTGTATTTTGAATTATAATACTAATACTCGGCGATAGTCCCCCATCTAGAAATCACCACATACACAACAGACATTTTATTGTTATTTTTATTTACAAAATACGTACCTATAATTATTATCAGAGAACTCAAAATTGAATTCTGTGGATTCAAAACTGGAAGATGACTGATGATCTAACAATGGTTCCATGAATATGTCTGACAATGTATCACTAGCCTGCAAACTCACTGGAATGCCAGGACTTTTGTCCAGCATCATTTCTTCACTTTCATTCTGCAAAAAAATCACACAAATATATGAAAATTAAAAGGATTGTATGTTCTAGTAAGACATAATAAAACATATTAACTTTTTTATAACACATGAAAATGTCCCAAATCAATCCTTACCTTTATTCTATCCGGCATGGCAGCAATTATTTGTTCTGCTAGTGTCAAAACTCGTGCATCTTGTTCCCCTTGAAAAAGATAAGAGTTTTCATTTTCGGAAAGAAGCATAACTAGTTTATTAAGTATCATAATAAACATTTACTAAGTAGGATGATTTTCTCACAATCCACATGCAGAAGAAAGCACATACTGAAATACTTGAAGAAGAATGCAAAAGCTGACTCGAGAAGGAAACTAGTGAAGATACGAAAATTTATTCATTATCCCATTTTTAATAAAGCAAATACTCTATCATAAATGTTATGGAGATCCCATCGAGATATTCAATTGAAAATTATTTCTAATTAACATGATCTTCTCACAAAGTTGAATGAACAACAAATATTATCCAAAATTATTAGTTACATTTCTTATTCATTTGAAAGTAAAAATAAAGAACATTCATTAAAGTACGAGGATGTATTGAAAAATTCTTAGCCTACTATAGAACCAAACAACATTTCAATGTCAAAATATTTTATGCACTAGCGGGCGGTAAAGTACTTTACCGCCCGTGGGCGCATTATGGCCCGGCGGGCTAACGCCATCGAGCCATCATCCACGCCGCAGGCCATAAACGCCTACTTTACGCCCTTGATACATAAATAACTATTATTACTCAAAATATTCTCCTCTTAATTGGATACATTTATTACAGCGAACCTGCAACGTCTCTAGACCTTTCAAAAAAAAAATTTCTTCTTGCTCTGCAAACCAGACCTCCACAGCTTTTATTACGTCCTCGTTGGGAGAAAATTTACGACCTTTTAACCTTTTTTTCAGTTGAGGAAAGAGATGATAGTCGGACGGAGCCAAATCTGGTGAATAAGGGGAGTGTTCTAGTAATTGAAACCCTAAATCACGAATTTCTTGCATAGCAACATGAGATTTGTGTGCAGGGGCGTTGTCCTGCAAAAACAAAACACCTTTGGATAGCTTTCCGCGTCTTTCCTCTTTAATTTTTTCTCGTAGAGTGGTCAGTAATGTCGAATAGTAATCTCCAGTTATTGTTCTACCCTTATCAAAAAAATCAATCATGATCACTTCATGGCAATCCCAAAAAACTGAAGCAAGAACTTTTCCAGCAGATTTTTGGACACGAAACTTTTTAGGTCTTGGAGAACCGGAGTGTCACCATTCCATCGATTGTTGCTTTGTTTCTGGATCGTAGAAATGTACCCAAGTCTCATCCATAGTAACAATTCGGTTTAAGAAGTCTACATCGTTTTAAAATCGAGCACAGATCGAACGCGATGCTACTACCCTTGCACGCTTTTGGTCAACATTCGAACATTTGAGGATCCATTTTGCAGCAATTTTTCTCATGTCCAAATTGACGTGAACTATATGATGAACGCGTTCGTATGAAATATTCAGTGCTTCAGATATCCGTTTTAGCCCAATTCGACGGTCTGTTAAAATCATGTCATGAACTGCATCGATATTTTCGGGGACTGACACAGAAACTGGCCTTCCCGATCGGTCATCATCTTCAATGGAAAATTATTACCTCTTTTGAAGCTTGCAGTCCAATTTTTCACGGTCGCATACGAAGGACATTGATCACAAGGGTATTTAGCATATCTTCGTAAATCTGCTTACCTCTTAACCCTTTTAAATACAGGTACTTGATGATGGCTCGATACTTCAATTTTTCGATTTTCACAATTTCGGTGGACATATTTTTTGTTTTAATTTATTGCGTAACTCTGGTTTACTTTTTTGACGTCAAACTTTACACTGACACTTCTAATAAGTTATTGTACGTTGCTATGGTAATGCAATATTTTGTTTATGCAGGGAACTGGTCTAGGCTAACTAGATATCAATACATCCTCGTAAATCTTAATCATGGGCCTATAAGTTCCAACCTTCACTTTTTTCTATCCTCTATCAAAAATGAGACTTGAAAAATTACTGAATGTAACAAAAACGTATGTGTATAAAGACAAAAAAGTCTCCAAGTCAGGTTTTGGAAAATAATGAGAAGCATAACATGCATATACGTAGCAAAAGCAGGAATATGAAATTATTCATTTTGTTAGTTCAGAAATCAACGGGTAGTGTGAAAACATATCTAGTGATTTAGTCAGATCATTTCTTCAATTTTAAGGTCATCAACATGAGAAAACTCAGGAAATCAGAGAGAGTCAGTCAGGTGGTGCAAGATCTATAACTATAAGTATTTAAAATGTATATTTGTTAGTATTTTTTGGAAATGAAAATATTGAAGAATGAAGTGAGCGAAGAGGTTGGACTGACAGAAATAGTTAAGATCATATTCGGTAAAGCTCTGATATACAGATAATACCTACATAAAAAAAAAACATAATTTTAAGACAACGGATAATTTATTGATTTCATTACATCATAGTGGTTATGCTGTCCATTTTTGACAAGACAGGTGTTTTGCAGTGAAATAGATGTTAACTTTAGTATAAGGTTCCAGTTGGTCTACTCGAATTAGATATTACTTACATATGTTTGCATTTATAAAACTGAATTGTATATTTTTCAATTCAGATACTTGCACTATTGAGTAACTTGAAAACTGGAGAGATAATAACAATAAAGTATTCGAAGTATCCTGCATCTTCGAGTCACTTTTTGAATTATCAAACATCTACTTCAAGCAGACCCATAGGAAAATTATATTCAATTATTTGTAAAACCTACAGTATGATTGAAAACCCACGACACGTTGTATTTATGACATTACTGAATAGTAAAGGGTTACTTTCCCCTATAATGAGTTAACGTGTGGCCCCTTCAAGAAACGCTAATGTAGCTAAACTGTCAATGATATACATGTCAACCTCTGACTCATTTCCTCTTACTGTTTTTTATATAATCATCTGATTCGGTCGAAGTACCATAAATTTGCCATTGTAAGTAAAACAACAGATAGACATTAATATCACATTAAGCATATACCTAGTAATCAGGTGATTTATAGAAAACTTACATACATCATTGCTGTGAGTAGGTACTGAAGGTAAAATAACTAATATAGTTAGAAGGAGCAACAAAGAACAGGTAGTCTGGAAACAACAGTGAAACAACACCGAGAGACAACAAAGATAATAGACCAATTAGTGCACTGACCTACAGTACTGTTGGGAAGATCACTTTCATCGTCCGAAACAGCTTCTACATCTATCAGGGGACTACTGCTTCTTGGGCCACTCCCTATCTCGCCTAGATCATTGTTCCAAAATACAAATCAGTCAGTGCGAATACGTTATGATTTTTTTACAATAAGTAGTGTGTACTTTCGCACACGCTCTCCAATTATTTAATAGTTTATACTCATTTACACGTTACTTAATATGTCGAAAAAAACTTTCTGATTTTGAATAAAAAATAATATTGGCGATTCAAAGCGGAAATTAAAAACTTGGTGTGTCAATATACCAAGATTTTGTTCATGCATTTCTTATACTTTACACTACTTACCAATCCGAGTGGCATATGTATGAAAGAAAATGTACTCACATAGTGCAAAATCCATTTTTCTGTGGAAATCTGAGCTATCTCCTTCAATGGTACCATCTCTCACCGTAGGCGACTGAAGTGGTAGAGACATGCTCCTGTCATATCTAAGAAAAATTATCGTTTGAGTTATTCGAAACATGAAATTTATATCAACAGCAATCATTAATGATAATAATAATGATAAACAATTTTTTTTTAGAAATAATCGAATGAGAGATAACGACTAGCACTTGAGAAGGTTGAACTCTCTTGTGTGAAATAGATTTTTCAACATTCAATATTAGACCTTCAAGGCGTTTAAACGTGTACATAATTTGTAATTATTGTTTCCAAAGGTGTTAATATATAGTGAAAGTTACAGTCCACTTATTTATTTGAATCGACAAGAGACAATACCTAGTGAGATTGCTCACACGATCAGTTCACCTGATCAATCATTAAAGTCAAAATCTTCACTAGCTTCGCATGGGTGCAATTTACGTGTGGTGTCATTTATGTTTAAAAAAGCATTCTTCGATCGATTTAGAGTTTATCGCTTCTTTATTGATGGTTCATCCTTAAGAGAAGTGCGCGAAAATATTTATATAAGTGGTAACTGAGAATCAATCTTAGTAGATAGACAGACTTTAGTTAAATACCGATGACTTACATTCGTTAGTAAGTGAATCTCATCGAAAGCTTCATTTATAAATTCATTCATTTCTTGTTAAGTAAAAATTTTGGCTACTTTGGTCTATATACGTCACGTTCCCTCTTTAAAAACGGATCAAGTTTACTTTATTTGACTATATCTACATTATGGAGAATGGATAAATAAGTGGTTAGTAACATAGAATGTTGAGTCCATAATGTTGAGCAAGTTCACCCATATATACAATAAGCAAAACATTTTCGGAAAATGAGCTTTTTTCTTATTTCCCTTTCTTCGTCATGACATAAATTGATCGTGAGCGTATGAGTACCTCCTTTTGAACTATTCACGCAGTAATATTAGCGATGTTGATTTTGCAGGATCTTTGATTTCCCGTGGAGTACATTTAGATACAATTTTTATGGTTTTTTATGTAAGTTTAATGATGCATATGTTCCCAAATTGATATAAGTTCAATTTTTCTGTTTGCAGATGACATTGCAGTGTTTGTGTCAGAAAGGGATATTTGTACTCTGAATGAAACATCAGTGTACCAGGTTGTAGAGTGGTGTAATAACAACTCTCTTTTGATAAATAAAAATAAAACCATTCACATATTTTCCAAAACGGTATGGAAGGCAACTTGTTATTAATATATACAACTGTTTTAAGGGGTGATGATAGATGAAGATCTTCGTTGGATTGATCAACAACAGCGACGATTTTTCGGATCGCCAACCGAGTCCCACAATGCCCAAAAACCGCCCGCAGCACCTAGCTTTCGCCTTTTCTGCGAAGCGACCGCGGACGCAGTGGAGATTTAGATACGCCAAATCAACGCGCTTCGTCCTGTGCAGTCCGAAGACACAGGTCGAGCTACCATTTTCATATTACCAATGGTGAGGCCGTATACTGGAGCATACTACTGGCTCTGCACAGTCAGTGCCCGAGCAAATTTAGCGTTGCTCACCCACCCCAACCCTAAGGGTGAGGACATTGGACATTGGCCACCTCTACCGAAGTATGGTATTCTTTTCCATTGTCCTATCCAACGAAACCCCCGCCCCCTAGAGGCCAACACCTTATGGAAGGGTATCAAGTTGCCTTGACGGGGCTCCCCTTCCCCCTAGGTACCCATGTTAGTCAGATTCCTCCGACAAAGTTGATGGGTCGCCGTCTGCTGTCGTTTTCACCCATACTGCATACCCATGTCAGACTGGATTCCTCCAACCTAGGTTAGATGGGTGACCGTTCGTGACTTTCCAGCCGCTACCATGTTGACTGGACGAGGACCCACGGCTTTCAACCAACGGTGTTTGGAATCGCCGCGGGCACTCCTCACCCGACGCCGAGGGCACACGGTGGACTCCCGGCCCACGTTGGATTGATCAGGTGAAAACAATTATGAGTAAATTGTCGTCAGTTTATTAGATTACCTCAGGGACCAAATTGATTGACTACAGTGTAATATTCATTCGCCAACATCTAAGGACATATTCATCCTTCAGAAAAAAATCATAAAAATGACACATCTTGCAGACAGTTGTTCATTAACTTAGGAATTATGACTATTCATTGTACTGACATTGTGCATTGTGTAACATTTCCTGAAACTTAATACAAAGTAGCAATATGGTAAGTAGCAAAGTAGCAATAAGGAAGTAAACATTTACACATTCCACTTCATAAAACAAGTCTATTTGAGAAGGGTCCGTACTATAATTGTATACAAATATATGATGCACCGACTCCACATTTGAAAGAAATCAATAATATGAGTATTTTCAAACAAACTTCGAAAGAGTATCGGACTGCTAGTTCATTTTATTCATTAGACGAATTCTTCAATGCCTGTAAAACGTGATGTATGCCTGTTTATATTTATATATAAGTACCTATTTTTCGAAACTGTCACATCAATGTATCCTGTAATTGTTAAGTACATGTATTTGTACTATAACTATCTGCATATGAGGTTGCTGATGTTTTATAGGAAATTCATAGTAATATATAGTAATATATTATGATTATATTAAAACAGACAATTCAACAGTCTGATAAATTGGTTAAGGCTTTCGCGGCCAAAATTTCGGGTTTAAAGTTCTCGACCAAGCTCGGAGATGAACGGACCTCTGAAAAGCTAGCGCAATTTTAGAATAGTATATTCTGTAACAAGGTTAGAATGAAAATTCGATGCGAGTGGAAAGTTCCGAGCGCAAGCCGAAGGCGAGCGTGAGGAACCACGATCATCACGAATTTTCATTCTACCCGAGTAGCAGACTATACTTTCTCCACGATCAAAGATAGGAAACGTGACAGCATCAATTTTGATACTTACTCAAATTTTGCCACTACGATGACAATCAACTGCGTCAAGGCTAATGTTTATTGCTAACCAGTGTGAGAATATTATTCTATCACAAGAGAGAGAATGTAAATACATTTAAATTGCATGGGGGCAGAGGTGTTGCAGAATATTTCTTCAATCTCAAGAGAGAGAATTCCAGCATTCTGTAATCAAATTTGATTTCAGAATTGGCAAATTCTGCCCTTTAAACCCGAAAAAGAATACTCATTCAGTTCAAAAGTAATCTGACGTTTTCGCTATATTAATATCAAAGCACACTCTAATAAATTCCTTATACATTTAAATAAAACATAAAGCAGCTGTATTGTGGACTGCCTAACGAGTAGCAACTAACCGATTGGCATCTAATATTTGTAGTTTGAAATGAATATTGCGAAAACGTCTGGACCATTATTATCTGAATCTGCAACTTATTACATAAAAAACCGTAAGAATAGTATTTAAAATTCTATAAAAGAGTACAAACCAGCAGAAAGAAGAAGTAAGAATTTTATTAATCATACCTACCAATATTTATACAATACAATACCATACAATCAATGGGCCATCGACCAGCAGAAAGATGACCATATAAAAATATATATTAATCTGGATTGTGAACTGCCTAACGAGTAGTAACTAACCGATCAACAACATCTTCATATAAACATTTATCTCTCTAGAGTGAAATTTTACTTTTCAACTGTAGGGTGATACGTTTTTGAATTATCAACTCTAGGGCGATATTTCTCAGTTTCGAAGTAACTAAATAATCTGCTATTTGTCATTTTCGAATGTGATCGAAGGAAAATTATATAAATTATAGTGAAAACTGTTCTGTTATCCATTGCGTGGTTTGAACGCAGTAAACAGAGAAACAGAAATGGCGAGGACAGACGCCGGGATAACGACTTTGTTTTATGAGATAATAGAAAAAGCTTAATCAACTGAATAATAAATTAAAATTGATTGAATTAAATCACTGATTATAAACTACAATGGTGATACTGTTCCCCATCAATACATTAGCACAGATGAGAGAGAACACCACTATATGCGTTTCAAGGCGAAAAGTTATGGTAGCTAATCATTGTAAACAAATTTGACAAAAAAAAATACTGGTTATTGTATATCTCTGATTTTTCTATCAACCAATTACAATTGGGAATGTTACTTACTTGGACAGTTTTACTGTTTCTCGAACATTATACACTTTAGAGCTTTTGGGCCTATAACTCTCTGCAGCAGGTCCACAAGACATATGAATGCCACTGTCGATTGATGGTCTTTTGATTAATTTCTGCCCATTGCTACCTCTGGTACTGGATGAGAAGTCGGATAACAAAGGACTTGGAGAAGACATGATGAATTTATTGTTGTAGTCAGAATCTAAATCTACATTTAGTATTTTGTATTTGTTTGCCTCACTCCTGAAACGACGTCAGAAAATTATTATTCAGATATGGACCGAAGATAGAGACCTAAATAATACCTAAATAAACATCAAAATTTTAAGTTGAAAATTATTGGATCTGTTTAAAAAAAGCGTCATTGTAATAAGTTCCTTAAAATGTAATTTGAAACGATTTTTGCATGATATTTTTTCAGTTTGTTTAAAGAATTCATACCCAAAAGATCGTTTGGAGCATACAATTGGATTTAGATTCAAAAGGAATGCTAATTTAAAAATACTTTTGTTTTGCAAATATGTAACTTGATTCTAGATATTTGAATTGGCAGTTCCACATACTGATATTGAAAATTGTAATTTTAAATAAATTAAACTGAAATTTGGATCATTTTCAGATATTTCAAAGGAAAGTAATATCGAATTTGGAATAAAATACCAATTAAAGGAGATATTTTTTTATCGAAGATTTATAATACGGCTTTCCAAGAAAGTTGTTCATCAATGTATAATCACAAAATTTTTGTTGTTTTTAAATATTATATATTTTTCCCATTGAAAACTATTGAATTTGAAGATTTATCAATAGTCATAGTCATCTCATGATTGCTTTACCAAAACGAATTATTTTTAAATCAACTTGAATATTTTCCATTATTTCATTGATATTATTTCCAAAATAAATTAATGTTGTGTCATCTGCAAATAATTTGACCTACATGATGCGTCTCAAACCTCTACAGCATTATGGTTACTTAGAATAGCTAGAATTGACTGTCACTATTTTCCATAATGCAAGAATAGGTTTGTTTCAACACTAAAGTGGTGGAGATCGAGCGTTTCTTCAATATTGCGTGTCTGGAGCGGAAATGCAGTCAGAAAATGACACGTTTAGGAAAACTTTGCGTTAAAGGCTACTTTGTTAAGCGATTGTAGAAAAAGTTTTATTTAAACCGCCAAATCTGCCGATTTTGAATTCTATAAATTTGTATCATAAGTAAGAGCAATAACATCAAAGATGTGACCATTGCTGACAGAATACATTTACACCTAATTCGAATCGAAATGATAATTACCACTCAACATGAGTGCCCAATATTATGTCTAAATAAACCTTTCAGATTGGCTGTTTTTTCAATGAACAGTATTTCAGAGATATTACTAATATTGCATTTTTATGATGTTTGTATATCAATATTTTTTATTTGATAATGAGAAAATAAATGTTTTCTAGTTTCATTAGATTTTCTATTTTTTAGTTTCTGCATCTCCTGGGGATACTATTCATATACATGTTGAACTAGTCAACTAACCTCGTGACAGCTCCTGGTCTTAAAAAGACTCCGTCATGTGATTTGCTAGTCGAAGCTATGGAATTGAGAGAAGCGACAGAACTAGCAGGCGATATAACAGTGGGGGAAGGAGCTGCATCTGTGGAAGACTGACTAGATTGTAAGAGCATGTTCGCCTTATCTCTTCGTAATTCCAGTTTTTCCAATTCTTTTACTAGGTCTACATGATTATTTATTCGGGCACATTCTAGCGCTGTCTGATCTGTTGAATTTTTCATGCTCAAAGCTGTATGATTCCATTTGTAAAGCATCACTGCTGTTTCAGTATGGCCTCTAGCACATGCCCACATCTTGAAAAAAAAATATTAGATGTTATTTTAATTAACAAACATATGAAAAATACATGAGAGAGAATGCTACTATCTAAAGAGGATATGGTAATTGTTGAAAACTGTCTAAGATACAAAGTTTTTAAAAACTTTACATTAGATGAACTAATGAAATTTGCATACAGACTGACAAATAATTTACAAAATAGTGATAGTAATTTTGAAAAGATCAAAACTTCGTGACTATCAGAAATGCAAATGAATTCTATTCAAATAGCATTCATTCATAACAAGGACAAACAATCCTGTATCTAGTTCTATAGAAACATACTTTCAGACAATATAAAAAAAGTTAATACATATTTTCTTCAAAAACCTCAAACAAAATTTGCTATCATACTGATGTTCATCAATATACAGACTATGCAAAGTTTTTAGGTTTGTTATTTTTTATTCATTTTGAAGTTCTTGAAATTTATATTCAACGTATTATTTTCCATATACCAGTTCTGTTAATAAATAAATAAATGAATAAAAAATCTCAGTCTGGTGTGGATACTGAATTTTGAAAGACAAATGATATAAGTAACAATAGAATTAATTATATTCATAAACTTTGTTTTCCCTGAAATTATTTTAATACGAACTTGAATCGAATTTAATTCGAAGAATATCGACACCTTCATTGTTTATTGAAAAATATTTAATTTCAGTGATAGCCTACAAAGTGTAACCACAAAAATAAAATGTCACTGTAAAATAAGTGTAAAATAAGTATCGAAATACTAGTACACAAACCTATGAGTATAGTTTGTATTTTTAGATTGTTTAGGAAATTTGATGTTCACTGATTGAACTATTACCGTACAGGTATAGTAGTTAGGTTGTTAGTTAGGAACTAACTGTTAAAGTACGCATTATTTTTTAAAACATTACGTTCTGTTGTGATGAGTAGTCAGCCAACAGGGTTCGTTGGTCTTATTATGATTTTATTTTCATTGAGCCGAAATTGATGACCTAATGTCGATTCTTACCAGAGCCGTGAATCCGTCTTCGTCTTGACTAAGAGCATCTACTTCAGTTTCCAAAAGCAACGAAGAGTTTTCAGCTCTCCAATGGAGCATAGCACAAACCAACCGCGAATAGCCTAAGGAAGCCGCAAGATGTAAGAGTGTCATTCCTCTATGGCTAGCAAACCAAGAGACACTCAATTCTTCTCCTTGCCTCCATATTCTTGAAGTCATATTTTGGCAAAAGTTAACTAGCCTGTCTTCAAAATTCGGCTGTCCAAAAAGGGCTGTATCTTCAACCTTGGGAAGAAATCATACACTTTATTAATGGGAAATATAATTTCAAGTATCATAGGATTGAAAATCAATTTTATTTATAGTCTCGTATGGCAGGGATTGACAGTAAAAATTAATTTTATGCTACCATCCAGTCAACTAGTTCAATTTTAATTTTATTCGAATTTCTGACGAGACTGATGATTCATTTCTAGACCAATCTTTACAATAGCTATTTTGCTTGAGCGATTACTTGCGTCAACAAGTGTGCTATGCAAATATGTGAACTCAATGCCTTACATGGGCAGAGCGATTTCTTCAAAGGTGTAGGTGGTCACATCGCAGTACCCTATGATCATTTGTAAAACTACAGTAGTTCACAATATACCACGGAAAAAGCTAGTAATGATATCTTGTGTTTTTCGTTAGGGCCTCCGGCGACGAATTTACACTCAAACCTCAACCTGTACAAGGTTGCTAAGGCATAACAACCATAAAATTAACATTTTTTTGAAAAGAAAAAAGTTGACCTGATCTCCACATAGATATTGCGTAACAGATACAGAATGTTTTCGAACGTATTATATTATGTATTTCGTGACCAGGGTTCTTATTCTAGAGTTTGTACTGTTTCACACTAATACATATGAAATAGGTATATTTGTTCCTTTTATTCGTATACGAATTGGAAGTCGAATGATTCGAGAATAGCCCCCCAGCATAGTAACAGGGCCCTTTGCAAAAAGACCTGTGTCTGATCTGGCGACAAAAAATAATAAATTTCGCTCTTAGTCGAAGGCCACCCAAGATTTTGGTATAATTTGGGGGTACTCATTTTCTTTGCACACACAATTACATGAGAGTTTTATGAGTACCACAAAAAACCTTAAATGTCATCCCAGAGTGGTACTTGCGTAATGAAAATGGCGATCAATATAAGGGATTGGAGTTCACAGATTCGCATAGCAATCTGGTAGACTTAAGTAACCTCGCAAGCAAAAGTAACTATTGCAAATATGCGTTCCTACGTACATAGCACAGGTCTAAAAGTTGCTAAAAATTTAATAAGCAGTTCAAAATATTTAGGTCATACAAAAATAACTTGTTGCATGATCAGACGGAGCGTCAGTTTGAGGGAGTATAATTCTGTTACGTAGGAACATAATATTTGTTACATTATATGGAAATGAAAATAAACCAGAATTAAAAATTTTTGATTGAATTTTTTGTCTAATCATGTATTGTCAGGGGTAATATAATAAGTATGATTATTACCGATAATTTTTTGGAATATTAATGAATTGATATTCCAAAAAATTATAGGTTATTAATCATACCAGGAATTATATTTAGGACGACAATATATCGATTTGAAATAAAGAAAAATCGTGTCACCGTTTTAATTTAAAGAAATTCACAGAAATCAATATCTAACAACAGGCATAATCTTTCAAAATATCAGCCAGCTCCACAATTGTGGTATTCGCATTGACAATATAACCCCTGTTTGTGCAAAAATTGTTGAATTGTCTGGTAATTGATTCTTTATTTCTGGCCGTATTCAACGGAATACTCTTTTCCACTGCTTCATCTATGATACCAATAGCCATTTGTCCCCAACGATCGCTCATATTGATTAAGAAATATAACTAGTCAAAACACAAAGATTTGACGTTTATAATTTGAATCATTATTTTCACTTAACAGCTAGTAAAACAAAAACTAAGCAGGTTTATCACCGTGAAAATACAGCGACAAGCTATATTTTCACTGTAATTCCGATTCTATTGGCTAAATTTCAAAATTTGAAATAGACTGATTGGTTGTTAAGCAAGGAGATATATTGTCGAAATAAAACAGGGGTAACTTCCGGGTTTAATTAATTTGTTTACACGCAGTTCCACTCCATTACCACAAAATAAACTCATAAAAAGTCATTACGATTTTTAATTTAATAGAGCTATAAAACAAATTGTTATAAAATTGTTATTTCCATCAACCGATTGCACCCCTACGCGCAATCCTCGGAAATCTTCGAGAGACTTGTGTGAGCTAGGTAAGACGCTATATGTATAGTTAATGCCCATTGAATATATTCACAACCTGTATAAATGAAAGAAGAAGTTTTCTCTCAACAACACCATTGGAAAATGCTGTCGTGGGCGGGGTTAAATATCAATCTCTCATTATGGTAATGAAGGAAGTTGTCTTACCACGTCGCCATCTGTTGGCTCCTGTTTGATTTGCAATCTGTCGTCCATTGCTTCGAGCCTTTGGAGCAGGGTAAACTTAAGTAAATTATCGTTGCATTTTTCTACTTTGGGTTCTTGGGCAGCGACATGCTCGTCTCTAGGTGGGAGCTTATACTCAAATATCACAGAGTTGGAAATCACATAGCCATCGCATGCTACTTGCAAAGTTGCTAGCCCAGCCTCATGAGCTGTAACATTGATATGCATCGTCACTATCTTATACAACAAAAGATTATTTCTGAAATACATATTTTTATAATCAGTGCCAGTGGAAGAAGTAAAAGACAAAAGTAAATATCTGAATTCGATTTTGTTAACAAACTGCACGTAACATAAATGAACAAACAACAAAAACAAATTCCTTCACATGAATGTGTTTATACATGCAACCCTTCTACCCTACTGTTTTAGGTTCAATCATTCTGTTACGAGCCCTTTGAGAGTAAGGATATGTTCAATCATTCAAACAGTTTTATTTTATTTCAAACAATGCAAATTTATTCCGAAAAAGCTAATTAAAATTAAGTCAATAACAGGTATGAATACAATTTCAGAGGCTTGGAAAATCATCCAAACACCAAAACTACGTTGATTTCGTTTCGTCGTCCGATTTTTTAAATTTTCATGGTCATACTTTCTTTATACCTTCTAGCAATATTTTCAATAATTGCTTCAAGGATTTATGAAGTTATTCACAAATTTCAATTTGTTTGAGCTATTTGATTCTGCTAGGTCATTGTCTCAATAAAAATTAATCAATTGGTGCCAGATGAGGGCATCTTGCTGGTCACACACGACAACCAATCTAAATACCGGAAACTGTGCTGAAACCAGATATTATCCAGGATTGTATTGTATTACCACAGAGATTGAATATGATCTTTATGAGAGAATTTGAAGTACCTTGGCAAATCGACATTTTGGTTGGAAACAATGCTACCTAATGATTTCATTTCCAATGTTTTCAATCCGATATTGGCCTTCTGAGGATATTTAATATATGGCCAGTGTGAACTTTCATAATCCTAACAGCGACAGGTCATCTCTTCTTTATGGATCATTTTGGGATAATTTTTGAACTAATTCCACGTTATATGGTGCCATTTGCCATTTTCAATTGTTTTCCCACTGTTATAAGTAAAGTGGGTGTCATGGTCCGAACCAACCAGCCTTAAACTTGTCTCACCAAAGCTGGATATTGATGTTATATTGTAATATTTCAAACGGATAATCCAAAAAAACACCTTCAGAGTTTCTTTCAACAATCGTACCCAATTATAATTGTAATTTCAATTTATTAATTAAATTCAAATGCGACTGCTAGAAATGAATGTGAGACACGTACTCACCAAAAATTGCTGTTTGATAACTAAATATCTAAAAAACTCATTATGTATTCGATTTTTTGTGAATAGTCTTCTGGAAACCCATTAAATTTGATACGATTGGGTCCTTGTTGATTTCAGAAGGAATGTTCCTTTCAATTACATTTCGAAAAGTATAACGAGTCTGATGTAATGTCAGCACTAATAATTAGTCAATTATTGACAAAAATATAATTATAATAGGAACGGGCATTTCTACACATTTCAACTCAAAAAGTAGTTGTTTTATTTAATAACACCGGATGACTTTAAAGTTTAAAATTCCAGACAGGAGGTG
Organism: Chrysolina oricalcia; assembly: GCA_944452925.2. Taxonomy (NCBI): domain Eukaryota; kingdom Metazoa; phylum Arthropoda; class Insecta; order Coleoptera; family Chrysomelidae; genus Chrysolina; species Chrysolina oricalcia. The sequence continues at coordinate 24,787,414 of OX101808.2, forward strand.
AGCATTGACAAGTGTTATAATTGAAAAAACAAAGCATGAAGGGGTGGAAAATTATATATCAAATTCTTGGAACTGAAAAATTGTACACAACTCTAAACAACTTGAGGTGAAGAGGATGAATCTTATAGATTAATAAAAGTCCATCGAAATGAATTTTTAAGAAACTCACCAATCAAGCCAAGTCAACACAAATTTTTTGTTCATTTCAGATCTAGGATATTTAATTCCACAATTTTTTTTCAATCCCATGCTCAAAAATGTATTAAAAAATTCGTGGTGATTTGACACCTAATGAATGAATTGAATTTGGAATGAAAAAAACTTTGAAAAATCTGTATTTATTAAAACAAGATCGTATTAAAGAAAGTGTTGATGATGGTTGTCAGATAACGAAACGACGAACAGTAAAACTAATATCACCACAAGATATAGCTTATGAAAAGTTTTTGGGAAGAAGTATGATTTATCTTGTTCCGGTTCTGTACAGTACAAAAATATCCACAAGTTCAGTTTTTCCAAAATAATTGAAATTTTTTTTTAGAAATTTTATACTTCCGTATAGATGGCACTTTACACAATTTACCGTTTCAGATATCCCCATGGTGGACAACCTTATCGCGAACTCACCGTATACAACTCTCATAAACTTGGAAGGGTCATTTTACATTTGAAAATGCTATATCGATAGAAACGTAGTCTTTAATCAAAAACAATCCAGAAAATGGGAGTCCGAAACCCAAGGATTCAACTTTAAGAATGTTTACTGTACACAGGTCTATTCTTTAAAAAGTCGTTATTTAACGAGTCGTTGATTAACGATTGTAGTTCAATTTACGATAATGTCAATCTAAACGACTATTCAGAAATACGTATTCTGTAAACACTGTCGTTACGGCTTCAATCGTTGCCAAATGAATAAGGACAAACCTGCTTTTTTAAGACGGGTAGTACACGTAAATTGTTGTTTTGTGATTGAGTGATGGATGAAAACAACGATATATCGTTAAATAATGATGAAGAAACAGAAGATAGTGAATTCGATTCTGTGATGTTATAGTTATTTAACGGTTTATCTCTTGATAACGACTACTAACGATATCGTTAAAAGAGAGTGGATGGACCTGTAGCGAAGTTATATCGATAGTGAATTATGGTAGATGCCTTGAACGCTTAAAAAAATTAATATCAGTTTCTGAATGTTAACTTACCCGGACAATAACAACGTAAGACACCACTTTGTACTAAAGTAGTGGGTACAGGGAATGTATCAAAAAGTACGGTGTAAGGTCCAGATGAATGCCAAGGTCCAGTAACCAAAACCTTGATCCCTCCTTCTGGATAAGCCCATTCAGGAGAATAGTCGGTGATTTTCGCCGACCCCTCCATCGAATGGTTTTGCTGCTGGTTTTCGGTTTGTGCTTTGGTATTACTTCTACCTTCGGACGGATTAACATCTAGGAGTCCAGTGTGGCTGGAATCTAGCGCTTCTAGGTCTGGAAATTCACCGAGCATATCGAACGCGTCTAAATTAACGAAAACGTCGTCGTCGACAACATTGGTTGGAGAAACTACCACGTCGCAACTGTCGATGAAGTCCATGGGGTTGATCTCCGTGGTCAGATTCTGCTGTTGGGATTGTGCCTTGCTTTGGTGGTTGGTGTTGCTTGTCTCGGAATTGTGTCGTTGGTGATTTTCCAGCTCGGATGAACACAGAGGCATATTGGCAGAGAGGGTCCTTTGGATGTCCTCCTGGGACAAGTCCAAGGTTTCATTGAAGAACCCTCCGTTTATAATGGAAGAACAGTCGCTTTTGCTAACCAGGGAGCCGCTAGAATCCGTCCCTAAGAGAACTACCGTTTCGCTGCAGAAGTTTTGATGTTTATAGTCTTCGATGACTTCTTCTTGACTGGTGTCCATGTGCTTCGAAGGAGTCGATGGAGCACTGGACATTATTACCTCAGTTTGCTGTTGGTGATTTCTGTAAAAAAATCTCGGTCTGGAATTGATGAAAAGCATGATGAATCAAGAGTACCTGTGTGTTAAAATTTCAAGTTTGCCAAATGTCCTACAGTATGTTCTAAAATTAGGTATTTTAGGTATTTTAGTTTTCATTGGTAAAGCGCTTAAATTTATAATTGAAAAAAGAGTAAGAATTTTTGCTGAATACTTATTTTGGAGTGTTCCTAGACAGTATGGTCGGCATAGAACTGCCTTCAGAACAGGCAAATGACTATGAAATTAAAAAACATAGTTATTTTCATATTGTTTATACTATCTAAATTATTTTCAGAAAATTACTTCTATATTAGGCCAAGCTGTTGATAAAAATAAGAAGCACTTTTCACACAAAATGAAAGACGCAAACGGCCTATACCACTTTTTATAAAATAGTTTGAAAATGGAAACCTTGGTTTCGCAGCAGCAAAATCGCTTTGTGGAATTTTTCAAACAAGAATTTACCACTTTTTTGTCTTATTGCGAATATCTCGAAAAGTATTGGACGAGTCGTTTCACAGTCAATACAACTTTTGTAGACAATTTAATTATGAAACTTACAAAACAGTTTTTCATAAAAAAAAGATCATTTTTCAAAAATTCACAATTTTCATAAATCTGAAGCTGGACAAACAATATTGCGGAAACTGATAGATAATAGTATGTGGCTCATCAGTAATGTAACGATTTTACGGATCGCCATCTGGGTCCCACTACGCCCCGACACCGGCTACGGCACCTAACTTTCGTTCTATCCGCAATGCGGCTGCGGGCGCCGTGGAGATTTAGATACGCTAAATCAACGCGCTTCGTCCTGTGCAGTCCGAAGACTACACAGGTCGAGCTACCATTTGCATATTACCAATGGTGAGGCCGTATACTGAAGCATACTAATGGCTCTGCAGTGTCAGTGCCCGAGCAAATTTAGCGTAGCTCACCCGCCGAGGGGGGCGTTGCCTCCCACCCAAACCCTAAGAGTGAGGGCATTGGCCACCTCTACCGAAGTACGGTATTCTTTCCTATTGTCCTATCCAAAGAAACCCCCGCCACCTACAGGCCAACACCTTATGAAAGGGCATCAAGTTGCCTTGACGGGGCTCCTCTAGGTACCCCTAGGAACCCTAGGTACCCATGTTAATCAGATTCCTCCGACAACGTTGATGGGTCGCCGTCTGCAGTCGTTTTCACCCATACTGCATACCCATGTCAGACTGAATCCCTCCAGCCTACGTTAGATGGGTGACCGTTCGTGACTTTTCAGCCGCTACCATGTTAACTGGACGAGGACCCACGGCTTTCAACCAACGGTGTTTGGAATCGTTGCGGGCTCTCCTCGCCCGACGCCGAGGGCACATGGTGGACCCCGGCCCAGTATATGGCTCATCAGCTGTGCGCATGATGGTTTCTTTTCGATGTGTAGTTTTTGCACAATCGCTATGAACAATTTAAGGGCAAGTCTTCCTAAATGCGCCGATTTAAGGAAAGTCAAAATCAAATTCTGTTAAAAGCATTTGAAGAAGCGATCAATATCTACAATTTGTATACTTTGGATTTTCACCTGAGAGTTGGGAAATATGTTGAAAATGTCACTGGAAGTTACTCTAAATGGTTCAAAGTGCACCCGAAGTCACCCAAACTCAACTCGAGTTAACTTCAGTTCGACATTCGACTTTCAGTGACATTTTCAACACATTTCCCACCTTTCAGGTAACAATCCAAAAGTTACAAATTGTAGATATTGATCTCTACTTCGAGATGCCGTTCACAAAAATTGAATATTATAGCGCGATTGTGCAAAAACTACATATCGGACAGAAAACATCTCGCGCACAGTTGAACCACATATTATTTATTACCTATCAGTTTCCGCAGTATTGTTTGTCCAGCTTCAGATTTATGAAAATTATAAATTTTTTGAAGAATGCTCTCTTATTCGAGGTTTTCACGGATTTTCTCAGTGGAAAATGCACCGATCCGGTTGGGGGCAAAAGCTTGAAAAATGAATTGCAAATTTTGAATTGGGTAGTCAGACAGACATATGGACAAACTGACATACGAACAAAGTAAGCTAAATAAAAGCATGAATAATGGTTGTGACTGCCTATTCGATACCTTAATTCATTGTGTTTTTTTCCAAATAACATTTTTGTTTATTTGAAAAAGAGAATGGTATTTAAGTGATGAGCAGTCTTCATGTTTTTACAACTCCTTGAATTCAAGGTTAGAATTCAGAGTTAGTGTTCGCAAAACCAATTTTCTTGTATTTTCTAAATGAAATCAAGTTTTATCATAGTGAACTGCAAAAAGTTATCTTTGCTCTTCTTGACAAATACAAAACGATTAAAATTTCTTCGTAAGGAATTCAAGATATAAATTTTGATACCTACTCGATGATGAGTTGACTCGGGCATATAACGTTTGTAATAACAGTATACAAGAAATGAAATTTAGACACCTACATTACGAACAAAATTTCAAATAAAAAGTTTTCCATTTGTATCCAAAAAACTACCGGTCACTGTGAATGAATTTCACAGAAATCTTTGCATAATCAGTTTACAGATTATTATCAATGTTGAAAGAAATATTTTTGAAATTATTCAATACTCAATCAGTAGACCCATACCAAATTTTTGAACTAACCTATACACCAAGCAATAGAGCATAAAATGGGTGAGTTTTTAACAAAAATACTAGTAGGAAACCGACTATACCATCACATGAAAGACAGTCCGTAGTTACTCTAAACTGTCATTTATTAATTTGTTATAAACATTTAAATAAAAAAACGTGTTTTTTAAAATGGTTTTGCTTATAAAATGAAAACTAACAGAGCAATTTGGTTGCTCGAATGAAAAAATTTTATATAATTGAGATACGAACAAACTGGGATGTAATACGACCCGGTCGGATCATTAGTAACGGAAAAACACTGGAAAACCCGGAAAAGTTTTTTGAAAAATTACTGAAAGTATTGAATCATTTGTACTTCATTGCAATTAGAATTTTTTTGCAGCGTGCCTGGATGCTCTAGTGATAGCCCAATTTCAATTTCTCAAACAGATTATGAAAGTATAAGCATAGTACCACAAAAGGTATATTCTCATTTTGCGCTACAATGGTGCGAAATGGGTGAAAAATGCATGCAAACATGAGTGAAAACGGCCGAGCTCGCGTTAGCTGCCGAGTGGTAGGAGAGTCCTGGAGATAAGGGGAATTCTTCTAATAAACGTGTTACGTGATCATACGCTTCCCCGCATCTCCCGCTCAGTAATTTCGCAGCATTTTAGCGCAAAATAGGAATATACGTTTTGTTGCACTCTACTTTCAAAATCTGTTTTAGCATCCAGGCACGCTGCAAAATTCAAATTGCAATTGTGCCAAAACTAATGATCAGTTAGAGCCTGTGTGCACAACACTTAAAGTACACACGATTCAATAGTTTCATGAGAAGGGCAGGAAGAAATGCTCTATTGATTGGCCTATACCAAGCAATACACTATTCGACCTTATTGAGTAGTCCAACTCACCTTGGTGTTGAACTAGCATACATCGTTCCATCATTGAAAATTGATTGTCTGTGGTTTTCACTGAGTTCCATTTTCATTTCCCTCTGACCGGACTTGGAATTATGTTTGGACGAGTGCAGACAGGAAGGATTCGTGTCCATGACTTCTTGCTTAAGTACTAGATGACTAGATCTGTCTTTGGGCATCCCTCGATTGGTATTGCACACAAAATTAGCTACAGACACGGGATTGCCCAAGTTTTGGTGACCAGTATTGTTGCTAGAATTACTGTTCAGGATGAGTAGCCCACCACCTCCTTGAATCTGCGAGAGGCTCAGAACGAGTGGCGGAGTATTACCGGAGCTGGAGGAGCAGTTGCTGTTGTTTTGAGTAGCTTGGTGGTTTCTCGTGTCCCTGGAATAAACTCTCGGGGAGTTGTTGTTGGTTAGCAGCATCGATCCTGATCCCGTTGTTGAGGAAACCTGGTTATTGTTGTCGGAGTTGCTGGGTGGACGCGAATTGGAACTGGAACTTGCCAGTGGAGAGTTGGCCATGTTGTCTTTAGCGGCGGTTATCCTCCTCATCGGATGCGAACAGCTTTTGCCGTCCGCACAGGTGGAGTCTGGACAGCCGCATTCCAGCTGTTTGACCAACGCGGCTTGTCTTGCAACCCGCTGCTTTTCCATCAGTTGACTCACTATTGCTTCCACTGTCTCTGCCGTCTGTAATTTGAAAGCCTACTCACACATTAGAAGTCGATCGTGGCCAGTACATGGAAGATGACAGAGGATATTCTAACTTAAAACTGTTTACCAAAGAGGTACAAACGGAATATTCTTGTAAACTCAACAGGACCACGTGGTTTCGATACATACGACGGCGTACTGGTGACAAAGTCCAGTCGGCGGAGGTCACGAGAACAAGTAATTAGCAATCTCGCTGATTTTTTTAATAATTAGTTTAAAGTACATTGGTTCATTTAAGAAAAAGTTCACCGGTCAATCGATTTCCTGAAGTAAAAAAAAAATTCGAAAAATATTTTTATTTTCAAAATCCTAGAATATTTTGGGCTGGGATGTAATGAGAAATAAAAAATATCAACTTGTAAGAAAAGTTTTTTTCCACAAAAAAAGTTTCTGCTCTTTTTTTGTCAGAGTTATATTTTGTCGCAAAAAAATCATTTAGGAACTTATGCATACTACGCACGGGATGCCTGGTCAGCTGCGTGAGGACCTATTTTTAGAACCGGGCGTATTACATTATAATCTGATACGTACGAGATCTTAAATTGGAATTTCAAATACTCTATTTTCAATTAGGAATTCTGAACTTTCTAATGGTATAGTTTATTTTTCGTTTTCAACATTTAACAGCGATATAGAGATATAGAGATATACATACAAGGGTCACCATTTATACAACGAAATATCTGATTCCACGTTCATTTAAAATAAAATCGCTCGTACACGTAATCACATTTGTCAAGGGGAGGTTTTTTCGTTACCATTTTTAACACTGCAACTTCAACCCTCTAGTGAGGGTGGGACCAACCCTTACTATTTCTAAAGGAATAAGGGGTCGAGTGATACCTCTTTTAAAAGGGCATTTAAATCTCTTTCAAATAACATCTTTCGTGAATTTCGGTGAGATAGTTTTTGAGATAATAATTAAAATTAGTTTAAATGTGCTTTTTCTAAAATACTGCTAATCCTTCTCCGGTGGATCTCTATCAACCAAAAAAGAGGTTTAGCGCCGCCACTGAATCGAAAGCAAATTGATATTTTTGTATCTAGAATGCGAAATGATACTTTTGCGTTTGAGAATGGAAGTTATTTTGCCGAACTTCAACGAGGCAAAATAGCCTCGAGAAGGCAAAAGTATTTCGCATTCGAGATGCAAACAATATTGTTACGAAAAATGCAATAAAACTAATATGAGAATGAAATATCAATAAATAAGTAGGTATCTGTCATTGTTAATTGACATTTTGTGACATTTCATGTTTGAAACAAAACGAACGATCTGCTGGGTGATATTGTTTGCAAGACTATCGTAACGGTAGCCAAGAGTATTTGTTATCTTTGATCATTTTCAATCTTGACTTTGTGTACCTATAAGTTGTATTTGAGAGAGTGATATATTAAAAAAGGTTTACTCTTTAGTCTTTAGAATACAGAAAGGAACTGCTAAAACTGTATTATAGCAACAATGATTGCGCTAGGGCTGCTGCTAGAATTTTCAACGCGCAGTTTCCTGACAAGAATGTTCAGGCCAAATATGTGATGGAACTTGTCAGAAAATTTGATGGAACTGGCTTGGTGTAGAATAAAAAACACAATCGTGCCAGGACGATAACCAATGAAGATATGCAAATAGGGGTTCTTGGACTTTTTGAACCGACCGTACTCAATTTAATAGTCTAAGAACATTGTCAGAAGGATCTGGGGTGTCTGCAACTTCAGTTCACAGGATATTGAAAATTGCAAAGTATTATCCTTATAAAGTCCATCTTGTTCATGAGCTCAAAGAAGACGACTTGACCGACGGCGCCGGACAGAATTTTGCGAACTTATGTCAAATAGCATATTAGAAAATCGGATTATTGTCTACAATATCTGTTTCTCAGATAAATGTACATTTACTCTTACCGGGGCAGTTAATAAACATAATTGCAGGTATTGGTCCGATGAAAACCCTCATCTTTGCAGAGAACATCATACTCGAAGACCTCAGAAATTAAATGTATGGGCGGGTATTCTTGGCCACCATATTATTGGTCCCATTATGAATGAAAACTTGACTGGAGAAGTTAACCGTGATTTATTACAAAATGCAATAAATCCTATTATCATAAGGGTAGCACAGGAAGATGAAAATCTTATAGGATAGGAAGTGGTTTTCCAACAGGATGAAGCCCCTCTGCATTATTATGTACGGGTAAGAGAGTACTTAAATCAGTTATTTCCAGGAAGATGGATCGGTCGAAGGGGGGCCATTGAGTGGCCAGCTAGGTCTTCAGATCTAACGCCATTCGACTTTTTCTTATGGGGACATCTTAAGACCAAAGTTTATGCAACTAAACCCAACGATTTAGAAGATCTACGGGAAAGAATTGTACAAGAATGCCGGCTTATAACACCAGACATGTTACAGGCAGTTCGTGGAAAATGGAAGTCGGTGGTGGTCATTTTGAACATCTGTGTAAATAATTACGTACGTTTTGTGTTACATTTCATCATTTTTGTTAGTCCAATAATTAGATTACAAAAACCATTACACAATTAGATACTTATTTCGGAAACTATTTTACCGAATTTCACGAATGAGATGTCATTTGAAAGAGAATTAAATGCCCTTTTAAAAGAAGTATCACTCGACCCCTTGTTCCATTTGAAATAGTAAGGGATGGTCCCACCCTCCCTAGAGGGTTGAAGTTGCAGTGTTAAAAATGGTAACAGAAAACCTCCCCCTTGACAAATGTGATTACGTGTACGAGCGATTTTTTTTTAAATGAACGTGGAATCAGATATTTCGTCTGTTTCGTTTTAAATGGTGACCCCTGTAGGTATATAGGCCTCTGCAAAATTATTAAAAATGAACTCATTTGGATGAAACTTTTTTAAAAATGTAGGTTAAATATACATGTTAAGAATCTTTAAGCATAAATTCATTCAGTGAGAAAAGTTTTTCAATTAAAATAATTTTTTGTGTATTTTTTTTGTTCTGTTATCTCTTCGTATTGTTGAAAATAAATTTCGAAACTGTTATACTAAACAGATGAATATGATGTTTATAGTGAATAGGTAAGAAAAAACCCAGGTAAGAAATACAATAGAAACGCAGGGATTCGCTATGATCTTTAGATTACGAAACATTTCAAAATCATCATGAGAGCCACATTTCATAACGAGAAAAAATGAAAGACTAGAAAATTTATTCGTGAATTAGGTCACCTACATAACAATTTACCGAAATGAAATTTTTTTTCCGAATTATAATTATGTTTGAGAAAATTTATAATCTAAACGCTCAATTTTCGATTCTAATAATATATACGCGTTTTTTTCTATACAATGCTATATTAAAAACGAAAAATAAACTATACCATTAGAAAGTTCAGATTTCCTACTTGAAATTCTAATTTAAGATCTTGTAAGTACGTATCAGATTTTAATGTAAAACGCCCGGTTCTAAAGATAGGTCCTCACGCGGCTAACTAGGCATCCCGTGTGTAGTATGCATAAGTTCCTAGATGTTTTTTTTGCGGACAAACTATATCTCTATCAAAAAAAGTGCTAATAATATTTTTGGTAGAAATAAACTTTCCCTACAAGATGTTATTTTTTATTTTTCATTTTATTCATCCCAGCTCAAGATAGTCTTGGATTATGAAAATAAATATATATTTCGAATTTTTTTTTTTTGACTTTAGGAAATCGATTGACTAGCGAACTTTTTCTTATATTTACCAATATACTCTAAACTAATTATTAAAAAAAAATCATGGCGATTGCTAATTACTTGTGCTTTCAGTGTAAAATTTACTCCACCAACTGGGCTAACAATACAAAAATTAAAATATCTTTCAATTGACACATTTTTTCTGTCAATTGACACATTTAATATGAGGTGATTGGAGCAACCCCTATGCGCCCACTAGTCCTAAAGGACTCGTGGTGTTACCAAGCAATTCGATCTCGTTGATTTTTGACAGAATTACTATCGATAGTATTGCGAGCATTCTTGGTATTACACCCGACTATAATAGAGATAATCTCCATGATCTGAACATAAGTGCAGACGAAAGAGAGTACCACCACCATATGCGACTCAACAAAAAAAGGTGGCGCATTTGCTATTCCAACTGGAGGTTGGAGTCGGAATTTCCGAGTTTTCAGAACTTCCGAAATTAAAGTCGGAAAAATAATAATAAAATCCGTGGCCCTTAAATGCTTTCGTACATAATAGTTTTTGTTTTATCATACCTCTCCCTCCCTCGTTAAGATAAGGTTAGCACAAGAAATGGAGTAGGTACACAGAAAATACTCAACTTCTCTTAGTGTCGTATCTTAGAGAAAAATTACATTAGTTTAAAATCAAAGCATAATTTCTCGAAATATTCGATGAAATTTCTTTTTAAAACTCATGCCCAAGTTCCATTATTTTCAGATATACCGTCTGTCATATTCTCGTATTTCATTAGAAATTCTCCACTAACCGATATTTCCAGTTCATTATTAATATCAGGTTCATCTTCGCTGAAGAACATTGGCTTCAGCTGAGACACCAGTTCATCCTTCGTCCATTCTTTTTTGTCTGCCCAAAGGGCGAGACTTGGAGTAATAACGGCCAGTTTGTTGTCGTCTGGATAGGGAACGTTCAGATAATGGACCAAAACGATGTCTGGATTCTAAAAAAATAGAATACAATTAGAATCAATAAACTTCTTGAATAGTCCTTCTTAACCCAGATATGCCCAATGTCCTTTCAAAAGGACGTTTCACATTTTTCTGCATAATAACTTTTACTACAAGTTTAGATTAATCTCTATAGATAGCATTGCATTTCTCATTTAGTAAGAAGCATTGTTTAAATAGAAGTAAGATAGTTAGTCGATGAAGTTACGACATGTCGCATCCATTTGAATCCAATATTATTCCCATAAGGTTGGCTATTTTACTTCTATATAAACAATGTTACAAGTATACACCACCATATTAGCGTGAGAGAATTTGATTGTGGTGTTTTCCTGCTTTTCATTAGGTGATCTAAGTGTGACATGGATATTCACTACGACTTCAATTTGGTTGGGTGAATTTTTTCGTCGATATATTCAACAAAATGGCTTCAGACATTCGTTAACGTAAATAAATGACATGAAAAGAGATTTCTATAGAGGTTAGGTTAGCTTCTAGCACATAATATGAGTTCCACTAGAGTGTAAATTCATGTGTCCGTCTAGAAGGACAGTGGGCTGATAGGAAATATTTTTCAGGGGCACGACGCTTGCTGATCTTCTTGGTATACTTGAAAATGAAGAAGAAGATGTTCCTTCAGATCCAACTGAAATTGCAATAATGCCACCTATTAACGCCTGTGATGTATTGACTGATGAAGATGGCGATGAAAATGATCTCAACATAAACAATTTCCTGGCTTCTCAATTACAGGCTATATTGTTTGGCCAGAGTCCTGAAGAACATGATTCCGAGGATGATATTCCGTTATCTGAGCTTCGTCAGACCATCCAGTCAGAAAAATTAATCGTTGGTATGAAGAAAAATACTTATTAATGGGAGAAAAATGGATAAAAAATAATCAACTTGATATTGAGTGGCCCTAATTTCATTTGGTTGCAAACAATCTTTCACCATTGCAACTATTTGAGAGTTATACGAAGATATAGTACAAATGTTTGTCACTTGCCCCAACAACTATGCTGCGTAAGAACAGTCGGTCAGATATCACAGCTAAAGATATAAAAGTGTTCTTTGGGATTCTACTACTCAGTGGATATATTTCAATCCCAAGGCGACGAATTTTGTGGGAGAATCCTCCAGATACTCATAACAATGTTGTATCTGAGTCCAGTTAAGAAATCGCTCTGAACACATTTTGTCGAATACACATTGTTGTGATAATAATTATCTTGATCAAAGTGACAGATTTGCCAGTCTGTCCGTTTTTCGACAAAATGAACAGTCGCTTCTTGGAATTCGCACCTATTGAGCAATGCCATTGCGTTGACGAAGCCATGGTGCCTTTTTTCGGGCGCTATGGATGCAAACAGTTTATTCGTGGCAAGCCTTTGAGGTATGGATACAAACTTTGGGTTTGAGCTCTAGCCAGTGGTTATATAGTGTGGTATGATCCATATCAAGGTGCAAAATCCGAAATAAAAGATTGCTACAAAACGCTTGGCTTAGGACCCTTTGTGGTGTTGGGGTACACAGATATTTTACTGTCACAATATAAATTGTCATTTAGCATATTTTGTGACAACTTCTTCACAACGTTTCCGCTGATAGGTATTCTGACAGAAAGAGGAATCAAGTTTACTTCAAGAAAGAACCGGAACATGAAGGAGAATAGGGGAAGTTTTGATTTCAAAGTTTGCAATGAAAAAACTCTCATCATCGTGAAATGGTCGAATAATAATCTAGCCCACAAGGCCTCTAATCATCATGGTGTTCATCCATTGCATCCGGTTACTCGTTATTCTCATAAGGAGAAGATAAGCATGCCAGTACAGCAGCCACAGAATATCAAGCACTATAATACTAATATGGGGGTGTTGATAGAAGTGACCAGAATATAAGTCTTTATCGAATAAGCATAAGTGGAAAGAAATTGTATTTTTCTCTTATCACACATTTACTAGACGCCGCTGAACAAAATGCTTCGTCGAAAACAAGGTGGTAAACTTGATCATCTGGCTTTTAGGAGGAATATTGCTATGTCTTTGGTTCAAATCAACAAAAAAGATAGGAGCTGAAATTTAGCTAGAAGGTACAATAAACCTTCACTCTATGAAAATTTAGAGTCAAGATATGTCCGAATGGATCACCTGATTGAAGAGCAGGACAAACAAACGCGATGCAGAGTCTGCCACAAAAGAGTTTCTACCAAATGCTACATATGCAGTGTTACTCTCCATGTTAGATGTTTCATTACTCACCATACAAGGTCATAATTCAATAAGGTTCTCAACAATTTTTTGTTATGTTCGATACCTTCTACATTTAGCCCAACATATATTTTTCTGTTCTAGATTTCATAACAAAATGTTTTTTTATGAATAATAATTTTTTTGTGTTATTGTATTTTCTTTGTATATTTGGTTGTATAAATGCCCACTGACCTTTTAAAAGGACGCTCATATTATTTCCATAAGGGTGTTATTTTTTTACAATTTTTAGCTCACTTAGTACTAAAAGCAAATTTCGATAAAAAAATCGCTGGGCATATCTGGGATAACAACTGAATACATGAAAAGTTTGAAAGTTGAACAGATTCAATCTTCAAGTGGAGGGATTAGTCCAGTGAAGACATAAAAGAGGGCTTTCGCTACAAACGGTCAAGGAAACTTTTAATATGGTACGAGGGCTGACAATAAAGTAAGGTCTCCAACGCTGCAACTTCGCCGGATCACGCGCTAGGCGAAATCTGGCAACACCGCCGTGTTCCTTGGTTCCCCCACTACCACTTTGCTGCTGGGTGAGGCTTCCCCGACCGCTCAGTCTTGGCTGAGCAGCCGTCAACGATGGAGGTACCACTCGCGTCAGCGTCCAAGTGCGAATTGCGTTCTGTAATACGTTTTTTGAGTGCGAAAAAGGTGACACCTATTGAAATCCATCGTCAACTAGTTGAAGTTTACGGGGAAAAGTGTATGGACATAAAAAACGTGCGTAAGTGGAGCCGCGAGTTCAATTCCGGGCGCACTAATGTTCACGACGAGGAGAGAAGTGGCCGACCGTCGGTCTCGGATGCGATTGTTCAAGCAGTGGAGGCAGAAATGCTCAAAAACCGCCGTGCGACAATTAGGGACTTGGAAGAGAAGCTTGGAGGAGTGTGTAGCAGCGAAACAATCCGTCATATCCTTGTGAACAAGTTGCAGTACCACAAAGTTTCTGCCCGATGGGTGCCGAAACAGCTGACCGAAGACCACATGAAGCGGCGCGTGGAATGTGCGACCAAAGTTGTGGCCCGTTTTGAAGAGGAAGGCGATGATTTTTTGGAAGGGTTTGTTACGGGGGATGAAACGTGGGCTCATCACTACACACCCGAAACAAAGGAGTCGTCCAAACAATGGCGCCATAGCGATTCTCCGAAACCCAAAAAGTTTAAGGCGACACTGTCAGCCGGCAAGGTGATGGCTACGGTGTTTTGGGATCGCCACGGGGTATTGTTGGTGGATTTCATGCCAAGGGGAACCACTATCAATGCAGCAAGGTACTGTGAGACCCTGGAAAAGCTTCGTCGTGCCATAAAAAACAAACGCCCGGGATTGCTGAGCAAAGGAGTGAAATTTCACCACGACAACGCGCGCCCGCACACAGCCAACGTTACCCTTGACCTGCTCAAGACATTTGGCTGGGAAATCATCGATCACCCTCCCTATAGTCCCGACGTGGCCCCCAGTGACTACCACATGTTCCCCGCCCTGAAAAAACATCTCGGAGGGAAGAAGTTTGATAGTGACGCGGAGGTTCAGAAAGAGGTCAACACCTGGCTGCGCGAGGCGGACGGAGAGTGGTATTCTGCCGGCATAGACAAGTTCATCGTGCGGATGCGCAAGGTGTTGGAAAAAAATGGCGATTATGTAGAAAAGTAGCCAAGACCTTGGCCTTTCCAACGGTGTATCGCTTTTTGTAAATAAATGTCATTTTCTATGAAAAAAAAAATTGGAGACCTTACTTTATTGTCAGCCCTCGTATATTCGCACAGTTTGGTGTCCTAATTAATGTCCCTAGTTTTCGACCATGAGCAAACGTCATTTGCGTGCCATGTTGAAAAAATGTTACCCAATACCAGATTTTCGAAAATATCTTCTCTTCGGTGTCATCTAGGTTGAAAATCTTTCAGTCGCATACATAGTTCATGAATTACAGCAAATTTCTATAATTTGCAAAATCGCTACATTTTTTCTCGAAATTTTACTGAATACAATTACTTGATGCTTTCTATCCTTTTTAGCCATTTTTGCAGAACAAATCGAACGGTATTTTCATTATACCTATCTGAAAACACTATATCTACATGCTTATTTAGCATACTGAAAAAGGGTTTTTTCCGTGCGCCCACACGGAACATTTTTCAGTGCGCTGGTGTCATTGAAGCTGCCTATTTACATGTCAAAATTAAATAATACGTTGTTGACAGTTCTCTAGAAATCGCAAATTGTTTGAATATTTCCTTACCAACAGGGTAAATAACGCTTGTTTTGTGGCAATTTCTGTATATTTTTGTACCATTAATATTTCAATTAATAATACATGTTTTCGTTCCTTCATCATTAAAAATTAATGTTTCCTAACAATCTGTGGTTTTAGGGTAGATATAATAAAAAATATCGTTCATTACTCGTCCATAAATGTTTTTTCCGTGCTTGCACGCACGGAAAAAGCCTATTTTCTGAACTTGTAATGAAATATACTATTACAAAACCGAAGTGGTCGTGATGTTAGAGCATTTGGCTTCCACCCAGGTGGTCCGGGTTCGATCCCCGGTCGCGTGTCACTGAGCTGAAGTGGTTCGGAATCCACTCTTACTTAAACTGTAGGTCCCAGATCTCCCTTGCTCGCACAAGCTCTGCATTTGAGTGGTGTTCTCCGAAAACCTGGGAGTTTTGTGAAAACAAATTTTAGAAAAACGTTTGAATAATGACTATTAGAGCGCCTCTACACCATCGGCCATGATGGACTAATACAGAATGGGCCACGATTGCCACCATCATTGCGCAGCTGTCCACATGATCGTGCATATTTATTGTTAATTGTCATTTGTCACCACAGACCTCATAAATGTCTTTGTCACATGGATGAAGAAACAGTAGCAGCTATAGCTATTCATTTATTTAGTGGATATCTACTGACAAGTGCTCATGGGCAAATACAGGCGAATATGCCCTCTACACGATCGTGATCGTCTGTATTCGTCCATCATGGCTGATGGTGTAGAGGCGCCATTAAATTAGAGCTGGTCAACATTATTTCGGTCGGGGATAATACAAAAACCCTCTTTCTTCCGGGACGAGAATGAAGACCTAACAATTGAGAAATTATTGGCACAATACGTCATCGAAGAAGACAGCGAAGAAGAAAACTTGCAAATTTGCAAGAAGATATTGAGATCAGTGACCCTATAGCATCTAGGACTTCGAAACAGAAGAAGAAACATCAAGTACATAATGAATCGTAAATTAGGTCTACTGAAAATATCACATGAAAAAAACAACGCGCCTCTCACTCTATCTCGTGGTGATGCGGAAATGGGGAAAAAACGGTAGTACGTGTTAAACATTCGTTATTAATTGAAATTTCGGAGAAAAAATTGTAGCGATTGTGCGAACTGTAGAAGTTTGCTGAGATTGAATCCGCTGTAACTGGTGAACTATTTACCTGATTGTAAGATATGTAATTTTAATTAGGTATGTATAATTTTTGTATTACTGAGATGCGTGAGATGGCATATATTTGAATTTACCTATGATGAAATAAATTAATACTCTGGGTTGTGCCGTTCCTGATTGGAAAGTTGAAGATTAGGTAATGCCAGAAACCAAAAAATATCTCATCAAAAATTAATATTTGTATTTGCGAAAATACGCAATTAGTATACGACTAGGTAAACTGGAAATATCAAGTCATTCTCTGTTTATGATCTGAAACTATTTGCTACGTCAGGCTTGAATGTAATTCGTGCTTAAAAGAACATTGTGTCCGGGTACATGAGAAGCTCATTGGACACATTATTTACTTCAACTTTCATATTTTGCTGTGTTGTTCTCTACAAAAATCATTTGCAATTTCCTATCGGTAGTTATGCTAACACTTCAGTAAGAACCACGAGCTTCAGTTCCAAATTTGACGAATGAGGAAGAATACTGATTGTAACTATCCACGTGTTTTCATCCAGGGGCGTCGATTCCCTACTCAAACAAAAGGTCATTTTTATGGTCCAAATTTCACTGCGTTTTCCACTTCTTTTGGTGAGGAGAACACGCTATAGAATTTTCCGTGGTTGGTAGTAAATCACTCTGTATAAACTAAGTATGAAGTATTCAATTTTGAGGTGAAAATGACACGGGAAAATTTTGAATCTGGATCTTAGGAAAAAGTCATAATCACAAAGAACAGAACAATTTCTTTCGAGAACGATCAAAATCACTGATTACATAAATTGTACCTCCAAGTATCATCAAACGGAATGTTAAGGATACACAAACATACTCGTACACGGAAGTTTCTAGATAGGCATGCATAAAAGAGACAACAAAAAATAAACATACTACCTGAAGAAGCCAATAGCACCTTCGATGAAACGTTGGTAAAATCGCTGAGTGAACATAACACCCATATATACACTGAAACAAAAAAAAAATTCAAAAAGTTGTTCAAATGTGGTGGTAATAGTAGGTAAGTAATGATTTTAGAACAATTAAATTCGTTATTTATTCCTAACTCTCAAAAAGAGACTTCAACAGGAAAACAAATTTAAGTTTCTTGAAGTGCCTTTTTGAAATCAAATCGATAATAAGTTTTCAAGTAATTCTCTAGGTATACTATTTTATTTTTTTTTTGGAATCCAGCTTATTCTGAGACTTCGCTTATTTTCACCAATAATGTGTTCTTTTCGTAATAAGTGTTCATAAATTATATACTGACCCATTTAAAAGCGGGGCATAACTCTAAAGTTTTTGTTTATTTTCCGATTTGAATCATATTGCTTCAAAACAGTATATACTCGGTAGTTCTAAATAAGCGCCAAAGCTTCGCAATGAAATTCAAAATTTCAAGTCTTACTTCCGAGTTAATTCCAAAAAAATGCGTTAGCAATGTTTTTAAAAGAAACTACGCCACTGGATTTGCAAAATTGAAATTATGTTATCGAAATATTTAGAATAATTGTCCTGTATCATATGTGAAATTTTGTAAACAATGCGCCATTAGACCGCTGCCAGTTTGACTTGTTAAAAATTCTAACTATACCAGTAATTCATAATAATGTCTGTGTTTTCACTGAGCACGTCTCAGATACACATTCATATCGACAAATAGTATATTTTGATATCTACAAGTGTAAAAGTGAGCCTATAAAGCATGCGTAACGAGTTAAGGGCACGACGCAAATCGGAACTTATACTCCTACAGATGATAAGTCAGCAAAACAAAAGATGAAAACATCAAACTCCTTCGAGTCATTAGCGAAATTTACTGTACTGCAAGAACACTAACGAAGGAGTATGGCTTTAATAATGGAATTTTAGTGAAATTAAATTTTTAACAATTGCCAACATGTTTTTTGGATTTTCGTTTAAAAAAAAAACTGGAGGAAAGTATTGGAATTTTCAATTTTATGGTAGAATTAGAGTCTTTGAAACTCTTTTAACTAGAAAAAATATGCACATAAGAACACATATAAAAGTTAAAAACGAAACTGAATATGGCGTTGCAATATTTTCATATGTAAAAATGCTCTTGAAACTGTTAGATAATAATAATAATAATAGCTTTTATTGTCCAACAGTTTCCCATTTACAGGACAATATTATTGAATGACAAAACTTGAAGTGGTGTTGTTAGATCGTCAG
Source organism: Chrysolina oricalcia (assembly GCA_944452925.2). Taxonomy (NCBI): domain Eukaryota; kingdom Metazoa; phylum Arthropoda; class Insecta; order Coleoptera; family Chrysomelidae; genus Chrysolina; species Chrysolina oricalcia. The sequence continues at coordinate 24,806,230 of OX101808.2, forward strand.
ATAGTGGCAGATTTAGGTTTCCAATTTTCGCATGCAAGCCTCGAATAGGGTTGAACAGTACATCGATGTTGAGTAAAATGGAGGGAAATTTACGAGTGGCTCCTGGAAAGAACATATGGAAAATTCGATTTTCCAGAACAGAAATAAAAGGAGTATGTTGCCCATATTTTCACGCGAGCCATTATGTTTTTCGGTCTAGTGACGATGTAAGTTTTCATAATTTCGATGAGCTTGTGTGGGAAAATCTGTCAAAATCCCGATTTTTCCTTACAAGATTACACCCTCATTTTAACCCTTTAGCCACCTGCAACACTAAAGCCTTTGGTATTCCGAAGCCAGGTTTTATTAATTAATATATTAATTATATATAATTAATATTATATATGAAAAATATACTTTTGTATTTGCTTTTTCTTATCAAGGAAAAGTTGCATTTGCCCACTGACTATTAGAGGTGATAGATAAAAACGAAAATTGATATGTGTTAAAAACAAATATTTGAAGAAAGGATTCATTAGTTTACAATCTATAAGGGTTGGTAGATGATATACGACTAAAAATAATGCTATCTATTAGATTGTAAAATGAAATTCAAAAGAATTACTTATTTTAGTTAAAAAAATACTAAACTAAGCATATTTTCTGTGATACAAACAATTCAACCAGTTGAATAATGTGCTGACCTAAATCCCTCGTATTTTTGGGTTTTTAACAAATAACCGATATTCATGTTCAACCTTTATTAAGTTGGATGTATCCCGCAGATTTAGATACCAACTCAATTAATCAGTAACTCTCATAATTAATAGCCAAAGGGTTCATTCATTCACGCATTCATAAACACGTTCTAATACAGACAAATTTATTTTCTCCTGTAATGGATGCTTTTCATTAGAGCCATTTGTTATCGAATTAGGTTCTCCAACATTTTGTAATGCCCAATTAATCATATGATAAATACAGAAAGTTTGATAATTTTACTCATATCGCGTGCACTATGGTAAAACAATTCATTTCAGGAAGCTTTTCATCGAAGTCGATATTAACTCACATATTATGTTTTCATGGTTTTCCATAATGTTGACTTCTAATGAAAAATCATTAGTTTTAGACCCAGCTATAGAAGTTTTTTTCCCACAAAATAAAAGACGCAAATGGCCTATACTAATTTTAACAAGATAGTTCGTTAATGAAAACCCCAGTTTTCGCCCCACCAAAATCGCTTTGTGGAATTTTTTAAACAAACAAAAGTGAAAAAACTTACAACTGTATGTTTTTTTTGGAAATATCTCGGAATCGATGGACAGTCGATGGAACTTTTTTAGAGATTTATAAAACTTTTATAAGCATTATTAAAACTTTAGTATTGTCAATCAGAAAAAGCACCTGTATTTGGGACTGGGTCTCACCTTAATTGCCACTAGGAAAAAAAGACCCAGACAGTGTTTACTTGCCATTATTAAACTGAAATTCAAATAAAAAGTAGTGCTGCCTTACCTACTATCAAATGATACAAAGTTTTTGCCCTTAATATATTTTTTTTGACGGCGCTGGGATGGCGCTCGCAGTTTTGGAGTCATCCACTGTGCGGGCGCGATCTCAGTTTCGGTCTTGAAATGGATTTGGTTATCGATTCATTCGTTGCAGTCATTAGTTAATGACTGCTAGACCTACCCTATACTGATGAGGGGCAACACCCCGAAATCGATATATAGGTGGTCCGAATGTTTTGATGAACATTTCCATGCAACAAGCAATTGCAGAGATAACCTTGTAGGAACTCCTCACGGAAATTTCATCAGATGTAATTCAATGTTCGTCGTGGCATTAGCCAGGAAAGTAGTTGTTTTCTGATGTATTTCCGACCCAACTTTTCCTATTGTATAGGATATTAGCAATGAGCAGTCCTCCGGACATCTTATGCCTCAAGTCATAAGCTCATTGTTTGTGAATTACAGTTTTCTTCTCCGTTTAATATTTATATTTTAATTGTTGTTAATGTCGATTTTATTTGATATAAGAAAAAAGATATTTGTCGTTATGTATTTGGTATTGGTCTTATAGATAGATAAACCGAACGCGTCTATACTCGAATTTGTAACTTGTGAATTTGGAATATTGTAAACTATTTCAAGGAATTCCCGAAATTACTTTTATCAAAGTTACTATCATTTATGCACATGAAAAATTTCTTATAGTATAAATGTCAACAATATATTATGTTTTTCCATATGAAATATCTCATTTCCAGAATAAAATATTAATATTACAAGTACCTACATTATTTATAATATCAGCATTTTGTACCTACTTGAAATGAGATATTTCATATAGAAAACATACTATATTGTTAACTATTAATTATACCGCGAGAAATATTTTATATGCGCAAATGGTAGTAAGCCAGAACGTCGATAACAATTAACTTTCCTGACAAAACAGTTTATACTCACCTCGGAAATTATCGAAAAATGTTAATAATCCCCAAACTTCTAGTAATTTCGGGAATTCCATCATATAGTTCACGATATCCATAAGTGATTTATTCGAGTTAAGACGCACCTTTTGGTCTATCTATCTATATACGTCGCAATCCTACATTTCACACTCTGATCGAACACTGATGAGTGGAAGAACTGCAAAATTTGCAAAGGGCAACCAGTTACTTGTGGGACAACTGACAAACGCGGGAAGCAATACTATTGGCCGTTGGTGATACATTTGCGCATGCCCGTGATCTTCCTAATGCTCTGATATTTATGAAAAGAGCAAAGTATGTTAATTATAAAACGAAGACTGATAGTAACTTACACTCTTTGTGTTTATGACTATTAATGACGCTTCAATCATACAGGGTGTTTCTTAAAGACATGCTAATATTCAAGGGGGTGATAATTTGACTCATTTCAAGACAAAAACTTCCTATGAACGTATGTCCTAAAAGTCTTAACTTTTGAGATATAGGGAGATACAATTTTGAAAAAAAAAATCAGTTTTTTAATAATAACTGAGATAATATTGTAGACATCTTTATAGAATTTGCTAAATGTATTTTATGTATCAAGATTAATTTTGTGATTTTCATTTTCTTCATCAGTGGCGTCTGTGCGGGTTTTGCATTAAATATTTTTGAAGAAAAAAATAGTACTTCTTCCTCAGAAATAATTTTTTTTGTTTTTACGAATCTCCCAGGTTTTCGGAGAAAACCCCTCAAAAGCAGAGCTTGTGCGAGCAAGGAAGATCCGGACCTACAGTTTAAATACAAGTGGAATCCGAACCACTTCAGCTCGGTGACACGCGACCGGGGATCGAACCCGGACCGCCTGGGTGGAAGTCAAACGCTTTAACACCACGGCCAGTTCGCTTTAAAGATTCACATTCATTTTTGAGCAAATTTGATTTCATGAGTTTTCTTTGTCCGACGAATCGTTTTCACTTAAAAAAATAAAAATCGTTTTACTTCAGGATCAATTCCTCAAAAATCTGATGCGGTGTGGAAATGTTTCTGCATTGACTGAGATATCAGATTTGTTCCAGAATTAATGAGAATCCAAAAAATATTAATTTCTTGTCAGATGTTCTGGTTTTGATTAAAATAATTAAATTAAAATTGCTTCATATCGCAGTATATACCGATTAATAATTTTGGAAATCATAAATCTAGTTATCCTGGAATAAATGACGATTTCACAAACGTCGATGAAAATAATAGCTGTGGACTTAAAGTAAGTTGTTGGTGTTAAAAACCATCACAGCGCGTAATTTATTTGATTTTTGAGTGTGTTATCGAAGTTATTTTGGTTGTCCGCTGTTTTTCTGAATTTCAGTAAATATTGTGAATTACACGAATGCGGAAATGGCGGCAATCGAAGAAATCGATGTCCATTTCAGTGTTATTGTCCGAAACCACTTAAATACAGTTTATCACAATCGGTTGGGTAGGTCGCGGAGGACCTCAGCAATGGCCAGCAAGATCCCCCGATCTCAACAGTTTAGATTTCTTTTTATGGGGGCACCTAAGAACTCTAGTATATAAAACTCCCATTAATACTTCAGAAGATTCAAGAGAGCGAGTATCTAGTTGCCTCGTGTGAAACTATACGAAATACGCCAGGAATATTTGAACGTGTGCGTGATTTCATGAGTAGACTGGCAGTGAAGGAGGCCATTTCCAACAATTTCAGTGTTAGTATTATCAATAATTAATAAATTTGATCCTCCCATTTAAACTTACTCATATAAAATAAATCTCGTTTTTGTACAAGCTGAAATCTATATTTTTTAGATTCTCATTAATTTTGGAACAAATCTGATCTCTTAATTTGCTTTCAGTCGATTCACAAACATAAACACACCGCATCAGATTTTTGAAGAATTAATTGTAAAAGTAACACAATTTTTATTTTTTTAAGCAAAAACCATGCGTCAGGCAAAGAAAACTCATGAGATCAAACTTGCTCAAAAATGAATGAGGTTCTGAAAAGTGATTTTTATTTTGAGAGAAAGCAGTGGCGTACTATTTTTTTCACCAAAAATATTCAATGCAAAACCCGTACGGACGCCACTGGTACAGAAAATGAGAATTTTTGTACATCACAGAATGCACCTTGATGAATAGAAGACACGCACCAAATTTTATAAAGATGTCTACAATATTATCTCAGTTATTATTAAAAACAGATTTTTTCTTCAAAATTTCATCACCCTGTATTGCTATTATTAAAATAGTGTCAAGTTCACTAGTGTGTTTGGACCGTTTTTCTCGGTGTATATCGCAAGTATAGTAATTATCTTCAACCCCTCTGTATAGTGTCCTGATCAAAATGGCTGGGAGGCGGTATCTTCCATTTACCCTCATACTCAGACTTTCTATTTCGAATTCAAGGGTACTTAAAATGTGCGATCCAATACTCACCGATAATTTCAGCAACCCCAGAGCCCATTTCAAAATCTCGAATGAAAACAAAATTGAGTGTAAAAGATTGCGATAAAATCTGGGTCAACAGGCAGAGCTTTTCGTTTCGAAATGAATGTAAAGATGAACGACTATCAGTGAAAATGTTCTTTCAGGATCCGGCTTATCCGCGGTGCAATCGAGACATTCATTCTTGGGGTGAAAATCCAGCGAACAATTAAGGTCATTAGTGGTGCCGAGCCGAGTAAACATTTTTGGAGTACAAACATTGTTCTCGGCAAAATCTCATTTCGAAGTTGCAACTGTAAAGAAACTTTGGTAAACGATGTACAGTAAATAAATGCTACGTTTCGAGAATGGGATTCATCAGAAGATTTAATCACATAAAAGATGATTAATCTCTGCGTGAAGCTTACATAAATTCTGTTAACCGAAATAATTTATTATTGATTTTTCATGTCTTTTGTCTTGAAATTAAATATAAGTGAGTAGTGAGTGATTTTCTGGTTTCAATATCCCGGATAGCCCTCAATAACCCGTTAAAATGTAAGGTCTGATTTATGTAGTAATTTTTTGGTGAAAAGTTTGCATGAACATGTGTTCGAAACATCTTGATTTTTTTGATGAAGTATTTTGAATTTTTCATTTTTATAGTTATATCCGTTAAGTAGCAAATAACGGATGAGGTTGAAAATTGTAATCCGAGGCGCAGCCGAGGATTAGAACAACCGAATCCGTTATTTGCGTATCAGTAAATTTTTGTTCTACACCCTGAAAAGTTGTCGAATTGTGCTATCTCCCTTGATAAGTTATTGTTCAGTATCCATAGCGACTGTAAACAAATTTCTTGCTGCTAGAATATCGAATTCGATACAAAATTTCAATACTGGATGAAAAATTAGTGAAATATTTGAAGGAAATTTGAAGGAGATTGAAATTTAACAAAATAATAACAGCGGATCTGTTTATTGATGGACTTCAATATTGGTTTTGACAGAAGAAAACAAGAAAGCAATAACAGAAGAAAATAAGAAAACAATAACAGAAATGTTACTTTAGATGCCGGAAAGAGAACGCGAGTTTCATCATGCTATATTATCGAAGCCAGCAAAGAAGAAGGAAATGAAGAACAAGCTGAATTTACCTTGAATGAATTTTCAATTTATCCCCTTTCGGGGACATTTGATTAACATATGATAACTCCAAAATAACTGATAATTTCACGCCATTGGAAAATAATAGTGTATTCAAATACTATTTTAATTGTTCGCATAAGAATAAAAGTTATAAAATGAATAAATGTTTTGCTTGAGGCTATATCCATGGAATATTCGTATTGACACTTTTCGTGTTAAAGCAAGCATACGTGATATTTTGCTCTCCTAATTTATTAATTAATCTACCCTTTTATATTTGTATCTTCAATATACACAACAGTTTCTCTAACATAACTATATTGACAGTTCATTTTTAGAGATATGTCCTAACTGACGGTAAAATCTCAAACTTTGAAATTCGTTTATCTCGAAACTATGATTTAGGGATATAGAACACTATAATTCTCACCTGACGAATTGTAATGGTACCATTTTTGTTTTGCGGAAATGCCCTGTTGCCAAGTTTTGGTCACTTGGGATTAGTGGAAATCTGATATGGAAATTATAATTGAACGTCGACATTTTGTGCCATCAGGCGATTCCTATAGTACCATTTTCTATTTACGGAAATGCTCTGTTGCCAAGTTGGTCACTTCGGATTACTGGAAATCGGATATGGAGATGGGTCGAAGTGAACATTATTCTTATCAGTCAGGTGGTTCCTGCTATGCCATTTTGACTCTGCGGAAATGCGCTGTTGCCAAGTTATGGATGCGGGAAATCATTCAGAGAAGCTTTATAGAAATTTTCAATTGAGAGTATTAATATAAATCTTCATCCGATTGTAATGGTGCCATTTTTGTTTTGAGGAAATGTGTAGTTATAAATTACCAGAAGAAAGAGACACGCCTCGGCCTTCGGCGTGTCTCTTTCTTCTGACTGCCCACGTTTACGGCCATGGACTGAATTTCAAAACTCAAAAAAAGGTACACAACCTAACCTAAAGGTGAAATCACAGCTGATGCTCGCTGCGCTCGCATTTCATAAATTAAGTGACTGCCCACGTTTACGGCCATGGACTGAATTTCTAAAAAAAGGGACACAACCACACCTAACCGAACTCACCTAGCTATCCAAGTTGCTGGTAATTCGATCTCTGATTAGTATGGAAAGGTGAAATCACAGCAGATGCTCGTGGCGCTCGCATTTTATAAATAAAAAAAGTAAAGACAAGCCTTCGGCGTGTCTCTTTCTTCTGACTGCCTACGTTTTCGGCTATGGACCGAATTCCTAAGCGTAAAAAAGGGACACAACCTAACGTAACCGAACTAACCTATATAGCTATCCAAGTTGCTGGTAATTTGATCACTGATTAGTGTGAAAAAGTGAAATCACAGCAGATGCTCGCTGCGCTCGCTGTATCTTTTGTTTCCATGGAAATGAAGTTGATGTCAAACTCCTGACCATTTATAGTAGGTGAGCTGTAAGTTGTATGATAATTTGTGATTTGTGACTGAGAATCCAGAACTTGAGCATTTCAACGTTGTTTCGCATCATTTAGTTATTTCAAGAATTTCTAAAATATATCATTTTAACTTGAAGTGAGATAACCTAAATGAAATAAAAATGGATTTTTGGATCATGCGTCATCACATTTCCAAAAGTATTTTAAAAAAATTTATACTAAAATTTGATAAGCATGAATATTTATAATGATATTCTTTGTACAAAATTTCCTTAAATCTTTGTTTAATGATTTCCAGCGCCCACGACTTGGCAACATTGGTGCATTTCTGAAAGGTTCGAATTTCATAGCGAAATTCATCTAATTGAATAATATGGTATTCACTTTGAACCATCCTCATTTCAGATTTCCATTTATCCAAAGAGACCAAAACTTGGCAACGGCGCATTTCCGCAAAACAAAAATGGCACTATTACAATTGGCTGAGGGCCCAAAATCGCTACGTTCAATAGTTTTTTCCACACCAGATTTCCAGTCATCCCAGGTGACCAAAACTTGGCAACGGCGCATTTCTGCCAAACAAAAATAGTACCATGAGGATGGGTTGAGGGTCTATAATCGAGACGTTCAACTGTTTTTTTCATATCAGATTTCCAGTAATCTGAAGAGGTCAACTTGGCAACAGGGCATTTCCGCAAAACAAAAATGGTACCATAACAATTGGCAGAGGGTCCACAATCGTGACGTTGAACTGTTTTTTTCCATATCAGATTACCAAAGTTCAGCCAAAAACAATATAAAAATTTTGAAGAGTGACGTAAAAGCAAGAATGTAAATGTGTTTGAAGAAGATGTATCATTAATGTATTATTAGCATATACGAAAGGAAATTCAAAGGTGTATTCTCCTAACTCACTGTGCACCAAGATTTCAATGTTGAAAGTTGCTTTCAAAATTAATGACAACATTGACATTTCAAGGTTAGTTATTTTAAATCGTACATCATATTAGAGTAAGCGTGTTCCGTTTCATGCATTGAGGACATAATGCGCATATGACCGTTCCGTTTCCTACATTGGGACCGCATTGACACGCCCACTTTTATATTCCCCTCTTTGGCCTTGAGACATCGAAAGTGCATGAACTACTGCCCGTTTGTCTAGCAGCGATGAATGCGATCCAAGTTAGATCTGTCAAACTCAAAAGTCAAAACACAGAGTTTTTGGTCTGTGGTTTTACGTTCAAACAGAAACGTCAGAAACCGAATTAAAAATTTAAATTTATATTTGATGAAGTGTCAGGTATCGTAAATTATCACATTTACCTGACTTACCCTACATTGGAAGGAAAAATCGTCAATTCATTCAACATCATATCGTCGGTCTCATACCAAAACCATGAATGTGCAATTTGTCATTTCGGATGAGAAGACTTAAGAATATTCGTGCTTCTTGCTTTGAAAACCTAGGTAAGTTTTCACATTCGCGAATTCACTCTCGTTCACAGTAGACAACCTGATAGCACTTTCGTAAGTTTGGCGTTGAAAATTTTGGTAGAAAATTTGTATTTTACATATTGAAGTCAGAACCCTGGAATTAGCATATTCGCGGTTTTGGCGTGGGACAGACGATATTATCCTCATAACTATCACTTGTATCAGAATCTGAGCTACTCTCATTTTCACAAAGCTCGCTTCCTACTCTTGCCATTAACACTTTCGTTCTACCCATACTAATTTATTTACTAGATTTGTTTTTGTTACATAAGAATTTGGTTAACTGATAAAGTGATAAATGTCAACATCTGCGGGAAACGGCATGCACCACGCAAGCAAAAATCGTTCCGATTCAACCCACCAACGTCAATGTTAGTTGAAACGGAACGCTTGGTCTGCAACAGTGATGCGATGAATGCATGAAACGGAACACGCTTAGTATTACCTACAGAAATAGATTTTCAGATTTGGAAAATTAGTTTTGTTCTTGAGACGAAAGTCTGCTGGATACACACCAAAGAAAGCAAAAATTTTGTCTGAAGAAGAAGTAACTGAGATTTTGTTGGAGGCAGATGATCATACATGGTTGCTTGAAAAAGTTGTATTATTGTGTGGTATTTTTGTAGCCTGTAGACGTGACGAACTTTTGTTAAGCTGATTGTGGATGATTTTGGAAGCACCAGTACCAGAGTTTTGGTTACATTGAGGTATACTAAAAACAAAAAGAACAGGGTATTTGTCATTTCCAAGAAAGGACTTCCTTTTGATGCTTATAGTTTATACCAAAAATACGTAGATTTGCGGCCTTCAAATTTGGAAAATAGGCGATTCTTCATTGGTTATAGAGGAATGGTAAATGTGTAAAACAAGTTGTGGGCATTTTTACTATTGGAGCTGTTCCAAAGAAAATTGCAGCATTCTTAAAACTGGAAAATCCTCAGCTCTACACAGAGCACCCGTTTCGCAGATCCTCGGCTACTATGCTTGAAGAAAATACTATCACTAAAAGAACTTGGAGGTTGAAACTTCTCTGCGGTGGCGGATTCGTTTATTGAAAATTCAGTTTCAAAGAGAATGAAGATAACGGGACAACTATTTCATAGTAATGAGGCCACACCGACAACAACTTCAAATACTGGTGCTATAGATGGAAAATCTCTCATCGATGTCAGAATTATCATAATTATCGTATTGTAAGCAGAATAAAGTTTTGAAAAAAAATATTTGAACAAGTGATTTCTGAACGGACGCCGCCGGTTAAAAAATCTAAACAGACGGAGGCTGTTAACTTTAACTTTTCAATTGTCATCTGAATACCGTTGAATCAAAATAACAGTATGGGATTACGATAAAGCATTATTTTATACTTAAGATAGTATTTTCAATATTGATATGTGCTGTTAGTATATAAAAGCTCTTATTTCAGTTAGAAAAGTGAATATATTGTTCCACCAGTGTCGTCGCTGGAATCATGTCCTCTGATTATTTTTTATGAAATTTATGGTAAGCCACTGATATTTCCATGTGGACATTTTTTATAGTTTAGTCGCACCGGAGCGCATGTGGTGGTGGTACTCTCTTTCGTGTGCATTAATGTTCAGATCGGGGAGATTATCACCACTATAGTCTAAATAATACATACCTATTTCAATTTAAATTTTTATTTATACTTGAAAGCTTTGTCGATGAGTTGAAAAACTTCTGACACTAAAGTATATTTTGACTTTGACTTTTTTGAGTTTATTCTACATCAATCGCCTGCATTTTTCTTGTCATACGCACCGTTCTTCACTCATTGAATCTTGTTAATTGTCCATATACAACAGTTTCAAAATATTGTTTGAAGATCAAGCGGCATATGCCGCTGGTAAGTTAGTGTGTTCTTTGGAAACCCCTTTTTGATCGCAGCATAGGCCGCTCTGTCCGCAAACGCGTTGAGGGATATCCTCTTATTGCTTTCACGTCAGTCACCAAAAGAAACTTGGGCTTCTTTGATCTTATTGTTCAATATGCGTGCGATATTTGAATGCTTTTTTTTATTCAATTCTGTAGGCCGCACAAGTCTCTAGAAGATTTCTAAGGGTTGCTCTTAAGGTTCTTTTACAGAGAAAACTCGTTCTACATTAATTTTTGGCATTCAAGACTAAGGAAAGTATGATGGCTCTGAAGGGCCAATGTAATATTGAAATGTCCGTTTATTTCCAATTAATTATCTGGAAATTCTTAGTTATTATCAGGATATTTCCAGTTATTATCTAGAAATTTTCAGTTACTATCTGGAAATGTCCAGTTACTATCGGTAAATTTCCTGTTAATATCTAGAAATTTCCAGTGATCTGGAAATTTTCAGTTATTATCCGAAAATTTGCAGTTACTACCTGGAAATTTCCAATTATTACTGTTTAGAAATTTCCTTTTACTATTTGGAAATTTCCAATCATCATCTGGACATTTCCAGTTACTTTGCGTCGATAAAATGTAAATTTCAACTTGAAAAGGGAAACATTCTCAATCGAAAATTGAACCAAACATGACTCCTCTGGAAATGGGAAAACCTACGATAAATTGAAGTTACTTTTTTGTAATAAATGACATTACAGAAAAGTAACTTCAATTTATCTTAGGTTTTTCTATTTCCAGAGGAGTCATGTTTGGTTCAATTGAAATATTTCTTATAAAACCGATTTCAACTAATATTTGTAAAAGCCCCCGGTATACAATGTGATCGTAACTTTTTGAAGCTAATCATATCAAGCCGTGCTGGTATCGGTTGGTAACGTTCGCCTTTGGAGCGAAGGGTCGAGTGTCCAAAGCCTCGCATGGTCATCGGTCTCGTGCATGGCATCACACGTTAAAAGGTAAGGGCTGCGTCTTCCCTAGCTCACACAAGTCTCTCGAAGACTTCCAAGGGTTGCGGGGAAGGGGTGCAATCAGTGACGGTAATAACAATTTTAACAATTTTTTAACAATTACTATAAGTCTTCCACAAGTAGTTTTGGCTCCAAAGTGGATTTACTGACTCAAAAAGGCTATTTTGTATGGATATTGTTAAAAACATGTAGTATAAAAAACAAACATTTGAAAAAAGTTACTGTGATGTGAAAAAGACGAAACTTTTAGAGAAAATCTTTTTGTCATAAGAAAAGAATCCCAATAGGGATTTTTCTAATGAAAAATGCCCAGTTTCACTAATAGGACCGATGATAAAGTTTGGCAAAATATGCTAAATTGTTGCTATTTTTGCCCCACCCTGTATAATAGGCGGCTTCCTTTTTTCAAGTAATGCTGTGTTACTAATCATTTGAAAAGTAATACTTTTGGATAAGTGTCCCTTATTACTGTTTTGGTAAAACAGCAATTTTCATGATTTTCAAAAATTCATATCACCGAAACTGGACATAGGAACTAATTTGAACTTGCATGTTTAACTTCTAGTAGAGCAAGATCCCAGGGCCGTCAGACGTTTCTTATTTTTAAACGAACGAAATGTGTACGATTGACTAGTGTTAGTATGTACTATGTTCGCATGCCTACCTGCTAGCTTGACCAGATGACCATTCTTCAGATATTAGGGAATCAAGGTATGTAAAAACACTACTCACTGAGTTTAATTGCCAGTCTACAGATATATTTCTATAACCCATGGTGGGTTAGTGGACATAGTAACTAGCTTCCACTCCGGAGCTCAGAGTTCAAATCTCGTCTCCAACAATTAGTTTATTTTTTCTTTTAAACCAGCAGACGCATCACACTAGGGTCAGCCATCTCGGCTGGAAACGGCTTCGACTCTGGGAGGATTTTTGTCCAAAAAGAAAAGAGAATATTTGGTAAATGAAAGATTTTGTTAAGATTTCCTTATAAGTAAAATCCCAGGGCGTTCAGACCTAACTTATTTTTGAAAAGATGAAGACTTAGGTTCTGAGTGGTGTCTCATGTACTTCTAATACCTGCGTGCTTGTGGAGTTCGCTCTGTGACACCTGGGCAGGTACCAGGTGATAAAGGTAACTAAAAATAAGAGTTACTTAACTTAAATTTGTGTGGCTGATTTTTATGTATATTTTGTAGAATATCACTCTGAAGTAATTTGTGGAGCTTTAAAGCGTCTGACAAAAGTTCTGGTCTATGGAAAGCGTCTGACACTTTTGAAATTACTTCAGAGTGATATTCTACAAAAAACATGTAAAAATCAGCCATACAAATTAAAGTTAAGTAACTCTTATTTTTAGTTACCTTCCACACCTGGTAACTGCCCAGGTGTCACAGAGTGAACTCCACAAGCACGCAGGAATTAAAAGTACATGAGACACCACTCAGAACCTAAGTCTTCATCTTTTCAAAAATAAGTTATGTCTGAAGGCTCTGGGATTTTACTTATAAAGGAAATTTTAACAAAATATTGTATTTACCAATATTCTGGCAATAGACTGGCAATTCAACCAAGTGAGTAGTGTTTTTACGTATCTTGATTTCCTAATATCTGAAGAATGGTCATCTGGTTAAGGTCGCAGGTAGGCTTGCGAACATAGTACATACTAACACATCTCAATCGTACACATTTCGTTGGTTAAAATAAGTAACGTCTGACGGCCCTGGGATCTTGGAATATGTGACTTGTACTACAATATCCCAAAATATTATCAAAATTGGATGAAAGCCATTTTCCCATGTATTTGGTCCGCGGTCCTTTACAAAGTCAGTAGGAGAGCGGAAAATAATCATAAAAGAAAGAAACAAGTTGTTCTGCCCTACCAGGATGGTGCACATTGCCATAATCCTATACAATAGGAAAAATTGGGGTGAATATCCATCAGAAAACAACTTCTTTCCTGGCTAATACCACAATGAACAATGAATTACATCCAATGAATTTCCGTGCAGAGTTCCTACAAGGCTATCTCTGCAATTGCTAGTTTCATTGAAATATTAATTGAAACATTTGGACCACCTATAGATCGATTTCGGGGTGTTGGCCCTCATCAGTATAGGGTAGGTCTCTGCAGACAATAACTAACGTCTGCAACAAATGGTTGAATAATCATAAAACATGATTACTGGACATATGTCCAATCAATTTTATTATATGTTATAACTCGATACATATAGAGTAAGAATCAGCGATAATGAGGAATAATAGTAATAGTATAGTAACTCTTCTACTGCGACAACGTCTAAAATTTCGTCCGAAAACGACTAGGAAACATGCTTAAAATACCAAATGAATTTATTACTTCATGCAGTATATACCATCCTTTCCAACAATAGAATCTTATAAAGCACATATGGAGTTCGGTAATAAGGCAGTTTAAATTCATACCGCTCGAACCGGCTGACTTTGATTAAATCACACTGTCATGTCACGCACCAGAACGAAAAAAAGCATCGCTTTTTCATCAATCTGTTCACTCTAATCTCAATTTCGATCGTCGCGAATTTTATTGGATGCTGTGGATGGAGTGAGGAAATACAATATGTATCTTTTATTAGACCTAAATGAATTCTAGAAAATACGGATTGAGTGACTGGTATTGTTCGAATTCTTTATTAATATGATTACTCAATATTTCCTTTGCTTTTCGATCCGTCATCGTCACCAGGTGCAAGCTATCCAAGGCTATCCAAGAAGTCTACCCCAGTATTATGAACGTTGACAATAACTACAAAAATTTAATCTATTTAGGTAACTACTGAGATCAGCAGGATCTAGAGCTATGTTGTTAGTTATCTTTTTTGTAGTTCAATGATAATTTTTTTTCTTTTGTACTCCCAGATTTATTGTTTTATTATTTGAACTGCAAATAAATTATTATTATTATTATTACAGTTACAGAAAAATTAATCTCATTTTTGCATAAACAAAATTAAAGGATAGCCTATAGAAAAGATAATACGTTAGGAAAGTTCATCAAACATAATAACGATGAGACACAGAAATCTGAAAAATCAGTAGTTTACAAATTGAATTGTGGGTCTTACCCTAAGGTATATGTAGGTCAGACAGGTAGATCGTTCAAAAACCGCATACGTGAACATCACACGAGTTATTCGGAAAAGAAATTAAGTTCAGCCTACGCTAATCGTATTTTAGAAGAACATCATCACTTTGATGAAAACTTCGAAGTTCTTCATGTCGAAAATGAAGGTATCAATCAAGCTTCATTATTTAGAAACTTTAGAAATTAATAAACTGAAAAATTTCAATTGTTCACTCAACGACCTTAATAATTGTTGAACTTATTCTCTTAGTATTTAACTAAGTCCAGGTAAACTGTTATTTGTTATTGATTTAGATAAAAATTAGGAAAGATAGTAATCAATTCGCAGGTACACTGCTTTCAATTGGTAGATTGTGTAGACCTAGTAATTGAAAATGAGCATTAGGAAAAAGTATTTAAGGCTCCAAAGAAAAATATGTATAAATGCCAAAATTGCTTGATAAAGCTACAATGTAGCGAAACATGTCGCGAGTATAATGAATTCCGTGGAAATTTAATCATGTTTTATCTTAGTGTTGTCTATCCTTTGTTTCAGTTTGAAGTTTCACATTCAATAACAAACTCACCTGCTGATACTGAAACTTGACTATGACAAATGCATTCGTTTAATTGGGGTTGGTTAGTATTTCTTTACCTTCTCAAAAATAATGAATTCCACTAAAAATCGAACTAACTACGAGTAGAATATTGTTGCGAGGTTCCTAGTAATCACTTCATTATAGCGAAAGTCATCGATAAAAAAATTATCGATGGTAACTATATAATATAATTTTTTTTTCGATACATAAATTATTTTCTCCTACCCTAATGGAAAATCTGGTACGCCTCCCTGATTTTAGGAAAGAAAGGACTACTTTTCCTCCTAAGGACGGAAGGAAAATTTACTTTATCTCCCTATAGGAAACCGAGCAAACTAATCAAAATGTCTTTCTGATTTTAATATTTATTCCAAATTTTGATTTATATGTTTCTTGCAATTTCATTTTTTTAAATTAAAAACATTTTACTAAACCAATATCATTGAAAAAAAAAACCTCAAAAATACCTATTTACAACTATTGAAATCTACTGTGAAGTGAAATTATTTAAGGAAATTCCACCATAGCTTTTTTTGTAGAGCTCGTACAAGACAGATTCAGTATCATTTATTGAACTACGTTATATTTTCGAAATGTTTGTAGCACGTCAAAAAAATACAAGTGTATAAAAAACAGAAAAAAGGGTAGCAAATACTAATTATTAAAAATAAACTCATGATAGTAGTTACGAAACAATTAAAATGAACTGACAGATCAAAACGCTAAAAAAATATCTATAGAAAAATTTACTAAAAATTTTTGGTTAGTATGTTCACAAATATCTATTTTGGAAATGACCTACATATTCATTGACAGAGTAGAAGCAATATCTCAAGAGATAACAAGAGATAACTCTTTAAGGAATTTTTAAAATGAGACAGAGACACTTGAATCATCTGGCAAATGATTGTAATGATTGAAGTCTATCGTATTTTTCTTGGATTTATTCAGGCGGTAGCGATTTGTATGAATATTATTTGCTGATCTGGTTTATGATCTTGAACGTCAGATTGTTTGCCTTCTTATGAATTTCTAACAGGACACTGTAGGTATAGATATAGAGTGAATAATAATAATATAATAAGAATAACTTTTATTCATAAATATAATATAACAATACACACACAAAAGAAATACAAAAATATAATAAAAATTTACAACATCTACAGAAGTATTATACAAACTTGTACGTGGTGAATATATGCGGGTTAAGCATATTAAAAATATAAATGAATTAAAATAATACATAACAGTGTTTTAAACATTTACAAGTCTTAGATAAGTTTCTTTTATATTGGAAGTTGGGCCTTTCTCTGTTATTCATTCAGCCATCTATCATTTTGTGTATTATTGTTTTGTCCGTTTCTTTAATAAATGATATAAGTTGGGTTTTAAAGCGTTTCAAAGAAGTTTCATCGACTATTTTTTGTGACAGTTGTCTGAATAATTTTGGTGTCAATTCGGAGTAACTTTTTTGACCTACTGTCTTAGAAACTATTGGTATACAATACTGATTGTTCGATCTTGTCGCGTATCCATGGTTTTGAGTGAAAAGTTCGTTTTTATTTTTATATTGCTGGTATCCTATCTGAATAATATACAATTGTCTAATATCTAATATTTTTGTTTCAGTTTAGAGTAGAGAGCTTGGATATCTCGAAGGTTTCTTGAGTATAATTCGGAGGAATCGTTTTTGAGAGACTTATGTAAGGGTATGTAAGTAGTTTCTTGATACTCCTCCCCAGCCAAAAATGACCTAATTAAGGTGTGACTCAACCAAACTGTGGTACAGTATTGTTTATATTTGAATCTCAAAAATGGTCCAACTTTTTTAAACGAAATAGTTTACCACGAAGTTTTTTTGTTGAATATTCCATATGGTGGTTCCATCGTGAATGATTGTCAATGTAAATACCGCAGTATTTTTTTTTTCAGTATTAATTGAAAAATCTTGTTGGATATTCAAATTGTATTTTGGCAAAGATGTTTCATGACTACTAAATGGTAGGTAAGTATAAAGATTTTTCGAAGTTCATCGAAAGTAATCTGCTGTCGAACCAGTCTTTGAGTTTTCAATATTCAATCTGAGATTGTACCAGTATTCATTTTTGTAAAATAACACAGTGTCGTCCGCGGTAGTGGCATTATTTGAAGTCTCATAAAAAGAGGTTGACTTCTGAGGGTTGCGCGTAGGGGTGCAACTTTTTTTTTTTTTGAAAAAGCATTTATTTCTGACCTCTAATCAGATTACAATAAATCTGGCACCGATGCCTTGGTTTTTGTATAGTAACAGATATTCAATAATAATAAATTTGATTTAGGTTTTTACAATACTGATCAATCAATTATTGATTCTGTAGCTTGAAAAATTTCTTGAGGTTATGGTACACAACTTTTTCACATCCTTCAAAAACTGCCTCTGGTACAGCGTTATATGTACATACACTTCGATAAATAGGAGAATCCTGTCCTTTTTTGTCCTTGCAAAGTTATTTCTGAATCTTTCTTTGGTTCGTAGGTTATAATTATGATAGTCTTTATTTTGTTTTAGTTGAACATTGGTTTTAATTAGGTTATTCTGTATTTTATAAATAAGTTTAGTTTGTTCAAAGTTTTTTAGTTTATTTAGTTTGAGAAATGGGTATTCTTTATATAAAGTGTTACTTGATGTATTATAGTTTTTTGCAAATATGGTTTTTATTGCTTCATTTTGTAGTCTCTGCAGTTTGTTTATCACTTCAACACTAGCATTTCCATAGCATGGTATAAGATATCTTATATGGGGTTCAATAAAGCTATTATATAAGAGATATCTAGCATTTTTGCTTAGCATATGGTTGCATCGTCGTATTGCACTCAGCATTGTGGCTACTTTTTTTAGGATACTGTCTATATGGACATTCCATGTTAAATTTTCAGTCACTATGAGGCCTAGATATTTATATTGTTTAACTTTTTTCAGTACACAGTCATTTATTTTTATTTTAGGATTTTTCCCCACTTGATGTAGCACCATGTAAACAGTTTTTTCCACATTTATAGTTAATTTATTGTAGCACAGCCACTCATAGTATCTTTCAAAATCACTCTTTATGTTTTGTTCAATTTCGATTTTATTTACTACTGAGAAAATAAGAACTGTATCATCGCAGTATTTGTAGTACTTTACTCTTAACCCTACATATCTTGACTCTGTACATATAATAGGTATTGAAGTGGGCCCAAGACTGACCCTTGAGCCATTCCTACTTCGACGCTTTCTTCATCACTTATTTTCCCATTGACATAGGTTTGTTGCATTCTTCCCGTGGAATATGAGTTTAGTAGTTCATGACATTTTCCACGAAATCCCATGTTCTGTAATTTTTTTAGCAGTAAAGCAATATCCACAGTGTCAAATGCTTTCTGTAAGTCAATAAATACTGTGACCACATATCTGTTCTCATTTAGCTCGCTTGTGATGTATTCCAGAAAATCTACCGTTGCTCCAAGTGTGCTACTCCGTTTTGAAATCCATACTGACTTTTATCAAATTTGAATATTGTGTCTATAAAATTTACGAGTCCTTTTTTATTACTTTTTCTAAACAGTGATATTGGTCTATAGTTATTTACGTTGTCATGTTCACCTTTTTTATATACAGGTATTATTTTGGATAATTTAAGTTCTTCTGGGAAACAGCCATTTTTTATTACATTATTTATTAGTTGAACTAATTTTGGTCCTATAATGTCTATGAGTGTTTCTGTGTCTTTCTTTGTTATTCCATCCATTCCTGGTGCAGAGTGGTTTTTCATATCTTTTATTATTTCCTTCACTTCTGTCACGTCAGTCTTCTTTAAAGTTATACTTTGTTCCACTTCTTCTTCTTTATACTTCATTCCAGGAGTTTGTTTTATTTTTGATGCTAATGTATGCCCAATTGATGCAAAGTGTTGATTAATTTTTCCTGCAATTTCTTGGTCATTTTCAAATTGGTTTCCATCTTGGTCAATAATTTTATGTATTCCTTTATTCTTATTGGAGTTTTTACTACATAGTCCGTTAATTATTTTCCAAGTTTTTTTGCTGTCTCCTTGTGTCTCTATAAATTTTGTTTCTGCATGTGTTTTCCGTAATTTCATTCTTGATTTATTCAACTAATTTTTTGCATGTTTGAACTCCCTTCCCGTAATCTCATTTTGTATCTTTTTCCATCTTACATAATGTTTGTCTGGTTGACGGAAATAACAATTTCGACAACAAAGCAACAAAATTCGATTGGTTTGTGTAATATGAAAATTGTCTATGAAGGCTAGGTGGAACGGGATATGTTGGTAACTATCATCTAGGATAATGACATCTATGTTCCTTTTTGTTCATTTTGGCGGAATGCTGAAAGACCCAAAACAACTTTCCTGTAAAACACAACCAACACAAACGAATGAACAGCTAATGGAATTCATATCAACAGTGAGATCTCTGAAATGCACGTCCCTTCTGACTGAAAATGAGAGTGAAACCTCTTTGCAAAGTTGATAGTGTACGTGAACGACAAAGCGACAGTAGTCGACAACACCTGTTGAAGATGCTTTATGTAGTTTCAGAACAAGATGCCACCAGCAGATGTTCAGAATTTGCGTGCGGAAAACTACCTTTGAGGTTTTATTCCTGTCCAGTTTCCTTTCATGCTGCTGGAAAACGTCGAAAGAAAATTTAATGAAATTTTTCTATTTGAGAGGCGGCCTTGTACTGAAATACGGAAGGAAAGTGTAGTTATTGGCACATGCATTGATTGAGAGTTAGATTTGGGGTGAAGTTCTGTGAATGAGTTTCGGAAAATGCAAAAATTAGTCTATAATACAAACAGGGACGGACTATTTGCACATTTAGAAAAAGTTCCGAAGAATTGTTCCCAAAATAAATTTCAGCCTTAATATCTATAGCACAGAATACCTAATCTACACAGAAGCGTTATTTGAGCTTCCCTCCAAAACAAAATTTCTTTGCACATGTGCGAAGTTTGGCTTGTTTCTTGTCAACCTCAAATTCTAGGCATTGGATTTTGGATTGTTGTCATTAGTTGTATTGAATTTGTGAACAAAGTGCTTTGTATATTGTATTATTAATTTTCAACTGTGGACTTTTTGTGGACTTGATTTTCATAACATGCTTGTGTGTTGTGTTAACATTTATCGTGTTAATAACAAACATTTGAGGTTGCAAAGATGGCTAGCTACCAAGGTGGGAATGTTTGTGCTTTTCGAAGATGTACCTCGAAGCCTAGGAATAGGACGACGTCTCTTTTCAGATTTCCAAGAGATGTTGAAAGGTATTGTTTGTGCGCAATAGCTCAAAGTTATTGTCGCACTCTTAAATGTATTTTAAATCACATAAATCAACTGAATACTTTATAAATCAACAGACATGGCTCATATTCAATTGACATAATACATTTTTCAGAGTCAGAAATTGGTTGAGAGCTTGCAATCGAGAAGATTTATTGGACAAATCATTATCGTCTCTGTTTCAAATAAATCCAAATTGAAGAAATTTTTGATTCCTCGAACAGTCCCAACAATTTTTCCCCACGACTCGAAACGAAAAACTGTTGATGATAATGTTCTCAAAGAAGATGTTAAGTGTGTGAAAATTAATATTTTATCATGAAAGAATATAATGAATGTGTTGAGTATTCTTGATGGCCGTGTCTAAAACCAAGCTATCGTAGATCCATCTTTTCGTGAATCTACACTTCTTTCTTGTGAAACACTGTGCTGGCCCATTCTTTTTGTTATTCTTTCAAATCTCTTTCACATAAGATATTTATTTACTTTTTGTTTTCTACACAAAAAATTAGGAAACTGATCTAGTTAATCTGTCATAATGGTTCTTGCTGTTATCTCATATAGTAGGTTTTTAAAGCCATTCGCAGGTAACGTGTCTTCAGTACTGACCTTCCAAACATTGTCGATTGCCATAAGGGGACATTATTGGAGATAGGAACTGCAAAGTTTGTTAAAAAATCGTCATTTGAAATGAAAACATAACAACTGTTCAAACACAAAGATTAATTGTTAATAAGAGTATCAATATTTAACTGGGGAGCACCGAATAGGAGACAACGTTTTTATAACTCGGGCGAAAAAAGCAACTGCTTTACTTACCTAATTATCAAACACTTCTTTCTGATTTAATATACAAATAATTCAATCAACTTCGTTTTCCACATCGGAACAAGCATCTGTAAGTTGTGGAGCTCATGAGATGGAAGAATCATCCTTCTCAAATATATCAGGTAAGATTAAAATATCATATTATTTATTCTACCTTTAAAATAAACTGATATTTAGTTCAGTGATTTTTTATTCACAGAAATTGTCAGAATTACCAGTAACATTGAATTTCAATAAATGACTGGCTCTGTCGACTCATATAAAAGGTTTCTTATGCCATTTGCAAGGTACATGTCTTCATTACTGACCTTCCAAATATTGTTGATTGACTTTAAGGGTACTTTAATAGAGATAGGAACTGCAAGGTTTGTCAAATACTTGAGGTTGAAGATTGATATGTACTTGAAATGACACCATAACAACTGTTCATACACAAATATATACAGTGCGGCTTTTAATAGTCCCCCCCTGTTAAGTTTTGAACAGTTCGACGTAGAAAAATGAAAAAAAAACCGTTTCGAGGGTTTCACCAATACTACTTTTTGAAATAAAAAGTATGGTGATTGCTCGACAGGGGGCGCGGGGGAGCCCATCAACTCAAAATTTATAAATGGCATGGGGGGTCAAGTGTCACATCGTACGGTGACATTCAGATTGTTAAATTATCAATCTATCATAATGAGAACTATAAAATTACGCGAGCCCGCAAATCCAAAGGCGATTCACTCGAAATGTTTGCCAACCGACAGTTTGAATTTACCGCCCAGAAATGACATTAAACCAGCCAAGTTTAAAATCAAGGTCTCGAAAATTTTACCCCAAAAGATCAAAGTGCCGCCGTTGAGTGTCGCTTCTGTGTAGGTTAGGTGTTCTGTGTCTATAGCTACTGCCTGAATTTACTGTGCCCGTGTTCTATCAGAACTTGTTGAGCCCTAGTGCCCATGACTCACGGTCAAATAGTTTGATCAAACTGCCAGAAGTGACGTAATTTCTATTGTTTTTTTTCTCACAAGTCCTCTATTGGGAATTCAAAATGAGATGCCAGCACAGAGAGAAAGTTCGAACCACTTTCATGTAAAAAAAAACATAAGAACATATTCACAATATACAGGGTGTTTCTTAAGTACGTGTAGAAAATCTAGGAGCGTGTTGCTGACATCAATATAAGAAGAAAAGTTCCTATAAACATATGTCCGAAAATCATTCGTTTCTGAGATACAGAGTGTCCAAGTTGAATTCTGATTTTAATTTTTTGTGAATAATTTCATAATAATTTTGATATTTGGGTAACGTTTGGTATCTGGGAATATTTATTATTTAGTTTGTTTAAAAAATATATTCTCGGTAGAGGTCACTGAGAGCAACTGTTTTCGAGTTATTGAGATTTGAAATAATCGATGCAAGTGATTTTGAATGACAAGATTTTTTAATTAAAAATAAATTCAATTAGAAATTAGTTTTTTTCACAATTGACATAAAATTCGATTTTGTCATTGAAAAATCATCCCAGATACTAAACTTTACTCGAATTTCACAAATATTTTGGAATTTATTCACAAAAAACAAATATAAGAATTAAACTTTGACACTCTGTATCTTACAAACGGATGTGTGTGCGGACATGTGTTTATAGGAACTTTTTTTCTTATTTTGACGTCAGCAACATGCTCCTGAAGTTTCTACACGTACTTAAGAAACACCCTGCATAAATAAGGTACATATAAAATCTAATTTTGAATTCCCAATTCGTTTGTTTCAAATGTGTGTAACCGTGAGCCAAGGGGTTAAGTGGACAGCACTGCTTCATTCAATTAATGTGTCATGTCTCATATTAGATGTTTTTTCAAACTGTCAAGTTGATAAAAAACAACATTTTGTGTAATAAGTTGTCATTTTCAAAAACTGATACTGGTTTTCAGAATTTGAATAAAATGAACAGACGAATGGAAATAGTATATATGATATGAGTCAGCCTTTCAATCATTCGCCACAAGTTTGAAGTCACGAGGTGATGCGGAGTACCCTCAACATTGCAAGTGCTTCAGATGCACTTATACACGTGAATTATCTTTAAAAAGATGATTCTTTCTGTCAAGCAACCATCGGAAGTCTATGAGAGATTTGTGGGAGCTAGGGAAGACAAAAGAGCTAGGGGAGACGAGGCTCCTTTTAATGTGTGATGCCATGCGCACGGACCAGTGACCGTGCTGGGATTTGGTATTGTTGAGAAGAAACGCTGTATAATCATGACCATCACACGTATCATACGCTATCTTTAACAATGCTGCAAATTAATTTTAGATCAGGATAATGTCTTTTATATATCAATAAATCTAATTAAGTAGGTATTCACGTACCGTTTCACAGTTCATATGAAACCTTTTACCTATCAAAAATTGTTCTCTGATGTCACAGCATGAGCAAAGTTGAGATTGGCATGTTGACACTTCTAGGTCGATATTAGAACCAAATACTCTGCTGTTTCAAACTTCAAGATACCATAGGCTGATGGAGTATTTCTACCAGAAGTTCTCTACCCCTATCGACATAATTAATTAAACTACTTCCTGATTCCGGAGTCATGAAGTTCCTTCAGAAGTATTTATAGTTATATTATGAGAAATAAACACCATTTGAAGAAATATCATGAACTAATAATGAAGAATGTAGGACTTCATTGAATTTCATGACTTCATGAAAAATGTAATATCCCATATATGGGACTCTAGTCCCTGCACTCCCTTACATCTTGAATACATCCGTTCACCAAGAAAGACATCTCCTTTCAAGTGTGGGAGATAGGAAAAATTACTTCAGTTAATCAATTTTAAAACATTTTAAAAATTGAGTTTGTCTACCAATCATCCTCCTCAAGGATCTTCTGGGCAACATACTAGCGCTACATAGACGACATTGAGCCTGATTACCATCATATTATATATCCAGTAAATTTCCAGACAGCCGCAGTCGCGTTTCCAGTTGGTGATTTTAAAGGTGGATTCCAGGTAAATCTCTGATTTTGACATCGCTCCCAGATCTTTGAGTTCATTTCAGTGTAGAAATATTTCCTACGTGTTTGTCACCTTGAAGTGAACTTTAGTTCAGCTTTAGTTGCAATTCACCGGCCATTTTGGTATTTTTCAGTATATCTTTATGTTATTTGGATCATTTTTGGTGTATGACCAACTATTTTTGATAATGTCGGAGTACAGGGTGTAATCAAATAACGGACACAACAGCTAATAAGTAACCATAACGATATATTTACACATATTACATAATAACAACACTTAACAATGTCGGGGCGTGGCGCAGTGGTTAGAGAGTCCGACTCTGAGTCGAAAGGTCCGGAGTTCGAACCCTGGTTGGGCTGGGATTTTTTAATTTAATTTAATTGATTAAGTTATTAAAATCTCGTGGCTCGACTAGGGTGAGTCCTGCACGATTCACTGTTGCGTCCCAATTAACAGTGCTGCTCCTAAGGTGGCGTATGGAGTTACTAACGTTAGTAACAAGGCCTATAAAGAACACATGGCTAATGACCATAGCAGTCGATGCCAAAACACCAAAGAAAAAAAACAACACTTAACAATTAAAGTATATACAATTTACTGATGAACGACTCTGGAACTCGACCAGATAAATGCTAGTCGAGGAGCTCGAAAAACGAAGAACATCGCGGCTTGAAAACTGAAAACTTGAAAACATATTCCACAGATGTTGGAATTATCTATGGGATGAGAACTAACATCAACAATCATTGAGGTAATTTTAAGCCTAACCTGTTCGCAAATACTGTTAACAGATATCGATTATAAAGAGTATACCATGGAACTTTTCGATTCGAGGAATTTTGTTTTGATACAAATCAAAGGAATAAAGACAGAATCATCCGATTTTTTGTATATTATCTGTAACAGACGGTATATTACATTGAGTATCATTTATTCCAATTTGAAAGTGGTTTTCCTAAACAATTTCTTTCCGTCATTTTCAAAAGGAATAGTATCTATCCAACTTGGCAGCGATTTATTAAGGACTCGCATCAAAATATCTCATACTTATCTTCGTTGAATAAAAGTTTCAAACGTACATTATTCCAAATATGATTTTGATTCACTCAGGCAGACAATTCTAGAACAGTTGCCACAATTCTTCAAGTCTTGATAATTTTGTATTAACAGTATTTGGTACACTTTCATATACTGGACATCATTTAGGACCACTTATTACAATATCATCTCCCTTACCTAATAATAAAGGTAGAAAATCATTTCATTCAATCACAGCATCGAAAAACACAATGTCATGCACCACATAAAGAGCTGTTCAGAGTATAAATCAATGAACGGAAGATGCCCAGAAGGGAAAGTGATTAATTTTCTCTGGCATATTTTGCGGTCGTCATTGTTATGATCATTATTTGACTGACCATAAATAAACCAACCAGAAGGGAACCAGAAGCTATAAATCACGAACAATCAACAGTCAACTAATTGCGTTCACAACAAGTTGCGGCAATACAAATTTGTCTCGATGAGAGCGGATGAATTAGAAACGGAATAGCTGAATAGTTCTGAAATGCACTTGTAACGAGAGTAATGAAATTGATTTTGGGATGATTTGAATTCAGTTACAGGGTCCTGCAACTGCGCTCCGGTGGTCCATAGCTTCTAAACGGCGCAACTAAAAAATTTCTTTCGAATGCAAGCATGTTTGCTTCTTGAGAGAGTATCTTTGGAAAATATTCCGAAGTATACAAGGTGACCCAGAAAAGTTCACCAAACCAAACTTATGTTTTTTGTAGGGAACACCCTATATTTCATCACGTGGTTGAATAGAGATTACTTTGACTATTCAAAAAATATAGGGCCATGTATGTTCATCAACGTTATTTCCGGAGATATATCGATATTACTCAAAAAACATAAGGTATTCAACACTCTGTAACTCCTCGTGGAAAAATAATTCTAAAAACTTTTGGAGACGAAATGACTCTAGTATGGTCTAGTTTCTCTAACACGACACACAGTTGAAATTTCATTACTTTTTGTGTACCGGATAGATCGAAATGCAAATTGAAAGATATCTTGGTTTTTTCAATTGGAAATTTACGTTATTTTCAAGGTGAAGTAAATACCAAGTGTGATATATCATTCGAAAGGAAATTTTATGGCCTTTCCAATACTGAAATTGAATATATGGATTTCCATGAAAATGATGACGATGCATTATAGTAGAAGGAAATGACCCAGTTTGCAATTTTTCTTCAACTCTAGAAAAAGTCATTCGTGACGGAATGGGTCTGTCTGGAAAACGTTCTTGGTATAGACGTTGTTCTTGACGGCAGTTTTCCTCACATTCCCCAAAAATTAATAACATATCAATGCAATCACTTGGACTAAACGCGAAAGGCATACTGGAGTTTTCGCACAAAGAACACAGTTACCGTTTTGCAAAGAATCACTGAATCGAACTGGACAGTAGATACAATTCAACAACATTTGTTACTATGGCATCAACAAGCATAAGGTACTTGATGAAATTGTGAAATATAAAGCATCAATTCACCCTCAAGTTAGTCACATTCTCAAGAATTTCAATATTATATTCAACTGATATCGATATCGTATCGTAGAGGTGAGAATAATGGTTTGTATTCAGTAGTAGTCTAGTTCAATTTAATAAAAGATATAGACTGGATTCGTGTACGAGTAAATAAGTTTTTTGAAACCTTATATTTAAGGAAAAGTGCAATAACTCAACAACGCCGTAACCGAATTTCAAAAACCAAACATGAAATGATATCAGAATTTAACGTATCATCTGAATATGTAATGATATACAGGGCGTTCTATTTAAAAAAATGGAATTTTGGTCTGTAGCACCTACACCAAACACCCTGTATATTTAAAAATTATATCAAAATATAGCTCTCATGAACTCATAAAACTTTTGTGAAAAACATTTTTGTATATCTCCTCCAACAAACCAGATATTGCCTGTCACATAAGATTTGGGACACCCGGTATACGATCATGATGAATGATTCCATAACTTGCTCAGTAGTGTGTGTGTACGTAGTACCTCAATGAATGAAAAGAGTTTCTAATTTGGCATGAAAACTGTGGCGAAGGCGCCAGTAATAGTTCACTACAATTTTTGGTGCATGCGCTTTGAAATTCAAATCATATTTGTATCGACGATACGATATGATACGAATATTTGATTTCAATTAGAAAATTCAATGATATATAATTATATCATGTCTATTTCAAAAATAGGGAATTATTGATATATACATTTTAGAGTTTTCACTATTCGAATCTCAGCAGTGCTCTCATGTGTCCGACACAAAATCACAAAATATTAGGTCTGCACATTTAAGAAACTGACTAGTTGAACATGTAGAATAGACGTTAACATTAACTCTCTATCGGTTCCACCGACACTGTTGTTCTCATCTACAGTGTTGTTTATATAAATAATAAAACAAAATTGGAATTCATGCACCAATTTCCAAATAAAAATGGGTATCGTAAAAATCGCTCTTGAGTTCTTAATTGACAGGAGAAAACCACACCTTGTGAAGTTCTTCATTTTCATAACTGATCATTTGAGATCAGCGAAGGAAAAACGAGTCGTGCTAAGCTATTCAGGGTGATACCGCATTCTATGATCCTGCTACAGTATTTATATCGGAATCACGAAACAAAAATCAAAAAGCACGAATACACGCAAAAATCCGATATCGCAGAACATACTCTCAACAACGATAATCACAGAGTGAAATTTAAAGAAACCCAAGTCATCTCTCCAGCAACTTCATATTACTCAAGACTCTTCCGGGAAGCAATTGAAATCCAGAAACACCACAACAACTTCAACATATAATCCAATTAATGACGGTAAAAAAGTGTAAACTGCGTATTCATCCCATACAGCACCGATTTGTATGAAAATTTGGATTTAGGTTCTACTTACCCTCTATTTCAAAATTATTCCTTTGCCGAGAGTTGCTTTTTTTGTAGGTGCAAAAACCACCACTATTCGAAAAAAATTAAATTAAAAAAATTCAGATTGGAGCCTGTAATCAACTGAAATCATATTTATATCAATTAAATGAAAGTCAATTGACAATTTTTATTACAATTTAACAACCACCCCTCATGACAGATATCATCAAAAAATAATAATTAACATGTTATTAAGCAGTATCGATTGGCACACAATTTTGGATATAGGTTCTGTCTACGCTCTACTTCAAAGTTGAACTTGTGCCGGTGGTTGATTTTTATTTATTATGGGTGTAAACTACCCCCATTCGAAAAAATTCATAAAATACTAGTTTCGAGAGTGAAATACTCTATAAATACGTTGATTTAACCTCGATAGATAATTTCTGATCTATTAAACAGTTTCAACCCCTAAAAACCACCCTTATTAAAAAATTATATCGAAATTGTTATCAAGTAACCGGGAAATCCAAATGTCTGAAAATTTAGATTTTGGCTCTACTTACACTCTACTTCAAAGTTACCTCTGTACTCGGGGTTGCTTTTGACCTTTTCAGGGTGAAAACTACCCCTATTAAAAAAAATTAAATTCGAGATTTGGATGTGTGATCGATTGAAATAATCTTTAAATGTATTAAAAAAAATTTCAACAACTTTTATTATTATAAAAAGTAAACATGAGTAATTGTATTATTATTACAAAAAATAAATGTAAAAACAATTAATATTCCTCCTCACTCTCGTCTTCCTCTTCAACTCTATTTCTTTCCACCTCATCTTTGTCTTCCTCTTGGTCCATAATTGGAACCGTGTTGTGTCAGTTATCTCCATCACATGTACATGCTGAATTGCGGAATAACTCCGGCAACTACACGATGAACCGCACCCTTTCTTGCAACTACAAAAAATCATCCTGAGTAACTCTTCAGGTGCAGCTTGATCCGGAGTTTTAATGGGTTGCAATTCTCCTTCAAGATTCAGCCACCCCCAATCAATTGGGTTTATACTTTTATTCCCCAGCCACAATTGCCTTTGTAAATAAACCGTCTTTATATGCTCATTTGGGGCTTCAATTGTTGGCGAGGATAACTTAACAGCACTTTTTCGAGTAGTAGCCTTTATAAAAGATTCAAATCTATTTTTTTTTGGTTTTTCCCCACAACTCGCTTAGTTTTTAAGCAATCAAGTCCTTTACAGAAGCATTTTGTTGAGTTTTTCAAGAGCTATGGGCTCATCTAAATGATCAGATCTTATTTTAAAAAAGGTTCATGCTAAAAGGGCTCAAAAAAGGTGCTTTGCGCGAACACACGCAAGCTTTAAATAAGCATATCTCAATCAATTTTTATTCTAAATGAAAAATTCAAACGCCAAAATTTTCAGAAAAGAAAAACCTACAATTTTATACTCCACAAAATTTTGCATATCATCTATAGTTTTTGAGTTATTTTGAAGAAAATGCGATTTTTCGCTAAATTACGAAAATGATTTCCTGTATTCAAGCTCAATTTTTTTCAAAACTAAGTACTTTTAACTGGTCAAACAATCAGAACATATTGAAAGAACATAAATAGAGTGAATTGTAAAGTGGCAACGATTTTTTTCAAATGGGATGGAAGAGAGGGTGAGATTTTCACTATTTTTTTCCAACGAAAAAAATACGAATCGACATTACTCTCTTCACACCTCGCTTAGTGTTGATGGTAGGAACTTTTATAAAGGATAAAAATAAAGGTTTTTTAAAGAACTTTAAAAAAAGTTTGTTAAGTTTTCCCCCGAAAAATGCATTGGTTTCTGGTTATTGTACGTAAAAACTTTCCATTTTGGCGTTTGAAAATACCAATCAACTTTCAATAAGCAATAATTCCGTTTGTATTGGGTCTGCATACATCATAAATAAACGATTTTCTTTGTTTTTATATAAGCTATAATTTTGCTCTCCACAGGTTTTTTACTTTGTTATCAACATATTACTTAGGTTAAAAATTAAAAAGCTTGATTAATCATTTTCGTTTTTTTTATATTACCATTGATCCGTTGACACCTGAAAATTGTACCTGAAAATTTTCAATTCCTTTTGTTTACAAAGTTGTTATAAACAAATGCGTTGTTTATAAGATAATTTTTTTATTGGAAACGTAATATTTTATACAAATTATGAAAAAAACTCGTTCCTTCAAACAGATTGTATGTATTATCATATTCGAACTCTAACGCTATCCTTATCATAATTATTATTCTCGCAGGTGTGTTAACAAACCTATTCCTGACGAGACAACGTGTGAATAATTGCGCAGCGAAATAATAACTGATACTACACAAACATTTTAATGAGAAAAACATTCGCACACGGCGAACAGATTCTAGCATTCCTCTGGTTCGTATAAATAGATGAAAGTCTTAATTGAAATATGCATTTTTTACGGGAAAATCTTGTGTCCGCCTGGCCTCATGTAAAATGCAGCAGCTTTCAGGTCGGGGAGGTCTTAAAGAGATATATTGCACCTGGTGTAATTCATTCGCACCCATTAAATGAGGGTTAAAAAACCATAAACATTTTTACGCTCCTCAGATGAGCTCCTTGTGTTTTTCTCTTCGTTCCTGTCCTCAATTATGCATCCCATCCGACGCCGTAAATCTGTGCAATTTAGAGCTGGTCTAATTTTTTCGGAAACATTTCTCTTCCGTAAAAATCAGTGCCACATTGTGATGAACAGGGTAAAAACGGAGATTGCAATAAAGCAGCAAATCAATTCGCCAGATCAAGATAAATAATAAGGTCTGGTTAAGGTCGTCGTCTTATCCGGCTTGACAATCTATTCCGACAGAGGAGTCACCAGTTATTTTAATGAATATTTCAAGTATCTAACCCCAAAAACGAAAAATTGTTACCAAGATTAATTTCTACTATTTCCCGAAGTTAATTCTTCGTAATCATTCGTGCCTCTTCGTGAAAACATCACGTTTCTTGGCAGTGTTGCAAGATGAATAGTATATTCTTCAACAAGCGTATAATATATTATATATATATATATATATATATATATATATATATATATATATATATATATATATATATATATATATATATATATATATATATATATATATATATGTTATTCTCGAGGATAAAAATTCCGAAACGAGCCGAAGGCGAGTTTCGGAATTATCCGAGAAAATAATAGCTATTATACGCGAGTGGAAGACTATACTTTCTCTACGACTATACGATAGTCAGTGTTTTAATGAAATCTAAATATTATTTATGAAAATAAGTATATAATTATAAAGTAATATAGGGTAGAATAAGAATTATACATGAATAATCGGGGTTCATTCATGAATGAATAAATGCCTTAATTGAAATTAATTTAAAAAAAAACTTCCAAGAGTACGATTCGAACTCACGCCTACATAACTATACCTTCGTTATACATTTACTTCATGTACACGCTTCTACCAACTGAGCTATAACACGCACTCGAAAATTTGTGAATGAAATACCTACTAGAGAAACTCTGACCAAGAACTGAGAGAGTGTGGAACGTTCAAGTAAAAATTGTTTGACATACCTTTGTTGCAAGATAGATTTCATCTTCCTCACTATCACTGCTTTCCCAATCCGCTGTATTCATTTTTATATTAGGTACTTGTCAAAGTTAATACTAAGAAAATAGTCAATCTGACATTCGCGGATGCCAAGCTGTGACAAAGGTTCAATCAAGCAAAGCCTTCTTGAGAAATTTGTTTGTTAAACTTCTCAGTTCCCGTGGATTATGAAAATTCTGAACGTAGAATACAATAGTCGTAGAGAAAGAAATATTTAGTCTTGTTTATTCACATTCAAATATGAATTCATATTTATTATCATTTAATAGTCTCTAGGTAGACATGATTTTCTACAGAAGTACTATAGAAGAATGTTCTTGAAATATCAACTCCAACATTTTATAGAACAAGACTGGATAGAGAAATACTCTGAACTTCAATATATTTGTTTATATTAGAGCTTGGCAACAGGAATTTGTACTGGCATGGAGACGGAAGGTTTTTCGGAATGAATCACTGCTCACTGCTGGTTGGACGTTGGAATATTTTCACCAGCATGTGGGTAATGAATTATGTCAAAATGTTGGTATATTTAGGAATATCTGAAACGATAATATACAGACGGTTTTGGTTTATTGGGAAACAGATGCATAAAAGAAGGGCCATCATATAAGAGAAGGTGTAAAATTTCTAAGCAACCTTCATTAAATTTTTTTCTGGTGCTATCCTCAGAGCTTGAACAAAATATGAAACATTTAACGGAAACTCTTATGAGCTTTCTCATAACATCAATCTTATTGCCCAACGTTTCGTTATCGTCAACCATCATCAACCTGATTTTTTAATTACCTGCCACGTTTAAGTGAATTGATTTTTTTGAAGTATTTTTCATTCGGTCTTGTACCTACTCGAAAATCTCTTGAAAAATTCGAGATGATATGAAACGCAATGAAAATATTATTTTATGTAATACACTATTGATTTTATAATAAAAAAGTACTTCAAAAAATGAGTTTATAAAAAGAGTGTCGAAATAATGATAATAATAATGTCTAGGGCGGGGATTAGCGCAGTGGTTAAGCGCTCGCCTGGTAATCGAGAGATTGCAGGTTCGATTCCCAGACGGTGCGATCTTTTTTCATTTTCATATGTGAAAGTCTGAATGACTGAGGCTCGTGTCGGCTGGGAATAATCCTCCACGATTCACTGTTGCGTTAAAAATTAACAGTGCTGCTCCTAAAGTGGCGTATGGAGTTAGTAACAAGGCCTATCCAGAACACATGGCTAATGACCATAGCAGTCGATGCCAAAACACCAAGGAAAAAAAAAAAAAAAAAAAAAAAATAATAATGTCTTTTTATTCATGCAGTTGTGATCAATGATTACAAAGTTTTATTGGGTATTATCAGCAGAACAACTGAATGAAAAGGTGGAACTGAAAACTCCCAATCATATTTCATTAAAATCTGAATCCGTGTGTACTTCAAAAGCAAATTGTCACAGTTCAAAACAAAAAAGGACACGGCACTGGATACATATTTTCATGAGGTTCATCAGATTTTTTTAATATTTGTATATATTCTAGAGGTCAAGAGAAGCAACTTTCTTCATAAGACTTCTTTTCTGACCCTACAGGGTGAGCCTCAAAAATGGGTTGAATGCCTAACGCCAAATATGGAAAATACTGTCTACGAGTGGATTTTTCTTGAATTTTGAGAATAATATGCAATGCAAAATATCAATTGAATTTGAATATATCAATTATGGTGTAGATACGCAAAGGATGTGGCAGAAAACGCGTTTTTTCTGAGAACTGTTTTACGCACAAGTGTGGACTTTCCGATGACTTTCTCGTAGCACATTCTGTAAATGACAACAATCATCCGTTCTCGAAACATTTCACAATTTGTTTCCACCTTGAGCAAAAAATAGTGATAAATTATCGGTGTTGATATCCGAGTTTGATATTTCACAGAAAATGAAGATCAAGTTTCATATAGCTTTCGTATCAACAGAAATAATAGAAACATTCGCCAATGATTTCGTTTCAATATCGGTTTTCGAGAATTCGTTTTTTTGGCACACCATGTATCGTCATACAAAAAGCATACGAGACTTGAACTTCCTTCTTTCTGAAATACCAAACTCAGATATCAACAATGAATTTTCTCATATCATATCCCATAATTCACACTATTTTGATTCACAGTTGTAAAATGTATTCAGAACAGTTCGTTGACTTCATCTACAGAATACTACGAGAAAGTCAACGGAAAGTCCACATGCACCTGGGCGAAAAAATAATAATAATTCGAAAATAAGTTTATGGCATATCAGACGGGAAAATGAAAATGAGTTGATCCACATTTTTTTAATTCAGTTCAGATTTTCATTTTCCCGTCTGATATGCCATAAACTTATTTTCAAATTTAATTTACCAACAGACGTAAAACTACTTCATTATTAATAATAATAATATCTGAACAAACGAGTTTTCTGCCTCATCCTGTAAGTATGTACATCATAATTGATATATTTCACAGCACCTTCATTCCCAAAAATCAAGAAAAAACCACTCGGCGAAAGTGTTTTCCATAATTGGCGTAAGACATTCTACACATTTTTGTAGCTCGTTCTGAAGTAAGTAGCATTTTGAAAGAAACTTGGATATGGGCATTAAAGCAATCAAGAGAGGGAAGCAGCAGTGATAGTGATTGACTAAAATGTAGGTGTAAAAAAAGAACGTGGCGATAACAGAAAATAACCAGCTATAAAATTGACAATCTCAGAATATACCATGTTTTTTATTCATGAACAAACAGTGAAGATAATCTGCAATTTTGGTTTCAGAGAAGGAAATACATTATCTAGATCTATATTTTAATAGAACAAATATGAAAACACCACTGTTCCAAATGCACTGCAGACAAGAGGTCTCATTACTGTACTCTCCCTTATAATTTCTCTTTTTGAATCCATGAGAACAACATTGGGATATGTAATTCTTTCTTCAACCCTCGTTCATATTTGATATTGTAGTGGACGCTATTTTGGTAATCGATGTCTAAAATATGTTCAACAAATATTGCTGAAGATATTGTTGAAGAAGAATGGCTCTCTGGATGATTGTGATGTTATCCTTCACCATTCACTTTTACTTCATTCCCAGATGATCTCTCCGTAATTTTCTAGAATCGATAGACAACAAAAATTTTAAAAATTACCTAGAATGGATCATTTCAAGTGATATACACTGCACGCCATTTTTCTTGTGTCTATTTCTTACAGCTGAAATTAATATTTTCTGTAGGTGCTTTTAAAGTAATGCAGACTTCTGTTTTCATAGATTGGGCTAAAGAGTTGTAAACTTTACAAACCTGATAAGAAAATGACCGCTTGTAGAATTCTGATATAAAATGGCTGAATATATCTGTGCTAGTTGGGTGTCAAACCACAATTATCAGATATCAGCCACTCCATTTGTTAAGCCTAAAAATCAATACTCTCTATACCTTAACGTAACTACTATAAAAAATCACTGAACTAAAATATCTGTGAAGAACAACAAAACTACTAAAACAAAGTGAAGGCGAACTAAAAAGTTGATAGCTTTGAACAAGAATCGGTTGACAATCATTCAAGGCTTCTTTCTCAAAGAGTACCTATATAAATGGATCTTTTTTTGCGATTTGCGGCAATCCATGGCCTCTCAGCGGAAAATGTTTAATGGAAAAGTTGTAGATAATAAAGTAATCGATAACTTTTGTATCGATCAGTTTTCGACATAACTTCAAATTATCCGTCAAAATGGCCAAAACCCGATTTTTCAGTATTTAATGTTTTTAGCTCGAATAAATGATTTAATTTACACGAAAATTTGTAGATATATGTCTTTTTTGTGTCGAATAAGCATTATTGTTTCTCAATTGAGAAGACTACTAGATTTCGAGTTATTTACACGAAGAATTATTGTCTCGATATTTATTTTTTACATTTCAAAGGTCTATAAGCGACCATTTTGATTCTTGAAATGTCAACTTGGAAATGGTCTATGTAAACAGGTGCTTTTATTGATCGTTTTATCTCTTAAAATTGAGAGAAAAGTCTCTCTGAATCATGATTTTCTCATTATTTTCAATGATTTTAGACTTTCTTTATCATTTTTATAACATAGAGTAGTTTACAATTAATTATTCATAATGAAATATTGGAGAATATAATCACACTACAAAATTTATTTGATGATATCTTTTTTATTGTTTTCTACAAATATTGAAAATCATTGAAAATATCGAAAAAAACATGATTCAGAGAGACTTTTTCTCAATTTTGAGGGGTTTAACGATCAACAAACAACCAAGTTACTTACACCATTTTAAAGTAGACATTTCAAAAATTCAAAAATGAAATAATGACTTATAGACCTTTGAAATACAAAAAAAAAACACCAAAACTAGTCGTCTTCTGAATTGCGAAAAAATTTATTTTATATTATTTGACACCAAAAAAAACATTTCTACAAATTTTACTCTAAATTAAATCATTTATACCTACGCGAGAACAAAATTAAATACTAAAAGATCGTTTTTTCGCCATTTTGATAGTTAATTTGGGGTTATGTCGAAAAATGTTTTGGACACAAGTTTTTGATTTTTTCATTATCTACAACTTTTCAATGAGACATTTTCCACTAAGAGGTCACGTTTCGCCGAAAATCACAAAAAAACATTTTCAACCCTCAAACTGGATCCCCATTTCACCATTTTGAGTGTTTTCGTGTTTAAATATTTTTTCCTTAAAGTTGGAACCTCAAAAATATTTTCCACCTGGTCCTTGCTTGCCTGTTCGTTTTTTTTCTTTTTCACAAAAATTAAAGGCACCATTCTGTATTGGTCAAAATTTCAAAACTATGATATTTGATGTTCGGCGTCTTTGAAAAAAATTACTGTCACTGTCACTGTCACTGTATTAAAGCTATAGTATAATTTAGAGTTTACTGTCTAGACACTAGTAACTTTCATAGAAGTCAATAACTAATAAAGCACTTGAATATAAAACAAACAAACTTTGAAAATTATTTCACTCTTTCTTTTTTAAATTATTAATAAATTGAGTTTGAATCAATGTCCCTAGCTTTTATCGTCATTCCTCTGCCGCAATTTCTAAATTCACCAATTGTACATAAGATGACGCCTTTTCAGTTGTGGCTGTTACAGAAAGCAAGTTCAAGTTTCTTGAGTTGAAAAATAGGGTTGTTGATAGAAGGAATTGTCGTGGTTGTTTGTTACTGGTGGATTCAGAAGGAAATCGTATCAGGAACATTAATAGTATGTACAGTGTCCGTTCAAACATTAAAGAAAGTTTAATATTATTCTGGTGTATTTCCTGATGCAAAATGTGAGATTATGAAATTAGGGAGTGGTGGATTATTTCACGGAAACATTGAGAATCGTCATTTCTCTGGGGTCATTCCTCTGGCTCCTTGTCAGAGAGAGGAATGATGTTAATATGACCTAGGTTTTTTTGTAGTAAATATTGGAAATTGTTTAAAGCTCAGGAAGACAGTTGCAACTGTAATTACCATATTGCTCTATTTTTGGTTTATTGGCCTTTAGTTCGAATACATTGGCAGTAGTAATTCCAACTTTGTCATCATAATTTGAAACCATTGATTGGATCCAATTTTTGCAACTGCTGATACCATTGAAAGTGGTAGATTCTTTGGAAGTGCTAGTTTCTTCAATTTGTTTTTTGAAGAATAAAAGTTTTTAAAAACTTACTGCTCAAGCTTTTTTTTCAAAACCACGTATAAAACTCGAAAAATCGAAAATTTAGAATGTGATTAGTTATGTGATTCCTATAACTCAATAATAAACAATTATAACTAATATAAAATTTAGCCGCCACGGTAATTCAAATTTTTTAGGGTTTACATACATACATATTTACAAAATTTTGATCCATATACGCTAGAAAACACTGTTACCTGGGAGTTAAAATAGCTTGGAAAATAATGTGAAAAAACTAGTGAGAGGAATAATGTTCGTTAGGAATGAGGCTTTCAAAACAGTCAGGGACCCTATGTTTGAGTTCACTCGATGAAATATCGCATGCGATTTTTGCACTTCATCGAAGGATACCCCAAAAATGGTATGATCGAATATCACCAGCGATAATTATCGACCATAAAACAACGAGCGGATATTTAGCATGCGATAAGAATTATCGATCGGAATAATTGACTTAAATCCTAACCTCGATAATAATTCATTGTTTACGTTTTACTCGTCATATTATGAAATGGCAAATTTTTATGAAATTGCAATGATCGCTGTTGCAGAAGTAGTAGATGATGCTGCGGGAGCAGCTCAACAGCGAAGGCCCTTCTACCCTCGTATAAATGCATTGAAACTTTGAGATAGACAATTCGTAAGAATACTTCGTTTCTCAAAAGAATTGATTCGTGAGTTGATTCGACTAGTGTCTTCCTATATTGAGACAAAAGTAAGTTACCTTTATTCTAATTAGGCAGGTATATGAATATGATTTATAATAAAACATGATTATATGAATGTTTT
This sequence comes from Chrysolina oricalcia, assembly GCA_944452925.2. Taxonomy (NCBI): domain Eukaryota; kingdom Metazoa; phylum Arthropoda; class Insecta; order Coleoptera; family Chrysomelidae; genus Chrysolina; species Chrysolina oricalcia. Next base: position 24,845,068 of record OX101808.2, read on the forward strand.
AATAAGTCTTGGATTTCTCGCAAGTGGCAGCTATACTAGCTAGACTCAGCTTCCAATATACACGTAGTATTCAGTCAGTCATGTTTCAATGTGCCTTGATGAAGTAATTAATGCTTCAAATCAACCAGATATTTTTAATCGATTGGTTAGTAAAACAACACAAGAAATACAAGCAGAACAGTTGTCAACGTGACGCGCCACGTCATGTGATTTAAATACCTTTAAGCTATTGGTTGAATTCATGATCCAAGCTAAGACTTCACACCTTTCGAAACCGAACAACTCTGTATCGCATTCAGTTCGGGAATAGCGTAACGAACGTGAAGAGTATCGCATGCGAATTTTTTGCGATGCAAATATCACGCTCGAAATTTATCGCGCGAACTCAAACATAGGGTCCCAGCAATAATATTATGATGACAGATCTCATTGGGTTCATTTGATTTTACATTTTTCAAAATGTTCACCTCTTTTTTGGCGCTATACCAATTATTCGATATAGTCTGTTGAATTATTCTCTTCATTCATCGATCATATTTCAAATGAATATTTGGTCGAAAAATCCTTTTATAAAGCCCGTGAACGATTAATTCGATGAGGCGTATACATTTTCATTAGATGAAGTATCACGCGATTTTCACCTGTTTATCAAAGAATCAAGCTCAATAGCATCTACCCTTTTCGAGATTTTCCCGATTCCGTTCACTCCTTTTTTCGCCAAGGTACAGAGCAACCCACAACGGCTCAATGAAATGTTCCAAAAACCGTCGGATCCGTCATTAATTAGACCTCCGATAATGTCGAACAAAGCTTACTCTCGAAATGTCTGAATTGAATGCTCTAAAGCTTTCGGTTGGCGACGTAACGATTCAGTCTTTTCGATTTAAACAGAATTAAAGGGCGCGCATTTTATCCTGTTCGATCGGAGCAAAAAAAGTTAACACGTTTTTAGGATATAGACCAGACCTACTGAAAGAAGAGCAAAATATTGTTCAAATGACGGGAAAAATAAATTGGATCTAAGGGTGGAACGAGTTGAGCTTTTAGTGGTTGAAAGTGGTTTTTCAAGGTTTTTCACGAATTTCAACGAAAGTTGAGCTCTCATCGCAAAATGTTGTTGATAATTTTTCAGTTATTAATTTTTTTCTCGCTTAAAAATAATTTTTTTTTCACGAATTTGGTGAAAATATAACTTATCATGTTTTAAAAAGAAACATTCTCAATTGAATCAATACATGAGTCCTCTGGAAATGGAAAAAACTCTACGATAAAATTGAAGTTACTTTTTTTGTAATATCTAACAGAAAACAATTACTTCCCCGGCAAAGCCACGCTGGACATTGAACTACATCTGATAGATATTGAGAAAGACCCTATATAACTTGAGAGAAAAAATCTGAAAGTGAAAATTTGCATTTTCATTCAGATAGTTGATTATTTATTGAATGTCCAGTTTCCATTGGAGATTCTTATCTATGAATGAGATAAGGGAGAATGTTACTCAGAAGCGTCACTCACAGAAAATCGCTCATTCCATTGATGCGTAAATTGCATCTCTTTCGCAGGCCTCCAATACATTTTGGTCGACAAAAATCTGAGATTATCAGGGAGGTCGGAAGAATTGGAAAACATACTCTCCAGAAGCAATTTCACACTGTAATGAAGAATTGTTGGACTATTTCTTGTGCGGTGAAACTTTGAAAATGTATGGGTATGGCATGTTGATTTCATTGAAAATATGAACAGGATGTTTATAAAATCAGTTGTGGAATCATCTGCGACTGAAAGTTGGAATTTAGTCGCTATTTTCCACACAAGATAACCAACCACTCTTGGAAGGGATGTTTTAAAGAGAAATATTCTCAATTGAAAATTGAATCAATACATGACTCCTCTGGAAATGGAAAACACCCTACGATAAAATTGAGAATGTTTCGCTTCAAAACATGAATACCATCCAAAAGAGGTTATCTTGTACGATGGAAAATAGCGACTAAATTCCAACTTTCAGTCGCAGATGATTCCACAACTGACTTTATGAACATCCTGTTCATATTTTCAATGAAATCAACATCCCTTTTTATGTTCTCAATTAAACGTTTTTTTTTGCAGCAAAATATTTATTTTTCTCGAACCGCTTTGAAGTACTCGGAAAGGAGACGGCTCCAAGTTAAGTTGGTGCCAAAACGAGTTTTAAACGCCTAAAATGAAAAAAGTGACAGGCAAGGACCAGATGGAAAATGTTGTAGATGTTCCAACTTTGACGAAGAAAAATTGAAGCACGAAATCACTCAAAATGGTAAAAATGGGGACGCAGTTCAGGTGTTGAAAACGGGTTTTTGCGGTTTGCAACGAAACATGACCTCTTAGCGGAAAATGTTCGATGAAAATGTTGTAGATAAAGAAAAAAATCGAAAACATTTCTATGCAACACTTTTCGACAACCTCAAACTGACGGTTAAAATGGTGAAAAGCCCATTTTTCAGTATTCAATTTTTATCTCGCATATAAATGATTTAATTTACATGAAAATTTGTAGGAATATGTATTTTTTGGTGACGAATGAGCTTGATATTTTCGCAATTCAGAAGTCGACTAGTTTTCGAGTTATGTAGATTTTTCGATAAAAATCCCCCTATCTTCCACGAACAATTGTCTTGGTGTTTTTTTTTTTGTATTTCAAGGGTCTATAAGTGATTATTCCAATTGTTGAAATCTCTAATTTCAAATGATCGATGTGACTTGGTGGTTTATTAAAACTGGGAATCATAATTTTTTCAATATTTCTATTGTTGTAAAAAATAATAAAAATGATATTAGTGAATTAATTTTGTAGTGTGATTATGTATTCATTTATTTTATTATGAATAATTGAATATAGTAGTATATTATACAAAGAGCACAAAATGGTGCCCATCTTGCAAGAGTATGAAATTTGCAGCACGAGCCGAAGGCAAGTGATGTAATTCATACGAGTGCAAAATGGCCTTTTTGTTGCGAGTTGCATACTATACTTTTTCTATGACAACATATCGTTCACGTTTAATACATGCATACATTGCAAAAACTTTGAAAGAAAAAAACTGATGATATTTCATTACTCCGAATTCGCCGCTAAAGGGCTTTCTATCAGAATTAAAATATAAATTGAAGAAATATGTAAATATTTTCTTTATTGCTATTTCTAATAGGTACACAGAAATAAAAGCCTATACATGTATGTATATGTATCTAATTGAAGTTGAATGTGCATTTATTGAATACAGAAACTCAAAAATCATTGAAAATATTGAGAAAATAAAGATTCATGGAGACATTTTTTCTCAGTTTTAAGCGGTTTAACGATAAATAATCCACCAAGTTTCATAAAATATAAAAACGTAGATATTTCAACAATTAAAATGACACTTATAGACTTTCGAAATACAAAAAACACCAAAACGATTGTTTGTGGAAGATAAGGGTATTTTCTTCGAAAAATGTATATAACTCGAAAACAAGTTGTCTTCTGAATTTCGAAAAAAATCATGCTCATTCGACACCAAATTTTCATGTAAATGAAATCATTTATACGCAAGAAAAAAAATTAATACTGGATAATCGGGTTTTTGCCATTTTGACGGTCAATTTGAGGTTAAGGTAAGTGTTTCATACAAAAGTTTTCGACTTTTTTATTATCTACAACTTTTTCATAGAACATTCTAAGAGGTTGCGTTTGCCGCAAATCGCGAAAAACCGTTTTCAACCCCCAAACTGCATCCCCATTCCACCATTTTGGGTGTTTTTTATTTAAATATTTTTTCCTCAAAGTTGGAACTTCTACAACATTCTCCACCTGGTCCTTGCCTGTTACTTTTTTCTTATTTTATCCGTTTAAAATTCGTTTTGGCACCAGCCTAACTAGGAGCCGCCACCCTTCCCCTCCCGAGTACTTCATAGATGTTCGAGAAAAGTAAATATTTCGCTGCAGAAAAAAATTCAGAACGTAAAAAGGTATATTTTCACTAGATTTTGAGAAAAAAATGCAATTTTTACACGAAAAAAATATCAAAACTAAATTAAAATAGTTTTTCCGATTTTTCCGGAAAATTTCAGGTTATGTGGAAAAATCTTGAATACAAAAGTTGTAGATCTATTGATTGCCAACAACTTTTCTTCAAGTTTTTTTGTAGGAGGTTAATTTTTGCTGCAAATCGTGACAAACCATGTTTATCCTCAAAAGTTCACCTCCTTTCGCACTTCTTTCATAATCGAATCCTTATTATTTTATTCTTTGTACCAATTGAGGTAACATGAAACTGATGAAAGGTTTCAACTTTCAATTTCAATAATTTTAATAAATACTGGTCGACAAGCCTAAGGATGCCTCCGAGAATTGGTTGCGCAGTAGACACAACCCTGGAGTGGGGCAGGAGCTCACTCGCTCTGCATTATTTAAACAGTTAACGTCGTGAGTGTACAGTCAGTGGAATAAAATTATTGTGGCGTTATTCTGATTGTGTGTTGAATTTGAAATCCTTGTGTTGTGTATAGTTTTGAAATATTACTAGATAGGTTATAGTGTAGTTTGTTGTGTTTGAAAATGCCTTCAAAGAATAAAGTGAGAAATAAGAATCTGAGTGGACAAAGTAGGGAAATTGTCAGTAATGTCATCAAATTTATGCAGGCAGAAGCAATGATAGGTGAAACCAGTATTCCTCTTGTGAAGGTTAAAGAACGAGTTGCTGCCGCAACGGGAGTTTGCGTTAGAAGCATTAGGAAAATTAATTCAGAAATGAATAAAATTGAAAAAAGTGAAATGGAACAATTCTCAACTCCAAATAAAAAGAGAAACAAAAAATCAAAAGTTACCATGGACGATGCTGATTTGGCAATGATCAGAGGTCATGTGATATTGTTAGTCAACTTCTGTAAGTATGTTCCTCGTGTTCTTTATTATATTTATTTACCTATTTCTGATATTGTGTGGCGATGCATTCTTTTTCTAGTCGAACTTTATTTACACTTATGGCTTCGGGAAAATTATGCAATTTTCATAAACGGTCCAGTGATCACAGACAATTAAATTATTCGAACAGTTCATTAGGAATGAATGAAAATTCAGATCAGAACCTACGTTCCTACGTGTTGCAGAAAAATTTATCTCCCGATTGTACATTCCGATGATAACCAGCCGTAAACAGTAGTCGATCTTTGTCGCACATCTACTCACGCTTTCTATCGTTTGCGCATCTCAGAGGCATCCTTATGCTTGTCGACCTGTAAATATAAGTGAAATTTTTTAATTTATCAATGTGATATGAAAACCTAAATTTTTCGAGTAATTGAAGTGTAATTTTAATAAATAGCTCATAATTTTAAATAACGATTAGAAAAAATTGTCAAATTCGAGGTTTTTTGCATTTTCTGAGAAAATTTGCCATAGTAACGTATTTTTTTTCTATACCATCAAAAAGTAGAGATTACAACGAACAACGCACACCGATTTTGAGTTGAGAATTTTGTATTGAAAATTTGGGTACTTTTTCAATAATAAATCAAAGAAGTGGAAACAATAAATATTTCCAATCCAAAAAATAACAGTGTGTTTGGAACATAAAAAGGTAAGTTTTCACCAAATTTCGTGATTTTTATTTGTGGGAGAAAAAAATAAAGTCGGTTTTTGGATTTTTCGCATAAATTTTGAGGTTAAATAAAAAAAGTGCAAATGAAACAGTTGTAAATCTTTTCATTACCTGCAACATTGCTATTAAATTTTTTTTCGATAGGACTCGTAGTTTTGTCGGAAATCGTGATAAACCGTTTTCCACCCCTAAAATCTCACCCCTTCCACTCCCCGACCTCAAATCGCCCGTAAATTATTTTTCCTTTCAATTTTGTTATACTGTATTACTTCTCCAAAAATTATCATCCTGTTCTAATTTTTCTCCACTTTTCACCATTTTCAAAGGCTTCGGCCCTGGACTATAAAGCTTTCGGCTGGCGACGTAACGATTCAGTCTTTTCGAATTAAACAGAATTAAAGGGCGCGCATTTTATCTTGTTCGATCGGGGCGAAAAAAGTGAACACGTTTTTAGGATATATTTAACCGGTAAAAAGGTTTTCATCGAGCCATGCAGCCTTGCTGCTACGTGTGAGATCTTTTCAAATGGAATTTAAATGATAACGTTTTATTGCACGTTGTGTAGCGAGGGAGTATTTCCTTTTTGTTATTCCGTTGTTTTGGAATGCTTTGGCAAAATGCACTCTCATGGGCTATTGGAACGTATTAGATATTATGGTTGTATGTGTTACACGACGATATTCAATTGTTGCTGCTTTGAAATGGGCCCAAATTCATTTTTAGTTTTATTACCTGTTTCATATGACTGTCAAGAGAGAAATGTTTCAAAATTATTTCTATGAGTGATTTTGACAAGGACTGAACACTATTCCAGGTTTTTCCTTCAAGTAAAATAAAACGCTATTCCGGTAAAATAGAGGTTCATCACAGTTGATACCATTAAATGTTAGGCCGAGCGATGCCTTTGTAAGTATTTTATATCAGCGTTTACCAATGAACACATCAGGAAAATAATTTATTTTTTTACCTATCAAGTCTCAATCTCCGGCAACCCATATCAGGAAGTTGCTACCAGTTCTGCACACACACTAGTTTTAATAAATCAAGTTATTTTATTTATTATCATCTTCAACCCTTTTCTGGATTTCAATCTATTCAAATACTTCTCAAATTGTTATTCATTAATTTCTGGGCCGAAGGCCCAGGTGGAAGATGAAATTTAACTTAATAAAACAAAGACAAAATAATTTATTGTGCCGAAAGAAAAAAATTTGAACGCCGGAATAACTGAGAAGAATTTATAAATTCCTGAACCAAACCCAATTAAAATTGGTGAATTGACTAAACCATCGACATGATATTTCAAAACAGATCATTTACCAGAAAAAGACACGTTACTAGCAAACATCTAACTCTCTCAAGATTTGAGACAAGACTGAAGATGAGGAGCATAAAATCTCTGGCCTCAAAAAATCCCAAATTCTACTCAGGCCTGGCAATAAATATAAGGGTTGTTCAAAAATAAGATAGTGAATTGAATCTCTTCTCGTTTTCTTGTGCAATCTGCTTATGCATTAAATATTTTATAACTTAGATATTCCGACTTAAAAAAAAAAAACATAATGCAAATTCTTCGCATTATGAAAAAAACTCTTTATATCTAAACAATGAATCTCATATCTACTTATTCTATATCAAAGATCTTTCTGTAACACTCAGTTATGGTTTAAATCAATTCATTCAATGGAAATATGACGTTGAATTCATAATGAAACTGATTATTGGATACAAAATATTTTGTTCGAATTATTAAATTCTCCTCGTATAACTCTTGGATACGCAAGCCATCTAATTCCTTGACACTCTCAACAGTTTTAACTAATTCCGTTGTAAGACGTTAGATAGGGCGCATATACACTCCTTTCAGGAAATGTAATTGAAGAGTGTCGACCCCATCAGTCAATATTTTCGATCAGTTCAGTTCAGCAGAGATCGAGTTACATATCACTTTTCGCATGTACTTCTCTGATCATCTGATCGGAACCGCATTTTCAATATTTCTGAATTCGCATGAATAGTGTCTTCAAATCAGTTTTCACCGCTTTGAATCAGTGTAACAGTGTTTACCATCACCTGTAATTTTCGTACAAAATGGAAACATTTCTGGTAATTCGAATCTTCGAAATCCTTTCTTTCGTCCTTCTCTCTCCTCCAACATACCCTACCAATTACCACAGAGAAACGAATAGAAGAGAGAAACTCCCGAAGTGTTGACCAATCGTCTGAAAAGGGTGAGTTTATATAATAAAAAATTTCATTAATTTATATTTTGAAATATTTTCGCAATCGCACGAGTTACGATTTTCATAGCAACCACATGTGCGAAGGCTCGGGACCCTTCTAGGTATCGTAAATGCTGAATTTAAGGGCTTCCGGATGTAGATTCAATGGTTGCACCATTTGATATAAATTTCAAAATCACGTTTTGTTACACAAGGGTACGTCTATCATGGCACTGCGGCCAGAATATAATAATATACGTTACTTTTAGTGATGAGTTCGAAGATACACTCGGTGGATAGAATTATTTGTGGAAGAGACTTAAACATCAACTTCGCACAGCACGATAATGCCTCTGATGCAAAAATATTGTCAGTTATGCAGTGTTTCGGCTTGAGCCAAATAATAGATTTGACCATACATGAATAACTTCCGCACTTGAGTGACAATCAAGGGTGTTACAGAATCTAGATGAAATACGCGGTACACTGAATAGCATCTGAGACAATATAGATGAACAATCTATTTGTCCATGTATTATTTTATATGCAAAACACGTATCTCTGCTTTCCCTGAATTTTTTAAGAGATATCATTTGGAACTCGTCCAACAATGAGTCATAGCTATAACCTCTTTTGAAATATGCATTTTTAAAAAAAAAATTAAAAATTTGAACATTTTCTAAACTAGATATATATATGAGACGAATTCCAAACGATACTGCAGTACTCTAATTTACTCCTGATCAATGTAAAATGAATAGTTTTCAAGGAATCAAAGGTACTAAATTCCTTGCAGTTACGTATCAAGAAACCCAAATTTTTCATTGAAGTTGATATCACATTCTGAAAATGTGAGTTTGTGATCGAACAAAACCCCCAGATCCATTGATTCCGTGATTCGCGCCAAACTTTCACCATCCAGTACATAGTTGAATGTTACTGGTAGGATTTTACGTGTGAATGGCATTATATTACATTTATTTGTATTCAAGTACAATTTATTACGAATACACCAATTAGTCAAACAATTTAAGTACTCCTGCACTGGGAAACAGTCTGCTTTATTTTGAATTTCACTATATATCTTCATGTCATCTGCAAATAGCAATTTGTGAAAAGTGATGTGATCGGAAATGTCATTTATAAATAGAATGAATAATAATGGTCCAAGATCAGACCCTTGTGGGACACCCGAAGTCGCTACAAAGCAGGAGGATTTCATACCATCACATTCAACATAACATCATCGGTCGGATAGATACTATTTCAGGAGTAACTGAATATTGGATGATATGCCATAATATGACAGTTTCTTCAGCATCTGCTGATGTGATGCTCGATCAAACCCTTGCTGAAGTCTGTGTAGATGACGTCAACTTGATGTTTATTATCAAGTACATCAGAAACAAACCGAGTAAAAACACAAAGTTAAAACCATGTTGAAAATTGGATAGTGAGTACCGAACATGGTTATAAATCATGTCTGATAGTACGGAAGTAAACATGTTTTGACGTCTGAGTCGTACACTTGAAATATTTGTCAATCGCTCCGAAATATTTGGCATATAGAATACAGAAACGACTCAATCTACAGATATATCTATTGCCATGGCAGTTCGTGAAGATCAATTCAATACTTCTGACAAACAAACACAAACACAACAATAGTTTGAAATGTGAATAATTTGGAAGAGGTGAAGGAAGTGAAAAAGATGAAAGCTTGGAAAAAACTGAAAAGGTTGAAGAAGATGACAAAGATGAAATTTTCATATCCTGTAAAATCGAATGAATTTAATGATATTAATAATACTCTCTCATAAACACTCGAACCTGTGCGGGTAGTGGTCGGTTATTATTACCATTTGCCGTGGCGCTCTGGGGCAACTTACTGATTTTTCACTTTTCAGCTGCAGGAAAACTCGGAAAACCTGCAGCACCAACCCGGGTGGACGGTGCACACTTCAAACACCAGACGTCCGGATTGGCATCTAGGCCACTCACATCGCACTTTCTTTACAAAAAGGAATACAGTCGCCTATCGATACCGATGCACTTGAGAAAAATTCTCTTATACTCCGGAATCGAGCCGGGTCAGATGCTAGCGGAAGCTTCAACGGCCTACACATGCATGCATGCATGCATGCATCGAACCGCTGGGCCACCGGCCACCATTTGGAGGTACATAATATAAAATAAGTGTCTGAAAATTATAAAATAATACTTGTAACGAAAATTTCGTTTCATTCGAATCAATACAAGTTGATTGATCACAATTTCCAATTTTGTACTTATCCGGCCTACAGCGGGTCAGTAGCAACTGCCAAAAAATATAAAATTTGGATATTACTACGCAGGAAGATACAGGAAGATCGATATCCGATGTGATGGATCGAATTCATTCTTTTTCGAATTTTAGCGTTTGTGGTGAGCAGTTGACTAGGTTTTTTGGTGGTGGAGCTTTGTCCGGTAAGGTTTGATCTTTCCATTGTTATTGCTAGAAATTGTTATTGGATTGATTGGTTGAATGCATAATCTATTATATTATGCATCAACTTGAAATTGTTGCTTTATAGCTCATATCAATGATATTTGCACAATAACACTGCATGCGCTTGAGGTTAGAATATCTTGACTTTTATTATCTCATATTTAATTAGTCATCGTCGAATTATAAAGTTAGCTACGTAATCTCCAAATCAATTATTCCATTGTATATTTTAGACTATAAATGATTTTGTTTAAAAATCCTAAATACTACCTGTTGGGAGGTTAGAATCTTAAATTTCCTTTTATTGATCTAATCCCTAGCCATCGTCAAATTTCAGTTATATTACCGTGATCCTATCGGGTATTACGAATTTGCTCCGATAACATTTGTCACGAAATCGTTAATTTTTTGGAATCAGTATCTACGCTTTTTAAAATTTCAGGTATCAGATAATTGATGATTATTCTTCTACTACTTTCTATCTACCTGTGGCATTGTTTGTATAACTATCACCAGGAAGTGAACTCACGAGAGGAGAAGCAGGGTTGACATTTTTGGGTCATCTAGGCGGTGCCTTTCAGGACAGTTACTCGGGGCATTTATTTTTTATAAGATATTACATTGTCAATTTTTCTCTCTGAGAAATAAATGCGAATCTGAGTAAATCTGTTCTTTAGCTTGCCTTGTGGCCTAAAGTCCGCCTTATGGATTCTACCTTCGTTTGAGAAGCACTGTATTATGCTTCCGCTGGCGAAAGTACCATCTCTTCGTTCAATTGTGTCTTTCTTGTATAATTGTAACTCAATCAGTCTAATATCCACAACAATGTTATCTGGAAGACATTGCTTCACCTCCACACCTACTGTCAAGCGTTTAGCTAAAATTTAACGTTTTGTGCATATTTTTGTGTATTGTATCTTTCTTTCTTATCGGGCTTATTATGAGAAGGATTTGTCAACCTTTATCTTTTACTCGTTTCATCAAATAATTTTGTAATTATTCGTTACTTGGTACTCTTACGGTATATTAATTGTCATTTTATTGTATCTTCTTCTGGAACACAGAAGACTTATCGGGCTTATTTGGACAAGAACTTGCCAACCTTTTTGTTTATCGTTTTTATCCTTATTTCCTAAAGTAATTTTTAATAAGTTTTGGATGGATTTTCAATGTGAGTCTTTTTGAATATTTTCAAGTATCACTATTCTCTATCACTATTAATTTTCCCTGTAGAATATTAATTTCTCTAGTGTACTAGTATTTTTCTGTAAAATATTGACTTGTAAGCAATCATACAGTGTGTTTCATTTCATCAGATTTCTATGTTGAAATCCTTAAATAATAAAATCCAGAATATAATCTTGCGGTTCTAAGGATATTCTTCGTCCCAAAAAATATTGTATGAATCAATTCCGATTTATTTTGTCTGCTTCGCATGATATCGAAGAGGCCATTTACTGGGTGAAGGACTGGTACCTCAGGGAGGTTCCTTTGCTATCTAACCAAGGGTCAAAGAGGCACAAGCCAACTGCCATCGCACTGAATTGTGAGCGAGACCAACCACCAGCAAGTGAGAGCCACACCTTGTCAGCTACCAGGTGGTCATACGTCTAAGATACAACCACAATGCTTCGTAGGGACCAGCCATGAATCAACCAGCCACCCCAGGTATAGATCAACCAGGACCATCTCCGGTTGAATCAGATTTTTGTACATGTTCTGAATTTTTATCAATTTTTATAGCCTTCAGCTGATTTCGATTTCCAATGTCTTGCCTTCAGCTATTTTTTGATTTATTGCCTTCAGCATTTTTTTTTATTTTCAATTGTAGCCTTCAGCTGTTCCATTACCGGCCTTTTCAGCCTTATGTAAAATTTTCGAATGAAGTTGTTAATTTTTGTCTATTCAGTCTGCCTTCCCACTCAATCTATAGAACAAGTCAATTTATATATTACTCATTATATTTGATTTTGTCTTTTGCAAGCTGAACTGTCAAGTGAACTCATCTGTTATTAATAGTCACCTAACCTGCCTCAACTATTGAGCAATCATTTGTTGAACTAACTCACACCCTTACCATATCAATCTGAGCAGCATATGAGCAAAAGGTGGTAGCTTTCAGAATTTTGAATAAAGATATATCAAATTTGCATTTTTGAATTAGTGGAAGATTAGACTACCTCTTATTGGGATACTCACCTCTGTCCCTTGAACCTTCAGTTTCATATGATCCTCTCTCGTAGTTTTGCCGTCTTTCCTCTTTTTCCAGCAATATCCGTCCCTGCGATATCGAACCTTTTTTCTGCTGTATAATAACATCGAACCGCTCTTGGGCCTGAAACAAAAAACTTCGTGACAAACATTTAAATTTGTCCCCCTGTTATCTCTCGATGAACACAATGAAAATATCCGACCGTTCCAAATCCCAATCCGGTGATCGCATGTATTCGAAATAGACAAACTTTTTTCTGAATGCAAACAGCTAAAACAAAAAAGGATTTGACACCACTTCCCATATCATGTATATATGTATGGATGTGGCAATAAAGCAATCGTCATTTCAGCCGATAGAATTTGCACGAAAAATAAAGCACCCCAAAAAACCAGTCGATTTGAAACTATTACATGTGCTAGGTGAAACGAAAATGTAAATATATTCATGGTAACATTTGTTTGCACGGAAAACGAATACACTCCGAATTGAAAAGTGCATTTTTCAATTTGTTTCATTGCCGTGAAAAGTTCCAATTACTCACTGACAAAAAGGAAAATTTTGTTTCATATTCGTGCAAGCCCCAATTTCGAGTCCTAATCCATAGTGAGATCGTAAAAAATTTCAGGATCCATTATATCAGATGATTTATTGATTACGTTTGTCGTTCCGAGCAAAATATTTCTTTTAGCAGATCGTTATCAACAACGTTTTCGATTATGTTGCCAAGAGAAATATTCTTCAATTACAAGAGAAGAGTGAGATCAGTGAAGCTAACATATTTGTGGTATCAATGTACTTTCCTCACAGTTCTAATGACTTCATGCCGCTGGTATTTGGTACCTATTAAATCGGATTATAGAATGGTAAAATGTTATGAGCATAGGTACCTATTAAATCGGATTATAGTGAAGTACTTTGATTACTGGTATAAGTATGAGTTGAATTCCTCAGTTTGTTTTTATGATAGGCCTTCACTGAAATACATTGAAATCTATACATACAAAATAATAGATGAAATTGAAATATGTGAAATTTATTTCACTGAGGATACACAGTAAAACACTATTTGTCTATTTTCCAAGATAATTTTATATTTGTTGACTTGTTTCGGTCATTACACCATTTTTAAAACTAACTAGATAACATCCAAATCTGAGTATTTATACCTATATTGCTTATACCTAGGATATACCTTAATAGGGAATATGCAAGTGATTTAAATTTACTTGATTTTTTTACCTCATACACTTTAATTTCTTGAAATTACACCTAAACCATTAGTTTATCATTTAGTTTGTATTTAACTCCATAAAACTTTAATCAATAAGTGCATAATAGGCGCGCGGAATTCAAATTTGCGAAACGCATCACCATTGGTCGAAACGAAGAATGACGTCACATGGCACGTTATGAAATTTAACTGTGTTGATATTCATACTGTGCTAGTCGTCTTTCATAGAAAATTTGTTTTTATTTATATACTTATTTGTAGTGTTTTCCATTACATAGTTCAATTTTGGTCTAGTGACAATTATAAATTATCAAGAGAAATGACTGAAAGCGGTTTTGTCAAAGCACAATTCGACAATACCGAAACTGATAAGTAGTAATAGTTTATCAAATGATAGTTTTCCTTTTGTAATTTAGGTAAGGCAGGTATATACAAAACATTTATGCATACAAAACTTACTTCTGATCAATTCACTTCATGTTAACTATCGAAATACAATGTACTCACATTGAAATGATCTTCACAACAATGTAAATGTGATATTGGAGATACTTCGCCTCTTCTCATAACCTTAAACCATTGTTTACGTATTTTCGCATCTCTTGGAACAGAAAAAATATTTTTCTTGGTGTACTTATAATTGTGTCTTGGCATTCCGGTACCAGAAAATACCTATAAAATGGTTTTTTAGCATTTTCCATTATCGTAATAGCGATTAACACTGCAAATCCCTAACCTAATTAATAACTGTCAATAGTGTCAATGGCCATAACTATAGAAAGGCTTGTTCGTTGACGACTGCTCTGGTTGATCGAGATCACTTTCACATATGTTCATCTCTCTCTAACACATGTACTGCATTTGTCTTACTTTTTTATAAAATATCAACTTCAAGCAAGTAGAGCAATCAGAGTACGTCTCAACGAACGACACTGAAGAAGAACAACACTGATAGCGCCATGTGACGTCATCCACAGCGCGCGAAAATGGAGCCGTTCAAATAGGTCAAATTCAATCGGTATTTTATATATTATTTTAAAAATTCATTCCAAGACTTTCAGCCGTATTTATATTTTTTACTATGTTGTAACGAAGTAAAAAATTGATTAAACAAATAAAAGAAAATTATGCATATTCCCTATTAGTAGCAGTATATCGATCGAAGAAGTGAAAGGACCCCGCAAAATTCTTATGGAAAATGGGTGTCAGTCGAATTGGCTGAAAATTTAGAATAATGTAGTTTATGATGTCCTGATCAAATGTCTCTATGGGCACAATGAGATCTAATTAACAGTTTTTGAGATACAGGGTGTCAAACATTAAGAGGCAGCGTTGTTACTTGCCTTCAGAAAATCAATAATGTGGCGATTATTATGTTACAAACATTTAAGGATAATAATTGCAATCTTGCTATTGTCGACACGAGTTCTAATGAAAAGTTCTAATACTCCGTATACAGGGTTATTACTAATTACATAATTTTTATGTAATTCTTTGAACAAAATCAGTCAAACGCAAAAGCTCGTAGACTTGCAGAATATGTATATATCATTTGATTTTGATATTGGGTGATCTGAGGTTACTATTATCTTTGATTTAATCGAATGTAGTAACACCGCACCTAGTAACACCGCACCTAGAAACACCGTGCGTTTCATATTTTCATTTTCTTTAAAAGGTATTGAATTAGGGCTGGACACCGGCGATACATGGATTCGTTTTAATATACAGGGTGATTCATTGAAGGTGACGACCGGCTTTATTATCAGATATAATAAATTTTATCAAAAAATTGTTAAATCAAATAATTATAAAATATTCATCTCCAAACTCAATTTAATTTAATTTCAATATGTATTCAGATTACACATACAGGCAATTACAATACAAATATAATTTATTCACTATAGAACAACTCCCTGTACATTTATGCTGATTTGGAATTTTGGCAATTATCTAAAACAAAGTCTTGAGGTTCAAAATAATAATATTGAAACTGTTACATTAGCTGAAAGGCTCGGGAAAACAGAATTGAGACGAGTATTGCTACAAGAGTAAATTCTGTACAAGATGAAACAAATGCCCAAAATGACTAATAATTAGTGACTCACACGGTATGTACCGGCGATGAAGATCTTCATTATCTGTCGAATATGGGGCTATTATCATTTAGATAGGCAAGGATATATTTTAGAACCGTCCATTAGGTAATAATTATTTATATAACATAACATTAACCTCTCAAGATGATAAATCTTGTTATTCTTACAAAGATATAGCAATAAATATGACGAGAATATACCACGAGAGTAGTTTGAGTGACAATGAATTTGAATGTTTATACACATACTATAAATGCGTAATGAAAAATAAAATGCCCTAGATCGATATTACTCCACTTGTTGATCTGGTGCTCGGAAGTGTCGATACCTTCCACATAACGATAATTTCGTATGCTTTTTGTGGTATGCATCAACATTTTTAATGCAGTAGTCACCCATGTGAAAGCGGAAGCTGCATCATCATGCCGTTGACCAGTATCCGTATAACATGCAACAAATAGACATAAATATTGACCATTTTTATTTAATTTTCTACTTTATGATTTGTATACACATGTTCCTAAAAAAAATTAAAAAATACACCTAATAAGGAAAATTTTGGGCGACTCTGTATAATAGTAATCTCAGATCGCCCAATATCGAAATCAAATGATATTTACCTATTTTGCAGGTCTACGAGCTTTTTCGTTTGACTGATTTTATTCAAAGAATTACATAAACATTATGTAATTATTAATAACCCTGTATACAGAGTTCTAGAACTTTTCTTAACAACTCGAGTGTACAATTTTAGGATTGCAATTGTTATCCTTAACTTTCTGTAACAAAATAATCGCCACATTATTTATTTCCTAAACGTAAGTAACAACCCTGCCTCTGCATGTTTGACACCCTGTATCTCAAAAACTGTCCATTAGATCTCGTTGTGCCCATGGAGATATTTGATCAGGACATCATAAACTACATTATACTAAATTTTCAGCCAATTTGACTGGGACCCATTTACCATAAGAACCGTGCGGGGTCCTTTCCCATTCACGAGCAATATAATTTCCTTCTGAAACTAATCCATTCGCATGGGAACAAATATCCAAGTTTTGGGCGATTACTGGGTATTACGTATAGGTGACATGAGAAGGCGAAGCAAATAATCCCTTATTGATAAACTTTCGACTCATCCAATGGAACTTCAATATTCCACGACAAATTATCTTCGAAAGAAGCCTTCGAATTCACAACAAGATCAGCAAATTTCCAAACTATGTTTCAATGAAAATTTTCTGAAATCCTTCCAAACGTTTATTCGTTTAATCCATCCAAATTGAATATCTTCATCGAGACGCCTACGCCTCGGTTCCAGTAAGCCATATCTAGTTTCGCCAACGTCTGCAAGAAAGTTCGGATCCGAATTTGGGTTTAACGCTCTTCGATTTTAATTGCGATCAACTTGTAATTGCAATTTGAATGCAATGTGGCTTTGTTCTTTACGGGTTGCTAGGATTAATTAAAACAGCTTTAATTATAACCGGTTTATTGGCCAAGCGGGGTAAGTTTTATTCTGAAAATCCCTTGGTGTATCGCATATGTTGTGCTTGGCGACTTCCTCTGCAGTGACGAATTAAATCGGTTCACTGCGAGTCACCTAACAATCTCGAACCAGAAATTTCCACAAATTCCTTCTCACGATTAGGTTCATCGATGTAAATGAGATTGATAATTTCTTCACGAAATAAAATCGAATCTAGGAAAAGAGCGGAATTGAAAAAAACGCAGAGCAAATAAACGCACAGAAAAGAGCGCAATGTTAAATAGGCCCACAAGAATTATACACACGTGGAAAATTGCACACATGGATTAAATCGCACAAGGTAAAAACATCTCATGTATGGGCCGTGGTGGCCGTGGTGGTAGAACGTTCGCCTTTGGAGCGAAGGGTCGAGGGTTCAAAGCCTCGCATAGTTATCGGTCTCGTGCATGGCATCACAAGTTAAAAGGTAAGGGCTCTGCGTCTTCCCTAGTTCACACAAGTCTCTCGAAGACTTCCGAGGGTTGCGGGTAGGGGTGCAATCGGTTGACGGAAATAACAATTTTTTTTATAAATGCGCACACAGAAAAAAACGCAAACTCATATTATAAAGGACCAGGCAGCCGGCTTATGAGTAATGTGCTTCGGTAAAATTTCATGTATTGTTAGAATATTATAGTTGACGACTTTCTGAACAATAGTGTCCATGGGCACAATTCAATCATATAAATAGTTTCAGAGATACAGGGTGTTGAAGTTGGAAAATAGCCATTTCTTATGTATCAAGAATTTTATCTTGTGATAGTGTTCCAATGCCACTAAATATCAGTCCCTCATGAAAAAGTTTCATTTGCTACAGGGGTACTCAAAAATTAAAAAAACGGAGCCTTGACTTGAAATATGATTCAAATTTCAGGAATTTAAATATTTGGCTGGATTTGCTTCTGGTTGGTTTAAAATGATGAGGTATTCGAATAATTTTTACAGGGCGAGTCAGAAAGTTGATCGACCCTGTACACAGTAAAAAGTGGGTGGAAAAATACATGCCAATATGTAATATATACATAATCCTCCTAGTATTATAACTTGATTGCACAAGTAATTAAAAATTTTAATGTAAAATTAGGTGAATGTCCTTCATTTCTTCCGTGTTTTACAGTGAGCATGTAATTCAATGCTTTATTACAAGTAATTTCCGCTGGTTTATATGATGACTGTAAATGAATGTGATAATCAGTAAACCGAAGTATTGTTACAGCGAAATGACGTCAATTTACAGAATATTACAGGTAAAGTGTAAATTCTCCTTTGTTTTAAAGTAATTCTCCATAACGCAATCGCCATGCGCATACCTACCGGCATTCAGCCCAATCCTCATTCACAGTTATCATATTGGTAGGATGAACATCGTTGGGCATCTGGCGAAGGAATGTTTTAAAAACAAACAAGCCGTCTTTTGTGTTTTATGTATGTGACTATGTGGGTGCCAAATTGTCATCCGATTATATATCAGGTGAGTAAATAGGTACCGAGAAAAAAATATGAAAAATTCATCATGAAATTATAGTTATTTGTTCATTTTGTCATTATTTGCTCCATAATATTATGAATAATACCAGTATTCTCATAGGAAATCGAATTGAAACTTTCGTTGTCGCAGACCCAACTGTGAGATAATTTTGAGAATTTATTCGACAGTCAAATCTCAAGTGGATAGATATAATCTCAATTCGAACATGGAATCGGAGAGTGGGCAATCTTATTAGGTCAGCTAGACTATTTAGTTATTTTCCAAGTTGAAGTATAGAGTAAGATATTTTGTTGAATAATTGTTTTTGTTACAACATTCAAATGATTTGAGAGTTTGTGTTATTTTCCTTCAATATTTGAAAATATATTATAATGATATGAAGAATAAAGTATCATTAATGCTGATTTTATGTCTTTTTTGCAAATCTCCCCCCTCTTTATTATTAAGGAATTATAAGCCTATATGTAAAGTTAATTGACACTACTTGAAAACAATGGCGAAGACACCTGAACAGACATGTAACGATTTCCGTTAAATCTGTAGTTAGGGAAAAATCACATGAAAATTGAAGTGATTATCAGGGAATATTATGGAAAAGCACATTTGATGTATGTAAAGATTCATGTTGATCCAAGTTTAATTTACAACAGATACACAAATACTTGAATACATATCTAATAATACATACTACGTCACTACTACCTAATCAAACATGTAGAAATCGCCATTAAATCTGGAATAATGGAGAAAATTACATAAGTATACAAGTGATGGAATATTGGAAATTCACATTTAAAGTCAAGTTTTGACTTCACATTATATTACATGAGTTATGTAACTTTACATGTATATGCATGGCAACGCATTACCCATATGGGATCATGTAATCTGATGGAAACAATATTTACAGTGTATCCTATATTTAATACAACTGTATATATAGACCGTCAGATAGTGACAGATTTAGGTGCCCCATTTTCACATACAAGCCTCGAATAAGGTTGAAAAGTTAGTCGATGTTGAGTAAAATTAAGGGAAATTTACGAGTGGCTCGTGGGGAAAACATATGGAAAAATCAAAAAGAATTTCCATTAAATTTTCCGACGACAAAATCTACTTTTCCATTCACGCCACTCAAGCCATTATGTTTTTCGGTCTAGTGACGATGTAGGTTTTCATGGTTTCGATGGGCTTGCGTGGGAAAACCTGTTAAAATCTCGATTTTTCTTTACAAGATTACAGCCTCATTTCAACCCTTTAGCCACCTTCAACACTCAAGCCTTTGATCTTCTGAAGCCAGGTTCTATTATTTAAGTATTAGGTGAACACGGCTCGCGTTAAAATATGGAAAATCGAATTTTCCATGGAAAATCGAATTTTCCATATGTTATCCCCAGGAGCCACTCGTAAATATCCCTCCATTTTACTCAACATCGATGTACTTCTCAACCCTATTCGAGGCTTGTATGTGAAAATGGGGCACTTAAATCTGTCACTATCTGACGGTCTAATACTTTTTACTGCATGTTAGTAGGTGACATTAACTCATTTTGTAATATGTATAATTTATATATGATATACAGAGCTATTCAAAAGATTGTATGGAAGAAAATCCGAGAATCGAGTTTTCTTTTGGAAATCCTGTAATTAAATATTTCCCTGGTGAATTTCTGTGATACTCTCACATTACTTTCACTTTGAGTTTGTTGGTCAGATGTCAATATGATTGCAAGCCTATCATTATTTCCTTCAAATACGGGTGTCCCGTAAAGACAACGTCAAACTGAAGGAGAATGTAGATCAAAGGGTGCCCTACTCGCTATGAAAAAATCCCAAAGGTCTCACCGTTTTCGAGACATTTAATTTTTATAAAAATCATTAATGTTTTACTCTCTCTCAGTAGTTTTTTTGTGCTGTTAGTACAATTTTGCTCTTTTCTAATTCATTTACTCGGTAAAATATTGTTAAATAATTATTCTACCTTCTACGTTACGACAATACTCAGAACATTTGAGAAATGTTTTTATTAGAAGTTTTGGTAGTAGATTTTTTTTCAAGAATTTTATCCCGTCGTACTGAAAACAAAATGTACTGGGCTACTGTTGCACACATCAAAAAATTGCCTTTTTATGGTGATTTCAAAAATTGTATGACACAAGAGATTTCTAATCGTGAAAAAAAGATAATGGACATTTAAAGTCAATATTCAAATTTTTTAAAAATTACAATTTCGATACACCATGCTGCTAATATAAAGGAATATTATCAGATCGCTGGAGCTCTAATAGACAAATTCCATCCCCCCATAACCATGCCTGGTACATAACAAACAGCGCAGGAAATATTAGATCAATTAGAAGAAGTTAATATTCTGCAAACAAGAGTTCAAGCTGAAAACCTACCTTTAAGGAATGGTCATTGGACTTTATTAAACCACTTGTGAGCACCTGAATTTTCTCGTTTGGATTCAAATCATTTGAAACAGCTGACGGGAATTTATCATGTTAACTTGGCAAAAAGTTATATTCACGACAAACTTTAAAGAGAAGAAACAAATATTCTTCAATTCGATGAAATGGTGGAGGAGCCGAATATATTACGAATGCGAGTTCACTCCAGGTTTCGTAATTCATTTAAATATATGTTGTGGATAGCTTTCACTGTTGATGATATCGAAAATTACCCTTTGGAACTTCACTATTATTGTACTTGTAAGTCGGGAGCTAAAACTTTGGATACATGTGCTCAAGTGGCCAGTGTTTTATGGTTTTTGGATTATGCCAGATACGAACAGAATGGGAAATATCCATCTACTCATCTCCTAAATGAAGTAACTGATGCAGCTGATAGGAAGGTACCAGAAAACATAGATTATAGTCTACAGATACTGTAGACCTTTTAAATTCCTTCAGTAATTTCAGTTCGTTCCGACATGTTTATGTTCATTGTTTTTTCTGATATCAAGATTAGCTTGTATGTGTTTTATTTGTTTTTATGTATATGTCGATCATGGTACAACATAAACAACATCGAGAATACCGTTATACATATATGAAGAAAATTATGATAGACTTGACATCATATTGTCGGGATAAAAAAACTAATCATAGCAAGTTGACAAAACTTCTACATCCGACCAACAAACTCAAAGTAAAGGTTATATGAAAGTATCAGAGAAATTCACCGAGAAAATATTTAATTACAGGGAGATTTACAAAAAAAAATCGATTCTCGGATTTTCTTCAATACATATCTTTTGTATAGCCCTGTATATCATATATAAATTATATATATTTCAAAATGACCTAATGTCACCTACTAACATGCAGTACAAAGTATATAAAATTTTATTAAATATAGGATACAGAGGCGATCAACTTTCTGACTCGCCCTGTACAAATGGTTTGCATATCTCATTATTATAAACCAACCAGAAGCAAATCCAGCAAGATATTGAAATTCCTGAAAGTTAAATTATATTTCAAGTCAACGTTCCGTTTTTTTAATTTTTGAGTACCCCTGTAGCAAATGAAACTTTTTCTCATGAGGGACTGATATTTAGTGGGATTAGAACACTATCACAGAAAAATGCTCGATACATTGAAGAAAATAAGAAATACAAGCTTTTAAAGAGTGGCTATTTTTCAACTTCAACACCCTGTATCTCTGAAACTATTCATAGGATTGAGTTGGGCCCATAGACACTATTGTTAAGAAAGTCGTCAACTACAATATGCTAACAATACATGAAATTTCACCGAATCCCATTTCTCCATAAGCCGGCTGCCTGATCCTTTATTTTTAAGGAAAACCAAATTTCCAAAGAATAAGAAGGATTTTAAACATAAATTTAAACTACTGTAGATTAGCTATTGTTCTTGAATAAGATAACTTGTCCTCTGTTTCATAATACTTTTCTACTAAATTAGCTACAATCGCGTAAAAAAACAAAATAATGTGTGATTCTTTTCCGATAATAAAATTAGGTTCTGTCAAAAACAGTTGTGTCAAATAAATTGTCAAAACGTATAAAGTGTCTATTTTAACTCATTAATCCCCCATCCAATGATATCCTCAGACAATAATAACCTTATGCAAAATTATCCCGTCCAATTTTATTAGTCTGATCTAACCTAGCTCGAAATTCGTTTTGAGGGTAGTATTTTATTAGCCTGATCCAATCTGAACGAACTAACCTAGCTCACAACTTAAAGAAATATAGAAAAGTTTACGTGATTGTAGCCAATTCAGTAGGAAAGAATTATGAAACAGAGGACAAGTTATCTTATTTAAGAACAAGAGCTAATCTACAGTAGTTTATATTTCTGTTTAATAGTTACAGTTCTTTCCTTCTAATTCTTTGGAAATTTGATTTTCCTTGAAAATAAATTTATAATATGAGTTTGCGTTTTTTTCTCTGTGCGCATTTAGACATGTGAGGTTTTTGCCGTGTGTGATTTCACAGCGAAGCGGTCGTGGTGTAAGAGCGTTCAGCTACCACCCAGGAGGTCCGGGTTCGATCCCCGGTCGCGTGTCACTGAGCTGAAGTGGTTTGGATTCCACTTTTATTTAAACTGTACGTCCCGGATCTCTCTTGCTCGCACACGCTCTGCTTTTGAGGGGTTTTCTCCGAAAACCTGGGAGTTTCGTAAAAACAAAAGAAATCCAAGTGTGCAATTTTTCAAGTGTGGATATTTTTTGTGGGCATATGTAACATTGCGCTTTTTTCTGTACGTTTATTTCCTTTGCGATTTTTTCAATTGCGCTTTTTTCCGGCCACGAATAAGAATCGACTAATCTTATCAATTTTACTTTGATTATTCCATTTGGAGATCTATTTTGATGTAATGCTTTATAACATGGTAAGATGTAACGGGTAGATTTAGGTTTTCGCAAGAAAGAAAAATAAAGCCGGAAACTTGGTAAAAAGTTGTATTTTTTGTTGGTAATTCAGTATCGAAAAAACTAAAACTAAAGACAATAGCATTGATTTACCTTTCTTACTTTGCCCCACTTTGGGTGCCAAAATGTAACAGGGTAGATTTAGGTTCTCGCAAGGAAGAAAAATAAACCAAGATACTTCTCAGCTGTAATTTTTTGTTGGCAATTTAGTGTCGAAAGAACTAAAATTAAAGATAAAAGCATTGATTTACAAGGCCAAGAGAAAATTTACACCATGATGATGATGATCTCTTTCCTAACACCAGCAAAAGGTTGATTTCATTCATTTTATGTCAAAGAATAAACTTGACCACAAGGCTGTCAATTTCTTCTAACTGATTAGTCGTATCAAAAAGTCTAACATTGCAAGAAGCCAGAAACGTACAAAAAACTGAGCTATGAATATCATTAATTTGATTCGTAAAAGGAAATCTGAGCTCCCTTTTTTAGAGATAGCCAAAATTGCCGTTTGCGTGATAACAGATTGCTACCTACAGCTTTTGTTAGACGTTTCTCCTGATGTTTTAGGAATTTGTCTAGAAAGTGTGGGGGAAATATGGAAAATTATATACTCTTTCCATCTACGATAGTGAAAATTTAAAGGATTACCGCGTGTTGGGAAAGTTGGGCTATGCAACTATTTTATTAGAGGTGCTGCTACCGCCACATTTTGTCAGTACGTTCATGATTGAGAATAATGGAAGATTTCACCAACAGAAAACAATTACCTAGTCTTGGGAGAGAGCTGCAACATTTTTTGGGGACATTTGAAAAATCGGGTTCTTGTGGAACAACCAGCAAATTTGATAATCTTAAAAAATGAAATGTCAGGAAGTTCTTTCAAGCACGCTAACTAATACCTTAAGGAAATTTCATGACCGCTTGGGATATTGTTTAGCAAATGATGGCAAACATTTTTAGCACTTGGTCAGATAGTTTTCAGTTTCTTTTATTTCATTTGATTCAATACTTTACTAGAAAAGAATTCAATTATTGAAAAGTTTATTTATCAAAAACCATCTTGTATAAAATTTCATGATATTTTCTCGAGCACTTTTGAAAATATTGGACCGTTCACAGGCATTTCATCGAACGATGTTCGCAGACATTTCAACGAACCATTTTCTCATATTTCAAAATTAGGTATTCAAAATTTGATATTTGGAGACATAAGTTATGAGAGGGCGCTAAATTGATTTTAATGAATATAAATAGGATGTTCCATGGAAAAAAATGTAATTACTCCCAATATCAGGAAAAACTGTTAATTTGGCAATATTGCCAATATCACCATTAAATCGAGTATCATCAAACCATCTTGTATACAATTTTATGAATTTTTCTTGAGCCGTATTGAAAATATCGGAACGTTCCCAGACTTTTGAACGAAAAAGCCATGTTGTCATTTCAAAAATGAGGTGACGCTGAATTGATTGCCATAAATATAAATAGGGTGTTCATTTTGAAAAATTGAGTTACCCTCAATATCAACCTTCCTACCAACCTATGTAGGGCAAATGAACGTTGGTTCACCGATGGTTCCAAAACTCTGGAAGGCGTCAGAGCCGGAATATATGGGATGAACCCAGTAGTGAAACGTTCGTTCAGTATAGGTAAACTAGCTACGATATTTCAGGCAGAGGTATATGCCATTGAAATGTGTGCCAGGGAGCTGGAAAATCGACACCACACTCGGAAAACAATAAAAATATTTTCAGATAGTGAAGCAGCACTGAAAGCGCTTAAATGCAACTGCTTTGAATCTAGGGCAGTATGGAACTGCAGAGACACGTTAAACCGACTGGCGCAACGCAACAACGTTACCCTAGTCTGGATACCAGATCACACAGGCCTAGAAGGAAACGAAATAGCGGACGCCCTAGAAAAGGGGGGGCCAAAACAACGTTCACTGGACCAGAACCGGTAATCGGTTTAGCATATAGCACTGCCAAGAATGGCATAACAGCTTGGGCAGACAATAGAAGACTCGAGTACTGGCGTAGTCTATCGGGCCTAGCCCATTCCATGGCAAGGAAAAAACAGGACTCTGACAAACTGCTAGAACTCAGTAGAGCGAATCTCAGAGTTATAGTCGGTTTGCTTACTGGCCACTGTAAACTCAAACATCAGATGCATAAAATCGGACTTGCACAAGATGCAGAGTGCCGGCTATGCATGGAGGATGATAGAACGGCTAAACACATTCTGTGTACATGCCCTGCAGCGGCCAGAACCAGATTCTCAATATTTGGCGATACGACAGTAAGGCCAGAAAACCTGGTAAATTGTTCTCCCAATGCATTCCTCAGTTTCGTCAAGAGATGAGCCATAATAGGCCATTGGCCGCAGTGGAGGACCTGATACGGGCCCACTCACGTTCAAACCTAACCTAACCTACCCTCAATATCTGAAAAACTGTTGCTTTGGCATCATTGCCAATATCACCATTGATTAGGGCATCATCAAAAACCACCCTGTAGAAATTTTCATGAATTTTCTCTGGGCCGTTTCTGAAATATGAGACCGTTCCCAGACTTTTGAAAGACACTGTATAATTCTCGGTAGTTTTCGCATTATTACGAATTATGTAAAAAATCTTAAGTTTGCACTAGTATCTTTGAAAATGCATGTCTCCAAAAGTTGAAACACTTAATCTTAAAAATTTATTTTTCATGATGGTCTTCGAAGTTAGATTATTGATTTTATGAAAAGTTATACAGGGTGGTCAAAAATCTCCTGTGATTGGGAGGTTTTTGAAAACCACAGAAGTAATTTTTTTTAAACATTCACTGAAAATAATAATCCGTGTTAATTAACGTCTGCAAATACGAAAAAACCGTAGAGTACTTCAAACATGAAGCACAATATAAGCTTTCGTTTGAGCAAAAAAATTCGAAATTAAACAATTACTTCCTGTAAATACGACCGTTTCAATATAGCCAACATTGTATTACTTTTCTTGCATACATTGGTTGATTTATAAATTCTCCTAAACCAGATAAAAAAGAATGAAAGGGTTTATGTATCACAGCACAAACTTGAAAAATGGAGAATGTAAATGGGCGTGACGTATCAAATGGCCGTTCAGACAAGGATAACATATTTATTAAAATACAAATTGAAAGAAAGTAATTCACTATCATATAAATTTGTTGTTCTCAGAATGGGAGTTTCCAACAAAAACTATTGCAACAGTGAATCCTTTTTCTATGATTTATGTACTGTAACCATCTAACGTAACTGGGAAAAGGAAATTACGTTTTTTCCTTTAATTATATTAGCCATCAAACCTTCATGCAAACGTTAATAAAAACGCATTTTTCCACGTAGTTGAATATGAGTTTATTGCCATTTTTAAAGGTAATATAACGGTGAAATGCCCAACAAAACACTTCAGATATAAACTGCTTTCAAGCAGAAAAGTAATTTTGAACGAGTTTAATGTTTTTAGGTAGACATAGACGTTCAGGTAAGAGTTTGGAGAAAAGCATACCACTTTTCTATAATAATTCATAACAATCTCGAACTTTGATTTAGCAGTTCCTTATTGTATATCTTAGTTGAATGGAAGGTGGAATTCAGATGAAAAATCTGAAAATTCGCAGGCTTCATTAGAAGGTCATTGAAATATTCATGCTTATAACACCCGTAATGGACATAAACTTGTGCCTCATCCTATGAAGAGATTAGATAAAAGAAAGTAAATTGATGGGTATTCCTCTGTTCAATTCTCTCCCTAAGTAAATTAGAGAACTGCCATTGGAACCTTTCAAAAAAGCATTGAAAAAATTCTACTAATCAAAATCAGCCTTTATCAAATTTAATGATTTCAGTGAATCACGTGTTAGTTGATTGTATTATTTATTTGATTATTCATCTGTTGAAATGTAGATGTATTTTATGTATCTTGTGTATTTTGTATATTATTGTGTATGACATGTCCAAAGTTAACTTATGGATGCAATATATTCTATTCTATACAGGGTGTTACATAATTCAATAAAAATATTTCAAGGACATATTCCTGGGGTCAAAATAAGACTTTTTTTCATCCTATAAACATGTGTTCTAAAATCCACCCCCTCCAAGCTACAGACATCGCAAGATGCGCAAAAAAAGCTTTAAACTGTTTAACAAACGTCAAACTTACAAGTGAGTCAAAGTGCTGTTTCACAAATTAAACGTCAAAAGCGTCAGTAGGGGAAAAAAGTGAAAAGTCATAGCACTCTAGGTATATTTGTTTGTTACTTCAATACACCCCTTTCATTTACCAGCGATTTTCTCTAAAACGGTTAGCTAATTCAAAAAAATGCAAGAGACTGAAATGTATGTTTTTTTAGTGGCCAACTCAACGATGATGTTTGAATTCAAATTTTTTGGGAGGAAATAGAAAATGTTTGCCATCAAATCTGTATGCAACCCTCATTCACCTCTTTCGATTCGAGTTACCTTATTTCTGAATCAAGAAAAGAATAAATCGTCTAAAAATACAAGTGCCTGTGAATTTTCAAAACATTTGATTAGTTGTAGCCACAATTCAAAATTAAAGATTTTTTTTGTGCATCTTGCGATTTCTGTAGCTTTGACATATTCCCGTGGTCAAAATGAGACTTTTTTTCCTATAAACGTGTGTCCTAAAATCCACCCCCTCCCAGCTACAGACATCGCAAGATGGGCAAATAAATCTTAAATTTTGAATTGTGGCTACAATTATGCATCAAATATTTTGAAAATTCACAGGCAATTGTATTTTTACACTATTTATTCATTTCTTGATTCAAAAACAAGGTAACTCGAATCGAAACGGGTGAATGAGGGTTACAAAGAGATTTGATGGCAAACATTTTTTATTTCCTCCAAAAAAATTTGAATTCAAACATCATCGTTGAATTGGACACTGAAAAGACATACATTTCAGTCTCTTGCAATTTTTTAATTTGCTAACTGTTTTAGAGAAAATCGCTGGTAAATGAAAGGGGTGTTGTATTGGAGTAACAAACAAAAATACCTAGAGGGCTATGACTTTTCACTTTGTTTCCCCTATTGGCGCTTTTGACGTTTAATTTGTGAAACAGCACTTTGATTCACTTGTAAGTTTGACGTTTGTTGAACAGTTTATCTTTTTGTGTTTTTTGGTTTAGTATAAACTGTGTTTTGTGTCTTGTAGTAGACGTTGAAATGGCAAATTGGTCAAACGAACATCTCGCTGATATCCATTTTGTTTATGGTCTGGCTAATGGTAATTCAGTTGAAGCTCGAAGGTTGTACGTAATCAGATATCCCAATCGCCGACTACCCAACGTACGAACTTTTGCAAACACTCATCGTAATCTTCGTGAGTACGAAAAATTCCAGAATCCCAGAAATGATGGTGGGAAACCGCGTGAAGTCCGTATCCCAGTGACAGAGGAGCAAATTTAAAACCTGATTGACAAAAATCCTGGATTAAGCACTAGGCAAATTGCCCGGGATTTAGATATTTGTCATGTAACTATCTGGCGGGTATTGCGCGAAAATAGTTTATACCCATACCATACCATATTCGACGTGTACAAGGATTGCTTCCTCAGGATTTTCTGCGCCGCTTGCGGTTCTCGAGGTGGGTACTTGAAAAGTGCGAAAGAAATCAAAATTTTTTATCCCTAGTCCTTTTCACAGACGAGGCTAACTTTAGCCGCGATTGAGTTATGAATTTCCACAATACTCATGTCTTGGCTGTAGAAAATCCGCACGAGATTAGACAAAATCGTCATCAGGTGTAGTTTAGCCTTAATGTTTGGGCCGGAATAGTGGAAAATGAACTAATTGGACCTTTTCATTTTCCAAGAATTTTAAATGGCAAAACATATTTACACTTCTTAGAAAACAATTTAGAAGGATTTTTTAGATTCCGTTCCTTCACTAATTCGTCAGCGCCTATGGTTTATGCACGATGGTGCTCCACCGCATTTTCGAATAACAGTACGCAATTATTCAAACTTACGGTTTCCGAATCGATGGATTGGCAGAGCAGGTCCAGCACCTTGGCATTGCCCGCTCGCCAGATTGTAACCCGCTGGACTTCTTTTTCTGGGGGTATTTAAAGAGCCTAGTTTATGATGCAGGACCAGTGCCTTCGATTGAAATACTTCGTCAACGAATCATAGATGGCTTTGGCCACATAAGAAATACTCCTGGAATTTTAGAACGCGTACGTCAGTCTATGCGAAGGAGAATGGAGACCTGTATTATAGCAAGAGGAGGGCGTTTCCAGCACTTGATTTAACAAAATTATGGTTAGAGTAGATTTTATTTTGTGTTTTTTTACCGTTAAATAAATCATTTTCAGTATAAAAAGTTAATAATTATTCATTTTTCTACAAACATTTGTTATAATTGAACCGTTTTCTGAGCTTGTAATGGTAAGTTGAGGAAAGTGAATCGATTGTGACATGACGGTTATGACATTCCACAATGTCAGTTTGGCATAAAAGATATTATTTAATCATTAGTTACCAGGGACAATGATAATCATAGATCACTAAGGTTTTTTAGTAAAATAATTTGAAAATACACCCTTTTCATTCACTAGCAATTTTCTCTAAAGCGGTTAGCTAATTCAAAAAATGCAAGAGACTTAAATGTATGTTTCTTTAGTGGCCAACTCAACGATGATGTTTGAATTCAAATTTTTTTGGAGGAAATAGAAAATGTTTGCCATCAAATCTGTATGCAACCCTCATTCACCCCTTTCGATTTGAGTTACCTTATTTTTGAATCAAAAATTGAATAGATCGTTTGAAAATACAAATGCCTGTGAATTTTCAAAATATTAGATGCATAATTGTGGCCACAATTAAAAATTTAATATTTTTTTTGCGCATCTTGCGATGTCTGTAGCTTGTAGAGGGTGGATTTTAGAACACAGGTTTATAGGAAAAAAAAGTCTTATTTTGACACCAGGAATATGTCCTTAAAATATTAGTATTGAATTATGTAACACCCTGTATATACTTGATGATTTCAATGAAACGTTCACGTAATTCAATAATAGTATATTTCATTAGCAGTTCAGGAAATAGGCTTTTTCCGTGCGTGCGCGACATGTTCCCGTGGGAGCCGCAGCCGAACACGGGAAGTCGTGCAAGCACGGAAATAGCTATTTGTATTACTAGGGAGGAAAGTGCCACTCCTCCCGCAGGATGTAGTTTACTGCCCGACGCGAAGCGGAGGGTAGTAAACATCCAAGGGAGGAAAAGGCACTTTACTCCCATGTAATACATATGATTTTTCCTCCTACCCACTCAATAAAACCTTTTTGTGACTTTGTTTGCAAATAGACCTATTCTTACTTGAAGGAAAGTATAGACAATACAGTCATGTGTATCTGAGAATCTGCGGTGGTGCAATGGCTAGCGTCTTGGGCTTGTAATCCGAAGTAGTGATTTGAATTATTGGTCATTTAGATAGCTTATACATTTCGGATTGCTATTGAGTGATTTTCTCATAAGTAATGCTATGTGCCTATTTGAATGAAGTGTCGATCATTTTTTCGAGCACAAAGTGTCATTGTCGTTCTCCAAAGATTAATCTCTTAAAGAACTAGAGTAGAAGTAACATTCATGTTTGATTTTTACCAGAATACAGGATATACAGGGTGTTAATTAAGTACGTTGACAAACTTCGGGAGGTAAATCTTTGAAGGTTTTCAGGACGGAAAGTTCATATAAACATATGTCCCAAACGGCTTGGTTTTCGAGATACAGGGCGATAAAAATACATTTTTTTCAAGATTTTTTAGAGTTAACTTCGACATTTTCGACAATAATCAGTTCAAATTTGGCAAGTACAATCCATTCAATAGGGCGCACGATACAAAATAATGCATTTCTTAAATAATTCACAGGGTCCTCCTTTTTTCAGAGTCAAGCTTTGTTCAACCCTTCAGATTTTTTTTTTCCGCCGCCACTGACATATTATGAGAAAGGAATAATCAATGTTGTTTCATTTAACATCTTTTTGATATCTTGCATTTTTTCATTTACTTGTACGGTTCAGGGACTATAATGAAAATATTAATTTAAACATTTTCCAGTGTGGCATAACATAAGAAAATTTGAAAATTAAACATTTTCAATTATTGTAAATTGATGGAAATATTTTTTCAGAATTAGAAAAATCTACGATGAATAAAAATTATACAATAAAAAATATAAAGACAAGCTTTTATACAAATGCACTGAAAATGAAAAAATAATTTCTTTAATTTTTTGTAGGTTATTCTGTGAGTATCAAAATCTTTCTGTACAAGATTACCTAGATCAAACAATGAAATGAATTATTTTTTCCTTTTCAGTGTATTGTATAAAAACTTTAAAATGGTTTCTTTTTATAATTTTCATTTTTAACAGTTTAGTTTATTTTTTATGTGAAACTGAAAATCTCCAACCCAAAAACCATCACATACCAATTTTGAACAGAATCGAATCATAATCACAAAACTCGTCCGCCATATTGGAGCCGCCATTTTGATTTTTAAAAAACATTTTTTTAATGCATTGTCACCGGAATTACGGAAACCTGCCAAATTTCAAATTAATCGGAGTATTAGAAGTGGGTCAAATTCAACTTTTATTAAATTGTTTGTTAGTTACAAGTGAAGCTAAATAAAAGCTTGTTATTGTAAAGATGTGATTTCTTTTTGTGATATCTAACAGAAAACTACTATCTCCCCGTCACTGCGGTACGCTGGATATTAAACTAGATCTGGCAGATATTGGGAAAACCTTAACTTTCAACCTGAAGATTCTGATGGTAAAAATGTGCATTTTCATTGAGAAATTTGATTAAAAATGTTTTTACCCATCAGTCTTGATAGAGAACTCATACAAATTTTTTGTTATTTTAAAAAAAGATATTATTTAGTTTTCAATTGAACGTTTCCTTTTCAACATAAAAAACTTCCGAAAGGTAATCCTGTAATGGAAGATAGTTAATAGGGTTTATCTAATAGTCGCAGATCATTACACATTTGATTTTCATTTATGAATCTCTGGTCATAACTCCGAAAAACGAAATCAAACAAATTTTTGTTTCCGTACGGAGTACATTATTTTATCAGAAATTTCGGTTTGTTTTTTCTTCTGCAGTAACGCAGAAATTTTGTAATCAATTTGAATTCATAAAAATAGCAAAGTGGGCTTTGATATTAATTCATTTATTTAAATATCAACAACTTGACAGTTATCGAAAGTTGAGAAACTGTCTCATTGTTAATTCTTCATTAGTGCAAGCTATAAAGCAGATTCATTCAATATTCCTTTGGATAAAATGGTTGAATATACAAATTCAGAAATGGCAGACATGCACTTAATGTATGGAATGGCTGATGGTAACGCTCGTGCCGCCAGACGAATGTATCTAGAAAGATTTCCACAACGTCATATTCCCAGCACACAAATGTACATCAATATTCACTCCCGACTTCGTGAAACGGGTACTTTCAAGAGGTCTGCTGTTCTCATAGGAAGACCCAGGAGAGTTAGAACAGTTCAGATAGAAGAAGCTGTACTTAACGAAATTGAGCAGCATCCAGACACCAGTACAAGACAAATTGCGGCACAGTTTAACGTAACCCATGTATTGGTATGGCAAATTTTAAAAGAGCAACAACTTTATCCCTATCACATACAGCGTGTTCAAGCTCTTCTGCCAAGGGATTTTCCAAAGAGATTAACTTTTTGCACTTGGATTCGAAATAAATTGTTGGAAAATCCATGGTTTTTATCTCAAGTGTTATTCACCGATGAGGCATGCTTTTCCCGTAAAGCCATTATTAATTTTCACAACAATCATATGTGGGCTGATGAAAACCCACACGCCGTGATTGAAAACCATTTTCAAGAGACGTTTGCTGTGAATGTTTGGGTTGGAATTGTAGGGAATTTCCTTATCGGGCCACATTTTCTGCCTCATAGACTCAATGGTGACCATTATCGACATTTTCTTGAATTCATCTTACCTGGACTCCTAGAAGAGATCCCACTGAGGGAAAGAATTGGAATTTGGTTTATGCATGATGGTGCTCCAGTACACTTCAGATTGGTTGCACGCCAATATTTAGAAGAGAATTATTCTGATCGCTGGATTGAGCGTGATGGGCCACAACT
The DNA here is from genome assembly GCA_944452925.2 of Chrysolina oricalcia. Taxonomy (NCBI): domain Eukaryota; kingdom Metazoa; phylum Arthropoda; class Insecta; order Coleoptera; family Chrysomelidae; genus Chrysolina; species Chrysolina oricalcia. The sequence continues at coordinate 24,879,056 of OX101808.2, forward strand.
TTGGCCACCAAGGTCACCCGATATGAATCCACTTGATTTTTTCCTCTGGGGGCACCTTAAATCATTAGTGTACCGAACTCCAGTTCAAAGTGAAGAAGACCTGAGGAATCGCATACAGGAGTCATGCGGAATTATAAGAAACACTCCTGGTATTTTTGAGCGTGTCCGCCAGTCTAAGGTTAGGCGCATAAACGCATGCATTGAAGTTGGCGGTGGCCATTTCCAGCAGCTGCTCTGACATATCAATTTCAATAATGGTCCTTTTCTGAACTTAATTTTATTCCTATGGAATTTATGTTACTTTGCTCTAGTATTTGATAATAAAGTTATTCACTATTGAAAATGTCCAAAATTATTTTGCCATAATTAACTTTGTGCAATACATATTCAACCTGAGTTATGGTAAAAAATGTATGGGAGCTCCATAACATTACATTTTCTCTAAACGAGCAGAAAATAGCTATTTGTGTAATGAGAACAAAATGACGTATTGCGTCACGCGCTAATCTTTGGAGAGTGGCAATGACACTTCGAGAAATGAATTATTTTATATCATGCGCACTATTGAATGGATTGTACTTGTCCAATTTGAACTAATTTGGATCGATTATTGTCGAAAATTTCGAAGTAAACTCCAAAAACTCCTAAAAAATGTATTTTGATCACCCTGTACTTCGAAAACCAAGCCGCTTGGGACATGTTTATATGAACTTTTCATCTTGAAACCTTTCAAAGAATCACCCTTCAAGTTTGTTAGACTATTTGCTTCTCAAATTTCTTTATGTTATGCGTTACTGGAAAATGTTTGCGTTAATATTTTCATTGTAACTCCTGAACCGTACAAGTAAATGAAAAACATCAAGAAAGCAAAAAGATGTTAAATGAAACAAAATTCATTATTCCTTTCTCATAATATGTCAGTGGCGGCGGAAAAAAAATTCTGAAGGGTTGAACAAAGCTTGACTCTGAAAAATGGAGGACCCTGTGAATTATTTGAGAAATGCATTATTTTTTATCGTGCGTACTATTGAATGGATTGTACTTGCCTAATTTGAACTGATTATTGTAGAAAATGTCGAAGTTAACTCTAAAAAATCTTGAAAAAAATGTATTTTTATCACCCTGTATCTCGAAAACCAAGCCGTTTGGGACATATGTTTATATGAACATTTCGTCCTGAAAACCTTCAAAGAATCACCTCCTGAAGTTTGTCAACGTACTTAATTAACACCCTGTATAAGATGTTCTAGAAATTACGGAAACAATTTGATTATAATAGATTCACAAGTTTCATCGTTTACAACTTACTTGAAATGAGGGGGAGGAAAAGTACTTTTCTCCCTAGGGAGGAAAAGTATGAGTTTCCTCCTTGGTTTGAGGGAGGAAAGTGGGTACTTTCTATAGGGGTAGGAGGAAAAAGCATTTATGGACGAGTAATGAACGATATTTTTCATTATATCTACCTGAAAACCACAGATTGTTAAGAAACATTTATTTTTAATGATGAAGGAACAAAAACATGTATTATTAATTGAAATATTTATGGTACAAAACTATCCAGAAATTGCCACAAAACAAGCGTTATTTACCATGTTGGTAAGGAAATATTAAAACAATTTGCGATTTCTAGAGAACTGTCAACATCTTATTATTCAATTTTGAAATTTTGACATGTAGATAGGCAGCTGAAATGTCACCAGCGCACCGTAAAATTTTCCGTGCGGGTACACGGAAACAACCCATATTTGGTATGCTAAATAAGCATGTAAATATAGTGTTTTGAGATATGTATAATAAAAAATATTTTTTGAAACTTTGCTTCGGTGCCTTCTGAACAAAATATAATTATAAACAGTTTCCGGAAGTTTTTGAATATAAATGGAAAAAATGTCCACTCCTTCAACTCGAAATCATTCAAACATCAGTTAATTGATAATAGTCAGGTCGCTTAACGAAATTTAACGTTACCCAGTGGATAAAACCATCAAATTTTGTGTGAATAAGCTATCCTGGGGTACTATTGGGTAGGTGAGAAAACTGACAGTCAAACTCCACCAAAAATAATATTTAATGTAAAAGTAGATGTAGTCGGAAGACTTACATCAGCAAGACATGTTTCGAAGGATTGATCCTTCATCTTCAGCGCTGGGTTGAAGGCAGATCTTTAAAAAAAAGTAAAATGTTACACTAGAATAGATAACAAAATTGATATAATTCATAACCTAACAATTTATGGTGAAAACGAATTTGAAATGGGTATAATAAAATTCTACTAAAACATTATATGTGTGTGTCCGCAACAATGATTTATCCTACGAAAGAGTATAATTGAAAAATGTGTAGTTTTCTTCGATATGTGAACATACACGTGTATGGAAGGAAAGTATTAGGTTAAGTGTTGAAGTTTGACATCTGTCATACGAGACGTCAAGATTCATGGTGGCTGCGAAATGAAATATGAAACAAAACAAAAGAATATTTCTTCATACATCATCTACATCAGAGGGGTCCAATTTTTGAATTGTCGGAATTGATTCTCTAGAGAAATATTACGTCATTTTCTCTCAATTTCGAGCAATGACGTCATATTTCTCTTGGGAATCTTGAGAATTAATTCCGGCAATTCAAAAATTGGGTACCAGAGGTGTATTAAACTGCAACGCAGAAATGTGTAATGATATTTGGTCCAGAAATTGGAAATCACAATAGTGGGGAATTAAAAAGTTTTAGTCGAAATGAGTCTGTTCATTGATACCTTGTACATCAGAATTTTTGCTTTGTTGATTTCAATGGTTTCTAGTCAATTGAGTTTTTTGCATTAATAGCAAACTTGTATAAATATTAGGTCAGAGTTAGAAACCCACCCCGATGTTCGACCGCAAGTTCTCGGTGGACATCCCGTCCAGAGAAAAGTGGATGGCAAACCTAGTTAAGCCAAATGGGACGCTCTTTTATACAGATGGCTCAAAACTAGAGGGGAAAGTAGGAAGTGGGGTCTTCTCAGAGTCCCCACCCCTCAACCTATCATTTCGTTTGCCGTAGTGTTTTCCAGGCAGAAATGGTAGCTATAAATGAAACAGTCAAATGGATACTCCAAACCGGACTCGAGTCCAAGGAAATATCTATTCTAAGTGACAGCCAAGCTGCCATTAAGTCTCTAAACTCAGTCTACCTGGCCTCCAAGGCGGCTATACAATGCCGTAGAGCCTTAGATGAGCTGGCGACTAAAGTAAGAGTCAATGTTGTCTGTACCCGTCCACAGGGACATAGCAGGCAATTGTATGGCGGACGAGTTAGCAAGAGCCGGTACGACGCTCTCAGCTATATCCGCTAATACTAGACCAACCTATCGCTGAACGGAGGCTGCTCCTCCGGAAGGAAGTACTCCGCCTAACCAACCTTAGGTGGCGGGAGGAGCTTTCTAGCACCTCGTCAAGACAAGTATGGCCAGAGCTTAACCTGCGACGAACGAAAGATATTTTATCTCTTTCCAGGAACTCCATTGGAAACGCGGTTGCGGCCATCACTGGACACTGGCTTGGGAGGAGGAAGAGACGATGGTCCACCTTCTCTGTCACTGCCCAGCCCTATCCAGGAAAAGATTTTCTGCTCTGGGACAGCCCCATTTTGATAACCTATCCGATCTTCAGTCGGTTGGTATCAAAAACCTCATGCTGTTCATTAACAGCAGCAACTGGTTCTCACGGTGATGATGGGGGTGGTAACCACCCCATACGGCATCACAACAGGCCTATGGCCTACGTGGGTTCCATCCCGGACCATCGTGTTAACCTAACCTAGGAACAGAGTTATGCTTCTCATTTATAATATGATTGGAGAAAACTGACTTCGCTAATTTGGTGTTTTTATCCCTCAGGTAACAGTAATCCTGAAATACAGATTCGAGCAACCTGAATATAAGGGACTGCTCAAAAATATAAAAATTGCTAGAAAATTGTTTTTTCGTTTTTTCAGTTTTCAGTATCTTGGCCTGGGCATTAACAAAACCCAAATTTTTTTGGAAGTTTTGGTTGTACTGCCCAAACTTCAATTCTTCCATATATGAGGAAAAGTAAAAATTCTTCAAAGTATATGAAAATGTTATTCAAATACCAAAACTTATAACTGCGTGATAGAATCGAATATAGCACAGCCACCGATTCCAAAATGTTTTCAATTGTGTTCAATAAGAATCGTATCAATAAAAGTCAGTGTTGACAAAACCTCATTTATTGTCTCAATAGTATAGAAAACAAGTACTAATGGTTCCTTAACCCGATTATGTACAGAGCTGTAGCTTCCGATACCTATTTTCTAAAAACAAAGAAAAGCGTCCAAAAGTTAATTGAAATATAACTCCATTCTCTAATAATTTTTTCTTAGAAATTTCAGATCAAAATGTGTCCATTTGTATACACAAACCTGCCAAGACTTGATTTTATTGATCAAACAGTACACGGTAAAAACCATTTTGTTGTTTCAATCACTTCCTTTTTGTTGGCAGTTTATTGTCGAAAGAAGAAAATGACTGCAGCTGCAGCAAAAACAAGCTTAAAAAAACTAGCAGTATTTATTGAACGATCAAAATATTTTACTCAAATATATTATTATTATGAGAAAATGTATACTTTGGTCGAATACTTTTTTGTGTATCTGACTCGTTATGACTTTCACAAATATTTCGTTTGAAATATATTATATTCAACGAACTAACTTGTGTAATACTTCAAAATTCAATGAATTGATTGAACAAAAAGAATTCAGTGTCACAATTTTCACTCGGGTTTGAAGACCGTCGTTTTTTGGAATTTCTTCCTACCGTTTCGCTAGCGCGAGTGGCTAGCTTCTTCAGAGGCTTATACATCATGAATAATCTCAGATGACCGGAGATTCCGTCTGCGAAGATTGTATTTATTCTGATTTAGGTAGTCCTGTTCGTTAATTACCTTATCTAATTTTGGTACATTCTTACTAACCCTAATTGACCCCTTTCTACCTATCCGCTTAATGTCGTTGATATCCTTTGTTCTTTCAGAATTACTTATTCTCGTATCTGGGTTAAGCATATTTTCGATAACATTAATTGACACCTTTTTGCCTGCTGTCTCAATGTCGTAGTTTTCTTTTGTTACTCTGGAATTTTTAAGAATGTGATTCCATATTCGATTGTGGTTAACAGCTTCTTCTTTTCTGTTGAAATTCTCCGTGTGTTTGTGGATCTCTATTGCCTCCCGTACAAGTCGGCTATGGTATCCCTGGTTGGGGGCAAGAAGTTTTACGTCATCAAACATAATCTTGTGGTTTCCTTCACTGAGCGCGTGTTCTGCCACTGCTGACTTATCCGTTTGGCCTAATATGCAGTTCCTCTGATGTTCCTTCAGCCTTGTTCCCATCGATCTTTTTGTGGTTCCGATGTATACCTTTCCGCAAGAGCACGGTATGCGATATACCCCCGCTGCAGATAGTGGGTCTCTTTTGTCTTTTGCCGACCTAACGCTTTGTTATATTTTCTTGGTGGGTTTGAAGACCGCTTTCATGTTGTGTTGTCCCAAGAGTTTTCCAATTCTATCTGTGACCTTAGGAATATATGGAAGATACGCACGTGCAACTATTTGATCCTCCTCCATACTTTGACTCGTGGAAGTCCTCGGTTTTATGGCCCTGTAGATTTTGGGTACACTATATCCGTTCGATCTCAAGGTTGTTTGGAGATGTTCTAGTTCATCCTGTAGATGCTCAGGTTCACATATTCTCCGAGCACGTTCTGCTAGTGTGGAGATAATTCCTCGCTTCTGACTAGGATGGTGGTTTGATAGAGCATGCAGATACCTATCCGTGTGCGTAGGTTTTCGGAATACTTTGTGTGTCAGTCTTGCGTCACATCTTTCGATTAGTACATCTAGAAATGCTATCCGTTGTTCCTGTTCAGTCAAAAGAGACCCACTATCTGCAGTGGGGGTATATCGCATACCATGCACTTGCGGAAAGGTATACATCGGAACCACAAAAAGATCGATGGGAAAAAGGCTGAAGGAACATCAGAGGAACTGCAGATTAGGCCAAAAGGACAAGTCGGCAGTGGCAGAACACGCGCTCAGTGAGGACGTAAAACTTCTTGCCCCCAACCAGAGATACCATAGCCGACTTGTACGGGACGCAATAGAGATCCACAAACACACAGAGAATCTCAACAGAAAAGAAGAAGCTGTTAACCTCAACCGAATATGGAATCCCATTCTTAGAAATTCCAGAGTAACAAAAGAAAACTACGACATTGAGACAGCAGGCAAAAAGGTATCAATGAATGTTATCGAAAATATGCTTAACCCAGATACGAGAATAAGTAATTCTTAAAGAATAAAGGATATCAACGACATTAAGCCGACAGGTAGAAAGGGGTGAATTAGGGTTAGTGGGAATGTACCAAATCCAGATACGGTAATTAAGGAACAGGACTACCTAAATCAGAATAAATACAATCTTCGCAGACGGAATTTCCAGTCATCTGAGATTATTCATGATGTATAAGCCTCTGAAGAAGCTAGCCACTCGCGCTAGCGAAACGTTAGTAAGAAATTCCAAAAAACGACGACTTTCAAACCCGAGTGAAAATTGTGACACTGAACACTTCGGCTGCGAAAGACTTAACCATTTTGACAAAAAGAATTGTTTCAGTACTTTGTGAATTCGATCCGAAAATGCACTGAATAAGTTAACAAAATATTTTGTTGGCTGGAATCAACTCTAATCAAAATACTAAAGGTAATGTTGAAATATCAAATCAGATTATGATCGAATGAAACATCTGATACAAAACAAGTTTTTCTGTGAATAAAACATATACTCAATGGAAAGCTAATTGCATTCCATCTGAAAGGATTGCAGAGATGCAAATCAATGACAATATTTGTTTCATTCAAATTAATATTTAATTCTGGTATGCTGACACTTTTATTTATTCGAGTTGAATAATATTTATTTATTTATATCTTGTACGATGGAAAACAGCGACTAAATTCCAACTTTCAGTCGCAGATGATTCCACAACTGACTTTATGAACATCCTGTTCATATTTTCAATGAAATCGATATTTTGTTGATTCAACCATATTTTTTTCTGCGTGTAATACAGCTCAACTAATCGAAAGTTTTTACTCAACAGAACTTTCCCGATATGAAGTGATATCGAAGTTCCAAAACAATAATTTGTTTTATTGGTGCTCTTCTCTCTCCTATCGATTAATAATAAAAAACGATATTTATAGATGTCCTTCGATATAAGACACTCGAACCAAATATTCGTTATAACTGACCATTTTACTTATCGGATCTATACAAATTATACTATCATCGACCTAAATCTATTCTCTGAACAGCTGTTAAGTTACGACTGAATTTTTGACGAATGCCACCCTCCCCAGAAATTCCAACACTCCGACACCTATGTTTATAGATATCCCTCACCAGAGATCAAGAAGTTTTATTCGGAATTTAATATAACTTTTATGTAAGCACTATTACTTCTATAATTGCGGAATAACGAGTCACATTTTACTTTGATAGTTTGTCCAAGTGGTGCGCTTCTAGGGTTTGTTTTATAGCATTGTTATCGTGTGAAGAGAATGAAAATTCTCACTTTTATGACAATAAACGACGTTGAAACTGTTGCTAGTTAGTGTTACATCCGACTAATGGTGGAATATTAAAAATTTAAGGATTCTGGCGTGAACTTGCCTCCGCGTAGTATCGAAGGAAGATCTCCTTCGAAACAATGTACTGAAATTGTTAAACAAAACATATTGTTACAAAATACCTCACCCTTGCACTTAAAACGGCAAGGACTCCGTTGCGAAACGACGATTTAGTTCCTAGAAGTCAGTCGGTGTGAACAAGAATAAATCTTGAGGTAATTTTAAATTTAATTTACACTTAGGTGCTTAAAAAACGGCCACCTTGAAATATCAACAAATTTTGATCTTGAATAACTTTTCATTTTTAGTCCGATTTTGATAGTTTCTTTACCAAATGGAAAGAATTTTATCCCAAATTAAATCTCATCAGACATATATCCTAATAAGGTCCGAATTATACACATTATACGAGAGAAAACAAAGTTTTGTTTCTGTCATCTAAGTTTAAGACACCCTGAGGTTGAAGTACAGCTTTTGGATTACACTCAAAACCATCCTGTATGCAAGCTTGGTTCATTCCTTATACATTGCCACTTCATTCATTTTGATATCACGATTCTATTCAAATTTATGAATTATTGAATAAAGATGTGCGTGATCTTAATTCTTCAATATGGAAAAATATGCAACCAAACGGTAGAAAAGAAAACACAACCAAATTTTCAATATCGGATGTTGCATCCTCTAGCTTGGACAATAGCGTCCATTCTCCGAGGCATTCCACGAATAAGCTTTCGAATATTCTCCTGGGGCATGTTATTCCTATCCTCAATGAGCGCAACACGAAGTTCATTTTTATTCGTAGGTGGTCTTTTGAGACATCTCAGACATCTACCTAGATAGTCCCAGACATGCTCAATAGGATTTGCATCAGAGGAGCATGCTGGCCAATTCAATATCTCTATCCCAACTTCAATTAGTTATTCTGTAACACACCTGGCATTGTCTTGCATAAGAAGGAAGTTTATGTCTCCAAAGTGTGAATATGGGACAACGTAGTCAGCTAAAATATCATCAATGTATTTTCGTACTGTCAATGCTCCATCTTCAACAAAAACCAGCTCAGTATGACCTTCCGTTTCTCTGAATTTCTAGTCGATTCTCCGCAGAACGACAGACATTTATTCTTCTAGAAAAATATTGATAAAATCGTTCCTCTTCCAAAAGAGTTATGGCTTCAGCACAGTTTTCTTCACTCAAAACCATTGATAGAACGATTATAAGTTTTCTCAAACTGATGTTATGACAATAACACAACTGTCAAATGATAAACAAAGTGGAACAATTGTTTTCATGGCAATCGTGATCATTGAATATGACGAATATGTAGAGAAAATGCAATTCTTTATTCAATAATTCATAAATCGTGATATCAAAATGAATGAAGAAGCAGTGGATAGGGAATGAACCCAGCTTAGATACAGGATGGTTTAGAGTAACATCCAAAAGCTGTATTTCAACACATTGAGTCTTAAACTTACATGATAGAAACATAACTTTGTTTTCCCTCGTATAATATGTATAAATAGGAACTTGTTAGGAAATATGTTTGATGAGAATTAATCTAAGATAAATTTCCTTCCATTTGTTGAAAAAACTATCAAAATCGGTCTGAAAATAAAAAAGTTATTCAAGATCAATTTTTTTAACATTTCAAGGTGGCCATTTTTTATGCACCTGAGTGTATATACAGGGCTATTCAAATTCGAGTCTATGCATGGGGATTTCGATAACGGTCATTTTATTTATTGGATAATGACCATGTCATGAATTATGATGATTAAAAAATTTTACATGTAGAAAATAATTTAAACAAAAGACTTTTTTTGGAAATGGCTGAAATAAAAATGGAAACAAATAATATGAACAAAAAATCGGATATTGACAACCTCGGCAAAATTTATTCATATATTCTTTTACAACAAAATCATTCAACTGATAGTAATACCTGAAATTATTCCTCTGTATAGTCCTCATTTCTTTGACATCAATATTTCAAATTATCTATACTTCAAATTTTCCTGACAAGTTTTTTCGTTTCTATTTCTTCCATTTTAATTATATACATGTTCAACTATTGTCGAAGGAAATCTCAACTTGCACAGTATGTTCACCATTTTGTTATTTATTTTATACATATGTAGTCCATATATTTATATTGTAGCCCTCGAAAAAGCGAATAAACATTCGCGAAAGCTCGAGTAGCAAAAAAGAGTAACTTCTTTTTTCACCACTGACCGTATCCCCGATGGAAACAAGTTCTCATTGAATTATATATCAAATGGAAGCTAATTTCATGCTCAATCCAATTAAATTAGGTTGCCTAATCAAAAAGTTGGTTAAATCCATGGTTGCCTAGAATTAAGTTTGTTAATTTTCGAGCATTAAGAGTGACAGAGAAGCGTAGCGTGCGCTATTCCATTAGGTAGAAAAGATGCAACGAGTATCAGCGATAATACATAATTATAACTATGAAGCAATACGTTATTTCATGTAAAATGTACGTTTTTCAAAGATTTTTCTGATCGTGTAAGCGCGGACTAAATACTGGTAAGTTCAAATAAAATATCACGTAATGATATGAACATTTTATTATTGATGAAATACAAAATAGTAATAAGTAAAAAACTTATTCGGATTCTGACTCGTCGGAAGTGCCAATGGCAAAATCAAACTCAAAGTTTTCATCGTTTTCTTCGTTTTTTGTTTCTATTAGTATGTCGTTGACTTGTAAGGGTGTTGGGTCCCCTTCAAACCACGTAGGCTTCAAATAGCCATCTAAAAACCAGCCGCAATCTTCGGGATTGAATTTAACGCAGCATGCATCGGTTGCATGGAGCCACATTGAATTGATATACAGTGCGGCTTTTTTAGCTCCACCCCCTGATAACTTTTGAACGGTTCGACGTACAAACATGAAAGAAAAAATCGTTTGGAAGGTTTCACTAATACTACTTTTTGAAATAAAAAATATGGTGATTGCTCCATAGGGGCGCGGGGGAACACATCAACTCAAAAATTTTAAATGGCATGGGTGGTCGAGTGTCACATCGTTAAAAAGAGAATTCAATTCTCTTTACAACCATCTAAATATTTTTGAATTTAGTTGAAGAATTTTTTCCCAATTTCCGAAATTTTTTAGTTGATGTGCCCCCAGCGCCATCTGTAGTGTAATTGCAATATTTCTTCTCTCAAAGAGTAGTATCGGTAATACCCTTCGCAATGTTTTTGGTTTCATTATTCCACAACAAACCGTTTAAATTTAGCAAGGTATGACAAGTTTTCAGATCCGCATTTATATTTGATATTTCGAATTTGAATTGCAAAAAAAATATTAACGAAATTAAAAAAAAAAATAGATGGTTGTAAAGAGAATTGAATTCTCTTTTCAACGATGTGACACTCGACCTCCTATGCTATTTAAAATTTTTGAATTGATGTGCCCCGCCGTGCCTCCTGTCGAGCAATTACCATATTTTTTGTTTCAAAAAGTAGCATCGGTGAAACCCTCCAAACAGTTTTTTATTCATGTTTGTACGTCGAACCGTTCAAAAGTTAACAGGGGGGGGGGAACTAAAAAAAGCCGCACTGTATATTGTGAGTAAAATTTTCTGTTTTAGCGTGATTCAGCACGGTGGAATCAGATTGGAGTCGATGCCTTTAATCTTCTTTATAAAATGCCTTTGTCTTTGTTCGTTGAATATGTTTTGAAGAAAAACTGATATGTAGCTTCATTGATATGGTGTGTATTGTATGATCCCATAAAGAAGGGCAGTAAACTCCTGAACACGTTGCATTTTCTCTTCGTGGAGTACATCTACTGGATCCGTCAAAGATGCGAATGTTTCCTGAAAATTGTTCCGTTTTGAAAATATTTTGAAAGGCTTGACTTTCCCTTTATATGCGTATATGCGTGAAAGGCTGGCAGACCCAGACATAATAGACTCGAAATTCCTTCAGATTCGTGATCAGGACCACCCAACTGATGACACGTAGGCTTTTTCCTGAAAAAAATTCCGTCCTGAAAAATCCGAATTTGTCCAACTTTTCATGGAAGCACCTCCGTAACTTCCGTAATTGTTAACGTGGAATTGTGAAATTCGCAGTTATCAAGGGATGTCTTGATACTGCCATAGAAACAAATGAGAATTGAAATTAATCAACAATATTGTTAATAGTGCAAATTGAGATGATTTTCTAGGCAACCAAGGATTTTACCAACTTTTTGATCGGGCAACCTAATGTAGTTGGATTGAGCATGAAATTAGCTTTCATTTGATATATAATTCAATGAAATAACTTATGAGGGTATAAAAATTACACTTTCTTACCTGTTCATTCCAGGCAACTCCATAGTTTGGCCAAGGGGTAGTAGGCAACCTTTATTTTTTCCTTTCATTGGGGTATATACTTTCAGCTGGTGCTTGATTTTTCGAAATAACTGATCGGGAAAGTTGATCAAAAAAATTTTAGTAAACATTTTATTGTCATCCTCTGGCCAAAATTCAGCTAGGTAACCTATTTGCAATATGTAGATACAAAAATTTTCTAGCTTTAATTCTTCTGTATCACTAAATAGCACATGAGGGTATATATTTATTAGACCAGATCTTAGACTATAAAAATAAATTTTGTAGGCTTATATAGAAAAGTTCTATTGACTGTAAAACGATTCCTCTGATACTTTTTGAGATATTGCGTCTTTTATTTTGTGTGAAAAGAGCCTCTTATTTTTATCAACAGCTTGGCCTACTACGCAATCTTTGAAATGAACTTCTCGAACGATAACTGCAAATTATCACACTCCGTTCCCCATCGACACCATTTATTATTTATGGAACGGACAATTCGAACATGCAATTTAGGAACACCGGAAGAGTTGTTGCATTTGTTTATCGAATCGAGGCGAAACGGCTTATAACTTAGGAATATATACAGACCTGATCTTGACCTCCTTGCTCTGCCATTCCGCGTGTCGATCAAAGCTGATAAGAATGGCTGCGATTTCCTGAAAAGAAAATATCTAGATGAGTTATTTGGTTCGGGGAGAACAAATGCATAGCGTGATGATATTGAGTTGAGTTCAAGTGCCACGTGGATTCTCATTTTCAGAATAAGTCAAATACGCTTTGAATGTCCCATTCACACCACAGTGAAAGGTTCATATATTTATGCACATAGGTACAAGGTAATTCTATTTATTTAAGGTCAGCGTTTGGTCAATTTAATTTGACATCATCAGGGTACTGTAAGATACATTAAATAAACTTTAAAAAAACAAAAGCTTTTATTTAAATGCACTACAAAGAAGAAAGTACACTTTGAAGTGAATTAAACCCATCATTTTGTTACATTATAAAATTTTAAATGATTTAAAAGCTTGTCGCGAGAAGTATCCATGTATTTCTTATTGTAAATCAAATTTAAAATTACCTTAAGTTTTATCATTATTATTTATTTATTTATTTTTTCTTTGCAAATGTTTCTTAGTCTGTTCGTTTCAATTAATACGCCATTGTTGCACGGTCGCTTGCCTGTTAATCTACTACAATCTAGTCCTTCAATGAGGAGACCTTCCAGTGACTTGACCCTGGTTGGTTGGTTGTTTGGTTAAAGGCTGACGAGCGAGATACCGGGTTTACCTTGAGGTTTACCTAAACACTGAGACCAGCTGGGGTCCACTGTATTGTTCTGTCGTCAGTGGTTCCTAGTTGAATAGGCCTGTGTTTTTCACCAGGTTCAGTAGTCTATTTACTAGGTGTTTCGGATTCATACCTGTTTCAGGTTGATCAGTCCGAATATTCTGTTGCGCTTGTTAAACAGCGCGTCGCATTCGAAGATGATGTGAGAGGCTGTTTCCTCGTCATCACAGAGTCTACAGTCCACGGTTTCTCTATTTATTCCCATGGTGTGTGTGTGTGTTTCCAAAGGCCGCAGTATCCGGTTAGTAAGCCGGTGATCTTGCGTATCTTGGATCTGTTAAGGTTGAGTGTGTCAGCCGTCAGTGTTTGGCTCAGGTGCCTCACCATTGCTGTGCTGTGTCGATGCCCTTTGATTTGGTCGCAATACGTTTGGTGTTTTGATTTATTCCAGTCATTGATTAGGTTTCCGCATCGGGTTTTGCTAATTCCAAACGCTGGTTCTGGACCTATAAATGCTTTCTTTGCAAGTTGGTCTGCTTCTTTATTGCCATCAATTCCCCTATATACAGGCACCCACACAAGTGTAACCTTGTTGCGTTTCGACAGTTCATTGAGGCTCTGAAGACATTCCCAGACTTGCTTAGACTTTATCTGTATTGAGTTCAGAGCTTTTATAGCGCTCTGGCTGTCAGATAGAATGTGGATGTATTTTCTTTCATACCCACGGCCTAGATTCATCTGTATGCATATCCTTATGGCATGTGTCTCTGCTTGGAATAATGTGGTGTTGTTGTCAAGTGGGACTATTACGTTCCTTTTTGGCCTCACCCCGTATATTCCTGCTCCTGTGCCTTTGAACCATCTGTGTACTAGATAATGTTTTCAGATAATAGTGATTCTACTCCCGAGTCCCATTCGTTCCACTTGAGCTGCGTTTTGAATGGTTTTTCGTACGAATATTGTGGTAGCATGTAGTCTGATATCATTTCCAGTTCGGTAATGTTGACTTTATGGATGATTTTGGTGTGCCCAGTTTGTGGTTGGGTTATCCAATTACCTGTTTGTTTAAGTCTGTATACACTCATCCTCGCCTCCCCCATGACTGTGATGTCTAAAGGTGGGAGGTTTAGGATAATTTCCATAGCAGCGGTTGGAGTGCTATTCATACCACTCGTGATACACAGACAGGCGAGCCTCAGTATTTTACCAAGGTTGGTTTTCGACTGTCTCTGTTTCATCTTGGGCCACCACAAAAGTGAACCATATGTAATTCTGGGTCTTATGATCGCGGTGTAAAGCCAGTGCATTACTTTCGGTTTCAGTCCCCATGTTTTTCCAAAATCTTTTCTGCACATCATGAACGATGCTTTGCTTTTGTTGACTACATATTGTAGATGCATGTTCCAGGTTAGTTTCTTGTCCAAGAACATCCCTAAATATTTGACATGATCAGCAACTTGTAGTGTTGCGCCAAAGAATTTGGGTGACTTCAAGTATCCCTGAATCCTTTTGCATGTGAAGGGAATGAGTGTGGTTTTGCTGGGGTTTTCCCTCAGTCCTTCTCTTTTGCCTCATTCCTCTACGGTCCTCAGTGCATTTTGCATTATTTTATTTAGGCAAACTTTCCCTGTACGAAGTCTACTATGTCGTCCGCATAACCTTGGGAGTAGTATCCCTGATTGTTGAAAAAATTTCGTCTACTACCATGTCCCACAGTAGGGGGATAGTATTCCTGTATTTCTCCCTGGGGGGTTCCTTTGACAATTTCCAGCTTCGCGGAGTCTTCAAACATGTTGGTATGGGCCTGCCTATTTTGGAGCATTGACTTTATCCACTTGACCCTACTTAAAGCCACATATGCTTGGCCAGCAGCGAAGAGCTTTGAGCCTAGACAACGGCATGGTCAACAGTACTGCCCTGCATTTTGTGTACTGTGGAAGCTATGGATTTTTCCGATTTTGCTTTCGCAAGTTTTCGCAACTTTTTTGAAAATAGGGGAGGGAGGGAGCCCACTGGCAGACATATTCTTTATCGTAATTTTTCTTGTCTGAAACCGTTGGATATTTTTCCAAATTTCTACACATTCTCTATCTAGCTTTCAAGGGAGAAAAAAGGGGTAAAGGGAGGACGATTTTTTTTCATCATTATTTTCCATGTCCGAAACTGTTGAAACATTTTCCGAATTCCTTCGCGTTCTCTATCTAGCTTTTGAGGGGGACACGGGGGGTGAAATTTTTTTAAACCATAATATTCGGCGGTCAGATATTTTTCGCTATTATTACGGATTTTTCTGATTTTAATTTCGCAAGAACTTTTTTCGAGAAAAGGGGGGGGGGCGGGCGACTCCTCTATGTGGTGAGCAGACTGTCTATATAAGACACAAAAAACTTCACACTCTCGGATAATTTGATATATTGATCACTGCTTATTGGGAATAGGGCGCCTTGTGCAGATTGGACTATTTATTTTTGAATCTGGTAAAAATATTTTCATTTGTTTCATTGTTGATAATGTTGCACAATATAGTGCTGTTTTATAAAAAAAATTACCCCCCTCCTTCTTCCCCCAACTCCTATTACGAAACACAAAGAAAAAATTTCTCGAGTGCCTTTAAATGTATCGTCGAATGTTTAAATGCGCCTGCCTAAGGGAAATGGCAGTTTTTTATGATTATCCACCCTCCCCAAAAAAGGCACAAAACGAAAAAAATTTGGTGGATTTTTCTGAATTTTTAATATGATGCAGTTCAAGTTATTTTGAATAGAAATTAATTGGGTGACAAACCCCAAAAATGAATAGTTTCGATGCTAGGGGGCGTTGAAATCATACCTTGCTCAAAATAGACTATTCATTATTATAGGAGGAAACAGTATCTCGTATTTCAGTTTAGATAATGCTGAACAATTATGTGATTTAAAAAAATTAAATGAATATAAAACCTCCCCCTTACCTCCAAACCCTACTTTAAAACAGGAAAAAAATTAATTCTCGACTACTTGTGAATGCTCTATCAAAATAAATGTTTTAATCAGCCCAAATTAAGGAAATCGTACAGTTGTTTAATTTCACCATTCCCTCCCTTCAAAAAAATATTGGTGTATTTCACTGACTTCTTAGTAGGGCGTCGTTCATGTTATTTGAATATCAATTAATTGGGTGAAAATCTTGAAAATAAATAAAAATCAGACATCAACAATTTGAAATTGAGTTAGTGCATGAATTAATTTTTTTCGTGTTTTAAAATAGGGGTTGGGGGTAAGGGAGGAGTTTTAGATTTTTTTTAGAAAAAATTACACAATTATTCAGCATTATCTAAACTAAAATACGTAGAGATATTGTTTCGGCCTATAATAATGAGTAATGTATTCTGAACAAGGTATGATTTCAACGCCCCCTAGCATCTAGCATCTAGAACTATTCATTTTTGGGGTTTGTCACCCAATTAATTTCTATTAAAAATAACTTGAACTGCATTATATTAAAATTTCAGAAAAATCCACCAAATTTTTTTCGTTTTGTGTCCTTTGGGGGTAGGGGGTATAATCATAAAAAACTGCTATTTCTCATATTCGGGCATATTTAAATATTTGACGATAAATTTGAAGGCATTAAAGACATTTTTTTTGCGTTTCGTAATAGGAATTGGGGGGAAGGAGGAGGAGGGTGAGATTTTTTTTTTATAAAACAGCCCAATATTGTGCAACATTAGCAACAATGAAACAAGTGAAAATATTGTTTTTTTTTTCAACGCCCCCTAGCAGCAAAACTGTTCAGTTTTTTTGGATTGGCGCAGTGGTAACATTGGTTGAAAATTACATCAAACCAAAAATTCAAAAAAATCCACCGGGACCCAAATTCCATAAGGAGTTTGCGGGGTCCTTTACTGTCATTGTTTTATCTACGTTGAGTATCAAAAAATTACTTTGGCACAGGATCCACATGATCACAACTCTGCTTACTTCTGCTTTCAATTCGTCCTTATTATTGCTAGCTAGCTTTATTTGTGTATGAAATACAAACAATTCTCTTCCTTGGTTTGAGTGTTAATGCACCGAAAATCAGTGGCGTAACCGCGATTATATTCGTGTAACCACATATCATTTATCAGCGCCACTTTTTCATCAACCGTATAGGTAGGTGTGTTATGAATAACGGTAGTAATTAGCGCCATTGCTGAAAATACTTTCAAAGCACCTCGATCTTTCATTTTGTACTAATAAAAAATTAAATGTACCCCGGCACAGTAAAGCATACAGACTTCGTAAATAAGTAAGAGTATTAATTTTCACCGACACATTATCTTGAATTATAGCTGGTCGGCAGATACTTTAAAGTGCAGATTCCATACTTAAAATCATAAATTGTCGGATTTCCGTAGTGGTATGATGCCACTTAAAACTGATTCGAGATCTGTAATCAGATCGCCTGTTCGCCAACACTCCATAGCTTGTTTTCGCTGTGCCCTTCGCGCTCTCTTTGCGGGGAAAGTAAGCCGCTTACTTCGGATTCCGGCGCGACAAATCGCACTGACAAAAACATTTGTTTGCCGTTCGGGCTCAAGGGAAGATCGGTATCATTAATTTCAGATTAGATCTTGCATTCATGAGCCGAGTTTTTGTTTGCAGAGTCATTACTTATCGCAAATGGAAATGATCCGGTTTTCCAGGGTAATTGATTTTGATGACATCCACCGAACAGGGCTCCGAAGAGCATATGCGTGAATCGAAAGTGGGAGGAATGCATTAAAAGACACTCAGTCCTGGGGTATAATTTATTTATCATCCAAGTCTTGCAAATACACCTGCACTAACACTAGTTAGCTAGAAGTATTATTTCCACGATTAGGTTAGGTTAGGTTTGAACGTGAGTGGGCTCGTATCAGGCCCTCGACTGTGGCCAATGGCCAATAGTGGCTTTCCCTATGGTTATATTTCTCCCAGTATATCCAACCTCTTAACGAAATTGAGGAATGTATTGGGAGAACAATTTACCAGGTTTTCTGGCCTTACAGTCGTACCGTCAAATATTTAGATGCTGGTTCTGGCCACTGCAAGGCATGTACACAGAATGTGTTTAGCTGTTTGATCATCCTCCATGCATAGCCGACACTCTGCATCTTGTGCAAGTCCGATTTTATACATGTGATGTTGGAGTTTGCAGTGGCCCGTAAGCAAACCTACTAAATCCGAGATGCGCTCTACTGAGTTCTAGCAGTTTGTCAGAGTCCTGTTTTTTCCTTGTACAAGCAATACATGCTTTGGAATGGGCTAGGCCCGGTAGACAACGCCATTGTTTAAATAGAACATAGTCAATGCCTGTGGAAAAGGTATTGGACACAAACGCAAGTGTCATCTAGCGTGATTAGTTACAAACATGAATATTTGACGTCATTTTAATGCAGGTTTCTTCAAGAAACCCTGATTTTAATGCTTTTCCATTGTTTTAATCAAGTTGCGACATGACTTGGAGGCCAGATCACTGAAGTTACGACATGACTTGGATGCGAGCTCACTATCGCCATCTACATGTCGCATCTATTTTGATCCAATTATAATCCCATAAGGTTGACTAAATATCTTTTATATAAACAATGACTACGCTAATACTTGTCTATTATTGTCTGCCTAAGCTGTTATGACATTCCGGTTCTGGTCCAGTGAACGTTGTTTCGGCCCCCCGTTTGGTAGGGCGTCCGCTATTTCGTTTCCTTCTAGGCCTGTGTAACCTGGTATCCAGACTAGGGTATCGTTGTTGCGATGCGCTAGTCGGTTAAAGGTGTTTCTGCAGTTCCATACTGCTCTAGATTTAAAGCAGTTGGATTCAAGCGCTTTCAGTGCTCAACCTGAAATATCGCATCAAGATATTATTAATTTCATTAATTTTTTTATCGTCCAAGTCTTGCAAATACACCTACACTAACACTAGTTAGCTGGAATTATTATTTTCACAATTACTTCAATTCCCTAAGAGAACAAAAGTAGCCCTTCAGTCCCCAAAATATAGAAGTGAAAAACTGATTTTAGTCATTGCGATACCCAAATATTCAGTGACGCTGTGACCAGTGTCGTGGTTCCAGTCTCTTTAAAAAATTTAGGATGTGGGACCGTTTCAGGCTCTGTTATCTCGAAGGTCATGGAATATCAAGAATGCTCAGGAATGGTTCATGATGAACAATATGGTTTCCGACATCAGTGATTAACTGGTGACCTGCTTGCTCATGTCTCACATAATAATAATATAATATATGTATTTGCCATTTTAGATGCTCAAGGTACATATGGCATATGGCAGTTGTTGTAAGTGAGATTGCTCGTCAAAGGGCTTTCGAGTAAGAAATATTCATAAAAGTTATATGATAACTTTCTGATATATGTCGGGACAGAGTTGACGCCGCTCATCTCCCGGAGTGTAACCGGACAAGCGTATAACATTGCGGGCCTTACTTTCTTTCTTTCTTAATTTTTGTCAGTGAGCTTCCTATTGGCGCACAGCTGTATAGGGGGGACGCATTTGTCTTGCTCGAGGCAATACTGCATCCCATATTAATTTACACTTATTAATTTTTAACAAACACTATAATCTTGGGTCGATGCACGTTCTCAGACGGCGGACATTACACACATTAACCTGACTTCCAACACATTGCCGCCGTGTGACCTCAACCACTGCCGGAAGTCGAAAAAAAAGATTGCGGGCCTTATTATTTTCTTCTATATTAGCAGTTTGTTTTCAAGGCTAACCTTAGAGTTTCTGGCTATCAGGGGGTAGGTTCGACCAAAGGCAGCTCCCGCCCTCTGGGTAGCCAGGGTTCTGTGTTGAGCAAATGTCATACCCTTGTCCAGTTGTACTCCCACGTATTTCACCAAGCTCGATTCTCTAACGTAGGTATCCCGGACACTCATCCCACGAGGAGGGAGCTTCGAAAAGCATCGCCTCTTCGTGAAGTTGACGACCTCAGTTTTCCCTACATTGACCTTGATCTTATTTCTCTCCGTATATGCAGCGACCACGCTGGAGAATGAATGTGCGTTGTTAGGGGCGAAATTTAGGAAAGGAGAGCAGTGAATGTGCAATGATGTTTCACGCCTCTAACATACCCAGTAGCTCAGTAGGCGTGGATTCGACAATAAAAAATGATTTCGATAAGATTGAAATATGGGGTTAATTTTCCGGAGCGCGACGGATTTATCGCAAGTGAAATATCCGAAACCACCCTGATGGAATGGGACAACTCACTGCACTAATATTACTAAAATATTAAACAATAGATACCCGTAAATGGTATAAAAATAATATATAAATATGTAGAGGTTTTGTCTTCCCTTACTCTTGGATAACTTGGACCAGAATGAAAGAAACAGTCATGTCCCTTACTAATAAAATATATTGATTTATATTACACACACTGTATATGCACAGTTCGGCACACAATAAAAAAAATGAAATTAAATTACTATAAATATGGTACCACCAAGATGAATTCAAGTGATTGAGAGTGGTGTACTGTTTAAAAATATCAACATTGAATACTAATGCCTCAGGGCAAACTCTTATGCTAAACTTATCTGATCGTAAGTAGGTTTCCTCAGTAAGGCCAGTTCACAACTTGTAGATTATGAATCCAGTGCCTTGATGAGAACGTGTGCACAGTGGGTACGGCTCACTCAATCTAAGTACCAGTACATCTGGGACGAATACCTTCAACGAAGAATACAAAAAATGGGGACGAACAGCGAAGGAATGCTGAACAACAGATATACAGCGGGACAACTACAGTTGAACAGGAACAATCACAGTAGTGGAATAGTGGAAAGAGAATCGTGTAGCAACGGAACAGTTGAACAATCACATTAGTGGAACTCCAATAAGCGGTAGCAGAGTAGTAGCAATAAACCGTAGTGGAGCACTACCGGCGGCGAAGCAGTAACAGTAGCAAAGTAGTAGCCACAGCGGAGCAGTAGCAGAGTGGTAGCAGAGTGGTAGCAAGCACCCTAGAATAAACAATACCAGTCTGACTTCTGATTACAGTTGTATGGGGCCATAAGTAGAGCCCAAATGCAAATACTAACCTCTATCAAGTGGGAGGGTTCTGATAACAGCTTTGATGGTCTGTCTGCTGTCTGATAGCGAGTTTCTCGATCCAGTGGTTTTACACAATGATGAAATGACTTCTAACCTCAAAAATCCGCAAAGCGAACGGAGATTTCTCAAAAATATATAGCGTCAAAAATCGCAAACAATATGAGAAACTCTCCTGATATGAATTTTTCCAAGATCCATCAACGATGATCAAACTTAATTGGAAATCTTCAAAATAGGTCAGTCACTCATCAATGTCAAATTAGGAAGAGGAAAATATGTCTCAGACGTCAAAGTCAAAACTGTTAATATCTGACAAGGCGCTTTCTTGGTCGTTAGTGTTCGGTGGGAGGAACTACCTCGAGCTACTTTGAGCTATGAACAGAACACCTTAAGATTCAGTGTTGCCAACTGAACCAAGACAAAAACGCCAGCCTCTCAATCTCAGAACCAAACACAAACAAGGTCAAGTATTCGAATGTGAAGTAGGTACCTCAATGACACAAGACAAGAATGTTACGGTTTTGTGTTCTAAGCACAAAACAATAGACTAACCAAAAGTATGTTTACAAAACAACGCTGTCATACCGCAAAATAGAACAACTGATAACGGTCATTAGCTTAAGGCCGGTTCATGTCCGCTCGAACTATTACGGCAAAGGTAAGTACTAACATTCGGAACAAGCTATACATGACAACGATCAAGTTGTCATTTTGATACAGTGGCGTACAGAGTGGAAAGTGTATATCAATGACAGACAATTTCTGATGTAATTGTATTAAAACAGAAAGGGTTTTCTAGTGCAAAATAAACCCGTAACAGCGTATAGTGCGATTTCATCCGCATATATCGCCACATTCACTCTCTCGGATCGTGGAAAATCGTGGGTATATAGTGAGTGAGTGAGTGTCTAATAAATGACTCAAGCTCGACCAGATAAATGCCAGTCGAGGAGCCTGAAGAACGGAGAACATCGCGATTCGAAAACTGAAAACCAACCCACTATTTTTCCTAATCTTTGAAACTCTCTGTAGGTAGTAGGCCAAAAATCCAAAAAACCCAGAGCGGTATAGCAAAGTTTCCCAGATAAATGGCGGTTGATCGTACGTACTAAAACTGATTGCCTGGGCTGGCAAGGCTTTGAATCGTCGGTAATCCGATCATAACAAATATAGTCATGAAATTCCACAAATAAAAATATAATGTCGGGCAAACCCTTTTCGATAATCCTACTACACGAATCTTTGAAATTCGGTTATAATAAATATGATCATGAAAATATTTAGAAATGTTGTGAAAGATTATTTTACTTGGAAATAAAATGTATTGTGGGTAAAGCCTAGACAGTTTATTGAATAATATGGTGAAAGTCTGGCCGTGATATAAGATATCTCCAAGGTATTCGATCGCTTTTGGCTTTCCTGTCATGGTTTCCCCCCCCCCTAGTTGTGTTCCTTATCATTGCTTTCTAGTTTTTTCTCAGACACGTGGTAGATGATAGAATCAATAAATTTTGAACAAATATTTTTAGTATGAATCCGTATGAATTATTTTTCACTGTGTAGGAAATTATTCAAATTATCACTTGATTGATACGATCGCGATAAATCATCCTTTAAGAATTTTTGATCTAAAATTGATGTATGTCCTTAATAAATAATCCATGCAGCGAAAACATAACGTATTCTATAAAAATAACAATTATTATCCGGTTAACACTATTTTCCGTAGTAGAGAACACCATATAATTCAAAATAATTTATCGTCAAACACATTTTCAAGCGCGTACGTGTTTATATTATCGTATATTTATTGACGCGGCTTTTCGAAATGTATCAAAGAGATTACATCGTTTCAAAATGTGAGATATATTGCATTGAAGAAATTTAGCACCTATTTATCGTAATGCGCGTGATAGTTTAACGTATTGAAAAAGTCATCGTTTATAGATGATCACTGGTGCAATGGATCGCAGAGTTTTGATTTGAGAGGAGTGGTTCTTGAATTTCAACTGAACTGGAAGGAGTATTTGGACAAACTCATCCATCAAACACAATTAATGCTTTCTCAAAATAATTCTTTAAGAAGCATTTTGCTTTTTGATGTATTAATAAAAACTCATTCTGTCCATCAATTGTTCTCCATACCTATTATTGGTACCCGTATCATTTAACCTGTGATTTCTTCTCGTGTTTTTTTGAGCGCCATTTGATCGCTTCAACAGGGATGATATAATTTGGACAGCTGGGGCAAACTATTTTTTTTTCTGACCAATTATGATGGTTCTGTAATTGACCCGATTATCAGTTAATTTCACCAGATAAAAATAGATTAATAATAATCCCACCTTTCGCAATTTTCTTCTGCGGCGCTTTCGGAGATTTTGTTGAAGCCGATCTTCATAGATATTAACCCGTAGGTCTGCCTCTTCGGGATGTGTGGTCAAATCTGAACGTTTTTCTGGTATTCCTCGGCTTCGACATCTAAAAGCGAACCAACGCGTGATTTCATAGAAAAACTGGGCGAATTCGGTTTCTAACATTTCATTAAATTACTCTTAGTAGCACCTAATCACATTTCCCACAAAATAATTAACACAAAAGTTTCAGTAATGTGATGATTTATTAATGCATCCAACGAATGACCCACACACGCTAGCACGCACACAGCTATTGTATGGCCAACTTTCAATCGTTATATGTACTATTTATTTTTCGGTCTACATACGCATCACGCGAACTAAAATAATAGAGCTATATAGGCCTCTTAATGACCCCAGTGTCGGACTACACCAACAAGTGGTTCGAAAAAAGTTCCTGATATACTCAAGTTACGCCGCAATAAGAATTGTTTCATCTAGATATAGGTAATAGACGGAGAGCTCGTGAACTCTCTGGGTAACGGTCTTCCTGTAAGGCTAGAATTTTTTTTGGTGATGCGTCGTAGCAACCACCTGGCAGCCATCAGCCCTGCACGTCATCTGTCCTCATATTTTTGTGTCCGAACGGATATTTTCCACCTTTTCTAAAAATTGCTGAGGTCATTCCATTATTCAAGGGGGGTGATCCTGATACACCAGAAAATTTCAGACCTATATCTTTATTACCGACTATGGCAAAGATTATAGAAAAATTATTGAAAAATGAGATTATGAATTACCTTGACCAAAATAAAATTCTACATCCCAAACAGTTTGGCTTTAAAACTCCAAGAAGCACAAACGATGCAATCTTCTCTTTTCTTCCTTGAGGAGTTCTAGTCTTCAAATGAACAATAGAGAAGTTGTGGCGGCTGTGTTTTGAGACATGATAGAGGCTTTTGACTGTGTAAATCACAATATATTGATGCAGAAAAGCTCGAAATTTATGGGTTTAGGGGAAACATTTTATCATGGTTCCAATTATATTTATCAGACCGAATGCAAATGGTTACTTTCAATGGCAATACTTCCATCAAAATGGTAAAAACATCTGGAGTGCCGCAGGGGTCTGTTCTTGGTCCATTACTTTCTTTATTGTATGTTAATTATTTAGCAAGTGTCCCCATCCAAGGAAAATTCACAATATTCGCAGATGATACATCTATATCTTGGCACAATAGTAGGACACTCTCATTTCCTCGTAGGCTATGTTGATTCTGATTGGGGTGGTAATGATGATAGAGACAGAAAAAGTACAACAGGATATTTATTCAAATTATTTGAAAATTGTGCAATATTTTGGAACACAAAACGTCAAAATTCAAATGTCTCATGAACAGAAGTTGAATATATGGCTTTGTTCGAAACTGTAAAAGAGGCAATTTGGCTAAAATCATTAGCAACCGTTATTAATGTTTTTATGAATGAGCAAATTATTATTTTTGAAGATAACAATGGTTGTATAAGTATTGCTCGAAATCCCAGAAGTCTTAAAAGTTGAGAAAAAAGTAATTGAACTATGTTATATTTCCACAGATACTCAACTGGCTGATATGCTAACAAAACCATTACCATCACCAAAATACCTGGAGTTTAGAACTGAGTCGGGTCTAGAGTAAGTTATTGGTCTAATTAGGTTTCCCTGGGTTTTCCTAATTCAAGCAACGAATGTTGGACCAAATTTGTTATTGTTTCTCAGTTTGCACAAGGAAAGTATTAGATTATAAAATAGACTCTCAGATTGAATCGAGTTCGTAAGAGATAGGAATTTGATGTAAAGTTTAAAATTAATTTTTGAGGGGGCGTATTGGAATATTGACAAAAATTAAGTTTTCTTTGTCTCATCACTGCAGACTCAGTATGTTTAATGTATATAAAGAGCACGTAGGCACTTCATGCTTATATGTACAAAACTGATGAGTAATACTATTGGCTCTGTTACCCGATTGATTTTCTTATACATGAGTTTTAATTCTACAAACAGACTAAACATAGAGAGGATATAGTTACTTACTCTTTCACCTTCCAAGTACGTTCTTCTCATAAAAGTAAATTGATATTAGTGAAAACCAAATCCACTGTGTATTATTTCATCCTATAACCAACAATAACTTCATGAAAATGAGAAAAAACTTCGGAATGATGTATCATAACCAATCCACATATTGAAAAAAAAATCACTGAGTTTGAATTCGAGAAATATGATACATTAAATCACGACAAAAGTTGACGTACATCAGCCTTTCTGTCGATCGATGTATTTAAAGCACTCGAAACATGGTGCAATATTTTTCTACTTCCTGAGCGCCCCAGAAGCGTTTTCGACTGATAATAATCACACGGGGCTGTAAATGCGCCCAGAAACTCCAATAAAGAACGCACTCTATTTATTCGAAACCTAATTTTGAGCCCGTTGAAGTTTTTTTCACAGAATGTATAATATGCCCCTTTGTTCTCTTTGGAAATAGACCACCATATTCGCTTTGAACTCTTTCCAGGTAATAAGGGCGGTATGTAAATACTGATGAACTAGAACGCATCGACGGTTTGTCATTGCGATTTTATGTTCATAGTGGCGCAAGGGTTGAATCGACGTAAAAAAACTGCATTTTATGCAAATAGGTTCATTGTTCTATACAACTGAAAAAAATTTTCAAAGACATGTTTCCTTAATCTTCTGGTGGTGTCACACAATGAGAACATATTATATATGATATGTTTTCCCTTTACCTCATACTTTCACTCAATTCCTACTGACATTCACTGTCAAACAATTCTTGCTATCAAGAAATCATTCGTTAATCAGTGCATCCTAGATTTTACGTTACTACAGTTACATTTGCATTTTTATTTTAAATAAAGAAAAAAAATGTTGTTTTCATGTAATTGAATGTAATTGCATATTAGACTGTAGATTTTAGTTCTGATCAACTTTTCCCAATGACAATTTTTGATATTGTCAAAAATAAAGGTTATTTACTCCTGAGCCAAATTCATATTTCTTGAGATACCGCGTGTTAGAATGGAAAAAATTAATATCTGATGGTTGCATTTTAGGTTTAAGACCATGCAAAACTTTTTATAAAGAATAACTTCCTTTCGAACAATTGATAATAAATACTCTATTTTTAGTATTATCAATTTCTACAAATTGTTTCCTTCCAGTGGGTACGAATGAAAAAGCTTTGATATAGCTCCACTATTGCCAAGATCTTCCATACTGTATACTATATATACCTATTGTAATATGTAAAATATTTGGCTGAAGAGGTGGAACAGCTGTGATTTTCGTGTTTTACAATCATGGAAATTCAAATGTGTAGTGAAGTTAAATTCCTTTTAATGTATTTCTCAAAACAGTATTATCAGTATAACGCATATATCTTTATAATTATAAGCTTACAATATTATTTTCATGACATTTTTCTGCAATAATATTGTCAAGTATATAAAATAATCATAAATTCAGTCAAATCTATTTAAGCAAATGCAAAGTTTGAGGTTTGAGGTACTCCTCATTTTCAAAATTTTATAATCAAAACACCCAGTATACATTTTTCCATAGTTTGATTTTCAAGTTCATAGACATCAAAATTTATACAATTACCGGATACAGAAATATAAACTAGCTCGAAATTCACAAACTTGCACGGATAATGTGAGCACTTTTATGCAATACAGCGACCTGACAAAAATGCGAGCTCATCATAATTTTTCCTTATAAATATACCTATCGGGCAGGTCAAGATTCATTCATTCATTATCAGTTATTCAGTCACTCGTCATCTGGAGTTGAAGTCAGTTCCAAATTAATTATTATTTAAAATGATGTTTGGCATCTCCCTATCTCTGGCTCTGCTGGTTACCAGCACATTGTAAGTAAGTTTTTTTGGCAACCATCCGGGAAGTGTTCACTTCCCGGACACTTTTTCTTTTTCTATTTTAATATAAATATTAATATAAATAAGAATTAGAAGGTTTCTGTTGGTACCTATCTTCTGTTCGAATTTCAATATATAATACAAATAAGAACTAAAATATTCGAAATATTCAAATTCTGAATCAAAGCCAGGGTAGTTTACTCTTGATCAAAATTCAATTTTTTGCCCTCCCCTGTACACCGTTTGGAAATTTAGAATTTTGATAACTCGAATACAAGTATTCCGTAATGCAGCAATTTTCATGAAGAATAAAATTTTCTGACAAATCGATAATAAAAAAGTTTCCATATGTTGCAAGTTTTTTTAACTCACTTTTTATGGTCATGACCACCATTTGATAGGCAACCCATTTTAGGCGTATTCGTCTATTTATGTAACCTCATAAAAAGTATGTTTCATCCGGTTAACAGATGGGTGAAGGTCGACCTCTCTTCCTCTCTTAGACTAAATGCGTCCCATTGATTTGCCATTCTACATGGTTGCCGAAAAAATAGTGTACGCAACACGTCCTAGAATTTGGTCTACTCGTCCAAAAAAAACAGTATTTTCCGGACTTGTTACGTAAATTACTATTATATTTATATTGTTCTATAATTCATGGTTTATCCATTTACCTGCTTTTTGTAGCAGCTTCGTCATTTTATTCAATTTTGTTTTTCAATAAATATTAATTTGTTTTAAAAATGGGTTCTTTCATTATATGGATGAATGTGAGTTGAGTGAATACAACTTAAAATCCTCTCGAAAAAGCCAAGCGAGTTCTGAGTTGCGACAATATTACTAGGGAGAGTCACAGAAAGAGGTAAATTTATTTATTCTTGAATGTAGCCGATAATTCATATAAAAGTGAACAAAAATATTTTTGGATAATTTCTTTGACCAAGATGTCCGTCGATGATCAACCCAAGTAATTTACCATTTCGACTGTTCGGAACAATGTTGTTACTGGAAAAATCCATTTCCTGTATTTGGTCTCCATTCAGTGTTAATTGATTGGCTGTGAACCAATTAGAAGCATGGTTCGAAGCATCTCTGTTAATTTCTTTACTGTTTTGTAGGACGTTGAGATGTTTGTATCGTCAAAGAGTACTCTAGTCTGGTAACATGTATAAGCTAAAATCATTTATATAAATCAGGAATGAAATGGGACCTAAAACCGATCCTTGAGGAACCCATGTGTGACAAATTTGTTCTGGGGAGAATTTTTCATTCATGAGTACCGATTGAGATCTGTTACTCAAATACCATATGAATAGTTCAAGAGGTAGACCGCTAACTCCATAGCACTTTCATTTTCAGTAAAGAATGAAAGAGAGGTCGCAGAGAGCCACATGTTCGTTGTTCTCAAGGCATTCAATAACCAGATTACTTATTTATTCAGTGGTATCAGCTGTCGTTTTGTTACTCAGAAATCCGTATTGTTTTTTGTCAAAAACATAATTTTGCACGAAGTAAGTAATGAACTCATCTATTTTTCGGGATGATTTCAAGAATTCTGCCTAGAACAGGAATGAAGAAATTGAGCTGGTAATTATCAACCAGAGATTTATTCTGTTTCTTGAATAACAGCAAAACTTTTGCCGATATATAACAGTATGGAAAGCATTCCCAGCTTATGCATGAATTAAAAATAGGAGTAAGTAATCATTTATAATTTTGATTATACGTTTCATATCACTATTCAGGCCGGAAGAATCCAAATATTTCGATCTCTTTAGAGCATTCACTGCTTCAATAATTCCTGAGGGCAATATTGGTTCCAGAAGAAAACAGTGTCCTACAGATGAAAAAGGGTTCAGGAAACTCAACACATCAACAAAAGCTAGAGTAGGGTGGAAATAAGGTTTTCAGCGAAACCTGCCAAACATTACAGAAGGCCATACGACCATTTTGCTTAGAAAAAATACTTTCCTAAGCTTCCAGCGGTAAGCCAAGAAGGCGTAGAAAACTGAGATGTGATCAATTCCATCAGGGTTTAAACTGTTTCGTGAGATACGACTTATTTCTGTATTGATTTCCTACCATTTTTAAATAAGCCACGGCTTGTTCCAGAAAAATAATATCAGCTAGCTCGCAAACATTACTGAGCAACGATAAAAATGTAAAACAATTGAGGTGAAGGACAGAAATCTGTATCATACACGGATAATTTATTCTTCTTCCCAAAGAAAGTAAAAAAAATCGATAAAAAATAGGATGAAAAATCTCCTCTACCATTTATTATATCTGATATTTCCACCAATCCATATCTGAAAAAAATCGTTGCAATCTAATTGCGGAAATGAACGTTTGTTCAGATCGGAAAAGCCGACGAATACGAAAAATGCGAAACTTCCGGTGAATGGGAGAAGAATCAGATATTTCACCGATGGAAGTTACTTTGAAAATATCGAATTCCTGAAGTTCGCAACTCCGTGAAATAATTGGCAGCGAGTTTCCATAAATACCACTAAAAGCGACTTTTTAACTCTCATGATTCTGATTCATACATATTTATAAAATTGAGCCAATCTCGAATATGACTTGTTTGTTTCGAAATGAAAACAATTCGTAGCGGAACTTTTCTGGATGCAATCGTAAAAATGAAATATTTTGAAGCAGATAGCCAACTGCCACTCATTTGCATGCGGCGTCTGGATTTTTTTTGCAAGAACAGGATACATACGCTAGAGTTGATTTTTAGATAGGGGCACATTCCGTTCATGCGGAACGTTTCGTATGATTGATTCCATAATTCTTTCTCGCCGAAATTATCGAACCGACGTGAATATTAATCCAGACGTTGTAGCCACAATGATACTAAAACCTGACACTAAAACCAGTAGAAGTGATTTTTGGCACACGGGCAGTTGTTGAATGGTACTTTAAGAAAAAAAAAGTTCTGCACGCGAGCACACATGGAAAGTGGGGAAAACTCGGAAAATTGGTATTCCATTAATAACTTGGAAGTGGTTGAAAATTTCGACATAATGTATGTAAACAAACTTGTAGGGCGTGAAAATCTTCACAAAAAAGGTTTGACATGTTTTTTCTAAAAATGTTCCATTTTTGGGAAACGTGGCCCTGAAGTGTGGAATCCTCGGTTACGGGCCCCTCAAGTAATTGGACTGTAACCGTGTTATTTCGAGTTTTGAGTAGACTGAATTCAGATTGGCACTGTAATTGTTTGTTATGAAGTTCATTTGCTCGTTACAAACGATTGATAGTTCTGAATTTTCTCGCAAATTTAAAGAGTTTTTTTCCTTATCTAGCAACAATTTGTCATCCACTGGTCGACCTTAATTTTCTCCAGTTTTCCTTCCACTATATTGATTGAAGTACTTTTGTTTATAACAATTAGAATGATTCTTTGCTTTAGCAGCCAAAAGATCTACAGTAATAATCATTCTCTTAACGTTGGAAGTAAACTCATCTCTCTTATCTTTTAAAACTGATAAAATAGTCTTCTAAAAATCTGCATAACGAGCTGACAATATTTGGATATCACTTTTTGGTGAGTTCGCCACAAAAAAGCAATGTTGTTGAAAATCAAATTCACCAGCACTTCTCCTTCTCCTTTCTGGTACGCCTGGTATAATTTTGATAATACGGGCACTTTCAATTCTGATAAATGTTTAATGGTCTTGTATCTTCCATATTTTCTTTCAAGAGCTACACTGCGCATATACTGATAAAAATACCCGATTAGAGACAAAGAATCATGCTTTTGGATTATTTTCTCTTCTATCAAAGAAATTGTCTTCGTCCCAAATATTTTGCTCTTGAATGAAAATAATTAATGCTTTTGTAATAAATTTTCTATTCTATTGGCTACAAATGCTTTTGAGAGAACATTATTAACTTTGTCTCCAGTCCTGCTTGGTTGACTCTTGTCTCAAAACCATAACCACTTGATACAAGGTCCAAATGTGTTTGGTTGACATAATCTACCTCAGCTATCTTCGCCATGCATGAGCTCGGGTCTACCCGAAGTTTGCCGATACCCATTTGAATTTGAGCAAGTCGCAACGACCTGCGCCCGCTGCGCGGGCGCAGGTGCAGGGTGCAGGTGTCAGCGTATCAGTTCACTGGTCACTAGTTAGCGCCATTCTGCCATTGTATTTTCTTATGTCGAATGTCGATGAGTTGCTGTTGATAAATGGTGTTTGCCGGCAAGATTTGTGTTGTGAATAGGTATGATGAGTGAAACCGGTTTAAAAAAAAGTGGTATCGGTGATACTATTCAAAACTGTTTTCGACCCATGTATGTACGTCGGACCGTTCAAAAGTTAACAGGGGGGACTATTTACGTCCACACTGTATAATATTACAATGTTAAGCTATAATATGAAAAGTCGTCAATGTAGGTAGAAATTTATTTGTTTTACTTCCTTTACGAGTTATATGATTTTGTTGGTACCACCTAGAGTTAGTTTTGTTTTGTTCCTTATTCACCAGCAATACCAATTTTTCCCTGATTTGTGTTCAGTAACCAAAGTAACGTGTTATGTGTTATTATTTAAATAAATACGTTTTTATTAATATTTGTTTTTCTTAATATCCCTATAAGTTTTTATGAATATTTAAATTTCAATTTTGAATTTGATTTTAACTTTCCAAATTTTCACATGAACTATTATTATCTTTTAAAAAGATCCTCAGGAAATTTGGCCTAGACCATACACATTTTGTCACAAGACCGTTTTGGATCTTTTTAAAAAAGAGTAAATTTTTCACTTGAGGACGCAAGGTTTCAAAACAAGAATTCAACATAAACCTAAGATTTTAAATGAAGCATTTGTTGGTTTTATATCAAAAGCCTTTTATTTCAAAGGACATCATGTCTATTATTTTAAAGCACGTAATTTTCTAACAATCTCCTAATGAATTTGATCGAAAACTTAGGCTCTTTTGCTTCAAGTTCAAATGACTTTGAGCTAGAAAAAAATGGCATTTCCCTCAAAGCTTTTCACAATTTGGAAAAATAATGATTTTGAGACAAAATCATTTTATATTATGACAAAACTAAGGTTTCTTGCTTGACATTTATATAACTTTGTGCTAAAGAAAATGATGCGTTTGCCTCAAAGAAATTCAAATTTTGGTTCAAAATATCCATGCATTTCGCCCATATCAAATGCTGGGCGCCCTTGAGGCAAGTTCAAATTCTTTCAAATCAAGAAATCCTTTTTATCTGTGTACCTGTACGTACCTACCGTGGTTACTTCACCCTCTTCTCTAGCTCACACAAGTCTCTCGAAGACTTCCGAGGGTTGCGCGTAGGGGTGCAATGTGTTGACGGAAATAACAACAACAAAAAAAACAATTTTCTTTCACTGTTTTTTGACAAATGTAACAATTCACGGAATCAGACATTATGAAAACACAGATTAATATGTATACTCTTTGACACAACTTTTAATTAATTTTTCAAAAAAAGATCACCAAACAGACATGTTTTTTTACAACACGTCAAGCGGAGCTGACGTCATCTGATCGAGCCAACCGTAGCGCCCCGAGAACGTGCTGACTCGGTTCGAGAGGTGGGAAATTGTCGCTTGGAATTTCAAAATAAAACTGGCCTGAGATTTCCAACAGAAAAATAAAATACACCGTGAGAAAGAGCAGATTCTCAACTTCAGATTTTCAAATTTATAATGCTATAGTCGATAAGATAAACTCACGAAACTTATCAGAAGAATTCTGATGCGTTTTGGGAAATATCCGAGAAATATAAAGAATGAAAACTTTGTCATCAAAGGTTTTTAGATACATATTCTGAAAGTTCAGAGTCTTGGTAATAAAATCACAAGTACTCTTTTTCAGAAATCTTCACTATGATATGTTTACGACGGTTGTAAAGACATCAGTCATGAAAAATGAGCGACCTTTAAAACAAAGTGTACAGAAAAACTTGATTTAGTAAGGCACAAGATGAATTGGGAATTAATGTTACAGCTAATTTGTTCAAATTTGACCTGCTGAACCTTTGAGCAAACTCAGCTTGTCGAGCTAATTCGATAGGAAAACGTGAAAAAACTATTAAAATTACATTGATTATTTATCAAAGATCATTATTTCACCATCGAATATCAAATACAAATACTTCTGCCGACCCGCCTGTTACATATGATAATTGTTGAAGGATTTT
The DNA here is from genome assembly GCA_944452925.2 of Chrysolina oricalcia. Lineage (NCBI taxonomy): Eukaryota > Metazoa > Arthropoda > Insecta > Coleoptera > Chrysomelidae > Chrysolina > Chrysolina oricalcia. The sequence goes on from OX101808.2 coordinate 24,912,959, forward strand.
TCTTTGAAATTCCGATTAGTTTATGAATTTATTTTTGACCAATAACAGAGATTTTGGTCGAGCGTCGGGATAAATCTCGTGAAATCCCGAGTTAGTCGCGCGGAAATCCGATCATAGGAAGCAATTTTAGAAAAAACATAAGAAACCTTTTTTGTGAAGATTTTCACGCTCTACAATGGATATTATATCGAAATTTTCTAGCCCTTCCAATTTATTGATGGAGTACCGATTTTCCGAGTTTTCCCCACTTTCCATTCGTGCTCGCGTGCAGAACCATTTTTTTTGTCCAAGTACTCCTCAAAAACTCTCGTGTGCCAAAAATCATCTCTACTAGTATTAGTGTCTGGTAAAACCCCTGGATCTTGGACTATATAGACTAATATAGAGTATGTCAGAAATGGTTTACCTACATCCAACACTGACAAATGTATGATGAAAAAGTGAGTATGTCCACAAATGTGAGCTATATAGAATTTCCAATTCCTCTAAAGTTGGAATATGTTGTGAGATTTGTACCAAACATAATTCTAAGATCATCAGGAAGAGAACAATTCATGGAGTCTCAGATCATTAATCACGAAGAACCTCTTCCGTTTGGAAGCAAATATGCGTCCTTACGAAACTTCGGTTGAACGTACTTTCCTAACGTAGGCTAAAGGTCATTCTTCACTATAAATACAAATGCTCCGGATGTAATTTTTCTTTCAAAACATTTTTTTGTTGAATTTGCTGAGAGTAGCATCATACAAAATGAATGATGGGAGGTTGTGGCATTCTTGTATGAACTAAAAGCTACGCCAGCATTTATGGCACACTACAAAAAAACCGTTAAATAATTTGTAAACATTTATTTCAAAATTTCCCAATCAACAATTTTTTTTACAGTCCCCGTTTTTCAAGAAATGGGCATGGGGTAACTTTTAAGTAAAGCTGCACCACACATTCTGTATTTAAAAAGCACAATTAATAATGACCGAAAGGCTGCTAAAATTTCTTACACACTAATTGCAAATCATTGACGTGTTGAAAATTCCAAAATTTTCATCTCCAAGTGGTTAAATACCCTTTTTGTATAGAAAATTCCCTACGTTATCAGTACCAGAACTGTTCACAATATTGTTTATAATTATTGTACAAACTATCAAGGTGTTAAAAATTACAGAATGAAGGGCCCCCAAGGGGTTGAATAACCCCAAACCTCTCAAAATTACTTTTACATTATCGTTCATATTGTGCGTATCGCTAAAATTTTCAACGAAACTATTTAAAATTCATTTGGGGGATTTCCATGGGGTTGAATACCCCACACAGCGCATAAATTTATTTCACAGCATTGCAAAGTAAACGATTTCAGATTTTCATACTATACAATAGACACGTTTTTTTTCTTAAAATTAATAATTGTTGCAAAAAAGAATCTACTGGTCGCTACGTCAGAACATTATTATACGTTCATATCTAACTATTTCAGCTTGGCCATCTGAAAAACTGTGGAAAACATAAAGAAAAAGGTTTGATGCACAACGCCCCCTGTTTGTTTCTCAACATCCAGGACTCAGATGATACGCAGGCAGCTATAGCTTCCTCCGTGATGACGTTAGTTGTTGCCCTTAAAATTTCAATTTCCAAAGTTGAAATAGTTCATGAATACCAAAAGACACTCAGTAGAAGCTTGTGGAATACTGTATATAATTCTAAAACTCAATGAAATACAGTTCACATCGGATTTCCTATCATACTGCAACACAAAAATTTATTAACACAGCCCACTCTTCAAAATATCAAATTCTATTGTTGTTATAATCCATGCGCAACAGAAAAAACACGCAGTAGAAGCTTGTGGGATACTGTAAAGAATTCTAAAACTCAATGAAATACAGCTCACGTCGGATTTCCTATCATAAGTATCGCAATACACAAATTTATTAACACAGCCCACTCTTCAGAATGTCCAGTTCTATGTTAGATATAATCCATGCGCTAAAAAATCGCAGTAGACACTTGTGAGACACAGTAAAATATTCCGAAACTCGATGAAATAAGGCTTGTGTCGGGTTTTCTGTCATATTACCTTTCAAAACATGTATCAACATATCAAATCTTCAACAAGTATACAGGGTATTCCACACTCGATGGCCTATTAGACGTTTCTGGAGAACGGAACAACAGATCATTTTAAAAATTTGTGGGCATGGATAATCAAACATGCTCTACCCGTCTAAAATATTTTCATCGATACAGTGTTGCCACTTGTATCAGAAAGTAGTAGCTACTTTGTTATTTCAAATGGAACATCCCATATATTATATGGATTTTGAAATCCTTATAATATTCCTCACAACTTTCCCATATAATTCCCTATACCTATCTGTGACGATTTTCGAGATAAAAATTATTTTGTCAATTTTTTGTGTAAAACCTGACCATTGAAAAATAACATTTTTTTCGCAATGCAAATGTACAAAATATTGAACTTTGGGTCATAGCTGCATAAGACCATTGAGTATTCTGTCGATGAACTGGATCTCAGTTTCATCATACAGGGAAGCTCAGAATTAACTTCTTTTCGGGGACTTATGAAAATGACTGAAACTCAGTTTTTTCAAATGGAACCCCCTGTATATTATTTCATTTTCGAATTCAACGAACCAGTTTGAATAAGTTTTATTGAGTATATCCTATACCTACCTCTTACCGTTTATGAGATATAAATTATTTTATAATGTTTGAGGTGTGTGCAAGTATAAAATTTGATGAAAAATCTATCAAATAACGAAAAATAGCTTCACTGTTTTGAGAAAAGTATAATGCAATACATGAACCTTCCTTAATACTGGGTGTATGACAAATATGATTAGGTTGACAGTTCGAAGAATGAAAAATTAAATTGATTAAATTAATTCTACACAAGATATTATAATATTAAAAAGTTTACTTGACAATTACAACACATTTAATACTGCAAAAACAAAAACTCAGTAGCTCAGATGCTTGAAATGCTGACCATTTACTTGCAAACATTGATGGATCGACGTCATTACATGATCAGTCGTGGCTCTGCGGATTTCCGACGGGTCGATTTCTTCAAAAGCACGTCTAACCCTGTTTTCTAGTTCCTGTTTTGTATTCACAGGTGTTCTGTAAACCTTTTCTTTTATTTTTCCCCAGAGATAAAAATCTAGGGGAGTCAGATCTGGTGACCGCGGCGGCCAAATCCAAGGACCCAATCGTCGTATCCACCGATCTTCGAACAAATTTGTGAGTTCTCTGCTCACTTCACCTGTGCAATGTCCAGGAGCTCCATCCAACTGATACCAACAATTATTATATATGTTTAGAGGTAAATTGTCAAGGAATTCCATCACAGTGGTTCGCAGAATATCCAAATATTTGGCGGAATTCAACTTTTCCTCATAAATGCATATTGAAAATGTATCATCCATAAGCATACAAAACACATTAAAACTGAATTTTTGTTGAAATCCCCTTTCTCTAATGAAATGAGGGTTTTCTGATGCCCAGAAATGATTATTTCGACGATTGAATATTCCCTCACGTGAAAATTGTGATTCATCGGTCCAAATAATTTTTTTCAAAAAGTTGGGATCGTCGTATGTCCATGTTAGTAACATTTCGCAAAACTCTACTCGTTTTGGTGGATCATCTCTATGTAGAGCTTGCAGCCGGATGAATTTGTAACCGTGCATATTATGTTTTTGTAAAATTCTCCAAATGGAAGTGCGAGAAATTCCCAAATCTACCGCAGCACTAGATATTGATGCATGAGGATAAGCGTAAAAATATCCCAACACATTGATTTCATTTTCCATATCACCAGTTACCTGATTCTGTTGATGTCTCGAGGCGTGAACTTTTCCGAAGTTGATATAATTTCGTTCAATTCTTCTGAATTTCCGTTCGTTCATTGCCGGTACATTTGGATACAACTCATTAAATCGTCTACAGGTCCTTGATATGATTTTATTGCACTCACCATGAACATAAAACAAATTCAGAATATCAGAGTTTGAATAATTATTATTTGCCATTTTCACTACTCTTGTATGACAGTCGGACTATTTCAACAAGTTATTGTCAAGTGTATTCCTTTGTTTTTCAAACAGATCATGATACACTATTATTCTTGTTGAAATTTGGCACCGAAATCCAGAACTAATACTGCCGTCCTAAGCAAAACCCTCGTATCTACAAAAACGCCAAAACGGAGTAAATCGGGTTTTTACTTGGGAAGAGTGCATTGTTCCAATGAAATACGGGTGTATAAAATAGCTTGAATTTTATATTTTAAATCGAAATACGGAGTTGTCGCTTGGTCAGAATGTAATATTAGGTGAATAGGAGCCATTGCACCAAAAATATCCATTTCAGTAAATATGTCAGTTAAACTTTAGTTTCAATGTTTTTTGTATGGATATGGTTGATACAATTTTAATTTGTATTTATGAAGAAAAGTTTAAATCCGAAAAATATTTGGATATTCTGAGAACAACTGTAAATGAATTTCTTCCCAATTTATCTCTAAACTTATGTTATAATTGTAGGTATCGGTTGGGTGGGGCTCCTGGACATTGCACAGGTGAAGTGGGCAGAGAACTCACTAATGTATTCGAAGATCTACGACTGATCATGTAATGACGTCGATCCATCAATGTTTGCAAGTAAATGGTCAGCATTTCAAGCATCTGAGCTACTTAGTTTTTGTTTTTGCAGTATTAACTGTGTTGTAATTGTCAAGTAAACTTTGTAATATTATAATATCTTGTGTAGAATTAATTTAATCAATTTAATTTTTCATTCTTCGAACTGTCAACATAATCATATTTGTCATACACCCAGTATTAAGGAAGGTTCATGTATTGCATTATACTTTTCTCAAAACAGTGAAGCTATTTTTCGTTATTTGATAGATTTTTCATCAAATTTTATACTTGAACACACCTCAAAAATTATAAAATAATTTATATCTCATAAACGGTAAGAGGTAGGTATAGGATATACTCAATAAAACTTATTCAAACTGGTTCGTTGAATTCGAAAATGAAATAATATACAGGGGGTTCCATTTGAAAAAACTGAGTTTCAGTCATTTTCATAAGTCCCCGAAAAGAAGTTAATTCTGAGCTTCCCTGTACGATGAAATTGAGATCCAGTTCATCGACAGAATACCCAATGGTCTTATGCAGCTATGACCCAAAGTTCAATATTTTGTACATTTGCATTGCGAAAAAAATGTTATTTTTCAATGGTCAGGTTTTACACAAAAAATTGACAAAATAATTTTTATCTCGAAAATCGTCACAGATAGGTATAGGGAATTATATGGGAAAGTTGTGAGGAATATTATAAGGATTTCAAAATCCATATAATATATGGGATGTTCCATTTGAAATAACAAAGTATCTACTACTTTCTGATACAAGTGGCAACACTGTATCGATGAAAATATTTTAGACGGGTAGAGCATGTTTGATTATTCATGCCCACAAATTTTTAAAATGATCTGTTGTTCCGTTCTCCAGAAACGTCTAATAGGTCATCGAGTGTGGAATACCCTGTATATGTTTGTTATAAGTCTATGGGCACCAAAATCTACACAGTAGAATATCTAAAACTCACTGAAGTACCGCTAATATCTGATTTTCTGTCATAGTACCTTTACATGTACGTTTTCCACGCAGTAAGAACCGTATTACATATGCAAGTTTCACGGCATGCAAGTTCTGTGCAAGACAGAAAATTGCATGCCTATCGCCTTGCACCGTCTCTCACATTGATGCCAGTTGGTTGCAATTCTGTTTGAATGAAGAGTGATTTCCAGCTTTCAAAGTAGTATGTGTTCAAAATCTCATTCATCTAACAAACATATTCACTACTGGCCATATCATTTGACCCTACACATCTTCATAGACAAGAATACAATTACTTGATGTAAAATATATTGGAGACATATTTCTCAGTTAGTGACACAAATATCCTCACAAAAAGAACCGAAATTGCATGAAAATCGCCCTCAAAATAGAATTCCTTCGAATATTATTTATGGCATAAAACTCGCCACAAACTTGCACGGGCGTATGCGCATTGACTGAATTGGAAATGCACAGAACTTGCATAGCATGAAACTTGCATGAAAACTTGCAAATGGAATACGGCTTTAAGAGGTTGCAGAATTTTTGTAAAATTTGTAAAATTTGTTTTTAAGAAACTCCTAGGTTTTCGGAGAAAACCCCTCAGAAGCAGAGCTTGTGCGAGCAAGAGAGGTCCGGGACCTACAGTTCAAATAAAAGTGGAATCCGAACCACTGCAGCTCAGTAATACACGACCGGGGATCGAACCCGGCCCGCCTGGGTGGAAGCCAAACACTCTAACACCACGACCACTTCGCTCTCAAAATTATCACTCAATTAAAAACTGTTTCCATTTTTGATACTATAACAGAATATTGAAAAGCAAATAGGGGGCGTGGTCCATCAAACATTTTCTTCGTGTTCTCTATAATGAAGTTTTCCAGTTGTCTAAGCGGAAAAAGTATAATAATGTTCTGATGTAGCGACCAGAAAATAATTTTTTGCAACAATTATAAATTTAATAGCGGTTATTTTTTCAATATGAAAATCCGAAATCGTTCACTTTGCAATGCAGAGCGATAAGTTTATGCGCTGTGTGGAAATCATCATTCTGAAATTTTCAACATATTCTAATCAATTTTAAATAGTTTTGTGGAAAATTTTAGCGATACACACAATGTGATGGATAATGTAATAGGAATTTTGAGATGTATGCGGGGTTTTGTTTAACCCATATTGGTGGCCCTTCATTCTGTAATTTTCAATTCGATTGTATGTACAAAAATTATAAACAATTTCGTGAACAATTCTGGCACTGACCAGATTTTCTAAAAAGAAGCGGCATTTAACCACTAAATGGGTAAGAAATTTTAGCAACTCCCGATCATCAATAATTGCGTTTTTTTTAAATACAGAATTAGTGGTGCAGCTTTACTCAAAAGTTAGCCCACGCCCATATCCTGGAAAACGGGAACTATACTTTTTCTTGATTTGTAATAAATGTGTATAAAATTAGGTAATAGTTTTCATTGGAGTATGCCATGAATGCTGGTGTAGATTTTAGTTTATCATTCATGTAGATGCACAAATAACCTCTTCGTTTGTTTGGAACCAAATATGCGTCTTCACGAAACTGCGGTTGTACGTACATTCCTTATGTAGGCTCCAGGGTCATCCTTCACAATAAATGCAAATACATTTGTTTCTATCAGAATATTGAAATACTTTAGCAATAAATCGCCCATTATTACAATTTCAAAACTAACACATTTTCATTCCTGGCAAAATATCAATTCAGAACTCGAAAGTATCAGCCGTATGAAGATTAAATTTGAATAATTTCAATTAAACTTCAAGTAAGAATGGTGTATCCTAATAACGGAGCTTATGAACTTGTAATCCACCGGGATAGGGTCCCTGACTTTCCAAGAAACACCAAACTAATTTTATTCGGTTCAAGTAACTTCCGAAACATTCCAGAGACGAAAAATAGTGGATAAAGTTCGAGTTGAAAGGAATTGAAGTTTGGTTGATCTAGTTTATGTGTTGAATTGTATGCTTTTTAATGGACGATGTTTACAGATGCGATTCAAAGAAAGAGAAGTTGTATCCACACAATAAATATGTGTTTTGTATACAAATAATATATATCAACGGTATAGGAATCCTTACCATAATTGGTTATTAAACTGAGGCCTACGAGAGTTTGCTTTCTAATCGGAAAAAACGGTCACTTTGACATTGAATATAAAACAAAATCATTAAATTTGGGTATGGCCACAGAATAATGTTCAAAAGAACCAGTAGTTGCATTCTCGTTAGAACCTTCGATGTTTTATTATTTTTAGGACCACTGCGCATCTTGAATTACCCGCCACGAGTGGATCTGATAGTGTTTGACATTTCATATACTGCTCAGCAAGTAAATAAAAGAAATATAAACTGCTTAAAAGTTATAAAAATTGTATGGGAAACTAAATAGGTGTTTTGTAGTGATATAGAAGTATTTTATTAAAACGATTTGAATTTTCTAATTAAAGTTTTCACCACGTTTTTTCTCGCTTCTGTTTTTTTATTTGGTGTTTTGGCATCGACTACTGTGTTCTGGATAGGCCTTGTCACTAACTCCATACGCCACCTTAGGAGCAGCACTTTTAATTATTGACGCAACAATGAATCGTGGAGGATTTAAAAATGAAAAAAAACCCGCATCGGCTGGGAACCGAACCTGGGAACTCTCGGTCTCCACGCGAGCGCCTAACCACTGCGCTAATCCCAACTCGCTTCTTGTCTGTTTGGTACAAATTTTGCAGTCGTTTTTGAACTAAAGTTACCGATAAGCTGGAGAGACCTGATGGTGGATTTATAAAATCAATTTGAGGTAAGCATTTATAAAGAAACACACATGTTTTGTCGAGCTCTGTGAAATACCCTAGAAAATTGAGTTAGCATGCAGTGAAAATTACCAAATCCTCTAGACTATAAGATGCATATGTGTTACACCGATCGGAAGCATAAGGAATAGTGAAAACAATAATACAAGTGATTTTTGATTTGATATTTGATACGTCAGAGCAATATATCAAGTGCTGTAAAAACAATTCGAAACATATTTATCTCCTAGTATGAAAAATACCTTTCTTACTTCTGAAACTCGGAATTGGTCTATGGGCTGAATTACCCACCGTGAAATAAACTCGAATAAAACCTTGTAAATGAGTAGAACAAAGGAATTAAAAAAATTCATCTCCGAGCAGAACAAGACGCTCACTGATGCACTATTTGCACAAATAAGCGAATTGATACAAATAATTACCCAGAGTTCAGAAAAAGTTAAAATATTGGGAAAAGAGGTAGAAAAACTACAGAAGATTGAACTTGAAAAAACAATAAAAGAGAATATTACACTGATTTTCAATTCAGAGTATGAAGATGGTAATTTACTCGATTTCACACTGAATCTATTGAACACCAAACTAGAATTAGATTTAACCAGAGGAGAAATAAATAATATTTTCCCGCTGCCGACACTGTAAATAGTCCATACATGCTTAGCAACAAAACAGGTAAATGGCCTATATCATTCGTTTACTAATTCATCTTGACAACGGAACTTAATAGTGTCATTTACATGCCTAGGGTAATAATGACTTTGACTTTGACAAGTAATACCTTCAGCTTCATTCATATCAATTTTTAGGTTATGAGACCTTTTGAATATTATTGTTGTCTGCTTATTCGGTAACTTAGTTACACGCACAAGCAACTTAGAATGAAATAGCGAACGAATAATCATGAAGGAAGGGTAAGAAAACAAACTTCAATTCAGGCAAATTTTGAGAAATGTCAACAAGCAGCGGGAAAAACGTAATAAGTAACACGGAATGTATCGACTGTTATCATCCTCGGCAAGCGACAAGCCTCGGCTTTGCCTCGGCTCGTACTCGCTCACCTCGAATGTTAACACGTCTTTACATTCCTTGTTACTCAAATAACTATTATACAATAGTAACCAAAGATGAAAACAAAATTATATTAGTGAAACTTGTGAGTTTCATAACTAAACAACAAATCCTTAAAAATAGCAAGAAACTTGAAGGACAAAAAATATCAATTGTAGAAGATTTATCCCCTGAAGAGAGATCTGAAAGAATAGAATTAGTTCATCACATGAGAAAGGCCCGGAAACATAATAAAAAAGCACATAATTTTTGCAACATACATAATTATTTCTCGCAAAGTCCCTGAAATTTCGATTCCTATGTGAAATGGATCCCTATATATACGCGATTTTAATTAGGAACCTATTATAGAAACCATAGAGTTGAGTGATATGAATAAACTTAATAATAAACTATTCAATTAAATATTATTAATCATACGATTATTCAACGTAACGCTTCAGCATATCTATAGCAATAAACTCGTACATGCACAAACTTTTCCCCAGAAATGTTTATCCAATAATCTAACAATAACTTTTTCCCATATGGCACACACTTTTTGGCGGTCACTGTATGTTTTGACGTTCAGATCCCAACTAGTAGAAGACAAGTGTCAAAAATTGCAACAAAATATATAATTGTCCAGCCAGAAACAACACTGCACAAGGCACACAACAGAATCTATTTAATTTTTTTTGTAAATATCTTATAAATACCGTGTGAGCACGCGTTTAATTTTCCTATTCGTTTCTGAAAAACCAAGGAGAGATTCCAATGGGTATTTTTTGTGATCTCAGTTGGTCCTTCGATTATGTAGACCAAGAGATTTTGATATCTAAGCTATATAACCATGGAATTAGAGGTGTTTGTTTCTGATGGTTAGAATCGTTTCTCAATTGTTCTCAGTATGTAAGTCTGAAACATAAAGGAAATGATGTAATGCGGAATGTTGCTGGTATCAATATAGGAGTCCCCCAAGGCTCTGTCTTGGGCCCAGTTCTGTTCATTCTGTACATCAATGACCTCACAAATTCATTTCCTGACAATTTATGCAGATGATACTTCCCTACTCATATCTCACAAAAACCAAGTAGAACTGAAAGAAACCTGTGAAACCACTCTATCTCAATTGGTTTCCTGGTTCAACCAAATATCTCTTTATTTCAATGCAGACAAAAGAAACCTAAGAAAAGTTCACTTCCATCAAAGAAAACGTGCAGATGTAGATACAGTTTCAAATAATACATATACACAACAGTTGTAAATTCTTAGGAATATTCGTTGACTCATATTTAGATTGGAAAGAACATTGTAAGTTCCTGATTTCCAAACTTTCATCAATTCATTTCATGTTCAGCAATCTCAAACTTGTTTTGACACAACAACAATTCTTAAGTGTCTGCTATGCACAAGTAGAAAGTCGACTGAGGTATGGTATTTGCCTGTGGGGTGACTCTACACTATCGAATAATGTCTTCGTTACCCAGAAAAAAATTATAAGATGTATTGCTGGTGTGAATAGAGACTATTCTTGTCGTGAAATATTCAAAAGACTTGATATTCTGACCTGTACAGGTCTCTACATATTTGAAGTTTGTGTTTTTGTGTTCAAAAACAGGGACTTGTTCTTTAGAAATACCGACTTCCACGTATACAACACCCGTCGCAAGATTGATTTACGTTTACAATTATCAATAAGCAAAGCTTGTTATAAAGCACCATCTTGAATTGGTACAAAGATTTTCAATAATCTACCCATGATGTCTATCAAAATGTTGAAACGTGAGAATACCTTCAAAAAACAACTGAAAGAATATTTGGTTGAAAAATGTCTGTACTCTTTGAATGAATACTTTTAATTATAAATAAAATTTATTTTATACATAAATATATCTGTGTTTCTCATGTGTACCAGCCCTATCATAGGGATAAAATTCTCTTGTTCTCTTGTGAGTCAAGATTGTATCCGATTTCGTGTATGTGCGTATAGGTATATCTGTCTGTAATTGTATAATGTTTAGGACGCCATACAATATTTAGTGTGTTTTGTTATACAGTATTATGATAAAGTAATGCACAAAATTCATAAAACTTACAACGATCACTTTTGAAAAAAATGCAAAAACACTTCAAACTGTTTTTTTTATTCCGCATCTTTTGACATAAGTTACAAAAATAGCACGTCAAAGTTGGTTTAATGGACTGTTGAGTTAATTGAAAAGTTATTATGAAACTTACGTTTACTTTGTTTTTTATTCATTTTCTTGTTTTTTTTCTTATGTGAGCCCTACTACAACTATTTTTCCATTCTGTAAAAACACAAGCTCTATCACATAATGTAATAAAAATTTTAGCTTCCCATTAAAAAAATTTGTTGATGACGTCATAACTTTGACAACTTTGACGTGTTATATTTGTAACTTATGTCAAAAGATGCGGAATAAAAAAAACAGTTTGACATGTTTTTGCATTTTTTTCAAAAGTGATCGTTGTACGTTTTATGAATTTTGTGCATTACTTTATCAAAACCCTATATATATTTTTTTATATTAACTCATCTATGTTTATATGTTTATTCATTTCATGCGGAAGCATCCACATCTGACGGAATCTTTCTTATACAATGTATATTGTCTCAAAAAAAAAGTGATTTTGAATTTGATTAGGATTGGAAAAAACAACAAATAAAAGAAAAGTGCCAACAGAGTTTGCACAAGCTGCAGAATCCATAAAAAATATTTTTTGGATTTCGTGTTTTCACCTATTGGTTGGGAGGAATTGGTCAAAGTCATTTACAAAATTTGACCACATACTTAACACGACAAGTAAAACAAAAACATGTAAGTAATGAGCGTTATATGTCAGTATGTTTTCATCATAAAAATTGTCAGTGTGCATTCAACTTTGGTCACAAGATCGACTTTTCGTAATGCAATCAGTCATCAATAATCAATTCTGAGCTCTCCACGTGTTCTTTCAAACCCAGCCTTTTGCATATTCCTTGAAAAAACATTCCTTCCAGTTTTTATTTTTCGCTTCGAGCAATAAATTGAAGTTATTTTTTCTGATGAGGACTCCTCATTTCGTCATCATGAACGGAAATTCAGGATAAAGGTCGAATTATAAAAATGAAAAGACAAGAGACTCTGGTGTTTTCCATATAAGAAGGCCGGAGTAAGAAAAATGACAATGAAATCGCATAATTACCCGAAGGTACAGAGCCATTTCACTTGCTTTGTCTTTACGCTACATGTTCTTTTTATCATCTCCCCCGTCCTTGTAAAAATTCCCTGCAGCCATCACCAACAAAGGAAGGACTCTTTTGAAATATAAAACGATTCCTTTCGACAACAAAACATTGGGGCGGTCCACGTCGCTTCAAGATAATTGAAAAATGAAACAAAGTGTATTGCATTTAAAATGATTTAAGGGTTCCTCTTTATTGCATTCTGTCCCGGGCGCGTGGCATTTTAATTGATAAATACTCGTACGTGAGCCAAATCTAATTTCTGTAATTTTATTTCCCGACTTTAATGATTGCTCCGTGATTTCTTCGGAAAAATGTATTTATTGCCGTGTATCTGCTCTGATGAATTAACGTTACGTTCGACAATAAGAAAACAATATCGAATTTATTACCGGCATTGAATTGTGTAGGGAATTGAATGGAAGGGAATAATAAGAAAATAGAAAAACATTGTATCCGGAGAAAAAGTGTATTATTTCGGAACCGGAACTTATTTTCCTTCTAAATTTTGGTAATTAAAAGTACCTATCCATCTATATAATAATTATATATTTATTTATTACGCTAATTATATACGAAAAACACCCCCTTCATTAAAAATTGCAAATAATTCATTAGTTGACTTACCAACTCCTTCTAACATTTCAACAATGTGAAATTTTGGGTCCTTATTAGGACTTTGTTCAGTAATTCAAATTGTTACAGGGCTATTTCTAGCAATAAATCATTATCCAAATATAGATTTAGCTTTTAACAGTGTATACCACATTTGGCGGGATATTAACCATGGGTGATTGCTACGAACAACCCATGCTAATGGAGCCTCATATTTTCAATTGGTTTATATACACATATTGAGCAAGGAATCTATTATAGATCTTAAAAGAATTCATCTCGACAATGAAATGGTGTCTCGATGTGAGCTGCCCAATGAAACTTTAAAAAAATTCTCTTGCACCGTGCAATACAAAAAAGTGGTTCACTAACGAAGTCGCCACAATCCATTATCATCTCCGGGAACTCCATTGGTGCATGATGATTTCAAACTCACTTGATTTAAAAATGAAATATCTAAAAGAGAGAAAATTCTTCAAGTCTGAAATTACAAAAGCTAAACAATATAATTACAAAAGCAGAATTGCTTCTGCGTCAAATAAAGTAAAAGAGTCGTGGAAGATAATCATCGAAAATTTGGGCAGAAAGCAGAAACAAAAAATTGATATTTCTTTGATTATTGCCAACAAAGTCATAAATGACAGCATCAATGAAATTTGCAATTCATTTGCAACTCACTTTTCAACAATCTGTAGTGTCAAACTGATGTCTCCCTGCCGTGCACCACTGGAAACAATTTACAAAATTCGATTTTCGTCTCTCATATTACGAAATACGATGTTTCAGTACTGCTTAACTCGAGACAAACAAAAACTGCTGAGGTGTTGATGAGCTATCACTAAAACTCCTGAAACATGTGAGTGAGCACATAGTTTCCCAACTTTCTCATTCATTCAATATGTCTGTACAAAATGGTGTCTTTCCAGATCCACTGAAAATGGCTATTGTTTACCCCTTACACAAAAAAGGAAATACTATGGAAATAGACAACTATCGTCAAATATCTAATCTCGAAACTACTTGAAAAATCAGTTTGTAATACAATATCCGAATTTGCTGAATAATATAACATAATATATATGAATAATATCGGTTGAAACAGCAACCTACCAATTATTCGAATATGTATACCAAGAAATCGACAAAGGTAACTATGTTATTTCTCTAATGTTCGATTTATCGAAAGCTTTCGACAGCTTAAATAGTGAAAACATATTCGAGAAATTATCTACTCTGGGAATAAGGGGTATTATTTCTAAATGGATAAAATCTTACATCTCAAACAGAAAAATAATCGTTAAAATATGATATTCATCCCGTATCTCTTGGAGTTCCGCAGGGTTCCGTGCTGGGCCCACTGTTATTCCTGCTTTATGTCAATGACCTTCCTCAATTCATTACACATGGAAAAGCTACCATGTTTGCTGACGACACCACAATAACAATATCCGGAAAATCTCTTGAGCAGCTCAAAGAAAAAATTAGGTGCACTTTAGAGGAAATGGATACTTGGTGCCAGAGAAATTCTTTAATCTTAAACAAAAATAAAACAGTTTGCATGAATTTCCATCTTAGAAAATTTGTTCCCGATTTACTCATGTTGGAGATGAACCTAAGCATGTCACCACATTCAAAACTTCTTGGAACTTGGCTCGATTCAAACATGACCTTTGATCACCATATCAATCACGTCTATGGAAATTTAAACAAAGCTTTCTATGCAATCTTCCAAATGAAGCCCCACTTGGATGAAAACGGGTTGATGAGTCTTTATTTCGCATTCGTGTATAGTCACTTATCACAACATAATGGCCTGGGGTTCAGCTTCAGGAGTTAATAGGGATTTCATATCACAAAAACGAATCATTAGAAAAATCTTTGACCTTAGTTACAATCAAAGCTGTCGTGATACCTTCATAGAAAAACATATTCTTACTTTTACATCTATTTACACCTTAAATGTGTTACTTTTACAAAAAAACACCTATTAAATTTTCCATTACAGGGCAGCCACCATTCATATGACACGAGAACAAATAATCTAGAACTACCCAAATACAAAACATCCACTTTCAAAAAATCACCTTATTACAACTGTGTCACTCTATAAAATGCACTTCCAGTGAACATTAGAGATAATAATTTCTCTTACAAGGAATTCAAAAGGAATGTTAAACATTTTTTGTAAACCAAGTGTTTTTATAACTTGGATGAATACTTCTCCCTACAGTTGTAAATGACCATATATTAAATCAATCATTAATTAAGATATTCTTTATTTTCCGAAAATTCACATCTATTTGACAAAGTCTTGTGATAAGTAAAATTAAGTATACATATGTACTTAAACTTCTCTAGTCAATCAAATCTTGTTTTTGTTCATAGTTTTTAGTTTGCTCTATGTCATTTTACATGATTTGTATTTTTATCCGATATATGTTGTGTACTTTGTAACCATTGTATTTGACTTGCCTTTTGTACCAGGTATGTAATTTGAGGCCAATGAATACTTACTTACTTACTATAATATAAAAGAAACATGACTAATTGTTATACCTTTATTTTTTTCAATTATAGCAACAGCTTTCCTAGGGTATGTTCTACCTTGGGGGCAAATATCATTTTGAGGGGCTACAGTTAGTACTAACCTAGTATCTGCTATTCCATATTCAGGAGTAATAATCGTACAATTAATTTGAGGAGGATTTGCATTTAATAATGCTCCTTTAATATATTCTTTTCTTTTCATTTCATTCTACCCTTTATTATTGCCGCTTTAATTATAATCCACTTACTTTTTTAACATCAAACAGGATCAAGCAATCCTTTAGGTACTAAATCTGATTTTGATAAAATCCCATTTCATACTTCAAATAGGTTAGTTGCCCAGGGTTCTTATGATAGGAAGGGGTTATGAAATAAGTGAGCATTTTGACAAGGGGAAGACTGAGGAAAGGGAGAGAACACGTCATTTTTTTTTCTTCTCTGGTTGAGTGTAACAGAGCGTACACCTTCTAAGTATGTTAGCAGGCAAAGTGCTAACTCTGCCATTTGTCAGTGTTATGACCATCATCATGTACTGAGATTTATAATACCGTTATAATGCTGACAATAAAACGTCAATTTTTGAATAAATAAAGTTACTAAAGCCCGTCGCTCAGATAAATCATAATAAAATATTATGCCTAATTCTTGTATTTTGTATTGCTGGTTGTTAATTACTTGTCTAATATTGTAACAATACTCGTACATCATACCATGATGACAAATTGTCGTTCCATATATTCCCCAAGAACAGTGAAGCAGCAATGGATCAATTTCTGTAGTATGGGTACCTATTGATTTTTCCAGGATTTGTTCAGATCATTTTAATAAAAGAGATTTTGAAACCAATCTTCAAGAATCTCTCCTACATGAGAAGTCAAGACAAATGCTTAGAACAACGGTGAGTTCAAACTGTTCTAATAAGAAACATAACTCAATTTGGTTTTGGATACAAACTGTTGAAAGCCATTATTTTTACTATGACATTACGATATAATGTTGGTGTTCCGTTTTAGTTATTCCTACCAAAACGTGTTGGTAAAAATCTGGTCTGTCCACTGTGGAGATAGAGAGATACTTACTAGAATCTGTACCCATGGCCAATCGTTCAGCATCAAATAATGGTTTGTTCATTATATTCTATTCGTGGTGCTATGAAATGATTGATATTAATAGGTCTTTATGCCATTTTAGATGAGGATTCACAGTCTCCTTCGCCCTTGTTTACAACAACGTTACAAAGAACGAGAAAACTCATTGAATAGTTCTGTGCAATAACACTATTGTACAACAATTATCAGAAGAAAGAAATACAATTGAAAGAAAAGTTCCCATTACCAAGGGTAAGAACTATCCAAACTCAAAATTAACTATCAAAATTATTATGGATCGTTGCAAAAACAAATGATATATTCAGCTATATTTCAAATATTAGATATTCACAATTTTACCACTCGCCATTTACATGAAGAAATTGTAACTTACTATTTATGAAACATTGTTTGACTGATACCATAATTTATAAAATAAAACATTGACTCATATCATAAATAACATTACTCATAAATTATTTCTGAAAATATTATAAATGTTGTCGATGAAATGTGAGTTAGTTTTGTGAACAAGGCAGTGTGAATGACAGTGACTAGTCTGATAAGTTTTTATATTTGAGTAAACTTCAAGGACGAATAAATATTTATCATTTTAATCATTTACACCATTTCACATTCACACATTTAAAAATAAAATCAAGCATACTACAAATCACACTTTCTTGCACCTGAGGTTCTGGAATAATGTCAACATAAGAGAGTTGTTTTGATATATTTCATTAGACATGAAACTAATTTCTCTTAGAATGGTGCAATTTATTCAACCAGTGTTACAACAGATATATTGAGATTAGTCTTTTGTACAACAATTATCAAAAGGAAGAAATAAAATTAAAAGAAAAGTACCCATTACAGAGAGTAAGAACTATCCAAAATCAAAATTAACTATCAAAATTATTATGGAACGTTGCAAAAACAAATGATATGTTCTGCTTTATTTAAAATATTAGATATGCACCATTTTACTACTTGCCATTTAATTAGGATTTTAGGTAGATATATAGATATGTTAAATTTTTTCTACATATAGAAATTGTAAATTACTATTTATGAATCAATGTATAAATGATCCCAAAATTTATAGAATAACACATTTACTCATATCATAAATAACATTACTCAAATCATTTCTGAAAATATTATAAATGTTGTCGATGAAATGTGAGTTAGTTTTGTAAACAAGGCAGGGTGAATTGACGGTGACTATAGTCTGATAAGTTTTTATATTTGAGTAAACTTCAAGGACGAATAAATATTTATCTATATATCATTTTAATCATTTACCCCATTTCACATTCACACATTTTAGAATAAAATAGAGATCAATCATATAACAAATCACACTTTCTTCTTGCACCTGAGGTTCTGGAATAATGGCAACACAAGAGAGTTATTTTGATTTCTTTCATTAGACATCAAAAGAATTTCTCTTTTAATGGTGCAATTTATTCAACAAATGGTACAACATATATATTGAGATTAGTCTTCGAGATACTTGTGCGAACTAGGGAATATATTAATAACAAATATGTATTAATCACTCGCACGTTTTTCAATTTACTCCCACCGATTGGTTTCGAATTCAATGCAACAAAATGGGATTTTAAGTGTATTTCAAATTTCGTGCCTTCAATCTCAGGATAGCCACCTTAATTTCCCTCCAATGACGAAACAAGATGCTTGACAAAATCGATGACATTTCATAACCCCCCTATCAAGAAACCCTGGAACCCTGCAAAAATAGAACAACTGATAACTGTCATTAGCTTAAGAATAGTTCTTGTCTGCTCGAACCAGTACGACAAAGGTAAGTACTAACATTCGAAAAGAGCTGTACATGACATCGAAGATGTTATTATTTTGAGACAGAGGCGTACAGAGTGGAAAGTTTATGTCAATGACAGATAATTTCTGATGTTACTGTACTAAAACAGAAAGGGTTTTCTAGTGCAAAATACACCCATAACAAATGTATCTAACTATGCTTCTTGCATCACCAAACAAGTTTCATGTTCATATCAGTCCACTTTTGGGGTTTTATTACTTTCCTCCAATTCCCAGATAGAATTAAATGAGGAAGGCATTCTCGTGAATGAAATTCATCAAGTTGAGATTAATGGCAAGATGAAATACGGTCTTATATAACATACCACATAATAAATTCAAGTCGACCATTTGTAATGCTACTTAGCAACGCATGGGCGTCACAGAGTGACTGAAACTTGAGAAATGTAATATACCAAGTTATATGAAACAGTATACTCGAAAGAAACTCAACAAGTGAGGATTAATATTCTCAGCTTAGGTGACAGTCACAGAGTGAATGGGGAATCTGCGAAGAGAAGGGTTTGAATGATGAACAAGAGGTTCATTAATCATTTAAAGTTCAGATTACACTTTGCTAGGTATTGCTCTATCTATCGTTACATGTATAATAATATCGTACAATTTTAAACATTCACTTGTTGAGTGATAAAACCTTAAATGGATTATCGTTTTTTGCTGAGATATATTCCTGCCTAATTCACTGAAATAATCATCAAATTTTTTTCATAAATATATTGTTATGTTATCAAATCCAAATTAAGGTAGTGGGTACATAAGTTTTCGTATACTTGAGCAGGGCTGTGTAGCAGGAACGTTAGGTAAAATTAAAGTAGAGACGTGGAAATCAACATGAAATCTATACGACAATTTCACTCTATACCCGTTTCGTCAAAGTTACCATAATCGGGAGCTGTAAGCTTTCTAAGAGTAATTGTAAACTTTTTTAAATTCATACCAAAAGTATATGTGAAAAAAAGTTTGGTGATAATAGAAATAATTAGTTCAGACTCATACAGTGCCCTTCAAAAAGTTGACATCATATGGGAAAAACTTCTTATAATAATTAACTTCGAATTTCGACTTGGGCGTTAATTTTGACTTTTAAAAGGATGAAAAATGGCCTAATCGGACGGGGTCACGTGACATTCGCAAACTGTAAAAATACATATTTTTTCAAAATAATCGCTTAAAATGTGTTGTGAATAAATCCTAAAATTTGGTAGATACATTCGGTAATTTTTTTATTATTGAATTTGGCATCATTTTAGTACTAACAAAAATCGATTAAACTAAATTTCTATAATAAACGCTTAACGATATATCAAATTTGCATCAATCACAACATAAATTTCAAATTGTTTTCACATTTTCTCAAAAAAACTTATTTTCAACAATATTCAGCAATTAAAAGTTAGTAGCAAGATAAAGCTAGTGATATAAACAATAGTTTAGCCAAAGTAACAATTTTTTTAATAAATTAGTAATTTCGTAGATATTACAAAAATGGTGCAACCTAACAGTTGTATGTTTTTCTGGGTCTCATGTTCCCTGTCATAAGATTTTGTACCTTTTGATCTATAAAAAAGAAACACTGTTTCACAACTTTAACTTTCAAATCATTCCTGGACATCCTCAAATAATTTCTTGTATAGCAGAGTTTGTGAAGGCAAAAAATGGAGTGGGGCAGGAGCTCAATCGCTCTGCCTTATTAAACAGTAGTCGATCTTTGTCGCATATCTACTCACGCTTTCTTTCGTTTGCGCATCTCAGAGGCATCCTTACGCTTGTCGATCTGTATTATTGCTTCAACTCGTTACTTGCAAATTAGAAATTATTCTCTCCTACCGGTCATGTAGTAACGTCCATATCTAACTAACTCCTTCCTTGCATGTGGAAGTCAAGTAGATGGAGTGAAGTTGTCGTTCTTTTCCAAACGTGACTTTGTTGAGAGACCACGTCCCCTTAATTTATTGGAAGCGTGCTATATGGTTATGATTGAAAATTAATCTATCATTTATCGATAACTTATCTTAAGGAAGGTCTTTAATTAAAAGGTATGTGGACTATTTTAAACATTTTCCATTTGCATAATAACTTTACAGGTAATTAAATAAGAATAAGGTATATTCACTTTTATTCCATTTCAAATTCACAATCTCGTTTTTTATAATATTTTTTATACTATGGGTAAGTGCTTTATTGGTGAGTTTCAGTTGTGTAGATAGCGATTAATGTTTGACTAAAAGTTATTCATGCAACTCTCAAAAATGTTTTTACTTCAATGTAGGTTAAATGTATCTTTCGGTTCAACTGGAAAGAAATAAGTTTATATCAAGCTAATTACTTTAAATTGTCATATTCTTTATATTCAGATTTATGTTCAGATTTAGATTCGATTTAGAGTCATGTTCCAAGCCTGTTTGGAATGTAGTTTTTGTGAGGTTCAAAGGTTGATGACCTTGAAGTGTGTCATGTAGTTTCGAAGGCATGAACTGCTAAAATTAAGGTGATTTTGCTTGCGTTTTTATGTGCATTTTGATAGAGGAGTTGGTTGAATGTGCAATAACTTCTGTGAAGTGCTTAATATTATTGGAACTTCTAGGCCTTTTCCTTCCTGGGTTTTCTATCTCTGGAACTATTTTTCGTTGGATTCCTTCCTGTTGGATTCCTTTCCGCTGAACTTCTTGCCTGGGAATGCTTTCCGAGAGACGTTCCCTTATAGAAGAATATTCTGGAATACCGTAGAGGATTCCTTGGATTTACTGGTGTTATATTAGAATCCAAAGCTGGATAAGTATCCAGATCTGCCTGTCCACTACAAGATCTACGTCAACTAAGCTAAGTGCATCTTATTGAAGTGTCCAGAAACCCTTTTCGCAAATTTACTAATAATTTAAGCATAAAATTATTTAAACAATTAACTTGTGTGTAGTGTCAGTTATTGAGCTTGATTTGTTTTGAATGTGGCGCCTGTTAAACTAATTCAAGCAATTGACAGTAGTTAATGTGGTGTCCATCAGGACAGACCAAGGTCAGCCAAGCCGAATCCACTACCTGAGGTCTCAAGGGCAAATACATATTTTTGTTTTGGTAACATAGAGGTTACATCATATTTGAGCATTTGAAAATTCTTTTTTTCAAGAACTAACCAAATTTCCCACCCAACCCAATCCAAAGTCAAATTTCAAAGTAAATAATTATTAGATATTTTTCCATATGATGTTGGCGACATATTGGAAACTTTAGATCTCTCGTTTTAGGAAACAAATCCATTTTTCAAAAAGCTCTGCATGTTCTAGAACGTAATTTTGAATAATCAAATCTTAAAGCGAAACGCGCGTCTAGTGATGGGGCAGTTTGGTGTTTTGGTAGTATCCACGTTTGCCTACCCCGTACTGATAGGAGACGATAGCACAAAAAACGTGTCTACAGTTTACACTTCTCCTAGAGGACTGTGTTTTCGTTATTTGTTTTTCATAGTTCCTCGTTTTTCCAACCTTTTCTTTGAAAACATGCACTTGGATGTCACACAGGTAACTATAGCTTTCTTCCGTTGGTTGATGCTGATCGATAACAATTTCAGATAAGTAGAGTAGAGTAGAGTAGAGTAGTTTATTTGACCATGTTATGTACATAAAAAACATTTATGGCAAGTCACAAAAACAATATTGATTCAAGATCAATATTGACATATGGCATTATGAAATTATTAAAAAAATATAAAACTATAAAAAATATAAAAATAATTCAAAACTACAGAAATACATTTAAAATATCGAAGAATTTGACAATCCTGAGTTTTCAGGGAGTAAAGAATAGAACAGTATAAAAAAGTACATCGAGATTTAAAATTACATACATAATGAGCTCGCTGAGACAATGTAGCTATCAATATCATAAAAACAATGACTAAGTAGAAATGTTTTTACTGCCTTTTTAAATGCATTGAACTCCAATACTTTGACTGAGCTATCGAGGATATTGTAGAGTTTGAGATTCAATGAGTTTTTGCAGCTTACAGCTAATCTATGTCGAGGAATATTCAGCAGATCGGCAGATCTTGTGTTATAGCAATGTGAGTCAGAATGTCTAGAGAAATTGCTCACATTTTTGTGTATTTCTAAAAGGACTGTAAATATGTATAACGTGGGCAGGGGCATGATACCTTGTTCAATAAAGTGTTGTTGACAATGATCTCTAAAACCCAAATTTGCCAAAATTCTGATAGCTTTTTTCTAACATTTGAAAACTGCTATAGCGTTTTTTGAATTTCCCCAAAGTAGAATACCATAAGTGAGCACAGAATGAAATAAAGAAAAGTATGTCATTCTCAATACATTGTGATTTGTGAGAGGTTTCAATTGTCGTAGTAAAAACAGAGTAGAAGATAATTTTCGAACCACGTGATCTATATGATTGGACCAATTCAATCTATCGTCAATAACGAGACCAAGAAACGTTACATGATTTCCATCTTGGTACGTCATGTTAGAAGAATAATCCATGATCATTCATAAAATTATTTTGTTCGCCAACCACCGAAAATGCGCTACTGCATCAAAAACCTATGATTTGACTCCCCCTCTAAAATTTCTCGACATTCGATTCCTATGATTGGTCGAGACTCCACGCACTGTGCACATATTTTTAGTTCATTACTGAGACATCTTTCGTTAATCGATTGTCCAAAATTCATTGATACATATGGCTCGAATGTAATTTGTGTGTACACGGACAGCTCGTCCGACAGCAACATTATTTACTTCAATTTTCATATTGTGCTGTGTTGTGGTCTGCAAAATTGAGTTATTTCTGCAATTTTTATATTAGAAATCATGCTAAAACTTCATTTTAAATCACCAGCTTCAGTCACACGCCTGCCGAAGGAAAAGAAACAGGATCTGTTAGTATTCTTAACTTAATCAAGTTGATAATTGGAGAGGTTTCAGTTTTTTTTTATCTACGTTGCTTAATTTTTCAGTTTTCAGGTTTTCCCAGTGCATTACATTTCTTGAACTCCTTTCTGTTGATTAGGTATACAATTATTTCATAATAACAGAGGTAATCATAACAACATCAGATTTGTTTAGCCAGCTAAAGCACAATTTCAAATAGTCATGAGTTCCAAACTTCAAACGGAAGTTTATATGTACAGTTGTGTGCATAAAAAAGTCATTCAAGGTTTGTATAGTGTGAACCTGCCTATGATGTCCCGGATTTCATTAAAAAGTAGTACCCGTACACATTTGGAACTGTTGTGCAGTTTCAGACTTTAATATATTAGAAAAAAGGCACGCTTTATTGAAAAATTTAATACATTCAATACATGACATTATAACAATCAACTCCATAACGAAGCTTTAACAAAGCTATATTAATCATAGCGCCATTATTTTCTCTTATTTTGTTTAGACTATTTGGTATCAAAGCATAAAGATTTCATATCAGATCGGGATCATTGGCTATTTCATCCCACGTTTCTTCTATGAAATTCATCAGCTCATCAATTGTGTTTGGTTGGAAGTTAACTTTTCAGAGTTTTTTAGTCATAAGACCCTAAACATTTTCCATAATAATTATCTTGCTAGTATATATAATTTTGATGTTCTGAAACACTTTGTAACATAATATTTTCCAAAATATTCCTGCATGTAACAGCGTTAAATCTTTCATTAACACTCCAGCACATGCTCAATCCTCGAGAGTTTAACCAAGCCCAACCATTTATCGAAAATCTACCGGATTTTTCTGAAATATGATCAAATTCTTTGAATCTTGTTCCTCTAGCTAGGCATGTACACTCTTATATACTACACTATTACTATACTATTCCTGTTTTCTGTTGCCTGTCTAAGTTCATTTTCCAGAATTACCTTTTTGGTATCAGCATAATTTTTTAGATGCGATTTTTTAATTATACGACTTGCTGTCGATCTTGATGCAGGAAATACTTTATGTCGAAAAGCATTCCGCGCTACTTCAAAGGGTTTGTCCTCATACCGCAAGAGTGCATTATCTTGTTCTTGCGTAGTTATTTTGTGTCTCTCAGTTGGTTTTTTTCTATTTACATTACTAAGGTCTGCCATGTGAACTTTATGTTTTGCACGGTCTTCTTATTCACATTTATAATATGGGCTATATCTCTTATGGGCTCACCATCTTGTAAATAAAAAATTATTTGAGCACTTTCAAAATTATCTAGCTGATGCACTAATTGCACTAGAAAAATGTCAGAAGCTCGTCACTGACAAAAATAGTTTGAATTTTGACACTACTGGTCAAAGTCGATAAGAAGTTCAATAATTAAGATTGACAAGCCTGACTCACAATATCCTATAACTGCTTTACGACTTTTATATGCACACAACTGTACATCTAAGGAAATTATCACAAATATTTTCCCCAACGACCATCTCTGATAAAAATTTTCTCCGCTACACCTACGACACTGGTGAGAGCTTTGTTCAAAGTTCCCTATCGAAATATGAAACTGTCGAGAAACACAACACAATGGTGTACACCACTCTATCTCAACCTAAATATAGGAGTGCTTATAATTTGCATTGCAAAATTGTAATTAACTGTAAAATAAATCTCTTAGAATATGCATATTCATTTTAGCACAACAAATGAGAGCATACTTTCGGAAATCGATAGCCGTCCTTTGAGTAGTGGGTGAAAAAGTTTTCGTAAATATTAGTTTCTTGTTCGTCTTATCATGAATTCAACAGTAATCTTACAGAGGGAAACAGATTTGAGATTCGAGCTGAAAAGAAAGAAATAAACAATAGGATTTTCTCACTCACTCAATATTGTTGAAATCACTTATAATAGCAAAAATTATGCCAGATAAAGAATTCTGTTCCCATGAAATCAATCAAGATTCCGGCACAGACTCGGAAAAGGAAATGGTTCACTTTCACAAAATTCTGGGATCAATAATAATAATAATAAATTTATTCAGGAAGATCATGAAAGATGATATAGAACTCGAAAATTCGAACAAGTTCGAATGTTTTGCCGGAGAGTACAAGTAAATGATAAAAATAAAATCGACAAAGTCGACCAAATATTTCCACAAAGTGGAAAATATGAGGCAAAAATCTAACAGAAAACAACTTCTTCCCTGGCTAATGCCACGGCGAATATTGAACTACATCTGACAGATATTTGTTCAACGTTCTTCAAAGAAGGCTCAATTGCAAGTGCTTATTGTAGACAAACAAAAGATTATCCTTAATTTAGCTGGGGATTACCACCTGCAGACATATTTCGAGGTTGTTGCCTCTCATCAGTGCAAGGGAAGGATAATCATTTGTTTGTCTACAATAAGCACTTAAAATTGAGTCTTCTCTGAATATCTTTCAGATGTAGTTCAATATCCGTCGTGGCATTAGCCAGGAAAGTAGTTGGTTTCTGTCAGATTTTTGTCTCATATTTTCCACTTTGTGGAAATATTTGGAGAGAAGGGTACTTCGATTTTATTCTTATCATTTATTTGTACCCTTCGGCAAAACATTCGATTCGAACTTGCTCAAATTTTCGCATTTACTCTTCCTGGAGACTTTTGCTGTCTTGAGGAGTGCTTATTGATTTTCCTGGCGGGTGGCGCTGCGACTGACTTTACTGTAAGTCGCTGCTTCATCCGTAGGGAATTAGATAAACAATAAGTAATAATTCATTTGGCAGGGACAAGACAACTCAAAGTTGTCGGACCTACCCTTGCACTGATGAGAGGCAACAAACTCGAAACGTCTTCAGGTGGTCATCCCCAGCCAAATTAAGGATAATCTTTTGTTTGTCTACAATAAGCACTTGCAATCGAGTCTTCTTTGAAGAACGTTGCACAAATATCTGTCAGATGTAGTTCAATATCAGTAGTTGTTTTCTGTCAGATTTTTGCCTCACATTTTCTACTTTGTGGAACTATTTGAAGAGAAGGGTTTTTGGACTTTGTCGATTTTATTCTTATCATGAAATAGAATATTGTATTGATTGTATTTCTGCTATTGATGGATACCTATATCATTCAATTTTGATGGAATTACCATGTGATGGCGAAAATTTAATTCAAATACCTATCAGATCACGGTCACGTCGTCTGGACGAAAAACAAAAGTAAATACACCTATCAATGGTTGATAACCCAAGAGAGAGAATTTTCATTCTTCAATTGACAGGTGGAAATGTCCACTCCTTTCATTTTGATTAGGGTCACTGAATCCTAGAAGGCTTTGGCCTTCTTACGGGTATGGCCAATGTGTGGAGTCTAATAGTTCCAATCTCTTTAAATAGTTCGAATGTTCCAAATAACTCACAAAAGCGCCAATTAGGAAGCAAGGGTTATAAGAGAGAGAGAGAACCGAAAATTTTGAAAAAACAGTTTGGTTATGTTTCTTTTGTAAGTCAGAATGTCAAATAAGTAAATTGTGGAATGTGGATTCTCAGTATATAACTCTTGTCTTTGGTGGATATCATGTTCAATTTTAATGGATGCATATCAATTGTAATTTTTTTATGGATTGAAATTACAAAAAAGCGGCGACTTTCGGACACGGCCCCGATATTCTGTGGCGATTATGGAACATGGAGATTCAGCCGTCGACCATCTCTGCTGCAGATACAAGAGTTTCTTTTAGAAGGGCATAACCTAGTGTAGTTTTCAGAAATAATGTGTAAAAGTTGCCAATGATTGATTAAATATATCCACAGAGTTACAAACCCTTTATAAAAACACTGAAACTTCTCCATTAATTAGAGATTAGGTACTGTTCTCCCAAATACTTCTTAGTCAATATATACCATTGTTTGATCAATACAAATTTAAAAAATTGGGTATCAATTTGAGGTACTGCTAATAACCCAAAAACCAAATAATATCGAATTTGAATCTTACAGAAGTGCCTAGCATTCGTGAACATAACACATGTCAAATATATTTGCTGAATTCCTCTCAGATGAAATCAAGCTTAAGAAAAAACTTATTGCAAAAATTGATACCTATCAGACATATAGGTATTACAAAACATCCAAAAAACATTGACATGATTGAAAATCTTACATTTTTGTACATTCTCGTTTGTATGATTATGAAAGTTCCATTAAATGCCTATTGCATTCTTTTTTTTGTATTCCTATCATAAATAAGAAGTTTCTTGAGATAGTGAATTATTACCTCTATATGGCATGGTTAAAACAAAAAAATATAGCCATTCACTTCAATGAAACAGCTGTTCTAGAGTTTACCAATATACTAACAATAACTTTTATATTATGATCTAACCAATTTTCTCAAGATAAACGTCAATATATATAGAATTTTTAAACTTGTTCGAAAGAAAAGGTTCCATTTTTGCAATTTAAAACTTTCTCATTCTAGGTGCTTATTAGAATTGGCCACTTTTTTAAATAACCATTTTTGGGTTTTTCGTTTCAAAATGAATCTGAAAAATTGATAAAATTCAGAAAAAATTTGTCAGTCCAAGTGAACACGAAAATTGTTATACTGCACTGCACACACTTTATTTATTGATCCCAGGAAACATTTCTGTTTAGAGAGGTTTTACATTTTTACATAAATTGTTTAACAGCAATACATACGAAATAAAAATTGATTGATGAGAAATCAAACAATTATTAGAAAAGGAATGATGAGAATAATTTGTGAAATGAGTAAATAAGTCATTTCAAAGCAAAAAGTCAAAGGTGAAACATTGTTATATTATAAAGGAATTGAAGTCATCTGTTAAGTATACATTTCTTAAGTTCATTTTTTAATTTAGTTGTAGTCCTGATTTCAGTCACAATTTTACACTACGTTACTCAATATTGATACTATCGATAGCCATTTCATTCTCAAGGTTTCCTGTTTCAATCCTGAGAAAAAAAAGTTTGAATGAAAATATAATCTGTATCTGTCTTTAGTGACGAGAATTGGAGAAATGTATTCTTCAATCTACTAATTAACAATTTATGAACAAAATGATCTTGAACTCACCTCTGAGAATACAATATAATTTATGACTTTTGTCGGTATTCTTGCAGGTTTTCACTGCACAATAGGTACTTCACTTTCAGAACAAAGGGATATTTGTATCAGTAAAAAAGTAACCAACATATTCCTAAGTTGGATCAGTGACAGCAGGGCTTATCAGAAGATTTTGGGACTTGGGACAATCTGCTTTCTTTTCTGTGAATCTGCTAAAACTATTTTTGAAAACATTACCATTGACGGCATTGACGGAAATGACATGAAAATTGACTTTTGACATGTGTCATTAGGTCAAACATCGGACCTAATTTTCGTGATGTTTTTGGAAAATTGAAACTATTTAGACTCCACCTAAAGCCTTCTAGGATTAAGTGACCCTAATTTCGATCTAAATACAGAGCCACCTACTACCAACTGACAATAATTAGCCTGACCCGAAATTTCAAAATGAAGAAAACTATCGACAATAAAACTCATGTAATTTTTCACAGACATAAGTCTTGGCCTACTCACTTACAAATGTCTCTACCAGTACTAAGAGATCAATTTGAAATAAAATACAAATGTAATCGTTACAAGTGTACATTTGGAACACCTGATCTGGTGAAATTGATCCCGTCAAGGAGTCAAACCAAAAAAGTAAAAGCAGAAGAATTGTAGAAGTGAAAATAAAATGAGTACAACCTAACTTTATAGAGATGCCGACAGGGGTCCATTCAATTGAGGAATCAATAAATTATTCATTTGTGACCCACTAAAATAACCATTAGTCATATCATTGGAAAGTTTAAGGTATTGTTGTGTGAACTAAATTTCCTCAAAAATTAAATTTGTGGACTGGAATTTTTGGACAATTATAAATATCTACTTTTCATAGACGGTAATTTGAGTCATGTCAAATACTTAAATCTTATAACCAATCAAATCAGTACCTATGGCAGTTCAAAATCTTCCATTTGATTTTGGGAACGAGTACTGTTATGAAGACGGTTGCCTTTCTCACAACGCAGGACCAGTATTAAAATTTCGTAGGACAATTTCTCGTCGCTTGATAAGCACGCAAGGATTAATAAAATGGACTCGAAGATTTTTTTTCTTTATTCTTTCTTAATTGACAATTATAAAATTGTATTGAAAGTTGTCACAGTACAGAAATTAAAACTCATAAAATAAAACACAACAATTAAAACTTAAAATTCAACAACTACCAACATTATTTCTGTCTATCACAAATTATAAGGTACAATTCTAAAATTCTATAGAAGTTTTCACATTACTAAAATTGAGGAACTTAAAAACAACACTATTGAAACTTAAAATTGTACAGCTACTAATATTCACTAAGATATTCAGGTACTTGGACAGGAACTTGTTAAAATGGGAATTCCACAGGGTAGTATAATTGGTCCAATAATATTCATCTTGTATATAAATGATATGCCCAACTGTATAGCGAACACGAATTGCTTTCTTACTAATTATGCCGATGATACCAACATTTTAATAACCACACAGGATTTCGGTACAATACTTGATAATGTAGAAAATATCTATACAACAATGTCAGAGTGGATCTCGAATGAGAAACTACTATTAAACGAAAAAAAGAAAAATTGTCTAATGTTCAAAACAAATAGGACGCAATTACAATATCCAAATGGCATTCAGTTACATGAAGCTAATATCAATATAGGTGCAGAAACAAAACTTTTAGGAGTAATACTAGAGGCAGCTCTATCATGGGAAAGTCATATAGTAGAACTCACTAAAAGATTAAACTTAGTCTGCTATACATTGACGGTAATGTCACAGTACCTGAGTGAAGATGGTCTGAGAGTCATTTATTTTTCAAATTTCGAATCCTTTATTAGATACGGTTCAATTTTCTATGGTAGTAGCAACTCAGTAGAAAAAATATTTATATGCCAGAAAAGAGCACTGAGAACTATTAAAAAGCTTGGTTTTAGAGCTTCGTGCAGAAGCATTTTTAAAAGTAATAAAATTCTAACTGTTGCAGCAATCTACATTGAAGAATGACTAACTTTTCTATTTAATAATAAGGATTATTTCAACGCAAATTTACCAACACATTCATACAATAGTAGAGACAGGTACTACATATATCCAATTCACAGACTGACTGTTACAGAAAGGGGCACAAAATATTCTTGCATGAAACTGTTCAATAAATTACCTCAGAATATTAGACTGATAGAAAGTCGAAACCTTTTTAAAAATGAAATACACAAAATTCTGGTAGATATTGAACCCTATCAGTACAAGATTACTTAAATGCCTCTTTGTTAAATTCTTAGATATTATATTGTTATGACTAATATTTCGTTCTGAATGTGTATGTAAACTTTTTATATATATTTTATTTTCGAAATAAATATTATTATTATTTTTTTTTCATTATTATTTGGCTTCGACTACTGAGGTCATTAGCCTATTATTATTCTTATTATTATTATTATTATTACTGAGTAGTAACACTTTTCTATGAGAAACAGTTTCAACGATTTTCTGAATACACCTCATTTTATATGAGGTGGTAGATTATTGAACAATCTAGGGCCCATGTAATTTGGAGATTGATAGCTCAACTTCAACTTGACTGACTGAAAATGTATATCTTTTTTATGTCTTGTTTGATAATTATGCACATCATCATTTAGAGTGAATTTTTCCTTGTTACGAAAAACATACAAACATGCTTCATATATGTATAAACATGGCACTGTCAATATTCCAAAGTTTGGAAACAATTGTTTGCATGAGTGAGAGTAAGGCACTCGTTCTATGCAACGAATAATCTTTTTTTGTGCTATGAACACTACTGATATCTTAGTAGACATACCTCACAATGATATACCATATCTAAGGTGAGAGTCAACATAAGCATAATGAAGAGTTATCAACTGTTTTTTACTTAAAATATTTCTCATGTTCCCGAATGATTAGTTCATAGAGTGAAGCTTCGAGACATTATGTCCGCATTGTTCTTTCCAGTCAAGGTGAAGACCAAGAAATTTCATTGTCCCATTATAGCTACCATTCACATTGATATGTATTGAGTTACATGTATTTTGCCTATTATAAAATCTGTATAATATTGTTTTATCAACATTTAAGTAGAGGTCATTCTCATGGAAATATTCAGTAATTTTTTGCATCACGTTAGTGCCTAAGATCACCTGACCTAGCCCCCCATAATTTCTTTTTGTGGGGGTAGTCGAAAGAAAATCGGTATAGACATCAATTCGAACGAGCCACCAATTTGGATCAAGCTTTTCTAAGAAAAACTTCAGCTCCCCTGTTAAGTTTGTTGGCGAAAAGCGCGTCTAGTGAAATTGACGATTTATTGAATTGTATTCAAGCCTAAGGTTTCAAATATTCATTTATTCGAAGAAATTATTCGTTATAGAACATAAGAACAGAATGTCTCATAATTCCTTACATTTTGAAAATATCCTCGATTTAACTTCTACTATATTCTAACTACATTCCCACGTTGCGACAAAACTATGTCAAATATTACCCAAGATGCAAGCCAAGCAGTCGCTCAAAGTCATATCGTGAGAGTGACACTAATATAGCTCTCTCGATTTTCCCCTCTCTCTGTTGCACTCTTTATTTCCCGATGTATAGAAAACCTCTTTAGAAAACTTTATATAGCAACCACTGAGGAACTGTTAAACTTCTCATCTCCGAGTATGGATGTACTGACCAGTGGTTGGATCCTGCATCGGTTTTCTTGAGTGCCATAATTTGTTAAGCTCAGGCAGTCGAAGCCTTTCTCAAAACCAAACTGTCCTAGGACTGGAGTGTCGAGAGTTGTAGCGTATATTCCGGTATACTTCCAGAACGCAATGGCGATGAATCATCACAATACTAATAACGTATTTCCGAAAAGTTTTGGCACAAAATTCATTGGCTTTGATTTCAACAAAATCAAAATGAAATCAAGTTGCCGTTGGAAACATAAGTTAGTTGACTGTCAGTTGAGATTTATTCATTTTGAAGTTTTCGCTTTGAGATACTGTATAAATTAGAAACAAGAACAAGTTGGTTGGGCGTTACCCAAATCTGAAATATATGGATTATTGCAGAATGAAAACACTTAACGTAAAACCATTTATAGAAGAATAGCGGCGTAGGGAAAACCACGTCTGAATCTTCCAAAAAGTGGAAGACCACGTGCATTTACAGCACAGAGGTCAGAGAGATTGGTGACAAGAGCAAAAAACCAGGTTGTAATGTCAACGATGAGACTGGCTAATCAATAAAGATCTTCTAGAGTACGATATCGTTGGAATTGAGGAGGAATGGTCTAAAATATCGAAAGAGACGTAAGTGCCCCGAATACTCTCAAGCGCAACTCCTTCGTGTACCAAGATGGCGGGTACACTTTGTAAAATCGTCTACTGCTCAATTTCTAACACAGGTGTATACCGACCTTTTGTGGAAAGAGTTAGGGGTGAAGCTCTGAATATTAAGAGATATATTGATAACTGCCTTTCCATATTACTTTAGTTTGTCCACGAACATCATGCTAATGACGATATCAGGTTTTGGCCAGACCTAGCATCATGCCATTACTCAAGAGATACCCAAAACTGGCTTCGATCACATACCTCTTGTTCCCAAAAAAAGATGATCCTCCTAACTTGCGCAGGCTCGCCCAAATGGAGGATTTTTGGGCTTTACTGTCTAGGAAGGATTATCATGGAGGCTGGAAAGCCCAAGATGAAGAACAATTGAGAGGGCGAATTTACTAAAAACTGAGAGAAATAAAAGGGGAATTCCGTCCAGGATCTCATGACAGACATTCGAGGTTATTTGCGTCTGGTAGAGCAGAATGGGCCACTCCACGTAATTCGATAAGGCAGTTTAGTTAGGTATTGAGTTATAATTTATAATAACAAGTTAGTGTTCAAATTTCTTCATTAAAAAAAAATCGATAAATATTTTGAGCCAAAACTTTTAGGACATACCTACGTTATTGATGCAGCTGTTCAGTGTTTTCTCCACAAAGTCCTGTGATGAATAGGTCCCCATGCCTGCCGTGATCACTCATTCGTTTATAGATCTCATTTCAAAATTATTGCTGCAAACAAATTGATATCTGCAAAACCAAAACGAAACAGATAAAGAGTGCTGCCTGGGATTGATTGACAAAAACTCCAAGTTTAATTGCCGTTAATTGGCAGCCAGTAAGCCGGAACCTTTTACATTTTAACTGCGTTTCGTGGCAATAAATAGGTTTGAGCCGAGAACAACCTACCCCCGGATTCGAACGCAGACAATTTATTACTTCATCGATTTGGAATTATATTCCTCCTATTTCGTGTTTGGATACGATAGGGGTTGCTTTTTCCACGTTTGAATGTCTCCGAATTAATGATAGGAAGTAGGAATAAATTCGTTGATATTCCTACTGAATGTTTTTTCATTCATCATTTATCAATAAAGACTGTTTCTCTTTTCATTTCGGGTGATATATAAGGGATGAATAAATGAAAAACAGGTGATAAATAATCCCAAATAGACACAATTCAACCAAATATCACGACGTGAACTATTCCAAGTAATGGACTATAAATAAGTTATCACAAATTTGAAAGGCATTTGGATCTATATCTACAAACCACGAATGACGACCACAAAAATTGTGTCAGTGTCAGGTTAGGTTTCCAGGAGAAAAACGTAGACGTAACCTGGGACGTTGATTACGGAAGAGATGAAATTGTAGTTAGAATTATCAAATGAACCACAAACTTCTATTTTATTAGGTGATGGCAAAAAACTATACGAGCAGACGGGCTTCGCGTGGCTGTACTAAAGGAATAAATTAATAAATGAATATTTGGAACCTTTGGTCTGAACACAATTCTAGAAATAGAAATCACCCATATACCAAAACTAGGTCGATTTACACTCGACACGCGTTTCGTCAACAAAGTCATTATCTTCACGAGCTGAAAGCTCACATAACAACTCACTTCGGATCTTCGTGACTACCTTTAGAGACAGGTAGCTATTGTCACTTTCTCTTTTGACTCTTGGGATAAAATGAAATCTCAGGAACGGTAGCCCTCACTGTGTGTTTTCGTAGTAGCTGGGGTGTGCTTGAACTTTGTTGGTCAAACAGAGAAGAATACATGCACCGAAAAAAAGTGTTTTGTAAAATTACAGTTAGAATCATGGGTTATTTGTGGCCCTAGATTTTCACTGTAAAATTTCACAAGAAAATTGAAAGATTCACAAGTTCATTGTGAAATTAAAATGAACGCTTTGGCTTGAGCAGACTCCAGAAAACTTGTGAAATTACTTGAAACTTGTGAATCCAACTGAAAGAGTATTGTGATTTCACAAGTAACTTTCACCTTATGTTTGTGAATGTACCATCTAATTATGCACCAGTAATGTGAAATTAAATTGTGAAAATGATTCAACTACAAGGGTAATCAATTACAGTGAAAATCTAGCGCCACAAATAACCCATGATTTTAACTGTAATTTCACAAAACTGTTTTTTCAGTGTATCAATATGATATTTTTACGATCAATTATTAGAAAATGAATATTTTTTTACCAAACAACGATAGGTCACTTTTGAATGAGAATTTTTCTCTACCAGACTATGGTATCTGAAGAAGTGTGACTTATAGCTTTGGTAGCTTTTTATTTTAAATTGACAATTCCTTCCCAAACATTCAAAAACTGCGGATAGATTATTCCTGTGATAATTAGCATGCAACTCGTATTTTCTAAGCGTCTGCATACGATACTAACAAATAGAACATGTATAAATATCGTCAAATGACAGAATTGACACATAATATATGAACTCACCAACTGTTTACACACTGATCATAATATTCACTCAGATATCTCAAACACGTTTTGTCATGTTTGCAATAGGAGTACGGCAATTGAACTGACCAGGTTATGCACTGGAAGTGAAGTTCCTCGAGTGTCAGACTATTTCATTGGTCAGAAAATAAAGCAATCTTGTAAATTCGCAATGCAACTGTGAAGAGTTCACAATATTTCTGTGATTTCCAACGGAAGCATGATTAATTTACATATTAGATACATTCAGACTCTGAAATGAAAAGAGTTTAACCTCGTATTATGATACTTGGATTGAGTATCACCGCAGAGAAATTCATACTATGGGCGCCTAATCGAAATTACATTACATTCAGATAT
Organism: Chrysolina oricalcia; assembly: GCA_944452925.2. Lineage (NCBI taxonomy): Eukaryota > Metazoa > Arthropoda > Insecta > Coleoptera > Chrysomelidae > Chrysolina > Chrysolina oricalcia. Next base: position 24,949,045 of record OX101808.2, read on the forward strand.
TGAAATGAGTTATTGCAAAAGGCACAAGCAACATTATCTGCGGAAGAGCCGAAAATGTATGGGCATGAAACTGAACATTATTTAGGATACATTATATCAGTAGTTGCATATCCGAATATGAAAGTGTTTCTATAGTAAATGGAAAGTTTTCGCCTCGTTCATAATTTTTAGCCATATTTTCACAACTCGCTGTGAAAAATAGTCTAAAGATGCAGATAATTATGGAAAAGCGAATATCTTTTGTAATTCCCTACGAAAACATGTGAAACGTTCAACACTACTGTGATATCACAATGTGACATTCTTGGCAATGTAATATTACGATGTAATATTCAATCAGTGTAATATTACAGTGTGATATTTTTATCAGGATGAAAATTCACAATACATAGGTGAATTAACAATAAACCTGTTTTACCCTTCAGGTCTTGTAATTTCAGAGGAAGGTGGGTGAATTAGTTGTATTTTCAAAATGTAAATTAACAAAGTGGCCTATAAAAACGTGTCTCTGTGATTTTTCACTGCGATTTTACATTTTTTTCAAAACATGCTCGTAAAAATCACATGTTAGTGTTGGCAATTTTTTTTAACGGTTATGGGACTGTAAACTTTCTGGTCAATATTTACTCAAATCAAATTCACATTATAATCCAAATATTTTTTTCAGTGTGTGGACAGGAACATTTTCCACAGCCAGTAGTTTTGTAATCATTCTGTTGTCGTCTTTAGAAGTGGTTTGAGTTTTAATACATTCCGCCACGTTTTCTGCAGGGACTTCTCTTTCAGCATTCGGTTCAGCTTCGCCAAAACGTATTTTTTGCGAATGTAATTAAGTAACTAAGGGGTCATGTGTCAAGTTCTTTGATGAATTGCCCTTAGGCATTTTGAGAATTTGTTGTCATCAGCTGGACGAGCAGAAACGTCTAGGCCAGTCCAGGGAGTTATGTGCCCCCTTGATATTTGCCTTTAGTTAAAAAAACAACAAAGTCTCTTAATAATCTCATGACACACTTCATGAATGTAAAGTAAATTCAAAATATCACCATTAAAATTTGTGGTTTTGTTCGTACATTTGCGTAAATACCAACATTTTCGAAACTTTTTGAACAGCATATTGTAACTCACATAAATGTAGAACTTTGTCTCCATTTAATCCATTCAATCTCCAACTTCTCTCAAATGAAATTTTGATGATTAAAAATTGCTTCCAATGTCAAAAACTCAAATAACAGAAATAATTTCTGATTCACTTCTTTCACACAACATAGTTTTCTCCACAAATATACACCCCCTCAAATGTTAAAGGTTAATGAGCTGGTGTCGAATTACCCTAATCGATCGGAACCAAATTATGGTTTCGATGAAGAACGAGGGATTAAAAATGTCGACCTAAAATTCCGAAAGACTAATAACGCATCGGAAATGTGAAAGTTTTAATGTGTTTCGCTATGAAATGTCAATCAAATGCCGGCTTTAATAATTTTCTCTATAAATAGGATGGAACACAATTACAGGTTGTACATGTATACATGATTATGCATTCGCTAAAGCTGTTCATCAATTTTGACATGAAAGATATATTGGATAATTCAAAGTGCGCGATCCCAAACAGTTACGAAAACACAGGCTTTGATTTTGGTACACTCATATGAATGTTTTTGCACTTTTAAGTGTGTGCTCCAGTCTCTCCCAAGAGGGAACTAAAGTACTTCATTTGCTCCCTAGGGACTAAAGTGGATATCCTAACAATTCAAATTATGAACAACTAGGTGGTCTTTAGAAACTGATCGGCTGGTGACACTGTTGCGAAATTCACTTTCTCTCTGAATTCCTCAAAATTCTTAATGACACTCCCTGGATAACAGCCGGATTAGTTAAATCAGTATATACGAAAAATGAGTTATACCAAAGATCTCGTAATGATCCGACAAACTTAGGAATGAAAAATCAACTTAAAATATTTCAAAATAAATTAACTAACTTGATACGGAAAACCAAATACGAGTATTATCAAAAACAAATTGACTCAAACTCTTCTAAAACAAATAATTTATGGAAAGTAATGCAAAAAATGCAAATAAAATGCGAAACAGGAAATCTGAAAACGAATAAACAGGATATTGCAAATGAAATCAATTCCACATATACCAAAATAGGAAAACAAATGGATAGTAAAATAACCAGAAATCCTAATTTTATACCCCCTAAAACAAAAGTCCTGAACTTGCTTGTACTTTTCCCGACTGATAAATCCGAAATTAAAGAAGCAATCAAAAACCTGAAACTTAAAAAATCCACTGGAATCGATGGTATAAACGCTGAATTGCTAAAATCAATATCCGAATACACCCAAAAGCCCTTAGCACATCTTTTCAACTTATGCCTAGAATCAAGAACTTGGCCCAAAGTTTTCAAGGAAACTATTGTGGTACCTGTATTCAAAAAAGGAGATGTTAAGAGAATTACTAATTATATACCCATATAACTCATAAGTCACTTAACAAAGGTATTGGAAATGATTCTGAAAAAAAGATTAACAGCTTATGTAACAAAATATAACTCAATTTCGGATAGACAGTTCGGATTTAGAGAAAAAATCTCAACTCAAGAGGCAATACTAGCTCTCACAAATGAAGTTTCATCAGCTCTGAATGAGAAAAAGCCGAGTTTATGCGTTTTTATCGATCTGCCGAAAGCTTTCGATACGGTCGATCATGAATAATTGCTCCTACAATTCATGGAAGAGATCGGAATCAGGGGCAGTCTTCAAAATCTATTCAAAAGTTATCGCAGTAGACGATTTCAGTGTGTGGAGTAGACAATGTGTTAAGCAACTTCATTCCTCTTGAAATTGGCACAAGGCACTGTTTTGGGGCCCTTATTATTTAACGTATATGATAATGGCTTATTTTCCCTTGAAAGTAAGGGGGAAATCTTAGGATTCGCAGACGACACAGTCATATTTTACAAAGCAGACATCTAGCAAAACTGAGGAACACTGTGGAATCTGATTTCAATTTGATAAGGAACTGGCTAGGACTATTAAGAGTTAATCTCAAAAAACCTAATACCATTCAGCTGCAATAAAACTAACAACGCGCCTTTCAATTGTCTGAAAATAGGACAGCATTACATCCTCCCGGAAACAGAAGTTAAATATTTAGGCGTGGTGATAGACTAACAACTCAAATGTGATGTACGATGTATTCTGTACAAATTAAAATTCATGAAAAATATCGTGTAACCCCGCCACATGAAAGTTCTGTACCACTCCCTCGTTGAAAGTCACATTCTTAATGTGATAGCTTGCTGGGGAGGAGCCCTCAATAGTCATATTCGTTCTCTTGAGATAATCCAAAAAAGATTTTTGAAACTTATTTTATCCAAACCACCCCGCTTCTCAACTGAAAGTTTATTTTTGGAAGCCAATGTTCTTGATATCCTTCGAGTCCATAAATTAATATGCCAGCGCTCATACAGTTATCGAGCTCCCAAACTATATAATACTATTCCAGATACACTGCATGATATTAATGCAATCAAGCCCTTGAATCCTTCGTTTCCAGTCAGACAAGGCAGAAAATCGCTGATCTAATTGATATGATTAATTTTCAATGATTCATAACTGCCTTGATCCTCTTCAAAAAAAATAACTGTCTTGCGTTTATTCAAATTCATTTGTTTCAATGGACATAATGGGTGCATATTTGTATTCATATAATATATTGTATCTATCCCAAAATGCACTGGTTACTAATTTTGTACCTACTATTCATACTGATTTTTCAATATATTTCGTTCCAATTTATTGTATAACTTAATTAATGTTTTTACCTATCTGATATCTAAGCCACTCATATTTATGTTATACGCATTTTTACCAGTCTCTTAACTAGTGTTTTTCACCCATCGAGTATGCGTTTATTTCATTTTAACTAAAGCATTTATTTACCTTTTATTTTTACACATTTTTTTATACACACATACACGATTTTTTTTATTTCTTGAATTTAAAAAACATTTTATTATTATACAGTGCGGCTTTTCTAGTCCCACCCTGTTAACTTTTGAACGGTTCGACGTACAAACATGAATAAAAAATCGTTTGGAGGGTTTCACCGATACTACTTTTTGAAACAAAAAATATGGTGATTGCTCGACAGGGGGCGCGGGGGGGGGCATCAATTCAAAATTTCTAAATGGCATGGGGGGTCGAGTGTCACATCGTTGAAAAGAGAATTCAATTCTCTTTACAACCATCTAAATATTTTTGAATTTGGTTGAGGACTTTTTTCCCAATTACGATTTTTATGCCTATCGAAATTTTCTAGTTGATGTGCCCCCAGCGCCATCTCTGTAGTGTAATTGCAATATTTCTTCTCTCAAAAAGTAGTATCGATAATACCCTTCGAAATGTTTTTGGTTTCATTATTCCACAACAATCCGTTCAAATTTATCAAGGTATGACTAGTTTTCAGATCCGCATTTATATTTGATATTTCGAATTTGAATTGCAAAAAAAAATATTAACGAAATTCAAAAAAAATTAGATGGTTGTAAAGATAATTAAATTCTCTTTTCAACGATGTGACACTCGACCCCCCATGCCATTTAAAAATTTTGAATTGATGTGCCCCCCCGCGCCCCCTGTCAAGCATCACCATATTTTTTGTTTCAAAAAGTTGTATCGGTGAAACCCTCCAAACGGTTTTTTATTCATGTTTGTACGTCGAACCGTTCAAAAGTTAACAGGGGGTGGACTAAAAAAAGCCGCACCGTATAATAAAACGATATTCCGGTGGAATAGAGTTTCATCACAGCTGATACTATTAATTATTAGGCCAAGCGGTGCCTTTGTCAGTATCTTATATCAGCGTTTATATAGGAACACATCAGGAAAATTATACATTTATTTACCTATCAAATCTCAATCTCCGGCAAACCATATCAGAAAGCTGCTACCAGTTCTGCACACACACTATAGTTTTAATTAATCAATTTACTTTATTAATTATTATCATTACTTTTCTGGATTTCAATATATTCAAATACTACTCAAATTGTTATTCATTAATATCTGGGCCAAAGGCCCAGTTGGGAGATCAAATTCAACGGATAATTTGGAACAGATCATTTACCAGAAAAGATCACGTTACTAGCAAACATGTAACTCTCTCAAGATTTAAAACAGGACTGAAATTTAGGAGCATAAAATATCTGTCCTCCAGTTAGCCTGGGTCTCGTAATCCCAATTTCTGTTTAGGCAATAAATATAAGGGTTGTTCGAAAATTAAATAATGAATGGACTCTCTTTTTGGTTTCTTCTACAATCTGCTTGTGCGTCAAATATTTTATAACTCAGATATTCCGACGTTACAAAAAAAAACAATGCAAATTTTTCGCATTATAAAAAAACTTCTTATATCTAAACAATGAATCTTATTTCTACTTATTCTATGTCATGGATCTTTCTGTAAGACTCGGTTATGGTTTGAATCAATTCTCTTAATGGAAATATGACGTTGAATTCATAATGAAACTGACTATTGTATAAAAAATATTTTGTTCGAATTAATAAATTCCCCTCGTAAACTCTCGAGTCTGCAGAGAAACGATGGTTATATCATACACGTGTGAAATTTTCGGACCATTCTTGGTGTCGTCAACTAAGTGCTGAATTTAATGGCTTCCGGATATAGATTCAATGTTTGTCGGGTTTCGTCCTCTGTTTAGAACAATGAATGAATTTCAAGATTACGTTTTGTTATTATTATTAATAGGTAGGTATATCCTTTATTTTAATACTTATAATTTCATATTATTTCGCCGATCATTTTTAATCAACTCTTGTTAGATACAGGTATTCTAACTAGTCATTATTTTTATTCAATGTTATTAGTACCTTAGCAGATTTAATTTGTTCAATTCTGAAAAAAGTGCTACTGCTGCTGCTTTATTCACGTTAGCATTTTGAATTACGAATCTATCTGTTATATTTTTCGTGAATAAAGATTATTATTATATCTTTTAAAAACGTTTACCCAGAATGGGATTTTTTTTGCAGATCTTAATTTAAATCATGCGGTAAAGGGCTAAGGAGACACCTCCAGCATTGAACTCCGAACATGAACATATAATTTTCGGAGCCACTCAAAAAACTTCTTTCGGAATAGGAACACGTTTTCGAATCCATTAAAGTGAAAAACTGCTCCGACACGAAATTCATTAAGGAGGACATCGATTAACTTAATATAAAGTTGCGTTGCACAGCAGTCTATGTGGCCGGACCCAACCGTTCACTTCCGGATCGGGTTTTACAACTAATCGAACAACGAGTTAATTTCAACTTCCACAAATTCAGAATTTCTGGTCGAACGAATTTCGGAGGCTAATGTTGATAAATGTGCGGTGAACGTTTTCATTAATGTTTATATAGATCCGAACAATTTATTGGGGTTATTCTGGTCTATTGGTGATTTTGACGAAAAATTATACGCTGACCGGAGTCAAATAGGATACCATTAGCATGAACATGAAGTTTATTACCTTTCCCAGTGTGAAAATGAAAAAAAAAAAAACAAATAAATTCAATTGAAATCGTTACAGGTGTAGAAGGGCGAATGATGTCCCGAAAAATAATGAATTTGTTTCGATGATTAACTGTCTATGATAAAATTATAAAATTTTGTCAGTAACATTAGGGCAGGGTCAATCATTTTTGAGAACAAAAAATTGAAAATATAACGAAAATAAAAGGAAAAATAATTTATGTGCGATTTGAGGTCGGGAAGTGGAAGGGGTGAGATTTTGAGGGTGGAAAATGGTTTATCACGATTTCCGGCAAAACTACAAGTCTTATCGATAAAAGTCAAATGGCAAAGTTGTAGGTAATAAAAAGATCTACAACTTTTTCATTTACACTTTTTTCACAAAACCTCAAAATAAAATTTATTCGGAAAATCCCATCTCCCATAACAAAATCACGAAATTTGGTTAAAACTTACCTTTTTATGTCCCAAAAGCACTGCAATTTTTTGGATTTAAAATATTAATTGTTTCCACTTATTTAGATTTAATATAGAAAATGCACCCTAATTCTCAATCGAAAATTCTCAAGTCAAAATATCTGCTTTTTGAAAAAAGTCAGTCTGCATTTTTCCTCAGAAAATATATAAAAAAACCCAGAAAACTCGAATTCGACATTTTTTTAATCATTATGTAAAATTTTGAGATATTTATTAAAATTTACACTTCAATTACTCGAAAAATGTAACATTGTTAAACTAAAAAATTCATGAAACATAGAGATTTCAAAAAACATACTTATAAAGATAGGATTCGAAAAGGATTTTATATTTATAAATAAGACTTTTTCTTGAATTCTAATCACTTATCCTTTAATTTTTGCTGCTTTGATGGCATTTATTCATCGTTAGATTCGACAAATGTTCCCGATTCTTGTAGATCTTCGAAATCTTCAAAATCATCATCGTATTCGACTCCAATATTTTTTTCAGTCTGCATTGGTTCGTCGCCCTCAATTTCATCTGAATCATTATTCATCATTATACAGTGTGACTCATTTTTAATGGAAATACCCCCCTAAAATCTGAAGTTGTAAGCCGATTTTAATAATTTTTTTTGAAATGTCAAGTACTAAAAGGTCTACCTTGGGACAAAATTTGAAATGTTTATTCCAATTTTCAGGGCATACTACGATATTTTTTTAAAAAATCGGCGATTTTTTTATTGAAAAAATAACTACGCCACTGGATTTAGAGTGCCTCTAAAAAGGTGTGACTAAAATTTCATGAAGAAATATTCATTAATAACACAGCTAACAGTCACAAAAAACACCTTATATCAACAGATATAGCCATGAGAACATATTTTTTTAAGATTTCAACAATAAAGTGCCGCCAGATGGAAAAAAAAACATATAGCATAAATATTTCTATTGAAAATAACGGAATTACATTCAAGTTTTCACGCAAATTAACTAAAACTAAGACCTAATAGACCTAATAGATTTTTCAAATCAAATCTTAGTTGCCATGGAAATGATATTACAGTTTGACACTTGTGAAAGATTTAAGTGTACTATTGTCAACAATATTCACCTCACAGTTCTTCGAATTACTTTGTGTCGTGGCTGCAAGATTGAGCGTAAGAGAAAAAATTGAAATTGGACGCCTCTCGGGAGATGACGTTAGAAGTGCTAGAGAGGTTTGTAGAGTATTTAATGAGAGACATCTAGATCGTCCTCGTATTAGCTGCGGTACGGTAAATAAAATAAATAAAATATTCAATGAGAGTGGTGCAGTATCAACAATGATGTTAAAAAGTAATCCTGTACGAAGGCGAAACAGGAATGACAGGAATGATCGAATCATTTTAGATTATGTCTGAAATAATCCTAATGCCAGTATAAGGAATGCCACTTTAGATTTGAATATTCCACGAGAAACTATTCGGAGATGTCTCAAGGCGAAGAATATTAAACCTTTCAAGCCAAAATTTTTACACACACTGCAAGAAGGCTACGAAGCAAGACCTCTGGAATATTATTTATGGGCCCAAGGGGAATATTTAAACAATAGAAATTTCCTATAATAGTTATTTATGTATCAAGGGCGTAAAGTAGGCGTTTATGGCCTGCGGCGTGGATGATGGCCCGATGGCGTTAGCCGAGGGCCATCACACGCCGAAGGCCTTAAACGCATTTTACGCACGTGATACATACAAAATTTTATGCACTAGCGGTTTTATAGCGCGAATCACAAATACTGACTTGAATTGCAATGGTCTACACGTTTCATACGTTATGCATACAATAATTAAGGGTAACATAATATGAGGAATGTGAAACTATAGTAGCTGAGTGCTATATTGGAGAATCTATTTCAAATAAATAGATCATCACCGAAAAAATTGCCAACGATTATGAACAAATGTTAGAAAGAGTATTGCTCTATTGAACTGAAATGATTCTAATTCGTGTTAGGAATTGCATGAAATGATGAGAAAATCAAGTCTCTTGTCCGCTAATGGAGTAGTTGACTGTCTGTGTGGTGCGCATTAAAAACTGTTATAAATTGAACGGGTGCTCTCAAAAAATTCTGGAATCTTTCACAATCCTGTCATTAGTGATAAAGCTGAGATTAGTTCAACTTCTGTGTGAAAAGTGCATAAGGAAACGCAGTAAGTCATATTTTTATCTGATACAATCATGGCTACTCGAAGCAACAAGAAGGGAGATGATGAACTGCTCTCATCGGTAAAAACTGTTGTTTCTAAATTGTGCTCTTCTGACGACTTTATAACAAATTTGGCACAAATAATAAGTGACACAATAAGTGTAAAATTTTATCAAGAAATTGATAAACTGAAGGAAGAAAATAAAATTATGGAGGCCAAACTAATCAAGCAGCAGGATACTATAGCCTCGTTACTGTATAAACAGGAGAAATTCGATCAATCATTACGAAGCCGAAATATTATTGTTCATGGAATCGAAGAAAAACCGAATGAAAATTGTTTGCAGTTAGTTCTTGATTCAATGATATGCAATAAAATGAATATCTCAACGCTTGGACAAGATTCAATAGAAGATACCTATCGCATCGGGAAGTATGACGGAAACAAAAATCGGCCAATTGATTGATTTACTTTAAATTGATCATATTTTTGGGACCCTAAAATAATAATTATTGTATTAAAATATTCTTCGCACCAGGCCAGTTTGTTCTGCACCTTATTTGTTTATTTTCGTTTTTGCATCTTAATTACTTATTTACAGTTTTTTTAAGTTTACGATAAGGTTCATTTCAATCCTTATCTGAAAAATAACATAAGTCATTTCTTTTTATTAACATTGCAATGTTTAATCTGAAATTTGGTTGTCTGAATGTGCGATCTTTGCTGCCTAGCTTACCTGAGATAAAAAAATTTATTGTCAGTTCAGGATTTTGATGTATTTTCAATTTGTGAAACTTGGTTGAGGAGGGAAATTAGTGACGATTTAGTCGAAATAGATAGTTATAAGCTATACAGGGCTGACAGAAATCAAAGGGGCGGTGGATTGTGCATATATATAAAAAACAAATGGAAGAGCGAAATATATGATACTGTCACGAACTTTTCTGAGCAGCTTTGGTTGAAAATTACATATAAAAAGATAACCATTGCTGTTGGTGCGATATACAAGCCACCACAACAAGACAATGTCACATTTCTTGAAGAATTTGAAGATAAAATGAGTTTAATCTGTCCAAGTTTTGATAAAGTTGTATGTATGGGTGATTTCAATATAAACCTTCTCAACTTGGAAAATTCTAATGTTGGAAAACTTTTCAATATTATTGAATCATTTGATCTCATTCAGATTGTGGATAGTCCGACAAGGATATCAAATACAACTGCTACATTATTGGATATAATAATAACTAATAACAATCTTATAGCAGATAAGGGTGTAATTGATAGCGTCGGTATTTCAGATCATCAAATTGTATTCTGCACCATTAATATACATGGCGAATTGCGAGCCCCAAAAATGTGCACATACCGTAACTTTAAGTATTTCAATGAAGATGCATTTCAAAATGATCTCTATGCAACCCCGTTTTTCAGAATTTTCGATCAAAATAATATTGACGAAAAGCTGTCTTTCTTAGTGAACTGTCTACTGAATTTATTCGATCGTCATGCTCCGATCACTACATCGAGGGTAACCAAACCAAAAGCTCCTTGGTTAACAGGGACAATCAAAGAAATGATCTCCATCCGGGAGAAAGCCTTCAAACGATATAAAAGAACTAATTCAGCTGTTCATTTTCAGTTCTATAAAGATATGCGAAACTACACGAATCGAGCTATTAAAAATGAAAAAAAGGCATACTTCAATAATCAACTCAATAAAAAAAACAAAAAAGACTTATGGAGAACATTGAAATCGAACAAAGTAATATCTGAAAAATCACATGAGCTTCCTGAACATTTGAAGAACTCGAATGATCTGAATCATTATTTCACAAACTCAATTCCACTCAGACAACCCCCACCAGATCTTTTGAATTTCTACAGCACCAATACCAGACTTGAATCCTCCTTAGAGTTTCATGAAGTGAATGACTTTTTCATTTGCAATACTATATATGGCATTAAGACCAACGCACAAGGCTGCGATGGACTGAATTTGAGACTCATCAAATTGTGTTGTCCGTATATAATCACATACATCACGCACATAGTGAACTTTTGTTTACGCAACAATGTGGTACCAGAATCGTGGAAAAGAGCAGTTGTGAAAGTTTTACCCAAGAAAACTAATCCCACAGAATTCAAAGATCTTCGGGCTCTAAGTATTCTCCCGACCCTGTCCAAAATCTTAGAAAGAGCTATTGAATCACAATTGAGGGATCATATTACAGATCACTTACTACTACCAGCAGTTCAGTCGGGATTTAGGAAAGGGTACAGCTGCACAACTGCACTTTTACATATTACTGATGAAATATTTAGAGCTAAAGAAGAAGGTCTTTGCACTGTTTTAGTTCTACTCGACTTCAGCCGAGCATTTGATACCATCAACTTTGATTTGCTCTTAGCAATTTTACATTATATTGGCCTTTCTGATACGGCTGTTGCATTAATGGGTGAATATCTGAAAAACAGACATCAGAAAGTACGCATAGAAGATGATGAGTCGCAATATCTTGAATTGTTCTCAGGTGTACCTCAAGGATCCATTTTGGGACCATTACTCTTCACCATATATACCTCAGGTTTATTACAATCTCTTCATAACTGCTCTGCCCATCTATATGCCGATGACACACAAATTTATTACAAATTCCCATTAGAAATAATTGAAGATGCCTCGACTCTGATCAATGCAGATCTAAATGCTTTCGTGAAGCTCGCATCCGATCACTGTCTGCTAATTAATACTTTAAAATCTAATTTGATGATCTTTGGACCAAGAATGAATGCTGATATTAACGTTGATGTCAATATCTCAATTAATGATGAGCCTCTTGCGAAGGTAAATTTGGCTAGAAATCTAGGTGTTCTGATTGACACAGATTTGAGGTTCGAAAAACACGTGAACAAATTAATACAAAAGGCATACTCCGCAATAAAATTGATATATGGCAGTAGGCATCTCCTTTCACCAACTATCAAATCTACCCTGTGTGAAACGCTGGTGTTATCAGTTTTCAACTATGCTGATCCTCTATATGGTCCCAACTTAACCAATCAGTACAAAAAAAAGATTCAAAATGTTCAGAATTCTTGTTTACGACTAATATATGGCGTAAGAAGGCGTCAAAGAATCTCATATAAACTTCGTGAATCTGGTTGGTTGAATATGGAACATAGACGAATTCTCCACAGTGCTTGCCTTTACCACCAAATCATTATCAGGAAAACACCTCCTTACCTTCACAGAAGACTGAGATTTCGCTCTGACATCCACAATTTGAATATAAGATTCAAAGGTACTTTATCACCCCCTCATTTCAGAACAGAATTCTTCAAGCGGTCATTTTCTTACCAAATTTGTAAAGTTTACAACTCTATACCTCAATCAATAAAAAACAGTGGTCTGTACAAGTTTAAAAAAATCTACAAAAAATATTTATTTCAGCTTCAGTGTACCATATAGATACTAGAAAAATGTTGAATGTCTATATATATATATATTACGTATTATGTATTTCCCTCTTCTTATAAATACCATATTCAATTTTCCTGAGTCTTTTCAGTCCTAGGTAGCGGACGCATTCATGCAGACATCCAAATGTGAATTTATGCGGAAAGAGACTTACTAAGGTTAAGTGGAAGAACAATTTAGTGGTGATTCATTATCTCCACCTAAATTGAACTTCGCCTTTTACTCATTTCAATTGTATTTTCATACTGATGTAAGATGTATTATCTTGTGAGTAATAAAGACGTTAATTATTATTATTATTATTATTATGTGTGAGTATAGACAATTTGAGAATTTTGTCTACTTTACGGCCCGCCGGGCCATAATGCGCCCACGGGCGGTAAAGTGCCACTTTACACCCGGCGAACCGGGCGATAAAGTGTACTTTACCGCCCGCTAGTGCATAAAATATTTTATATACTGACGAAGCCACTTTTACTACAAATGGAGTAGTGTCATCACAGAATTGTCGCTATTGGGCAGCGGATAATCCTAACTGGGTAATAAACTGTAAAAGCCAGTATTCCCAAAAAATCAACGTCTGGTGTGGGATATTGAACGAACGAATTATTGGACCTTTCTTTTTTGAGGAAAACATTAATGCGCAGAGGTTTCTAGAATTTTTAAACACAGAGTTTTGGGAAGCTATTCATGATGAACGATCAAATTTAATTGTCCAGTTAGATGGGTGTTCAGTTCATTATGCCAGAGCTGTGAGGCAATGGCTTAACGAGCATTTTCCAAACCGATGGATAGGTCGTGGTAGTCCGTTTATAGAGTGGCCACCCAGATCTCCACACCTCACAGTTTTGGACTTTTTTCTATGGGGACTTCTCACACAAAAGGTTTATAAAAACCGCTCAAGAGATAGAAATGAACTTTGTGCAAGAATTCGACAGGTATGTGCAGATACTACTCCTCAAGAACTAAGTAACGTAATCAGAAACATTCGTAAGAGCTACGACAAATGTATCGAAATACATGGTGGATTAGTAGAGGCTACTAGAATATGAGTTAGAATATGAGGCTACTAGAATATGAATTGAATCGAAACATTTCAATAATTAGTTATCTTAGTTACGTTTATTAATTTTTTTTGCTTCATTATTAGTTGAATTGTGTGAATGTAATTCCGTTATTTTCATTAAAAAAATTTACGCTATTAATTTTTTTTTTCATCTGGTGGCAGTTTATTGCTGAAATCATAAAAAAAAATATTCTCAAGGCTATATCTTGATATAGGGTGTTTTTGTGACTGTTAGCTGTGTGAGTTTTCGAATTTTTGAGTTGTCATAACTTTGTTATTAACGAATATTTTTTCATGAAATTTTGGTCACACCTGTTTAGAGGCACTCTAAATCCAGTGGCGTAGTTATTTTTTCAATAAAAAAATCGCTGATTTTCGACTAAGAAAAAATATCATAGTATGCCCTGTAAATTGGAATAAACATTTCAAATTTGATCCCAAGGTAGACCTTTTAGTACTTGAAATTTCAAAAAAAATTATTAAAATCTGTTTACAACTTCAAATTTTAGGGGGGTGTTTCCATTAAAAATGGGTCACACTGCATAGATTATAATATATTAATTATTATATTACAACTTTCTCACAATATTGTAGATGTCTTGTAAAGTTTATTAACTTATTTGTACATGTCTGTTCTAAAAGACGATTAAAAGGAGTTCCATTCATATGTGTCAGATGTATCTACTATAGCCCATTAATACCATCATATGAATGTCACCTACTGTCCAGTACCAACAGTTTCGCGAATGACAGTACTGTTCAAACGACTTTTTTCTCCCAAGTTAATTTGTATAGTTTCGTACAAAGAACTTCAAATTTTCAAAAAAAGTATTTATGTTATCAACTCTAACACAGAAAATCTGTTCATTGTTCAGTTAGTTAAGAGTGTATAAATGAGATAATACATTTCCAATAAACATAGATTGACTCCAAAAGTCGAAAGTTCTGAAGAGTGTGTACAATGCAGTCCTTAAGAATAAACAAAATAGAAAAAATGTATACTTATAGTAAAAGATAATTAAAATAAGACAAAGTGTCTTGTTAGGGTACAAAATTGACAAAAAAATCTAGGCTAGAGATAACGTATTGATAAAAAATATTGAAAAACTTAATTGTAAATATATGCTAACAGGGAAAAATGTATGCTTACGATAAAAGATAATTTAAAAATAAGTTATGTGTGTTATGGTATAAAAATGATAAATAATCTAAGCTAGGAATAAAAGAAGAGATAATTAGTGTATATATACAAAATATTGAAAAACTCAATTGTGAATATATACACAGAGGGAAAATACACTATAACGGAGAGGACTTTTATGAAGATGAAATTGTTGTTAAGTTCTTTTTTGAATTTTGAAAGGGAAATAATATTTTTAATTATTTCAGGTAAGAAGAGAGCTTCAGACTGGGATAGTTGACCCTTTTTTGTCCTATGGTTTTAGACATGAGCGGAGTTACGTAATTTTGTTACCGGTATTTGGTATTGTAATAACTTAATTTTTTTGTAAGTTAGATTGAGATTTATGTTGTTTAATATCACAATACATGAAGAACAATTGCTTTGAATCCAAAAGTTTGGTTTCTGGAAAAAGTTAGTCTGGGTCATTGTTCTTCCTGAAAATTATTTTAAATTTTTTTTCTGGGTGGTCTCTAGTTTTCTAGTTTTTTCTAACTCCAGCCCAAGACATTATTCCATATGTAATATGAGATTCTAGTAGAGAATAATATAGTATCTTTAATTGTGTCACATTCAGAAGGTCTCTGAGAATTTTGAACTTGAACATGAACTGTTGAATTTTTTTTTTATTATAAAAGTACATGACCTGGATAAATGTATTCCAGGAGCTAGACAGATTTTTTTAATTTTTGGTCATGTCATTCTAGAGGTCAAAAGAAGCAACTTCCTTCATCAAATTTTTTCTGGCCAACCAGGGTGAGCTCAAAAATTGGGTTGAATGTGTAGATAAAGCCAATTGTAAAAAATTCTGTCTGCTGTAGATTTTTCTTGATTTTTGGGTATATTATACTGTAAAAAATATCGATTGACTTTGAATCTGACAATTGTAGTGTACATACTTACAGGATTAGGCAGAAAACGCGATTTTTTCAAAAACTCTTTTTTTGAGTTCTCGCCCGTGTTGAATTTTTTTAAGCATATTCTGTCGATCAAGCCAACGAACTTTTCTGAATACGTTTCACGTGTCTACACAGTAAGCAAAAAATAGTGTGGTTGAATTATTGGATATGATATTAGTGGATTCATTTTTGGAATCAGAGTTTGATATTTCACAGAGAATGACGCTACAGGTTGAGTCCAAGAAGACGAATTCTCGTATACCTATATTTAAACGACATGGGATAATCCTAGGAGATGTCTCAAACTTGTATATTGGTATGGGTGCAAACATGTAAAAATTCAAAATGCTAACACGAGCAACATCCGGTACAACTTTTGGATTCGAAAATTCAATGAAAAGTCCACACTTGGGCGAGAAGTTAATAAACGGGTTTCAGATAAATCGCGTTTTCTGCCTCATCCTGTAAGTATGCACACCATGGTTGCTACATTCAAAATCAATCGATATTTTTCACAGCATATTATACCAAAAAATCAAGAAAAATTGATTTACCGACAGTATTTTCCACAATTGGCATTAGACATTTAACCCAATTTTTTGGCTCACCCTGTAGGGTCAGAAAAAGTGTAATAAAAAAAGTTGCTTCTTTTGACCTCTAGAAAGATACCTATATCCAAAAATAAAAAAAATCTGTTGAGCCCAAGAAATACATGTATCCAGTGTCATGTCCTTTATATGTTTTTACCATCTAAGATTGGAGTCTATAATTATTTCGTACATGGTTTTATATTTTGTCTATCTGCACATAATGAATGTTTGGAGAAGATGCTTCATTCGTGTAAAATGGTAAGAAAAATGTCTTATCAGAGTTTATTGTAAGGAGCTTATTTTTGTTTTATATTCCTGAAATCGGTCTTCTAGAGATGCCCAATTTTCGGAACTATAAAATACTGCTGTGTCATCGGGCTATGAAACATCAAACATTTAATCACTTGTAACCTATATGGACATTGAAATATTCCACGTGGCAAGCTTCGATATGGAAAGTTCCGCAAATAATCATTTTTCATTATGACAAAACCAGCAAAAAAACGCCTCAACAAATTTCCCAATCCATTTCCGTATATTCTGCACCTTTTGAAGCGAGAATTAAAGCGTAGTCGCTAACAATTTTTGCCGACTGCCTGTGACATCCATTGTGAGCGATATACATAGTATAGAAATTCGAGCGTCAAAAATCCGAACATATATTATCTGAATGACGTATGATCCATAGTGAGAGTCTGATGTAGAAATAGACCATGTGAATGGCACAGGAAACATTATTTCCAATAGATGAATGTTTCCTTTAACCATTATTGATGAAACGGTGGCATAATCGGTTCTGAACAATGTAACAACTTTGAAATGACCTTGAAATAGTAATTTCTTACCATAATCATCTATGGAGTGTAGAGACATTTTCATGTTTATGTTATCTGAGTGAAAATGGCTTCCAGCTAATTTTGATAATTTTCTGAAATTTTGTATGGTTCAAGGCTCTAAACAATTTTGAGAAGTTATAAGTGGATCGTATGATTGGGACATCCGCTAAAGGGCAGTGAAGTTGAATAATTCAAAATGCATTGTTATGGCGTGTACCATAAAGGAAATCATGCTTTATCTGACTACAATACATTTTTTATGCAGAAATATCATGATATCAAGGGTCAGTAATATTCAAATAAACAGTGTTCTTCGTAACTAACAGTTAAACTAATTACAAGTAGTAAAGTGGAGGAAATTATATTGGATTACGTTGTGTAGGTAATAATACGATCTCAAATATAAAAGGCTGGTCACTCATTTACAGAGAAGTATATTGCCCAAGTAGCAAAATCTGTTTCGTAAGAGTTCTATAAACTACGAAAGCGTAGAAGGGCCACAAAGAATAAAATAAATTATTTCGCCTAATTCCGACTTCACAACTCGGGATTAGGATAAATCCGATTTCACAACTCGGAATTAGCTTAATTCCGACTTTGCAACTCGGAATTATTATAATTCTGACTTCACAACTCGGAATTAGTATAATTCCGACATCAAAACTCGGAATTAGTATAATTCCGACTTCACAACTCGGAATTAGTTTAATTCCGACTTTGCAACTCGGAATTAGTATAATTCCGACTTCACAACTCGGAATTAGTGTAATCATCGATTCCACGAGTTGGCATTGGAGTTATGTGAAAATGTAAACTTGAACCTTCCACCAAGAACTTTGAAGATTTATTACAGCGGGTGGTTGGCCCTAAGATCCATGAAAAAATATATCAATTTTAGATATGCTATTAATGTGGTTGAACGCTAGGCTGTAACACTAAGATTTTTGGAAACTGTAGATTCTACTCATAGCTTGATGCACCAGTTCACCCGAATCATTACTTTATCCACTTCGCATAATTTTTAATAAATCATTGAGTACAGGAGTATTTCCAAAGGAATTCAGGTTATCAAAAATAACATCAATTCATAAAAATGGCGATAAAAAAGTTATTAGTAATTATCGACCGGTGGCAGTACTCAACTGTATAGCAAAAATTTTCGAATTTGTCATACATGGAAAGTTATATGAGGCATTCAAAAATTATATTTTCACTGAACAACATGGCTTCTGTCGTAAGATATCTATAGAAACAAATCTATTAACGTTTACAAATCAAATCATTCAGCAATATTCACAAAGTACAAATCTATTGCATTTATACAGATTTCGCAAAAGCGTTCGATAAAGTCAATCATGACTTGCTGATAGCAAAACTTAAAAATTATTGATTGAGCAATCATCTTACAGAATTCTTTCTCTCTTACTTAAAACTACGATCACAATTTGTTACTTCCAAGGGAGAGGCTTCACAAGTTTTCTTAGCAGGCTCAGGAGTTCCCCAAGGATCGAACTTAGGACCGCTAATGTTCCTCATGTTTATTAACGATTTGCCCAAGGAAGTTTCATCTGACTGCTTATTATATGCTGATGACTTTAAAATTTTTCGAAATATCACCGGCGTCAATGACTACTTGGAGCGTCAAAATGACTTAGACAAAATTTCAATATAGTCAGAGAAAAACAACTTATTATTCAACCAGTCAAAGTGTAAAGTACTAACGTTTAGCAGAAACAGGATCCCACATAATTTCGTATATCATAATATGCAAAATAAACCACTAGATAGAGTCACCACCAAACTTGACCTGGGAGTTCTTTTCAAAATGATTCGAAATTTAATAGTCATATAGATAAAATCATTCGAGAAGCCAATAAAATGATTGGGTTTGTGAAGAGATCCACTTTTGAATTTAATGATACTGAAGTGTTGAAACTCTTATATGTTAGTCTAGTACGAAGTAAGCTAGAGTATGCAAGCATAATATGGGACCCCCACAACAGTATCTCTGTCAAAGCGTTGAAACGATACAAAATAAATTTCTAAAATATTTATATTATAAATAACGTGGTGTCAGTCCTGATCATAATTCATATAATCATATACGAAAAGAATTCAACATAATTAAGATAGATGTTAGAAGGCGTGTTAGTAACTTAATGTTTCTTTTCAAACTACTAAATAATTGTATTCACAGTATTTATTTATTACAACAAATCAACTTTTATATTGGTCCGAGGGGAATGAGACCTCGGCAACAAACATTTCACACAAAAGACAAGAGTTCTGTTGAAAGACTTTGTCACCTCTATAATAACAAAGACTCAGTAGCAAGCTAAGGTATATTCGATGTCAATCAGCGAAGATTCAAGTCCGAAGTTATGAAAATTGTCAACTCGTAACACACCACATGGGATCAAATTGACACATCTATCTTTCTTCCTTTGTTTTTGTTTCCTCTTTTTGTTAAGATTTGTACGGGCAAAATTAAAACGCTACAGTCTTGGTGATATAAATCCCTATAGTTCCAATTGTCAATAAAAAATGTATGATGTGCTTTATCATTGTTTTCTAGGCATTGATTAATTTTGTAGAAACATGTAATTTAGGCTAGTCCTGTTTGTTTCTTAATAAATAAATAAATAAATAAATAATGCATATTTATTTTCTTACATCATCCACAACACCTAGGAGTCCGCAAGGACATACTGGAGGAGTTTCTGTTATTTCTTTGTTTTTCAATCAAGTACACACAGCACCGACGATGACAACAAAACAGAAACCCTTTGATGTTTAACGCCTTCCAACAGGACTGCGAAAAGTTGCTGCAACACAACACGTTTTGTTGATGAAAAGTTTCAGACTTGTTGTTGAATTTTTGAAGAAAATGTTTTGTTTCGGTTTTGTTGGTTTGATGTGGACACAACAAGAGATGAAAACGTGTTTTCTTTTTTTTTGATAGATTGATTGATTTTGTTGTTAAATTGTTGAAAAACATTGAGTCTATGTTTTTTCTGTGTTCTTGGTTTGATGTTGGAAACGTGTATTTTTCCTTTCTTTTTATTGGAAATGGGAACGCAAATAGTTGCTGCAACCAAAAAACACGTTTTGTTGATTAATAGTTTCAGATTTGTTGTTAAATTGTTGAAAAACATTGATTTGATGTTTTGTTTCTGTATTGTTGGTTTGATGTGGATCCAGCATGAGAGTTGAACACGTATTTCTTCCATTTTTTGATGGAAACGTATCAATTAATCAAATAAAAATCTGTCAGGTTGACAAAATGAAACAATGTAAAGATCAATAAAAAAAGTTTCGCTAGATAGAAAAGTTGATGAGCATAAAACTAGCACCTTTCTTACGATTTTTTCTCAATGAAGTGTGCTCATTTTTTCCATTAAAAATACTTAACAAGTGCGGATAGTTATACTTTCCCGCACGCTACTGCCGATGCCCAAACGACGCGACGCGGAGTATGGCAAGAAGTGCAGGAAAAATATTTTCTAATAATATTAGGTAATAACTGTATACACAAATACATATAAACTGACGAGTTTGAACGTTAGAGATCAATGTTGATACTTTTACTATAATTTATGGAATCGCAATGATTACTCTAATTCCGAGTTGTAAAGTCGGAATTAGGATAATTCCGAGTTGTGAAATCGGAATTAGACTAATTCCGAGTTGTGAAGTCGGAATTAAACTAATTCCGAGTTGTAAAGTCGGAATTATACTAATTCCGTGTTGTTACGTCGGAATTATACTAATTCCGAGTTGTAAAGTCGGAATTAGGCTAATTCCGAGTTGTGAAGTCAGAATTATATATTTTTTATTTTATGTGGCCCTTCTAAGCTTTCGTAATAAACTGCTATACAACAAATCTAATTAATAAAACTACAAATATCCTATAACGCCTTTTACAGCTCTAATACAGTACGTATACAATCAAAAAAGGCCCAAATTATAAATTATTTTGGTTCTTCAACATATAGCTTATAACTAATTATGTCCTCTCAATGAAATGTCTCTATGTGATAGATAAAAACTATTTTATAAGCATGTCTATTAGATAATTTATACAGCCTATCAAAATATGCGGTTCACAACCACCATAATTATATTTCTTAGGGATCCTATGAAGCGGTTTACAACTATTTTAAGAATAGCTATACGAATATAAAAAACATGTTTTATGAAAATGATATAACGCTCTCTGGTCAGCGTCCTATAGATGAACAAAAGTGTGATTTTATCAGTGTGATGTTTTATTTCTTTAGATACGCAATTTACACTGATTATATCGAATAACGTTGACATAACGTGGGGATATCGTTAGGTTTATGAAACTCCTGACATTTTTTCAACAGCGAAATTTTCTGATTGAATATATAAGTTTTTATTAGAAAATAGAAGCGCCTTGAATTAGTAATAAATTGGCCGATCTGATAAAAATATTAAAATTTGTACTATATATTTCGAATGTATTATTTCTAATCAACCAACGGACTTCCTTTCGATATTCTCCTCGGATCGTACTAGGATTCGCACGTAAAAATGTAAGACCTCGTTAATCCTTGGCTCGCACAAGTTTTGACTTTTGAGGGCTGCCGTTCGTAAGGGGACGTCAGCTGGTTAACGGAAAAAACAATTTTAAACAACAACAATTTTTTTTAATCGGAAATACCTGTATAATGATCGATTGATTAAATAAATAGAGTATAACGCCCTATATTTTTATTAAAGGTACATAATTGTTTTAAATATATGTTTTTATCTTGCAAATGCTCAAACCCGCAAATAAATATGGCGTTGAGTTATACAATAATTATGTGTCAGTAAAAACGTTGAAAAAAATTTTATTCCATGAGAAACCTCATAGAACATTATGATTTTGTAGAGCTGTTTTGAATGGCACTATAAAACAATTTTTCCAGAACAAACCTATCTTGATTTTATTCATTTCAGAGGTTGTCACATATTGTTTTTTCTAGCCTGGTTTAGAGGTGATCATGTAAAAGGCAGTGAAACAATTTTAATACTTTTTTACATGATACATCTCCATTGTCTCAATGGGCAAACTTGGGCACTAAACGGTTATTATAAAAATGATTTATATAGTGTTTATTGCGCACACACTGTAACGTTTTTGTTCCAAGTAATACTATTTCGCCCTCTAATCTGTTCATAACCGAGTAAGCGATGACTTTATAGGTAAACTATAAAACAATTCTATACTTATTTTATAAAGCAACTGTCTCTATCCTAAAAAACTCATATAGTTCATAATAAAGCTGTATAACTCATCACATAAAGCTTTTATACAGCTTGTAGATAAGTGTTACAAAACTATTTTTTACCGCAGAACTTAAAAGTGTTATACCGAAAGAATATAAACATTATGAAGCACGTGAAACACTCCTTCAAAACGGTTTTAAATCGGTCTTATAATGCGTTTCAAAACAATTTTAAGCCAAAAACAAGCTTCAAGTTTATAATACGACAATGTTATAAAAACATTTTTCTACAAACACAAAAAAGTCGCAGTCAAACTTACTAAGTGATAAATTACTCCTTTATTCGGCATTATAAGACACTTATAAAATATATCAGTTCCATAAAGCAACGATTTTGTTACTTGTTGGTAATTAGAAAACCGGAAAGTCAACCAGGTGTAGTAAAACGTGAAAAACTGTTTTTCCATATAGCCATGTGAATATAAGTTTATTACTCAATATTTTTGCTCGAGCTTATTTGCTGCATCAAACATGGAATGCAGTTAATATGCGTTGGTTGATAGTTTCACCATCCTTCATGCCTAGAATATCCCACATACCATACAGCACTTTCTATATGAGGGCAAGTACTCACCGCCCTATCTCCTATCCAGTTTCTGTTTAGCACCCGTAATAGATTTTGAATCAAGAGGTAATTTTTTTTAGCGTTTCTGAATCTGAAAAAAACTCATGGCCGAATAATACTCTCCTGTTCTCTTGAGTCATTTTTAGGCAAGGACAAGCAAGGCTGATCTGAAAACTTTCTTCTTCTTCGAGAACGCTTCAAGACAAGCAGTTATCATGGCTGTGAACAATGTCTGGCTGTCCTTTATAGAAAGATTCATTTCGGAGTATGGGGTTGGTTCAATCGACAAAGATGATTTCATCACTCGGCATATAACTAGTTGTTCCAGTTGACTATTTGAATCTCCATCGCTTAAATTTGTTATATTTCGTAGTTGTCGACTGGTTACATGAAGTTTCAACCAAATGCATTGAGAATCGCATATGCCAATACATTTTTCAGTTTCTGTATGTGTAATATCTTCCTACCAATATTTAAATATCTCAAAGATTGCCTAAACAAAAAAAGTCTGAAAACACTATTTTTCTCTCATAGAGTCTATACTGTCATATGGAATATTTGGCAGTGGCGGTGTAAATGACTATTTTTCAAATGAAGTACATGTTTTACAAAAATGGATCCTGAAAATAATGTACAGCAAGAAGATAACTTAGCCTACAATTTAGTTGTACTAGGAATCTCAAATAAAAGATGTAAGTCAGATTTTTTGTCAAAAAATTCTTATTTTCATGAAATTAGGCAAAATTGAACTTACTCTCCACAAACACCCATATAATACTAGGAAAAGTGATGAAATCCTATTCCCACATTGCGAAAAAACAAGTAGCCAAAGGAATACGAATTATTTAGCACCCAGAATACATGTTTGTTACCACATGATCTGAAACAGATTCATAGTTACCAAACTTTCAAAAGGGAACTGGAAAAGTGGATTATCAAAGATAAACCAAAGACCAACTAATATAAATGGGTGAACAGTATAATTATGTATATATGTATAGTCTTTCTATGTATTTTACAGCTATTTTATATTGGTTCTAAATAAAATTATCCTACCTTTATTTTTTTGTAATTTATGTAACATCATTTGATACGAATATTAGGTATATTCAACCTTTAATTATGATTTGTCGAAATTAGATTTGTCGAACCCTCCACAGAAAAAAGAAACATACCACGACTGTAGAAACTCTCCGCTCAAATTTATGTAACATTACAATTATAAGAACACCACCGATTATTGATACAATTAATTTTATCTAAATCACACAAGCAGTTGACGCTACTTCTGTGATCTACTACTGTTTATTCATATATTGTTTCATGTATATGGAAATATGGTGAATAAACATTATTTATTATTATTATTCATTTGTCTAATCGATTTTTCTGAACACTTTTCGTTTATTATATTCATGGCTGATTGTACAATGCTAATTATATTTTTTACTAGTATAACTACGACTTGAGTGAACAAATTTAAATAAATCAAGTAGTCCATGACAACAGATGATATATAGATGATTTCATGATTTTCATTGTCAGATTAAATGTCGCAAACATGATCAATAATCAGGAAGAACAAGAATATATTATTTAAAAACATTCGAAAAAATGGTACTATTGTAATTAATTTATTACGCTCTGTCATTACACACCGGTTGTAATAAATATGTTTTTTTCTATTTGGAGTCATTATGAAACCCAAATGCGTATCGAAATGGCTTCTATTGGTAACAACGGTAACATCAACTGTCAGATGAACGTCAGACAAGAGGGATGGGATTTTCAGATATTAAACAAAGAAGAAGAATAACCTTTGAATGTTGTGGTGTTATTTGTTGCCTTGGATGGTGCAGATATTGTACACTTTAATTGTTACATGACTGGTTTCTCGGGCGTTTGTATTAAATTAGCAGGTGTGGTTAAGACTGGGTTTACGAAATTGCTCAGTGGTCTGATTGTTGATTGTTGAAAAGTTATTATACACGACTATAAGGAGTGTATACTACGGCCGCTCAGCCGTACCGGACGGGGGGCTTAAAATCTTTATTTGAAGTCGTAGAGCAACGAAACAAAGACCAAAATGATCCTTATTGAAAATCAGGAGGGAAGCCGGAAAAAAAGAAAATAATAATAATATTTCCCTGTCATAATGATAAAAGAAAATTTGAAAACGTCATAACTTTTTTAGTTTAAGAGGTAGAGGAAAATTGTTTGCGGGAGACGGAGCACCGTCGAAAAATGGATATGGTTGGGAAAAAATAAATAATCTAAAAAAATCAAATTTTCCAAATCACATTTTCCGTCTGTCGTAGGCACTACGAAATGCTCTCATTTCCGCATCCGTGGATATATCGATCTGAAATTTTAACCACATGAATAACTCGAGGACAATAAAATTAAATTAATTTGTTTTTCCGATCGGAAAATCCGGAAAATTTTTAAGGCGTTTTTTAATTTTTTCGAATGTTACTCACTAGTGGTTCAGTTTGTCATTTTTTTTTCTTCATATTTTCTGAAGATATGCGCCTATATGTAGAATAGAAGTGATTAGATTCTGTGAAAGATCGGAAAATAATTTCAGGTTTTCCGGGCGATTTTCCGAAAAGTGAAAAAGTCGACTAAAAACCGCACAGATTTTTTTAACTGAATTTTGGATGTGCGATGAATAGAACATGATAATACGAACAAATTTTTCCTCTGCAAAATTTTTCGATAAAATGATCGGAAAACTGTGAAAACTTGAGAAAACTGAAAAAAAAACACAAGAGTTTTTGAAAATACGAAATATCTCACGAACGGTTGATACCATCACAATTTACCACGGTATCTTTTTTGACCGTCGTAATGAAATCTACAAAAAATAACTGAATTTTTTTTCGAAAAAATCAATAGCCCAGGAAATATTTCAAAAATTGGAAAAATTGAGATATTGACCGTACTAATGATAAAATTGGAATTCTTGAAATCGCCCCGAATACGTCTCTACGAACTCCACTGACGCTCCAAACTGTTTTTCTCCGACACTATTAGAAAGTGGAAAAAAGATGGAAAAACTGAAAAACACTTAAAAAGCCTGTATTTGTGTCTAAAATCGCCCAAAACTCGAAAACGAAACTAGATATCACAAAAATGCGTACGTATAGTTATTGTCCTTGAACAGGTCTACAAAAAAGTCTAATAAACTTTTTCAATATCATGATACATAACTTCGGAAAAATTAACTAAACTTTAAAAAGTGAGCATTTTTTGACCGGAAAAAATTTTGAAAAAAATCAAAAATTGAAAGATATCAAAAAATGTATCTGAACAATTTTATTGTACTCGAAGAGATTAACAAAAAGTTTAAATGAAATTTTTTCATATTTCGAAAAAAAAAAAATTGAAACGTGGACGTGGGAGCAAAATCGCCCTTTTTGGGTTTTCAAACACCAAAAAATCGAGAACGAAACAAGATATCGAAAAAATGTATATGAACAGTTTCATTGTACTCGAACAGACTAACAAAAAGTGATTGAAGAGTTTTTTCATATCTAGAAAAAAAAATTTGAAATACGGACTTCTGTTTTCTGTTTTTTTGTGATAAATACCGACTATTCGAAAATGAAACGAGATATCGAAAAAATGTACTTATATGTACAGTTTCATTGTACTGGAACTGATCTATAAAAAGTTCCAATGAATTTTCTTCAAATTTAAAAAAAAACAAATTGAGGTCGGGACTTTGAAAAAATTTTGAACAAAAATAAAAAATTGGAAGATATTAAAAAAGGTCACGAATAATTCCATTGTACACGAACGGATTAACAAAAAGTTCGAATAAATTTTTTCCATATTTCAAAAAAAAAAATTTTAGATGTGGACTTAGAAAAAAATTTGAGCAAAAATGAAAAATTGAAAGATATCAAAAAATGGACCAAGACAATTTTATTGCCCTTGAACTGATCAACAAAAAGTTCGAATGAAATTTTTTCATATCTTGAAAAAAAAATTGAGATACGGACTTAAAAGAATTTTCTGTTTGTTTGTGATAAATACCGACAATTTGAAAATGAAACAAAATATCGAAAAAATATAATTTTAAACTTATTCTGAAATTCGATTACGTCGAGTGCCGTAACCAGTCGTGTATCCAATTATTGATGACCATCAATTATAGTTTTAAACGAATTCCGCTTGAAGTCATGTATTCATACTATTGATTCCGCTTGAAGTCGTGTATTCATATTATTGATTCCGCTTGAAGTCGTGTATTCATATTATTGATTCCGCTTGAAGTCGTGTATTCATATTCTTTAACTTCCGAGCTCTAGGCGATGCGAGCACTCACTTGTTCTAACTGCAGTGGGAGTGTGGTGAGGCATCGTATACTTCGAAATTGTGAATTTCCTTTTCGTAAACTGAACGAGATTTTTTGGGCAACAAATCATTTACAGCCGTTTGAGCAATTACTCTCAATTCAGGAGGGGTGCATCTTGAGTTTTCTTCATCAGTCATTTTAAAAAAGGAAATTGTCTGTTATGTGCATCCAAAATTTAAATAATTTATGTGAACAAATGAATTACCTGACAACATCCTTGAAATTTTAAATATTTTATCAATGTTACCAACCCGATATTTCTGATATTACTTATTTATATCAAATCCAAATTTTTCCAATAAAAAACTACAAAAAAATGCCAAATAGAAAAAATAGTATTTTAAACACGTTTTATAAGACATAATGTCGCACTTGTTCTCTTGGAGCACTCCTCGCTTCGCTCGTCGTACTACAAACAACGCGTGCGATGAAATGGTGTCTTATAAAACTTGTAACAAAATATACTATCAAGTATTTTTTATTCTCGGCGTTACGACTGAATTATAACGAAGGTAATTTTCAACATATATTCATTCTACTACCTCACTAGTATGACGCTAGGGGTAGAAAGTCGCTCCCTATGAATCTGATAGACCATAAAATCAGTAACGCGAAATTTACGAAGCGTAAAAATAGCTTGGACGAATAAAATTCATCAAATTTAAATCACGTTCGAATTAAAACGATATATTTTTGGTTGTATCGCTTGTTTGGTCGTCCATGTGAAAAGATAAATAATGATGTATTGTTCGGAACGGCTAGACATAAAAGAGAGCTGAAACTGCCGTTCCAAAAATTACCCTGTTCCTTTTTCGTTCGTCCCATGCAATCCCAAATCTCCACTCGAAAAGTTATCAGTCTCGAATCGGCCTTTCCGGGTGAAATTGAATGCGCAATTAATTAAGCAGTTATTGTGATGAACTTTTTTATGTGTACGGAATGAAATATGAATGAGGAACGATTCAGACATCGCTGGGAATGTTTTTTAGCACGAGACTTTCAGAATTGAATACTGTACCTAATACGTTCATTTTGAATAAAAAGGAATACCTATGTATTTTGAAGAAAAAATTCTGAAAGTTTAGAATGGATTTTTCATTTTCTGTTAGTTTTCTTTAGATGATGGCGTATTTTTCTCGTTCAGTTCATCTTGTTAACTAGTGAAAGTACAGTGAATATTGCAGATTATTGACATCCCCTCAGCAAAAGGAAGCAGATCATTGAAAGACCCCCATGACTTCATAATTTAAGGTTCATATAAAGTCAAATATTTCGCGTTTCTGAACTGTTAGATGGCACTGACAAGATATGTTTTTCATACCATAGTGACAGCGATCTTCTATATTTCCAAATAAATTACAGTTTTCTGCTGGAATATCTACCGAATATCCAACGGCCAACCCTACTGCTAATGCATTGTTGCCAATTCTCAACATTATTCGGAGTACTGCGAAATAGCTCATTATTATCTCGTAGTAATTGTGGTACTGAGGTTCAATGTATTATGTAGCTATATTGTCAAGGGATTTGTGAGAGAAAAGGTGAGCCACCATTTTCTCTCTTTTATTATTTCTTCCATTCTGAAGGGGACTATATAGTAACGATTGTATCCATACCTTCTCTACCGTTTGTAATTTGGTGGTTAATTTCATTGTTTTTCAGAATTATGAGTTCATTGTTATGTTTTTGGGCCACGCTTTCAAGGTACTTTTTTCTTTTTTTCTTCTCTTTTCCAGCTCTTCGTATAGGCTTATTGCTCAGTGGTCTACAAAATATTTCAGTTTTGCAGTATCTCCGTTTTTTTGTGAATGTAGACTTCGCGGGCCTCATTACTGTTGATTAGCGACCTCTACAGAGCCTTGTCAGTTGATTTAGTGAAACTAACTGGGTCTCTAATTTTTTGTTGGGTGGAAACATCGGAGAAATAATTTTTCGAGATCACTTGGGTCCTGTCTGTGAATTTGGTGGAATTCACAGTGCCTCCATAATTTTGTTGGGTGGAGACTTCGGGAACCTCGTTTTCCAAATACTGTGGGCCTCTGCTGAGTCCTGTATACGAATTTGGTTGAATTTGTAGTGTCTTCGCTCTTTTGTTGGCAAATCGCAAAACATAAAACTTATTACTTACAAACTTCTTCAATTGTGTCCAAGGACTCCAAGGCTTTAGGCGGACCAATCCAACATCCAACTGATGAACTGACAAACCACTATCGATATAACTTTCATTTTCGAAAAATTAAACAAATTACATCGGTTACCGCTGTCTAGAACTATTGGCAACGCTGTACAGTAAACATGACAGTGACAATAATTCTGTGCAATACATTGTGGACAGTAGCAGAACTATTTTTGTTTTTCGTTCCTGTACTACAGAGGAATCACTTACTTTTTTGTCCGAGTTTTTGAAAATCATTATTAAATGTATAAATCGTTTGATATTATATCTAAAAAATAGTATGAATAGCTCCTCAATGTTCAGTCTTCTAAATTTCATATAAATATACAAAAGCGATTCTTCTCAACTGTCTTTGATTTTATAACAAGATTTTCAGATTTTTTTTAAATTGTGAGGGAACGTTGAAGTTGAAAATTCTGAAAAAAATCGTGATTATCTTTTACTTTGACATTGATATGTCATGATATCTGAAATGGAATCTGATGAATGGTTTTTGGGAAAACTCAAGAACACTTCTAAAAATTAGGTTTTTATCTTTTTCCTCTAACTGTTAATCAGATTTTCTTCTACATCTCTCTAATTATTCAATTTGAACGCCAAAATGACTCAAATTTTTTGCAGAATTTTTAAACTTACCGATAATTTTTTCATGGGTTTATATGAACCTTAAAAACGTCAAATTGAAATTTTTTTCTTCATCGCTCGTTTGAGTAGTTTTAATTTCATTAAAATTCCAAATAAAGACATGAGGTCCACTTGTTGTGGTACTAATTTTGTTGGTGTACAAGGTCAACCTGATAGTGGTGATCTACTCGATTTCAATGACTAGCACTAGTTAAGGGGCTGCATTATATAAATAGGTGAAGTTAATTTCCATAAGAAAATATAAGGTCAATTCTTCCCAAAATAGGCAATTTCTAGGTCGAGCTGGCACCAAGCAGCCTAAAGAAGATGTCACGGAAGCGGATAGTGCTGGAGAGGAAAATGGAAAGAAGGAAAATCGAAAATATTCTACGATGAGTTGAATCCGAGTAAACTCTATATCCTAGCCTGTACAACGTGGATATCCATCAGAGAACACCCACTTTTCTAGCTGATACAGATACATGTATAATTGCTTTGGTTTGCAACAGCTTTAACAATATCTGGAATTGGTTTGTATAGTATTGAACAGGTCTGAAACAAGTCGAAGCTCTGGTACATATGATCTAGACCTGGTCAAAGCTATTCCATGTCTGTTTCTGGGAGTTCTACAAAGATCCGATCAAAGGTCTTAAAATCAACAAAATGGTCCTTAATGATTTTCTATAAGAGATGAGGCAGCACGTACACTCATAGTATTTTCACTGTGCTCTCTTTAATAAATGAATAAAATTAAAAACAAATTTTAGAAAACAGCTGTTATTTAAATGCACTTAAAAGAAGAAAATCAATTTCAAACCCATCATTTTGTTTCATTATGAAATTGTAAATGTCGCGAGATGTATATCTTTTTGTAAATTAAATTTGAAATTACCTTGAGATTTATTCTCACGACAAGCTTTCATTCAAAATTCTATTTTGTAACAAAATGATGGGTTTCTTTCACTTTAAAATTTATTTTCTTCTTTTAGTGCATCTAAATGAAAGCTTTTCTATAAAAACTTTTTTAAAGTTTATTTATTTATTTCCTTTTTAATTTTGTTTAGATATATTTCTTAGTCTGTTCATTTCAAATAATGCGTCATTGTTGCAGATAGGGGGTAAATTTTTTCAAAACTATATTTTCGATGGTTAGATATTTTTCACTATTTCTACGGATTTTTCCAATTTTGTTTTCGCAAGTTTTCGCAACTTTTTTGAAAAGAGGAGAGGGAGTGAGCCCACCAGCAGAATTTCTTTGGCGTAATTTTCCATGTATGAAACCGTTAGAAATTTTTCCGAATTTCTACACGTTCTCTTTCTAGTTTTCGAGGAGGGAAGATGGGTACATTTTTTTGAAACCGTATCATTCAATGGTAAAATAGTTTTCACTATTCTTATGGATTTTTGCGATTTCTATTTCGCGAAATTTCATAATTTTTTCGTGGCAGGAAAGGAGGCGAGCCCCGTCCGATTTTTTTTCATCATTATTTTCGATGTCGGAAACTGTTGAAATTTGTTAAAACCTTAATATTCGACGGTCAGATATTTTTCACTATTTTTACGAATTTTTCCAATTTTAATTTCGCGAGTTTTCCAACTTTTTTCGAGAAGAGGGGGAGCAGCGACCCTCCCCTACCTAATTTTTTTTCGATGTAATTTTTGGCGTCCAAACTCTTCAATAAAACTTACGAAACCCTACGCGTTTTCTATTTAGCTTTCGGGGGCAGGGAGGGGCAATTTATTCGACATTAATGTATTGTCAACTGGTAGGATTCTTGTATGAAAATTTTCATCAGCTAGTTTCCATGAATAGGAAAATCCTGTGATGTTTAAAAAACATTGTAGAAACTAACGAAAGGGTAGGATTCAGTGGTTGCGTTCATAAACTCACCCTGAGTAAGGGCTGCTCACTCCGAATCGTTCGTAAACGTATTCTAACTTCATGGAGTATGCATTGAGAGTAATGATAAATATATACTCCTAATCACGTGATCGTACTATTACTCTACACTCAGAGGAAGTTAATGAACGAAACCATCAATGTGTTTTCCTGAATTACTGAATGCCTCTGGAAATACTTCCCTAGACAACGATTTCTAAAGCTTTTCCGTTCTTTGAAACGAGCCTTGCGAAAGGGATCATCAGCAAGTCCAAAGTCACGAAAAGCGGTTGCAAGTTTATACTTGAAACGGGAAAACGATTGATGATATCTCAGAAGAGTACCGGTCATGAAAAGATATTAAGAGAATAAACAAATTGCCTCCTTCTTTGCGGTGTTACATCAAATGAGCTAAGTTTGTGAGGCGAGGCGAATTGGTCTTTTTCGAAAAAGCAGCAGTGTATGTTTTGTTGCAGTAATCCATTTATGGGAACCATATGGTGTTGTTCTTGAATTTCTGGAGACTGTATTTGCCTTGAAGAATACTCCCTATAGGCAATTAGTTGTCGAACTAATTCATATTGTCTCAAAATAAGGCAAAAAATGTCGGTTACCGTCTCTATTTTCCATTAAAAGTGTTATTTATTGCTCGCATCCAGTTACTGCTTAAAGTGCGACAGTTGTAAATATCGAGTTGAGCGATTTTATGATGATATCCGGGTGAATTTTGATAAAGTTCGGCTCAAGTCACGGCTTAGTGTATGTTTTGTTGCTGTACTTTATATATAGGAACCATCAGATGGTGTTATTCTCGAATCTCTGGAGACAGTGTAACTTGAAGAATACTTCCTAGGCAATTAGTTGTCAAAGTTATTCAGTGATTTTGGACTCCCTTACAAAACGGATTCTATGGTCCTAATTTATACGGAAACAACTTCTTTCTATGTTGAGGGACTTTCTATTTCCCTTGGTGGTGTATTCTAGTATTACTGACAACCAACATATCCTATATTGAACTAGCTATACCAATATTTTGCAATTTTTTGTTTTGTCAAAGCCAATATCCTTAGAAATATTGCAAAACATTTTTGTTTTTGTTGACTAGTTCATGCTCAACAGAAGACATCATCACCCCGTACTCAGCTGCCCAACAAAAGCCAACGAGCTATGCAATAATAAAAATTTGAAGAACGTCCGGTTTCCGAACTTTTCGAAGTCGAGTTATTTTGAACGGAAGCGACGAAAGATAGACTAGAAGTTGAGATGTTATCGCAATTAAAGCGTGCTTTGATCCGAGTTTTGTGAGCTTGTTGTCCGTGTAGCTTTTTATTGCAACAAAGCGAAGCGAATCCAATCGGGTCCCTCGTGAAAATGCAATTGCTGATTGTGACACCCCAGAGAGTCACGGGCTTTCGGAAACGTTGTTTTATTTATTTTTTCTCGTTTAAAACCTCTGTCCGGCGTATTAACAAAATCGAATCCACAAATAGATACAATCCTGAAGACCAATTCTGTCCAATTTACCTGATTTGTGGTTCTGGGAACTGTTGCCAAGTCGGTTCATCAAATAATCAAGGATGAAAACCTGAATGGAGTATCAATTGGAAGAAGTCCAGTTGAAACGGACGTCCAATTGAAATGCTCGTCCCGAAACGCCGGTTTCAACAAAAGGAAACTTTTTACAAAACGTCCAAACTGAATTCATATTGTAGAGGAACTCCACTACAAAATGAACACGCATTATGTCCCAAGTTGATAAATTGGATGTTTTCAGCAGTAGATAAGACGACCTCTTTCCACACCCACGCACTTTCTTGCACAGAATAAACAGAAACTCAGCCAGGAAAGGAATAATGTTGGAGATAGCAAAATTATAGTTCATGTGCTGTTGATGATATATGATAACCCCAGAATTGAAAGAGAAAACGAGTGAGTGTAAGAATTTAGGAGTATACTTCGATCCACAACTGAGATTTACTAAGCACAAAATGAAACAATCCGGATGGTTGAGATTAGAAAAATCCAGAAATTTGCATTTATTAACGAACGTACATAAAGTTCTATTATCCCGAAAACCTGATTATCTCTTTAATAGACTGGCATCATTTTCCAACATAAACAGATTTGTGACTCGCAACAGTGAAATCCTCGCTATTCCCAAACATCGCACTTCAATATTCACTCGAAGCTTCTCGTATATCGCACCAAAATTTTACAATTCGCTGCCCAGTGAATTACGGTCTTACAATTTGCTTAACTTGAAGAAGAAATTGAAACTACATTTAATCAAAACTTGACAGAAATAAGATGTGCCATACCAACCTCATAAACTCAGCTTGACACGAGCTCTGATCTGATTGATTAAGTATTTTCTTTTCCTTTCTTTTCACCATTATGTTTCAGTTTCAAAAACTATCAATTCAATAATATTATTGGTTTATATTACTGGCAATATAATATGTATATGTTGACTGTTGATGATTATCATAATCCGTTTTTTGTAATTGATGTAAAGGTTGAGTTGAAAAAGATTTTTATGTGGTTTATTTGATGAATAAAGTCGATTTATTATTATTATTTATTATTATTATTATTATTATTATTATTATTATTATTATTATTATTATAATTTCTGTAAATGTTACAGAAGCACAGTTTTAGTGTTTGAGAATTGGCAGAAATTCGTTGGGTAGCAAAATGTATGTATTTAAAGGAAACTGCATCACTGCTTGATAGCTATTTGTGTACCTAGTTGTCCTCTGAATTGTAAAAAATCAAGATCATTCGAAACCAAAAAACACATATGTTTACAAATTTTCATGTGAATTAATTCATTTATACGCGAGAAAAAAATTAAATACGGAAAAATCGGTCAAAATAGCGAAATTTTGACGGATAATTTGAGGTTCTGTCGAAAAGTTTTAAAACAAAAGTTTTTTATTTTTTTATCATCTACAACTTTAACAGCCGTATGCATAGTCTATTCCAGCGACTCGCCAGAGTTTTGCCGCTCGCTGCACAAGAACTATAATGCACACTCGAGCTCCAAAAAAGTGGTACATCGCCAGCGTTTCGCCAAAATGTGACTTATCGCGTAGTTGTCACTTTTTTGGAGCTCGACTGTGCATTTTAATCCTTGTGTAGCGAACGGCGAAACTCTGGCGAGTCGCTGGCGATTGACTATGCATACGGCTGTAACAGTTTTCGCTAAGCGGCCACGTTTAGCCGTAAATCGCAAAAACTACATCCCCATTTCACCATTTTGAGTGATTTCGTTCATAATTTTGTTTTTTCCACAAAGTTGGAACCTCAACAACATATTCCTCCAGATCCTTGCCAGTTACTTTTTTTCTCATTTGAAGCATTTAAAATTCGTTTTGGCACCAACCTATATGGTTATTTAGAATGCTTTGAATTCACTGTCACTATTTTCAATTGTGCAAGAATAGGCTCGTCTTCAACAAATGCGGTGTAGATCGAGTTTTTTCAATATTGCCACTCTAGAGCGGAAATGCTGAAACAAAATGACATTTTTCAGAAAACGTCAACCTTGTGTTGATATGTGAGAGTCAAAGGTTACTTTGATAAGCGGTTGATAGACAGCTATGGAGACATTACTGGGGCTGCCTCCTCTCCAGTTAGTGATCCAGGGAGAGGCAAGGCGTGGTGCCTTCAGAATACAAAATAAACTGGTCAAGGATCACATTGGGCAAGGGTTCATGGGCAACCTAAGAATCGTGACCCTTCTTCGGTGACACCATTCCTTGTTCTAGAGAAAAACGCCATGAAAATGACAAAAACAGCATACAATCTGGATTTTAATTACTTTTCGACTTTCTTCCCAGAGAATTTAAATTTTCACTATCGTAGATGGAAAGAGTATATAATTTTCCATATTTCTGTTTAATTTTACTGCGGCACCATTCTTTGTTCTCGAGATAAACGCCTTCAAAATTACAAAAACAGCATAAAAACTGGATTTCACTTACTTATCGATATTCCTCCTGGATTTTAAAATTTTCACTATCGCAGATGGAAAGAGTATGAAATTTTCCATATTTTTATTGAATTCCACGGTGGCACCATTCCTTGCTCTTGAGATAAACGCCTTGAAAATGTCAAAAACAGCATAAAAACTGGATTTTATTTACTTTTCGACATTCCTCCTGGATTTTTAAAATGTTCACCATATTTCTATCGAATTCTAAGGTGGCACCATTCCTTGTTCTTGAGATAAACGCCTTGAAAATGTCAAAAACAGCATAAAAACTGGATTTTAATAACTTTTCGACCTTCTCCCTGGATTTTTCAAATTTTCACGATTGTAGATGGAAAGAGTATATAACTTTTCATATTTCTATTGAATTTTAGATAGCACCATTCCTTGTTCTCGAGATAAACGCCTTGAAAATTACAAAAACAGCAAAAACCGGATTTTAATTACTTTTCGGCATTCCCTCTGGATTTTTTAAATTTTCACTATCGTAGATTCAATTTCAATTCATTTTATTTCCTTTTTTGACAAATATACATTGTATTGGAAATGTCACAGAAAGAAGTATATAAAGAATATATAATTTTCCATATATCTATATATCTATATTCCATATATATCTATTGAATTCTAAGTTGGAACCATTCCTTGTTCTCGAAATAAACGCCTTGACAATAACAGCATAAAAACTGGATTTTAATTACATTCAAACCCACTGGATTTTTTGAATTTTCACTATCGTAGATGGAAAGGGTATCTAGTTTTCCATATTCCTGTTGACTTCTAAGGTGGCACCATTCCTTGTTCTCGAGATAAACGCATTGAAAATGACAAAAACAGCATAAAAACGGGATTTTAATTACTTTTCGACTTTCCTCTGGATTTTTCAAATAATAACTATCGGAGATGTACAGTAATTTTCCAATTTTCTGTTGAATTTTATAGTGGCACCATTCTTTGTTCTCGAGATAAACTCCTTGAAAATGACAAAAACAGCACAAAAACTGGATTTTAATTACTTTCCGACATTCCTCCAGGATTTTTTAGCTTTTCACTATCGTAGATGGAAAAAGTATATGATTTTTCATATTCATATCGAATTCTAAGGTAGCGCCATTCCCTGTTCTCGAGATAAAAGCTTTGAAAATGACAAAACAGCATAAAGACTGGATTTTAATTACTTTTCGACATTCTCCCTGGATTTTTGAAATTTTCACTATCGTTGGTGGAAAAAGTATATAATTTTCCATATATCTGTTGGATTCTATGGTGGCGGCACCATTCCTTGTTTTCGAGATAAGCGCCTTGAAAATTAAAGAAACTGGATTTTAATAATATTTCGACATTCCTCCTAGATTTTTTTAAATTTTCAAGCTATTTTCAAGTTATTCATTGGGCAAACAGACATCTGTTTTTCAAGCAGTGATATATGCAAGTCAGGAACTGACATCCCGACTGATAAAGGTATGCAAAGAGGAACTGAAAACAATGGCAGACCGAGTTAAGATGATCTAGGTGTCAGGACATCAGGAATTGTAGGCAATGAGAAATCTGACGAACTTGCTACGGGTCAGATTACGATCCTGGTCCAGAACATACTACAAGAGTATCAAAACGTACAGCTCGAAGATCTGTGGATGGCGGACCACTAGATAATCACAAAAAATATTGGTAAAAAGTCCCGGGAACCAAACATGGGCAAAGAATTCCTGCATAGAAGGACCGTGATAAAAAAAAACGATAGACTTGCTAGAGAAAAATAAGAGTCGTGACACAACTCAAAACTGCTCCAATAAAACGAAACCGAACTAAGATGGAACTGTATAATGGCAAACCTACATGCAGATTATGCCACATGGCGGTCCAACTATATAGTTCTCACCCGATAAAGGACATGTACAAACTGGTACAAGGCCCACAAAAAATTACTGGACTAGGTTCTATGATTAAACAACAAAGAGGTAAGACAAAATGGTCCAGAAGTTCTGAGTGTCACCATCAGAGGCAATAGTCAGGCGGACCTAAAATGAAGTGCCATGAAGGTATAAGAATCATAGCATCCCCATTTTCTTCAACTCTGCAAAAAAAAACTTCCACATATCTGTACCAATACAAAAACTGTTGTGAGAGTGGATGCTTGAGAATTATTCCTTCAAGGTTGTCCATGAAGATATCTGCCAGTAGAGGGACTCAGCGGATTTCCCATGATCAAACCTTCAGATGAAGAATATATTTTATTGCCAAATTGAGTAATTTTGTTCAAGACATATCGACAAAAGGTCTAATATCTCTTGTTTAATAACCGGGTTGACATGATTTCTATCTAGTAAACCTATACTATACTTATAGTCGAAGGTTTACACATTCAACATTTGCCAATCATATTTTGGAAGAAGACCATGACTTCGATGAAAACTTTGAAATCCTTCATGTTGAAAATGAGGGTATCTGTGGAAATTTAATCGTGTTTACCATAGTGTCATATAGTTGCAGATAATCAATCCATCTAGTATTTTTTTAATTCATAGACATCTGAATAGGTACATGTTGATCATGTTTGACACAACATATACCTTGATACCGCACAAAATTATTGGTAGAATAACGTAACTCATTATCGCGTCTCAAAGTGCGAAATGGGGAGAAAAGGGATAAGCCCGCGTGCCTGTAATAGAAATACCTACTCCAAATCCACTGTTCTAGCGTTACTTTGTAATTAGACCGTCTGAGAAGCAAAGAGACAGTCATTGCGAGGGAAATTACATCAGTGGTGTAGATAATTCCGAAAGACTAAATCTGAAGATGAGATAAACCGCAACGTAATACGATGAGGGTTGAGTGCAAAAACATATTTTGTGGTATCCCTTCTCAAGAGTTGAACTTCGCTCTTTATTTGCATGCACTTATTCTTTGTAACTTGTAAGGAAACGCCAAAAAAATCGACGGATTTAGTTATGGCAACTTTAAATTGCTTTTCTGACTATATAGAGAATACTAATTGTTTTTTAAAAGTCCATGTTCAATGAAAAGGGCCAATATAAAAACATTTCCTGCATTTTGTGGTGCTATTGAAAGGTGGTAATGTGAAATTATGATTGGCAATGCAAGATAAGCGATACGACAACTGGTGGACGAATCTGAACTAAAACAAGTCAGTAGCTCGACTTGTTTATATATGAGAAAGCGGTTTTATTTCATCATTTATTAAGACTAATGAGATATTTTTGATTTGTTTTTAAAGTTTTGATCATAAGTCGATATTGTTCAGTATCTCTTTTCCTCTTCTCCTGGGAGAAAAATATCCTGAACTCTTCAATTGTTTCCTAAAACCGGACAACGAGAGGTCTACATTGGAAACAAAATGGGCATAAAGTTTCTCGTTGACCATCAGAAGGTTTGGATTTTGAGGATGAAAACTGGAAAACCAGTTACCAAATTCATGAGAGTGTGATGTCTTCACTTCACAGAAAGTGAAAAGGTGAAAAGTTTCTTCATATTTAAGTTGAAATACTAAGTGAACTTCTGTTTTTTTTTCAGTTGAGAATAACTCCAAAAAAAGGATGTTGAAAAAACAGCTGTGTCTTCCCAAAAGCTACCAACGCAGATAGTTTTACTTGGATCTTCGAGAACAACAAAAAAAACGAATTGCTATGAAGGAGAAAGTCTTCAATCGACAAGAAATTCCAATGGATTGTGAGGAAAATGAGAAACCAAGCCATAGACCAGAAGATATTGATGCTGCTGAAGGCTTACAGCTAATACTTCAGTCCCAACCTAATTATACTGGTCCAAAACAATTCAGGGATTTTCAAGTTCAAGTGAATATGCCAAAAGTGTTGACATTATGTGAACTTTTGACAAGTGACTCTGTTCTCAATAGTTTTACTGGAATATGTAGTTCTCAAATATTACATACAATAATTGAAACTGTACACATTGTATATAAAGATAACAGATCTCAACGTTTAAGCATAAAAGAGAGGATTGTTTTGGTATTTACTAAACTCAAGTGCGACATGTCATATATTACACTATCAATTCTTCAATATTTCTCATGAGCTTTGCAGAACTTATATATTGAATATGTTGCCAATTTTGGGACAGGTGTTAAAATCCTACATATAGTTTCCTGATTCAATAGAAATGAAAAATAATAATAATCCATATGTTTCGATGGTTTTCTGGATGTTCGAATTGTTCTGGATTGTACAGAAATACGTATTCATACATCAAAATGCTTATGCTGTTGTGTACAATTTTATTCCTAGTATAAGTCACACGAAACAGTGAAGTTTATGATAGGTGTATCACGTGGTGGAAAAATTTCTTTCATTAGTAAACTATATGGATGCCATGCACTTGAAAAATTGATTTTTGATCAAAGTGATTTGATTACAAAATTGACAAGATCAGTTAATGCAATTATGGTAGACAAAGGATTTAGGATTGATAATACATGTGAAATATTCAAAAATAAATTGGTAAGATCACCTTTCTTGCTATACAAAATACAATTGAGTACTGAAGAAGCCTTACTCAATTCAAAAATAGCTGCTTCCTGTGTACATATCGAGAGAGCACATCAACGTATCAAAGTTTTCAAAATCTTAAACGGAAAACTGCAGTAGACATTGAAAACTGTTACTGATTTTGACGATGAGTCATTCAAGAATTGTCTATTAAAGTTGGATTTTCATAGAAAAAAAATCTTTGAACATAACGATGATTAAATAACCAAAAAATCACTTGAGTTTGTTGGTTAACACTCCACGTGTAATAACAGAATTAGTGTTTTGGAAAATTAATATAAAGCAATTTTTTGACAGTTGAAATGGTAAACATATGATCTATAACCATTAAATACTGTAGAAATACCTGTTAATAATGCAAAATTTCTAGTTTGTTTAATTATTATGCAATAACAATTTATATTTCAAAAAACGTAGGATCTACAAACATAGTAAGATTTAAATGTTGCTTGAATTCTAACCCATCCTCTCTTCCTAATGGTGAATGGGAAGGTGACGAATTAATTAGATGTCTGTGTTTTAAGACATTTATGTAATATTTTGAAACAATTTTGTTCAATTCTGTTTTACGCAAAAGGCCATATTTACTTGACATCTGCAGCAGACTTTCTTGGATTTTCGTAAACAAACCATTCTAACGCTTCCTGGTCGCAATCTTCCATTGAATTCGTTAAATATATTAATTTTGGATAACATATTTGCACTTGACTCAACTCTTTACAGTATTTACATGAATTGTACTTTTCAAAGCATTTCATTTTTCTCAAATTGTTTAACGCAAATGCTTACAAGAAATGTTTTACGTAAGAATATCTTTGTTTGCTGGTTCACTATACAGTAACTCAATGTAATTTACCAATGTAAACCTCATCTGTCAAAAACATGGCCGCATATATCACGGCCACCTACTGCAACAAACCATGTTAATATTATATTTTGTACATTAGAAGTGTTATGGATTACTTTAACAAAAAATACATTTCTACCACCTTTAGTAATCTAAAATTATGAAAGGGCGATAGACTGATCTAATACCCATCTGAGTTTTAGCATTTGGTGTAACTAAAGTTGGTAATATTTTTTATTTAACGAAACATGGTGGACTTGACAAGCAGTGAAATTAATTTAAAATGTCAGATTGGATTCATAATTTTTTCCAAATTATGGTGTGAAATTTTCTTACCGAATACCACGCAAGCTTAAATTATTCCTGGAAATTTTCTTTCGGGCACGAATATTTTGAGAAAATTATTCTCAAAAATTTCCGGAAATAATTTAAGCTCTTGTGATATTATAAGCAAAAATTCAGATTATCGTTTAAACTTTCCAGGTCTCAACAAACCAGATTGCCAAAATCTTCCACGACTTCTTCAAGTTTCATGGCAACTACCACTTATTTAGTGTCAAATATCCCAGCGATTACTCATGTAATGCAAATGTGGTATTTTAACATTTTATTCCCATTTTAGAGGTTTATAGTTTCCAGTAGTCTGGCTTGGCATTAATTTTCAAAGATAGCAATGCCGGATCTCGACAAGCCCGGTCACAAAGGAGGACGATTTCTTAGATAACTCCGCTAGGATCATGAATATGTATGGGAATGTGTTTTACCAACTTTTACTTCTAATCCCGAAATTATCATTATTTTAATCACCGAGGCGTGATAATCTCGAAAATTCACTTGCCCTTAGGGACCTTTCGTTACTTTCTTTCAAAGTACCTGGCAGACGTTGATTATTAACGTCTTGTTTTATTCATTCATGTCATTCTGAATTTTGCGCTACACGAGTTTAATTCCGAAACG
The DNA here is from genome assembly GCA_944452925.2 of Chrysolina oricalcia. Classification (NCBI taxonomy): domain Eukaryota; kingdom Metazoa; phylum Arthropoda; class Insecta; order Coleoptera; family Chrysomelidae; genus Chrysolina; species Chrysolina oricalcia. Next base: position 24,991,526 of record OX101808.2, read on the forward strand.
AATTGTTTTTTTCGTCTCTTATCTGAGTTGACTTAATGGGGTGGATTTGGGAAATCGTTTACGCCAAGAAAGAAAATTGAAAAGAACAAACACTCGGAGAAATGCTGAACCTAATGAGGATGCGAAATCATAGAAAGAGTAGAAATAACTTCACAGAATTTTACAAAATGAGCATATAGAGAAATTGTTTGAAATACTTTGATGTTTCAACAAGAAGAATAAGGCGCAATCACTCAGCTTATTGACCAGACGATGGTTGCAGATGGCTGCTAAAAGTTACCTATAGCAGCGCTGCAGCCGCTGCTTCCCCCAGCTACAGTGTGTTTTTGTCATAGTGAACTATGAGTAATTTCAAATGAACCAAACGAATGTTTGTTTCGTAGGTATTCAGGTTAGGAATCTCAGGTAGTTTAATAGTAATATTTATTTTGCGTCTCTTATTAACTTGGACAAAGAAGAATTTTGATAAAATATCATTTGATTTTGACTTGAATTTTCCATAACTTCAATGATGGGCAATTATTACATTTCAGTTTTTGAATGATATTGTTGTGATTGTACAAACTACACAGAAAACGATTCGATCTTCACAAACTTTAATTAATCAGACAAATAGATTAACTTGAAAAAGCTACTGTGTTAGCGTGGACTGTTATTCAGATTTAAATATACAAGTTGAGGCAATTCGAACACAAAGAAAATTTTCATGCAGCACATAAGCACATAATATTATTATAGTAAAATTTACTACGCACTAATCTATTCAACGCTGAGTTCAAATAATATAGTATGGAGAGGTGCCACTGACTGTTTTAGAGTGTCCGTAATACAAAAACGATTCATTCGCTTGGTTAAAATGAGTCATGCATAGAAACTTTCCCCCTTGCTAAAACAATGACATGCACTTGTATTTATCTAAACAAATTATCTTCCACAAACTTCACAGAATAAAAAAACAAGGAAAAAATATATACATTTTCAAAAATCCAATAAATTGCTTTTCAGAAAGTCTCCTGCCTTCCCTGAATCTTTCTTCTTAAACATGCTATCGCCACAAATAAAGAATTTCTCATGTGAAGGAAAATTCAAAACTGCGATAAAAAAATATCCCCAGGAAAATCCGTTTTATTCTCTTGATGAATTAACTTAGTTTATTCAGAGCCACAATAGGCCATTGGCCGCAGTGGAGGGCCTGATACGGGCCCACTCACGTTCAAACCTAACCTAGTTTATTCAATCACTACGCTTGACTCTATATTAATTTTGCATTTTTTATTTCACTGTTACTTTTTATATACATATACTTTTTTTATTGTTTTTATATTTACCTATCTCCTATCTGTAATTTCAAGTTCCTCGTACATGTCATAGATATAGAGTAAATGTCCCAATAGTATTATTCATTTGGATTGGCCTATCCTATGTCATGCCAATGATATGTAAGGATTAATAAACATATTTATTTTGAAATTTCGAGTGCACCTGTTGAAAAAAATAGTAACGAAATCCGAAAAAATTCAAATTGTTGAAAAGACGATGTGTCATTTGATCCCCATGCCATTTGAAATTTTTAAATGGATGTGCCCCTCAACCCTCTATCGAGCAATCACAAAGCCTTTCATTTCAAAAAGTAGTAGAGGTGATACCATTCAAACTGATTTTTGTTCCATGTTCGTACGTCAAACCGTTCAAAAGTGGGGGCTAAAAAACCGCACAGTATATGGAAACAGTATTCCAGGACAGGACGGAGCTGTGCCTCATGAGTCATAGTCAGCTGACAGGAAGTGATATATATATATATATATATATATATATATATATATATATATATATAGAGTGTAACTGATTGTAGGAAACTCTTTTAAGGTTTTCCAAGCTTTCTGAATCGTTTATTCCATCATCAGGGAGACTACAATTGGAAATGTCATATAAATTGTAAATTCAAAATTATGAGTACTCACATCTTATTTGAGGATACTTACATATATGACCATAAAATTTATTTATAAGAAACATTTTTCAAAAAGATTGAATATCTACTAATTAATACATATCAGAAATGCAGTATTTTCAGTTCTTTTTTTTAATACAGAACTGGACGAAATGACAAATTAGTTGTACATAGAGACATACTTACATACTTCATTTGTTTATTTTCAAATGTGACAGTTATTAATTTGACAAGTGACATTATTTTCAAATGGCTTATATCTGTTCTTTTATTGATGGAGTTATATGAGTGAAATTTATTCTTTTTTACTTTCTCTTGGCATTAAACACCATGAAATCAGAGTAACCGAATGCAGAAATTCTAACCTACACTGAAATTTATTTGTCTCGGAACAAAATAATGTCACTTGTCAAATTAATAACTGTTACATTTGAAAATAAACAAAGAATTCTGATTCGCCTTCCGGCAGCTGTTGAGGTCAGACGGCGGCCTTGTGTTGGAAGTCAGGTTAATGTGTGTAATGTCCGCCGTCTGAGGACGTGCAACGACCCAATTATAGTGTTTGTTAAAAATTGAAAAGTGTAAATTAATATGGGATGCAGCATTGCCTAGAGCAAGACTACTGCGTCCCCCCGATAAAGCTTTGCTGTCTACGCCGGTTAGAGGCCGGATGGGAACGGATTTCTCGCAGCAAGGCGAACTGAGTAGATGGTTATATAACCGAGCTCAAAAAAGGAAAGAAGAAAATAAACAAATGAAGTATGTCTCCATGTACAACTAATATGTCATTTCGTCTAGTTCTGTATTTTTTAAAAAAGATCTGAGAATACTGCATTTCTGATATGTATTAATTAGCAGATATTCAATCTATTTGAAAAATGTTTCTTATAAATAACTTTTATGTATATATGTAAGCATACTCAAATAAGATGTGAGTACTCATAATTTTGAAGTTACAATCTATATGACATTTCCAATTGTAGTCTCCCTGATGATGAAATAAACGATTCCGAAAGCTTGGAAAAAGAGTTTCCTTTTACATCGCTGCAGGCCCTACAATCATTTATACTCTTAACTAGTCAGCGACTATCCTTTTTTTCTATATAAATATATCTATTTCTTTGTTTTTCAATGGACTTTCTGGTAAACACATAAATAAATAATTATCTGAAGACCATATTTGATATCGGTATCCTTGTACTTGAAGAAAATTTGAGGTTAATTACATGGAAAATGTTCACATTATTTACACACCTTCTCACTCGTCAGCTATTAGTTTTAGCTATAGGATAATGTCATCAAGCTTGAAATATACAGGGTGTTAATTAAGTACGTTGACAAACTTCGGGAGGTGATTCTTTGAAGGTTTTCAGGACGAAATGTTCATATAAACATATGTCCCAAACGGCTTGGTTTTCGAGATACAGGGTGATAAAAATACATTTTTTTCAAGATTTTTTAGAGTTAACTTCGACATTTTCTACAATAATCAGTTCCAATTAGGCAAGTACAATCCATTCAATAGTACGCACGATACAAAATAATGCATTTCTCAAATAATTCACAGGGTCCTCCTTTTTTCAGAGTCAAGCTTTGTTCAACCCTTCAGAATTTTTTTTTCCGCCGCCACTGACATATTATGAGAAAGGAATAATGAATGTTGTTTCATTTAACATCTTTTTGCTCTCTTGATGTTTTTCATTTACTTGTACGGTTCAGGAGTTACAATGAAAATATTATCGCAAACATTTTCCAGTAACGCATAAAATAAAGAAATTTGAGAAGCAAATAGTCTAACAAACTTGAAGGGTGATTCTTTGAAAGGTTTCAAGATGAAAAGTTCATATAAACATGTCCCAAGCGGCTTGGTTTTCGAAGTACAGGGTGATCAAAATACATTTTTTAGGAGTTTTTGGAGTTTACTTCGAAATTTTTGACAATAATCGATCCAAATTAGTTCAAATTGGACAAGTACAATCCATTCAATAGTGCGCCTGATATAAAATAATTCATTTCTCGAAGTGTCATTGCCACTCTCCAAAGATTAGCGCGTGACGCAATACGTCATTTTGTTCTCATTACACAAATAGCTATTTTCTGCTCGTGTAGAGAAATTGTAATGTTATGGAGCTCCCATACATTTTTTACCATAACTCAGGTTGAATATGTATTGCACAAAGTTAATTATGGCAAAATAATTTTGGACATTTTCAATAGTGAATAACTTTATTATCAAATACTAGAGCAAAGTAACATAAATTCCCTAGGAATAAAATTAAGTTCAGAAAAGGACCATTATTGAAATTGATATGTCAGAGCAGCTGCTGGAAATGGCCACTGCCAACTTCAATGCATGCGTTTATGCGCCTAACCATAGACTGGCGGACACGCTCAAAAATACCAGGAGTGTTTCTTATAATTCCGCATGACTCCTGTATGCGATTCCTCAGGTCTTCTTCACTTTGAACTGGAGTTCGGTACACTAATGATTTAAGGTGCCCCCAGAGAAAAAAATCAGGTGGATTCATATCGGGTGACCTTGGTGGCCAAAGTTGTGACCCACCACGCCCAATCCAGCGATCAGAATAATTCTCATCTAAATATTGGCGTGCAACCAATCTGAAGTGTACTGGAGCACCATCATGCATAAACCAAATTCCGATTCTTTCCCTCAGTAGGATCTCTTCTAGGAGTCCAGGTAAGATGAATTCAAGAAAATGTCGATAATGGTCACCATTGAGTCTATGAGGCAGAAAATGTGGCCCGATAAGGAAATTCCCTACAATTCCAACCCAAACATTCACAGAAAACGTCTCTTGAAAATGGTTTTCAATCACGGCGTGTGGGTTTTCATCAGCCCACATATGATTGTTGTGAAAATTAATAATGGCTTTACGGGAAAAGCATGCCTTATCGGTGAATAACACTTGAGATAAAAACCATGGATTTTCCAACAATTTATTTCGAATCCAAGTGCAAAAAGTTAATCTCTTTGGAAAATCCCTTGGCAGAAGAGCTTGAACACGCTGTATGTGATAGGGATAAAGTTGTTGCTCTTTTAAAATTTGCCATACCAATACATGGGTTACGTTAAACTGTGCCGCAATTTGTCTTGTACTGGTGTCTGGATGCTGCTCAATTTCGTTAAGTACAGCTTCTTCTATCTGAACTGTTCTAACTCTCCTGGGTCTTCCTATGAGAACAGCAGACCTCTTGAAAGTACCCGTTTCACGAAGACGGGAGTGAATATTGATGAACATTTGTGTGCTGGGAATATGACGTTGTGGAAATCTTTCTAGATACATTCGTCTGGCGGCACGAGCGTTACCATCAGCCATTCCATACATTAAGTGCATGTCTGCCATTTCTGAATTTGTATATTCAACCATTTTATCCAAAGGAATATTGAATGAATCTGCTTTATAGCTTGCACTAATGAAGAATTAACAATGAGACAGTTTCTCAACTTTCGATAACTGTCAAGTTGTTGATATTTAAATGAATGAATTAATATCAAAGCCCACTTTGCTATTTTTATGAATTCAAATTGATTACAAAATTTCTGCGTTACTGCAGAAGAAAAAACAAACCGAAATTTCTGATAAAATAATGTACTCCGTACGGAAACAAAAATTTGTTTGATTTAGTTTTTCGGAGTTATGACCAGAGATTCATATATGAAAATCAAATGTGTAATGATCTGCGACTATTAGATAAACCCTATCAACTATCTTCCATTACAGGATTACCTTTCGGAAGTTTTTCATGTTGAAAAGGAAACGTTCAATTGAAAACTAAAAAATATCTTTTTTTAAAATAACAAAAAAATTTTATGAGTTCTCTATCAAGACTGATGGGTAAAAACATTTTTAATCAAATATCTCAATGAAAATGCACATTTTTACCATCAGAATCTTCAGGTTGAAAGTTAAGGTTTTCCCAATATCTGTCAGATCTAGTTTAATATCCAGCGTACCGCAGTGACGGGGAGATAGTAGTTTTCTGTTAGATATCACAAAAAGGAATCACATCTTTACAATAACAAGCTTTTATTTAGCTTCACTTGTAACTAACTAACAAACAATTTAATAAAAGTTGAATTTGACCCACTTCTAATACTCCGATTAATTTGAAATTTGGCAGGTTTCCGTAATTCCGGTGACAATGCATTAAAAAAATGTTTGTTAAAAAACAAAATGGCGGCTCCAATATGGCGGACGAGTTTTATGATTATGATCCGATTCTGTTCAAAATTGGTATGTGATGGTTTTTGGGTTGGAGATTTTCAGTTTCACATAAAAAATAAATTAAAATGTTAAAAATGAAAATTATAAAAAGAAAACATTTTAAAGTTTTTATACAATACACTGAAAAGGAAAAAATAATTCATTTCATTGTTTGATCTAGGTAATCTTGTACAGAAAGATTTTGATACTCACAGAATAACCTACAAAAAATGAAACAAATTATTTTTTCATTTTCAGTGCATTTGTATAAAAGCTTGTTCTTTATATTTTTTATTGTATAATTTTTATTCATCGTAGATTTTTATAATTCTGAAAAAATATTTCCATCAATTTACAATAATTGAAAATGTTTAATTTTCAAATTTTCTAATGTTATGTCACACTGGAAAATGTTTAAATTAATATTTTCATTATAGCCCCTGAACCGTACAAGTAAATGAAAAAATGCAAGATATCAAAAAGATGTTAAATGAAACAACATTGATTATTCCTTTCTCATAATATGTCAGTGGCGGCGGAAAAAAAAATTCTGAAGGGTTGAACAAAGCTTGACTCTGAAAAAAGGAGGACCCTGTGAATTATTTAAGAAATGCATTATTTTGTATCGTGCGTACTATTGAATGGATTGTACTTGCCTAATTTGAACTGATTATTGTAGAAAATGTCGAAGTTAACTCTAAAAAATCTTGAAAAAAATGTATTTTTATCGCCCTGTATCTCGAAAACCAAGCCGTTTGGGACATATGTTTATATGAACTTTTCGTCCTGAAAACCTTCAAAGAATCACCTTCCGAAGTTTGTCAACGTACTTAATTAACACCCTGTATATACTTCAAACATTTTCTTTGAATATTTTCAAGACTAGAATATCTGATGCGGTGCCCAAACTACTGAAGCATATTCTGAGTTTCATCTAACAAATGTGAAATATAGTTGCAGAAACGTTTTGTTATTTCTTCGAAATTCTTTCGTCACCTTGATGATGAATCCTAATGATCTATACGTTTTTTTGATGACGTGCTCGATATGATTTCTAAAGAAAAGATTTTTGTCAAATGTTACTCCTAGTGTTTCAGGGCAGTTCAGTACAATTTTGTTCAATTCATAATTGTAAAAAATTTTATTCATAAAAGGACATAAGATGACACTTGGAAACATTAAGGAATAAGTCATTCTCGAGATACCAGACATTGACGGTGAGAGTATCAATAATATCATTAATGAACATTATGAAAAATAGTGACCCGAGGTTGGATCCCTGGGGTATACCAGATGTAGGAAGGATTTCAATAGATCTGTGGCCATGGATGACAAAATTTCATAGTTTGTGAAGAAGAATTCCATGGTCCAGCCTATCGAAGGCCTTCAAAAAATCCTTATAAAATATTTCACATGGAGAGCTTTCCTCAATAGTGGCAGATATTTGCTCTGATACTCTCACTAAATTTGTTATTGTTGACCTTCCTTTGAAAGAGCCCTGTTGACTAGGGGTGATTTGATTTTTTACATGGGAATAAATAACATCATACAGTATGTATTTCAATTTTAAACGTTTTCGATAATTTATTGATAATTACTACTGAAAGGTAGTTGCAAATGTCTGATTCATCTCCCTTCTTGTAAATCGGTAAGATTTTTTATTCTTTCCATTGTGTAGGAAAAGTATTAGTTGAAAGACATAAGTTGGAAATTGTATCTATGGGAGTTGAGAGTTGAATGCGACTGCTGAAAAAATTGGCGTTAGAAATGTCTTGCGACTCAGATAAGGTTAGTTGGTTATAGTTGAAGCTAGCTGGTGAACTAGCATTACTTTCTTGAAGTTCGTATAATTCCATAATGCAGAGGGATTAGAGGTGACATTTTCTTCTACAAAAATAATATGATCACGATGGAGTTTTACAATGTTGGACTCAATTTTTCTCCTCAATCTTTTGAATTCTTCGCCAGATTTTTCCTTTCCAAAATTTATGTTTACTACGTATATCTCTGATCAGGCGTGTACTATACCAAGGTAGGTAAGTCCGAGTAGTTCTGATTTTTTTTGAGAAATCCTGCTCCGCAATACAGTTTTCTCTGTCATAAAAAGCACTGCAAGCATTATTTGCGCCTGAGTATTGTTCCAAAAAGGATTTTGTAAACAAAGGGTGACATTTGTGGGCATTTTTTGTGAATAAAGTTTTTTCTTTTCTTTCGGTAAGCCCTGTATAGCTCACACAAAATTTTATTTTCGTCAGCTGACCAAAATACAAACTGCCCGTAATCGACAGGCTTTCCTTGCGATTCAAATCCTCTTTCTTTTCCATATCTCATAATAACTTTGATTGGTGCGTGTGTTCTATTGGCCATATCCGGAATTGAACGAATCATTCCGTCGGAATAGGCAATTAGAATCCCCTCGAATCAAATGCTCGTTTTTTAACACGACACGCGAATAACACCAAACAGAATTAGACTGTCTGTACTAAGCGTTCCGAAGTAAAACGGAATGAAAAACAATTTGGCCTTAGCATAATCTAAAATTAAAGTCATGTAGCGTGAAATTCGAAATAAATTCAGAGGCATGCAAATAAGAAGAAAGGGTGGGATGGGAATCGCGGAATAAACGTTGTATAAAAACGTCTGTTTCGGCACTTCGAAATGAGATGATGGAATATTGGGCGCACATGTCTCTTGAGATATAATTATTCGGGGTGGCACGAAAGGGCCTGGAAAGTGAGAATGAAAATGAGAGGGAAACTTGTCAACTCGTTATGAGATAATAATGGTCCCTGAAACTGAAAATGACCATTACCGCAGATGGGTCCAGTAGGCTCCAGTGGCCTCGTTTTGCAAGTCTCGATTTGAGTTAGTGCCACGAAGGAGCTCATTGCCAAGCTTACGACAAGAGCAACGAGCCGATACTTTGTGAATTTTCTGCGTCAACGTTGGGTTTTTCTTGGGCGTTGAAAGTGAGACATGATCGATCTCTGGGGAAATATAATTCAAGGAGTACAGTTTCCACTTTCGTAAAAGACTAAAAACAACAAGATCCTTTTGAACTCTAATTTATGAGTAAGCTGGAGTAGATGATTGGTTTTGTCTCCAGTTGTTAGTATAGACCATAAATGATGTATATATACAAAAAATTATGGGAAGTGGTATAGGAAATAAGTAGAACGAAAAAAACTCATCGTACTATAGATTCTATTGAAAGTGAAGACGGCAGAATTTTAGGAGACAGAGGAACAATAGCAAAAGAATTCAATTCAAGGTTGGCAGAAATGGGCAGGAAGCTAGCTAGTAAAAAAAGACCCTAATTTTATTCCAAATCGTTCTTCTGTTCCTAATTCTCTAGTTCTCTCAGCAGTAGATTCAGTAGAAATACAGAACATAATCAATGAATTAAAAAATAAAAAAGCAGTCGGTATTGACAATATCAGAGCCGATACTATAAAGATCATTTCTTGTTATAACGCACATTCTCAACTTGTGTATAGAGGCTGGAAAGTATCCATCGGCATTCAAACACACAGTAGTCATTCCCTCTCCATAAAAAAGGAAATACACAGAAAGTAGGCAATAATCGACCGATATCTTTGATAACGCACCCCTCGAATATATTTGAGAAAATTATAAAAAACAAATTAGTTTCTTTTCTGAACCAATTTAAAATAATTTCTAATAATCAATTTGGATTCAAGGAAAATACATCAAACCAGGATGCAATTCTTGAAATAACATCAAGAATAACGGAAGCTCTGAATGAAAGCAGTCCATGTCTATGCATATTCGCCATGACCTACTCTTACAGTCATTGGAAGACGTTGGTGTTAGAGGCAATTGCATAAAACTCTTCAAGAGCTACTTGGGCGAAAGAACTCAGGCTGTGTTGTTGATGGCGTAGTTAGCGGTGCCGAAGCAATTGACTATGGTGTGCCACAAGGAACAGTCCTAGGACCCATACTATTCAAAAATTATATTAATGGACAGTAGCGGGTAAATTTTTGGATTTGCTGATTACACAGCAATTTTGTACAGATCTGATAACTGGGAAAACATCAAATAAAAAGCCGAGTCTGACTTTCATTGAGTAAAAAAGTGGTTTGAATATAAGCTACTCGATCAACACAGAGAAACGAATTTTTTACCATTCAGCTGTAACTCTCGTGGTCTGCCTAGTCTCATCAAACTAGATATAAAAATGAATAATGAAAATTTTTTTAAAGAACCTGTCAAAGAAATTAAATACTTAGGCGTCATCATTGTTTGTCACTTGAAACGGGACTCACACATAACGTATGTAGTCAGAAAATTAAGATGCATATTGTATAAATTCAAAAAACTTAAAGAAAATTTACCATTTAATCAAATGAAAACTCTGATCACTCTATGGTAGTCATTTGCGGTCTGTAATTCTGGCGAAACTCATCTGAACCAGTTGGATGTGATACAGAGAAGATTTATAAAATTAATATTTTCCAAAAACTCCAGATACTCATCGGACTCACTCTATACTGAATCCAAAATCTTAGACCTGAGACAATTACACTTCTTCATCACATGCATAAAATATCATGACATAAAGCATCAAAACCAACTCAAAACCCACATCTATAATACTCGGAGAAAAACTCATTATATACCACCCTTGATGATTAAATCTAATACACAGAGAATGTTTTTTTAATTAGCTCCTAAGTTATACAATAGCATCCCAGATGATTTGAAAGGTATAAAAATCAGGTAGAAAGAGTTTATAAAAGAAAATCCCAGACATATGATACGTTCTTTATTTGAGAACTGAGAATAAATAAAATGTTATCTGATTAATGATAATAAGAAAAACAAAATTTGTTGGCATTTTATATAAATCTTTTGATATAAATCATTTAAAATTAATTATTATCATTTTCTAATGTTCTTACGTTTCTCCAAAAAATTGTTTAGTCACTCATCGAATAATTCATATGTTTATCTGTATCCTTCTATTTTTAGTTTTCATTATGTTTATAAATAGGTAATATATTTCATAACTGATAACCTGGCCTTATCGTGATTGCTTTATATTTTTTTGTTTTTTATGTCTTTATGACCTTGTTCGTTTGTTGATTGTTTTTATTAATGAAACCAAATAATTTTAAAATGATTTACACTACCTTTTCTTCTTATCATCCTTGATACAAGTCTCAATTTTCTAATAGATCTATTTTATATTTTATATTACGAAATAAATTTTTTATTATATGTGTTTATTGGTAGGTGTGTGTGATTGTTTTGTTTTTATATTATGATTTTCATTTATACATTATTGTTATGCTCAATCTCATCTGTGTTAATTTAAACTATTTCATTGAGTTCTCTAATTAGGTATTTATATATTCGTGAAACGAGTGCATTAGCACTTATCACTGTATTTTCTTTATTCAAGAATATTTGTGTATATTCATTTATAATATGATATAATATATGAATAAAGCTTAATATTATTTAATATTATCTGACCTATCCTAGCACTGATTGGGCAAGAAACTTGAAAGATACAAATGAAGGATATTATTCATTGTTTCATTACAATTAGCACTAGCAGTTGTATATCTTTGAAGGACGTTGCACAAATGTATGTTAGATTTGATCCAATGTACGTAAGGGAGAGTAGTTGTCTTCTGTCAGATAATACCTCACCTCACCTCACCTCACCTCTCACAGTCCACAGTTAGCAAAACGGAAAGATATCGTGAAAATAGACATGTAAAAGCTATTCTAAAACCAGGTCGAAATATTAAATTTGATGAAGAAAAAAGTTAGATTTACTGTTATCGATTGAGGAAAATCCACATGCCTCAAGAAGACAACTTGTCGCCGACAATGATGTAATTTAATCATCGATTTTGAGAGCTTTACACAAAGAAAAATACCATCCTTACAGATTTGAGTTTGTTCAGGAATTAAATGAGGATGATCCTGATAGAAGGCAATAATTCTGTAAACTGATGATTGACAGAATGAAAGCAGATTTGCAGAATTGTTTTTCTGATGAAGTGACTTTTCATTTAAATGGAACGGTTAACAGACATCAGAAGTGTAGCTCGACATTAAATTATTCATGTGGTTTTTTTAGTGTCTTGGACTTTTTTCTGATGTTTAGCAGAACATAAAAGAAAATACCTGATTACTTCTTATGGGGCTATTTAAAATCAAAAATATATTTCAATAGACCAGACAATATTGCAGATTACGAGAAGAAATCAACAACATAACCTCTGAAGTCATATAAAATGTTCTACGGGAATTGCAAGAAGTGAATGGTGGACATTTTGAATATTTCATTCATTAAAATTAATTGAAAAATTCATGCTAAACGTTGTGAGGCATTATTTCCTACATTCTCCGTAAAGTTTTGTGATGGAGACACTATCAAAATTCAACATACTCAAAGTCAATTTTCTCAGTTATGACTGCACCAAATTTGAAAAACTTGATTGTTGAACAGAGAATTGAAATCTCTTTCGAACAAGGTGCCACACGACCCCTTTCTCATTTACATTTTTTGTCATAATTCAGAGTATGGATGCAAATATGGTAATGTTTTCAAATCATAAATTATTTAATTGAGAATAGAAAACCTTCAGTTTTTTTAACAAATACATAATAACGCTAAAAGTAATATATTCCACACATATAGACCACACTGTATAAAGCAAAATATCCAGAAAATAAAAATTTATTGCCTTGAATACGTGTCGGGGTGTTGAAACTAGAGCTTTGGAGTTAGGATAAAACTCCAAAGTATTCAAGTAACATCACAAAATGAAATCTGTAAAAGTGCATAACAACTTGTTTCGCTGATTTATGAAAGACATACGATGGATTCAGAAGAGCGCTGCATTTAGCAAAAAAAAGAATATTCTCTCTGTGAACCGGTCTCAGGAATGTAACAAAACCGCTTCATTCAACAGAAATTGTATAGGTACGCCCTATCGACATTTCATTATACCATAGTCGAATCAAACTGTTCCGGTTACAAAAAAATAGTCCCTACAAAAGAAATTGATCTAACCGTATATTAGACTGGTGCCTATAATTTCTGTGACAAAAAAGTAACAGGCATGGACCAGCTGGAAAATTTTGTTGATGTTCCAAATTCAAGGAAAAAAAATTAAACACGAAATTACTCAGTTGGGGGTTGAAAACGGTTTATTGCGATTTGCGGCGAAACGTGAACTCTTAGCAAAGGCAAAGGCAGAAAGGCAAAAAGGTTTATTGGACATTAAATATACAATATAAAAATGTATAACACAAGTACGACATAGAAATAGATAAAAGTATAAAAATACATTAAATCTATCACTTTGCCACAGGGGGAAAAGGAGGGAATTATGATGGGTTTTGAAGTGGGGTTGAAGCTGAGGCCTTCAGTGAGCGGGTGACACCGTGCTCATTCCTGCATTACAGGCCTACGATGTTGGGTAGGTTTTCCTCTGCTGTAAGTGTTAATTAAGTCTAACTTAGTTTCCTCCAAGTTATACGAGTGAGGCATCAGACTATAGGATTTCATTATCGGAGGGAGTTTCAGTGGGTGGACTCCCGGAAAAAAGGTAGAAAAACCGGGTTAAAACGGTCTTCTTAAATGAGCATTAGCTAGTCTTTTCAATTTATGGCGGAGGTAGTGGTCAATCGCTCTCTGGGCGTTCACGTAAAATATCTAGCCTTCGGCACACCATGCCTTCTTGACCTGTTATGGTGCGCTCGGACTGCTGTTATGTCCCTTGTCAATGGACTTCCAAGGATGAAGAAACGGTAGAACTTATCAGAGAGTTGCTTGATATGTTCTTCGAATGATTGAATATCGGCTAGCTTTCGCTCTAACTCTTAGCGGAAAATGTTCAATGGAAAAGTTGTAGATAATAAAAAAAATCAAAAATATTTGTATCCAACACTTTTCGACATAACCTCAATCGTGGAGAAAAACTGATTTTTCAGAATTTGATTTTTTCTTTCGTATAAATTATTGAAATTACATGAAAATTTTTAAAAATATGTCTTTTTTGGAGTCGAATGAGCATGATTTTTTCGCAATTCAGAAGACGACTAGATTTCGAGTCATGTATATTTTTCGAAAAAAATACTCTCATCTTCCACGAACGTTTATTTGTATTTCGAAGGTCTATAAGTGATCATTTCAATTGTTGAAATGTCTACTTTCAAATAGCCTCTATGTAACTTGGTGGTTTATTGATTGTCAAAACGATTAAAACTGAGAAAAAAAGTCTCTCTGAATCATGATTTTTTTAAAAATTTTCAATGATTTTCGACTTTCTTCATCAATTTTATAACAAAAAGTAGTTTATATTGAATTATTTATAATAAAATATTTTAATACATAATTACCCTACAAAATTTATTAATATAATTTTTATACTTTTTTACAACTATTGAAAATCATTGAAAATATTGAGAATATTATGATTCAGAGAGACTTGTTGTCGTTTTTAACCCCGAAACTGCATCCCCATTTCACCATTTTGAGTGTTTTCGTGTTTAAGAGATTACTGGAAATTTTACACTCGGCTCACCCGGGTATGGTCAAAATAATTGGTCTCGCTAGATCATACGTATGGAGGCCAAATCTAGATAAGCAGGTTGAAGACTTGGTAACTTCATGGCAACAGTATCGAATATCACGTAAAATGCCAGATAAGGCATCAATACACCCGTGGGAGTGGTCCCGGGCGCCCTGGCAACGATTACACATTGAGCATGCTGGCCCAATGAAAGGAAATAGTATATTGTGTATCTAGTAGTAGAAGCAAAGCATTCCCGGACGACAATGTAAATTGTTGGTCGAGGCGCTAAGCCGAGGCCAACAAGCATTGAAGTATGGGAATGTGCTTTTACTACGAGGTTCACATACTATTTTTCTGAAATCGCAATCATCATTATCAAAAACTAAGGAATTCTACATATTGTTTGCGTGAATTCAATAACTGTCTAAAATGTAAACAAGCCGGAAAACATTTTCTCGGATCGTTTTTTGTACGGAAAAGTACTTTTTCGGCAACCATCCGGGAAGTGTTCACTTCCCGAACACTTTATCTCTGGGAAAGTAGCAGTCCGGGAAGTACGTACTTCCCGGACTAGGCCGGGAAGTGCTCGAAATTTAATGTAAATAAGAATTAGAATGTTTCTGTTGGTACCTATCTTCTGTTCGAATTTCAATATATAATACTAATAAGAACTAAAATGTTCGAAATATTCAAATTTGGAATCACAGCCAGGGTAGTTTACTCTTGATCATAATTCTATTATTTGTTCCCCCCTGTACACCGTTGGGAAATTTAGAAGTTTGATAACTTGAATATAAGTATTTCGTAATGCACCAATTTTTATTAAGAATAAAATTTTCTGACAAATCGATAATAAAAAAGTTTCCATATGGTGCAAATTTTTGAAACTCACTGTATATAGTCATGATCACCTTTTCATAGGCAACCCATTTTAGGCTTTTTCGTCTATTTATGTATCTGAAAAAAAAGTATGTGTCATCCGGTTAACAGATGGGTGAAGGTCGACCCCTCTTCGTCTCTTAAACACGTCCAAAAACATTTTTTTTGGACTCGTAGATTTCCAGGACTCGCTAACGCTCGTCCTAGAATTTGGTCCACTCGTCCAAAAAAACAGTATTTTCTGGACTTGTTACGTAAATTACTATTCCCGTACCGTTTAGGTCCGAAAACGGTCCGGGGAAGTTCGTTGCTCAGCAACGGACTAAAATACTAGATTCGCGTATTTTGAGGCCTGAAGTTGCTCCGAGAAAGTGTGCATTCTTGAACGATTTCAGAAAAATATATATTAGTGAATTACAATTTATATTCTGACAAATCACTGACGGATGTTAATTGTGATTGCCAAAGTTGTCAACTTGCGGAGAGGCAGTGCTGCTAATACATAACAATTTTTTTTCCCTTTAAGTTGGAACCATAACAACATTCCCCGCCTGGTACTTGACTGTTACTTCTTTTCACATTTCAAGCGTTCAAAATTCGTTTTGTCTCCATCTTAAATGTTAAAAAAAATTGTTAAAATTGTTTTTTCCGTTAACCAGCTGTCGTCCCCTTACGAACGGCAGCCCTCAGAAGTTGAAACTTGTGCGAGCAAAGGTTTAACGAGGTCTCACCTTTTTCTCGGGCCATCAGAAAAATTTGTGCAGTCACTAGGGTTTGGACCTTTGACTGGCAGCCAAAGTGATTGATACAATGTCGCTTTAACCACTCGGCTACCTGGCCGAGTGTGAAGGTCGCCTCAATCAATTGGCAACTGTAGTATCGGCCACCCGTTAATTTTCGCGTTGTCGCAGACGCACTTTCCACCGATAGTGACATCCGGAACGATCGATCATCCAACTCGCACAAGCACGCCAAAGTGAACAATCGGTCGATATTCGAATAGTGTGAAGGTATATTAGTGCGTATTCGAAAGCGTGTTGACACACTTGTAACAGTACCCGTTGCAGAGCAGCAGATGAACGAGACATTTCGCTTTATCGAACAAGGCCATCGGGCACATTACTAATGCAAATCGGCGCGAGAACACGCTACTTCATGTTTGTTCTCGTTCAGCTGATTATGGCCGCTCGAAACTCGAATCCCGATGGACCGACACGGCCGCCGGAATAACAAACACGCCGTTAGAGCGCGAAAGAGTCGCTATCTGATCGAACGTCAGGATCGATACGTACAATTGGAAGGAAGGAGACAGCAATTCGGCATTTTCGACCGATCGGAAACATCCCCTGTATTGGCTGCAGATAATTTACGTTTTAGAGCAAGATCCCAGGGCCGTCAGAGGTTACTTATTTTTAAACGAACGAAATAAGTACGATTGAGTAGTGTTAGTATGTACCTACTATGTTCGCATGCCTATCTGCTAGCTTGGCTAGATGACCATTCTTCAGATATTGGGGAATCAAGGTACGTTAACACATTACTTACTCTAGTTGAATAGCCATTATACAGATATATATCTATAACCACTCATGGGTTCGTGGACAGGGTAACAGGCAACCACCCCGGTGCTCCGAGTTCAAATCTCGTCTTCGACAACTTTTTTTTTAAACCCATCTAAACGCGTCAAACTAGTCAGCCATCTCGGTTGGAAACTCTCTAGGAGGATTTTTGTTTGGAGAAAAATTTGACTTGAAAACAGAATTTTGGTAAATAAAAGATTTTGTTAAGATTTCCTTATAAGTAAGATCCCAGGGCCTTCAGACATACATTATTTTCAAAAGATGAAGACTAGTGTTTGTGGAGTTCACTCTGTGACACCTGGGCAGGTACCAGAGGTGAGAAAGGTAACTAAAAATAAGAGCTGATTTTTAAAGGGATATATATTTTTTTAGAATATCACTCTTAAGTAATTTCAGAATTGTCAGACGCTTTCCATGGACCAGAACTTTTGTCAGACGCTTTAAAGCTCCACATGGAGTCATTTGTTGTTGTTGAAAAAAAATTGTTAAAATTGTTATTTCCGTCAACCGATTGCACCCCTACGCGCAACCCTTAGCAGTCTCCGAGAAACTTGTGTGATCTAGGGAAGACACATACACAGTAGACTGGCACTCGCTCTGAAACGCATGCATAGTGCTCTCGCGCTCTTACTCATAGTTGAAAAAGTTTTGTGTTCAGGGGATATTTGAAAATCAGACATTTCAAAATAAGTTGGGTTCATTTAATTTTTTTGAAGCTTTAAAGCGTCCGAATAATGTTCTGGTCCATGGAAAGCGTCTGACACTTTTGAAATTACTCAAGAGTTATATTCTACAAAATATATATAAAAATCAGCCATACAAATTTAGGTTAGGTAACACTTATTTTCAGTTACATTTCTCACCTGGTACCTGCCCAGGTGTCACAGAGCGAACTCCACAAGCTAGCAGGTAGACATGCGAACATAGTACATACTAACACTACTCAATCGTACACATTTCGTTCGTTTAAAAATAATTAACGTCTGACGGCTCTGGGATCTTGGACTATTTGTTTTATGATGGCATCCAACGGTATAGAAGTAATATACTTGGATTTTGATGTTTTTATTACATAAATCAATACTACAGTTGTTTTCACATCAAGAAGCACATCTTCCGAAAAACCCTGGTTTAGCAGAACCCGCTCCAGAGCTGACTCCTTCAAGCAAAGGCGGCATACCATCGATGGTACAGAAATTATAGGGCTGTGAGACCAGATTTGAATATGTTGAAGCAGGCCCGCGTCTAGCCCATTTGGTGCCCTTGTGCAAATTTAAAATAACGCCCCAAATTTGTATTACGTTCATATGTGATATACGGGTCAAATTAGGTATTACTATCCATTAACATTTTTTTAAAAAAATTTCATAAATTTATTTTCTTTTTTATATTTTACAAGTACAAGCCATACAAGTATTTTCTCATTGACGTACATAACATAATTATAAACTAATAGAAAACAGAAATATTTTCTAACAGTATTACAACTCAAAATCTTTGTATTTTAGTTTCAAATGTAATGTATGATACAGAAGCACAAGCAATAAAATAAATATTTGAAATATTAAAAATACTCGTTCATATAAATCACAGGACGAAAGTGATCGACAAATAAAAACAAAACAATATGTTTAATAATGCAACATGACACCTTTTAGAGGTTAATATCCAGGTAGTAGCTATAGTTTTTTGTTAATATTACAGCTAAATGAATTGAACTTTTCGTGCTTATTTTATTTGTAAATTGTTTAATCAAATCTTCGGAGTCTAATTTTTTTAGCTGGTCCGATTCCATTAAAACGATAGCAAGATTACTTAGTCGGTTTTGCCCCATGGTCGATCTTTAATAATCTTAAATAATTTCGAGTTTTGAAAATGATCGTTCTGCTGTAGCAACCGAAACCGGCATTGTTAATAAAATACGAAGTATTATTCTCGTATTAGGAAAAGAATTCCTTAAGTTGTTGATTGTTATATAATTTAAAGTTTCTACTGCAGACGTAATAATTTTTTCCGCTGCCAACACTGTAAATAGTCCATACATGCTTGGCAACAAATCAGGTAAATGGCCTTTATCATTCGTTTACTGATTCATCGTGTTAACGGAATGTAAATAGTGTCATTAACATGCCTAGGGTAATAATGTCTTCAACAAGTAATACCTTCAGCTTCATATATATCGATTTTTAGGTTATGAGACTTTTTGAATATTATTATTGTCTCTTTATTCGGTAACTTAGTTACGCGCACAAGCAACTTAGAATGAAATAGCGGAACGGACGAGGAAACGAATAATCATAAAGCAGCCAGTTATATCTCGTTCATTGAGAGTTTTGTAATTCAATGAATATTGAACTTTTTGACAATTCTAATTGTTCATTTTCAGAATAATTTTTAATTCATCAGTATATTCCATAGAAGCACGAAATTATTAGAGTAAAGGTTCTGTCAAACCAAAACGGGAACGCGGGAGCGGAAACGGAACATGGGAACCGTGCGAATTGCTAGAAAAACAGTAAACGTAGCAAACCATATACAGGGTGGGGCACCGAAAATGAAACAGATCGAATATCTTCAAAACACATGTGATGTGAAAAAAATGCAAAAACACGTCGATTTTTAATCCAAGGGGGACATCTTTCTATCATAACCTCAACTGTCATACTCCTCCTCCCACCCCTTGATCACTATCACCCAAACAATTTGAATAGGGAAAGTAGTGAGTGTGACACATCATTTGAAAGATAATTTCATAAGAAATTCAGCCTTGTCAATTTTCGCTAGCTAACTTTTTATTTTTGCGCCCTCTTGAGGGAAAAATAACTGCTCCGTATTCCAAATTTTGATACTTCATTTGCAAGCTAATTTGACATAAATTCGGTGACAATGCATTATGGAAATTTTCTAAAGGAAAAAAACAGAATGGTGGCTTCAAAATGGATGACAAGATTTGCAATTATCGTCCGATTCGATTAAAAATTGAAATGTGGTGGTTTTCTGGGTCGAAAATTATGATTTGTTTGTCAATGCAAAAAAAAACAATATGGTGGCTCCAAGATGGCGGATGAAATTTGTAATTATGGCCCGATTTGAATCAAAATTTGTATGTGGGGATTTTCAGGTTCAGAAATAGTGATTTTTTTGTCGATGCAAAAAACAAGATGACGTGCAAAATTTGTAGTTATGGTTTGATTCAACCCGGCACCGAAAACAAATTCTTCAAAATACATGTGTTGTGGATAAATGCAAAAACATGTTGATTTTAAATCCAAGGGGACATCTTCGTATCATAACATCAACTGTCATACCACTCTCCCCACCCCTTGGTCACTCATACAATTTGAATAGGAAAAATACCAAGTGTGACACAGCATTGAAAAGGTAATTCCATAAGGAATTCAGACATGTGAGTGTTCACTACCTAACTTTTCATTTTGGAGCCCAATTGCGGGAAAAATAACTGTTTCATATTTCAACTTATAAAATTTGATTTGAAAGCTAATGTGAACAATTCACGAAAACATAACAAAAATTGAAAAAATTAACATTGTACGAACTTAGAAATTGTAAAATTTTGCATAAATTGTTCAAAAAACGTCAGACAGCGTTTCGAGACTAACTTATACTCATGTATGGCAGTTTATGGCGAACACTTTGAGCATCTACTGAAGCTTTCTCTTATCAATATAATTCATTCATTTTAGTCATACTCGAAACTTTTGAAACCCCCATATGCCAATTTTGAATCGATTCCAAACAGAATTACAAATTTCGTCCACCATCTTGGTTTTTTGCATTAACAAAAGAATCATAATTTCTGACCCTGAAAATCCCCACATACTAATTTTGAACCGAAGAAAAAAATTATGCTCAAAGTATTCTATTTTGCGGCATCATGGAGATCAACAACTGGACCCAAGCATGTCTACTTTCTAGAAAAGCTGATCTCACCGTGGCCAACTTAACCACGTCAGGAGAATCCATACCAATAAAGCCCTTCACTTCGATGCTCGGTATTACCATTAGCAGTACCCATTCATGGGAAAGCCATTACCAAAATAACCTCACAAAAACTAGACTTTCTACATTGAATGGTGACACTATACAATGATAACTTCGATGATATTGATTTATTCGGAAATATATTACAAGTATTCAAATTCAAAATGAAGGAAAATTACAAAACTTCATAACTGTCATGAAACTAGGTTGACCAACAAAATGTAATACCTATCATAATATTTTCTGTACGCTCAACTCTATCCGTAGATGACACTTTGGGTTATGCCTGGTGTTAACCCATATGAAAAAAATGGGTATTTTCATCGGAAAGTCTCCCCTCACGACAGTTGAATTATATGTGTAGGAAAGTAGTTCTTGAAAACACTTTGTCAATAATCTAACATCAACGATCGAAGGTGACATCAGTAGCTGCTTTTTGTTGGAGACTTGCCAAAATACCAATTGTATAAATTGGATTTATTAAATTCATTTTTCATTATTTGATTCAGAATTTAACAGTGTATAAATAACTCCAACAAAGGGTTCAAGGCCACCTACATATTGATATTGTCTTCGGCATTACCGAACATATGTTTTCAGATAAATTGCAGCGATCCATAAATTTGAACCTACCCAGGAACTGAAATTTGACTTGAATCGTGAATCACCGAATTTTCCATCAAATAAATACCAAGGAGAACTAGCAAACAAAATTACACGGTAAAGCAAATTTATTACGGTTGAGGAAAATCAGCCGGACCCTTCGTTTCGCTCTTCATCTAGCGGAAAGGTCCGGGAGAGATCCGGTGGAGTTTAATATTTGTAATAATAATTCTGCATCCGGAGGGACCATGAATATGCGCATCACGTTAGGTTACTTATAGTATGCAAATTGAATGCGAACAAGGGTCAATAACGGGCTATTTTGTATTCCAGAATATTCATTTAGTGATTATCAATTTCGTTTGTCGTATATCATATATATCCGTGATCGGTACTGAATTCAGTGTTGGCGTTGATAGAGATGAATAGTTGTGTTGATACAATTATCACAAAAGTCAAGGCCGAATATACACAGAACATATTTTATAATACAGGAGCGTTTATAGTAGCCAATTAAAGTTACTAATAGGTACTCTGATTCCTAGCATAACAAATAAAGATCTATTACTATTATTATTATATCTGCTACTAGCTTGTTCTTGATGCAAATGAATTATTGGCGATTGAGAACGATACCAACACAATGAAAACTTTTGAAGATCTCAGTTCAAACTTTGAGAAGAGTTGATCAAGTTTACGGAAAAATTATCTTTCGACTGACAATCCCGAATCAGTAATTCAACAGAAAGAATAAGTCTAAGACATGTTTCGTCATTTTGACACCAAGTTCAGTTGATTATTCAATTACAAACAGAAAATTGACATCAATCCTTTTCCAGATTCTACTGCTTCTTCTACTGAATCCTACTTTTTGATTGGATTGTTTCATCCTGTCAATAAAAGCTATTATTATTTTATCTTATTTTTTCTGTCCAATCGGACCCTGTCTTCGAATCTTCGATACATCCGGTTTAATCCTTTTCAATTTACTAGTACCTGTATAATCTCACCTAAGAGGTTTGTTAATGTTTGAAACATATTTGGTCATTGAACTGTACCTGTAGACCAGCTGTAAAGTCACTCACTACGATTTTAATAATATTCAGGTATTTATTCAGCTAGTAAGTTTTGTTTGAGTGCGTACCCATAATAACCATTTCACTACTATCATTTTCATATTAATAATTATACTTCTTCAAACAGTAAGCTGCTTATCATTCAGATTTTGGTAACTTTACTTGTTCGGAACCAGTATAAATAATCTGTAGCGTGAGCTTGCTTTCATATAGCTGGCGCCCGCATCTTTCATCTCATTACAATTTATTTTGTTATGGTCCACTCCCGTCTCCACTTGAATTAGTCGCGAGCCACCCTGTCACTCTGAGAGCTTAGTTGCCATCATATAAACATAAAGCTAATTAAAAGTCGTGGCAAAACCAAGGTTTTTATATTCTTGAAGATCTCATTCATTAGCAGGAGTACCTCAGTCTCCACAGCTTTGATGTGAGCTTTTTGCTGAACGGGTTCCAACTCGGTGACAGAGTTTGGGTCACCACGTTCAGAGTCGAACACGTTCATCGGTTGCAACGTGCTGCTGCCTTTAAATATCTGCTTTTTCATGGTCGCAGATCTTGCAGAGAACGGGATCCAAACTCCTGATGATATAACAGGCTCCATCCAGTATGTATGTTATGTAGACATTACAAATTCAAAAGCCAATGGCCCCCCGGTTGTCTGGGGAAGTATAACCGTGCAACGGACGATTAAGGCTGCAAGCTCATATAAAGAGGCATCATTTTGCGAGTTTTAAAGTTGAGTTGAATACATTCCACCAATCAAAAGAAGTAAGTACGATCGGAACGGCAAGCATAATTTTCAGCGACTGTGTTGTTCCCTAACAGTTCTGATGACCAGACCTGCCCGACTTTATTCCGATTGCCACGGAGAGAGTTTTCAACTATGGTAACCTCCTGGGAGCGGCGTTGCTCCACCCCTAGGTAAGTAGGTGAAGTAGAACCAACAATCTAGTGAGGTCATAAATCACCAACCACTTGAGATATCAGCAGGCTGTCAAGCATTCGATTCTACACAGAGTTGTACCTGCCCTAGCCATTAAATTTTAGGTATAATGATATTCGGTTAAAGATACCACTATTATACTAGCTTGTTGGTTCTACTATACTTTTTATTTTAGTAGCCAAATTAAATTTTTGGAGTGATTTCTAATTAATAAAAATGGAATTTGAAGAATTCAGTAAGCTCCATTGGTTTCCGACACTGAAGAAATTTCGTAATTGAAAAATGTATAATACACAAAGCCTTTCTTTAAAGAATTCAAAGTTTGAGTCATTTCCGAGTGAAGGCATTTGAAATGTTCGACTCATTTAAAGTTTGATTTTTTTTAAAATAATTTATTATCTTGATTGTGAAAGTGATATTAACTCGATTTTTTATTAGAAATCATCGATGGATTTGTCGTGATAATTTAGTATCTAAGAAACATGTGGTATAGGATGTTGCCATTTAAAAAAAAACTTTTTTAACAATCAGGAATTCAACCAGGCGAAAAAAACTGTATTTCATGTTTTTACTCTTGAATTAATTCCTTAAGATTAGTTGTTGGAGTGCACCTAACGCACTCTAGATAAAAAAGTTAAAATGTTTAGAAAAAAATTAGGTGAACTTTTTTTCTAAAAACTATGTGATCGGAATCGTCTCCAGATTAAAAAAAAAATAAGAATATACAAAGCATTTCTGGTGTAACCGCAGGGGGAGTATAAATTATTGATATTTTTTTCAATTCTTGAATTCAATATCCGTGCCAAGTTTGAATCTCATACAATTGAAATCTCATAGAATTGGAAAAATTCTGCCATCTACTTGATAGATGAATGAACCATAATTCGCAGTCAAAAAATTTTTATCGCGATTTTTCTATTAATTACGCATTAATAGAACATTTTTTCTAGCTTGAACATGAACATTATAACAAATCTGATTTTTTTTTCTTTTTTTTTGGAGCTATTTTTTAAAACTCTCAGAAGAGACTCCCATTGTAAAAATTGAAAAATAAAATGTTTTTCGCTTTGTCATCAACAGTTTACCAAGGTTGAAAATAAAAAATCTTGATTAATCGTTGAGTGCATTTTTTTATACAGTGTGTTTCATAATAAATGCGCAAGACTTCAGGATGTGATAGCTCGTCCAAAAATATGAAAAATGTTTTTATTAACTTACCCTCTAAAATGCACCATTTTTGAGATACAGGTTGTTGAAATTTAAAAAAAATAATCGTTTTTTGCGAATATCTCTGGAACCGTTTATCGCACAGAAAACAGATTTCGTATGCATTTTCTACTCATAATAAGCTATGTTTTGTGCGGATTTTTTAATTTTTCAAATTCATAATTGGTGAAAATTTTGAAGGGGTAGTGGGTGTTTTTTTCTCCAACTTCTACGCCACTGGAAAATGTACAGTTATATGAACCGCCATTGTTTTCTACACAAAAAAGGTATTTTTGGTCATAAGCTCTAAAGTTGACTGTTTTCAAGAAAAATCAACTTCAATGTTGTTTAAATAATGTTTTTTCCTCGAAAAATTGCTGCGTGCATTGAAGCTAACGGCGGACATTTCCAACAATTCAACTGAGTATGATTGTTAGTGTTTTTTTTATTTTGCAATTAAGAAGTCAACGTTTGGTTTTGTTACTTGTTTTAACGTTTTAATAAATATTGTATAATTAGGAAAAAAATTATTTAAAAAAATTTACCATGTTTTTCAACATGAAAGTTGATTTTTCTTGAAAACGGTCAACTTTAGAGCTTATGACCAAGAGTACCTTTTTTGTGTAGAAAACATTGGCGGTTCAAGTACTTCACTAAGCACTTTTTCAAGTGGCGTAGAAGTTGGAGAAAAAAACACCCACTACCCCTTCAAAATCTTCACCAATTATGAATTTTGAAAAATAAAAAATCTGCATAAAACATAGCTTATTATGAGTAAAAAATGCATTCAAAATCTGTTTTTTGTGCGATGAATGGTTCCAGAGATATTCGCAAAAAACTAAATATTTTTTTTAAAATTTCAACACCCTGTATCTCGAAAATGTTGAATTTTAGAGGGTAAGTTAATAGAAACTTTTTTCATGTTTTTGAACGAGCTATCACATCCGGAAGTCCTGCGCATTTATTATGAAACACCCTGTATATTATTATTGATGCAAATTATAATTTAAAGAAAAATCGTTCCTTAATTTTTTTATTGCTTCGAAACGAATTGGTTACTTAATCAAGTAACAATTTTTTTTATCATAATCTATCTTGCTATTTGATAGCTGAAAATTATTGTTTTTATTTAAATTTTCAATGTTTAAGTAATAAACAATGAAGTGTTTTCTATACATAATTTTTTTTCTACATAATATACAAAAACAACTAGTGCTATTATTATTTGAGAAAAATGATTAATTTAAATTCTTATCAAATTTTTACAGATAATAATTACTTCATTATTCAGCGAATAATAGTGTGACACTAAAATTTATAAGCTGAAATTGTTGATAAATACACGTCAGATAACAACAGATACATAAGTAATATATTTATATTTATTATAAGTATAGTTTATAAGATATTTGAACATAAAAGTTGGAAAAAAAATTCTGAAATTTTTTTTTTATAAAGAAATGCTATAGATAAATTTTGGCTAAATTTGTTCTTCAATTAGTAAAGAAAGAATAAGTATTGTTTTTTTCATCTAATCTTAATTAGTTTATAAGTTATGGTAGATTTTGTTACATAAAAAAACCAGGAGAGAATGATGGAGTAGAGAGAACATAATTTTTAAAATTCGATAAAAAATATAGGTACTTAAATGAATAAGTTTTTTCAAAAAATAACACATGGTTGTTTCTGTTTCATTTTGTAGAAAACGAAAAATTATGTATAGAAAACATTTAAGTTTATAATAATTTATTTATTATATAAACAATAAAAATTTAAATAAAAACATAAAATGAAATCATGTATTGTTCAAAATGTACATTGACATACATATTCGAAAGATGGAATCCTTCAGTTTTCCGTTCGAGTTTTTGTGCATCTCTTGCTATAAAATTCCTTGTAACCGCAGACATCAAGGACCGTCACATAAAATATTCAGCATACTCTGGAAAGTTTTAATAAATATGGGCCTATAAAATGATTTGCAACCGAACTCGCAATTTGAGGTTAATGCGTGACACTCGCAATTTCTCGTTGTAGGTCGATTAGATTAAGTTTTATCGGTCCACACGTATTCAAACTTTTAATCTATTCAGGAAATTTCAACTAACCTTGGAAGGGTTTACAGAAAAACTTCAAATATATTATTAAACTTGAGGTAGGGTGCCTCTGTTGGGGTTTCCGGCAAACGGCATGAATTATTAATCACTTAGTGAAATTTACGTTAACTCATCTTTCGTAGATTTCAAGAATTGATAATCTATGGTTTACAAGTCATTCGAGAGTTTTGTTAGGTAAATATACATGTACATATACATGCACCTAAAAATTAGTTTCTAACTTGAACCTGAAGTTTATGTGAAAATCAATGCTTGGGAATTGCATATTACTCATAACTACCAACAAAATAACACTGACGACTCAGTCTGAAGGCACTATTTTTCGGTTTTCTTTGAAAATTTCCACCAGAGAGCGGCTGAGACTGATTGATCAACACTTCAGTTATACTCATGGTAATGACTTACAAAAATTAAGGAATGGGATTTATTAAAAATATTGATTCAACTCCATCGTTATCGTCCATATTTTCAAAATCTTCATCACTACTAATCCAGTTCGTGACTTCAATATTTTGAATATTGTTCTTTCTCAGTTCCTGAGGGCAATGACATTTTGTATAATAATTTGAAATAACAATTGAATACCTAATGGCGGTTTCGGAGAATCTCTACTGAAGTAGTAGGGACGAGGGTTTTGAAACATCGACGACAACGATGACGATGATTGAATATTTTAACAAAATCATGTTCTTTATTTTTCATAAGTCATCACCATGAACATTAATGAACTATTCGTCAATTGCATATTTTATTCCTCATTCAATTTTTCATAAATGATTGATATTTAAATTCAATTTCATGAACTTTCAATTTATTTTGAGGAACCGCTCAGTAATCTAAGTTTATCAATGTAATAATTTGAAGTTATAATTATTATTAGTATCTATAATGGAACTAAATGAACGATTTTCACTACAAAAGGTTTACAAAACCACGACGATCGTTTCGCTGTACAACAGCTTCTTCAAGTGGAGAAGATGATCTGAATTTCAACTTTGTTCTCTTCTATATTCATCGTAAATTGATTAGGGTTTAGGTGTATACCTGTCTCCATATAAACCCCCAGGCCAAGGTATATGCCATTGGAAAGTGAACAGGGGAGCTGGAAGATTGGCAACACACACGGAAAAAGATGAAGATATTTTCAGATAGTCAGGCAGTCCTGAAAGTGCTTGAATCCAAATTCCGTAAACCTAGATCAGTAGGAACGGCAGAGACACCAGACCTCAGCAGCGGAAGTGTTACCGTAGTGTGGACTGGCTTAAAAAGAAACTACACATTATAGAGAAACTCGAAGTCATCTCCACAATTTTTAATAACATCTGGTGTAGTGTGATGGCGAAACCATCAATAAAAAAACCAGTTTATCGAACATATTTCGAACCTATATAGGTTCATAATCAGCGAATTAGACAATTCTACAATAAAGAAGAAAAACAGAACTATTGGTATTCCAGTAATGTGTAGTGCTACTTACATGGAGAAGAAAATTTGATGTGGATTTATGAAATTAAGTGTCCCCACATTTCAACAAAATTAAATGGGGGTGGATAAAATTCTACAATAAAGAAGAAAATTATGACTATAGGTAATCCATTGAGTTCTGGTATTACTTACATGGAGAGGAAAAATACATAATTAAGATTATAATAATAGAAAAGAAAATCACTACATTCTACCCAACAGTGGGGAACATGGTGACAGGGTTAAAGGTTGTCCAATTGATAACAACCCAGGAACAATAAGGAGGTTTTGGGGGCCTTAAGCCCTTTATCCAAATCAAAATCAAAATTGGTCAACCACATGGATTAATGATTAAAAAACATGTGAAACTACGAGAGGTTAACTGTCAAGTGCCAAGTTCAAAGTCGAAAGCAGCACAGAGAATGACAGGAGAGCCACAGACACAGAACGCAAACTTGAAGATACAAAATCCTCCACATAGCAAGTAGTGTTCTGAGCAACCAGGTCTCATGTCATCCGTCTAAGCCAGTAACATACAATAATACTTAATATAAAACAGTGTGCGTAAATAAAAAACCAGCCCGCCCGGTGCAAAATTACTACCTCCATCTACACCACGGAGCAAGGCAACCATCACCCGGTCATGAAATGATGGAAACATCACCGCGCGGTTGGATTACCAATAGTTATGTTTTTCTTCTTTATTGTAGAATTGTCTAATTCGCTGATGATGAACCTATATAGGTTCGAAACATGTTAGAAAACTAGTCTTTTGATTGATGGCTTCGCCATCACACTACACCAGATGTTATTACAAATTGTGGAGATGACTTCGAGTTTTTCTATATTGTGAATCAATACCACTCCACTTCGAGATACAATGGACTTCTACCACAGGTTAAAAAGAAACGAACTCAGACGCTCTTGCAAAATGGGAGGGGCAGAAACAATGTTCATGGTTCAGAACCAGTAATCGGTTTAGCATATAGCACTACAAATAATTTAATAAGAGTATGGGCAGACAATCAAGTATTGAGTATTTCACAGTCTGCCGGGCCTAGCATGCACAAGAAAACAATAGGACACTGACAAACTACTGTAACTCAGTACATCTCAAAGTTATTAGAGTGGGTTTGCTCACTGGTCGCTGAAAACTCAAACACAACATGTATAAAATAGGGCTAGCACAGGTTGCATAGTGCCTACTATGCATGGAGAATGATTGAACATATTTTATTCACACACCCTATTTGGAAAACGGAGATAATAGAGCCTATGCGCTAGATTCTCTAACGACAGTTTTCCAACCAAAGGTGTATGCCACCCTAGAGGCAACCAGAATGGAAGAGGAAGGTTCGGTACAGAGAGACATGTATTTATTTATTTATTTATTATTATTATTACCCAAACAGGCTATTGTAGCCTAATTACATGGATAATTCTGATAACATTACAAAATTAAAAATAATAATAATTTTTTTAAATCAACTAAATTCCTATACAGAAATAATTATAATGTTATGAGTTATAAACCAGAATTGCAGGAGAATATGTTTCCTCGAATATTGAAGAATTTGTCAGAGAGCTATATTCACTATATGATTTAAAATGCGTGTACGATAAAGCGATGGGGGTAAAGTCCAGTCTAAATCAATGAACATACGAGGGCTGTTTGGTAACTCCGTGACTATTTGAATAAAGAAAAAAAAAATTGGCAAATAAGCGTTTTATTTTTCAACATAATCTCCTTTTAGATCAATACATTTAGTCCAGCGTTTTTCCAGTTTTTTTATTCCTTCCAAATAATAGGTTTTCTCAAGGCCCTCAAAATAGGCGTTTGTTTCGGTTATAACCTCTTCATTCGACCCAAATCTCTTACCACCCAGCCATTTCTTCAGGTTTGGGAAAAGAAAATAGTCGCAAGGGGCTAAATCTGGAGAATATGTTGGATGGGGTAGTAGTTCGTAGCCCAATTTATGAATTTTTGCCATAGTGACTACACACGTGTGCACTCGTGCATTGTCTTGATGAAGCAGCACTTTTTTTTTCGCTAAATGTGGTCGTTTTTGCCTCAAATCAATATCGAATCTGTCTAAAAGCTCTGAATAATATTCGCCGTTGATCGTTCTACCCTTCTCTAAGTAATCTATATGAATGACACCGCGTGCATCCCAAAAAACTGTGGCCATAACCTTGTTGGCTGACAGACGCACCTTAGCCTTCTTTGGTGCACGTTCACCAGTTGACACCCACTGTTTTGATTGTTCCTTGGTCTCTGGGGTATTGTGATGGATCCATGTTTCGTCTACGGTTATATAACGGCGTAAAAACTCGCCCGGATTGCGATTGAACTTTGCCAAACACTCCTTTGAAGTGGTCACACGGTTGCGCTTGTGGTCGAGTGTGAGCAATCGCGGCACCCATCTCGCGGATAGCTTCTTCATGTCCAAATATTCATGTAAAATGTGATGTACTCGCTCAGTTGAGATGCCTACAGCCTCAGCTACCTCACGTACTTTTATTCTCCGATCGTCCAATATCATTCCATGGATTTTATCGACGATTTCTGGCGTGATGACCTCTTTTGGGCGACCTGAACGTACGGCGTCACTTGTGCTGGTACGACCACAACGGAACTCAGTAAACCACTTCTTAACCATTGAAATTGATGGTGCAGAGTTCCCATAGTATTTATCAAGTCTTTCCTTGGTTTCAGTTATGGTTTTTTTACGCAAAAAATAATGCTTAATCAACACACGAAATTCACTTTTTTCCATTTTTGTTAAAATTCACGAGGTTGTCTGCTTCTAATTGCTGTCAAACACAAACCAAATGTCGCAGCTTGCTCAAAATTTGACAGTAGTCTATTGAAAAATGGTGGTTGACAGCAGCAGTGTTGCATTTAAAGTTACTGCGCGGGAAATTTAAAAAGTCACGGACTTACCAAACAAGCCTCGTATTAAAATTGTTGGCTAATTTCAGTACAGATACCAGCGGTGCCTTCGTTGTTTTACCTACTGCTGAAACATTGAACATAAGGGAGGATCTTGTTCGACGTGGAGGTACATTGAAGGGAATCATGTCGAGAATTTCTGGGGAATCCACTTTGCTATTTATAATTTTGTGCAAAAACATCATAGAAGTTAAGCTTCTCCTTTGCTCCAGGGATAGTATCTTATATTCGGACCTCAAATGACAAGTTCTAATAGTATTATAATCGGGCCATACATGATGCTGCTTGAAATATAAATACCTCAGAAGTTTATTCTGGATTTTTTCCATTTCGAACAAATGTGATTGATATTCTCCAAACCAAATAATAGAAGCAAATTCTAGTTTTGGCCTGACTAAGGAATAATACAGTGACTTGATCGTATTTATATTGGAAAAACATGACGTCTGTCTGATTACAAATCCTAAAATCTTATTGGCAGATTTCACATTTTTGTTTATATGGCTGGAAAAGGAGAACTGCGAATTGTACGTTACCCCAAGATCCTTTATTTCTGTTTTTCTTTCCAGAATCCCACTATCCATTTCATACCCAAAAATAACTGGTTCTTTCAAACGAGTTATGGAGAGTACAGAACATTTCTTGAAATTGAAATATAGTTTATTCTTTTGGCTCCACTCCAAAATACTATCAATGTCTTTCTGTAGTCCTATACAATCTCTTACTGTTTCGACTCTCTTGTAAAGTTTCAAATCATCGGCAAAAAGTAGACAGTCTGAAAATTTGAGATTCAAGGGTAGGTCATTGATAAAGAGTATGAAAAGAAGGGGCCCTAGGTTCGAGCCTTGTGGCACTCCAGAATTGGACAGAAATTTTTCAGATGTATTTCCATTGTGCCTAACAATAAAATATCTATTTTGTAAATAATTTTTAATCAATTTTAAAAAATTTTCAGACACTCCATACCTGCTTATCTTTTTTAAGAGAATGTCATGATGAACCTGGTCAAATGCTTTATGAAAATCTGTAAACACCACATCTAGTTGTGCTTTAGTTTCCAAAGTGGTGAAAACCTTATTGCTGAATACTAATAGATTTGTACTGATTGATTTTTGTCTCATGAAACCGTGCTGTTGCGGTACTATGTATTTATTAGTATATGTATATGTCTGCTCGGACAGTCAGAGCTCTGAATGCAACCAGAACCAGATCAAAACTGGTTCAGGAGTGCAGAGATGCCCTGGAGAGTCTTGCAACTGAAAAGGAAGTAACGCTAATGTGGGTTCCGGGCCATGCGGGGATTGAAGGCAACGAGCAGGCGGACCAGCTAATCAAGCAAGGAGCCGGGCAAACCTACCACGGGCC
Source organism: Chrysolina oricalcia (assembly GCA_944452925.2). Classification (NCBI taxonomy): domain Eukaryota; kingdom Metazoa; phylum Arthropoda; class Insecta; order Coleoptera; family Chrysomelidae; genus Chrysolina; species Chrysolina oricalcia. The sequence continues at coordinate 25,024,455 of OX101808.2, forward strand.
CGAAACCGTACTCGGCATAACAAGGAGACAACTAACAACGGCACTGCCTAAGTGGGCCGTTGATACATAAGGGAAAGAGTGGAGAGAGATAGACGGCTGCAGGCAGTCAAAGCAGATGATATCGGGGCCCGACAGGGCAAGGACGGCCAAGATACTGGATCTAACCCGCGAAGAACTCCGACTCTTGGAGGGAGTTCTAACTGGCCACTGCCTCCTCAGCCCACTTTGCTCGGAATGTGGTATTTATGGCAGGCTCAGAAAAAGATTTACGTAGCTGCCACTATCAGGGAGGAGGAATTGCTATCATTTCATTGGAAGGATATTTCGACTTTCATAAGAAGGTAGAAGAGGTTCGAGCAGGTATCCGCCATGGGATGAGTGAAGATGCCGGGGTTTACGAAAAGGGCCCACTTGAGCCTAGTCGCTGATGTTCCCCACTCATTACCATTTACCCTGCAGCAGACAGAACCAGATATTCCATATTTGGTAATACAATAATGATGACAGGAAATCTGATATTAGAAGGAATATAAACAAAGGGCAAGCCACAATATGCCATTGGCCGCGATGAAGGGCCTGATGTAGGCCCACTCACATGTAAACCTTACCTGGCGTTGGTTAAAAACACGATCGAATACTTTGAACATGCCTATAGCATCTATCAGAATCTGGCCAGCGTTTTTTGTTAGACAGCTGTCATATATCCAGGAGTTCTCGCTACACAAATCCACGCTGTAAGTTTTCTGACCACTGTCTACCTAATATGCACCGAAACAAATATTAGCCAAGTGACAAGCAGAATTAAACAAGTCATGTTTCAGCATTACGTGATAACTTATCCCGAATCCCATTAGCTTCGGGCAGATTGGCTTCGAGATAATTACCAAATTTTAATTATTCACTCCCACCTTGTTTGTCGGCTTGGCTCTGGAGCAGAGTGGAGTGGACTCGGAGTAAACACTTCTATAAATTCGTATATTTACCGGCGAAGCGGCGGTTAGTCAGACTCAAGAGGGTGGCATTTCACCCTCTAACCTGTAAACAGCAAACTAATCTGGGGCCATCTAAATAATATATATTGTTTATTTCTTATTTATTGCGTTTAAACCGGTATCCACTTCCTTGGATACGTCTTCTGATAGGTTATCTTTCACATTGGATGCCTTCTAATTTGCACCTTCACTCGTGTGGATTGTACGGGTAACTGATGTTCGGAGTCGTTTGTTACCAATTTAGTTCCTTTCCATGATTCTCTACCTACGATATAGAGGCAACATCCTGATAAGCTTTCAAGTCCAAGAAGTTTGTTGGATATGACACCAAAAGGAAGCTCAAGATATTCAAAAGTATTCAAAAGTATTTGTAAACCACATTTGTTCAAAATCTCAATTTTTCTTGACAAATTACGCTCCGAATTAGAAAAATACATATTTGAAGGTTTAATAAAAAAATCAAATTTTGAATAATTGTTTGATAATTACGATAGTCGTTCCCCACCGATGTTTTACCATTTTTACTCCCATAATGTAACATAGGCTTATTTTTTATTTGTTTTTGGTTCCCACGGAGAGAAAAATCGTGTAATGTTCAAAGAACATTGTGAGAGCTGAGAGAAAGTAGGTAGGACTTGGTGTTCTAGAGAACACCTCCCGAAACAGTGAGTTCTAAAGCTTTGCAGGTCGTTGGAAGAAAGAGCCTTGGGAAAGAGATACTCGGCATGTCTCCAAAGTGACGACAAAGGTATGTGAAAATTGAGCTCGAAGGGGTCAGTCTAGATAGGACCGATTTTTCACTTTCCCACCACTGGTGCGGTAACAAGCCATTTCGCTATTAATGGTAAGCATATTATTCCATGCTGATGAACTGAGTATATTGATATAAAAGAACTGCAATCATCATTCTGTTCAAATTGTTGTAATTGAGGCGAAAGAAACAGTTGAGTGGCGTTCTCTTTTATAACAATCCAAACTACACAAGCGGTTCATAGTATGTTCTGTAGTAACTTTCCGATGTGTGAGTTCTAACTTTATACGTATATTCGAGGCAGCTAAAGTCGAATTATTTTGGTTTTACTTACCCAGCTCTGATTATTCGCATAGCAGATTAGATGGCTTACCTGAAACAATGAAAATAATAATAAAAACTGAGCAAAGGTTTATTAATTTGTTTATAGCTACTGATGAATCAGCCCCGCAAACTCCTTATGGAATTTGGGTCCCAATGGATTTTTTTTAATTTTTGGCATGATGTAGTCCTTGTGATTCTCAACCAATGTTACCATTGTACCAACCCAAATAAATGAACACTTTCACAGCTAGGTGGCTTTGAAATCACCCCTTGCGCAGTGTGGACTATTTATTTCTGAATCCGGTAACAATATTTTCACTTATTCCATTGTTGCTAATGTTGCACAATAAAATGAAACGCAAAAAAATATTTCTCGAGTGCTTTAAATGTATCGTCGAATATTTAAATATGCCTGAATAACATAAATTGCAGTTTTTCATGATTATCCCCCCTCCCCCCGAAGGGCTCAAAATGAAAACATTTTGGTGGATTTTTCTGAATTTTCAATATGATGCAGTTCAAGTTATTTTGAATAGAAATTAATTGGTTGACAAACCCCAAAAATGAATAGTTTTAATGCTAGGGGGCGTTGAAATCATATACCATGCTCAGAATAGGCCATTATTATAGGCGGAAACAATATCTCTACGTATTTTAGTTTAGATTATGCTGAAAAATTGTGTAATAAAAAAAAAATCTAAAACCTTGCTCCTACCCCGACCCTATTTTAAAACAAGAAAAAAATTAATTCTTGACTACTTGTCAATACTTTATCAAAATAAATGTTCAAATTCGAATTGTTGATATCTTATTTTTATTTATTTTCAAGATTTTCGCCCAATTAATTGATATTAAAATAACATGAACTACGCCCTACTAAGAAGTCAGCGAAATCCACCAATAGTTTTTTGAAGGGAAGGAAACGTGATCTTAAACAACTGTACGATTTCCTTAATTTGAGCTGAATAAAATATTTACTTTGCATTTTTGTTCGTGTTTTAATTTAAAACAGGAGTATTAGATAAGGGGGAGGTTTTAGATTTTTTTTTATAAAAAATTACACAAATGTTCAGAATAATCTAAACTACAATACGCAGAAATATTGTTTCCGCCTATAATAATGAATAGTCTATTCTGAGCAAGGAATGATTTCAACGCCCCCTAGCATCAAAACTATTAATTTTTGGAGTATGTCACCCAATCAATTTCTATTCAAAATAACTTGAACTGCATCATATTAAAAATTCAGAAAAATTCACCAAATTTTTTTGTTTTGTGGACAGGGGATAATCATAAAAACTACTATTTCTCCTATTCAAGCATATTTAAACGTTTCGTAATAGGAGTTGTGGGGAAAAAGTGAGGGGGTATGAATTTTTTTTATAAAACAGCACAATATTGTTCAACATTAGCAACAATGAAACAAGTGAAAATATTGATACCTGATTCAAAAATAAATAGTCTAATCTGCGCAAGGAGTGATTTCAACGCCCCTAGCAGCAAAACTATTAATAATTTTGGGTTGGCGCAATGGTAACATTGGTTGAGAATTACATGGACTACATTATACCAAAAATTGAAAAAAATCCACCGGGGCCCTAATTCTATAAGGACTTTGCGGGGTCCTTTATGTCCTAAGTAAAAAAAAGTATTTGCTTTTGTATACATAGAAGTAATAGAGAGTTGAAGTGATTACAGTACGTGAACATTCACGTAGACGTTAACGTACGAAATATAACGTTTACGGGTTGTTATTAAATTGAGTTGAAGTTGAACGTATGTCAACCGTTAACCCTAACATGTTAATTTGTCTTTATTTTGCTTTTATGGTGTTTTCTCTGAACAACTGGATTAGATTTCATGTTTGAGGATCTTAATCACTAAAATATACCTGTTATAAGGTATATTTCAGTGATCTTAATAGGGATTTTGACCATATACCTCCCTTGCCAAATGAAAATCAAATTCTTCCGGAATTGGCTTTTCGAAATGTTCATTGTTTTAAATAAAGCGAAATATCGAACAAGATCATCATAATTACATTAAAGAAATGTTGATTGATGTAAAATTGTAAATAATGCTTTGTCACTTTTTGATGCTATGGCTTTAAAGTCAAAATTCGCTCATTCGCAACTCATCGGTGTGATTCGTATATTCTTCGGTTAACGTGCGTTGATTTTTAAGGTATCCGTGTGAGACCGTTAGGTTACGTATGCCCGTAAACCTTTTTTCAACGTTAACGTGAATAGCTGACGAATGCGCATGCGTATATGTCAATTTGTACGTTAACGTTTACGTTCATGGCAGCACTTCAACTATCTAATAACGATTTTAGGTATACGTGACGTGTTTTGTCGAAAACTATATTGAATCTATGTATTCTTCGCTATTTACTAGAATGACAAAAATTACTCAATTTGATGAACAAACACACTTTTCCTTTGAAAATAATTCTGTTTACGTGATGAAAGATTTTGTTTAGCCCTTTTTTTAATTATTCGTAACAGAACTTTTCATTCACAACCCTATCGTGTTCACATTCGGAACGACAGTGGTAACATATATTTTTTTTTGTAAATTGGATGATGATAATAACTGCGCCGGCCAAAATTGCAAAAGTTACAAACGATTTAGTAAAAAAGGGGTTGGGTTTTTTGCAGATATCTCGGAAACTTTCGGAAATATCCAAAATTTAAAAAAAGATCCCGAAAGAAGAGAAACTTTTCACTAAAAAAAAGTCCCACCTCCCGGAACTCACTTGAATAAACGAAACTCTATGGAAGTTTTTTCCCGTATTCATTTTATTACATATGCTTTTGTTAATTAACTAGTTTTTACAAGTTTCAAATTTGATTCACTTCTTGCAGCTATTCTTGAAAGGCTTTGGAAGAGATCTCCATTGAAAAAATAAAAAAATGTTGATTTACCACCTTGTTATTAACAATCTAAGAGACTAAAAAATTAAAATAAGGCTATGAAAAAGTTTTTTTTTCAATACTCCAATTTGTTCGTATTTTAATCTAAATGATTAGTTACATAAAAATAATTTTTTTTAAATTTCTTACTCTGATTGTTTGAACAATTGTTATAAACATACCTACCTATGCACTGTTTATAAGATGTTTGAATTTTTGTTTTTGGAATTTTAATCAGCAATCAATATGATGATCTTTAGGAACGTAGTGATTTCTTTAAAAAAAAATTCCAAAAAACGCATTTGCTGATTAACTATTTTTTTTGCTACCAAATAATGAATAATAATTAAGAAAACATTTTTTTTATCATTATTTTCATTGCTATTCGATATTTTAACATGAAAAGATTAATTTATATTGTCTTTGCTTATTTAATAAACAATTTGTTATAAACAAATGAATTTTTACTATACAATTTTCTTTAAATAATGCAAAAAATAACAAGAACAACCATGAGTCATTTGTTGTGTAAAAAAATCAATATTGATATTTGGTAGCAAAAAAATAGGTAATGATTTTGTTCTTGGAGATCATAAAATTTATTGCTAAATAAAATTCCAAAAATTCAAATATCTTATGAACAATGCTTTTGTTTATAACAATTATTTAAACAATCAGAGCAAGAAATTTGTAAAAAATATATTTTTATGTAACTTAAAATGATTGAAATACGAACAAATCGGAATATTGAAAAAAAAATTATTTTATAGTATCTTAGATTGTTAATAACAAACTGGAAAATCAAATTTTTTTAATTTTTCCGATGGGGATTTTTTTTGAAGCCTTTCAATAATAGCTCCAAGTAGTGAAACAAATTTGAGGTTTTTAGTATAAGAATAATTATCAGGGTTTGAATATAAATTTGAAACTTTGAAAAACTAGTTAATTAACCAAAGGATATGTAATAAAATAATGACGGGAAAAAAATTTCCATGGATTTTCGTTTATTCAAGTATCTAAAAGGTAAGTGAATTTTTTTCATTTCTTAATATTGATATATGATGGGTTAAAATTATTCTTATTGTTCAAGGGTCCGTATCAGTCAGCGCACGCGGGACTCGCATCACCCGCGTTTAGAGCTATTTTCGCCTCTAAATTGAAATTCTAAATATTGGTGGTAGCGTTCCGGGATGAAATTTCCTCCTCTTTCAGGATCTTTTTTCAACTTTTGGATATCTTCAATAGTTTCCGAGATATTTGCAAAAAACCAACCACTCCCTTTTTTTTCTAAATTGTTTATAACTTTTGCAATTTCTACCGACACACCTTCAAATTTTTCAAAAAGTTTCTAAATGTCATTCCGAATCGAATGAGCCCTGGATCATAATTTTCAGTGCATTCAAAGAGAAATGCTATGCAACAAGGCATGTCGTGGCCTATCGATACCGATGAACATGAAAAAATTCTGTCGCACACCGGTATTGAACCGATTGACTCGGTTCAATCCCTATAGCAGAAGTTTCAGAGGCATCTTCAAAAATAGTTGATAAGTAAGTTTTTGACAAGTGACAAAATGTGGAATCAATCAATCAATTGCTTTCATGAAACCATTTACTATAAAAGAATAAGAAGAATAAATAAGAAAGTTACAGGGCTTTGAATACCTAGCAAAATCACCTGATATTATTGTTTCATAAAACTCTCGAGACAATTCTTGAGTGCACGAACCTTTCATTCTTTGATGTATTGTTTCCACAAGACCGAACATGAAATAACATCCAACATTAGGGAAGGAAGCCAATAATATATTACTTACAATAATCTCCCTTCCTCCCTATTCGCAAATTACATTTCCGCTTCAGAGAACCATTCCAGTATTCTGTTATCACTGAGAACTCTCCGGATGTATCAATTATTTTTTTACCAGCTCCATTGCCAAATTCAATTCGAAGTTGAAGTTATAGCGAAAGCTGTGACTGACCCGTGGGATGCCAGAAGGTGACCGGAGATCTTTAAGATGATGGCCCGACGTTCGGGCTCAACCGAAGCTTTGTGGGATTAGATGGTTCTCCCGGCGCCGAAACTCTCTTCCTAATAGTCGCAAATATCAAATTATTACGTATAAGACTCGCAGCAAAGAAGAAATTCCGTTCTCTAGAGATTATACGTGGAAATTTCATCAGACAGAAACGTTGGAAGGCCCGAGAAAAATCGCCAACCCTTCCTAGGCTTGATCGACGTCATCTACGCTATAAACCAATTACTTTTTCGTTAACATGGGTTTATACGAACTCAATTGAGATGGCACACAGCCAAGCGATCATACGAGGTTATATCAATATACAAATTGCCGCTGATAATTTGCATAGGCATGAATAACACGTTATTATATAGCGGTAGCCACGTCCTTGAGATCACAAAGGTAGTTGTTCTCTGGCGCTCCGCCACTGCGTAAAGTTGAAATCGTGTAAAAAACTCCTCTATTCCGTCGGCAACGTAGCCCATCAACCGACCTTGACTTATTATAGTTCTTACGCTTGAACTGTGTTAGTGGAATAGTGTAAAGTAAATAGTGGAAACTGGGAAAACGGATCGCAAAATGCTTAAATTCATTGAAGAAGGAAAGGAAACTTAAGCAGAAAATTAGGAAAATAGCAACAAGCAGTAAGTAATAAGATGTTTTGTTTTTATTTCGAACATCGACAAAGCCAACAAGCCATTTCGTAATGAGATGACCAAACATTGCATTTTTCATTTTCACTCCGAAAATGATCGGCAATTCTCACTCTCACTCCGAGAGTGAAAAATGATTAGCATTTTCATTCCGACTTTGCTAATTCGGTTTTATTTCATCTCAAACATTGCTATTTTCATTTTCACTCCGAAAATGATTGGCAATTCTCACTCCGAGAGTGAAAAACGATTGGCATTATCATTCCGACTTTGCTTCTCCGTTTTTATTTCATCTCAAACATTGCACTTTTCATTTTCACTCCGAAAATGATCGGCAATTCTCAGTCTCACTCCGAGAGTGAAAAACGATTAGCATTTTCATTCCGACATTGCTAATTCGATTTTATTTCATTTCAAACATTGCTCTTTTCATTTTCACTCCGAAAATGATTGGCAAATCCCAGTCTCACTCCGAGATTTACATTCCGACTTTACTAATTCGATTTAACTCATTGCACTTTTAATTTTCACTCCGAAAATGATCGACAATTCTCACTTCGAGAATGAAAAAACATTCGCATTTTCATTCCGAGTTTGCAACTTGCATTATTCTTTCGTCTAATATGTAACAAGACATTTTTTCATTTTCACTCCGAAAATAATAGGCAATACACACTCTCACTTCGAAAGTGTAATATTAGCATTTTCACGTGTGAAAATATTAGCATTTTCACTCTGAATCTGCAAACTAGAATTTTTTTCTCCATAGGCAGCCCGTCTCGAACGAGAGCTCATCATCTTCAGATACAGAGGGTTATGAACGGGTACAGGATGAGTCACAGGATGTGCTGCAGGTAGTTCTGGGGATGAATCCATCCACCGAAACTAAGGTCTGGCCTAACTTAAAGGATGGCCTGGCTGCCAGATGGCAACCCTATCTCACTTCTGGCAACGCCACGAACTAATTCAGAGCTGGAAGGTTATTGCAGCCACAAGCAGCCCCAAAGCTGAACCAAGAATTTTAAAATCTCCTGACAACAGGGGATTTGAAGAAAGACATGTTTCTTTCAGAAATTACAATAAATGCTAGGAGTGGGTACTTGACTATTCTAAGAAATATAATGACACTTTGGTAGCTTCTTTTGTTGATGCTAGAAAATTGATGACTGATACTCATCATACCGTATCAACGCTCAGACATCAACTTAAGAGTCATCTGAACTCAAGCATACAGAATCAAAAAATAGATGAATATATTTTCGGATCCGATCTTAGCGAGAATTGTAACGCCTCAAAAGTTTCGGAAAATTCAGCAAAAGATTGGATTCAAAAACCATCAATATCCACCTGCAGACCACATTTAAACTGGGAGCGCCCCTCTTCTGGAACAACAGTGCAAACAAAAAAAGGGGGGGGGGGGCAGGAAGGAATGAAGGAATGGCAGACAAAGAATGGTCCAGAACGGTGCACTTCACACAAAGAGAACCGTCGTCGTTCAAACAACAACGACAGGTACCTGAAGTATAGGTAAAATATGATGGTAGAATTTCTAACTTTTATGAAAATTGGACTAGAGTTTTTCAACTTTTTTCAGAATTGTCTGAAGCTATAAATAGTCTTCTAGCAAAAGGAACCATTGCAGAATCGACACACTTCTATGGAGAACTTCTCTCCCAGTAATTTTTGGGGAAAAAAAAGAAGAAAAAACGAATAACATTTTAGAGCTCAAATAAATATTTAGCAGTTCCCTACTTCAAACTGGAGCACTACCACACTGTCAAAAACCTGATAACAAAAAACTGCTTATTTTTCAGTACCAGTACCACAGCTTAATAAACATAATTAAGCTGTGCCAGTACGAAAAACTTATCGCATAATCTGTATAATAACCCCCTTAATTTTTCAACCACGTTTTGTATTTGTAGGTCTCACCTTAGATGCCGGTCTATCACAATGCCAAGGTATTTTATTGACTAATCTTCCGGTATTTCATTGCTATTTCCAATTTAAGTAGAGCTATATTCGGAAGTCCGTTCGAATATGAAGAAAATGGTAACTATTTTGTTTTAGTAAAATTCAGTGTGAGTTTATTTCCCCTAAACCATTTTTCTATTTTCAAGAAAATCATCTTCTACAAGATTCTTTAATTCTCGCCAGGTATCTGCTTTATAGTGAATGGCAGAATCATCTGCAAAACTCAAAATATTTCCCCGGGTTTTTATTCCGAGTAACCCCTTTATACAAATAGATGGGAATACCCCAGAAGAACAGGAAGAAAATATTTTTGGATTTGATTAGGATAGAAAATTTCAAGCAGGAGTGATTGATAAACTTTTTGAAAAACAATATTGTCTTAAGTCTGCCGCCATATTACTGCATTTTCAACCCCATGATTTCGGCTGCCATTGAAGGAAAACCGAGCATATGTAATGATTCGCCAGAATTGAGTGGATCTGTATTGAATAATATCAGAACAGTGGTTAGATGGAATGGCTGGAAGTGATATGTGGAAGAAATTATTTCTCAGACGAAAATATTCTACTACTCTTGTGAATGATTGGAATAAATTTATATTTATGTGAAGTTAGCCGCACTTTTTCAGCCACGGTTTCTGACGTGCAGACCTTCGATTACGGGATGGAGCGTTATTAACTGGCAGTGTTGCCAGATCTATTGAAAGCCTATGCTTTCGATAACAAATGTCCTACAACACTGCCTGACTGAAACTGAATCACAACTGCCAAGAAGACGTGTGAAATATCAGTTATCCATGTAAATTATGATTAATTTGAAAGAGATAGTTAAAATATGACGAATCAAAATTTATGGTGTTTGGAAAAGTATATAAGTTCGCGCACCAAAATGAAAAAAAAAAAATTAGGTAATATTCCGGATTATGCAAAATCCAGCAACTGGAGCATGAGACTGAAGCATGCGACATCGCTCAGATTTCTTTGGACTACAAAGAAAAAAATTAACGTGATTCTGCTGAAGAAACTGAAGAAAGAAACGAGCTGCCCCAAAATAAAATTGAACTTTAATTTTTTTTCAGCATATGGACGGGAGTTCCAAGAAATCTGAATGATCTTTCAACTACAGCTCGGTGTCCTCTTCCTAATGGTGATTTTCTTTTTGCGGCAGCGCGACTCCTTCCTCACTTTTCATAGTCCAGGAAAATACTTTAATTTATTTTCAGCGCATGGACGAGAGTTCAAAGATATCTGAATGATGTTCCGAGCACAACTCGGTGTCCTCTTTCCAATAGTGATTTTATTTTTGCGGCAGCGCGACTCCTTTCTCAGTTTTCATAGTCCAGGAAAATACTTTAATTTTTTGTGGCACATGAATGGGAGCCAAAAAAAATCTGAATGATGTTCCGAACACAACTCGGTTTCCTCTTTCCAATGGTGATTTTATTTTTGCGGCAGCGCAACTTCTTCCTCACTTTTCATAGTCCAGGAAAATACTTAAATTTCTTTTTCGGCACATGGACGGGAGTCCATATGAATCTGAATGTTGTTTCGACCACAATTCGGTGTCATCTTTCCAGTGGTTATTTTATTTTTGGGGCATCGCGACTCCTTCCTTACTTGTCATAGTCCAGGACAATACTTAAATTTTGTTTCGATAGATGGATCGGAGTCCAAATAAATTTAAATGATGTTTTGAATACAACTCGGTGTACTCTTTCCAATTGTGATTTTATTTTTGGGGCAGCGTGACTCCTTCCTCACTTTTCATAGACCAGGAAAAATTTTTAATTTTTTTTCGGCACATGGACGGGAGTCCAAAGAAATTCAAAATGAATGATGTTTCAAGCAAAACCTGGTGCCCTCTTTACTATGGAATATTATTTTGTCGCAGCGCATTTCATTCTCTAGTTTCTAAAAACTGCAAAATTAGGTTGTTTTCTTCGCTTCGATGGTAGTCCAAAGAAATCTCAACGGTGTCTTATGCACAACCTGATCTCCTCTGTCCAATGATATTTGTATTTTTGTAACAGGTCGAAAGTTTCAGTATTTTTCATAGTCCGGAATATTATTTAATTTTTTTTTCTGCATATTGGTGGACATACAGATAGAAATACTTTTGAAAACACCAGCATATTTCAACTACTTCTTCCAAATTATTCATAATTTACATGAAGAACTGATATTTCTCACGTTTTTTAATGTATTTTGGTAGCAGTTATTTGGTTTCAGTCAGGAAGTGTTGTTGGGCATTTGTTATCGCAAGCATAGGCTTTCAATAGATCTGGCAACAATGCCAGTATGTAACGCTCCATTCCGTATTCGACAGTCTGCACGTCAGAAACCGTGACTGGAAAAGTGTGGCTAACTTCACATAAATTAAATCTATCTTTATCTTTACCACCGATTAATCTGAAAAATTAATACAGTATTATCCGATTATCATTAAAATTGTTCATTCATACTCTTGTTTCATAGACTATATTTTATTTATAAAAAATCATATTTGATTCAAGATATAAGTGATAATCGTTTTTTTTTAAATATCCTGGGCGAAACCTCACCGGACTGGTCTATTTGGGCTTTATATTTCAGCAGTAACTGTACCACAGCCTGTACTGTAAAAAATGATCATTACAGTACAGCTCACGATGTAGAAATGAAAAAGTGTATACAATCGGTCCAATACCTTAATCGATAATGGGCATAATTATATGCGGTCGTAAAAAAATGAATTTTTCTTCAACTGTTAGAGATTACGGCTACGGATTCATCGCATTTCCGGTATTCGATACGAATTCCCAAACAAAGCTACAACTCCAAAATAAAAATGTTTGATATCCTTGTTAAATCAGTCATTCAACTTTCGACCGGAACAGACATATTCCCATGACATTCTTTGACAACAAAGTCAAAAGGGAAAGGAAAACTGAACCATATAATACATAGCCAATCTTTCTTGTCATCAAGGTAGTGGCATTTTGCCGATATGATCTCTTAGTTTAAGGTTAGGACGAACAAACGTTTAAAGGGGACGTCGTATGCCATTTATAAAGTTTCTCGCTGATGTTCTCTTAACTTTCCAGTGCTAACGACATTAAAGAGCGAACAACAGATAACTCACAGCACACTCAGTCGATGAAAACTTTCCGTTTCCAAAGAAAATTTCCCAGTTTTTGATGTATATCTTGTTGTAAACAGTGAATATTATGAGCAGGCACTTAGCGAATTTTAATACCGGGTAAGACAATAGTATTGCAACCCTATTTTTTTAAAAACTTAAATAAAAAGTAGCCATGCAGACGGCAGCTCTTCGTCGATAGGCACTATGGGTTCGTTTATAACAGAATTAAATCATTGAACAGTAACAGAATGGTTACAAAATAAGAGAGGGCACAGCAACTTTTAATACCTATGTCAATGTCAAAGAGTACTTACTTGGAAAGTTGAGCAACCGAATAACGACTATTCAGATGTTGAATCCAAAACTATAAAAGACTTTACAAATCAATCAATTTGTTAATCGATAAATAAATAAAACATAAAATAAACACACAAACAATAATATGAATTCATATTCACTGGTCAGAGTAACAGTTTCCCGAAATAAGACTTATTCTAATAATATTCAATATTAGATATCTGTTGCATATGAGGTTAAATTTATTACATTATTAGGAAATCAATTTTCCAAGCGCATAGTTACTTTGTGGTGGTTTACAGATAGTCGTTGAAATATATAAACTTCAACCTGGAGTGATGGGGAAAGGGGGTCTACAAAGACTTTCAATGAAGAAGACGTGTGGCTTAACCAAAGCTTGGGAGATACCCAACCAGAACAGTAACCGTGACAATTCCCTGGGTGAAAATCTCGGGAGATACCTAACCAGAACAGTAACCGTGACAATTCCCTGGGTGAAAATCATCACCCTATAAATGTTTTTAGTAAATAACTGTTCTATACAGTCGCTAGCATGAAAACGATGAGAAGAAAAGTTGGAAAACTCACCATCCGTGGAGGGTGTTATCTTGTTTATAAAAAGGTGTGGTACAAAGTTTTCGAACGCCAAATTGTCGTAACTGTCCAAGATAGGCATCTATCAAAAGCCAGGACGTTAGAGTTGATGGTGAGATGGGAAGAACGGAAGATCAACAAAGGATCACTTCACAAATTCCGAACAAAACCAGTAACACCTGTCTGGCTAGACACCTCTAGCTTCCCCGAATTCTACTATTAGGTAAACTACCTCAATCGGAAACGAAATCCACCCACGACCCTACGCTTGAGACCACGTAACGTAACGTAAGTAACTAGTAATTTCTTTTACCACATACGTTAGCTGGGTCTGCTGTTTTAGTTTGAAAATAGATAAAGTAAACTTGGATCTCCTGGTTCCGATATTTCTTTATTTTTTTTTCCGGCAAATTATACGGTTGTTTGCCGATTCCCTTGGTTTTATACATTCCACTTGGATCTTCTTCCTGTTCTTCCTGTTATATCAGCCCCAGACATACCCTGTATAATCAAAATATGTCCATGTTGAGAAATTCCATATTTCAATCAGATGCAGGACCATCGGTAGAATTGTAAAAACTTTCCCGGTAACTTCCAGCTCGTATAGCTTCAATCTCACAAAAAGTAACTTCAATACTCCATCTACATTTTGAATAGATATTTCTCTAGAAAAGTATCGAGATAAGAAAATACTCCAATCTTATTTTCATCCTATCAATCTCTTATCACATTTCATTGATCCTCGAATTGATGACTACCTGATTGAATTTATATTATGGTTATCAATCAATTTCGCTATAAGCCAACAAATGTCTTGGATATTATTGCGGACGATCTTGTGGAACTTTATTTCAATGAATTTCTCAATCGATAGTGTGTTAACAAATTGGGTTATCTGATACTGGTATATCGAATCCGGTTTGACTCAACTATTGCTGTCGATTACAGAAATTAATTTCAAACTTATTTCTTCAGAACTTTTGTGCAAGTAACTGACAGATGTAATTTAATTGCCGTAGGGGCAATAGTTGTTATTGTTTGATGTTTGCAGATAATCACTAATATCTATTATAGAATGCATATCAGCTGTTTGTTTATTATTCATTCAAATCCAATTCACTTCAAACTTGGAGTCTGGTCTTTTAAATTCCTAAGAATGGCAGTTGTAGTAAAATACAGTGCTCGCCATAAAGTACGTAACGTAATATGGGAAACAAGTTTATTATTAGAGTAATGGAAAAAATATTTAGGTGATCGATGTGTCAGATAACCACTGGTAGGGCGGTAACTTGAAAAAAAAATACTATAAAGGGACAAGAAGTAGGGTAACCTGACAAGATATCGAAAAAAGTTTTAAAAAAATGTTGCTTACAATTTAGTTTTCCATATAAGTACAGAGTTTCAAGCAACAAACATCAAAGTTTTTTCTTCTGAATAGCATAACTGAATCAATGGACGTTTATTCAGATATAAATACAGATACAAGTGAATATACAGATATTAGATACATATACAGTGAGCAGTAAAGGTTGGAACAAATTCGTTAAAAGCTTATGGTCATTGGGGAAAAAAAGATCAAACCTGCCGATTTTTTTTATAAAAATTAATGCAGTCCACAAGGGTATGAACCGCGCGTGGATAAAAAAACATAAAAACATACCTAATGGTGGATTTATGCAGCAGTCATAAGTCATAAGGAAGAATATTCGTCAATGATTGGTTGGAATAAACGGACCAACTAATCATTGACAAATAGTCATCCTTATAACTTAAAACGTATGACATATGACTGCTGCATAAATCCACCATAAGTGTTATACAAGTTGCTAAGTAAATACAAAATTTACGAGGGGTCAAAAAAAGTCGACAAGGTCATGATTTGTTTGATTTGATCAGGGGTGCAATTACGAACACTCGATCCGTAAGTATGCTTGACATATGACAGATTTTAGCAATTATGAAAACCAATACAATTCAAAATGTATTGCAACTTGAGTCGATATCAATGGTCTATATGGTAGATATAATTCCATTCTATCTCTATTCAAAGAAATTTCATAATTTCGATTTCGTTTCGAATCGAGAACATACATCATTCTAGCCTACGTATCGTGACAGCTCTCGTATCGAGTGTTCATAATCCCACCCCAGGAAGGGTGTTATATATCTTTGGGCCTAGGTACATGTGACATATTTGTCTTATAGTTTGAAATGTCATTGGTACATGAATTGAAAACGTCTTTCTTGTACTACACCTGTGTTCATTGATGGGATATATTTTATTTTTATATTGATTCAGTAGTAGACGCTGACAGTATGTCTGACTTATATCAAGAACTCCTGTCTGTCGTGGAACATTCTCATTTTCTCCACACCAAATGGAACTTAATTGAAAAAAAATTGTATTTGCCAGGATCCTTGGTGTTACATTGGTCCGTATTCAAAAGGCTCACTTGTACACCTGTATCAGAATATATTCTTTCATGTAGCTGCAGATGTTCTCTATTAAATTGGAATGAATAAAATTTAATTTTTCTATACTTTTTCATATTCGTTAAGACTAACGTGATATCGAATCTATTTTGTATATTACACATTTTGACATCGCTATTTATAGGCACTGAATTCGAACCGAAAATATTCACAACGTAAAATATGTAGATATATGCTTTATGACACCATAAACATTATCTATGTACAAACACATACGATTAAAATGTGTGAAAATTTATTCTACCCGAATTTATAGAAAAGTTAGTGATAAAAAACATGGAGTGTTAGCCACACACGGTTAATCTGATCATAAATCGACTGGAAAAGTTTACACGTTTTGACGTTTGAAGAGGAAAACGGGCATGCTAGTTCTTATTAATGATTGTAAATATGTCCTTTTTTCGTCAAGGTATCAAAATATTCTAATCCTACAAATATGAGCCATAAATGATTGGATTCGGAATGACAAATAAAAAAATGTTTTTAGGGATTTTACCGCACGTAAAATATTGCGATTGTTATCAACAAAATAAGATGAAAAAAAAGGTTTTTAGTTTTTGTTAATAACTCAAAAACTAATAATATTTAAGAAATTTAAAAATGTTCCGTAAAGATGAGGAAATTTCTAATAAAAATGTACCGACTTCCGGAACTCTATCTCCATTATTGATAATTTTATTTCAACGCTGAAAATAGTGCTCCACGAGACCGTTAAAACACGGGCGCACCGCTGCAAAAGACAGTGTGTCAAAGAACATTCCACATCTGTAATTTTGAACCAATCAATACGTTATTTTGACAGATCACCATGGCAACGGAGGTATTTTAGTGGAATTTTTTTCTCGTGCGATACCCAACAGCGAATTATACTGGACATTTTTTGACGTTTACAATAACAGACCATTTTTGACAGACGTGTTTTTATTTGTTTACATAATATTTAGTTTTGATACATTTTAATTACAAAGCTAAGATGTTTTCTATATTCTTCGGACACCTGCTCTCTTCTTAATGGCGAAAATGCAGGATTTTGAATGTTTTCAATTAAGTAAGTGTCTATGTCTAATAAAATATATACAGAGTTAGTCAAATGTATGGAACCGACCATTTTTCTCAGTAAACATGAGGATTATCAAAAAAAGATTCGGATAAAAGTTGAATGGTATTCCACTCTGCACCTTTCTATGAATTCAAATATTTTTTAAATGTGCCATTGGTGGAGTAGTGACGTCATCGGCATTTTTTTTAAATGGAACCATATTATGTCATGTTGAGTATCGTTAGAAAGCTTGTTTTTCTTCTCATTTCAGTAGTACTGATATTATTTCAACTTTCTCGATAGGTACAGTATGTTTGCTATTTTTGTGTCCACCTCTGTAATTTACTACCCATTGCTTAATTTGTCCAAAATTTTACTGAATCAGGAAATGTAGCCAGGTGGATATTTTAAGCGATATGGCAATTTGATACAGACAGTGGCGTACGTAAGTTTTTATAAAAACATATTTTTTATGTGCTACATTGACAGTTATTTCATTGAAAAATTCCACTTACGATGTTTACAATTAACATTCGCCTCATAAAATGAGTAATGGTTATAGGATATTTTCAAAATTTACCTCAATGGCTCAGTCATTCGAGACATTACATTTTTTATATCGAATGATGAATGAGTAAATGAAATAGCCGCTCTACATATGTGGTCCTTCTTTTCACTACAAAAATAGTAATATTTTACACAATCGAAACAAATGACTATCTCTGTTTTTTCTCTTACCTCCTAATTTCTATATAGGAAAAATTCAGGATAAGGGCACTTCAATTATTCTGGAACATAATTTTCTATTGACATTTTCCTATAGAAAAATAACTAAGAATATTTTTCAAATAATAAGCATACGTACGCCACTTTCTGAATCAAATTGACATGTCGCTTAGAATATCCAACAGGCTACATTCCACGATTGAGAAAATTATTGAACAAATTGAGCAATGGGTAAGTGAAATACAGAGGTGGACACAAAAATACGAAACACACTGTACCTATCGAGAGAATTAGAATAATATTGGTACCACTAAAATGAGAAAAAAACAAGCTATCTAGCAATACCAAACATGACATATGGTACCATTTATAAAAAAGTCGATGACGTCACTTCTTCACCAAAGGCATTTCTAAAAAATATTTGAATTTATGAAAAGGTACAGAGGAAAATACCCTCCAACTTTTATTCGAACTTTTTTTCGATATCCCTCATATTAATTGAGAAAAATGGGCGGGTCCATACATTTGACTAACTCTGTATAATATTTAAACACTAATTTATTTACCTTTTCCCATTTAGTACTTTCAATTTTGCGTAGTTTAGATGCAAATATTCGTGGACAATTCGGAACAAATTTTCTTTCTTCAAGTTGGAGCCACAATCCTCTATCATGCGAATAAATAAGTCATGGTACGATGATTTATCATTACATCAGACAATTTGACGCATATTTTTATACCTAGTATGATTATCAAATCGGTTCATTTTTTAAACGAAGAATTTGATTGGTTTAACTGGCTGTGCAATATTCGTTATTGCAACAAAACGCAAGTTTTTTTGATGTTTTGAAGTGTCAAAATGCAATGATCGCAGCCTCCTATGATTGATGATTGCTAACGGCTGGTTATGAATTCCATATACCATTAAAGCGCGCAAAACGCACGTTAATAAAAACGCAAAAAAACAATTTTCTATCACTTGTAGTTACTCAAAACTTATGAAAAACTGAAGAATATAGTATTTTCTATCTTGAAATAGTATTTCCATGCAACTACAATGAGTAGAAATTACCAATTTGAAGGCCTAAATAGTAGTAAGCTCAAGTAACTATAAAATAAAAGAATATTATATTATTATTATATTTTTTGTCCCTAAATGGCAATTTTGAGCTACTACAATCAGTAGTAATCAACAGTTTATAGGCTAAGAGTCCATTGGTGTGAAGACAAACTGAATATTATTATATTGCATTCGACTGCGTAAATCACAATCTACTTCTGATGAAATTAGAGTACCATGGAATCAGAGGTTTATCTGATGATTGGTTCAAATCATATCTCTCAGAGCGAATAATGTGTGTTAGAATCAAACATGAAACGTTAGGTAATGTGTTATATCAAGACTCAGAACAAACTCATATACATGCTGGTGTCCCTCAGGGATCAGTGTTAGGCCCAACGTTATTTCTCATTTATGTGAACGATATTGTCTGTAGCTTTCCAACAGTTGCCTTTACACTTTTTGCTGATGACACGAGCATACTAATTAATGAAAAAAATACGGACTTACTCACAACATCGTCTAAAGAGGTAATGGAGGGAGTTTCAGACTGGTTTCTGGCAAATAAAATGTCTCTTTACTTTTCTAAATCAAATAACGTTTTATTTAGATTATATAAAGATGTTGACGAGGTGACCATACAACTCAATGAAAACGCTATTGATTTCGTACACTCGACCAAATTCCTGAGATTAATTATCGATAGCAAATTGAACTGGCAAGATCACACCTCTGCCCTTCAGACTAAATTAAGCAGGTTAATCTATGCTCTACGCACTGTGAAGAGGAATACCAACCTGTCAACAACAAAGCTGGTTTATTTTGCATATTTCCATAGTGTATTACAATATGGTATAGAATTTTGGGGAACATCTATATATGCGTCAGATGTATTCGTAATCAAGAAAAGGGCTATTCGTGTACTATTTGGTTTGAGTCATAGAGACTCCTGCAGAACATTTTTCAAAGACCACAAAATATTCACTCTAACAAACACTTATATACTCAAAATAAGTATGCTGATACACAAGAAGCGATCATTATTGACACTACCATCAAACAAACACTCATATCCAATTAGAAATCAAGAGTACCTTTTGCCAAATTATAATTACAACAGAACTAGGAATGGGCCGTTATATTCTGGAATCAAAGTTTACAATCACCTACCCTCCTCTATGAAATCTTTAAGCACTATGCGTGTCAAGAAACAACTGAAAAAATTATTGCATCAACATGTTTTTTATCATATGAACCAATTCTTTTCTCAAAGTTTAGAATAGGTCATAACATTATTGTTATTATTTTTTGCACCGCACCCTTCACTTTCTCGATGCTGTATGCTATACAGAATCTCAATATAAATTGTTAAATTAGCTTAGGTATTAATGTAATTTTGATTCTGAGAAATAAATTTATCTCTTATCTATCTCTCTCTCTATAATCTGCTTCTGTAGGTATATATCTATAAAACTAATATTTTTTTCATTTTCTACCACTTGTAGTAGCCCGAAGTAAATAAAAAAATTAAAGAATGTAATATATTTCATTATAAAACTGCATTACCGTGTAACTAAAATAAGTAGAAAACAATATCTTAAAGGCTAAGAAGCCATTACGTGGCCATTACCGAAACTGCAAAGCACACAACATTTGATAAAATTATAACTTTCTTTCTACCACTTGTAGTTATCCAAATCTGATATAAAATAGAAGAATAAATTATGTTACGCTTCAGGTTGCCATTTTCATGCAACTACAATGAGTAAATATTTCAGAATTATCGCAGGCTTGTAACCCATACCTAGAGGATGGTATCAAAACTTTGACGCAAAATAAATTTGTTGTATTTGCCTAGCTAGGTTTCCAGCAATTGAAAAATAACATAACAAAATAGATGAGTTTTCAGGTTTTTATTTTATATGAATGGTTACAAGTGATAATAAATCTAAATAATAATATTATTTTGACTATTGTAATTATTGTTTATATGGATAATACAATTATTATAAACTATGGCAGGTTGATTGGAAGTAGTTGCTTGTTCTTGATTCAGAGATTCTCGAATCGTCTTTGCCGAAGTTGAACCAGACCTCATTGCGTCAATTATTTCCTGATGATGGCCTGAGTCTATTTGCAGATATGGTTTTATTGAGTGGCTGCTAGCATGACCGGTTATTTTAAACAATTGCTTTTATCCAATTCCCGTTTTTACTAAAGTTGAAACAGCAGTGGCCCTTGCAGAATGATTTATTATTGATCTTTTCGACATCAATTCCAATCAATAATGCAGCGTATTTTAACCAGGAAGATATTGTATTCTGTCCAACTGGACTGTTCTTGTACCAGCATTTGGAACTGGGATTCTTCCAGTTTGGATTAGGCGTCAAAATAAACGCCTCGTTTTGATGGGGCCTCGCTTGCTTGTTAGTTTTTTGAACAGTCTCACTGGGCATATTTCTTCGTTGAGTGTATTCGGTACTAGCCACTTACTGTCAGCCATTTTCTTTGAACCGCCTTGGGTGGTCTTGGAAAAAACCGGGTTATACTCAATGCGGCCTGTTGGTTCCCCTCAATTTCCTCCATAAAATATTCGAGTTGTGCTGCCGCTCCTTCATTTCCTCTCCAGGCCAATTCATGACCAGCAACGTGGAAAAAATTTTATGCAGTCCTTCCAGAGTGTTTACGTCCCAAAGCTCAATAATTTTTCTAAGCTCGTACCAGATGAACTTTCCTGCCTCTTGGTTGGATCCATTTGTAGCTTCCGGCGCTTAGCATTTTTTGCAGCTCTTGCGTTCAAAAATTGTATGTCAGAGAATGGATTAAATTTGCGATTATACTTTTCAAAAAAATATTCCTGCAACTGCTTGGCTTTGGAATTCCATAAAATGTTGATGACACTCTCCTTGTAGTCTTCGGAGTTCTTTTTCGCACGTTGAACTCATAGTCTTCAAGAATTAGTGCCAGTTCTTCCACAGGTATATCCGCTGTATCGAAATTATACGATTTTTCTGCGGAAAAGTTTGTAAAGTGCCTCCATACGCTTGACTTCGATTTCCTGGAATTCGCGGGTGTCAACTGCTCAATCTCCTGGCGAATATTTTCTTTACTTTCTTGACCGAAGCAAAATATTTTTTTTACGTCGTGCCACTGACAGCTTCAAAAGTGAAATAATAATTTCGAGGTTAGGGTCTCACTTAGTTACCATGGCAACTCAAAAATCAAGTCGACCACACATTTTATGTTTCGCCAGTGACTTGAAGAAAATAATTTGCTTTGTTGAGAATCAAAAAATTAATTTTAAAAATATTTGATTTTTCACTACAATTCGGTGTGCAATTTTTTTACCGAATACCACGCGAAGTCAACTTAATATCCGGAAATTTTTTCTCGCTCATGAATATTTTAGAAAATTTCAAAATATTCATGAGCTCGAAAAAAGGACCCCTCAAACGCCTTATGGAATTTGGATCCCGGTGGATTTTTTTGAATTTTTGGTATGATGTAGTCCATGTAATTCTCAACCAATGTTACCATTGCGCCAACCCAAAAAAATTAACAGTTTTGCTGCTATGGGGCGTTGAAATCACCCCTCGCGCAGATTAGACTATTTATTTTTAAACCCGGTAACAATATTTTCACTTGTTTCATAATTGCTAATGTTGCACAATATTGTGCAGTTTTATAAAAAAAAATCTTACCCCCTCATCTTTTCCCCCAACTCATATTACGAAACGCAAAAAAAATATTTCTCGAGTGCCTTTAAATGAATCGTCGAATGTTTAAATATGCCTAAATGAGGGAAAAAGCTATTTCTTATGATTATCCCCCCACCCCTCAAATTACACAAAACGAAAAAATTTCGGTGGATTTTTCTGAATTTTTGATATGATGCAGTTCAAGTTATTTTGAATAGAAATAAATTGGGTGACAAACCCCAAAAATGAATAGTTTTGATTCTAGGGGGCGTTGAAATCATACCTTGCTCAGAATAGACTATTCATTTTTATAGGCGGAAATAATAGCTCTACGTATTTTAGTTTAGATTATGCTGATCAATTGTGTAATTTTTTATAAATTGAAAATCCAAAACCTCTTCTTCACCCCCTACCCTATTTTAAAACACGAAAAAAATTTATTCCCGACTACTTGTAAATGCTTTATCAAATAAATGTTTCAATCAGCTCATATATTGAGGAAATCGTACAGTTGTTTAATTTCACCTTTCCCTCCCTTCAGAAAAATATTGGTGGTGTTCGCTGACTTCTTAGAAGGGCGTAGTTCATGAATTTTTAATATCAATTAATTGGGCGAATATCTTGAAAATAAATAAAAATTGGAAATCCACAATTTGAATTTGAGATGGTGCATGAATTAATTTATTTAGTGTTTTTAAATAGGGGTTGGGGGTAAGGGGTAGGTTTTACATTTTCAATTTATAAAAATTTACACAATTGTTCAGCATAAAATAAAACAAAAATACGTAGAGATACTGTTTCCGCCTATAATAATGAATAGTCTATTCTGAGCAAGGTATGATTTCGACGCCCCCTAGCATCAAAACTATTCATTTTTGGGGTTTGCCACCCGATTTATTTCTATTCAAAATAACCTGAACTGCATCATATCAAAAATTCAGAAAAATCCACCGAAATTTTTTCGTTTTTTGTCATTTGAGGGGTGGGGGGATAATCATAAAAACCTGTTATTTCCCTTATTTAGGCATATTTAACCATTCGACGATGCATTTTGAGACACTCGAGAAACATTTTTTTTTGCGTTTCGTAATAGGAGTTGGGGGAAAAAGGGGAGGGGGTAAAACAGCACAATATTGTGCAACATTAGCAACAATGAAACAAGTGAAAATATTGTTACCGGGTTCGAAAATAAATAGACTAATCTGCGCAAGGGGTGATTTCAACGCCCCCTAGCAGCAAAACTGTTCATTTTTTTGGTTTGGCGCAATGGTAACATTGGTTGAGAATTACATGGACTTCATCATACCAAAAATTGAAAAAAATCCACCGGGACCCAAATTCCATAAGGAGTTTGCGGGGTCCTTTCAAGAAATAATTTGACCTCTATTGGTATTACTAGTGAAAATGATTTTTCTATCACATCAAATGTTAATTTAAAATTTTGAATAAATTATAGTCATGTGGACACTTAAGAGAATAAATCCCCATTAGAAAAAAATGTATTAGTCTATCATTCAAAAAGGTATACTATTGTTAATTAACAACACTTTTTCCAGTCTCCATTGGCATAAATAACGACGTAAAAGTTTTAATAACCTATGAATCGTTGGCGTCCTGGTGCCTCCTAATATACCTACTCAACAAGATCACACGATAAAAGTTTATTATTTTGTTTATTATTATTATTTATAAATAAAGAAATATTAAATATCCAAAAAATTTTGGTAAATATTTTTTTTGACGAATGATTTATTATTGCTGCTCTTACATCTAACAATGGCAGTAATTATTACTGGTTACAATTTTTTGACGTCCTTTGCTTTTAAATTAGTTATAAAGCTTATCGCTTTTGTTTTCAAACTTAGAACTATGCGCATCAAGATTTTTTTTTATGTTTTGGTTCTCAAGAAGAGAAAAATTCTGCAATGTTCAAAGAACGTCGTGAGAACCGAGGGAAAGTAGAGGTAGGAATTGAATCTGTTCTACTCACAGAATAACATACATAACACATCCGAAGAAATTAATTTTCAATTGTGCATTTGAAAGAGATTGTTTTGAAAAAAATACCCAACTACCTGTTTGTCTTGAAATTTCACACTGACTTTCGCAATAAGATATCAATATACCCTCGCAAACCGACCCTTGAATTGAATTCAGCCAACCACTTATTAATTCCAACGAAGTTCAACAATTTTTTAATGCAAACTACCACGTTTGAGGAATTAATGAATAGAAAACAACCCGTCGCGACACAAGAAAATAACAGTCACGTTTCCACCCTACTCTCGCAATTTCTCATACTCCATCTTCTAGACTGAAAAAATATTTTCACATGTCAGTAATTGTTGTTAATTAATTAACTCGTGCCAGAAAGCGGAGAAAACGTAATAAACTCTGAGCTCATTAGAGCAAGATCTTACTTGATAAATTGTTTGTGTTACTTGTTGACGAAGTAATAGTTAATTAATACACAGCACGTCCTATCTTCATTAGCAATGTATATGTGACACATTTTAATCACAATAAACTGAATGTGTTGAAGCTGATGCTGATCGACCCAGTTAGGCAAATCCTGCAAATATTCATCGTATAATTTTATCATTGTTTAAAGATAAGATACTCAATGCCTGTGGAATCGATATTCGAACAAAACATGATTGACATACGGGAAATATGCGGGTCAAAATTGCGAAACTATGATATTTGATGTCTTGCGTCTTTAAAAAAACCCATTCAAAAACTTTCGACAAATTTCGACTATAAATAATTTATTTGTTCAAGCAAAGTGATCAAAAATTATTCCTCTGGACTAAAGTTATAGTATAATTTATTCAGCGTTTACTGTCCAGACACTAGTAACTTCCATAGAAGTCAATAAGTAATAAAACACGTGAATTCAAAGCAAACAAACTTTGTAAATTATTTCACTCTTTCTTTTTTAGATTTTCAGTAAATTAAGTGAAAATCAATGTCCCTAGCTTGTTATCTTTTGCCGAAAAATGAACCATAAATGAAGATTGAAAAATTATTTGGTGAGACCATATCTGGAGGGAAGACTCCCGTAGGCTCCGCTCACCGCGGCTTTGCTTCGGCCGGAGCAAATGTCAGCTTTCCCTATTTAAGAAGCCCGTGACAACTAAATGCGTGTGCACGGAGGTACGGAAATCGGAGGTGAGTACCTCATCCGGTGGGCTACTCTCCGCACACAGCATCGTCGCAATCCAGCAACTCCGGAACTCTTCTTACTGGATCAGACAGGAACAGTACGAATTCTTTTTAAATGTTGTTGGTGTTAACCAACGACGCTTCATCTATCTAAGCCAGGCCGTAGATTTCTAGAGGAAGCCATGACCTGGCCAGAAATACTAATGACACCAGAGTCATCCGGGCTACCACTCGGTAGGACTACTACTCAAAGGTCTGTGGCTCCCGGACAACTGACTAAACAGCCGAAAAGGAGCTCTTAAATATATTTTGTGTACATTTACTTCGGCCAATGCCGAAGCAAAGTCACCTGTGGGCGGAGCCTATCGGAACTCCGCTCCGAGATATACTCTCAAGTGAAAATTTTATTTTAGTATTTCTGGCCGAGGTTCACACTCCCCCCATCAAAGGAATCGCTTGGCGTAGGGATGAAACGTCGTTGGTTTGTCCTGAAAAGGACCCTTTCTTTTCTTTTTAGGCTCTTAGCCTTCTTATTTCCTATATTCACAATATGTACATGCTGTAAGAGAGCCTGAAAAGAAGAGAAATGATTAGTATTGATGAAACGTCGTTTGGTACTGCTCCTGGCTGTCCAAACTCGTAGATGTTATGGAGTTTTCAACTTATCGTAGGGATTCCAGGATACTCCTTTACGAGACTTTTATGTAACGGGATGTTACATATTTCCACATACGCTCATCATCCAGCTTCTGCAAAGGTGCCACATACTTACTTCGCCCTTGCCCACTGGCTAAGGACAACCAGCCGTTGGTGAGGCAACATCCGTTGAGTCGAATTACCCCAGCACTAGGCATGGGAACAACTGACTGGCTGCGGGAATACGATGAACATCGGAACATCGAACCCACGAAGAAGTCGGGCATCTTCACTTCCACTGGAATAACTTGCTTCAGAATCGTCTCGAAAGTGCATCCAAGAAAACTTTCCGATAAGTTCTTCCAAGTCCGGGTTACTGGAATTTTCGGGCCCTGCCTCCCACTGGAGTGCAACGCAAATGCATCCACAAATGCTAGGCCCCACGTTGGGTGCCATGACAACTAAATGCGTGTGCACGGAGGTACGGAAATCGGAGGGCTACTCTCCGCACACAGCATCGTCGCAATCCAGCAACTCCGGAACTCTTCTTACTGGATCAGGCAGGAACAGTACGAATTCTTTTTAAATGTTGTTGGTGTTAACCGACGACGCTTTATCTATCTAAGCCAGGCCGTAGATTTCTCAAGGAAGCTATGACCTGGCCAGAAATACTAATGACACCAGAGCCATCCGGGCTACCACTCGGTAGGACTACTACTCAAAGGTATGTGGCTCCCGGACAACTGACTAAACAGCCGAAAAGGAGCTCTTAAATATATTTTGTGTACATTTACTTCGGCCAATGCCGAAGCAAAGTCACCTGTGGGCGGAGCCTATCGGAACTCCGCTCCGAGATATACTCTCAAGTGAAAATTTTATTTTAGTATTTCTGGCCGAGGTTCACACCCGTTTTGGCTGGAATAAGCAGTCACTCGGGAGCTTCCGAAAGGTACGTAGTGTACCTGGTGAGTGCACCCTACCCGGGTGGCTCACCCTGACTCGCCCTGGCTCGCCCTGATTGCATTGGTTAAGAAATTCGTTGGGAACACCAACAATTTCATAAAAGAATTCGGAGTTAACGAAATACTCCATTATGAACTATGCCTGACTTCTTTTCAGGACTCGTAGGACATATTGTTGCTGCTACCATCTACCAATAGTCTGAACCCAAGGACAATCCGAGGCTGCAAAAGGGGAACAAACAAATTTTGCTTCAATGCCGGCGCTTCGAGGACAAAGACTGAGCTAGTCGGAAGAAAACCGTCGTTATTTCCGGAACCCGAGCGTCGGCAGATGTTGACAAGCTTTTATCGTCATTCCTCTGCCACAATTTCAAAATTCAATAATTGTACATTAGATGACGCCTGTTACAGATAACACGTTGAAGTTTCACGAGTTGAAAAATAGAGTTGTTGATGATAGTAATTGCCTGGTTGATTGTTACTGGTGGATTAAGAAGGAAATCGTGGTCAGTCGCACTCAAAAATATCATTTCTCCGATAGTTATTCCAGGAACATTATTTGTACAGTTTCCGTTCAAACATTATAGAGAGTTTCATAATATTCTCGTGTATTTCCTTAGGTTTTTTTTGTAGTAAACATTGGGAATTGTTTATTAAAGTTCAGGAAGACAGTTTAATAGATCATGTGGCAACTGTAATTACCATATTGCTTTATTTTTTCCTTATTGCCGTTTACTTCAAATACACAGGCAGTAGTATAATTTCAACTTTGTCAGCATAACTTAAAACCATCTTAAATCCAATTATTTTATTGCTGATGCCATTGCAAGCGATGGTTTCGTTCAAATTGGTGAATTCAGTTGGCAGTTTTACCAATTCCAACAGTTTGTTTTTTCAAGAATGAAAGTTTTTAAAAGTTTACGGATCTTTTTCCAAAACCACGTCTGAAACTCGAAAAATAAAAAATTTAGAATAATCCGTATGTGATTCCTATAACCCAATAATAAACAATTATAATTAATATAAAATTCAGCCGTCATGGTAATTCTAATTTTTCAGAGTTTCCATGATACAAATAACATAGTTACGAAATTTTTACCCATATTTCAGTTATGGATATTTGATCCTGTAATAATGCGCTCTCTTTAACGAATTTTAAATTTGAGGGGAACTACAAGAAACTACAGAATATTTCTTCTCAATACAAAGCACTTTAAAAAGATTTTTTTTTATTACAACACATTTCATTGACAAGATCGAGTCATATCAAATTAACATTTTAGTGAAAGTAAAGTTGGATGATAACGTAAATGCTCAAGGATCTGTGGGTTTCTACAGAAGTATATTTAAATTCAAAATAACAGATTATGGTGTATTTTTATTTTTGTAGTACTCAGTCCGAGGTTATATACGCAATTCTGTAGAAACAGTGGCGGATGATTATTCAGATCAGGAATTCACAGATCATTTCTCGAGTTCTGGAAAAGTATCTACACGCCATCTTCTGGCAGAATCTGAAAAATATTCACAATTCTCAAACTACTAAAATTAAATGAATTTATCTTTATAATATTAAATTTATAATGTAGGAATTAAACAAAGGAGTAATACAAATTATATAAAAACCTGCTATAATGTTTCCAATTTGTCTTGACTTGTTTAATTTTTCTTTAAACCATAGCTATTTCCAATTAGGTAGCAAATTCAGGAAGTAGGCAGATTAGTTTTACTCTTCGTTCGATGAACCTGAGTCAGATATCCAATTCAATAGCACTTATTTAGGAAGATAAAATGAAATTAGAACGAGACTTTCAAATTTGACAATAGAAACTAGAAAAGAAAATAATATCAACATTTGAACAATTCTTAAACAAAATTTAGTAAGATTATATTGTAGATGTACTGTAGAAAGCAAATGGTGAATGACAGATGGATGACAAAAGTTGACCAAAATGAAAAAAGTAAATTTGTAAATTAAATAAACTTCAAGAACGAAATACTCAGATAAGATAAAAACAGACAATAAAAATAGCAATTACTACAAAATTTCACAAATTGTGATGAAAGTCAAATATTTAGATAAATGAGCCATTAAATAGATATAAGGTGTGAGTAAAAACAATCAAAGAGTGCGTGGTTTGGCAACTAGGGGTTGTTAAGGAAGAAAAAAGGATCAACAAGAAAAATTTAGGAAGCGACAGGAGAGAAAATTTTAGTTAGACAGAAATTTCAAGAAGAATTGAAAGCTAGCAAACCACTAAGAAGCAAAAAATTAATAAGTCCAGATATAATACAAGTTCCTGATAAAGGAAAACAAACCATTTACCTCAAGAAAACGACAATCCAGAAGCAGGCGCACATCGATACAAGACTCCACATAATAACCAGTTACAAACTTTAACAATACACTTTCCAAGACCATAAACAATTCTAAACCGTGATACTTGAACAATTTGATAAAAACATTTCCAATTATAACCTCAGATTAGTTTCGAGTTAGCCAGACAGACAATTCGTACTGAACTCTTGATTACAATAGTAATAGATCGTAGAACTGATAATGTAATTTAAGGCAGGTTTCTCCTAGAGTAGGTAGAGTTAAGCCCTAAGTAATTGATTTTGTTGTTGTTGGAGACAGATTGGATTATTTTTATTGAAGGCTGATTGATTTTTGAAGAATAATTTATTTGAGTTTGAAGAAAATAAAACTAAGAATATGCTTTTCATATCATTTGAATATATTCAATGCAAAATTAAAAAAATTTGCAAGTTGACATTAAGAACTGGAAAGGAGGCCCAACTGCAAACCTTCTAACAGCCCTATTCGGTCCCAAACACAAAATGTACCTTTTTTAAATTCGGGCCGAGATGGGACTAACCTTACGTAGACATTTAAGCGCGTGGAAATTGATAACGTAGGTCGGTTTTGCACCATTTTTTCTTGTGAAAATGCATTTCATGAGGAGTAATTTTCTACATTCGACTTCCGGCAGCGGTTGAGGTCAGACGGCGGCCATGTGTTGGAAGTCAGGTTAATGTGTGTAATGTCTGCTGTCTGAGGACGTGCATCGACCAAAGTTTAAAGTGTTTGTTCAAAATAGAAAAGTGTATATTAATATGGGATGCAGTATTGCCTAGAGCAAAGCAACTGCGTCCCCCGATACAGCTTTGCTGTCTACGCCGGTTAGAGGCCGGATGGGAACAGATTTCTCGCAGCAAGGCATGTCCAAATTGCGCCGAATGGAAGCAGAAAGACAATAAATGAAGAGAGACAGACTAAACTTTTATATATATATATATATATATATATATATATATATATATATATATATATATATATATATATATATATATATACAGTGACCGCCAAAAAGTATGTACCATATGGGAAAAATTTGTATTATTGGAGTATTGGAAAAAATATTCTGGGGAAAAGTTTGTGCATGTCCGATAACCCATGTCACGTGATCGCTAGAATGGCGGCAAAATGAAAAAAATTGCAATGCAAAGGTAAAAAAAGGGGTAAGATGGCAAGATATCAAAAAAAGTTATTTGAAAAAGTCACTTAGAATTCAATTTTATACACATAAACGAAGTTTCAAGAGATAATTCAAAAAAATTGGAAATAGCAATTTTTTAAAAATATTTTCCCATCTATTTAAAAATATTATTTTTTTTCTTATGAATAGCTTGACTATACTGAAACATTTGCATTTTAATGATAATGACAAAACTTTCTCATTTTCTCCACACCAGAGGGCACTAAATTAAAAAAATTGGTTTTTGCCAGAACCCTCGGTGTTACATTGGTTCTTATCTAACAGTTATATCAGAATTCCAAGACAATTGTGTTGATATGGCAATCTAGAAACACCATGTTTCCTGATTTTAATCAAGTTTCAATAATAATGCTGTATTAGCGTTTTACTTTGCACATAAACTTTAAGAATCTTTAATTTGACGCACTATTTTCAAGTTTATGTGCGAAGTGAAACGCTCATGGACGATTATCATCGGAACTTGATTATAATCTGGAAATTACCATGATTTCACAAAAAACTGAGTGGATATCTTAATACTGCCAAACAAAACGGACTCGAGGGCTGCTCCATCAGAAATCTTCAGCTCGTTATAAACAACCAAAAATTTTCACATGAGGATATTTACTCCAATTCTGACATACTGAGGAGCCAATCTATCAAGATCGGATAGGATAAAAAGCTTCCTGTCAAAAGGAACACCCCATCAAGAGCTGCAAAAACATCTCAACAATAACGGACTTCAACTTCACCTTCTTCATCGTTGTATTCTAACAAATTTATCGTAATTCCATTGTAATACATTCAATATCTTGATTCTGACCATCAATCTTTAACTACTTCGCTACTAACAGCACTGTACTATTTACCATTTACTATAGAATATGAAAAAATATGTTAGTTTTTTTTACTTGAATGTAAGATCTATCTTCACTGGTTTTGACAATCTCTCCGATTTTATAGTACGAGAAATTATTGATATTTTTGGATTGACTGAAACGTGGCTGAGCAGTGAGATCAATTCTAGTACAGTCGATATCAAGTCTTACCATTTGATAAGAGCAGACAGAACAACTAGAGGTGGAGGAGTAGCCTTTTATATTAACGAAAGAATACCATTCAAGGTCTTATTTTCCCAAACTAGTTCAAACCTCGAACAATTATGGATATCCACTACCTCCAACTCCAAAACATTTATATTTGGAGTTTTATATCGCCCCCCTTCCGCCAATATTAAACTATCTATAAATGAATTGGAA
This sequence comes from Chrysolina oricalcia, assembly GCA_944452925.2. Taxonomy (NCBI): domain Eukaryota; kingdom Metazoa; phylum Arthropoda; class Insecta; order Coleoptera; family Chrysomelidae; genus Chrysolina; species Chrysolina oricalcia. The sequence continues at coordinate 25,056,672 of OX101808.2, forward strand.
GACAGCGTTGCAAATCTTTTTCCTAGCTGGAGGGGATCTCAACATTGATTGGTTCTCTGCTGATATACGTCGTGAGCTTTTTCAAGACCTGCTGAACTCATTCAATTTTGAACAGCTAATCGATAAACCGACTCGAATCACTAATCGCAGTCAAACATCTATCGATCTTATATTTGTGTCCGACTGTAACCAAGTATCATCTGTGGAGGTAAATGATATCAATGGAATATCTGATCATATGGCCGTGTCTTGTCAAATCAAACATATACCTTGGAGAATAATGGCAAGATGGTAACCTTTCGAGACTTTTCTAACTTTGAACCAAATGATTTCAAGTCAGATTTAGGACTTGTAGATTGGGATCACATCTATTCTTTGAATTCTACTAATGAGATGCTCGACTTTCTTAACTATAACATGCTAGATATATTTAACTTTCATGCTCCTCTTGTGACCAAGAGAGTGAGTAAACCTCCTGCACCATGGCTTAATTACAATATCAGGCAAATGATCATTTTAAGAGATAAAGCCATGAACAAATTTAAAAGAACTAAATCGTTCAAAGATTGGGATAGCTACAAAGACCTCCGAAACTATACTACGGGGGCGATTCGTAGGGAGAAAAAGGATTATCTTGGCTTTATTTCAGCACAAAAAAATTCAAAGTCTACTTGAAATACGCTTAGATCCCTTGAAATACTACGAAAAAAATCGAGTCCCGAAATTCCTATTCAGCTGAAGAAGGTTGACAGCATCAATCATCATTTTACAAATATCACCGATCCTGAGAAAACTAACCCCCAATTATCCTTACTCAAGAGATACGACGTTCGTGTGGAAAATGAATTTCAATTTGTTCCTGTATCTGTTGAAATGGTCAAGAAATATCTGCTTCGTATCAAAAGTAACGCAGTCGGAAGCGATGAAATCTCCATTAAAATGTTAAACTTGGTCGAAGAACATCTGCAAAATCATATAACTTTAATTTTCAATTCAATATCTCTACTGGTGTTTTTCCTTCTATTTGGAAACGTGCTCTAGTGATACCTTTGGCTAAATGCAATAAACCTTCTGAATTCTCAGACCTCAGACCAATAAGCATCTTACCTTCACTATCTAAAGCTCTAGAAATGGTACTGAAAGACCAAATGAATGCCTTTGTAGAGCAACATCGAATCATCACTCCCGTTCAATTAGGCTTTCGTCCTCAACACAGCACTACAACAGCTCTCCTCGCAATAACTGATGATATTTTTCGCGCAGTGGACATTGGCAAACTTACCTGTCTAGTGCTTTTGGATTATAGTAAGGCATTTGACACGACATATTATGTAAAAATCTCGGTTTTTTTGGATTTTCTAACAGAGTAGTCTCTCTCATCTATGATTACCTGGAGAATCTAACACAAAGAGTTGTCTTAGATGGGAAGATATCGGAGGCATCATCCGTAACCTTTGGAGTACCGCAAGGATCAATTTTAGGCCCATTACTATTCTCCCTGTATATATCTGATTTTCATAATTTTACAACGAATTGTACAATCCATCACTATCTAGACGATACGCAGATATATTGGGTATAGCCCTCAAATTGTTGGGCAACCGTAGACACATTTGGGATATACTACAGTTACGTTTTGTTTATTTATGTGAACCTTCACAGTAACTAAGTGCTTTGTAACTTCAACTTGTCCTTCATTTTATTTATACAATTAAAATAAGATTTTAGATATGGATCCAGAAAAAAAACACTCATCTTAGATAAACAAAATTAGGATTTCATTTACATGTTATTTTATCCCCCCCCCCCGATAGTTTTAACTTCTGTTTTTGCATATATATTATTAGATTAAGGGTATTTTTATGTAGACGATATATTTCTTCTATACGCCTATACGAAGCAAGTGCTCTGCACTTATCGATTAGGTATATTTATTCATGATTGTGTACCATATTATTATTATAAAAAATTGTCTGAATAAATATATATCATTATATTATTATCTTTCATTCACTCCTTCTGATCTACCACAGTCTGAAGACGACATAAATAAGGACTTGAACTCTTTGTTTGATATATCTTGTGCTCACAATCTAAAAATCAATACAAGAAAATCGAAGGTTATGATATTTGGACCCAAGAAAGGTAGAGAGTCTGCAATAAATCTGTTGGATATCAACATAGATAAAGATGTTCTTCCGATCGTGAATGTTTGTAAAAACCTTGGACTTTGGTTGGATTCATATCTACGATTCACAAAACATTCAAGTTATTTATGCCAATCATCGTACAGCGTTCTGAGGCAATTGTGTCCAAATAGAGATATACTGTCTACTAAACTGAAACTGAAATTATGCGAGTCCCTAATTTTCTCAAAATTATCTTACTGTGATAGTATCTATGGTCCTGCTTTAGTAAAAATAGACTCCCGTCGCTTGCAAAGAATTCAAAACTCATGCTTGAGGTTTTCATTTGGAGTAAGGAAATATGCCACATATCCGCAAAGATGCGTGCTTCTGGTTGGTTGTGCTTAGAACAATTGAGATATGTGCATTTACTAACTCAAGTGCACAAAGTTCTGAAAACTGGTTTACCAGAATATCTCCACAAAAAATAGAAAACTTTCTCACATGTCAACCAATTTTCAAATCGCAACAAGTCTACTTTAGGCATTCCAAAACATAATCTATCGATTTTCAAGCGTTGCTTTTCATATAATACATGCAAACATTATAATTCACTTCCTAGGGAGTTTAGATCTCACACTCTCATTAATTTCAAGTAGATCTTTATAATCTTTTATTTCTGAAACTAGCACTGCCACCTGACCACTGCTCCAAACACTATATTCATATTTTCATGCTTTACTTATTATTGAAACAATTTTTTTGATGTTTTCTTTGTTATGTACGATCACTGATCCACCATTATTTAGGTACTTTTCGGGTTGAGTTGAAAAACAGCCTTTTCATATTTGCAGATTAGGTATTAAAGTAATTTCATATTAGCATTTTCATATTATCATTTTATATTATTTATATGTTGTTATATATAAATATATTTTCATTTGTTCCTGCATCTGATGAATACAGACGAGTTATTATTATTATATAGTAGGTTTTGCTTCATTATTCCTGGGTGTAAATTACCTTTTAATTAGTTTATAGTTGTGCTCAATAAAATTAATATTACCTGGTATTTCCAATTTTCGGGCTGAAATGGGCGTCAGAATAGGGATGTGTTAATCAACAGAAATTTTTATTCAACGTTTTAATTCAATTCAAGTTTTCAATATTCCATCAAATTAAAAAGGTTGATTATTTTCATTCGAGTTAACTCCACACTAACGAACGTTGTTGGGATGAGTTGTGTTTTCATTCAATTTAAAATGTTTCATGTTATGCTTTCATTGTGTATACATTTGTTTGTCTGCTCTACTACCAGAGGAAGAGAGTTATTCTTCAACATTTAATTAAGGAAATAGAATAGTGGAAAACCGTTTCTTGTTATGAGAAAGAGTAATGATCTCTTGTTCTCGGCGTTTATTCTCGACGTTATGCTTTTTCGACTCAATTATTTACGGAATTACCCCTACCGTTTTAATTGTCATGCATTATACATTTTTGGAACCTCATTTAATTTTACTGTTTCACTTTAACACCGCCACACCACCACCGCCGAAGGCATAAAGATCCCGATATTTCGAGTCCCGAGTCGTAGACTTGGGGTTTTATAGGGTTCGTGGCCAGATACATTTCCGAGTAAGATTAGGACACCAAGTTAGAGTGGGGTTGTTACCGGTCTATTGATTAATTAATTCCAATTCAAATTCGAAACTATCCACAAGATGATTGTTCATAACCAATGGGTAACTTACCATACCAACATGTTTGAAGACTCCGCAAAGCTGGGAATTGCCAGAGGAACCCAATAGAGTGGGATACTATCCCCCTACTGTGGGACATGGTAGTAGACGAACTTCTGGAATATTTAAACAATCAGGGATACTACTCCCAAGGTTATGCGGACGACATAGTAGTCCTCGTACTGGGAAAGTATGCCCAAATAACCTCTGAGCTAATGCAGAATGCACTGAGGACAGCAGAGGAATGGTGCAAGAGAGAAGGACTGAAGACAAACCCCAGCAAAACTACACTCATTCCCTTCATACGCAAAACGATTCAGGGGGACTTGAAGTCACCCAAATGCTTTGGCGCAACACTACAAGTTGCTGATCATGGACAAGAAACTAACCTGGAACATGCATCTACAACATGTAGTCAACAAAAGCAAAGCATCGTTCATGATGTACAGAAGAGCTTTTGGAAAAACATGGGGACTGAAACTGAAAGTCATGCACTGGCTTTACACCGCGATCATAAGACCCAGAATTATATATGGTTCACTTTTGAGGTGGACCAAGATGAAACAGAGACAGTTGAAAACCAACCTTGGTAAAATACAGAGGCTCGCCTGTGTGTGTATCACGAGTGATATGAATAGCACTCCAACCGCTGCTATGGAAATCATCCTAAACCTCCCACCTTTAGACATCACAGCCATGGGGGAGGCGAGGATGAGTGCATACAGACTCGAACGGACAGGTAATTGGATAACCCAACCACAAACTGGGCACTCCAAAATATCCATGAAGTCAACATTACCGAATTTGAAATGATATCAGACTACATTCTACCACAATACTCGTACTAACTTCACAACTATTTTCCTGCGAAGATCATCAAGCGAAGTTGGCAGTGTAATATAAACTTAAGAATTCAAATGACTCCATAAAAAGAAGGCTAATGGTGATAAATCAAGAGATCTAGCCAGTCATTCTATTGGTCCTCGCCTTCCAATCTATCTCCTTGTGAAATTGTCATTTAAAAATTGACGTACAGGTGCAAAATAAAGTGGAAGAGCTCCATCTTGATGAAAGGTGAGCTGACCTTCAAGTGGTCTTTCATCGTCCACAAGTAACTGAGTGATTCTGGGGTTCACAGTTGTATCAAGAAGTTCAAGATACGTTTGTCCGTTGAGGTTACCATCAATAAAATATGGACCTAAAATACGGTCTGCCATTTAATTTCTGGGGAGTTTGTGAATGAGTTTCCTGTACCAAAGGGGATTTACGCCATTCCTGTATCTGCAGTTGTGCCTGTTCAAATGTCCATTTAAATAAAAAGAAGATTCGTCAGAAAAACACACATTGTAGAGGTAATTATTATCACCAATCAATAATTGACTCATGATTTCACAATCCCCTGTACGTCTGTGAGTATCATCTTCATTTAATTCTTGTACATTCAGTATTCAGAATTCGATGTACGCTGCTTTTAGAAACTCCAGAAGTAGCCTCAACTTGTCTTAAAGATTGAATGTTGTCCATCACTGCATGTCCTACAACTGCAACAGCGACCCCTTCAGTTCTCATAGGCTTCTCTTGTTAATGTTTTTTTATTCAGCATTGATCCCGACTCTATGAACTTATCAACTGAAGCAAGGACTGACATGATGTGGTTTCTTCTGGACGAATATCATTGAAAATTCGAGCCGTAGCTCTAGCACATCGTCCATTTCCAAAATAGGCAGCTACAATGGATACACTCTCTTGTTTAGTTTAAACCATTTTCGAAAGGTTTCAAATTGTTGAATGAAGTGACTCGAATATATCAAAAACCAAGGCGTAAACAAAAAGATGCACATACAAAAACATATGGCGATAATTTGTTTTTCATAAAAACGTCTGTCTCACCTACTAAACGATTATTTCTGACAGCATATTGTTTTGCAATACGTTGGCGTACCCACAGTGAACATTACGACCTCACGATGATAACATTTCAGGTGATGAAAAATAAAAATATCTTGATTAAAATTTCAACAATACTTCATCGATCCTCAATTTCAGTACACATCAGTATTTGGAATTGAATTCCCTTCAAAATGATGTATCTCAGGTATAGTAGTTCCATTGAAAATTCTGAAGTAGTGGGTGCTGGGGCTGAGAGGGTTGACAACACAATGATGATGTATTTGGTAACAGTGTCCCCCTTGACATAAAAATCGACGGGTCAGAACGATTCCCAATTTTTTTCACGAATTTGGAGATTAGGGGGGTGACAAGTTTTACTGGGATACACTGTATATTAGTCGAGTGTTCTATTTAAAAAAAATCCAAGTAACACTGACAACTAAAAACATTAATAGATCAGGAAATAAAAATAACTGATATGGTCCAGTAATAATTCATAACAGAGATCTATGACCAATTAACGAAAATTTCAAACAACCCGTCATGATTAGCATTTCTTTATTCGCCAACTTCCAAAGACGCGCGAATGAAGTAAAAAATATCGCTGAAGTAAACATAACAGGTCCACTGTTTACGATCTCCGAATGCAAAAATCGCTGATGCTCGATGTTCAATTTTCTATGATTGTGCTTCGTGGTCGCAATCTCTCTCCTTTCTCAGGCAGTGTAGTTTACTGAGGCATTATTTTTGTAGAATATAATTCGAGCTGTTACGTTGACAACGGTACATCGTTATTTTCCTCGTATGAACAGATCACAAAGTGAATTTTCCAAATACTTGTCACTCGATCACCAAGCACGTGAAATAAGTTTCATATAGACATACCATCCTATTTGACATGGAATATAATTATTTTATTTCCACAGCTCTTGGTTTCCACGTATATCTCTGGTGATTTAGTTAAATCCATAATGGACTAGTTTTCATTTTCTTATTATGGATTAATTCTGAAAATTTAAGTAAAATGAAACAAAAATGTGAAAGAATCATTGAAATATCTCTAGAAATGAAAACGTTATGGTATTTTGAAGTTGCGCTTGGAAGAATAATTTCATAATACGCAGTGCTCTAATGTGTGACGTCACGCCACATGAACGGGGTGACTGGTATTCGCAATTCTCAGAGTTACAAATTTATCGGTGTACAATCACTTGCGCCGTACGTGTCGTATATTGTTCATTACACGAGGCTGAAGTTAAAAAAATATCCTACAAATATTGTATTGTGCCTATGTGTAAAAGCACGACAAAAACCCCAATAAATTGTTTCTTCATGTACCAAATGACATAAATAAAGGAAAGAAGTGGTGCATATGTGTGCCTTGGCGCAGCTAAGGATATAATACGTAATTATTTGTGGTGTAGCGATCTCAGACATGTGGCGTGACGTCACAGACGAGTCGGAGACCAAAGACGTTCTGCGCTAAAATACGTTAATTTAAATAATCTATGTCAGTCATTTATTAATGGATTTTTAAAAAAAACACTGATTTACTAGTTAATTCCATCGCGTCAAATATAGTATTTTCAACATCACGTAACTAGTCCATTGTGTGGTTATCAAGAATAAATGTTCACAAAATATGATTAATGTCATTCAGATCACATAGCTTCTTTTTCCTATTTCGATTCGATATGTTAAAGAAGGGTCACTTCATTGAATTTGTTTGACACAAAGTTTGACTTTTATAGAAAAGAGATAGGGAGAGATATATTTATTTTCATTGTTTAGTTTTTAAAATCGCGGAATGCTAGTCTATGGTACAATTCAATGACTGGCGTACTACAGTGATGGCAACAATGAAATGGAAGGTAGGAGGATAGGACCTGTAAAATTGGATTCGGAAAGTCAGGAGAAAAAAAATTGATCCCCTTATATGCTGAAATTGACTGCTATATTATATCATCAGGTGCTGACAAATTTTGAATTTCACAATTCAACCTTATTCAACATTCAACTTCATTCTACTACTTTTTTCAATAATTCGATAAATACAGTTTTATACAAGAATTGAGCTAGTAGGCACCTATGTGCATCAGTGACAATGTTAAAATTGTTTCAATGTTTCGTTTTTCAGTCGTACAATTTCAACACATAAAGAGTTATATTCCATGGTTTTAGATCCGTTAAAAATCGGTAAAAAACGTTAAACTTAAAATAGAAAACACATAAAAATACGTGCATTAACATAGACACTATGGTAACAGTATCCACAATAGCTTTACGTATATCAGGTAGTTTTCAAAAATATTTTTGCGGAGTAGTCTCAAAAAAGCTAAAACTAGTCCCCTTTTGAATATAATAATATAATGACAATCTTATAAAAATCCGAATCTGACAATTCAATCAACAAAAATACAAAGTGTTCAAATATAGGACTGTTTTGAAAACTGTTTATACTCTGTTATAAGCCTGGTTTCTAATTCAATTCATTTTGATAATGCCTTGGTTACTTTGTTTTTAAATGAATTTTGTGAAAATAACGGAATGTCAATTTATGATGAAACCGACGTTAATAGACTTGATTCGATCTCATATTATTCAGTATCATGAAATTCGTATATATAATAATAATAATAATAATAATAATAATAATAATAATAATAATAATAATAATAATAATAATAATAATAATAATAATAATAATAATAATAATAATAATAATAATAATAATAATAATAATAATAATAATAATAATAATAATAATAATAATAATAATAATAATAATAATAATAATAATAATAATAATAATAATAATAATAATAATAATAATAATAATAATATATATAGGCAGGGAGGTCAACCAACACCTAAGGCCCCTGGTGAGTTGCGACACCACCTACCCGAGCAAAGGATGCAAAATCGGACCGGCAGCTCATGCGCATCCGGGAGGGAAGAGGCATCTTTCCCTCCGGTGTCGGCCGTGGGTTTACTGGGTTAACCCCCCAGTAAACCCTAACACTCGGTTCCAAATAATCGGGGAAGAGGCCCCCTCAACCGACCCCCTCGGATTAGGGGTCAAAGGCAAGGTGGTGGGGCCAACAACGATGATTTGCCAGCTGACGACTTACGCTATGAAAACGGACGTTTTGAGTGGACGGATGGATTAAGGGACGGTCTTATGCATTGCTACGAGAGCAGTGAGCCCGCCCGGAGAGGATACATGGCGAGAATGCATGCTCTGTGGTGTGAAAGACACCCAGAGCATGCCGCCTTTTCTGCCCAAAATCTTAGGGATTATGTATCTCATCTTCGGAGACGAGGATATGTCAGAGCACCTCCTCAGCCGGTTATCGAAGTGGCACAAGTTATGCCACGTGTCGGTCTAGCTGTGGAGAATGCTCGCATCATACCACCGATGGAGGACATCAGAACTCGCAGGGCACTTCACCATATGAAGCCCCTGAAGCCACAAGAACTGGCACGAGTGGATGCGGAGATCGGCGATGTTCTTCCAGAAGAGGCTGACATCTGGCAGATCAATTCTGTCGTGTATGACGCCGCTCATACTCTAACCCAAACGCAGAGGAGGGACACCACCGCTGTAGTTGGGAGGCATGAGCGACGCGTACACAAGATGGAAGCTAAGATCAAGTCGGCGAGACAACACGCGTCTCGTATCCAGTGTGTGGTGGACTACGTGGCGGCCAATAGGCCTTTCACGCCTGCAGTGCGGCGAATTGCCGCAAAAATTAAGACGAGCTCACCACACATTGAATCAAGGGGTGCTGTTTACCATCAAACAGCACTGTCTTGATAGGATACGAATGCTAGTGGCTGCAAAGAAGTCACTAGTGAGGCGAGCGAGAGGAGTCGCGGAAAACTTGAAGTTCCGCGATAAACCTTCTCGTCTATTTCAAGAGCCTCCATGTGTTGTTAATAACCCGCCGGCTGTTGATCGGGTGGAAACCTTCTGGAAGAACATCTATGAGTATCCGCAACCAATGAATGTAGATACTCCAGCCCTAGCGCAGTTCAGAGCATTCTGCAGGAGGCTTCGGCAGCCTGAGCTCAATGATCTGCGCAATCCGATAACCCCGGAAGAAGTTCAAAGAGCCCTCAAAGGCTCAAAGAACTTTGCTGCTCCAGGACCCGATGGGTTGAATAACTATTGGTGGAAAAAGTTTCCAGCAACCCACCGCCATCTGGCTAGAGTTTTCAACTCATGGCTAGATGGAGAGCAGCAGATTCCGGAGTGGTTTGTCGAGGGGCGAACCGTGCTCATCCCCAAAAACGGAGATTTGTCTGATCCAAAGAATTACAGACCGATAACATGCTTGAATGCGTGTTATAAGGTGTTTACGCGCATCTTATACACACTCATTCTCTCCGCAGTTGATCCGGTGTATGAACAGATATATGAGCAAAGAGGGTCAAAGAAAGGGGTTGCCGGCTGCAAGGAGAACCTGCTCATCGATAGATGTATCACGCAGGACTCCGTGCAGTACAAGCGTAACCTTTCGATGGCCTGGATCGATTACCGCAAGGCGTTTGATACAACATCGCATGAGTTAATCATGCATTTGCTCAGGTGCCTTGAGGTACCCGATCAAATAGTGGGATGCATTGGACAGCTGATGCCGCTCTGGAGGACTCGCTTCGCTATAAAATCTGGTGGAGACATAGTCCAAACAGAGCAGGTTATCATTAGAAGAGGCGTGTTTCAGGGAGACTCCCTCAGCCCTCTTCTCTTCTCTCCCTATTGCCATTGTCTGTTGCACTCAGGAATACCCGTGGGTACAGCTGCGGCACCCCCAGCAACCGGAGGCATACAGTCACCCACCTGTTTTACATGGATGACCTAAAGTTATATGCCTCTGGAGAAAGGGACCTACATCAGTCCCTTAGGGTGGTGGAAGAATATACGCATGCTATCGGAATGGAATTTGGGATCGACAAATGTGCCACGGTTCATCTCAAAAGAGGACGATGCGAGGAATACGATGAGGATGTCCAGCTCGTAGACGGAAGCATCCTACATCATCTGGATGCCGGAGAGACTTATACTTACCTAGGGGTGGCGCAACACCGCTCCCAAGAGGTAATCACAGTTAAGAACTCTCTCCGCGGCAAGTATCAGCATAAACTCCGACAGATCTCGTCATCAGAACTGTCGGGGAAGAACAAAGTTGCTGCAACTAATATGCTTGCCGTTCCGATCCTTCTCTACTTCTTCGGAGTGATGAAGTGGACTCAGGAAGAGCTGCGACAACTCGACGTAAAAACTCGCAAAATGATGCATCTCAGTAGGAGCTTGCATCCTAAATCGTCCGTTCCACGGTTATACTTTCCCAGACAACGAGGAGGCCGTGGACTTTTGAGTTTGGAGTGTCTGCATAACAGAATGGTTCTGGATGGGGCCTGTAAAGTCATCAGGAGTTCAGATCCCCTTCTCTGCATGGTCCGCGACCATGAAAAAGCAGGGATTGGAGCATTTCTCTTCAAGGCAGCAACCCGTGCAGCCGATGAACTTGGTCTCGTATTCGACACTGAACGGGCTAACCCAAACTCTGTCACCGACTTGGGACCCGTTCAGCTAAAAGCTCACATTAAAGCTGCGGAGACAGAGGTCCTCCTACAGCTGCATATGGATAAGCCAATGCATGGTGTTTTCTTCAACAACATCGAAGACCTTGGCTTATCCAAAAGCTTGACCTTTGCCTTCCTCAGTTCGAGTGAGCTAAAGTCGGAGACCGAGGGATTCATAATGGCCTGCCAGGATGGTGTCTTCAACACCCTCGTCTACTGTAGTCGCGTGATGGATATATACGTCCCTGACACCCGATGCAGGGCATGTCGTGGGGCACCTGAGACCGTAATGCATTTGCTATCAGCATGTCCAGCTTATGCGGTCTCAGCCTATATCTACAGGCATAACGCGGCGCTACGAGTGTTGTACTACCATCTAAGACACTCGTACGGTATAGACGAGACACCGGTGTTGCCTTATGTTCCGGGGGATAATGAGTCTGTGGTGGAGAATGAGAGGTGCCGAATCTATTGGAACTACTCATTCCCCACCCTCAGGCAAATACAAGCCAATAAGCCTGATGTTGTCCTCCTCGACCGTCAAAGTAAAACGATATTCGTCGTGGAGTTTTCCGCTCCAGGCGAGATGAATATCGTTCGGAAAGAGGAGGAAAAACGGACTAAATATCGAGATCTTCTCTTTGAACTCCACAGGTTGTATCCGGACCATTCTGTCAAAATGGTGGTTCTGATTATAGGAGTCCTTGGTGGAATGATGGACACACTGCTCTCTAATTTGAAGTTGATACCGGCCTGCCGTAATATGGCACAAATCCTAGCCGCTCGAATGCAGAAGGCCGTCATCCTTGGTTCACTTCGTCTGCTCAGAACACATGACTCTCGGACCCAATAATCACTCACCCTACGGACGTAGGGAGTGGTTATTGAGGTAAACGACACCAGCGCGTCCTCCGGATGGGTCGGAGCACCGGAGACAGGACCTGACTGGTACACTCTTAAAGGAAAAAACGAATAATAATAATAATAATAATAATAATAATAATAATAATAATAATAATAATAATAATAATAATAATAATAATAATAATAATAATAATAATAATAATAATAATAATAATAATAATAATAATAATAATAATAATAATAATAATAATAATAATAATAATAATAATAATAATAATAATAATAATAATAATAATAATAATAAAAATCTCAGGGATTATGTATCCCATCTTCGGGCTCGAGGCTACGTTAGAGCTCCTCCTCAGCCAGTTATCGAAGTGGCAGATATGCCACGTGTCGGTTTGGCTGTGGAGGAGAATCGCATTGTTCCACTGATGGAGGATATCAGAACCCGCAGGGCGCTTCACAATATGAAGCCCCTGAAGCCACAAGAACTGGCACGAGTGGATGCAGAGATTGGCGATGTTCTTTCAGAAGAGACTACCATCTGGCAGATCAATTCTGTCGTGTACGACGCCGCTCGTGCTCTATCCCAGACGGAGAGGAGGGAAACCACCGCTCTTGTTGGGAGGCATGAGCGACGCGTTCACAAGATGGAAGCTAAGATCAAGTCGGCGAGACAACACGCGTCTCGTATCCAGTGTGTGGTGGACTACATGTCGGCCAATAGGCCTTTTACGCCGGCAGTGCGGCGAATTGCTGCAAAGCTAAGACGAGCTCACCACACATTGAATCAAGGCGTGCTGTTTACCATAAAACAGCACTGTCTTGATAGGATACGAATGCTAGTGGCTGCAAAGAAGTCACTAGTGAGGCGGGCGAGAAGTATCGCGGAAAACATGAAGTTCCGCGATAAACCTTCTCGCTTATTCCAAGAGCCTCCACGTGTTGTCGATAACCCGCCGGCTGCTGATCGGGTAGAAACCTTCTGGAAGAACATCTATGAGTTTCCGCAACCACTCAATGTAGACACTCCAGCCCTAGCGCAGTTCGAAGCTTACTGCAGGACGCTTCGGCAGCATGAGCACAATGATCTGCGCAATCCGATAACCACGGAAGAAGTTCGAAGGGCCCTAAAAGGTTCTAAGAATTTCGCTGCTCCAGGCCCTGATGGGTTGAATAACTATTGGTGGAAAAAGTTTCCAACAACCCACCGCCATCTGGCTAGAGTTTTTAACTCATGGCTAGATGGGGAGCAGCAGATTCCGGAGTGGTTTGTAGAGGGGCGAACCGTGCTCATCCCCAAAAACGGAGATTTGTCTGATCCAAAGAATTACAGGCCGATAACATGCTTGAATGCGTGTTATAAGTTGTTTACACGCATCTTATACACGCGCATTCTCTCCGCAGTTGATCCGGTGTACGAACGGATATATGAGCAAAGAGGGTCAAAGAAAGGGGTCGCCGGCTGCAAGGAGAACCTGCTCATCGATAGATGTATCACGCAGGACTCCGTGCAGTATAAGCGTAACCTTTCGATGGCCTGGATCGATTACCGCAAGGCATTTGATACAACATCGCATGAGTTAATCATGCATTTGCTCAGATGTCTTGAGGTACCCGATCAAATAGTGGGATGTATTGGACAACTGATGCCACTCTGGAGGACTCGCTTCACCATAAGATCTGGTAGAGATACAGTCCAAACAGAGCAGGTCATCATTAGAAGAGGCGTGTTTCAGGGAGACTCCCTCAGCCCTCTTCTCTTCTGCATCTCACTATTGCCATTGTCCGTTGTACTCAGGAATACTCGTGGGTACAACTGCGGCACCCCCAGCAACCGGAGGCATTAAGTCACCCATTTGTTCTACATGGATGACCTAAAATTATATGCCTCTGGAGAAAGGGACCTACATCAGTCCCTTAGGGTGGTGGAAGAGTACACGCATGCTATCGGAATGGAATTTGGGATCGACAAATGTGCCACGGTTCATCTTAAAAGAGGACGATGCGAGGAATACGGAGAGGATGTCCAGCTCGTAGACGGAAGCATCCTACATCATCTGGATGCCGGAGAGACGTATACTTACCTAGGGGTGGAGCAACGCCACTCACAAGAGGTATTCACAGTTAAGAACTCTCTCCGCGGCAAGTATCAGCATAAACTCCGACAGATCTGGTCATCAGAACTGTCGGGGAAGAACAAAGTTGCTGCATTTAATATGCTTACCGTTCCGATCCTTCTTTACTCTTTCGGAGTAATGAAGTGGACTAAGGAAGAGCTGCGACAACTCGAGGTTAAAACTCGCAAAATGATGCATCTCAATAGGAGCTTGCATCCTAAATCGTCCGTTCCACGGTTATACTTTTCCAGACAACGGGGAGGCCGTGGACTTTTAAGTTTGGAGTGTCTGCATAACAGAATGGTTCTGGATGGGGCCTGTAAAGTCATCCGGAGTTCAGATCCCCTTCTCTGCATGGTCCGCGACCATGAAAAAGCAGGGATTGGAGCATTTCTTTTTAAGGCAGCAACCCGTGCGGCCGATGAACTCGGTCTCGTATTCGACACTGAACGGGCTAACCCAAACTCTGTCACCGAGTTGGGACCCGTTCAGCAAAAAGCTCACATCAAAGCTGTGGAGACAGAGGTCCTGCTACAGCTACATATGGATAAGCCAATGCATGGTGTCTTCTTTCACAACATCGAAGACATTGGCTTATCCAAAAGCTTGACCTTTGCCTTCCTCAGGTCGAGTGAGCTAAAGTCGGAGACCGAGGGATTCATAATGGCTTGCCAGGATGGTGTCTTCAACACCCTTGTCTACCGTAGTCGCGTGATGGGTATAGACGTCCCTGACACCCGATGCAGGGCATGTCGTGGGGCACCTGAGACCGTAATGCATCTGCTATCAGCATGCCCATGTTATGCGGTCTCAGCCTATATCCACAGGCATAACGCGGCTCTACGAGTGTTGTACTACCATCTACGACACTCATACGGTATAGACGAGACACCGGTGTTGCCTTATGTTCCGGGGGATATTGAGTCCGTGGTGGAGAATGAGAGGTGCCGAATCTATTGGAACTACTCATTCCCCACCCTCAGGCAAATACAAGCCAATAAGCCTGATGTTGTCCTCCTCGACCACCAAAGTAAAACGATATTCGTCGTGGAGTTTTCCGCTCCAGGCGAAATGAATATCGTTCGAAAAGAGGAGGAAAAACGGACTAAATATCGAGATCTTCTCTTTGAACTCCGCAGGTTGTATCCGGACCATTCAGTCAAAATGGTGGTTCTGATCATAGGAGTCCTTGGTGGAATGATGGACACACTGCTCTCCAATTTGAAGATAATAGCTGCTTGCCGTAATATGGCAGAAATCTTAGCAGCACGAATGCAGAAGGCCGTTATTCTTGGTTCGCTCCGTCTGCTCAGGGCACATGATTCTCGGACCCAATAATCACTCACCCTACGGACGTGGGGAGTGGTTGTTGGGGTTAACGACACCAGCGCGCCCTCCGGATGGGTCGGAGCACCGGAGACAGGGCCTGACTGGTACACTCCTAAGGAGAGAAAAAAAAAAAAAATAATAATAATAATAATAATAATAATAATAATAATAATAATAATAATAATAATAATAATAATAATAATAATAATAATAATAATAATAATAATAATAATAATAATAATAATAATAATAATAATAATAATAATAATAATAATAATAATAATAATAATAATAATAATAATAATAATAATAATAATAATAATAATAATAATAATAATAATAATAATAATAATAATAATAATAATAATAATAATAATAAGGCAGGGAGGTCAACCAACACCTAAGGCCCTGGTGAGTTGCGACACCACCTACCCGAGCAAAGGATGCAAAATCGGACCGGCAGCTCATGCGCATCCGGGAGGGAAAAGGCATCTTTCCCTCCGGTGTCGGCCGTGGGTTTACTGGGTTAACCCCCCAGTAAACCCTAATACTCGGTTCCAAACAATCGGGGAAGAGGCCCCCACAACCGACCCCCTCGGATTAGGGGTCAAAGGCAAGGTGGTGGGGCCAACAACGATGATTTGCCAAATGACAACCGCAATGACAACGGACGCTTTGAGTGGACGGACGAATTGAGAGACGGACTTCTGTATATCTACGAGAGCAGTGAGCCCGCCCGGAGAGGATACATGGCAAGGATGCATGCTCTCTGGTGTGAAAGACACCCAGAGCATGCCGCCGTTTCCGCCCAAAATCTCAGGGATTATGTTTCCTATCTCCGGGCTCGAGGCTATGTTAGAGCTCCTCCTCAGCCGATTAACGAAGTGGCAGATATGCCACGTGTCGGTCTGGCTGTAGAGGAGGCTCGCATCATACCACCAATGGAGGACATCAGAACCCGCAGGGCGCTTCACAATATGAAGCCCCTGAAGCCGCAAGAACTGGCACGAGTGGATGCAGAGATTGGCGATGTTCTTTCAGAAGAGGCTACCATCTGGCAGATCAATTCTGTCGTGTACGACGCCGCTCGTGCTCTATCCCAGACGGAGAGGAGGGAAACCACCGCTCTTGTTGGGAGGCATGAGCGACGCGTTCACAAGATGGAAGCTAAGATCAAGTCGGCGAGACAACACGCGTCTCGTATCCAGACTACATGTCGGCCAATAGGCCTTTTACGCCGGCAGTGCGGCGAATTGCTGCAAAGCTAAGACGAGCTCACCACACATTGAATCAAGGCGTGCTGTTTACCATAAAACAGCACTGTCTTGATAGGATACGAATGCTAGTGGCTGCAAAGAAGTCACTAGTGAGGCGGGCGAGAAGTATCGCGGAAAACATGAAGTTCCGCGATAAACCTTCTCGCTTATTCCAAGAGCCTCCACGTGTTGTCGATAACCCGCCGGCTGCTGATCGGGTAGAAACCTTCTGGAAGAACATCTATGAGTTTCCGCAACCACTCAATGTAGACACTCCAGCCCTAGCGCAGTTCGAAGCTTACTGCAGGACGCTTCGGCAGCATGAGCACAATGATCTGCGCAATCCGATAACCACGGAAGAAGTTCGAAGGGCCCTAAAAGGTTCTAAGAATTTCGCTGCTCCAGGCCCTGATGGGTTGAATAACTATTGGTGGAAAAAGTTTCCAACAACCCACCGCCATCTGGCTAGAGTTTTTAACTCATGGCTAGATGGGGAGCAGCAGATTCCGGAGTGGTTTGTCGAGGGGCGAACCGTGCTCATCCCCAAAAACGGAGATTTGTCTGATCCAAAGAATTACAGGCCGATAACATGCTTGAATGCGTGTTATAAGTTGTTTACACGCATCTTATACACGCGCATTCTCTCCGCAGTTGGTCCGGTGTATGAACGGATATATGAGCAAAGAGGGTCAAAGAAAGGGGTCGCCGGCTGCAAGGAGAACCTGCTCATCGATAGATGTATCACGCAGGACTCCGTGCAGTATAAGCGTAACCTTTCGATGGCCTGGATCGATTACCGCAAGGCATTTGATACAACATCGCATGAGTTAATCATGCATTTGCTCAGATGTCTTGAGGTACCCGATCAAATAGTGGGATGTATTGGACAACTGATGCCACTCTGGAGGACTCGCTTCACCATAAGATCTGGTAGAGACACAGTCCAAACAGAGCAGGTCATCATTAGAAGAGGTGTGTTTCAGGGAGACTCCCTCAGCCCTCTTCTCTTCTGCATCTCACTATTGCCATTGTCCGTTGTACTCAGGAATACCCGTGGGTACAACTGCGGCACCCCCAGCAACCGGAGGCATAAAGTCACCCATTTGTTCTACATGGATGACCTAAAATTATATGCCTCTGGAGAAAGGGACCTACATCAGTCTCTTAGGGTGGTGGAAGAGTACACGCATGCTATCGGAATGGAATTTGGGATCGACAAATGTGCCACGGTTCATCTTAAAAGAGGACGATGCGAGGAATACGGAGAGGATGTCCAGCTCGTAGACGGAAGCATCCTACATCATCTGGATGCCGGAGAGACGTATACTTACCTAGGGGTGGAGCAACGCCACTCCCAAGAGGTATTCACAGTTAAGAACTCTCTCCGCGGCAAGTATCAGCATAAACTCCGACAGATCTGGTCATCAGAACTGTCGGGGAAGAACAAAGTTGCTGCAACCAATATGCTTGCCGTTCCGATCCTTCTTTACTCTTTCGGAGTAATGAAGTGGACTAAGGAAGAGCTGCGACAACTCGACGTTAAAACTCGCAAAATGATGCATCTCAATAGGTGCTTGCATCCTAAATCGTCCGTTCCACGGTTATACTTTTCCAGACAACGGGGAGGCCGTGGACTTTTGAGTTTGGAGTGTCTGCATAACAGAATGGTTCTGGATGGGGCCTGTAAAGTCATCCGGAGTTCAGATCCCCTTCTCTGCATGGTCCGCGACCATGAAAAAGCAGGGATTGGAGCATTTCTTTTTAAGGCAGCAACCCGTGCGGCCGATGAACTCGGTCTCGTATTCGACACTGAACGGGCTAACCCAAACTCTGTCACCGAGTTGGGACCCGTTCAGCGAAAAGCTCACATCAAAGCTGCGGAGACAGAGGTCCTGCTACAGCTACATATGGATAAGCCAATGCATGGTGTCTTCTTTCACAACATCGAAGACATTGGCTTATCCAAAAGCTTGACCTTTGCCTTCCTCAGGTCGAGTGAGCTAAAGTCGGAGACCGAGGGATTCATAATGGCTTGCCAGGATGGTGTCTTCAACACCCTTGTCTACCGTAGTCGCGTGATGGGTATAGACGTCCCTGACACCCGATGCAGGGCATGTCGTGGGGCACCTGAGACCGTAATGCATCTGCTTTCAGCATGCCCATGTTATGCGGTCTCAGCCTATATCCACAGGCATAACGCGGCTCTACGAGTGTTGTACTACCATCTACGACACTCGTACGGTATAGACGAGACACCAGTGTTGCCTTATGTTCCGGGGGATATTGAGTCCGTGGTGGAGAATGAGAGGTGCCGAATCTATTGGAACTACTCATTCCCCACCCTCAGGCAAATACAAGCCAATAAGCCTGATGTTGTCCTCCTCGACCACCAAAGTAAAACGATATTCGTCGTGGAGTTTTCCGCTCCAGGCGAAATGAATATCGTTCGAAAAGAGGAGGAAAAACGGACTAAATATCGAGATCTTCTCTTTGAACTCCGCAGGTTGTATCCGGACCATTCTGTCAAAATGGTGGTTCTGATCATAGGAGTCCTTGGTGGAATGATGGATACACTGCTCTCCAATTTGGAAATAATACCTGCTTGCCGTAATATGGCAGAAATCTTAGCAGCACGAATGCAGAAGGCCGTTATTCTTGGTTCGCTCCGTCTACTCAGGGCACATGATTCTCGGACCCAATAATCACTCACCCTACGGACGTAGGGAGTGGTTGTTGGGGTTAACGACACCAGCGCGCCCTCCGGATGGGTCGGAGCACCGGAGACAGGGCCTGACTGGTACACTCCTAAGAAGATAATAATAATAATAATAATAATAATAATAATAATAATAATAATAATAATAATAATAATAATAATAATATATTTATTTGCCATGGTTTCACAATTCTCATGATCTTCAGAATCTTATACAAAATATTTGACAAATAAATATGTGTTCCCACATTAGGATAAACCTGAGCGTGGGATGGAATATTTACAGCAGTGTTATCACAACGCATAACCAGAGTAATAGTGAATGAATACCCACTAAGGCATTGCCTGGGCGTGGGTGTACTTCCAGTGTGTGTGGTTATTAAATAAATATAAATATAATAACAAAATAGAGAATAGTAACATTATAAACACTGATTAGTGTATTTGACTCGTAGACATATATAGATATATTTTTGTTCAGATAGGTATATACATATACATTACATATACATACATATACAAGTAGACACATTAACGTACATATAATCAAGACTGCAGAATAATATAGTGTAGCGCCAATAAATAGTGTTGATGACAGTAAGGACTGCAAGTATTTCAATATTGAATGATAATAGTCAACAGTACTCAAGTCATATATGAGGTTGAATAAATATAAGAAAAATATAAGGAAATATAAGGAGTATGAACATGGACTCATTCAAACACGATATGATCTGGGTAAGTAATGTAAGTAACAAAAATAATGTTATCTCTCTTACAGAGTATATTTTATGCAATCGAGGGTTCAATTAATCGATGTATAGAAACTCTATCTGTTTCTAAGATGAAACATTTGACATCTTTTTTTGATGAAAAAAGTGTCGGAGCAAGTCTGGTTTTCAGAGGTGAGTTGTTCAGCCGGTTTGCAAGATGAATATATGTTCTCTGAACGATTATTTTTTTTTGGGCATATCGTGCTCAGTTGTGCATTGGCTTTAAGTCTTGTGTTATGCCTGTGGTCTACATAGTTTTAGTTATGTTCAGTTTTTGTGATGTTCCACAACAATTCTTAAAAAGTAAAGTTGGCTGAGGTCAAGCAATTTTGATTCTTTGAAAAGTGTCTCTGATGAGTACTGTGATGGTTTTTCAAAGAGAATGTTTAGAATTTTTTTCTGTAATACATCTAATTTTGTCAAATGTGATATTGCTACTCCACCCCAGCCTACTATTCCATATGCCAGACTAGACTCTTCAATTGCATAATAGATTGTTTTCATTCGCAAGGTATCTAATATATTCCGTAAATGATTAAATCTATAGAGAGTGATTCTCAATGTTCTAGACACCTGATCAACATGATAGTTCCATCTCAGGTGTCTATCTATCACTATTCTTAGAGAATTTTTCTGCTGATCGAATAATTGTATTGTTCCCAATATTCAACGTATCATATTGGGGTAGTGATTTGGCATAGCACGAGAAAGGTAAAAAGAATGATTTTTCGTAATTTACTGACAGTATTTTATCCGCGAAACATTCAAACAGTTTACTCATGTCATCTTCTGCTTTAGTTTTGAGGTTATTCCAGCTATCAGCACTGTACGATACTGCTGTATAGTCAGCGCAGCAAACAATGCTGCCGCAAGTATCGTGTCGTAATATATCATTGATATACATTGTAAAGAGAATTGGCCCCAAAACTGTTCCTTGCTGTACGCCGCACTCCACGATCCTATTTTCGCTGACGACGCTATCGATTTTCACGTGTTGCTCTCTGTCTTTGAGGTAACTATCCAATAGAGTGAATGTGTTTCCTCTGAAACCTATATCTTGTACGGTCGTCAACAGTTGTGAGTGGTTCATGGTGTCGAAGGCCTTAGCAAGATCTAAGGAAACACAAAGACTTGGTTTACTTTTTTCTAGGTTTCCTGATATTTTGGAGGTGAGGAAGATAATAGCATCTTGGGGTAGACATTCCTTCTTTCAATCCATACTGCTTTTTTTAAATGAAATTATGTTTGTCAAGGTAGGAGATCATTCTTTTTTTGATTTTTCTAGTGTTTTAGCTATGTTTGAAATGAGTGTAATTGGTCTGTAGTTCGGAACTTCATGTTTGTTTCCTTTTTTGAAAACTGGTTTGATAATTCCTGTTTTGAGTTCTCTGGGAAATTTTCCTGTTTCTATTATTCTATTAAAAATTTTGTTCAGAGGAAAAGCTATTTCTGTGTTTATCTCTTTCAAGGTTTCAGCTCTGATTTCATCGATACCGGGTGTTTTATTCATTTTGAGAGATGATATTGTTTCAATAATCTCTCTTTCGGTTGTAGGTTCCAAAAATATAGAGTGCAGGGAAATTCACAGCTTTTTGAATTTTGTATAATAATATAATCTAGAAAATTTCGATCCACCTAGCCCGTAGGAAATGACAATATGTATTTGAACGCTGTAGGTTTCTTAATCGAAGACCCACTTTAAATGTACATTTTCTTTATAGTCGTAGAAAAAGCATAAATGAGTTATAATAACTATCTCTCGTACTCTATATTCTCCGAATACTATAACCGCTTTTAATCCCTCTTCAGTAAACATCGCACTGTGCAGTTAGATATAAGACGGGAATGGGTTTTTGTCTCGAAGTATATTTTGCGGCTTTCTTCCAGAATAAATGTTTGGTCTGTATAACGGAACAGAAGCAAGGAATGAAACAAGTTTAATTGTTTATTTCAATTTACCCTGTGTCTCTTAATAGTTGCAGGGTTGTTGTATGTTTCCGAGCTGGTACGAAACATTTACTCCCTTACGAGAATACTTCGCCAAACTTATTAGGGACTTTAATTTAAATTATAACTAATGTTCCAACTCCATTCAAATACTACGGCGCGTCGTGTCGTCAAAATATTTCTCGTTAGTTTCAAGGTTGGAATGTGATGAAGATGAACCTCAGACAATTCTCCAAGAAGTTCACGTAATGAATGGTTATACAGGGGTGTAACTCAAGAAATATCTACTCTTTCATTTTCCTTCACAATTTCTTAGATTAGAATAATTTAGTTTAGGGCTTTCGAGCTACAAGCCTCTACACCACTACCTTTTCTGGTGTAATTTTTGGTTATTGCCAATTCTTTCCGTACAGTCTCCTGCAAAGATTGATTAGATCATATTGCCCTTTTTAGATTACTCTTAAGTATTTTGCCGTTCAGTACAGGTGGCCTGGCTATTGTGGTTTTATAAGGGGTTCACTGTCAGCTCCTCCTCTTCACACCACCAGTCGATTATATCTATTATATCAAAATCGAGAAAATAGAAGAGACTTTGATTAACAATCTGCGAATTTGAATTCAAAGTACTTTTCATATTCTTAAGAGATGAGTTACAGTTATTGAACTGTTATCAAGTTAAATCAAAATATACTTTATTGTCATTGTTTAAGTAATAATAATAATAATGAATATACTTTATTGTCATTAAGAGAAAATCTTGTGGACAAAGCTTGTAAATACAGTATAATATAGATTAGAGAAAGCTAAATAATAGGAAAAAAAATAAAAACAACATTAATAAGTGTTGAACTTATACAGTATTATCAGCGACTTCGCTCAGAGTCACAAAACACAGATAGGGTGGACTGATTCGACCAAAATATATACATGCACACACACACACAGTCATATATACACAAATATACATATAAAACACACATATGTGCACCTATACATATACACACAAACACACCTACTTAATAGTAACGTTACAATTAAAAACTTACATATATTCAGATATACGCCTTGTCATTCAAATTTATCATTATAATACTCCTGCAAACTATAATAGGGCCTATCTGCCAAATTTTTTAAATAATTTTGCTAAAGGTCATAATGCTACTATACTCTTATGTTTGAGGGTAGGTGATTGAACATCTTGACCCCATTATAATAAATCGAATCTTTGATCAAATTTGTTGAGGGATTTGGCAATTTCAACACGTTTGAATGGATGTTGTAATGACTGCGTGAAACCTCGAACAATGATACGCTCTTGTAAATGAGGCAAACTGATTCCAAAATGAATAACGCAACTACTAATTTTTTTTTCCAACAAATGTGTTTCGACATGAATCCCGAGGTTTAAGATTACACATATACCTTATGGCCCTTTTCTGCAGTATTAGGACTGATTGAAGTGCAGATGAATTACAAACTCCCCAAAAAGGTATTCCATAGCGTAAATGAGACTATTAGGGAGTAGTACACAGTTTTGGCTGTTTTAGATCCCACATTCAATGAAGTTACCCTCACTGCATAACACCCGGACAAGATTTTACTTTTAAGGTGCTTGAGATGCCCGTCAAATTTGAGCTTATTATCAATATTGATACCTAGAAACTTAGTTATAGACTTGTTCTCAGTCTATTATCACTGAGTGGAAGGTCTTCAAGAGTACATCTGAATGAAATGACATTAGTTTTTGTTATATTGAAGGATAATAAATTTGCATCACACCATTCCTTAATTTTTTTCATATCAGTAGATATTAAGTTGGGTAAGGTGTCATCCGCAAATAGTGTGAATTTCCCAGATATGTTTAAGGAAGTCAGGTCATTAATGTATAATAAAAACAAAATGGGACCAAGAACCGAACCTTGAGGCACTCCGGACTTTATTTCCTTCTTCCCAGACAGTTCTGTTGTTCTCACCATTTGAATCCTATCTGTTCAGTTACGTTTGATCCATTCTGGGACCTTTCTTTACCGATTCCGCAAATAACAGGACAAATAAGTCTGGCTCATTGTTTGAATTATTTTATCAATGAAGAAACTTTGGACGATAATGAACAACCAACATATTCGAAGTGCAGAAAGGAAAGGAAGTGCACGAAGTCCCTATCTATTTGTAAATTTCCCAAAATTCTAGTGATCAATTCAAAACGTTTTTCGCAAAGAGAAGAATTTAACATAGTCATTGATTTTCCTATAGAAGGACTGGATAGGAGCAACTATTCACCGGAAAGTGTAGCCCCTCATCGATACAACCTTTATGCATTGTCCAATCACAGCGGTACTTCCGAGTTTGGTCACTGTAGATTGTAGACACCCTTATGCAAATACGTGGCATGAGTACAATGATTCTTATGTGACAACAATTTCATCTAAAATAATTGTGGGCATAGAGGCATATGTTCTATTCTACAAGTCCCACTCATAAAAAATCTTAATTTTTGAAGTTTTTTGTTTTGTTGGATACAGTAGGTATTATTCATATTTATATTATTTATATGCATTTATTGATTTATTTATATATTTATCTATCTTTATTGAAATATTGTCAAATTTTAATTGTCTGAAGAAAGTTATTCTTATCGACAAAACGTTAAAATTGGTCAGTTCTACACACATATAATGAGTGAATGCAATTCTGTGGGTGAACATATTATGAAAACAATTTAAAGTGATTCAAATTTAGTAAAAATTAAAAAAACTACGATATTATAGTTTATACTTTCTCGTATGTTTTCAACATAATTGTAAATGTTTATAATATATTGTAATAATTTTAAAGAGATTAATGAATAACATAGCTCTCAAAAATTTTTTCAAAAATATAAAGATAAAGATAAACACATTAGCAAACAGATAACTTTTGAATTATTGAAAGGTCTTATTGACAAACACCTCATAACTCATTTGAAAGCAAATTTCAATGCCTTCAGTATAAATCGCCCTGTACAATGCAAATAAATAGGTGTGTTGCTTAGTTAAACAATTGAAAAGCAACAACAATAATAGAAATGACATTGGTTGCGATGAAGGGGGACAATGCCGGTTGGTTGTAGAAAGTTTTCACGAAAGTTTTTTTTTATTGAAAAATCAAAGTAAAAAGTAGTAAAAAGTGAAAAATCTTGAATAAAATAAGTTTCCCAAGACTGAACCCATCATGTTTATATAAAATTCCTACCTGTAAGAAGTGAAGTGTATAGTGAAAAATCCAACAAAACCCAGAAGCTGATGAACGTCCCCAAACAACATCCAGAAAAAGGTATTTACAAAAATTCTTCAGCACCATCCACCATTGTGGAAAGAACGATGAGTTCCTGTTGCATCATTTCACCGAATTTTATCACAATTTGACAGTAAATTGAAAAACTTTTCCTTCAAAGCAAAAAAGAACTGTTGCTCACAACCTGTGCAAATCTTCTCAGTGACATAAACTATATTAAATTTGATTACCTTAAGAACAATAGCTACTTTTAATTAGTAATAACTTAAGAATAGGTAGGAATAGATTTGCAATTTGACTATTTGACATCTCGACAAGGTTTATGAAGACCTGCGTATGCGCCATCTAATAGGTGTAGTAGTGAATAGGCGTAGATATTCTTACAGAAAGAAGTGAGATTCTATGATCGACTGACATGACCATATTTAAGATAGATGGCAGTCAAATTATTTGAAAATGTTTTTGAAGTTATAAATAATAACAAAAATATCAAAAATTTTAAACAAAATGAGTACTCAAATATAAATGATAAGTAGGTAGTAAGAAATTCTAAAATAAAAAAAAAATAGTAATAGTATCACATTATCACATTAGCAACTTATTCAAAAGCATAAATTAGCTGAAAATGGAAAATAGAAGATACTTACTTTCAGCATATTTGTACCAAAAAATTATCACGACCAAAAAGCCACCATACTTACATGAAAAATTGAAATTTCGCACAGATATACATAATATCAATATTAGGTTCAAAGGAACCCTAACGGTGCCGGTGCATAACACTGCTCAATTTCAGCGCTCATTTTCATACAGCATCACTAAAATATATAATGAACTTCCAGCAAACATTAAATTTCTAAATAGTAATAGCTTCAGATCAAAAACCAATTGAAATGGTTACTTGATCGTCAATAATATTACACACTATTATCTTCAAACAAGACATTACACTATTCATTTATTTATTTATTTATTTTATTTTTCATAATCTTTATCTTACCTGTGTTCATCTATCGTTCTTTTGGGGTTAGGTGGAAGAACAGATATTCTGGTCCTTTCTGGAATCCAGAATGAATTGAACCTCGCCCTACGCTTCAAATTAGCATTATAACAATTGTATGTTTATAAATAATAAAGACCTTTATTATTATTATTATTATTATTATTATTATTATTATTATTATTATTATTATTATTATTATTATTATTATTATTATTATTATTATTATTATTATTATTATTATTATTATTATTATTATTATTATTATTATTATTATTATTATTATTATTATTATTATTATTATTATTATTATTATTATTATTATTATTATTATTTTTTCCTTCAAGAGTGTACCAGTCAGGTCCCTGTCTCCGGTGCTCCGACCCATCCGGAGGACGCGCTGGTGTCGTTTACCTCAATAACCACTCCCTACGTCCGTAGGGTGAGTGATTATTGGGTCCGAGAGTCATGTGTTCTGAGCAGACGAAGAGAACCAAGGATGACGGCCTTCTGCATTCGAGCGGCTAGGATTTGTGCCATATTACGGCAGGCCGGTATCAACTTCAAATTAGAGAGCAGTGTGTCCATCATTCCACCAAGGACTCCTATAATCAGAACCACCATTTTGACAGAATGGTCCGGATACAACCTGCGGAGTTCAAAGAGAAGATCTCGATATTTAGTCCGTTTTTCCTCCTCTTTCCGAACGATATTCATCTCGCCTGGAGCGGAAAACTCCACGACGAATATCGTTTTACTTTGACGGTCGAGGAGGACAACATCAGGCTTATTGGCTTGTATTTGCCTAAGGGTGGGGAATGAGTAGTTCCAATAGATTCGGCACCTCTCATTCTCCACCACGGACTCAATATCCCCCGGAACATAAGGCAACACCGGTGTCTCGTCTATACCGTACGAGTGTCTTAGATGGTAGTACAACACTCGTAGCGCCGCGTTATGCCTGTGGATATAGGCTGAGACCGCATAAGCTGGACATGCTGATAGCAAATGCATTACGGTCTCAGGTGCCCCACGACATTCCCTGCATCGGGTGTCAGGGACGTCTATACCCATCACGCGACTACGGTAGACGAGGGTGTTGAAGACACCATCCTGGCAGGCCATTATGAATCCCTCGGTCTCCGACTTTAGCTCACTCGAACTGAGGAAGGCAAAGGTCAAGCTTTTGGATAAGCCAAGGTCTTCGATGTTGTTGAAGAAAACACCATGCATTGGCTTATCCATATGCAGCTGTAGGAGGACCTCTGTCTCCGCAGCTTTAATGTGAGCTTTTAGCTGAACGGGTCCCAACTCGGTGACAGAGTTTGGGTTAGCCCGTTCAGTGTCGAATACGAGACCAAGTTCATCGGCTGCACGGGTTGCTGCCTTAAAGAGAAATGCTCCAATCCCTGCTTTTTCATGGACGCGGACCATGCAGAGAAGGGGATCTGAACTCCTGATGACTTTACAGGCTCCATCCAGAACCATTCTGTTATGCAGACACTCCAAACTCAAAAGTCCACGGCCTCCCCGTTGTCTGGGAAAGTATAACCGTGGAACAGACGATTTAGGATGCAAGCTCCTATTGAGATGCATCATTTTGCGAGTTTTTATTATTATTATTATTATTATTATTATTATTATTATTATTATTATTATTATTATTATTATTATTATTATTATTATTATTATTATTATTATTATTATTATTATTATTATTATTATTATTATTATTATTATTATTATTATTATTATTATTATTATTATTATTATTATTATTATTATTATTATTATTATTATTATTATTATTATTATTATTATTATTATTATTATTATTATTATTATTATTATTATTATTATTGTAGAAAATTGATAATATTTGTAGAACCTGATTGATTCCTTTATGTTAAAAAATATATTGTCATAGGAAGGTCTTGGAATTTAATTTTAGACTGGGTCTACCCTATGGAACTGACCACTAAGATAGAGTAAATTTGGTAAGAGCCGAGCAACAACAACAAAAATAATTAGAAATTTCAAACTTTACAAAATATATTTTATTGAATTCATAATAATATATACATGAACTTAAAATTCACTTAAGGCTCGAGCTTCGTTCAGATTCAATACTTAAGACTAGGTTTATGTAAAACATTGAGTAATGCCA
Source organism: Chrysolina oricalcia (assembly GCA_944452925.2). Classification (NCBI taxonomy): domain Eukaryota; kingdom Metazoa; phylum Arthropoda; class Insecta; order Coleoptera; family Chrysomelidae; genus Chrysolina; species Chrysolina oricalcia. The sequence goes on from OX101808.2 coordinate 25,085,464, forward strand.
GTTATCCTTGTTATAATAATGAAAACACAAAAATAAAGTTACAATGTTCCATATCTGAATCAGAATAATCAGATATGCTTTTCTTATCCTAGAACATGACTTTAATTTATAATTTTTTGACAAGGCTTATCCAAATATGTGAAATACATATAAATTCTGTAAGACTAAAACATGAAAAAATGTGAAGTAGTATGCATTTTAGTACGTATAACACAAACAGTTCAAATATAATATCTACACATTAAAATAATAAATAAATTAAAATAATAGAGATGCTAAATCGTAGTCATTTTTTGTGAAAAAGAGTTCTAAGCTGTGAAGCTGTCAGTGGGGAATTCGTTTGTGCTGTAATAAATTTTCAGTAGCAATTTCTTTACTTCTCTGCGAAACTTTTCACTCCCATTTATTTTTCTTATAGAAACAGGAAGGTGATTAAATAATTTTCTTCCATTATAATGGATGGAGTTCTTGATTTGTGTTGATGATGATATTGGAACCCTGATATTATATGTAAGTCGAGTATTATAGTTTGACTCTGACATGTTTCCATTGTACTTTTTGTGTATTAGGTAAACTGTTTCCACAATAAAAAGGCAGGCTAGTGGCAGAATCCTTTGTTGTTCAAAAGGTGACATGCAAGAATATCTGACTCCTGCTTGGTACACATATCTAAGAGCTCTTTTTTGAAGTACAAACACGGGTTGCATTAAAATATAGTTAATATCTTCCAGTATGGCTTTCAAGATAAAGTCGATATTTGAAAATGGTAGAATGATTGTTTGGGTGGACCGTGCTATTTGATTATCTGGATAATTTTAGGGTATTTCCGTTGAAGGTTCAAATATTCCTGTATATTTATTTATATGTAATGGAATAATTTTTTGTTCATAGGGTAGATAATTAATATAGATAATCAGGCGTCTAAATCTCAGTTACCAAATATATTCGAAACAAACATTTTCGATTGTGTTAATGGTATATCCTGTAACAAGGCTGGAATGAAAATTCGATGCTATATAGTGAAAGATTACAAAAGGAGAGATTGAGGAATATTTCTTCAATAACCAGAGTTATAATATCATACTACCTACTTTAAACTACTTCAAAGTTAAAATCTCTATTACTTTCTAATGGCATTGTTAAATTCCACAACGGACGAGGAGAAAATGAATTTTGCTGGTCCATTCGGAACACAGAAAAGCGCATTTTTTCAATACCTCTGTGCTGACCTTTGTTTAGTAAACAACTCGGGCAACGTCTACAAATTGGAAATATAAATATTTCAACCGAGACAAATCCTCTGAAATATAAAAGAGAGATCGGAAGGATTCGCAGGATTCCAGGAATTAGACAGTGCATTAAAGGGTCTTGAATCGAGGCTCCAAGATAACAATGTGATATCGATCGTGGTGCGATCCTGACCCGTGGCTGTTTGTACTAGAGTTATTCGGTCCACGGTCACAGTGAAAGAATACTCTATTTCAATGTAACCTTTCACTACGATATCTTATCTTTTCCGGTATAACTGCTTCAAAGTGCACATTAACAATTATATGCATTAGTCGCAACAGTCGGTTTTTTTATAGATTCGCTGATTCATAAGTATTGTCAAAAATCATACGAATCACAGACAAATTACATAGGTCTAAAATTTGGTATTAGTGTTTCCCAGTGGGATCTGGAGGAGGTGGTGGTGAGTGTTGAAAGTGCTATTCAGAACTTGCCAGAGACCTCTAAAGGTTTCGTTCGGGAGGCACGCAAAAATAAAATTGCGAAAAAAATTTGTAAAGTTAGAAATAAAAATTTAAGCAAGTCAAACAAAGAGAAGAAAATCATCAAAAGATTGAAGATTGAAGGGTAATAAAATGGTGATTCTTGATAAATCTGACAATCAAGAAAGGGTAGATAATCTCATTAAAACCTGTCCATATGAATCAATTAATGTTATACCCACCATTTTTATTTAATATTTTCAATATATAATATCAGAAGTTTGTTATGAGTATTTGTTGCATAGCAATTTGACGAGTGATATTGGTGAAAAAAATCATGAGCCGTCAAAGTAAGTGATTTTTGATCAATGTCACGAGTAAAATGCGCAACAAACTCGAGAAAATCAATTTGAGAATTTTGCCAAGACAAAATTTCAACACGAATGGTATTCGGATGGCAATTTCATGAACTAAGTTTGTGTTTTTTGGAACATTCTTCTAGACCTTCACATTTGGCATCTCTGGCTTGTCTCAAAGATTTGAAAACTATATAGTCTAAGAGCCGGAGAAAGGTCGACCTTCACCCATCTGATAACTGGATGAAACTTATTTTCTATGAAGTTTCATAAGTAGACGAACACGCCTAAAATGGCTTGCCTATCAAAATGTGGTCATGACTATGTTAAATTAAAATAGTAATAATAATGGTAAAGGAAAGTCTATCGGGCATTTTCTCGAAACAAAAAGAAAACGAATCAGAAAGAATTTCGTGGTAGTCTGTAATACTTTTCGATTTGTGACCTTTTGAATCTTGCTAATCGACCATTTTCAAACACAATTTTTTTAGTAAAAAATTGCACGAAATGCCTCCTTCTTTTTGTCAACACTTTTTTCATACCCTAATCAACTCTTATTTAACAAATACATGTATCAAAATCAAACGTTTCACAAATAAAATTAGCCTTCTTATTACCACGATTTTTAAGGCGTTCATTCTTGAAGTAAATAATTGTGAAATGTGAGTTTGATTAAATTTTATGTTAGCAATCCTTCAATAATTTCTAAAATTTATATTGGATCAATCTTCAAGTTGGTACCATTAGTTCCTCTAAGGCACTTGACTTGACACACTACAGGTTGCCTTTCATTCACTTGACATACTCACATGGCCTCAACCTCTAACATGTCTTTTCATTATAGTTCTTAGGCAAAATTAGTTTTTTCCGCAAACGTCAAAAAAAGTAGACATTATTAACGTCAATTCATGATGTTGAAGTATGATTTCACAGACGCCATTTTTTTGTACGGCCGTGAGCGGACAAAAAAGTACTTTTTTGTACGCTGACGGCCGTACAAAAAAGTAGAATTTTTAACAGGGAAAATAATTATTAGTTGAACCTTTAAACTTTATTAACGATAATATACAACAAACGAAATTTTGATGCTCAAGTACTTACCAAAAATGCACAGTCCAATTGTTGCTTTAAATCACTTACAATATTTCTGACATTGACTACGTTTATCTGGACGAACTCTATCCGTTTCAAATTCAATAGCATTGAGTCGAGTGAAACCACCCTTCAGTTTATATCGCAATATTTAAGTGGATCAAAGAATCATATTCTTCAATCCGATTGAAAAAAGCTAACTTCACAGCAAAATGTCGAATTTCGTAACCTTAAATTTCTTGTGTTCTGCGAATTAAATCACGAATCGTTGTTCCGTGGATCTGTGGTTTTCATTTGAACCCTAATCCTTTTCCCATCCATGAGTCCCAAAATTTGTTTTTCCTTAATCAGCTGAATGAAAAAACTGCTCTCATCTTTGGACCATACGTTTCTTTTCTTAATTATTATTTTGCTCTCCATTTTGAGAAAGACAATTGTCAATATAAACACTAATCTGAATTTGGCTACTTTTACCTGTCATTCGTCAATTTCAAACTCGTTTATCTCGTAATTTCACTTCTCTTCAAGGCGATCGGTTGGGTCCAATCCTATATTTTATGGAATTGACTTGAGTGATTCAATCCAATCCGAACACTGTATATATCGATTAGGTGTATCGGATCCAGTCAAGTCAAACCCATTTTGAGCGGATCCAAAGTTGTGAGATAAATGTAGTCATTATAAAATATTATTGAACTGTCAAATTTGTTTTTGACTTGGCAATCACAAAACCAGTAACCACGGAAATGTAGTGCGCAGTTTTATAATTATTATTCTCTGAATTTATCAACTTCGTTGCAATCGTTTTGAATTTTTATTTAAATATTAATTAGTTCTATAGTCTGGATGCCGTTTGCGGAAAAAATAGCATGTTTCATTCGGACCAAAAGCACTTTTTGTGGCTCGTCTGAAATTGTCGGCCTCACTAACGTTCGGCCATCAAACATTCAGACTCGCCACAAAAAGTTATACTTTTACTCCTAATAAAACAATATACTATTATATTTAAACGTACAATGTTTTTATAAATTTCGATATTTACTGTTTTCTGACGGGAAAATAATGATTAACAATTTCTAAATTTCATAACCTCAAATTTTCACTTCTCAATTTTCTTCAATCAGAGTATTCACTGAAGACGACGTAAGTCGAAAGCGATTTGCAATTAAATTTACATAAAAGACGACAAAAATAATATGGTGAACTAAGGCGCAAAGAATGACAGGAATATGATGAAGGGTAACGGAAATTTAATAGCGGAAAGAATGACGAAATATGTCAAGAAAACATGAAGAAACAGTAGAACAATACATGCAAAAAGACAAGTATACGAGGATATATTGAAAAATTCTTAGCCTACTATAGAACCAAACAAAATTTCAATGTCAAAATATTTTATTACTCAACATACTCTCATCTTAATTAGATACATTTATTACAGCGAACCTGCAACGTCTCTAGACCTTTCAAAAAAAATGTTTCTTCTTGCTCTGCAAACCAGACCTCCACAGCTTTTATTACCTCCTGGTTGAAAGAAAATTTACGACCTTCAAACTTTTTTTCAGTTGAGGAAAGAGATGATAGTCAAAAAACAAAACACCTTTGGATAGCTTTCCGCGTTCTCTTTAAGTTTTTCCCGTAGAGTGGTCAGTAATGTCGAATAGTAATCTCCAGTTATAGTTCCACCCTTATCCAAATCATGATTACTCCATGGCAATCCCAAAAAACTGAAGCAAGAACATTTCCAGCAGATTTTTGGACACGAAACTTCTTAGGTCTTGGAGAACCGGAGTGTCGCCATTCCATCGATTGTTGCTATGTTTCTGGATCGTAGAAATTTAAATGTTATTTGGATTTATCCTAGTTTTATTAAAGTTTTATGAAGGTTAGGTAATGCCCAATTTGATTTATGCAGGTCATATATTATTCCTAATACGCTACCAGAGCAAACAGATTCATGAATCAGTTTCAAAACACTCCTGAAGGCTATAAGATAAAACCATTAAGCATTTAAGTATATTTGTTTTTATGATGGTTTTACAATGGCTTATACACATACACGATAAATCTTTTTGGTATTAAAATAATCCACATAGAAACTTAGTTTTGTTATGGTTTTATAGCACTCCTCAAGTCCATGCAATGGTTCTGTAATAAAACTCACGATGAGGTTTTATCAAGGTTTTGAGATGTACTCTCGAGAACTGCTATAAAATCAAAGCATAAAACTATTTCTACTTAAATGCTAGTAGCTCCCCCTAACCGGTAATAAATAAATCACATTGGGTAATTAAACGTTTCACAAGACTAAGACACCAAATACTTATCACGGGAGTATAGACACTGAGTATACTGACCACGTCGATCACGAAAAGACGAATGTCAGGCGGGATTGACAATTGACAGTCGAAATATTTTAGAAATTGGATTAAATAATACCAAACGTACTTTTTTCAGGATAAAATGGTTTTAAAATGGTTTATTTTGAGGAGAAACGACTTTATGACGGCAATATGTGCAGCTAAATAGAATAAAGGTAGGGTAGCCATATTTTATTACAACCAGAGGGAACAACTGAAGAGATCCTAATTTCAATTCATGTTTCTTGCAATTTGGTGTGTATGACGGAAAGGAAATACACAATTATTGGTATTCATTTGTATTTAGATATAGTACAAATCATTCCGGGAAAGATTTGAGTCAAAATATTTTTTTGATTTTATGTGGTATTTTGTTTATTTTCTTAATTTCGCGTTGTTATTGGGGCGCGTTGCAGATTTACCACCTATCTGATGTCATTTTGTCAAAAAAATTTCATTCGCAGATGATATTATACATTTCAGGTTGTTGAATACCAATATATTCTTCATATATCACTGCCAGGACGCCATCATTATATTTTTGCTTGTAAATTAGTCGCCCTATTTTTAGCAACTGAAGAATTAGATTAAGTCCGTTTTGGCTGTAGTTATTTATGGAATATTTTCTAACCTCAATTAATGACATACAGGTTTATAACAGCCCCATGATTTGGTTTTATAATGATCCTCAGGAGGTTATTAAGAATCCTGCGAATAAGGCAAGCAGGTTTTATGCTTGCATTTCAAAATAGCCCTGAGAACCTTCATAGGAGTGGGCCCTCGTAGATTTATAGCAGCTTTAAGGAGGATTTATGGATGTCGTTACAGCAAAACAGTTTTATCGATGCTGTGATTGTTATGGTCTTCAGAACCTTCTGAGGGCTATCACAAAACTGAAATTGTTACTTGGGCCAGGTCTCATTCATAGTAACAATTCGGTTTAAGAATCTACATCGTTTTCAAATCGAGCACAAATCGAACGCGATGCTACTACCCTTGCACGCTTTTGGTCAACATTCAAACATTTGGGGATCCATTTTGCAGCAATTTTTCTCATGTCCAAATTGACATGAACTATATGATGAACGCGTTCGTATGAAATATTCAGTGCTTCAGATATCCGTTTTAGCCCAATTCGACGGTCTGTTAAAATCATGTCATGAACTGCATCGATATTTTCGGGGACTGACACAGAAACTGGCCTTCCCGATCGGTCATCATCTTCAATGGAAAATTTACCTCTTTTGAAGCTTGCAGTCCAATTTTTCACGGTCGCATACGAAGGACATTGATCACCAAGGGTATTGAGCATATCTTCGTAAATCTGCTTTTTTCTTAACCCTTTTAAATTCAGGTACTTGATGATGGCTCGATACTCCAATTTTTCGATTTTCACAATTTCGGTGGACATATTTTTTATTTTTATTTATTGCGTATCTCTGGTTTACTTTTTTGACGTCACTGACACTTCTAATAAGTTATTGTTCGTTGCTATGGTAACGCAATATTTTCTTTATGCAGGGAACTGGTCTAGGCCAACTAGATATCAATACATCCTCGTAATAGAAAAGGTTACATAAAGTTTGGCAAAAAAAGGAAAACAATGGAGCTGAAAGAAAACAGGAAGGGCAGCTTACTGACAAATCCAGAAGAACAGATAGAAGAAGCGTTTGAAGAAAGACAATGAGAACGGGTCCAATGGATTACAGAGTTATCTTCAATCTGGTTGCAGCATAACTAAGGGGCAAAATAAAAGAACATTTTCGAGCTTATCAGGTGAAAGCTTTTCCAAAATAGTGAATAGTGAAAATGTCTGCTTATTGCAAACATATATTAAATAGAATTATATCCTTAAATACTTCTTAAACGCAATCAATCTACACATGAAGTGAATCACTTTTTCCATCGACACCTCATATTATAAAAATGAGTCTGTGGATCCTCCATATCCACTCAGTAATACCACACCTAACCACCATGTTCAACGTAGATATATTGATTCACGACATAATACGCAATAAACTACATCTACATACTTTTTCAATGTTAACATTATTCAAAGCACATTTTTATTTTCAGCAAATGAATAACAAATTTCGTGTTTCAGAAACACGATCTACCCTATGTTGATGTATTTACCTCAACATTTCATACCCTAAGGGATGGAAATACGTGTACGGTACATTTTTCATACACCTGTGCTAGTACACCATAACTCTCACATGCAAACATATTTGTTCAACATCAAATAACAACGAACGGTTCGCCAGTAGAATAAATTCAGTTCTCAATAGAGAGCTCGTTCAACACAGTGTATTCATTACACACTGACCGAATATCATGCATAGGGAATGAAAGCTAGAACACAGAGAACTGAAAATGCAGAAATATTCAAGGGTAATATAACAAGACCTTGATAAATAGTCGACTATTTTTATTGCATCTAAATTTCGAATGTATTTTATAATAATTTAACGAGACATTATTTTGGCATTAATAATCTGATGAGAGCCTGAGAGCGAAGCTCGAGGGCTTTCATCTCTGATTATTAATGCCAAAATAATGTCGAGTAAAATTAATAAATACAAGAGAAATTTAGCAGCAATAAAATAGTCGACAATTAATCAAGGTCGTGTTATATTTGTGAAGATTATTTCTTGAATCTACTTCTTTATATCAGTCATATGATTGAATGAAAATTAAACAATTTGGAATAATTTATTCAAAATATCAAGAACAAAACACAAAATCTAAACAAAACAGCACCATCTTTATAATTTATCAATTGAAATTAAAAACACAATTATTGTATGTGACATATCCACCATGCGTAATTTGTGACATTTGTTCAGCTTTTGAAGAACTTGAAGTATTAACCGTAGAAGGTCCACATTCATTCTCTTATACAGCTTCAACACGATTGATTTTATTTGACGTTTAATATGTATTTATTTAGAGTACTGTCAGATGCTCAGGCTCCTTGATATGAGTATCATGCTGAATAGTCGGTGACTATTGTGCATCATGTAAATAGTCGCTAATAGAGCGTGTTGATTGGTCCTGTCAAACAGGAAACAAACGTATGATTGGTTGATGACTGATATTTAATAGACGAAAGAAATAATCAGCAATATCGGTTCCATGAGTTAAATAGTAGTCCAGTCTACAAGAACTATTTTGGTGAAATTCTCTTCAAGGGCACCAAAAATTATGATCCAGGGCTCATTCGATTCGGAAGGCACTCTAGAAACATTTTGAAAAATTTGAAGGCGCACCGGCAAAAATTGTTATAAACATTTTAGTGACAAAAAGGTGGGAGGGGTTGGTTTGTTGCAATTAAGAGGAGAAAATTTCCTAAAAGTCCCACCTCTCGGAACTCTACCACCAATATTTAGAATTATAATTTAGAGGCGACTGATACGGACCCTTGAACAATAAAAATAATTTAAACCCATTAAATATCAATTTTGAGAAATAAAAAAAAATCACTCACTTTTTAGACACTTGAATAATCGAAAATCCATGGAAAAAAATGTTCTCGTAATTATTTTGTTACATATGCTTTTGTTAATTAACTAGTTTTTACATGTTTCAAATGTACATACAAACCCTGATAATAGTTAAAATTAAAACCTCAACTTTGTTTCACTTCTTGGAGCTTTTTTGAGAAGGCTTTAAAGAAGATCTCCATTGGAAAAATACAAAAATGTTGATTTTTCACTTTGTTATCATCAATCTAATAGACTAAAAAATTAAAAATGCAAATAAAGCTATAACTTTTTTTTAATTTTCCAATTTATTCGTATTTTAATTATTTGAAGTTAAATGAAAATAATTTTTTTTAATTTCTTACTCTGATTGTTATAAATGAATGCATTGTTTATAAGATATTTGAATTTTTGGTTTTGGAATTTCAATCAGCTATAAATATTATGATCTTAAAGAACAAAATCATTTCTTAAAAAAAAACTATTGCTTAAAAACGCATTTGTTTATAAACTATTTTTTTTGCTACCGAATATTAATAATAATGAACCATTTTTTTAAATCATAATTTCCATTGCTATTCGATATTCCAAAACAAAAAATATTCATTTATATTTTATTTGTTTATGTTATAAACAAATGAATGTTCACGATACATTTTTTTTAAATGTTGCAAAAAATAACAAAAACAACAATGTGTCATGTGTTGTGTAATAAAAATTGTTCTATTTTCTACATAACTTTAAATATTTTTCTATTTTTGCGTTTGGCGTATTTGAAGTGTCTTTGTCCTATCTCCATTTGTTTATGAGTTATTTTGATAACAATGATTGAGAGCTACGAGGAAAAGCCAAATGTGAAAATAGGAAAATATTTATAATTATGTAGAAAATAGAACACTTTTTTTTACACAACAAATGACACATGGTTGTTTTTGTTATTTTTTGCAGTATTTAAAAAAAATGTATTGTGAAAATTAATTTGTTTATAACAAATTATTTATTAAATAAACACAGAAAATATAGATGAATATTTTTTTTAGAATATCAAAGAGCACTGGAAATTATGATTTAAAAAAATGGTTCCTTAATATTAATATCTGGTAGTAAAAAAATTGTTAATCATCAAATGCGTTTTTAAGCAATACAATTTTTTTTTCAGAAATGATTTTGTTCTTAAAGATCATAATATTTATTGCTGATTGAAATTCCAAAAACAAAAGTTCAAATATCTTATAAACAATGCTTATAACAATAATTTAAACAATCAGAGTATGTAATTTCAAATAATTAAAATACAAGCAAATTGGAAAATTGAAAAAAAAATTCTGAGCTTTATTTGAATTTTTATTTTTTAGTCTCTTATCAATCAATCAATCAAAGTAGAAGATCAACATTTTTTATATTTTTCCAATAGGTATCTTTTTTAGACCCTTTGAAGAATAGCTCCAAGGAGTGAAACAAAATAAGAGGTTTTTAGTATAACAATTATCAGGGTTTGTAAGGTGAAGTGGGGTATATGTGATAATGGGGCAATTGCGATAGTTCGTTTGAAACTCGCTATTTGTATGAATATGCTTGTGCCACCTATTACCCAGAGCCCGAAATATGCTAGTCTAGTGAGCCACCACTAGAAGCCGTCGAAATCTAAACTTGGATTTCATTTGAGTACAGATAAGCGAAGAGTGCGTTTCACTTTAACACACATTTTTTTATACATTTACCCCGTTGGTGAAATAATATATTATTTTTTCGGTATGTAGGAATATTAATCTAATTTTTATATACTTAGTAGTTCATAGTAGTTTGATAAAACGTATGGTATATGTTATTAAAATAAAAAACGCATTATTGACCTCAAACGTTGCTATAACACATTTGCCCCTTGGAATTTTATTGTTGGGGTAAATGTATTATTACAGGTTGGGCCAAATGTGTCATAGTATATCACATTTACACCGTTTCTATAACTTCTTGGATTCAAACCTAGATTACTCAAACAATCAATTTAAACAGTAGAACAAGTTTCACAAGCTTCATTTCTTATAGATATCATGGTTCGCTGCTACAAAAAAAAGAAACTTATAGAAAATATTCGGCAGCTGATCTCAATACTGCAATGTCTGATGTTTTAGCAGGCCGAACATCAATTTATAAGGCAGTTGGGTATTAGTAAAAGATAATCAGACATTATGTGGGACTTGTATCAGAATGCTACCTGATCCTATCGTTGATGGACGTGGAATATACGTGGAATATACTAATTTTCAATTTTCTCTAAAAACTTTAACATTCAACATCAACTTTAAGACATCTAAGAGTGTTTTGTGTTTAATTTCAATAGCTTTTTGTTTCCTTTGTTCTGGCATTGTTTTCTTGAAGTTAACATTTTTGGTATTTTTTAACAAAATAAATTATAAAAATTGCACAATTAGAGAACTTAAATTGAATTTTTATACAATTGCCCCAGACTGCGGAATATGCTATTTACTACAAAAATATAAACTTTCTTCACATTTGCCCCATTCACTGGGGTAAATGTGATATATTGATATGATTTTAAATAACATCGCGCAACATTAACAACATTAAACACTATTTAACTTTCTCGTAAACAATCAATACAAAACCGTTCCAAAAGTATATTTTTTTTTCTCAAATTTTTAAACGTTTCTTTGCAGCTTTATATTGAATGAAAGTTGAACTATACAAAAAGTAGATCACATTTGCCCCTCTTCACCTTATGTAAATTTGAAACTTGTAAAAACTAGTTAATTACCAAAAGCATATGTAATAAAATAATTACGGGAATTTTTTTTCCATAGATCTTTGTTTATTCAAGTGTCTAAAAGGAGATTTTTTTTTATTCCTTAATATTGATTTTTAATGGGTTAAAGTTATTTTTATTGTTCAAGGGTCCGTATCAGTCAGCGAACGCCCGCTTTTAGCGCAATTTTCGCATGTAAATTAAAATTCCTAATATTAGTGGTAGAGTTCCGGAAGGTTAGAATTTTTTTAGGAAATTTCCTTCCCTTTCAGTATAATTTTTCAAATTTTGTATTTCTGTAATAGTTTCCGAGATATTTGCAAAAAACCAAACCCCCTCCTTTTTTTACTAAATTGTTCATAACTTTTGCAATTTTTGCTGGCATACCTTCAAATTTTTCAAAAAGTTTCTAGAGGTTCCTTCCGAATCGAATGAGCCCTGGATCATAATTTTCGGAGCCCTTGAAGAGAAATTCACCAAAATAGTTCTTGTAGATTAGACTATAGCTGTGATGCAGCTGAAATATACGAGACATTCTATTCTAGGCTAGTGCCAAAACGAAATTGAAACGCTGGAAACCCCTAAACTGCATGCCCATATCACCATTTTCAGTGTTTTCGTGTTTAAATATTTCTTCCTCAAAGATGGAACCTCATTTTCCACCTGGTTCTTGCCTGTAACTTTTTTCTTTTTCACACAAACTATAGGCCCCAGTTTATTAAGTAAATGAAACATTAAAAAACAATTCAAAATTTCTGGAAAGATTTCATGAAACTTGATATCATCGATCCTCTAGGTTACCAGAAAAACACATCAGATGCTCATGTAATAGCTTATGAGCAAGAGAGATCCGGGATCTGCACTTTTCTTCAAGATATCAAACACCAAAATTTCACTTCATGTTGAAATTACCAATTATAATAACTCGTACGAAAACTTTTGGTGAATTCCGAAACAAGATGTTTCATTATGAGAGTCCTCAAAATTGGATATTCTTCAACGAAGAGGGCTTAAAACGTACGAAATCTAAACAAAAAATTGCCATTCAAAAAGAGTCACTTTACTACAAAGTGGGGAAAACTAAATTTGAAAAAGAAATGTATATTACATTTAGTACATTGTGTTGAATAAACATTGCTTCGGGGAAAAATTTGATTCGTACCAAAATTCAACCTTTCATCATTCAGAAAAGTGATGAATGCTTGGAAGTCACTGGACAAAATGAATTCGAATCAAAGTAGGTACCTCAATTAGATTGAGTAAAAGAACAAGTTTTGAGGCAATTGATTTCTAGAAAAATTCAACTCCGCCATTCATTTCAATTCATTTTCTCATATAAAATATTTTTTTCTAAAATACTGAAAATATTAGAGCCGTTTCTTCTTCATTAACAATGCATAGATACCTATTATTATCATGCTCATATTCAACAAGCTAGTTGCATGTCCTCGGTGTGAGAAAAAAGTATTCGCACGATACCTACAATCACGATCGATCGTCCGAAATAGACCAGCAGCTGGCGACATTTCCGGCAGCCGTATGAACAACTTGCCATTGGGTAAGATTTAATAAACATGATTTGATCTTCCACATATTATATTATATTATATTATATTATATTATATTATATTATATTATATTATATTATATTATATTATATTATATTATATTATATTATATTATATTATATTATATTATATTATATTATATTATATTATATTATATTATATTATATTATACTATATTATATTATATTATATTATATTATATTATATTATATTATATTATATTATATTATATTATATTATATTATATTATATTATATTATATTATATTATATTATATTATATTATATTATTTTTTTTCCCGTTGGGAATGTACCAGTCAGGCCCTGTCTCCGGTGCTCCGATACATCCGGAGGGCGCGCTGGTGTCGTTAACCCCAATAACCACTCCGTAGGGTGAGTGACTATTGGGTCCGAGAATCATGTGCCCTGAGTAGACGGAGCGAACCAAGGATGACGGCCTTCTGCATTCGCGCTGCTAAGATTTCTGCCATATTACGGCAAGCAGGTATTATCTTCAAGTTGGAGAGCAGTGTGTCCATCATTCCACCAAGGACTCCTATGATCAGAACCACCATTTTGACAGAATGGTCTGGATATAACCTGCGGAGTTCAAAGAGAAGATCTCGATATTTAGTCCGTTTTTCCTCCTCTTTTCGAACGATATTCATTTCGCCTGGAGCGGAAAACTCCATGACGAATATCGTTCTACTTTGGTGGTCGAGGAGGACAACATCAGGCTTATTGGCTTGTATTTGCCTGAGGGTGGGGAATGAGTAGTTCCAATAGATCCGGCACCTCTCATTCTCCACCACGGACTCAATATCCCCCGGAACATAAGGCAACACCGGTGTCTCGTCTATACCGTACGAGTGTCGTAGATGGTAGTATAACACTCGTAGCGCCGCGTTATGCCTGTGGATATAGGCTGAGACCGCATAAGATGGGCATGCTGATAGCAAATGCATTACGGTATCAGGTGCCCCACGACATGCCCTGCATCGGGTGTCAGGGACGTCTATACCCATCACGCGACTACGGTAAACGAGGGTGTTGAAGACACCATCCTGGCAGGCCATTATGAATCCTTCGGTCTCCGACTTTAGCTCACTCGACCTGAGGAAGGCAAAGGTCAAGCTTTTGGATAAGCCAAGGTCTTCGATGTTGTGAAAGAAGACACCATGCATTGGCTTATCCATATGTAGCTGTAGCAGGACCTCTGTCTCCGCAGCTTTGATGTGAGCTTTTTGCTGAACGGGTCCCAACTCATATTATATTATATTATATTATATTATATTATATTATATTATATTATATTATATTATATTATATTATATTATATTATATTATATTATATTATATTATATTATATTATATTATATTATATTATATTATATTATATTATATTATATTATATTATATTATATTATATTATATTATATTATATTATATTATATTATATTATATTATATTATATTATATTATATTATATTATATTATATTATATTATATTATATTATATTATATTATATTATATAGCCGAGACCGCAGGTTGATGCCAGAGATACTACTGAATGTGCCCTGAAAACACGAATTTTATACACGAAATACAAACAATATTTTTTGTACATCTGTGAATGTGAATTCGACTCGTCTGAAATATATTAAAAATATAAATACTTCCAATACATCTTCACGTGTTTTTTTGTCCCGATAATTTATCGCTCTGAAACAACTGTTGTCTCAGAATATTATTCAATATTTTCAGTAAATCGTATTCAAAAATTTTTCCTGACTGAAAAAAATAAGTCCAAAATAACTAAATAATATCTACTTCTCTTTTCCATACATATCATCTTTGAAGTTATCAATACTTCCAATACAATTTAACAGCATCCAGTGGCCTTTCTGTGTCGTTACTATAACGGTTTGTTGGCACGCTGCATGTTTGACTGTTTGACTGAGTTTGCTCGTAGTTGCTTCAATTTCAAGTTATTTTCAAGAAGGTGGATGTTGATTATGATATAGATATATCTGAGAAAGCAAATGCAATAGTATCTAATATGTTACCGGCCAAATTCAAGTTAATATATGAGAAAACGTATGACCAATTTCGTGAATAGTGCGACAAGAAACGTGTAAAAAGGTTTCTGATGTGTTTATATGCTATTTTGAGGAAAAATCAAAAACTTTAAAACCTCCTACGTTATAGTGTCTACTCAATATTGAAAAGTACATTGAATGTTAAGGAAAATATTGATATAAGGAAGGATTCAAAATTGGTCCCGCTCATTAAGAACAAAAGCGTCGGGTACCGAGGAAAGAAATCTAAAGTTTTATCAAAGGATGATATCAATAATTTTATTCAAGATGCTGATAACGAAACAAATTTACTTTATGAGGTACAGATATGATCATAATTTTGTAAGATTAGTAGTGATTTCAATATTTTTCATTTGTAGGTTGTCTTAATTTTGGGTATCAGCGGTGCTTGTCGCCGTGAAGAATTATTACAGATTACTATTGATGATATTGAAGATGCTGAATTTATATTGATTGTTAAAATACCTGATACGAGGACCTATTGTGCAAGAACGTTTACTGTTTCAAATTCTGATTATATTGAGATATACCGCAAGTATAGAGCACAACGGCCGCCTTTTACAAAAAGTAAAAGATTATTTTTGAAATAGTCGAGAGGAAAATGTATTAACCAACATGTGGGGATAAATAAAATAGGAGAAATTCTCTGCTTGATTGCAAAATGGCTTGGAAAAGACATGTATAAGAGCTGCATAGGTCACTGTTTCAGAAAAAAAAACATGAGAAATTGATATTAGGACACATGTATTCATTGTATTTTATTAGTAAAACGAAAAACAAAAATTCACAAAAATGACCACCATTTTTTGCAATGCAAAGTTCGCACCTACGAACGATAGATTCTGCAGCTGCACGGCACCCTGCTGGTGTGATCTCTAGAGCTGCTTCAACACTCCTTTCTAGAAACATACCTTCGTCGTTGATGGGCTCAGCACAATCTTTGGTTTTCATTATACACCATACAAAAATCCATAGGGGTTAAGTCAGGAGAGCGAGGGGGCCAAGGAACTTTGACACCCTGTATCTCGAAAACGAAGCAAGTTAGGACAGATAATTATAGGAAACAAAATTATTATTTTTGCCTGAAAAACAGTTGTAAACGTTTGGCGGTTCAACCCTGTTCAACCCTGTATAACGAGATATTTTAGCTCGGAGAACAAATAAAGTGATATGTAGCAGCTTTGTAATGATATTACTATTCTGTTTCTTACAGTTGTACTGGTGATAAATGACTATTTAATAATTGTTGGTACGAATAACATTACCTCGAGTGCTCTAACAAAACAGTGATAAGAATAAACTGATACTGAAAACAAAATGATGTTAAAAAGTTCCTTATAGAAAGAAATTTTTACATCAAAAAATAAATTGGAACGAGGCCATGTTGGGTTGGGAAGCGAACCCACGTTACTATGATTGAGAGGCGTATGCTCTCCATCACGACCACCCCGGCCCATAATATGATGTAATATAATATAATATAATATAATATAATATAATATAATATAATATAATATAATATAATATAATATAATATAATATAATATAATATAATATAATATAATATAATATAATATAATATAATATAATATAAGATAATATAATATAATATAATATAATATAATATAATATAATATAATATAATATAATATAATATAATATAATATAATATAATATAATATAATATAATATAATATAATATAATATAATATAATATAATATAATATAATATAATATAATATAATATAATATAATATAATATAATATAATATAATATAATATAATATAATATAATATAATATAATATAATATAATATAATATAATATAATATAATATAAAAATTAAAGCTTTAGGTGCCATCAAAAAAACATTCATTTTACGCATTTAATACAAAAATAACCATTTTTATAGGCTCGGTGGTCCCATAAGGATCCGATAATCTCTCAAGTATTTTAATTCATCATGTTAATTCAATTTTTTTTCAAATTATTCTAACCAAAAATCACTGGACTCCCAAATTTACACCAGACATCGAGTCATTTGCTAAAGAAGAAAAATTCTTGATCTAAAACTGTAGGCGTAAAACCGATTCCCGTTTTACCATGGTAGTGTTTGCTCTTAAGGGTTATTTAAGATTTCTAAGTGAAAACTTGTCCACATATCAATTTTTCTAATGAAAACATAAATATTTATGAGTTTTAACGCAATCAAAAAATGATATCGACTAATATACAGCAAAAAAAAGCAATTGAATGATCGACATTCAAAAGAAGATCTTTCCGTAGCAAATTCTGAACGGGTAATCGATACGCACCTAAATCAAACGAGATAATGATCAATTTTCATATTCCATTTCGGCATTCCTTTGAGAATTTCCTACGCTCTTGTCGCGGGCTGACAAAGTGCCACGAATTCGCGTATGGGACAGAAAATCGGAAATATGCGTGTGTGACATATAAAACCATTCGCAAAGGGAATGCCTCCAGGGAGCCTTTGACGTCGCTTTGAAGAGTTCCACTCGACTCTTAAGGTATACATAGAGAGGCTAATGCATGCCACATACAGGTAATTGAAAGAAGTTTTCGAGGAAAATCATATTCAACAAGTTTTAAAATGAGGTTTTTCAGTGGAACAGAAAGTATTACTCTTTTATATACATTTTCTTATAGGAGACTGGATTATTTTTCAGAAAGAAGTTGACAATTCAGCTACGACTTATTTGTGTCTATTCTTTTACTCTTATTTTTCGGTAGTCGAAAACCAGGTCGGCTTTACTGACTAATAGTTGTTTGTTTTACTATACAGGGTGTTTTAAATTCGATCCTCACCGTTGGGATCTCGGAATCTATAAGAGATACGACGATGGTTGAATTGGGGCAAAGTTGCGCATTTACTTGACTAACAATATACCGTTGAGAAAGTTCTGAAATTCCTAGTATATCCGGAGATATCCAGAAAAAACAGAAATTTCGGAAAATGGTTTTTATTTTTTTCTGGCTTTATTTTTCGAAGGATTCGAAAATAAATTGCACTTCCACATTGCCACTTTTGCCATGCTATATGACGGTGTTTTCAGATTTGCTATCCGACGTTTCGTCTTTCAGTCACCATCATCAACTTGATTTTTTCTTATAGGCGCTACATTGGATTCTTTCTGTTTTGAATAGAACCAGATATCACCTTTTCAATGATGTATCATAAGTTATCATTCTTTTTAGAAAAATTGAAGACATTGAAAAAAATTAATTCTTATCATAATCGGCTTTGACTTTGATGTTTCTAAATTTGACTTTCAATTTGTTACACCCAATGACATTTTGTTTTTATACAAGTCATTGAAATTTTGGCGAAAAATGGCTTTCACGAATGAAGAAAAAAGAGATATGATACAAATTTATTACAAATACGATAGAAACAGTGTGAGGACATCGGAAATGTATTTAAACTTGTATCCCAAAAGACGACAACCACATCGAACTATGTTCAAGTTATTGGATCAAAATCTCACCGAGTTTGGTAGTAGCAGGAAAGAAGTGGAAATGTGGAAGTGCAATTTATTTTCGAATCCTTCGAATAATGAATCCAGAAAATAATAAAAACCATTTTCTAAAATTTCTGTTTTTTCCGGATATCTCCGGATATACTCGGAATTCCAGAACTTTCTCAACGACACATTGTCAGTCAGGTAAATGCGCAACTTTTCCAAAATTCAACCATCTTCGTATCTCTCATAGTTTCAGAGATCCCAATGGCGAGGATCTAATTTGAAACACCCTGTATAGGCATAAAACCACAAAATTCAATGCCGCGGCTGGTGTTTCATAGCCGAGGCTGGTGTTTCATAGCCGAGGCACGCGGAGTATATGAAACCAGCCAACGCATTAAATCTTCTTTTCCGAGTGAAACATATAATTTTTGGGAAGAACAGATTTCTTTGGGAGAGCGTTTAGTAACGAACATTCGCTGCCGACCGATGATGAACCCTTAACTCTCATATACACCTACTACGTAGACTTATTACGGCAAGTACAGTTATGTGCATAAAAAAGTCATACAAGGGTCGACACTAATTGAGGCATTGCACTAATTGCACTAACTTGTCAAAGTCGATAAGAAGTTTGATAATTAAGGTTTACAAGCCTGGCTCGCAATAGTCTATAATTCCTGTACGACTTTTTTATGCACACAACTGTACCTGTCAGAAAACAACTACTCCCCTGGCTGAGACCACGACAGGTATTGAATCAAATCTAACAGATACTTGTGCACCATTCCTCTGATGCTGTGAGGAACGTTGCACAAGTATCTGTTAGATTTAATTCAATACCTGTCGTGGTCTTAGCCAGGAGAGTAGTTGTTTTCTGACAGGTACTTGCCGTAATAAGCCTACGTAGGTGTATAGGTATAGGTGTATATGGGAGTAAAGGGTTCATCATCGGTAGGCAACGACTGTTAATATAATTTTTTCTTCCAATTTGTTCCAATTCCACGCAAAATCGACTTTTTTATATTCATTAATCGAGTTTCATTATCAAAATCTAAATAATTCAATTATTTTATCAAAGGTAACTGGGCTCTTCGTTACTATGTTTACCGCTGATGACGTTTGTTGGATTGTTTGTATTTACTTTAATATCATAGTCAATTTTGATAATTTGTCAAGTAACTGTTAGAAATGGATGAAACTTAAAGTGAAGATGAGTTAATACTAACACTACCTAAGAAAAGAGACCAGGCGCGAAATGTGGAATTGATCCTATATTGTCATTGTCAATTTCAATAACCAGTTTGACTTAAATTATTACTTGGAAGGTTGCATAGCAACTAATTTTTTCTAGGCAGTAAAGATACAACTTTTGAGCCTGTCAAGTGTCACTAAAAAGCCGCTTTTAATGCCATTTGGAGAAAAACGAAATTTTCTTTAATCCATCTTCAAAACTAGTCCATAAAGGAGCTAAATTCAGTTTTCATATTGCATTTTATTCTATTAAAAGTTTGAACTGCACAAAAATAACAACTACCGTAAACACATAACTTCCAACCCATCAAGTTGGATGCAATCGTAGGTTGCGGTATCGCGACTTGCTGTTAATGCTCATTAGTTGAGTGTGTCACGTGGAACTGATATCTACACCTTCCTAGTGCTTCCTGAAAACCTTGCCCAAGGAATTATCACCTTCAGTCCAGATGGATGTATTTCACAATGAGTTAATGTGTTCTATAGGGTGAAAGAGTAGAATGTTTTCACTGCAAGCAAATGCATTTCAATTTTGTAAAGGAAAAGTGAAATATTACCTTACTGGTGATGGAAAGTTGGACATTGTAACATTCACATCAGTTTCGAAACGTGTAAAGGCAGATTTATGCACACCGCTTTTTCATTAATCTGTAACTTTCATCAACTGTCATTAAACTTAAACTTACTTTTAGAATTTTGATTCCTTTATGCACTCGCTTTATTCAATTTATCGGGCTTTTTCTCGAGACAAAAAGAAAAGTAGTGTTGCTTACGTAGTTTTATCTCTCGAACACGAATCCGGAAGAATTTTGTGGGGGGTCTCTTATACTTTTCGAGTTATGACCTGAATCTTGAAATTCAACCGGTTTCAACTTGAATTTCCTTCTTTTTGTTGACACTTTCTTGAGACCCTAATCTGAGATTTATCACACAAAAATGTATATTGATGCACTAAATCACATAGCTTGCCGTCGTCGTACATATTTATAGTTTTAATGGTCTCAATGTCATTATTTATAGACTTAAGGTGCATTTAGTCAACATCATTTTAAAATTGTGCTTAAATATATGTGAAAAACAAAAGTTGAATCTGTTAAATCAAATGGCACCATTTATACAACAATATTAAGTTTATGCTAAAAACATGTCACTTTGAATATCCCAAATTTATAAGAATCTTACTTTTACGATGGAAATATTATCCGTATTTCACGTGTACCCAAAGTTTCATGTCATAAAATGTACCTATCATTCTTAAATGTATGCCTAAATCTAAAACTCATATAATATTAGGACTCATACAAAATTATTTTCAAGGTTATGTTTAGGTCAGTGCTTGTGCTAAAGTTACGTTTATGTTGACTAAATGCACCTTTAACAATAAGTACTTTGCGCTTTTTATTAAATTTTGACAGGTATTAATAATTTGCGAAGGTTATGTCACTAATGTCCTAAGTTATATTTGTATTTTCTTTTTCCTTAAGAGATAAAAGTTGGTTATGTCTTAAATAGTAGGTAAAGAAAGATAAAAGTTCATTTGGATGCATAAATTGTTCCTTGAAAATACATTGTTTCAACATCTTAGTGAAAGGGCTTAATGAAAGTGAAGATACAAATTACAGAAAAAGCAGTGTGCATGAATACGCCTTAGCTCTTTATCAAAATTGGAAAAAAAAATTTAATTGTAGAAGAAATCTGCTATCCTCATCAAGAGACAAATTATTCAAATGATGAGCTGTATCTGCCCCTCGATCGAACTAACGCTTAGTTTTCAAGCATATTTTCGAAGTGATAGAAAAGTGAATTATAAGTCTAATTAAATCAATTTTAACTCCTACTCCTATAGAAAGTACACACTCTCCTCTCTCAGATCAAGGAGGAAACTCATACTTTTCCTCACTAGGGAGAAAAGTATTTTTCCTCCTCCTCATTTTAAGTAAATTATAAACGATGAATGGTGATGGTAATGGGTGAGGGACGCAAGCGTCAGCGACTAGGCCCCAGTTGTAAACGATGAAACTTTTGATGAATCTATTATATTAAAATTGTTTCCGTAATTTCTAGAACATCTTGTATATTCTGTATTCTGGTAAAAATCAAGCATGAATGTTACTTCAACGTTAGTTCTTTAATAGCTTTTTGTGTATTTAGAGCGCAAAGTGATTGATTGTCACTCGACAAAGAGATTAATCTTTAGAGAGCGACAGTGACACTTTATGCTCGAAATACACACATTATTTTTTCTACAAACGCTGCTCTTAGATAAAAAATCGATTAACACTTTATTCAACAAGGGACATAATATTACCTATGAGAGAATTAACACACACACAAATAGCTATTTCCGCCTACCTGGTATCAACATATCTGTTCAACGTTCTTCAATGCAAAGTAAATCACCCATTAATGAACGATTGTTATTGATACATGGATATTGACGATAAATGTATGTTGCCAGATGTTGCGGAATTTGCTATAGTAGCATTTTTAACTTTATTGCCAGAAAAAAATTTGAATTCCTTTATTTCTATAAGAATGAGGTAGACGGAAAAATATTGTAATCAACTCTTATATTTACTCATTAATACACTAGTTACTAGTTGATTAAATAACTATAAATGTTTATGAGGATCAAATACTCCCGATCGAATTACTTACACAAACATTACCCATACCAAACTGTAAATAAAGTTGCCAAAGGAATTTCATAAAAAACAGGTTTGGTATTTGGGCCACTATGTGAAACAGTGCATTATTTGATACATTCGCGGTAACAACGGCGAACTTCGCTATTGCCATCTGATGAATAATGACAGCTATTACCTCGAATGAATAATCACCTACCAAAATTACTTTTCTGATATTACTCTTTCAAACGACTGATATTTAGGAGCTGATACTTCCCACACCTCTCAGAATATATTCAACGCAAGAGTTGGGATCTTATTCAAATTTGAGAAGAAAAGTTTCCAAAGCTGTCATTTAAAAACTATATGCTGCTCCATTTCTAGGCTGAATGAACTTTATCTTCCTCACGTCTCACTTTAACTATTCCCAACCTTTCCCAACTAGTCCAAATAATTTTATAATTATAGTTTTAATTCACAAAATTAATATTTGCAAAAATAGGTCTGCATTTGCGTTTATCTGAATCTTCCTTGTGTATTTGAGTATTGAGTATCATTTCTTGAAATTTTGGGGGACCCGCACCTATCACCCTGTACATTTCCACTGTATTCCTATTTCAATTCAGGTATCCCGCGTTTCTCGTTCATCTCTCAAATTACGTACTCAGGAAGTCGTCTCCAGGTTTTTTTATGAAAGAAAAATAATATTCAAATCCTGTTCCTTCTTTTTTGCCTCATATAATGTTCCGCAAATTTTCCCCTCAAAGTATACTTACTACGTAACAACTTCTTTTCTCAACACTTCTTCTCAGTTTCATCCCTGTCTCAATGATTACATTTTTAATAACTTTCAATTTTTCACAAATGCAATTTCATCCCGTTTAAACGTAACTCATTTCCAAATATACTTTTTCTAAATTTAGATTATCTTTCAAGAGGCTGTTCATTAATGATGAAAAATAAGGGGTCTCAAACTCGAGTACCTAATTGCAATAAAAATTTCATCACGTCATTAATTTTATGGGATATATTTCCATCAGTCATGTTTGGTCGAGTGAAATACTGTAGGAGAATTAATTTCCGTTAAATTGAAAATTATGTTCAAAACGTGTATCAATACTGAAATAAAATAAAAACTGTATTGCCTCCAGAAGCTTAAGTACATCATAATTGTACAAGATAACGAAGCCATTTCGGCTGATTTTTATTTACGGTGTACATGTTTTGATACATACAAAACACCAAATAAAAACATGTTCTTGTAAAATATAGAATGAATCTGTTATTCCTATCTTGATACTCTATTTTATGAAATTTGCCCTAGCTCACACTTTCATTTACCCATTTTACCTTTTTCCTAGCTTATGTCTCCTTTCTTTCAGCTCAGTCGGTGAAACAAGTAAAACTTCTGCTCTCATTTGGATTCTGGAATGTGGACTGCCCTGTACATAATTTAGAAAATATGAACAAATTTTCTTGTACGTATCAAAAATGACAGTCAAATTTATTTTTTATAAATTTTAATACGTGAAAACTCTGTATGGAAACTATTGAAAATACACCTTCCACAAAACTGAAACTCTTATTTTTGTTGTTTCTTGAAATATCATGGAAAACTACCTAACAACAAACTTATCATTTTATATGCTCTAAACTGTTTCCTAAAATAAATTATCTGCCCTCTAACTCATCAACTATAGAAATTGTTTCTTATTTAGAAATTCTGACACCTTCCGATAGATGACACCTTTATCAAAACAAAGGTTATGGTAAAACGAAATATTGTTCGATTTGATATTAAATTACTTATAATACTTAGTTCGTGGAAATTGTAAAAATGGAGTCAATTATTAAATTAGAAATAGTTCCATACAGTTAAAATAGTTTTATGACATAAGCCCACTTCGATTTGAACCAAAAATATTTAGATCCAACTCAGTGCTATAAAAATATTGAGGTAGACATCGATTTCAAGGATTTTAACTAATATTTATCACTATAATATATGCATAACTGTGGGGCATACAAGGTGATTCATATATTATCTTTTTAAATAAAAATATTCAGAATCCACGAGGATAACATCAAATGCTGGACAAACTGCGAGAAAGTAATTGAAACAGGTGCTTTGTTGATGAATACAAATTCTAAATTGATGAATTTGTAATTGATAATGCAACAGTTCAGAAATGCACCAGCCTGATGACTTATAATGAACTATCAGTTTGACAACCTGTTTATTCATTGCGAGCGGCACTTCTTGCTTATTGAAATTGAAATTTTTTGTGGGTTGAATTGTCAGCGGAATCATTTCAGAAAATGGACGCTACCTAACGCATTTAGCGGCATATTAGATACAAGAAGTTGTTCATTTAAATGGTCTAGTTTAATCAGCAACGTAATTGGTTGAGATTTATTATTCACCATAAGTTTGTATGCTATCAAATAAACGTTGTGGGTTGGAAAACCACTATAAAAAATACCCATCAAAACATCTACCTTAGTGGTTTTCCTTGAAATGAATTAAACGATTCACTTAATTTTCTGATAGTTGTTGTGATTTACGTTTGTTCCTTTGGTTCAATTCTTGCATGCGTAGATCATCCTAAATAAACATTTTAGTTGCTGAAAAACAGTATTTATTAAGTAATGACCGAGGTAATGACTATAATAAGATTTATACTTTTCAATATACCTAGTATATAACTCGCTCTACACGTATATTGTGAAGTACCTACCTATACAAATAGGTTCGAATTATACCTACACAACAAGATGGATAATTATCATATTTTTGGGGGTGATTTCAATTATTTCAAAGCATAATTATTTTTGATATGTTTGGCTGTAACGCTCACCCTGTATTAAAAGTACTCATAATGAAGTATTTCAGACTCAAAATTGTAAACGACTAGGTATTAACTTCATGGAATAATTTATCTGTGACGGAACAGTAGAATTTTGAGTATTTGCAAAAACCAATTGTGATTTATTCCTGAATAATCCTGTAACGGTAAATATTGTTAGCTGAACCTTTCCATGTACATCTGACCGAAACATATTAAACTCATAGGCGCAACATAAAATCAATCCGGCTTTTCAATTTGAAGAAAAAACTGATAAAATCAGTAATTTTTCACTTTAACGCCCTGTATCTCGAAAACTGGTCATGGTATCGGATTCAGAATTCATACCTCTGGAAAATCAACATATAGTGAGAAAATAGTTATATTTGACCGAGGAAATGTTTGGATACAGGTTGTTCATGTTTTTTGTACATTTCTCAAAGTAAAATACCTTCCTATGAATAAACCACCTCGAATATTTTGGAGATTAGAGAGGATTATTTTCGAATTAATCCTAAAAAAAATAATTTTGTCGAGTGGTTCTCACTGTGAAACACCCTGTATAAAAAATGTGTACTGTGCAATATTTTCTCGTCAAAATACTATATCGAAGAGAATGTTTCAAAAATATGCCACCCTGACGTCACAGTAGAAAAAGTGAATTTTGGCAAAAAACTACCGTCATACATTCGTGAATCACCTTGTAAATATAAATATTTTTAGTCATACGTATCCACTAATTCCATTACAAGAACATGTAGTAAACGTCTGCATGCAACAGAAATCCAATCTAACTTTTAATAAATAAAAAATAAATCCGAAAATATGGGCAATTTTCAAATTTAACAGCCCGTATTTAGAAAACTAGCCATAGTATTGGGTTGGGCCCATTGTTACTTTTAGTTACTGAGTCGGGTACAACAACATACCAAACTTTCAGAAAATTTGACCGGGTCGCCACTTTACATAAGAAAAGTGCGGGGTCCTTTGTGGTTCATATACTAGTTTTTCATAAAGTTTTCCTTTTATTTCTTCCTATAATTTTTATATCTTGAATTTTTTTCTACTCTCCTCTGGATTCCTCTCGACGGCAACCTCTCTTAGAATTTTTTTTTCTTCTTGACCAATCACAAGTTTTTATTTCACATCACTGATTTTTTATTTGTTTAACTTGACTACCTACCTTATTTTACCTATTTACAAAGTGATTCGTTTCAGTTTTATGTCCATTCAGGCTCTCTTTTCATTAAATCAATCATTTTCTTTCTTATTTTTTAACTGTCATTTTTGACACTTCTCACCTTACTTCATCATGTACAGGATGTTTGGTTTTACTGGATCAAAATTTTCACCAAAATGTATATTTTACAATAAGACTAAAATCTTTCCGTATTCAGGATGAACCATATGCATTAAAATTCAACATAACCAAAGAAATAAAAATTTCCGATGACATATCACCATCGTTTCTGGAATATATTCAATGTACATGCCAACTGAGATTTATTTATATGCTGTTTTCAACAGAGTATAGAATAAGTAGTCTTAGTAAAAAGTTTAAATGTTATTAAATTTTTTTTTTAACGAAATCCACGTTTGTTTGTACCTACTTTTATCATTTTATTTTATGTACATTTATTATTTTAACGCTATTTTTATATTGGCTATATGTATTCAATTATTTGATATTTATTGTTTTCGTCTCAAAACCAGTATTAAATCACTTATTGAGTACTCACATTCATTCATAGTTATTTGTCAACTTTCTCCTATGTCCTTTCTTGAATAAATGTTATATTATTATAAAACAGGCAAACTATTGGATGCTTTCCTTTTTTAAACTATTTTCTTTACTTTCCATTAAATTCATTCTATCGTTTCACAACAATATATTGATAAATATTGAATAAATATTTCTTGAGGAAATACTGAATTGTAAATCTATATCATTGTATATATTTATCTTTATCATGTATTTTTTGTTGTTATTGTTAATTCTGTCAACCGATTGCACCCCTACGCGCAACCCTCGGAAGTCTTTGAGAGACATGTATGTGCTAGGGAAGACGCAGCCCTTACCTTTTAACGTGTGATGCCATGCGACATCTATATATATTTACAATCTTTTTTATTTTCAGACTGTGGGAGGTTGAAATACCCAAAAAACATGCAAAGAAATCAAAATTCATTGAATCAAAGAAATTAAAATATTTTAAGATTTCATTCAAGTCAACGACCAAAATGTAGGTTATTCAGTTTATAATTCGCTCAGATAATACTCCGTTGCGAGTTTTCTTATAAAACAAGCAAAATTGGATTTTTCTGTCTGAACTATTGCATGTTATCGCAAACTAATTACGTGTAGGTACATTTTTCACTGAAACAACCAAAACCTTTGTGGTAATTGAAGTACTGATAAAAAAAGCGATAAATCTCTAACACAATTATATTTCCACAACGGTTGACGTGAAAAATGCAACTTGATATCATCAGTCACACACACTTGAACTGGGAATATATTCGCATTTCTAATTAAAATGGCTAGCAAGATGAATGTAGTAATGTGCAAGTTACGTATGTCTGGAACGTAGGCTATATGTATGGTCGTAGAATATATGGGCGTTCATGGTTGACACAGGACGCAGGTTTGACTATTTCTAGACAAATTGCGTTAACATCAAAATCGATTAGAATTGTCTTGGACAACAAAAAATCGCCGAAAAAGAGGTCATTCGAATACAAAAAATTCAGTTTGATAGCAAATGATGCGAATGTAGTAATCCTACTCTAATGATTTGCAAATTTCTATTATCTTCGTATGAATCAACTCATTATTTTCCTATTTCTACTTGTAGTTGTACTTTTTAGAACTTGATCTCTGTGTTGAAGTATTCGAGGGTTGCCTTTTATATTTCGGGATTGGACAACCATAGTGTTGCAATCAGGCAACTGACAGCTCTATCATAAAGTTTGACATTTTTTAGGTTATGCGTACTCGGAACGTTGTGACATACGAGCACTATTTGTGTTGTTTACAGTAACTCATCTCGCCCAAAAAATGGAATTACATCGTGAAAATTTTCATGCGACTATTTTTTACAACTTTCGACTTGGATTAACTCAGCAACAGTGCATCGATGAACTGAATTCAGTTTTTGGCGACGACGCTCCATCGAAGACCAGTGTTTATCGATGGTATGGTGAATTCAATCGAGGTCGTAGTCCGCTCCATGACGAATTTCGTGGAAGTCGTCCAGAAACAGTTGTTATTCCGGAAACCATTGATGCTGTGCGCGAACTGATATTGAAAGATCGTCTTGTGACCTATCGTGAGATTGAGACAACCCTAGGCATTAGTGGGACCAGCATACATTCAATATTGTATGAACATTTGACAGTCAAAAAAAATTTGTTCGCGTTGGATCCCACACAATTTGTCAAACATTCAAAAGAAGTTTCGTGTCGACTGGTCGAAAGAAATGCTCAATTAATGCGATCTTGGTGCTTCGAAGCACGTCTATGACAGACAGGTGACGAATCATGGATTTATGCGCATGAGTCCTAAAGTGATCAGCAGTCTACTGTATGGGTGTTTCAAAATGAGCCAAAGCCAACAAAAGTTGGCGCACGAAGCACTGCCAAGCAAATAAATGGTCGCCTGTTTTTTCGGAAAAACTGGACATGTCGCAACCGTACCACTAGAACAACGTAGAACAGTCAATTTTGAGTGGTACACAGCCATTTGTTTGCCAGTTGTCTTTCAAGAAATGAGGAAAATCGACCGCCGAAGAAGGATCACTCTTCACCACGACAATGCGAGCTCGCACACATCGGCTCAATCAACTGCATTTTTGAGAACTCAAAACGTCGATTTGATGAGTCCTCTGCCGGAATAGTCCTGACTTGGCACCGAATGACTTCTTTTTATTCCCGTAGGTAAAAAATAAAATGAGAGGTCAACGTTTTTCCATACCTATAGAAGGGGTTGATGCGTTCAGAATGCATGTTTTGAAGATACGTCAATAAGAGTGGCAAACGTTCTTCGACAATTGGTTCAAACGCATAGATCTCATGGGAAATATTTTGAAAACAATAAAGTGATTTCCGATGATCATTATTTGTTTATGTTCTCTAATCCCGAAATATCATATGATTTAATTTTGAAATACTCACAATTTCAGTAGTATGTAACCAAAGCAGTTGGGCTTACCTGGAATAAAAGAATAATGATAAATATATCGCGTTCTCTTATACTGAAAGTTATATTGCATCAAACAATCAGAAAAAAGTTTCGAATCGAATCTAGGGGCAGTGAACGGTAAAATTATTTCAGAGTTCAGGAAAAATATTCGAAAAATCTCGTCCTGTTTTATATATGATACCCAATGGATCACAAACGTGTTCCTTATTTGATAGTTCAAAAATACAAAATCAACATACGAAGCACAAAATTGCAAAATAACTGCATCAACATCTTCCATAACTACATCGAAATCTCCAGCAATTGAACTATTATCTAAATAAAGTAGAACTATAACTCTTAGAAGGTCGTAAATCACCAACCACTTGAGGTATCAGCAGACTGTCAAGCAATCGATTCTGCACAGAGTTGTACCTGCCCTAGCCATTAAATTTTAGGTATTTATATTCGGTTAAGAGCCCACTATTATTGAAATGCCAAACTGTTTCATGAGATACTGCAATCCGGACCAGGAAATCTTTTAAGGAACACACATTTTCATTGCTTATCTTTATTTCGAACAATAGGTAATAATGAGGGTCGTCGGCTAATATTGATTTACGACCTTCTTAGAGTTATAGTTCTACTATACCAGCAGTTGAATTCAAATGACAATTTCTTCGTCAACTCTTCAATATTTCATTCCTGTCGAATATACTACTAAACCAGAGTTTATTGTAAGACAGATATTTTTCTCCGTGTAATGAAAAATAAATTGAAAATACGATGCACATTCATTCAATGTTTTTTTCTCGTACACATACAATCCATTCGCCTGTGGCCTCTTGATTTTAAATTCAGAATCGAAGCCTATTCACGCAAGTTTACCTGGTTATTATTCCTATTTGAAACAGCTAGAGGAATTTGAGCGATGGGAAATACCATCTGTAATATCACAGAGAATACGGAAAAAAGGAAAGAAAATAAATAAACAGAATCGATACGACCGACGATGGGAGAAATTGTTTTATAAACCAGTGATTATCCAGCGCTCAGTTTCTGATCTGTATTCGAAAGAAACAAAACAAAATTGTTTTCACAAATCGCTCTTTAATTATTTCAAGTAATTCTTAGATTTTGGCACGCCTTTTTAAACTGCCCATAGGTTATAAATCGTGGAGTCTAAGAACTTTGAGAGACCTCACATTAAACGTTTTTCTATGAAGCAGCTTTTCTTCATCTATACGTTCACACGACAGAAATAGTATATTACGTAACAAGAGTTGTAAGTAACCCATTACGCACGAAATCAAAAAGTTTATGCACGAAGCCACGCAGCGGCGAGTGCATAAATTTCATGAGTGCGTAATGGGCTTACAACTCGTGTAACGTACTATACTTTTTCTACGCCCATTCATTTTAACGTTATGCTTGTGTCGCCAATCCATAAATTTTTGATATGTAATTTCGTACCTTCTTTGGATTTTAGCTTTTTCTAAAATCTTCGGTGGAGTGCTCATAATTCCATCATTTTCACTACTATCAGACATATTCGTAGATAAAGTTGAGAAAATGTTCGAATACAATTATATTTTGTTCAAGATATTGACAATATAAATGACATGACATTTATTTTCATGCTATCTAAGAAAACGTGTCCTATTCTTAAAGAAATTGCATAACGTGCTGTCTACATTTAGGGGCATCACTCTTTCAATCCTAAACATACAGGGTGTTTCATAATAAATGCGCAAGACTTCAGGATGTGATAGCTCGTCCAAAAATATGAAAAAAAGTTTTTATTAACTTACCCTCTAAAATGCACCATTTTCGAGATACAGGGTGTTGAAATTTAAAAAAAAATAGTCGTTTTTTGCGAATATCTCTGGAACCGTGTATCGTACAGAAAACAGATTTCGTAGGCATTTTATACTCATAATAAGCTATGTTTTGTGCGGATTTTTTATTTTTTCAAATTCATAATTGGTGAAAATTTTGAAGGGGTAGTAGGAGTTTTTTTCTCAAACTACGCCACTGGAAAAAGTACAGTTTTGAGTCTCCTATATGAACCGCCAATGTTTTCTTCACAAAACAGGTATTCTTGGTCATAAGCTCTAAAGTTGACCGTTTTCAAGAAAAATCAACTTTCATGTTGTTTAAATAATGTTTTTTTCCTAGAAAAATTGCTGCGTGCATTGAAGCTAATGGCGGACATTTCCAACAATTCAACTGAGTATGATTGTTATAGTTTTTTTTTCATTTTGCAATTAAGAAGTCAACGTTTGGTTTCGTTACTTGTTTTAACGTTTAAATAAATTTTGTATAATTAGGAAAAAAATTATTTAAAAAAATTTACCATGTATTTCAACATGAAAGTTGCTTATGCTTATGCTTATGACCAGGAGTACCTTTTTGTGTAGAAGACATTGGCGGTTCAAGTAGGCGGCTCAAAATCAAACGTTTTCCAGTGGCGTAGAAGTTGGAGAAAAAAACACCCACTACCCCTTCAAAATCTTCACCAATTATGAATTTTAAAAAATAAATAATCTGCACAAAACATATCTTATTATGAGTAGAAAATGCATTCAAAATCTGTTTTTTGTGCGATAAACGGTTCCAGAGATATTCGCAAAAAACTATAATTTTTTTTAAATTTAAACACTCTCGAAAATGTTGAATTTTAGAGGGTAAGTTAATAGAAACTTTTTTTCATATTTTTGAACGAGCTATCACATCCGGAAGTCCTGCGCATTTATTATGAAACACCCTGTATATCGCTAATGCTAAAAGTTTCTATATTTTTTAATTGACCAAATTTGTGTAAATAGACCATATAAAGTCTTACGTGAATAAAAATATGAATGTAATTTAATTAAACCAAGAAGTTCAACTTTTCTTCTCAAAACGCACGTGTATGTTATGAGATCTCATTACGTGCATGTTATTGTTATAGGTCATTTACAAGGAAGTTGACAGTGCGATTTTTGACGTTTACAGACATGGGCGTAGAAAAAAATTATCTTTCCCGCTGCCGACACTGTAAATAGTCCATACATGTTTAGCAACAAAACAGGTAAATGGCCTATATCATTCGTTTACTCATTCATCTTGACAACGGAACTTAATAGTGTCATTTACATGCCTAGGGTAATAATGACTTTGACTTTGACAAGTAATACCTTCAGCTTCATTCATATCAATTTTTAGGTTATGAGACCTTTTGAATATTATTGTTGTCTGCTTATTCGGTAACTTAGTTACACGCACAAGCAACTTAGAATGAAATAGCGAACGAATAATCATGAAGGAAGGGTAAGAAAACAAACTTCAATTCAGGCAAATTTTGAGAAATGTCAACAAGCAGCGAGAAAAACGTAAAAACGGAATGTATCGACTGTTAATATCCTCGGCAAGCGACAAGTCTCGGCTTTGCCTCGACTCGTACTCGCTCACCTCGAATGTTGTTAACACGTCTATATATTCCTTGTTACTTAAATGACTATAATTGCAGATAACATCATGGAAATAATATTTTTGAGATAACAATGGACCTAGAAGTTGTCGCTAGTTCTCTAGCAAGAAGTTTCAGGATTGGTCATGTCCAGTGTTGACAGACTAGCAAAATTATTATAGTTGCAAGAGATGATTTCACGAAAATGATTTTATGATTTTCGATATAAAGGACAATACTGTTATATACAATACTTGAATTTGAAAAACCAGGAAAAAATTTACCATTTATAATAAAACTTTAATGTTGACTTCCACAATTTATCTGTTCCGCTATACAATGGCTTCTTCGGGCAGAGTTATTGAATGAAAGTTTGATTTTGTGGAGGAAATTCGCTTCCTGACATGTTTTCTTGGGTTTTTAACCTTTCAGATAGTAAAAAAAATTAAGTTATTGAACTACATCCTTAAATACTATCCAACCAAGAGGGCAGTTTTGTATCTGCCCTTCCAATCAATCGGAGATTGACAACTATTGTTTTAGATTATTAACTTTATTACATTTATCTAGTTCAACTCCTAAACAAATTCAACACATGGGAGTTTTGAGTTCTGTTTGGTCATTAATTAAGTTTTGAGAATTCTTCCTTTCAATAACTTCCAAACTTTCTAACAGAATTATCAATTTCATTATTTTGTTTTCTATATGAAGTATTGCCACTTATGTCTAGTTACGCGTTTTTTTGAAAATTCTACCATTTTGTCCGATATGAAACATAGAACAAGTAAATTTATAGAATCCACCAGTTTACCCTATCATTGAAGACCAATATACTTACTTACTTATACTTATACTTACTTATACTGGAGAATCTAGTTAGAAAACAGGATTTTTTTTAAAAAGCATGGTCTTGATGTTGCTTTTGAGATAAATAAGATAATAGAGATAAAGTTGATAAACAAGGAAAGATTGTAATTGCAGATTTGTCTTTCATGAATATTGATTTTAGAAGTAATCGCCATCATTAATGTAAGATTTGAGAGAGGCTGCTTGGTAATTTGCTCCGAGCGATAAAATATATTCTATATTCACAACACACATTTGTTATGAAAGCTGCATAACACTATACTTTGTTACAGATTGTGGGTGAGGGGCGAAACTTCGAGTTCGGAGGGGGATATTTGTTATTGTTCAGAATCCACGAAAAGTTACAATATAATTAAGATATAATATAAATAGTGATGGGGCCAGAACGCTCCCCTGTGGAACACTCACGTTATTATACAATTCCGATGACACGTGATCATTGAAGCGTAGCCGTTGTTTCCCAAGTTGAAGATAATTATTAAGCCAAACATACACTCTACCACCAACACCAAATTGTTTTAATTTATACAGCAATATTTTTCTGTCGATCGTCTCAAAAGCCCTCTTCAAGTCAAGAAATACGGCGAAAACATATTAATTATCATCTAAATGATTTTTAATATGACATAGCGTAAGTTGCAAGGCTGATTCACAAGAGTAATTTTTTCTGAATCCAGACTGATTATTCACTAAAATGCAATTCGGTGATACATACAGCCGTATGCACAGTCAATACCAGCGACTCGCCAGAGTTTCGCCGCTCGCTACACAAGAACTATAATGCACAGTCGAGCTCCAAAAAAGTGGTACATCGCCAGCGTTTCTCCAAAATGTGATTTATCGCATAGTTGTCACTTTTTTGGAGCTGGACTGTGCATTATAATCCTTGTGTAGCGAACGGCGAAACTCTGGCGAGTCGCTGGCGATTGACTATGCATACGGCTGATAGTGTAGTAATTGTTCATAAACTGTCATTTCTAGAAATTTTCAATTGGTGGCAGAGTATTTAAATGTCGAAATTCTTCAGCTTTAGTGGTATCAGTTACTTTTTGAATTGGTATGACCGTGACAACGGACAAGGCAGCAGCCTTATGGAAGAATTATCACCTGTTAATTTTTCTGAATTTTTGGTATGTTGTGAAAAATGACCTCCTGAAAAAGAGTGTCCATGGGCTCAACTCAATCCTATGACTAGTTTTCGAGATACAGGGTGTTGAAGTTGGAAAACATTTCTTTGAAATAACACTGCTCGTAGGAAAACATCTTGAATGGAAGAGTTTTATGCTACAAATATTATAATTAATTATAAGGCAATCATTTTAGACTGGTTTTTATCAAAAAAATAAATTTAGATACGAGGTAAGTCAAGTATTATTCAAAATGAAATTCTCATTCGACACTAAACAATTAAAATGTAATCGAACCAAGTACTCACTGAAATGCCCATCGTTTGAATCGACAAATTCAAATTTTGTACTGGTGACATTTGGTATATTTTTATTTTATGTTTTGAGCTTTAGGGATACTTGACCATTCAGCATACTGCATGTCCGAAATTGATATACAGTGTGACACAATCGCTTTGTGATTAAAAATCTTACGCAAAGGCTTTAGTTCATAATTCACCCTGTAACTAAAAATTTCGTCCGTGAAAGACATTGTATTTAATACTGAAAAAATTAAACTCTTCATTGCTGATTTGTTTAGTACTTACATCCTACATACAGATTTATCTAATGAACAGTTTTCGTGACGACCCAGATTAGTAACTGAAACTCTTGCATATAAAATAAAGTAAACTATAGAGTGGGATTTCTTGAACTTATCATATCCGTAGAATGATGAAACTCTCAGGATATACACTGCCCGCCAGTCGCGATGGAACAACCCATTAGGGGGCAAAATAGAAGGAAAATTCCATCAGATCCATCAGTCTAATGGGTAAGTAATATTTGTCGCGCAATACTCTTCCATTCAAGATGTAATCCTACGAGCAATGTTACTTTAAAAAAATGGCCATTTTCCAACATCGACACCCTGTATCTCGAAAACTAGTCACAGGATTGAGTTGGGCCCATGGACACTCTTGTTCAGGAGATCATATCCTACAACTAATCAAAAATTCAGAAAAATTAACCGGTGACAATTTTTCCATAAAGCTGCTGCCTGGTCCTTTTGTGTAAGTGGTGGTAAATTACCCTGTATACGTTGTCAAGGGTATATTCGCTTCTCAATACATGGTAACTACGTAAAATTCGCAGTCGCTAATGGCTAATCATGAGTTGTATAACCATCAAAATCACGATATTCTGCTCTCCTTGTATATTCGGACTCGAATACTTGGTAACACATTTTTTTGGTGGAAAATCTAATTTTCTCCAATATTATCGTTATTAGAAGGACGTTGTAGTGGAATGAAATGGGCCTTTTAGTATAATGAGAGGCTCTTGGCCGAGCCTATTCCGCGCACCAGGCTAGCTGGAGGGTCGACAGGGTCGGACAACGAAAAATGAGAAAACAAATGGGAGTATAACGTGTAATCATTTTCTGGAACGACGTCGTCTCGAATTTGTTTACATTACCGTTAGATGTTTTGCAACAGTAGCTAACCGTTTCATTGATGAGGGATTCGTTTGTAAGTACAATAATGACGTGTGAGAATTATTCATATGTTT
The DNA here is from genome assembly GCA_944452925.2 of Chrysolina oricalcia. NCBI lineage: Eukaryota > Metazoa > Arthropoda > Insecta > Coleoptera > Chrysomelidae > Chrysolina > Chrysolina oricalcia. The sequence goes on from OX101808.2 coordinate 25,122,288, forward strand.
TCTTTTCAAAACAAATGCCATCAGAATAGAAAAAGTTTAACTTTCAACGTGCTGTCTTCTCTTCCTTGTACAACTCGTTAACACTCAGTGACTGGCCATTACAAAAAAATTGATAATGAAAAATATTTTCGCATATCCTTCCATGAAAAAATAATAGTATATTAAAGCTGCAATGTTGAGTATTCAAAAGATAGGTTTACCAGGCCCGAACACAACATATTCTGAACACATTTGTTATAACATTCCAAGTTCAAATAATTTTGTTCATCACTTGAAACGAATATTTGAAATTTTGTCAAGTTTTCGATATTTTTTTTACTGAGATGCATGTGTGCATTTCATGGCCCAAATAAATCTTTATTGAAAATAGCAAATCCTACTATAGAATTCAATGAGAATGATGGAAATATTTTGAAATACAATTATCTAGGTTTACATAAATATTGGAACACATTGAAATAACATAAAAGTTAATGTTTTATAATTGAGAAGAAACTGCAACAATGATAATATTGATACAATATATTCTCAGAATATATTTGAAAAACTAAAACTATTTACGATTTAGGTGACATTATATGGTTTTTCAGCTGGGTTTGAAAAGAATGTAAGAGTGGCTGAGTTCTTCATGCACATAGGAAGTTGATTGAAGTCGTTCAATCCTTTGAAAAACTGTGCTTTCATCGAGTTATTTGTATTTGTTCTAGATATGTGAAAGTGATTGATTGATCTTGTGTTGTATTCATGAACCTGATTATTATAAGTGATGAAAGAATCAAAGTATTTCAGTAGTAAGTTTTTTGTGATTTTGAAAATGAAAACCATAGTTGAATAGTAAAATATTTGTGTTACATCAAACCAACTGAGAGTATTCAGCATATCGGAGTTTATCTATTACACTTTAGAATTATTCCCATGCCACGATTTTGAAGTTTCTGTAACCTTTGAATATTGTTTTTATCTAGCAGATACAAAAGGGTTGAGCAGTAGTCAAAATGAGGTTGTATGATGGTTCTATATATTGTAACTTTCGAAAGCATGGATACTTCGGATGATATCCTAGTGAAGAAAAATAGTTTTTTGGATATATTTTTGCATATGTAATCACTTTGATTGTTGAAAGTTAAAGATTCATCTATATATAATAAATCCTAAATATTTGAATTCTGATACCCATTCAATTTCATCATCGTCCATATCAAGTTGGAGGGACTGATAATCTACTGATTTTAGCTTGACCATATTCTCCTCAATAGAATATTTTGGTGTACACCCTCTTCTCATCAAGTAGGACAAGATTGAACTCGTCGTAACTCGATTGTTTTTGATAACTCATCGAAATGCAAATTTCGGTTTTTCGTTACATTGTTATTTGTATCAAAATGAATTGACTGGGGTCAAGCTATGATATGACAGGCATAATATGTTTTTTTGTTAATTTGTTTTAGGTGAATGGAAAATTCTGGTTATATATTTCGAATAGTTCCTCAGGCCATCTATATAGAATACAATAGAATCGGTAACAATATGATGTAAACTGAAAAACAACGCACATAATTTGTTTCGACACTTGAAAAAAACTCTACAGATAACGTTATAGATAACACATACAAGTAACACGAATACATACACTGAGCACAAATACTGAAAATTCGCCTTGAAATGACTAATGACATTTGTGTTTTCCAATAAACTGAATGAAAAAAAAAACATTTATTGAATAAAATGCTTGGCTCATAAGTGCATCTTCCATCACAAATTTTAATTTTATTGGACAATTTTTTCCAGTCTCCGTTTTTCTAAATAACGACGTAAAAGTTTAAATAATTGACCTATAAATTGTTGGCTTACTGGAGCTCTTCTGATATACTTACTTAACAAGATCACATGATGAAAGTTTATAAAAGTATATTATTTTGTTTATTATATTTTTTTATAACTAAATAAAAATTAAATATCCAAATAATATCGTTGAATATTTTTTCTTGACGAATGTTTTATTATTGCTGTTTCAACATCTAACAATGGCAGTAATTAATACTGTTTATGATTTTTTGACGTCATTTGTTTATAAATTTGTTACAAACAGATATAATATACATACATGAAAATTTTTCATTTCTATAATGCTGTCCTGGTAAAACAATAATATATTTTTTTAATGGAATTTTTTTATTGTTCACAATCGCTTTTTATATTTCGATTATTTAAATAATAAGTAAGGAAATTATTTTCTTTTGAAAAATCATAATATACCTACTTATGTGGATATATGTTCTTTGTTTTAAATTGTGATTGTTTATACACATAATTGTATATGTTTATAAACAAATTTTTGTTGTTTTGAAATTGACTGTTTCAATGATTTGATTTGAATGTGATTGTGACTGTAACAATTGTTTATGTTTTTTCATTTAGTTATATGCACATTTACATTTATTTTTATATTCACCCGCTTTGTCAACAAGAATTTCATTCTTCAAATAATAAAGAATATTTGATTGATTGATGAATTAATTTGTACATCTCAGTACATAAAAACAAAAAAATTCTTTATAAATAATTTCATGATTTAATAATTTAACAATTTGTTATAAACAAATTCTGGCAAAGGTTTTTTTTTAATAAATTAAAAATAATATTAAAAGTGTTAAAAAATGTTTTCCCTACTTTGTTATACATGGCTGATTTTGTATTTTTTTCAGTTTCAGAAAAAAAAAAACAAAACCGTTGTCAGAATGTGATTATAACAAATTGTTGAGTTAAAAAATAATGACAATATTTATTATAAAAAAAAAATCAACTATTGAGAAGTACAAATTATGATTTTCAAGAAGGAAATAATTTCCTAAATAATTATTTAAACAATCAAACTATAAAAAACAATATTTTTTTAAAAAATCATAATTTTTCCAGGGCAGCATTATAGAAATAAATTTTTTTCTCATATACTGTATTTGTTTATAACTAATTTATGAAAAAATGACGTCAAAAATTATAACCAGTATTAATTACTGCCACTGTTAGATGTAAAAACGGCAATAATAAAACTTTCGTCAAAAAACATTATTCAACAACATTTTTTGGATATTTAATGTTGCTGTGGATATGAAAAATTATAATAAACAAAATAATGACCTTTTATAAACTTTTATAGTGTGATCTTGTTAAGTAGGTATATTAGAAGGGCTTCAGGAAGCCAATAATTCATAGGTCAATTATTTAAACATTTACGTCGTTATTTATGAAATCAGACTTGAAATTTTTTTGTTAATTAACAATAGTATAAGTTTTTGAATAATGGACTTACACATTTTTTTTCTATGTACTAAATACCTTTTTTTCTTCTTATTTTCTGCATAACAATTTTTTACGTGAGGTAAAATCCTTAAAACGCATTTTTCTAGTGGTCATTCCGAATCCAATGAGCTACCGCTCATATTTTTAGGAGCTTCTTCTCTATTTTTCAAGTTTTTCAACTTGTTGATCAGACTGTACCATAAAAATTTCCAGATTGCCCTACACAGACAAATTCAAAGGGTTGTGTACGCTTGTCAGGGCAAATTATTGTTTCCTAGAACTTTTGATCTTTCAAAATTAAAGCGTAAAATGAAATGAAAATTCGTGCAGAACCTTGTAAATAAATCATATTCCAATATTTTATAGATTCATATCCCACAAAAGCTTTTAATGAAAGTAAACAATTTAGTATTGGAAATATAGGTTTGTTTTACGTAAAGTCATATGTATTCAATGCATATATTCCTAGTCAGAAATGTACTAATAAATGAGCTATTATAAATTATTCACGAAGCAATAATGCATAGTGACGAAAAGGAACATGGTTACGAAGTAACGAACATCTGTCAAAACCTGGGCGTAAATTATCAATTCAATAAACGTTGGGGACAATCCAGCCAGGAAGATATTGAAAAGGGCATCTCAGCTACTCTACCATATAACATCGTACGCAATAAGAATAAGTTATGAGAACAATTCATGGATTTTTGCGGTGCACGTGATTATAAACTTGTGGTGAAAGAAGCCAGTATTGAAACGATCCCCGGTTATATAACGGATTATGCCTAGTGTATGATAGGAGTCAATGGAGTAGAATCCAATGTCGGGTTAAAAAATTTCAGCAAAAACTTCTCTTTTGCAGTAATTAGGATTTATTTCATCAAACATGCCGACTCCACGCTGTTATTGAAATATCCATATCGGCGGCTACACATAATTCCTGCATACTTTCGATGACTTGAAAAAAAAAATAGACTGATAGATAAGCTTCATTGTCAAAAATGGAAACATATACACAATAAACTCCTGCTCTGGCTTGTCCTTCCTCCAGTTTGGACCCGTCTGTAAAACAGACCAGGCTTTCTGGGGGAAATATCATCCTTTCCTCTTCCCACTCTCTCCTGTCTGGGATCTCTAGCGAGATCGTCCTTTTCCACCTAATTTTATCCTCTGTCTGTATCACTTTGATAGCGGATAGTGGGATTTCTTTCTCCGCTACCACAGCGATTTTGGTATGCCCTGTGTATCCCTCTCCACGCCAGTTCCCTGAGTCACGCATTCTCAGATAGGACGCCATCGCTTCCTTCTTCATACAAGTTGGAAGCGACGGCAGACCCAGGAGGGCGTCTAGGGCTGCCGAGGGGGTCGTCCTCATCGCGCCGGTTATTCCCCAACAAGTTAGTCTTGCTGCAAATAAATTAGCGAGACAGTGGAGTGTTTTCAGTATTAACAATACTTTCAACTTCAACAAAGTACTTTTCTCGTTGGTTTGAATTTAGAAAATGATTGCGTTTGAATGGTTTATATAATATGAGGGAATGTCATTAAAATTGGTGTAGAAATGAGATTTTAAAAATAAAGGAGTTTTCGCGTAGTCGACTAAAAGACGTTTTTCGGGCAAATATTAGACTACTGACCCTTTAACCACGCAAGATTTCGCGAGGTGAATAGTTTTCAGGCTTTAACTAAAATAAACTTTTGAGATATAAACTTGAGCAAAATTGATATCTCGTGCGAAGACACTAAAAAACAATATCACTAGTCAGAAGGCCGCACTCCAGGAAATACTCTCAGGAGGACTATCAGGAGGGAGAAGAACCCGAAAACTTCTGTGAGTTTGAAAGAAGAAATTTAATTCGATATAGATGAAACACTAAAAAAAAACGAAAAATCTAGAAGAAAATCTTCAAAAAAATTCAAAGCGCCTGGAGGAAAAGCTTCTAGAAAATTCAAAAAGCTCAAGGGAGCGCTTCAAGAAAACAGCTTGAAAGAACTTAAGCTCCTAGAAAACACAGAAGGCCTAAAAAAGAGCTTTATGGTGTGGCGAACAGGAAAAGGAAGCAAATGAACTCGTAGGAAAATAAAATCAAAGATGGAATTGACCCAGAGGTGGATGAAATCAGAGGCATAATCGAGTTAAAAATGAGAATAATAAGGAAGCTATCGGTAAGTTGTTGAGAGAAGTTCAGTGCTGGGCCTAACTTTGTAGTTAATGACAATTGAGATTCTGCAAAAATCTTTTTTATTTTTATTTTTGTGGGTTAGTCCGTTAAGCATATATCATAGTGTACCCCAATGTTTCATTAACATTTACTTCATGCATATTGAAATGTTTTGTGCTTCTTGATTGGAAGGGTGAAATATTGTGTAGCCATGGAGCTAAAGCCTGGAAACAAGGATGTGTAATATTTGTATAACATTTTGACACTACAGAAATGGTATAAATCAGTTAAGGTATTTCGAACGGTACAGTTTTCTATTTGCGGCCCATTAGAAATACGACGATCATAAAAGTAAATTTGGTGTTCCGTCTGTACGATTTCCCCACCATTTCAACCATCCAATCTAGTGTTGGAGGCGCTAGGCAACACTGCTCTGTCGCTAGTGTCAGTGTCAGTAACTTTCATAGTCCCGACGATCAGATTGCTCAAAAGTGATTAAAAACTGATAAATTGTTAACGCAATGGCTCGAACCAATTTAGTTGACAAGGGACGGTTCATTAAAGAAAGCCATTTGAAAAAAAGAGGCAATGCAGTCGCAGCGATGTTGGCTGCAAAAATACAGTTAAAAATGGAATGTTATGTGATGATAGTTCCTGATTCATGCTAATGTGCAGAACTTCAGGAAAAAAAATCATGAATTCCGACGAAAATAGAATCGGACCAAACTAAAGAGAGAGGTAAAATATACTAAGAAAACCAAAAAAGTAATCACAAGTTTTCTTTGACCATTTTGTTCAGAAAATTATTCCAATTCCACGTCTAATCTTTCCCAAAATTCCAATTTAATTATATGCTGACGACAATACGACAGGGAGGCTGCCCAATTCTCCAATTCTAGAGTTTCAATTTTATATTTTCCCTGGTCTATTTATTTCGGGATATATTTCTCGTGTTCCTTACGAGCTGCAGCGCGTTGTTGTCATTGCTCTTAACGACGTCATTTTTATGCTCTCGTCGATCAAAACATTGCCGACTTTGGGAGCTTGTATTTCGATAATTAGACGGACGAATTTTTCCAGATTTGGTTATTAGCAATTTTATCGAGTTTATTGACATGTGTTAGTTTTCCATCAAATTTGTAAGACGCGTTTCTTCTGTACAACGTATTATTCGAAACAATTCGGCCTATGGTGCTGTAACGAAGCATAATTTTCCGACTTGAAATGGGTCATATAATGTGCTTTGTTGGGCTACCCTTTCATTTTTCAGAGTTTCTTTGTTTTGCTATTTCCGAAAATTATAGCAACTGTTTGAGCTTCACCATTTCCGCCGTTACTATTATTATTATTATTACTATCATTACTATTATAACTGTTTCAACTGTTGTTATTATAACTATTATTATTACTTTTATGCTAGGGATTATTTCAGATAATAATGTTAACGGGAAAACAGGTTCCGATACCGTAAGGGAGGATATAACCTCACTTTCGTTTGTTTACAAAGTTAATTCGATTCCTTGCTGCTCAACACCGGTTTTACTGATTCCCTACTTTACCAAGAAGTGCCGTCCCTTTTTTGCACACGATTAGTTCTTGTCCTTTAAAAATTTTCCTTTCAATAGGTTTCCAACTCCATTTCTTCATCCAAAGATTTTCAGCACTTTAAAAAGTCAGAGTAGACTTTTTGTATTTTTTGTATCCGCTGTACACGACAGCCTTGACATTCCAATGATTTGCTATAAACACGCAAACCCTCTTCAAGACAGGGCTTTTTGAATTGTGACTCACGTAGAAGCGTTTAAGAATTAGTTTGCCAAGTTAGATTTTCCGAGTATCCATCAGTTTTTGTATTTTCTCGATCCGTGGTGCATCCGTTAACAAGTGAAAAATAACTGTAAGCATTCCGATATTTTATCTCTCATTATTTGCCTGACCGTTTGATATTTATTAAGTGTTGCAATCAGAAACGATTAACTAGAGCTTTTCATTATTTTTGATATCTGTGACTTATTCATATATCCGTATAATTCATCAGAATAGATTTCTCCGACGGCCGTTTCAAGTAATCACTCGACACCTATTCCCTAAGGTGTTGTCAAAGTTGCTGCTGGCAGGAAGAGGTGTTAAGCGAGTATTGTTTTATTTCAATGTCCCCAAGGTGTTGTCAAAGTTGCCGCCGGCTGGACCTGATCGCGACCCATTGCTAAAACCGTGGAGAAATCAATCTGTGTGCATATTTTGTTTAAAACCAGGTTGTGCTCAAACTAGAGATTTTTCCAACGACCGTCACAGTAGCTGTGCGTTACTAGCATCCCGAAGGGACAGAGTAATCTGTCACTGGCCGGATAAGGTCTCGCTCGAAAGATAATACAGCCTTGCTTAGTGTTCCTAAGGTGTTGTCAAAGTTGCTGCTGGCGGAACACACGCAAACTCCTTACAATTGGAAATCTCTGTCTACTGAATAGTGGAAGTGGCTAACTTGCCGTGGGCCGTGAAAGAGTCGGTTGAAAGGGCAACTATACTGGGTGTTTGCCAAATAAGTTTCTCAGAGCACCTCCGTCGTGGTCACCGGTACTCTCAATCTATTAAACATACCGTGTGTTACGAAAATTGAGTTAATCGCTTCGGATACGAATCGATCTGATTGAAACACCCGTAGAACGTCTCCGAAAGCCTTACCCGCTCGAACCGTTTGAAATACCGAGAACCCGCTCACCGTTTCGAACCTGTTTCACCGTCCGTTAAAAATAGGGTATTTTTAGTTAGTAAGGGTAGAATTTGTCATTGTAACTGAGTGACCACGTGAAGACAGACTTCAATAAATTCCCCATTTGTCACTGTACACCTTTCGTTTATTTTCTTACAACACAATCTTGCATGCAAACTTTGAAAGTTAGCAAAGCAGCCGGTATTCAATGAATTGCAAGGGTTGCAATTAAAGTCTGCAGTCCTTTGCTCACTGTTGCTCATAAGTCACTACATTTGACCCCTGGAAGACCGTATCTCCATCTGAAGCTGCCCTGGGCCTCCCTCCGAATTGAATAAGGGAGAGTGGAGCATACCACTTTAATAAACCAAAACACTTGTTGAGGTTTGAGTCGTTCTCGTTAGAGAGAATAGATTAAGCTCAACAACCGCGACGCGCCATAGTGACGTCCGCCTTTTATCCAGTTTGGAAAAAAAGAGCGTTACAGTGCTATGATTTAAAAGTCTATCGGGGAGCAACTTTGAGTACAATTATCTCCGATTCTAAATCTGAAAAAAATATCTGCTAATGTAGCCACTGTCGAAAAAAATCATACTAAATTTCCATTGTATTTGAAAGAAACCTGCTCTAACTTTCCAAATACCTTGAACAGGAACTTTCTTGATTTCATTTGGGTGATTTCTACAGAGATTTTACAACTCCCCGTCTTCAAATATTCTGCCAATTCACTAATCACCATAAATGATCCGGATGGGCTCGACCTCAATATTTACTCAAACCCGGTCCGGTTCTGGATAAAGAGACCGCACGTTGTGTGTAATAACAGTTTTGCGTGTTATCCCAATCTCGCCAAGGGCTATGTTGTCACAGGTTGGACAATGTTTACACAGTATTTTACCTTTAACCGACCCCCTAAACACCAAAAACAACACAGTTCCACGTCGAAACGCATACGACTTATGGTCCTCCATGGTCATTTCACCTCTAATGTGTGCTATGTGTGTGTTTGAAATTAATTAAAATTTAATGTATGGAAAGCCAGGATTTTGGATGTTTGCTGGTTGAGCGAGGTTTATTAGCAATGTACTTCATAATGCTGTCGTTTTATTTTGTGGCAAGACAGATGGCATGCATATGCAGTCACCAGTTTCGAAGGTGGAGGGTGGAACAAATTGAAACCAGAGAATAACCGGCAACCAGTTATACAGGGTGTCCCGAAACTCAACGTCATCCTTTGCACGGCTGGTAGTCCAGCTCATGATTTACCAGAATATCACAACATGACCTTAGTAAAATATTGATATTAGCAGTTTTATGAATTCCGTGTAAATCGAAACCTTTGATCAGTATTTCGAGTGCCACAAGTACAAGTACAAGTACAAGTACAAGTACAAGCACAAGTACAAAACTTCATAGTTCATAGTTGTTATGCAACCTTCAATAACCCTTCTATTGATTAAAATACAAAATACAAATTTTGGTGCAATTCCTTTGGAGAAAAAAACATATTTACCCGATTCGCGAATTAATTTATTTTATTATCTTACTTAGACTCTTCATACTGTAAACAAAATCACCACGCAAACCTGGCATGTTATTTCGAAAAATTGCTCGTTCGGTGTAGTCTTGACATGATACAACATTCACTATCTTCAACTTGAGGAAAAAAGATATTCCTAGTTTATTGCATTGTGAAATTATTTCAATAATTAGGAATTCGAATGAAAACACTTGGTAAATTGAAGTGACAGGTATTTATTGAACTCTAAACAGAAGACAAAGAAAACTTAGAGAATGTATACAAACTGCCTGCCACCAAGTCGAAGGCAAGCCTGTCTTTTTAAAAACGATCTTTTGATTCGTCATGTACTTCCTTCTGCACTTATTTGGACAGCTGCTTCATTAATACGACTTCTCAATTCATGATCATTATTTACTGGGAGAGCATCTAGCGGGTTTGAATCTGGAGACTGGGAAGGCCACAAAATGGGACCAAGAAGGCCGACCCATCTCTATGGATAAGTTTGATCGAAATAATTTCTCACTGGTCGTGCGTAATGAGCTTGATAGACGTCATTTTGGAACCAAATTGCCCTGCGTTTGGCCAAATCTTCTAAAAGAATATGCAGTTCGGATAAATATCCCCGTTTAGAATGTCAGGTGATTCAAAAGGGCCAATTATTGCATTGTTCCAGATGCCGTTCCATGAATGAATAAAAGGATCGTTTTTAACAAGATGACGTACTTGCATTCGACTTGGTGGCAGGCAGTTTGTACACGCTCTCTAATTTTCCTTTGTCTTTTGTCAATGAATACCTATTACTTCAATTTACCAAGTGTTTTCATTCGATTTCCTAATTATTGAAATAATTGCACTGAAACGTTTTTTTCCCACTTCACATAATCCTTATGCGCAGTTTACGGAGGATGCAAAAATCATGGATATTTTAGTTAATATGGAATCATTATACTAAAGCAGGTACTATTATTCTGTTTGGACTATATACAACGATTTAAGAGTAGTGAGACAGGTCTCACTTATACATGACAAAAAAAACTGGGTTTATTCCTGCCTCATTTTTCAACTCTCTCATAATCCCGCTATTTTCTTCAGTAAATGTTCAAAATAATGAAAAACAAAGTGTGCAATTTCAAGCTCGAGGTTCGAACTTCACATTCGTGTTGTTAAACATACAAAAACAACCATAAATGATGTCTGAATTTCAAAAAAATCAAAAGCCGTCCAAAAACTCGTGTTTTTTTTCTAATGAACAATTTTGTTGAACCACGGGATTGTCAGAAACCCTTGAATATCTCAAAATAAAGAAGATGAATGTATCTGTTTATTTCATACAGCCAACACAGTCCAGGATTATCTCACCATGATATCAAAGCTGATAATGGACATATTTTGGAAAAGTATGCTCCCAGTTCAGATCATGAGTTGCGAGACAGTGTCTCATACGACCGGCTGCTGGATTATTATATAGACGCGTCATACCCTAAGTGTCATATGGTCTATTCTTGATGTGAATATTTGAAAATTAAGGCAATAATAAGTAGAACTGGAAGGGTGAACAAACTTTCAGTCTAACTCTACCAAAAATAATCTTTATTGAAGATACTGTGTAGTCCGAAGTCAACAACAGGCAGATACCATGCAGTCGGAAAACTTACATCAATAGATTGGACACGTTTCGAAGGATTAATCCTTCATCTTCAGCAAAATAGGGTTTGATTACAAGTCGATCTAAAGAAAAGTAAAAAGGGTTACATAGAGTTGAGAATTACATTAAATTATGTGACCAACCATATGGTGGAAATATAACATTTAAAACGGAAAAACTTTAAAAAAACTTTAAAAAAACTTATGGTCCTAATTACGACCTTATGGTCCGCATCTAGTGCAAGGCCCACCTATGTTAGGGACCATGGTTAGTCCACTCAAATAACATATCAGAAAATTAATAATTCGTTTTGAAATTTAAATTAAACCATGCGGCAAGTGTGTTTACATCTGACAACTAGATTATGAAATTGACATCTGTCATCTGGAACGTCGTGGTTCGAGGTGGCAGAAAACAGAATGCTATCATGGAACAAGAAAATCCTTCTTAAAATATTGTCGATTGAAGAAGTGTATTTGGATATATGGGCCGTGATGGTGGAACGTTCGCTTTCCAACCATAAGGGCATGGTTTCAGAAGGTCCCTATATATAATGATATTTTGAATAAAAGCTCATTCAAACATGTCATGAGAACATTCCTTCCTCGGGGGTCTTTGGGTAAAAAAAACTATGGACAACTCTGAAGAAAACCCGTGTGACAACCAATCTGTTTTGAATTTGTGTATTAATCATGGGGACTTTTTTGTCTCTGGGCAATTACATAAGGAGATATGTTTTTAGTATATTTCAATACATATTAACTTATAATTTTGTAGAGTTGTTTTGAGATATTGTTGAATAGAAATGAATGCCCGTCAGATAAAAGGGAAAATAGGTTTAATTCAAATGCATGTTACTTGGAAAATGCGTTTGTTTGTAGAATGTCCCAGGAGAAGGGTGGAGAAAGGATGGTAGATATTCCTACTCGCATTATCAGGACGGTTTCCTCCGTTTTTGGAGATCAAAAAGACGGAATTACTCGAAATATTAACCTCATCCAACCTCATCCAACCGAACCTAACCTGTTCTATTCAAAGTATTCTTGGTCTATTTTGTAGATAATTTCACTCGCCGTATAAAACCTTTCCTGTAATATTAGGACCAATAAGGGACGTATTCCTCGATAATACGTAGTTCCTAGCTTTTGAGCCGGTAATACCACTTTGGCATGGTAACCACGTATCCAAACAACGACGGAGAATATAATATTATCTTGCTACTAGTATGAATGTCAGTCTGACAGACTTCATATCTATCAGGCATTATACACATCTATTGAAAAATTCACAACAATGGAACTTTTTTAACTTTGTTGGTTCGTGAAATCATCTCAATAAATACTACTCGTGCTCACAATACTATCGATAATTCTGACAAAAATCTTAAAGTCGATCAAATTGCTTTGAGGTAACACCACTCGTCCTAAAGGACTCGTGGTGTTACCAAGCAATTTGATCTCGTTGATTTCTGACAGAATTACTATCGATAGTATTGAGAGCACTCGTGGTAGTACCCCCGATAATTGTATCGCCTCTTATTCCATAGAAGCAGTTTTCCGACAGCCCTTTAACTTTCAAAATCCAAAAAACTTTTTTTTTTAACTTGAAGTATTTTTTTTTAGTTCCCCTCCGTATTGTTTGGTAAACAATTTTTTTCTCACAAAACATAATGTCAAGAAATCACGTGCCAAGTTTCATGCTGCTACAATTCATCCTCCACTTTTGGTTCGAATTTATCTGTGGTTATTAGCCTAATATCATTTTTTACGTTTTGGTTCACTACTTCAAATTAATGCTTGTTGTTAATTTAAATTTTTCTGGCATTCATTTTAATACGAGTATTTGACTGCCCGTTGACACATGGGTGACAGGAGAATGCTCAAATTCTCATAGTGGTGGAAAAGTGAAAATTTCCTCACAACAGCGACTCATTTACCAGGCAATTCATTTTAGAGATAACTGCTAGTGCCATGGTATTAAATTGAGTTACGATCAATTACATTATTGCGTTGAGCAAGCCGAAACAGTCGACATAACACCGTTGAATGCTCGACTGCTGCTGGAAGTTTGATATAAAATGCAAAATAGTGCCGCTTTAGTTTCGCATATTACTAATTGGATAGGTACATACATAGACAATTCCTTTGTTACTGGTACGGGTAACCGATGAACAACTGACTTTTCATAAAAGTAGGAAATGAGTTGAACGTTTACTTATTTCCATAATCTACATCACAGTGTGATTCACATTGAGCAACTGAAATTACAACTTTTTCATATCAACAGTTTTGTTCGTATCTTGCTTTGTTTTTGAGGAAAAACATAAAAATCACTTCTTTGGACGTCTCTGGGACAACATAATAAAAAATTGTTTATATAGGGTTTTTCATGAATATAAATGAATCTGTTATGCTTATAAATTGTTTGTTTCATTTGGCCAGTGGCGTGCATAATGGTAACGCAGTAAATACCAAAAAAAAAATATCAAACAAGAAACACCCTTTATTAAAACCACACCTAAACAAAAATGGTACCTTCGCAATTTTTATCAGTAAGAATACAATCAACAATAACTGACACAAAAATTACAATAGTTGCTCAAAATGTCCTCCTTCAACTTCAATGCAAGCATTAACTCGTCTTAACATCGATTTCCGAACACGTTGAAATATTTCAGGCGTATGTCTTATGTGATCACATGAACCCCATATTCGTTGGATTTATTCTTCTTCAGTGTTGACTGGAGTTTTATAAACGAGGGGCTTTAAATGCCCCCGAAGGAAAAAATCCAAGGGATTCAAATCCGGTGACCTGGGCTTCCATGACTATGGACCTGCGCGACCGATCCAGTTTTCTCCATAAGTTGCTACTATGCTAAAGTGAGGTGGAGCCTCATCGTGCATGAACCACATTATTCCTCCTACTTCCAGTGGGACATTTTCTAATAGTATACAGGTAACACAAATTCCAAAAACTAACGATACTCTTGACCAATTAATCTCGGGGGTAAAAAATAAGATCCAATGAGATAATCACCAACAACACCAACCCATACGTTCACGGAAAACTGTTGTTGATAATTATTTTCTATAACCAGATGGGAATTTTCATCTGCCCAGATATGGTGGTTACGTTATAATTGAATTTTGGGGAAAACACGCTTCATCGGTTCATACTAAAACGGATAAAAATGTAGGAGATGTAACCTGTTGCTGCAAAAGCCAAGTAGAATAAACAACTCGCTTGGGAAAATCCGCAGGTAATAACGCTTCAACACGCTGTATGCGGTAAGAAACCAGTTGGTAATCTTTCAAAATCTTCCATACAGTAAAGTGAGAAATGTTTAATTGTTGTGCAATTTTGCGTTTTTGCGTGTACTTGTACAGGGGCAACGCTCAACTTCATGTAAAACTTCTTCCTCCAACTCCACTGTTTTTGCCGTTGCAGGTCTCCCAATAAGAGCAGCTAACCTTTGAAAGGTGCCTGATTTGCAGAGCCTTTCATGTATTCTCACAAATGGTTGTCTATTTGAAACAATGTGATGAGGATATCTCTCATGATAAATGCGTCTAGCCGCTCTGGAATTGCCTTGGTTCATTCCATAGTCAAAATGCATATCGGCCATTTCTGAGTTTGTAAATCGAACCACTTTCAGATATCACTAACAAATTTTATATCTGAATGAAAACACTTTAAATAATTTCTATCAAATAACTGCGTATGCACTGTTTCAATTTATGACAGTTATAAAGTCAAATTTGTTTGAACATTTGTTTTTCCTTCCATGGCCCTCTAGTTTCAAAACACTGCAGTAATACATAACAACATTATTTGTTTCGTCGAAAACAGTTAATAGCGGGAAAAAATTTAAAAGATAACTTTAATGTTATTTTAATTATTTAATTATAAAAAAAAATCTCTTTATTACATGTCCATGGACAACAGTGAGCACGAAATATTGCCCATTTTGCACGAGTATCAATTTATACATACATACGTTTTTTTTTTCATTACTTTAATTTTGATAAAACATTCTAAGACTGGAAAAAAAAAGTAAGACCTCAATTATTGATGGTTTAGTAGTTTATTCTCAAACAAAGCAAGATACGTAAAAAATTGTGATATAAAAAAGTTGTAATTTCAGTTGCTTAATGTGAAACAAATACAAAAATTGCAAAAAAAATCAGTGGAGCACATTTTTTCTCTCAAAAATATTGGTTACGGTGCCACTGGACATGACAATTTTGATAGAGTTAGGGCTAAATCACTTAAATAAGCCCTTTATGACCCTTAATAACAATGCCAAATTTCAATAAAATCGGTTGAAGGAGTATTAAGATATTTGAAAATGGGGTATTGGACGCCTGTGGTGGCACTCAATTAGAACAAAAAGTATTTTACCCATTCACCACACAAGTAATTTAATTCCTAGATGCGCATTTCGATAACAAAGTTATCTTCATCAGTAGGGATTACTAAACTCAGTTTAGTAATCCCGAGTAATTTGGATGTACTATACAGGCCGTTTCTTTTATCATGTGGTAACATTGCTATATTCTAAACCGTAACAGATACGAAGACGATTAAATGGGAGAAAAGGTAACTATTGTGGAGAACAGTACAATGGTCATAGAAAATTTACAGGGAGTCTCGCCCTTCCCGAGTTATACAGGGAAAACAAAAAATGCTGTTATTTGTTTTTTACGAATAGAACTGTTATTTCTGAAAATATAAAAAAAATTTATTAGGAAAGTTTTAATGTATTTAAAATGTACTATAAAAATGTAACAATGAATCTTTGATTAAACGTTTCGTGTCAACACGGCCACCATCAACATTTTTTTTTCAAATACGGACCTGTCTATTTTAGTACAAATATTGATAAAGCGATAAAATCACAATTCAGTGGTATATCACACTTGATATTTTTATAACGTTTCATTTAAAATAACTAGCATCCTCAGTGACAACAATTTTTAATTACGGTCCTGTCGTTAGTTCTTTTGTAAATTATTTTGATTTCTTCAAAACCTATTCAACTATTGGCATACTTCAGACTTCACCCAATAATTTCGATAAGAAGATACCCCAACACAACGAACATTCGTATTTTTCCTTCTTGGGCATTTTTGTATTACAGGAATCCTTGTTTCAAGGCTGATTTCTTCTGAATCAATTATCATACTGAATATTTCTATAATTCTCAATCCTGGAAGTAACGAAAATATTAGTTTTTGGTCAAAATACGACTATTGTGTGATATGGAACAATTAAATAGCATCTCACTTCATTTACCATTTTTAAACAAGTAGGCTTTGCTTGGTTTCTATGGCAGGACAAATAAATGAGTTGTTGATACGTGTTAAGAACTGTCAGTCGTTTATACACTCAGTCATATCAAAGATGTATTCAAATGACGAAAGGACTGATATGCTATTTGCTTATGCAAAATCAAATAGAAATCCTCTTTTGCCAAAAAATATGTATGGTGAGCAATACCCAAATCGTCGTATTCCAAACATTCAAATGTTTAGACGATTAGAAAGAAATTTGAGAGACTGTGGTGCATTTGATAGAAATAAAACTAGAAAATGTGTTGTTACTGGAAGTATGCGGAACCAAATAAATGTTTTAGGTAAGCAAATATTACTTCATAAAGATTAAAAAAGTGACGAAAATATTTTCTTTCAATTTAGGATTGGTCAGTTACAAAAATATTTCTAATCAAGATTGTTCTTTACGAGAAATTGCCCACGAACTAGGGATTTCTGTAAAATCTACCAGAAATATTTTGAAAAAGAACAAATACAAATGCTACAGGATACGCAAAGTTCTTCACCTCAATGAAAGGGATTACGGAAGGAGAGTACGATTTGCGATGTGGTTGAGACGTAGAAATAGGAAAGTTGGAAATATTTGTAATAAAATAATATGGACGGACGAATCAAAATTCACCAACAATGGTTGGTTTAACAGAAACATCCATTTTAGGTGGAATAATACAAATGAACATTCACATAGAGAAACCAATTTCCAGGAAAGGTTCGGAATAAATGTTTGGTTGGGAATTTTGGGAACAAACATACTAGGTCCTTTCTTTTATGACGAGCATTTGAATGGTGGAATGTATTTACATTTTTTATCCAATGAGTTTGATGGCTACTTAGATGAATTGCCACTGAACATCCGCCGTGAAATACAATATTTTCAACAAGACGGTGCCCCTTCCCATAATGCAGCAATAGTAAGGGAACATTTAGATGTAATATTCCCAAGAAAATGGATTGGAAACAATGGACCAATTGCCTGGCCAGCTCGATCCCCAGACCTGACTCCTTTAGATTTTTTTGTCTGGGGATACATAAAGGATAAAGTTTTTTCGACAACTAGTACAGATATCGACCATCTCAAACAAAAAATAAGAGATGCATGTGATAGTATTACACCCATCATGCTAGAAAATTGCCACAGAAATTGTATGGACAGACAACTTATGTGCATTCAACAAAGAGGTCGACAATTCGAGCATTTAATGTAGGTTATCATGAAGAATTCATTTTCTGTATTGGTTTTATTTTCACTCAAAAATTCAATATGAAATAAATTGTTTTCTGTTTGTTTGATTTCTTCTACTCTTAAGTAAGTTTATTTCCGAGGTAAATTTCCATCGTTCGTCTCTGAAACTACAGATATCTTTTATTATAGTGTAAACATAATTTTAATAGATACATTTATTCAAAGCGTCACTGATAATTTTTATATCGGAGAGTTAGGTTTTGTGGAATCCATAAACGACCTAACGACAGGACCGTAATTAAAAATTGTTGTCACTGATGATGTTAGTTATTTTAAATGAAACGTTATAAAAATATCAAGTGTGATGTACCACTGAATTGTGATTTTATCGCTTTATCAATATTTGTACTAAAACAGACAGGTCCGTATTTGAAAAGAAATGTTGATGGTGGCCGTGTTGACACGAAACGTTTAATCAAAGATTCATTATTACATTTTTATAGTACATTTAGAATACATTAAAACTTTCCTTTTCCATTTTTTTATATTTTCAGAAATAACAATTCTATTCGTTAAAAACAAATAACAGCATTTTTAGTTTTCCCTGTATAACTCGGGAAGGGCGAGACTCCCTGTAAATTTTCTTTGACCATTGTACTGTTCTCCACAATAGTTACCTTTTCTCTCATTTAATATTCTTCGTATCTGTTACGGTTTAGAATATAGCAATGTTACCACATGATGAAAGAAACGGCCTGTATACATCCAAATTTTTAATGTTTTTAAAGCAACAGAACAATACAGGAACCATGTGGACCACCGCAGAGAAGAATGTTTTGTTAACAGTGGTGAGGAGCCACGTTAAATCAGAGTAACCCTAGTTACGCAATAAGGAAGTCATTGATACAATTCATTAACTAATAGTAACGTTCATTTTTCATACTTACAGAATTTACGTGCTTGATATAGAAAAAGGAGACATTCCTTTGTGTTCCATCGGTAAGTAATGCCAAGCAAATAATAAATGGTCTTTTTTTTTATTGTAAATTTTTGTTGGTGAAATTTATTGACGTTCAATAGCAGTTTGTAACTTTATTGATCTCTTAGTAATTTGGGATAACTGGTTCAAAATTCACCCTCTTGTTCCCGATATAAATGAAGTTCTCTTTTCCACACACTTTTTTATTTTCCTTCATTAATCCTTCACAGTAATCCTTACGTCTTCACTATCACTCCTCATTATTAACCACAAAAGCTTCAAAATTATGATTTTAACTTTTAGTTATTAAATAAATAGAAAATTAACAAAACTTCTGAATGTCAGAAAACCTTCGAACCAAAACAGGCCCATTTATAAAAATTTAAATGTACCTAAAAATTTCGAAACTTCATTAACTTTTCAATTATTCAACTTTTGTTGTCCAGTACTGATGAAATATGCTTTTTTTTGGTCCGAGGAGCATTTTATTTTGTTTGAATAACCGAAAATTCCGAAAATTATCCATAAATGCATAAATTCAAAACTCTGAAGTCAAGCTTGATCTTAAACGAACAATATATTTTCTCTTCTCATGTTTGTGACATAACAGCAGATGCAAATTTGAAAATGAGGAATAGGATACCTACAAAAACCCATTAACAATACTTTCAGAAGAAATGCGTGAGGCAAATGCCCGCTCTCAGCTATTGAAATATTTCAATTTTGGATTAATGAAATATTGATTGTAACAAGGAGTGATTTTAAATCGACTAAACAGATTCTGATTATAAGAGTTTAAACCCCAAACAAATTTTACACATTTTCCTTATCAGTCAGTATAAACATGTCCCTATCATATTATCAGACACAGCGCAAATTGATCCGATCAAAGAGCTCATCCACGTATAATTTATATGAACATAAAGCCAGCTATAGGAACTCACTTTTATCACTTTTCAACAACGTCAATTTTGATATAGTTCTACCTATGTAACCAAGTTTTATGTGTGAATCGTAAAAATGTATCACCCACCGCTTCAGTTGAATGCAAATGTGACAGTTTAGTCGTTTTTTTGAATAATGCGAGCTCATCTCATGTAATCGAAAAAACATTCTTCAGTAGATACTAAATAAAATACCGGATAACTTTAAGTACACCATGAGAAATTTTAGTATCTAAAATATAGAGGCGGAGCATGACCAAGCAGTTGACTACAGTGTGTCCAAGGAAATGATGAACATAAAAAAATAGTTGATGATGATTTCCTCCAAATGAAACGTTGTAAGGACATTTTCTGAACGCCATTTTGTATAGGTAAAAAAGTGGAAATGAGAAAGTGCCTTTGGTTTTTTCGAAACTTCAAGTAACTGAGTGATTCTGGGGTTGACAGTTGTATCAAGAAGTTTAAGATACGTTTGTCTGTTGACGTTACCATCAATAAAATATGGACCTATAATATTGTCTCCCAGAATACCAGCCCAAGCATTCAGTTTCTGGAGAGTTTGTAAATGAGTTTTCCTATACCAATGGGGATTTACGTCACTTCATTATCTGCAGTTGTGCCTGTTCACATGTCCATTTCAATAAAAAGAAGATTTGTCAGAAAATCACACATTTTAGAGGTAACTATTATCACCAATCAATAACTGACTCATGATTTCACATAACTCTGTACGTCTGTCAGGATCATTTTCATTTAATTCTTGTACATTCTGCATTTTATAAGGATGGAATGTTTCTTCTTTCAGAATTCGATATACGCTGCTTTTAGAAACTCAAGTAGTCTTACAGATTGAAAGTTGTCCATCACTGCATGTCCTACAACTGCAGCAGCAACCCCTTCATTTCTCATAGGCTTCTTTCGTTCCTGTTTTTTATTCCGCACTGATCCCGACTCCATGAACTTATTCATCAAATTCGAGACGTAGCTCTAGCACATCGTCCATTTTCAAAATACGCAACTACAATGGATATTCTCTCTTGTATAGTATAAACCATTTTCTAAAGGTTTAAAATTGTTGAATGAAGTGACTCGAATACATCAAATACCAAGGCGTAAACAAAGATATGTGTGACAATTTTTGTTTTCATAAAAACGTCTGACTCACCTCTAAACGATTATTTCTGAGAGTATATTATTTTTCAATACAGTGGCGTACCCACAGTGAATCTTTCTTACGATGATAACATTTTAGGTGATGAAAAATACAAATATCTTGATAAAACTTAGTTTTCATTAAAACTTCAACAATACTTGATCGATCCTCAATTTCAGTACACCGATGTATTTGGGATTCAATTCCCTTCAAAATGATGTATCACTAGTATAGTAGTCCCACTGAAAATTCTGAAGTAGGAGGCTGAGAGGATTGACAACACAATGATGATGTATTTGGTGAAAGTGTTCCCAATTGACAAAAAAATCGACGGATCTGAGCGTTCTTCATTTTTTTTCACGAGTCCGGAGATTAAGAGGGTGACTAGTTTTAGCTGGGACACACTGTATCAATACTCATTAAGTTGTATCAAAAATGTGATGTGTCGGACAATTACCTGATACTTGAATCTTGTGATATGGTAAGATTTTTCAACTATAACATTATAAAAATGAGAACGTAAACATTGTGGGTTAAGTTTGTATAACTAACGGCCGTTTGCACCCATTTGAATTATAATTCGGCTTAACTAATCAAGGATTACCTATTAACTAATAATTAAATCAACATGATAATAATAGATCAAACCAATGTGGTGCAAAGATATTTTGATTTAATTGTGGATTTAATTTTAACTAGAATTTAACTAAAATACGTGCAAACAGCCGTAAGTAACTAATGTAGTAATGATTAGGTAGATGATTATACATCTTGACACCATTATACACAATCGAGTCTTTAATGAAGAATGACGTAGATAGAGGTAGTCTGAGATCATTGGAATGTCGGGTGGCATATGTAGAAGTGGCAGAGTGAAAATTTGTTTTATGTTTGTGTAATAGACTAGCTGTTTCTAAAACGAAGATAGCATAAACCATTAAAATCTTGTTCCTAGCAAATAAGGGCCTGCAAGAGTCTCGTCGTTTGACTTTGCATACGTATCTGAGTGCTCTTTCTATTCTATTTGGGTGTTAGCACAAACGCCCCAGAATGGGATTCCAGATCTTGAGCGTGACTCTATTAGTGCGTAATTAGCGCTTTCTGCTACAGTTGAGCCCAATTCATTTGAAGTAACTCTAACTGCATAGCACCATGAAGAAGCTTTCTTATTGGGAAATGCAATGTGATCATCAAATTTTAATTTGTGATCTATACCTACACCAAGAAATTTGGCGCTAGCTATATTTTCAATGAAACTGTGATTTGAAGTCAAAGATATGTTGTCAATACTACATCGGAATGAGACTATATTAGTTTTAGAAATATTGAAACAAAGGAGGTTAGAGTCGCACCAATCTTTGATTTTAATAATATCCGAGCAGATAGTTTCAAGAAGATCAGAAGGGCTGCGTCTTCCCAAGCTCACAAAAAGTCTCCCGAAGACTTCTGAGGGTTGCGCGTAGGGGTGCAATCGGTTGTCGAAAATAACAATTTTGACAAAAATTTTAACAATTTCGTGGGGCCTGAAAAATGTCCATCCTGGCAAGTCATCCCCCTGCACTGGAAATCCTAGAAAACCCTATTGATTTCGTCGTAGCCAATTTTGATTGAGACAAACGAACCTGAATTAACACGTAATAGCACGGAATTTCGCTTTGAAGCGGCGGAGTGAAATTCCTCTCGATCGTCGAGATTTCTATTACGGGGGTTATCTTTTGGACCGTTAGCGGAAGACTGGGTGGAAAGAGACACAAATTGGTGCTATAATAACCAGACTAAATCGTTCGAAAGTCAAGGAGAACTTCACAAGTTCCGGCGATTTGGGTAACGTTCACAGATTCCTTTAATTCAACAAACTTTGCGCCAGTTGTTTTTATTCGAGACGTCCCAAACTTCTTGGTTTCCAGTAGCGGTTCCATTCGAAGGATAGACGAGCGACTAAAATAAAGTAAGATTTAAAAAATTCGCGATTTCTTCATTAAGCATCGCTCTACTAGACCAAGCTGTAGAGGTTCTTCCCCCATAAAATAAAAGACGAAAATGCAGTTTAGGGGTTGAAAACGTTTTTATAAGATAGTTCGGTAATGAAAACCGCACTTTTGCCACAGCAAAATCGCTTTGTAGAATTTTTTAAATGAGCAATAATGAAAAAAATTACAACTCTTTTGGTTTTTTGGAAATATCTGAAAGATTATTCAAGGAATCGTTTCAAAGAACTTTTGTAGAGATTTGTAAAACCTTCAAAATGGATTTTCACACGACCGGATCGGTGCTTTTTCACTGAGAAAATCCGGGAAAACCTCGAAAAAGATACCATTTTTCAATTTGGTGGAAATATAACTTATCATGTTTCAAGTGAGCCGATTTTTTTTAGAAGAATACAGATTTTTAATTTTTTTTGACAAATTCCGAAAAAAGTTTCACCGGTAAAATTCGTCTTTTCAAGCTCGCCAGCAGCCAGTTTTTTTTGTTGAAATGTCAACTTTTAGATTATGTAATAGAAGAGTAGCACTACTGTGGAAATATTTCCAGAAGACGAGAAATAATAAAAACAGGTTCAAAAATCAATTTTTTTAATTTTTGTTCTTAACTCATATTTATTTATTAAAATTATTGAAATTAACAGTTGAAACCTTTCGAGAATATCAATTTCATGTAACCTTAAAAGGTACAAAAAATAATCGAGGGGCGGGGATTAGCGCAGTGGTTAAGCGCCCGCCTGGTAACCGAGAGGTTCCAGGTTCGGTTCCCAGCCGGGGCGGACTTTTCACATGTTCAGATGTGAAAGTCTGAATGATTGAGGCTCGTGTCGGCTGGGAATAATCCTTCATGATTTACTGTTGCGTTAATAATTAACAGTGCTGCTTCTAAGGTGGCGTATGGAGTTAGTAACAATGCCTATCCAGAACACACGGCTAATGACCATAGCAGTCGATGCCAAAACACAAAGGAAAAGAAAGTAACAAGGATATGGATTTGATTATCTCTCTCACGATTTGCAGCGAAAATTAACCTCCTACAAAAAATATTAAAGAAAAAAGAGTTGTTGACAAAAAAAGATCTACAATATTTTATCCAAGATTTTTAAAATTTTAACACGAAAACACCCAAAATGGTGAAATGGGGATGCAGTTTAGGAATTGAAAACGTTTTAATTGCGATTTTCGGCGACACTTGACCTCTTAGCGGAATATGCTCGATGTTGATGTTTAAAAAAATAGAAAACTTTTGTATTCAATACTTTTCGACATAACCTCAAATTGACGTCAAAATGTTGAAAACCCGATTTTTCAGTATTTAATTTTTTTCTCGCGTATAAATGATTTAATATACATGAAAATTTGTAGGAATATGTCTTTTTTTGGTGTCGAATGAGCATGATTTTTTCGCAATTCAGAAGACGATTAGTTTTCGAGTTATGTACAGGGTGTCCAAAATTCGAGCCTCATCATTGGGATCTCGGAAACCAGAAGAGATACGAGGTCGGTTAAATGGAGGCAAAGTTGTGCAATTTGGTGCTCATTAAAACGCCGCTTTCATATTTGAAAAATTCCGAATACTTCCGAAGATTTTTGGAAAAAACCGATTATTCGCGATTTCATTTTTATTTTTTGTGACTCTATTTGAATAGATATAACAAAACAAATTTCACATTCTCATTGCTACTTTCTCTGTTCTACAAGATGGTGTTATCAGATTTTCAAACAGACGTTTCGTATTTGAACTGCCATCATCAACTTTGTTTTTTTAAATACGGCCCTGGAATTTTTATTATGGATTTGAAAATCTTCTAATGTCCCAAAACAAATGATGTATCGCACTTATTCGAAAAGTTCATATTAATAGCATTTTCCATAAGAACTCATGTGTTAGAGAGGGACAGAGAATATATTTTCGGTAAGATCTTAGCAGGACATCGTTTAAATAATTTTTTCGAAAAAGAACGATACATCATTGTTTTAAGGACCTCAGAAGCTCCTAAAAATTGATATAAAACAATGTGTGATGTTCAACAATA
The DNA here is from genome assembly GCA_944452925.2 of Chrysolina oricalcia. Lineage (NCBI taxonomy): Eukaryota > Metazoa > Arthropoda > Insecta > Coleoptera > Chrysomelidae > Chrysolina > Chrysolina oricalcia. The sequence goes on from OX101808.2 coordinate 25,147,237, forward strand.
GACATGATGTTTCAATTATTCCAAAAAAACTCAAACAAAAACTATAAAATTGAATACCCAATGAAAGTTAAAGCAAATATTCAAATTGTAATCCATCTGCTTGAATGCATTTTCGTGTTAGTCTGTGAAGTTTATGGATGGCACGCTGAATGGTCCTTGCAGGGATAGCCCTGATCTCCTTTATTAGGTCTTGTCGTGATACTTCAAGATTTTGTGGCGTGTTTCGATAAAGACGGTTTTTGAGAAATCCCCAAAGAAAGTAGTCTAGAGGGTTTAGGTCGGGGCTTCTAGCTGGCCAACGTACAGGAACCTTGGTTTCCATTCCATTTATTAGGGAATAATTCATTTAATGAATTTTTAACACATCTCCCATTATGAGGTGGTGCACCGTCTTGTTGCCACCATAGTTGACGTAATACGCCCACAGGTTCTTCCATTAAGGAATCCAATATATTGGTCCTTATTAATTCTGCATATCTACCGGAATTTAATTTTCCTTGAATAAACAACGGGCCGATAATTTTATTGTGCTATGGGCAATAATTGTCGTCCCTGAGGCCTTACTTCTTGATTCTGCCTTGGGTTTTCTATTGACCAATAGTGTTCGTTATGTCTGTTAAATAGTCCATCTGTTGAAAAACTGCATTCATCTGTCCATGTAGTTTTATTTATCATTTTAATTAATTTTATTTTGCAATCAGTTACAAAATTTTAATCGTCTCTCAGCATCGCCAGGTCTTAGTGTTTGACTAATATGGATTTTGTAAGGATTATATCCACGCTTATTTAAAGTTTTCCAAGCTCTCATTTGCGGTAATCCTACTTCTTCTGAGAAAACTAACTGAAGCTCGAGGATTATTATTGGCCTTAAAAAATAATTTAAAATTATTCATTTTACTTTCTACTTTGTAACAGTTTTCAAACTTACAGTGTTCAAGATAATTTGTTCCTCTTCTGGATCGATTCGTGTTCCATATTCAACCCTTGGCTTAACAAAACTTGCGTACTGAGCTAAATTATTATCAATATCAGCAAAATAACTATAATGCGGCTGCCGTCTTTCTGGATAGTCCAACAAATAGCGCTCACAAGCCGTTTTTTGAATTTCGATTCAAAATTTAATAAATCCTTATCATGTCTCGTTTTTCTTCGTTAGAAAAAGTCGTTTTCGTTTAATAAGCGTTAACGATTAGTGAACGAACAGTGAACTGTCAAAATATTGGATAATTTAAACATTAATAAATGAACTAAGATAGCCAGAATGCACGATGCACCGCCACTTTGATAAAATGCAATTATTTTTGTAAATATAGCCTAGGGCCTAGAGTTTGAGGGATGACACTTCAATTATATTATTTATTAACCACCCACTTTTATGGTTTTATGTTAGTTTTTGAGTTTTATGCAGTGCGTTATTGCAAAAAAAGTTTGTTTTAACTTTATTAAAAATCTAATTTTAGTCTCTCTCAAATCAAATCAAATCCGTTTATTTCCTTCAAATGACAAAAGTTTTCATTTTGTATAGGAATAGTCAAAAAAGTACCTAAAACTAAATAAATATAAAAATAACCTCTAACTCATGGATTCTTATAAAAAAATGCTATTAATATAAACTTTTAGAATAAGTGCGATACATCATTTGTTTTAGGACATTAGAAACTTTTAAAATCTATAATAAAAAATCTAGGGCCGTATTTAAAAAAACAAAGTTGATGATGGCAGCTCAAATACGAAATGTCTGTTTGAAAATCTGATAACACCATCTTGTAGAACAGAAAAAGTAGCAATGAGAATGTGAAATTTGTTTTGTTATATCTATTCAAATGGAGTCACAAAAAAATAAAAATGAAATCGCGAATAATCGGTTTTTTCCAAAAATCTTCGGAAGTATTCGGAATTTTTCAAATATGAAAGCGGCGTTACAATGAGAACCAAATTGCGCAACTTTGCCTCCATTTAACCTACCTTATCTGGTTTCCGAGATCCCAATGATGAGGCTCGAATTTGGGACAATTCTCGAAAAATACCCTTATCTTCCACGAACTTGGTGTTTTTTTGTATTTCGAAGGTCTATAACTGATCATTTCAATTGTTGAAATGTCCATTTTCAAATGGTCTATGTAACTTGGTGGTTCATTGATCGTTAAATACTCTACAGGGTGTTTCAAATTCGATCCTCACCATTGGGATCTCAGAAACTATGAGAGATACAAAGATGGTTAAATTGGGACAAAGTTGCGCATTCACTTGACTAACAATATGTCGTTGAGAAAGTTCTGAAATTCCGAGTACATCCGGAGATATCCGGAAGAAACAGAGTTTTTATTTTCTAATGGCTTTATTTTTTGAAGGATTCGAAGATAAATTGCACTTCCACGCTGCCACTTTTTTCCTGCTACATAATAGTGTTTTCAGATTAGCTATCCGATGCTCCGTCTTCCTGCCACCATCATCAACTTGATTTTTTCTCATGGGCGCTACATTGGATTCTTTCTGTTTTGAATAGAACCAGATTTTACCATTTCAATGATGGATCATAAATTGAAATAAATATTGAAAAAAATTTATTCTTATCATAATAGGCTTTGACTTTGATGTTTCTAAATTTGACTTTCAATTTGTTACACTCAGTGACAATTTGTTATTGTACAAGTCATTGAATTTTTGGCGAAAAATGGCTTTCACGAAAGAAGAAAAAAGAGATATGACACAAATTTATCACAAATACGATAGAATCAGTATTATGACATTGGAAATGAATTTAAACTTGTATCCCGAAAGACGACAACCACATCGAACTATGTTCAAGTTACTGGATCAAAATCTCACGGAGTTTGGTTCATTTGAAAAGCCGAGGAAAAAATACGGAGACCAGGAAACTAAAGAAAATTTGATAAATGTATGATGAATGTATGCGGTAAATTAGACATTGTCCTTTTCAATAAAAATTAATAATTTGCAGATAAACATGAACCTGGGGAACTCTACACGTCAAATTTCCTCCGATATGAATATTTTTTGTCATACAAGTGCTTGGAGACATCTCAAAAAAAGCGGTTTGAAATGTTACAAAATACACATATCTCAAAAATTGCATCCAGGTGGTACCGAAAGGCGATTAGAATTTTGTAATTGGCTAAAAAGAAGACCTGATTTTCTTGTTTTCCTGGAAAATGTAATTTGGACAGATGAAAGTACTTTTACGAATTGTGGGATATTCAACCGAAATAACGAACACATTTGGAGCATAAACAATCCCAGGTAGTCCCGAGAAATTCGACCTCAAGTGCGATTCAATATTAAAGTGTGGGCAGGAATTTATAAAAATAGAATTTTAGGTCCTCATTTATTTGACGGAATTCTGAATGGAGAAACCTATCACCAGTTTTTAATGTCGATTTTCGAAGACTATTTGGATGATCTAGTTTTGGCTAACTATAACAACATCTGGTTTCAACATGATGGTGCTCCACCGCACACTACCAGACTAGTATCCAATTACCTGACTGAAAGGTTTGGTTATAAATGGATAGGGAATAATGGGCCGGTGAGATGGCCAGCAAGGTCTCCAGACTTAAATGTTATGGATACATTCTTATGGGGTACACTGAAAAATAGAGTTTATGGTCAGAGGGAATATCAAAATATTGAGGACCTCCAACACAGCATTGTTAGAGAGTTCGGAAGATTGAGGAGGTGGGAAATGAATCGTGCAGTGAATAATATTCGAAGAAGGGTACAGTTGTATTATCATGAACAAGGCCAACATTTTGAGCATTTGCTGTGATTTACTTTTGTCTTTACATTTTAGTTGATTATTGTTATTTGTTCAAAGTTCTATTTTCATTGAAGAGGACACCATGTCTAATTTACCTCATACATACCTCATATATCAAATTTTGATTGTTGATTCTGTCTCAGTATTTTTTCATTGGCTTTTCAAATGAACCAAACTCGGTGAGATTTTGATCTAATAACTTGAACATAGTTCAATGTGGTTGTCGTCTTTCGGGATACAAGTTCAAATACAGTTCCGATGTCCTAACACTGTTTCTATTGTATTTGTAATGAATTTGTATCATCTCTCTTTTTTTTCATTCGTAAAAGCCATTTTTCGCCAAAAATCCAATGACTTGTACAATAACAAAATGTCATTGAGAGTAACAAATTGAAAGTAGAATTTAGAAACATCAAAGTCCAAGCCTATTATAATAAGAATCAATTTTTTTCAATATTTATTTCAATTTATGATCCATCATTGAAAAGGTAAAATCTGGTTCTAATCAAAACAGAAAGAATCCAATGTAGCGCCCATGAGAAAAAATAAAGACGAAACGTCGGATAGCAAATCTGAAAACCCCATTATCTAGCAGGGAAAAAGTTACAATGTGGGAGTACAATTTATTTTCGAATCCCTTGAAAAATAAAGCCAGAAAATAATGAAAACCATTTTCCGAAATTTCTGTTTTTCCGAATATCTCCGGATACACTCGAAATTTCAGAACTTTCTCAACGGAATATTGGTAGTCAGGTAAATGCCCAACTTTGCCCCGATTCAACCATCTTCGTATCTCTCATACTACCCGAGATCCCAGTGAGGATCGATTTTGAAACACCCTGTATAATAATACGTATTTGTGATAAACAGTTTTCTACTTTTTAAACGTGAATTGAATGTAACGAAAAAACTTCTTTAAAATGCAAAAAACGTCTGATTTAGAACATAAAAAGGTAAATATATTTCTACTAAATTTTGCGACAAATGTACAATTTTAACACAAGAAAAAATTAAAACTGAAGTAAAACGGTTTTTTCCGATTTTCCCTGAAAATTTGAGGTTATGTAGAAGAATCTTGCATATAAAATTTGTAGATCATTTCATGGTCAACAACTTTTTCCTTCAACTATTTTTTTGAGGGAAATTAATTTTCGCTGCAAATCGTGAGAAGCCATTTTTACCCCCAAGAGTTCACCTCCTTTCGCCCTTTTATCACAATCAAATCCTTATTTCCTTGTTTGTTCTTTGTACCTATCAAGGTAACATTACATTATTATTCTCGAAAGGTTTCAAATGTTAATTTCAATAATGTTAATAAATAAATATGAACTCAGAACAAAAAATTTAAAAAAATTGATTTTTGAAAAACTGTTTTTTAATTTTTTCGCATTTTCTGGTGAAAAATTCCACAGTACTACTACTCTTTTAGTACATAATCTAAGCGAGCTTCAAAACACAAAAATCGGTGAAACTTCTCAGTTGAAAACGTGGTCGTTTTTTCGGAATTTGTCGAAAAAAGGGAAAAATATGTATTCTGCTACAAAAAAAATATAGCTTACTGAAACATAATTGTTTTTCCACCAAGTTTTGTGGAAAAAAATTGATTTTTGAGCGAGAAAAAAATAAAAGCTGAAAAATCGGTTTTTCCGATTTTCCCGGGAAATTCGAGGTTATATGAATAACTGTTGAAATCAATTAATAGGTGTCCTAACATGTTTCAGAATTTCCAAAAACTTTTTTTGTCATCTTGAATTGTCACTAACTGTGTCCGTCAATGGAGAAACAAAACTCCAGATTTTTATTTTATGTTTCATTACACAATTTGCTTGTTTAAATTTAAACTTTTTTTATTGCTTTCCTTCCACTTCGGAATTTTTATAAAGTTTTCCCATTCGAGCACGCGTCGCTTTGCTTGAGTTTGCTCCATTCTAAATGCATCGAATTTATTGTTTCACGCTATTTCGGTTTTATTCTCCGGTTTCGAAGCAAGCTTTTATGGAAATATTGATTCCTCCATATTTCTCGGATGGCATAAAAGATGCAGAAATCGACTTCCCTGTTCTGAAAAGATCAAATATCCAGAAAACAAAATATGTAAGGAGGGTGATTGGTAGAGTTTAACGTCAGATGCATACACAAAATGGATATAGAGGGAAATCAAAGTGAAAGTGAAATATACAATAATAATAAATTAGAAAAACAAACTTTTATAGTAATGTGGTTTAAATATAAAATTATAATCCACAAATATTAACCTCAATAGTGATGAAGTTTCGACCATCTATGTAATTACTGAATATGTTTGTTGGGGTTAGGTCGTCTTAGAGAAAAAACATTATTTATCAACAGGTCAACGTTTCGGCAGTATATTTTGCCATCCTCAGGGCTCTAAAATATAAAATTATGGACAAAATTTACATGTATATAAATATAAAATTTAGGAAAAAATCTATGTGAATTTAATAAAAATTAACGTGTAAACATTCGTGTCTGAAATGAACTAACTAACTATACCAGCCAAACTCAGAAATTAGTCTGATTTTTTTTTTTAATATTATTATAAGGTATACTCACGTGAAGGGTTTTGGTTTTCCTTCGTCAAAATGAAGTATAACACACATAAAAATAAAATGACTAGACACGACTAAAATTAAATAAAAGATTCCTCGAAATTGGAAAATATCGCCGAGTATTGCAAAGCAAACTTCGAACGACTATTGAAGTGAACATGGGTCGGATGTATTTATTGTTTCATGAATATAAAAACCTAATAGAGCAAGATCCCAGGGCCGCCAGACGTTACTTATTTTCAAACGAACGAAATGTGTACGATTGAGTAGTGTTAGTATGTACTATGTTCGCATGCCTACCTGCTAGCTTGTCCAGATGACCATTCTTCAGATACTAGGGAATCAAGGTACGTGAAAACACTACTCACTTAGTTGAATTGCCAATCTACAGATTTATTTCAGTAACCCATGGTGGGTAAGTGGACAGAGTAACTAGCTACCACCCCGGAGCTCCGAGTTCAAATCTCGTCTCCAACAATTTTTTTTTCGAAATGAAAAAAAAAACAGTAGACGCATCACACTAGGGTTAGCCATCTCGGTTGAGAATGGCTTCGACTCAGGGAGGATTTTTGTTCAAAAAGAAATTTAAAAGAAAACAGAAATTTGGTAAATAAAAGATTTTGTTAAGATTTCCTTATAAGTAAAATCCCAGGGCCTTCAGACATAACTTATTTTTGAAAAGATGAAGACTTAGGTTCTGAGTAGTGTCTCTCATGTACTTTTAATACCTGCGTGCTTGTGGAGTTCGCTCTATGACACCTGGACAGGTACCAGGTGAGAAAGGTAACTAGAAATTAGAGTTACTCAACTTTAATTTGTATGGCTGATTTTTATATGTATTTTGTAGAATAGAAATTACTTCAGAGTTATATTCTACAAAATATACATAAAAATCAGTCACACAAATTTAAGTTTAGTAAGTCTTATTTTTAGTTACCTTTTTCACCTGGTACCTGCCCAGGTGTCACAGAGCGAACTCCACAAGCACGCAGGTATTAAAAGTACATGAGAGACACTACTCAGAACCTAAGTCTTCATCTTTTCAAAAATAAGTTATGTCTGAAGGCCCTGGGATTTTACTTATTAGGAAATCTTAACAAAATCTTTCATTTACCAAAATTTTGTTTTCTTTTAAATTTCTTTTTGAACAAAAATCCTCCCAGAGTCGATGCCGTTTCCAACCGATATGGCTGATCCTAGTGTGATACGTCTGCTGGGTTTAAAAAAAAAAAATTGTTGGAGACGAGATATGAACTCGGGAGCTCCAGGTTGGTAGCTAGTTACTCTGTCCACTAACCCAGCATGGGTTATAGAAATATATCTGTAGACTGGCAATTCAACTAAGTGAGTAGTAATAGTAGAATTCTTCTGGACTTCTATTGTCTAGAAACAAAGAAAATCAATTCTTTGCATGTGTTTGAGTCACGACGTTCCAACAGTTAACATCTACTGTCGTTATCAAGTGTGTGAATGCGACAAGATATCTCGGATACTTATTATATAGCCTGCAACTGATGTACCTGCTATAACGGTAATTACGATCTTCGTGGGGTCTCTCTCAGGTCACCAATGTTAATTAATGTGTTACAAAGTTTTTTTTGGTGAGTGTTGTTATTGATGACCGATTTTGATAGGTCTCGACACAGAGTTTTTATTGAAATCTCAATCGATCTAGCTGAGTGATAAGTGGCTTCCACACAATCCGAATCTCTATTCTCGGCTGACTGAACACGTCATTATTTTGAATATAAGCCGACTCTATAAACTTTCTCTTATACCAATGCTGTTCTTTGTGGATAACTTCGGCTTCCGACCATGCGATGCTGTTCTGATTAGTCCATACGTGATCTGCTATTCCCGACTTCGCTGTTTCTCCTCGCTGAGTATTTCTCTTGTGTTCACCGATTCTCACATTTAGTGGCCTCTTAGTTTCTCCAACATAATCCATCCCACATTCACACTGAACACGGTAAATGCAGTTTTGGAGTAACTATTCTCGTTGGTTGTCTCATTTTTGTTAGTTGGCTAACGATAGTATTACTTGATCGGAAGCATGTTCGGATGTTGTACCTTGATCCAATTCGCCTTATCTTATCCGATAAACTTCTCACATAGGGAAGATAAGATAAGGCGAATTGGATCAAGGTACAACATCCGAACATGCTTCTGATCAAGTAATACCATCCGTATCCAACTAACAAAAATGAGACCACCCAACGAGAATAGTTACTCCAAAAACTGCATTTACCGTGTTCCGTGTGAATGTGGGATGGATTATGTTGGAGAAACTAAGAGGCCACTAAATGTGAGAATCGGTGAACACAAGAGAAATACTCAGCGAGGAGAAACAGCGAAGTCGGGAATAGCAGATCACGTATGGACTAATCAGCACAGCATCGCTTGGTCGGAAGCCGAAGTTATCCACAAAGAACAGCATTGGTATAAGAGAAAGTTTATAGAGTCGGCTTATATTCAGAATAATGACGTATTCAGTCAGCCGAGCATAGAGATTCGGAATGTGTGGAAGCCACTTATCACTCAGCTAGATCGATTGAGATTTCAATAAAAACAATAGAAAGAACACATTAACTAACATTGATGACCTGAGAGAGACCCCACGAAGATCATAATTACCGTTATAGCAGGTACATTCACACACTTTATAACGACAGTAGATGTTAACTGTTGAAACGTCGTGACTCAAACACTTGCAAAGAATTGATTTTCTTTGTTTCTAGACAATGGAAGTCCAGAAGTATTCTACTAACACTAATACATTGTCAACCACTTTCAAACATAAGTGAGTAGTGTTTTCACGTACCTTGATTCCCTAATATCTGGTCAAGCTAGCAGGTAGGCATGCGAACAAAGTACAGACTAACACTACTCAATCGTACACATTTCGTTCGTTTAAAAATAAGTAATGTCTGACTGCCCTGGGATTTTGAACTATAAATGGGACGTTTCATATCTTTTGCACGATAAATTAAATTAAGATAGACGCTATTTAGATTTTCATTATCTTTCCTATAATTGACAGAATCATATTTCACATAATCATCTCTTGGAAGGAACGATTGGGAAGATAGTTTTGATTGCCCACCACTTTTGTGTTCTCAGAGTTGAAATTATGTTCATTCTCCTGGGCATGGCCAACAAGAGATGTGGGAATTTTTAGACTATCTTTCTTTTTTAAATCCCGCTCATGTTCTTTCATTCTCGTTGTTATATACTGTTTTGTTTGTCCTATTTAACATTTTTCACTACACGCAATTTTATACATAACATTTGATTTGTGTTCAAAAGGTATGGTAGTTTTTATCCTTGTGAAAAATGTTTGTTTCGTTGTATTATCATTTTTATATGAAACTTTTATATTATCTTGGTTCAGTACTGTACCTATTTTTCGTAAAGATGTTCAAAACAAGATATTTTAGAATAGATGCTATTTGTTTTATCATTTTGATTTGAAAGAGTATTAGACAAAATAAACCTGTTTAACAGATTGTTTCGATAATAATAATGATAATAATAATATTTATTTTCCATTAGACACAGATTATATGTATTGGAATCGTCAAAGTACACATAAATCTACGATAGTACATTTATTTCACAGTGTAAATATGTAAATAACTAACAGCTGTAGTAATAAATAAAAAATATAAATAAATACACACACATATTATGAGTCATAAAATTCCTCTAAATTATAAAAACTACTCTCAATTAAATAATTCTTCAACAAGCAACTGAATTTTTTTAAGTTTGTCATTTCTTTCAAATGTCTAGGGAGCTTATTAAAAATAGTAAGACCTAGCACTGACGGAGAATTTAAGGCTATTTTATATTTACAAAACGGAACATGGAAATCATGTTTTTGTCTAGTGTTCACATTGTGAATACTTTCATTGAGCAGAAACGTATTCTTGTTTTTAAAAACATAAATGGGCAATTCAAAAATATATATACAGGTTAAGGTTAAAATCCTGAATTTTCGGAATAAGTCTCTACAAGAAAATGTGCTAGGAACTCCTGCTACTATACGAATACTTCTTTTCTGTATAATAAACATATTTGAAACAAGTGTAGAGTTACCCCATATACATATGCCATACCTCAGCCTTGACGCAACTTGAGCATGATATAATGATAATAATTGTTGTTCTGTTAAAATGCTTCTGAGATTTCGGAATAGGTAACACAATGAATTCAGTTTGTTTATCACGAGAGTACAGTGCTTTTTCCAATTCAGACATGAATCCATGGTTATCCCCAAAAATTTTGTATCCTCTAAACTGTTGAGTGTTTGATCATTTATTTGAAGTTTTACTTCCTGGCACGGTCTTTGACGATTGTGGAATCTCACCAACTCAGTTTTGTCAGCATTGAGATACAATGAGATACAACTGACTTAAGAGTACTCACACACTTCTCAAACAGTAGATGATCCACATTATCGGACACCACTAAAGATGTGTCATCCGCATACATCGTTATGAATGTATCTGTGATGAAGTTGTCGATATCATTTATGTAGAGTAGGAATAATATTGGACCAAGAACAGATCCTTGTGGTACCTCCATCGTGACGTCCAAGCGTTCAGAATCAAAGTTAACAGTGGTAGACTCACTTTGATATTTCAAACTGACAAACTGTTGTCTATTCTTCAAAAATGACAGGATCCAGTCATAAGCAATACCTCTTATACCATACGAATAGAGCTTTGACATAAGTTGACAGTGGTTGACACAGTCGAATCATGATGTAGTAGGTATGATTTTAATAATTGTAGGTTATCATCAACAAAAATGGGACTGCATATATCTTCCTGATGCTTTGTTTTAAATTCTTGATAGTATTGATTTTCTGATAAAATGGATGTTCTGAATGGAAGTTCAGGTATCTTTCGGAGAAGCTCGGTTTATGGTTCCAATTTACTAGAAGTTCATTTGAAGGAGTTCTAATGACTATTGTATCCAGAAAGGGCAAACAATTGTGTTGTTAAGTTTCCCTGTTGACAAATACTGGTTTTTCTCTAAGACGACCTAACCCCAACAACCATATTCAATAATTAACCTCAATGTTAAAAACGCGTATGGTGCTTGATATTAGTTATCTTTTTTTATTGCTACAGCTATTCGTAAATGCTGTGATTACGGATATGTGAGTGGAAAGCGCTCTTCAGAGCAGAGTTTGTGCGAGCAAGGGAGATAAGGAACCCACAACTTTCATAAAAGTGTATTCCGAACCACTTGAGCTCCGTGACAGGCGGTGGAATTGATTCCAGCAGTCTGGGTGGAAGGCAATCGCTCCAACACCTCGACCACTTCGCTGAACTGAGCGTTGTTTTCCTCTGTTTTGGGGAATTGGTTGTACTCTTGCAAATTTTTCAATTGGATGGAAAAACTCCCAAATCATGAGAGAGTTTAAATAACTTGCAAAGAACTGGTGTTATGGGTTACTTTGTTTCTTATTTTAGGCGTTTGAAATTCGTTTTGGCACCAGCCCAACTAGCAGCCGTCCCCTTTCCAAGTACTTCAAGGAGGTTTTAGAAAAGTAAATATGTCGCTGCAAAAAAACGTCTAATTCAGAACAGTAAAGGTATATTTCCACTAGATTTTGCGACAAACATAAAATTTTTACACAAAAAAAGATTTTTCTTATTTTCCCAGATTTGAGGTTATATGTAAAAATAATAGATACAAAAATGGTAGATCTTTTTATCGCCCTTCTATCATGATCAAATCTTTGTTTATTCTCTGTACCTATTGAGGTAACATGAAATTAATATTTTCGAAAGGTTTTAACTGTTAATTTCAATTATTTTAATAAATAAATATGAATTCTTAGCAAGAATTGAAAAAATTGATTTTTGTCTTAATTTTTTCGCGTTTTTTTGGAAAAAATTCCACAGTAGTGCTACTCTTTTATTACAATTTGTAAAAGTAGGAGTTTCAACGGAAAAACTGGCTGCTGGCGAGTTTGAAAAGACGAATTTTCCAGTGAAAGTTTTCAGTTGAAAATGAGGTCGATTTTTCGAAAGGACCATGCACGTTTCTTATGGAAAATGGCTTTCCGTGAATTTGTCCAAATTTTTGGCATGGTGTAGATCTGGATGCACCGATCAAAAGTGTCCATTGCCAAAACTTCAAAAATGGACAGTTTTCGAGATATGGCTCTATCAATGTAATTTTTTTGCATTTTTTGGATTTTGACACATAATCAGTTCACTCTCATACTTAGGAAAAACCGAGTTTCAATGATTTCACTGCAGGGATCGATAGAAAAATAATTCTTTCTTCGTTTCAGATACTGCCATTTGAGGAAATTATTATACACTGCTCGTCACTGACGATGTAACTGGACTATTATTTTCAATTTCTATAGTCCAGTTTTTGTAGAAACAAAAACTTCTGAATTGCTCAAGGTATCACAGAGTCACATATATTCAACACCTTTCGATAGGGGCACTAGAAAAATAATATTCGATACACACCATAGGAACTGAATCCGAGATACTTTTTTTTAAATAGTTTCCTAGTCGTCAAAGAAATAGTGGTAAATACAAAATGAGCATATAGAATATCGTTCGTAATGTAGGCTTACTACATAAATATTCGTATCGAATGCAGTTTGTTTATACCGAGTGTTAAATATCAATAGAAACAAGGGAATACATACCCAATAATCATTTCTAATCGCTAATCGAACCGTTAAGACAAACGGATCCATGAAAATATCTGAATGATATGGATTTCGATGCATTGATCAAGTGTCTATTGCTACAGACTACAAAAATGGAAAGTTTTCAAGATATGGCCGTATCAATATCTGATTTTTTTCTTTTTCTAGATTGTGGCCCATAATCGCTTAGCTCTTATTCCCAACAAAAACGGAATTCTATCGATTTCTGAGCAGGAATTGACTGAAAAATAGTTGTATTTCATTTCAGATACATACATTTGGAGAAATTAGCATACACTGCTCGTCAGTGGCGATGTAGCTGGGCTATTATTTTCAACTTTTGTATTTCCGTGTTCGTAGAAACAAAAACTCTGGAATTGTTCTAGTTCTAACAAATATACTTATATCCAACACAATTCAATTGTGGCATTTGAAAAAATAATATGCGATACACACTCTAAATATGATTTGAATTTTTTTTGAAATATTCTCCTGGCCATCAGGAAAATAGTTAGTGGAAAATGCAAAATGAGAAACTAGAAAATAGTATTTATAATGTACGCTGACGAGATGAATACTCGTATCGAATGCAGATTTTTATACCGAGTGTTAAATATGCATAGTGAAAAATAATTTTTAATTGTTTTTGTTTTTTGTTTTTGTTTCTACGAACACGGAAATACAAAAGTTGAAAATAATAGCCCAGCTACATCGCCAGTGACGAGCAGCGTATGCTAATTTCTCCAAATGAATGTATCTGAAGTGAAATACAACAGTTTTTTTTCAGTCAATTTCTGCGCAGAAATCGATAGAATTCCGTTTTTGTTGGGTATAAAAGCTAAGCGATTATGGGCCACAATCTAGAAAACGAAAAAAAATCAGATATTGATACGGCCATATCTTGAAAACTGTCCATTTTTGTAGTCTGTAGCAATAGAAACTTGATCGGTGCATCGAAATCCACATCATATCAAATATTAAGACATTTTCACGGATCCGTTTGCCTCAACAGTTCGATTAGCAATTAGAAATGATTATTGGGTAGGTATGTATTCCCTTGCTTCTATTGATACTTAACACTCGGTATAAACAAACTGCATTCGATACGAGTATTTATGTCGTCAGCCTACATTATGAACGATTTTCTATATGCTCATTTTGCATTTACCACTATTTCTTTGACAACTAGGAAACTATTTTAAAAAAAAGTATCTCAGATTCAGTTCCTGTAGTGTGTATCGAATATTATTTTTCTAGTGCCCCTATCGAAAGGTGTTGAATATATGTGACTCTGTGATACCTTGAGCAATTCAGAAGTTTTTGTTTCTACAAAAACTGGACTATAGAAATTGAAAATAATAGTCCAGTTACATCGTCAGTGACGAGCAGTGTATAATAATTTCTTCAAATGGCAGTATCTGAAACGAAGAAAGAATTATTTTTCAATCGATTCCTGTAGTGAAATCATTGAAACTCGGGTTTTCCTAAGTATGAGAGTGAACTGATTATGTGTCAAAATCCAAAAAATGATAAAAAAATTACGTTGATAGAGCCATATTTCGTAAACTGTCCATTTTTGGAGTTTTTGGCAATGAACACTTTTGATCAGTGCATCCAGATCTACACCATACCAAAAATTCGGACAAATTCACGGAAAGCCATTTTCCATAAGAAACGTGCGTGGTCCTTTGTCGAAAAACAAACGGAAAAATCTGTATTCCGCTACAAAAAAATCAGAGCTCACTTGAAATATAATGAGTTATATTTCCACCAAATTTCGTGAGAAAAATTAATTACTGCAAGAAAAAAAAAATAAAAACAGAAAAATTGGTTTTTCCTATTTTCCCGGAAAATTTGAGGTGATGTGGGAAAATGTTTGAAACAAAATTTGTAGATATTTTTATTTTGAACAACTATGCAATTCAAGTTTTTTCAATAGGAGGTCAACTTTTGTTGTCATTCGCAAAAAACCGTGAAATATCACTTTCAACCACCATTCTACCCATCTACATTTTTTCGAATCCAATTTATTTTTGCATCATTTGAATAATATTCTGCTCCTCAGATGATGTGGTACTGCAGGGTTTTCCAGGTTTCCCCGCAGCTGTGAAAGTGAATGCGTCACCGAATCAGTTTGAGCCGCCTTGAAGCGCAATTTAAATATTTCATTGCTACCTTGTTATTTTCTTATTTTATATTATGAAAAAGTCTTTTATTAAAAAAAAAATTGTCACAGTTATTTGAAAGCTTATTTTCAAATTTTGTAGAATTATTTAAAAATAATTTCTGGGCTTTTTGTTCCAATTTGAATAGGCAGGCTTCTGGTTCAGATCTCTAGCTATCAAAGAACTCTATTCGCTATGTGTGGACGTCTTGGAACTTTCAAATTCATTATTTCTGATTCATATCAAACGACTAAATATAGTTTTCAGCCGTTGTACGATAACATATTCCAAAATAATGATACCCCACTAAATTTACCACAGTTCTAACAAGGAGAATTTGCATAATTCCGCTTTTGAACGAATTGTTCCATGTTCGAATCACATGCAGTTCGAAATTACAACTATTCAAGCCCAACTTCCAAAAATCTCCCCAACAAAGATATTGCTCTGTAATGATATAGCCAAAAATGCATTTTAAAATACATGCAATAAATCCAAAAATTATTAACCAGCCGAAAATAATACAGACGCAGTATTATTTTCCTGTAGGCAAACGGAAAAGTAACAATTTCAGCGATGACTGCTCGCGTTTTCGACTGCAACTTCCGGTCATTCGGTTACAAATTACGCAATTACACTTAGTATAGAAATACTTGTATTTTATCGACACCTTTATTAGTAATTTTGTCATCAGATAACTTTCGATTTATGCAAAACGGGCGCAGATTACTTTTTTGTGGGTGAAATTGCATGCTCAAAGTTACTTAAATTAGTTTTAATCAGAGTTAACCCAATTTTTCAGCAAGATAATTTCAGCGGTAGTTAAGCTCATTCGCCGTAACAATACTCGGATATAAATAGTGTTTACTGGAGCAGAGAGTTTTATTGTTTCATTTCCATTTATTGGTATTTCATGTTTCGAATACTACTCAAACCATGCAAACCTTTTTGTAGATGGGGTGGATCTGAGAAAAGCTTTGTCGCCTTCCATAGCAAACTTCACACGAAGAGATGTTAGAGTATAAAAATATGACTTTTTACTTTCTGGAGGCTGCAACGAATACAATGGCCGGTATGAATAAAAATGAAGTACATGCTAATGCTAAAAGAATTAGCATTTTCTACATAGTAGATACTTCAAAACTAAGGAGGAGCTACATTTCAAAGTAGATACTTCTAATTTTTCCGGTTGCTACTATAAGTAGCATTCTCGTGGAAATGACTAAAGTATTTACTACACTTTGGAGTGCTGACTTCGATTCAAGAAGAAATTGTGGTATTTGTTTGTAAAGCTGGTCTAATAGTAGCTCCACTGGGCATTCTACGGTTAGTTTTGTTTGAAAATGGATGGAATACGCAGAAGAAAATAATACATTGCACGACGACACGTCAATGATGATATTTTGTATCATCAAATATTCCGGTAACTGTAAAATAAAGTATAACTTTTGTCATCATGTTTTAATTTCGTATTTCTTTTAGGTTCAATAGGAAAGATGTAGCTTACCTAGCTAAAGGTGCATTTAGTCAACATCATTTTAAAATTGTGCTTAAATATATGTTAAAAACAAAAGTTGAACCTGTTAAATCAAATGGCACCATTTATACAACATTATTAAGTTTATGCTAAAAAAAATGTCACTTTGAAAATCCCAACTTTATAAAAATCTTACTTTTAAAATGAAAATACTGTCCATCATTCACGTGTACCTAAGTTTCATGTCATAAAATGTACCTTGCATTCTTAAAGTATGCCTTAATCAAAAACTCGTTTAATATTTGGTCTCACAAAATAATTTTCAAGGTTACATTTATGTCAGTGCTTATGCTAAAGTTACGTTTATGTTGACTGAATGCACCTTAAAATAACAAAATTAACCTAACTACCATAATTTAGAATAAAATACTCAATTCTTGTTTATTATCTTTGTTAGCCGAGTGAAACTTCACTTTTGGCTTCTGGTGGAAGCGCTCTTCCTGTTCCTCACCATACCTTCCCAGATTCTAAGGAAATCTATCCAGGTGACTGTGCAGAAAGTGTCCTAGAATTTTTTTTACCACTAACACAAAACTTCTCCACGTTTCACTTTCAGAATGAGTCATAACTTTTATAAAGTTTGAATCTTTCATCAATATTCAGATTTGAGGGCCATCAAATATTCCAACTTTCAACTTTTCCATACTGTCTTTGGAAATGTCTTACAAATGTATTTGAAGCATTCTCCGTTCTTATTCAATTCTCTGAAGAATTGCTTCAACATACCTAATTTGATATCTAGTGGCGGAAGTATGATTTTTTCTCTACTTAACAATGGCTCACTTATTTAATTGGCTTTACCAGCAATTGAGGATTCTCTGGAGGGCCACACATCTTTTACCCAGTGAAATTGATTCGCTCTACTATCCCACATACAAATAAAGCAAGTGTATTATTTTGTGTATCCACTTTGCTGACCAATTGAAAAGTCAACCATTTTCAAGTCAACCCAAACCAGCCATTGATTTCACTGGAATTAATATTTTGCAGAACCAATTTAATATTTTGAAATTCTTCTTTGAGTTTTGTTGAATGGGCAATTGGTATTGATGCGAATTTCTTTCCATTGTGCAGTAAATAGTTATTTTTGTATCTAGTGCGTGAAATGCTACTTTGGTATTCGAGAACTGATTTTTTTAACCAACCAGCCATTGATGTTCACTGGAATTGATATTTTGTAGAACCAATTCAATATTTTAAAATTCTTCTTTGAGTTTTGTTGAATGGGCAATTGGTATTAATGCGAATTTCTTTCCATAGTGCAGTAAATAGTTATTTTTGTATCTAGTGCGTGAAATGCTACTTTGGTGATCAAGAACTGATTTTATTTAACCAACCAGCCATTGATGTTCACTGTAATTGATATTTTGCAGAACCAATTTAATTTTTTGAAATTCTTCTTTGAGTTTTTTTTAAAGTGGTGCAGGCGAGTTAACAAAATAGTCGAGATCACCAAAGTATTTCGTGCACAATTTGCACACAAATTTTTTTCTTATACACGTCAAAAAGTATTGTTCTAAAATAAGTAATATGCTTAGCTTAACACAAAAAATGGTTTTGAAATGTTTTTTCAAATCAAGAATTAACTGTCACTACGGAAATAAAATGTCATTTGTTTATTGTTAAACATTTTGAAATTAATGATTTCTTAGATTTTTGACTACCATCATAAAGGTTAAAACGTAAAAATCTCATATAGTTAACATGCAGTGCACGGTGTCGTGGTAAAGTAGGAAAATGAAAAAAGGGTCATTTCGCATATTGTTATCAATGCGCGAACCTTGTTATTTTTTGATGTTTGTAAAAAAAAGTTAGAATCGAAATTCAACAAATGAAACAAAGTATTAACCCGAAAGTAGACGTCCTCCAACCTTGTCAATTCACTGAGTTTTCGAGAATTTACACCTAGTGAGGGGCACGGAGGCGGGAAGCGAGGTCACGTGATATGTCCATGCGCCAAATCAATGCGAAGAAACGGAATTTTAACAAGATACCAAACACTTCATAATAATTCGTGTTCTAAAAAGCCAACTAAAGTGTATATTTTTAAAAATATAAAATAAGCGAAAATCATAAAAACCAGAGCCAATTCAGTACTTTCATGAATATATTCGAAAACTGTGCACTTGAAAACATAGTAACCAGCAGACACATCCAGGGCAACAAAAAATGATAATTTTTTTTAGAGCTGTGTTATCGACATTATTAAGCTTTATACACTGATATCAAATCACCTGCCGATAAAACGGACAAAACTATGCCGATGGTTAGGACATATTGGATTTCACTCATTATTTTCATAATATTGATAGGTGTTCCGGTGAAAAAATTCAACTATATGTTAGGAAAATAGAGTTTGATGTAATATTCTGAATGGAGATTATTTGGTACCCTTCGATTTCAGGTATCGACAAGTTTAATGTGTAATCAAAATTTGCTGGATGCTATGGAGGCAGCAAAAAATGGAATAACCATTAGAAAAGCAAGCATTATATTCAATGTTCCCAGGAGTACTCTGATCGATAATTTAGCATGCAGAGTTCTTATTGAAAGAAGAATCGGATCGAGTATCATTTTGAGCTCCGGAGAAGAAGGCTATTTGGTCACGTTATTGATGAGCTGTTCAAAAGCAGGATTTCCATTTACGAAAACACAACTGACTGATAGTGTTTAGATTCTGATGAGAGAACTGAAAAGAAAAAATCCATTCAAAAAAGTACTTTTCTGGAAACCGTCAATTGGTGAAAGAGAAAAAGTGAAACGGAAGCCAAAGGAAAAAATGCTTGCAGTTGTTTCTTCTGAGAAATGGAAAGAATTCAACAAAAGAAAAGAAGAGAAAAAAAAAAGAAAAAGAAAACGGAAACAACAGAGATTTGAAAAAAATAAGCAGAAAGAAGAATCAAAGCTCAAAAAACAGTCTGAAAAGAAAAATCATCGAAAAACTAAAGCCTTTGCGATTGCAAATAACAAAAAAAAACTTTATTTTTCTTCTGATAGGCACTGATGAAATCTAGGGAGTTTTAACTAAATATGTTGATACGGGTGGGATATTGGAGACTACGTGATTGTAACGTATGATGATTCCTATTTTCCGTGCCTTATTATTTGTATCATTAATGATAATGAGAAGATATTCGTTTTAAAAACGATAACCGGAAGTGGCCCTAACTGGAAATGGCCTGATAAGGACGACATCCTTCATTATGGAAGGAATGGAGTGATTACCAAAATTTCGAAACCAAAACTCCTGAATGAAATTTCTGAAATGAATAATTAAAACAATCGTTATCAATGTTGTATTTCAAAACTTTTTTTAAATTGTGTTTCATTATTGAACAATTTATTGAAAAACGGCTGTCATTTTTCATGTGAAAAAAACGGACGATAGTTGGGGCGTAAGTATGCCGGTAACTGGGACAGAAAATTTGTGGAGTGGTTGATAATACGGACAAATGCGATTTTTCAGAGTATATTTAGAATATTTCCGTTTCTTTCAATTGTGAAATAAATTTCGTATAAAGTACCTTTCAATAAATAGTTGCGCAGTTTTTTAAAGTTGACGGATATTCTTAAGTGGCCGATAATAGGGAAATTACCTCAATGTGGAAAAATATTAGACACAAAAGTTGTAGATCTTTTTATTATCAAAAACATTGCCATTTAACTTTTTCTGATAGGAGGCCAACTTTCGTTGCCAATCGTGATAATCCGTGAAATACCACTTTCAACCCCTGAAAGTTCACCCCGTTCCACCCTTCTCCATTTTATATTTTTTGGCGTCCATCGGCACTTGTCTAAATAGGGAAATCCTGAAATGTATTCACATAGTAGGCTCCTGTAAATCTCAGTATTTTGCATTTTGTTCATCGCACATCAAACTTATATTCAAATACCCCATCTCACTCAGTATCGATAACCATTACTTTTTATTCGTTTGTCCACGTTTTCCTTCAGGTATTCCCGAATGAAATACGTCCATCATTTCAAAACAGCTGCGATATTTTTCTATCAAAGCGGAGTAACTCATTTTTGCTGACATCCTTGTTCTTTTTATGTTCGAATTTCTACGAGATGCTTTAGAATTCGCTCGGAGCCAGCACTAAACCCTAGAGGGTGTGTATCGGTGGCAGAAACGAGTCGAGACCCTTCAGCTGACGGTTATTTAACCTCGTGATAGATATTCGACTCGAAAGTGGCCACAATGAATCGATACATTTTATTCGTTTACAAAACATGCCACGATAACAGCGAACAACACAATGAAAGGTGCTTTTCGTTGCGACTTTTTCCGATCTATTTTTCGTGTCAATGTGTTGGGTGTTCACAATTTGTCATCTTCTCTCTCTTTTTAGACCGGAATTCCGGTGTTTAGTCTGCTGATGTGGAGGTATTTTTGAGAGTTGAGGAGATGTCCCCGCGGGATGAATGCTCGTTTATTCTCATCGGTTTACTTTTTTACATTGTCGTATATTTTATATTTATAGATCTAGTACTAAAAATGTTATGATGATGAAATGCTGAAAGTTCAATCCTGGCGTTGTTGCTGTGAGGAGATGAGGGCTGTGTAATTTTTTTATCGATTTTTCTATGTTTGTTTACCCTAAAGAAGAAAGGTCATCCGTTTTAAAACATAACCGAATCCTGCACCGATATATTTTTCATCTTCAGATTTCCTCAGAATGTAACATTTTGTTTGGGTCAGAGAACAACATGAAAACCAAGGGAAAATAGACATGAATTGGGATTTTTGTTTAAAACACGAGTTGTGGGAAATAAATATTGTACAAAGCTGACGAGAAAGGAAATAGAACGTTGGGTTGATCCCAAGGAAACTTCCAAAGGTGGAACGAATGACGAAATTTATAGCCCGAGAGCTGGTGAATATGGGGTAGGTACTTGAAGCACTTCAGAAATTTTTGTAATTGTTCTTGTAGGACCCCTAAATAATACAGTCGAGGTTTGGCTGAAGGGTAGCGACACACAAAAAAATATTTTTGGGGCATTTCAAAATTTTTATATCCTTAAGTTAGATATTTAAGGAATTAAAAAATCAAATTCCAGATCACTCAGTCGGGTCTAAATGTTAACCCGACTTCCACAAAATGGTTTTTGAACAAATGAAAAAAATGTTCTTGAGGCACTTTGGAATTTTTGGAGAGTAATAAGTATAGGTAGAGGTATAGGTAGAAGCCGTGAGAGTAATCATATTTGGGACGGTTTTTTTCATGGACGTATAATATCGTATAAATACAGATGGACTCAGCATTGCCATCCCTACAACACGGATTGTTTTGAAGTCGCTCATTTTGTAGGCTTGCGGGCTGCGGGGAAGAGAGAATGTAGCGATAGACTGTGACCTTCCCACAACCGACAGGAGCGCACGCATTTGATAAAATAAGGTTAAATCACAAGAAATAATTTTAATTTGAAATAATGATGAAAATATCAACAAAAGTGATAAAATATACATCCGATGGGACTTCGTGAGATAGTAAACCTCGTATGACATACCTGATGTCATGCAATACTCCATTGACTGAGATAGTATCAATCCTTAGAAAATTAGATTCATATAGTTTTCAAAAAAAAAACAATTCAACGTCGCGATTGTGAACCCTCGGCACCATTTTTGTTTTGCGGAAAGGCCCTGTTGCCAAGTTGACTTCTCCGGATTACTAGTAATCTGATATGAAAGAAACACTTGAATGTATCGATTATAGACCCTCAACCTATTCTAATGGTACTATTTTTGTTTTACGGAAATGCACCGTTGCCAAGTTTTGGTTACGTGGGATTACTGGAAATCTGATATGAAAAACCAATATTACTATCAATAAAAATTCTTTAAAAAAAATGTAGTTTTATAGTTTAGATTTTTTGCTATCACATTGGAATACTTTTTATTGATTTTTCTGTATGTAATTTACCTAGCTTGTAATCAAATTCTCTTGTAATAAGAATTATCATTCTTTTAGATACAATAAATGTTATTGATTGATATGTAAAAACCAATTGAACGTCGCGGTTGTGGGCCGTCAGTCAATTGTAATAATACCATTTTTGTTTTGCGGAAATGCCCTGTAGCCAAGTTGGCCACTTCGGAGAACTGGAAATCTGACATAAAAAACAACTGATCTAAGTGAATACGATACTATTCAATTAGATGAATTTCGCAATGAAATTTGAACCTTGCAGAAATGCGCCAATGTTGCCAAGTCGTTGGCGCTGGAAATCATTCAAAAAAAATTTAAGGAAATTTTGTACAAAGAATATCATTATAAATATTCATCTTTATTAATTTGTATGATCAATTTTTTGAAAATACTTTTGGAAATCTGTTGACGCATGGTCCAAATAATCATTTTATATCACTTAATTCATCTCCACTTTGTTCAAATGATATACGTTGAAAATTTTTATAAAACACTAAATGATGCGAAACAACGTTGAAATGTTCTGGATTCTCAGTCAAAATTTATCATACTACAGCTCACGGACTAAGAGTGATCATGAGTTTGACATCAACTTCTTTCCATGGAAACAAAAGTTACAGCGTGTCTCTTTTTTCTGGTAGTTTGCAAAATGCGAGCGCAGCGAGCATCTGCTGTGATTTCTCCATTTCATTCTAATCAGTGATCGAAGAAAGAGACACGTCTTTGGCTTGTCTCTTTCTTGTGGTAATTTACAAAATGCGAGCGCAGCGATCATCTGCTGCGATTCCACTTTCTCATATCAATCAGTTATCGAATTACCAGCAACTTGGATAGTTAGGTTAGGTAAGGTTGTGTCCAAAACATCTATGAAACTTTTCTGAATGATTTTCCGTCTCCATAACTTGGCATCAACGCATTTCCGCAAAGTCAAAATGTCAAAATGTCAAAATGTAGAAAGTCAAAATGTCAAGAACAATTAATAGCGGCTGGTCTCAGGATTAGTCTCTATAAAAATTGAATTTCGCCTTTTATTTTCATTTCATACCATTGATATTATGTATATATTTTTTTCATTTTGTATTATTTGAGCGAAAGAAAATAATAAAGACGGTTATTATTATTATTATTATTATTATTATTAAATAATTTGATTTCCTTCACAATACGTCACTCGACAAGCTTTAAACATAAGTCTGCCACTATCTAAATCAACACTTGTTAAGGATTCTGTTATTTACAACGGATGCAAGATGTACAATCATCTTCCAAAGTATCTAAAAACTACTACAAATTCTAAAAACTTCAGAAAATTCGTGAAAAATTTGCTATTACAGAATCCTTACTATAATTTAGAAGAATTTTATGCTGAAATATTTTGAAATTTCAATGTTACTCTTATTATCTGTTCTTACTTTTAAAATATGTTAGTTTGTTGGTCTTAGTTATTATATTGCGTTTGTTATTTAGCTATTTTTACACTTATTTATAATTATTATTTGATTCACATACAAAATTTTTATAAGGAAACCATTTTAAATGTGTTGTTTGTTGTTTTTGTGTATTATATTGATTAGATGTTTTTACATTACTTTATGTATTGTCTAGTCTAAGACGAATTCGAAATTTTTATAGTAGTATATTTTATTCTATTTTAATTATTGACAAATATGTATAAAAATACCTCATTAGTTATTAGCTTAACCAAACTTTTTCAACAAGAATTGAATTTCTTATGATAATAAAGTATATTCTCTCTCTCTCTCCCTCTCTCTGAATAGGATATTATCCTCTTATCCATATCAATCCCCATTTCCAGGTATCCGGTAATCCGAAGTGACTATACCTTGGCAACACCGTATTTTCTCAAAACAAAAATGGCACTATTAGAAAAGGCTGAAAATTTATATTAATACTCTCCATAAAACTTCTCTCAATGATTTCCCACATCCATAACTTGGCAACAGCGCATTTTCGCAAAGTTAAAATGTCATACCAGAAACCACCTGATTGAAAAGAAAAATGTCCACTTCGATCCATCTCCGTATCAGATTTCCGATAATCTGAAGTGATCAAATCGGCAATAGAGCATTTCCGCAAAACAAAAATTGTACCATTAGAATCAACTGATGGCACAAAATGACGATGTTCAATTGTTTTTACCATATCAGACTTTCAGTAATCCCAAGTGACCAAAACTTGGCAAGGGCGCCTTTCCGCAAACTAAAAATAGTACCATTACAATAGGTTGACGGTCTAAAATCGAGACGTTCAATTATTTTTTTCAGATCAGATTTTCATTATACCTGAGAGGTCAACTTGGCAACAGAGCATTTCTGAGGGCCCACAAACGGGACGTTCAACTTTTTTTTCACAATAGATTTCCAGTAAATCAAAATTTTACCAAAATGGCAATTTATATATTCAATAAATACATGTTCTTATATAGATATTATAATGAATGAATATTGTGAAGAATAAATATTCGCAGACTTTGGCACACATTCGGTTGAACATTTCATCCCCAACTTTTTCAACCAAGCCGCTTTTTCTGTGCCATCAGCTGGAAACCCAAAGATAAATCCAAATTTTGATGGACATTTCTTGGACTTTTTGGCAACCTTTTTTTTTAAATGCATAATCCAAAGAACTTCGGGGGGGTGTCTATTTCATTATTTCCACTTACAAAGGTTTGAATAAACGTATTAATTTCAATTTGTTCGGCGAAAACAGATTGATACCCACTGTAACGCCTATGGTACTTACGAATGGAATCTGATATTCGGGTTCGAAATCATGGATTGTTTGCAAACCCAACAAGATTGCACCATTATGAGTCTCCGTCTATTATACTGTCACTATATAACACAAATGAGTTCGAAAAACACTATTTCAACAATAATCTCACAAAAAGGCAATGACAGAATATGAGAGAACTGTCAGAAGTTTACTTTGTGGAAAACATAAACATTGACTCTCAACAGCGTTGACAAATGACCAGTCACAACAAACTACACAACCATTTGAAGACGCAAGTAATGATGTTTTTGATAGTTCGGAGTTTGAAACTTGTAAGTAATAAGGTTTAAGTTGCATGATAATGTCACCATCACCATCCTTCATTCTTCGATTGTTATCGAATGGAATACGTATAGTGAAACAATTTTGTCTATGATAAAGTCTTATCACCTACGAGATGTGACAACGCTCAACTCAATATCAGGACTACAGATTGTGACCATTCACGACTTCAGACCAGGATGTAAACAGCTAGGTCCAGTACAATACTTTATAGGTCCATGGTTTTTTGGGTGAAAGAGTCCATAATTCGCAAACGGTTTGTCGTATCGATTTCAAACAAGGACAGGCTTCTAGAGGACGTTCAATTCTATGTTCTACGTCTGCGGCAGCACCACACGATGCTTTCCACAGATAATCGAGGTAGCTGCAATGGTATTTCTCTTCCATTAAAATTTGAAGCAATCTTTATCCAATCGAAATGAATTTGGTATCAAAATAAAAGTAAAAGATTGATCTATGTACGTGCTGTAATGTTTTTTTGAAATTATTTGTTCATCTACCCAAAAAATTGCTTCAAAGTAACTGCATTTTCAGAACATTTTTGAGATTTTTTTTGTGAAAAAGTGGACTGAAATTTCAATTTCTATTACAGTACGTACCTAGAATCGAACGTCTTCTAGAATCCTGTCATTGTTTGAAATCGATACGACGAACCGTTCATGAGTTATCAATTGACTTTTTTACCCTAAAAAGAGCCCCAAATATGATCGCGCTCATGGCCTCTTAAAAACAAATAATCCCAAAAGCCAGATGAATTTGATGGAATCTTTCATTAGCTATATGATGGAAAAAGTCCAGGAGAACAGCACTATGCATAGCTTGAGGTGCGAGAGAGAGAGAGCATATATTGGCTGTACCTCTCGCTCAAGGTCACTGCGACGCTATTTGCTCTCGCGCACAGGGTCGTTGGTTCAATTCCCAGTATGGTCATCGGTCTCGTGCGTAGCATCACACTTCAACAGGCAAGGACTGCGTTTTCCCTAGCTCGCACAAGTCTTCAGAAGACTTCGAAGAGTTGCTCGTAGGGGTGCAACAGGTTGAGGAAAATTCACAAAAAAAATATCCATCAATGGAACCTTCATCTTTGCAAAGTTAACGCAATCTGTAACTAATTTCAACACCGCGTCATCGGTTGTGATTTGCATCCATAGGAAAGTATTTTGTATAGGAATTCATACTGCTTCATATCGCTCATCAAAAACCAACACACCTAGATAAACACATACACACAAACAGGTCTGTTTTATCGACAATTAATGGCGCATCAAAAATTTAATGTGTTTCCTCGAGTATATTACTTAAACGTTTTGATATGTAACACATAAAATTACAGCATAATAAAATAAACGACGGGACATTATCTCTAAATGGGCGCAACTGTACAATTTCAACGTTTTCTTGTGAACGAACTACTTTATTTTATTATTATAACATCGTTTCACATCGCAGTTAGGTTCGTTCTGGAATACAATGGTCTTCGGGAAAATTTTATTAGTTGGTCTTTATGATATTTTTTGAGCTGTTTCGTCTGGCGGGTTTCAAAATGAAGGAAATCAATTTCACCTAATACCGTGCCATATTGGAGATGTTAGGATTTTCTAGGAAAGAGGGGTTGGAACATCTGTTTACAGAAAACTAACCAACACTCTAACCATTTGAATGCTACGAAATAGAGAAGACAGTCAGAAATAAACTGAGGACTTGAAATGCAATGGTTATTACCAGAGAACAGGTAATAGTTACTCAAATCATAGAATCATAATACCAACCCACAAATAGCATATACAAGGTGATCTATGATCAATTACGAAAAATAAAATCGTGTACTACAATTATTTGGACGTATTTTCGTCGAGTGATTGTTAAAAAGGCAATGATACTTATGGCTTGAATATAATTTGTGCTCAAAAACCATTGTGTTCGCGAACATGAAAAGCTCATTCGAACACCAACATCATTCACTTCAACTTTTATCAGGGGCGGCACTTTGCTACACATACAGAAGGTAATTTTTTTTGACCAATCTTACAAAGGACCCCGCACTTTCCTTATGGAAAATGGCTTCCGGTTAAATTCCCTGAACTTTTGGTATGTTGTAGATTTCGACTTCCTCGGCAAAAGTGTCCACAGGCACAAAAAAATCGGCGGACTAGTTTTCGAGATACAGGGTGTCAAAAATGATTTTACCTTAGTATTAATTTCTGTTGCCTTAGTTCCAATCACCCTCTTATATCGCGGTTTTCAAGTCTTTGAATCTGTTAAAGAATTTGTTGACACCCCTGAAGAAAATATTTTTTCCTTTTCAGTGAAATTCAATGAAAGCTTATCTTTAAAAAGTTTCTTCATTTATATTTATTCTTATTCTTTTGTGTGAAAAATTATTCAAATACATTTCAAAATTGGTTCAAAGAAGAAATGACCACCAAAAGTACATATTTCTTTTCGCGAACTTGTAGAATTTTGGGAGGTATAATACCTTCACCATTCATTTGTTCATTGTGTACCAAATATCCCAATTTTGTAGAAACCGCACATTTTACAGAAATCATAAAATATTTCTCCATCTGAATTGAAATAACTTTCAAATACTGTAGAATTAGTCCCAACCTTGAGAGGATTATTGCTTCTGTCACATTTCAATTTTCTCTAGTTTCTTCGGAAACAGGGCTTTCAAATGAAAAACATTTCATTCACCATGTACATAAGGTATTGCATTTTTGGAATAGGTACCGCACTAATCTAGTCCGAATATTTTACAACAAGAATTGTTGGAAAATAGCCCATTTCTGTCGCCAGTGGAGTATATCGGGTACGAATAAAATACGTACATTCAAAAGTATATAGCCGACAAACGAGTCCGGAGACCTATGCTGAGATTGATGACAATATCTCGGACTACTCACATCAAACATGATATCAAAAATTCAGGAAAATTAACCGATTCTTTTTCGAAATACAGGGTATTCATTGAAAAAACCCGCATTTTTGCAATAAACTTGGACTGTATCTTTTTACTCACCCAATATATGAAATGACTATGCGACGATCTTAACATTAAAGAATGTTTGATATAAATATGACATGCTCTCCCCTATCCGATTGAAAAACTAGGGGTTGACGCACCCCTATTTTCGAACCACCCTGATATAAAAAAATTGTCAGTAAAGTTCGATAGAGATTGAGGAAGTTCATCCAGCCTCAATTGGATCTTTAATTCTCATAAACGAACTTACACTGGTTGGTTTAAAATTAATCGAATTGGATTTTTCTTTGTTCACCCTGTTGTAGAGCACGAAACGTAAAAATATAATGGATACGAGATCCAGATGATATTATACGATCGTTCAGGCATGTTATTCCATGAATAAATGGGCGTTTTGTCAACTCTCGGAGTTGATAAAAATTCTGAGCAGAAAGCTTCACTTTTCATTTTTGACACCCTGTATCTCGAAAACTAGTCCGCCGATTTTTTTGTGCCTGTGGACACTTTTGCCGAGGAAGTCGAAATCTACAACATTACCAAAAATTCAGGGAATTTAACCGAAAGCCATTTTCCATAAGGAAAGTGCGGGGTCCTTCAACATCGTTTTCCACTTCTTATGGTGGGTAAAGCACACTGTATAATTTAACGCAATTGGTCGTAGTTCACCATGTATACCACTTGAAAAGAAAGAAGAGACTTGTATTCGATAGATCAGAAAGATCCTCTGCTTCTGCAAAAACGCCCAGATTCGGCATGAGGAAGGTCATCATATAGTAGCATTCTATAAGTAAGGACAAAAAGAATGAAAGCAGATGAAAGCGAAGGAATATATTTGAAATGATTAAAGAATGCTATGAAACAAAACAAACGAAGGAGACAACTCCAGTGGACGGGCTTTGGTAGTGTCAATCTTTAGAGCGATTGGCTTTTGGACATAGACTAATATGGAAATTTTCTGGGGCTATACCATGAGTGCGCGCAATAATATCATTCGTACACCATTCTTATTGGAGGAGATGGAAATATCATATAGCGAGTAAAATTATCTGTAAAAGTCTAGACCCTACTTGAGATGGCGAGCAAGATAACAATTTTAGTGTCATAACGTTGGTTGGGGTTAGATCAAATAACTCAAACCACCATTGATACATTGCCGAGGTTCCGAATTTTATTAAATCAACTTCTGGGCAATACATCATATGGATGATAATAAAAGAATGTACAGTTTTAAAACACAAGAAACTGAATAAGAACAAAATCAGTAACCACATGAAACAGTAGTATAGTATAATATGGTAGGTAAACATTATTTCCCCTAAACAATTGACACTGAATAAATACGTAACAGGTGTAGAAAAATACACGATACATATCCTTCCCATGGCGATAATAAATCCTAATAAGGACTTTTACATAGGAAAGATAGTCTATTTTTTTATTTATTCCATAGAAATCACGTGTTTGTTCTTAGTTGAAACTGTGGGTAACTAGAAGTGAAAAAAAATATACTTCTTCTTTCATTAAGAATTCGTAGTTTACGATTTTATTGAAAAAATGTAAGAAATGAACAGCCATGGGGCGTCCATAATTTAATGAAAAAAAAAGAATGTACCAACTATTGTAGTGTTATTCTTCTGTTGTTTTCTTCATACTGATCATCTCTCGTATAGTTCTAATTATAGAAAAAGAACTCAGTGGACCGTCAGCTTCTATTAGAAAAACTAGAGCGTATCGGGATCAGAGGCATACCCGAAAGATGGAAAACGAGAACACAGAGAACGAACAGTTATATTAAATAATATAGAATATGAAAAAAGAAATATTACAGCAGGTGTCCCACAAGGTTTCATACTGGCTCCTTTATGTATCATTAAATTTTTAAACGGTTTGTATTCACACCTTACAGTTATATACGCTGATGACACAAATTTAGGTAGGAGCGATTGCAACTCAAAATCACTGGTGAATAAAACAAACTTGGCTGTGAATGGATTCGACCATTTTTCATCAAATATTACTAGTGAACACAACTAAAACTTTCTTCATGCCATTTCTCACGAATGAAATTTCTTGGAATAACGATCGACTCCAAAATGAGTTTTGAACATCATGTCACCAGTGTAAAACAAAAATTTAGTTGATTTGTGATTCGTTTTGTGATGAAGCTGAGTAGAAACATAATAACTCCTGAAATTTTCACACTGGATTAGGTACTTTGGTCTTGTTCAGGCAGCATTGTCCTATTATGGCCTTATATTAGGGATACTCAGTTCAAATGCACCTGTAAAATGCATATTGGTCTCTCCCACGTGCCCATGCGGCTCATGCAAACAATTTTTCATTAACATGAATATTGAGCATGCTGTACGCACAACATTTAAGGATCTAAATGTCTTCCTTTCCGTTACCGGCTGTACCCTTACTCGCAACCTTTAGAAGTCTTCGAGAGACATTTTATAATATGAAGTAATAGTATCAAGTATCTCTGAGAAAATATCATTACATAATGTTACCAAAAAGCAACCAACTGAAAACTCGTTTAACCCCACTGCAATAAATTTTCTCCCAATAAGTAGTTGAGTTGAAATCTCAGATCAATAAGTAAACATAGATGGGCCCGATGCTACGTAAACATCATATTCACTGAACCGAAGATAACTTTGTTTATTTACGTACACCTCTCATCCCTAATGTTTTCAAACATTGACGCCCTGTTGTCAAATTGGTAAAAAAATATGATTTTGGTAGGAACCTACCAATAAATGCATAATCAATCATATTTTATATTCAGATGTATTATTCTAAAAATTCTAGAGAAATTTTTATGTCCAGGAAGGCGTGAAAAAATTACCAAAACGGAAGATATATGTCGTCTTGAAATGATGAAATTTTAGGCACTCTGAAAATTTCGAGCGGTTTCTAGAATTATATTACTCTTGGCAACACCGCTTGTGACACCGGCCGTGGCGGCCATTATACCTTGTCGTTTTGTGTTGATGAAGTGTTGTTAGAAATTTTCCTGTGTGTTTTCGTGGTTTTTGTCCTGCTTAAACAACTTAAAGTTACATTTGGAATATTTTTCAAAATAGTGCAGTGGTTTAGTGAGGCACAATGTCGAAATACTGCTTTGTTTGCAAAACAAATGATAGTAAACAAACATTCCACAGGTGAGGTTCCAGTGGCGTCGAATGCACGATGCAAATCATGCACTCAAACGTATTCGTCAAATATAATATTGGAGGACAAAGAAACTCATTTAAAATTACAGATGAGAAGCCTATGGCAAAGTGGTGAATTCCTCAATGTTTGTTATAAATATCTGTAAACAGGGGGAAAAAAACATTGAGGCTTATGAAAGGAAAATAGAATTTATTTTCCAATAGTATTGACATTGTTAAAATTCTAACAGTGAGGACAATTAATGATATACCAAAAGACTTGTTTAAAATTTTTGGAAATCATTTCTTTGAGGAAGAGCCTTTATCAAACCATAGTTATGCATTGGTAAAGGCAATACTTCAAATTTTTTTCAAAACCTGAATATACCATGAACTGTCAATAAGCGGAACTGACAAAGTAGAAAGGGTCAGGTCTCTTTTGACAAAGATAGTTTTATTTAAAAATCAATAAATACCAAGTGTTGAAATCCTCATGTTCTGAGCTTTCTTGAGAATCAGTATTTCACCTATACTTTGACACTTTATATTTATACATTTGTAATATTGTATATTAGGCTTAAAATTAAATAAATAATAGTGATATTTGCCAATTTGTAATAATAACGTGTGGTATAAGCATATATTTCATTCAATAAATATTTTAATTCCTGTGTTAATGTTGATTTTATCTTATCGTCTTGTGATCACTATATTCCTGTCCAAAATAAATACGTTAATAAAGAGTTCTATTTCTACTTTTGTGTTCAATTACTTTTCCCAGACGTAATCTATATAATATATAATGCAACAAATGTTTCTATAGATTACGTCTGGGAAAAGTAATTGAACACAAAAGTATAAATAGAACTCTTTATTAACGCATTTATTTTGGACAGGAATATAGTGATAACAAGATGGCAAGGTATACGACAAGATAAAATTAACATCAACACAGGAATTGAAATATTTATTGAATGAAATATATGCTTATACCACACGTTATTGGCAAATTGGCAAATATTACAATTATTTATTTAATTTTAAGCCTAATATACAACATTACAAATGTTTACATAAAGTACAACATTATTATATCAGCTATGTAAATAAAACGACTATTTGAGAAAACATTACAAAACAAAATATACATACATATCAGCAGACATTAGATCAGATCACATTCCAAAATCAGCAAAAAAACAAAAGAAATACTAAAAGAAATATTAAATATCTCAATGAGCTATCACTAATATTCCTCCTTAATGATGACACAAGTTTACCGAGTTAGAGTTTTTTAAAAATTGTGGTAGTTTATTGAAATCGTTTAAGCCTTTATGAAACCTATTATTCATTACAAATTTCGTATTAAGTTTTATTAATGTAAAAATTGCTATGCCACGAGAGAATACAATATTTCGTAGTTCATTAATTATTGTTAAAGTGTCAAAGTGTATGTGAAAGAATGAGTCTCAAGAAAGCTCAGTACATGAGGATTTCAACACCTAGTATTTATTGATTTTTGAATAAAACTGTCTTTGTCAAAAGAGACCTGACCCATTCTACTTTGTCAGTTCCGCTTATTGACAATTCATGGTATATTCGGATTTTGAAAAATTTTTGAATTATTGCCTTTACCAAGTCATAACTATGGTTTGAAAAAGGCTCTTCTTCAAAGAAATGATTTCCAAAAATTCCTTTGGTATATCATTAATTATCCTCACTGTTAAAATTTTAACAATATCAATATTATTGGAAAATAAATTAAATTTTCCTGTCATAAGCCTCAATGTTTTTTCCCCTGCTTACAGATATTTGTAACAAACATTGAGGCATTCACCATTTTGCCATATGCTTTTCTTATCTGTAATTTTGAACGAGTTTCTTTGTCCTCCTATATTATATTTGACGAATACGTTTGATTGCATGATTTGCATCGTGCATTTGACGCCACTGGAACCTCGCCTGTGGAATGTTTGTTTACTATCATTTGTTTTGCAAACAAAGCAGTATTTCGACATTGTGTCTCACTAAACCACTGCACTATTTTGAAAAATATTCCAAATGTAAGTTTGAGTTGTTTAAGCAGGACAAAAACCTCGAAAACACACAGGAAAATTTTAACAACACTTCATCAATACAAAACACTTGCACTTGCGTCCTCTGATGCTTTGAGGAACGTTGCACAAGTATCTGTTAGATTTAATTCAATCCCCGTCGTGGTCTTAGCCAGGAGAGTAGTTGTTTCCTGACAGGTACTTGCCATATGAATGAACTGGTCCACAATTTAGGAAGCATAATACTCAACAGAATGAACAATTTTTACAAAAAAAGGAATTGGGTTCTGAAAAAATAGATGTTGGAAAAGGTTTCTTAACTCATAGGGGCAGTTGCCTAAAGAATTTAACAGACAAATAAATATTTGATTTGATGATTACTATGGCAACGCATGTCTAAGCTCACCAGTTATGTTACCTACGTTAACAGAAGACTTTATGCAACTGGTCCATATTTATTCAAATATTCGTATTGATTCGTTGAAACTTGATCTACACAACATAAACCCCCAGACTCCAAACTTGAAATATAGTCAAGGAACTTGTTACCTCTCTCGAATTAATTACTTTAGACCATAAATAATGCTTTATTTTTGATAGCTGAAAACTCCAAGAATCCAACTAAGGAAAGAATATCATCATAAATCACAAAACTAATCCGCTATCTTGAATCCTCAAATTTTGATAAAAAGATATTTGCTGCCAACCCCCGGCTTTTTATTGACCCTAGGAATTTTAAGACAAAACCGCGACATAACTTGTTGCAGCTCACAGGTACTGCATTTGCATAAGTAATTTTGACCCCCTTAAAAATGCACGGCACTGTGCTAGGGGTTTTTTGTTTTCGATCGAATGTCAAAAACCCGAAACAAAACAGTTTCCGCCCATCTATGTTTACTTATTGATCTGAGGTTGAAATTAATTGAAATGAAGAATTTTTGACAGTAACACTAAAAATTAGCGATAATCAGTACGGCTTTTAGAAATGTAAACATAATACATAATTTTTGTCGAGTATATATCAGCAGATTGAGGTGACCGTGATTTCCGTTCTTCAGTTATTAAATTTGTTTAAGAATGTTACCGTAAAAATAGGAAGAATTTAACAAATGCAGAATTATGAGATAGAACAACATGAAAACGGATAATAGTCATTAGAAAACTCATTGAGAACTAATCCAATTTTTCTGAACATTCATTCGACTAACCTTCAATTCAAGTGGTGTGAAAAATTGTCGTTGTGTTAACAAATAATAATGGAAGATACTGAAAACAGATTTCGCTTAACACTACTAAGTGTAGGAATGGAAGTTGTAATACTGAATCCCAAAGCAAACCGAATACTTTTCTATACATTGTGAAAATAAAAATCGAAATTGCTTCAACAAACATAGTTACGAACAGCAAACCAACAAGTTTATATTTATTTGTATACTCGGTATTTCTATCCACAGAGAAATATACTGCTGAACTGTTTGCAAGGGTGAATGTATAAAATTTCCTCTATTTCAAGAGATTGCATTTGCCGGTGGCAGAAAGTTTTTAGAGGGGAGAACTTTGATAAATAAATGTATCGAAAATTGGAACTGATAAAGTAAACTTTGATTCGAAAGAGAAACAGGCAATACATTTTCAAGTCGTCGGAGCTTTGATGGTGCGATATCAATGTTTCTTACCTTGTAAAATCAGAAGCTTTCAAGAAAACTCATTTTTCGACAAATAAGCTTTCCTAGCTTCGATTAACACGTTGAAAGTGCTTGGTGGATACAAAACATAACTATTGCAATTGAATATTTCATTAATTTGTCAAGTATCAGGACATTAAACAGTGTTTTTCTAATCTTATATTAAGAGAAATCGCAATAGGGGTAGAGCCAGCAACGTATTTCAATACATTTACGAAATATTATGATTTTATAACAGTTTCGAGCATACAGGTGTACCGGTTAACTGATGAAAATGCGTGAAAACCTCTGGACCATTAGGGTTTTATACTCAAAACATGTTAATGACTGATTTCAATAAATTATCTTATATTTCTCAACCTTTTTTATATATATATTTTGAATACCCTGTCAGCTAGGGACTCTACTTCAATTTTACTTTCTTTTTAAAAAATCGTTGACGCATCGGAGACTATATCTGCCACCTTCATGGAAACCCGCTGAAAACTCTATTTTCTATTAGGTTTGGAGAAAATGAGATTTGCATTTGACAAAGTCAAATTATATCTGCAAAGAACTTCTTCTCGATGGCACTATTTGTTATCAAGACACCAGTCTCCTGAACGCAGTAATTTATCGGAGTAAATTGATTAATTTCTCTTCTATATTTCTTGACATACCATTTTGGGAATTTTAACCTTCAACAGTCTGAAAATGATAAAAAATTAATTTTTAGCAAGTTTTGATACCGGAGACAGATTTAGTCTCCGAAACGTGAACGTTTTCGAGAAAGAGAAGTATTTTTAGTCAATTTAAATTTTTTTCGTCATATAGGCAAATTTAGAATACGATACGTTACTAACGAAATTAATTAACTGTTTTCAAGACAACAGTCTTCTAAACGCAGTAACTGATCGGGGCAAATTGATCATTGCCCCTCTACATTTATACAAATTTCTTTGAATTATCATTTTTTCATTTTCAGACTGTGGAAGGTTAAAAGGTATGTCTGGAAACGAATATCCTCTACAAAAACAAATTTTTATTCAATAATCCCATCTATACTCGTACAGATTTCGTCGAATAATATATGTATGTTGAGTACATATCAACATTGACAAACAAGTTCCTTCCGAAGAAATTAGAGAGAGTCGCTGCTATAACTGCGGAAAAACTGGTTATCTACAAAGAAGCTGCTGGGAGTGATCAAGATTGAGAAGTTGAAGCAGATAAAAGTCATGGTCCACAACAAACGAAGCTAGATCAAATTCTTTCAGCTCCGGAAGAGAACTACATGGTCATTTCATCAGAGAAGATTTCAGAAGGTCATTCACACCAGAATAGAAACCTCGGAAATCCGAGAGAAGACTTTCCATCAAGATGCCGATCTCGACAGTTATGAGAAATGGACAAAGTCTACTAGTCCAAGGTTACTTGGTAGATCAAAGATGCCACCCCACCATAGATACCCTGAAGATCACTTGTTCACCCAGACCTCGTACAAAAATGGGTGAAGGATGAAGCCTGAAGGCCTGACGGTAGGTAGAGCCTGAAGAAACAAGCACTGGTATTATCAAAAACAAAGAGTCAACATTCACAATGACGAGCATTGCAAGGAAATACCGCAAGCTACTACCCAAAGAATTTATTGACAAAAGAAGAACTAATGAAAATTTATCTGAAGAAAGGTGATAGACGAATGGTATTTGAATGAAACCATTTGTGGAATAAAAAAAAAACGAAATTAAACTTTCCCCTAAGATACTGATTTCGACATTAAAGAGAAATGGACGAGTCCATAAGGCCACTTAGGTAGATCAAGGATGCATCTCCATTTTCCATTTTCATGGCATATATCTAAGTATGTACTTTTTCCAGACTTACCATTTGTTGCCTTAGAAATTACGTGAAAAAATATATCAAGTAATTTCTGAGGCAACACCTGTCTGAAAAAAGTACGTACTTAGATATATGCGATGAAAATGGACAAACTTTTAATAGCAATAAAGAACTGGAAAATTTTTGTAATGAATATTTCACTAACATATGGACTGAAATGATTCAAAAAATAAACATACCACAATATTTCTCATTAAACAATATTCCCATTGATAATAACTCTTTATTTTCAACTCCTGTCACAGAAAACGAAGTACTCCTCCAAATCAATTCATTTAAAAATGGTAGTGCACCTGGATATGATGGAATCACCCCATTTTTATTAAAACTAACTGCAAAATACATTCTGCACCCCATTAGCCATATCATCAACTTAATATTTAGAGATGGAAAATTCCCCAAACAATTTAAAAACTCTGTGATAACCCCTATTCATAAAGCGGCTGACAAAAATAAAATATCAAACCATCGCCCAATTAGCTTAATTAATAATTTTGGAAAAATTACTGAAAAATGCCTAAAAACACGCTTAATAAACTTCCTGAATAGTAACAAAATATCAAGTGAATATCAGTATGGATTCCGTGAAGGTAGAAGCACATCTGATGCCATGTATGAGATTATTAATGAAGTCTCAAGCAATCTTGACCACAGTAAAAAATGTATCGCAGTATTCCTGGACCTGGCAAAGGCCTTCGGCACGGTAAACCAAGGAAAATTACTACAAGTGTTAGAGAGATATGGAGTACGTGGTACTGTATTGAGCCTTTTCAAAGATTATCTAAACGACAGCTCACAATATGTAAAAATCAATAAATGTCTAAGTGGACCACAACTAGTGAAAGGGGGTGTACCTCAGGGGACGGTGAACTGGGGCCTGTGCTTTTCACCATTTATATAAATTCTGTGTCAACACTTGACATAGATAGCAAAGTAATATCATATGCTGATGAGACTGTTGACGTTGGGGGTATGATTGTCATAAAGATGTGGTTGGATGGGTATCCTGTCTCTAAATACAGATAAAACCAACTATATAGTGTTCACCATCTCAGATATAAACAGACCCACATCTAGCAGAATTAATATTGAAGGCATTGGGGAAATAAAAGAAGTTGAAAGTATTAAATACTTTGGAATTATAGATAAAAACATAAAATGGAACCAACATGTAACATATTTAACAAAGCGAATAAGGAAACTAATTTACAAATTCTATCAGTTGAGGGATATCTTGAGCAAAAAAATACTGAAATTCGTATAAAATCCCTAGTGGAATCACTTTTAAGATATGGAATATTAGTTTGGGGAGCATTATATAAAAATTCATTGAAAGCCTTATCTACAATCTAAAATCATATATTGAAAATTATTTACAAGAAAGATAGACGACCCAACCAGACTACTTTATGGAAAGGAAAGGAAAAGAACATTTGAAAAATCGTATAATACTGTGACTCGTAGTATGACAAACAAATAACTGAAAACATCTAATTCTAAAAAATGTACATACAAGATTTGCATGCTATCTATCCCTTAAGATTTACAATTTATTACCTTTGAGTATTAGAAATATCAAAAACTAAAAAAATGTTTCAATGCAATGTAGGATGTTTATAAATGACAACTATATTTCATTCATAAAACTAATCCTTTTTATTTGTATTTATAAAGTTGTTTCAAATTAAAATTAAAATAATATAATTCAATAGTTTATGGTGGATTATGCAGCAGTCATAAGTCATAAGTTTTAAGTCATAAGGAAGAATATTCGTCAATGATTGGTTGGTCCGTATGTTCCAACCAATCACTGACAACTATATAT
This sequence comes from Chrysolina oricalcia, assembly GCA_944452925.2. Taxonomy (NCBI): domain Eukaryota; kingdom Metazoa; phylum Arthropoda; class Insecta; order Coleoptera; family Chrysomelidae; genus Chrysolina; species Chrysolina oricalcia. Next base: position 25,186,569 of record OX101808.2, read on the forward strand.
CATTCATAAAACTAGTCGATTAATCTTACCTTACTTTTTATTTGTATTTATAAAATTGTTTAAAATTAAAATAAAATAATTCAATATAGTTTATTATAGAATAGTATGATAAATACGTTCTGCACAAAACAAGTGTTGAATCACTCAAATGAATATTTATGGGAAACAACATAGCCGTAGGTATCACCAGTGAAGTGATTACTAAATAGTAAGTAGGAATTTTCATTAAGCATACTTATTTAAAGTATATTAGGAAACACATATCAATTTATTGTTTACCTTGGTGAGAACTATCACTGATACACAATAAATAGGACACAATAGAATTAAGTATTGTTTGAAACTGTTTATAAATGGCGTTCCTAAATAAATGAATAAATAAATCTCACCATAGATACCCTGAAGAACACTAGTTCGCCCAGACCACGTACAAAAATGTGTGAAGCCGATACGAAGGAACATGGTTTTGGAAACGGCTACGGGACAAACCGCACAAATAATTGTGAAAACGTGGTATTATGGAAAACAAAGAAGTTAACAGTCACAACGACGAGCATTGCAAGATAATACCGCAATCTTCTACCGTAATGTCGAGGCCAAATAATGTAAACATTTATCTGAGGAAAGTGAACGACGAATGCTATATTTGCAAAATAAACAAAACTTGAAAAATTTACGAAATAAAATAATTAAAACAATTTAGACTTATTGCAACCTGTAATATGATAATCATGCAATAAAATTTTCCTTTATTCAACATATATTCAAAATGTCATTTACAATTTTCCTTTATTAAAATACAGGCATCCCGTATTGAAATTAAATAAAGAAAAAGAAACTTTTTATTTAAGTCGTCTTTATTTTGACACATCTGCCAAATTTTTGTAAATTTGCATTGAACATCAAAACGTAGTAGTAACTTTAATGTGAGAAAATTTTGAGTACTAAGTGGGTTATCATGAGGGAAAAGATAAAAACGTTCCAGATTTACGTACGAGAACAAAGGTTTTCCTCAAACCAAAGCGGGACGCGGGAGCCGGAGCGGGAACGGGAAATGGGAACTGTGCGAATTGCTAGAAAAACAGTGCACGAAGCAAACCGAACAAATTTCACTGCTTGTCTGCATTTCGGAATACTGATTATTTCACTTATGCTAAAATAGCGTGTTAAGATTGGTTGAAATTTTTGTGTTGAGAAATGAAAACATCATGTTTTCGATTTTGTAGTTCGGCTCTTGATTGGCTACTGGATATGTATATGATGTGTTTTCGATTTTGTAGTTCGATTCCTGATTGGTTATTATCAAAACACAAACTTACCACTAGTAAGCTGCTATAATGACACAACACCAAACTTTGACCAAAACTAAATAAGCACTCACTATTAATTCATATCAACTTCACAATTTTCGACAAATTTTGCATACTCGTTGATTAATCAAATCACTAAATCAAAATGTTATCAAAACATAACCTCGAGCGAGAAGCAGTAGACTAGACATGCAATGACGAAACTACGAATGACGCGCTCTGTCATTGGTAACTGAAATAGAGGGATGTTTGAAATATCAAGTAAATGTTTTGTTAGTTGCATAATTTCAGAACTAAATGCGGGATTAATGTTCCTAGTTAAATTAAATAGTAAATAAATAAAAATGGTTTCGATTTTATTCATGAAATAATCTTAACAAATACAACTCGTGTTATCGGCGATTATTGTTAATTCCTTCTCGGTTCCGAATCAAATTATATTGCTTTAGGCAACCACACTGAAAGCTTAGGTGCTCCAGCGTTAATGGTTCTTATTATGAGCATTGATTGAAAGGTTGGTTTTGAGGAAGAAATTTGATTTTCGGCTTGGATTTGTGGGTATTATTTCAATCAGAAACTGTGTTGCTATTTTATCATTAAAATCATTTCCATATTAGTTACTTCCATTCATCAGTTACGTCTCACTTACTGATCCACGAGGAGAAAAATGTTCAGCTGAAAAGTGTTCAGTTCGAAAAAATCTTCAATGAACAACTCAAACTCTCCCGAGCACAAATCTGAAAAAAACCAGCAGATCATAACTGCAATCGACAAGAATAACTGTGAAAAAACTCTGGCAAGTTGAAGGAAGACTCCGTCGACCTATTGTCCACGAAACGTCATAAAGTCGTTCCACGCAAAACATTAATTCCCGATTCAGCAGCGTCTGTTTGCCTACTTCGCTCTTACTTCCATATAATTTAACTTTCAGATAACTGTGCCGGCTCTCGAATCCCACTTTTGGGCGAGACTAAAACGCCGCCCCCGCTGCCTGCCCGCGGTTCCATTGTGCTATTAAGCCGTTCGTGCTATTATGGAAGCATGGATTCCTTCAGGAAACTCGTTTCGTTGATGAACTATGCAATGACAAAAAAAAACGTTTGTTCGATACATTACATTTTGTTCTATGGGAAAGTTATAATAGCTTCACACAGATTGTACACACATTTACGTAATACTATTGAATAAAAAAAATAAAAAATGCCTATCCTGATTTACTCTATCTACAATACCTACTTATTACTTTGCTCGCGGTTACTGTATCAAGGTGAGGCCTTGACCTGAGGATTTTTCAATCGACTTACTGATTCAGAAACAACTAACTTCTTCTTTTCAGACCTCAAGCGGTTCAATCTATAATTCCTTAAAAGATAGAGATCCCACCCTCACAATCTTACTTGTCAGATCGTAAGGTAGGTATCGTTATTGACTGGTCTTGGCATTCTTAACCCTATTCTGGTGTTCTACAATCCTACTTATTTATATACAGTGCGGCTTTTAATAGTCCCCCCTGTTAACTTTTGAACGGTTCGACGTAGAAACATGAAAAAAAAACCGTTTCGAGGGTTTCACCAATACTACTTTTTGAAATAAAAAAAAATAGTGATTGCACGATAGGGGGCGCAGGGGGGGCCATCAACTCAAAATTTTTAAATGGCATGTGGAATCAAGTGTCACATCGTTGAAAAGAGAATTCAATTCTCTTTACAACCATCTAAATATTTTGAATTTCGGTAATATTTTTTGGTAATTCAAAATCGAAATATCAAATATAAATGCGGATCTGAATACTACTCTACCTCGATAAATTTGAACGGTTGGATGTGGAACAATGAAGGGTATTACCGATACTACTTTTTGAGAGAAGAAACATTGCAATTACTCGACAGATGGTGTTGGGGGCACATTAATTTAAAAATTTCGAAAGGTATAAAAATCGAAATTGGAAAAAAAATTATAAACAAAATTTTAAAATATTTAGATGGTTGTAAATAGAATTGAATTCAGTTTTCAACGATGTGACACTTAACCCCACATGTCATTTAACAATTTTGAGTTGATAGGCCCCCCTGCGCCCCTATCGTGCAATCACTTTTTTTTTATTTCAAAAAGTAGTATTGGTGAAACCCTCGAAATGTTTTTTTTTATATTTCTACGTCGAATCGTTCAAAAGTTAACAGAGGGGGGACTACTAAAAGCCGCACTGTATACGTTTTCCTATTACGTGACATCATATGGGTGATCGCCCCGTACAAATAGGACTCTTGCTGAACGTGTTCATATTTATTGGTAGAAAACGATAAAAAAAAACTAGGTACCAAACATTCAATTTGCTCATCCGACGTCACTCTGCCTTCTTAGTTATAAAATAACTATAATTTGCATACATTTACAGCGAACGACCTGTTTCCATTTTGAGACAAAAAATGAGATGATTAAATGGTCCGTATTTAGCGATTCTCACGAAAAATATAATCGTAACACGTCCCTCATATATTTTGAGTGCTATTTATTTTTGTAACAAAAATTTGGCCCTATCGCCTGGTGGAACATATGGGATGCAATTTTCTTATTGAAATAGATTTTGTCCCACGACAAGCGGAGTCTTAATATTCTATCACAAAACGATTAAAATAAGAAAAAAAGTAACAGGCAAGGGCCAGTTGGAGCATGTTGTTGAGGTTCCGACTTTGTGAAAAAAACAGAATTAAACACGAAAACAGACAAAATGGTGAAATGGTGATGCAGTTTAGGGGTCGAAAACGGTTTTTTGCGTTTTGCGGCGAAGCGTGACCTCTTAGCGAAAAATGTTCAATGGAAAAGTTGTAGATGATAAAAAAATTAAAAAATTTAATTAAACACTTTCGACATAACCTCAAATTAACCGTCAAAATGGCGAAAAACAGATTTTTCAGTATTTAATTTTTTTCTGGCGTATAAATGATTTAAAAAGTACTCCACATAGTCCCCAAAAACTATTCCGTTATTATAACAAGACTCAAATCCAATCATGGTTGCTTTCTGGCCCATCTACAGAAAATTGGGATCCTTGATTCACCTCTATGCACATATGATAATGAAACTGCTGATTTGAATCACCTATTTTTTAACTGTAAAAACATTCCTGGAATTAATAATTTCATCAACAAACTCCTACGATTGAACCTGCAATTTTCCACCAGTATTCAAAACTTGCAACGGAGGACAAACCTGACCTGACCTGATAGTAGAATTTGTTATAAGAAACAGAAATGTATCTAAGTTCTACAGTTAAAAACGTCAATATAATTAACGTTATATGTGTACCTAAAGGTTAAAACCAAAGCCAAAAAAGATAAAAAATAAAAAAATAATGATTTATTTTACATGAAAATTACCAACCACTTTGTTATACAGGTTGTAACTAAATAAGTGTAAAACATTTGAGGGGGTAATTCCTCATCGAAAAAAAGATAGGATCTTTCAAATAAAGAAACTTCATTGGAGCATCCCATGTTAAGATACAGCTCCTTGAAGGGGGTATATAAAATTTGTTTAACAATTTTTTTCACAAGCACTAAAATAGTTACAGTACCTATTGAAATTAACCTGACATTTTCTACTACCACAAAGACACTTCGCCAGTGATTTATTTGGTTTACCCCATGGTTATAAGGGGTGGAAAACGCAACCCCTAAAATTTATTTCCAATGTAACTTTTTGTCTTATTATTTGTTTACCATTAAAAAATTTATTTCCGATAGCCTGTTTCAGTCTAAACAAAAAATGTTCCTTGAATTTTTTGCCCAAAACAAACCAGTTCGCAGCAAAACATTATTTTACGAACAAGATACATATCGCCATAAAACGAAAATACGAAACTAATTTATCTAGTAGGCAGCTATTAGCGATAGTGACAATTAAATTGGTATCAAGCTGTCAGTTTGTAAATTTGTAAACTTGAAGTAATACTAATTGTGTATTGTTGTTCTGTTCTTAATTTGTTACTTTAATAATTCACTTGTTATTAAAATGGCATACACAAATGAGCAAATGGCTGATATGCATTACGTGTACGGTCTGTCGCAGGGGAATGGGTTAGAAGCTTCTAGAAGATATGCTGAAATGTATCATCAACGGCAGCATACTTCACATAGAATATTTTCCCGACTTCATCAACGATTACGAGAATATGGTTTATTCGACAAAACAATGCAGGATTGTGGTCGCCATCGAGAAGTAAGTACTAGAAAGATTGCTTTCCAGCTAAATGTTGATCATATGACGGTATTTCGAATTTTAAAGGAACAACTCTTATACCCTTACCATCTGCAACGAGTACAGGCACTGTTACCGCGAGACTTTCCGAACCGTCTTGAATTTTGCAATTGGATGCTGGAAATGATTAGAAGAAATCGTGACTTTCTAAAGACGATCGAATTCACATACGAATGTAGTTTTTCTCGGGACAAGATTATTAATTTTCATAATTACCACATATGGCCTGATGAAAACCCTCACGCTATTGTCGAAACTAACCATCAAGAACAGTTTTCTCTTAACGTGTGGGTCGGAGCTATTGGGGATTATTTAATTGGGCCTCATTTTCTACCTCCTCGATTAAATGGTGAGGCATACGTTCCTTTGGGCGTCAGAAGGGATATGTTTTTTATGCATGATGGGGCTCCCGCCCATTATAGTCAAGTAGCACGTCAGCATTTAACTGATAGAGATGCAAATCGGTGGATAGGTCGAGGAGGACCACAGAATTGGCCTGCTCGATTCCTGGATCTCAATCCTCTCGATTTCTCTACTTGGGGCCATTTACAGCATTTGGTTTATCGTCCTCCTGTTCGCGATGTAGAGGACTTAAGAAACCGCATCATCGATGCGTGCAGGGTAGTAAGAGAGACTCCAGGAATATTTGAGCGAATACGTGGCTCAATGCGAAGACGTCTAGACGCATGCGTAATGTCTGAAGGTAGACACATTGAACATTTACTATGATTTCTACATGTTGTATGTTTTGTTATTGATAAATTAGTTTTGTTTATCCCCCTTTAATCATTTAATGCAGGTAGTAACTACAAAATAACAATAAATCCAGTTTGCATTTATGACGATGTATCTCTGTAGTTGTTCGTAAAATAATTTTTTGCTGCGAACTGGTTTATTTTGGGCAAAAAATTCAAGGGACATTTTTTGTTTAGAATGAAACAGGCTATCGGAAATGAATTTTCAAATGGTAAACAAATAATAAGACAAAAAGTTACATTAGAAATACCACCCCTTACAACCATGGGGTAAACCAAATAAATTACTGGCTAAGTGTCTTTTTGGTAGTAGAAAATGTCAGGTTAATTTCAATACTGTAACTTTTTTAGTGCTTGTGGAAAAAATTGTTGAACAAATTTCATTTACCCCCTTCAAGGGGCAGTATCTTAACATGGGATGCTCCAATGAAGTTTCTTTATATGAAAGATCCTATCTTTTTTTTCGATGAGGAATCACCCCCTTAAATGTTTTACACTTATTTAGTTACACCCTGTATTTTCAGCAAGTATTTATCTGATAGAGTATCAAAAAATATTTTAAAATCGTCAATGTGCCTTCAAAAGAATGTGCCTCCAAATCACGTATTTATTGAGAATATCTGATAATACCTGCAAATCGCCAGCTCCTCACGCTGTGATTGTTTATTGAGAAACCGCGCGAGTATTTTAGAGTAGTTTTTTTTTAAATCTGAAAATTGAGGAATAAATTAAAAATTGAGAAAACGATAATCACGCTTGCCGCTTATAGGTACCATTGAATTGTGAAATTCAATGAATACTATTTTTCATTAAAAAAAATAAACATAACTTTGACGTAAAATAATATCGATAGTTAATATAATTGTGTATTATTGAAAAAAAAAAACATTTAATGAGCCTAGTTTCTGATTTCTCAAGAGTCTCGGTAGATGGTAATTTGAAATAGTTACTATAAGACTTCAGTTAAAAAATTTATTATTTCATCGGCAAGTTAAGAATGTTATGAATAAAATCTTACTAATCGTATAATTTTTACTTATATCAGTGTAAGTTAACGGAACAAATTTAGACCCTCGTCTGTTTCAGGGTTGCCGTTTCTGACCCTCATTGTGGTCCAGTTGGACCCGACAATTCAAAGGAATTGTTTTTTACGTTATTTATAACAAAAGTTTTTCATGCTCCCTCATAATAAAAGTTCAATTCAAATTCAAACATTGACATTAGAAAAGAAGAAATGAAATTTGTAATTCGCGTTTCATCGATATAACAATCCACAAATAACCTTATTGGTAATAAGTTAAAATTTTTGGGTCGACACCTGCAACAAGCGTGAAAATTTAGGCACAGTTATTGACCTCCATTTAAAATAAAAAAAATCATTTATTTTAGTATATTATGATATTTTAATTAATTCAACATTGAATATATTGATTAATGTTCTCGTAAAAATTATTCAAGTAAATCAATTCTTATTAATTACTATACGAATATATCATTAAAAAGATATAAACACAGGATAATTTTTCCCGATGCTACGACTGCTCTCACACAAAATACTCTGTTGTGAACGCCGAGCCGGAAAAATACTGGAAACGCGCGGTTTCTGAATAATAACCAATCACAGCGCGAGGAGCTTATAGTCTACTCTACAAGAACTATTTTGGTGAATTTCTCTTCGAAGGCTCCGAAAATTATGATCCAGGGCTCATTCGATTCGGAATGACCTCTAGAAACTTTTTGAAAAATTTTAAGGTGCGTTGGCAAAAATTGCAAAAGTTATAAACAATTAAGTGAAAAAAAGGGAAGGTTTGTTTTTTTGCAAATGTCTCGGAAACTATTAAAGATTTCCAAAATTTGAAAAAAGGTCCTGAAAGAGGAGGAAATTTCCTAAAAAAACTCACACTCCCAAAACTGTACCACTAATATTTAGAATTTTAATTCAAAGGCGAAAATATCCCGAGATTAAAGTCAGGGGTCCGAGATTAAAGTCGGACCCCGAGATTGAAGTCCGGGGTCCGAGATTGAAGTTGGGGGTCTGAGATTAAAGTCAGGTGTCCGAAATTTAAGTCGGGGTCCGAGATTAAAGTCGGAACCCCGAGATTCATGTCGGGGGTCCGAGATTAAAGTCGGGAGTCTGAGATTAAAGTCGGACCCCCGAGATTAAAGTTGGGGGTCCGAGATTAAAGTCAGGGGTCCGAGATTAAAGTCGGGGGTCCGAGATTAAAGTCGGGCGTCCGAGATTAAAGTCGGGCGTCCAAGATTAAAGTCGGGGGTCCGAGATTAAAGTCGGGAGTCTGAGATTAAAGTCGGACCCCCGAGAGTAAAGTCGGGGGTCCGAGATTAAAGTCAGGGGTCCGAGATTAAAGTCGGGGGTCCGATATTAAAGTCGGGCGTCCGAGATTAAAGTCGGGCGTCCAAGATTAAAGTCGGGGGTCCGATATTAAAGTCGGGAGTCCAAGATTAGAGTCGGACCCCCAAGATTAAAGTCGGGGGTCCGAGATTAAAGTCGGACCCCCGAGATTAAAGTCGGGGGTACGAGATTAAAGTCGGGGGTCCGAGATAAAAGTCGGGGGTCCGTGATTGAAGTCGGACCCCCGAGATTAAAGTCGGGGATCCGAGATTAAAGTCGGGGGTCCGTGATCAAAGTCGGGGGTCCGAGATTGAAGTCGGACCCCAGAGATTAAAATCGGGGGTCCGAGATCAAAGTCGGGGGTTCGAGATTAAAGTCGGGGGTCGGAGATAAAAGTCGGGGGTCCGAGATTAAAGTCGGACCCCCGATATTAAATTCGGGGGTCCGAGATTAAAGTCGGGCGTCCGAGATTAAAGTCGGGTTGTTCGTGGCCCTTCTACGCCTTCGTACAAAGAAAATGGAAAGTAGTATTTTTTTTAGAATATCAAGAGCAATGGAAATTATGATTTTTAAAAAATGGTTTCTTCATATTAATATTTGGTAGCAAAAAAAATATTTAATCAACAAATGCGTTTTCAAGCAATAAGTTTTTTTTTAAGAAATGATTTTGTTCTCTGAGATCATAATATTTTTTGCTGATTATGATTCCAAAAACAAAAAGAGAAATTCACCAAAATACTTCTTGTAGACTTATGTCGTTAGGCCGCCGTCAGCTACCGGAATGCCTCGATACGCTAACTTTCTCGCACCTACGGCTACGCATAAGACTTTTTTATCGTCTGAAAGTCGTTTAAAACCGCTGAATTTGTCTGGCGATATGCAGGTATTATCCAAATTACTCAACAAATACGTAAATAAAATGTCAGATTGCCAAAAGTAAGTATATTTTTGGGAATTTTGATATAGATTATACTTTATAACCAACAAAAAAGTCTGGGATATTTTTTTTCGAATTACATAAAAACTAAATTAAAAGATAAAAAAATCAGGTTGCCAAAGATATATATTTTTGGGTGTTTTTCCAAATGTTACATGCTGCGCAGTAACGAAATAACCGCCAACACTCTTCCAGACTGGCGAGTCTGGATTCGTTAATTAACGAAATTATATTATTTACCAATTTCAATTAGCCAAAAAGACCTTCCCAAAATTTGTCGCTAGCTCTCCGGTTAACTGCTTTCACAAGTATATTGAAAAATAGGCACTTGAAAATCGACGTTTATCATGATTTTCTTCAAAAAGAAACTGAAAATCCTCATAGTTTACTGAGTGAAAGATTTTGTAAGAATATTTATGGCAAAATTACATCTGAAAACCTTGTAACACATCTACGCTCTGAACTCCAAAGAGGAAATCGCAGGTAACTCATCAACCCCGAAAGTTTCTAAGCCACTCTTCCCGCCATTTAGCTTCTTGCCACGTAGCGATCTACATTATCCCAGAAAGTAAATCTTTAATAAGTTCGTTGTTTTTACACCATTAAATACCGCACTCACCTCATTCGTATTCCAGCGATGCCTTTGCGTGGGAAAGTGGTCAGCTCGGGGTAAACTTTCCAGGTTTTCGGGCAGCTTGATGGGTTCCCCGTCTGAAACAAACCATGTCGATACATTATTTCTGAATGGTCTTTCGATGGACTTTTTAGTTGATCAGAAAAAAGGCCAACTCGAGAGGAAAGATCATTGGATTTGCTCTGATAAGGAATTATAAGAAATAGGGTTTTGACTTTTTTTTGGGGATTTTAAACTTCCACGGTAAGACAATGAAAAAACTGTAAAAACACGGAAGGGACCTCGCACTATCGTTATGGAAAATGGCTTTCGTTTAAATTTCCTGAATTTTTGGTATGTTGTAGAATTGACTTTCTCGGCAAAATTATCCATGGGCACAAACAATTAAATGTACGACGCCAACCGTTTCATAGGGACGTACGATGAGAACGTTTTCAGGACGAATATCGATTCTGTCACAGATTCTGTGAATTTCAATTGAGATTGAAATCGCTTTTGTGATATGAAAAATGAATATGTGAAATTTAGAATGATCTACGTTATCGAAGCATGATCATATTCAGTATAGACCACAAGCCCAGGCACATTTTCACGGGGTGATTTTATACACTACGAGTCATATATAATGTTGAAGTACTGGTCAAGAAACAAACGTTGGGCACTATGCCGTCAATTTTCCGCGGTACAGGTGAGTGTACAGGCGAGTTGAAATGTCGTAAAAAAGGATTACTTTTTGATTACTTTATACATGACGGCACTATTCTGGTCAAAGAGGCAATGAAGAAAGAATGCTCTAAAACCCAGTGCCGTCAAAAAATAGCGGTACAGGGAGTCGGAATTTTTTTTTGAAATCGGCGATTTTAACCACCCCCCCCCTCCCCAGTTAATCGAATACTTGACGGCGTTGATTCAGGTAACTTTGCCTTTCCTTAAAAAACTAAGATACATCCATGCCGTCAGAAAAGGGTGGTACATAGGGTCAGAAATCGCGAATCAAAACCCGATTTTTACCCCTTGTGGGGGTGGCCATTTTATACAACCTAAAATTAAGCTGTTTCAATGCTATATCCATCAAAGATAACATATTTTACTATGCAGTCAATTTTATATGGTACAATACGCTGAAAAATGCGTTTTTCATGTCGAAATCAAATTAGTCCGACAATGCAGCTATTAATTTTGGGGACATTTGGTTTCAACAGAATGGTTGTTCGAGTCACAATGTCACGAGTCACGACCAGTGACACAATTTCTTTAAAACACATTTCGTGATCGCTTAATATCTACATGTGGTATGATATTGTGGCCTCCCAGATCACCAGATTTAAATGAATTCTTTCTTTGGGAATATTTGAAAGAATCCGCGTATCGACATGCATTTCAGAGAGCAACAAATCCTGATGAATTAAGGGGCAAAATTATCCAATTTTGTGCCTACATTACGCCAAATCTACTCCGTGATATGAGATTATCTCTGTATCATAGATTCGGCTATTGTTTGGCACAACAAGGTGTTATTTTTCAAACTTTATTATATTAAAATTTTTTGTGTTAGTTGAATTTCAATTTATTTTTCAGAAGTGAAGATTATTATTTTTTTCGTTAGAATGTAATTTATTTTAAATGACGTTATGGCAAATTATGGCAGCAAATAATTTCTCGCAGACAATGGAACGTTGTAAACAAAATTCGTTTCCTGAGAAGCCAGACACATCCCTATTCTCTAATATGTTGATAGTGTCTCTAGGTCGCTAGAAGTGAGGACCATCCATTGAAGAGTTAAATACTTGAATGTCCATCGCGTGTAATTGCCGCCAGTTTTTGAGCACGAAAAACGGAGCATAGTCCATGTGCGCATACATATCCCCACTTTGACATCTCCTTTCTATTCTCCACTTTTAGAGAATATAATCTCCCTAGTAAAGAAAATTCATGTACTCGAAAAATTTCCGTCAATTAATTCAAGCACGCGGTGGATTCGGTAAGAAAATTTCACACCGAGAAATGAAAATCACCCAACAATTCCTAAGAAATAACTAACGATGGTCTCACCTGAACTATTTATATACATGTATATACTACCACTGAAATATTGATATGTAAAATACCTAACAAAATTTTCATCGATAAATGAGTTTAAATTTGGAACAAAAAAAATGTGTTGTGATCGTGGATTGAACCATCAACTTACGTCGTCTTGTAATTTTTGACCAAAATGGTAGGTGAAATAAGCTAAAAGTAGTAAGAGATTTCACGTCAAATGCATAAAATATAACAAGGGAAAATTGACGGCACCAACTTTTCTATGTTTTTTAATGTTCAATGAAGTGCCATCCACAATAATATTTCAAAAATAAACTCTTATAAATGTGCAGGCAATTTTCAATTTTTTAAAATTTTTTCGTTTTTATATTTATTCTGTATTTCAATTGGGTACCATGAATTATTGACGGCATAATTATAAAGCCATTATAAGTAGTTTCTGCTTAAAAAAGAACCGTATGCCGTCCTGAAATAAATGACCTTATAAGAAAACATTGATTTTATGCTCTAAAATTTTAGTAATTTTTTATTTATTTCTGCATGAACCATAATTTTTTGACGGCACCATGTTTAGAATACTCATTAAATGTTAACTCAAAGCTAGAAATCAGTGCCGTCAAATACTAAATGACCACCCCCATAAGGGGTAAAAATCGGGTTTTGATTCGCGATTTCTGACCCCATGTACCACCATTTTCTGACGGCATAGATGTATTATAGTTTTTTAAGGAAAGGCAAAGTTAACTGAATCAACGCCGTCAAGTATTCGATTAACTGGGGAGGGGGGGTAAAATCGCCGATTTCAAAAAAAAAATTCCGACACCCTGTACCGCTATTTTTTGACGGCACTGGGTTTTAGAGCATTCTTTTTTCATTGCCGCTTTGACGAGAATAGTGCCGTCATGTATAAAGTAATCAAAAAGTACCCCCTTTTTTACGACATTTCAACTCGCCTGTACACTCACCTGTACCGCGGAAAATTGACGGCATAGTGCCAAACGTTCGTTTCTCGACCAGTACTTCAACATTATATATGACCTGTGGTGTATAAAATCACCCCCTGAAATTGTGCCTGGGCTTGTGGTCTAGTAGTTCAGTCTGTGACCTATGTGCGTCCGAGCATATTTTGTCTGCCCTTTTGCAATCTGTGATCGTATCACTCCTGTGTGCTCCAGGATACTTTCAGACTAGGCGAAACGTTTAGCGAGGAAATGTTAAGTTTCCATTTAATTTTGGACAAATCAAGCCTGGCATGAATTTAAATTCGTTTCAATTAGCCTAAAATTTAAATTTGACATTTCCGCTCTCCGCGTTCCGCCTAGTCTGAAACAAGCCTTCAATGTTTGCACTTTCGGCTCCTCTCGGCTCAGCTCGGCTGTCTACACGTCATGTCATTTTATAATTTACGCCATTTTCATTTTTACGAACGTGGTGAGCTTTGCCCTTTGCCACTATGTAACTATAAAACATAACGTGGATATAAAAAGTTTGCAAATTGTTATTTTTGCATTGGCCGTGCTGTTGTATAATGCTATCGAAATTGTAAGTACTCTAGTGCAGTGCATGATGGGTAGTTTATTTCATCAGATTGTAGACGTGAGTGAAAGTGTTTTTTTAGATTAGTTAAAGATAAACTAATTTTACTGTGGGTTCTTGGCCGAGCTGAGAGTTATTTGCATGCTTTGATTGTGGACATGGTTGCTGAGAAATAAATCGGTTTGAACAATAATTTGGGGTAAGTTGAAATTGATTGTGAAATGGCAGGTGATAATAGTATTATACTTTTAGGACTTGCAGAAAAAGCTAAAGTTTCTGAAGACTTCAGTGGGAATGAATCTCTATATTAGATAAGGAATACATATTATTTTGAAGAACCTTCAGTTTATTTTTGTTTTTCAGTGTATATTGGAATATATGATGAACTGTTTGTTCAAGAAAATGATTTTTATCAACACAATGTCACGTTTATTTGCAATTAGACACGTTTTTAATAAAAATTTATGCATTTTTTCATTTTACCTTTCCGAGTTAAAACAAAATAGTAATGCTGAGAAAGACGAAAAGGGCGGTCTACGAACCAATAACGGTAGTCCCCAAAACATCCCGAAAATTATCATAAAATCCTCAACAAAGGGCCATGATGGACGTACCCGGGACGAATTTGTAACATTGGACGTCATCAGAAGGTCCTCGGGACGCTTATCGACCGACAATGGACGTCTTTGGGTCGTCCTGAATGTCCCAGATTGACGTCTGGGTTTCTGCTCAGAGTACTTAACAATTCTGAGAATTGACTTAACACCTATTCATTCTAGGAATACCAAGCCTCAATGATGGTACAATATCACCTTGATCTCGTTTTCATTACACTTTTTCGTTATGTACTGTACAACAGGGTGACTAAAGAAAAATCCAATTCGATTAATTTTAAACCAACCAGTGTGAGTTCACTGATGAGAATTAAAGATTCAATTTAGCCTGAATGAACTTATTCAATCTCCGTAGAAGTTAACTAACATTATTTTTTTTATACAGAGTGGTTCGAAAATAGTTGTACGAACACCTGATACGGAGACCGCAAGTATAGAGCACTACGGCCGCCTCATACAAAAAGTAACAGATTATTTTTGAAATATTTGACAGGAAAATGTATTAACCAACATAAAATTTCTCTTTAGTTAACTTTTGAACGGTTCGACGTACGGATTTGAATAATAAACCGTTTGGAGGGTTTCACCTATATTACTTATTGATACAAAAAAATATGGTGATTGCTAGACAGGGGGCGCGGGGGGCATATCAACTCAAATGTTTTAAATGGCATGGGGGGTCAAGTGTCACATCGTTGAAAAGAGAATTCAATTCTCTTTACAACCATTTCAATTATTTTTTTGTTTCGTTAATATTTTTTTGCAGTTAAAATGCGAAAAATCAAATATAATTGTGGATAAATTTGAACGGTTTGTTGTGGAATGATGAAACCAAAAATATTTTGAAAGGTAATACCGATACTACATTTTGAGAAAAGAAACATTGCAATTACTCGACAGATGGCGCTGGGGGCACATCAACTCGAAAATTTCGAAAGGCAAAAATTCGGAATTGGGAAAAAATTTCGCAACAAAATTCAAAAATATTCAGATGGTTGTAAAGAGAATTGAATTATCTTTCCAATGATGTGACCCTCGACCCCCCCATGCCATTTAAAATTTTTGTTTTGATGTGCCCCCCCCCCGCGCCCGCTGTCGTGCAATCACCATATGTTTTGTTACAAAAAGTAGTATCGGTGAAACCCTCCGAAAAAAAAGCCGCACTGTATACGCATCAATAGAAATGCAGAAATGTCAATTATTTTTGACAGTTGTACAAAAATAACTATTAACCTATTGCTGGAACCTATTCTTGGTTTAGTTTCTACCGTGTTCATTTTGAGTTGATTTAATTATGTAAGTTTCCATCACTTGCTGAATCCGATAATTCCCAAGTAATGCAGCCCTCAATATATTTATGTAATACCGTATAGTTCACAGCAATATCAAAGAATGTAAAGTCTGATCCATATTAATCACATCCATATTAAAACATGAGTTTGCACAGCGATTAAACGAATAACAAAAAATAATGTTTCGAACATCTGATGGTGTTATTACCCACCATTAGCAATGAATTATGCTGACGGAATCAAAAACAAAACTGAATGAAAACATTCATACGGATTCCTTCGATTCATATGGAGAATGGCGGAGTCGATCTGTTCCCGGTGAACATTCAACTTTACAATTATAAGTCATATAATGGTATTCATCAGATGACTCAAGCGTTATGTTGAATGAACTTAACCGATACGTACTTCAGAAATCGGTCATACTCATGACTAAATGATATACCAAAATTAAACCATTTTACGTCAAACGTTCGCTTTAACACATTTCAATTATGTTGCATTTTTGATCAAATTGAACGATCAATACCGTATAATCACGAATGTATCATTTGAATGATGTTAACTTTGAAGATTGCATATAAATATATTTTTTATGTACTTTTTCAAATATTATCTCTTCAATAATTTGTAGACATCAAGATAGATATGAAAATATCTAACTTTTTCAAATATAATCGTAAATGCATCTTCATCAATATAATCAATAGTAAGACCAAATAGCTCCGTATTATTGCATATTTTTCCAGACGAAATTTATGTGCCACAAAAAAATATATAATTATTGATCGAAATAATCAATAAAAATTATTTTATCTATTATTTTTTTTTGCATACTTTGCCTGACGTAAGTTAAAAACCTTAAAAAGTATGTTCAGATATTGATCAATATAATCAATATGAAATATTCTACCCAACGATAGGTGTCGCTGCTATTGAAGTTACGAAGCATCATCTCAAATTCAGTAACAGTATATGAATACTATAAAAAGCTTTTGAGAATTGTCCATTAGTTATTGGACCTCTTGGGTTACCATGTTAACATGCGTGAACGGCATAAATAGGCTGCTTAGCTTGAACCTACAATATACCATAACCATTTTTTTAGTCTTTGGACATTGTGCATAATACGTCATTTTGATAATGAAAATATTATCAACGAAGTATGACGTCGATACAACGCTGAAACTTAGGATATATCGCCTCAGAAAGGAACGTAGTATTGGGAACATGACATTTGAATAACTTACTTGATGTATATTATGATATGTTCTTTGGACATTGTGCATAACACGTCATTTTGATGATGAAAATGAGATCAATGCAATATGACGTTGATACAACGCTGAAAGTTGGGACTTATCGCCTCAGAAAAGACCGTCGTATTGAAAACATAAGTTTTGAATCAGTTACTTGACATATGTTACAATATGCTATTTGGACATTGAGCATGATACGTCATTTTGATAATGAAAATATGATCATTGAAATATAACGTTGATACAACGCTGAAAATTGGGACTAATCGCCTCAGAAAATACGTATAATGGATACATATTGATGATGTTGACCATCATTCATAAGACGTTAAGTTTATGTTCCACATATGTAACAATTTAAAAATTGGTCACCGGGTTCGTGCATGTTTAAACTCTTTGGTTATAACCGACGAATGTGATTAAGGAGATTTAGTATCCTCGTTTTTAACATTCATTCAATGAACTGGATTACTTCTTCGAATGGTTTTTAATCAATTTTGCTATATTGCTGCAACCTAACAAAACTATCAATTCATTTATAATCGAATTGTAAGTGGAAATAGAACATCCATTATGAATAGCATTCACTCCCAGTCACATCACCGTCATAACATAGCTATCCATCAAAGCATTGAAGTATACTATTTTCTACCTCGTTGAGGTGGAGGGTACATCTTTCCACAGCGTCTTCTACGTTTCTGAATGGTACGAAAAAAAAGCTTCCACACCAAAAAGCATTTAAGGAATATTTCATCAAGGTTACTCAAGTCCTAAAACGACCAGTTCATCGAGTACCGAAATAGTATACAATGAGCCTGTTATTAAATACATCTCCCACGAGTGGGAAATGAATCAATTGATTCTCACTGTACACTACCGCTTTTCTACGATTATTTGAATCATATTATACGAAATCAAAAATTTCCACGCAGCGGCCGTCATAAAAATACAACTTTTGAAATTTTTTATAAAAATCGAACACTATTCTAATCGATTTCATCAAAATAAAATTGAAATGGTCAGGATTTGAAACCAAACCCACATGACAATTCTTCTTTATCAAAACTGAGCTTTCTCCAGCTTATTGAAGGCTTAAATTAACAGCCATAATAAAATATCAGTTGGTGTCATGAGTAAAACTGTCACTATTGCAATTCATTTTGACAATGTCATACTTACTATATGTCTTACGCACAGTCGTCATTTGATCACTGCCATTTAATATTATTTATCATAAGAAATAATAATATACTGACAGTCTAATAGCTCATGAATGAAGTAGGAAATGAACATATCGATACAGCTATCCGGTAGGAAATGAAAAGCCGCATTACAACGTTACATGTTTCTTAATCGAAGACACTTGAAATGTACATTCTTCTTTATAATCAAAGAAAAATATCATTCCAAAATAACAACACGCAACATGCAAATATATTCTATACGAAGTTTCAACGGTTAGGCGAAATCTTTTTCCGGTATACGCGCTATTAGTGTGACGTCACGACGCTTGATTTGGTTGGTTTAAGTAAGAATTTATTATATAAACATTGTGTTTATTTTCAGCGTTTTGAGTGTAATATTTGATTTGGTACTAATTCTGAGAGCTGTGATAACATTGATGATTATTACTGACACGTACACTAGTGAAATTGTAATCATACTTTTTGATATACAGTTTGAATTTTTATAACTTCTAATAATTCCAATAACGTTTTACAGTACCTACTTGAGTTTTGGAGCTTCTCAGAAACACACGAAAAATTGTTCATAAATTTTATACAGTTCTCAAAATCACCACCAAAAAATTATCACGTGTAAAATGCCATAGCAAACACGTTGTTTGGATACTATAACCTGATTTACACCAACCACAATTGGAAGCGTGACGTCATGGCTAATAGAGCGTATTGGGCCAGAGGACTTATATACAGGGTGGGTCACGGTCGATGGTACCTAAGACGTTTACAGAGAACGGGACATTGGAGCATCTTTGTTATTTCAAATGGAATACCCTTTATATTCCCGCATCCTTGTCATTACTTTTCTCATAATAATCAAAGGTGGCTATTAAGTCTCATGATAGCATTATAAAAATTTGACAATTAGTCATTTCCCAACTGAAGTGACTCAATAAGAACTGAAATGAAGGGAAATAACTATTCAAATGAAGTTCTGATGAAATTTTTTATTCTTCATGAAAAATGTAAGGAAATTTTAGCAAGAACGTGCAGAAAATTCAATAAAGTACCCTGAGTTACAAACAATGAACAAAAGGAAGTATGTAAGATAACAAAATATTTAATTTAATTATGGAATCAAAATTGACAACGGAACGACATTTACTGAAGCCCATAACTTCAGATGAAGACAACAGAATGAATGTTTTGACCTATTTCCATGCTGATCCCCAAGCTTCCACTAGAAGTGCCGAAAATGATTCAGGATCGTGCTTCTGTTCGAAGAATCTTTAATTATCATAAGATGCACCCATACAAGTTTACAAAAGTTCAAGCTATTAAACCAGAAGATCATCAAAGTAGGGAATAATTCTGCGAAATAATCCTTCTGGGCTGATTAAAATCCAAATGTTGTCAAGGAAAAGGAATATCAAGAAAAGGTTAGTTTCAACGTATTTTGTCATCTGAAGGATAACCGAATGAGTTTTCTTATTTACGATGAATCGTTGAATTCTAAGAAATTTTTCAAAATCTAAGGTCAGTTGTGAACGACTTCTTGGACAATCTGTCATTAGAAGAGTATCATAGCAGTTGGTTTCAGCTGGATGGAGCACCGGCTCATTGCACTAGGGAAGTAACAACGGAGGTGTTCGAAATGTTCGACGAACGCTGGTTCAGACGTTTGGGTCCAAGGAATTGGCCTGCGAGATGACCCGATTTGACGCCTTTTGAATTTTTCTCGTGGGATAATTTAAAGTCAGAAGTAAGAAAAGTATACCACCGCATTGAAGAGCTAGATGCCAGTGAAATAAGGAGGGCTACATATCTACAAATAATCGGATTTTGAAATGTTTGGAAGCCAATGGTCGGCATGTTTAAAATTTATTGTGAACGTTTTCTAATTTTTGACAGATAATTAATGAAATTATTTTGTAATCGTACAAACTTCCAGTTGTTCGTTGGTTGTAAATCAGGGTACGTTTCATTGAATTTACTGCACGTTCTTGCCATAGTTCTCTCACATTTTTCGTGAATAATAAACAATTTCATCAGAACTTCGTTTGAATAGTTATTTCCTTCCGTTTCAATACTTTTTGAATCACTTCCGTTAAGAAACACACAAATGAATTATTAATGATGCACTATTGTCAAACTTTTATAATGCCATGTTCCATCATGACATTTACTTAATAGCCACCTTAGAAGAATATGAGAAAAATAATAATTTTTTTTAGAAAATTGCTCTTATCTCGGGATTCTGACAATTTAGGAATGGGAACATGATATAATAATTCAAAGGGAATTTAGTCATCTTTCAGGATATTCCATAATATACAGGGTGTTCCATTCAAAAAACGCACTTGCAATCTTATTGTATCTAGCAGTAAGATCTTCTCTATACAGAATCAATATACATGATCTTTATGAACTAACCACTAAACTACAGCTTCCTAAGAATCCAAATGCCGCTGAAATAAACATTCAATTCGAGCTATGTTTTGGATAAAAAATATGGAAAATAATCAATAATCAAAAACCGTTAGAGAAAGGTATGGGGCAGAAATAAGCAGAAAGTAATGATTAGTTCAAATAAGCGGGAATATACAGGAAGTCCCATTTGAAATAATAAAAGTGCTGCTACGTTCTGGTATAAGCGACAACGCTGCATTGCTGAAAATATTTTAGATCGATAGATCAAGAGCAATTATTTGAATAACCAAATTTTCAGAATGATCCTATGATCCGTTCTCCGTAAACGTCTAAGGTACCATCGACCGTGACCCACCCTGTAAAATAGTAATAGTAATAGTACTTTTAAGACACTGTTTTAGTTTCAGTTATTCTGGTGACGAAGTCATTCGCTGATGATTACATTAAAATTTATGCAACAGCAAAAAAGAAATCAATTCTTTTTCAAAATGTTTCATCTCTGTTTTTGTCTATACTTATTATAGAAATAAACGTTCACCTGTTTTACATGTTCAGTAATCATTAATGGAAGAGCTAAGTTAACCCCTATTGTCATACGTTTCTGAACGGATTATTCTCTATACCGGAAACCTCAACATCAAAACATACATTACAAATAGATTTAATTCATATATCAAGACTCAGTCACAAAAATACCGCTGTCAATTGTCCACTGCTATAAACTAAAGGATGATCCGCGTCTACAAAGTGAAAGATTTCGTACGGTGAGCTGCTTACGATCAGACTTTCCGAAGAGGTCACATGCTTAGACCTCTCCTAAGCTGGCTTTATGTATCACGCTTGACCCTCCGTGATAGATGATCGGCAACACTACAATTTATATTCCGAAGCCAGAGATATTGGTAAACCAAGACGTATTTTTGTGGCGGCTAGCAGAAAGTATCGTACGGAAGGGCATTTTTATCGAAAAAGTGTGGTAAAAATATCTGATATGTATGATAGAATTTGAGGACCCCGATAACTTGTTGTGACATTGTGTAATGTCTACTCTTAGGAAATAGAAGAAATAACTTTTTCAATAAACGTGCAGAAACACCATTTTCCTGCATGCATTATAATTCAGAAAGATATTAGAGGTGCCATTTCTATATGCACAACACACATTGCTATGAAATCTTAATATCACTATCCTTTGTGGCAGTTTGTGGGTGAGGGGAAATCTCCGAGTTCGGAGGGGGAGATTTATTATTGTTATGATATCTGGATGTAAGCTTAGAACCAGTGGCGGCGTGCTGATGAATTTTTTTCATGTTATATTTTTATCTATAGACGACCACATGCCTGGTTGGAAAGCACGTGTGTAGTCAAGATTTCAATAAAAAATACTGTATTCTGCGAATAATTAGATTATTGCATAGAATATGGTCATAAATACTGAAAAAATAAATGAACGTGCTGAAGTGTAAAAAAGTCAAAATATTCAAATTGTTGAATCACATCAGTAAACTATACTATACACTATATATATATATATATATATATATATATATATATGCAATACATGAATTAAAATCATAATTCACACATAAACTGTTTTACGTACACATAAGAGATTACATTCAAATTTATGTTGAAAGTGTATCATTGAAATACTCATCCAAAGTAAAAGCCTTAGAAGCCTTAGTAGCTCTTCAACTCTTTTCCTGAATTTACATTATTGGTATTCTGAGGCAGATAAAAAGTTTTTTAGAGTTGTTAAAAAGTAATGTCTTAACTTGTGTAGAGTTAGGCTCAGGGGGCGATCGATATTACAAGTCTGCCTGGTTACAAGGAAAACGAGAATTTCTCATGAAGTTTTTATATTACTTCTGTTTTTTAAATATCAAACTGTCTCTAGTATAAATATTGAGGTGAGAGTCACTATAGTTTATGTGTTAAATAGGGGCCGTCATATATCTCCGAAGATATCTCTGCAGACATACCAGACAACAGCTCTATTTTGATATAGTCGTGGTTTGCTCACAGGGTGGAGCGGTGCGACTTGCTTATTGTAAATCGTCTGTCCAGCTTGAAACAAATAAAAATTTTGGATTGCATTTTTCTATTCCTTTGCTGAAGTAGTCTAATTTTTTGTATCTGACGGATTATAGTTCTCGTTGCTACGTTCAAACACTTTCTTCTGGTATCCTCTGTATCCATATCATCGGTTTCACAATCACGAATTCCTCTAAAATAGCATACATTTCAAACACGCACCTCACAATAAAATACACAAAAAAGTCTTTGAAGAAGTAATTTATATATGTATTTGAGAGAAAGTTTTATATAGGGAATCATTATAGCCTTCTATGATAAAGTAAGTTACAGTTTTGGAGTCCATTACTTTTCATTTACGAATTGAAGAAATTCAATGAGGAATCTCCTGGAATTGGGAGTATGGGCTCTCTCAAAAGTTTAAAAATAATACTCAACCCGTTAATTAGATTTTAAACTTGTTCCATTTACAATAAAGAGTTTTGTGTCCACGTCCGGTTTAACCGGAAGCACTACGCCACACATTCCAGATCGATTATTGATGTCGATATATGTAATATTTCATGTTAACAAAATTTTATTCAATTGGGAACATCGAAAACCGATTACTTACGTGATAATCCCTGGTATATGAACAATCCAGTACCCATCAGATTGAGTCTATAGCTTATGATTTGAATTTGGTATTGAATAGTTGAGTTTGCTTACTTACTTACTTTCCAGTGTGCCTACACTGCAACAAGTTTTTCCTAATTATTGATAGGTAATCGTTTTTTAAAGTTTACTTACACCCTAACAAAGTTTTTTTACAGCTATTTCAATAAATAGCGTATTTTTGTCGGGATAAAAATGAGCAGATTCATTAAAAGTCAACACTCATTTAATACCACTTAAAAGTTCGATACGGAATGCCAAATACGGTTTATGCCTTGCTGCGAGGCCCATGGTTTGAGTTAACAAGACGATAAATAAGGCGTAAACTGACGTAAACAAACATGATTGCCAAGTTAAGAGTGAATATATTACGGAATTCCAACCTGATCAACGAGTACAAACGGATATATCCGACAATGCCCTTTTTAACATGACTCGGGCATTGATGTTTGTAAACAGCTATCCTGATGAATTTGTACTTCATCTGGATTATTAGAAAAAATCGGTAACGTTTTGGGTGGATCATTTCGGGATCACCTGATATGAGTTTCGTCAAAGAATAATAATATGCATCAAAGAACATTCAAATGAAATTGAGAATTCAACTTCAAATCGTTTCATCATTCCGCCAATTCATCTGTTCCATTGCAATACTGGAATGACAAAGAACACACGATAAAACAAATGGTAAACTGTCAATACCACTTTTCTCTGTGTCGTGTTTCCCATCAGTCGCGGCGTCGAATGTAATATTCAGCATTTCCTTTATCGCATCCTTTTTGTCTGAACGGTTGGTATTGGACGTGTGATTTTCGAATTCAACAAGCGTCAAAGCAACGCCATAACATCAAGTGAGCAAACTACTTACTACTTGGAGCTGCGAACAGGAATTGCAAAATGGTCGGATGCGCTGCGTGAAGTGCACTTCTCTTGTGAGGGAGAATACTTGAGTGGGAATACAACACACTCTTGATATCACGTTTGCGAAGCTTTCGTTTCATGATTTGAACAATTCAATTCGATTTTTGGGCTGCTTTCTGCAACAAGACCTTGAAGCTGTCGAATAATGTACGTATCTAGCAGGGTTCGCCCTATAAAAATAATTAATAATAATAATATACTTTATTGTCATTAAGATAAAATCTTGTGGACAAAGCTTGTGAATACAGTATAATATAGATTAGAAAAATGTAAATAATAGAAAAAAATATATAAAAACAACTACAATAAGTGTTGAACTTATACAGTATTATGACTGACTTCGCTCAGAGTAATAAAACACAGATAAAGTGGACTGCTTCGACTAAAATATATACATGCATACACACAGTCATATTTACACAAATATACATATAAAACATACATATGTGCACCTATGCATATACACACAAACATACCTACTTAATAGTAACGTTACAGTTAAAAACTTACATAGATGTAGATATACGCCTTGTCATTCAAATTTATTATTATAGTACTCCTGCAAACTATAATAGGGCCTATCTGCCAAAAACTTTTTAATAATTTTTCTAAAGTTTATAATGCTACTATTCGCCTCCCTTATGTCTGAGGGTAGGTGATTAAACATCTTGACCCCATTATAATAAATCGAATCTTTGATCAAATTTGTTGAGGGAATCGACAATTTCAACACGTTTGAACGGGTGTTGTAATGACTGCGTGAAACCTCGAACAATGACACGTTCTTGTAAATGAGGCAGATTCCAAAATGAATAACGCAACTACCGTTAATAGTTTTTCTCCAACAAATGTGTTTCTACATGAATCCCGAGGTTTAAGATTACACATATACCTTATGGCCCTTTTCTGCAGTACTAGGACTGATTGAAGTGCAGATGAATTACAAACTCCCCAAAAAGGTATTCCATAGCGTAAATGAGACTCTATTAGGGCGTAGTACACAGTTTTGGCTGTTTTAGATCCCAGATTCAATGAAGTTACCCTCACTGCATAACACCCGGGCGAGATTTTACTTTTAAGGTTGATATGCCCGTCAAATTTGAGCTTATTATCAATATTGATACCTAGAAACTTAGTTATAGACTTGTTCTCAATCAGTCCATTATCACAGAGTGGAATTATGGACAACTAAGAAACAGCTCAGCATTATTGGAGGAATGCAAAAAATCTGAAATCTGTTTAAAACCACAGAAACATCAACATGGTATCTGATAGAACAGAGAAACAAATTGAGCATTATAAACAACTCAAACAAGAATTACTAAACAGGATCAATAATGGGTAGACAAATTGTAGAATCAAATACATAAACAACGTACCAAGAATTGTTTCAACAAACTAGAAGTGCACAACAGTAACAATGGTGATGATATTTCCATCTACTACTAGAATGTTAGAGGTCTAAATCGTAAAGTAGATACATTTTCAGCAAATGTGAGTGATTGCGAATATAACATGATTGCTATCAGGAGACGTGGCTGATGTGAATTCTAGTGAACTATTCCCGACTAATTATGATGTATACAGAAAAGATCGTAAGTTTAACCGATTAAATCTCTCAGCTGGTGATGGTGTATTGCTTGCTGTGAATACTACTATGAAGTCTAAGGTTATCAACACTCCTCAACTTGATGAAAACTTTCCCGGAATCAGATTCAGATTCATTTATTTAACTACGTTACATTTTCGAAATGTTTGTAGCACGTCAAAACAAATACAAGTTTATAAAAAACAGATGAAAAGGTAGCAAATATCAATTATTATTTATTTTTTTTGGTGTCTTGACATCGACTGCTATGGTCATTAGCCACGTGTTCTGAATAGGCCTTGTTACTAACTCCATGCGCCACCTTAGGAGCAGCACTGTTAATTGGAACGCAACAGTGAATCGTGCAGGACTCACCCCAGTCCAGCCACAAGATTTGAATAATTTAATCGGTCAAATTAAATTAAAAAATCCCAGCCGTAACTGGGGCTCGAACTCCAGACCTTTCGACCCAAAGTCGGACGCTCTAACCACTGCGCCACGCCCCGACATAGATATCAATTATTAAAAATAAAGTCATTATAAATATTACGAAACAATTAAAAATTAACTGACAGATCAACACGCTAAAAAAAATATTATAAAATTATTAGTGACTATGTTCACAAATTTCTATTTTGTAAATGACTAATGGTGGATTTATGCAGCAGTCATAAGTAATAAGTTTTAAGTAATAAGGAAGAATATTTGTCGATGATTAGTTGGTCCGTTTATTCCAACCAATCATTAATGAATATTCTTCCTTATGACTTAAAACGTATGACTTATGACTGCTGCATATATCCACCGTAACATATTCATCGATAGAGTAGAAGCAATATCTCAAGAAATAACTCTTTAAGGAATTTTTAAAATGAGACATTGAGAGACACTTGAAATCATCTGGCAAATGATTGTAAAGATTGAAGTCTAACGTATTTCTCTTGGATTTATTCAGGCGGTAGCGATTTGTTCAAATATTTTTTGCGGATCTGGTATTGTGATCTTGAACGTCAGATTGTTTGATTAACATATTTGCCTTCTTATGAATTTCTAACAGGACACTGTATAGATATAAGGTGGGTAGTGGCATAATTTGAAGTCTTAGAAAAAGAGGTTGACAATGATCCCTATAGCCTGAATCTCATAGCTCTTTTCTGAAGTTTGAAAATCTGTATAGCTCCACTGGAATTTCCCCATCCCATAACTGATGTGAGAGTGGAAAAGATATGTAGTTTTTAGTGTATCATAACTGGTGATATTCTTCAGTTTACGTAAAAGAAAAAGAGTGGTACATAATCTATTGTTCACAACTGACGTAGTGGTGCTAGCTGCAAAATTAAGTTGTTGAGTTTTGTCAGAATTTAATTTGAGTTTGTTTGCAAAAAACCAAGTTTCTGCTTTACTATTTACCTCTTCAGGTATTCTCGTAAGTTCTAATAAGTCCTTATAGACATAAATGAAAGTGGTATCGTCTGCAAACAGAACAGATTTATGTGGGTTCATAAAACGACTGATATCAGTCACAAAAACGATAAATAAGAGCGGCCCCAAAACTGATCCTTGAGGAACACCATGTTTAACGAATTTGAAATTCAAAGTAGTACTATTGGTCGTTACAGCTTGATGTCGACCCTCTAAATATGACCTCATTAAAGACAAAGACACTCCCCTGATGCCATAGTAAATTAGTTTCTCAAGTAAGATCGACTTCTTACTCTGTAAATGCTATCCATCTCAGTGTGTTTTCTATGTTGTAGTCATTTACATTCCCACATCTCTGCCATTTGATAAATTTATTAATTTTATTGAATCTTTTGAAAGACATGAAGTATTGCAGTCAAAAAGTCATAATCTTAGGCGATTTCAACTGTGCTAATTACATTGATAACAATTTAGAAGATAGACATACCTACACTGTTATATATTTTTTTTATGACTTTTCCTCCATGGGCATCGGTCTCCGGGATACTTTCACTCGTCTTATTCCAGAGGTTAGAAGGTGGGAAAAGTAATAAGGATAATAATAGGAGTTTGTCTTTGATCTGGATTGGTTTTATATTCGTCGTTCTGTATGACCTTTTGTGAATACCGCACAATTGCACCGAAATCGTACTGATTACTTTTATGTTTTTTAGTCCTTTGAATATCTATATTTACATGTTGCCACACTTAGTGAAGATAGCAAATTTTACCCAAAAGTAACCAAAATGGCTCGAACATACACTATTCCAACTTTTTAACTTTTTTGGATCTACGACAATTCAATAATATTCCCAATAACTACAATAAAATGCTGGACTTGAGTAAGTGAGTGAGTATTATGTCATGTACTGAAATTCGTGATTGTGTACCTATTGTAAAGGAAGACCTGTATCATCCATCATTATGCATTGTTCTTAATAGAATTTGTATGAAACAAAATAATTTTGGCATCATAAGGCTTATAACTTCAAAAAAACTAAACTAACATACAATGCATTCTTACACACAAACTGGGATATATTAGATAGTAAAACTGACGCATATATGGCCATTGAATGTTTCTATAATAGATTCTATGCCATCTTAGATAGGCAAGTACCAAATTACAAGACTTATAAACGTACTTATGTATGGTATGGTATACAAGTGTTATTATAAAACTAATCAAGCAAAAAGCAACACTGCATAAAAAATAAGAAAAACAGGAAATATTGCTTATTACCAAAAGTTTGGCAGATTTAGAAAAACTATTGAAGAAAAAATTAGAGAAAAATGATGTTAAAAAAATCAGGTACATGTTAAAATTGAACCTAAGTCATTCTGGTCCTTTAAATATTTTGAAAGTGTCTAAAAGAGGTGGAACCTGAGTTGGAAAACATTCAATTTAATATCAGTTAAAACAGTAGATATCAGCTGCGAACCAATAACCGAAGTAGACATTTTAGATGCGGGTTAAAAACTCAAAAATAAATTTACTTCCGGTTCTGACAAAATTCCATCCTTCATTATGAAAGATTGTCTGACACTATTAGTTTATCCATTGCGTACTATCTTTAATTTAATTCTCAGAACATCGGTCTTTCCTGATATCTGGAAAATTTCAAAAGTTTGCCCTGTTCACAAATCTCAAGACCGTGCTTCTATCAGTAATTATAATTTTAAAATCTATACAAGTAGAAAAGTGCAAACGAATCGATGTGCCCCGACTGAAAAATCATGTCAATAAACTAATTTGCTCCACGAAATCAAATATCGAATCGATAGAATCTCAATATTTACCGCAGCGTATTAATAATCGAAATGAAATAATCATAATGAAATCATTATGAATCTAAAGCTGCGTCCACATATAGTCAGTCGACGTCGATCGATGTTGATCGATATTGATCGGCGTCGACCAACAAACACGAACAACACGTCTACTCTATCGTAGTAGTGTAGACATGTTGTGCTACGTCAATCGACGTTGAATCAAACTAGGAATATGCTTTTTAATACCCAGTATAGTTCTGTGTGTACTTCTGTAAAGTGTGCAGCGTTTTTTAAATAACATTCTGCGTATCGACGTATTTGTTTTTTCCACGAAATGAGTGACGAGGACGCTATGGTAGCTGCTGCTGCTGGGGATTCGTATACTTCATTAGGCTATATGTTCAAGATTTCAAAACAAATCATCATCCATCATTCCCGATGTATGTGATGCCATATCAATAAGTGTCAAGGTCTGTTCATTGGTTAAAATCATTTTATTAAGTAAATAGATGCGACTTATTTTTAGCACAAAACAAATACACCCTTCCTGACTCACCGTCAAATCCAGACTGAAGTACCAAACTGCCAAATCCTTGTTCGACGTCTATCAATCCGTCCACATATTTTTCATTCGACCAATATCCTTTGATGAAAACCGACAATTTTGGATTCTCAGTCGATGTCGATCAACGTCGATCGATGCGTCTACACATATTTGACTTTTCAATTCAATCAAATCGATCGACATCGATCGACATCGATCGACGTCTACTGACTATATGTGGACGCAGCTTAATACCGAAATATGTCGCCAAATCTCCACGACTAGCAACCCATCAGCTTCAATGCTAACCTCAACATGCCATTTCTCTTTCACTCCTCAGTATAAAACACAACACATGGTCTGATTCATTTCAACAAAAATGAATGTCAAATAGAAGAACCTTGCATTATCTAGTATTCTTGTTTAATGCAAAAACGCCTGTGTCGGTTTATTGGTTCTGTCGTAGGAATATATCCCAAAGAAACAAGAAAGTGGCATTGGCGATCATCTGTATGCAAAGCATGCTATCGAACAAAATTCGTTGAAAATAACACAGACGGTCGATGTGTTTCCAATTTCGTCGTCGAATACTGTCTCTATTAGCCTTTCCCTAACGATTCTTGCTTACTTTCTTTTTTCGCCCTCCTATTGAGGAAGGGAATTCCTAAACGAATTTTCAAGACTATCCTATTAAAACGTGAATAGAAGCGAAACGCAGTTCTTTGGAGAAATTATATTCTCAACCTCGAGTTGAGATCCATTTATACACATAATACAATCACTTAGTTGCTGTCCGTGCTTCTGTACCAATATTTTAAAAATGTCCCATAAGAAACTTCTTGTGGGAAAATGGTTAAGAAAATTAAGGTTCATTTAACTAGACTAGCATTCCCTCTATCCAGGAAATCAAGTGGAAATATTCGCATTTGTAAAAATTATTTTTCGTGCATGGCATCACACGTTAAAAGGTAAAGGCTGCGTCTTCCCAAACTCGAACAAGTCTCTCGAAGACTTCTGAGGGTTGCGCAGGGGTGCAACAGGTTGACGGAAATAACAATTTTAACAAAAAACAATTTCACAGAACCAAACATTCCTCCTAAATGTCATATTATTCACTAACAATGGCCGAACAATCGTTTGTCAAACTCATAAATTTTAGAATTTAAATAATTGTTTCGATAAATGTTGTTCGATGCATATTCCTATTCCAATTTACATTTTTATTTATACTTGAAAGCTTTGTTGATAAGTTGAAAAACTTCTGACATTGAAGTCTATTTTGATTTTGACTTTTGACTTTCGTCAACAAATAGATATAGGTTAGTTAGAATGGGATTTATTTAGCTGAAATAAGACAAATCGAAATCAAAAAAGTCATTTCGTGTCATGGCTCAATTTTAAGGAAATCAAACATTTTTGCTTTTTAAGTTCCAAGAAATTTTCTGTATCCGAGACATTACGTTTTCTCCGTTCAAGAAATTACGTTTTCTCTGTCCAAGAAATTACATTTTCTCTTTCTGAGAAATTACGATTTCTCTGACGAAGAAATTACGTTTTCTCTATCCAAGAAATACATTTGCTCTATTCAAGAAATCACCCACTATTAAGAACTTCAAATTCTCCATTTGAAAGAATAATTTTATCGATTATATATAACAGAATTATATTCTTGGAATAACGGAAGCTGCATTATTTCGAAAACTTGTTTGTGTTCATGCAAATCTGAATTAAAACCTGTTTTTGTACATGTACTGTAAGGAATGATTATTTTGATAAGTTTTTGATGATCAACCCATGTATTAATAATTTTAATAAGTAAATACCATCGCAAATTCATTCCTTCATTTCGAAATGACAAATGCAGTTCTGGTCAAAAATCGGAAAATATCGAAATTTCTAAACAACCAGATTCAATAGTCGATTACTTCAAATAATATTCCTATTTTCTCAGCCAACAAAAATGTTTATTTCTCTTGAGTATTTGAAAAATTCCAAACTTAAATCATCAGAAATGTTATCTGAAGATAATATTAGTATACTAATATTAATATTATCTTGAAAGGAGAAAATTGAATATTTTGTACTAAAATATACAAAATATTCTGACGAATACTTTAGTTCTCTCAATACAAGAATATTTTCTCAGAATTAGAAAATTGCTCAAGAATATTAAAGTTTTGAAAGAAAACTTTCGATTTGATCACAATAACCAAATTTTCTTGATTAGAAACGATATTCAATCAATTCAAGACAATTGTTTCAATACTCTTGAAATTGTTAGGTTGAGAATTGAATTTCAGTTGATTTCATTTTGCCTGGGAAAGTTACTGCTTTTACGAAATTATTAATTTTTGTTAGTAACGTGTTCTGAATTCGCCCACTTGAAAAAAAAAAATCGTTCAAAATAACAAAAAATGTTTCTCTTTACATTTGCATTTGCTATATTGATGCATACGGAGCCCGGTATCAATCAGTCACAATTCTATTATTTCCCACTTCCTCCCCAAGAAGAGGTTACTGATGATTTTCTGAATAACAGTTTTTCGATAAAATAATGCAGGGAGTTTCTTTCAACTTCCTCTTGACTTGGTCTGATTATCTCATTGAAATGTTGTCCATTCCATCATATAATAGCCATCAGGTGTGAGAATATGTTCGGATAGGAAGGCTATGGTTTGAGAGGAAAGTCACTGACCTGGATATCTTCATTCCTCACTGATAAAAAGCAACTTGTTTCACTCAAATTTGATAGCGGAAATGCCTTATCGTTCTAACCATCGGAAGCGAGTGCCTCAGGGTTCCATTTTGGGACCAGTCTTAATTCTTTTGTACATCAACAATATAGATAAAGAATTGACATACCCTTTCCTTATTGCCTATGTGGACGATATGAGCTTTCTGATATCTGCTAAAGAAACGCATGTTTTAGCTTATGAGAAAAAATTTTGAATGCGGCTTCCCGTTATTTCTACCAACAGAATTCATTTCCAAACAGTGATACGTTTCCACACAAGTATAAAAGAAACAGATACATTTCAACCAATCATTCCATCATAAGCACATGTGATAAAGTCACGTTTCTAGGAATTCACATGGAAGAGTATCTGAACTGGAACACACACTGTGGACAGTTAGTCTCTGAATTGAGCTCACTGATTCACATGTTCAAAAATTTAAGAACAATATTTTTTTTTTTTTTTACGAAACTCCCAGATTTTCGGAGAAAACCCCTCAAAAGCAGAGCTTGTGCGAGCAAGGGAGATCCGGGACCTACAGTTTAAATAAAAGTGGAATCCGAACCACTTCAGCTCAGTGATACACGACCGGGGATCGAACCCGGACCGTCTGGACAAAATGCAACTAATGAGCAATTGAAGCCAAGTTGAAGCCAGCTAGCGCTATGGCGTGTGCTTGTGGGGCAACTCAACAATAAGTAAGAGCATTTTTAAACAAAAAGCTATTTTAAGGTGTACATTCAATGTTCCAAACGTAGCTCATGTAGAATACTATTTCAAACCCACAAAATTTTGACTCTAGCCAGCTTATTCATATATGAGTTGTCGATATACATTTCCATCATTAAAACCGACTTTACTTTTAACGGCGATATCCATGATAAAAATACGAGACAGAAACATTTGTTTCACATAAAACAAACTAAATTTAAAATTAGTCAAAATGCTATTGGAAATAATATTTTTAATCATACACCAGAAACAATTAAATACACTAAGAATTTTGTAAAATTCAAAAAAAGTCTGATGTCTTTATTGCTAGATAAATGTTTTTAGAAAGTTACTTATGACGTCTACAGTCACTAGTTGAAATTTAATTTGACACGAACCAAGGAATCCAAAGTTAGATGTTTATCTACTCATTGACAGGCAGCCAACAATTCGTTGTTCTGACCAACCCAAGGTTCAATCAAGTTTCTAGTACGTTATGTTGAATTAAGTTTCAACTAGTGACTGTAGATGTCATAAGTAACTTTCTGTTATATCTGTCTTGCCATGACGGTACTAATTCTTGAGTGGATTCGTTTTGATTACGAGAGCTCCATAAATCCTTTCTGATGAGTGGGTGACCACGAAACAGCTGTCAATGGTTGGAACTCTCGGAATTAAAACGAAAAATACTCTATTTTCACTTAAATGTTTTTATACACCCGAAGAGTTTTTCAATGCGTCCAATCTGTGAAATCTCCGGTTAAATGTATTTGTATTTTATATGTAAGTTCTTTAGTTTTTACTCTTATTATTATTATATTATTCACATGTATACTTTATTTGCTATTTTATTTTTATATTTCTTTAGTCTTAGGTATATTTTGTCAATACCTATACAAAATGAAAAAAGGTGTGATTTGAATCTTTTTGAGCTCGTCATCGTTTCGACAATGCATCCGCAACTACATTGTTTTCACCCAAACGTGTCGAGTCAGTTGAAAGTTGTGTAGTGAAATATAGGTAAAGAAACTGGTGTGTCAAAATATTTTGTTGTCTAGAAAAGTAGAATTAGTTTCAGCTGGACTAAATTGAAATATTTTCATGTGAAAAATTAATAATTGAATTTCATATCTATGAAACATAACCCTGTTTAGATAATTGGATTTAATTGTTTAGTATACCGGGTGTCAACGAATCTATTAGACAAGTCATAACTTCTAGACCATTAGGTGTATCAAAATGAGATTTGGTATAGGTAAATGGTATGTGAAGAAGATTTTCACATACTTTTCACTTTCCGGTCACTTCCGATTTCACCGGAAATGACTCCGGTTCTAAATTTATAAATGGAACACCCTTGTATATTGTAATATTTTTGGATTTCTGAGACAATTCTAGATCAGAATGTGACATTTTCGAAAATTTTTATGCCCACTAAAATTATTCGGAGTCACTTTTGAAATTACATCTAGGTGACCATGATCGGGAGTAAACTAATCTAAGGACCTCAGGTGATATCAGAATATTACAATCGCGAAGTTTTAGTGACTAGTATGATAGATATGAATGAGAAAAGTTGGCAAAATTACATTTTCGTGTCTAACTATTATTTTTCAAATGGCGACCATTTTTTGACAAGCACTTTCCGAAAAAAGGATATTTTGACGAATCTAACGATACTAATTTATTTGCGATTGGATCAACAAATTTAACAAAATTAACAATAATTTCAGCGATGCACTTACACTTTTTTCAATATCCTAATTTCTTAAAATGTTCACTATAGTAAATTTTTAAAGTGCATTCCTCCTTGTTGAAGACACATTTCAGCTCGTTGTTTCTCTCAACACGTTTCGTAACATTTGTGGCGTTATACTTCTAAATGCCTGTAGAATCCTTCCAAGATTTCGAGAGTGACTGGGGCTGTTGCATAGTAGACCCTTTCTTTAACATATCCCCAAATGAAGAAATCTAGCACAGTCAGATCCGGTGAGCAGGCAGGCCACCGTACTGGACCATTGGTTACAATAACTTGATTATTGAAATGCTCTATTAAGGAATCAAGAACGTATCTGGTATTATGAGGGGGTGCTCCATCTTGTTGGAAGTAAATTTGCCGTAAAACTGCTATATAAAGGTAGATTATTAAGATGATACTCGATTTCATTTTGAAGAAAACCTCAGTACCTAGCCCTTGTTAACTGACCTTGAAATAATATTGGTCCAATTATTCTGTTTCCCACGATACCAGCCCAGACATTGACGCCAAACCTTTCTTGAAAATTGCCCTCTATCATTGCATGTTGATTTTGTTGGGCCCATAGTACCGAGAATTTTGCTTATTAAACAAGCCATTATTTGTAAATCGTGATTTGTCGGAAAATAGAATGAAGTTGATGAAATTTGGGTTAACTCTATGATTTTGAAGCAACCAATCACAAAACACTACTCGTCTATCGCCATCGTCAGCATACAAATGTTGATGTAACTGATATTTAAATGCTCGATATCCGTGCTTTTTCAATATTTTTCTTGCTGATTCGTGGCTTATCTGCATTTCTCGACTAATTTCTCTTAAAGAAATCGTTCTGTCAACCTCAACCATAGCAAGAACGTTAATCTCAGTCGCCTCATTTATGATAAACCTCTGTTCTGCCTCTCGATTTCCCTCTTGCCTAAAACGATTCTCAACATACGGAAAATACTGATGGGGTGGATGTTGCCGATTGGGAAATCTCTGAGCGTACAACTCAGCAGCATTCCTTGAATTTCTGTGACATTCTCCAAACAATATCCACAACAACAACATCCACTTTTTCACTTTGAGTATACATTATTTTGACGGACAGTTGAACTAAAATTTAACGAAAATCAAGAAAATTTTACCTTCTGCTCTTAAAGCTTATGTCACTGTCATAACCTAAGTGAGTGTGTTGTTCTCCAAAGAAGACTTGATCGAAATAACTGCAAAATATTATGCATCATGCCTATCCTCGGCACACTTGACAAAAGTAAATAAATTATTATGAACTATTATTTTCCTCAGTAATATTTAATTTATGATCTTATTTGTAATCCAATCGCAAATAAATTAGTATCGTTAGATTCGTCAAAATATCCTTTTTTCGGAAAGTGCTTGTCAAAAAATGGTCGCCATTTGAAAAATAATAGTTAGACACGAAAATGTAATTTTGCCAACTTGTCTTATTGATATCTATCATACTAGTCACTAAAACTTAGCGATTGTAATATTCTGATAACACCTGAGGTCCTTAGATTAGTTTACTTCCAATCATGGCCACCTAGATGTAATTTCAACAGTGACTCCAAAAAAATTAAGTAGACATAAAAACTTTCGAAAATGTCACATTCTGATCTATAATTGTCTCAGAAATCCAAAAATGTTACAATATACAGTGTGCTCCATTTAAAAATTTAGAACCGGAGCCATTTCCGGTTGAACCGGAAGTGACCGGAAAGTGAAAAATATGTGAGAACTCTCCTCCTCACATACCATTTACCTATACCAAATCTCATTTTGATACACCTAATGGTTATGACTTGTCTAATAGATTCGTTGACACCCGGTATAAATATATAAGTGGGGTAATTCCCCACAGTTCAATTATTCTTGTTCTTTTCTGCAAAGAGCCGTACAATTATCAAAATATTTGATTTATCGTATTCAAGGGTAAGATTACTGACCACCGAGACATTTCTATTTTTATTGTACAGGGTGTTTCTTAAGTACGTGTAGAAAATTCAGGAGCGTATTGTTGACATCAAAATAAGAAGAAAAGTCCCTATAAACATTTCTCCGAAAGTTATTCGTTTTTGAGATACAGAGTGTCAAAGTTGAATTCTTATTTTTATTTTTTGTGAATAATTTCAAAATAATTTTGATATTTGGGTATCTGGGAATATTCATTATTTAGTTTGTAAAAATATATTCTTGATAGAGGTCACTGCGAGTTATTGAGATTTGAAATAATCGATTCAAGTGATTTTGAAGACAAGATTTTTTAATTCAAAATAAATTCAATTAGAAATTTTCACAATTAACACAAAATTTGATTTTGTCATTGAAAAATCATCCCAGATACCAAACTTTACTGGAATATCACAAATATTTTGGCATCTATTAACAAAAGACAAATATAATAATTAAACTTTGACACTCTGTATCTTAGAAACGAATAACTTGCGGACATGTGTTTATGGGAACTTTTTTTCTCATTTCGTCGTCATCAACATGCTCCTAAAGATTCTACAAGTACTTAAGAAACACTCTGTATAATTCCACTTGTCGCATACACTCGGCAATAATGAACATGAAACGTAAATACCTACTACTGACCTAATCTAAAAATAAACTACTACAGTCGTAAAAAATAAGCAAGCGTCTATTTCGAAGTCTGGATGAGATAATAGTGTAATCAAAGTTTCACATGATGCTTGGCCCAGACTCAACTACGGGAAATATTTTATAATTGTATTGGACCCAAACAAATTCCCAGTAGGTAGCAATACATATTTATGCAAATACGTGGGATGTCATGAAAAATAGGGCAATGTCAAACTGAATATTTGAGGAGTGTTTGTCGAATGAAAATGCAGTTTTTTGTCTGCGTATCTGGATAATATCGACCTGTGGGTTGGTTGATAGTGTAACAAAACGTAATTTTGAAATTTGTTTTGAATGGTTCAGCTATAGAATCTACATCCGGAAGCCATTAAATTCAGCATTTACGATACGAAGAAGGGTACAAAACCTTGACATGTGTTAGCATCGTTTCAATACAGACTTGAGAGTTTTACGAGAGGAATTTAATGATTCAAACAAAATATTTTCTGAGTAAGGTTATTCTGGACTTTCATTGTCTAAAATAGAACAAAGAAAAATTCAATTCTCTGCAATTTTTAATCACGACGTTTCAACTGTTAAAATCTACAGTCGTTATCAAGTGTATAATGTGACAATCTCAAGGATACCATACCTCTTATATATGCTGTAGATAATTTTGTGTCATTAGCCTAGGGGTAATTTGGCGGTATACAGGTAAGCTTGTTAATTACAGTGCCAGGTCCCTCCGGTACAGCATTGTTAATTCTTATCGCAATTTCAATTGATCCATGTCACTAATTAATGGTTTCCACACATTACGGACTTCTATGCTAGCTTACCTAAAGACTTTGTTGTTCATAATATATGCACTCTCTTTAAACTTCCTTCTATACCAGCCCTCTTCTTTATGGATGACTTCGGCTTCAGTCCATTTGATGCTGTGTTGGGTCGTCCAGACATGATCCGCTATTCCTGACTTTGATGTTTCTCCTCGTTGAGTGTTTCTCTTGTGTTCAGCGAGTCTAACGCTAAGTGGTCTCTTAGTTTCTCCAAGATAAGCTTCGCCGCATTCACAAGGGATGCGGTAGATGCAGTTCTTGGAGTCAATGTCAGCGTTACGTGGTCTGGTCTTTGTGAGATGGCTGCGAATAGTGTTACCTGACTTGAAACAAGTCCTTTTTTTGTATTTCGACCCAATTCGCTTTTTTCTTTCTGATAGACCTCTAACATACGGAACGGCTTGTGTCGGCTCATCTGGTTTCTTGTTCTTATCCCCCCTGCGGGCTAGAACCTCTTCTATATGTTTTTTGGGGTACCCATTTCGTCGCAGATCTTTCTTGATATTGTCCAATTCGATGGTGAGACTTTTATCTGTGTTACAAACGTTGTAGGCACGGTCCACCAGCGATTGAACAACCCCTCTCTTTGTAGCACCATGATGGTTCGATTCGAAGTTCAGGTATTGTCCGGTATGAGTCGGCTTTATGTATACTGATGTTTGGCACTTATCATTGTTCTTTTGAACTTTCACGTCTAGAAATGGTAAACCGTGTTGCGTCTCCTTTTCCATCGTGAAGTTTATGGACTTTCTGATGTTATTCAGATGTTCCAAAAAGACGTCAAGGTCCTCGTCTCCGTGGTTCCATATGACAAACGTGTCGTCAACGTATCTCAACCACATCTGAGGTTTCTTATGGGCTGTCTCTGTAGCAAAAGTTTCAAACCATTCCATATAGATGTTTGCTACCAAGGGCGATAATGGGGATCCCATCGGTAGTCCGTCTTCCTGGGAGAAAAAGCGGTCTTTTTCTTGAAAGTAACAATTTCGCAGGCAACATTCTAGCAGGTCCATAATGCCACGTACTGGTAGGTTCGTCCTGTTCTTCAGCTCTGTGTCTTCTTGCAGATTTTTCCGAATAATTTGCAAGGCCTCTTCTACCGGGACGTTGGTGTAGAGACTTTCCACGTCAAAACTGACGAATTGGTCTCCTAGTGCTACTCTGACCTCTTCCGGGATCTCTACAAAGTGACTGGAGTTCTTCTAGAGATCAGTTGAAAGACAATGAAAGTCCAGAATAACCTTACTCAAAGTGAAACATTGTTAACCACTTTCAAACAAAATATATTCTATCAACACATCAGTATCATTATGAATTTTGCGTCATATTTTCATGTAGAAAATTGATTCAAACCATGAATGCATATAACAGAAAGACCCACAACATAGAATAAGTAGAAATAAGATTCATTGTTTAGATATAAAGAGTTTTTTTTTCATTATGCGAAGAATTTGCATTATGCTTTTTTTCTCGTAACGTCGGAATATAAAATATTTAATGAAAAAGCAAATTGTAGAAGAAACCGAAAAGAGATTCAATTCACTATTTAATTTTTGAATAACCCTAATATTTATTGCCAGGCCTAAACAGAAATTGGGATTACGAGACGCAGGCTAACTTGAGAACAGATATTTTATGCTCCTAATCTTCAGTCCTGTTTCAAATCTTGAGAGAGTTAGATATTTGCTAGTAATGTGACCTTTTCTGGTAAATGATCTGTTTCGAAATATCAGTTTAATGCTTTAGTAAGGATAATACCTTTTTGAATAGTTTAATTTCTTCATTCAATTCACTGATTCTAATTAGGTTTGGTTTAAAAACTAATAAATTGAAAACTTCTTAGTTATACCGGCGTTCTAATTTTTATTCTTCTGGCATAATAATTGATATTGGCCGATTTCTTTGATTCATTAAGTTGAATTTTATCTTCAATGAAATTGTTCAGGGCACGCTTCTTTAGAATTTATTCATTTTGATCAAGCAATAATAATAATAAATGGTCTTTATTCATCATAATTACAAACTTGTACTATTCGAGGAAAAAAATATAATAATTTTTTGATTAATAGACGAAGTTCAGCTCAGGCTGCTTTTCAACTCAGTCGCCTTGCTTTTTTTCAACCTTCGAAGTTACACAAGGAACAGCTTTCGGGCTTTTCGAATATCCCGCCATTCTTGCTGGTATTGCCAGCGTCATTTTCTTATTATGGTGAGTTTTCAAGATAATACCATGAAGTTTCAAGTATTGCGTACTAATATGAAATGAACAAAACAACATAATAAGTGAAATATGTAGAATTACTGTCCTATGGTAGTTTCAATTCTTTCTGATATCCATTTTTGAAAAACTAAATTGAATTTTTGCGGAAATGCAAGCAACTAGAATTACTACTAATTCCTTTATTACTTGTCTATGATTAAATTATATGAGGATGCCATCTCTGGAACTGATTACAGAAGCAACACAGGATTCCATTGGTTTTATCTTAAAAAAATTCTAAACAAAACATTGTCAATGGCTACACCAGGGTTTTCAGACTTCTCACTGCTTGTAATAAAAATGTCAAGGAATGGTAGTCGCTCTTCATTTTCTAATTCATATATGAATTTTATTGATGAAAATCCTCTATATTTGATTTTTCCTTATCGAATACTGCAAAAATATCATCATCAAAACTTCGTCATTTTCTAGGGAAATATTGTGACGTTTCTTTGGCTCTCATTTCGGAGTTGCTAATGAATAGATTACCCAGTTAGGGGAGCAATGGGTTACTCATAGCCTTCCCCTCCTCTTGTACATAGATGCAACCTTCTACCTGAAAACAATTTTGATCCATACAAAATTTAGTGATTCTCTGCGATATTGCATGGTCTGTGGAATTCGAACACTAGGAAATCAGAAACTAAGATCGAATAATCGCAATAAAATTTCACTTTCTTGCAGATTTATGTCTTCTGTATCTTGAATCAACTTCATGCGTTTTTTATATTGTAACTAGTTTCCAAAGTAGGTAAGTTTTCAAATTCCTTGTTGTGCTATTTGTCTATATATGGTATATTGGGAATCCAATAACTAATACGATAGGGCGCACGATTTTCCTGGTTTGGTCATTTTCGGGAGACAACATAATTTTAAAACTGTTGGGTTGGATCTTTGTAATTTACTTTTTTGTTCCGAGGTAAGTATATTGTTACATTTTTTGAGAGAGTCTTTTGTTTGATAGTCATCTTTGGTAATGGGTTCGTGGATAGTTTTGCATAAGTCCGTTGGCGATGAAGGTATTAACCCTTTGGAAGTAGATGAAGTATCCAGAATTACCACTCTGTTACCGTTATCTGTTTTAAATGTCCTTGTCTTTCAATCGCCTACTAAGTTTCTTTTTGTTTTCATTCTCGCTCACGCACAGAACTAAACGAAGCTTTTCCATACAATACAAAACAATACTACACGGTTACTGAACGGAGAATCAGAAGAACTGATGAGTTTTGGGTTATATTCACAAAACAATCTGTCCATACACTTTCGGTAATGCCCTAATGATCCATTGCCCACATACCATTGACTGACTCTAGCGCGTGGATGCCGCAGTACTGGTTGTTGAAGTGTAATGTATTTTTGACGTACTAAAATTTTGTATGGCATTTGGCGACCTGTCAGTGGATACGGCCACTGTACGGATATCAAGCGTTATGAATTACACATGCCCTATAATTTTTCAATTTGTTCGAGATCAAGCAATAACCTGTTGAAATTTCCGGAATTACATTCCCAACAACCTGTATATTAAAGTTACTGAATAAATAAAAACGCTGGAAATTGAATTTTACCATCAATCGTAAAACGGAAAAACGTACTACATTTAATATGACTGATGCAAATTTTTCTGCAAGTCTTTCAAACAACCGCTTCGTTACTAATTTTTATAGTTGCATGTGAATATGAAAAATAGTTTATGCGTTATCGCCAGCATGTGTTGTAATTAAGTTCGAAACCTATTTTCCAATTAAATAATATGTTCGTGCAACGTAATTTGTGGGAGAAAGATGCAAATGAAAATAAAAATTCCAGTTATCCAGATCGATATTTGATTTTTTATATCCCACGTGGAAATTCTATATTTGCAGATTGCCAGGTTGTACAGCGTGCTAACTTTCAATCTACCTAGCACACGACTAAATATCTTCAAAAATATCAATATTAAGGGTTTGTCAGTGAAAATGAAATATTACAAATTAAGACAATGTCTATTTCGAATGAAATATTCAAAATATTTCGTTTTAGTGGAATTATTGGAATCTAATTTTTCAAGTTGTGAGGAGAAAACATTCTCAATTGAAAATTGAATCAATACATGACTCCTCTGGAAATGGAAAAACCTACGATGAATTGAAGTTACTTTTTTGTAATTTTTAACAGAAAACAACTACTTCCCCGGCTAAAATCACGCTGGACATTGAACTACATCTGATAGATATTGTGACAGACCCTATATAACTTGAGAGAAAAAATCTGAAAGTGAAAATTTGCATTTTCATTCATATAGTTGATTATTTATCAAATGTCCAGTTTCCATTGGATATTCTTATCTATAAATAAGATAAGGGAGAATGTTATTCAAAAGTATCACAGAAAATCACTCATTTCATTAATGCGTGAATTGCATTTCTTTCGCTAGGCCTCCAGTACATTTTGGTCGACAAAAATCTATTTCACTCTTCTAAGATCATTAGGGAGGTCGAAGAAATTGGAAAACATACTCTTCAGAATAGTGGTTCGCACGAGACCAACGAGACGAGATTTTTATAAAGTCTTGTCTCGTCTCGCCGATGAAATAATAAGTCTCGTATCAAGTTTCGTCTCGCAGCCTCCACTCTCGTCTCGTCTCACGTCTCGCAAGAGAGTCTCGTGAAAGTATCGAAATCTCGTCATGCATAATCTTATTGTTTCAATGCAATAAGGAATACCTAAATACTTGCTATAATGTAAGAGTAGGAAGACAAAATAACAATTATTGTAAGATAACATTATGTATTTGAGAGTAATACATCTCATCAAAATAAAAACTTAACATTATTTTAGAAATGAAATGAGTAAAAATATCAAAGCAAAAGAAAACAGTCCTCATCCCTCTCGGTCGCAAATGATTTTGTTTTTTACCCAGTCGTTTAGGCATAAAAAACATCGTGCAGATTAATTATAGGGCGATTTCGATGTTTTCTTATAGTTTTCTTGGTATTAAATGATAATTAAAAAAAAAAATTATCAAAACAAATCAATGTAGTGAATACAATATCTTCAATAAAAAGATTGTTTTATACTTTTTAATTCATTTCGAAAATATTATAAAAATGAGTTTTTTTAAAAGGTTAAATTTTCATTTATATTTTCATTATGTAATCAAGTCCGCACGTAGAAATATTCACCTGCGAGACTCTCGTACGAGACGCGAGGTAAGCGACCTTATGCACGAGACTCGTGACGAGATCAATGAGAGTCTCGTCTCGTCTTGTCCGAGTATCGTCTCGAGTCTCGTCTCGGAAACGAGACGAGACCATGCGAGACTCTCGAAAACGAGACTCTCGTACGCATCACTACGTCAGAAGCAATTTGACACTGTAATGATGGAATTGTTGGACTATTTCTTGTGCGGTGATACTTTGAGAATATTTTTCTAACATAAAACCTGTCATGGGTGTGGCATGTTGAATTTATCGGAAATATGTGACTGAAAGTTGAACTTCAGTCACTATTTTCCATCGTACAAGATAACCTCTCTTGGAAGGGATTCATGTTGTAAAGAGAAACATTCCAGAGGAGTCCTGTATTGGTTCAATTTTCAATTGAGAATGTTTCTCTTCACAACATGAATCCCTTCCAAGAGAGGTTATCTTGTACGTTGGAAAATAGTGACTGAAGTTCAACTTTCATCCTGTTCATATTTCCAATAAAATCAATACAATTTGTCAAGTTATTGAATTGCCAATTAGAGAAATACAAATTTCCTTAACTTGATTTGAAATTGAATCCTTCTACACAAAAAGGTGACACTTGAAAATATCGAATTATAGGACAACCGATCTTGCTCCAGTAATGAAAGTGGTTTTGAGACTGCATTTTCCTACTGCAGAGAACAGTAATATTTGGATTTTCATTAGGTGAGCTCACTTCTAAACCTTAAAATAAGTTCATCTATCTTTCTTGATCATAGGAGT
Organism: Chrysolina oricalcia; assembly: GCA_944452925.2. NCBI lineage: Eukaryota > Metazoa > Arthropoda > Insecta > Coleoptera > Chrysomelidae > Chrysolina > Chrysolina oricalcia. The sequence goes on from OX101808.2 coordinate 25,230,985, forward strand.
TTATTTAGAAACGTAGTTCACAATTGAAAACAATATCCAAATCGAGAAACACAGCCCCCTAAGCAACGACCCTTTTTCCCCTTTTTATGTTTTTGGTCATAGAAACAACACTAGCAACTAAAATTTAACTCATGGGTCTCCCTCCCACCACTTTGATAACATTCTGATGTAAAATTTGGTATCATTTAATATCAGGACAAGATCATCCAGGATTTTTTATTATGGTTGTGATTTGTTCATGTATGAACTACCATCATGATTGGTAGCAAGCAAACGAATGAATGAGTTGACTCATTAAAACTGAATAATCAAATAATACAAATCTGTGCAAGTTACCTTGCATTTTATTCATAATGTCAACTTGGAAGGGGGTTCTAAAAATTGTGTTATTTTAAGTGGTGTGTTTGCAAATCTGGATATTGATTTCAATTATCAACATCTTTTCAAGTAAACTAATTCGATATTCCTCTTGGTATTTATCCAATCTGATTTTCAAAATTAGCAGACAAACTGGTATAGGTTTTTGGTAGTAAAAATACCTACCAGTGTGTCTGCTGATTTTGACTAAGATACCGTGAACATTTTGTGTCTGATAAAAATCAGCAATACATAGGTACAGGTACTCTGCAAATACAAGCCAGTTAGTTGATGCGAACTTGTTTTGTTAAGACAGCTATACCTGTATTGAATCCCATCAACTTTAGCCACGCCACTAGCAGAGCTGTGCCGAGCACTGACAAAAAGTGCTTCGAGTACTAAGCACTAAGCACTCTTGAAAAGTGCTCGGGAGTCTCGAGCACTAAGCACTTTTTTACATGAAGTGCTCGCGATTACTAAGCACTTTCACAAAGTAATTCGATTTAACGAGCACTAAGCACTTTTCAAAAGGGCGAGACCGTTAAGGTGGGCGTTCAATTTCGTGTATTCCAAGTTCATATTGCATTTGAAAACGGTTTCACTTGGAAAACTCAAATTTGGTAAGTGAACTAAATGTTTTATTTCAATAGAAATACCCATAAGAACAGTGCAGCTTCCAACTGATAGGGAATATCCAGACAATGTAGTTTGGGAGATTAATTTGATTTCCGAAATGGGCGGCAAATAGCCAAATTGAAATATAGAGCGGCGCGAAATAGTTCCCACCTTACCAACATTGTCACCGGTTTCTTAGTTCGGCAGTTTTCGGACAGAAAGCATCATATTATATAGTATATTTCATTCATGTCAGAGCGTGCTGCCATAAGAATGAAAAAGGAATGTGATTTTGATAAGAATGGGTAGACGCTAGACGGGCAGAACTAGTCTCATCAAGAAAATGAAATGTTCATATTCATAAGCGTTAGACATAATTTTCAGTGATTAAAACACCAGAAAAGAGAAAATGAGTCAGCAAAATCTGTCATTATCTGACGGTCTATAACGTGAGTCTTTTGTGGACCGCGGGCCTTCCAATCGTGGCGAGAGGCAGGGGTAGGCGGATCGTCACGTTCAGCGTTCAGAGTGAACTTATATATTTATTCGACAAACTTTGTTTAAGGTAACAAATCAAATATAAAATCAGAATATTGTAGACTTCGCTTGTAAAGTCGCTTTTTCCTTGTAACTACTAAACGGTTGTACCGATTATGATGAATTTTCGGTCGTTAGATTGATCTTGATACCGCAAGTGACACTTATCATATTAACACTATGAAAAATCAAAATAGCGGATACTTTGCGCCAAATTGGCCGTCTTGATAGAACATAATAATTGTGTACTAAAAAGCTGAAAATAAAAAAAGTATATAAATAAACTAAAAAGATGTAATATCTTTTCAAATCGAATAAAAACTGGAAGCTGCCGGGACCTATTTGATCAAAAATGACTATAGAAATAGAATGGGTCTCGGCTGCTTCCAAATTTTCTTTATGAAAAGATTATAATATTACTTGTTTTTTGCATTTTAGTTTAAACCGCAGTCGGGTTTTTTAGTTCCTTTAATTAATTTTTTTTCATATTGATTAGCTCTGATAAATAATTTGGTTCAAATGAAAAAGAATGATGTTTGATTTTGATTTGAGTTCTGTTGTTTATAGTCACAAATTGAAATATATTGATGAACATTTTTCTGTAAGTGATTTAACTTCGATAGCCAAAATTTTGGGTATAGATTACAATACCGATAAGAATAACCTCATTATCGATATTATTGGTAATCTCATGGATCTGGAAACGTTGAATACGCAACTAGAAAAAGACGAAGAAGATGAAGAAAAAGAAGAAGAGGAGAATGACGTGAATACTATGATATTGCAAAATCGAAAGAAAGATGAATTTAGACGAAGTAATTCTAGAGGCATACAGGGTGATTCCTCAGGTTGTCAACGAACTAATCAAAGAAGTACACAGGGTGATTCCAATTCACATGTCAGTTCACGTAACCTGCCATTTGCTATGAATTTTCGAGACGTAGAAGATTCGATCAAACCATTTGATGGAAAATCGTCATATCCCATTGAAAAATGGATCAACGATGTAGAAGAAATGAGTTTTCAGTTGGGGTGACTTGTGCACTTTCGTATTTGCAAAGAAATCTTTAGTTGGTTTGGCAAAATTATTTATACAGGGTGAAGTAGGTATCACCTCTTGGAGAACTTTGAAATCTGCACTTTTAAGTGAGTTTTCTTCCAAAATGAATAGCGCGAAAGTTCATCAGATGTTGACAGAACGAAAAATGAGGAAAAATGAAGATGTGCATGAATACTTTCTTGTGATGAAAGAAATAGCTAATCGATGTGTGATTGAACCTGATGTTTTGATACAGTATGTTATTGATGGTATCTATGATGAACAAAATAATAAAATGTTACTTTATGGTGCAAGAAAACTAAAAGAATTCAAAGATAAGCTGAAGATATATGGCGAAATGAAAACAAGAATGAAATCTTCTGGTTTTTCATCCCACAGAGATACATATACAAATGATAGACACATGAAATAAGACGACAGGGTAGAAGATAAACATCATAATAATACCAGAATCCGTTGTTTCAACTGTGGAATGAATGGTCACAAATCACAAGATTGTCGAAATAAAACATTAGGCACCAAATGTTTCAAATGTAACAGGTATGGACACAAATCATTTGAATGTTCGTGGGTGAATAATAATTATCGTACAGAACAGAATTCATCACGAAGAAATCAAGAATTCACCCCATCGACGGCTCGTGAAGAACCATCGGTTAACAAGATAACAAAGAATTATATTCAGACAATGTATAAGACAGTGAAATTAAACGACTATTCCATCAACGTACTGATTGATACAGGTAGTCATGTCAATGTAATTACTGAATATACATACTTTTCTATAGGGTCTCCACCACTATCAAACTCAACTATCAAGCTGAGTGGACTTGGAAAAACAACTGTTGACACTTTGGGAAACTTTGAAGGATATATTAAAATCGATGATAGTAATTTCGTTTCGACAATTCATGTTGTACCTAATGGAACATTATCAATGCAAGCTATCATAGGAACCGAGTTGTTGAATAAAGCTGAAATTTCTATAAACGAAGATGGAATTATTATAAAGAATCGTAAAGACAATGCATGGTTATTGAACATCGAGATGAACGACACCGACGAACTGAATATAGGAGATGACATAAGTCAAGAATTGAAAAGAGAAATATCGGAGATGATAAAGAATTATAAACCTGAGAAGATTAAATCTACATATGTGGAAATGAAAATAATTGTGAAAGAGGACCAACCGATATATTCAAATCCGAGACGATTACCTTTCGCGGAAAGAGAAATTGTCGGAAAACAGATAGAAGAATGGATCAAGGAAGGCATTGTGGAACCATGTAGTTCAGAATATGCAAGACAAGTAGTATTGGTTAAGAAGAAATGTGGATCATACAGACTTTGTGTTGATTATAGAAAAATCAATAAAATTATAGTCAAAGATTGATTTCCACAACCACTTATTGAGGATCAACTTGATAAATTACAAGATGCCAGAATTTTCAATACTATGGATTTGAAAAATGGTTTTTTCCACGTAGCAGTTGAAAAGAATAGTAGGCAGTATACATCTTTTGTAACCCATCTCTCTGCAATTCCCCAGCAATATTTCAACGTTACATAAATCGTATATTCGGAGATATCGAAAAACAGGGGATAGTGATGTTATATTTGGATGATTTGATTATTCCAGCAGAAAGTGAATCAGAGGCAATGAGAAGACTGAATATAGTTCTAAATATGGCCAGAGATTATGGACTTGAAATAAATAAGAGAAAATGTCAATTATTGAAACGAAAAGTGGAATTCTTGGGACATTTGATAGAAAATGGAAAGATATTTCCTTCCAAAACTAAAACTGAAGCTGTATTGAAATTTCCAGAACCAAAAAATGTAAAGCAAGTTCAAAGTTTTTTGGGCCTCACAGGATATGTCAGGAAATTCATTCAATCATATTCTTTGATTGCACGACCATTGAGTGACCTGACGAAAAAAGATCAGAAATTTCGATTTGGTAATGGCGAAAGAGTAGCATTTGAAAAATTGAAAGAAATATTATCGAACAAACCTGATTTGAATATTTATAGAAGAGGCGCTGAATTGCATACAGATGCTGCCCAGGAAGGGTATGGAGCTATTTTGATACAAAGATCATATGAAGACAATAGTTTACATCCTATTCACTATATGAGTAAGAAAACGTCAGACTCTGAGAAGAAATACAGTTCTTACCAATTAGAATGCCTAGCAGTTATAGAAGCATTGAAGAACTTTAGAGTTTACCTTTTAGGAACAAAATTCAAAATTATAACAGACTGTTCTGCTTTCCAGAAAACAATGTATAAGAGAGATCTCACTCCACAAGTTGCCAGATGGGCACTTCTCTTAGAAGAATTTGACTACACGATAGATGCGCCATGTTGACGCTCTAAGCAGGTACCCAATCATGTTAATCACGGGTGATACTATGCTGACGCAAATGAAGACATCACAATTTGAGGATCCAGAATTGAAAGCCATAAAAGAAATTTTGAAAGAAAAAGCATATGAAGACTATTTATTGAAAAATGATGTGATCTATAGAGTCATCGGAGGAAATGAACTATTAGTTGTACCAAGAACCCTACAATCTACAATAATTAAAGAAGCTCATGAGGAAGGACACTTCGCTGAAAGAAAAGTAGAAGAAATTCTTCGAAGGAATTATTTCATACCAAAGATGAAAAAGAAGATTGGAAAATGTATTCGAGCCTGTGTTCAATGTCTGTTAGCAAATAGAAAACGAGGAAAACAGGAAGGATTCTTACAACCACTTCAAAAAGACGATATACCTCTACAGACGTACCACATAGAAGAAAAAACACAAACTTCAATTCAAGAATCAGGAGATGACTTGAGGAGAGAGGCGAAAAAGCAGATACTCAAAGTTCAAGAAGAGAATAAAAAGATGTACAATTTAAGAAGAAGAAATCCTAACAAATACAGAGTTGGTGATTTGGTAGCAATAAAACGAACTCAACAAGGTCCAGGACTTAAGTTAAAGCCGAAATACTTGGATCGTTATGAAGGTCAAAATGAAGGGTCATGATACTTATGTCGTTAAGAAAGAAGAATATCATGAGGGACCAATTCACACATCCACATGCGCTGAATATATGGAGAAATGGAATGAAGAAGATTCATCCGGGACAGATGAACCGCAGGACGGCCGAGTTGTAGGATAGCATCCTGTAGATGATGAATGATGACGGGAATGTCAGATTAAAGACGATACGACGAGTCAAGACGTTATATGAATTGTATTCGATATATTACTTTCCAGTTCATTATATTTTATATTGAAATATACGGTTTCACTCATTAAAATCGCCTGAATCCCATATATATTGTTTTGTTGAAAAAGTTGTTGAAATATTTTTTTTCCGTTAACCAGCTGTCGTTCCCCTACGAACGACAGCCCTGAGAAGTCGAAACTTATGCGAGCTTATGCTAAGGGTTAACGAGGTTTCTACGTACGATTCCTAGCACTTTCTCGGTGCATCAGAAAAATGTCTGCAGTCGCTAGGGTTTGAACTATTGACTAACAGCCAAAGTGATTGAAACAATGTTGCTTTTAACCACTCGGCTACCTGGCCCCACAATATTATATTATATTATATTATATTATATTATATTATATTATATTATATTATATTATATTATATTATATTATATTATATTATATTATATTATATTATATTATATTATATTATATTATATTATATTATATTATATTATATTATATTATATTATATTATATTATATTATATTATATTATATTATATTATATTATATTATATTATATTATATTATATTATATTATATTATATTATATTATATTATATTATATTATATTATATTATATTATATTATATTATAATATATTATATTATATTAGGTATATCAGTTTGAGTTCCCTCTATATACTCACAGTGTTATTACACTATAAATTTAATAACTGATATTAATGAAACGCACACACTTTCCACTAAGAATGGGACTATCCAACTGTTCACAACAGTTAGTGATTTATCTAATATATCCTTTTCCTTGTTTTATTACATTTTCCCATTTTTATGTCGATCATAACATAACATTCACTGACTCTCTAGTCATTTGTGCCTCATTCCCTCTTCAACTCTGTTAGCATTTAAATGATTGTCTCTTCTTTCTGGTTATTTTCTTGCCCCAAAACATAATCGGGCAAAAATAATATGATCCATCAACTAATTTCCTTTTACTACTGGCACAACGAATGTGGGTGTTTTACGAATTCCGCAACACACCCAACCCAGTAAGCCTACTATGAATGGACTTTATTTAATTTCGCTAATAACTTTTTGTTAATTTCTGCCACGCTCGCCAAGTCCCCCAAGCGAAAATAATCTCCGAAAAATGGACAATAAAGCTAATTAGATCTGCTGCTGTGAGTAATTCACAAAATATAATCTGTTTGCTGTGTGCCAACTTGGTAACCATTCAGTTGCTACAGTTATAAATAAAATTCACCAAGGATCACACCGATAAATTAGTGAACTTTGGCTGTGCGAACAGGCTTAACAATTTTCTTTGTAAAGAACAATATCGTTAATCTTCTCTTCGACTTGGATGTATAATCTAATTGGGTTATTTATAATGGATCAAGCTGAAAGTTTTACGCCTACCTGAATAATTGTACAATTTATTTTCGCCTTTGTTGAAAGGAAAATGAATAAATATTTAGAGCAAACCAGACTACCTGATCTTTATTTTTGTAACACTAACGCTGATACAAAATAGACACAATATTCAATTGTGCTAAAAAAATGTAATGCAACTATTATATAGGTTGGAGATAGGTGAGAGAAACTTGAAAATATAGAGTGGAGCCCTAACAATAGAACAGACTAAAGTGTAAACGGTAATGATTTTTCCAGGTGCGTATCTATGATACATAACCTAGTAAAAGAGCATTTCATGGTCAAAATCAGCGATGAGATGTTTTTTTCTATCATTGGGTGTAAAAAATTGCTTGGCCTCGAATTTCAAGAGAGCAAAAATAAATGACAAGTTTAATTTCATATAGCGGACAGTTTGAGACACCTCATCGGTATGACATACAACTTCCGTCATACACTGATAAAAAGGATTTTTGCATCAACGCATAATTGCGCTGATCGAAAGAGATTGTATTCTTGAATAGGTCCAACCCAATATTAGTTTGATTTTTTGACGGATTCCTCTTGGCCACTTGCAAGGAAAATATTTTGAAACAAGTGAATTCTTGCTTCATAAGTTGGTTGAGGCAAGAATATTTTGGCTTCAATAATAGGTTGAGACAAGAATATTGCAATTTCAATAATGAATACTATTCTTCTATCAACTTGGAGGATGAGTTCCAATCTGCACTTTGCACTTGGTTATAAAATATAGAATGAAAGCCATTTTCATTTTGACTACGAACAATTTAGGTATAAATAATGGTTTTATATGAGAATAGTTTTAAGTTTAATAACTGTATTCTCAATAAAAACCAGTTAGTAGTGACGCATATTGCAGTTTGATTGAATACATAAACAACGCCACTCGCTTTTAGACCTAAAACTATAGAAGACCGAAATATATTTCACTCATTTTCACGGCTGGCCCATAATGAGACAAATTTAATTTTCCATTTTGCACGTTTATTGTATAGAAACAGTTTTCACTAGGCACAAAACTAACATTCATATACATAACCTCCAACCCAAATGGTCGAACTGGATGAAATGGGCGAAATGGAAGTCTTATTCACAGGTCGCGATGCCGTCACCTGCTTTATTGCTCATTGGTTGAATGTGTCACGTGGCACCGGTGGTGATATCTACCAAGGAATTATATTCTTTTGTCAAGAGGATTATGTTTCACAATGAGTTAATGACAGAGTTCTCCAGAGTTCTGCACTTTGCAATAGGTTATAAAATATAGGATGGAAGCCATTTTCAATTTGGCAACAATGAATACATTAAACAAAGCATACAGGGCAATTCAAATTCGACCCCCACCATAGGGATCTCCTAAACTACAGGAGATACGTCGAAGCTTAAATTGGGGCAAAGTTGCGTATTCTGGTGCTTAACAAAATACTGTTTTGAAACTTGGAAAATTCCGAGTATTTCCGGAAATATCGGGAAAAAACTGAAAATCGGAATTTTCGTTTCTATTTTTTTCTATCGTTATTTGACAACATAGCTCAAAACAAAGAGTACATTTTCATTGATACTTTATTTCAGCTACACGTTTTCATGTTCAGATTTACTATCCGACGGTTCGTCTTCTGGCATTCATCATCAACTTTTTTTTCTGTTATGGGTGCCATATTGTTTTTATACAGAAAAATTGTGATTCTCATTCTGATTTCATTGATGTATAATTTGTTATGATTTGCACTTCTGAAACCACAGATATTAAAAAAAAAAAACTTCATTTGAGATGGTCATGACTCCATCGAAACATTTTGTTTAATAAACACTAGTTGTCAGAACTCATTAAACATCATAAGCTTGCACAAATACTTCAGTCGAAATGTCCTCATTCTCAAATGAAGAAAAACGAGATATGTTGAAACTTTATTATAAATTTGATAGGAATAGTACGAAAACAGCACAAATTTATTTTGAATTATATCCGGAAAGACAACAGCCGGATAGAACATTATTCGGAATTTTGGGCAAACACTTGGCTGAGTACGGTGCGTTTCAAAAACCAATAATGAAATATGGAAGCAGAAGGGAACAAAATATTAGACGTAACTTATTAGCCGAGGTAAAATAATTGATCATTCCATATTCGAAGTATAATTATCATTGGTACTTTTTTAGATAAATGCAGATCCTTCCAAATCAACACATCAAGTCTCGGCAGAAATGGATGTGCCACAGACGAGCGTTTGGAGGGAATTCAAAAAAAGTGGTTTGAAATGTTATAAGATACATATTTCACAAAAATTACATCCAGGTGGTCCTGAGAGGGTGGAATTTTGGTTTTGAGCTATGTTGTCAAATAACGATAGAAAAAAATAAAAACGAAAATTCCGATTTTCAGTTTTTTCCCGTTATTTCCGGAAATACTCGGAATTTTCCAAGTTTCAAAACAGTATTTTGTTAAGCACCAGAATACGCAACTTTGCCCCAATTTAAGCTTCGACGTATCTCCTGTAGTTTAGGAGACCCAATGGTGGGGGTCGAATTTGAATTGCCCTGTATATTCACAACTACGAACAATTTAGGTATAAATAATGGTTTTATGTGAGAAAGTTTTAAGTTTAATAACTGTATCCTCAATAAAACCAGTTAGTAGTGACGCATATTGCAGTTTGATTGAATACATAGACAACGCCACTCGCTTTTAGACACAAAACTGTAGAAGACCAAAATATATTTCACTCATTTTCACAACTGGCCCATAATGAGCCAAATTTAATTTTCGATACTGCATTTTTATTGTATAGAAACAATTTCCACTAGGCACAAAACTAACATTCATATAGGTACGCGTAGCCTCATAACCTCCAACCCAAATGGTGAACTGGATGAAATGGTCGAAATGGAAGTCGTACTCACAGGTCGCGGTGCTGCCACCTGCTTTGATTGCTCATTTGTTGACTGTGTCACGTGGCACAGGTAGTGATATCTACCAAGGAATTATATTCTTGTGTCAAGAGGATTATGTTTCATAATGAGTTAATGGGAGTGTTTTCTAGGATGAAGAGTACAATGTTTTCACTGCAAGCAAATTCTTTTCAAGAGAATTTATGTAAAGAAGCAAACATCTCAATCAGTTTGGAATGGGAGAATATTCATCAATTAGAAATAATTATTCTGTTCATGAGTATGTATATGTGATTGAAGAAATCTTTTTTATCTGTGTACTTTGGCTATCTAATGTATTATATGTGAAAATAATTAACTTCACGAACAATAATTTTCTTGGTTGAAAAGAAATATTGATTTTACACCAAAAATGATCACTTTTCAACCAAACATTATCATAATGAAGAAAAGAGAAAATGCTGATTTAAAAATGACAAAATTAATTCCAGTATATATAAACGAACCATTTTTTTTAATTAAAGCATATTTTTTTTATTCAAGATTTTTTTTTATGAGTGAGATAAAAAATGAGCATGTACACTTCCCGACGAATAAAAGAATGACACTTGATGCTTAGAATGGTTGCTTTTCTCAGTACAAATGCCTAACAATGATCCATTCTAAGCTTCAAGAATCCTACTTTTATTTGTCGGGAAGTGTACATTTCTTCAAACCTCTTTTGGTCATTTATAAATCAAATTGGAAATTTTCTTTCACTCTCTCAAGAGGGACCACCAGGCAGCGAATAGTTTATCCACATCACAAACAAGTCTAATAAAATAAGTTACCAAATACCTTTCAAGATTTAGTAATTGAAATTCTCATTCATCACAAATGTTACATGTTTGACTTGCATTTATGTGAGTAATTTTTATGAAAGAAATTGAGCAATTCAATTTGGTCATTGAGGGTATAATATGAAGCCATGATAATTTCTATTATCACAGTTGAGAAATGTAATTGTCAAAAGTTATAATTGAAAAAACAAAATCAGTTCCTGAGCTGTTAGTTCTTACCTAATTGATCATCAAAGCCTTCGCTGTTGCAGACTATAACGCGCAATCAGCAGTGTGTCCAACTTTTGTCGATTTTAATGGAAAATATCGAAATGTCAATTGTAATTGTAATCCTTTCTCAGGGTGTCCATTTTGATAATCCCTAAAATACTATAAGTAGGGATTATTTCAAATTACAATCGTAACCTCTTCAACTCATCTGGTATGATAGAAGACTCATAACAGAGCTCTGAAAATCCTGATGAATGATCCGGTCATAGTTTGGCAAGTTAAACGTTAATATTACGGTAAAGGAAAAAGGGTATGTCTGTTGCAATATGCATGCTGAGTTGGTGATTCAAAAATGTTCATTATTTTTTCTTTGTTTTCGGGTTTCTGTTTTGCATTCGTAATTGTTCTGAAAACATATTCGTGTGTCGAATAGCGGCCACTCTTCTTCACACAGAAGCTTTTATACAAAGCAACCTTGTGCTGCTGAAATAATATTTGACATTTTAATGAGCTTTTTATTTAATCGTTTGATGTATTTCTGCTTTGTTGTGGCAATCCAATTTAACAAGGCGTATCCCTTCTCATATATTGTATTTTTTGAATAAGATATAACAATAGCTTGTAAATTAACAGGTATCGTTCACGTGTGAGAGTATGGATGTTAATGTAACTAACTACCCGACCATCCCTTACGGAAAAGGTTATTTTCATCCACACATTATCCTCCAAAATATGATATGAGGTAAATATTTTACAGAAAACAAACACTTCACTGGCTTAAAATCGACAAAAACTTAGTTTGCTGGTGTTCAGCTTTAAATAGTTGTCACAACTGTCAGATTATATATGTTTTTGAATTTTTAAGGTAGTTTTCATTCTTGCTTTGATAAAAATCGCAATTTCCATTATTGTATTATACTTCTTTATATTAAATAATAGATATGGATACTGACAGTAGTGACGATTTTGATAATATTCCGCCAGAGATATTGGAAAAAGCTGCAAAAGTAACGTTAGATTTGTTGCCGGAAATTTCAAGGAAATTTATGGAATGAAGAAGAAATACAAAAATAATTTTTTTCGGAAAGTATACTTTGAAAAGATGTCGAAAACTTTAAAGGCATCTACACTCTGGTAACAATATTCAATATTTCGAAGTACTATCAGTATAAAAAATAACATTGATATACCCACGTATCAAAAATTACGTTCATTTTTGACAAAAAGAAAGAAAAATCAAACATATTGACAGCAGAAATATCTACTAATTAAGGTAAATTTATTTAGAAGGAACTATTTTTCGAATTTCTTTCGCTCTTTTTCTCGAATTAACATAGCTTTTTGTAATTAGTGGATTTTTTACTAGATAAAAAGAATTAGAGAATTATTAAAAATTCTATTTCAAATTCTGCCATATAAAGTATATGTACTTAAAAAAACCTTTGAAAATAAGGCTCAGTGGTGCAGTATATCCGCTTGGCACGCAGGCGGCCTGGAACCAAAACCCAGTCTGTTCTGTTTTTATTTTTAATAAAATTTTAATTTTACCTCCTGTTATTTTTATTTTTAGGTTGCAGTGGCTATTGACGTAGCAGGGGCATGTCGTAGAAAAGAGTGAATATTAAAAATTGATAATTTAGAGGATTTAAATTCGGGTTTACTGGTGAAATTAGAAAACACCAAAACAAAAAAGCCACGAACGTTCACTGTAACGAAAGAATTTTTTAATACAAATTTATATAAAAAAAATATGCTGCTCTGCAACCGACTGATATTCCAGAAAATTGTTCCTTTTTAAATAACCAGCACGAAAAATGAACTAGGCGGAACAGGTGGTCGGTATTACAGAACAGAAATCAGTGTGTGTCTCTGAAATTCTAACACAATGGTGTAACATCGTCCTCTACTTCAGAAACGAGTCAGGTTCGGTCTGGGGTAACCCAGGGATCTATTCTGGGACCAGTCTTGTTTCTTCTATACAGTGCGGCTTTTTTTAGCCCTCCCCTGTTAACTTTGGAACGTACAAACATGAAAAAAAAAACGTTTGGAGGGTTTCACTAATACTACTTTTTGAAACAAAAAATATAGTGATTGCTCCAAAGGGGGCGCGGGGGGACACATCAACTCAAGATTTTTAAATGGCATGGGGGGTCGAGTATCACATCGATGAAAAGAGAATTCAATTTTCTTTACAACCATTTAAATATTTTTGAATTTGGTTGAGGAATTTTTTCCAAATTTCGATATTTATGTCTATCGAAATTTTCTAGTTGATGTGCCCCCAGCGCCATCTGTAGTGTAATTGCAATATTTTCTCTCTCAGAAAGTAGTATATGTAATACCCTTCGCAATGTTTTTAGTTGCATTATTCCACAACAAACCGTTCAAATTTATCAAGGTATGACTAGTTTTCAGATCCGCATTTATATTTGATATTTCGAATTTGAATTGCAAAAAAAATATTAACGAAATTCAAAAAAAAAATTAGATAGTTGTAAAGAGAATTGAATTCTCTTTTCAACGATGTGACACTCGACCCCCCATGCCATTTGAAAATTTTGAATTGATGTGCCCCCCCGCGCCCCCTGTCGAGCAATCACTATATTTTTTGTTTCAAAAAGTAGTATAGGTGAAACTCTCTACACGGTTTTTTACTCATGTTTGTACGTCGAACCGTTCAAAAGTTAACTGGAGGGGGGACTAAAAAAAGCCGCACTGTATATTATAGATACAAATCAGGATGGATTTAGCGAGGGGCAATAAATAAAAATATAAATAGAAATGTTATTGGGTATAGCCCTCAAATTGCAGTGTTATACATCTTCGCACTTGATTTTACCGTACTGATGAGAGCTTAAGCTCGAAACACGTGTCTACGGTTGCACTGCAATTTGAGGGCTATACCCAATAACATTTCTATTTATATTTATATATATATATATATATATATATATATATATATATATATATATATATATATAATAAGAAATATCCCACCTTTTATTTACTGCATATACAGATGACATATCACTACTGATCTCCTATGAAAATACAGAAGCTCTCAAATACTCATGTGAAGATCTCTTGAATGCAACTTTCACGTATTTCAATGAGCATGACTTATTTTTCAATACGACGAAAATTCAACTGATACGTTTCCATAATTATCAGAGCAAAATTACTAAGGTCAGGTTTAATCTAGGTTTCGTTATGGTGTTTGCTTGTGGGGCAACTCAACCATGAGCAAAAAAGTTATTATTGTACAAAAATCCATTTTACGGTGTATATTCAATGCTCCAAAGCGATATTCATGTAGAACTCATTTTACGACTTATAATATTTTAACCCTTGTCAACATTACATGAGTTAGCTATCTATATTTTTCTCAATAAAAGCGATTTCAAACTCAATAAAGATATTCACAATATTGATACCCAAAAAAAGAAATTTAAATATCCTTCTGCTGCCAAATACAAAACAATTCTCCAGATTCCACTGGCCCTAGAGTATTCAATAATTTGCCAAGTTATATAATATCTGTCAATAAACTGACGGACTTCAAGAAGACCTTGAAATTGTTTTTATTAAATAAATGTTTTTATACACTAAATGATTATTTTAGCATAAACTGAGAAATGATTTTAAAGTGTTCATTGTACTTTTTTTTTGTGTTTTTAGTCTTTGCATTGTTTCGACCTTTGATTTTATTTTTATGACTATTATATTCCTATACAAAACCTGTTTTTGTCATTTTAAGGAAAATAAAGAATTTGAAATTTTAAGTCGGGGTCTATTAAGAACAAATTGAGCGTAGGTTATAAAATCGTCAACTCAAATTGAAAACTGTTTACTGAAATTGAGACAGAAAATATAGCGTATGCCCTTCAGGCTGGTGATACAAACTTCCATACTCGTGAGAAAAGTTGAATTTTCCCCACTTGTTGCACAATATACTATTTCGTTCAAAATTAATTTCGAAACTGTGGGGAAATTACATACAGGGTGGGGCACCGAAAACGAAACAGATCGAATATCTTCAAAACGCATGTGTTGTGAATAAAATGCAAAAACAGGTCGATTTTTAATGCAAAGGGGACGTCTTCCTATCATAACCTCAACTGTCATACCTCTCCCCCTTGTTTTTTGCATTGACGAACAAATCATAATTTCCGATCTTGAAAACCATCACATATCAATATTGAATCGAATCAGACCTAAATTGCAAATCATGTCCGCCATTTTGAAGCCGCCATTTTGTTTTTTCTCTTAGAAAAATTCCATAATGCACTGTCACCGAATTTATGTCAAAATAGCTTGCAAATGCAGTATTATAATTTGGAATACGGAACAGTTATTTTTCCCGAAAGAGGGCGCCAAAATAAAAAGTTAGGTGGCAAAAATTGACATGGCTGAATTCCTTATGAAATTACCTTTTCAATGATGTGTCACACTTACTACTTTCCCTATTCAAATTGTTTGGGTGATTGTCAAGGTGATATCAAGTCTTCGAAATTTGAAAAAGTGACCGTTGTTCTTTTATCGATGCAACTCGTTTATTTTCGTTTACAGTGCTTTATCTTAATCTTGTTTTACAGTAGACAGGGGCCGTGAGAGTTAGGATTTACGAAATAATTTTGTCGTTACAACAGATATTGTCGGTATAACATTTTACTTATCTGAAAAGAATCAAAACGATAATACGATGAGTGTTTTGTTTGAAATAATGAAAGACTAATGATGACCGTATATTTTTATACATCATATTTTATACTGATGAGCAGACCGGCTACCGTGTAGTATATAAATTTGGTCCAACTGCTTTAAATCTAGGGCAGTATGGAACTGTAGAGACACCTTAAACCGACTGGCGCAACGAAGGAAAAGAAATAGCGGACGCCCTAGCAAATGGAGAGGCCGAACCAACGTTAACTGGACCAGAACCGGTAATCGAGTTAGCATATAGCACTGCCAAGAATGTCATAACAGCTTGGGCAGACAATGAAAGACTCGAGTACTGGCGTATTCTACCGGGCCTAGCCTATTCCAAAGCATTTATTGCTTGTACAAGGAAAAACAGGACTCTGACAAACTGCTAGAACTCAGTAGAGCGAATCTCAGAGTTATAGTAGTTTAGCTTACTGGCCACTGCAAACTCAAACATCACATTCATAAAATCGGACTTGCACAACATGCAAAGTGCCGGCTATGCATGGAGGATGATAAAACGGCTAAACAAATTTTGTGTACATGCCCTTCAGGAGCCAGAACCAGATTCCCAATATTTGCTAAATTCTTCTCCCAATACCTACATTCCTAAATTTCGTTAAGAGATTGGATATACTGGGAGAAATATAACCATAGGGCCATTGGCCGCAGTGGACGGCCTGATACGGACCCACTCACGTTCAAACCTAACCTAACATATTTAAATTGTTGTTATTAAATGCAGAGGGATTATTTTGTCCTATTTATGGAATTATTATCAATATTCCATTGTAGTTTACTGCCATGATGTTTACAGTCATGCATACGCAATCGTTTTCCACATGTAAGGTGCTACGAAGTGTTCTATAGATCTGTCGGTCTACACCCACAGGCTTATTTAACTGAGGTGTAATGATTACGCAAGGTATTGTGGCACATCTAATTTAGCGCTTTTTTACCCATCCAAAACGATCTATGAGCGGTCTTCATACTTTTTCAAATTCCCACGCTCGCGCCATTGGCTTCTGAATATGGTGTCATGGTTCAGAAAATAGTATACAATTTTTAGACTAAAACAAAGGTTTCGCTGTATGCACAATATTTTTCATATTGGGAATTTTATTTTGGTTAGCATAATAATACTGCTTATGAAATTACTCCTGTGAAGAATACTTGGGAAATTTGTTGCACTGTTGCACTGCACTGTTTGTAACCTCTAATCATAGGTTCCATAGGTCGGCCATTCTAGCCCAGTTCATAAAACGAAAAGCAAATGTCACTGATATCGGTCCACAAAATAAACACAATAAATAAAGATGGCATCAAATTCGAAAATCCGAAGTCAACATAATAAACATGACAGCATACCCAACATATAAATAATGTAAAGCAAATAAGAGGCAAAATTGAAGGGAATATAAACTTAGCTCCAACGTTACAATTCAACAAAACAGAAACATCCTGGGGAGACTTATCGATACAAAATGAATTGCAGCAAATATTCAACCCAAAATTGTAAACACGGCCGAAGTTTGAAATGCAAATATCTCAAAACTGGATGGAATACAAACAAGGACGTATAATAATGGGATGGATATAAAATAGCCGGAAAGCTACCAAATTTCCGACGAAGAAATATGATCTACATCATTATGACACTGAGTATGTCCCTTCAGTAATTTTCAAATTATCTAACTTTCATACTCAAATTTGTATTCTGATAAAAATTATATGATTCGGATATAAATTCAAGAAATGCATTCTGTTATAATTGGCTCTAGGAGAAAATACCCAGTCAATAATTTCAGTACCTAAGTGCATTCTATAAACCCCAGAAACTACGAGGCAGTAACTAGAAGTTTTTAAAACAACAGTATGTCATATGCTAGTCACAAATTGTCCATGTAAAACAGATAAAATGAGACGTTTTTTATTTATATATAACAATAAAAAACTCCTATGCTGTGGGAGAGATGGGTCATGTAGGTAAAAGACCTAATATTTAATGAGCGCTTCCCAAATAATCCAATATCTCGTACCTACTTAAGGGAATTGATCAGTAAATTTCAAAGAACTGGTTGCGTAACGAGGGAAAAAGTATCTGGAAGAAAATCCATTTCAGAAGATCAGCTAATCGACGTTCTGGCAGCTGTTGTTAATAATCCGCAACAAACAACGAAAACGGTAGCCACGGCTTATGACGTATCTACGACCACTGTGAAAAAATATCTTAAAAAACACAAATTTCACCCATATAAATAAAAAATTCTGCATCAATTAACAGAAGATGACCCAGATAGAAGAATGCAGTTTTGTGAGATCATGTCTGATCGCATAACCCAAAATCCCGGTTACATTAACTCTATTTGTTTTAGTGATGAAAGTACGTTTTTCCTAAATGGAACAGTAAATATACAAAATGTGCGTTATTGGTCAGACGTAAATACGCACGTTTTTCGAGAGAGTCATACTCAAACTCCAGAGAAGATCAACGTATGGGCTGGTATTTTGGGTGACCATATCATAGGTGCAATATTTATGACAGAAAATTTAACTGGGCATCTGTATTTAAATATGCTTCAAACTCAGATCCATCACAGTATCCAAGAAGTAGTTGGGGCAAACCCAAATGAATTTACCATGGACGTTACCTTTCAACAAGATGGTGCACCCCCTCACTACTACAGACCTGTCCGAGAATGGCTTAACGAGAATTTTCCGGAACGGTGGATAGGCCGACGTGGCCCCATTGAATGGCCCGCTAGGTCACCTGATATGACCCCTATGGACTTTTTTCTGTGGGGGTACATAAAATCTAAGGTGTACGTCACGCAGCCACATTCACTCCAGGAACTTATGAACCGAATAACAGATGTGTGTTACGGTATTACCCCGGAAACATTTGATAACGTTCGGAATGAATTCCACAACCGACTTTTTTTCTGTCAAGAAATGAACGGTGAACATTTTGAGCACTTGTTAAAATAGTTGCAATTGTTACTTGAAATTTTGTTGATATTAAAAGTTATTTAGGTTTTTAATTTATTTGTAAAATATTTGAAGCAAATTTCAAACGCTTGTCAGTTTGAAACGGCTTGGCCGATTTTCACAAGTGTTTGATATAGAATCAGAAGACCTTCAAAACCAGGAGACACTTGTACATTTGAAAAAAAAAGTTGATGGTGCCCTCTTGACACTAGGCCACGTGATCACAATCATTTTTATGCCACAAAGTAGTGAAAGTGGTACCTTTTTACCTGAATTTTACCCGATCTCGATAGATTGTTCCGTTCAAAAGTTAAGGGGAGGAGGACTTTTTACGTCCTCACTGTATTTTATTAATTGAATAAGTTTATAATGATTCTCAAAAGTTATGTGAGACTAAAAAAACTGTTTCCAAACAACAAAACAATACTTCGAAAAAATGGCAATTTTCAATTATTTATATTGCTGTAAAAGAAAATAACCCCAAATTGCTGTCATATTGGCGGTCATGTGACATATATCAGAATTTACTATTACGTTTTCTGATATGCAGAAACGATCCCCTAGAGAGCTTTTTTTCTAACTCTGTAACTCTGATAATGAAATTTTACTCATATTTTCCAAGCATTATAGCCCACACTGTATTAGAGGGGATGAAAAATGTGTGTAGGTGTTCCTAATAAACACATAAGGTAATAACACATTTTCCTCAAACGTATTAATCTCATAATAATCAGAATGCGATCACGCACTTTTTTATAAACACCTGTATTTATGAAAAATGGCACCGAATGCACCTTTTTTAATTACTTTTACTAATAAACCTAATCAAACTACCGTACTGTGATTGCTTTGTGTAGCAACATAATTAATCATAAATTATATATTAGCGAGAAATTCATGACACAAAATATGGTTCACATGAAAGACCAGAAACATACAAGGCGGAACTATAACGTTCGATTTAACTGCTGAATTTATACTTTCTTCATTGATATTTCTCAACTTAAGAAGCTTTATTTTCGATTGATCATTCATAAATAGATCTCGTGCTATTTTTTCATTGTAATTATGATCTATGTTTTTTTCACAGAAAAAGTTGATGCGGTAAGATCCACAAAATGTTCTCTATTACAGTAAAAATGTAACGAGAAATTCACAAGTACGTAAATGTCCTTTCATTTTCATTTGACATCAGAAAGAAACATAATTTTCATGTGAGTAACCTATCTACAAAATTGTTTTCAAATCATTCAGGATGACTAAATTAATAAATATTTCAGGATACGTAGTGACCTGAAAGTGAAAGGTGAATGCCGAAACTTTAGCAACGTATCTATAGTGGTGCCAGTTCATCTGACTTTAACCCAACATGTAAAAAATTAGTAATGATCAGCGGGGCCACAAAAAATCAAATTAAATTTGTCAAGTATATTCTATTTTGTTGATATTGATGGCAATGCAAAAAATAATTGTTTGAATATATTGGTGTATTGGTGGTCACACGAAATAAATAAAAAGGAAATGGAATCCTGTTATTATAACATTCCAGGAAGTAAGTTTTAGGAGAAAATAATTACCTAAAATAGAAATTGCTTCTAAATGGAATCCAAAAGTTTCGGCGGTACACTCTGATTTAAAAAAAGCCGTATCTTTACTTTAGAAATCAAGAAGAATTGACAAAGGATATTGCAAATAGTTATAGCCAACATTGCTTTACATGACTCCATTGGTAATGCTTTCCCTGGAATAATTACGCTAATTACGCACATCATATCGGCTGAATCTTGGTAAATGAAAAAATAATATTGGTTCAATATGGACGAATATTAAAAAAACTATATTAATTAATAATATTGGTGGAATATTGGTTGAACCTGTTCTGAATGTAGATTGTCACATGTGATAGGTCAATATTAGTTGGATAATTTTTACCAATATTGATAATACAATATTGTCTTCATATTGTTTTTCACATCTTGAATAAATATTACGATCCCATTATTCCAGTCATATCGATTGTAGGGATGAAAAACCAAATTGCACATTGCACATTGGTTGAATATCATTTCAACTATATTCAACAAATTGTAATAACTCATATTGGGTCAATATTGGTTCAACGATATTTACTAATATCGATAAAACAATATTGTCATATTGTTTTCAACAACTAGAATAAATATTGCAATCCCAATAGTTCTCCCATATCGATTGTATATAGGAATAAAGACTATATTGTATATCCAAGTGCGATTACACATTGGTTCAATATTATTTCGCCAATATTCAACAAATCTCATCAACTTATATTGGGTCAATATTGGTTCAAATATATTTACCGATATCGTCAAAACAATATTGTCTCCATATTGTTTCCTACATCTAGATTAAGATGAATTTTGAATATAGGCGGAATATTCAATGAACTTTATTGAACTAATTTCATGATCAAACCTGGATAATAATCCGCTAGGTGACTCTACATATAGAACGTCTTCTAAAACCTACGAAAATATATTAAATACTTCACATAACTTGTTTTCAACACAGCTTACTCAGGGGTTATGGCGACCTTGGTCACCTTGATCAACTGAAAGACATTTAATAACTCACCAAGGTATATTCACTTCCACCAATATATCCAACTGATATTATTCTTTTGGGCCATTATTGCTTCAAGAATATTTCACCAATACTATTTTTGAAACGCCTAAACAATATTTGACCAATGTCGCAAAATGTTCACATTTTACTTCTCGACAATATAACGTTTGAATATTTTGCCAATATTTTCTGAATATTGGACCAGCGATATTGTACCAATATCGATGAATATTTAGAGGCCAATATTGCTTCGAGAATATTTCGCCAATACTATTCAAGTAATATTGGACCAATATCGCCGAATGTTCACATTTTTTTCTCGCCAATACTGCATTTCAAATACTTCGCCAATATGTTCACAATATTGTACCAATATTTTATTAATATAGGTGTGCTACTTGGGAAGAGCAGATTTTTGAAAGAAAAATATGCTTAAGACTTGGTCTCGTTACATTTTACCAAGTTTTGGATACTCTTTCTAAAATGATTACCAAGTGGCTCTCTTTATGGCTTATCTCGTATATTTCTGCTTCCGCTAGCTTATAGAGAAGCCGTGAAAGAAAAACAATGTAGAGCAATAATATCTTCGAAGCTATGAAGTGAACAGGAGTTTGCTCCAAACAATTCATTTATTTTAAATAAAAGCGGCGTTGGTGAATTTATTCCAAATTGAAGAATAATGGAAATGTTTTTCGAATTTGAAAATTCTTTGAAAATTCATAAACATTAGATGCAGGTTACGGACATTGTCCATCTTATTCTATCACAGAATAGAAAGTGTTCAGAAGGTTGCTGCAAACATTTTATTTAGTTTACGTAAAACGGGTGTTTGTGAAATTATTCCAATTTGAAACATGATGGAAGCGTTTTTCGCATTAGGAAAATTTTTGAGAATTCTCCCACAGAATGTAAAGCTGAACTGACCACCTTGTTTTCTTTAGAGCGAAGTTATTAAATATTCCAACTAAAGTGCGTACTCTTTATCGGCCCATCTTTATATGCATATATACAAACTATATCAAACAAATCGTATCAACCCAACACACGCATATGCTGTTGAATTAATATCGTAATAGCATACCAACTATTCGAGATTAGGATCTTTGCAAGAACTACTGAACAATGGTTTGGATTTCTTGCGTTCGATACAAGAGACTTCTACGGGATAATTTCCTGTTCAATAAAACATTCTGGTAGCTTGAAAGTGATTGAAATAATTGGAGGAAAAATCATCAATCGACAATAAACTACCAATAAAGAAACATCCGCTATTGAAAATGAAAAAGAAATAAACATGAAGGATTTCAATAACAAATACAATGAAATCTCAGGTAGAAGTCCATTTAAGCTCAAAGTGGAGTGGTATAGATGGATCGGGAAGAAGTATCAGAGAATCATCTCCACAATTAGAAACTATATTCAGCCTTATATAAGTTCTACAAAAAATAATTTTACCTGATATATTCATATCCTACTGAGGACCAAGAGTTACTTACATGAAGACGAAAAAATCCTTTTTTGTAAATTTAAATGTTGAATGGAGAAAACTTGAATAATAACTATGTTGGTACTATGTCCAATGCCATAGAATTGAGCTTGAAATATAATGGCAATGGAAGCAAAGATAATGATAACTTACCGAGCATGGTATAGTAGTTTAATGAAAGAAAAAATTTAATATTAAAACACGAATTCTAATACATAGTACGAAGACACATGATTTTATACGATGTTAAGGCTCTTTGCTCTTTCACCATTCGTCAAAAAGCATCATATTTTTAGGAAAGAATGATTCAAGTTTTATAGTTGTAACCGGAATTGTCGAAAATCGAAATGAAAATACAATTGACACATGCATGTCAGCTGTCAAGTCTTGGATCATGGAACAATACTAAGTTATACGGACACAACAAACATGTACATGTGATGAATTAAAGAGTTAAAATTTGTAAAAGATCAAGATCAATCGAAGGATCATCACCTTGGAGAGCAACTTATTAAAAGTTTAGAAATTTAAAGATTTGAAAAATGTTATGCAATCAAAATTGATCTGATTGGATCCTACGACCACTCTGGCCAATATATTGTGAATTGTAGTCAGGATGAGAGCAAGAAATTTTATAGACCCCAGATCTACGTGTGTGGGGAATCTTACCTTTTGTGTTTATCAATTTACCACCAATGTTGTATGG
Source organism: Chrysolina oricalcia (assembly GCA_944452925.2). NCBI lineage: Eukaryota > Metazoa > Arthropoda > Insecta > Coleoptera > Chrysomelidae > Chrysolina > Chrysolina oricalcia. Next base: position 25,254,647 of record OX101808.2, read on the forward strand.
TGAAGAAGGAGATGTTGTTATTATCTGCCGATCGGTCGGCAGCCTAAAAAAAGTATAGTTTGCCGACTGGTCGGCAGAATATACACTTCCTTATTCAAATTGGTTCAGAAATTCAAATTTTTCAATTCGACGTTTGAAATAATAAAATTTAATCGCTTGTAATACAAACGAACATTTTATAAAAGTATTTGGTATTCGAAATCACGAAGCATCCACACGAGGAAATAAGGTTGAACGAGCAGCAGCCGAAAAATGAAACGAAATCTCAAATATGGCGACTATACATGTACTCATGAAACGCGTGCGTAAGTCACGAATGCATATTTGAATTCGTATAAGGTGAAATTTGCATAAAATGCGCCACGCTACTCGGGATTTATGATATTACTAAAAACGTATCGTGTTGGTATTCACATACTGACACACTGATACTGATATTTGAGGCAATTTGTTGCTCGGAATACGTGTGTGTCGCCTGATGGCAGATATGAAAAAATGTTAGGCTTTCGTCCATGCTTCATCAATCATGCTCGGATATTTCAAGATGTTTACACATATAAAAAAGTTCGGCAGGATTGCTACGACCTACGTTAGTTCTCATTGCCGTATTAGCGTTAAATATGTTGACATTGACAATGGAACAATGGAACAATATTATAAGATTCTTTGTCACTGTGAGAAATATGAAACATCACTTCGAAGTGATGTGTATTATTTCTTATATTTCCCTTTCAGTAATTATGTAGTTCATGTAGTAACTTTCGAGTCGTTTTTGGAGTGTTCATATAATATTTTATTTCGCATTTTTGGAACTGGAATTGAGTTTGTAGCATGATATGTTTGTTTCAGTTTCCAAGGGAATTCAAATCATCCCAATCCATAACTATCTTGCCTGTATTGGCTTTCCAAGTGAACTACACCAAGCAATAGAGCATAAAATGAGTTAGTTTTTAACAAAAATACTAGTAGGAAACCGACTAAGCCATCACGTCATAGACAGTGGGCCTTGAAATTTGTACCAAAGAATATTCATCAACTAACCCTTTGATACCTCATTTGTCAATGTTCAATCGAAAATTGAAGCACAAAATTGTTTCTTCGCATGCTCCTGTCAGATGGTCCCGCGTGGTCACCTGATTAAACACCACTTGATTTCCATCTCTAAAGATTCGTAAAGATCAGGATCATCTTACCACTGTTTACCTTCAAAGAAATAGAGAACCTATTTCGACTAGCATTTCAAAAAGTAACTATAGAATTGCGGATTGCTGAGAATGTTATGGGAAGATGGGGTTAGATGGAAGAGCAGATGTATGTTAACTGCTGAATTTATGTTTGAAATTGTACTTTATGCATTCTTTTTTACATGCAAACTGAATCTCACCCTAACTGGATAAACAAAATGTAACTTCATTTCTATTAATTGGTAATACAGACATTTACTATTATTATTATTAGGAAGAGTCAGAGATTGTATAATCATTTAGAACAGAATTTGTGATATCCTGATGAACACTTATCTAATGTTCTTAATTGATGTATCCGATACTTGATGAAATAGACCAGGATCCCACGCCTATTTACAAAAATGATTATTAACAGGCTGAATCTTCCTGAGTAGCTTCATTTTTCCGAGACGCCCAACTTTTTCCTCTACGAAAATTCTCGATAGTGGTAGCTAATAAACTGCGCAGGCGTCAATCAAGTCGATTTGGTGAGTGCAAAAAAGTCAATAATAACAGTTAGTTTTTCAGTTGAACTTCGAGATAATTTGATAAAGTACTCGAAAAAACTATTATCCTACAAAATGGATGGTAGGACTCGCCAACATGTACCAATGACGTGGTCATAAGAAATCATTAGTAACCAGCGAATTTTTTTACCGTTGCTTGGTTAATATTTGTATAATTGAATGGTCATATTGCCCTACAAATTGAATGGTAGGTGTTCCCAGTCCTACGCTCCGAAATTGTCAATTTCTTGCTAAAAAAAAATAAATAACTGTAGGACAATGATAACACATGAAAGGTTAGTGTATTCTTCACCTAAATAATACAGTGTCCTACAAAAAAACGGGTATGTATCGCTAGTCCTACAAAAATTATTCAAAATAACGAATTATTTTGAAAATGTGGTTTAGCTTTGAAGGGAAATCTTTGGCTAATTTTAAAAAGTTTACATGTGTCTGAAAATGTTTCGTTTCGGAGATACAGAGTGTTGAAGTTGACTTTTTTCAATTATTTTGAATAACTCTTGCAAACATTTTTTTTGTCCAAAATTTAGTGAACTGTATTTTTTGTTTTAAAGCGCAATCAAAATTTGGTATTCATTTTTATGTTAAACTTAGAAGGCGCTGTGTGCTGATTTACTTCAATATGTCCTAAATTTCTGACAGTAAACTTTTGGGAATTTTCATGTTCAAGTCTCACTTCTACACCTTTTCTGAACAAAAAAAGTATACTTGTTCAACAACGCTATAAGGACAACCGTTATTGAGAAATCTACAAATTTCTCCATCGATGTAGGTTACGAGGTCACTTATTAGGCGCCTGACAAAGTTTGCTCAGAACTTTTTAAACCTGAATATGTGATAGATTCCGCTAAAATGAACAACTTTTTTGTTACAAAGATGTATCAATAAATAATTCTCATGATACAAAATGTTGAAGAACCAATATTTTTTCCAAAATTTAGCACTCTGTATTTTGACAACGAATCATTTTCTCGATGTATCTTGATGAAAAAAAAAGTTGTTTCTTCTAGTGAGTTCCATCACATACTAAGATTTTCTGAAGTACTGAGCAACTTCATCTGTCGCCTAGGTGACCCCATAACCTGAATGAAAAAGTGTGGGATTAAGATTTCGATTTGAAAGGTAGCTAAAGTTCACTGTAAGAAAAGTTAGGGAAAATTAAAATAAGTAATGAGAGTTCTACATAAAAATTGAAAGCAAATTTCGATTTCCACCTCAAATAAACCCCGTACACCAAATTTTATTCAAAACGTTACTCAAAATTATTGAATTTAACATTTCAACTTCAATACCCTGTATCTCCTAAACGAAACATGAAGGATTTCAAAATCATGGTGGAAATTATGGTTTCCTGTTCATAAATAGGTAGCATATGTTGAATTTATCTTTCCTTTTACAAAGGTTTTTCAATATTTGGTTGGGCGCTTTTTGAAGGTTCCACGAGTTTGACCAAGATAAAGCTTGGGTAACTACCACAGGTTAATTTATAGACTCCACATTTTTCTTTTTTCTCCACTTTATCTTTATATTTATCTGAAATTACAAATCAAAATGAATACAGTTTTCTGTGTAATCTAGATAGAATTTGATCGAGTCAAAGTAACCAGTATTATCAGAGTCAGTAAGAATATTAGGGAAACCATATCGCTGTGTACGCGAATTGCGTCCAAAAGATCACGAGATGGATAGTATATTGAAATATTACAAAAATCTTAACACGTAATACAAATTATAAAACAACGTCAAAAATTAATTGGCGCTCCCGGGCGACTTGATTGATTCCAGTGGAGCATTTGCTATTTTAGCTGCAGGAAAACCCGGAAAAACCTGCAACACCACATCATCTGAAGATCTTGATCTGCTAATGTCCTCTCTCATAAAATAAAATGTAGGGTGAGATACTTCGTCAGAATATTTAGTGTAGTGACACAACTATCGTCAAATTTAAACCAGTCCGTTTTGTCTTTGGCCAATGCATAATAATGACAAGATTCAACACCAGAACCACAATGAACAATGACTGCATAAAGATTGTAATAGTGGTCTGCAAGATTGGGGTGTTCATCTATTTCGAATCTTCGTAAGAGTTTGGTAATTCCGCCATAGGCTGAGTCGTGTTTGAAGAGCATCAGTGTTATTAGATTGACTGGTGCCTCAGCTATACTTGTTGTCCTATAACTGTCAGTTAGTTTTTAGTTTAGTTAGTTATTGACACTTTCGCGAATTTTGTGAATTCGAAAACTTTTAACAGCATTTCGAGTGCCGCAAGTACAAAACTTCATAGTTTAAGATTCTAATTTTTGTTAGGCAACCTTTAATAACCCTTCTATTGATTGAAATCCAAAATAAAAATAGTGACCTTTGGATAAAAAATAAATATATTTGCCCGATTCACGAGTTAATTTATTTCATTAGCTTACTAAGACTCTCCATACTATAAACAAAATAACCAAGGGAACCTGGCAAGTTATTTCAAACGATTGCTCATTCGGTGTAGTTTTTTACATGGTACAACATTCACTATCTTCCACTTGAGGAAAAGAAGATATTTCTAGTTTAGTGCAATAGGATCTCATTGTGAAATTATTCCAATAATTAGGAAATCAGCTGGAAACACTTGGTAAGTTGAAGTGACAGGTATTTATTGACAACTAAACAAAAGACAAAGAAAAATTAGAGAATGTGTACAAACTGCCTGCCACCAAGTCGAGTGCAAGAGTGTCATATATCTTTTTAAAAACTATCTTTTTATTCGTCGTGTACATCCGTACATCCGGCACGTATTTTGACGACATCTCAATTCATGTTCATCATTCACTGGATGTGCATCTAGCGGTTTTTAATCTGGAAACTGGCGAGGCCACGAAATGAGACCAAGACGGCCGATCCATCTCTGTGGATAAGTTTGATCCAAATAGTTTCTCACTGGTCGTGCGTAACGAGCTGGAAAGCCGTCATTGCCCACATTGCCCTGCGTATGGCCAAAGGTACATCTTCCAAAAGAGCAAGCAGTTCGTTTTCTAAAAAATCACGATATTTCCCCGTTTAGAATTTCAGGTAATTCAAAAGGACACATTATATTGTATCGTTCAAGATGCCGGTCCATAAATAAATAAAAGGAAAGTTTTTAAAGAGATGACACGATTGCGTTCGACTTGGTGGCAGGCAGTTTGTACACATTTTCTAATCTTTCTTTATCTTTCGTTTAGTTCTCAATAAATACCTGTCACTTCAATTTACCAAGTGTTTTCATTCGAAAACCTAATTATTGAAATAATTTCACAATGAGCTCCTATTGCAGTAAACTAAGAATATATTTTTTCCTCAACTGGAAGATGGTGAATGTTGAATCATGTAATAAACTACACCGAATGAGCAATGTTTTGAAATAAGTTGCCAGGTTCGTGTGGTGATTTTGTTTACAGTATGAAGAGTCTAAGTAAGCTAATAAAATAAATCAACACGTGAATTGAGCAAATATGTGTTTTTTTTATCCTTAGGTATTGCACCAATATAATTATTTTGGATTTTAGTTAATAGAAGGGTTATTAAAGGTTGCATAACAAAAATTAGAATATCAAAATATGAAGTTTTGTACTTGCGGCACTCGAAATACTGTTAAAAGGTTTCGACTTTCACGAAATTCATGAAACTGCCAATATCTCCAAAACTATCAATATTTTACTAAGGTCATATTGTGATATTCTGGTCAGTCATGAGCTAGACTATCAGCCCTCCAAAGGATGACGTTGAGTTTTGAGACACCCTGTATATGAAACAAAAAGATGTTTACTACCAATAACAATAATTATAATAAAGTTTCAATTCAATTCAATGTTAATTATTATTAATCATTGTTTTGACTAGTACGCTTTGCCTCTGTCGAATCTTGCGGATAAAAGCTCTAAGTATAAGTATTTTTTTGCAGTTTTTGTTTATTCGCATATCGCTTTGATCTTAATTGTCCGCATCCTCCAGTTTAACTGTTTTTTTTACGATGTTATGGAAGCTCCTGTTATTAAAATAATATCATGAACGATATTTCGTTATTCTCGGATACGAACACAAATCAAAAGTTACCAGGTATTACGTCGTATACTTCCAAGTATCCACTTGATTCGAAATGATGAATTTAACTTGGGCGGCACACTTCGATGAATTGCAGTGTGAAGTACGAATAATCATGCTGTTATTGTTTCAAAATCGTCATGATTTATGAAATTCTACACACCTCACTCTATTACAAATATTAAAATGTATATTACCCAGGTAGCACATCATATTGGCTGAATCTTGGTTCCGTATTGGGCCAATATAGATATATTGTAAATGAAATATCAATATTGGTCCAATATGGGTGAATATTCAAAAAACAATATTATATGAATAATATTGGTTGAACTAGTTTTGAATGTAGATTAGCACATGAAATATTGGGTCAATATTGGTTGAATAATTTCTAACAATATCGGTAATACAATATTGGTTATACATCTATTGTTTTCCACATCTAGAATAAATATTGCCAACCTAAATATTCCAGTCATATCGATTATAGGAAAAAATAACTATATTGTATTTCCAAGTTTGATAGTATATTGGTTGAATATCATTTCCACTTTAATTGACAAATTGTAATAACTCATATTGAGTCAATATTGGTTGAATGATATTTACCAATATTGATAAAACAATATTGACTTCACATCGTTTTCAACATCTAGAATAAATATTGCAATCCCAATATTCCCCTCATATCGATTCTAGGAATAAAATCTATATTGTATCTCCAAGTGTGATTACACATTGGTTGAATATCATTTCACCAATATTCAACAAATCTTATTAATTAATATTGGGTCAATATTGGTTCAATAATATTTATCGATATCGTTAAAACAATATTGTCTTCATATTGTTTTCTATATCTAGATTGCGATAAAATTTGAATATTGGCCGAATATTCAAAGAAACATATTAAAATTATATCATGATCGAACCTGGATAAAAATCCGCCAGATGGCTCTACATATAGAACGTCTTCTAAAACCTACAATGGTATATTAAATACTTCCCTTAACTTGTTTTCAAGACAGCTCGCTCAGTGGTTATGGCGATCAAAAGGCAGACTCTGGTGTCACCTTCATCAACTAAAAGACATTTAATAATTTACCAAGGTATATTGACATTCTCTAATATATCGAAGTGATATTGTACCAATATCGATATATATTTTGAGGCCATTATCGCTTCGAAAATATTTCACCAAAACTGTTTGTGAAATATTTAAACAATATTCGATAAATATCGCAAAATGTTTACATTTTACTTTTCGACAATATAACTATTGAATATTGTGCGAATATTGTCAGAATATTGTATCAGCGATATTGTACCAATATCGCCGTATGTTCAAATTTTTTTTCTCGCCAATATTGCATTTCAAATATTTCGCCAATATGTTCTCAATATCGTACCAATATTTTACCAATATAGGTGTGCTACTTGGGTAGGGTTTGATTTAAAAGCAATAAATGTATTTAATAGTAAAATAAACAGACAAGGACAATTATTTTCAAATTATTACATAGGGTTAACTACGACCAATTACGGAAAATTATATAGTGTGCTCTCCCCACCAAAATAAGTGAAATTTGTACCAAAAAAAAACCTTTTAAAAGCATTTTTCTCTGTTTTTATCAAACAGAAGCTTGTGGTTTGGAATTAGGTTCCAGCATGACGCAATGAAAAATGACTCTTGCAGAGCAAAACACAACACAGCACCCACAACGCGGAAGATGAAGTAGAAGTTTGAATGACCCACATCATATCACAATTTTTGCGTGAGGTAAACTTTGGCATATTGTCAAAATACGGTCACTATACACCTTATTGCATAATCAAACTTTGAATCCATTAACAGAAGATATATTTTTGACGGGTGACATGTGGATATTAGTCTAGTCAACACGTAAAATTAAAAAAAATTGTAGTCATCGAAAATTATGATCATTCGATTAGTAATGTCATGTAGAAAGTTTAAAAGGGGCCGAAAAAAATTGCAAAAGTTATAAACAATTGAGTAAAAAAAAGTGTTCTTTTTTTCAATATCTTGAAAAATATTAAAGATTTTCGAAATGTTAGAAAAGATCTGGAAAGATCAGCAAATTTGCATCTTGATATCGTAACATGTAGCAATTCTGTTAGCGAAGGTTGTCGTACAAAAAATTGTTTATCATCACGGATGACTCTCAAAGTTGATTTTCTATAAGTAGTGGTAGTGTTGTGATTATAATTGAATTTGCTATTATGTACTTTTCTTTATTTTTGAAAATGAATCTGAATGGATTCGAACTTGAATTGAAGGTTTATTTCTTGATTACAAACATACATGTTATTTGGTTGCCATGGCGACGTATGTCCAAAGCTACCTGGGAAATTCCTTACATCTAATACAGGGCACTTAATATTTATGGCTTGTACAGGTAGTTCACCTCTTTTCTAACTGAATCAGTTTAATATTCATATGTTAATGACACTTACCTCATGTACACTTTCAACTTATACAATTATAAAATAATTATAATAAATACAGATTTAGAAAGAAAATATGAAAAATCACTAGAACGCTCCTCTCTCTATCTGAAATCAGAAAACTGCAATATTTTTCTGAGAAAATAAACCATGTCAATATTCCAATTGTGATAGAAGCTGAAGTTTAAGGTTTGATAATTGATAACAATATGAGATGTGAAAGAAGATGTGGTAATGTTGAAAGTTGAAACTGTTAAGTATTTCGAAGTATATTCTCAACACTGAAACCAAAATCATTCTTTGTAACTATATACGGCAAGATTTTTAATTTAATTTGATCGAATAGCGGAATTTGGTTAAATTTGAACGAATTCTAATGTTTTATACTGTGGTAGATTGTTATTGTAACTTGTTATTGAAAGAAACATCGTTTTATCAGAATTAATATTAAGCAATTTATGACTGAACCAGTCGATAATGTTCATGTTCACATCAAACTGGGTTTATAAAATATGACAGTATCATCGGCGAAGCTTACTATTTTTCCAGATTATCTAAGGATATGTAGATTGTTAATGCTTGATTAATTTGGATATGTTTGTATGAGAATTGCTGGTTTTCTGATGTAGTGAAAATAGTTAATAGAATCGATAGACTTTTTATTATGAAAAAGTAAAAGTTGTCAGACTTGCTACAAAATTCAAATAATTGTTGACAGCAACAGCATTCAGATTTTTTCGTATCATTCATTCATGCAAAAGTTACATTTATTTTGATTCAGAGAAAAGTTAATATAAGATCTATGGAATGGTTTTATACCTTTTGTGTACATGAAAATCTGTTCTGGAATGAGGCTCTTCCAAGGACTTGAGGATATCTGCTCGATCTCTCAAAAATTCTAGAAACTTACCTAATGTTGGCAATTCATTGCTTACATGATGTTCTTTCCATTTGTTTTGAGTGATTTTGTCCAATTTATTGTAAATTACATGTATAATTACCATATCCCATAAAGAATCCTTGGAAAGCTTCATTGCCTCCAACGTTGATGAATGTTTCGAGATATCATCAATCAAATTTCTCAAAAAGGAGAAAGAACTTTTACTTATTTGATTAAGATTAAATAATGATTTGATCCAACCAACCAAGAACTTTTTTATATTGAATTTATCATTTAGCATCTGCCATGCCATTTTATAATCTTGAGATTCATTCATTCATCATTATTTTTGGCAATAAAAAATTTTGTAGGAGATCTTGCACTGATACTGGCGTGGATATATTGTTTTTAGACACGTGCTTTCTTACATATTCCATCAAATACCCAATGATAATAATTATATTTGTTCAAATGGTTCTCTTTCTTTTGATTGGTTAACTAAATCTGCATCATCACACTCCTGTTCAATATTTGTTTGAAGAATGTCAAATTCCTGAATCAAACTCGAATTGTTATCTATATGTAATTGAATCTCGCTACTACATGGAATGATTATACCTTTAGCAATCAATTCAGCAAAACTTTCAAGATTGTTCAGTTTGAATTTCAATGACTCGCGATTTTTTTTCTTTTTTTCAAATCTTTTTTTGCAGTAGACATTTTATATATCAATAACTATGAAAATTGTATGGAAAACTGTTTATAAATTGCAAAGTTTGTGGAAATTTCACTAAAAAGCTATCAGAATTGATGAATGGTACTGAAAATCTACCAAATTGTACTATTTTTCACTAGGAATTGCAATATTAATCACTCAAATTGAAATGGTATAAAATAATAGAAAATTACTGACCAACTTTCTTCCACAACTCCAATTATGACAAATAAAAATTGTTATAGTTTCCTCCTATGGCTTGTTTACAATCCCGCAATGGATCAAACGTTACGACGAAATATCTGACTGCTTTCAATCGACGACTTTGGCTTGATGACGGCACTGACGTACGACTACAACGTTTATCTTCAATGATTTCTTGAATTCAATTGTGTTCTTCACCACCATCCGGCTCGAAGGACCAAATTTGTATAAGAATTGCTGGTTTTGGTAGTGAAATTACTTAATAGAATCCATAGACTTTCAATTATGAAAAAGTAAAAATTGTCAGACTTCTTACAAAATTCAAAAAATTGTTGACAGCAACAGAATTCAGATTTTTTCATCTCATTCAGATGAGTTTCGCTGTTGCCATAAATATTATTTAACACAGAAATATATTCCCAATGAAAGATAAATGTTGAACAATGTGATTGTTTGTAGCATTTTGTATACTGATTAAAGTTTTTATATCATTGCGTTCCCCTGAAATTTTCGCAAAACATTCAAGAATATGAAATTCAAAATATTTTTTTGTTTTTGAGAATTATTGATAGAGAATAATCGATGACTCAAGATTTGAGTGAAATGATACACATAATGAAACCATCTGAATCTTTCTTGCGATGCCAGTGCTCGTGTCGACAGAATGATACGAATGGCAAGTCCGACACGTACAAAAATAACATTAAAACTCTATTTCTGTTCGGAATTTAGTGCAGCTTTATATAATTGTTATGAGTGACAGTTGGGTGTTTGTTTTAAATTGTTGGCATAGCTATGCAATGGTCTGGCGTACACATATTTACATCGGTAATAATGATTTTCTGCTAGTGAAATGTTTATCTTTTTCCAAAGCGGGAAAAGTGGAATGGAAAAAACTGCAAACGAATAAATATTCCATTTATTGATTCGGATAATTAATTGAAAGTACCAATAAAACAGCAGTCAAAGCTTTTTAGATGTTGATCAACATGTGAACAGTGTATACCTACATTTCTAGACTTTACAAGGAATTTTAGATTGGAAATGAAAGTTGAATTGAAGTTGAACCAGACATTTTGAAAATCATATTACAGATTAACTAAACCAGACATTGAAAATGTTCCTGAATAGTAAGACTTATTTTAATAAAGTTATTGGTGTTTATATTTTCCAACAAAGATAAAAACTAATTATGAATATCAAGTGTTCTATTGCTATCTTAAAATAACCACCGTCGAACACAAGGCGAAATGCATACGGTGGAGGTTTGTCGTTATGTAAAGTAAAGGGCAATTTATGAGCAATATTTAATTCTCCCAGAAAATAATCGATACAAAAATACCATGAAAATAATTTCTTAAAATTGACGTTTAGTATGGTTTAGTATATTGAAACAATCCCTTTTTGTTCATCGTGCTAAAAACATTCAATTCTCTGCACCATTTTTCATGCCTATCGTATACTAAACGGTATTTCGAAGGCACGATATTTAAAATTACACTTATTCAATATCCGAGGTAGATCATCTTCTCGTGAAGACGTTACAACCCAGAAAAATTAAATGAGGTTTCTGGAGACCGATATGACAATTCAATTTGATATTTATGAACGGCTTTGTTTATACCTACCGTTGCTAAGATTACAAAAACAGTCCATGAGATCGCCGAAGTGAAATATTAATAAGATACTTTAACAGATAGTAATAAAAACCTTGACAGCTGTAGAAGCAATTTCGTACGCAATGCGTGGGATACATTATTAATGCACTTATATGATTACATATGTGCGTTAATAATGCCTGACACGTAAATAACTATTATTGCTCTATACTTACGTCGTTGTAGCTTCAATAGATACATTGAAAACCTTACAAATCTCCTCTACTTCTCCTTGAAGTTCTTGTTCCTATCAAGCTTATCTTATCTTAGATGTCATGATACAAAACCCTACCTCAGGGACAAGGACAATACAGATACAGTTAGTGACATGCAAAGGAGCAGGAACGCATCTAAATATTTCCTAACCCTTCTGAAAATTAGTGAAAGGGCTGCTGTATTAACCATATCTCAGTTCAATCTTCAACATAATTTTGATCTTTGCCTAGCCTCTTGATAACTGAAGGATGTTTCGTATGACTAAAACAGAATATTGCAGAAATGGGAGGGTTGGAAAATCGAACAGTGGAAAATCTGCTTGTGAACATAACTATAATGTGTGAGATGAAATAAAACAATTTCTCAAACAATAGAAAAAATACATAACTTGTAAGCAGATAGAGATTATCATTAATTAATCAATATTTGAGGTCCAACTAACTATTCATGCACATACATTCGGAACTATTCATCGACATTTCACATTTTGACATTTTGACATTTCAAGCTATCTATTACCAAGGTTAAGCAAAGGCAAAGGCAAAGAGGTATATTTACATTACATTTACAATAAAAGTATATAACAAATTACAACAGAAAAATAAATAAAAAGTTTAAAAACACACAGTAAAACTATCACTTTGCCACAGGGGGGAAAGGAGGGAATAATACTGGGTTTTTGGAGTGGGGTATATGCCTGCCCTGCTGAGGCCTTCAGCGGGCGGGGGACACCTTGCTCGTTCCTGCGTTGCAGGCCTACGATGTTGTGTAGGTTTTCCTCTGCCGTAAGTGTTAAGTCGTTGTTCAGTTGGAGCTTCCCCGTCTCCTCCAAGTTATACGGGGGGTTTTGTTTGATTATGTGTAAAGCATCAGACTATTGGATTTCATTATCGAGGGGGGGTTCTCAGTGGGTGGCTTCCCGGAAAAAAGTAGAAAAAACCGGGTTGAAACATTGATGTCTTCATATAGGAGCCGTGGCTCGTCTTTTTATTCATGGTGGAGGTTGTGGTCACTCGCCCCCTGGGCGCTCATGGAAAATATCTAATGCCTTGTAGATCGGCCCCCATGCCTTCTTGGCCTGTTATGGTGGGCTCGGACTGCTGTTATGTCCCTTGTAAATGGACTTCCAAGGATGAAGAAGCGGTAGAACTTGTCAGAAACTTGTTCTTCGATTGATTGAATATCGGCTAGCTCTCGCAATGATACTAACCGAATGTACCTGTCACTGTTAGTGACGATACGGAGCACTTTATTCTGCATTCTCTCCAGTTTTACCATGAGGTATTTGGGGAGAGTGCAGAAAACTGGACAAGCATATGTCATCGCTGGCCTGACCTGTTTATAAATAAGCATTTTATTCTCGAACGCCAACCCGGAGTTCCTCGCAATCAGGGGGTAGGTCCCTATCATTGCGGCACATGCCCTTTGGATTGCCAGGTTGACGTGTTTTCTGAATATGAGCTTTTTGTCCAGCTGTACTCCCAGGTACCGCACGGAATCTGACTCATCAATCTGGTTCCCCAGAACTCTGAATTCCTCAGGGATGGTCACACTAACGGTGGCACGTTTCCTTGTGAAATTCATGAGCTCTGTTTTACCAGAGTTCATCACTATTTTATTTTTCGCTAGATACGGCACGACTGACTCTTCTACGTGTTTCTCTACCCAGTATGCGGCTATAGAGCTGTAGTTGGACTGGGCATAGATGGCTGTATCATCCGCATAGATGGCCGTGTTTGTGTCCTCATTAGTGGGAAAGTCGTGCGTATATAGCGAGTACAAAAGTGGGGACAAGCTCGATCCCTGCGGCACTCCTGCTCCGGCCTGCATCACTGCAGAGCTGGTACCGCCTATTCTAGCCTTGAAACTTCTATCGACAAGGTATGAGTCTAGAATATTTACCATGCATTCAGGCATGCCTGCCCGTAACATCTTCATGATAAACCCCTCTATCCAGACGGTGTCGAATGCTTTTTGAATATCCAGCAGGACCATAACTGTGTTGAGTCCTAGGTGGAAGCCCTCTTTCACATCGTGGACAATCCGGGCTACCTGTGAGGACGTGGAATGTCCTTTTCGGAACCCGAATTGTTCCGCCGGTATGAGTCTGAGCTTCTCCTCTAGGCTCACGAATCTTTTCAGGAGGATTCTATCTACCACCTTGGCTATGGCGCTTAGCAGTGATATGGGGCGGTAGCTTTCTACCAAGGTTAAGCCCCATCATACCAAACCTCATGCTTTTTTTCAACGCACTCAAAATTTTAACCTATACACAGAAATGAATGATGAGAGTTTTAATAAATGAATGGATATATATTTTTAATCGGTTCAGAATCAGGTATTATTTATGTGAGTATGGTCTAGAATGAGTTTTATAAAATTATTGCCAAGAATATCTTCATTTCCTAAAAATAAGGAACAGTACTGAAATATGTGAGTAAAAGTTGTATCTTTGAAAGGTGGGAGGGCAGGGGAATATTTCAGAGATGAGAGGGTTGGAAAATCGAACAATAAAAAACTGCTTGTGAACATAACTATAATGAGTGAGATGGAATAAAAGAATTTCTCAAACATTAAAAAAAATACATATAAAATATAAGCAGATAGAGGTTACCATTAATTAATCAAAATTTGAGGTCCAATTAACTATTCAGGCACATCATACATTCGGAACTATTCATCGACATTTCACATTTCGACATTTCAATCTTTTTATTACCAAGGTCAAGCCTCATCATACCAAACCTCAAGCTTTATTTCAAAACACTCAAAATTTCAACCTACACCGAAAATTATATTTGGAATTTTCATTTTCTACTATTGTACACCAGAAATGAATGATGGGAGTTTTAATGAATGAATCTATACATATTTTTAATGGGTTCAGAATTAGGTATTATGTATGTGAGTATGGTCTTGAAAGAGTTTTATAGAATTCTTGCCAAGAATATCTTCATTTCCTAAAAATAAGGAACAGTACTGAAATATGTGAGTAAAAGTTGTATCTTTGAAAGGTGGGAGGGCTGGGGAATATATCAGAGATAGGAGGGTTGGAAAATCAAACAATAAAAAAAAACTGATTGTGAACTATAATGAGTGAGATGAAATGAAACAATTTCTCAAACAATAAAAAAAAACATAACTTGAAAGTATCAGATAGAGATTATTATTAATTTATCAATATTTGAGGTCCAACTAACTATTCAGGCACATCAAAGACCTTATAGCTTCATCACTCAATTTATTTCGTGTGTTGGTTACATTCAATGATGCTCTGGAACAGAATCTTCCAATGGAAGCCGACCGTTGCAGGTATGGATAGTAAGTAAAACGTTTTGATGTTGTCGCCATAATCCAGATTATCTTTCCATCGTTCAGCCCTTGGCATTTCCAAATATTTATCTATTCCGAATCGCCATACTTCAGTACCAGTATTTTTTTATGGTGATTTTTCGAATGAACTCAGAAATCTAAATCAAATACATTTGTGTTCAAACAATATGAATCATTGTTTTCATTGTGTTCAACTTCGATATCCACGAATTCGTTATCAGTATTAGAACAGTGGTATATTCGTTCATACATCTCTTCAAATTTTGACACTACCTGTCTCTGTAGGTTCCTTCTCCAATCAGTGGTTGTGAAAATTTTTACTTTGTGACCTAGGATCTAAAATTATGACCACACAATCCATCAATATTATTCCTTTTAATTTTTTTGGTCAAGAAATTTGCCCATTTCTCCAACTTGTCTAATATAAATTGTTTCCAATAACTATCATTGGTGAAGTGCATTTCTTTTCTACTCACTGAATAAGAGACCATTTTGTACCAGTGACACTCAAATTTTACGATTTATCTGTCTTATCACAAAGAACGTTTATGGCACTTTTCAAATTGAGTGTCCAATAAATTTAAAAGAAGAATTCCATCTTGTGCCCACGTCTAATTTTGGCAATTTCATTCTTATATTCAAAGTGTCTTTAAATTTCTACAAACTAATAATCCGTGAAGTGGCAACACGTGAATGGCATTTAGAGTAGGTGCGCGGAGTAAGAAAAGCTTGGCTAAGCTTGACAATGCTTGAAAAAGCAAAAGTTTGAGATTAGCTTCAAACCAAGACAAGCTGACATTCGTAAAATTCAAGTCAAGCCAATTTTTTATTTTTGAAAGCTTGACTTTCAAGCCAAAGCCAAGATTTTATATTTCAAGCCATGCAAGCTACTTGGCTTGGTGAAACCCGCGAAGTACAATGGCAAATGACATGTACTTTTTCATACAGATGTTTAACATGTCTCACAAAATTTCAAGAAATATATTGATATCACCTGTTGGAGGTCTATATATCTACACAGCGAAGTGGTCGAGGTGTTAGAGCGTTTGGCTTCCACCCAGACGGTCCGGGTTCGATCCCCGGTCGTGTATCACTGAGCTGAAGTGGTTCGGATTCCACTTTTATTTAAACTGTAGGTCCCGGATCTCCCTTGCTCGCACAAGCTCTGCTTTAGAGGGGTTTTCTCCGAAAACCTGGGAGTTTCGTAAAAACAAATTTTTTTTACATACGAGGGTTGCCTTTCATATTTCGGGATTGGACAACCTAGTGTTGCAATCTGGCAACTGACAGCTCTATCGTGAAGTTTGACATTTTTTAGGTATACGAGCACTATTTGTGTTGTTTACAGTAAAAGATTCATCTCGGCCAAAAAATTGAATTAAATCGTGAACATTTTCGTATGATTATTTTTTACAACTTTCGACGTGGATTAACCCTGCAACAGTGTATCGATGAACTTAATTCAATTTTTGGCTATGAAGCTCCATCAAGGACCAGTGTTTATCGATGGTATGGTAAATTCAATCGAGGTCGTAGTTCGCTCCAAGACGAATTTCGTGAAGGTTGTCCAAAATCAGTTGTTGTTCCGGAAACCATTGATGCTGTGCGCGAACTGATATTGAAAGATCGTCATGTGACCTATCGATAGATTGAGACAACTTATTTAGGCATTAGTGGGACCAGCATACATTCAATATTGCATGAACATTTGACTGTCAAAAAAAATTGTTCGCGTTGAATCCCACACAATTTGTAAATCGTTCAAAAAAGGCTCGTGTCGATTGGTCGAAAGAAATGCTCAAAAAATACGATCGCGGTGCTTCGAAACACGTCTATGACATCGTGACAGGCGACGAATCGTGGATTTTCGCGTATGAGCCGGAAAGTAAACAGCAGTCGACTATATTGGTGTTTCAAGATGAGCCAAAGCCAACAAAAGTTGTTCGCGCACGAAGCATTTCCAAGCAAATGGGCGCCTGTTTATCGGAAAAACTGGACATGCCGCAACCGTACCACTAGAACAACGCAGAACAGTAAATTCTGAGTGGTACACTACCATTTGTTTGCCAGTTGTCTTCCAAGAAATGAGGAAAACCAACCGCCGAAGACGGATCACTCTTCACCACGACAGTACGAGCTCGCACACATCGGCTCATACAACTGCATTTTTGAGCACTCAAAACGTCGATTTGATGAGACATCAGCCGCATAGTCCTGACTTGGCACCGAACGACTTCTTTATATTCCCGTACGTAAAAAATAAACTGACAGGTCAACGTTTTTCGACACCTGCAGAAGCGGTTGACGCGTTCAGAATGCATGTTTCGGAGATACATCAATCAGAGTGGCAAACCTGCTTCGACAATTGGTTCAAACGCATGCAGAAGTGTATAGATGTTCATGGGGATTTTATGATTAATATTTGTTTTTGTTCTCTAATCCCGAAATATAAAAGGCAACCCTCGTAGTACTACTAACTAACCAATCAAAATGCTGCAGGTTATGATGAATTGTCAATAAAATCTTTAAAAATCTTTCTCATTCGGCTTTGCCAGTACTTGATGCAATTTTAATTAATGATTGGTTCAAAAAAGGAACATTTCCCGAGTTTCTGAAAACAAGTGTGATAATTCCTATTCACAAAGGTGGTGATACTAAAGATCCATCCAACTTCAGACCCATTTCCATTATTCCAACCATGGGCAGCAGTGGACAATTTGGATTCAGAAATAATAGGAATACATCTGCTGCTATGTTTAATTGTCTAGAAATAGCATACAACAGCATCAATGTAGGCAAGAATATGGCGGCTGTATTATGTAACATGACTAAAGCTTTTGATTGTGTCAAGCACATGTTATTACTGCAGAAACTCTCTTATTATGGTATCAGAGAGATGGCTTTGAAGTGGATGGAATCATACTTGACAAGAAGAAACCAACTAGTAAAAACAAACCATACTTCCGTATTACTAGACATTACTTGGGGAGTACCCCAGGGTTCAGTTCTGGGGCCTTATCTTTTTCTCCTGTATATAAACGATATATCACTCTTAGACATATCTGGTTCCTTCACTCTATTCGCCGACGACACTACCATTCTATGGCACTCTGAAGATGTAAACATGCTTCAAATCAATGTTGCAAGAGACATACAAAAAATCAAAGCGTGGTGCGATGCAAATTTTCTATGTCTAAATTTCAATAAAACGAAATTACTCACATTTAAATGTCTTCTTCCTGACATAAACTTAGGAGCTGACTCAGTAACATCAGACAGCAACATAAAATTCTTGGGACTCAACATTGATACTAATTTGAAATTCGCAAATAATATTGTCAAAAAAATTATCATCAGGATGTTTTGCCCTCAGGTCTACAGCCAATGAGTTAGGTAATGCTGCTGCTAAAAATGTTTATTTCGCTCTCATTGAGTCCAACCTGAGATACGCAATTCAGTTTTGGGGATCCTGCAGTAATGAACTCTTTGAGAGTATATTTTTGCTGCAAAAGCGGGCAGTACGATACTTATACCAAGTAAATAGGTTAACTTCTTGCAAACCTCTTTTCCTAAAACACGGCATACTAACACTAACGTCAATTTATGTATTAGAAGCTACTTGTCTCATTTACAAGAATACATCTTTATACAAAAATAACAATCGCACCAATGCTATTAATCTAACATTGATCATACCTAAATCTACACTGATCAAACACTCAATAATCCACAGAGGTGTCAAAACGTATAATAAACTACCAGCAGATATTAAGAACTCGAATTCTTTCAAAGCATTTAGGAAAAAATAACATGAAAGACTGGCATCTAAAACCTATTATAATATGACACAATATTTTAATGACGAGGCAGTATGATACTGATGTGATTTTATTTACTAATTATAAGTGTGTCTTTAAGAGGTTGTGATTATTTGCATACTATGTTTTATTTTATTGTAACTACATTTGTTTGGTTGTGATCGTTTATATGTTAGAAGGTTAACAGTGTTTGTCAATAAGGTTTTATATCTTGGATAATGAACGCATATTCTCTCTCTCTATTAAGCTATCTGACAACGGCAGAAACTTCTGTATGTTCCGATATGAAATTGAGTTTCAACGAAAAAAGTTTGAGCCCCATATTTTTCGAAGTGTTATTATTTCATCGAAGGGTTTCCATTCGATGGCAAACCAAACGACGACATTCAAAGCGATCCGTTTCATACATGATGCAGTTTATTCGCGACATATTTATGAAGGGGTTCATTCAGCTAGTCAAGTCGTGTCTACCTTCATAAATACTCATTCGGTCGGAGTACGTCGCGGCGAAAGGCAGGGCATCGCGACGCCGGAGACACCAGATGCTCTTACACAACTCCTCAATAATTCAACCGGTTGATTTTCAGATCCATCTGATGTTCCAAGCCCGGCTCTTTTATGCGACACTGGTGCCCTTTTCGAAAATTGACCGCGAGATTCGGAGATCATGAATTTATTCAAAATGACACGAAGACTTTTATAGAGCGATTCGGTTGTATTTCGGCGGCAAGGTTTATTAGGCCTTAAAACTTTTGATTGTCAAATTCGAGGATTTGAAAAAGACTGATGGATTCTATGAATATAAAATATATGCCAAGAATATTTTTAGGCAGTGGGTAAATAAATGTTCTGAATGTTGGTAATTCATCAACTTTTATGAATTCTAAAAATTTCATACATAACTTCAGTTTACTGGGAAGGAAATCAAAATTCCTAGGCTAACTGTAGACTCTGTTTATTTTATCAATGTTGAAACCCCACACAATCATAAAAAGTTAAGAATTTCAATCGATTATCGGATTTTTTTTGTTCAATAAGTAACCCGGGGTGGGGTGATTGTTGCCTTACAAACCTGAAATATTCCTCGTTAATCCGGCTGAAGGATCAGCGCGAAAATCTATATTAAATTTCAGACTTTTACAACTTTTCAAAAATCTTGTTTATTTTCCGTCAACATATATATCATCACTTTTTTTCACAGCCACATCATATTTAAAACTTATAAAAAACATTAATATACAAAGTGTGAATAAAACTAAAACCTAAATTTCAAATTCAAACATTTCTCCCCCCTGTAACGGCATCCATCCTAGCCGTTACTCATCTCCAGAAGATTCAGTGGGCATATCTTGACAGTTGGTCGACGGTATGTTCCATGTTTGGTTTTCACGTCCACCACTCTAACTTTTCCATCCTTGCCTGGAAAAGTTTTTATAATTTTTCCCAGGGGCCAGTTATTCCTTGGTAATTGGTTGTCCATCAGGATCACCACTTCACCTTCTTTGATATTCCTGGTATTTCCATACCATTTTGTTCTCTTCGTGAGAGTCGGAAGGTATTCTCTCACCCACCTATTCCAAAAACATTCGGCAAGTTTTTGGGACATTCTCCATTGCTTCTTCAGATCTTCCTGTGTTTTGTCGATAACATCTGTCGGTTTTGCAATACTTGAAGTTCCGATGAGGAAATGGTTTGGTGTAAGGCTTTCTGGATCACTAGAATCAGAGGATACATATGTCAATGGACGGCTGTTGACAGTGTGTTCTGCTTCCATCAGGTAAGTTAATAAAACTTCTTGTTTTGGTGACGTTTGCTTCAGGGTAATTCGTAAAGCTTCTTTCACAGATCGCACCATCCTTTCCCAGGCTCCTCCCATATGTGGACTTTCTGGAGATATTCTTTTCCACTCTATTTCAGCCGCAATCAGATCTGTTTTAATTCTTTCTTCATCCAAATTCTTGACTGACTGCTTGAGTTCCTTTTCCATCGACTTCAGATTACTTCCATTATCACTCCATATAATTTTTGGTTGACCTCGTCGTGCTATGAACCTTCTCAAAGCAAGAATCGCCGAATCTGTAGTGAGACTTTCAGCCAACTCAATATGGATGGCCCTCACTGAAAGACAGGTAAAAATAACTCCATATCTTTTGAATCTTTTTCTTCCTATGCTAGTTTCCATCGGTCCAAAATAATCTACTCCTACATAGGTAAAAGGTCTGTCAGGTTTTGTCAGTCTTATTGATGGTAGTTGCCCCATTTCTACTGGTATTGGTTTAGCTTTAATTTTTTTACAGAAATTGCACACGTTCAAAATTTTTGAAACCAATTTTCGACCATGAATAATCCAAAATTTTTGTCGGATTTCGTTCAAAACCATCTGAAGTCCCCCATGTCCAGTTTTCCAGTGATAATAATCAACCAATAGGTTTGCAAATCTATGTTTATTTGGTAAAATAATAAATAAAAATTTTGTTTCGAAGTGTAGCTCTGTGGATTTATCAGTCCTGCCTCCAAGACAAATGATATCATCCTCCAAACAGGGTGATAACTGATATATTTTGCTACATTTTGAAGAGTTCCTTTCTTTAACATTTTAATTTCTTCTGAAAAATACTCTTTTTGTATTCTTCTACACCATATTCTTTCAGCTTTTTCTAATTCACCTCTGCTCAATTCACTTACATTTTTGGATTCTGTATTCTTGCAATTTTCTATGAATCTAATCATATAGGCTGTTACCCTAATCAATTTCTTATATTTAGAATACCTGTCTATATCTGGAAGGAATTTCGGTCCTGAAGTAATAGTCAGTGTAACTTCCTTCTTCAGTTCTCTGTCTTCATTGTCTATTCTGAAATTCCTTTTTTCTTGAACCCAGTAATCCTCTTGGAGGTACAAGAATTCAGGTCCTCTTATCCATGGAGAATCTGACTTCAGATTGGTGTCTTTCGAATCTCTTGTAGCTTCATCTGCAACGTTCTGCTCTGACGGGATCCATCTCCATTCAGAAATATCAGTATATTCCTGGATTTCCCCTACTCTGTGGGCTACAAATGATTTGAAGTTTCTTGCTTCCGATCTGAGCCATCCCAAAACTGTCTTCGAATCCGTCCAGAAAACTCTTCTGCTCACAGTGAACGAATGTTCTTTTTGGATTGTAGAAGCCAGTCTGGTACCCATGAGAGCTCCCTGAAGTTCTAGTCTTGGAATTGTCCATGATCTCAAAGGAGCTACCTGAGTTCGTGACATAACGAGAGATATATGAATCTTACCATACTCTTGAAATCTAAAGTATCCCACAGTTGCTATCGCCTGCTCACTCGCATCACAGAAAATGTGAAGCTGCACTTCAAAATCTGAAAAAATCAGTAAATTGTAACACCTGGGTATTTCAACTTTTTCAATTCCCTTCAATTCATTCATCCATTTCATCCATTTTTTCAAATAGGGTTCTATTATTTTCTCATTCCAGTTTAAACCACTCCTCCATATATCTTGGAGTAGAATTTTTCCTTTTATTGAATAACAACCCAACAATCCCAATGGATCAAATAACGACATGACCACACCCAACATTTCTCTTTTGGTTGGAATTTTCTTGCAAGTAACAATACTTTCATCTATTCTATGGAAATTTAATGGATATTTCAATAAATCTCTAGTGGGATTCCATGTCAAGCCTAAAATTCTATGTGATTCATTTGGATCCCCCAATTTCTTTTCATCATTTCTTAAATCTAGAGCTATGCTACTTATTAATTTTTTCGAATTACTCACCCAGCCTCTCAATTCGAAGCCCCCTTGTTTGTGAATGGATATGACCTCATTTACTCTCTGTATGGCTTCTTCTTCGGAGTCAGTACAATCAAGGTAATCATCCATATAGTGTTTACTGATGATTTCTTCCACTGCATCAGGATATTTGTCAATGAATGACATTGCGTTCCTGTTCTTCACATGTTGTGCACAAAAAGGTGAAGATACAGCTCCAAAAATCATGACCTGCATCTGATATACTGAGGGTTCGGATTGGAAGCCATCTCTAAACAAGAACCTCTGGGCTGATTGATCTTCTGATCGAATTTTTATCTGATGAAACATTTCCTTTATATCTGATGAAAATGCAATACGTTTTTCTCTGAATTTCCAAATAATTATGAGTGAATTATATAAATCAGGACCTTTGATGAAAAAATCATTGAAACATTTACCTTCTACCTTTGCAGCAGCATCGAAGACAAATCTAATCTTCCCTGGTTTATTTTCATTCACCACTGCAAAGTGAGGCAGATACCATACCTTTTTTTCATTTTCATATTTTCCAAGTTTCTTTGCATACCCCTTATCCAAATATTCCTGAATTTTTCCTTCATATGATTTCTTGAAATCGTAGCTTCTTTCCATTTTTTTTCTATATGGGTCAATCGTTGTAGGGCTCAATCCTATTTCCCACCTGTCTTCTATTTTTTTTGCAGTTTCTTCCATGACTTTCATTGCATATTCTTCCTCTTTGTTCAGAATCGGCTTTTCCATGATTTTCACACCAAATGCCTCAGCTGAAAAATACTTTTTTACTTCATCATGTAAATCGATATCTATATTTTCGCGATGTTGAATGTGCAAAACAATAGAATCATCTAATCTTCCCCTGAATTGATGTACATTTCCATGTATCACCCAACCAAGTTTAGTTCGCGACAATGCAGGAGAATTCTTGGGACCCTCTATAATTTCTCTGGTGCAAATTAAATCCCAATTATCCTGGCCTATAAGAAGTTTAGGTTGAATTCGATTCATACTAGAAAAACTTACTCTTTGTAGGTGATACCACTTTGATTTCAGCTTAGCTGCATTGATGGATTGTACAGGTAAATCCATTCCTTTGAGAGTATATACGTTTTCTAATTTGAAGAACTTACCTTCATCACCTGATATTTCGAAGGTAGTCTTTCTTGATGGGAAATTCTTCGATGTTTCCCGATCTGTCCATATCAAACCCAAATTGGTATGCTCACCGTCTAATTTCAGATCATTGGCTAAATCTTCATCTATCAGAGTGACTGTTGAAGCTTCATCGAACAAAGCATATACTTCCCGGTAAATATTATTTGCTTTAATGGTGGTCAGGGCTATTTTGAGAAGAACTTCATTACAGATAGTATTCGAAGTGTGAGCAACAGTTTCACTTACCCCAATTTCTACAGTTTCAGTATTTTCCTTTCTGAAATTATCCATATGCAAGAGCCTGTGATGAAGTTTTTTACAATTGTTCACTCTACACTTTCTTTTTCTCAAACAATTTTGAATTCGGTGTGATTTTTTCAAACAACTAAAACATATACCATTTTTCTTGATGAATTCCCACTTCTTTTCCACCAGAAGGCCGATAAATTGTTCGCAAATGTCCAAAAAATGTTCATTTTTACAGTACGAACACCTTTTTTGTTGTAAACCTTTATCAGAATGGTTCAAACTAGTAACCAATGTACTCTTCTGCCTATCTTTGGATGATTGTGAGTTGGGGTATTTGTTCGTTAAGACTTGAGCATAACTTGCAGCCTCTGACTTCTGCCAGATCCAATCTCTGAAGTTACTGAGAGAAAATGTATAATTCGTTCTGACAATTTTCTCCCCCCATTGTAACTGCATGTTATGCGGAAGTTTCTGCAATAACTCATCCAACAGTTGGGGACAATTCAAGTAATTATCCGTATTTAAAGAATACAATGTTTCCACTAAATTATTTAAGACTTCTGAGTAAAAGGTCAAACTTTTGAAGTCATTGCTTTTAACAGGTGGTAAATTTCTAGCCTCATTTACCATACTTCTGACCATACCATACCATACTTCTCTACCAAATCTACTCTTCAATATATCTAATATTTTACTCACCGGTGCTCTGGATAACAACAAACCTTCAACGGTCCTTTTTGCATCTCCTTTTAAATACTTTCTTAGTCTGCACAGGTTTTCATCATTTGATAATCCTAATAATTGTGTGGTACTTTCAAATTGCTGATAGAAGTTCGGCCATTCTTTGAATTCTCCGCTGAAAAAGGGTAATTCTTTATCAATAGACTGCCTTGCCATTAATTGTAAAATTTGATGATTTGTCACAGTGACATTTTCCGACTTGACTTTGCCTGTTTTTTCCGCATTTGCCACTGAGTCGCCATTTTTCACATGTTCCTCGTCCTCATTAATTCTATCCAGATTGCCTACACTCTTCAACCAAAGGTTCACCTTGCCAATCGAATCTACCTCTTCAAAAGATTCGTCTTCCTCACTGATGTCTTGATCGTCTTCAAGTTGAACTTTTTCAAGAGCCAATCTGTTTGCTATCATTTTCCTCTTTTGTTCCATTTTCCTTAGTAAAAGCTCTTCTTCCTGTTGCAACAGTTCGGCCAATTCTTCGTCTGCGCGTACTTGTGCCTCCAGTTTCTTCCTTAGCAATGTAGAATTCTTTGTTCCCGCTGTTTTCTTGCTAATCGACGTCTTAGAACCTATTTCATCGCCTATTCTATTTCCAGCAGAGACTTTGGATGAAACTGATTTTGTTTTCGCTTCTGTTTCTTGTAGACGAGCTTTACTTTTGCTTCTGGTATCCATATTGCCAGTTCGTTAAAGCGAGAAGGACCAGTAAATGTTGCCTTACAAACCTGAAATATTCCTCGTTAATCCGGCTGAAGGATCAGTAAATGTTGCCTTACAAACCTGAAATATTCCTCGTTAATCCGGCTGAAGGATCAGCGCGAAAATCTATATTAAATTTCAGACTTTTACAACTTTTCAAAAATCTTGTTAATTTTCCGTCAACATATATATAATCACTTTTTTTCACAGCCACATCATATTTAAAACTTATAAAAAACATTAATATACAAAGTGTGAATAAAACTAAAACCTAAATTTCAAATTCAAACAGTGATGGTTACTTTATCTAAGTCTGTCTACCGATACAGCAGTGGGACTCTGTGTCATATTGAAATCCACTTATCGACTGAATTCCACATGACTGATACTCTGTGCATAAAAATTATCGGAAGCAATTACACAAGTGCATCAAAATTACCGATAATTTTAGGTCTTTGAGAACCGGAGTGTCGCCATTCCATCGATTGTTGCTTTGTTTCTAGATCGTAGAAATGTACCGAAGTCTCATCCATAGTAACAATTCGGTTTAAGAAGTCTACATCGTTTTCAAATCGAGCACAGATCGAACGCCCTTGCACGCTTTTGGTCAACATTCAAACATTTGGGGATCCATTTTGCAGCAATTTTTCTCATGTCCAAATTGACGTGAACTATATGATGAACGCGTTCGTATGAAATATTCAGTGCTTCAGGTATCCGTTTTAGCCCAATTCGACAGTCTGGTAAAATCAAGTCATGAACTGCATCGATATTTTCGGGGACTGACACAGAAACTGGCCTTCCCGATCGGTCATCATCTTCAATGGAAAATTTACCTCTTTTGAAGCATGCAGTCCAATTATTTACGGTCGCATACGCAGGACATTGATCACCAAGGGTATTGAGCATATCTTCGTAAATCTGCTTACCTCTTAACCGTTTCAAATACAGGTACTTGATGATGGCTAGATACTCCAATTTTTCGATTTTCACAATTTCGGTGGACATATTTTTTCTTTTAATTTATTGCGTAACTCTGGTTTACTTTTTTGACGTCAAACTTTACACTGACACTTCTAATAAGTTATTGTTCGTTGCTATGGTAACATTGGTAACGCAATATTTTGTTTATGCAGGGAACTGTTCTAGGCTAACTAGATATCAATAAATCCTCGTACAAATAATAGTTATTTATTGTAAAAGTGTTTTAGATATCATTTTATTTGCGCAAGAATGTTTAAACGCGAGGGCGAAGCTCGAGAGCGTTAAATTTCTTAAGCAAATAAAATGTATCTAAAACATGCATGCAATACAACGTTTTATTCACAATCACATTCATTTAGAATCAGAATCGCGGAAATTTTTCATCACAAAATGATTTGACGTTTTGCTCTGACAGCGGCTGTCACCTCCTCAAAAATCATTGAAATAACATACAAAAATATCGGGAGGTATTGAATGGTTGCTATGTATTTTCGATTGTTTATCGACTCCATTTGTAAAAATTTGTGAAGTTGGTGAAAATAAGTAAAATGTGATTGATATTCAATATTGTATTTCTCATTATTCCACTAGTGGAATAAAGTAATTTCATTATTCCACTAGTGAATAAAGTGGTACTTTATACGGTTCATAAAGGACCACGCACGTTTCTTATGGAAAATGGCTTTCCGTGAATTTGTCCGAATTTTTGTTATGGTGTAGATCTGAATGCACTGATCAAAAGTGTCCATTGTCAAAAACTCCAAAAATGGACAGTTTTCGAGATATGGCTCTATCAATGTAATTTTTTTTGCATTTTTTGAATTTTGACACATAATCAGTTCACTCTCATACTTAGGAAAAAACGAGTTTCAATGATTTCACTGCAGGAATCGATTGAAAAATAATTCTTTCTTCATTTCAGATACTGCCATTTGAAGAAATTATCATACACTGCTCGTCACTGACGATGTAACTGGACTTATTTTCAATTTCTATAGTCTAGTTTTTGTAGAAACAAAAACTTCTGAATTGCTCAAGGTATCACAGAGTCACATATATTCAACACTTTTCGATAGGGGCTCTAGAAAAATAATATTCGATACACACTATAGGAACTGAATCTGAGATACTTTTTTTTTAAATAGTTTCCTAGTCGTCATAGAAATAGTGGTAAATGCAAAATAAGGATATAGAAAATCTATCATAATGTAGGCTGACGACATAAATACTCGTATCGAATGCAGTTTGTTTATACCGAGTGTTAAATATCAATAGAAACAAGGGAATACATACCCAATAATCATTTCTAATCGCTAATCGAACCGTTAAGGCAAACGGATCCGTGAAAATGTCTGAATATTTGATATGATGTGGATTTCGATGCACTGATCAAGTGTCTATTGCTACAGACTACAAAAATGGACAGTTTTCAAGATATGGCCGTATCAATATCTGATTTTTTCGTTTTCTAGTTTGTGGCCCATAATCGCTTAGCTCTTATACCCAACAAAAACGGAATTCTATCGATTTCTGCGCAGGAATTGACTGAAAAACAGTTGTATTTCATTTCAGATACATTCATTTGGAGAAATTAGAATACACTGCTCGTCACTGGCGATGTAGCTGGGCTATTATTTTCAACTTTTGTATTTCCGTGTTCGTAGGAACAAAAACTCCTGAATTGTTCTAGTTCTAACGAACATACTTATATCCAACACAATTCAATTGTGGCATTTGAAAAAATAATATGCGATACACACTCTAAATATGATTTGAATTTTTTTTGAAATATTCTCCTGGCCATCAGGAAAATAGTGGAAAATGCAAAATGAGAAACTAGAAAATCGTATTTACAATGTAAGCTGACGAGATGAATACTCGTATCGAATGCAGATTTTTTATACCGAGTGTTAAATATACATACTGAAAAATCATTTCTAATTGTTAATTGAACCGATAACTGATGAGAGAATGTAGGCTTTCACGGCCGGAGTCATTATAAATACGATTTTCTAGTTTCTCATTTTGCATTTTCCACTATTTTCCTGATGTCCAGGAGAATATTAAAAAAAAATCAATTCATATTTAGAGTGAGTATCGCATATTATTTTTTTAAATGCCACAATTGAATTGTGTTGGATATAAGTATGTTTTGAACAATTCAAGAGTTTTTGTTTCTACGATCACGGAAATACAATAGTGGAAAATAATAGCCCAGCTACATCGCCAGTGACGAGCAGTGTATTCTAATTTCTCCAAATGAATGTATCTGATATGAAATACAACTATTTTTCAGTCAATTCCTGCGCAGAAATCGATAGAATTCCGTTTTTGTTGGGTATAAGAGCTAAGCCATTATGGGCCACAATCTAGAAAACGAAAAAAATCAGATATTGATATGGCCATATCTTGAAAACTGTCCATTTTTGTAGTCTGTAGCAATAGACACTTGATCAGTGCATCGAAATCCACATCATATCAGATATTCAGACATTTTCACGGATCCGTTTGCCTTAACGGTTCGATTAGCGATTAGAATTGATTATTGGGTATGTATTCCCTTGTTTCTATTGATATTTAACACTCGGTTTAAACAAACTACATTCGATACGAGTATTTATGTCGTCATACATTATGAACGATTTTCTATATTCGTAAAAATGGGATTGTATTCAATCCTTCCAGTAAAATTTCCCTCGTGGTCTAATTCACAAACAAAATGGTCTATCTTTGCTGAAACCCCTTCACCGCCTCTCTAGGCTAGTTAGCGTGAAATAATGTGAAACAATTTTCGCTGTAGACCCACAGGTTCATTTTCATTCCATATTATAACTATTTTTGTGTATTCATCATTGTTAAGGGCAGCTGCACTAGATTTCCTTTTTGTTAGGTCTCTTTGTAGGCTTCTTCGTTTCGCATCCCGTGCAGCTCTTGCTGCTACAAATTCGACATCGGAAAATGGGTTAAATTTGAGTCGAATTTTGGCAAAGCACATTTCTTGGAGCTGCTTGGCTGCAGAATTCCACATAACCTCAAATATTAACAAACTTTCTTGCTTAAAATACATAGTAATCTCCAGGAAATTTTCTCCTACTTTTTCAACAGACTCTATATAATCTTCTGAATTTCTTTTATTCATGTTGAATCCCCAATCTTTTAAAATTCTATTCAACTCTTCGACAGAAGTTGATGCCTTGATGTTGTATTTTCTTTCTTTGCAAAATTCGAAAAATTGATTCCATATCATTGTCTTTGATTTTTTTGTATTATCTGGAATCAATTTACCCACCTCCTTTCTTATCATCTCACAATTTTCTTTACCAAAACGCGACATTTTAATTTTGTATCTGGTACATAACAGATAAAACGCGACTACAAGCGACTATGCTTTTGAACACAAAACAAATACCTACTGACTTTGAAAGTTGTCATGCAAAACGTCAAAAAATCGTCATCATGGCCATTTTATGCAACACTCATTGGTTAAAAATATACAAAATGTAACTTTTTGTGTATTTTCAACCGATGATATCAAATCCGCAAAAAAAATAATTCGCAATTCGCTGTTGTGAGACAAAGCCTTAACAACGGCCTACTATGATGTCCATTACATGGATAATAATGTCACCTTAGTATGTCACCAATTTAATTTCTATTTTAAAAAAGTTTTGGTATAAAGTTTTCTTACCGAATCTCCCGCAAGCATGAGAAAATTTTATGTGCTGATGTTTCACTGTCAACTTCATTTTCCTCAATAAGTTGTATGGACCACTCACCAAAACGCGACATTTATTCACTTTTTAGAGTTTTGACGTATTGTCAGTCAGTGTTGTTGTTATTGGTGTCATGTCGACGGGTTGTTTTCGGAGTGCAATTACCGATGTAATTTTTCGTAATTGCATTCTTTTTATGACAAGTTTTATAAAAGAGAGAAATATTCGTATGTTATATCACAAGACCTATAAATTTATTCGATTAAACTATCAAAATACTTTGAGCATGATTTTGCTAGGAAAATAGTTGAATTCACAATAATTTAATAAAATCCCGATACCTCGAAGCGGTCGAGAAGTTTTATTTTTAAATTATTGTGCATGAAATTATCTATCACAAAGCACAATCCCTGAAAGCAGAATCCCTGAAAAATGACACAACGAAAACCAATATGGAAGACGAAAATTTAATCGCGATTAAACAGCTCTTGTGAAAGAATCACTTATTTAAACAAAATATATTCGAAAAATGGTGGTGTCTGGTCCATTTTATCATGAATGAAATAATCGCTGTAATTCAGCACACTAGGTGACAATTCAACTGAAGTGACTGATGGCAGGACATGCCAACTCCAAATCTATTGCGAGCTATCTACAGATCAATGAAGAACACCATCAGGCTATAGTTGAAAAAAACGCGTGGCAATGAAAATCTACAACCATGCGCGCCAGGAGCTTCAAGATTACCTCCAGTTACGGAGAAGACAAATACAAATGTTTACAATATTACTTACAATATTTGTAGTATCAACTATATATCAATAAACAATGTGAATCTTTTTGTATCCTTGGAATTTTCTACCGAATACCGCTTTTAAAATTACCCAAATAATTCTGAAAAAACGAATTAAAAAAAAAACTGTACTTGGTTATTTTTTCAATTCAAAAAATTGCCCTCTTCCATCAGAGTCGGGCAATTTATGCTTTGAGTTATCGGTGATAATCGGTTATTTTCAGAATTATCGGAAAAATTACCTTTTCTACGGATACGTCTAGTAATTTCATTTGTATATTGTACCTAATGTTTCTGCATTATATTCTTAGCGCTTGTTTTCTCAATTATTACACTCTGATGTCCCATTTACATGGACTGGCAGTATTATGTATTACTCCCAATCTCATACTATGAACGTTTTCAAGTAGGAGCTCGACAAAACATTTTTTGTGCAGAATCCTCTCGGCAACATTTGCAATAACAATTCCACCACGAACTGTTTGAGCTCAAAGTCAAATGCCTCGGTAAAAGAGCATTCTCTCGTAAACAGAGTTGGTTATTTGCTCATTACACAGCAGTTAATTTAGATAACACTACTGACATAAGTAATCAATCTAACATGAAAGCAAATTCAAGAGAAGATAGGAGCTGCTAGCCGAAGGGTGTTTCCACCAGACTCGCGCGGAATTACACATATAATTGCGTTATTGCAACTTCCCTCTGTTACTCCAATAAAATACGTTCAAGTTGTATGGAAATGTTCACCGTATCGTGACAATGACTCCAATAATATCGTTTATTGTTGGTTGGAGTTGAATTAGTCCCCAATCAGTCAATAGAAAACCCACTCGTACAAAACAAATAGTGGAGTTGTTCCAATTATGGGAGAAGTTAGTTTCGGGAATGAGACAAATCAAAGAGATGGTAGACAGTGATATTTTTATTTCCTTTGTTCGATTTGTCTTTGGAGTGGATCAACTGGGTCAATTACTATGCAAACGATCCTTTTTCTTGGTATTGTTGTTTTCATGATTGGGTAACTCAGTCCAAATTTGGAGATTATTGTTGATTTGATTGAGAATGATATTTGTCAGAGAGTGTGCATAATTATAATTAAAAGGTTGAAAATTTCTGAAAATCTAACTGTTAAGAGAAACAAAAATAATTTGAAATACGAAGACTCTGGGTTACTGTCTCTCCTCAAAGAACCCCTGAAGGGGATCAATTCAAAGAACTGGAATATTGATGATAATTATACAGCGTGATTTACGTAGGTCGTGCATCAGAAGTTTTTCAACTTGCAGTTGGACAAGAAACTTGAAATTTGGTTTGCTCTCATAATTGATCATGTGCGTTCTACCTCGAATGTTTTTAGTCCTACAACTATACAGGGTATGCCAAAAGTCGGTACTAACTTTCTTATTTTGACTAGAAACATAATTTTAATTTGCCATGGTTTGATTGGCCTTCTGATTATAACTTTAGACAACTTGAGTTATGTTAACTTATCTATTACAGGTTTTGAGATATGTTCATTTTTCTGAAAAAAATTACCGCTGTAGTAGTTTACGAAAACACGTGTAGCCCGCAAACCTTGAAATTAGGACACCAAATTCATGAAGCAGTTAGCCGGTAGTCCAGGCTAACACCTGGTGTCCCATTGACGGTTCCATTTTGTACCATATGTGCACAGCCGATTTTCGAATTTCGCATTATAAAATTGTCAAAAACTGAAATTTTTCAAATGGCACCTACCATTTCTTTTTCAACCATTCAAATGAAAATTGAATTTGAAAATGAGCTATTTCAGCTTTCCCTATACCCAAGTCCAACCTCTATCGAGTTATTCAATAAAAATCAAGAAATGCCTTATCTTGCCGAATGCTTGTGTTTATACAAGTACGCCATGGAAACAAAAAACAACTGTAAATAAGAAGGTGATATCCCGTCAAAGTAAAAACGAGTCGTGCTAATTCTTAAATAAAATTGATTCGAATATGGAAAATTATCCAAACGAAGTTGTGTTTGAAAATACAAGAGCACGCCGGATTCTTAGACAACACAATTTGGACTGAAGAGGCAAAGTTTTGTCAGCAGGGAGTTTACAATAGGCACAATCGTCATTTTTGGGCTTCTGAAAATCCACTTATGGTGTTCGAATAAATGTGTTTTGTTTGGTAATGAACCAAGAGGTACGGTATTTTGTGTGCGATGAAAATTTGAAAAGTGACAGATACGTAGAAATTTTTTGAAACGTTGTAGAAACATTTTTCGACAATTTTCCACTGGCTAGAGCTGCACGTTCATGGAACCAGATGGATGAGGCACGAATTGTGTATACCAAATTGACATCCATGTTCGAGAACCGTTGGTGGGGAAATCGAGGACCCATTCTGTGGCCTGCAAGATCTTCAGGAGTATTCAGATTTTTATATTTGGGGTAGGGTGAAAGATTTGGTTTATTCTTCACCAGTTCACAATATAGATGAGTTGAGACAATAATGATGGTCATATTGAACTTTTACGCTAGAGTTCTGTCAATATTGTGCAATATTTTTGATTGAATTATTACAATTTTCTTTTGTTTCCATGGCAATAACACACAGAATCATTCGGCAAGATAAGGCATTTCTTCCCAGGTAGCACATCATATCGGCTGAATCTTGGTTCCATATTGGGCCAATATAGATATATTGTAAATGAAAAATCAATATTGGTCCAATATGGGTGAATATTCAAAAAATAATATTATATTAATAATATTGGTAGAATATTGGTTGAACTAGTTTTGAATGTAGATTATCACATGAAATATTGGGTCAACATTGGTTGAATGGTATTTACGATAAAACAATATTGTCTTCACATCGTTTTCAACATCTAGAACAAATATTGCAATTCCAATATTCCCCTCATATCGATTCTAGGAATAAAAACTATATTGTATCTCCAAATGTGATTACACATTGGTTGAATATCATTTCGCCAATATTCAACAAATCCTATTAATTAATATTGGGTCAATATTGGTTCAATAATATTTATCGATATCGTTAAAATAATATTGTCTTCATATTGTTTCCTACATCTAAATTGAGAGGAAATTTTAATATTGATCGAATATTCAATGAAAAATATTAAAATTATATCATGATCAAACCTGGATGGAAATCCGCAAGGTGGCTCTACATATAGAACGTCTTCTAAAACCTACGAAAGTATACTAATACTTCCCATAACTTGTTCTCAAGACAGCTCACTCAGTGGTTATGGCGATCAAATGGCAGACTCTGGTGTCACCTTCATCAACTAAAAGACATTTAATAATTTATCAAGGTATATTGACATCCTCCAATATATCCAAATGATATTGTACCAATATCGATAAATATTTTGAGGCCAATATTGCTTCAAGAATATTTCACCAAAACTATTTTTGAATATCTTTTGAATATTGTGCCAATATTGTCAGAATATTGTATCAGCGATATTGTACCAATATCGCCGAATATTTTGAGGTCAATATTACTTCGAGAATATTTCGCCAATATTATTCAAGTAATATTGGACCAATATCGCCGAATGTTCACAATTTTTTTCTCGCCAATATTGCTTTTCAAATATTTCGCCAATATGTTCACAATATTGTAACAATATTTTACCAATATAGGTGTGCTACTTGGGTTGATTTCTATTGAATAACTCGATAGAAGTTGGACTTGGTTATAGGGAAAGCTGAAATAACTTATCCTAAAATTCAATTCTCTTTTGAATGCTTGAAAAAGAAATGGTGGAAGAAATGTAGATGACACATTAGATACAAAATCATCTCCACATCGAACAAGAAATGTAATAATTATTATTATTATTAGTAATCCTTCTATACGTAATATAGCTACATAATGCATTGAACCACATTACCACAATAATTAATTCCAGATATTAATTTATATTCCTGTTTCGCAGTATAATGTTGAAATTTGACAACAATGCATTAGCAGTAGGGTTGACCGTTGGATATTTGGTAGATATTCTAGCAGAAAACTGTAATCTATTTGTAAATATTATAAAAGATCGCTGTCAGTATGGTATGAAAAACATATCTGGTCAGTGCCATCAGTTCAGAAACAGGAAGTATTTGACTTCTGTCGGATGTTAATTTGCTACTTCTGAAATTTCAAGAAAGTGAGACCTGTGGGTCACACCTGTTGATGAATATCATTCCAGGCAAGAATGTGTGATACATAACATATCGTCGGATATCTACATGAAAATACTACGTCAAACTTGTGCTAAGAAGACATGACATGAAATTAACTAATTTTCTAATGAGCGAGAAAAAAGTACGCTAGAAGACAAGTAAGTACAGCCACACTTCGGGAATTTGATATCGGATACCGAATAAAACATCTCCAATTGCATTTCGTGTTCAACATCTGGATCAACAATTGTGTCCCGTACTCGAAAACTAAAATATCAGTTTAACCTCGGGTGGAAGTATTGAAATTATTATAGCATGTTTTGACTCACATGAAAATATATTGAAATTGAAGAATAGCGTGACACTCTCTTTGAATTCGATACAGTTTACATGAACGGTACACAATAACGATCCAGTGTAATCGTAAGCAGAGAGTGAGAGCTTTCAAATAAAAAATTAACCTCGTTATTTGGGTCGAGTCTGGAGACTTCTCTTTGGGAATTCTATACATTTGATGTCGATATAGTTATTTATTTTCAATAATAATGCAATACTCGAGTTGTGCTGTCATTTTTCCTGTTCGATGCAACGTGGATAAATCGATATGAATTATTACTCATTATACAATAATAGCTGTGTAACAAATCATAAATTTTCCGTACTACCATTTTGGCAGAGGGTAATGAATAACGACCTCGTATATGAGGTAAATTTTTCAATCCCAAGGAAAACCGATTTGTTTGAAAAGGACCCCGCAAATTCCTTATGGAATTTGGGTAACGGTGGATTTTTAAAACTGGTTAATCGAACATGGATTCTCCCTTGCTCCGGAAAAATCAGCTGTGATGTTCTTCACTCGTCACACACTGAAAGTTGGAGACAATAATAATATAAGCTTCTTATCTATTCCAGTAGTACCCAATTATAAATATTTAGGGTTATTATTAGATAAGAATCTTACTTGGAAAAATCACATCAACTACTTACAAACCAAATGTGAAAGAGGCATTAACATTCTTGAATGTGTAAGTAGAAACAAATGGGGGGCAGATCCCAAAACTTCGTTATTGTTCTACCGGTCCTACATTCGAGCAATACTTGATTACGGATGTATATTATATGCATCGGCCGCAAATTCGAATCTACTGCTAGTAGAGCGAGTATAAGCAAAAGCTTTAACAATTTGTCTCGGAGCTTTCAAATCTTCACCAACCCCAGCTGTACTTGTGGAAGCTCAAGAACCACCACTCCACCTACGCAGACATTTTCTGGCATGCAAGAAATTAGTTAACATCAAACTATACAGTAATAACCTAAAGGGCGCAATACACAGTATATCAATTGAAAGTCTCACTAACCAAATCTGGAAACGTTAGAATAGCCCCCCTAGCTGAAGCATTCGTTGCAATGTCAGAGAGGATAAATGATGTAAACGCACAAAACGTACAGTTTTACTTTCAGTTAAAATTTCACATGATGATGTTCAAGCCAACAGTCATTCTCCCTAACTTCTCAGTGAATGCTCAATTCAATCAAGCTTTAACAAAATCTGTACTAGGATCAATGGAAACTTCTAATATAGTAAACTGTGATGGATCTAAAAGTATTCGTGGTACTGGTAGCGCATTTTATGCACAAAATGAAAATATTACATGTCAATTCCACCTCCATAATAATACATCGATTTACACCGCAGAGGCATACGCTATTCTCCAAGCGCTCGTGTGGGTTAAAAGTAACGCAGAAGCTAACTCTGTCATTTTATCGGATTCTAAATCTGTTCTTCTTTCACTCACTAACTTTAAAAGTTATATTAATAAAAATACACTCATCTTTGAGATTCCTAAGTATTTTAGAATGCTTCTTGACGAATGTTGATATCGTTTTTATTTGGATTAAGGGTCACTCAGGTATTGCCGGAAATGAAAAAGTAGATTTAGCAGCGAAAAAAGTCACCTCTTTAGAAATGACAACCAATATCTGCTCTCTTCAGGACCTAATAGCAGACGTTAACATGAAACTTTGGAGATAATTTGTCTCTAAATCTAAAAACCATTATACATTAATCCACCCCACACTCCCAATAAGCATCCCCCACATAGACAACTTTAACGTATCAAGATTTTGTTCTACTACCATCACTCGACTGAAAATGAACCATGGTAAGTTTCCTTCTCACTTGGCAAGAACAGGCATCAACGTAAACTGAGCATGCACTTGCTACGGTCTTTCCTTGGCGGATCTTAATCACATCCTATTCGCATGTCCCAATCACGGCCTACACCGGCCTGAATTTTTCCACTAAAACTTCCCTTCCTACCGATACAACTGTCTTGTTGGCTACTCTCAACAAAGAGATTTATAATATTGTTCTGTCATTTTCAATGAAATCTAAAATATCAATATAGAATTAATAATCTGACATTAAAAAATTTTAAGAATTTTCTGTGGCAAAATTAACTTCGGTTTGATGCCAAGGGGGTAGGTTTGAAAAGAAAAAAACCAATTGTATCCTCTGTGGTCCGGTTTTTTTATCTCCGAAACTCAGAGGTTTGACACACTCTGTAAACCTGACATCAAGGATATTTTCATTTATCACACGCCTGTTGACCGCAAAATTTGTTATCAGTAACGGAACATTCCGCGTGTTTTCTCCGCTTTTCCATATTTCCGACAAAAACGTTCTAATTTAATTAATCCGTCCCGTCCCATAAAAACAACACAGCCCGCCGTCAAAACCGTTCCGTAGTAAATTAGAGCGGGTTTCCTGGTTCTCCCCGGTGACAAAAAGCGTTATTAAATCTTGGAGACCGCCATGTCTAAGATAAGCCCTTCCGTCCCGGGAACATACTCGAAGCCCAGTATTTACAGTGATCCTCATAATAAAGTTTAGAAAAACTTCGAGCCGGTCATAAATCAGCGGCCGGCAAGGAGTTGCCGATAAATAAGGACATCCGAGCGTCCATCTGGGGACGTCGCCCGGCCACATCAGCACATTCGAGTAAGCATGAACCGTAAAATAAACCGTCACGACGGCTACAACACAATATCATTGGCGTACCAGTTCATTGGGTTGCGAACAGGCCTTATACGGGCAGTCTCACTATTAGGACTGGATGTCAATATTTCCCGACTATATGGCCCCGTTTACAATGTCAGGTCACCAAATGGTTAGGATTTGACCATGGGACGTGAGATCCGCCTACGCTAGGATCCTCCCAACGCTCAGACATGGCCTACAAGAACTGTAACGTTAATGCCTTTAAAACTATAATTGGACACCAATGATATGAATACAACTACCTTCCTTTAAAACTTTGAATTGACAACAATAGTATGAGTACAACGACTTTAATGCGTTCAAAACTATAACTGGACACCAATAATATGAATACAACGACTGTAATATGTTCAAAACTATAATTGGTTACCAATAATATGAACACAACGACTTTAATGCGTTTAAAACTATAATTTGATATATTGTAAGGTCAGGCTGACAAACTCGTCATGTCTGATGTCCTGATGGTTTTGAATGGATTTTTTTTGGCGGAATCGATTCCACGGGTTGGATCCACTCCACATTGATCTGTGTTGGGATAGGAAACTTGGAGGAGGTTTTCTATCGGGGTTTTTTAATCCTCTCATTCTTTTATAGAATGGTGCTAAGGTCTGCTGAGATACTAAACTTAGGCGGTTTGGTTATGCGTTTTAATGCCTTTTCCTTGTTTGTTTTGTAGGAGACTTGATTGTGTTGGGTGCGAGCATGGCTCAGTCCGGCAGCCTGACATGTCTTATAGGATCCAGTGGAAGTTCCTCCGTGATCGAGACTGTCAAGCAGGCTCCATGGAAGGGTGAACT
Organism: Chrysolina oricalcia; assembly: GCA_944452925.2. NCBI lineage: Eukaryota > Metazoa > Arthropoda > Insecta > Coleoptera > Chrysomelidae > Chrysolina > Chrysolina oricalcia. Next base: position 25,293,928 of record OX101808.2, read on the forward strand.
TTGGGGGGTGTCGTCAGGCTAGCGTGGAGGTCTAGTGTGGAGCTCGCCTAAGGGCGGTCGGACGATGCTACTGGGCGATCCTGAGCTCCATGGATTCGTCGCGACTGGGGAATTTGCTCGCAGTGCCACAATTAGAAATATCTCCGAATTTTTGGGATGTTATGGTTTAACCATTTTCAGCTTGGTGGAGCTATATATCACATTCACAATAAGTTTTCTGTGAAGCCAACTATCACAAGACGAATGGGAACACGCATCAGAGAAAAAAACCTAATCTGTAATCAAAAGATGTTCAGCATACAGTTTACAGAACTTTCTCCATGGACTGACTCTCTCGGACATAAGATGTTACGCAACATAGAGAGACCAAAAAAAATCGAAGTTGAATACCCAACAACTGATATTGGAATATTACGAGAATATTGATAAATTTCCAAATTTTACAAAAATGTATACAGACGGATCGAAAATGAAAAATGGGGTTGGTTGTGCATTTGTTCTACAAAAACGAATACTCATAGACACTCCACCCAGCAGCAAATATTTTCACTGCAAAACTCTACGCTATTAGGCAAGCTATCTTCTACTGAGAATTCGCTAATGATAGCAAATACTTTCTGATATGCTCTGACTCTTTGAGCTCTTTGAAAGCCATGCAAAATAAATTTACTTTCGATGCTCTAGTCGCTAATATCATCACTCGACTTCACCTTGCCAAACGAGCAGGCAAAACCATAGCATTCCTCTGGATACCAAGCCACTGTGGAATAAGGAAAAATGAATCAGTCGACATGGCTGCTAGAAGAGCAGCCAACTCACACTATGACGAAGACGTTTCTATTCACCCATACGACCAGAAATTAGCCAACAGAGAAACAGAAATGAAAAACATTCAAAATGTCTGGAACAATGATAACTCGAAATTGAAAATGGTAAAACATCTATTCGAGAAATGGACTAACCCTCTCAAGCTGGCCAGACGGGAACAAGTTGTTCTCAACCGTCTCCGAATTGGTCATACGATGCTTACCTACGGATATTTATTTTCTAGATAAGATAGGCCTACCTGCCAACGTTGCCAAGTTCAATTGACAGAACAGCACATCCTAGAGGAATGTGGTCAGGCCCGGATTACCCATAAGGCCAACCTAGGCCATGGCCTAGGGCGCACGCTTGTGGGGGGCGCAGCGCAGGATACGGGAAAATCCTAATAGCGAGAGTCCGAGCACCGGGTGACTCATCCGACGAAGCCGATCACGTGACTGACGCCGTCTCTCCAAAATTAGATGAGAACAAGGAATACTTTGGGACAATACAAAATTGGCTGTCAAAAGAAGACGAAAATAACCAAAACAAAACAGATGACTGCTTATTTTTAGACTGCAGTACTCCTAGTACTAGTCCTAGCACCACTGTTCATATGATGCAGTCCTTTACTTCAGGAGCAGAGTCGGAACCAGACACAAAATTTGAATCTGAACCACAGGAAGACACTGAAAGCCCCTCCAATAGCATTGATTATTTTTCGTCGACATATCTTGCAACCAATAAAAACCATCAATTTAAAGCTATGATGTACTTTCAAACCAATCACAACATTATTATAGTGGGAATTTTCTACTTAGATTATTGCCTCGGGAATATTCGTGGCATTTTGTTTTTATTGTGTGACAACAACTGATACTTTTGATTTGACGTCTGTCATCAGTTTGCATGCAAATTGAAAAATGAATTTAGATAACCGTAATGAATAAAAATGTTATATAAAGAATGTGTCTATGATTGGGGCATCAAAAAATAATCTATAGAATACCACACGAGAGTTCGATAAAGTAGAAAATAATTCTCCACATTTTTCCTCAAACTTGTTGCCATTTGGCAACAAGTTTTCGAAAAATCTGTCGAATTATTTTCAATTTATTCTCACTCTCTTTTAGTATTACGACTGAAAATCCAACTCCAATTCAACAGAGTTTAGAACGTGAACCTGAAACATTTAGTTTTGATCCCGTCGATCCCGATCCAGCAAACTGGGTTGTGAATAAGGAACTACGTGGTTACGTATTCCTGTATGGGTTAATTCTTCAAAGGCAAAGAAGGATTATGGTAACCGTTTGTGAAGTTTTTCAGGTACTAATTTTTATAGTTATTTAGCAAATGGGAAAAAACAAGACAGAGCATGGCTTGTGTACTCTAAAACTTAATGTGCAGTTTTTTGTGGTCCTTGCCGTCTATTTCATTTGGAAACACAATCGGAATCATATTTTGTGAAAAATGGTTTTAGTGACTGGAAAAATATTACATCAAGGCTCAAAGAACATGAAAACTCCCTTTCACATAAAACAACACCATCACTTTAAAAGAGAGGAGAGAAACTGGGCAAATTTAATTCCCAACTAACTAAAATGATAAAGATATCGAGAAATTAGCTACTGGTAAATGTTATTGCAAAGAGTTGTAGTGGTGAGAAAAGCTCTAGCTTCTCGAGGATTATCATTTAAGGCATTTCTTGATTCAATTGACTACCGACTTTTGGCATATCCTGTATAGTTGTAGGACTAAAAACATTTGAGATAGAACGCACATGATCAATTATGACAGCATACTGAATTTCAAGTTTCTAGTCCAACTGCAAGTTGAAATACTTCTAATGCACGGCCTACGTAAATCACGCTGTAAACAGTGCTGTTTAATAAACAGTGTGAGTGTGTTTTATTTCTTAACATGTTTTTTTAGTCAATATTTGCCATACATTTTGGAATTTTAATCACTGTTATTGCGCGATTGGTACAAATTATTTTCTTGGAAAACAGTTAAAAATGTATTCAAAGGGACTAAAAATAAAAATGTTTCAATAGCTCAAATAACCCCAAAGAAGCTCTAGAACGAGGTTTACAGTTAAATATGCCAAAAAAATTCCACACTCCCCAGACCTCCTGGAAGGGGGAGTAATTTAGAACTTTGGCCTAGGGCGTAAATAGCTGCTAATCCGGGCCTGAATGTGGTGCTTACGATATACACAAAATTCAGTCTAACCAGAAGATATCCATTGTAGATATTTTGGCTAATGATAAGGAAGCAATTAGAAGTCTAATGAACTTCTTGAAAATCTCAGGACTACTCAACAAAATTCAACTGAGTAGTCCAGGAAAACGGCTAATAATCTCAGAAGTTGATGCCGTATAAATGAGAAAAAACTATAACTGGACACCAATAATATGAATACAAGTACTAACGCGTTCAGAACTATAATTGGGCACCAATAATGTGAATGATAAGACTTTAATGTCAATAATAAGACTTTAATGCGTTTCAAACTATAATTGGACACCTGAATAGTTCTACCAAAAATAACCTCATTTTGAAAAACAAACGGATAATATTTTTTTTTTCATTAAATCACTTATAGACAGCGACAGATTTTCAAACTTCACGTGAAACTTTTATGGTCATCTTTCGAAAACCTACAAAAAATATGGATGATTCTTTTCCGTCATATCGATAGTTTGGGAAATATTTCGCAAAAACCTAAAACATGTACTAAAAACGCCAAAAACTTGAAAACAAAATGAGATATCGAAAATATGTATATCAACAATCTTGTACTCAAACATATATACAAAAAGTTCCTAAGAAATTTTTCGATATCTTGAAAATTAACGTAATTTCCCTTTCTTTGGTTTTTTCTTGGTCACGTTGGATTCGGTAAGTTCAGATTTGGTGATAATTTTATGATTGCGAGAATGTTTTTTGAATTCGAAAACGTTATTTTGGACACATTTAGAAAATGGGAAAATTTTCTATATCATCCTGCAAGGTAGCTTTTCTGAAACTAGAAAATCAAAGATTGGACTTGGAATTGAATAGTATATTACGTTACTAGTGTGGAAAGTGACCCATTTCACATGAGTGGGAGAATATCTATAGTTATATGTATTGCATAATGGAATTGAAGTGTGCTTTGAAATTAATATTGCGAAAACGTCAGATAAACTTTAGAAGTGTCAGTTTTGCATATGGATCATTCTTATCATATACAAAACAGTGACAATAGTATCTAAAATTCCATAAAACATAGATGCAGAGATTATTGTTATTGTTGTTATTATTGTTATCCTAGTTGTCGTCAATTTACTCAAAAAGTCAATTTGACTATTGTTTTTTCTGTTTATTATATTTTCTGATGTATCATATTCTATACTCTCCTTGTTTTTTTGTTTCTTTTTCAATCTATATTTACCATGATTCTGGTTAAAATCACTTAGTATTTAGTTAGGAAACATGTAATTAGGTTAATCCTGTATGTTTTCTATAAATAAATAAATAAATTATTGTTATTTCCGTCAACCGATTGCACCCCTACGCGCAACCCTCGGAAGTCTTCGAAAGACTTGTGTGAGCAAGGGAAGACGCAGCACTTACCTTTTAACGTGTGATGCCATGCACGAGACCGGTGAATCGGTGGATCGAACCCACGACCACACGCATGCGAGGCGAACGCACTACCAGCCGACCACCACGGCCCATATATGCAGAGATTATTAGTGATGATCAATGTACTCCACCTGAAATTGAAGAGGCCGCAAAATCAACATCACTGAATTTACTGACTGAAAAGTCCATGGCGAAGATATAAGGAAATAAGAAGCTCCTTTTCTGAAAACGTTTTGCTTGCCCACATGGGTGAACTTTCCAATAGAATCCAATGCTCAACATTATGGACTAATTATTCTATGTTGCGTACCACTTCATCCATTCACCACAATGTAGATATCTCCAAATATAGTAACTGTAAGTCATTTTTATAAAGGAAAAGTGACGGATATAAACCGAAAAAAGCTAAAATTTTGACGCAACAAGAAATTTGTGAATTTATAAATAAAGTTTCCGATGAGATTCATTAACTTACAAAGGTAAGTCATCGGTATTTAAACGAAGTCTATAGAAACTATAGATATAGAACTAAATAGTGTGCTATTCGTCATTTTCGCATGTGTTCGTCGGAAAATTTCAATTCCATAGGATATGAGGAAGTGGTTCTAATTCAGCTTGCAAGATTTGTATCTCGATCATTAATCGCCTCCATTAATACACTAGTTGATTAAATAACTATAAAAAGGACATTTTATAACTATTTTTATAATTCATAAAGACGAGCAACTCAAATTGCAAGATGTTATTAGGTATTAGACTTCCTATACTAGCCCCCCCCACCCTAAAGAAAATTTCAGACCATACGCTAAAAACATAAAACATTATCAAAGATTGCTGAGACAGCTTGGTTATCAGCTCAAGATCTTTCATAGCACATTTACAAACAGAAGTTTGGTCTTTCATAACTAGCTTATGCTTTCCCCAATCGATTCAAGCATTTTCCATGCGCGCCGATGGAAACTAACCAAGCGCGCGAATAAAGTCCGTAATCAACTTCATCCACTACAAACTGCAGGTAGGATTGGAACGTTCATCTCGATCTGCCACAGCAACCCGTCAGCCATCTCCCATCTCTCTGTCTGTGCGAAACAGATGCAACCGTTACACGCTAAACTCTCTAATAAAATAACTCCTAGTATAGTTCGTGATCGGTATCTATCTATTCAATTAGAAAGGTGTTGTTGTTGGATGCGTTTTCATGTCGTTCGAAGATGTTGCCATTTAAACGATAGGTTCATTACGGAGTCATTTGTTATTAGCATTGTTATTAGCAGATTTAAATTGAGAAAACAGTATTGAACTTGATGAAGAATTTTTAATACTTTTCTTGTCAAAGTCAGTAATAATCTGACATAATACAACTACAAAATGCTCTAATATATATGAATAAAACTAAGTATAATAGACTGAATATTCAACATACATACATTTCGAGTTGCAGTCACATTCTAAGCACAATAATTATTGCCGCTTGTTTCGAGGACCAAAGTTGCCAGTAAACCCAAAAGTAGGCAAAGCTGGGTTTCTGCTTATATACAATGTATATAAGCAGATGATTGCCGCGAAACAAGAAGCAGTAATAATAATAATAATAATTTTTATTGATCACAAGTACACCGTGTAGTCTGGATAAGTCAAAAGTATAAATAAAATATATAAAAAGTACGAAGATATAAAAACTATGACATACTACATCACAAATATACAGATATAAATATACACATAAAAATAATTCAAATTAGACATTACACAACAACACACAACAAAATATTAATAGCTTCAAAAATTATGTACTCAAAAAATGGTAAAATCATTCATGTCTTGTAGTAATTTAATTTTCAATTGTTTATTGAATGTTTACAGATTAGCTTCTCTCAAAGGCAACGGAAGTTCATTATACAATTTTATGCCTAGTTGGTTACGATTTGTACTGGTCAATCTATGTTTGGGAATAAGGAGATTTTGTCTGTTTCGAGTACCATAGTTATGATTAGAGCCCACTTCTTGGAACTGTGTTGTATTTTCCCTCACATATAGTAAATTGGTATACCTATATTACAGCTGATGGTTGAGTGAGAATTCCAATATTAATAAACCAAGGCTTACAACTCTCTACCCGAGTTATTCCTACTATAGCTCTGATTGCCCGTTTTTGGAGAATGAATGTGGAGTAGAATGTGACTCTGTTTGACGCAGCTCGAAATGTAAATTACGGAGTATAACGGTAATATGTCATTGGGCATATCCAAAGGCATGTTTAGCCTGTGGACTCAATTTTTTTCAAATAACGATTTTTTTAGTGAGTAGGTTTGAAATAAGGAATATTTTATACTGAAGAACAAGAAGCGCTAATAGTTGAAGATCCGAACCTAAATCTACCTTCACCGAGTTGATAATAGTATCAAACTTATTTTATAATGAATTTCGTATATCAGAAAATATATTAAAAATGGGTTGTCTAAAAAAATCCTGGACAGAATATTTTTAATTATTTTTTGAAAAACGAATTTTGCAACATCAAGATAATAAGAAAATTTTGTGCTGGACTTAAAGTATGAAAAATGTAGAATGTGCAGACATGGGGTTGTCTATTATTTACCTGGACGAACTACTGGGATGCCAGGTATAAACAGATATGTCGATACCAGTTACTTTCACTGTGATAATAGAAAAAAAATTATCAGCATAAGCGCTGTTTTATTGTGAACATGTTGATATTGCGTTGTCTGCGAAAGATTTGGTCCTAACAGAGCTTTGCAAATTTTAAAGATTTAAATTTCAACGCGTGTGGAAATGAGTGACAGAGAGATCCGAGGTAAGTATACCGTGTAATAATGAAGGACCGAACATCTCAGCCATGTCTGATGGGACTCTGAATGTAAGAAAGTGCGCATGCTCGGTACGTAAACTATGGATAGGAGAGGTACCCCACTGGATGGGCACATAAGGTGTGGGGCACTAACAAAGCACCCCCTCAATGTTCACCAGTATGCCTACCTTGTCTCAGGAATAAGCGACGACCTAGAACGCCAGGAAATAGCAGTCGCTGCATTCTTGGACATAGAAGGAGCATTTAACAATGCACTACCTCACTCCCTATATGAGGCCACTGTCTCTAGAGGGATTGAACCAATACTATGTGACTGGATAAAAACTATGCTTCACAACAGAACTATAACGACATCTCTACAGGGGGAAAGTGTCAGCTTCAAGCCAGCCAGGGGATTTCCCCAGGGGTGGCGTCCTCTCCCCGCTGTTATGGTCACTGCTGGTGGATGATCTGCTGGCCATTCTCTCGCTTTGGGCGGTTGATCTGCAAGCATATGCTGACGATCTGGTCCTAGTAATAAACGATAAAACCGAAGAGACGATCTCCTACGTCCATCAGGATATATTGGATACCATATATAAATGGTGTGAGAGGGAGGAAATGTCCATTAACCCCCACAAAATGGTCATAGTACCATTCACCAGGAAAAGGAAGCTGAAACATTTAATACCTCCTTCCATCAATGGTGTAAAAATTCCTTTTGCGAGTGAAGCAAAATATCTGGGAATAACCCTGGATAAAAAACTTAATTGTAACTAAAGACTATCTGGAAGGCTAGTCTTTCATTATGGACATGCCGCAGAATATGTGGCAAAATATGGGGCATGTCACCAAAACATGTATACTGGTTGTACGTGACCGTCATACGTCCAATGATAACGTATGGCTCTATAGTCTGGTGGAGTAAGGGACATAAAAAAATGGCCATTGCTAAACTTAACGGACTACAGAGACAAGCGTGCCTGGCGATTACTGGAAGCATTCGCTCCACGCCACCGGCAGCAATGGAAGTCCTCCTTGGATTACTTCCTCTCCACATAGTTCTGGAGAGAGAGGCAAGATGGGCAACATACAGACTTTATCAAGCGGCCATTAGTCTACCGCAGGCATGTGTCATGAGAGGCAGCGGCATGCTGGAGGGCATAATAGCTCACACCATTCTAGGAATGCCCTCAGACATCATGCCTTAAACTATCAACCTTCACACGTCCTACACTGTGGTCTTTCCCGAAAGAGAAGACTGGGTCCGGAATGAAACCAACCTATGTAGGGCAAATTAACGTTGGTTCACCGATGGTTCCAAAACTCAGGAAGGCGTCGGAGCCGGAATATATGGGATGAACCCAGTAGTGAAACGCTCGTTCAGTATGGGCAAACTAGCTACGATATTTCAGGCAGAGGTATATGCCATTGAAATGTGTGCCAGGGAGCTGGAAAATCGACACCACACACGAAAAACAATAAAAATATTTTCATTCGCTTGAATCCAACTGCTTTAAATCTGGGGCAGTATGGAACTGCAGAGACACCTTAAACCGACTGGCGCAACGCAACAACGTTACCCTAGTCTGGATACCAGGTCACACAGGCCTAGAAGGAAACGAAATAGCGGACGCCCTAGCAAAAGGGGGGCCGAAACAACGTTCACTGGACCTGAACCGGTAATCGGTTTAGCATATAGCACTGCCAAGAATGTCATAACAGCTTGGGCAGACAATAAAAGACTCGAGTACTGGTGTAGTCTACCGGGCCTAGCCCATTCCAAAGCATTTATTGCTTGTACAAGGAAAAAACAGGACTCTGACAAACTGCTAGAACTCAGCAGAGCGCATCTCAGAGTTATAGTAGGTTTGCTTACTGGCTGGCCACTGCAAACTCAAACATCACATGCATAAAATCGGACTTGCACAAGATGCAGAGTGCCGGCTATGCATGGAGGATGATGAAACGGCTGAACACATTCTGTGTACATGCCCTGCAGCGGCCAGAACCAGATTCTCAATATTTGGCGATACGACAGTAAGGCCAGAAAACCTGGTAAATTGTTCTCCCAATGTATTCCTCAATTTCGTCAAGAGATTGGATATACTGGGAGAAATATAACCATAGGGTGAGCCACAATAGGCCAGTGGCCGCAGTGGAGGGCCTGATACGGGCCCACTCACGTTCAAACCTAACCTAACCCCACCCTCCATATTGTAAACAGTACGGCGTTAATTTGGAGAAGCTAATGATTTATAATATTAAATTGCATCAAAAACACGTGTTATTCTGTATGGTGATAAATAAATTGCTAAAAAGTGTTTTTTGTGTGGCTCGGACGACTCTTTAAGTGATTTTACTGTTGAAACTTTTGAAAATTGTTCGTTAAAGCGAGCTTTTCTTAAAAAAAAGAAATTTAAATATCATGAAGCTGAACTAAGTGAAGCAGCACTCGATTTTGTTGGTTCCCATACCACGTGTTACAAAAAAGTAACTGTTTTAGGAAATAAATACAATAAAGAATTTAAAAATTTTCTTACAGAGTATTCAGTAAGTACATAATATATGATTCTTTCAGTTATTATCTAATAGAATTCGAAATTGCACAATCTTAACGTTCCTTGAATTCGTTTTTATCAAAAAAATAATTTGAAAAATAATTTTTACAAAGGACCTCTCACCTGCTTTTTTTTTTATTTTTCAGTTTCTACCTTATGGTTTTATTATATTTTTTTAATTTTCCTGAAGAAAATAAGACATCACGTTCAGGGTCCCATCAGATACGGCAGCGATGTTCGGTCCTTTATTGTTACACGGTATACTTACCACGGATCTCTCTGTCACTCATTTCCACACGCGTTGAAATTTAAATCTTTAAAGTACGCAATCCTCTATTAGGACCAACTTTTTCGCAGACAACCCTATTTCAACGTGTTCACAATAAAACAGCGCTTATGCTGATATATTTTTTTCCTATTATCACATCAAGTTAAAGTAACTGTTATCGACATACCTGTTTATACCTGGCAACCCAGTAGTTCGTCCAGGTAAATAATAGACAACCCTATGTCTGCACATTCTACATGTTTCATACTTTAAGTCCAGTATAAAATTTTCTTATTATCTTGATGTTGCAAAATTTTATGAAAAAATAATTTAAAATATTCTGTCCAGGACGTTTTTTTTATTTTCAATATATATTTTAATATATGAAATTTATTATAAATATATAAGTTTGATTCTATTCTCAGCTAGGTGTAGGTCGATTAAGTTTCGTATCTTAGACTATAAATGATGATAAAGAATATATGAATTCAAAATGGATATAATAATAATGATAATAATAATAATAATAATAATAATAATAATAATAATAATAATAATAATAATAATAATAATAATAATAATAAATTTATGGAAATAACAAATACAGTTTGAGTATTTTACGGGATAGAACATTTGTTTACTTCAAAAAAACAAGATAAGCAATGATGTTTTTCACATGTAACACATCTGAATTTACTTTGTGTGCCTTGATTAGCTGCAGCCTTCCTCCCAACCTCTTCGGTTTTTTCTTGTAACATATTAAATCTGTCTCTGTTTCTGCCAGCTCCTTTACTTTCTTCTAAATGATATAGGGTTCGAGGTTTATCTTCTGGGGCTGTATTGTCAAGTGTATCAGTTGGAAAATTTAAGAATTCCGAGTTCTTTGAATTTTGTCATTGAAGCCGCAGAAAAGTAGGTAGGGATTGGTGTTGTTGATGTTGCACATGTAGTGGGATATAATTCCGAATAAAATTATTGGAACCGACTATCCAAATAAAGTCAAAGACAATTAGAGACATTCGGATTTTTTTTCTCGATAAGGGTCATAGTTACGAAAAAGGTAAAAGAGTACCAAAATTATTTAAATAAATCAGAAAACTCATTTTGTAAGTCAGAAGCTACCAGCGCATTACAAACAAGTTCAGGGGGGAAAAGGGAACATGTCCCCTGAAAAAATATCTCCCTGTCAGTATTGAAGTTGAAATCAGTCCAATGTCTTCAGAGAATAGCATATTATAGTTCAATAGAAATTGATTAATCGGCAATGCTATTTATTTCAATTGTCGAATAATGAGGGGGTACAACAATAAATAAGAACTTCCAAAATTAATTCTCTACAAAATGGGGTGATCTCATCTATTATGATGTGGTTAGAGATAAAAATGCAAACGCCAAACGAAAATTGATATAGTCTTTCCAATATCAATTGCAACAACTCGTATAGGTTCAATGGAAATGCCGCGGTCCACGTGACCTTGATTGATGTGCAGTAAAATGCATAATATTTGGCTGGAGAGTCATAAATCATCATGTAAATGAGATGTCGGCATATCAAACGAAATTGTCGGTAAGGCTTTGAAACGAGTTTTTATGATCTGCTATTGATATTGGAAAGACTATAAACAATAAACAATTCGATATTGAAACTGGCAAGTTTCCCAAAACTTTAACATGTTACCAAATCTCTTGAAGGATTTTCCAGCACCTGTCTTCAAATAAGGACTCTGTACCAAATACTGATGACGCTCAAAAGAATAACTGTCCACTAGTGACATTTTTCATTATGGAATGTTCGGAGTATCTTGTGTACTCTGAGGAATGGGATATTCCCAGAAGGTGTCTGTGGTTCGAGTGTGACACTGTTGACGTAATTTACAATAGAACTGCAAAAAACTTATGTAGTTTCTGGTAAAAACGGAGTTGCCCTTAAAAACGGTTTTCTTACCTACTCTGCTTACGAATTAGCATCTTATGGTAATGTAGATGAGGGTAACTTACCTGAAACAAAGAAAAAAATGGTTAATCTCATGGTAAAATGAATTTCACACGCAATTCGTGAAGATCAGCTGTAAAAAAGAACAATAACATCAGAAGCTGAGTAATTCAACCACCAAATACTTAGTTTATCTGAAATGCAAAATAGAACGTGTTGTATTGATGTCACAGGCATGATTTTACTCGGAAAATAGTTAAATGTACAATAATTTAATAAAAATCCGAGACCGCAAAGTGGTGGGAGTTTATTTTTTAAATTATTGTTCATGAAACCATTGTCAAAAAGCAAAGTCAAGCAAAAAATATGAGGACAGTTTAATCCATTTAAATTTATAGGTCGAGTGTTATGATACGGCTAGATTATTTCCTGAATAACTAAAGCCAACAACAATAGTATAGTAGTAGTATAGTATAGTAGTAGTAAAAGCACTACATTCCCAGACGACAATGTAAATTGTTGGCCGAGGCGTTAAGCCGAGGCCAACAAGCATTGAAGTCTGGGAATGTGGTTTTACTAGAAGGTACACATACTATTTTTTCTGAAATCGCAATCAGCATTATCAAAAACTAATGAATTCTACATATTGTTTGCGTGAATTTAATAACTGTCTAAAATGTAAACAAGCTGGCAAAAATATTCCCGTATCGTTTTCGATCCGGAAATAGTAATTTACGTAACAAGTCCGGAAAATACTGTTTTCGGACGTGTTGCGTACACTATTTTTTCGGCGATCATGTAGAATAACAAATCAATGAAACGCATTTAGTCTAAGAGACGAAGAGAGGTCGACAAATTTGAATATTTCAAACATTTCAGTTCTTATTTGTATTATATATTGAAATTCGAACAGAAGATAGGTACCAACAGGAACATTCTAATTCTTATTTATATTAATATTTGTTTTAAAATTCGAGCACTTCCTGGCCTTGTCCGGGAAGTGCTACTTTCCCAAAGAAAAAGTGTTCGGGAAGTGAACACTTCCCGGATGGTTGCCGAAGAGTACTTTCCCGTACCGTTTAGGTCCGAAAACGGCCCGGGAAAGTTCGCTGCTTAGCAACGGACTAAAATACTAGATTAGCGTATTTTTAGGCCTGAAGTTGCTCCGAGAAAGTGGGCATTCTTGAACGATTTCAGAAAAAGAATTTTATTGATTGTGAAATTTGACATTTTCCAACAACGTTTTTACAAAAAAAAAACATTGTTTCAATCTCTTTGGCTGCCAGTCGGCGATGGTTCAAACCATGGCGACTGCAGACAATTTTCTGATGGCCCAAGAAAGTGCTAGGAATCGCACGTAAATAGGTAAGACCTCGTTAATCCTTGGCTCGCACAATTTTCGAGTTCTGAGGGCTGCCATTCGTAAGGGGACGACAGCTGGTTAACGGAAAAAACAATTTTAACATTTTTTTAAACAAAAATAAATCCTAAATTTAATATTTTTGGTCATCCCTACAATAGGCATTGAGGTAGCTTTCAGTCAAAATTTTTCATATCAACATTTTAAATTCAGACGTTTATTCATCGCCTTATGTCAAATCTTTTTACAAAAATTCTATCAAATATGGAATTTTTACTGATAAAAATCAGTGTTAGATCTTTCAAACGATTATTAAAATTTCAATATGCTCGGTTTCATTTATACGACGGCGTACTAGTGCCACGGCGAAAATAAAAAAATCTGTCAGTTGACACATTTAATCTGTCAATTGACACATTTAATCTGTCAATTGACACATTTAATCTGTCAATTGACACATTTAATCTGTCAATTGATACTTTTAATCTGTCAATTGACACACTTAATCTGTCAATTGACACTTTATAATCTGTCAATTGACACATATAATCTGTCAATTGACACATTTTATCTGTCAATTGACAGATTTTATCTGTCAATTGACACATTTAATATGAGGTGATTGGAGCATTATCATAATGAGAATTGTTGAAATCTTTACTTCCGTCAACTTGTTGTACCCGTACGCCGAACCACCATGATTATTCGAGAGACTTGTGCAAGATAGGGAAGACGCAACCCTCACCTTTTAACGTGTAATGCCGTGCACGAGACCGATGACCATGCTAGAAATTGAACCCAAGACCCAATGCTTGAGAGGCGAATACTCTACCAGCACGACCACCACGGAGTTGGTAGTTTGAACATGACTAGTAAATAGACATGAGCTAACTGCTGGCTGACCTAGCTTTTTATTTTGTTTTTTGTTTTTGTTGTTGCATCGATAAAAGTGATTTCTAGAAATCTTTCTAGAATGATCCAAGGGTGTGCACCCGGCTATTTAAAAAAATATAAAAAAAATTTCCCCCCATTGAATCCAATTTTTTTTGTCCCACCCACCCCCTCCACCGAAAAAAGTCAAAGACGGTCCTCTACAGTACCATACTTTTTGTTTTTTTTTTAAATTTTCTTTTCCATTTTTTTTTTCATTTTTGAAAATCCGCGGATACGCGCACAGCCTAAACGGGGGGTCGTATCAAGAAAAGTGAAGAATACAAATATTTCTAGAAATATCCAAGGGTGTGCCAAAGGCTATTCAAAAAAATAAAAAAAAAATATTTTACCCCCTCAAATCCAATTTTTTTTACAGATTAAATGTGTCAATTGACAGATTAAATGTGTCAATTGACAGATTAAATGTGACAATTGACAGATTAAATGTGTCAATTGACAGATTAAATGTGTCAATTGACAGATTAAATGTGTCAATTGACAGAATAAATGTGTCAATTAAGAGAATTTTTATTTCTGCAGTGGCACTAGTACGCCGTCGTACATTTAAACGTGCCGTTTTTGCGTGAAAATTATTCACACTAAATGTATTTTTGACATGTGTTGTCGAGATCATCACTGTTAGACAATACTACAGTGGCGTTGTTATGGAGCTAGAAACTTTCAGAGGTAACTCGATAGACTATTAAGTCAATGGACTAAAATATTTTTGTCTTATTTATAACAAAATATTTTCCAAAATTTGGAATCTTGAAAACGGTTGAATTTGGAATATGATGTGCTAATCAATTTTGTTTAAAATTTTTAGAACAATTGAAATATGAAATGATATACATGGTATTATAATAATATAATAATAATAAATTGCTTCTATTGATAGTAGGAAAGGTTACAAAAACTATCAAAAGGCAGAGTTAGCGCTTACCCGTCTAGGAAAGGTTAATACTCAATTACACTCAACCGTTCACATGAAAATTTAATTAAATTAATCGAATTTAAGACAGAATTTCATTGTGAGCTTCCTAAAAATACAAGTATAAAATAGAATAAAAATATATTACGATGAAAAACAATCTCATTGTTCGAATCAGAAATAAGGAATATAAAAAAAAAGTGTGAATAAATAAAAAACTAGTTAAAGATCATTTCTTCATTGAACAAAAGCTTCTGTAACTTTTTTTTTAATGAATAAATTGTTAAGGTCTTCATTTCATCGGGAAGCCAAGTTATCTGTTAAGAGAAAGACGATCGAAATTGAGCTGTTTGTTGAAGAGGGTTAGTCTTGACTTGAAACGGTCATTGAGATGGTGAACATTAGTGCGGAATGTTATGGTCTTATAGAGATATGGAGGTTTATGTGACTGTATTATTTTGTGGAATAATGTGCAAGCGAGTAATAGTTGCCTGTTTTCAATATTCAGCCAGCCAACCTCTTCTAAATGATAGAAATGTGATCACGTCTAGTCAGTCCACAAATGGGACGTATGCACGAAGTCTGTATGAGTTGAAGACGCCGTTTGTCAGAATGACACAAAGCAGAACCAAATTCGATATCAGCGTAGTTCAGGTGTGATGGGACTAATGCTTCATATAGAGTTGTTCTACTTTTCCTATCCAAAATTCCACGGTTAGAATATATGAGTTGTGAATTACAAAATGCTCTTTTAGTGATCAATCCCAAATTTTTTGAACTATCTGCGATTTCGAGTGTTTCATTATTTATTTTAACCATCAATTGATCAACGCATCGATTTCTAACTTTTTTGCTGCCTAACAGAATTACTTTGGATTTGATGCGGTTAATTGAAAGGCAGAATTTTTTTGACACTTCGACCAAAGCATCAAGGTCGGTATTGATTCGATCTGTGGCAGTTATAAATCAGTCTCAGGGAAGGAAATGTATACCTGAGTGTCATCTGCGTAAAACTGGCAATGAATATTTATGAAATTCGTGAGTGTAGATAATAAAGAGTGTGGGCCCTAAGATGGATCCATGGGGAACTCCATTTTGCACTGCCATGTAATCGGAAGTAATATCACCTATAGTCACAGCCTGTAGTCTATTGAGGAGGTAAGCTTTCATCAGAGAAATGGATTCTTCTGAAAATCAAATATGATGCAGAATGACCAGCAGCAACTCATGCTTAATTGTATCAAAAGCCTTAGACTAGTCGAGTAAGACCAGAAGAGTTAGTTGTTTCTTGTCCAAGGCGGAATACATATCGTTGGATACTTTTAAAAGTGCCGTTATGCAACTGTGATCAGTTCTGAAGCCGGACTGTTGGGATGGTAGAATGCTCTGAGTTTCTGAGTGAAGCTTCAATTGATGAGTAGAAATAATATTTTCGAATACTTTAGAAAGCGTGCAAAGAATGCGTATGGGGCGTATAAATTTAATGGCATTGGGATTAGGTACCTTAGGTAGAGGTATAATGAAAGATTGTTTCCAGATTGATGGATATACATTGTTTTCTATACAAAAATTAAAAATATGGGTGATTATGGTTAGCACTTGAGGACAGAAGTATAATAAGATACGGATGCTCAGTTTGTATACTCCAACAGCTTTTGATTTTATTGTCAAAAGTGTTTCATACATTTCAGTCTCATTGGATGAGGAAAATGAAAATATTCAAATTTGCTCGGATATTGCTTAGAAAATAATTGATAGTTTCTCTGTCAGGCAAAAGATCAGATTTGGAAGAATAAATGAAAAAGTTATTAATGTTCTGGAATTGAATTATGGTTTTTTTTAACAAACATTTAGGTTTTTCAACTATTCCAAAATGTCTTGTTGTTTTTGCTGGTTCTAAGTTTGAAAGCATTCTTCTCACGTTCTATTGCGTATTTAGTTTTATTCCTCAGTTCTTTATAGAAATTCCAGTGCCTTTCAAGTATGTTTTTTTTGTATCTGATGAAAGCTTTATCTCTAGTGGATATCATCAATATCACATTGTACGGTAGCCAAGGTGCTTTGGGACGGCTTATTTTCACAGTATTAATAGGTGCATGCCAATCAAAGATCTCAATTAGTGATTGATTCAGTAAATTTACTTCGTCATCTATATTGTGAAGTTCGAGAATAATGGCGATATCAATTGCTTCTAAGTTATCAATCAATCAATGAATCAATCAAATTAATTCTCAGAATTCCATGTAAGTACAAATGTAGTCATCATCCAACTAATAAATAATTCATATTCATATTGTGTACTATTTGCTATTTAATAATTTTTAGGTTACAAGGTGCCTTACAAAACATCGTCACGCTAGACTTGAAGCATGTCTTGTGATCTCTGTTATGTATGACACCCAATGCTTAACGTGGTTTATTTTGAGGTGGCAAATTATACATATTGATTATTGTTTCATGATATTCATGCTAAGGAAGGAAGATTGGACGGAAGTCACAGAGCTGGTTGATCATAAATTCTTAATTACATATATAATTGTGATTATTAGAAAAATTGGTCGGCTAAATATATATTTTTTCGTTTCCTTTTTGGAATTTTTAAAATTTATCATTTCTTTAAGATGTTTTGGGAGGGTATTGTAGATTTTTGGCCCGTAGTGAAAAAATGAATTTTGTGTAACAGTTTTTTTGAAAAATTCGACTTAATATTTGAGTTTGTTACTGATCGTGTTTCACGTGAGTGTTGTTGTTTGAATTTGTGTTGATCTCGAAAGATTCTTTTTAAGCATTGATAAGAACAGATTGAGTGAACGTTTAATATTTTAAATTCTTGGTATAGTTGATTTGGCGAAAAAAGTCTAGGATTTTAAAAAATAATTTTTAATGATAAATTTTGTGCAATCTGCAATGGACTGAGATGGGTTTTGAATGTTGGTCCCCAGGCCGGAATGCAATACTGTATTAGTGATTCTGCTAGATTATTTTTCGATAATATGTCACGTAATTCATAAAATTTATGCATAAGAACTCGTAGTCGTTTTGTGACGTAACTGATATGTCTGTCCATTTTAAATGCTGATCTAGGAAGACTCCGAGGTATTTTATACTATTAGATTTTTTTATAGAATGGCAACTACAATTATCTGTACTATTATAAGAAATAATATGCAGTTTGAGGTCTTCAGGTTGATCTCGAATCGTAGGAGAAAAAGTTATAAACTTTGTTTTTTTAACGTTTAGGGACAACATGTTGCTATTTAGCCAAGCGTAAATTTTTTTTTAAGTCTCTTTCTGCAGTTTGTTTTGTTTCTTTCCACGTTGATCCAGTAAAGATTATGGCGGTATCATCTGCATAACATATTACATGGCCTTGTATCCCATTTATTTTAGACTATTAATGTACACCAGGAACAGTATCGGACCCAATACTGTTCCCTGTGGTACTCCTGTTTGCACTTCTTCATGATTTATTTCATCCCCAATCTTTACCCGTTGTATTCTTCCTGTTAGGTAGTTCTTCAGTAATTCTAATGCGATACCTCTAATACCATAATTGTATAGTTTACTAAGTAATAGTTCATGATTAACGGTATCGAAGGTCTTAGCAAGGTCTAAGAAAATTGCAAGGCATTTAGATGATTTGTCTAATGCTTTCACCATTGTATCAACAAAATCCATTATGGCGTTTTCGGTATTTGGGTTTTTTATAAATCCAAATTGTTGTTCATTTAACACATTGTGTTTGGTAAAGAAGTCAACAAGTCGTTTTTTGACACATTGTTCAAAGAGTTTTGCAGGATTACTCATAACAGATATAGGTCTGTAGTTATTTAAATTAAATACTTTTCCCATTTTAAAAATAGGGGTAACATTGGAAATTTTCCATTGTTGTGGGAGTTGATCAGTAGAGAAGCAGAGATTAATGATATGTATTAATGGATCTAGTATATTGTTATGGATATTTTTAAGCGTCTTGGAAGAAATTTTATTCGGTCCAGGTGAGGTGTTATTTTTTAAATTCGATCAATGAAATTAATTTGATTAAAATTTTTATAGTCTCGAAAATTCTATTAAAAAAACAAACTCTGTTTCGTCATGACTTCTTGACTGATCCTGTATACTTGATTTTTCTTTTTTGTAATAGATTTTTAAAAACCCTAAAACTTTTGATGATTAAAATTTTTCGATAGATATCTTACTTTAGGAGATAATCGACCGTTTCCAACATACCAGCGACCCTGTATTTTGACATTTTACAAATACCTAGTGCAAAAAGAGTTACCATTATCCCAACGGTTTTTGTTTTTCATGAAAACAAACCACTAAAGAACGAACCAGTTTCACTTCATCTTGGGACAATCAACAATTAATAGTCGAAAGTTAGTAAGTCTTTTTGGAATATTATCCACCGCTTTGGAACTGAGTTATTCGCGAAAATCTGCCGGCTCCCTTCCCGATAATATTCAACTGGTTACATAACGCTCAACTAACCTCGCATTATCATAATTAAAGCCCAGATTTCAGCGGAATGTTATTTTAGTAATCGTTATCTCGTTCTCGTGTGCCGTGCCCGTCCTCACCCAACCGCACCCTTTATCAAATAACAAAAAAAGAGGCCATTTGTATGGCCTGCTTTGCAGGAGCCTTTACATTACGTATAAATTTGCCGGTAATGTGCATACAAAAAACCTCACGTACCAACATCAAATCCCCCGAAACCAATATTAAAATTTAAAACATGAAGCCGACCGATGTTAGATTCCGTAACAACGGGAATAAATCTGCCGGAATGTGAACCGAACCATATGAATGTCATGAAAAAAAGATTTGTCGGTTTTTACTCTGAAATCTTAGGAAAATACGTTGCGCTGACAGGGCTTTCGGCAGCTTTGAAATAAATTTGACAAGATTCGAGCTCTTAGAGCCAACAACTTCGAGCGGTTGATGAAATAACATTCGGCAACAGCTTGAGTAGGTAAATGAAATGATGAATATAATAATCAGCGTACTTTGAAGTTGGAATTATGATTTGACACAGTATTTTGTTGACGAGGCGGTATAATACTGATGTAATTTTATTTAATAATATAAGTATGTCTTTACCTGGAAGTGATTATCTACATATTATGTATCATTTTTTATTGTAACTATATTTATTTGTGATCGTTTATTTATTTATATGTTAGGTTAGGTTAACAGTGTTTGTCAATAAGGTTTTATATCTTGGATAATAAACACACATTATCTCTCTCTCTCTCTCTAGACAAACAAAAGATTATCCTCAGTTTGGCTGGGGATGTCCACCTGCAGACATGTTTCGAAGTTGTTGCCTCTTATCAGTGCAAGGGTAGGTCCGACAACTTTGAGTTGTCTTGTCCCTGCCAAATGAATTATAATTCATTGTGTATCTAGTAATTCCCTATGGATGAAGCAGCGACTTATAGTAAAGTCAGTCGCAGCACCACCCGCCAGGAAAATCAATAAGCACTCCTCGAGACAGCAAAAGACTCCAGTAAGAGTAAATGCGAAAATTCGAACAAGTTCGAATGTTTTGCCGGAGATTACAAATAAATGATAATAAAATCGACGAAGTCAAAGTGCCCTTCTCTCCAAATATTTCTACAAAGTGGAAAATATGAGGCAAAAATCTGACAGAAAACAACTACTTCCCTGGCTAATGCCACGACGGATATTGAACTACATCTGACAGATATCTGTGCAACGTTCTTCCAAGAAGACTCAATTGCAAGTGCTTATTGTAGACAAACAAAAGATTATCCTTAATTTGGCTGGGGATGACCACCTGCAGACATGTTTCGAGGTTGTGTCCTCTCCTCAGTGCAAGGGTAGGTCCGACAACTTTGAATTTTCTTGTCCCTGCCAAATGAATCATAATTTATTGTTGATCTACTAATCCCATACGGATGAAGCAGCGATCTTTTGTTTGTCTACAATAAGCACTTGCAATTGAGTCTTCTTGGAAGAACGTTGCACAGATATCTGTCAGATGTAGTTCAATATCCGTCGTGGCATCAGTCAGGGAAGCAGTTGTTTTATGTCGGATTTTTGCATCATATTTTCCCCTTTTGGAAATATTTGGAGAGAAGGGTACTTCGACTTTGTCGATTTTATTCTTATCATTGATCGTATAGTTGAACAAAGTATAGTTGATGTTAGTTTTGAGTTATTGAAGGCCATCAATATTTCCTAACCCTGAAATATTCACCTCACAGTTGATGAAGTATCAAATAAAATAAATAAAAACTCTTTAGAGAACAGTCTTCATTTAAATGCACTAAAAATAAGAAAATTAATTTTAAAGTGAATTAATCTCATCATTTTGTTACATTATGGAAATTCTGAATATTATAAAAGCTTGTCGCGAGAATTATCTATGTATTTCTTATTGTAAATTAAATTTAAAATTACCTAAAAATTATTCTCGCGACAAAATGTAACAAATTACACTATGAAATTCATCTTCTTATTTTCAGTGCATTTAAATGAAAGCTGGTAGATGTCCATGGTGTCTCGAAGTGGAGTGGTATGTAATTTACGAAGAATAAAAACTCAGTCATCTCCACAATTTAATATCAAAACGACTGGTTATGTTGTGATGGAAAGGCAAATAATCATTAATTAGTTAGGTGTTGAAGAAAGAGTACATGTTCCGAACCTACATAGGTTCATCATCAGCTGAATAATTCTACAATAAAAGAGAGGAGAATGTAACTTCTTCTAGAACACATTCCAACCATACTTACGAGGATATATTGAAAAATTCTTAGCCTATTATAGAACCAAACAAAATTTCAATGTCAAAATATTTTATTACTCAACATATTCTCCTCTTAAATGGATACATTTATTACAGCGAAACTGCAACGTCTCTAGACCTTTCAAAAAAAATGTTTCTTCTTGCTCTGCAAACCACACCTCCACAGCTTTTATTACCTCCTCGTTGGAAGAAAATTTACGACCTTTTAAACTTTTTTTCAGTTGAGGAAAGAGATGATAGTCGGAGGGAGCCAAATCTGGTGAATAAGGGGGGTGTTCTAGTAATTCAAACCCTAAATCACGAATTTTTTGCATGGCAACATGATATTTATGTGCAGGGGCGTTGTCCTGCAAAAACAAACACATTTGGATGGCTTTCCGCGTCTTTTCTCCTTAATTTTTTCCGTAGAGTGGTCAGTAATGTCCAGTTATTGTTCTACCCTTATCCAAAAAATTAATCATGATTACTCCATAGCAATCCCAACAAACTGAAGCAAGAACTTTTCCAGCAGATTTTTGGACACGAAACTTCTTAGGTCTTGGAGAACCGGAGTGTCACCATTCCATCGATTGTTGCTTTTTTTCTGGATCGTAGAAATGTACCCGAATCTCATCCATAGTAACAATTCGGTTAAAGAAGTCTACATCGTTTTCAAATCGAGCACAGACCAAACGCGATGCTACTACCCTTGCACGCTTTTGGTCAACATTCAAACATTTGGGGATCCATTTTGCAGCAATTTTTTTCATGTCCAAATTGACGTGAACTATATGAACTATATGAAATATTCAGTGCTTCAGATATCCGTCAAAATTAGGTGTGACATGGAACACCAACATGCGAACTCAGAACTCAGAACACTATTGGGAAGAAACATGTGACAATCTCACACTGAGCAACAAGTGTTCGGGGCAGAAAGCACACATGTTGCCTATCCATGACCATATCCTAGTACATTAAATCGTAAGTGTCGCATGAAAGCTTAAAGGATCAGAACATATAGACAATTAAGTTACTCCGGTCAGCTCAATAAAGTGAGACATCCATCGTCATCCGAGAAAAAAGAATGAATGTACCCCATCACAGAACCATACGGAACACCACTTGTCCAAAAAGGGAGGGGCGAACGAAATATTCAGCAGAAGATCAAGGCAAGGGGCATTAGAGAAAATTAAGCGAATTCAAAAACTTTTTACAATCGAATTGTACTTGTTCGTTGAGAGAAACAACCTTAGGATTGTTTATAGCAGAATTGATTTAAAAAATTTCAAGAAAATTGAGTAGAGAACCTTTTTGGCGAACATGTTTGCCTTCATTCACTAAAAAATTCAAAAAAGCTTTTCACAACAAATATTATTTCTTTATTGACACTATGTAAATTTGATTAATGGCTTCACCATAATGTTATAATTGTTTTTTCCTCTCCATGTAAGGATGGTTACAATGTGTTTTAGGACCTAGAGTTCTTCTCTCTTTCATTGTAGACATTTCTTCAACACCTAACTAATCGGTGGTTATTTGCCTAACCAGTTTTTATTCTTCGTAAATTTAAATGAAAGCTTTTCTCTAAGAAGATTTTTTTTATTTTATTTATTTATTTATTTTTTAGTTTTCTTTGGATATGTTTCTCAGTTTGTTCATTTTAATCAATACGTCATTGTTGCACGATCGCTTACCTGTTGATTTACTACAATCTAGTTCTCAATGAGGAGACCTTCCAGTGACTTGACCCTGCTTGAAGCACATATGCTTAGCCAGCAGCGAAGAGCTTTGGGCCTATATAGACAACCGCATGGTCAACAGTACTACCCTGCATTTTGTGTACTGTGCAAGCTGTGGATTTTGCCCGATTTTGATTTCGCAAGTTTTAGTAACTTTTTTGAAAAGAGAGGAGAGAGCGAGCCAACCGTCATATTTTTTGTCGTAAGTAATTTTCCATGTATGAAACCGTTGGAAATTTTTCCGAATTTCTACGCGATCTCTATCCAGCTTTCGAGGGAGGAAGATGGGTAATTTTTTTTGAAACCGTATTATTCAATGTTCAGATAATTTTCACTATTTTTAAGGTTTTTTTCGATTTCTATTTCGCGAGTTTTCCTAATTTTTTTCGTTACAGGAAAGGGGGGCAAGCCCCCGATCGATGTTTTTTCATCATTATTTTCCATGTCCGAAATGTTAAAACATTTTCCAAATTCCTTTGCGTTCTCTATCTAGCTTTTGAGGGGGGACAGGGGAGGTGAAATTTTTTTACAACATAATATTCGACGGTTAGATATTTTTCACTATTTTTACAGAGAAAAGGGAGGGGCGAGCCCCTAAACCTATTTTTTTTTCAGGTAAAAAACTTACAATCCAACTTCACCAAATAAAATCTTTATTACTAATGTGAGTGTAGTCAGATGACACACAGCACATTACGAGATATAGATCAGCAGCAGGAAATGTAGAAAAATTAAACAATTGTTGTCAACATGACAGTATCCGCAACATGAGCGGGTCCCGCTCATTCTATCTATTTCATTCTATCAATATTTGTTTCACTAAATTCGCTTATATTCTTCAAAAAATTCGCAGCGCCATAAACTGTCATGGAGCTGAAGTGGTTCGGATTCTACTTTTATTTAAACTGTAGGTCCCGGATCTCTCTTGCTCGCATAAGCTCTGCCATGGAGGGGTTTTCTCCAAAAACCTGGAAGTTTCGTAAAAATAAATTTTACAAAAAAAATAAGATGCAATTGTCTCTAATATCATTGATACATTCATTTTCCGTTGAACCGATCCTGCATGGGACCACACGAACATACAATCTCGAAGAAGCGGAATCGGTATCATCGTCAGTTATCCGCATCTTTTTACCATCATGGAAAAACCTCTCATTCTGAAAAGTCCTCCAATCTGAATAGGAGCAATAAAAGGAAGCGATCACCTTCCATCACGGCTCGGAAGCGTTTTATGCGGCATTCCTGCGATTTCCTGTCGTGTGCTCGAATTTTTCGAGCAGTCCCTTACACACAAGGTGTTCAATATCAAATGAAATGTGCACCGAACTTGAACAACGAGAACCTTCAAAATCGCGCTTTTGTCAAAGAAGTACGTCGCTACAAATACAGATAATGTTCTTTCTCATTTAGAATGATGCTGCGAGACTATCGATTTAACCGCGTGTTGGGTGAAATGTGACATGCAAAGAATTTCAAGCAAACAGTGACTCTTCGATTGAAAGGGGTTCCTTTCATATTTGAAGGCATCCTTGAAGAGGATGAAAGGAATAAATTCGACTACGTCGAAATGTCCTTTCATATAAAATGAAGAATAGAAGGAGATTATTTGAACGATAATAACTACTTCCCAGTCTAATACCACGACGTACACTGAACTACATCCAGGTCCACAGTTAAATAATTTAAATATAGATGAAATGAAAAAACCAATCGCAGTTAGTGAAAAAGTTACTTTGAATTTAATTTTATACTCACAGAATTTCAAGCATCCAGAGACAATGAAATAATTTTTTTTTGGAATATTTTCAGATCTTTTTATGGACATCAATTTTTTTCCTGAATATCTTGACGGTAGTGGAACATTTGTATTTCGATGATAATGATAGAACTATAAAAGAGAGTTGTGATACAAACTCTCATGAATAAATTAAATCAGCAATTGAGTCTCTGAAATCAAAAAAATATTTGGGCCCTGACAAAATGCCTGCTTATATTTTGAAAGAATGTGGGGATTATCTACTGGCTTCCTCAAGAATGATTTTCAATCTAATCTTAACAACAAATAAATTGAATTATCAATTACTGATTTGTGTTCCAAGCAAACTGTGTGCAAGTGCTTTATACAGTGTGACCCACTTAGGACCGGAGTACCCTTATAAAATCTACATTTTACAACCGATTGATTGGAATGATTTTTCATTGGGTAGACATTCAAAAAGTCTACTAGGGCACCAAAGGACCCCGTACAAATCAAATGAGAAATGGATCCCTGTCGAATTTTCTGAAATTTAGAAATTTTGTAGTTTATATCCTTCTGATCAAAAGTCTTCATGGGCCCGAGACCTAAAAATGGACAGTTTTTTAGTTATCGAAGGTCAAAAGTTGCGACTAGTGCAAATCTCTCACGCGATCGAAAAAGAATTTGCATCTCTTCCTTTGCTCTCTTCTGCGTATGGCGATTTCACATCTGTCGGCATTTTCTTCTAAAAGCCATATTTTTCAAAATAATGCGAGTATAAGAATCTTCAAAATACTACCTTTTGTAGAAACTTGACATTTATTGACAATTCAGAAATAGTTATTATTCCTGTCAAAACTGGACAAAGTCATCGCCATTATACATGGTCGATTTGCACAAGTTGCAACTTTTGACTTTCGATACCTAAATAACTGCCCATTTTTAGGTATCGCAATGGAGACTTTTGATCAGAAGGGTATAAACTACAACATATACAAATTTCAGCCAATTCGACAAGGATCCATTTCCCATTTGATTTGTGCGGGGTCCTTTCATTAATGAATTTCCATTTTCAGGGACAACTAATGTGATTTTTTAAGGTAAAAAATCTAAAAATATAACGTTTTTTAGAAGAATTCCAACTACACCACTGTATTGGCGACATTTTCAAATGGTTCATATGTAAATAACGTTGAAAGGCGCCAACGAATAAAAACTTTATGGGGGAATGTAATTTGAAAAATATGCCGTTTAATCAACCCACCAATTCAATTTCAAAACTTTTATCATAACTTTGACTGCACCACTGGATTGAGGGAGTTTTTCGAAATATCACTGACTGTAATTTCATCGAAATCTGTTGATAAATAGAAAAAATATGATAAAATTTATGTCAATTTAGATGGCGTCAGTGCTCTCGCCTTCAAGTCATGTCGTTACTTCAGTGATCTGGCCTCCAAGTCATGTCGTAACTTGATTGAAACAGATCATTAAAATCAGGATTCCTTGAAGATACCCTGCACTGGAATGACGTCAAATACTCATGTTTGTAATTTATCACGCTAGATGACCCTCGCGTTTGAGTCCAATACCGATTCCACGGTCATTGACTATCTTACTTCTATTTAAACAATGGTATTACTGAGCACGCGGAACGAAATTTCCCTTATAAAAATAGCTCTTCTAATTCCGAGCAGAGATGGCAAACGAACAGTCATTTGGAATCGGTAAATTACCGATAGCATATGCGGCCATTATTGAGCATCTACCAATTTACAAAACTATTACAGGAAGCCATTCGTTATAACACGAACATTCAGATCTTGGCAGGAAAATACGAAGTGATTATTCAAATCATTATCATATTAAAAATGGTTAATGAGATTTTTCACAAGCAAACGCTACTTTAAGCAAGAAATACAGAATCTTCCTCGGAAACCTCCACCTGGACGTTGCATGGTATCATGGGAACCACTTATTGAAGGATTATGAATTTTGTTGTTTCGAATAGATTAATTACTACATAATCAAGTTTCAAGTTTATTTTATTCCATAACAGTCAGTGTAGTAGATAACAAACAATTGAAATGAAGTAATACATGTAAGGATAGTATATAAATTTATTCAAATTTAGATTTTAAATTGGGCTCCATAAGAAGAGGGGTGACCTAGACACTAGTGCCTGTTTTGCCAACTATCCTACTTTGATAAAGCCAAAAAGAATATATTCATAAAAAAAAGAAAATCAAATATTCCAGGCGATAACAGTACTTATACTAGAAGTGAAGTGTCAAGATGAGGGTATTGAGCTAAGTAAAGACATAAGTAACGGGGTACATGGAAACACTCCCGTAACAATAATTCTGCATTTTTGACATTTTTGTAGATTTCGCAAATTTTACTTACTTGCAGGGAGAATATGCTATCGCAGTGAGATGCAGAAAATTGTGCAACCAGTTTATTCTCTTGATTGCGGATTAATTTTATCAAACTGAATATCTACTAGAAATAATACAAATCTTAAATTTTGCTATGCCCAAACAGTACGATTTTGTTGCGGTAGGTATTGTTGACCCCAGTTCCAGGATTGAATTTCAAGGCCGTTACAAAAAACTTCATCACTTCATGGGTTATTTATCAGCTGATCCTAGATTAGTTTGGCACTGTACACAATGTGAGACATCTGCACTTGTAGAGAATACTATAACTCCTGATGGAAAAAATTTATTTAATACAAAATGAAAATCACTTGCATAAAAGGTAACTAAGAATTATTTTCAACAAATTTTAATTCTAGTTTTTTTAATAAAAATAGTAAAGATGTCCAGTATTATTATCATCATTATTAAGAAGTGATAGAATCATTAAATTTCCATTGGACTGATGACTCCAGTAAACAGTTGGAGTCAGTCAAGAAATAAAAAGATCAAAACTGAAAAAAATTTAAATTGAAACTGGAATGCGTAAGAATTCGAACCAAAATTCTATTCATCCAGCGACAAATGAGAAATGACAAAATCAGTGAGATTTCGGATATAAAATAAGAAAATATATACTTTTTGGAATATAATAAAAATTATTGAAAAAATAAAATAAAAATATATGATATTGTAAATAAATAAAATATCAGAGAAGCAGTAAAATTCTTGTTCGTGATTTTATTTGTTTCATAAAATGTGTTTGGATATAACATAAAATGTGTAAAAAAGATAATTGAATAACATTTAATGAAGGATACAAATTATGACAACAACGAAATAAATAAACAGCAAACAAAATTATCATTCATCGTACTATATTGAAGAAAGTGAAATTGAAATATCTC
Organism: Chrysolina oricalcia; assembly: GCA_944452925.2. Classification (NCBI taxonomy): domain Eukaryota; kingdom Metazoa; phylum Arthropoda; class Insecta; order Coleoptera; family Chrysomelidae; genus Chrysolina; species Chrysolina oricalcia. The sequence goes on from OX101808.2 coordinate 25,322,719, forward strand.
AATGAGTTTTGAAACATCCTGATTCAAGTGGTTAAGAATTCAATGACAGAAATCACAATACAAAGGAAACAAAATTGGATAATGCCAAGGAACTAATAGGAAAATGTTCATATCTCGATTTACATTTTGATGAAACCAACTTACTTATCATATGAGAAAGTTAGAACATAAAATAAGTTGAAATTTTGTTTGGTTGAAGACCTGATAATATTCTATGAGAAAGTGAAGAAGACAGAGTCATCCACATTAATGTTCAATATATTCTTCAACACATCAACTAAAAATTGTCTGTCATCAAAACCACATACTGTGTGGTATCATTTGGTAACCTTATGAAGATTGATTGATCAAGTTATCAACACAAAAAAATTCAAATATACTAGCTGGTAAAAATTCTGAACTAGTTCTCAAGACATAGAATTTCCTTCAATAATCAATTAATAAAATACTCCCGCACAGCACTGGTCTTATATTAATACTTTTTTATTACAATCGAAAAAAAATGAGGATCCTGCTAGTGAATGAATCTGATGTCGAAATACTCTATTCAAACTTTTTCAATGAAATTTTATTTTTCAATAGCGTGAAAATGAAGACATGGAATATATGAGACCTTGAACATTCTCTAAATCAGTTTTGCGGATGCTGATATTTCTGCTCTCGTACTCTAACCAGGAAATATATATTATTTGCTATATATATATATACAAAGGTTGGAAAAATCGCCGTACACAAAAGATGTGGCGCATTTCAGTAGTTTTACTGACTCCGTTGAGGGTTTGAGTATGATTGAGTTTTCATCTGAGAAACTAGCTTACGTGCATGCAGTACGGGAGCACAAGGAAATATATATTGACGAAAACAGTTCATAGGGAACGTTTCAATGGAAGGAATCGGTGAGATAATGTGATTTTAAAACATCTTGTCAAGACACTTCTAGAAATGGTCGAATATTCAGACAATCACAAAAACGCAATGCAAGTAGTTTAGAGAGTAACAAGTAAACAATTTCTATATCAATTCCAATATAAAATTATTTTTCTTGATCAATAATACAGGCAAATGATGGATACACATTGCAAAAAATTGAGTAGTCGGTTTTATTATCGTTGCTCATGTCTTTTGCGGTGCTAAATCCGAATCTGGAGTCGTACAAACATTTTTTGGTGAGTTTGAAGTTATTGCAACAAAACATGTAAATTTTCTAACTTTTTTAGTTTTCTCCTTGCAATTTCAAAAGTATGTATGGAAACGAAAACAATGTATGTGTCGTTTTTAAATGAGACTGAATTTGCCACATGTTGAACTCAATAGCAGCTCTGTACGTTCAATAGTTTCTGTGATACATACAACTTTTCATGTATCGGACATATTTTCCAAAAAGTGAAATTTTAAGTATTCGGTAAATTTTTCGGTAAAATACTGGTGCTACTAAAACAACCGTTTTGAGTGAAGATGGGGCAGTTGCTTTGAGTACAAAACTATTAGGCCAATCAATAGATGATTTTTTCGTTACAAAAATAGTAGTAGAAAACCGACTATGCCATCACATGAATGAAAGTCCGTCGTTATATTCTGAGATGTTTTCGATTCGCAACTGTGATTTATAACAAATACAAACATTTAAATACAAAAAAACATGTTTTTGTTATTGTTTTGCTAATAATTTATTCAATAAATATATATAATAAATACAAAATAAAAATAGAACTAAATGTGCGAAGTAGTGTCTTCCTCCTCATAAAAGAGAACAACGGCCTCTCCGCTCACAAGCGATTCAGGTGAAATTGAGGACACTCGTGAATCATCATACTCGTGTCACGAACCAGCATAGTAAGCTGTGTAGTGTCCGCTATTGGTTGTCCCACTATGATTACACAATGCGTACAGACTGTAGCGACATGGATGCACGTTATTTTCTGCGTATTTACTCAAGTCTAATTCCCCTAAAGGAAAATCAATGGTGAAATTCAATTTCTCTCGGAATCTTTCTATGGGTGAAAAACGATTAAAATGACTAACATTTTCTGGAATTTATGAATTGATATGGATTTCGTGCACTTCCGTCTTTTGTTGCACTTCGCACATATCGGCTTCTCGTCTCCATCCAAAGTTTCTTTCTCTGTGAATGGATCTAAACAGTTTGAAAGTCCTAGTTGGCCTGTTCTTTGAGGTATTGGTAGGGAAAGGTCCCAGAATGGATCGAAGGAAACTGAGCAGTGACCACAATAAGTACATTTCAGTGTAGATTTCAGCTAACCAACGGAGTTATCTACCATTTTAGAGTTTTCCATCCTTAAGTATCTTGGCCATGACTCCTGCGCCTTCTCGCTGTCACTTAACTTTTCGTCTATCTCTGTCATAATGATTTTTGGCTTCTCCGTTATTCTATTTACGTCTTCATGTAGACCATCCAAAAGGTATCGTAAAAACTCTTGAGCATCTTGCTGGGCATAACCGATAAAACGAGATGCAAATTTCTGAAAGTGACTTCTCAAAAGGGGGTGTATTTACAACTCGATCTGACGAATCTTCCGATCATAGTTCCTTGATTACCTTTGCAAATGCTTTGATTAAAGCTCCCTTCATTCTGGGTATACTTGTGTTTATATCTCTCGTGTAGGCGTCTCCTTTTAAATACTCTAATAACCATCTGGTGTTTGACAAACACTGGATAACACAGTTCATGAAACAGGTGTTACCAATATTTGTCAAACCATTGAGACCGAGATTTTTTACAGTATTATGTACAAGTGACCTCATGATGTTGAAGCTGCGATCGCCACTACTATCGTTTTCTGAGTTGTCTCTATAGTGGTGATTGTTCCTATCCCTAGAGCGGCGTGGAATTGTTCGCGACTTAAGACTGCTGGATATTGAGTTGGATGGAGATATTGTAGAACTTGTGGCTTTCAGAGAAGTCGGTAACAAACTCAAGTTCTCACTGCTGCTTATTGGATCGGATGAAGATATGGAAAAATGTATTGGTTTCGGAAATCTGCTGGTTGAAGAATTCTTGAATTTATTGTGGGGCTTCATGAATAACTCTTTAAAATATTTGGACTGAGGAATAGTTCCGAGAAAAGAAGCAGCATTACCTCTCTGGATCGCCATACTAATCTGCTGAATCAAGAAAGAAGTAGCCTTGGGTTCATTTGTTTCTTTTGTTATCCTCTTACCTGTTTCCATGATGAATTTTCTTGCTTGAGGGCCAAAAACACCAAACGTCTCAATACCAATAGGATAGAAATTGTAATTATCGCTCAGGTTTTCATATTTGCGGGTCTTCAATTTTTCACCAGCTGCAGCTGCTGAACCAGCAATGACGGAGGTAGTTGGAATATGAGATGGAGCCAGAGTATCGACGCAGGTAAAATCCCAAACAACTTGTTTGCCATATTGCCAAGGAATGATAGTCATGCCGTCAGGACGTTTACCGTCATCTCTGCTGGTACCTAACGGCTCCAAAACTGCAGGTACTTTAGCAGAAACTAAAGCACGTCTTATCAAATCATTAACTGCTTGATGACGAGCGAAACGGCCAGCACTAAGTGTTTGGTTCGGATCGGTTCGGCGTAGGGTTTTTTGTTCTGACTCGACGAACCACTGGGTATGGCTTAGTTGTTTCTTCTGTTACGGCAGGGTTGTATCCAATGTAAATATTCTGGGAGCGAATAACTTTTACATGAATACTTGAGAGCGTTGTGGACTGTACTTGTGAGGTTGTAGAATAATGCACTGAATTTAGTTTACTTTAACACTATTTACTTCAATACAATATATATACAATAGAGATTAACAATAACTTACACGTGTTCACTTGGGCTTAATTGACGAGAGCAATACGTCTGTACCCAAGCGAGGTTGAAAGAGAAGAGAGCAAAGAGTGGTAGACTCAGACTCAATGTTGATGTGTAAGCAGGGTTGCCAACAGCTACCTCTGCTCCATGTAGAACGCTGCCCTCGAACGCATTCGAGTGCATAGGCTGCACTCGAATGCATTCGAGTGCATATTGCGAACGCGAGAATAATAGAATAGGTTCAAATCTCAACACTAAGTTTGCAACAGAGACCATGTGTTCCGGAATCATCGACGAGGGTAACACACACGCATTGATGTTGAACACAAACAACTGACCCCAAACGAAAACCAACAGCAATTCTGAATGATTCATCATCAAGGAGTGTCCCAACACAAGAAACGGGTAAAGCATTCAACCACGCCCCTGCATCTTTTGAAAAAAACTGCCTTTAGGCGAGCCTTCTCAATAGGACTCGAAGCATCTCTCAGTAGTTTGTCAGTTTCAATTTTGATGAGAGGAAGATCCCAAGCATTTTGAAATATTCTTTCAGAGTTTGGCAGAACGATATTGCATTTATCAGTCCAAATACGTCCACCTTCTTTCAAAGAAACATCAGGAGGAAAACCCATAGGTAAAATGCAATCGATAACATGGGACAAGCTGCAAAGGGACGAAAGAAATGCTGGTAATGCCAGAGAGCTGGTCAGACGGATCCCTTATCCTCCATAGGTGACTGCAAGAGATGCCTGCAGCCAGGATTTGTCATCCATAGGGTTATTCACTTATTTATTTGCTTATAAGTAAAATAATAACTAATAGAGCAATCTGGTTGCTCTAATTAGAAAAATGGGGAGAATTGAAATACAAACAAAATGGGATGTTTTACTACCCGACAGGATCATTGGTAACGGAGAAAACCGAAAAAACCTGAAATTTTTGTTGATTTCTTATAAATTCATAACTTCGCCAATTTTCAAGAAATAGCCTTGGTCCTACTGAGAATATTGAATCATGTGTACTTTACGTGTGCACAAAACAGGCGCTGTCGGATCATTGGTTTTGGCACAATTGCAATTTCAAGTTTTTTTCAACGTATCTGGATGCTCTAGTGATAGTCCGATTTCAATTTCTCAAACGGATTTTAAAGGAGAAGTATAGTACCACAAATCGTATATTCTCATTTTGCCCCACAATGCTGCGAAATGGGTGAAAAATGCTTGCAAACATGCATGAATGAAAACGGCTGAGCCCTCGTAAGCGGTCGAGTAGAAGAAGAGGCAGGGAGATCACAGGCAGCAGTGATTGTGGATGTCCTTGGAAAATACCAAATGGTACCATACCCCAGTAGTATTAATGACAAGACTGGTCCCAAAGCAGTGCCCTATACCTCAGCAGTATTCATCATTGCATCTTGCAACAGGATTATGTTTGTGTTCGTCCTTTGTTCTCTGGAATTACATTTTTTGAATCGAAAACCGTCCGCCGGAAGAAAAAAAGGCCAAGGACCGTTTTTATGAGAAGACAGAGGACCATTATAAAACAATTATTTGGAATAAAACAGTATCATGTAGTATAATTTTTTGGATTGAAAATATGCAAGACGTCACTCATGATAACTTAAAAAAAGTCCTGAAAAAAAGTACTTATTTTTATGCATGTGCCAAAATAAAAAAAATAGTTTTTTCCATTTCGAGTTGTGGGTGAAGCTCTCCTTGTTCGTGGTTTCTGTTGGCTTCGTGTTCCTCTTGTTTCTGTTTTATTTTGGCTTCTTGCTCCTCTTGTTCTTGTTTCGTTTGGCTTCTAATTCTTTCAAAAACTGAACTATGGCTACTGATGTCGCCATTTCGTCCCAATTGTTGGCTCGAGAAATCATCATCAAATACTGGAAAACTGCTTCACATTTCTTTCTTCATTATCACTTATTCTGCCGCTGTCACCAAATGTTTGGTTTTGGGTTCTGAATAAGTCGTACGCAACTGTAAAACTCCCTTTATTAGCTCAACCTAACTTGACAACACTGTACTACACTTATTCCTTCAACTATTTATTAATCATCAACTGTCAACTACTGAACTTCTACTCAACTGATCTTAAATCTCACAAATTCATTGCTTATACATATATTAAAATATAAGTTCAGATTTCTCTCGAACTGATATATTTCAGTTGTTACCTCATAATTCCTTTTTATTTATAACTTATGGATAATTTCGTATTCACTTTTACTCTTCATTTATGTTCTCTGCCTCTTGTTGACAATAGTGTATTTTCTATTGACAGTTGGTAGAAATGAGTGATACTACTGTCATTTTTTTAAATTGACGCCTTTTTGTTATTTGTTGTTATGATAAATTTGTCAGAACCATATTGAATTTCATTTTTATCTCGATTTAGAAAATATCACTTATAGCTTGTAGTTATTCAAAAGTAATAGATAATCCCTCAGGCATTTATCCTAAGTGTGCAGTGTGCATATTTCCAGCTAATTTTGTGAACCACTGTAAAAAGTGATACCACAAAATGAATAAACATTTGTGAGTTATATGGATCAGACTGTGCAGTAGAAGAGAAAAAAAAAACATTTCGGGCTTTTACTAAAACTGGAAAGTGAATTCTCAAGAAAATCCACATAATCGGAAGATCAAACCAATTACTCGTATTTGATCTTTGAAGTCATTACAAGAACAATGAAGAGTTTATTAGAACACAAAAATATTCAACGTTTGATCTAGAAAAAAAATTAGTGTCTCTAGACGTTTCCATCGAATTCATCGAAGGGTTTTGAGTCCTTTGTCTAGACAAACTACATTCATGTAGAAGTTTTATCTTTTTTCGAAGACAAATTACCGAACCACTGGAAAATTGGAATAAACATAACCAGACCATCATGTGGAAAAACTCCGTTCGCAAATGTTTATAATTCAACTAATTGCTACGTTTTGTTGAATATTTGGACAAATAACGGAAGATCATCATTTTGCATTCATGTCCGTATATTATTTCACAAGTTACTCAGATTTGAAAGAATATAATAAATTAGGATACACCGTAAAACTTAAGCCAAAGTAATTTTTGTGAATTATTTACCGATCTGCCTGAAAAACGTTTAGCTCAGTTTCCTGATACGCGGAAGTTCATTTTGTCCAAATCGGCGAATTCACTTAAGATTATATTACTACCAGTATTGCTTGGATGACTTCAGAACGCATTCTCAAAGTTAATAAATTCCCATCAAGTCATATTTTCGATGATTGGTCGATATTTCTTCAATTATGAATCAAGAGAATATAATATGAGATCACAGTCAAAGCCTAATTTTGCCTTCCCGAAGAAATGTAAGGAGGACTAGTCTCACTGCAAGTTACAGGAAGACAGTAAATACGTGTTTTTTTTAATAAATAAGGAGAGTTTCAAAACAAGATTCATTTGATACTCTTGCAAAAGTTATGAAAATAATCATCTGAATCAGTTTGGCAATGCAATTTTTGAATACTCTTTCTAATGCCTTTTACCCAATTTGATTCAATTCAGATATAATCAATTGTATGCTGGCTACTTCAAATGGAGAAATGTTCGGATTTCAACAGCCGGAATTTCATTTATTCATAACCTATTTGATAACTTAAGACTCCCATCACCAGATTTCAGCAAATATCGTTGGGATATCGGGAATCGCAAGCGAAATCAAATTATTCATATGCCTTTATTTGTGTTTGTGTTATATTAATTTGAGCTTCGAAGTCAGATTTGCTGGAGCAATCAATGCAATCACATTAACTACAATATAATTAGGTACTTAGTTGGCAGTAACTGAGATCGGTTATCAAACAAGCGTTCAATACTCGACTTAATTAGATATGAGACAGGAGACATGGAGAAATCGTTCGAATCCAGTAACGCTACCACCATATCTTGCATCGGCAACAAATCAGTGGTGTGCTTCGATAGTATGAAAACATCGATTGCCTATTACCATGAAAAAGAGTGTGTTTCTCATTTGGAAATCCAACACAATGCTCCGAGACAATTTCTGATATCATAATAGTGGGGGATGCAAACATATATACCAAACACGTCATGTATTACATCTTCTTGTTATCTTGCTTTAGCAGAAACTGCCCCGGAGCGTCAAGCCGGTAGCATACCATCGATGGCATGCAAATCCGGGCCAGAATATGTTGAAGCTAGAAACATATGCAAGAAGACACCGAATCTTCAGAAGAGGCTAATAATGCCAAGATACGATCGAAACTTTTGGTCTAATCCCAAAGCTGTGGGAAGAAATTTCACTTCCATAGTTCATTTCCTCTCCTACCCAAGGAAGAAGGAACATTAGCCACGAACGCGAAGAAAAGATCCAATATTTTGGCCAACATATTTGATGTAAATTTTACTCTGGACTCATGGAGAAAACAACCTCAGAACATCACTCCATTGACAGTTTTACAGGGTGTTTCATAATAAATACGCAGGACTTCCGGATGTGATAGCTCGTTCAAAAATATGAAAAAAGTTACTATTAACTTACCCTCTAAAATTCAACATTTTCGAGATACAGGATGTTGAAATTTAAAAAAATATATAGTTTCGTGCGAATATCTCTGGAACCGTTTATCGCACAAAAAGCAAATTTTGAATGCATTTTTTACACATAATAAGCTATGTTTTGTGCAGATTCTTTATTTTTTAAAATTCATAATTGGTGAAGATTTTGAAGGGGTAGTGGGTGTTTTTTTCTCCAACTTCTACGCCACTGGAAAAAGTATGATTTTGAGCCGCCTACTTGAACCGCCAATGTTTTCTACACAAAAAAGGTTATCTTGGTCATAAGCTCTAAAGTTGACCGTTTTCAAGAAAAAACAACTTTCATGTTGAAAAACATGGTAAATTCTTTTAAATAATTTTTTTCATAATTATACAAAATTTATTTAAACGTTAAAACAAGTAACAAAACCAAACGTTGACTTCTTAATTGCAAAATGAAAAAAAAACAATAACAATCATACTCAGTTGAATTGTTGGAAAGGTCCGCCGTTAGCTCCAATGCAAGCAGCATTTTTTCGAGGAAAAAACATTATTTAAAAAACATGAAAGTTGATTTTTCTTGAAAACGGTCAACTTTAGAGCTTATGACCAAGAATACCTTTTTAGTGTAGAAAACGGTTCATATAGGAGGCTCAAAACTGTACTTTTTCCAGTGGCATAGAAGTTGGAGAAAAAAACACCCACTAACTACCCCTTCAAAATATTCACCAATTATAAAAATAAAAAATCCGCACAAAACATAGCTTATTATGAGTAGAAAATGCCTACGAAATCTGTTTTCTGTGCGATAAACGGTTCCAGAGATATTTGCAAAAAACGATTAATTTTTTTTAATTTCAACACCCTGTATCGCGAAAATGGTGCATTTTAGAGGGTAAGTTAATAGAAACTTTTTTCCATATTTTTGGACGAGCTATCACATCCTGCGCATTTATTATGAAACTCTGATTGAACTGTTCAAATTGCTGTCCATTCTCCCTAATACATAATTGACAGACCTTTTCAATACGCCTGAGTGCATTTAATATTATAAAAGGTCGGTTTTGTAAATCCCGGAAAGCTGCTTTTGTTGATGCACGAAGTTCTTCGGGACTGTTGTGTCTGCTACTGTATATTTTATTTTTTAAATAACCCCACAAGAAAAAGTCTAATATAGACAGATCAGGTGACCTTGGGGGCCACCTGATGGGTCCACGAGTTCCAATCCAACAACCCTGAAAATTATTTTCTGAAAACCGCCCGATCAATCTTGAATTGTGGGCAGGGGCACCGTCCTGTTGGAAATGTATGGAATTACGAAAGACGAGGGGAACATCTTCAAGTAGTTCCGGCACACGTCTTCTAAAATTGTCAAGTACCTATTTGAGGTAAGAGGTCCTTCAAAAATTGCGATAAATGATTTTTGTCCCAAATTTGAAACATGTCACATTAAAACCAAATCGACCCTGTTGTTGTTGTCAAAAATTAAGTGCTGGTTTTCTCATACCAATGCCATGTATTTTGCCTGTTAAATATACCAGCACTGCTTATATGTCTTACCAAATAACTTTTTTTGCAAAATCAATGTCTCTCTGAGCATGGTTCAAAAACCAATTGCAGAAATTCAAACGTCTTGCTGCATCACCAGGATATAAGTGTTGGACAATAATAAATTTGTAGGGTTTTAACTTATACTTTTTTAAAATTCTGTGTACCCGTGATCTGGAAATCAGTTTCAGTTTTCAGTTTTCAGTTTATTTCAATTCGAAAAGATGATACATTAAATAATCAAATCATTTGAGCCGTTCGAAGAAAAATGGTTCGCAAACTAAGCGCTTATGGCTTGTTTTGTGCTTTCCATTTTTCTCTTCACGGTAAAACTTTCAATAATTACAGTACGACATGTGAATTATTTTATTATTTCATTATAGATGTGAAAACGAAGAAAAAAAACTAAACTACTGTAGACAACATGAAAAACAGAGAAAGTTGGTAAAATAAAGTTGTTGTTTTTTAATAGTAGGGTATTTTATTAACATGAATATGTAATGCGATCAAACAATGTTTAGTAAAATGATAGAATTTAGTAAGATACACTATTCAGATATCTTATATAATTGGTTCTGAGAATTATATATATTTCTTATAATGCTGCATTTTTCAGTAGAGTCATAATAAGTTTAATGTTTGTAGTGATGAATTTTTTAATACTTCTTTTATACATTTTGAAGTTGGAGTTATCCCTTGATTCTTTTGGCAGTATATTATACAATTTCGGCGCAAAATAAAATATTGTTCTTTGTGTATGGCATTTCTTGAAAAGGGGTAGAGATAAAGTTTGTGCATATCTAGTATTTTTTGATCTTGCCGTGCAATAGTTTGATTTATTAGAATATATCCAAACGAGACAGTGGTATGCATACAGGCTTCTAATGTCAAGTAATTTGGTTTCAATATACAACTGTTTCGTATCAAACCGTCTAGATTTTTTTTAAATTATTTTAATTAAATAATTCTGAATGACTTGAATATTATTCAGTATATTCTCAAATGCCACCCCCCCATACCGTGATGCAGTATCTGATGACTGATTCATTCAGTGAATTATATATTATGAATACGTTTTGTTTTGTTAAGATACATCTTAGATTATAAATTTTATATATTAATTGCCTAAGTCTTTTGATCATATGCGAAAGATGTTCATCCCATCTCATATGCTGGTCCAAAATCACGCCGAGATATTTGATTTTCTTAACCTTTTCAATATTTGGGAATTTACAAAATGTTTTTGGACAAGTTGGTTTATGAATGTAAATCATTTGTATATCGGGTTGTTGGTTACTTTGTAGAGAAAATGCTATAAATTTCGATTTTGAAACATTGAGGTTAAGGAGATTGTCATTTAGCCATATTTGTATTTTTTCTAAACTTAAAATACCAGTTTCATTTTCTAATTTTGCACAAGAAGTCTGATGATAGGCATGAACGCTAGCTAACATATTTATTTACATCTACTTCTTGATTTTCTTTATTATATACCTTGGATCGAGGTTTAGAATATGCACCATAATTCAGTAAATTACCTTCTTGGATATCTGAAAGTTTTTAAATCACGATGTAAGGAAATATCTTGTGGTAAAATTCTCGACGTCATACCTGTTCAAATAAAGTTCCAAAGCTTCGCCAACGTTTTCATTGCATTGATTCATTGTATAATGTCATATTTTGTATTGTTTAGAAAAATCAAATCTCTTCCAGCCATTATCAGTTCTCAATTAACAAATTCACAAACAATTATTTCTACAATATTCAACATTCCTTCAAACCCAAACACGATGAAACATAATACTAATTCATAGCGATGACCTAGATCAGATTTGTCTTTTTTTCCTCTCCAATGCATACCTGATAAAACAATGCTTCCAAATGCATAGTAGCCATAATAACAACAATAATAATAATCAAAAGTAATAATCCTCTTATTGAAACTTGTGAAATCCATGGCCCACTAACAAAAAATCATCATTATGTGATGTTTTAGTGTTTTTTAGCATTTCTGAACATCCTACCTATATAGTATTATTCATCATTTTGACGGAAAAAAAATAAAGAATTCAACGAAGTAATAAAATACAGGGTGTTCCATTGAAAAAAACATAGGTTTGTGTAGTATCTTGAAAACCATACGCCGAAAAAACAAATTGAGTATGCAACTGGATTCTACGCAAAATTCTGTATCAGATCTAGTTTATAGCTCAACATTATTTCTAATAACTTCGGAGATAAAGGAGGGGTCCGAAAAGTATCAATTTCCAAAATCGCCCTGTATCTCATAAACGGAAACAATTATGAAAAATCTGATTAGGCCAACTTAAGTTTCACAAAAAAGTAGTACAGGAACGTGAAAACCGCAAGGCTCTATCTCAAATAACAAGCGAGAAACCTGGCTGTCTCACCCAAAATGAGATGCACTGTACAAGTGGAGAATTACTCATACTGAGAAATTCGTGTGAAGATCGATCACTATAGTCCAAAAGTGACAGTACCTCCCGGACTATTATTTTATACTAGCACAATCTGAGAAAGTTTGCATTTGAATTTTCCGTGATATTCTAACTTTCCAGGAGTCAAATGGGTTGCGGAGTCATTTCTCTATCACATTCAATTTGTTGTCTTTCGAAACCCCTGGAGTTATGAATTTTCAGTGCAGTAACCTACACTCTGTCGGAATTAACGAAGGAACATTATCATTTGCATGTTGTATTAACATAATCGTAATAATTCCCTATTCCCTGATGAACATTAGCACATTAAGCCTGGGTATTCGGGGAGGCTACGAAGACCGATCCGGAGCGCACCACACCATGCCAACAGCTAAGCTCGGTTAATATACACGTTGAAGGTATTGTGCACCCTAATGAACGCAAATGGGCGGTAATTTACTTTAAACAATTACACTTCAGGCCTTCATGCTTCGAAATGGGTCGGCTGTGTGGCGGGATTGTTTATTTTTTCCGGAAATGCTAGAAGAACGGCTGTAAGTGGACTACATTTCAATTTAAGTTTCGTGCTTTTGTGTCCTTGGCTGCGGACATTTCGCTTGAACTCAAAATGAGGAGAGGTACCTACTAAGGAACGCACTGGTGAACTTGAATAGAAGTGTCTAAGGTTTTGAAGTCAGTCATATTATCAAGAACTAGTTTCAGAACAGAAAGTTTTCAATACGAAACTCATTCAAGTTGTATTATGTGTGTTCATTAAAGTAGCTTTCTGCTCAGCTTGATAAATATATCTGAAATTTCCGGTACGTCATCCAAAAGTGATATAATGATTCATTCAATAACTAAAAGTTATTTTATGCAAGTATTGTCATCATCCACTCACATTCAACTTTCAAAATACTATTCATATACAGGGGTCACAATTTAAAACGAAACAGACGAAATATCTGATTTCACGTTCATTTATAAAAAATCGCTCGTACACGTAATCACATTTGTCAAGGGGGAGGTTTTTTGTTAACATTTTTAACACTGCAACTTCAACCCTCTAGGGAGGGTGGGACCAACCCTAAGTATTTCAAATGGAACAAGGGGTCGAGTCCCTTCTAAAAGGGCATTTAATTCTCTTTCAAATGACATCTAATTCGTGAATTTCGGTGAGATAGTTTTTGAGATAATAATTAAAATTAGTTTAAATGTGCTTTTTCTAAAACACTGCTAATCCTTCTCCGGCGGAACTCTCTCAACCAAAAAAGAGGTCTAGCGCCGCCACTGCATCGAAAGCAAGTAGATATTTTTGTATCTAGAATGAGAAACGATACTTTTGCGATTGAGAATGGAAGTTATTTTGCCGAACTTCAACGAGGCAGAATAGCCTCGAGAACGCAAAAGTATTTCGCATTCGAGATGCAAGCAATTTTGTTACGAAAAATGCAATAAAACTAATATGAGAATGAAACATTAATAAATAAGTAGGTATCTGTCATTGTTAATTGACATTTCGGGACATTTCAGGTTTGAAACAAAACGAACGATTTGCTAGGTGATATTGTTTGCAAGACTATCGTAACGGTAGCAACAACCAAGAGTATTTGTTATCTTTGTCCATTTTCAGTCTTGACTTTGTATACCTATAAGTTGTATTTGGGAGAGTGATATATTAAAAATGTTTTACTCTTCAGAAGATAGAAAGGAACTGCTAAAACTGTATTATCGCAACAATGATTGCGCTAGAGCTGCTGCTAGAATTTTCAACGCGCAGTTTCCTGACAAGAATGTTGAGGCTAAACATATGATGGAACTTGTCAGAAAATTTGATGAAACTGGCTCGGTGCAGAATAAAAAACACAATCGTGCCAGGACGATAACCAATGAAGATATGCAAATAGGGGTTCTTGGACTTTTAGAAACCGACCGTACTCAATTTAATAGTCTAAGAACATCGTCAGAAGGATCTGGGGTGTCTGCTACTTCAGTTCACAGGATATTGAAAATTGCAATGTATTATCCTTATAAAGTCCATTTTGTTCATGAGCTCAACGAAGATGATTATGACCGCCGGACAGAATTTTGCGGGTATTCTTGGCAACCATATTATTGGTCCCATTTTCATCAATGAAAACTTTACTGAAGAAGATTTATTACAAAATGCAATAAATCCTATAATTATAAGGGTAGCACAGGAAGATGAAAATCTTATAGGACTCGAAGTGGTTTTCCAACAGGATTATCATGTACGGGTAAGAGAGTACTTAAATCAGACATTTCCAGGAAGATGGATCGGTCGAAGGGGGGCCATCGAGTGGCAAGCTAGGTCTCCAGATCTAACGCCTCTCGACATTTTCTTATGGGGGCATCTTAAGACCAAAGTTTATGCAACTAAGCCCAACGATTTAGAAGATCTACAGGAAAGAATTGTACAAGAATGCCGGCTTACAACACCAGACATGTTACAGGCAGTTCGTGGAAAATTTGAATCACACCTTTATCATTGCATGGAAGTCGGTGGTGGTCATTTTGAACATCTGTGTAAGTAATTACGTACGTTTTGTATTACATTTCATTATAAGTATTTTGTTAGTCCAATAATTAGATTAGAAAAACCATTACACAATTAGATACTTATCTCGGAAACTATTCTACCGAATTTCACGAATGAGATGTCATTTGGAAGAGAATTAAATGCCCTTCTAAAAGAGGTATCACTCGACCCCTTGTTCTATTTGAAATAGCAAAGGTCGGTCCCCACCCTCCCTAGAGGGTTGAAGTTGCAGTGTTAAAAATGGTAACAAAAAACCTTCCCCTTGACAAACGTGATTTTTTTCAAATGAACGTGAAATCAGATTTTTCGTCTGTTTCGTTTTAAATGGTGACCCCTGTATAATAAACATCTCACGCTAGACTGCTTGTAACTCCAAAGGACCCCGCACGGTTCTTATGGAAAATGGGTCCCAGTCGAATGTGCTGAAAATTTAGTATAATGTAGTTTATGATGTTCTGATCAAATGTCTCCGAAGGCACAACGAGATCTAATGGACAGTTTCTGAGATACAGGGTGTCAAACATGTAGAGGCAGGGTTGTTACTTACATTTAGAAAATAAATAATATTAGGCCAATAAACAGAGCAATTTTTCTCATAAAAGTTCAACTAAAATTGCTCCTCCGATTTCTCATTTGCAATTCGGTCGTCACGGAGGGTTGAATAATTAGCAATAAAGTTATCACCCCCAGGGGGGGTGCAACCCCCCCAAAATCGTTAAAACTTTTTTCTCGAAGGTATTTTCTTGACATTTCAGCTCTGGGCAATAAATATGAGTGAAAATCGGTATTAATAATGGGGGCGAATTATTTTGAACAATTAAACCCCCTCCCGGGGCATCAACCCCTTCCCGAAATCGTGTTTTTTGGGGTATTTTCTATGAATATGTGAAATTGTCAGTCCTGAGTAATGAAACTCAGCGAAAATTTGTAAAAATAATAGGTATAAATTATTAGATACGATTTTCCCGCCCCCGCATTCGGGGCATATCCCCCGCATCGCGGAAACATTGGGATGAGAGGGAGGGGGGAGAATATTTGAAAAAACTCTCTTACTCTAATACTCTCCTAGTCTTAGATATAAATGTGGGTAAATAATCGTTGAGAACAGTCGTTATTGAGATTTAGAAGTTTTGTTATGAAAATTATTCGCAAATTCGAGAGAAGAAGTTATTGTATAAATCAAACGCGGACCGGAGGTAACGAAATATGATAGTGTTTTTCAATGCTATCGAGAAAGGGTATGGAGAAATGAATCCACAAG
The DNA here is from genome assembly GCA_944452925.2 of Chrysolina oricalcia. Taxonomy (NCBI): domain Eukaryota; kingdom Metazoa; phylum Arthropoda; class Insecta; order Coleoptera; family Chrysomelidae; genus Chrysolina; species Chrysolina oricalcia. Next base: position 25,338,853 of record OX101808.2, read on the forward strand.
TAATCACCATCTAGAAATGTATAGGAAAATATATTTATTCACTCATACAACACATCATCTACTTCATCTTCAGTCTACCAGTATCCAGTGTTTTCTGCACAGGAACTTTTATATTATCTGACGTTTACATAGAGCAACGTTGACTGCTGCCCACTGCGCACCGACAGAACCGCGCCGCTGTATACTATACAGCGGCGTGCTAGCTGCCGCATTGACAAGGTCCCAAGCCGATACTTTTCAGGATTTAGAATCTGAATGAGTTTAAAGCAGGTACACTTCGGGACAGTTTCTTTTGGTGCACTGTCTTCCTCGGTCTCGAATCCCCATATTCCATCAAGGAATGATTTTATTTTTCTTTCCATAGAACAATAATGCGATCAAATGCCGAGTAACCTCCATTTTAAGTTTTTTTTTAAGATTGACTGGAATGCATTTAAAATTTGTACAAGGTACCAAATTTGTATGAATATTTTCAATAAGAGCAGGGTTTTTTCAGCAAACTGGCATTTTATTCATGTCGATACGTGCTTTTATCTCTGAGTTATTAGCATTTGAATTTATAAACTCCCTCAAAATTTTGTAACCTAAAATATGCGAAGAATTTAAAACACTCATATTTAAAACCAACATTATTTGGACCGGTTAAACGTTATGCAATTTGACAATGAAGTATTCCTCAACTGTTCATTTTACTTGCTACAAGTGATAAGAAATTATTTCAGTAATCACAAGCATTATTTCACGAAGTCAAGAACATTAATATTATAAGATTTTCAATTGCAATTTTGCAGCTGGCAACTGCGCGTATAAATATAAATAATATCAAAATACACAGCTGCGATCTTTATCTTCAAAATGAAGTGAGATTTATCCGAATTGAACATTTATGTGAGGAGTTATAGAACTTTTTTTTTTGAGATATTTCAAAATTACCTCAAAAATTAATTTCAACGCGTTTTTTGGGGGTGGTTCCACCCCACTTGGAGGTGATAATTTTTCTCAGAAGTAATGTGCACACTGTGTTCTACAATTTAAAAAAAAATTATCGGCGGAGCAAATTAAGTTGAGGTTGATAGCCCTGTTGATTGTCCTATATGGCGATTAGTAACACCGTGCGCTTCATATTTTAATTTTTTGAACAGGGTATGGAATTTTAAGGCTGGACACCAGCGAAAAATTGATTCGTTGTAATATATAGGGTGATTCCTTAAATGTGACTACCGGCTTTATTATCAGCTAGAATAAAATTTATCAAAAAAGAGTTAAATCAAATAATAACATATTCACCTTCACACTCAACATATTTAAATTAAGTATGTATACGGATTACACATACAGGGAGATTAGAAGACAAATAGAATATATTTATTATCCCACAATACCCTGTACACTGATGCTGATTTAGAATTTTGGCAATTATCTAAAACAAACTCTTGCGGTTTGAAATATTAATATTGAAACTGTTACATCACCTAAAAGGCTCGGGATAACAGAATTGGGACGAGCATTGCTACAAGATCGAGCAAATGCCCAGAATGCCTAATAATTCGTGGCTCACAGTGCTTGTACCGGTGAAGAAGATATTCGTTCTTTGTCGAATATAGGGATATATAACCGAGAGGATTAAATCATGTGCATACAATTAAGATAGACCTTCCATTAGGTGATAATTAACCGATCATAAGATGAGAAATCTTATCATTTTTACAAAGATATAGCAAAAAATCTGACGTGAATATAGCACGAGAGTAGTATGAGTGACAATGAATTTGAATGTTTATACACATATCCCTGAACTGGTATGGTGATATCCAGGCTACACAACTGGTATTCTTGGGTCAATTTTGACCCAGCCCTAATTCAAGAGGGGAGGTTAAACTTTTTTTGACCAATTGTATTGAAATTTGTTATTTTAAAGGAAACAAACCTACAAATGAAATAAACTCAAAAGTTATTTATTTCCATACATAAACACGAAAATAAAAAATAAACATGAAAAAAAAACATCGTTCAACGTTTTTGACAATGAAAAAAACATTACAAAAATGCCAAAAAAACAATTCTAACGAGGGCTTTTTAGGAACCAATAAGGAGACTATAAGACTAATTATACACTTTACATTCATTACAAAAATTTTGTTGATGCAAATGATGCTTACAAAACGTTTTCTTGCATGTTGTACAATATGTAGAATATTTTTTATCAATTGTAGATGGACACTCTTTACATCGTCGTCTTTTCAGTGGCGGCTCGTCTCGTTCAGTAGCGGCAGTCTCACTTTCGAAACTCTGAATAATGCTATCACAAAAATTACTGTCACTCTCTTGAAACTCGGAGTCAGATAGATTGTTTATCATGTCTTCCAACTCGGCGTTAGTTAGATGACGTGTCATTTTGAACACGAAACACTATTTCGAACGGGGCACACAACTAGTATCGTTGGGTCAAATTTGACCCAAACGGTGCTTACCGGTCAGAGAGCAAACGGCAACTGACGCGTGAACACTACACTCGCAAGTACGTCAAACCCTCTAGGAATACCAGCAGTCTCGAAAATGTATTGCGTTTCGTTATCTAAATATATGCGCCAAAAAACGCTAGGGGCCAAAAGTGACCCAACAATACTAGTTCAGGGATATAAATGCCTGATGAAAAAGAAAAAGCCCTAGAACTTGTAAATCTGATGCTCGGAAGTGTCGATACTTTCCACATAAAGCTAATGTCGTATTATTTTTGTGGTATGCAAGCCATCAACAGAATCCGTACATAATCGTAATAACAAGGTCTTAACAGACATAGTATGAACAACTAAAAAAGATTTTTAATGCGGTAGTCTCCCATATTATATTTGATTTTCTACTTTATGTTTAATTTGTATACGTTATGTTCCTAAAAAATTTAAATAAATACAATTTAAAAAAAATTTTGGTGACTTTTAGATCACTCAATATCAAAATCAAATGATATTTATATTCATTCTGTAAGTCTACGAGCTTTTGCGTTCGACTGTTTTTGTTCAAAGAATTACATAAAAATTATGTAATTATTAAAAACACTGTATAAGGAGTCTTAAAATTTTTCATTATAACTCGTGTCGACAATATTATGATTGCAATCGTTATCCTTAAATTTTTGTAACAAAATAATCGCCATATTATTGATTTTCCAAATGTAAGTAACAACCCTGCCTCTGCATGTTTGACACCCTGTATCTCAAAAACTGTCCATTAGAATTCGTTGTGCCCATGGAGACATTTGATCAGGACATTATAAACTACATTATACTAAATTTTCAGCCAATTCAACTGAGGCCCATTTTCCATAAGAACCGTGCGGGGTCTTTAATTGCGTCATTATCCTACTGACCCTCATAAAAGAGTTGAGAGTTGAGAAGGTGAACAAACTTTCAGTCTAACTCCACCAAAAATAAATTTTGTATATATGGTGTCTACAGAGGCCCCAAAAGGTCTATTTCGGAAGAACACATTCTATTTTCGCAACTGTCATCAAAGGACCCTGCACCGTTTTAATGGGAAATTGGCTTTCGGTAAATTTTCTAGAATTTTTTATATATTGTAGAACTCGTTATGCTGATCAATTGTCTCCATTGCGCGAATGCTCTAAATTCATCGGTTTAGATCATACAGGGTGCTGAAGTTGACTTTTCCAAAATTTCAAATGACCATTGTGAATCCATTTCTTCGAATATGTGAACCAACTCAACCATGCATGGATTATTTATATGGCCGATACAACTCCACTATAGAGTATAATAATTCCTGCACATACCCACCATATACAGGATGAGTGCAAGGCTAGCAATTGTTTTTGTGATTTGGTGAAAATTAAGCGGTGGAATTTAGTAAAACTAAACTAAACTAAAAGCATAACCGTAGAGGAGTTGACCTCGAAAAAATAATCCGCAATTTTGAAGTGGAAGCCGTACTCATAAGATGAATGACACTGCCTCAGTGTGTCTCAAACGGCGACCCCCAGATACCTGGCATCCTCCGGTGATTTGCTTGCCTTATCGTGGTAAACCTGCTCTGCCATAATGGACCTCAATTCTGGAATACTCGTGGGAACAATTCAAATAATATAACCGGTGTTGAGGACACACCTGAAATGTCTTCAGAAGTTGCTACAGCAACCTAGACAAATCAAGAAATGGAGAATCCAATTCATTCATTTTTGATAGTGAAGAGAATGACCCCAGCAGTTGAAACCGTTATAAACAAAAAAATAAATGAATAAACATACATAAAATGATGAAGTCAGAGCACCTAATTAAATTGTCCATCTCTATGTGCAGCATCCTCTATATGAATGAGAATGGCATTCGACGGATACCTTATGTACTGTTCATGACGTGCGTAGCCAAGGTACCAGATAACACTGGCCACATGAGCACAACATCCAGGGTTCTGGCTCCATTTCGACAAGTACAATAATACCCAAAATTCACATCATCAACACTATTAATTTGTTCAATATCCTCTATATCTGTTTCAAATGCTACGAACAATTGATATTTAATGGCATTACGGAGTCTTGAATGAATTATCATTCGTAAAAGTCCACGCTCATTCATATTTGTATCAATTTGAAATTAATTTCCGTCATGATGAAACAGAGTATCTTGTATATACGATGGTGCCAATTCTACCTGGTATATGCCAATAGTTCAATTTTGTACCATTTGTAAATTCAATCTTGGGAATTCATTATAATGATCTTGCCTGAGTAATGTCCACTGACCACGTCTCATATTCAGATTTTCTGCCTCAACTCTGGCTTGCACGATGTTGACTCTATTAGCTTTTTTCAACATCGTATTGGCTAATTCTAGGTTGGCATCTCTCATTTCAATAAGCGGATGGTACTTATTTATTATTGCACCTGCAATTAGTAAGAGACATTTTTAATATGACTTGTATCGATTTTGTGCTAAAAAAATTTGAACATATTCTTCAAATGACCATTCCGAGCCTCAACTATCCATCTAGTTTTAGTTATAATTCTGGACTTGTTGGCTTCGTCAGTTTGTAGTTGTTTTTGTCCTCGAGGTAGAACTGAAGGCATTTCACAACGAATACCGATATTCTGTAGAAGAGGAAGAGCATATCTATAGCCCCTATCTACAATAAAAATATCGCCTGGATAAAGCCATCTTCTCATTTGGTTGACATCTATATTCAATTCATTTTGAAGTATGTGTGCATCATTATTTCCTGCGTCTGCTAAATATGGGCCTTGAATATCCAAAATGTAACCATCAGTACCTACAATCAGGACTGGTTTGATTAAATTCTTCCTTTGTGTTGGGAATATGATTGTCGTAATACTCGAAAGTTGCAACTTTTGTTGATGTACAAATAGGTTCCATCAATATATACTATCGCTTTTGCTTCATTAGGTTGCGGGTTGTACAACTGATTCGCGAAATCACTAACGTGTCGTTCTATGAATTGTTCTCTTGATATTGCGGAAAATCCTATATTAGTTGTTACGAAACGAGACATCAAGGATATTACCAAACTTGTTGCCTGGCGGCTGGAATAACGAATATGATAGTTAAAAACTCATCAGAAATACCTTGACGGAGTTTGCATAAGAATGCCAATAAATCCTTTTTGGTAATATGTCTCTCACCTCCATCTTGTCTTGGTACAGGTACACAATGATTAAATAAGTCATTGAATTGTTATTTTGTGAGCGGGGCAATAGATTTGAATTCTTCGTCAGAAAAATATTCTCGTCTACGTAATTCAATTTACGCTTGCGGCAGTTCTGAGTTCTTTCAGTTCCCGACCTTTCAGAGCATAAGGTCTGTCGATATATCTTAGGCCTGTCTGTAGGAATGGAAATAATAATCCCTGATCATCAAGATGAACTCTACAAGAACGAATATTTTCCGGAATATAGATATTCTGATTTATGAACACATTGACTCTGCATTCTGTTGTTAGTCTGTTCAGATCATCTACACCATTACAAATGAGACACGTGTACCTTGATGTTTGTGTTAAAATATTCAATCGTAAGCATTCTGGATCTTCTTGAAGGCGATGTAACTCTTGAACGATTGATTAGTTGCATAAGTCGCACCATATTTTGTGTATTGAATAATAAATTATACGTAAAAATTCAATCGGCGACGATTAGCCATTTTTATTATTGATAGGATAACAATTAATATCTACTTCACTATTGAAATAATTGTAAAATGACAATATAGTACTATTCGTTAAACAATAGAATGTGGTTGCTATTATGCCATTATAATTCAAACCGGAGCCTTCCTGACAAAACTGAAGAAGCAGCTAGTCAATCTCCCACCCAAGTGCGAGTACTTTTCAAATTAATTTATTGTCGATATGGTAGAGCATACATGATACGAGAGTGAGAGCAAGTAGAACGTTTTAACGATTTTTCTGGCATAGGCTTACAAATGGCAAGTGTGAGTAACCCACTATTGGGCCATATTCTTTCGTAATGAAGAAAAACATTCATATATATGGGCATCAAATTGTTCATAGCTGGCTACGAATCATTGCCCTTTCCATATACAGGGAGATTAGGTTAAACTGTTGAATTTGGAGCGTTTGTGCAATAGTTTGATCAGCGTCGTAAGTTCCAAAATATATTAACAAAAATAAATTCACCCATTGAGGTGTGAATTCCAGCATTGAATATGTTTTGCAAATAGAAAGTTTTGCATATCATTGTTGGGAGACGATTATGGTTCATTCTAAAATTCCAAATACGTTTATATAGCAAATGAAAATATAGCATCTGATGAAATTCTGTGAGAAATAATGAAATTGGTTGTGTCTTTCAATTGTGTCTTTCAATATTTTTATTTTAATTCTTTTTAAATTCTACCTTTATCACTCAAGTTATTCTACTACTTGTAGTAAATGTAGATTTATACGTATCATTTGCAATATTTCTCAGTTAATTGTTTGAAATATGTCGATGACACATGTCGAATAGAACGTGGTTATCGAAAAATAAAATGAATTTCAGAACCCTATAACTTCTTCAAAGAATTCATCAGCAAAAGCCATTATATTTGAAAGACTCTGTATATTTTGTGCATCTGCAGATTAAACTCTTATCATAAACGATCGAGTTTATTACCAAGTTATTTGGAATTCCAGGCATCTGGGTATATCAACAAGCAGGACGGGTGCGGCTTCATGAGAAATAAAACACCTTGTGTAAAATATTGCAGTCCGATTCAGGAGATGGTAATACCATCAATTGAATTTGATCTCAGTACCCTTCTGAATATCTGGAAATGAATGAATATCCACCGCTCAATTTTCACCAAATCACAAAAAAATTGCTAGCCTTGGACTCATCCTGTATATGGTGGGTATGTGCAGGATTTATTATACTCTATAGTGGATTTGTATCGGATATATAAATAATCCATGCATTGTTGAGTTGGTTCACATATTCGAAGAAATGGATTTACAATGGTCATTTGAAATTTTGGAAAAGTCATCTTCAGCACCCTGTATGATCTAAACCGTTGAATTTAGAGCATTTGCGCAATGGAAACAATTGCGCAATGGAAACAATTGATCAGCATAACGAGTTCTACAATATATACAAAATTCGAGAAAATTTACCGAAAGCCAATTTCCCATTAAAACGGTGCGGGGTCCTTTGTACCAGTTCATTCTATATCTTTGACGTAGGAATAGTAGTGGCCAATATTAGCTCCAGAACCACAGCGAACGATGACTACGTGACGCTCATAACGGCCGTCGGCTAAATAGTGGTGTTCTTTCAACTTGACACTTCGAAACAGTTTAATACATTTGTGAGATGCTGAGGCATGATTAGATTTGCAGGTGTTTCAACATTACTCGTTATTTATGTCTATCGGTTATTTTGGAGCAGATTCAGCAATATAGTTGACTATCATCTATTAGGTATTCGGTTCTCAGGTGATGATTGACTCGGTTTTGCACGGAGTGGATTTCCAAAAGATTGGAAAACGCTAACTTTAATTCAAAAAAGTTTCTGAAGTTTCTGCTATTCATTCTACACCCTCTGCAACGCAAAACTGTAAGAATTTTTTTCTTTCCAAAAGGTTTTTGTACTGAAGATGTGATAGGCTGAGATTCAACACCATCGGTGCTTTTTCGAATAATCGTTGAATTATTCTCCTGCTCACGAAGTGTAATCAGCAGGTATCCCAAAAATTCTTGTTGTCCTGAAAAAAAACTGGCAGGCCCCAAAGACTTCAATAAATCATACAGAGAAAAAGAAAATCCCTTCCAGCAAATTGAAGTTGTTTGAATATATGTTTCAGTTCGAATAATAACTGGGAAATATTATTATTATTGGTTGATACGTGGCCCCTGAAAGACTTCGTCACAGTTAGCGCTTATAAAACAATATTCATTCAACAATTTAGAAAATTTCCGGTGGAAATTTTACTTTCAGCGGATATAACAAAATAACCAAACAATCACAACTATTCTGTAATTTTACATGTTTAGAATCACAACCTGGAAGCAGATCATCACATTTTGGTGAGTGAACCAACGAAGTCAAATTTTACAGAATTTTATCAATCGATTTCGAGATATTTGCACCTGAACTGACAGCAGGAACATCTTTTTCTATTATTGAAGAATTTCTCACACCGTTGTTTTCAAATATCTGGATTGTTCAAGAATTATGAATGATTGACAGTATGATTTGCGTCATTAGAAGTCAGCTGCTCACCATACCATAAAATATTCATTGATTGGATCTAGCATCAAAATCTTCGAAACAAATTTCCATTGTCTGACTCTAGAAGCATTATCTACGACAGATGCGTTCTAGCTACGATTGTAAATATTTCAACATGGTGGATCGATGCTAGAAGCAATGAGTTTCCAATTGTATGAAAGATTGTCTTTGGGAATTTTAAACTTCCCCAGTCTGAAAATGAAAAATGTAAACTCAAGGATGTACAAGTGTAGAGAGGCAATTGATCAATTTCGACCGATAAGTTACTGACTTTAGAAGACTGTTGTCTTGAAAAACATAATTTGATTTCGTCAGTAACGTATTGTTTTACGAAATTTTCTTATCTGCAAAAATCAAACGTCAATGTTTTTTGAAAAAGATAAATCTTTTTCAAAATACGTTGACGTTTCGGAGACCATAACATCTGCCTCCGTTATCAAAATCTCGGTGGAAACTCTTTTTTTTATCAGGTTTGGAAATAAAAAGATCCGTTTTTGACTATGGAAGGTTAAAATTCCAAAAAAGCTATGTCAAGAAACAATGAGTTTCCATTTCACAAGTATAATTTGTTGAAAGCAATTCTGGTGACCAGTTAACAGCTTCGCTGATGATTTCAGAGCTATACTATATCTGCCTTCATAATCAAATATGAAAAAGTAATGGCAAAAAACCCTATGAACCAAGGACCGGCAAAATTTCCTAAAATGGCAAGGTAAATGGAATCTTCTGTATCAGTGCTCGGTATATTATTATCAGTTATATCATTTCTTGGGAAAACCAGTCCAGTACCAAAAATACCTCTTCGAAGTTTGGTTTTCTATTTCGTAGCAACAAAGCATACAGAAATATAAAAATATACGAGGTGTCCCATTTGAAATAACGAAATTGACGTCTGTACTTTTGGAATAACATCAGATGAAAAACCCCATCGAAAAATTTATTATTATTTTCATAGTGGAATTTCATTACAATTCTAATGCCACACAAAACCCCGGATCTGAGTAACAAATATTTCTTTATTTCCACACAAACATTAAAGTATGAAACTTTATATATGTACATCATGGTTGTGTTTATGATCAATCATTATTGTTACAGCTTCTAAACTGACAATAAAAAGAATTATTATGCGGTTTCAAAAATAAGCATGCACTAACAATAAAAGTTCCATATATTCGTTGTCTTTATGGAGATTTATAACAAATCGAATAATAATGCAATGAAAGCTGATTTATAGAGTCATAATACAGCAATGGCTACTACACCTAATTCATTTATCGATTCTCAGAATGACACAGAAATCGATATAATTTATAGCCTAGATGACCGAACTCGTGGAGTTTCAATGAAAAATAGCAACATATTTTGGAATTGGTATTTATGAATTCTTATTACTCTACTCAGTTCCGATCCTTTGTACATTCCTCTTTACTTTTAATGGTAGATTATCAAATAGCTGATGCATTCCACCAAGGACATATACAATTTACTAACATCAAATAACACGAGTGAAACAACTGAACTCAAAATTCAAATCCAATTCAAAATTAAAACAAATTGATCACAACAAACTTTCAGACCTGTTAACTTTTGGAGTGCGGAGTTGGGATGGGTTTCCTATTTAGTGATCATCGCTAGATGACTGGTAGAAATAGGCCTTTTACCTAGAGGTAGGTGGGCCAACTTGGTACCCCGCAAAAGGACCAGGTAAACAATCTTGTCATGATCAATTCGAGTGCAGGCCGCACAAATCAACACATCACGAGAAGATTGCAAAAAACTTGGAACTCCTGCAAATCCTGGGCAGTCAGAAACAAACTGTCATGTAACAAAGACAAAATAGATATGGGATAAGTTTCCTCGGCAGAGACGAAGCCAGATAGACGGTAGACCGGAAGCATGGTGAGTGGAAAGATGCACCGATGCCGAGGGACATGAGCTTTTCTTCCTGGACGATCTCCAAATGGCGCAGGTGGGAGTCAAACTAGGGAGAGCTCTAAGCCTGGTCGGAGTAACAGTGGATTCTGTAAAACGAACAGGCCATCTGGAGCCCGTGTGTGCTAGAGCAGTTTAACGCAGTTCCTACGGCCCAAATCTTCCCACGTCCATGGTACGAACGAGCATAGAACTGGTGAGCGAAGAGAATGGGGACTTATTGCCACGCCAGTACGGATTCAGACGGAAAAGGTCAGCACAGCACAGGAAGGGCAGGCGATGGGTTGTACTATTGCTGTTCAATGTAAGAATCGCGTTCAACTCCCTCGAATGGGGGGAAACAATGAGGTTCCTGCAGCCCCGACTACTTTCTGAATGCGGTGGGGGACAACCTGAGAGAAAGAAAACTGGTTGTGAAGAAAGAAGTGGAGGTGAATATTGCCGCAGGTGTGCCACGGAGATTTATCCTGGGCCCTAAGCTGTGGAATCTGGCTAAGGACGGCGTGCTTCACTTCGAGTACCCTGAGGGTCACCACTATGAAAGTGGCTAGGGGGCTCGAAGAGCTCAAATACCATGCGATGGTAACCTGCGACAGCCGGTGTACAGTGTACAGTAAGAGCGTCTGTAAGAGACTGGATTGGGGACAGTCATAAAAACTACTGAGAAAGCATCCCAGGAAACGAACACGGGAAAGAATACCTCAAAGGACCGTGCCATAAATGAACGGCAGACCTGTTAGCGATGATTGGGAGCCAGTTGAGAACCGTTACAGAACTCCTGACTGATGAAGGAGCACCTCAACAAAATGGGACTTTACAATGGAGACCTGACCTGCAGACTACGCGGTGAGAATCCAGTGCCATTGAAAAATATACTGTGCTGTTGCGGGGCACAAGACCGCAATAGACAGGCAATCGTCGGGCAGCCATACAGATCGCACCCAGTAAAGGACTTGTACAAGCTCGTAAAAGGCATGAAAGTACACTACATAGGCATGGGCAAATAAGTGTCACCGGGGGCAACAACCTAAAGGGCCTAGAGGTGGAGGTTTTAGTTAGCGAAAAAAAAACCTGCGACAGAGTGTCTGAGTGACTGAGCGACGACGGTCCTTGACCGGCAACGGAGAAGACCGAGACCCTCATCTTGAAGGAACCAAGATAGAGAGATGTATGGATTGAGTATTGTGACCAAGGAACACGTCAAGTATCTGGGCATAACTTTGCCTGATTCAGGGATCTGTAGAGAGCATATGCTTGGGGCAACACGTAGGGCTGCGGAAAGAGCTATGTAGGCTGATTCCCAGCGTGGGTGGAAGAAGAATGGTTCCTGCATGGTGTTGTTCGATTAATCAAGCTGCACGGTGCGCAGATGTGGTATAAGATAGCAAGGGTGCCCTACGATAAGAAGTTGATTTGGAGAACGGATAGGCCATGTCTTATTCGTACCACCTGTTCCACGGCATTATATGTCATAGTGGGTGTCTAGCGAAAGAGAGAAAAAGGATGTACGAACGGAAAGATAGGAACGAGAATCGAAAGAGCAAGGATAACGTTATAGAACTGGCAGACTGAATGGAAAGTACTGACGTCTATGTCGAAGAGGAGAAGGTGGATGGCCTGTGAGCACAGGTGGGTGAATTATTTCCTTACGCAGATGCTCACCGATAATGGATGTTTCTGTGCCTACCTCAAGATGTTCAAAAAGACCGAGGAGGATGCCTGCTTATATTGCCGTGACATGGACACTGACGCACACGTTTTTCTGGAGAGTCCTCGCGGGGTTGCGGAAAGTATGATTCTGAATGATAGGTTGAATGATGGTATGGTTAGAGTCGAAGACTTGGTAGAGTGCATGTTGAGGAACGAAAGTGGGTGGAAGGTGGGGAATGAGTTCGTGAGGAATGTGCTGCGAAAGAAGGAGGAAGAAGAATGGGACATGGACGCTGCATACCTTCTAGATGGTTCTGGGCTGATTGTGAGAAACCAGGGGGGTGCCCTGTGCTCGGTCGTTAACTATAATATCAGACCCGTAACGAAGTGAAGGAAATTATGTTATTTCCTATTGACTTTTGAACGATAACGTTCGATTTAAAGTAATCCAAGATATTTTGGAAATTGTCGGACCTTTTTTTGTTTAGAAGAAGACACGATTTTTGGATATGCTTCGTTTGGGTCATTTGGCAAACAAAGTGGTCATGAATGGGTTTCAGCTCCTACGTCAGAGCATCTATTAGAAAAAGGTTTTAAGGAGGGCCATGAAGGGAAGTGGGACTTGCCCATGGAATAGTCCTTTGTTTAGTGCCAGTTTCTTCCAAATCTGAATATTTATACTAAAATATACTACTAAGTATGTTGGTAAAAATCATTGTTATTGTATAGCATATGATAGTTTGCAGAAGATTGTATTTGAGACCAGGTCGATAGACCGCATGTGTAGTTAGTTGCTGTCAAATCTATTAATACCACAGAAAGTCGCCTTTTATAAACGTTGTCACAAATACTTGGATTCACCACCATTTTTTGATGAAGTCAAGTCTGACCTACTAGAATTTGCACCATAATCTTCCTGGAAAATCGTTTGTGAATCTACCTCTTGAGATCTTCTAGCACTAATTGGGTAATATTTCTATTGTCTCATCTTGATTCGTGTCAGTTTCAATAAGTGAAATTATTTTTGGCTCCAGTTTCAACAAAAACCACGCAACAAGGATGAAAAACAATGATCCCAACTCGAAAGAAAAATTTGGGAGAGCCTAACACTGCTCACTCACATCTGGCTGCCATTGTATTCACGACACACCCTTTCACTTTGTCAGTCAGAACAGTAATCGAAAAATTAATTCGCGCTAATTCAGCACAGGACAAAATTACGCAAAATGGATATGGCGGCCGAAGGCATTAGTGATGTCACGCGCGAAAACATGACTGTTTTGAGATTTCTTTGATTGAAGCCATTTTTTAAAGCGATAGTGTACTATTAACAAAAAATACTATAACTTTTTAAAATTTTTAGAAAGCATAATTTACGGTAATATAGTTATTCCCTATTGTTGACAGGGATTACTCATTATTACAGATTTTCTTGAACAATGATTCAGTTTGCTAATGAGGGGGTCGAGAGAGAAGAATAAATATAATTAGGGATGGAAAAGAGAAAAGTGGTCCCATCAATATACCTTATGAAATTCCTCTGATGATGGCCCTTATGCGAATAAAATAAAATACACGAAACAGATTTGGCAGTGTGTTTATGTCTTTCTTCTCGAAAAACCTCCTAACGATTTCTTTCTGAAAGCTAAATGATCTAATAAATTTCCTGGAATTCTCCTAATTTATTTTCTCGAATAAACTTTATATCCTCACACAATGCTCCAGACCCAGAGAAGTAAATATTTCGACAGAACAATATAATCCCTCGCAGATAATGAGTCATAAATCGCTTGGAAAATGAATGAAAAGCGGAAAAAGCCCGAGTAAACAAAAAAGACAGAACAGAGGAAAACTCGGTAGCTCCAGAGGAAGGCCAAGATAAACATTGATTTTGGAATCTGTGGTCGTCCAGAAACACAATAATAAATAAGCGGAAGAAAAATAACTGTGTTTTCCTTCAATCGTTTGTAGCAGGCGGCAACGCCAACAAATCACGATGCGAGTACAGAGGCGGCATCAGCCGAATGGTTGCCGTCTGTCTTAATTAGAAAAAAGAACTGAATGACCGAAGAAAATTACTAGAGAAGGGAATGAATCATTTAAATTAAACAATTATAGTACACTGAAAAAACCAGTTTATTCATAGTTAACTAAATTAATTAACACCTAATAAATCATTCATTCCAATATTGCGGGATAAACGTTTATTTATTAGAAACATATGATGAATTTTTTAAATATACCTCATAACATTTACCTTACTTAAATTTATTTCCAGTGAATATAGGTCTCACTATAGATTTATCAACAGTAAGTAAAACATTATTCATAATAAATAAAAATTAATTATTAATATCATATATTTCATTAACATTTAAAAACACATTTTTATTATAAATATGGGAGAAATTGGAATCAATTTACCGTTTACAAAAAATTACCTTAAAATATACAGGCTGATTCACGGTGGATGGCACATTAGACGTTTCTGGTGAACCAGACAACGGATCACTTTAAAAAATTTAATGGAGGTCATATTCGGACATTCTCTAGCCAACTAAAATATTTTCGACAATGCGGTGTTGCCACGTCTATTAGAAAGCAGTAGCAACTTTGATTTTTCAAATCGAACACTCTGTATATAATATTATTTTTGGAATCTCCAACAATTGCCCGACAACTTTTCTTGATATTTCCCTATACCTATCTGTTACCGTTTTCGAAATAAAAATTAATTTCAATTTTTTTCTTCGAAAATCATGACTTCTAGAAATGCCGATAACTTTTAGTTAAGAAGTACTATGATATCGAAATTTGGTTTGGAGTTAGGTGATACTTGGACACTTCCCACACGTCAGCCTAATCTCCGTTACTTCAATACAGGGTGGTAAAAAAATACAGTTTTTTCGTTTGCTTGAAAAAATTGCTGAAATTTGATTATTTTAAATGGAACACCCTGTATATTATTGAAAATTCGGAAAGCTGCTGAAATTTGCTTTCTTTCTATGTATATCATACCTATACCTAACTAGTCAAGTTTCGGACTTATGAGCATTTATTTGTGAAAATGTCCCTTCAGAATGGTATTTCCATTCGGTATTTGGTAAGCAGGCCATGATTACTATTTGACAGTAGCGTTGTGACATTCTCCTAATAATATCGACATTTTCGTCACTTCAGAAGTTGCAAATACCTTCAAAACGATGGAACAAAACTATTCAAACGAAGTTCTTATGAATTTGTTTATTATTTTTGGACGGTGTGACAAAATTATCAGCAGAACATGTAGAAACTTCAATGAAATGTATCCGAATCTACCGCCAATGAACCTCAAGAAATTTATACGAATTCAGAACAATTTCAATATGTTTGGATAAACTTTAAAAAAGCACCAAGAAACTTGAAATTGGAAATATTGATATGAATAATTATAAAAAAGTAAAACAATCATGTGGAATATTTCAAAATATGTTCGAATCGCTGGCCGTTCACTTCCAAGCACTTTAAAATGCGGGTGTTGACTGCTTTCGTGGTGGCAGATCTGATTTCATTGGGATCCAAATCTTCAAATGTTTGGGCAATCCTTTCTAACAATTCATCTCTCGAACGCACGGGTATTTTGTAAACTTTTTCTTTAAACATTCCCCACAAATAAAAATCTAATGGATTAAGATCGGGTGATCTCGCTGGCCAATTCCATGGTCCCAAGCGCCTTATCCACCGATCGTCAAAAAGTCTTTCCAGTTCTGCGCTCACTTCTCTTGTGCAATGTGCAGGAGCTCCGTCTAGTTGGTACCAACAGTTTCGATATTCTTCGAGTGGCAGATTATCCACGAAACTCTCTACAGTATTCTCCAAAATATTCAGGTAGCTTCTGGATGTTAATGACTCCTCGTATATCACGTACCTCAATTTGTTGTCCATCAACATGCAGAAGACATTAAAACTAAATTTTTCTTGAAATCCGGCTTCTTTTGTGACGTGAGGATTTTCACTGGACCAATAATGACGATTTTTTCTATTGAAAATCCCTTCCCTCGAAAATTTCGATTCATCAGTCCAAATAATTTTATTTAAAAAAGTGGATCTTCTTGAATGCGTGTCAACAACATTTCACAAAATTCTACTCTCTGTTGAGGATCTTGAGGCTTCATTGCTTGAATTTTGGTGAATTTATAATCATTTATTTTATGATAATTTTATCACACTGTTCAAAAATAATAAACAAATTCATAAGAACTTCGTTTGAATAGTTTTGTTCCATCGTTGTGAAGGTATTTGCAACTTCTGAAGTGACGAAAATGTCGATATTATTAGGAGAATGTCACAACGCTACTGTCAAATAGTAATCATGGCCTGCTTACCAAATACCGAATGGAAATACCATTCTGAAGGGACATTTTCACAAATAAATGCTCATAAGTCCGAAACTTGACTAGTTAGGTATATGTATGATATACATAGAAAGAAAGCAAATTTCAGCAGCTTTCCGAATTTTCAATAATATACAGGGTGTTCCATTTAAAATAATCAAATTTCAGCAACTTTTTCAATCAAACGAAAAAACTGTATTTTTTTACCACCCTGTATTGAAGTAACGGAGATTAGGCTGACGTGTGGGAAGTGTCCAAGTATCACCTAACTCCAAACCAAATTTCGATATCATAGTACTTCTTAACTAAAAGATATCGGCATTTTTAGAAGTCATGATTTTCGAAGAAAAAAATTGAAATTAATTTTTATTCCGAAAACGGTAACAGATAGGTATAGGGAAATAACAAGTTGTCGGGCAATTGTTGGAGATTCCAAAAATAATATTATATACAGAGTGTTCCATTTGAAAAATCAAAGTTGCTACTGCTTTCTAATAGAAGCGGCAACACCGCATTGTCGAAAATATTTTAGTTGGCTAGAGAATGTCCGAATATGCCCTCCATTAAATTTTCAAAGTGATGTGTTGTCTGGTTCACCAGAAACGTCTAATGTGCCATCCACCGTGAATCAGCCTGTATATATTAATTCCACAAAACTGTTTTCTTTCAAAAACTTTACCAGCTCCTGAACATGGTCCATTATGGCGACAGACAGCCTTGATGAACTGATGGTTTACTTGTAACTTTTACAACAGAATGCATGATTGTATTATGTTAGATAATACATGCACAAACCATGCACATAATAATTATAAAACTATTGTTATTGTTTCTTCTATAGCTATGAAGAGATTGTTTGATTTTGAATTACACTTCAATCCCACAAAAATAAATAATTACAACATGCGGCTCAACCTACACAACGCAAATGGCGCACACACGTCTCAACGACAAACGACGAAACACGAAACTCCGACGTACGACTTGACACCTGGCCCATCAGCGAGCCCAACCGACTGAAATGAGATTATATAATTGCATGTGCCTCCTTTCTTCATCTCCTAGAGTTATCACTTTATACGGGTGCGCAGAGGAACTAAGAGCATTCCAGTCATCATATTATAATTTCAATTTAGTGTCCCAACCGAATTTTTTATATTATTCATCAAGAGGAGCATTCGACGTATATCCTAAGGTGGATATCTTGGGATGACAATAAAATATTTATTGATTGAAGGCCATTAAAATAAGATAGTAAACTATAATAATTAGAGATTTCACCGTAGCTCTCAGTATTTTATTGAAAGATGTCTTTCTTTCTAAAGGAACTGAAAATTATCCAAGTGAGTTATGACTACACTCCACTTTAACATGTTGATATTATTTTACAACAGAAAAACTCATCCCTTACATTTCGAAAGTCTTGACGTTTGTTGAAAGAATGAATTTAGTGATGAACATGTTCGACAAGTCATTTAACTGACAAAAAACATATAGAAATATGTCGTGTCGATCCCAATTATCCTCAATGTAGGTGTAACAATTTACAACTTGTCTACGGCGTCTCAGAGGAAAAAGCGTGTTTATGAGGCAGGTATTACCGACGAGACGAACTGCTCATTTCGAAATGGAATCTAGAGGATTCAGCGCATGTGCATGTTCTTACAGTGCGTCTTTTTTTAGTCCTCCCCCTGTTAACTTTTGAATGGTTTGGCGTACAGACATGAAACGAAAACCATTTTGAATGATTTCACCGATACTACTTTTTGAAATGAAAAACATTGTTATGGCCCAATAGAACACGCAGAGGGGGCACATCGATTTGAAAATTGTAAAAAGCATGGGGGTCAAATTATGCATCGTTGAAAAGAACCATATATATTTTTTTCAACTTTTGTTAATAAGTATTTTCACAATTTTGATCTCTTTGCTTTCACAATTTTGATCTCTTTGCTTTCGAAATTTTCAAGTTGACGTGCCCCCAGAGCCATTTGTCGAGTAATTGCACTCAAAAAGTAGTAATGGTAACAATTAAAATTATTTTTCGTTCCATTGATTCAAATTAAACCGTTTAAATTTATTGAGATAAGGGTACAGTTTGGCAAACATAGCTGAGATTGTGAAATTCCCACTTCTTGAGCGAAAAATCACGTAAATATCACTGGATAGTCCATCGTACGACTAATGCGCATCTTGGGCGTGCAAATTCTCACAATTGCAGCTATGTATGCCAAGCTGTACCATTCAGATCCGCACTTATTCTTGAAATTTCGAGTGCATTCAGTAATTTTTTTTCTAAATGGAATCAAAAAAAAATTCAGGGAATTATCTTTTCAACGATGTGTCACTTGACCCCCCCCCTTGCCAATTAATTGATATGCCCCCCTCCCCATATTTCAAGCAATCACAATGTCTTTTATTTCATAAAGTAGTATCGATAAACCCATTAAAAATGGTTTTTGTTTCATGTTCGTACGTCAGGCCGTTCAAAAGTTAACAGAGGGGGTACTAAAAAAGCCTAATTGTATATGACGTCTACAACCAGAATGAAACCTACTTAGATTCGATGGTAACTTTATTGACTTTGCCGAAAAGGCTGACGAACTTATCAAGCAGGTTTCACTCAATTTCTAGACACTAAACCATCAGTACCCACTATCCCAAAATATACACTAGAAAGGTCACTGAAAACTGATTTCAGGAGTAATAAAAATGAAAGAAGTAAAAGACAAAGGGGCAAACTATTCATTGCAGAATCGTAAAAAAAACTAACTCAACTGTTGCTAGCTCAGCAGAAGATTGTCAGAAAGAAACAGCGTATAGCATAACTATCACTCCTGAAAATCCCCATAGAAACGAAATGGACAGATCAATCAATCACTCACTTTTATCTTTTTAGATACAGTTTCTTTCATTCTCAAAGTAACGCACAGTCTATACGAACTCAATTGAGATAGCACTCAACAAGAGATCATAGGAGGTTATATCAATATAGAAAGTGCCGCTGATAATTTGCATCGTCTAAATAACACGTTATTCTCCAACCCCTCCTCGTCTCAACTCGATTGCAGTCCACGTGGACTAGATATTTTCTGTCATAAAAAACGAAAGCCTTTGGTTGGCCACTGTCGAATTCTAATTAGTCACACACGGAAAGTCTTTGACATGCCGCTGAATTCGAATTAGTTCATATTTGCGATGTAGATTTACCAGACAGTGCGGTGCAGCTAGGCAGAGACGAATATTTACATTTATCGTTATTCAGTTGTCTTCATTATTTTATCTGTTCGGTATGGCATTTTGGATTCCTCCAAGTGGCAGTTAATCCAGAACGTCTCCAAGTGTAGGCTGATCTAGAGCCACTACGTAGGGAATTATTTAATAAAGCGTTTCACAAACTCAAAGGGTTAGTTTGAATATGTATTCGCGTTTGAAGTATGAGAATAGTAGTGGTTCCTCAGACAATCAAATTGTGAGACGGACAGAAACTCAAGGAACTTGATTCATCTTCCAAAGAACACATTCACATGTGTGTTTATAAGTTTCATAAACGAAAATAAGATATTAGAAATGATTCATGATAAATTACGTGAACATCCAGATTATGTCTATAAATCGTAAGTCAGCACGAATCGTTGTCCATCGACAAGACTACTTAAGAAAAATAAAAGAGAATAGTGACATAATATACGAGGATGCATTGATATCTAGTTAGCCTAGACCAGTTCCCTGCATAAACAAAATACTGCGTTACCATAGCAACGAACAATAACTTATTAGAAGTGTCAGTGTAAAGTTTGACGTCAGAAAAGTAAACCAGAGTTACACAATAAATTAAAAGAAAAAATATGTCCACCGAAATTGGAAATTTGGAGTATCGAGCCATCATCAAGTACCTGTATTTAAAAGGGTTAAGAGGTAAGCAGATTTACGAAGATATGCTTAATACCCTTGGTGATCAATGTCCTTCGTATGCGACTGTGAAAAATTGGACTGCAAGCTTTAAAGGAGGTAAATTTTCCATTGAAGATGATGACCGATGGAGAAGGCCAGTTTCTGTGTCAGTCCCCGAAAATATCGAAGCAGTTCAGACATGATTTTTAACAGACCGTCGAATTGGGCTAAAACGGATATCTGAAGCACTGAATATTTCATACGAACGCGTTCATCATATAGTTCACGTCAATTTGGACATGAGAAAAACTGCTGCAAAATGGATCCCCAAATGTTTGAATGTTGACCAAAAGCTTGCAAGGGTAGTAGCATCGCGTTCGATCTGTGATCGATTTGAAAACGATGTAGACTTCTTAAACCGAATTATTACTATGGATGAGACTTGGGTACATTTCTACGATCCAGAAACAAAGCAACAATAGATGGAATGGCGACACTCTGGTTCTCCAAGACCTAAGAAGTTTCGTGTCCAAAAATCTGCTAGAAAAGTTCTTGCTTCAGTTTTTTGGGATTGCCATGGAGTAATCATGATTGATTTTTTGGATAAGGGTAGAACAATAACTGGAGATTACTATTCGACATTACTGACCACTCTACGGGAAAAAAATAAAGAGAAAAGACGCGGAAAGCTATCCAAAGGTGTTTTGTTTTTGCTGGACAACGATCCTGCACACAAATCTTATGTTGCAATGCAAAAAATTCGTGATTTAGGGCTTGAATTACTAGAACACCCCCCTTATTCACCAGATTTGACTCCGTCCGACTATCATCTCTTTCCTCTACTGAAAAAAAGTTTAAAAGGTCGTAAATTTTCTTTCAACGAGGAGGTCATAAAAGCTGTGGAGGTCTGGTTTGCAGAGCAAGAAGAAAATTTTTTTTTGAAAGGTCTTGAGACGTTGCAGGTTCGCTGTAATAAATGTATCCAATTAAAAGGAGAATATGTCGAGTAATAAAATATTTTGACATTGAAATTTTGTTTGGTTCTAGTAGGCTAAGAATTTTTCAATATATCCTCGTATCTTGACGAGATGCGGTTTAATACCCATGCTGTCGTCCAATTCGGCTGGGTAGATGAAAGCAACAAATGTACTTTGGAAGCTCTTCTAGAGGAAAAAATAATTATAATTTTTTATGCCGGACATGAATGAGGATTTGTTGCTGATGCGTTGTTGTTGTTTGCAAAAAATATCAAAATCTTCTGCTGATTATCATGAGGACATGACCGCCACATTGTTTGATATATTGGCAGTGCAGCAGCTCTTACCGAATATTCGATCTCATTCCGTAATAGTTATGGACAATGCATCTTATCATTTCCACCAAGATAGAAAAATCACCAACAGCAATACAAAAAATCCAATATAATCAAGTCCATGGAAAGTAAATAGATGGGAATACCATTAAAGAACAGGAAGAAAATATTACTGGAATTGATTAAGGAAGAAAATTTCAAGGAGGAATATGTGACTGATAAACTTTTTGTCATGTTGTACTAAGTCTGCTGTCATGTTACTGCATTTTCCACCCCATTGAGATGATTTCGGCTGCTACAAAAGGGAAACTGGGAGAATATAATGATATCAGAATAGTGATAGATAGAATGGCTGGAAGTGATATGTGGAAGAAATGTATATCTTGTGTGATAGACAGAGAAAATTAATTCAATATCCGACCACCGATTAGTCCGAAAAATTAATGCAATATCCTACCACCGATCAATCCGATTATCATTAACGTTAAGAACGACTAAAATTCTGAAAGTGAAAATTCCCAGGATGATTTGTTAATATCTTGCTCTTTGTTTCTCTGAAAATTTTAGTTGATGTAACAAAATTTGTTTTTGAAAGTGATAGTAATAGTGATAGGGATAGTGTGAAGCATTCTGTTAATTTTTCCTGTCTTAGAGTGAATATAATTTTAACTTATGTTGCTTGAATGATTATTCATTTCCATCAGGTTTTCAATTTGAAATTTTGTTTTCCTCAAAAAAATCGAAAGGGGCACAATTAACGGCTCACCCAAGTAGCAAAATCTGTTCTATAAGAGTTCTATACACTGCTAGACAACAAATCTAATAAAACTACAAATATCCTATAACGCCCTTCACAGTACGTATACAACCAAAAAAGGACCAAATTATAAAATATTTTGGTTCTTTAACATAATATAGCTTATAACTAATTAAATTCTCTCAGTTAAATGTCTCTATGTGATAGTTAAAAAACTATTTCATAAGTACGTCTATTAGATTATTTATACAGTCTATCCAAATATGCGGTTCACAACCATTAGAATTTAATTTCTCAGGGATCCTATATAAAGCGGTTCAAAACTATTTCAAGAATAGCTATACGAACATAAAAAACTTGTTTTGTGAGAATGATTTAACGCTGTCTGGCCAGCGTCCTATAGATAAAACAAAAGTGAAATTTTATACGATATTTTATTTCTTTAGAGACGCAATTTACAATGGTTATATCGAATAACGTTGACGTGGGGAGACAAAACTTCACCGAAATGGTTGTCATAGTTCGAAAAGATGAAAATAAAACAGTCGCCATCATAAAAAGTGTATATATGCGATATCATGAGGTTTATAAAACTCCTGAAATTCGTTCAGAACCAAGAATTTCCCTAAGCAGCGAAATTTTCTGATTGAATGTATATTTGTTTTCATTAGAAAATAGAAGCGCCTTGAATTAGTGATAAATTGGCCGATCTGATGAAAATATTAAAATATATACTATATTTTCCGAAAGTATTATTTTTAATCGGAAATACGTGTATAACGATCGATTAATCTAATAAATAAAAACCCAATATTTTTATAGAAAGTACATAATTGTTTGAAATATATGTTTTTATATTCGAAAATATATTTCGTAAACAATGGCGTCAAACCCGAAAATAAATTATGTCAATAAAACCGTTAAGAAAAAATGTATAAGAAACCTTATAGAACCTTATGATTTTATAGGGCTGTTTTGAAAGGCAATATAAAACAATTTTTCCAGATCGAACCTACCTTGATTATATTTATATCACATATTGCTTTTTTTGAGACTGGTTTAGGGGTGATCATGTAAAAGGCACTGAAATAATTTCAATGCTTTTTACATGATACGTTTCCATTGTCTCATTGGGCAAACTTGGGCACTAAACGGCTATTATAAAAATGTTTTATATAGGATTTATTGGGCACACAC
Source organism: Chrysolina oricalcia (assembly GCA_944452925.2). Taxonomy (NCBI): domain Eukaryota; kingdom Metazoa; phylum Arthropoda; class Insecta; order Coleoptera; family Chrysomelidae; genus Chrysolina; species Chrysolina oricalcia. Next base: position 25,362,729 of record OX101808.2, read on the forward strand.
TGTAACGTTTTTGTTCCAAATACTACTATTTTGCCCTCTAAACTGTTTTTAACCAAGTAAGAGACGCCTTTATACAAAACAATTTTATACTTATTTATAAAGCAATTGTCTCTATCCTAAAAAACTGTTTCAATCATCAAATTTAAAAGCTTTTATACAGCTTGTATATAAGTGTTACAAAACTATATAATCATTATAAAGCACTTAAAACAGCTTTTCAAAACGATTTTAAATCGGTGTTATAATGTGTTTCAAAACTATTTCAAGCCAAAAGCAAGCTTCAATTTTATAATGCGAGTTGTATGAATATTTATACGACAATGTTATGAAAACATTTTACTACAAACACAAAAATGTCGCAGTCAAACTGACTAAGTGATTTCTCAATTCGGCATAATAAGATAATAATAATAATAATAATATAGCATTTACTGCCCAACAGAAACCATTTACAAGGCAATTTTTAAAGGATAGCAAATGAAATATAATTAAAAGTATAGTAACAGTGTTACAACATACAAAATATGGCATGGATACATTATAAAAATGATAAGCTTCATCCATTATTGATTCCCAAATTGCTTATAGATGTGCTCGAGATTTATTTCTTAATTCACTCTTACTGCAGTTAAAAATATCACATATATTTGATAATTTATTAGCATTACAACACATCACATTAATTGGTGCTTTAGACATAATATTTGTTTGAGCTCTTTTGCACTTGAAAGTGGTATTTGATCTAGACTCCAATCTCGGCACATGAAAATCAATTTGTGATAATTGTAATGGGGAGTCCACTTCACCATTCAACAGCTTTTGAAGAAATATAATGGATGCTTGATTTCTGCGTTTTTTCAAAGAAACGAAATCGAATCTGCGTAGTATATTCATATAATCAGATCCTCTTGGAGGATAAACTTCATCAACCTTGAAGCATAGAAATTAAAAAAATTTTTTTTGGACTTTCTCGATAGTTGTTGATGATTGACTATAAATGGGATTCCATAATAATGATCCATATTCTAGTTTAGACCTTACTAGACTGAAGAAGAGAGATGAGAGTGCAGTAATATCATTAAAGTTCCTGCAATTTCTGAAGATGAAACCATATATACGATATGCTGATTTAGTAATTTCGTTTATGTGAGAGTTAAATGTGAGCTGATTGTCGAAGTGAACTCCTAAGTCTCTAATATTATCAACATGTTCTAGAATTGTATTATTAATTGTGTATGGGTAAAAAACAGTATTGGATTTTCTAGTGAAAGTCAATACTTTACATTTAGAAATATTTAAGGAAAGTTGATTTTACAATCATTCAAATAGGAAACAGAAACATATAATTTTAAATCATCTGCAAACATTAACTAATTGCAATCTAGTGTCTCGCAAAGATCATTGATAAATATCAAGAATAACAATGGCCCCAAGTTGGAACCTTGGGGGACTCCACTGGTTGCGATATAGTTTTGTGAACAGAATCCTCTGTAAGAGACATACTGTGTTCTATTATTCAAGTACGATTTCAAAAGGTTTAGAAAAATATTATTGAATCCCAAACAAGTAATTTTCCTCAGGAGTATTTCATGGTTTATTTTGTCAAAGGCCTTGGAGAAATCAGTGTACACTGTATCAACCAAGATACTTATGAAATAAAGCAATGATTTTGCTACTTGGGCAGTTCACGTCTGGCATCAGCACCGTTTCTATCGGAAGCCCTTGCATTATAAATATGTTTTTTAGTTGAACTTGGCCATGAAAAAAAGTTATCTGCCGACAATGTTTAATAAAGGTTCCGTCAAACCAAAGCGGGAACGCGGGAGCGGGAGCAGGAGCGGGATCGGAACTTTGGAACCGTGCGAAATGCTAGGAAAACAGTACACGTAGCAAACCATATATTTTTCGTTGCTTGCATGCATTTCGGAATACGAATAATCATGCCGGTATGTCCATCCCACTATAGAATTTAGTCTCGGATTCATCTCGTTCCCGCTCCCGCGTTTCCGCGTTGGTTTGAGGAAACCTTAAAACATGTGCCGACCCAAAGTGGAATTTCAGTTTTTCTGTCCTGAGTTCGTATAAACTATACCACAAAATTGATCATCGTCGGCACCAAGTGAGGCCAGTCCTGTTCAGATGCCGGTCGTAGTTCAAGTTGTTTCATTTCACACACTCGACTCCGACCGAACTCTTTTATCAATATACGGGGTGATAAATGGCACACGCATGACGAACTTACCACTTTACGTGTTATTGCTTCATACTCGATATTACACTTTTGCGCCTCTTCTACATCGCCGGCTGTACATTATATCGAGACCACCAATCTCTCGGTGCAATAAAACTTGTGAAAGAGTAGTAAAAATGGGACATTCGGGTATTAGGAATGGAAACCTCGTACTGAGATATAACAAATAATACCGTGCTTTCATTTCGGAACTAGCACCCTTGAATAACTTCTGAACTAATGAATAGCTAACACTTGGGGAACATAGTTTGATGGTACTGATCCATGCAGGGGGAGTTGAAGCATGCTTTTTTCTTCTACAGTTTTGTGAAACATCCCAAGTAGCAAAATCATTGCTTTATAGAACTGACATATTTTATAAGTATCTTATAATGCCGAATTAAGGAGTATTTTATCACTTAGTGAGTTTGACTGCGACATTTTTGTGTCTGTAGGAAAATGTTTTTATAACATTGTCGTATAGATATTTATACATCTCGCATTATAAAATTGAATCTTGCTTTTGGCTTAGAATAGTTTTAAAACGCATTATAAGACCGATTTAAAACCGTTTTGAAAGAGTGTTTTATGAATGATGAATGATAATATAGTTTCAGTACGCGGGTTGCTATTTATGTTTTAAGAATTGGCAACACTGACATTGACATTCTTGACAGTATACGAAAATCCGAACTTTTTGTAATACATACGCTATTTGTATTGTTAATAGACATTTGAAAATTTTAACTCGGCCAAAAAATGGAGCTTAATCGTGCAATGATTTTTTACGATTTTCGACGTGGATTATCTCAACAGCAGTTTGCCGATCAACTTACTGCGATTTTTAATGACGAAGCACCATCCAAGGCCACAGTATATCGATGGTTTAGTGAATTCAAACGTAGCCGTACTTCGCTGGCGGACGAAGTTAAAGATGGACGTCCAAAATCGGTTGTTGTGCAAGAAAACATTGATGTTGTGTCCGAACTGATAATGCAGGATCATCATGTGATATATCGCGAGATCGAGGCATCCTGGGCATTAGTATGACAAGTATACATAAGATAATGCATGAACATTTGGCAGTCAGAAAGATTTGTTCTCGTTGGATTCCGCTCAATTTGACAATCGATCAAAAAAAGACTTGTGTAAATTGGTAATGAAATGATTACAAAATATGACCGCGTTGCATCAAATGCAGTTTATAACATATACACAGGTGACGAATCTTGGATTTATTGTTATGAGGCCGAAACTAAACAGCAGTCGACTGTATGGGTCTTTCAAAATGAACCAAATCCAACAAAAGTTGTTCGTGCTCGCAGCACTTCGAAGCAAATGGTGGCCTGTTTCTTCGGTATAAACGGTCATGTGGCAACCGTGCCTTTAGAGCAACGTAGAACGGTAAACTCTGAATGGTACACTACTATTTGTTTGCTAGAAGTCATCAATTAAATAAGGAAAACGAACCGTCGACGAAGGATAATAATTCTCCATCATGACAATGTGAGCTCACTCACATCGGCTCAAATAACCCGCTATTTGAGCACTCAAATCGTTGAAGTGATGGGTCATCCGCCGTACAGCCCTGATTTAGCACCCAATGATTTATATTTGTTCCCTCAAGTGAAAAACAAATTACGTGGTCAACGCTTTTCGACGCCACAAGAGGCTGTTTATGCATTGCATTCAATCATGTTTTGGAGATACCTACTTCGGAGTGGAAAAACTGCGTTGCCAATTGGTTTAATCGAATTCAAATTATGACGATTTGAAAGGAGAGTATTTTGAAAAACAATAATGAAGTTTCTACACCCCAATTATTGTTTCAGTTCTTCATTCTCATTACATAAATAGCAACCCTCGTATAACACCTTTAAGTTCTTCTGTAAAACAGTTTTGTAACAGTTATATACAAGCTGTATAAAAGCTTTATAATGTGATGAATAAAACAGTTTTTTAGGATAGAGACAATTGCTTTATAAAATAAGTATGAAATTGTTTTATAATCTACCTATAAAGGCGTCGCTTACTCGGTTATAATCAGTTTAGAGTAATATTTGAAACAAAAACATTACAGTGTGTGCGCAATAAATACTATATAAAACATTTTCATAATAACCGTTTAGTGCCTAAGATTGCCCAATGAGACAATAGAAATGTATCAAGTAAAAAAGCACTAAAATTCTGTCAGTTCCTTTTACATGATCACCCCTAACCTGTGGCAACCTCTGAAATGAATAAAATTAAGGTAAGATTATTCTGGAAAAATTGTTTTATAGTGCCATTCAAAACAGCTTTATGAAATCATAAGGTTCTATAAGGTTTCTTATTGAATACATTTTTTTTCAACGTTCTTATTGACACATAATTATTGTATAACTCAACGCCATATTTATTTGCGGGTTTGAACATTTGCAAGTGGCCGCCATTGTTCACGGAAAATATTTTCAAATATAAAAACTTATATTTAAAATAGTTATGTACCTTTAATAAAAATATACGGCGTTATACCCTATTTATTTAATTAATCGATCATTATACAGGTATTTCCGATTAAAAATAATTTCTTCGAAAAATATAGTACATATTTTAATAATTTTATCAGATCGGCCAATTTATTAATTCACAGCGCTTCTTTTAATTTTTTAATAAAAACATATATAAACTCAATCAGAAAATTTCGCTTCGTAGGAAATTTCTTGGTGCTGAACAAATTTCAGGAGTTTTAAAAACCCAATGATATCGCATATACCGGGTGATCACGGGGTGAGGTACGCCCCCCAATTTTTCTATAGTTTTGAAGATACAGGTTTCAAATTTGGCACGTCGATATATTACTCAAATACGCATATTTTGACTCTATAACCGAAAATTCACCACTTCCGGTTTAACCGGAAGTGACCCCAAACTTTTTTTTTTAAATGACACCCTGTACAATTTTTTTCATTATCAGGAAGAACACGCAATTTGTGATAACACTGTTCTCCAAAATTGAAAATCGGTTGAAAAATGGCGGAGATACAGTTGATTGTTCAATCGAAAAAAGTTGGCCATGAACATCAAACTCAAATCATCACAACTGACGAACGGCGTCAGCATTTACGAGACGAAGGTTCGAGGTAAGATACAGCTGAAAATTGAGCTTCCCATGTAATTGCAGCAACCATATTTCCCATCAATTATCAAACATTTCCTCAAAACGGATTAGTACCCATAAAGAAAGGCTCACAACTGCCATTTCTCAAATAGCAACATACTCTTTTCACATTGTTATGTTGAAAGATGATGAATTATCAGATTACTCGAATGAAAAAATTTGAAGAATTCCGAAAGGAACCAGAAATACAATATAAGTGTTCCCAAAATTGAATGTTCTTCAACGAAGGCGACTTTGAACATAAGAAAGCTAAACAAAAAAGCATATTTTGTCAACAAAGTGACAATTTGTTCTACTCATTCAATACAAGAGAATTGTAACTTGTTGAAAAACATTCCGATGGAGCGAAAATTTACTAGAAATGAAAAAGTAGATTTACTGCTAATTTATGGCGAGTGTAGAAAAAATGCAACTGCGGCTTGCATTCTTTACAGTGAACGATTCCCTCTCAGACAACGACAACCAAGTAGAAACTATTTCGCACGTTTGGAAAGGCAATTCAGGATAGAACCAGATGACAATGTACATGATCAGGATAGTTTTATTATAGATGGAGAGACGGAAACTAATGTTTTGGCTGTTGTTTATGTAGATCCCACCATATCACTTCGACAAATCGAACATGAATTACCAGTTGGACGAGAATCAGCTCGAAAAATTCTAAAAAAACATGGGTTTAAGCCGTATAAATATCAGATACATCAGCGCCTTTACGAAAATGATCATCAAAGAAGGGTCCAATATTGCAATTGGCTACTTGAGAACCACATAAGGAACCCGAATATGACGAGAAACATTATATTTTCCGACGAATCAAGATTTACGAATCTTGGTATGTTCAATAGAAACAACACCAGATACTGGGCAACTGAAAACCCCAGGCTCATAAGACAAGGGAATTTTCAGGAACGCTTTGGATTCAACGTGTGGATAGGTCTGATAGGAACTCGAATCATTGGGCCCATAATATTTGATGGTATGTTGAATGGGCAACGCTATTTGGGATTTCTACGAAACGAAATAGAAGGATTCATGGAGAATTTACTTCTCGACGTCTACCAAAATATGTATTTCCAGCAGGATGGTGCACCTCCCCATAATTCCCGAATAGTAACCAGTTACCTAGATGAAACATTCCCAAATCGATGGATTGGCACGAATGGTCCTACAAGATGGCCTCCGAGGTCACCGGACCTCACGCCACTGGATTTTTTCATATGGGGTTACCTGAAGAATAAGGTTTACTCTTCTAGTCCTACATCAAGGGATGATTTGGAACATCGCCTTAGAGAAGCAATTGCAAGTATTACTCAAGCTCAGTTAAATGGAGTTATGGAAGCAATAGTGAGACGTGCAATTTTGTGCAGAGAACATAATGGAGAACATTTTGAACAGTACTTGTAAATCATTTTTTCATTACTTTGATTTCTGTTAGTGTAGTAAGTGACCAGAACCAATAAACAATTTACTTCATACCTTTTTTTTCGTTCAGAAATTAGTTGTATCAAATGTTAGAAATTGGAATAAATATCTAATACATTTTTTTTACTCTGCAGGTATAGGTATTCTTATGGTGGATTTATACAGCAGTTCCAATTCATGAGTTTTTAGTCACTAGTAAGAAGTCATAAGAATGTTCGTTAATGGAATATTTATTCCAACAACGATCTCTTAAAACTGCTGTATGAATCCACCATCAATTACGATTAGCATACGAGTAATGAGAAAAAAGTTCGCTCCATCGCCGTAGAATGTTTTTCGACAACTCACAATGTTCCATTATTCAGAATGTACCGCAAATTTTCACTATTTTTTTTTAAATATGAATTTTTGTTTAGCTTTCGTAGGTTCAAGCCGCCTCTGTTTAAGAATAGTCAATTTTGAGAACACTCATAATGAAACATCCCGTATCTTCGATTCCTTTCGGAATTCTTCAAATCTTTTCATTCGAGTAATCTGATAATTCATCATCTTTCAACATAACAATGTGAAAAGAGTATGTTGCTATTTGAGAAATGGCAGTTGTGAGCCTTTCTTTATGGGTACTAATCCGTTTTGAGGAAATGTTTGATAATTGATGGGAAATATGGTTGCTGCAATTACATGGGAAGCTCAATTTTCAGCTGTATCTTACCTCCAACCTTCCTCTCGTAAATGCTGACGCCGTTCGTCAGTTGTGATGATTTGAGTTTGATGTTCATTGCCAACTTTGTTCGATTGAACAATCAACTGTATCTCCGCCATTTTTCAACCGATTTTCAATTTTGGAGAACAGTGTTATCACAAATTGCGTGTTCTTCCTGATAATGAAAAAAATTGTACAGGGTGTCATTTGAAAAAAAAACTTTGGGGTCACTTCCGGTTAAACCGGAAGTGGTGAATTTTCGGTTATGGAGTCAAAATATGCGTATTTGAGTAATATATCGACGTGCCAAATTTGAAACCTGTGTCTTCAAAACTATAGAAAAATTGGGGGGCGTACCTCACCTCGTGGTCACCCGGTATGCACGTTTTTTATGATGGCGACTGTTTCACTTTCATCTATTCGAAATATGACAAGCATTTCGGTAAAGTTTTTATCTCCCCACGTTATATCAACGTTGTTCGATATAATCATTGTTAATTGCGTCTCTAAAGAAATAAATTATCGTATAAAATTTCACTTTTGTTCATCTATAGGACGCTGACCAGACAGCGTTATATCATTCTTATAAAACAAGTTTTATATGTTCGTATAGCTTTTCTTAAAATAGTTTATTTTTCACTTGTCCATTACTGCTTTATAATACCTTGGCAACGGTTGCTATTAACAGACCCATAACGCCCAGGTCGTTATGGAGGGCATTATGAATCATAACGCCAGCTAAATGTTTTTTTCTGTAGTTCAATAAATTAATTACCCAGAAATTTTTTTTATAACTGTACATAAAAAAGGGACTAATTATTTTCTCTGAAATAGAAATTACAATTTTCAAATGTTCCTGAAAAATTAGTACCAAGTTTGAAGTTCTGTATGTTGACCAATGAAACTCCTCAATGTGCATTCGGCTTCGTTCGGAACGTTAACATTTTCTTTTTCAGAAACGGAATGAGCTATCATTGTAGCAATTTTGTTCTTCGAGGAGATAGTTTCTTCAATATAGCTCTCCGCTACCGCACTACTCTTCCATTTTCCATGTAATTTTAGTGTTTCAAATGAAGCACCTCCTTGAACAAGAAGCGTCGACGAAGTTTGTCGGTGTAACTTTTCGGGTTTTCCAAATTGAGGTATTTTGCTATGATAGAAGGAACACTTCCTATAGTATTTTTATCTACAGGTAACTTAATGCAATCATTATTTCTGTAGGTTAAAAAAAACCTACGTTGTTTATATCCTTTTGGTCGTAGTGCAATGTACTTTTTAACTAAGTTCAAGGCTCCTATTTCGCTTTCTTCAACAATGATGACACTTTTTGAGGTGCAGGTCTTGGTTTCTGGCACCTTGGTCGGTGAAACGGCTCCTCTGTCTTCAATGTCATTAATGGACCATATTCGTTAAGGAATAAATTGTTGGCACATTCATTTTCTCTGTGATGGCATCCCTGAATATGTAACAATAATGTGATATGTTCATGGTTGCTAATGCGGTAAAAATGAATGTGCCACCAGTTTATCCCTTATCGAATATGGTCCATTGTCATCAATTGTCATCTTGACCATTTCATCACGTCTTAAGCCTCCAAATACGCCTATTACCAGAACAACTTTATGTAGCAGAAAAGTATCATCTGGAGCTTTTCTTATGAAAAGTAATACTTGTCCACCTTCCAATACCTTTGATATTTTAGGAATGTATCCTTTTGATTTAACTTTCAGAAAGGCCATCAGTTGACTGAATGCTGATATATTTATGTTTTCAACAATCAATGTTGATTTCAGCTGTGTGTATTTGGTCCAAAGACTATTTGCACTATATTTTTCAGACTGAAATAAAGTAAAATAAATAAAAAACATTAATATTTTTCATGAGATAAACTCGCCAGTTCCTGGAAGTATGCCATTAAGTGGAAGTGATAACTTCAAACTGAAAGACTGTGGCGCTGCTATCCGCATGCTAAATGTTGCCATGCATGGGTTTCGTTGTCCCTAACTTTCAAGGTTTATTTTTCATTATTAGTTGATATAAAAATTTGAATGTGTGTCGGTAAAGATCTAGTCTGTTCCCTTTTGCTCACTTTTTCGAAATTTGATTTGTTTTTTTTTTTTTAAAAATGGGAAAATCATTAAAAAACATGGACAAAAAAGTTAGGGACTACCAAACCCTTGCATACACTGTTTTGAGTATAGTACAACTTCCTCTTGAGACAGTTTCATTTACGGTATTCACTCTGTTTTCATCTTTCCATTTCAAAAAATGGTCATACTCTCGTATAAGATTTCACAGGCAGTAAGTTTCCTAACGCTTTTTCAGCTTTGAGCGTCACATTCTATGGGATCTTCATAATTATTATGAACACAACTGTTTTTAGTTTCCTCCACTACCAAGCTTGTCAATTCTTACCAAAATGCAACGTCATTTTATTAAATAAACAACCCTCAGCAACCTCTTCAATGTTTTCATGGCAATTGCATAGAAGCTCACTTGTGCTCAGTTGCCGATCAGATCGCAGTCAATACTATGAGAAGAAATTTATGGAGTAAACAACGTCCTTTAAGATAATTTTTTCGTGAAAAATAAATTTTTTTATGCACCACGAGCGTTACTAGATCCTACATTCATCCCTCGGTCCCAAGGCCCTCAGGTGAATGTTACCCTCCGGGCGTTAGGATCTATATAACGCACTTGGTATATAAATAGCTATTTAAACCGCTTTATAGGATCCCTAAGAAATATAATTATAATGGTTGTGAACCGCATATTTGTATAGACTGTATAAATTATCTACATAGAGACATTCTATTGAGAGGAAATAGTTATAAGAACCAAAATATTTTATAATTTGGTACTTTTTTGGCTGTATACGTACTCCATTAGTGCTGTAAAGGGCGTTATAGGATATTTGTTGTTTTATTAGATTTGTTGTATAGCAGTTTATAAAACTCTCATAAAACAGATTTTGCTACTTGGGATATTTTCGATTTTTGGATCATGACCATTCATCTAAAAACACGTATAAAAATTATCTCGGATTGTGTGGTGAGCTTCAGCAGAACAAAGTCTTGACAATGATTATTATTATTGTTACGTCCATTGATTGTTAGGACAATTCTATAAACTTTTTGGACCTATTAATACATTATTAAAAAACGTGTCCAGTACGATCATGTCTAACTTGAATAAGCTATTCAAAGTTGTCACAAACTAAACTTTTTATAAACCCTCACAAAAAATGTCAGACGGATTTAGGTCTGGCGACCTTGGTGGCCATGTAACTGGTCCATTTTGACCAAACCACCTATTCGCTTATTTTTCAGTTTTCTGAAAAAGTTATTAGAAAACGCTGTTTATTTTGACGAGTTCTATACACAGTTGAAATAAAGTATCAACTTAGGAATCATCCTGTAAAATAAGAGGCTGAAGCATCGAACCCTGAAGACAATGGGTCAATACATAAAAACCCCAATTTTATTTCGCCACGTAAATTGCTTTATTTTCTAGTAGTGCAAAATGAACGGCGGAAAGATACCGTATGTCCGTAATTGCAATCGATACGGTCGTAACTCAAGAAACAGACAATAAAACGTCGGAAAAACCAACTCGAACTGAAAAGACAATACAATATTTGCCGAGTTAAGGAGCATAAAACAATTTTTATTAAAGCCATAAACGTAAATATATAAACCGATAAATATCTCCAGAGATAACTTGTGCTATGTAAATTTACTGACTTTTGTGGCAAAATAATGAATCATCTGGTAATTATTCATTTAAGTGCGGTTCATTCCCGTAACTGTCTTCCAGATGCGACATTCAAGAGGCGATCAGATTGAAAGAAGGCACAAACCGGGTGGTTTATTCACGATAATACGCTTTGAATATCTTTAAAACAATGATGAACATTTTTAGATACGAGTCAGGTGAAATAATAATAATAATAATAATAATAAATTTAATTCTCTTTTAACATACCTACACAGAGTATAAGGACATTACACAATGGAAATGTAACAAAGAAACCGTCATCATAAAGCATAGATAAAAAACAGAAATGCACAATATATTACTATCCAAAAAAGATAATCCTGAAACGTACACGAATGAAAATACAATAATATCCAATAAAAATAAAATAAATTCAACATATAGAATATTACACAGTGCGGCTATTTTCAGTACCCCCCCCTGTTAACTTTTGAAAGGTTCGACGTAGAAACATGAATAAAAAACTATTTGGAGGGTTTCACCGATACTACTTTTTGAGACAAAAAATATGGCGATTGCTCGAAAGGGGGCGCGGGGGGGCCACATCAACTCAAAAATGTTAAATGGCATGGGGGGTCAATTGTCACATCGTTGAAAAGAGAATTCAATTCTCTTCACAACCATCTGAATATTTTTTAATTTTGTTGAGAAATTTTTTCTCAATATCGATTTATATGCCTTTCGAAATTTTCAAGTTGATCTGTCCCTAGCGCCATCTGTCGAGTAATTTCAATGTTTCTTCTCTCAAAAAGTAGTATCGGTAATACCCTTCAAAATATTTTTGGTTTCATTTTTCCACAACAAACCGTTCAAATTTATCGAGAAATCAGTAGTTTTCAGATCCGCATTTATTTTTGATATTTTGAATTTGAATTGCGAAAAAAATATCAACTAAATTAAAAAAAATTAGATGGTTGTGAAGAGAATTGAATTCTCTTTTCAACGATGTGACACTTGACCCCCATGCCATTTAAAATTTTTGAGTTGATGTGTCCCCCCGCGCCCCCTGTCGAGCAATCACCATATTTTTTATTTCAAAAAGTAGTATCGGTGAAACCCTCCAAACGGTTTTTTAATCATGTTTCTACGTCGAACCGTTCAAAAGTTAACATGGGGGGATGACTAAAAAAAGCCGCACTGTATAAAAAACTCATCAAGAGTGTAAAACGTTTTATCAATAAGGTGTTTCTTCAACCGAGATTTGAAAATGTGTATATTGGAGGCTTTCTTAACACGTTGACTGCCGTGCTCATTTTTTCATTTTTGGTATCAGAGCCGAAGCAAAATAAAAAATTTTGTCCCAGAAACCATTATGGACTCTATGTAGGTACAGTTGAATTTTTCGGAAATTGAGACTATGAGTTCAAAAAATTTAAAAAATTCAGCTCGGTATTATAGACCGAGTCGGCGCTCTTCAATAAGTGTACACCCTTGCATCTTCCAAAAATTCGTTGTTTTTACTGATTTGTCTGCCACGCCGACTCGGTCTGTGCGTCGAGTGAGAACAATTTGCAACGCAAACTTGTTACTAAAGCCGTCTCGGTCTGTTTTCGCGATATTATCGACAATAATTTACACCGATGGCTTCAAGAACAGTTCAATTGGCTCGATCCCATAGACCGAGTTGGCCTGGTGCATCATCCTCAACCTCGGTCTATGAGACCGAGGTGGCTCACCAGAATAATTTTTCCTCGGTCTCATAGACCGACATGGCAGTCAACGTGTTAATATACTTATATAATCTTATTATACACCTTCCAACCCATAAAAAGTTGCGACTTCTGATATGATGTTGTACGATGTGCATCTGGTACAAGAATACTCCCATTTCTTGTGTTATAGGTATATAGTGGATTACTCTTAAATTTACCATAATTTTTGTAAACATATATGCACAATTCATAGATATATACACTTATAAGTGTTAGTATATGAAAGCATTTCTACATTAATCTTTCCACCTCAAGCCAGCAATAGTCCTCACTGCGAATTTTTGAAGAACAAATAATCTATTGAAACCAGTAGATAAAACCCAGTTCAGTATGCCATATCTCAGGTGACAGTATTTGCATAGTAAAGATTTAACAGTGCTCCAGAGTGACAGTGACTCGAATGAAATTTCAATGCTTAACAATTTTTCCGTAGGTACTACAAAGTGAAACAATATGGGGCTGCCAAGTGACTTTACAGTCCAAGATTATTCCTAGCAACTTAGTTGTCTCAGATGGATCTACTTTCCTTTCATCTTCACTGAAAATAATGAAATTGTCTGGTTTTCCACGGAGATTGAATTTTATTACAGTTGTCTTTTGCGTATTCAATTTTAGGCTGTTCTTTTTAGACCACTCACCTACCATATATGTATACCATTTCCGTCATTTCCAAAAGTTGTTCACGCGATTCAGGGACCTTTATAAGAATATTCGTATCATCTGCATATGATACTACATGGGCAAAATGTAAGTTATGTAGCATTAAAATCAGGTCATTGACATAAACGAGGAAAAAAAGAGGCCCTAACATTGATCCCTGCGGTACTCCTTGTTTTATCATCTCTTGTTTGCTTTGGACATTATTTATTCTCACACATTGTGGTCTATTTGACAAATAAGATTTCATTAGTTCGAGGGCTCTACCTCTAATACCATATCTATTCATTTTGCAAATGAGAAGTTCATGATTAACCATGTCAAAAGCACGCGAAAAATCTATAAATAGTCCGCAAATCTGTACTTTTGCATCAAGAGACATTATTATGTGTTCTTGAAAGTCCTACAGTGCTGTATCAGTACTTTTATTTGCCATGAAACCATGTTGATTTGCGGACAACAATTTATTTTTCATCAGAAAAGAGATCTTTTATATTCATCTCAAAGATTTTACCAATACTTGAGAGAATACTTATTCCTCTATAATTTTCAATTAGACTCGGATTATTTCGTTTGAAAATTGGATTAACCAATGCTAATTTAAATTTGTCTAGAAAGACTCCCTGTTGAGTTGATGGATTCATCAGATGGGCTAGAGGACAACTTAGTTCCGTGCTACATTTTTTAAGAAGGTTGTTTGAAATAAGGCCATGACCACTTGAGTATGAGTTTTTTAGCCGATTAACAATGCTCACTACTTCCTGTTCTGTGACTGGAAAAATAAAGATAGAATTGTGGGACATACTAATACCATTTTGCTCATAGTCAAGATCATGTTTGTCATCTGGAATTATTTACCATATCTAGCATAGTAAGATTCATACCGTTTTCAGTGATAGTAAAATCGTTTTTTTCTTTTGTTTTTTTCTGAATTTGATTTATCAGTTGCCAAGTAGTTTAGATTATATTTTCTTTTAGTGTTTCTCTATATATTTTTGTTAAAACTCTACTCCTCTCTTTATTATTATTTAGTGATACTTGATAATTATTGCCTGAATGGCTTGTTCGTCTTACAGGAAATGGTAATGGTTCTAGGTAATACATGAGTATCCTTTGAAAAGTATCATAGGCTATGTTTGGTTCATTTTCTCTGGTAACTTCATTCCAATCCTCATTTTGTAGATAAAGTTTAAAATTTGATATTTCTTCTGAAAAATCTCTCTTAAATTGGTAGTCATTTTTAGGAAGCTCGCGAGCATTATTGGCCTGATGTATTTCTAGGTATTGTGCATTGTGATCTGATATCTGACATAAATCCATAGTTTTCGCAATGTACTGAGAATTTTTGACAACCAGAAAATTATCGATACAAGTACTAGATTCGTTAGTGACCCTAGTCGGGCTGGTTATCGTCTTATGCATGTTATAACATTCTAATATGTCTAGGATACTATGTAGGTTTCTACTTTCTGAAATGAAATTTATATTCAGCTCCAACAATAACATCAACACTTCCTGTACAAATTTCAGATAGAAGACTATCAAGTGAGACCAGAAAAACATCAAAATAAAAATTTGTTTACGGGCAAAAATTCCTATATTTTTTTTTTCTTTCGGGTGCTGGTCCTGTCAGCAGCTGCACCTCAGCCTCTTGGGCTTTTTGTACATTCCAATTAGTTTCACAGCACCCACTCCGTAACTCTAGTCCCCTGTACCAGTCTATACAGGTTCTTCACCGGTTGACTGTTGTATTCTTCGGGAGTAAGCCTTCATAATTGCCTTCAGTGACGCCTGGCTGTCTGAGCGTGTTTTGATCCTTACATTACGCATTTTTCTCATGTTGATATCTTTTGCGCATTGCAAGATAGCGTACATCTCTGCCTGGAATACGGAGGTGTTTGTTCCTAGTGAGATGCTTATTTGGGAATTTCTCCCCTCACTGTATATTCCCATATTCTGTTACGCAGTTACTAAATTTCTCAGTTTTGTAAGGTAGGCAGAAGTAACATTACTCATATTCATGAGAGTGAAGGATATTCTTCAGAGTGTAAGGTAGAAATATGAGGATATTCCTCAGGGACAAGCAAATGTCACAGGAAACAAAGGTGATCAGAAATGAAAATAAGCTGATGCTTCAACCCATATCTGTTTTGCCTATGTTTGCGTTGTACTTTTATTATTTTTGAAACCTGTTCGTGTTGTACCCTTTTTTGCTAGTAATTTTTACTTTGCTTTGGACAGATAACTGTTTCGTTTATCATTTTAATGAAACTAATAAATTCGACGAACTCAAAATAATACCAGTCTGCCCAAACATTTCCACAACGTGGAAAATATGAGTCAAGTGTTTGACAGAAAGTAACTACTCCCCTGCTGGTGTATACCACGAAGAACACTGCGCTAGATCTAACAGATATTTGTGAAATGATCCTCAATGAAGACACAAGCTGTGTCAAACAAAATGACTAGTGTTCAAGGTTTTAAGGTCTTCAAATGATAGCAAATTTGGAATAGGAATCAATTATCTTAAAGTTATCGCGATTATAAAAAACTTCCAAAAGTAGTGCGGCTGCTGGACTAAAAATAAAAAATTCAAATAATAACAACTTCACTTATTATAACCAATACAAATTATTGGCCAATTTGTAGGGTATCTCTCTAATGATCGCAACCTTGTCTGCTACCAGCAGATATTTCAATTTGTCTTAAATTCACATTTTGAAAGTAATTCGTCTTTTCGAATATAATTCTTATAGTAGACCCATTATGGTTGATAGGCACATCAGGATATTTTTTTTATTATAGTGATTGCTCTGCAAAATGATTGACAGATATTAAAAAAATTTATATCATTCGATTCTTCTTTTTCACGAAGGGTGCGTGTTAGCAATGTTAGATTGCTTTCCTGTGTTTACGAACGTTTCGTCTGTGGTGAGAGACAGATATACTTGAATTCACCATCCCCGGTTCCTTACCCTGATAGTGAGCTGAGAGAACTCGAAGAATTGCACAACTAAGCAGTCTAGTAACAGCGCACTAGACACTCACGCATTAGTTCTTATATTATTGTTAGTTATTTTAATCAAGTATTGATATTATGTTCTAGTTGTCAACATATTTGTGTTACAAAAGTGAATTAACCCATGTCCACAAAAAGAGAAAATACCCCAAACAGCGCGCCTTAGAGATGCCTTTTGAAAAAAATAGGATATGACTCAAAAAAGTTATTTTGCCACATTCAAACCCAGAATGGTGGCAGAATACTGTATCAAAATGCTCACTCCATTTTCATGGACCACATGACATAGGAAAGAAACGTTTCACATGTGAAAAACCATCATTAAATTTTTTTTTGAAGCTTGAAATATAACAAAATGTAATAAAAAAATTAACTCATTATTTTCAGAATCTACCCTAGATATCAAAACTGTAAAAATATACAAGATGTTCCATTTGAAAAAATGAAACTAGAAACATTTCTGGTAACACCGAAAGTGCTACAGAATTAGTTTCTCTAAAAACTAAATTGCTGTGCTTTAAATCGGATCATTTTTTTCAAACATGGAGTCGCGGCAAATCGAACATTGCAAGAAATGTATTCTTTAACATAACGTGGTTAATACTACTATCTACTATCTATCTATCTACTCTCACCGGCAAAAAAACCGGCCACTAAAAACTGGCCCCAAATTCAAAGTTGGCTTCCTCTCGAAACGCTCCTATGATTTTTATGTTTTTTTTTAATTGTAGAATAATTCCTTAGTAACGATGCCATGTCAGAAATTTTAATTCAGATTTGAATTTGATCATATACGGGGTGCATCAAAATTTGAAACACCCTGTGGAGTGCAACAAGTATAGCAGCTGGTGTCAACTGAAATCTCATTGAAGCCGGATCTTTTCTGAATATTTTGTTTTTTTAATCACGACTTTATCTCTGTTTTTACTAGAGATACACTGTTTTAAATCGAACACCTCGGACAAACCAGTAAAAAACAACAAACAAACATCGAAACGTAAGTTTAATTAGAAAACTAACAAAGACATAAAAATTTAAAAAACAATAAACACATTTCAAGGGGATAATATCTAGTGTGGCCTCCCTGCACCAAAATGACTTCATTCATTCGATGTTGCATCGAATCAATAAGGTTTGTAAGAAATTCTTATGGAATGGCATCAAATTCTTCCTGAATATCTTCGTTACCATATACCGATTACAGGCATCCTGGACTGTTGTTCGAGGTATAGCAAGGGTATCGGACACATAAAGTTGACTTTGGCCATCCTCAATTAAGGCCACAATACGAGCAACATCCGTCACAGATAAAGGCAGTTTTGATTTCAAAACCGTTAATAAGCTCTTAATGTTAATGTTTCCGCGTATGCCGCCTTGATTATTTACACGTAGAAATTTCTGCCTGCGAACACTTTTTCCAAGCCGTTCGCTTCCAAAAAGTGTGTCTCTGGTAAAAAGAGATAATGTCGTGATTAAAAATGTTGAATGTTCAGAAATGATCAGAGTTCAATGTGATTTTAGTTGACAACATCTGCTATAGCTGTTGCACTCCACATGGTGTTTAAAATTTCTGAAAAGAAACTTTGTCTCATTTTTGCACCCCGTATATGCTCAAATTCAGATCTGAATCAAAATTTCTGACATAACATCGTTACTGAGGAATTATTCTACAATAAAAAAAAACATCAAAATCAAATGAGCGGTTCGCGAGGAAGCCAACTTTGAATTTGGGGCGTTTTTTTTTGCCGGTGAGTGTAAACCGCTTCAAATACATGTAATAGATGATGGCTCGTACTCTTTATCGATTTTAACTTTTTATTTTCTTTGGGAACACAATTTTGAATTCCATAGTACACTATGTTTCGATATTTTGCCTAAAGATTTCAATAACTAGATACAAATGTAACCTTGCTATATTCACACACCGATGCACAACTGCAACACTAATTATATAATGATGACGAGATATTTTATGGACAAATAATAGCGATATTAACTATGTTGATTGATCTGAATAGTGCAAATATGTTGCATGAAATTGTTGCAACTGAACCATATATATTTTTTATGACTATATAACCAAATGACAAACAGAGTAGTATAAACAAGAATATATCAATAACTCATCATACTGATGGAAATTCGAATAATAGAAAAACAAGCAAACTACATTATTTGTTCAATTCTTCGATCAACAAATTATTTCCTGTGTTGTAGTTTTCTAATAAAATGTTCGCCTCAATCCTTCGTCAGAGAAGTGATTTCCTATTCTTGATTGTATTTCGATACCTGATACATTTGTAAATTTGATTTATCAGAAGATGATCTATGAGTTTTTCCAGCATTAAAAGTAACGTCTATGGAAGACTTGGTGTTTACTAGAGTAACCTCTTCTGCTTTGGTAAACATTTCAGTGTCGTGATTTTTTTTACTGCTCTTTTTTATGAACATTAACATATTCAAATGATAATTATCGAATATATTTGAAAAATGTTCAACGTCAGAATCATATTTTCCAGCTGTAAAAGAGATATATAGTTGAAAATATCATTTCGAAAATGTAAAACTTTCTTCCAAGGAGCAAAACAATGTGAACAATGTAACGAAGGGCACAGTGTAATACTGCTCAAATGACACAAATTCTCATCTATTACGATGCACAACCAACTTCTGATTCATGACATCTTATAGTCTAGGCAAATTAGTGCTCCAGGCCCCAAAAATAGCTCGAGAGCTGGATTTCGTTTTAATCCCTCTTGAGGACCCTGAATAACGGGTATATGAGTCTGCGTTGGTTTCTAGATTTGAGAGCATAATATCCGCGAAATTTTCGCCTTTTTTAGTATTTCGCGTATAACTCAAAAAGAACGAAACCTGAAGAAAATGTCACTCTGTCATTCTTTAAAATGGTGTTTAGAAGAACATCGTAATCGGTTCAGCCGCAATCGCCTGTCAAAAATAGGCGATTTTTTCCAACTTCGCTAAAAAGTTGACAACCCTCAACTTCTAACGCCTGCAGGCTGAAAATTACTGCTCCGATTGAAAAATGTTATATAAAGTTTAATTTGAAATCAGATGCTCTTTGGAATTCGAAATTCGCTGAAAGTAAATGAATGAATGAAAGTCACATTTTGCCTCAAATCGTGATTTCCATGTCAGCTTTTGGCTGACGGACTATGCTATCAAATGGCAGATTTGTACTTGGGAAGAACGTGTCTGATCAGGAGATATTAAAACGTGAGTAGTCCGAACGTTCTTTCCCAGGAGTATTGGAAAAAAAAGCAATTTATTTCCAACAGGGGTACCCAGTTACAGGAAATGTTGATATAAAATTATTTACTGTTTTCTAAGCGACAGCAAACAAGGAAAGTATCTCGTAATATAAATGCAAAATACAATAATGCAGTTAATTACTAAATATTAATACAGGTGAAAAACAAAAACAAAAGTATTCAAGTAGAATTGACTAACATAATTATAACGTAATATTATGCGATTATTATAAGTTATTAACAATACATGATATAACAGCGTTCAAAGAGTCAAAATGAATATCACAAATCTTACAAATTTTGTTGTAGCTACTGCACATGAAATTCACATGTGATCGTATCATAACATTTGTTCGTGATGCTTCGCAATAAAACTTCAAACCATGTCGACATCCGATTCTAGGTACTAAGAAATTTATATCGTTTAGAAGAACACTACTATCGATATTGTTGTTAATTAATTTATGCAAGAATTTTGTACCAAGTTTAATTCTTCTTTTTCAAAGATATCATTTCAAATCGCGACAACAAAATGTTATGATCGTTACCTCTAACAGGATATTGTCCATAGACTTTTAGACATAAACATTTTAGGAACTTTCTCTGTACACTTTCAATCGACTTTTTTTGGTAATCGTAGATTGGGTTCCATTTCAAAGAGCCATATTCTAACTTGGATCTGGCACAAGCAAAATACAACAGTTTCAATGTGGCAATATTTTCGAAGTTTTTACTATTTCTGTAAACGAAACCAAGCATCCTATTCGCGTGTGCAACCGTATTTTTTTATATGTGTGTTGAATGTAAGTTTACTATCATATGTGATACCAAGGTCTTTCATCTCTTGTACGCGGTTGATTATTTTGTTGTCGATTGCGTAATCATATATCAAGGTGCTCGATTTTTTTGTAAATGATATTATGTTACATTTCGTCACATTAATTTGTAGACGATTATCGTTACACCAAAGTTTGATTGAATCTAATTCGGACTGTACTCGCTGACAATCAGTAATGTCATCGATTTTATAATATAATTTGAGATCGTCTGCGAATAGTAAGCAAGGAATATTCAAAGAGGTTGCCAGGTCATTAATAAAATTTAAAAACAGAAGAGGTCCCAGATTGGATCCTTGTGGCACGCCGGACGTAACTACGTATGAAGCAGATTTGAAAGATTTATATTCTACAAATTGTTTTCTTTCAACTAGATATGATTTCATTAAAATTAGCAGATGTCTAGAGAAATTCAATTTTGTTAATTTATTTAGAAGAATATAATGGTCTATTTGATCGAAAGCCTTTTGAAAATCTAAGTATACATCAACTTGCTTTTGTTTGTCCAGATAAGTACAGAGATATTGATTTAAACATGCAAGATTTGTTATACACGATCTTTGTTGAACGAAGGCATATTCAGTAGGCAAAATAACTTTCCGAACATGACAATACATGACATTGTACATACATATTTCGAAGAGTTTGGAAAAATTTCATAAAATAGAAATTGCTCTATAATTCCTGATATCGCTAGATTTTCCTTTTTTAATATTGGGCAGACTCCACAACTCTGGGAAAACACAGGTTTTAAAAATTAGGTTGAATATTGCCATAAGAGGTACTGTACTGTCGACAGTATTTTACTACAAGACGGGCAATACTGTCAATAACTGCTGTGCGTTTATTTATCAGTTTTTTTTAATCAGTAACAATGTCACTTTCAGCTAGAGCACCTATCTGTAAAATATCTAGATCCAAATTATTATTAGAGTTTTCACGAATCATGTTTCATAAGAACCAAGTATACACTTCTAAAATACCTTGCAAATCCGTTGACAATATCCTCAGGCTTGTCATATACCTCATCGTCATATTTCATTATACCCGGTATGCGCGAATGACCTTTTTTTACTGAGCATGAATTACCAGAATTTCGAACTGTCTGATAAGATATTAGTTTCAGCTTCAAATGTAATCAACTTAGTTTAAACTCAAAATCATTTTGTTAAGATCTAATTACGTATTTTCTTCAGGATGCGTATTTTTGAGTCAAAAGCGAAAAACTGAAAAAAGTGCGAACAATTCGCGGTTTTTAGGCTCTCAAATCTGAAGCACAACCTAGGAAACCGTCGCAAACTCATACGAGGATGTATTGATATTTAGTTAGCCTAGACCAGTTCCCTGCATAAACAAAATATTGCGTTACCAGAGCAACAAACAATAACTTATTAGAAATGTCAGTGCAGAGTTTGACGTCAAAAAAGTAAACCAGAGTTACGCAATAAATTAAAAGAAAAAATATGTCCACCGAAATTGTGAAAATCGAAAAATTGGAGTATCGAGCCATCATCAAGTAACTGTATTTAAAAGGGTTAAGAGGTAAGCAGATTTACGAAGATTTGCTTAATACCCTTGGTGATCAATGTCCTTCGTATGCGACCGTGAAAAATTGGAAAAGAGATAAATTTTCCATTGAAGATGATGACCGATCGAGAAGGCCAGTTTCTGTGTCAGTCACCGAAAATATCGATGCAGTTCATGACATGATTGTAACAGACAGTCGAATTGGGCTAAAACGGATATCGAAGCACTGAATATTTCATACGAACGCGTTCATTATATAGTTCACGTCAATTTGGACATGAGAAAAATTCCTGCAAAATGGATCCCCAAATGTTTGAATGTTGACCAAAAGAGTGCAAGGGTAGTTGCATCGCGTTCGATCTGTGCTCGATTTAAAAACTATGTAGACTTCTTAAACCGAATTGTTACTATGGATGAGACTTGGGTACATTTCTACGATCCAGAAACAAAGCAACAATCGATGGAAAAGTTCTTGCTTCAGTTTTTTGGGATTGCCATGGAGTAGTCATGATTGATTTTTTGGATAAGGGTAGAACAATAACTGGAGATTACTATTCGACATTACTGACCACTCTACGGGAAAAAATTAAAGAAAAAAGACGCGGAAAGCTATCCAAAGGTGTTTTGTTTTTGCAGGACAACGCCCCTGCACACAAATCTCATGTTGCCATGCCAAAAATTCGTGATTTAGGGTTTGAATTACTAGAACACCCCCCTTATTCACCAGATTTGGCTCCGTCCGACTATCATCTCTTTCCTCAACTAAAAAAAGTTTAAAAGGTCGTAAATTTTCTTCCAACGATGAGGTAATGAAAGCTGTGGAGGTCTGGTTTGCAGAGCAAGAAGAAACATTTTTTTTGAAAGGTCTAGAGACGTTGCAGGTTAGCTGTAATACATGTATTCAATTAAGAGGAGAATATGTTGAGTAATAAAATATTTCGACATTGAAATTTTGTTTGGTTCTATAGTAGGCTAAGAATTTTTCAATATATCCTCGTATACCCGTTTTGCAGGACCCCCAAGAGGGATTAAAACGATTTCCAGCTCTCGAGCAATTTTTAGGGGCTAGAGCCCTTTTTCGCACAAACTTTCCTGGACTATAACGGAAGTTTCAGAGTATTTCTTTTAGAGTTCACACCGTCCAATAAATTATCTCTCAATGAACATTTATTTTCGCACCTAACGCGGAAAACTTGATTTATAAAAAGACTGTCTGTGGAACGAATCGCGTGATGGGAGATTGTAAATGAAAGAAAACTCTCCTCTTTTTCTTTCGCACCGATCGACATGCCACGCTCAATAACAGTGGTTTCCGTTCATTGTTCGAAGGTTTTTGTTTTCGCTTCGCGATTGTTTCTGGTGACAAACGATTTCATTGATAAATCTCTACCAATGCGTTGGAAGTTTTATCGCGATGGAATTTTACTACTTCGGATTTTGTATTATTCGTAGGAATGATTTCTTCTAATAATTTTTCGACGGAATGAAAGCGTTTTTGCATTTTTGTAGCAAGTCAAAACTCAACTTTATCATTTGAGGGGTACATCTTATTCCGAATGTAGATTGGATAAGTAACAGTATCTTTGGAACTATATGATGATTGATTACCTATAATCCATCAGAACTGTAAGTGACATACACTTTCGATTTTTGAATAGGACACCTGGCATATTTTCACTCATTTTGTCTCCATATGAAATTCTCTATGCAACCATGTATCATTTGTCACTATTTGTAACTATTTTTTTATTTATTTTTTAATCTAAGAGTTCCATGCTTCTGTGTGGCAGTAATTTTCCGACTTTTGTAAAACAAAAGGTTACCCTTTCAATGAAGATACCAGAATTGATGAATGAGCTGTAATGTTGAAAGACTGGGGGTTTAATATGCGGAAGAAAGAAGGAATATAAAGAAGGTGTGGTGAAGACAATGTGGAATATCGTAGCAAAAAACTGCAAGAAATGTACCACGTTCAATTTGATGTAAGTTTCGATCCATTTGAAGATATGGTTTTCAAAACTGCCAGAGATGCAAGAAATGCGAAACGCAGAATTATTCAACAAAACCCAATTAAAAGAAAGGAAAGCTGTTCTGCTTTAAGTGATGAAAATAGTTGAGTTATGGGACGAGAATACTCCCGAGGGATTGCAAAAAAACTCTACCGAATAATAGCCGCTGAATTAGCGTGGAGAGGTGGCGAAGCGACTTTCAGTTTAAAAAGTTACTTCAAAGAAGAAGTCGACCATAAGGGAAGTTCTACAGATAAAATGGTCAAAAGCATTTCTATCTAGAAGTATAATTTTTTTCTTGTTGTAGGTAGGATAGAATACAACCCCATATTCACTAAAACTGCACAAGGAAGCGATAAAACGCTTACGGACAGCAAATGGTTGGTTCAGAATACTGCAGAAACAAAAATGTGTCCTGTAGGATAATTTAAAAAGCTTCTCGTCGATAGGAAAAAATCAAATATCGATGGACCCGAGAAGCAGCACAGACAATCGGAATCAAGAAAGCAAAAATAACTAACTATGTTACGGGTTCATTTTGCACTAAAAAACCCTTTCTGTTTTAACACAATAACATCAGAAATTATCTGTCATTGATGTACACTTTCCACTCTGTACACCACTGTATCAAAATGACAACTTGATTGTTGTCATGTATAGCTTGTTCCGAATGTTAGTACTTATCTTTGCCGTACTAGTTCGAGAGGACATGAACCGGCCTTAAGCTAGTGACAGTTATCAGTTGTTCTATTTTGCGGTATGACAGCGTTATTATGTAAACATACTTTTGGTTAGTCTATTGTTTTGTGTTAAGAACACAAAACTCATTCCTACTCTATCTCTGTCTTGTGTCATTGAGGTACCTACTTCACATTCGAATAATTGGCCTTGCTTGTGTTTGGTTCTGAGATTGAGAGGCTGGCGTTTTCGTCTTGGTTCAGTTGGCAACAGTGAATCCTAAGGTGTTCTTTTCATAGCTCCAAGTAGCTCGAGCTGGACTGTTCCCACCGAACACTAACGAACAAGAAAGCGCCTTGTCAGATATTGACAGTTTTGACTTTGATGTCTGAGAGATATTTTCCGCTTCCTTATTTGATCTTGATGAGTGACTGACCTATTTTGAAGATTTCCAATTAAAGTTTGATCATCGTTGATGTATATTGGGAAAATTCATATCTGGAGAGTTTCTCATATTGTTTGCGATTTTTGACGCTATATATTTTTGAGAAATCTTCGTTCGTTTTGCGGATTCTTGAGGTTAGAAGTCATTTCATCATTGTGTAAAACCACTGGAACGAGAAACTCGCTATCAGACAGCAAACAGACCATCAAAGCTGTTATCAGAACCCTCCCACTCAATAGAGGTTAGTATTTGCATTTGGGCTCTACTTATGGCCCCATACAAGTGTAATCAGAAGTCAGACTGGTATTGTTTATTCTAGGGTGCTACCACTCTGCTACTACTCTGCTACTGCTCCGCTTGCTACCACTCTGCTACCGCTCCGCTTGCTACTACTCTGCTTGCTACTGCTTCGCTGTTGCTAGTGCTCCACTAAGGTTCTATTGCTCCACTATTTCTACTGTTTCGTTGTTCCACGGTTGTCTTTCCACTGTTCCACTACTGTGATTGTTCCTGCTCAACTTTGGTTGTCCCGCTGTATATCAGTCGATCAGCATTCCTTCGCTGTTCGTCCCCATCGTTGGTATTCTTCGTTGATGGTATTCGTCCCAGCTGCACATGTACTTTGATTGACTGTGTCGTACCCACTGTGCACCTGTATACACCAAGGCACTGATGAACTACAACCACAATAATCGATGAACTGGCATGCTTGAGAATATCTACATAGTATCAGATAAGTTTAGAATAAGACTGCCCCTAAGACACAAGCATCCATAATTGTAAGCTATCATCGTGACGTCACAGGCATAGCCATCACTGGAGGTTTCATATTGATATATTCAAACGATACCATACTCTCAATCACAGCATTCACTTAAATTTATCTTGGTGGTACCATATTTTCATTAATTTCATTTTCTTTTGTATGGTGAGCTGAACTGTACATACAGGGTGTGTAACATAGATCAATATATTTTATTAGTAAGGGACATGACTATTTCTTTTATTCTGGTCCAAGTTATCTAAGTGTAAGGGAAGACAAAACCTCTACATATTTATATATTATTTTTATGCCATTTACAGGTATCTATTGTTTAATATTTTAGTAATATTAGTGCAGTGGATTGTCCCATTCCATCAGGGTGGTTTCGGATTTTTCACTAGCGATAAATCCGTGGCGCTCCGGAAAATTAACCCCATATTTCAATCTTATCAAAATCAATTTTTATTGTCAAATCCACGCCTACTGAGCTACTGGGTTTGTTAGTGGCGTGAAACATCATTGCACATTCACTGCACATTCCGCCCCTAACAACCGTTCTAACCGATCAACAGCAATTAGTAAGCCAGCTAAAAGTGGAGTTCAAGAACAACAACTAAGCAAAATCACAGGACATAACAGCGCATCTTCTATTAAACCATATCTTCAAATGGATCATCTGGATATAATTAACAAAATGAAATACATGTATGATATTAAAACAACTGGTCTATCAACAACTGCCAACAATCTATCAGCCTCTGTTCCAGCTTCATCTGCCCTATCGTCTTCATTAAATACCAATGTCTCATCTAATATAAACAGCAATGAAAGACAAACATTTGTGACCTACACACATTGCAATTTTTTATTACAACTGTACGGATACAAAATAAAAATAATTATTTTCAATGTACCTGCTAGAAATTTTTAAAAAATGTCGGTGTTCATTATCAATAAAATTCTTTGTTGTTGGTTTTTCTACCTCATTCAAGAAATAATCTTGTCGTATATCACACGACCTATACATTTTATTGGATTAAACTATCAAAATATTTTTTGCATGATTTTGCTTTTTGATAAATACTTTCATGAAAAATAATTTCAAAATAAAACCCCTCGACCGCTTCGCGGTCTCTGAATTTTATTAAATTATTGTGCATTCAACTATTTTCCTAGCGAAATCTTGCTCAATATATTTTGATAGTTTAATCGATTAAAATAGGTCTTGTGATTAATTTGATACCGCTCAGTATTAGGTTTTAAACAAACTTCCGTTCGTAAATTTAAAAAGATTACGTTGGATCTAGCATCATTTGATGAAAAAATCAGATTTAAATGAATCGAGTAACCTGTGACCAACACATCAATTAAAACAAATGAAAAAATAATGACTTCTCGACATCTCACTCTGCCTAGCTTCTGCAAAAGTAACTTAGGTAATTTAGAGAGATGTTAGTAGGTTTTGCAATAATCATCGTTTTGTTTTAACGGGTGTGTTGCTCACAGGTTACTACATGCATTTGAATTTCATTCCTACCTCAAAAGAGGCTTCATTTCAAGAAATAACTTACGTAAGTTTTTCATGACTTTTTCCTCACCCGATATGCAACATTTTGCCATTTGACAAAAATTATCTCAAAATAAATTTTTTTCGTAGTAGATAAATTTTGACAGAAAACAAAAAAGTTGTATTTTTCACCAAATTTTAGGATCGAAATTTGAGATTTGAACGTATCCATAGCCCTCTAGATTGAAAACTAAATTTCAAAATAATATCAAATTGGTTATAAATAGTATTCAGTAAGTCATGTAGAGACAAAAGAAGTGAAAATTCACCGGGTGTCCCCTTTGAAAATCGAAAGTTAATGTCACTTCCGCAAAAACCGGAAGTTGCATGAAGCAGTGGCACTTGTCAAAATATGCAGTTTTATCGCTCGTATACAGATCTTTCAAATTTCATTCCATTATCTACAAAAGCAAAAAAGTTATAGGGGCGATCCACTTTCCGTAGACACCCGGTATACATTTTTTATATTTTGATTTAATATTAATTCATCAAAAGATTTATTATGGAGGACTTTAAGTCACTAGTGCGGTAATGACACGGTAACAGGTTCAAAAAAGCACTAGCGCGCTAATAAACATCATTAGGGCATTCAATAAAATGTCAAATAATAATGTTCATTCACAGAAAAGAATGGTACACAATTCACAGATTTAAATATTACAGATAAAATATTTTCGATACAATTATAACAATACAGTTATTCAGCTGTCTGCAAATAAACTGGAAAACCACAAAGCCTAATGGCTGTCCGTGGTTAAAGTAGTAGCAGAGGCTACCGTTTACAAAATTTCAAATAGTGGTGTACCTACATGAATAGTATATGAATTTGAATTTGAATATGGTAAAATTCTATAGAAATGATCTATGAAAAACGAACATACAATATAAACTATATAGGAGATGATGAAAGAGAATATTGATGAAAAATGTTCTGCTCTGGAAGCTCAAAATTTAAAAAAAGTGCGATATTAAATTCCTGTTATTCGTGAACGAAAAATTTTTAACTGCTTTTTTGAATTGATACAATTAATTCATCAATGCAATTGTAGAATGAGGGCCTAGATACATAGAACATTTTTGTCCAATAGTTTTTTGAGTATTGAGAACTTGAAGTTTATTTTTTTCTTCAGCTCCTGTCGAATGCAATTTTTTTTTGTTATTTCCGTCAACCGATTGCACCCCTACGCGCAACTCTCAGAAGTCTTCAAGAGACTTGTGTGAACTAGGGAAGACGCAGCCCTTACCTTTAAACGTGTGATGCCATGCACGAGACCGGTGAATCGGTGGATCGAACTGTTTAAAATCCGTATCAAAAGCCTCGGCGAGATCTAGGAAAACCCCAATTGCAGGTTAATATTTTTCAATAACATTATACAATTTAGTGACCAATGAAGTTATAGCATCTTCAGTCGATTTCCTGTTTGAAAGCCAAATTGTTGAGGTGATAATATCTCAATAATATTCAGGAAGGATTCAAGTCTAACCTCAATTACTTTTTCAAATAATTTGGAAAAATTGGTAAATAATGATAATGGTCTATGTTAGATGGTAAACTTTTATCTCCATTTTTGTAAAGAGGCTTTATGATACTTTCTTTGAATTGATTTGGAAATATGCCATCAGACATTAGTTTATTAATCAGAAAACACAACGGTGATGCTACCTCTTCACAAATCTCCTTCAATGCTTCATTCTTAATTTCATCAATTCCCAGGGCCTTGTTGATTTTGAGAGATTTTACAGCAGAATCATTCCATTTTCATCATTAGGATTTGGAAATATAGATTTATTATTGACGAAGGTTTTGCTGGAGCTAACATTGGGTTTCCGATATTTTTTTGCCAGATCAGAACCTTCATTTGCAAAGGAAGTGTTTCAGCAATTTCTAATTTTTCATCGATTTACTACCGTTCGACAATCTAATTTCTTTTATTTTCTTATGCAAAGTACCACAATTTGTAATTGAAATGGTAGTTTTCCAAAGTTTTGATCAGAGTTGTTTTTATTTCTTTCAATTTGTTGTTTGTGAAACATCAGTTTCGCTTTTGTTACCGATCTATTCAATGTATTTTTGTAAGTTATGAATTTATTCCTATTGCATAAGTTTCCTTGATTTTTCTGATATTTTTTGTATAACCTGTTCCTTTCTATAATAGACTTCATTAAACCATTAGTTATCCATTCTGCTTTTTACCATTTTTTTCTTCTGTTTTATAGTTACGGTATGGTTTTGAATTAACTCATTGATTTTTTCAATAAAATATGTCGCTAAAATATATTGCATTACCATTCCGGTGAAATAAAGACCAGTCAAATTCTTTCTGGTCAGCTTTAAGGTTTTTGAAGTAAATGGTTTTCATAATGGTTGTTGTTGGTAATGAAAATCATAATCATTACTTGATTATTGTATAGATAAAAATATTGACTGTAATTCATAATCAGCAAGAGATCTATAGTCCGATGTATGATTGAATAACAAATTTCTTATTGTAATATTTTCCATCGTGAAAAACAAAAATCGTTATTTATGATTGTAAAGTTCACTATTTGCTCGTTGGGAAATAGAAATAAAACACTTTATTTTACTGCACACTTTAGTCTCGACTCCACAAACGTCTCCCATCTACTGACTCCCTAGTCATCGATGATAGCTATCGCTTATGTAATCGACCACCAATTCTTTATTAGTAATCAGTATACGGGGCCATACACTACATCTCTTCCTTTTTCTAATGTAACTTATATGTGAAAATAACACGAACATTTATACGTTTTCACAACTTGATATTACCATGGCTAACTTAATATAAATACAAAGCCTATATAAGTATTCTATTCATATAAGTATGTATCAAAGAACAACAATTAAAATAGCAAATAATAATAATCATGAAAGTAATAAGTAATAGTGACCTGAACAATATTGTAACGACAAAGAAGTTATAACAATAACAATTCATATAAGTATGCATCAAAGACCAATAATAAAAATAGCTTATAATAATAATGAAAGAAATAAATATTAGTGACCTGAACAATAATCTGAAAACAATAAAGTTTTAACAATTTGAATCGTCACACACACTCCATTTTTCTTCTATTTTCTTCAGATGGACGATGTTTCTTCTACATTCCTGACCAGAGTCGTCATTTCGAATCACAACATCCCCACCTGTTTTATCGACCACTGTGTGTGTGCTTGGGTCGAATTCTGGCATTGTTTTATTTTCTCCGATCAATATTTTCTTGTAGACTTTATCGCCCAATTCCAAGTCCGTTTCTCCAGCCCTCCTTTTTCTATCACCATATTCTTTTCCTATTTGTTTTTGTGTTTGGTATTTTTCTCTGGCATGTTCTTCAAATATGCTATTTTCGGTATCACCAGAACTAGGGATCTTATCTCTGAATTGGCGTCGAAAGAATAACTCACTTGGTGTTTTTCCAGTTGTTGAGTGCGGAGTACTATTGTACATCATTTGGTAAAGTACCAGTTCTTGTTGCCAATTTTTCTTGAGTGCTTGACTAATTTTAAGCCTCTTTAAGATATCCCGGTTTTGTCTTTCAACCTCTCCATTCATCTGGGGCCAGTATGGAATGGAGTTGAATATTTTTATGCCGTTTTCTTCAAAATACGTTTTTATTTTCCTCACTTATAAATTGTTTGCCGTTGTCGCATGTGATAGTCATGGGAAACCCCAATCTTGAAAATATATCTTTCAAGATGTTTATTGTGCTCATAGAGGTGATGCTCCTCA
Source organism: Chrysolina oricalcia (assembly GCA_944452925.2). Lineage (NCBI taxonomy): Eukaryota > Metazoa > Arthropoda > Insecta > Coleoptera > Chrysomelidae > Chrysolina > Chrysolina oricalcia. The sequence goes on from OX101808.2 coordinate 25,394,261, forward strand.
TTATTTTTATTTCTTTGTAGCGACTAAAATAGTCAACTATTACAAACAAATGTTCTCCTGTAGGCAAAGGGCCCATGAAGTCCATGGCTACGTCTATCCAAGGTCCTGTTGGCAGTTGCCTCCTTTTCATTGGTTGAGGGATAGTGGGTGTTGAAACTAACAGGCACCCTTTACATGTTTTCACGATCTTTTCAGCATGTTCATCTATCTTTGGCCACCACACTTTCGTTCTGAGCCTACCCTTCATAGCCACTATTCCCGGATGACCTTCATGCGCTGCGTCTAGTACACGCTGTCGCAAGTTCTTTGGAATCACTATTCTTGTACCCCTCAGGAGAATATCACCACACAGACAAAATTCCTCCTGGAAGATTTGGCACCGCTTCACAGACTCAGACCAGTTGTTGTTTTGAATGCCATCTTTGAGTTCTAATATCTCTTCATCAGTTTGTGACGATTCTTGTATTTCCTGCATCGTTACTGCTACGGGGCGAGCCAGTTCGACAATTTGGCTAACCTGATCGTATGCCTCGAAGGATGTGCTAGGATTTGTTTGGCACAATCGAGATAGAGGATCAGCGATGTTTGTTTTACCCGGCTTATAAATGATTTTGAAGTTGAAAGATTGTAATCGTAAAACCCATCGTTCTATTCTTGCGCACGGACGAGATCTAGGTGAGAATATAACTTCAAGTGGTTTGTGGTCTGTGACCAGTTCAAATTCATCTTTTCCAAATAAATAGATACCAAAATGCTCTACTGCCCATACCAAAGCTAGAGCTTCTTTTTCAGTCTGGCAATACCTTTTTTCGCAATCTGTGAGGCTTTTATTGCCGTACGCGATGATTCTGGGGCCTTCCTTATCAAACTGTATGAGAACTGCTCCAAGACCCACTGGACTTGCATCTGCTGCCACTTGGGTTATATCGCTAGGGTCATAGTAACCCAAGGTTTTGATATGTGACAGTGATTCTTTGAGTTTTTTGAAGTTATTGTTTTGGTCTTCCCCCCAGTATTTTATAATGTTTGCGTGCTTACTCAATTTCATCCGCAATAATTTCCTCAATGAGTCTGTTAGAGTAGCGAGATTTGGTATCCATTTACCGACGAAATTGACTAAACCCAAAAAACTATGTACTTCTTCTATTGTTTCCGGCGACAACCTATGTCCAAGAAATCGAACTTCCGTAATTTTGAAAATGCATTTACTTTTATTCAGAAGTACATGGTTCCCGCGCAATATATTCAATGTATTTCGAACCCTATGATCATGTTCTTCTTCACTTGTTCCATAAATTAGGATGTCATCAATGAAATTAACTGTAGTAGCATTTTTTCCAGAGTCTTTTGAAATATTTCTGGGGCAGATGTTATTCCAAACATAAGCCTTTTGTACCTGAAGAGACCTTTACTACTAATAAAGGTGGTTATGTACCGTGATCTCAGAGAAATTTCGATTTGATGAAACGCATTCTTGATATCGAGTCTGGAAAAATATTTAGCTTTTCGAAAATTTGGTAAAAAGCTGTTCATAGTGGGTAGAGGATAATTTTCCCTCAAGATAGCGGTATTAGCCTTGCGCATGTCGATGCATATTCTGACGTCACCGTTCTCTTTGAGAACATGAACCATGGGTGATACCCATTCAGATGGACCATTTACCTCTTCTATTATGTCAGCTTGCATAAGCTCCTCAAGTTTCAGGTTGATTTTTTGTTCCAGAGGTATGGGTATCCTCCTATAAGGTTGGCTCACAGGTTTAACGGTTTTATCGATGGGAATGTGAATGAGAACATATTTGAATTTTGGGAAAATTTCAGAATTCAAGTTATTAATGTTCAGGCCTATCTTGAGGACTCCTAAAGAAATTGCTGTTTGTTTGCCTAACAAATTCCTCTTTCCATCCTTTATGACATAGAAAGAAGCCACTTCTTTTTGAGGTCCAATTTCGATTATTGCTTCAAATGAACCCAAAATTTCTAGGGGATCTTTAGATCCATAACCGAAAAATACTTTGTTAGGCTTTTTTATTTGATTTTGAACTACTATTCCGCATTTCTTTAGGGATCTCCAAGTGTAATCATTTATGATATTGGATTTACATCCAGAATCTATCAACTTCTTAATTACAATACCTCCTACCTTACAATCTACCACATCGTCATCGTCAATGTGAAATACATACTCCACATCTCCTTGGTTTTCTACGTAGTCCACTTCTTCATTTCTTGGCTGTCTTTGCTTGAATTTCTTTGGTGGCGGTCCCCTCTGGTACTTATTAATTTTTTTTTTGAGCGGCAACACTTTTCATAATGGCCTCTAAAGTAACATTTCCGACATACTTTATTGACTGCTGGACAATCGTGTACTTGGCCCTTTTCTATTCCAGATCCGCATCTCATACATTTTGCTGTTGAGAGTATGTTCTTCTGACGAAGTAGATTGACGGTTGTAGCTGAACTACAACCCGGCTTCTCGGTGAACTCCGATATTTGCCTATCAACAGTTTCTGACGAGATTGCTTCGGCGATAATTTTTTCCAAAGTAATTGAATCCCCAGTAGCCAAGATTTTCTTTTTAAGTTCAACGGAGAGGCACTTCTCGGTAATTTGGTCAATTATTTGTTCTTCTACATTCATGAACTGGCACTTTTCGGCTTGGTTTCTCAGTCTTACTAAAAATTTCTCAAATTTTTCTCCTGTTTCTTGTTTCAAAAGTCGAAATTGGTGTCTCTCGTAAATTCGACTTTGCTTCGGGGAAAAATATTGATCAAGTTTTTCAATGGCAATAGTATATGAATCACCATCCTCACAATCAGTATCTGTGACATTTGCACCAGGTAAGTTGTAAAAGATTTCTTGAATTCCTAGTCCTCCGAGGTGTAAAAGATTCGCTCTCTTTTTCTTCGGATCAGTTATAGAGGCAGCTTCCAAGTATATTTCGAGGGCTCTTATCAACTTTCTCCATCGGAGTCCAACAGAACTGACATCTCCATCACAATCGAATGCTTCGAGAGATGGAATGTTCGACATCGTTTCTGAAATACAACAGCTTCATTTCATTCAGTTGTTCGGAAGCTTGCACATTTTGGTGTACTTTTACTTTTACATAGTATGTAAAAACGTATTAGAATTCAAATTTTTTTTTGTGTGTAACCAGTACGTTTTCACACAGTCATGTGTTTTTGTTCGATGTTTGACACCTACGCCCTTACGGCTTTGAATGGATGTGTAATGCATTCGGTGTTTAACACCTACGCCCTTACTGCTTTGATCAAATCTGTAACGCATCCGGTGTTTAACACCTATGCCATTACGGCTTTGAATGAATCTGTAATGTATCCGGTGTTTAACACCCATGCCATTACGGCTTTGAATAAATCTGTAATGCACCCGGTGTTTAACACCCATGCCATTACGGCTTTGAATAAATCTGTAATGCACCCGGTGTTTAACACCCATGCCATTACGGCTTTGAATAAATCTGTAATGCACCCGGTGTTTAACACCGATGCCCTTACTCTTTATACAGTCATGTTTTTATTTGGTGTTTGACACCTTTGCCATTACGGCTTTGAATAAAGTAATGCATCCGGAGTTTAACACCGATGCCATTATGGCTCCATGCCATTTTATCATTTATCCGGTGTTTAACACCTTCAATGTCCATTTAAGTTATATTTTGGTACTTACTTGGTATAGTTTTATCCTCGTCGCCAATGTAAAGTTCACTATTTGCTCGTTGGGAAATAGAAATAAAACACTTTATTTTACTGCACACTTTAGTCTCGACTCCACAAACGACTCCCATCTACTGACTCCCTAGTCATCGATGATAGCTATCGCTTATGTAATCGACCACCAATTCTTTATTAGTAATCAGTATACGGGGCCATACACTACAATGATAATAAAACATTGTAATTTCTGTTTTCAGAAATATTTTCCTACATAATGTCATGCAAAATTCATCCCTTATTTGCCCGCTTGGTTATCATAATTCCAGGAACAAAATATTGCATTCAGTAAGATAATATTGTCGTTATTTGAGTACTTATATTAAACGTGAAACATCAGACATTTTCCCGAGATACTCCAGGAAGGAAGCGACGATAAAATCCAACTTGGCTTGTAAAATGTTATAGGGATCTCAGTATTTTTTAAAGTCTGCTTATTTAATAAGAGCAAACTGGAAAAAGCACGAGCTCAAATAATAAAACTTGCACAAAGATGAAATCCCTTATGAAAACTAAGCGTCATTTTAATACGAAAATAGTTTTCTTGAAAGCCATTATATCGTGAGAAAAACTTGAAAGCATTTCGGAAGTGCTTAGTTACTTATTAAAGAAATTTGAAACTTAAAGCAGGAAGACAAGATTCCCCGAATTCACTGAAATTATTAAGTAATAAAATATGACGAATCCAATGTTTTTATTTAGTTTCATTTCGAATGGATGTGTCCTCATCAAATTTTCTTGATTGGAATGAACTGCATATGGTTTATTATTATTGAATGAATAATTTACGAAAATGAAAAGACGAATTATATATAATCAGAAATAAAATCCAAATTTTCTGAATAAATATGAAGTTGGTTGATCATTTCATGCACATTGTACGTTATAGTAAAATTATCCTTCGAGTGACCTAGTTCTTAATATCACCCTGTAGTATGGTTCATCTGCCAAACTTAACAAATACATATAAACTAAAATAAATAAATGTTTCACATGTGAATTTGGGAGTACTTGACGTGAGACTATAATTTTTACTATGTAATGATTCTTTGAAAATCCAGTCCACATGTGAAATATTTATGTATCTCACATGCTGAAATCAAAAGTGTGGATTTTCAAAAATACATTATGATTGTAGAAATTATCGATTTTCGCCGAATACGCCTATTTCCACATGTGCAATATATGTTTATTTTACATGCTGAAATATAAATTTGGCAGATGAACCATACTACAGGATGATATTGATGGTTAGGTCACTCGAAGGATAATTTTAATTTATCGTACATTGAGCATGAAATAATAATAATAAACCGCCTTCATTCACTAAATATATATATATATATATATATATATATATATATATATATATATATATATATATATAATTACAATAAATTAGAACCTTGGTCCTTGACAACACATTTACAATAAATAAATTGAATGAGAAATACAATCAATAACCCTAATCTGCTAGTGTCTTGAACACAAAGTTTTTATACAAAATACAGAAACCCGCTACATCTTCAGAATTATAGTCGAAAGTGACATATATTTGCTACAAGCAGGTATATGCAATTATTTAGTACTACAAAATTTCAGATATCTACGAGTGAGAAATGGGACAATTTTATGAAAAAAAAAAAATAGAAATTGTCACAAATAAAAGTAAGTACTTCGTTTACTCTCTAACCGAATTCATATTCCTTGGCTCTACTCGGCAAATTACAAAATTTGATTGTTGAAAATGAGGTTATAGAACATGTATAATTTTTTTTCAATAACGACTTTTTTGTTGTTGTGTTACTTTGTTGAAAAGAATGAAGAGAAATGCTGATATGATCCCTTCTTCTTTTAGAGCAAAATATTTCGATATCTGGCAAATATGCAATTTATACCTATTTCCAAAATCGTGACACAAAATAATAAAGGCGGTCAATTAGGCCGTTTGAATGATACTGGAGACTCAACTTGCAATTTTGATATCCTCGAAATAAACCTTGTCTTTTTAGCAAATTTTCAGAAATACTGTAACCCTCTAACCTGAAGTTAAACGACTGCATCTGTCAAAAATTGCCATAAAGTTGAAATTAAAAAAATGCCGATCTCTGAGGATAAATTGCAATTTCACGTAGATCCCAAATATACAACAAAAATTGTCACATTCCATTCAAAACAAACAAGTTGTGACGTTTGTGGAAAAACCAGAAGTTACAGAAAACTGAAAATATATCGGAAACGAGCTTTTTGAAAACTCAATATGGTAAGAAAACTGATCCCAATCATTTTCCAAAAACATATTAACCCAGATCGTCTGTGACTATATGGCAACAATGGATGCCAGTGTTGATTATGACGTGCAACGCCATCGTCGACTCTAGGCGACAAAGAAAATTGCAATTCAAGTTAGACAATATTTTCTAATTGAAATATATCATCCTTCATCAGTCAAAATTGTCGAGCCAAAAATCTTAGGAACAATTCTAGTCCACTAAATTATAATTCGTGGTCAGTGAACACAGTTTCAGAGTTGAGAAAAAGTAGCATTGCATATGAAATACCAATAATCGAACTTGGTAAATAAAGATGAACATATTTCTATCTGCTGAATGGAGACAATGAAACAGATATCATAAAAGATTAACAAAGAACTGAACTTTCGATGTGAGATTTCCTCTTAGCCTTCTGCAGTCTAGTAAGAGAATCTGGTGGAAGTCATCGTAATTCATTTTTACAACATGAAGTTAAGTAGAATAATCTCCAAATCGTAATATTTTACGGAAAGCACATCTTTTGTTTTATTTAAAAATTATATTTAGCTATTTTTGCCCAAGTCGGACGTGAGTTATTATCTTGCCTTCATCTTTCTTTGCTCCGAAATTTATGGAGTCCCTCGAGTGTGTTTGAAGACATTTTTGTTCTCGCCTCCGGAAACTGTCGCGTTCTCTTTTTTAATTAGATGTAATATTCGACATACTTTGTGCATTTTTAATTACGGACCGTTCTTCTGCATCACTGGTTCTGTCAGTTTTTAATATGCCCATCCAAAAGTTGTTCAAATTACCAAACTGTAACTTGAAAGTTGGAACTTTGGGTAAACGACAATTTGGCGTAAGTGAGTAGTTCTCTGAGCATTAAATTTCCTTCAAAGTTTTATTTGATTCCTTTGGCTTGCATCGGTCATAAAAATATGTAATAAAACTTGGAGAAGGTTGAAAAATTAAGGAAACTTCTGGAATGAGAATTAATGTTAGTGTTTCGATTTCATGACTGACGTTTGTATCGATTTTCAGCGAATCATTCTCGTATGCGCAGTGGATCTTTACATTTATGGAAAATAAATTGAAAAACTAATTTAAATCGATATATTCTAGTCTGAAACGTCCATTTAACAAAGAGTTCCACTATATTTTTTTCATTTTGAAAGAATATCTCATTTGAAAGTGTGCCGCTGACGTCACATTCATCGGAAACAACCCCCACCATAATCCATGTTCCGAAATATTCAATACCGTTCTCCTCAAAAATAAAGATTCTAGCTTGATATAAACCATTGAAAAATGATTGAAACTTTGTCATTTGATCAACTAATAGAAAAAATCCGCATATTAGCTACTTTTTATTGTATTTGTGTAACATCCTGTATGTATTTGAAAAAGAAGTTTATGAAAAATGTCAGTGGACAGTTACTTATGTCAAGAACGAAAATACAATTGTCAATCAAAAACAATAAAGTTATTTCAATTGAAAAAGTTGTAATAAATTGGCGACGAGGATGGGATTTATTTTCGATAAAAACAGTAGCGAAGAATTTCTCATTGTCTTTGTTTGAGTGATTTCAAAAATATCAACAATCCTACTGATACTGAACATATCGTCATTTTCTGGTTCAATTTCTTCATCGAGGTGATGAGTGGAATTTTTTACTTTGTTTTTCTTGGCCAATAGGGTGGAAATGCATACAGATTCCACATGACTATATTTTCGGCATGCGTTACAGTACAGTTTCTTGGGATCGATCCTACAGTCTTTAACAAGGTGAAATTTGCCACAGCGTATATCCAAGTTCTCGATAGTCGATTTTCCCTTTCGAATTTGAACTGGTTTCTGCTCAATATTTTGTGTTGGATCTGCCTCTAGATTGATCAATTTTGTTGAAACTTGATGTTGTGCTACTACATGACATCTCCTTGCTATCTAATTTGGAAGATTCTATTGCCAACGCTATTTCTACCAATTTTTCAATAGATTTTTCATTTGACTGAAGGATTCTTTCACGAATCGATGTATCTTTGACGCCCCTGATGAATTGTGCACGTAGAAAATTTTCAGAAATATTGATCTCTTGTCCACATTGACAAGATGTTATAAATTCGCAATCAAGAGTAGCACTTCTCAAATTCACTGTGAATTCGGAAATCGATTGATTTTCTTGTTGGAATGTTGACAAGAATTTGTGTTGGGAAACTAGCATGTTCCTTTTTGGAGAGAAAAAATTCTCAAGTTTTTCAACTAACGTGTTGTAATCAAATTCATTGGGTTTGCTAGGTGCTACAAGTGATGATAAGGTTGAAAATGTTGACGAACCAATTGAATTCAATAACAGTTCACCAGCGATTTTTTTGTTGTTCGACAGATTCCTGATTGTAAGGTAGTTTTCAAATCTTTCTTTATATGTACGGAAACTTTCCTTTTGTTGATTGAAATTTTCAAATGTAGGGACACATGCTGTATTGCCAAAAGTTGAACTGAGTTTTAGTTGATCAAAAAGAGCTTGATTTTGCTGTAGAACAAGATTATTTGAAGCTTGCATGGCTTCCATGAGCTGTTTAAACATTTCTGCATCCATATTACTGCTTTCGATCTTGATTTTTCTTGATAGTTTTGATTTGTTGGTGCTAACTATTTGTTCAGGTTTCGAAATTTACCTTCGTCACCAATTTACCTCCAGTTCCTAACCAAGAACCACAATTACAGACTGCACCTCGTAGATCTCAAAGAGTTCGGCGATCAAACGTACGGTTGCAAGATTATGTTTGTAGTTAGAAAAGTTGTTTTTTTTTGTTTTCTTTTTAATAGTGTGGGAGACTGTAACATCCTGTATGTATTTGAAACAGAAGTTTATGAAAAATGTCAGTGGACAGTTACTTATGTCAAGAACGAAAATACATTGTCAATCAAAAACAATAAAGTTATTTCAATTGAAAAAGTTGTAATAATTTGTAACTTTCAAATTTCCTGAACGGACCATCCTTTCGATGAAGAACGAGCATTGACAGCACCGCAAATCATTATGACAGTTCTCATGCAACAAACGTGATCTCGAAATTTGAGGTTAATGTTTGTTTTTTACATTCGACATTTAACTGATACAATCATTAATACTGTAACGAGGTGTTATTATGACCTATCTGGTGTGAATTTATTTGTGTATTGAATGGATGGTGGTGGATTGGAATCGCCAAAGTGTTATTCTACAATAAGCAAAACTGATTCAACCCGCAATTGTAAGTGGGCTCCATCCACTGTCTATAGTATTAAGCCACATTCCATCATTCCAAGATCTGTTAAACTATTTTGGTAATTTTTACGAAACTAGCTGACTGTGGCTTGACCCATTATTGCATAACATCATCCAAATATGGAAAGGCTTGGTGAAGGGAAGTTAGGATAATTTACCGAGGGTAGATTATGAGATGATTGACACTTTCTATTCAACAAATATGAATTTATGTTTGGCAATGACTAAAATTTGAATTTAAAATCGTTCCTTGAACGCTGCTTGAATACAGTAATATTCAGTTGGAAATGTTCTTCACAAAAACATTATTATATTTCCGCATTTTACACAAGGTTTATTCATTGCTTCGAACCACATTTTTCAATGTACTTCATAGGTATTTAGGAGCATAAAAAATTGTTTATTGGAATATTCACTGGTGTTCAGACAATCAGGTACGAAGCACATTTTCGACATGTTCACAGTTATTGCAGGGATACAGATACAGAAATTGGGAAAAAATTTAGAGCACAAACAACAAAAATATTCCAAAACTTTGAAAACCGCATTAACCTCAGCCTGTTCATTTGCAGCATACATATTTGATGGAACTGCTCTACTTGTATTAAATATTAAAGTAGGCAAACGAGTTAAACAGAGGCAAACGATTCTTATTGATGCTCCGTGAAACAGACGAACGAACCCATCTGGTAGCAAATGACAACTGTCATACTACACATTATATTCAAATGAGAATTTGACATTCCACGGTGCACAACTTTTACAACGTTGCCAAGTCTAGTTTTGATGAACTTGACGTCACGACACCACTTTTCTTCTGATTATAGAGAAACTAGCGGTCAGAAAAAATAAATAAAAATTACCTAGTGATATTAGCGTATACACTTCCTAATTACAGTGTTCTCTCATATGTCGTGGAAAGGTCCATTAAAATATTGTTTTTTTTTGTATGACAATACGGTAAACACGATAAGATTTCCAACAGATTTTTTCAAATGCAAATTCTATATTTTCAAATAGTAATTATTAGCTACATAATTTGTAAAAACATTCACTCCAACATCTTGATTGAAATATTGGAAAAAGTAAAGAAAACGTTAACCTCTCAGATTTTGATGAAATTTTTACTGATAATTTATAGTACATATAAAAAAATAAAAAAGCAATTTTTTTTGCAGAAATACCTGGCAGACATTGATTTTCTCAATAAATGCTGAATGGAGGTACGTAAAAGTGCACAAACACATGCACTTTAATCAAACTATTTACCTACATTTCGATCTGCAACACAAATTGGAAGACAGAAAATTGAATTTTAAGCCATACAAAACCGATTGGCACACCCAAAATATACAAAATACTCTTAAACTATTGGTGATTTTACTTAAAAAATCATTGAAGTCTGACTAAAATAATATTATCAAATGTCAAACATTGACAAGAAAGAATAAAATGCGAAGTTATCAAATTTTCTCAAATTCCAGCAAATTAAATGCCAATTACTGTTCTAGTCAGATCGAGAAAATGAAATGTTCATATTCATAGGGGTTAGATTTTTTAAATTTTACTTTTTTCTGCTCAACACTGACATAATTTTCAGTGGTTAAAATCCCAGAAAGTCAGGGGTTTGGCGGATCGTCACGTTCAGCGGAGTGAGGTAACTTATATATTTATTCGGTAAACTTTGTTTAAGGTAACAAATCAAATATAAAATCATAATATTGTAAAACAAAGTCGCTTTTTCTTTGTAACTACTAAACGGCCGAACCGATTTTGATGAATTTTCGGTCGTTAGATTCGTCTTGATACCGCAAGTGACACTTATTATATTAAAATTATGAAAAATCAAAATAGCGGATTTTTTGCGCCAATTAATGTGCATAATATAAGAACGCAATCAGTAGTTCTTGGAGGTGGGGGTGCCGCTGACCGCGTTTTATATTTTCAACAATATTCATAGATACATTTCATTATCACGGAGTAGATTTGGCGTAATGTTGGCACAAAGTTGGATAATTTTGCCCCTTGATTAATCAAGATTTGTTGCTTTCTGAAATGCATGCCGATACGCGGATCCTTTCAGACATCCCCAAAGAAAGAAATCATGTAAATCTGGTGATCTGGGAGGCCACATGATCGTACCACGTGTAGATCTGAAGCGATCAGGAAAAGTATTTTAGAGAAATTGTGTTACTGGTCGTGCATTGTTACTCGAACAACCATCATGTTAAAACCAAATGTCCCCAAAATTAATAGTAAGTAGCTGAATTGTAAGAATGATTTGATCGACATGAAAAATACATTTTTCAGCGATTGTACCATATTAAATTGACGGCATAGTAAAATATGTTTTCTTTGAAGGATATAGCATTGATACAGCTGAATTTTAGGTTGTATAAAATGACCACCCCCACAAGGGGTAAAAATCGGGTTTTGATTTGCGATTTCTGACCCCATGTACGACCCTTTTCTGACGGCATAGATGTATTGTAGTTTTTTAAAGAAAGGCAATCAACGCCGTCAAATATTCGATTACCTGGGGAGGGGGGGTAAAATCACCTATTTCAAAAAAAAAATCTGACTCTGTACCGCTATTTTTTGACGGCACTGGGTTTTAGAGCATTGTTTTTTCATTGCCTCTTTAACGAGAATAGTGCCGTCATGTATAATGTTATCAAAAAGTACCTCCTTTTTTACGACATTTCAACTCACCTGTGCACTCACCTGTACCTACCGCGGAAAATTGACGGCATAGTACCTAAAGTCTGTTTCTCGACCAGTACTCCAACATTATATATGACTCCTGGTGTATAAAATCACTTCCTGAAAATTTGCCTGGGCTTGTGGTCTAATAATATATTCGTGAAATTGTCTGATCGAATATCCCTTCAAAATGCAGAATTTTCAAAATACTTTCACCTTGCCAGTCGCCCAAATTGTGTTGATATTTCTAAGCACCACAGTTTTCGTAAGAGAAAGGTGAAAGTAGTTTTTGAAAATTCAGCATTTTGTCGGGATATTACTACTGAGAACATCTCGTCGTTTTCATTTGATGTGTATGTGAATTTCTCCATAAACGATGAAGTGAGTACATTTATTATTTTGGAGTGTATTATTTGCATAGAAGTGCAATATGTTTATTGTATTGCATACACTATTAAAACTGTTTAAGTTTGTAAAATGATGTTCAACAACTGTAAATCCTCAGAAACTCTTCAAAATCATCTAAATCGCCACATGTGTTATCTAAGATTTTGTGGCAGTGTTGAGACGCCAATGAATGCTATTTTCAGAACTGAAATTATTTTCATGCAGGTTATTCAAAAACCGTTTAGCTGGTAAAGGAAAGTTTTTGGATGCAAAAATGTTTACCATTTGATTGTTATACAATTTTTTTTAACCACTATAAGATATAGTATAATAATGAAATACCAATCATTTAAGTATTAAATATAAAATAAGTCATCTTGAAATAAGTTTCTTTTCATTTTTATAAAGTCGTCATGTAATATCGCAATGTCAATCATTTAAACATTAAATTGAGAACAAGTAAGCTTGATATAAGCATCGTTTGATTTTTATAATAACTTCATACAGTCCGTCCATAAAGTAACCCCCCCCCCCTGTTAACTTTTGAACGGAGTGAAATTTTCCTTTGAAATTTTTTTTGGTTAAATGGTAGTTCATACGCTACTTTTTGACATTGTTAAAAAATTCTATCTTTCAAAATGGCGGCCAGGCGCCATTTTGGAATATTTTTTTAAATTGGATGGGGGGTCGAGTGATACCTCGTTTTTCAGTTGTCTATTCGGCAGCAAAATTTCAAACAGAAATATTGGTCCAAAACAAAATGGCGGTACATTATTTTAGAACTCTCACGAGAGGATCCTGTCGAATAAATGGCTATTAAAGAGCTTTAGTGCAATGATAAAATATTTTTTCGTTTCTGCAAGAGATTCTTGTCACTCAAAATGGCAGATGGGTGCCATATTAGAAAAAAATTCAAATAAGTAGATAAGAAGTGTGAAAACTCGTTTTATTGAATCTCAGCAACTCTCAGAAATCATGTCCCATATACGATTCTGAGGGACAGAGATCATTTGTAGATATCAAAAAATATTTCTTTATTTCAATTGAGCTTGTTTGAAGCCATTTGTTCATAGAAATCGCGTATAAAAGTTCTAACATAATGTGCCGCCATTTTGTTTTGGATGAATATTTTTGTCTGAAATTTTGTAGTAGTATGGAAAATCAAAAGACAATTCGAATGAGGTATCACTCGACCCCCATGCCATTTAATTTTTTTTTTCAAAATGGCGCCTGGCCGCCATTTTGAAGGATAGACATTTTTCATTACTGTCAAAAAGTCAAAAAGTAGCTTATAAGATACCATTTCACCAAAAAAAATCACAAGAAACTTCCACCCCGTTCAAAAGTTAACAGGGGGGGGGGGGGGGCGTTACTTTATGGACACACTGTATAATATTGAAACGCCAGTCATTTAACCATTATATTGGAAGCAAGTAATTTCGATATGACAATATTTTCATTTTTATACAAGGGTTCTTTAACAGTAATACAACTTTTTTGAAAAAAATACCTTGATCATTCTGAAAGGGTTACTATGTTGGAGCCTATTCAATTCAGAAATATTTTAAAGGTTATACAATTTTGTATAACAGGTAATAGATATTTCTCTCGGTGCATTTGGTGTGATTTTGAAATCCTAAACTGGGTATATAGACCAATCAATAAGCATTTTTTACTAAAAAAATACTAGTAGAAAACCGACTGTGCCATCACTTGAAAGACATCAGTCCGTAGTTATATTCTGTTATGTTTTCGACTTGCAACTGTCTTTTATTAATTTGTTATAAACATTTAAATATCAAAAAACATTTTTTTATTGTTTTACTTATAAAATGAAAACTAATAAAGCAATCTGGTTGCTTTAATGGAAAGAAATGTAGATAATTGAAATACTAACAAAATGAAATGTTGTACTAACCGATCGGATCATTAGTAACGGAGAAAAACAAGGAAATGCAGAAAATTTGGCGATTTTTTAAAAAATTCATAACTCCGCCATTTTTCAATAAGTAGGGTTGGCCCACCTAACGAAAGTATTGAACCATGTGTACTTTATGTGTGCACACAACAGGCGCGTCGGATCATTAGTTTTGGCTCAATTGCGATTTGAAATTTTTTTGGCACTATCTTGCAGGATGCTCTAGTGAGTGTCCGATTTCAATTTCTCAAACAGATTTTGAAAGTAGAAGTGTAGTACCACGAAACGTAAATTCTTTTGCGCTAAAATGCTGCGAAATTGGTGAAAAATGGCAAACATGACTGAAAACGGCCGAACCCGCCTAACAAATATTTGTCAAATCAATACTCCCAAATACGAAAATTCTCATTTCTACGTAATCCATTTTCATTTGACTTTGAAATATCAGCTTTATGACGATTTAAAACAATTCTGAACCATGGGAAAATATACTAGTGGGTCACTTCTGAATTTTGAAATAAACATATATTCAAAATCAATCCTATTCCCACATCACGTTTGGAGTTTCACACAATTTTTCCTCGAAAATGTTCGATTATTGCAACTGAGAACATGAGACATGAAATAATTAAAAATGCACAAAGAACGCCTATTCCTCACACGCAAATATTGAGCACATATTCATACGTGTTGATTGTGAATACCAACAGAGCGGTTATACTGATTGACACGACACGACTACAAAAATAACCTAATGTTGCTAATGAAATATGTCCAAACGTGACAGATTCCTGAAAGGCGTTCCGCGCCAACACAAAACCATGTTGACGCTCAAGCAGTTCCATTTATACAGTGAAATTGTTCTTTGATTACTTTCTAAACTTTCCTAATTAACCGTTTTGTGTTCAGAAGTCACAATTATATGACGGATATTGCGGAAGTAAAACGACCAAAAACTTTGAATTTATTACTAATGACTTTTCAGAAAATGATTCAAGATGTAATATAAAAGATTTCGACATTATCTTGTATAGGAGCACAGTATTTTTTATGAACTATCAGTACCAAAAACTCAATGACGAATATCGGCATACTTTGATGGAGGAGGCGGAATACTACATTAGCACTTTCGGCACTCATCTCATTCTTCACAAAGCACAACAAAAGTAGTCCAAAATATGTCTTTTCCTACGACCTACTGGAAATACGTATCATTTCGCACTGTAAACCAACACTGAAAGTTACGTATTTCGTGAGAAATATTAAACTTCGTTCCAGTGCATAGTGAAAAATTACATGAAATGGATTCTAAGCAAAAACCACTAGTGCGAAATGAAATAGTAAAGCAAACCTGATCTTGAAACAAGGTTTGTCTGTGAGTAAAATCTCGTCGTATTTTGTTTTTCAGGTGTTTCGACGGAAAAGTATAGTGTAAAACTCTTGCGGAAATTGGATATTTCATACTCGTGTGACAAGATGTAAACCTCTCGCCTGTGGCTCCTGGTTTATCATCTTGTCACACTGGTAGGAAATATCTTATTTTCAGCACTAGTTGTACAATATACTATTATCTGCAGACATCATGATCACTTCGTTATGTTACTATATTTTAGTGTTCTTCATGGTCCCAGGAAGATAATGAACTTTAAAAAGACCCAGTACCATAATGGAATTCAAATGTAAAGTTTCTGAATGTTTATCATTAAAACATTAAAAGAAAATAAGTTACTTGAAATTATAACAATTACTGAATGAAATCAGAATAAATATTAAAACTTTGTTTCAAATATTTTCTTTGTCAACAAAATCAGAAATCGTTTGTCTTGGCTGACTGAATGTAAATTGTCTCAATGACTTTTTGAAATGGTGAACTATTTCAATGTTTTTTATTGTAATAGGAAGATTGTGGAATAATTTTGGAGCTAGATAAATGTAGGAATGTTGTAAAACTGATTTTTGTGTTAATAGAGTTACATGATGATCTTTTCTTCGGCTGTTATAATAGTGTGACGATAAAAGATAACTTTTCTTCTTGTGGTATCTTAAAATGATATTGTAGTAGAAGAGTTGACGAATATCAAAAACACCGGATTCAAAAAACAGAATGTCTGTTAGAAAGCGTGAACTTTTCGAAAATATCAGTTTTAGAAACTTGTTTATGTAGTACTTCAAGAGGACGTAGGTGTGTTCAAAAAGCTCCAACCCAACATGCTATACCATAACGTAGGTGACTTTCCACAAGTGCGAGGTGAAAAATTTTTAGATGATGGGAGGTGAATATTTCAAAGTTTTGAATTTATATCGTAACTTTTTGCAAATATAGTTGATGTGTTCATTCCATTTGAGATGTGAATCAATAATTACTTCAACACCAGACGTGTGCTTTTGTGGGGTACAAAAATCGTCTGCAATTGCAGTCCTGTCCCTACATATATGTCTGCAATTGCAGTCCCGCCCGTCAATGTGTTAATTTGGATCAACAAAATCACCTTTTGTATTTGTAGGAAAGCGCAGCCCCTGGATAAAAGATGTGGACACCCACCAAACGTAGGAATAAAGCTGGTGGTTTTGAATGAGGTGCACCAATAGGAAAACTTACGTGGACTCAGTATTCTCTGAGCATAAATTACATTCAAACCAAACGTATCGCTGTTTGAACAGTGGTTTAACGAAGATGCATCAAAATAATGTCTCGGTAAACACTGTAATAACCTTAAAAATGATGACAGGCCACAGGCACAGGTGACTAATATGCCTGGAACCAAGATCACTCATAGACATTGAACATCGTCGAGAGATAGTAGACTGAGTCAAAATATAAGTATTCAGTAGCGCATATTTAAATCACCAAGGATTTTGTAAAAATTTTACGGTTGTGTTTCTTCATGATAGACAAGCACACCATTTTATTTGCCGTAATTGATCATTAATCACCTTGTATATTCGTTAAATTGTTAAAATTGTTATTTCCGTCAACCAATTGCACCCCTACGCGCAACCCTCGGAAGTCTTCGAGAGACTTGTGTGAGCTAGGGAAGACAAAGCCCTTCACAGAACATTCTGTCAAATTTTCTGGCATGGTTTAGCCTCTCCTCCAGATTGAAAGGAATATATGACAATGAGACCATTTAAGGGTGGGACATTGGATGTAATAGGTAAGACGAAACACAGCTCGAATTTCTAAATTCCATAGCTGGGTTACATTACCTTCCTAAGGATTGTGACCTACTAAATATATTTTTTTTTATAAAGGACTCCCGATCACTTCTATCAAAATTTCTATTTCTAATCCTGGACTCAGATGTCACGTACATTTCTGCATCCACATTCTGGTTTTCTACTCCTGTTTAATACTAAGTCAAGCCACTTGAAAAACTCACTGGACTATCATTCGGTCAGATTATGAAGTTTATCCATGACAACTTTTTCATTCTATTTTAATTAAATCCACTGTCAAAAATAATCAAATAATCGAATGAATAACTTATTTTCAATAAATGATAAAAGCGAACATATATGAAATGAAAACATATGTCACTGAATGGTGCATGACAAATTGTGTGACAAATAGAGTATATCAATCATGGAGTACAAGTACAAAATAATGATACTGAATATTTCGTTCACTAGTTTGATAAATGAGTTCCAACGCATTTGAGTCACAAATTGAGTTTACCAATTTGATGAAATTCATGACGTAACGAGCTAAATTAAGGAAACGCATATTTAACCACATTATTTCGTTGACAAAGTAACCTTCAATAACATCAGGCAATATCGTCGATATTCATAACAGACTTACATCAAAATACCAAATTCATTCGAAACATTTGCAAGAGCTTGAGAAATCAGGAAGGAGTATGAATGTATTTTGGTGTATGTCTCTAGGTCATATCTGATCTGGAAGAAACTTTTTGTGGAAAAATGTCAAAAGCCAACACCTCATTAATGATCAGATATTTATGTGCAAACAGTATATATTAATTATCTAAAGCCCCAGGGACCAATCACAAAAATCGAACTTATCGCCAGTGGATTAAGAATGTGCTGCCCAATCAAATGCCACCTCTCAAGACCTCTAACTGTCGAAGATATATTCCAATGCCTGAGAAACAACAAATCTGAGAATCCATTGGTTTCCATAGGATTCATAATAAATTTATTTTTTCTACAAACGTCAAAAAATGACAAGGTTCGCGCATTGACAACAGTATGCGAAGTGGCACTTTTTTTCATTTTCATTTGTTACCATGACACCGTGCGCGAAGTAATGTGCGAAATATATTTTGCACACTGCATGTAAACTATATGGGATTTTCATATTCTAACCTATATGGTCCTCAACTCCTCAATCAAGCAAAAAACAAGAAATCGTTTATTTATTAATGTAGAACAATAATTAAGGCTTTCAAATTGTGAGAAATATTTTTCTGGCTTTATTTGCTTCACACCACTCTTTAAATTGCTGATATGCATTTTCATACTGCCGCCTCGATTTCTCCGGTAAAAGGTTGGAAATTACGGAATTAGCCGCATCTATCAAGTTAGGTGGGTACTGCTTAGTTCATCGTCGCTCGAAATTTCCATTCTTTTACAATGATAAATATCACGCACGAAATTGACGCGAATAAAAAGTCACTCCAAAATAATTATCAAGAACTGTCACTTTGAAATAATTGTCAACAAATGCCATTTTATTTCCATAGTTACAGTAATTACTTGATTTGGAAAAATTATTTAAGCCAGTTCAATACTATTTTTCATAGTTATTACTTATTTTAGAACAATATTTTTGACGTTTGTAGAAAAAATTTTGTTTGCATCTCATGCACGAAATACTTTGGTAATCTCGACTATTTTTTTTAACTCGGCTGCGCCTCGTTAAAAAAAATCAGTTCTCGATCACCAAAGTAGCATTTCGCGCACTAGATACAAAAATAACTATTACATACGTACAGGCGTGCAAAAAATTGGTTAACTGAGTTTTTAAACGATATTCTCGAATCGGGTATCATTCCCAGATAATTCAAGAAGACGAAAATACCAGGCAAACAAATGGTTTCACTTATAAGAAGTACTTTTTGAAACTATGGAAAAATGTTAGTTTTATTTTTGAAAGAATAAGTTTTTAAGTTATTACTTATTTTAGAACAATATTTTTGACGTTTGTAGAAAAAATTTTGTTTGCATCTCATGCGCGAAATACTTTGGTAATCTCGACTATTTTTTTAAACTCGGCTGCGCCTCGTTAAAAAAATCAGTTCTCGATCACCAAAGTAGCATTTCGCGCACTAGATACAAAAATAACTATTACATACGTACAGGCGTGCAAAAAATTGGTTAACTGAGTTTTTAAACGATATTCTCGAATCGGGTATTATTCCCAGATAATTCAAGAAGACGAAAATACCAGGCAAACAAATGGTTTCACTTATAAGAAGTACTTTTTGAAACTATGGAAAAATGTTAGTTTTATTTTTGAAAGAATCAGTTTTTAAGTTATTACTTATTTTAGAACAATATTTTTGACGTTTGTAGAAAAAATTTTGTTTGCATCTCATGCGCGAAATACTTTGGTAATCTCGACTATTTTTTTTAACTCGGCTGCGCCTCGTTAAAAAAATCAGTTCTCGATCACCAAAGTAGCATTTCGCGCACTAGATACAAAAATAACTATTACATACGTACAGGCGTGCAAAAAATTGGTTAACTGAGTTTTTAAACGATATTCTCGAATCGGGTATCATTCCCAGATAATTCAAGAAGACGAAAATACCAGGCAAACAAATGGTTTCACTTATAAGAAGTACTTTTTGAAACTATGGAAAAATGTTAGTTTTATTTTTGAAAGAATCAGTTCATGTAAAAATTAGGAATAATTACAACTGTGGACCTTGTTCAGTAGGGACAATTTGCATGAAAAAAATATATTGCTAGTATATTAGGTACTAGTAGTTATTGCCTTGTTGGATAGGGTGGATGGAAACATCGCAAAATACTATACTAAAAATAATATTACATGAAGATCGTTTATTCTCCACACAACAAATTTATGTAGATTCAGAAGTATTCAATATACGCAACTTATATGTTCAACAATGCCTTTTATGGACTTTTGAAAATAACGAAACAATCCTATCGGATAAATCTAGAATTACTAGAAATACGTTAAATCGAAAACTGAACATTTTTCAAGAAGACTCACACACAAACATACGTTTTTTATTATTAACCAAAATTCAATAATTTACTACCACTTCAACTGAGAGAAATATCCAACATGAAAAAATACAAAATCAAAGAACATATCCTAGAGAAGCCCAAATTATTCGACTTCTAATACCGTTTTCTTCATCATTTCTTTTTTCCATTAATTATTTATCTCCACAATTCCTTGCAAATCTTTCCTTGACACAAATAATATAAAAGGAAAGGACATCCAAAACTTTCAAAACCTACAAATATTTCTAGTTGATAACAAATAAGGTAATCCATCTCAACTGCTATAGGGTAGCACATTACAAGCAGACTTGCTTAGGTCAACCATAACAGATGGGATGGAGAATATAAATGTATTGAAATAAAAATTGTTATTTTACGATATATTACTTGAATAAACTCGAATTGAATTGAATTGACTACAGTCACCATTTTCGAAACCTCGACGCTCACCTTCACAGAACAGTCTGGAAGTATAATTGGAATAATAATCAAATTGTTAGTTCAAAACTGCTTATTTCCACTGGACCACAATTTTGAATCCATCCAAACCAAATCAGAGCCATATCTTTTCGTATTCTAGTATGCTTTTTGTCTCACCAACAGAACAGTTAGCCAATTTGTAACATTTTGAATCAATTCATCCACCATTAGTTTATAAATTCGCAACTGGAATGGAGCTATTGATGAACTAATGATTATGTTATGCTCCAATTGAACATAACTTTCAACAACCCATTATGAGAATTGCATATCATTATAACCAAATGTTGCTATTGATGGACGAGTTATGATATCATTATAATAATGTATTGAATTACAAACTATTGTTTGGACAATATTGAAGTTATTATACGTCCAGAAAGATGATTTTTCACTCTCTTCTGAACTTCATCGGCTTGGTTGCTACTGGATATATTTTCGATTCAAGAACAGAGAGAAATTGATGGAGACGGTTCTGAAGAGAGGATGTTTCAAAACGAGTCTAGTATATCTCGATGACATTGTATAGTGTCTCAGTCATTGGATACTTTAAGAAGACCCTTAGAAAACCGGAGGGCAATCATTGTGTCACCAGGTGATAGATATTATTTGTTGTCAAAGGAGTAGAACACTTCTACATATACGTGTCTGGGAAAATATTCTTGTTGAGAACTGATCAAGCAAATTTCAAATTATTTTGAATAGACTTGAAGAATTGACTTGAAGAATCTGATCGAACATAGAACGGGGAGTAGCAATGAAAATGCAGATGCCCTGTCGCGGAGACAATACCCAAATGACAGCTGATGACTGCCGACGAGCAGAAGAGAAGGAAGCAACAATTTGTAGAAACACGGCACTGGAGGACATCTGAGAGTGACGGCACAGAAAGTGGGGCAATATTTTTACAATATTTTTAAGTGTCAAACTGACGCCAAGGACTGGAACAGAAAGGGTGCTGCACGTGCTGACAGCAATGACCGATAGTCCATTTAAGAGGATCTCTAGAAATATCGCTGATCACGACATTGGCATTGGCATGTGGTATTGTGGGTAGAAGCCAAGTCCTACCAGAGAACCTACACCGTCACTGATGTCTTGGTAACGAAGTGGATACGTTGATTACGTATTCCGTTGGAGCTGCATTTGGACGGAGGTAGGAATTTCGAGTACAACCTGATCCAGGAAATGCGTGGAATGCTGAACATCCGAAGGACGAAAACCACAGCTCTACATCCACATTCCGATGGAATGGTGAAGCGGATGAATAAGACTACAAACTGCCACCTGTCCAAGGTATTCTCTGACCACTAAAAAATTCGGTCCAGTACCTCTACTAGTTCCTGATGGCCTGTCATCCAACCAAACCCTTGCTAGTATTATAATGGGCCTAAAGCTGCGACTTTTTCGTGACCTGATGTTTGGGACGCCACCAGGATTATACACTGCCGGAGAGGACTACGTCAGCCAACTTCGACAGAAAACGGACGGCCATACATGAATGTGTCATTCCATTTTCACAACCAGAGTGCCAGTAATAGAATGTAGGAGACCTACGACATCAAGGCAGATGCTGGATGATTTCAAACCGGTGGCCTATTTGGTTATGGAAACCTAACCGTCGTCATGGCCTGTCACAGAAATTGCGGAACTCATTAGACCCCATACCAGGTCATGAAGAGAATAAATGACGTCATCTATCGAATCCAGAAACCACTTCAAGGAAAGTCCACCGGTGGATGAGACGTTCCAGAAATGCATGTCTTTGTACTCAAACGGACAGATTTTTCTACATGAGGTAACCCGAGACCCTTTCGAAGTGACTGTTGACTACGCTCCGGCTCACTGTGTGGCAAAGGATCTGCAAATGTCCAGGGGCTTCACTGAGGTATTCTCCAAGAAATTTGGTAGACTACAGGAAGTACGGAAACAGAACTCAGAAGTCTGAGGAGTACTACAGTTAAAGAAACATCTTCTATCTGGTAACCAAGACGTATTCTCGACAAAAACAGTTCTTTGAAGATGTCTGGGAAAGTCTCACCAAACTAAGAAATTCGACGGTAGAACAAAATCTTGTGGATTTTATTGAAAATATGAACAGGATGTTCATGAAGTCAAATGTGGAATCATCAGCGACTTTAGTCGCTATTTTCCATCGTTCAAAACAACCTCTCTTGGAAGAGATTTATGTTGAAAAGGGAAACATTCTCAATTGGAAACTGAACCCAACATGACTCCTCTGGAAATGGAAAAAACCTACGATAAATTGAAGTTAGTTTTTTGTAATATCTATCAGAAAACAACTACTTCCTTGGCTGAAGCTACGCTGGACTTTGAACTGAATTTGATAGATACTGTAAATATACCCTAAATAACTTGAGAGAAAAAATCTGAAAGTGAAAATTTGCATTTTTATTCAGATAGTTGAAAGTGACTCATGAGAAGTTGGATGTTGGAGACGATATTCAGATCCAGCGGCGTCAAAATTTTGGTGTGTTGTATCTTCCATGAACGAACATGAAGACTGTAGAGAGTTACTTCCATCATCGAACCTCACGGATCATATATGGAGAATTTTGCATCGACACCATCTAAAGATGACATATCGAGGCAAAATATCTTCAAGAAGGGGGCAATGTAACGAGCCAGGAACCGGACCTGTGGCAAGACGTTCTTCGAGTATTAGGTTACCGGTGCATTCCGATGAACCGAGAGTTCTAAATGATTCGAAATTGCTCCACTTAGATATTTGCAGACCAATAATCCTCCAAGGCTATTCAGGAAGAAGAATCGTGAACTATCGAAAACAATTCACTGTTGATATAAATATCGAACGAGCAGCGAACAGAGTAAATCAGTAGGCAATTCAGAGTGGACACAAATGAACGCAGTGTTACATACCTAGAGATATTCAGTTTGTGAAAATTAATTAAGGTTAGTTAAAAAAAAATATCCGCCTACCTCTCACCAAAGTATGGCCTCATTGTAGGGAGCAAAGTCGTACTTTTTCTCCCATAGAGAGCAGGAGGAGTAAACTTCATCCTTAGGGGAAGAAGTAGCAGTTTCTTCTCTTGTTATAGCTATTACAAGTACGAATAAATTGGTAAAACAAAGTTTAAGTGCATTTTTATCACAGCAGTTATGGTGTTTGTGTAGTTTTCTACGTTTATAAATTTGTATTCGAGTTGAATTCATTTAACTTGTGCAGTGGTGCACCTCAGGGAAGCAATTTAGCACCTCTTTTTATTTCACTATTTGTTAATGACATAGGTGATAATATAACAAGCAATATTCTTTTGTTTGCCGATGATTTGAAATTATTTATGATTGCTGAATCTCAGAATGATTGTAAACTATTCCAAAATGATATTGACCATATAGCAAACTGGTGTGAAAAAAACAAATTACCCCTCAACATACAGAAATGTCACTATACTAATTATACTTTGAAAATTAAAACAGTTGAAAACACTTGCTCGATAAATCAAATCTCTTGGATTCGGTGTGACGTAACGAAAGATCTTGGCATTCAATTTGACTCAAAACTGAGCTTCTCAACACACATTAACAAAACTGCATCGGCAGCTCTACCGGAAAAACATCTTCACAGACTGTACAATTCCCTTTGATTCTTTCAGTCCTATGTCACATAAATTATCTGCCTTTAGATCAATGATACACAGAGCTTTCGCAATCCCTTTACCTGATAAGAATTTCCAGGATGAACTAAACATCATTAAACAAATTGCGGTAAACAATCGAGTACCAGTTTCTTTAATAGAGAAATTAATATCAGGTAAAACTCATAAAACGGCTATGAGTGAACTATACCCAAATATCGAAGAACACAATACACGTAAATATGGTAGCATTAATTACTCAGGTAAAATTTCTGAAAACATTCAAAATTATTTTTCTAAATTCAAAATAACAACAGCTTTCATAAGTAATAATAATTTAGGCAGAATTCTGTTCAATGCAAAACCTAAACGAGATAGAATGAAAAAATTAGGGATATATAGATTAGAATGCGGGGAATGCTCTGCAGTATATACAGGCCAGACCGGTAGAAATTTTGATGTAAGGCTCCGAGAACACGTCTGTTTCGACAAAAAATCCACAATGTACGAACATCTGCAAGAATCCAAACACAAGATAAATAAATATAATCTCAAAATCCTACACACATGTAATAAAGGAAAGAAAATTAATCTGTTGGAAGCCATGGAAATCAATAAATCAATTAAAAACCCGAAATATAGAACCTTCAACGAGCAACTCGGTTTATGTAGGTCTCCACTTTTGAATTTGTGATTTTGACAACTCAGGTAATTTCCAAAACCTCCAGTATTGAATTTATATCGTTTCACCCATGTTCATTTGATTTCATTTATTTTCATTTAATTACCTCTCCATCCAGTTTACCTGCAAACTCCCTATATAACTAGGTTTAAGAGTACAATTGTATTAGTTAGTTTTTATACTTGATAATGGGATAAAGCCCGAAACCGGTCGTAAATATAAAAAACTAGTGGAAATAATACAAAATTGTGTTTCTTTCGTTTCATTAAAGTGATCATGAATTTCCACAAAATAAACAAGTCATCAACTACACAAAGGCAGCTAAAAGAACGATTGGCCTGATTTCCAGAAATTGCAAAGACTTCAGAAATGAAGATGGTCTCATTGCTCTCTTTAATTCATATGTAAGAACACGCTTAGAATATGGCTCGCTGATGGAATTTATCGCGAACAAGGTTTAGACAAAAATATTTTGTTAGACAAATTTTCGATGTTATCATTGGAAAACCGTAGAACTTACTATGCTTGCATATTTCCTTATAAACACATTGTCCAGAGTTATTATCTCAATTAAACTTTTACATACCTCGTTTGAACAGTGAGTTCACTTCGCTTTTATATAAAACATATAGACCGGGATCCCAAGCCTATTTTCAAAAATTATTAATAACAGGCTGAATCTGATTAACTTCATTTTGCCGAGACGCCCAACTTTTTCCTATGCGAAAATTCTCGATAGTGAGTGCAAAAATGTCATTAATAACAGTTAGTTTTTTAGTTGAATTTCGAGATAATTCGATGAAGTACTCGAAAAAACTTTTGTCCTACAAAATGGATGGTAGGACTGAAGAGTCCCCCACTCCGAGAACATGTACCAATGACGTGGTCATAAAAAATCATTAATAACCAGCGGATTTTTTCACCGTTGCTTGGTTAATATTTGTATAATTGAATGGTCATATTGTCCTACAAATTGAATGGTAGGTATTCCCAGTCCTATGCTCCGAAATTGTCAATTCCATGGTAATTTTTTTTTAATAATAACTGTAGGACAATGATAACACATGAAAGGTTAGTGTATTCTTCACCTTAATAATACAGCGTCCTACAAAAAAGGGTATGTATCGCTAGTCCTA
This sequence comes from Chrysolina oricalcia, assembly GCA_944452925.2. NCBI lineage: Eukaryota > Metazoa > Arthropoda > Insecta > Coleoptera > Chrysomelidae > Chrysolina > Chrysolina oricalcia. Next base: position 25,420,666 of record OX101808.2, read on the forward strand.
CAAAAATTATTCAAAATAACGAATTATTTTGAAATTGTGGTTTAACTAATTTAATGTACTTTTATTCGTAAAGTAATTGTTCGTTCAATTCAAAAATATCATAATACATACATACAAAGTTTATGAAAAAAGTAGGAAATTTTGTTTAGCTTTCATAATTATTATAAACATATTGAAAACAACAATAACAAAGTAAAAATATTGAAATAATCAATCTGCCCTCCGGGGCAGCTTAAATGATGTCGCATTCGCTTCAACAGATGCAGGGAAACCCGGAAAAACCTGCAGCACCACATCGTCGTCTGAAGAGATGAAATTTATAATTGAAAACTGGTCAGACGAATTGTGAAAATCTGCTCTACAGTAAAATAGGATGTATAGTATCTCCAGAGGCCTCAAAAAGTCCAGTTCGAAAGAGATATTATATTTTACGGGGGTCAAGTGGCCAAATAGTTAAAATACCAATCTTTTCTAGATCTCTAGATCTAGCCTAGCGACTGCTTATATTTCGTCTTTTGAGGGCTGTCGTTCGTAAGGGAACGACATCTGGTTAACGGAAAAACAATTTTAAACAATGAGGAAGAGAAGGGAAAGGAGTGGGAGAGCATTTTTCACCAGCTATTCAAGGATGTATCATAAGAAGAGATTTCTGAAAAATGTAATTGGATGCGGGTGCCTGCAAATCAGAGAGTGACGGGACTTGCTGGAAATAAGGGGAGTTGATGGGAGGATTATTTCAAGAGTATTCTCATATCCTAGTAACAGATATGGACAATTCGTAATAATTATTTCATTTTGTTCAAATTGTCACTGTGTATATGGAAAACTATATACTGTTGAACTAGCAATCATAATATGAATCCTGATGTAATTGATGAAGACCCATTCTTTTTCAAAGAATTTGTAAAATAAAAATGATAATGATATTGATATTCATCTATTTCTTTGAACAGTGTCTTGTCATGCTATGTAATGCAACACCCTTTGTGAAACATAATTTCTTATTCGAATGGAGGGACTTACGAGCTACAAATAAGATTTAATGAGTTAATTTCTAAAAAAAATCGATTTCGAATTAAAGCAAAAAAATCAAATTGATTCATAATTCGCAAAATAGCAGTAATGGAATTTTCGACACCCTGTATCTCGAAAACTGGCCATAGGATCGATCTGTGAACTGGACAACGTAATGAGGATGGCAGGATCAAAAAGATTTTTTATCAAAAATGAGGATAAATGTGCCTACTTACAAAATATTTTGATCGTTTTTTATTTCAGTCGGTATGGTCGAAATATCTGTAGGCTAGTTGAGCCCGTGGCTTACGGTCAGATAGATTGATTTTACTGCCTTGAAATGAAGTTAATTCAATTGGTTTGTTTCACCATGAGCCATGAGCTTTAGATTTGGGAAAAACTAACAGTTAGCCATACAATTTTTACGCTCACCAAATCAACATGACTTTCGCCTACACAGTTCATTAGCTACTAATATCAAGAATTTTAGTGGAATTGACAATTTCGAAGCGTAGGACTGGGAATACCTACCATTCATTTGTAGGACAATATGACCATTCAATTATACAAATATTAACAAAGGAACGGTAAAAAAATCCGCTGGATTTTAATGATTTTTTATGTCTACGTCATTGGTACATGTTGGGAGTGGGGGACTCTTCAGTACTACCGTCCATTTTGTAGGACAGAAGTTTTTTCGAGTACTTTATCAAATTATCTCGAGATTCGACTGAAAAACTAACTGTTATTAATGACTTTTTGCACTCACCAAATCGACATGATTGACGCCTGCGCATTTTATTAGCTACCACTATCGAAAATTATCGTAGAGGAAAAAGTTGGGCGTCTCGGCAAAATGAAGCTACTCAGGAAGATTCAGCTTGCTATTATTCATTTTTGAAAATAGGCGTGGGATCCCGGTCTAATATTCTTTCTAATGTGTGATGTCTTTGAAGTAAATGTGAAAAAATATATCCCTCACTATCCATACACATGTTATTATTTAATTGATATTGATTATGTTTCTTTTCACTTGTTATTGGTTTCCTTTTTTCAAATAATGATTACTTAATATTTTCTATAATTACTAACCGAGATTGTCATAACACTCTATTTAGTCCTAAGTTCTTGATTACAGTTACCTACATGTTTACATTGTTGGGTCTTGTGCCTGTTTGGACAATAAACAGTTTGTTTTTTTTTAACTTCGATTCGAAGTTTAACTTAGCTTTCGGCTTTTATAATGGCAACGAAGCTGTCAGAGTGACAGGGTGGCTCGCGACTAACTCAAGTGGAGACGGGAGTGGGTCATACAAAATAAATTGTGATGAGATGTAAGAACATGGGCGCCAGAAATATGATGCAGGCTCACCCTATAGATTATTTATACTGATTCCCATATAACACGAATAGTATTAAAAATTAAAGTTACCACACTCTAAATGATAAACAGCTTACTGTTTGAAGAAGTATAATTATTAAACATCAAAATTATAGTGAACTGACTGTACGGGTACGTTCTTACACAAAAACTAAGTAGCTATATAAATAACTCAACCTTACAATTGGTCTACAGGTGCAGTTCAATGACCAAATATGTTTTCAAATATTAACCAACCTCTTAGGTGAAATTATACAGACACTAGTAAGTAGACAAGGTTAAACGTATCCACTATTACACACACAATATATCTACCGCTGTAGGGTAGGAGAAAAAATATGTCTTAAACAATCCGCAATAGTATGGTGCACCTTACCTTGTAGCGTTTACACATTAGCATTAGGTTAAAGCATTTTCTATGAAAAAGGGTATCAGTAGGATACTTAGTGCTATATCTGGTCCTTGGAGTGCAACGTCAGGTCAACTAGACTGGTACCACCAAGCTGATCTTAACTTGAATGCTGCTTCTTCGACAGTCACGCTACACAATGGCTATAGTAGGTGGAAGATGGTCACAAGGAAGACATACCATACATCTACGGAGTCATGGACTTCCTCCAGAAAGGAAAGAAATACAGTGGTAGGAACAGAACTATAGTGCCCTATACATAAACACTGAAATGCAACGAGAACTTGACATTTTGTTCTACAACTTGGATGACCTAATAAATACCTCTGTCCAGAACAGGCCTAGGTGCTCCCACAGTGGAAGATGCTTTCGGTAGGCTCTTTCAGATGTCAGATGAAAATATCCTGGTCATAGGGTTAACAGCGGCACATAGGGTCAAGTACCCAAAAGGCCTAACATATCAGATCCTAAAATACATGAAGAATTGCCAAATGATAAAAGAATACCATGTACGAGACTTACCAGAAATAATTGGTTTATATAATCCCCCGAGAGGTAAGGTTCAGAAATATGCATACAAAGCAATTCAATCAACTAAACGAAAACTGAAACCTTTTGGCAGTTGCAAGATATAATCCCTTTACGGACGATTCGAATGGAAATAAAATTCTTACAACTTACTCCCCAATCATGTCAAAAGTGACAAGCCCAGCACACTGGTGACAGACGACAGTCAAAACGAATTATTCTTCTTCTTCTCAAACTTTAGGTCAAAATGTCAAATCCATGTGCATTGTTGCCAAGTACACTTCTCGAAGAGTATTACACTCTCAACTCAATATTCTTTTTTCCACTAGCTAGAAATATATTATGAAGCCCTATCCTCAAATGAAACACGCCTAAGTAATACTGCATGGCATAACCCATTTCGCATCTTCAGTTATGAAACCAACAAAAGTCACTCCGTGTTACTCCAGCTGAATGCAGATGAAACAACAATCACAAGTCTATGGCGTACTCTGCTTAGTGCGCACACCCCAGACGTGGAATTAAAAGTGTAAACAGAGTTCCAAACGTAAACAACTAAAGCACGAATGATAATTAATAACCTTGGGATAACTTGAAATATGACGTTACCAAAACATGCTGACTTATATGTAAAATGGATATACCTGGTAGTATTATGCAATGGGGACGCCTATTTCCGTGTTCAATTGAGAAATAGTTGGATGGATTACCAGTGAATACACTCTCGAAGGAGCAACATTTTGATAGCAATATAGGTATTGTTAGTGTTTGAACATTATGAAATAAATGCAGAAGGCAAATAGTGGTAGAATGCATGTAAAATATGATTAAAATTTTCGATATTCCCTGAATAGTTAATCATAATAAAATAACGTCACATTCGTCAGTCTATACAGTGAGCACGTAAAGGTTGGAACAAATTCGTTAAACGCTTGATATGGCCATTATGGAAAATAAGCTCAGACACGTCGATTTTATTTTTTGGTGGCGCATTTTTTGGCCTACTTATATTTTTGTTCAAGTTATGAATTCATCATAATTTTTTTCAAATGGCAAAACCCTATTTTCAATCTATCAAAATACCTTCAAATACCTTCAAAAAGAACGCATTTTTCTATGTATGGATGTCATATTTTTTCTTATGTTACATAATAATGTAATATTACGTCTGTTAACGTGAACTTTTGACTTGAATTATCCCCACAAAAAAAATTTAGTGGGGTTAGATCAGGAGATCTAGCTGGAAAATTTTAAAATCCTGCGATCGAAATCTTCATTAAGTTCATGAATTACTTTCACTTATTCTCTTTTAGTCACTTTAAAACAGACGATTGATTGATTGCTCCAATGCAACTAGATACTGACTGTACGTAAATATGTTTCTAAAATTCGGCTTAACAATACTAGTTAGCTATCAAATAATTGTGGTATAAATATGTGGTATAAAAATGACGCAAAGATATTTTAATGATTTCAGGTTATGGGGATAAGACTAGTACGCAAGCTGAGGTATGTGACTTATTTAACTATAAATATCCCGATAGACCTATTACACGTTCGACAGTGAGCAAAGTCGATGCAAAATTTAGAAATTTTTAAAATGTAGGTGATAATTATACGAATAGTCGTCCATGTGTTACGGAAGATCAATAATTGGATGTATTACTATCATTTCAAGAAAATACTCATATGAATCATGAACTTAATGAAGATGATTTTGATCGAAGTCGATGATTTTCAGAATGGCCAGCTAGATCTCATGCTCTAACCCCACTAGATTTTTTGTGGGGATCCCTTGAGTCAAAAGTTTACGTTAACAGACCTAATATTACATTACTATGAATAATGAAATATCTTTTATTTCTCGAACATACGGTTATGTAACATAAGAAAAAATATGACATCCATACACAAAAAAATACGTTCTTTTTGAAAGTATTATCAAAATAGGGTAATGCCATTTAAAAAAAATTATAATGACGTCATAACTCGAACAGTGATTACGTCATCAAAAATATGATTATATCAAAAAATGCGCAACTGAAAAATAAAATCGACATGTCTGAGCTTATTTTTCCTAATGGCCATATCAAGCGTTTAACGAATTTGTTCCAACCTTTACGTACTCACTGTATATAAACATTTCAGTACGATTTTTCCACCTTCCTATCATGACTGTCAAGAGAAAACGATTTCATCAGTTCGTTCCGTTACGGGTAGAAGGATAAAAAATAAAATCTAATCCTCGAGCACTATAAACGCAATCAGGACAAACATCATTTACTCGTTCCGAATGTTTCAGCAACCCGTACGTCGAACGGACAAAAAACTCTTGTTTTAATTAACACGAATTTTCCCATGGCGCTCTCTCGTCTGTAATTGTTTCATCCAACAACAGGCAAACTTTTCCCAAAACTGCGGGTGGCGTCACGAAAATTATTTTGTCGACCCGCGTGCGTGCGTGATTCATCACACGAAATGAAAGAAAATGCAAAAATACAATTTGAATTTTGTCGTTCTTGTATAATTATGGTGTCATGAGGATAATGATATCAACAGAAATATGTAAACAAGAGGTAGAAACAATTGAACCGACCTGGCAAGTCAAGGTGGAAAGTCAGCTTTGATCAAGATTACGGGTTGCAATTGACCGGCATTTGTTTCAAAGTTTTCTAATCAAACACAAAAAACAAAGAAAACTATTCCTTTGTTTGGAAAAATCAAGTGGAAGCAAGTTTCCACTTTGAAAAAGTTATCTTATAACGAAATTATATTGTAAAATTTCGTATTATTATAAAGTTGTAGTATGAATATTTGTAGAAAGTGAGTAAATCACTATTAGTCAGGTCAGTGAATGGTTTGCACGAGGAAGAGAATGTTTCGAGTCCTTGTTTCGACTAGTTAAAAGGTAATCCTACCAACTATCCACATTTCTCGGGATATTGCCAGAAAGGGAGGGGGTTAGGTTAGGTTTGAACGTGAGTGAGCCCGTATCAGGCCCTCCACTGCGGCCAATGGCCTATTGTGGCTCACCCTATGGTTATATTTCTTCCAGTATATCCATTCTCTTAACGAAATTGGGGAATGTATTGTGAGAACAATTTACCAGGTTTTCTGGCTTTACTGTCGTATCGCCAAATATTGAGAATCTGGTTCTGGCCGCTGCAGGGCATATACACAGAATATGTTTAGTCGTTTCATCATCATCCATTCATAGATGGCACTCTGCATTTTGTGCAAGTCCGATTTTATGCATGTGATGTTTGAGTTTGCAGTGGCCAGTAAGCAAACCTACTATAACTCTGAGATGCGCCCTACTGAGTTCTAGCAGTGTGTCATAGTTCTGTTTTTTCCTTGTACAAGCAATAAATGCTGAGGTATGGGCTAGGCCTGGTAGACTACGCTAGTAGATACTCGAGTCTTTCATTGTCTGCCTAAGCTGTTATGACATTATTGGCAGTGCTAAATGCTGAAACGATTACTGGTTCTGGTCCAGTGAACGTTGTTTCGGCCCCCCCTTTTGCCAGGGCGTTCGCAATTTCGTTTGGTTCTATGCCTGTGTGACCTGGTATCCAGACAAGGGTATCGTTGTTGCGTTGTGCCAGTCGGTTTAAGGTGTCTGCAGTATCATACTGCCCTATTAAAGCAGTTGGATTCAAGCGCTTTCAGTGCTGCTTGACTGAGGGGGGGGAGGGAACTGAGAATGCAACTTTTTCGCTATATCTCGAAAATGTAGGTGGGAAAAAGAAGAAAAAATATTCACAACAAAATCAAAAGTACTATCATGTCCTACTAGTTTGCTTCGTCAATCATTGACTTTTCTCTATCCTGATAGTTTCAGAGATATCCAACTGCAAAAATCACAAATTTTGTGAAAAGAAAATGTCTACCCCACGTTCTTCGCCAAACTGTCTGTAGTACAACCCTTCATTTCACAGTAAAGTCATCAGAAAAGAAATAACAGAGTATTGAATTTCCTTCAAAATGTTATTTTTAATTTATTTATTATATCTGCAACCCATCAAAATTTACAACAATTTGAAATAATTCCTAATATTGGTCAAAAATAGGTTTTCAACTCAACAATGATACTTCATGATACTTCATCTGGCCATTGGAGATGACTCCATCCAATACCACTGCTTTTTTCAAGAAAATTCAATCTGTTCCAATAACTGATACATTTCCGGCGAAAAAAACATTTGAGAGATTATCAAAATTATTGCATATATACTCTCCGGGACGTCAACGTTCTTTGAAGAAGAGAAACCGTGGAAGGTTAAATCACCTAAAAACCATGTGAAGTGAAGATTTTGTACTAATGAAGCAATGGCGAATTTTTTCCTCAACTACCAAATGTCCTGATGAGAAATCATTTTTTTTTAAATACTCCTATTTAGCAATAACACATTTATACATACACACTCAGACTGAATATCACTCCTTTCTGATTTTTGTTGTCAAGGTTACTTGAAGAAGTTAGACATTTGAGAACTCGTGAATTACCTCCTGAATTTCGATCTTCTATCAAATCGATATTTATGAAACGATCGTTATATATGAAATATCAGATTGCATAGCGGACCTGACACGTTATGGTTCATACCGCAATTGTTGCCTGGCAACCGACTTATTATTAGCCAGTATGTGCTAGAGAGATAGGTAGCTGAGTGTTATTTATTAAGTATACAACACCATAGATATGAAAATTAATTTAAAAAATACAAAAGAATTTTAAATATGAAAGATGAAAATCTTGATTGAATTCAGGGACTCAATGTCGAATATTTGCTGTTTCAGTTGGAGGAAAACCCGGAAAAATCCAGAATTCAGATTATCAACTTTTTCATAGAAAAAGACACATGTTCCCTGGGAGACGAGAGAATCTTGGAAGAAACACGGGAGTCATCGAAGAGGTGCCAGCAATTACAATAAGGCTGCAATATGCTGTAAGTATAGTGTTCACGGGAAATTCTGCAGCTATTATTAGATAAGGCGTAGATATTATAAATAGTAATAATTCCTATCCTGAGCAGAGTGGTTCAAGCGCCAATGTTTCGATCACTTTGGCTGCGAATCGAAGGTTCAGACCCTAGCGTCTGCAGACATTTTTCTGATGGCTCGAGAAAGTGCTAGGAATCGCACGTTAAAAAGGAAAGACCTCGTTAATCCTTGGCTTGCACAAGTTTCGACTTCTAAGAGCTGCTGTTCGTAAGGGGACGACAGCTGGTTAACGGAAAAAGCAATTTTATGTAAACAAACATAACAGCGGCTTGAAGCCCACGGCAGTCGCTGAGGAATATGTTGATGAATCGGGAGAATATAAACCGGACATGCTAAAAAAATTGCAACTGCGAAACAAAATATTTCAAATATACTACTGAGACTTCAGGAATGGTAATCATGAAATGCCATTGACTTCAACGACGACAAATTTCCAATATGAATAAAACATAAGTATCCAGCATTCCACAAGTTCTCAAAAAATTGCCTAACCTTTTGTACGTTTCCATTTGCCGTTCACAAAGGCAAATCTCTATGCATTCAGAATAAATAATAAAATCACCCTTTAAAATTAAAATAAATCCATTGCATAGTGAAACAATTGGATAACAATAACAGAAATAACTGAAATTAGCTGCTAGGGAACGTTTGTTAAAACAAAAAGAGAGAATAGGCAACACAACAATGCCGGTCGGTTGTACAAAGTTTGACTAAAAGTTTATATTGAAAATGAAAAGTAAAATTTGATCTGAAGAGCCAAAAGTTCATGAAAATAAGTTTCCCAAGACTCAAATGAACATGTATATGTGAAATTCCTACATGTGTGTAATGTAGTGAGTGATCATTTCTCAAAAATATGCGCCTGATCTATCACACGCTGATATACATTATTTTAGCGAATCTATCTTTCAAACCCAACACGACAAAAAATAAATACCATACTTAAAATTCATGGCGGTGTTGAAAATATCAAAGATTCACATTTCACCACTATATTCACTTTCTGACGTACAGCTTTTTTACTTTTAATAATACGTGTCAAGCTAACAGTCCCAACAGCACGAAACCTCACTATTAATCTTATACATCACATTATGCCGAGGAAAAGAGGGCATAAAAGAGCTTAAGACGAGGGTCAGTGGTAGTTCATTTATCAGTTTCAACACAGTTCTCATCGCTAATTCATGGCCGACTCCATTCATATTGAGTAGATGGTTTTATCCGTCATGGATTTCCTCATTTCTCAGGGTAAATCTAGAATGTTTGGGGAACGATCTACTGAAAATGGACTACCGAATTGTAACAATGAAACATATGAGGTAAAGAAAAATCTTACCAAAAGCGTCATCTCTGATTCAAGATTTGAACATCAAAACGAACAAGACAATCTTATCAATGTAGCAACATTGCATTGGCTCATAGCGACTGAACAGACCATGACAAGTACCATCATAAATACTTTAGGAATAGAATTTAAGCAAAAATATTTGTGTTGTGCACAAATTAGGAAAAATATTCGTTCCTGTGGGTTTTTAAATCAAGAGCTAGTTCAATAACTCCGTGCCTGATTGAATTCTCCCTGAATTCAGATGGTTAAACTCAGTTCATTCATTTCAGATATATAGTCGATTAAAATATACTCAATATCCTCAGAACAACTGATATTTTTCTTTGAGTTACTCAGAAAATATATTCATATTTTATAGGATTTAGCAAGCCTACAAGAACACAAAATTAATTATTTGGCGTCCTCGCCAAACCTTTAGGTATAACGACGTAGTTAGAAGAATCATTCACGATCTTAGTAACGCTAAGTTGAACAACAGTTCACTATCGATTACAAATATTATGTAAATATTTTTCAATTATCTAAATTCACTCAACGATAATAAAATTCGTAATTTGTTGATTACATGTATATATAATTCATTATTCCAAACACTCCGTATTCATAGCTACTTAATATTTTGGTAGATCAACAAACTATTCTTGATCCTCAATGATGAACTCAAGCAACGTATAACCTTGTAGGCGAATTCATTCACTGAAAAATTGAGTATATTGTTAACAACCCTGTAGAAAAGCGCCGAATCTAGTGATACGATCGAGTTGGGCCAATGGAGACTTATACTTAGAATGGCTCCAGCTAGAACTTATAAAAACCCAGATTTTTTCCCATAAGGTGTGTGCGTCGTCCTTTATCAAAATTTTCAAACTCGGAAATATTTTGGCAATATTTTGTTTTTCTGTGGGAATTTTGAACCTGTTGGCCTATTTTCATACACCCTCCTATGTTCCAGTGGATACTGAAGAGGTTTGAGAGGACCCATAGATGAACCACCTCCTACAATTTTCATATTTCTACAAATTTGCCCTATATAAAAAACTCCTTTTTATCCATAAATGTCAAAAACTCTGGAAAGGACTATAGTTATCAGCTTTATAGTTTTGCTCCTCCTACTCATTATGTAGAAATTTTATGAGAGGAAATGAGAATTATGAATGATCATTTTGATATAAATTTCTAAAAATGTATTCAAGATTGAAATTCACCATATTGTAAGTCGGTCTGAGACAGATTTACAAAAACTTCTTTGCCAAACCGTCACAGAATACCTTTCAATTTATTGTACACAGTAAAAATAATCATCGATTATACAACTAGAATAATACTATTGAAAAGAAAGAAAACAAAGAACAATTGCATGGTGTCGATTAGAAAATCAATCAAAATAGTAATAATAGTACTCCCTCATAAAAACTCGTAGGGTGTATCGAAAGTTCCTGCAGAACAAAAATTTTTTTTCAGAGTTCGAAAATGAATCGATGAATTTTGAAAAACAGTACGCTGGAAACTATTTGGTCTACAGACCGACTAGTCTAAAACTGTAGCAAATTTAGTCTACTCTGAAATAGTTGCTACAGTAAAAATAGAAGTTCAGGGTTAAAGCTGCCAAATCCTGAAAAACGGTGAAAAACTTCGAAATATTTTGTTTGGATTTTGAAGAATGTTGCATTCGACGATCGAGGTCAACAAAAACTTGGTTATTTCTTCAGCCAACATCATAAACAACTCAGTAAAACTAAGAGCTATAGTATATGATGCAAGGTGTACCCCTTTTTAGGCGACAAGTTTACTGGAGTGCAAATTCATCTTGTGCTTTGAAAAATATAGAAAAGTGGCCCTCTCTGAAGGGATCACGTGACATTTGCTATACGTGTCGAGAGATTTTTCAAAATAATCGGTTTAAAGAGGCTTATATGTTTGCAATTCAAAACATTCAAAAAGATTAGTTGCTCCTATTCCGATTTTAAATATTTATATCAAATTTGAAATTTCTGTTGCAACTTTGAGTTTCTGCCATTTTATTTCAAATCTAAGTTATTTCTGACATATTGAAAAAGATAAGTTCGACAAAACTGGTTCATACTTCTAGCTTTATTAAGTTTTAGTTATAGAATATGAACGGAAACACGTATTTTTCAGGAAAGGGAAAAACCGTTTCAAATTCCGTTTGTGTTTGATTCAAAGTTGATGTATCGTTGAGCTTTTATGATAAAAAATTATTTTATTTTAATTTAATCGACATCCGTCAGTACCAAAATGATGCCAAACTCTTAATTAAAAAAAATTGTCTAACAACTTCAACGTATCTTGTGGAACTACATTTTGAAAAAGTGTAGTTTCTTAAAATTTGATGAGTGAAGAATCCTAAAATTTAATAAAAATCTCAATGCTAGACTTTGATATTGTAAATCAGGGAAAAAGGTAATTTTATCAGAATATTCATTAGATTTTGGGATGTAGTGAGTGTTAAACAAAGCTACATTAACAATCTAAACAAACAGAAAAAAATCAGAAAATGATGAAAAAACATCTAGTGCTACTGACAGAAAATGTTAATTCAACAAAAAAATTGGGTGTTGGGTGACTTAGATGACTTCAACATAACAAATATTGAAATGTTGACCCTCATATTAAACAACCAAGTAAGTAAAATTCATTTATTAAAAAAAAACAAGAAAAGAGAACGCACAAGCAATTTTTCGCACTCGTGAAATAGAGCTATACTCATTACCTACAAATGACACCATAATTGGATAGAATCAACATAATCATCAGAGCCGATTGGCAATATAACCCCGTTGACTTCAATTTGAAACGATACTTGATCATAAACCAATAACCTGAAACTAAATGTAAGCAAATAACCGGAAAATCAAATTGGAACAACCAAATCCCAAATTAATATCTCTTTGTCGGCCGGACACCGAATTAATTGAAATTTAATTTGTAATTTCAGATAGAGAAATGTTTTGTTTGGTTAATAAAATTTGAAATATTTTTTGATTGAATTGCTGATATCCGGATGTGGAATTTAATTGAACAATAATCGTCATCGATTTCGTAATTAAATTCTATGTTTGTTAATAACGGTACACATGATACTATCTAGATTGTTATTCGATAACTGTAGAATATATCATTTGGGGAGACGAAACAACATTTACGAATTCTGGTTTGTTCAATAGAAGAAACAAACATTTTCATAACATGGAAAATCTCCACTTAATCCAAGAAGTGAGACATCAATATCTTTTCTCTTTGAATATGTAGTGTGGTTTGTTAGATAATAAATTACAGGGACCGTTTTTATTGATGGAAACCTGACTGCAGTAAAATATTTAGATATACTGCGGTACGTGTTGGATGATCTCCCTATAGAGTATCGTCTTAACAGAATCTGGTTTCAACAAGATGTTGTGGTCCACACAATTCAAGAATGGTCACAGCTTGTTTAGATCAGACATTTCCCAATTCATGGATTGGAACAAGAGGAACAGATAGATCTCCGGATCTGAATCCATTAGATTTTTATTTGTTGGGGCATCTCAAAAATAAAGTTTATAATACAACGTATGAAACGATTGAGATTCTCCGTAAAAATATTGAAGATGCATTGAACGATATCCAAGGAGAAGCAATTGCATAAAAAATATGAATATCAGAATTGCCAAGTGTATTGAAGAAAATGGTGGACATTTCGACCAATTAATCAATTAATTCAAATGACTTTTTCGAATAATTTTGTTTTTACTTGCTTAATTTTTTTTTTTATTATCAGTAATTACGTTTTGAACTATCTACATTAAGTTTTATTGCTCTTGTTGATGTATTGTTTAATTTTCGGAGAATTAAATGAGTTCTGGAAAATTGACTTCATTTTTATATTTTACTATGTTGAAGGATAAACGAAAAACCTTAATGATCGATTTTTTTGAATCATTGAAAAGGTGCTAGAGGTTTTGGACAATTAAAATTTATTTTTCGATGAGTTATTGCTGATCGGTTATTCATACATCTTTTCAAAAGATTTTTTTTCTCACACATGCAAAAAAGTTACCAGTTATTAAATTCAACTGTTTTTTGTTGTTGTAGAGTACACTGTACAACTCGAGTGGATGGTCCATATCGCGCACGGACGATTGAGAACTCGCCTTTCAAATGACAAATATTGCATTCTTTGATTGAAATATTCGAATAACTGAATAATTATTGATTCTCATTTATTTTTTCATAATTATTCACCTTATGCTAGAAATATTGTACACTTTATAGAAATGAACACTGAATATAAATTTACTTCAGATCCAAACCAATAAAACTTGAATAAAGATATTATTACTTGGATGTTGATTAGACTAACTGTAATTTAATAAAATTTTGATTAAGGTCCTTATTACCCGAAACCAGTTTTCGAATGTCACTGTATGATACACCTCTGGATTCAGAATGAAAAATAAATTCGAACAGTGTCATAAAATATCCAGGTCCGTATACAAACAAAAAGGTTTAGGGTGGTCAAGGGAATACGATACGTTGGATACAAAATCTGAAGACGTCAAATCAAAGAGAATTCACCCTCGAATAAACCAGCGGAGTGTGTAATGATTAGGACGGGAAACAGATGGCTTCAGTGCTGTCTGTGTTGACCTACCCTTGCACTGATGAGAGGCAACAACCTCGAAACGAGTCTGCAAGGTGGTCACCCTGTTCAAATCGAATCATAATTCTGCTAGCTGGTCATAGAGGGCACTTGCAACTGCGAACTGCGTCCTCTGATGCTTTGAGGAACGTTGCATAAGTATCTCTTAGATTTAATTCAATACTCGTCGTGGTCTTAGCCAGGGAAATAGTTGCTTTCTGACAGGTACTTGCCATACTAAGCCTACGATGTAGGTGTATATGGGACTAAAGGGTTCATCATCGGTCGGTAACGACTGTTCGTTACATTTCTTTAAACCAAATAAATTATTTCATACCCTTTTCTGTCCATCAGCAAACTTGTGACATCATGAAACACCAACAAAAAATATCCTGGGTAGGGCCTTAGTAGGAACTACGATTCAAATCTTTTTCACTTGATGATAGTTGAATATTCATTCAGACGTCAAGCACTATGTTTTGCGAATCACTCCGTTAATGGCTATCATCGCACGTCCACGTCCACCTCTTTTCGAACACCGGGCTAATAACCATCCCCGTGGACGACACATCCAATTAATATCGGCGTAGGCGAAGAGACCCTCATAACATCATTGCATCTAGCCACAAAGGACCATTAACTTTTAGTGATAGTGACTGTGGTATAATTCAAGCTAATACCGATCGATATCGGAAAGTAATTCTCGAGGGCGGTACATAGTTGACAGAAGAGGCTAACCAGTGGCGACCCCAACTGTGGACGCAATAAATAATCTAATTCGGCGGGCTTAATGAGCCGGTTAATGCTCGTACCGGCCAAGGTGATTTCGACAATACGGTCGGATCTTTTTCGAATGCCAACACTGAATAATAATGAGATTTCGAACTCGTGTAATCTAGGTTGTTGTACGAGGGCTGTTTGGTAACTCCGTGACTATTTGAATAAAGAAAAAAAAAATTGGCAAATAAGCGTTTTATTTTTCAACATAATCTCCTTTTAGATCAATACATTTAGTCCAGCGTTTTTCCAGTTTTTTTATTCCTTCCAAATAATAGGTTTTCTCAAGGCCCTCAAAATAGGCGTTTGTTTCGGTTATAACCTCTTCATTCGACCCAAATCTCTTACCACCCAGCCATTTCTTCAGGTTTGGAAAAAGAAAATAGTCGCAAGGGGCTAAATCTGGAGAATATGCTGGATGGGGTAGTAGTTCGTAGCCCAATTTATGAATTTTTGCCATAGTGACTACACACGTGTGCACTCGTGCATTGTCTTGATGAAGCAGCACTTTTTTTTTCGCTAAATGTGGTCGTTTTTGCCTCAAATCAATATCGAATCTGTCTAAAAGCTCTGAATAATATTCGCCGTTGATCGTTCTACCCTTCTCTAAGTAATCTATATGAATGACACCGCGTGCATCCCAAAAAACTGTGGCCATAACCTTGTTGGCTGACAGACGCACCTTAGCCTTCTTTGGTGCACGTTCACCAGTTGACACCCACTGTTTTGATTGTTCCTTGGTCTCTGGGGTATTGTGATGGATCCATGTTTCGTCTACGGTTATATAACGGCGTAAAAACTCGCCCGGATTGCGATTGAACTTTGCCAAACACTCCTTTGAAGTGGTCACACGGTTGCGCTTGTGGTCGAGTGTGAGCAATCGCGGCACCCATCTCGCGGATAGCTTCTTCATGTCCAAATATTCATGTAAAATGTGATGTACTCGCTCAGTTGAGATGCCTACAGCCTCAGCTACCTCACGTACTTTTATTCTCCGATCGTCCAATATCATTCCATGGATTTTATCGACGATTTCTGGCGTGATGACCTCTTTTGGGCGACCTGAACGTACGGCGTCACTTGTGCTGGTACGACCACAACGGAACTCAGTAAACCACTTCTTAACCATTGAAATTGATGGTGCAGAGTTCCCATAGTATTTATCAAGTCTTTCCTTGGTTTCAGTTATGGTTTTTTTACGCAAAAAATAATGCTTAATCAACACACGAAATTCACTTTTTTCCATTTTTGTTAAAATTCACGAGGTTGTCTGCTTCTAATTGCTGTCAAACACAAACCAAATGTCGCAGCTTGCTCAAAATTTGACAGTAGTCTATTGAAAGATGGTGGTTGACAGCAGCAGTGTTGCATTTAAAGTTACTGCGCGGGAAATTTAAAAAGTCACGGACTTACCAAACAAGCCTCGTATGTTTTGTTTGACTGCTTATCTTTTTTGTTTTGAACAAAATTTATAATTAATACTTTTCATTGCTGAAAAATATTAGTTTCATGTGTATAGTCTGTACGAAATCTATTGAGACAGCACCAAGTGATCATACGATGTTATATCAATATACAAATTCCCGCTGATTATTTGCTTAGGCATAAATAACACGTTATTCTCTAACCACTCCTCTTCTCAACTCGATTGACAGTCCACGTGGACTAGACTCACACGAAAAGGGAGGGCGAAATGAAAAATGAAAGCCATTGATTGGCCGCTGTCGAATACTAATTGGTCAGACACCGAAAGTCTTCGACATGCCGCTGAATTCTAATTAGTTTTTATTTGCCATCAGATTTATTCACTAGACTGTGCGGTACAGCTAGGCAGAGACGAATATTTACATAGATCGTTATTTAATTGTCTTAATTATATTATCTGTTCGGTATAGAATCCTGGAGACCTTTTGATGTTGATGTAGTTGAAACAAAATATTTTGGTGCTAATTCAGAGCTTTTGTTTCTGAGACAAAATTTAGATAAAATTTGAATGAAAATAAATACATATATTTGTAACAAATCAAACACTTAGGTAAATCTAAAAATATATATAATCTTCAAACATATACATATAAAGCATAATTGGTAATACAAATGATGCTTTTAATGAAAATTAAATTTTTTTTTTCACTTATAATTACACGAGATTTTTTTTTGTCGAAGTAAACTTGGCATGTATTAATGAAAATTTTGTTGCCTGGCAATTTAACGAAAAAAACAGCACCTGAAAAAATTACGAGTCCGTAGAACGAGTAATTTTTTGAGTTGAATTGCCTAATGACAAAGAAATTCGAATTATAAATGTCTTGTTTACTTCGACAAAAAAAAAGCTAGAGTGTAATTCGGTAAGACAATTCAATGAATATGTGAATCAATAAATTAAAAAATAAGATGTAAATTAGTTTATTTAATTTAACGGAAAAGTACAATTGTTAAAAACACACTTATTAAAAAAAGCTTGATTTTCAGAACTTTCTTGTTTTTTGTTAGTAGTTTGCTGCATGCTAGTATTTTGAGCGGTGGTAGTAACTGTTTCTGCACGGTAGTACGAATGGAACCAATGATTTTTTTATGATGTTCCTCATCTAACTGAAGGAACGGTTTTAATGACGATGGGTTGCTATGTCCCGTAAATTTCACAAGTTTTTGTTCATCTATAACACTCCTGGACAATTCAGTTACGGCGGCAGCTTGATTAGAATGGTTCGTTATTTTCACCCGCTTGACATCAAGTCCGATATTTTTTGCCGAAGATTTGGTCCATTTATGCCCATATGCACCGTTTTCGCGTTTAATCCAGATCAACTGAACTGGATTAGGTGATCATGCGTTGAGTTATATTCTCCGATATATGAATTGTGCGGATTACCTAATCCAAACAGCAATTTGGCATCATTGCAAAATTCTGTAAAAGTTGACGTTTTTAATATCATCTTATCAAACTTTGCGTAGGGGTGCAATCGGTTGACGGAAAAAACAACAATAACAACAATTTTTTTTGACATCTGAAGAGAATCGCGCTAACACAATATACCTACGTTTGAAAGTTAGAAGAATCTGATGACAAAACTGAGCGAACGGTCTGAAGATATTGATTTGATAGCTAAGAAGGATCCGACAGTATTGAAAGATGAGAAAACGAATCGAACATAGCTGGATGATCAGAAAAATGTATGGAAAAATATCGAAAACGAGTATAATGCAAGTGGTCCTGGTCTATGTTATCGTTTTGCAGAGTCGCTCAAAGGATTATTTGAAAATAAGGAAAAGAAGTTTAAAAATAATGGTCAATGAAAAGAAGCAGAGACTTTTGACAGGATAAGGAACGATGCCAAAATTAGGAAAGATGAGGTTGAGGAAACTTTAACAAACCAAAAAAGCATGTTTCGAAGAAACTTCTATCTATCCAAATCAGATACAACTGAAAAATTAGGAATCGTTTCTGAAATTAGATCAGTCACATTTTCTTACTTTTTCTTTATTACATTAACAAAATGTATAAATGATTTGATGTTGAAAGTAAAATGTAGTTATTTCTTCATCGTGTTCTTATCGAACACTCTTATATTCACTAAAAAGTTAAAATGTGACTTTCAGATTCGTAGAGAGTATGGAGAAATTGTTTTGACATTTGTCACAAGTGTAAGATTTTGTATAACTACAAAACCTTTGACGAGTATACATAAAAAGTGTACAGCAGAATTTAGCCAAATACATAACCGAATTATAAAATATTTACAGACGAGCAAAATAATTATTGATTTGAATTCTCTGTACGATTTTAAATAATCCTTTGGCCTACCATACGATTGCTCACAAAAATAAAGACCATTTATTGTATATCTGTGACGATGTTATGTAACACTGCTGTGGTTCCGAAGCACAAACATGTCATTATCAATTTCAGTTCCTCCTCAATTTGCTAAAGAACCAGAAGAGTTCTCTTTTCAAAGTTTGGTCTTCCGAAAGAAAGACATAATATCCATGTCATGGAAGTATTCCGTCTGATCAAATAATCTCCTAGGAAATCCAAAATTAATAATATCAATAATCTCTTCGTCAACCTCCAAAAATATTTCATATTTAAATTCCATTTTTCCTTTTTCATTGAGGATTACAGAAGGACATTGACAACCAACCCAACTGTCACCCGTTCGTTTGCTAAGCTTAAACCTCGAAAATCTTTGGATTAAAGTTAATCGCGATTAAGGCGTATTTCGATACGGTGCATACAAAAAAGTAGAGTTAATCGAGTTCAATTTTTAATCTCGTTTAAACTACTTCGGCGCATACGGCTGTTAGATATTTCATTTATTCCAATAGGAGAATTCTTATACCATCCGTTCGAATTTGTTTTTTGCCAGTTAGGGTTTGGAGTTTTTTTCACATGTGATATGGTTTCCCCGTCTTCCCATAATTTGTCTTAACAATTTTACTGGACATACACAATCTTCTTCAGTGTTTGCTACCAACCATTTACTGTCGATCAACTTCTGAATTCCACCTTGTGCTGTCTTCGAAAACACTGGGTTATATTCAATTCTTCCGGTATCTCTTCCACGGTTGTCTGTCTCGATTTTAAAATAGAATACCTTACAATTTGCTGCTTCTCCACCACTCCAAGCCAATTCATAGGTAGCAATATGATAAAATTTTCTTTGAAGGCCTACAGGTTCTTCTTTACTCCAGAACAGTGCCATTTCAAAAATTTCTGGTTTTGTGAGAGTTTTAGAACTCACTTTCCTTTTTTCTGGAATTACTCGCTTTAGTCCAAGCAATAGGGAAAAATTGATAGCCGAAAACAAAAAATATTAGTGTATAGGAAATTGAAATTCAGCATGAGTTTCTATTTCAAGCGAATCGATCGTGATTAGCGAACATAACCTAAATAATTGGCAAAGTTGCGAAAAGCGGTTTTTTGTTGATAACTAAAAAACAACAGCTCCGATAAAAAAAGTCAAACAAGGAAATTATAGGTATCAAAAAGATCTATCAATTGCATCACCTATAATTTTCCAATATCATTGATACTTTTCGAGTTATATCGGAAAAACCGTGAAAAATCAGTTATTGTATAACTCGTTAACTGTAAGGTATTCAAACTTGTTACTTACCGTTATGTGTAGCCTATGACAAGCCAAAAAAGTCTTTCTTTGAAAAATTGATAAATATTGATTATTTTTCAAAATATATGAAGTTTTCTCAAAAAAGATGCTGTCTCAATATGGCTACTCTTGCTCGGGTAACGATTCATTGCTTATTTTTTTCTGTAAGAGTTGTTCTTTCATATTATCGAATGAGTATATTGATTTTTTAAATTTAAAGGGTCAAAAAATGACTTGCACAATTTTTTTCCTTATTTTTTTAAATACATTGCTCAATTTTGCTTTTATATGAATGACTGTCATGAAAATGGATTCCTAGCATGATTTCTAGCATTCAGAAGAAAAATTGAATTCCTACGATCACTAGGAGCCGAGATAAATTTTTTATTTCAAAAGAATCTGGAAGACGCAATAGACGAGGAAAGTGATGACGTCACAAATGTCATTCTTGTCAATAACTGATTCCAAACAAACCTCTGTCGAATTTAAATCAGCTCGCCGATATTGTTTCCGTTACATTTTTTCAACTTATTTTGCTTGAGAAAACGAAATCCAAACAACTAAACACAAACTAAAAAGTAAAGCAGCAAATAATCAACAGAGAATGTCACCTAAAATTTTTTGTTTAGAATCAGTTTTTGACAAGAATGACATTTGTGACGACACACTTTCCTCGTCTATAGTCATCGTACAGCAGTCACCTCCATGGATATTAAGGTTGAATACCTATATTTTCAATAAAAAAGTACTAGGATATGTTAATTTCATTTGCAGTATTATTAATTGATGAATAGAGTGAGGCGTGCAGGCGCGGGTCGCGATAGCTGTAGCGGTTCACGTACGTTTTTGCAATGTACACTAGTACTTGAAATTGAACCAATAACTTTTCTTTTCTTTTTCAATAATACTGTCAGGACAAAAGTGTCTTTAATGTCAACAGTATTTGTATCGCCACTGCGCCACCCGCTAAAATTGCATTGCTCCGCGCCTGCACGCCTCAATTTGTTCATAAATTAATAATACTGCAAATGAACTAGATATATCCTAGTATTTTATTATCGATGGCTTCTTCAATTTCTCAACTCAAAGACTGTCGAAATCGCGACATTTCCACAAATAAGATACATTTCTCTGTCGGGGCGTGGCGCAGTGGTTAGAGCGTCCGACTCTGAGTAGAAAGGTCCAGAGTTCGAACCCTGGTTGGGCTGGGATTTTTTAATTTAATTTAACCGATTAGATTATTAAAATCTCGTGGCTAGACTAGGGTGAGTCCTGCACGATTCGCTGTTGCGTTCCAATTAACAGTGCTGCTCCTAAAGTGGCGTATGGAGTTAGTAACAAGGCCTACGAGAACACATGGCTAATGACCATAGTAGTCGATGCCAAAGCACCAAAGAAAAAAAAGATACTTTTCTGACAACGCAAGTTTGAGAAAAATAACGTCATCCATCAAAAATTAGTTTACAATGCTGGTTGTGATGCAAACTTTTTTCGCTGTCATAATGACAAAACACCGCGACATATGGCATTTTTAATGAATGAATTAAATTGTCAAAGTAATAAAAGTAGAACTGTTTATTGCTTAAGGTAGTAGATTGAACTCTTGCAAACCCTTTGAAAACTAATTGTGCTCTTGCGGTTTGTTCTGGCGATATGGAAATCATCAACATTTTTGGTGGGGTACGAATCGACATCTCTTCGAAAGATCAAATATGTTTGAAAATAAGAGTTTATTAGAATTTTGAAGATGAAAACCATTCTGAAGTATTAGACATAAAAACAATGGAAGTATATCGATTTGTTTTCAGTAATCAAAAAGAGGTTGTATTATTGTGTTGTATACCGTTACTTTTGTTTCCATTGAGAGAGTTTCTGCTATTTTAGAAAAAAAAATTCTTCTTTATTTTTTATTTTTTTTACAAAGACGATATGTAGAGGAAGTGTTAGTTAGCAATCGGAATGCAGAGAAAAGATTTAGAAAATTCTCTTTCATCATACGGATATTACTGCCTATGGCTGGTTTGTTATAATTCGTACCTATTTACACAATCTGTAGTTAAAAATATCTATATAGGATTTTGTTTGAAGGTATAAATGGAATTATTCCAGATTGATGTCCGGGTTTATTTTTACAGTTGCACGGGAAATACGGAATGTCTAGAAAACACATAAATTTTATTATACCTTGTCGAAAAATAAATAGTGATTGAGAGCTACTTTATAGCCATCAGGACGTTGATTTATTTTCCTTTATTCATTACAATCATTATACTACTCTTTTTAGAGAACAATAATATGAGATGAAATCGGGTATAAAGGATTTATCCACATGAAGAGGAACCTGAGAAAAAACGACGCTCGACAATAGGTCCTGTCTACTCGACTATGAAACTATGTAATAGACGAGCTTCTAAGCAGACAAAACAAACATTTATGAAGTTTCAATCAAGATGGAATAAATTAAATGCAAAGCTATTTCTGATGGACTATTTCAGTAGCACTCAAAATTAGTAAAAATACATTGAAATCTGCTTCTTTTCGAACTACGAGTATAAGATGGTGAACTGACAATACAGAGGAGGTTAAATACAGTGGGACGAAGATAAGGTTGTCCAACATATATATATATATATATATTCAACTTATTTTTTTTAAATATGGCACTGCTTTAATAAATACAGAATTCCAAAGAATTTTTCACTCTGTATTCAATTGTGTATCGTATATGGCGGTTTCATAAAGTATTAGAACAAGTGAATTTTTTTAAAAAATTTCGAATACGAGCCTGATTTCGAAAAAAATGTGATATTAGATATCCTAGACCTGGAGAAAATCAAAAGTTTGGGTTGACATGTTAAATGATTGGGGAAAATATCTTATGAAATTCCTGAAGTTGGCCGAAAGGGACCTGAAACGTATTGAAACTGGCATAAGTGATACGTCATTGAATTCAGCAAGAGAAAGAATGCATAAAACAGTAGTCTTCGGAGAACCGTATTTAAAAAAATAAGCTGATGATAGTTATTCGATAACGAAAAGTTGTCCGGTAAAATCGAAATCATCACAAGAAAGCTTATAAAAAGTTCCTGAAAAGAATAATTTTTTATCTTGTTCCCGCTGTGACGAGTAGTAGGAAATTCGAAAAATTCAATGATTTTACTGCGATTGCGATGCGATTGTTATTAACAAAACAAGATGAAAAAAGAGTTATTTAGTTTTTTGTCAATAACTCAAAAACTATTGATATTTAAGAAATTTAAAAAAAAAACGTGAAGAGGAGGATATTTTCAATTACTTAGTAATGTTTCAAGATGTTTCATAAACTGGAAACATTACTGTTGAAAAGTAATTGGTAGACAATAGTATGAGCATGAAATGACAGACATAACTCAAGAACGAGTGGGAAATGGATAATTTCATGCTCATTGTACACTATAGTTTTTCTACAACAATTGGAATCATATTATACGATTGTATTTTTGTTTCTATCATGCGATCATTGAAAGTGCAAAAATTGAAAAGTATAATAAAATCGAACAGTAAGCTCTCTCATCAATTTCATAAAAAAAATTAACAAGCATTATCAGGATTTGAACCCAAATCTTCCGCATCTGCATTCACACTACAACCTAATCTCCGATCTACTTAAAACCTGGAATTAACTGCTACAATATAAATATCAGGTGACGTAAAATTTTTAATATCACTATTCATTTTGATAATGTCTCTATTACTTCATGTTTCAAAACGAATTCAATGAATATTAAAGACTGTCACAAAAATTATTATCAAACAAACGTTAATAGACTTTTTTCGCCAAACTCGTATCAACATGTCTGATTAATGTTCTTCAATGCAAATGAAATCTACCATTAATGATGGATGATTTCAAGAAATCGTCCATTAATAATAATAATAATAATAATAATCTTCTTTATAATAGCCAAGAAAGAGTTTACATGCATGCGGTCTTGGTGACATAGATTCAACATATTGACCATAAAGGGCGAAGTTTATCTTTAATCATGTACTAGACATGAACCCTATTAATGGTCGATTTGTCATTAATCGTCGGTTTCTCTATGAATGCATGATTGTTTCATGAACGAATTCAGATGTTATGGACGCTAAAATGGATATTGACGATAAATGTATGTTGCCATATGTTGCGGAAACTGCATCTTTAACTTTATTGCCTGAAAAAAATAAGAATTTCTTTATTTCAACAAGAGTGAGGTAGACGAAAAAATATTGTAATCAACTCTTCTATCAAAATGCGCTTAATGATCTCGAAAATTAACGCGCTCGCTTCGCTCACAAGTTAAAATATCTCGATCATTATTCACCTTCATTATTACACTAGTTGATTCGATACTACATTCGATCTCATATTATTTATGATAATAAAATTCGTTCCTATAATGGCAGACTAGAAGATCATAGAAGTCGAAGGAAATGAATGTCTGTCTTACAACGTTGTAGTTTCTTGATCGAAGACGGCCTTGAAAAATAATTTTTTCTTCATAGTCGTAGAAAAACATTCATTGTGGGTTTTTCCATATTTTTGATAATTTATATATTTCTTGTTGTTTACTCGTTATTGAAAGAATCCCGTACCGCATCAATGGGAAAATGGCTTATGTTGAACGCGCTAAAATCGACAATTGAGATACAGGTTGCTGAAATTAACGTTTTCCAAATTAAAAATGGCTATTGTGAATATATTTTCTCTGATATATAAACCAAATCAACTTTGCATCGATTGTTCATGAGTCTGACACAAATCCACTACAGAGTATAATAAATTGTTCCAATTTTTCAGTGATATCCGAAAAACTGGAATATTTCGTAGGATACCAATATCGATTACAATTCATGATACTAGTATCTGGTTGGCATAGAAATCCCAATGCATGAAATTCCAGACAACTCGATAATAAACATGAATATACAGAGTGGGTGCAAAAATAGTGATATTTACTGATGATTTTCTCGAAGCAGTTATGCATATTAAGTCATTCTTTTTATTGATGCTTTTCAATAAATAGATACATTTGCATAAATAGATGCATTTTGTTCAACACCAGTCTTCTGAAAGATTTTGAACAATTTACTGTTGAATCGCATAAGACGTTTCGTACCTATACAGAGTCTATCACATTGACATCTCCGAGCAATAAAAGATGTAGAGAGGGCTTTTCTATCTCTCTCTCTTAATTTTTGTCCGTGAGCTTCCTAATGGCGCTATTTGGACATGCACGCTGCGAGAAATCCGTTCCCATCCGGCCTCTAACCGGCGTAGACAGCGCAGCTGTACCGGGGGGACGTATTTGTCTTGCTCGAGGCAAACTGCATCCCATATTAATTTACACTTTCTAATTTTTAACAAACACTATAATCTTGGGTCGATGCACGTTCTCAAACGGCGGACATTACACACATTAACCTGACTTCCAACACAAGGCCGCCGTTTGACCTCAACCACTGCCGGAAGTCGAATGGCTTCTCTATCTCTCTCTTGAAAGCAACATAACCGACGTTGTTTACAGGCTTTTCTATCTCTCTCTTGGAAGCAACACAACCGACGTTGTTTACAAACGTCAATGCCTGAGTCGTGTTAAAAAAGGGCATTGTCGTATATTTCCGTTTGTACTCGTTGATCAGGTTGGAATTCAGTATTATATTCACTCTTAACTTGGTGATCACGTTTGTTTACGTCCGTTTACGACTTATTTATCGCCTTGTCAAATCAAACCATAGGCGTCGCAGCAAGGTAATCATGGCATAAACCATATTCAATTGGCATTCCGTATCGACCATTTCAGTTGTATTAAATGAATTGACTTTTGATGAATCTGCTCATTTTCATCCCAATTTTGTGGCAAAAATACACTATTTATTGAAATAGCTGTAAAAAAACTTTGTTACTATGTGAGTCAACTTTAAAAATGATTACCAATCAATAATTAAGAAAAACTTGTTGCAGTGTAAGAACACTAAAAAGTATGTAAGTAAGTAAGGAAACTCAATTATTCATACCCAAATTCAAATGGTAAGCCACTAGCTATTATAAACTCAATCTGATGGGAACTGGATTATCACAGGGATTGTCACGTAAGTAATCGGTTTTCGATGTTCCCAATTGAATAAAATTTGGTAAACATGGAATATCACATATATCAACATGAATATTCGATCTGGAATGGTTTCAGTGGCGTAGCGCTTCCGGTTAAACCGGACGTGGACACAAACTTCTTTATTGTAAATGGAAAACTGTAAATCACCGCAACTTTAAAATCTTATCAATGGGTTGAGTATTATTTTTAATCTTTTAAGAGAGCCAATACTCCCAATTGCAGAAGATTTCTCATTGAATTCCTTCAATACGTAAATGAAAAGTGATGGACTCCAAAATAGTAACTTACCTTATCATAGAAGGCTATGATTCCCTATATAAAACTTTCTCTCAAATACATATAAATATAAATAACCTCTTCAAAAAATTTTTGTATATTGTACTTCTGATTTTTCATGTCCCTCTCAGACAAATGGAAATAAGCACAGTTTGGAAAGTGAATTTTGAGTTTGAGAGGAAGAAGAAGAAGAATTTTTTTTTGAAGAAAAACATTTTCTGAGGAATTCCAACTAGGTATAGGCTTTCCTATCTGTATAAAAAATTGCTGGTTACTCAAAGAGAAGGGCAAGCAAGCCATAGATATGTTTTCCGAGATATTCTATTGATAACATTGTGCCTAGTTATTCATGGAATTTAGTTCAGTGTTCTGCAACTATAAAAATATAATAACTTGGCAGTTATGTGTGTGTGAGTGTTTGAAATGTATGATATTTTAGAGGAATTCGTGATTGTGAATCCGATGATATGGACAAAGATAATACCAGAAGAAAGTGTTACAAGTAGCAACGAGAACTATAATCCGCCAGATACAAACAATTAGGCTACTTCAGCAAAGGAATAGAAGAATTCAATCCACCAAAATTTTAATTTGTTTCAAGGTGGACACACGATTTACAATAAGCAAGTCACCGCTCCACCCTGTGAGCAAATCAAGACTACATCAAAAAAGAGCTGTTGTTTGGTATGTCTGCAGAGATGTCTTCAGAGATACATGTCAGCCACTATTTAACTCATAGACTATAATGATTCCCACTTCAATATTTATACTAGAAACTGTTTGATGTTTAAGAAACAGAAGTAAAATAATAACTACATGAGGAATTCGCGTTTTCCCACCAGACAGACTTGTAATATCGATCGCTTCCTGAGCCTAACTCTACACAAGTTGAGACATTACTTTTTAACATCTCTGAAAAAAAATTTATAATTATATGCCTCAGGATACCATTAATCTAAATACAGAAAAAAACGTAAGAAAAAGAGTTCAAGAGCTACTAAGGCTTTTACTAAACTTTGTATGATTATTTCAATGATACAATTCCAACATACATTTGAATGTAATCTCTTATGTGTATTATGGTTCATGTGTAAATTCTTATGTGTATTATAATGCATGCATAGCATATATGTATATATAGTGTATAGTATAGTTTACTGATGTGATTCAATAATTTGAATATTTTGACTCTCTTAATTCAGCACTTTCATTTATTTTTTCAGTATTCATGACCTTATTCTATTCTTTGTCAGCAAGAATCTAATTTTTCGCACAATAAAGTATTTTTAATTGACATTTTGATAACACACGTGCTTTCCAACCAGGCATGTGGTCGTCTATAGATAAAAATACAACATGAAAAATATTTATCAGCACGCCGCCACTGGTTCTAAACTTACATCGGAATATCATAACAATAAATCTCCCCGTCGGAACTCAGAGGTTACCCCTCACCCACAAACTATCACAAAGGATAGTGATATGCAGCTTTCATAAGAACGTGTGTTGTGCATATAGAAATGGCACCTCTATATCTTTTATTGCTCGGAGATTGGCATAACATAACCATCAGTTAAATTATTCCTATTCCACTTTTTAAACTATGATCTACTTACTTGCATTCAGAGGAATCGCAGAATGAGTCGGCATGGTGGCGATATGATGATGAGTGTTCTGCGCATGTCTGCCCTGGTAGCCGAGAACAGGTCCATGATGGTAGAGCACATGGTGGCCGTGCCCACCATTGTGGTGCTGCCTGTACCCCGCCACTGTGTTCGATAAACGTCACTTCTTAATCTGTACCGACATATTGTTCGATGCTTCCGTTAAGTACGTCAGAGTTGACACGCCGTTGATCTGAACCCGAGCAAATATTTTCACATATATATATTTTCCCGTTATCGAAGCATTCACGCGTTCAAGAGAAAAGTAATCGATTCTGTGATGGTCCAGTCGAAAATGGACAAGTCGAGATGAAAAAGAAATAGGAAGTTTGTATGAGAAATATAGACCGTCAGATAGTAACCGATTTAGGTGCCCTATTTTCGCAAACAAGCTTAGAATAGGGTTGAAAAGTACATCGATGTTGAGTAAAATTATGGGAAATTTACGAGTGGCTCCTGGGGAGAACATATGGAAAAATCAAAAAGAATTTCGATTAAATTTTCCGACGACAAAATCTACTTATCCATTCGCGCCACTCAAGCCATTATGTTTTTCGGTCTAGTGACGATGTAGGTTTTCATAGTTTCAATGGGCTTGTGTGGGAAAATCTGTTAAAATCTCGATTTTTTTTACAAGATTACGCCTTCATTTTAACCCTTTATCCACTTGCAATACTCAAGCCTTTGGTATTCCGAAGCCAGGTTCGATCAATTAATGAATAGGTGAACACGGTTCGCGTGAAAATATGGGCAACATACTCCTTTTATTTCTGTTCTGGTAAATCAAATTTTCCATTTGTTCTCCCCAGGAGACACTCGTAAATTTCCCTCCATTTTACTCAACATCGATGTACTTTTCAACCATATTCGAGGCTTGTATGCGAAAATGGGGCACCTAAATCTGTCACTATCTGACGGTCTAATATAATAAACACTAGACCACCAATTAGTTTAGAATAACGTGGTTCTCCATACGGCCAGGGACGGTCTTAGGATTTTTCCTGTTCCTGAATCTGATATACTCGTAAGTTGTCGGTAATAGCATTTGCAATATAATAGAGTTTTCCTTTGATGATATATACAGAAAAACAATAATTGAATTGTTCAAAATGAAAATATTGAGTCTATGTTTATTTTGGGCATTCTCGCGACCAATTAGGGAAAAATTATTATGATCGTCAAAAGATTGAAATTTGATATTTTCATGGGAATTGATTCTATTCCACTCATAGAGCCTCTAAATCAGAAGAAAAAAAATCTCAATTTGTGTGTCCATCGGCCTCACGCCTATAGTGTTGAGCTCATCATACTCGAAATCCATATCAGAGAGTGAGGGAACATTTATTTTTCTTAAGGTAGGCATATTTTTGATTTTCGAAATTCTGAATATTGAAGGTGGTTTTCATGAATATTTGAGTAATTTGGGAATAGTGGCCTTTGTGTTTCAGTGATTACGAATGCCTTCGTTATGGATGATGTGATTTTGAATCATATGTGATGAATGAATCTACTTCTACAAATTAATTAGTAATTAATGCGAAAAAGTGTGTACACCATTTTTGTTGAAAAACAGAAATGTCCTTGACTGGAAATATAAAATTCAGAAAAAATCTACCAAATATAGTTTCTCGGGTGTAAAACTATAGTTTGGCATTCGCTTAGAGGATCTCATTCATCATTGTTCATCATTCATTCAAATTGCATTTTTTGTAATAAGAAGTGGATTATCGATTGTTGAGAGAAATGAATATAAAAAGTCAAACATTCAAATTGTCAAATGTCACAGGATATTTGTTTAACTTTATTTTAAAAATGGAGAAATGGTAGGATTGAATGAAAAAGGACTAGAATAATTCTCAAGACATTTTATTTTATAATTTTACATACTATCTATCAGACCA
Organism: Chrysolina oricalcia; assembly: GCA_944452925.2. Classification (NCBI taxonomy): domain Eukaryota; kingdom Metazoa; phylum Arthropoda; class Insecta; order Coleoptera; family Chrysomelidae; genus Chrysolina; species Chrysolina oricalcia. The sequence continues at coordinate 25,450,852 of OX101808.2, forward strand.
AAATGGACTAGTTTAGTGATGTTGAAACTACTATGTTTGACGCGATAGAATCAAAATATAGATCAGAACTAGTAAATCACTGTTTTTTTAATCCATCAATAAATGACTGAGAAATACTTTATTTAAATTTACGTATTTTAGAGCGGAACGTCTTTGGACTCCGACTCGTCTGTGGTCTCTGACTCGTCTGCGACGTCACGCCATATGTCTGAGATCGCCACACAACAAATAATTAGGTATCAGATCCTTAGCCGCGCCAAGACACATATATGGTAGTACTTTTAGGTCCAATTAAGTCACGGCTCATTGGTTTGCACAACTTCTTCCTTTTATTCATGTCATTTGGTACATGAAAAAACAATTTATTGGGGTTTTTAATTGTCGTGCTTTTACACATAGGCACAATACAATATTTGTAGGATATTTTTTTAATTTCAGCCATCGTGTAATGAACAATACACGACACGAACGGCGCAAGTGATTGTACACCGAAAAATTTGTAAGCAGTAAGCTCGTTCATATGGCGTGACGTCACACACTAGAACGCTGCGTGTTATGAAATTATTCTTCCAAGTGCAACTTCAAAGTCCCAAAACTTATTCATTTCTAGAGATATTCCAATGATTCTTTCACATTTTTGTTTCATTTTACTTAAATTTTTAGAATTAATTCATAATAAAAAAAATAAATAAAAACTAGTCATTGAGGTATTTTGTTTCAAAATATATTGATGGGAAAATAGAATAAAATAGAATCAATTTTGTAAGTGGCAATATCAAAATATCTAATTCGGGTATAAATTTTTGTTATTGCTTTTATCATTTTCATTTTGTGACTCACCTCATAGGGAGATAGTCATATCAAAAATATTATTTTTATGCAGCTGAATAATTTTTCATCCTAGAAAGATATTGCTGAAGTTTGGTGTTTGGTTTCCAAAAAAATTGTTTCAATTGCCATAAAAATATCGGAATTGCAAGAACATGTCTGATTTTTCTCTAAAGGAAAATACAAATATCTATAACAGTTTGTGATATTCTTATGAGACCACCTCTATCGCTTCTATTCAATAATTTAAAGTTTTCTGCATTTGCAGGAGATTCTGTATTGTCTTCAATACCTACTCTACATTTGATAATTTTTTCAATAGATTTAACGACAAATCGTGATTTATGTTTTACCACATTTACTGTCAGAGTACTCAAAGAGGGATGTCAGAAACAACACAACTATGGAAAACACAAAAAACAGCTCAAATGGCAAGTAAAGCAATAGTTTCAAAACACGAAAACACACTTGATATCAACAACTGCTAAAGCCCAAAAGCCGACACTGTTCTCTTCATTCGCTTGATACGTCACGATAGGATTTTGGAACGGGGTTGCCAAGTTTACTGGATTTCCCTCAGTTGCCTGTCCTGAGCACAGGTGATATTTCGAAATTCATTTGGAACATACGAAAAAAAGCTTGGCAACGATGTGACAAGAAAAAGCGTTGGTGATCATTCCCTATGAGGGGTCATTTAACTGAATCTCGGACAGCGTGTTTGGCGTTCTAGTGTTTATTATATTTCTATGTATATGAGTGTTTAGGTTTGTGTAGTTACTTTTTTCATATAACTATCAATTCTGTGATAAGGGTAAACTATTTGGGTGGAGTGAGGCAGCTTCTTCAATCTTAGATTAACGACCAACATATGGCTGAGAGTCAATCAAGTCACCTATGTAATTTCAAATTGCAATCTGATTGTTTCTTGGACGGAATATTTTTGTTTTGATTCTAACTTGTCGTAGGAAAGATAATTTATGCAACTCTCATATGATGACTATTTATACATTCGTGGGTAATCGTCATAACTTACTTTCAACCGTGAAATATGAAACTCTTAGTCCTCATACCAGTGCTATAGAAGTAGCAGTATTATAGTGGTAATAGTAGAGGAATAGTTGATAATCCTACAGACGAAATATTCTTAACGAAAAGCGAATCTAGGAATAGAAAAATAAAAGTATGCGTTAAAAGAAAATAGTATTTGTCCTTGTTACTTTCAACTGGTGTGAAGGCGGATTTACCGGATTCATAATGAATAATTTATTGCATAATATGCGTAATTTTATTGCGTTATCCATAGAAGTTCAACACACGAGATTTCTTTATAAATTGTGGAACGGGTAAATCATTTCAATCGAGTCCATGTGTTGAACTTTTATAGCATTTTAAGGCATTATATGCAAAGAGGGTTCAAATGGAACACTAAAACCAGTTTTGCTATTCGGTTACAAGAAGCTCCTTAAGACTGCTGTCCTCACAAATATCTAAATAATACAAATTAGCTAGTTTCTTCGAGCAAAACTGAAGAACAACTACTTTTCAGTTAGGATTGACCGTTTTCGAGTTATAGGCGAAAACCGAAAACAAGTCCAAAAATTTCGCGGTTTTTCGGCCACCAAAAATTTTCCACATCTTCCTCAAGGTCGAAAACTTGTATTTGACATCACTAAACATGAGCAAACAACATTCTAAAATTTTATATACCTACCTGGGAATTTTTTGTTGCTGAAAGTACCTGCCAATTGGATGAATTTTATAATTCGATATATCATCACCAAACATAATTTACACTCAACATATCGAATATCAAAACCCATATTCATGAAACTGTAACTTCGCGATAAGCTCAACAAACATTCAGAAAAACGCATAAAATCGTTAATGGTTACATTGAATTGTGAAAACCGAAATACGTTCGTGCATATTTATACATGAAGGAGTTCTATTACGGACGCTTGCAGAATGAAATAAAAACGGTGGAAATTCAGAAAAGTAAACTTTTCAAATCCATTAGGCTACCGATCGAATGATATTAGTAGTAGCAGTGTTTTTGTTTTTCATGAAACACAACAAGCTGATGGAATTATTTCTTATTTATGAAATGGAAATTTCAAAATAAAAGGAACTGACCTGGTACAATGGATATCCAGTTGAACGAGAATGAATCAAAAGTTGTGAAGATTGTGGTATGATTAAAAAGAGTATTTGCTTGTACTGCAAGTTAATGCTCCATTTTGTAGTTTTCACTTCAAAAAATGTAAGCATTTACTCCACATAATTCTTGAAGTAACACTTAAGCAAATACTAGGAGCAATTACTTCATACTTTGCTTTATTTACTTATATATATATATATATATATATAATATATATAGAAGTTACTACTGCAGATATTACTAATGTTGTCTAGTATTTCCTTCATTTGGGAGTGTTTGGTGTAGTTTTTGAGAAGCTACTCATAGAGCAACTTCAAGGTTTTCATGAATTATGGTAGAAAAAGGAGGGAAATGTATGAACGTAGAACGTATGGGGAGGAACAATATAATATAGAACATTCATTTCGGCAAGGTTGCTTGCTACTATTAAGCACTGCACTGTAATTTAAGCTTGAATACAAGAAATGTTGAATTACTAGCTAGAGGGTTATTAGGAAATCATATTGAGATGAGGCGAGCACCTTTATCAAATGTAACGGAAATTGAGGAATTTTCAAGAATTCTCAACAATCGAACCAATTTTAAGTTAAACACGTCTTATTATTTACTACTAGATTATACTTCTAACCTAAGTCAACACTTCTCATGAGAGAATTTACTTCAATTTAAAATATTATACTCTACAAAATACTAGGAAGTAAAAGCTCCTACTTGAAGTACAAGTAAATAATCTTTTTAATCATACCGCTCTATGGGTGATATGATTAAAAATAGTATTTGGTTGTACTTCAAATTAATGCTCCATGTTGTAGTTTCAACTACAGAAAGTTAAAGCATCCACTCCACATAATTCTTAAACTAACACTTAAGTAAGTACTAGGAGCAATTACTTCATACTTTGCTTTATTTACTTCGATATATAGAAGTTAATACTGCAGACATTGCTAATGTTATCTATCCATTTGGGAGTGTTTGGTGAAGTTTTTGAGAAGTTACTCATAGAGTAACTTCACATCTCCTATTGAAAAGGTATAATGGCCTTTTTATGAATTATGTTACGAAAAGGAGGGAAATGTGTAAACGTATAGAATAATGGAGAAAATTATTTCGGCAAGTCAATTATTTTAGGAACCATTCTACACTGTCAAGCACAGTACTTTTAGCTTAAACGCAAACAATGTTGAATGGATTGCTAGAGAGTTCTTTGGAAATTATATTGGGATGAGAAGAGCAACTTTATCAAATGTAACGGAAATTGAGGTATTTTTAAGAACAATCGAAACAATTTGAGGTTGAACACATCCTAGTATTTACTACTAGTCTATACTTCTAACCTTAGTCAACACTTCCCATCGAAGTATTTACTTAATGTAAAATATCATACTCCACAAAATACTAGGAAGTTGAAGCTCTTACTTGAAGTATACAGGTCATTGAGCGGTATGATTAAAAAGAGTATTTACGTATACTTCAAGTGAGAGCTTTATACTTCCTAGTATTTTGTGGAGTATAATATTTTACATAAAGTAAATTCTTTGATGGGTGTTGACTTAGCTTAGAAGTATAAACCAGGACGTTTACCTCAAATTGGTTTGAGTTCGAGAGTTCTTAAAAATAATTCAATTTCCATTACATTTGATAAAGGTGCTCCTCTCATCTCAATATAATTTCCTAAGAACCCTCCAACTATCCATTCAAAATTGTTTACATTTAAGGTAAAATTACATTGCTTATTAGCAGCAAGCTACCTAAAATAATTGACTTTCCGGAATTATTTTCTATTTTGTTTCTCCCCATGCGTTTTACGTTCACACAATTCCGTCCTTTTTCTACCATACATGAAAACCATTTCGATCGTAGATGTGAAGTTTCTCTATGATTGTAGCTTTTCAAAAACTAGACCAAACACACCCAAATTGAGGAAATACTAGGCAACATTAGTAATTTCTGCAGTATTAACTTCTATATATCGAAGTAAATAAAGCAAATTATGAAGTAATTGCTCCAACTACTTACTTAAGTGATACTTTAAGAATTATGTGGAGTATATGCTTCAATTTTCTTATGTGAAAATTAGAACATGGAGCATCAACTTAAAGGACAAGCAGATACTCTTTCTAAATATACCACCCTTTGACTCTATCAAAGAATAGAGAACAGTTAATAACTGAGAGTGAGATCTAACGTCACCTTCTGACTGTTAACACATTCAACTCAAGTTTCGACAATCAAGGAGTTTGAACTGCTTTCAGAAGTTTCTGTGAGAGCTTTTCAGTTGCACCAAATCATGGTCATGGAGCAAAAAATTACAGACTGTAAGATATTGGATCATTTCGTTACCATCTAAGATGCAAGATTTTGAGTCACTTTGAAGTTTTCGTTTGATAACTTCTATGCAGGACAAAACTTCGGTGACAGTATACAAAATTATAAATAATATCTAAAGTTTTATTTCTCAATTCTCACTTTTTCAGTCAATTCAAATCAATCATTTCTGCCAAGAGGGTTTTTCATATTCATATTCCAGATATTGTTGTAATAATGAAATACCGGATTACCGACAGGTAAGGTACGCCGCCCAATTTTTCTGTAGTCTTGAAGATACGTATTTCAAATATGGTTTGTCTTCATAGTATACTTGAATATGCTTATTCTGACGCCTCAACTGAGAAATCGCCACTTCCGGTTTAACTGAATGGATCCCTTTTTTTCAGATTCACACTTATACATTATTTTTCTACCTAACCGAAAGAGCCTAGAATTTATAATAGGTACCCTCGTTTTTCAAATTGAAAATCATTTGAAAAATAGCGAAGAAGATCCAGTTAGTTGTTTAATAGAGGTTGGCCATGAAAATGAAACTTAAAATCCTCAACTGACTAACGGGGAAAGCTTCAAGGTGAAATTTAATTGAATATTGGGATCCTGAAAATTATCTCAAAATAGAGGGGTACATTTGAAGAAGCTGTTTTCACTTTATCATGTTGAAAAATTATGAATTATTGCACTTGTGTGAAAAATTCTGGTGAATTTTTTTTTTAAACAATATTTTATCAACAAAATGACAGATTAAAGAACATACAAATTTGAGAATACTCATAATGAAATCTTTGGTTACTTTCGAAATTCCCCAAAACTTTTCACACGAGTAAGCTGATACTTCACATTTTTCAACATAACGAAGAGAAAACTGCTTGCTGCTATTAGAGAAATGGTAGTTCTGAGCATTTCAGAATGGATACTATTCCGTTTATTATTTGATAATTGGAAAATATGGGTGGTGCAATTAAATGAGAACCCCAATTTTCAACTACATATATCTTACATCGAAGCTTCATCTGGAAACACCTGAGGCCATTCGTCGTTAAGTTTGAATTTAATGGCCAACTTGTTCGATTGAACAATTACTATATCTCAGCCATTTTTCAACCAATTTACAATTTTGAAAAACAATCTTGTCACAAATGCAAAGCTCTTTTTGACAACCAGAAAAAATTTACTGGGCGTCATGTAAAAAATAACTTTGTAGACACTTTCGGTGAAACCGAAAGAGTGTCAAATTCCTAGTTCTAGCGTCAAAATGTGCGAATTGAAGAAATTACAAAGACAACAGAGTCCATACATAGATTTAGTCAGATATCTGAACAAAAAGCAGAAAGCTCAGAGTTACTTAACGATATCCCAAAAAAACTCTGAGCTGTGTGATCAGATATTTGCAAAAATAATTTTCTTCAAGTATTTGTAAAAGTGTTGATCATAACAAGATTGAGAATAAAAAACATATTTGTTTATTCTGAATTTCGAAATAATAACAAATGGCATGATTTTGCAGTTTTTTAGATAGTTGAATCCATTTAAATCTATGGGTTCAGTGGAATACGACTAGATTATTTCCTGAATAGCTTAGATTGATGCCAAAAACGAATGATTTTATTGATAATAAAATTTGACATTGATAATAAATTTTTTACATACAAAATATCATAACCTATATCTAATTTTTTTTTGTCAATTTTATCATACGAAATATTACTGAAACATTATTTAATATTAACTAAGGAGTTAACAATATAATACAAAAGATGATTTAAGAATCAAATGAACCTTCTTTGATGATGTTTGTATTTCTATTACCTTGGATGTGAACATTTCAAATTCTGGCATATTTTGTTCGCCTTTTGTCAATGTATTTGTATACAAATTCTATCAAAATTGGAGTTTTTATTGATAAAAATTAATATTAGGTTATTCAAGCGATTAAGAATGTTTTTTATAAACTGTTTCCAAGAATTGTAAAAATTGGTGATAAACGACAAAAAGAAAACTAATAAGGAAGACAAAAATTCAAACGCGGCTGAACAGTTCTAGGAATTTAATCACTTATTTTATCAGGATTTATTAAAAAACAGTGGTCTGATTGGTCTTTTTCATAGTGAGGGTAATAATCTCTGTAAAATAATCAAAATACTAGTTTAAATGAAGGGCATCAATATGACAGATCGTGTACTCAATGTAGCAAAATGGACAAACGTTATTCAGTATCAAGTCGAGATTTTTGTGCACTTTTCTGATGAGCAAGATGTTGAGTAATTTTTTGTTGTACTGATGCCAATTTAATCTAAAGACAGTTTCGCTGGAAATGGATTCTGACTACTTTCTAAAGAAAGGAAAATATTCATTTTAGAATATCAAGCAGTAATTTTAGATGATATTCGATTCACAAACCAATATCAATCAATCAATCAAAATATATTTTATTATCTGAAGATTTACATCTGATTGACATAGTCTTGTGAAAGTATAAATAAAATAAAATTGAGTAATTATATATAAAAAACATTTCACATAACAATTGATGTATAGTTAAAGATCAACATATATTTAAAGTAGATTAAAAATTTAAATTGAAGAATCACTAATGTTTTTATTGTGGTAATCTTGGACATCATAAAATACTTCTTCTATAAGAATATGTTTCACCGATTTTCTGAATAAAGTGATGGAATCAATAATTTTGACACTTGCTGGAAGATGGTTATACTATTTAGTACCATTATGAATTATTGAGCTTTTTATCAAGTTGGAAGATGGAACGGGTAATTTTGAGTTGTTATTTTGGCGGGTGGGTCCAAGAATTGTGTCATACATTGATTTGTTTTTATGTACCAGACACACGGTTTCAAGAATAAAGAGAGATGGAATCGTGAAGAGTTTCTGCTTTTAGAATAACTCTTTACAGGATACTCGAGATTATTTAACTCCGTAAATATAGCGAACAGCACGTTTCTGAATAGTAAAAATCAAGTTGAAACGCTGTTTATTGCAGGTTCCCCAGAAAGGGATACCATACCTGACATGTGACTCAAATAGTGCGTGAAAAACTACTTTCGCAGTTATCTCACCAAATTCGTTTGAAATAACAGGCAGAGCATAGCACCCTGAGGACAGCTTTTTACTCAGAAAGAAAATATGATGTTCAAAATTGAGGTTACTGTCTAAGTGAATCCCTTAGGAAGGTGTTGATATTGTTCGCTGAAATAATATTATTCCCCATGGACTGGTTTACTGCATCGAAATGACAAAAGATTAGTTTTGTTAGTGATAAACGAAAGCAGATTCGCATTCCACCACTTTCTCAAGTTATTTTGCTAAAAGGATTATTTGAATTTTGATCACGCCATAGCATCATTGTGTCGTCTGCAAAAACAGTGAATACACCCTCAGTTTTGATATTTGCAAGGTCATTAAAATATAACAAAAACAGGATAAGTCCAAGCACAGACCCTTGTGGTACACAATGTTTAATTAAACCAATATCGGAATAGCTATTAGCTTTTACAATTTTAGTTCGTTGACTCGAATAAGACGCAAACCAGTCATGACTTAAAATTGACACAGGTTCCTTTCTGAAGCAAAACTTCGTCTCGTAAATTTCCTTACGTACATAAACACGACAGTAAACATTTCTCGACATTAAAAATAGTGAAAACTGCTCGGTTCCGAAACTTCAGTTTCAATTACGTTGGGAACGCATTCGTTTTGAAAATTAATTGCTGAAATGGATATATTCATTCAGTATTTTGCTATTCCATTTGATGTTCACTTGAAAACGGCATCAGATACTTTCGCAAAGGCTAATCACTAGCGAAGCACTTATTAATGCAAATCCTGCAATCATCAAAGAGAAAATATATGAAGTTAACGAGAAAAAGATATTTTCCAAGAAAAGAGAGGACCAGGAACATAACAAGAAATCGACGTTTGCCATGAAAATCTTCAGTAGGAGAATCAAATGTTGATTTACGTACAATGAGAGGCTCTTGCTAAGATATAAGATTTTACTGAAAAACTCAATATTGTAAAAATGAAATTGAAAACGAGAAATTGAAATATAACAACATAACAGGAAAAACTAATGTAATTTGAAAATATGATAAAATATACCGGGTATCCGCGAAAGTTGGCTCGCCCCTATAACTTTTTTGTTTTTAAGATTGAATTTACAGGATCTGAAAATTAAATTTACAGGATCTGAAGATTAAATTTACAGGATCTGAAAATTAAATTTACAGGATCTGTATACGACATGAAACTGCATTTTTTGACAAGTAACACATCTTCATGAAACTTTTGGTTTCACCGGAAGCGACATGAACTTTCGAGCCAAATTATATATGGTCTCATTCTGTGGGGTAGTTCCGGTCATGCATACCAAATATTCAGTCTACAGAAAAAAGTTGTAAGGGTGATATTAGATGCCCGCTTCATGGAACACTGTCATCCCCTTTTCATTAAACTTCAAATCATGTCCCTTCCAACTATTATATATTTTTCATATGTTTATCGAAATTCGTAATAACAGAGCGAAGTTTCTAATACAATCAGACATTCAGCAGTATCTCAAAAGAATTCCTTAAACTTGGATTTTTATAATAAACTGCCAACTGAAATGAAACAAGTCAATGACTTTCAATTTAAACAAAAAATCAAAGCATTCCTGCTTAAGAAATGCTTTTATTCAGAAGAAGAGTTTCTTAACAACTGTTTCACTGTTGATGACTTGTGAAAAATACTTTCTTTCCGTAGAAATTAGATTGTACTCATTTTATTGTAATTTACATAAATTTTTTGTAAATGACTGTCAGCAATTTTGAATTGAATAATCTTGTTTTGTTTGTTTTTATAAGTCGTGGTGGGCGTGCTGGTAGAACGTTCGCCTTTGGAGTGAAGATTCGAGGGTTCAAAGCCTCGCATGGTCGTCGGTCTCGTGCATGGCATCACACGTTAAAAGGTAAGGGCTGTGTCTTCCCCAGCTCACACAACTCTCTCGAAGACTTCCGAGGGTTGCGCGTAGGGGTGCAATCGGATGACGGAAATAACAATTTAACAATAACAATTTTTTAACATGTTCTTTGTTTTACATAATTATTTTTACATAACTTATATGAAAAGCATAGACAAGTAGCCAGTAATATTTAAATATTTATACATGTGAGTTTGTTTGTTTCTTCTATAAATTTTATTTTTATACTGTTGTACTGACTTGCTATAAACCATATTTTGTAGAGTCAAATAGTCAATAAAATTATCTATCTTTCTATCTATCTGTAATAGGTCAACTGGTATATTTTCTCTTCTTTTATCTCCGTATGACATTCTCAATACAACCATCAATCACATGCCACTTTTTGATACTAATATTTTTCATTTATTCATTTTTCAATCTAGTTGGCTGTGGATACGTTCAAATCACTAATTTCTGTAATAACATCTTTACAAAATGGAACTTTAATGTTTTTGGACAAAATTTATATGACGTGTAAAATTTTACTTTTAAGTTTGTATTATTAATTATTTTCAAATGGCGGCATGGTGGCTCGTCGGGTTAGGAAAAAAGAGCATTTTTTTAGGATTAATTTGATACCACACACTAGTAGGTTTCAAACAAATTTCCTTAAAAAAACGTAAAGAGATTGAGATATTTCTTTTCAAAACATCTTTTGGGGTATGAATAACAATTAAATGCATCTTCTAACCGTTGCCCATGACAACTGATAAAGCAATATAATTGATACAAAAATTAAAAACACATCTCCTTGCCTAACTGAATATTATCAACATGTGTTTAAACAATAATAATAATAATAATAATAATAATCTTTATTCATGAAAAGTATAAAATTCAAATGCAAAACAAAACAATATGAACAAAGCTGAAGTGCGATAAGTGCTGTTGCACTTGTTTCGCAGAAAAGAAAAAAACAGAGGTAAATGATTAATCCAATTAAATAAATAAAATTATCTGTGACCCTATACACAAATACAATAATATTAATGTAATTAAGCTAAACTCAATTAAATGTTAGTAGACGAATAGAAACAAAATTGATGAAATGCAATGAAACGTATACAATAAAAAATTGAATGAGTAGGATCAAATTAAATAATCTTACATATATTGCATATAACGTATATAATATAAATGAAATGAAATATTGTCATACGCATCATAAGGTGCATCAAATTTACAATAGTGTGTAAAATGTATAAAAATATAGATATAAATGTATGCAAATATTGATAAAAATTTATATTAAAATGTAGCAAAAAAATATATACATATAGAAATATTAATGAAAAATGTATGGACATGTATATAAAAAAAAAAAAAAATCAAGATATGTTAATAAAAAATGTATAAATGTATAAAGTATTGACACAAATGTATAATAATATAGATAAAGAAATTATTAAAATATAGAGAGAAAATGTGTAAACATATAGATATATCAAAATACAACGTTTATAGACAATATATGAAAAAATACAATAAAATTAGTTTTAGTTCACCAGTGGATTCATTCAAGTAAATTTATCACGAATTGTCTTTCCTTTTCAAAGAGGAATAGTTTCAATTTATTCTTGAACATTGGTCTCGAAGTTATGTTTTTTATGTTGTCTGGTAATGTATTATAAAACTTAACTGCGGAGAAGGAGTATGATCTTTGAGATATAGACTTTTTCAATATAGTTGGAAATGTAAGTTGCGTTTGGTGACGTGTGTTGTATTGATGGTTCCTGGATTTTGCTTTATTTTCACTGAAATGGTATTTCACGTTAGTACAAAAATAATATAGTTGTCTAAGGTCCATTATTCGACTTTCTTTGTATAAACTATCTGATGAAAACCGTGAACTTTTAGACAAAATTAATTTAAGAAATCTTCTTTGTATTACTTCTAGAGGGTTCAGATGTGTTCGTAAAGCTGCACCCCATGCAGTGATGCCATATCTCAGATGGCTTTCAACGAGGGCGGAATATAATAGTTTGAGTTCTCTGAGTGGTAAGCACTTTTTCAGACAACGGAATCTGTAGAGGACCATTTGGAGTTTTTTTATAGTGTAACGAATGTGGGAGTCCCATTTCATATTACTATCTAAATATATACCCAGGTATTTTATTTCTTTCACAGAATGGACAGTCAATGTATATCCTTGCATACCGATATCAAGTTTTAAGAACGGGTAGACACCGGATATATTACAGCTAAATGGCAGAAAGTGTGTTTTTGATAAGTTAACTGTTAAGAGCCTGTAGTCGAACCACTGCTTGACTAGTTGGAAATCTGTCTCTACTTTGTTTTTGAGAGCGGTCCAAGTTTCCGCTTCATAAAATATTGCAGTATCGTCTGCAAATCCAATTATGTTACCAGTACTGTTCAGTTTAAATAGATCATTAATATACATATTGAATAATATCGGACCTAATACTGTGCCTTGAGGCACACCACACTCAATTTGCCTTTGATCACTTTTGACATCAGCCACCCTTACCACTTGCTGTCTGTTCTGTAGATAGCTTTCAAAAATTTTCAAGCAACTTCCTCTGATGCCATTTTTTTCTAGGGTTTTCAAGAGTAGCTGATGATCAACAGTATCAAAAGCCTTCGTCAGATCTATAAACAGGCATAATGAAGGTCTACCTTTTTCTAGGGATTTGTGAATCAGTTCTGTTAGTTCAAAATAGCATCTTCGGTGGAGGTTTTTTCTTTAAATCCAAACTGTTTTCGAGAAATGAGCTCATATTTGTTAACAAATGATGTTAGTCGATTTTTCAATAATTTTTCAAAAATTTTTGAGAGATGAGTGATTAGGGAAATGGGTCTGTAGTTATTTGTGTCTGTTTTATCTCCTTTCTTATGTATCGGGGTAACTATGGTCATCTTGAAACAGTCGGGCCATACACCCATCGATAAAAATTTATTTATGATGAATACTAGGGGGTCCAGTATGTAGGTTGAGATGGATTTCAGTACTTCTGCTCTTATTTCGTCGATCCCAACCGATTTATTAGTTTTTAATTCACTTATCAGAGAGTTGATTTCTTTTTTATCAGTAGGCATTAAAACTAAGGAATTGGGTAGCCTATTATTCGTTGGGATGTAATTGGGATTTTTTTTTTATTTTACTCGCCAAGTTTTTGCCAAAACCTATGAATTTGTCATTGAATTCATTGGCTATATCATTTTTATTTTTCAATATTTTTCCACAATCGGTTTTGATAGTTTCAATATTACGTACACAATAATAGTTACATATTTATTCTTGCAGAAGCGAGGTAAAATAAGATGTTGACAAGTACATTATTTTCAATACACCAGTTTTACCAGTTGTGTTGGTCACAGGTTACTTGATGCACTCAAATCTTATTTTAATCTCAAAACACTTTGATGGTTTTCACTACTATTTCTATGGAATAAAATTTATATTAGCAAAAGTGTAAGAAAACTGTTGCCATTTTATTTTTATAAATAATTTGTTTTGAAATAGGACGAGGCTAGAGTCCCCAACGCGGGATCACTTGGAAAAGTAAAAATCCCGAAGAGGTGTGGCTTAATGACACCGTTCGGGACTTTTCGAAAATAATCACAATCCCGACTGTGGGACCACTGTTACGAGAGCTTGATTTCCACACTAGGCACTTTCCACCATTACTATAATGAGGGGAAGACAGCTGCATTTACACGAACCTGGAAATTTCTAGTTATTAGCCAATATAACCCTTTCGCTCACCGTTTCCCCAAATAAGGACAACCTATTCAAACATTATTTATGTTGAGCTTTGTTTGTTTTCACTGCAAACTTCTATCACATCCTGATTAGGATAGTATATTATTTCATAGGAACACATTTACAGCCATCTGTAGAATATAGTTAAGAAAGTGGAATTCAAATTATAAATGACCGTGTAGAGCTTTGTTCTGTTATTCTTCTTGATGACATTCGAATAGTAGCAACTGTCAAATGAGTCTGTTGTGGAGAAAACTTGTGTATCATTAATTTTTCTTATATTTTGAACTCTAAGATTTTTATAGTGTGCTGTACTACTGTTTTGTGGACATTGTGAGTTAACGGTAAAATGAACGTAACGTTTTTATATATCACTATAATATATTCCAATGCATAAAAATGGCCAGGAGACCTCTAACTGACGAGGAGCTATTGGAAATGATTGAACAAGGTTCCTCAGATATTGAATGTATGAGTGATGATGATGATGAGTCTGATTTGGAAGACGGTATGCAAGTGTAAGTGCATTGTTCATTTATGTTTGTCGAAAAAATCTGTTTCGTTAATTATCATGTGAACAATTGGTAATTAAATGACCTCTTGTTTCATATAATGGGGTTCATTGAATTTTTACGCCGTTGGCTCACACTGTCCTCATTTGCCCTAGGGCCCAGAAGAACATTTTGAAAAAATATAAATATATACTAAAAAATTGCAAAAAAAATCATAGATACTGTAGAAAAATATTTAGATTTTTATCTTCAAAATTCATGATTCGTGAGCGAGAGGGATAACCTGATCTGTTAGGCCAATCAATAAAGCATTTGTTCCTAACAAAGATACTAGTAGAAAACCGACTAGGCCATCACATAGAAGACAGTCTGTAGTTATTTTCTGTCATGTTTTCGACTCGCAACTGTCATTTATTATTTTGTTCAATAAGTACATTTAAATAGCAAAAAACGTGCTTATTAAAATTGTTTTGCTTATAAAATGAAGACTAATAGAGCAATCTGGTTGCTTCAATAAAAAGAATTGTTGATAATTGAAATACGAACAAATTGAAATGTTTTACGACCCAATCGAATCATTAGAAACGGAGGAGAACCGGAAAAAACCGGAGAATTTTTTCAAAAATTCATATCTCCGCCATTTGCAAACGGGTGAAAAATGCTTGCAAACATGACTGAAAATAGCCCAGCTGGTGGAAGCGGTCGAGTGGTAGGAGAGAGTGGGAGATAAGGGGAAGCGTATTATCATTACGTGACCCGTTCATTAGAAAAATTCCTCTCATCTCCTGGACTCTCGTACCACTCGGTGGTTCGGCCGTGTTCAGTCATGTTCGCATGCATATTTCACCCATTTCGCACCTTTGTGGCGCAAAATGAGAATATACGTTTTGTAGTACTATACTTCTATTTTCATAATCTATTTGAGAAATTGTAATAGGGCTATCACTTAAGCATCCAGGCACGCTGCAAGATAGTGCACAAAAAAATATAAATTGCAATTGTGCCATAACTAACGACTCGACAGCGCCTTTTTTGTGCAGACGTAAAGTACACATGATTCAATAGTTTCATAAAAAAGGCCAATCCTACTTCTTGAAAATTGGTTTAATTATGAATTTTTCAAAAAGTGGCAAAATTTTCTGGTTTCATCAGTTTTTCTGCGTTGCTAATAATCCGACCGGGTCGTAAAAGATCCCATTTTGTTCGTATTTCAATTATCTACAATTCTTTCCATGGGATCAACCAGATTGCTCTAATAGTTTTCATTTTATAGGCAAAACAATTTCGAAAAACACGTTTCCTGTTATATAAATGTTTATAACAAATTAATAAATGACAGTTGCGAGTCGAAAACATATCAGAACATAACTACGAACTGTCTTTCATGTGATGGCATAGTCGGTTTCCTACCAGTATTTTTGTTAAAAACTCGCTCATTTTATGCTCTATTGCTTGGTGTATGACTAACCTTAAGTAGACAAAATAAATAACAATCCAAAATTGGTGTTTTTCGCTTTGGCCTTCGGCGGCAAATTAACACTCAAACCTAACCAAGCAAGCTACCTGTTACAGAACAGTCATTGAGCCACACCTCTTCGGGATTTTCACTTCTTCAAGCGAATCCCGTGTTCGGAACTCTAGACTCTTTATTTGAAAAATGACACGAATAATCCTTGTTCATTTTCCAGTAACACAAAACAAACCATTCCAATAATGGAGTAAACACAATTTCCATAGCTGGAGTATAAATATTTGACAAATTACAACCACATACTGATAGTAAACAATGATATTTGTTATGCATAAACTGGAATTCAATTTTAATAAATACCCTTTTGTAATAGAGACCATTTCATATTGCTAATACATTCAATTCAACATATTTTTCAGAACAATGTATTTTTATATGGCGTATGTTTTGCATGGTGAAGCCCATTATTTACTTTTAATTAATTTTGTGTTTTTCTGGCTAAAAAAGAAACAGTATAAATGCAAATATTCATTCGGAGTATAAACACAATATTAATTTCGAAAAATAATAAACAACTCTTCATATTTTGCTGTGCTGCTCTCAATCAGTAGAGAGCCTGATTTTTCAAGTAATTCCACCGAAACTTCCGAAATACTGATCCCACCAAATAATTAAAGTATAAGACTATCCCAAAGATAAAAGTTTGTATTTTATCTTGTAAATCTCTGATGACTCTGAAAATACCCCGGAATTTTAAATTGATAACAAGTTTAATGGGGAAACTTTCAGTTTTTTCATTTTAATGAGCGAAACTTTCCCGAACTCCTGACAGATTCGCGAGTAATAATGATTGATCATACTGTTTGTGTTCGTGTAAGCACTGTTTTTAATGTTGGCTATTGTTTGAATGCAATCACAAAGTTTTTGCTTTATTGTTATGAACTGGAATTTTGAGGGATGGACACTTTTTCCAGTACTGAACATTTTGATCGTGAAATAATAATAATATTGATAATAATAAAGTATAATATCACTCATCTGTTTTACATGGATGACCTCAAATTATATGCCTCTGGAGAAAGGAGCCTACATCAGCCCCTCATGCTGGTGGAAGAGTACACCTATGCTATCGGAATGGAATTCGGGACCGACAAATGTGCCACGGCTCATCTCAAAAGAGGACGATGCGACTAATACGGAGAGGATTTCCAGCTCACAGACGGAAGCATCCTACATCATCTGTATGCCGGGGAGACTTATACATACCTAGGAGTGGAGCAACGCCATTCCCAAGAGGTAATGACAATAAAAACTCTTTCCGCGGCAAGTATCAGAATAAACTTCATCAGATCTGGTCACCAGAACCATCGGGGAAGAACTAAATTGCTGCAACCAATATGCTGGCCGTTCCAATCCCACTCTACTCCTTCGGAGTGATGAAGTGGACTCAGGAAGAACTGCGACAACTCGACGTTAAAACTCGTAAAATTATGCATCTCAATATGAGCTTGCATCTCAAATCGCCCGTTCCACAGTTAAGTTTCCTAGACAACGGGGAGGCCGTGGACTTTTGAGTTTGTAGTGTCATAACAGAATGGTGCTGGATGGAGCCTCATCAGTCATCAGTCATCAGAAGTTCAAATCTCATTTTTTGCATGGTCCGCAACCATGGAATAGCAGGGATTAGAGCATTTTTTTAAGGCAGCAACCCGTGCAGCCGATGAACTTGGTCTCTTATTCGACACTGAACTGGCTAACCCAAACTCTGTCACCAAGTTGAAGCAGACCGAGGGATTCATAATGGCCTGCCAGGATGGTGTCTTTAACACCCTAGTCTACCGTAGTCGCGTGATGGGTATAGACGTCCCGATGTAGCTCATGTCGTGGGGAACCTGAGACCATAATGCATTTGCTGTCAGCATGCCCAGCTCATGCGGTCTCGCCTATATCCACAGGCATAACGCGGCGCTACGAGTGTTGTACTACCATCTACGACACTCGTACAGTATAGATGAGACACCGGTGTTGCCTTATGCTCCGGGGGATATTGAGTCCGTTGTGGAGAATGAGAGGTGCCGAATCTATTGGAACTACTCATTCCCCACCCTGAGGCAAATACAAGCCAATAAGCCTGATGTTGTCCTCCTCGACCACCAAAGTAATACGATTTGCGTCATGGAGTTTTCTGCTCCAGGCGAAATGAATATCGTTCGAAAAGAGGAAAGAAAACGGACTAAATATCGAGATCTCTTTGAACTCCGCAGGTTGTACCGGAACCATTCTGTCAAAATGGTGATTTGATCATAGGAGTCCTTGGTGGAATAATGGACACACTACTCTCAAACTTGAACAAAATACCGGCTTGCCGTAATATGGCAGAAATTTTAGCCGCACGAATGCAGAACGCCATCATCCTTGGTTCGCTCCGTCTGCTCAGAGCACATGATTCTCGGACCTAATAGTCACTTACCCTACGGACGTGGGGAGTGGTTATTGGGGTAAACGACCGGAGACAGGGCCTGACTGTTACATTCCTAAGGGGAAAATAAGGGGAAAATAATAATGATAAACACTCGAAGAGTGTATCCGAACGCATAGTATGTGCGGGTAGTGGATGGCCATTATTATTATTATTTGCTGTGGCGCTCCGGGGATACTTACTGATTTTTGGTGGCGTATTCACTTTTCAGCTGCAGAAAGACCCAAAAAAGCCTACAGCGCCACGCATACATGAACTTGATTGAATTGTCCTATTGGTTTTCTCGAGTAAGCCAGATGTTTTGTGCACATCTCGAAATAAGATTTACCTATTATAGAAATGATAATAGTACTTCCTCAAAAACACTGAAGAAGTGTACCCAAAGGCATAGCCTGTGCGGGTAGAAGACGGCTATTATTATTATTTGCCGTGGCGCTCCGGGGCGACTTTCTGATTTTTGGTGGCGTGCGGGGGGTTGACTTCAGATATTTGGAAAACAGCTTTCACAACCAAGGAAATCTTGGTGTTGCACTTACAAAATTCTGGCTGTCAATGTCAGAAAATGCGTATGTCAGTAAAACACCGGTATCATCATAATGACAACAAATTTGAAAACAACAAATCACAGTATGGGAGCTGAAAATACGATCATTCCTACCAAGAGTTATAAATAACAAATGACACCCAAGAAGAGCGGAGGATTAGATATACCGTACCACTCATACTACTTGATCTGATTTTTCCATGACCGCTTCAATTTTTTGACCAAACGAAAGGACACCTTATATAGTATGTTCACGTTAAGGAGAGAATGACGTTTGGTAAGTTTGTATATCTGACATAACAGCGTTAAGATTCCCAATGAAATGCATTTAATAGCGATGAAACTAGTAAAATTTCATTTTGTAAGTTGCTCAACTAAAATTTCAGGCGTTACCGAAACGAAAAAAACTAACCTGTCATGTTTTAAAGAGAGACATTCTCAATTGAAAATTGAACCAATACATGACTTCTCTGGAAATGGAAAAAAACCACGATGAAATTGAAGTTACTTTTTTGTAATATCTAACAGAAAACAACTACTTCCCCGGCTAAAGCCACGCTAGACATTGAACTACATCTGATAGATATTGAGAAAGACCCTATATAACTTGAGAGAAAAAATCTGAAAGTGAAAATTTGCATTTTCATTCAGATAGTTGATTATTCATTAAATGTCCAGTTGCCATTGGAGATTCTTATCTATGAATGAGATAAGGGAGAATGTTATTCAGAAGTATCACTCACAGAAAATCGCTCATTTCATTGATGCGTGAATTGCATCTCTTTCGCTAGGCCTCCAATACATTTTGGTCGACAAAAATCTATTTCATTCTTCTAAGATCATCATCTTGTGACGTCATATTCATCTAAACGTAAACAGACTATAACTATCACGAAAAACTGCGTGAACCGGAAATATATGCATGGAATTGTACCAAATCAATATAATTTCTTTGTACAGTTTTCGAATAAAAACTAAATTTATATAATGTTATGTTGATTGGAACGGAGTTATCAAAATGAATACTTTCATCATTTTCAACGTCCATTTTGTGGAAGCCTTGAAGAAGGTAGAATCAACGAAATTACGTGATATACATTCAAAACGTAGTAAGATAACTGGGGATTTTTTTTAACATGAATGAATAAGCTATCATATGCGATGTGGAATTATTTCATCGATATCTGCCTCTGTTTTCTGTCACTCACACCTAAAAATATTTATCTCTTTTCAGTTGTATCTGATATTAACACCGCTTTAATATGATGCATCTATTTAAATATAGCCTGATACAATTCTGTTTATCAAGTGTCAAGCAATTACATATTTCGCTGTAAACATGCCAAAACCCAGTCATTCTGTTTGATTTTCGTTCGTTAAATCATTATTTCACTGGTTGTTTCAGAATGAAATCGTGTTGTTTGTCTGTTTTGAGTAGCTTCCAAATATTTATTGTCAGTACATTGTTTTGATAGAGGCTAGATTCACAATAATGAACTGACAAAAATTAATTCATTCTGATATAATATTGTCTTATTCAGAATGTATACCAGATAAGGTAAACCCTCAAACCCCTCAGTCTTCGACAGCTAGCCAGTCATTGATACTTTGAAATTCCTTCTTCTAAAATAAGAAAAGTTTTAATCCAAAGTATTTGTTCTGTGAATAGTTGCATTTCTTGGTGTATGTGGCAACTTTACATCAAATTATGTGTTATTACTAGCAGCCATTCTATCAGAGCGTGTGGATGAAGTCAACAGGTACATCATTTCATTAAAATTTGGCCCATTGTTTGAGATATTCTTAAGAAAAAGATATGAAAAAATATTTATTATAACCTTTAATTTCGTATGATCTATACATTTTCTATATTTCTAACCAGTCAGTATGCTGTGATGGGGAGAAATATCAAATCTAACGTAAACAATACTTGTTTTTTCTGCGAAAAACGCAAGTGTCAATTACTGGTAAACGAAAAATCATGTTGAACCAGTCATCGACAATGTTTTTGGGTTGTGAGTTGCTTGTAGATCTCCGTCAAAAGATGGTTTTGAATAAATGATTTTCATTTTCTTAAACCTACATGTTCAGTTATCGACAGTTGTGTCAATTACTGGACAAGAACATGTCAATAATTGAGATGAAAACTTTGCAGTCATCTCCCCAAAAAATGATTACAAACCGAATTGGCCTAGTGACAGAATGGGAAAACAGAATTAGTAAGAATAAAGTGAAAAGTATTTAAAAAAATCTGAAAAAAGACAAATGGGATGGAACAGTTGAAGACATGTCTCTTATCAAAATATGGAAAGATGTAACATAAGAAAATATCTGTTGAATAATAATTACAGCAGAAGACCACGATAGAAATGAAAGAAGAGATACTGAAAAAAATGCCTCGGAAAGTTCGGATGAAGAAGAATGGACTGATAGTGGCGAAAGAGTGGATGATGTGACAATATCTGAAGAAAAAGAATACTGCGAGCTTGACGATATGGAAAATGTGTCCTCTGTCTATGTCTCATTGAAATTATTTGAAGGAGAAAGAAAAGCAACTCAATATCGTTATGTTTGTGTTGCTCAAAATATACTGCATAATAAAAATGAGATTGAATTTATGTCAATGAAAGTATCCAATCCTGAAAAAGATGTTTTATAGTAGATGAAAGTCTCTGGTGGAAATGTCGACGATAATAGGAGAATTACCATCACCAGAAATCCTTGTTTTTGGAGACAGGGTGAAATATCAATTGCCAAATCCTGTTGACGTCTTTGAGAGCGCGTAGAGATTTTCTCCATTTTTTATGACCTGATCCTAATTCCGACCTACTTTTTCATTATATTCTTGCTCACTTAGGAAAATTTCAAGTATAATCTCAATCAGTTGTTTATTTTTTACTCTACTCAAGTTGAATTCATATTTTCATTTGTCTATAAGTATTGAAATGAATATATTTTTATACTGTCTAACACTGGTTGTCAATTACTAGGCAACCTCGAAACTTTTTCTGTCAATAACTGGTACAAGAAACGACCAATACTTTAACTTTTTTACAAATATAATTTTATGATTCCCAACAATCTCTATAAGTAGAAAGGGAAAAAACAAGTTGAGACATCATCTGGAATTAACAGAAAAAAAATTACGACTTTTTTTCAGCCTGTTATAAAAAAAGATCCGAATAATTTGCTCTAAAGGTGTCAATTATTGAGGGGCTTACCTTAACTGGGAGTATTTAATTATTCTATCAATATGCAACTCATATAATTTTGGTGTTCAGGTAGCGAATATTTTCATCCATTAATATAGGGATACCAGAAAATCATATTCTATTTGAATAATCAGATCCACGAGAGTTATCAAAAGTAAGGGAACTTTTGAGCAGAAAACTGACACAGACGACAACCCAGACATGCAATAAAGAATTCGTGGTTTCAGCATTAACAAAAATTAAAATCATCTCGTGATTTCTACTAGTCGACAAGATGTTTCAAGAATACTTTTGTGACAAAACGTTTCGTGAACTACTTTGGTGTTCATGTTTGTCTAGAATATTGGTGTCCCGATTCTTTCAGGAATGTCCTGTTAATAATTTTTTTTACTGTATCTGTAATAATTTTTGCCATCGAAACTGCTGTAACAATTAATAAAAGAGAATCATATAATGTGTACATGCCCTGCAGCGGCCAGTGTTGTAATATTCATTATGATCTGTTTTATTGTTATATTCATGTTTGTAATATTTTACTTGAAGATGGAGATGTTGTAATATTGATTATGATCCCTTGGTATATTGTAACACGGATGTCAGAACGACATTAGTCTTAAAGTCAGTTGCATAATAAATAATTATATCTTTAATACTAACGTATTATTACATGGCGTAGTCAGGAAAGAACTAAGTAATTATAAAACGAATAATGGAGAGTGCAGGAAGATTACCAGATCAATTGAAGTTTGATTCAAATCTTAGTGAGAACTTCAAAAGGTTCATGCAAAGCTTCAATATATATCTATCAGCAACTGGCAGAGATGATAAAGAGGATAGACTAAAAGTAGCAATACTACTGAATTAAATATGACCTGAAGGGGTTGAAATCTTCAATACTTTCAAATTGACAGATGGCGAAAGAAATAAATTAGAAAAAGTCATGAAACAATTTGAAGCTTACTGCAAAAATTTGTATTCAACGACAGATTCCAAGAGGACGGCGAATCATTTGAAGAAATTGATGAAGTCATGTGAATATGGTGATCAGGAAGAATCAATCATTGTTGATAGAGTTATTCTTGGTATACGAGATGGAGGTTTACAAGATAAATTGTTGAAAACACTTGAAATAACACTAAAAGTTACTGAAGAAACTTGCCGTACTGTAGAAATAACTAAGAAGCACATGGAAACATTACAAAACAAAGGAAAATATGTAGATGCGGTGAAAAGAAAATTTTCAAAAGAAGAAATTAGAAACATTGATAAAGAGAAGAGAAAAGCTGATAAATGCAGTAGATGTAACTATAATCATCGAGTTGAAGGAAGGTGTCCTGCGTATGCAAAGGTTTGTCACGAATGCCATGGAAGAAACCTTTTAAGTTCTGCATGCAAAGTGAAGGCTGTCAGGTTAATCGCAGAAAACAATATTGAAAGTCAGTTTGAGTCATTATTTGTCGAAAGTATCGTACAAGTTGGAGAAATAAAAGGAAAAACACATTGTACCACAAGACTGATTATTGGTGGGGAAGAGATCATTTTCAAGCTAGATACGGGATCAGATGTAAATATTTTACCGGAGAAGCTTCTACTTCAAATTTGTGAGAAGAATGTAATTGAGAATGAGAACAAAAAACTGAAGAAAACACCCATTATTCTGGATGCATATGGAGGAACCAAAATGAAGCCTGATGGAATTGTGAAACTACACTGTCTTCTTGGTCAAGATAGAGTGAATATTGAATTTTTAATATTAGATTTGTGAATGTCAGTCCTCTTTTAGGGTTGTCTACGTGTATTAACTCAGGTTTGATAAAAAAAATCGATGATTTAAATTTTACAGAAAAAGATAAATTTATCAAGGCCAACAGAGATATTTTTGAAGGATTGGGTAGTTTCAAAGAAAATTGTCACATAAATTTGAAATCAAATAGTATTTTTTATATGGAAATGAGTTATTGTTTGGAGAAGTTACAATTATATTTTCATTTGCATGTATTTGAAGAGGGGGATATAATGTAATATTTATTTTTATATTTACTTAAAGACGGAGATGTTGTAATATTCATTATGATCTGTTAATATTTATTATTGTTATATTATATTTATGTTTGTAATATTAACTTGAAGATGGAGATGTAATATTGATTATGATCCCTTGGTATGTTGTAACAAGGATGTCAGAACGACATTAGTCTTAAAGTCAGTTGCATAATAAATAATTATATCTTTAATACTAACGTATTATTACAGCTAGCACCAGATTTTCAATATTTGGCGATACGACAGTAAGCCCAGAAAACCTGGTAAACTATTCTCCCAATACATTCCTCAATTTCGTTAAGAGATTGGATATACTGGGAGAAATATAACCATGGGGTGAGCCACAATAGGCGATTGGCCGCATTGGAGGGCCTGACGTTCAAACCTAACCATATAATTTAGTAACAAATGGTCAGTTTCCTTTCGAAACTGACGATTGCCTAAACCAAAACATAACATAGGAACATGAATTCTGATTCGGAACATAATTTCAAATTCGATTTACGTTAGAATTTCAATTCCACAATATATGAATTCCCATACTAGCGCAAATTTCAAAGATACCTTGAATGGCAGGGTATCAACTCGAAGAAAATATATATACAAAAATATTTGCACTCGTCACCCACCAAAAAAAAACCAACAGCCTCGAAAACAAACGAGAATAAATTCACCACGAGACTGTACGATGGAATCGCGTGTCAGACGTCACGTGGAGAGAGAAGACGTTGCCCAACCGACGACAAGCGCGGTTGAATGACGACTGGCGTCGGCATCGGTTTGGAGGCGTCGAGACGCGTGCCTTTGGAGTTTGGAAATGCGCGCGCACGACCACTTCCGGGTAAATATTCCCGAAATGTTGTCCTGACATTCGAAAGCATTGCCTCTGTCGACTTTGTGCTCGGGCTAGTGACATAATTCGGATTTTTTCTCTGTGGCCAATGTCACTGACGAATTGGCGTCGAAAATGAATTTCAAAGCGGATATTGGGCATCGTAGATTTCACGAGTATAAGGTATACGATCGCAAATTGGAAATAATAGTAATGATATATACAGGTCGTTTTTTTAGCTGATCCCACTATTAATATCTCTGAAATGGAGAGACCTATAAGGTCGGTTAAACTGAATAAAAGTTTCCTATTTTGGGGAGCAATGATAATCTCTTTTCAGATCTTAAATATCAATGGTTGGTTTTGAGATATTCGCCAAACACTAAAATACCCGAATTTCGTTTTTCCATTTCGAATGATATAAGAAAATGTCAAAAAAACTTTCAGTATCTAATGTTTCATAGTTGTTATAATCTGTTATGACTCAATTTTCAATGAGATGTTTCGTTCATTAGATTCCATCATCAACCTCATTTTTTTAAATACGAACCTCTAATTTTTTTCATTGATTTTTGTAGCCACTTTCATAATAATACAACACAATACATGTGTTTCTCGATGTTTCTCTCCGAAAAAGCGTAATCAATATTTGGTCATACCATTCCCGTCAGTGTAGTCTCAAAAAAAAGGCAAAAAAACTTTCATTATTGTTTCATATTGGTTTTAATCTTATATGAACCAATTTCCAATGTGACGTTTCGTTCATTCAATTCCATCGTCAACTTTGCCGTCTTAAATTTGGGCCTTTAGTTTTTTTCATCAATTTTTGTAGCCACTGTTACAACAACAAATTCAGCTACTAATTACAATAGATAGATAGTTTATTCGTCACAAAAGATTATACATAATGTGTAGACATCAGTGCACAATACTTTTCGGACTAGTCAGTTACAAGGCAAGGTATCTTAATAAAATTAAAATACATCCACACGCAAATTACAAACATTATTAAGTTAGTTATTTTAGTAAAAAACACACAATAATAATAAGTAAGATAATCAATCAAGTATAAGTCATTTAAATAAATTATCATATTCAGGAGCAGAGAAACTCTTCCACACTATAAAATGCTCTCTCATATAAGAAACTTTGCACCCTATTTTTGAATACCGAATCGCAACCACCTACATCAATAAAATTCCTCATCTTATTAAAACACTTGATACCGGTATAGCTGGGTGATTTTTGACCAACAAGTAGTCTGGAAAATGGTAGATGGATATCATCTTTAGCCCTAGTATTATGAGAATGTTTTTAATTGCTTTTGAGAAATTTGTCTTCATTATCTCTTATGAGCATTATTAAGTGAAATATATAGAGACAGGGCAATGTCATTACTCTTGATTTTATGAATAGAGGCTTACATGAAGCTTGAGGATGAGCATTATTCATTATTCTAATAATTTTTTTCTAAGATCGAAAAGCTCGATTGAAATAACTTGAGGATCCCCAGAAAATTAGGCCGTACTGTAGAGTTGATTGAGCTAATCCGGAATATAATATTCTCATATCATATGATACTGTGTCTCTTAGATTTCTGGTGATATATGCAATCGTGCTGAGCTTTGAGCACACAGACATTATGTGATCTTCCCAAGTGAGTTTTCTATCCAATATCACTCCTAGAAATTTCAAACATCCTTTACGTTCTATCACTCTTCCGTTGATACTTAAATACAAATCAGAGTCCGGATTGACATTTTTTGGGAGAAACCGGATGTGGTATGTTTTGGGACTGTTGTCTTTGCAGTAGTTTTCTAGTTCTTTTGATGCCGTATTACTGTTTTCGACTAATTGTTTGACTGTAGTATTAGACATTAGGATATTTGTACATGTTTTTCTCGACGTTTTTCTCATAATCACTGTATAGTCAAACAATTCCCGGTCAAAGCTACCTCAAAAAAGTGAGGACTAATAGTCTTCGGGTCTAGAACTCAAAGATATACATAACCTCCAATATCAGAAGCAAATATAATATACGAAGTAAAAAGAGAAGAAAATGTCAAAATACTACTAACCATCAACGTCGTTCACGATATCTCATTAAATGTTCGAATATCCGTCCATCGTTTCTTAAACACATATTCGCTCTTGCTATAGTGTGTTTATGGCTATTTTCCAGCATTTGTGGAGTTATAGCCATGTCCTTATTGTTTCTTTCAATTCGTCAATATTGCCGAAAGATGATCCAAATACCTTTTCTTTAATGAAAATCCAAAATGAAAAGTCGAGAAGGGTCACGTTAGGTGATCGTGCTGGCCATTTGATAGGACCATTGTTTCCTATCCGTCGTCCTTGCATAGTCGTATAGAGGAAATCTCTGCAAATTTTTCTGTGATGTGTTTGAAAAACTGATAATTTCTAGAATATTCAGAGGCAAATCTTCCAACAACTCAACTAGAGTCTCCGACAAGAATTCTTAGTATAATTCCCCAATCAACGATGTCTCAAAAAAGTAGGGACCGATAATCTTGGTGTCTAGAACACCAAGCCAAACACTACCTCCAAGTCTCTCTTAGAAATTCGTAAGTCTATGTACGAGGGAATTTCCTTGTCGCCAGGCTTTGTATGGTACGAATTCATTTCTTCCTAAAATGTTTCGAATTGACATAGTCGATATAGCATTATGATGTGCAATATTTCTCAATGATACTTCTTTGTTCTCAATTTTTTGGTATTCCACAAATTCTGAATCGAATATATATATATAACTCTATTACTATCGAGAATGTCTTCTGGACTTTTCAAAAATGCCCATTTCGGTATCGCCACCTCTGTTAGTTTCTGTACAACTCTTATTCGAGGGTTTTTCAAATAAACCATGATTCCGTATACCTACTCCTCTCAATGCGTTGAAAATATCTTTCGGATGGATGATGTCTAGTAGTAGTAGTATTTATTAATCACCAACTTACATAAATTTATAAAGTTTACAATAAAAAATGGGCGATTACTACTGGCAGAAGAAAGAGTTTGTCAAAACATATTTTGTATAATAATTAAATTTCATCAGCGGTAACATAGGTATTGATGATTCACTTAAGTTTTTAAAAAACTTGTCTATGAAACATCAATATTGAAAATATTTCATCTGAAGATGGCCATAATATGATAATAATAATAATATACAAGTCCTAATGGGATATAAATAAAAACCACATATAACATGAGAAAGACAAAATATATAAAATTTAAAAATATGAAAACTATAGAAGTATAGATAATTTAAAATTGTAAATAATGTACAATTGCAAATAATATAAAATTTTAAAATGTAAAAAGTGAAAACATAGATTTGTAAACGTGTAAAGAGATATTATAATGTTGAGATATAAAATACAGATACGTATTTGAAATATTTGAGATGCTAGAATATTATGGTTTGAATGTTAAACTATATGTAAGTATTGAAGATTAATTCGGCAAAAGTTAATCAAACTATTGTTATTTCTTCGTTTTTGAGCCATTTGATCACTCTGGAGCAAGATTAAACAATTTGGATCCAATATGTGATTGATCTTTGTCCAATAGGGTACAATTCCCCAAACATAGCTAGAGATCTAGTAGCATTTCTCAAAAATTTCGCGAATACTAAAAGCATATCAACTTTCTCGTCAATGGAAAAAGTCATGGTTTTCATCTCACAAATTCACAAGAATCAAATGATTATTCATGTACTTGTCCACAGATTTGACAATTTGTTATTCTGTTAATTCATGGCTCACTTTGAAAATATCAATTCATTTCAGTAATCTCAGAATTTGTTCTCCAAGATTTCTATTAGCCAGAAAACATCAGAAACAAACATTTATGTTCCAGAAAAATTACCTTTGGAATAGCTTTTTCATATTCATACAAAAACCCTGGAATGCATAGGCATTCAGGTCTACTTACAAATTTTCAAAGATGTGTAGAGTTGATGTAACTTCGAGTTCTAAGAATTTGGTTTCTACGTTCTTCAGACTACACTAACGAAAATTGTTTGAACAAATATTGATTTTATTTCGGAGAAAAACGTCGAGAAATACATGTATTGTAATTGATAGCTGAATTTGTTAAAACGCTAATAAAATTGATGAAAAAAACAAGATGCCCATTTTCAAAACATTAAAGTTGACGACGGAATATAATCAACGCAACGTCGCATTGGAAATTGGTTCACATATAAGATTATAATAAATATCAAACAGTATTGGAAGCTCCTCTGACGTGAATTATATAACCAAATATTGATTATGTTATTTGGGAGAAAAACGTAGAGAAATATATGTATTGAACATTATTGAAAGTTCTCCTGAATTTTTCTTATATAATTCGAAATGAAGGCGGAAGAGCCAAAAAAGAATCTCAAAAACAACCATATTGATATTTGAGATCTGAAAAAAGCTTATTATTGCTCCCCAAAATAGAAAACTTTTGTACGATTTAATCGACCTTGTAGGTCTCTTTGTTTCCGAGATAGCAATAGTGGGATCAGATAAAAAAACTGCCTGTATAAGCTGACCTACTTTAATATTTTTCAAACCTGTATATGAAATAGTTTCAACAAGAATAAAAAGATGAATTTTATGACTCGATGTATCCGAGTGTGAGTTTTATTGCAATGGTATCCAACGACATGAAATTATAAACAACGTAATTTCCATTCAAGTGAAATGAATAACTTTCCCAGCTCGTTTACAGTTCACTTTTAATTAAGTTGGAAAATATCCTGTACTTCAAACGGATACCTAACCTTTCAATCTGAAAATCAATCATTGTTGATTGATGAGGTGCATTTTATAATTGAATCGAATATCATGAATATGCAAAACGAATGTTAATTCCATGCGGATGTGGTTCTGAAAATAAAATATTTTTCAAATACGTGAATTTTGGTTCAACTCACGTAACTGGATACTAATTCTCCAGCCGCTAACACTCACCTGAAAATAAATTGAAAAATGAATCAAAATTGACATGAGATTGTTATTGTTGGAAAATATCAAATTGGAAACATATAGATACATAGATAAAATTCCTCAATCAGATGAGTGAGTTACATCCCAACTGGTTTGTCTATATATTACCAAATTTGAATTACCCAAAAAATTGTTAAAAAACGTTAGAAAACGCGAAAAACATCAAAGTTGTTTAAACAGGTTCAAATATGGTAGGTTGGTAGGAAACAGAAAAATATTTTTTTCAAATAATATCTTTAGAAATATTCAGAAATATCCTAACTTTTAGAAATTTTTAAGAAAAAAATGTCAAATTTGACAGGTGTAGCCAATCGATAGGAAAACATCGTGAACGTGATTTTGCATTATTTTCAATACACAAACTGTTCATTGACTCTAAATTTGCAATAACTGAATAATCGAACACTTGTATAGAAATACCCAATGACTGACTACTTTAATGTAATTCTAGCAAATATTCTCAGAAATACATTCGTTACGAATGGCCCTTTTAAAATAAATGATTATATTAGATTATTTTCAGTTATATTCGAATATTTCCAAATGGGATATTTCAGAATAACCGAGAAAAAAATAAAAACTTTTAAATATTTGAAAACAATTCATTTGTGCATTCTCTTGTCAGAGGCCAAGATTTTTATATCTTTATTTATAGGCCACCAAAAATTTCGCAGGGAGGGTGAAGCTGGTCAACTTTGAAATTGAACAGAATCCAGAAAATTAGTAAGTCTTTCGTTTCACTGGTTCAACTGTTACGGGTTGATTTCCTCGTATTGAGTTTTCTGGACAAATCGATGCCATTTGTAACAAAAATTGAATACTTTAGTAATTATTCTGTAGACTACTTGTTGCTTGACATTTTTATTAATCTTCAACCTGAAACCCCTCTGATCTTCTAACAGAATGTTTTGACGAACCCGTATCACTTGAACCTTGACGCATTTTTCATATATTGTGCCTACTCTCGGTATGGGGGGATTGTTTTCTTGGTCACCGGGATTATGTACTGTTAGTCATCTGCAAATGATAAAAACCATTTCCTCAAACAGTTCACTAATGTAGGGTTTCAATAGTCACAATTTTCAATCATATCTGAACTCTTGTGACTCACCTCGTATGTTCTGATTCAGATCTGTTACTTTGAAATGTCTACTTCTATTCTCCATTGGCCTCAGTTTGCCAGAACTTGTACCCAGACTTTAGTTAGGTTATGTTGTGGATTACTGAATTCACTTCAACCGAAAACAAATAAAAGGCCATCACCCTATTATTACGGTCCTTGATATGCGCTCCAAATATGAAATTAGAAGTGGGAATGAAAAAAGGTGAGGAATTGCAAAAAATTCATCGAGGCACGGGAGTTTTTATTTGGCCATTTTGTTGAGTTCTTTTGAATGGTTAGCTGCTTTTTGAGAGACAAAAGTGCATATCACTTCACGTGGATTTTTCCGAAAGAATATCCAGTTGTGGATTTTTGATAATCTCATTATTTAGGATATTTGAGATTTATATCTAGAAAAGGATTTCTATCCACAATACTACTTGGTGTGACCCACACCAAAGAAGAAATCTTTAAGGCCACCCACCACATACAGGTAGGTCGAAAACCCTTTATTTCCATCTCATACTGTAGTCACCCACTGCTGCACAAGTGGTCGTTGAACTACGTAACCCTTCTGAGCCTGAAGAATTGTTTGTAATACATATTTCCTTTACAGGCCTTCTTCTGCTTGTTTTACTACTACTTTTCTACTTCTATTCTGCCCGTTTGGGTATTCTTAATCTTATCGAGTTTTCCCGTCGAGCTTAGACTCCTTGCTGGAGTAACAGACCTGCGTCAGGACAAACCGAACGTAGTCAAGTCGCCAAAAAGGGTCATTATCACCATACCAGAAGGAAAATAAAGCCCCTCCATCTTGAGAGTAGTGCAGGGAACGTACCCCCGTCATCTATTAACAAGCCGAAAGACGGAAGCCACATCTGTAGGGAGACTACGACTTCAGAACCTATCAGGCGAGTTCGTTCCATAATAAATAATTGCATGTGCTTAGAGACACACGCAGCTATAAATTAGTGCTTACTTTTTGTGCTTTCTAGTTAATGCGAACTTATCAGTGCTGCATGCCTACAATAATGTAAAGACTAGTCGCTTTCCAGTTATTGGTTTAGATTATACTAGCTTCACTGAGACTGGCATTTCTCGCCTAGTCAATGTCTAAAGTCCGTGCATTACTTACCAGAAAGAAGTTAATGTTCGTCAATCTTAAGTACAACAGTTCATATTCAGGAAGAATAGCTGTACCTGTTTATTTATCGATTGCAATCCTGTTAACTTTCAGTATATATACTAAAAGGTACTAAGTTCGGTTATTCTCATAATAATTAAAACAAAGCTAGGAAGGAAACTTTCTCCTTTCTCTTTGGTAGATTATCCCCACAGTTATTGCTTTGATTTTCATTGTTTTGTTATTATTAAGGTAGTTGTAGGACTGTAGGAGGGTGGATCGCGCCACCTAACCTATTTCTGCTTCGTCTTTGTATGTTGATAGATCGCTGTCACGAGTGTAACGTCATCCGCGGTCGGACACAGTGTTGCCAACCCTAGTACCACGTTCCGCACTAAGGGTCGGTTCACAATATCAACTTAGAGCATTCCGCACTCCGGGAGATCACCTGTAACAACTCCAAAATAAACCTAGAAATATATAGCACGAAAGTTTATGATTGTTCACCTCTACACCCTTACTCCCTGAACTACCGGAGCAACTTGAGAACACTCTTCCAGATTTCTAGAAATAGAACCTTGGGAGTAGTGTTTTGGAAATTGTGTAAACCACGGACTTTTCGGTTAGAAGAAAAGGCAATACAACTCAACAAGTTATCTTATTATTTTGCTTCAATTATTGTAATTATCATTATTTAACTCTGTTCAACTCATCAGTCAATCCCGGTGATATCGTTAATTTCCATTCTTTGAATATATAAAGTCAATCTTCTCCACCTCTCCCTGAAAAGTAGATTCCTCTCATCAAGTTTTAGTGAAATTATTGTTTTTGAATTATATTGGGTCGTTTGTGTTTCACTTGTTCAATTATTAGTAAATTATTTCGCCTTATATTCATCTTTTTCCGTATTAATTACTCTAAATAACGCTCAACTGACAGATAGTTGTCGCTGTTCCACCTGATGCATAACTTTTAAGGTTGAGATTAAAATTGTGGAGATGACTTCAGACATTTTTCTAATGGCCCAAGAAAGTGCTAGGAATCGCACTTAAAAAGGTAAGATCTCGTTAATCCCTGGCTCGCACAAGTTTTGACTTCTGAGGGCTGTCCTTCATAAGGGGACGACAGCTGGTTAACGGAAAAAGCAATTTCAACAACTTCAATTTCAATTAGGAGTTCTATCAATTAATTTGATAAATGTCCCTAATATTTTTGGATCTTAGTCATTATTATTATGTTCAATAGATATTTATGTGCTATGAATTCTGTTTTTTCCTCACAAAAGTTAACATTCCAGTTTAAAAAACCCTTTTCGAGTTTAGAGAAACTATTTTAAACAGCAGAGTTGAACAGAGTAAGTAATTCTTTGAGTGCTAAAGTAAGTTCCGCAACGAGTTCTCAATCCAACAAGAGAGGAGAAAGAACAAATGGAGCATCGATTGTAGAAAGGCTAGATCAATTGATGAAAATGCAAGGTGAGTCAAAAATCTTAAATTCTATGATTCCTAGTTCCTTGACAATTAGAGACCAACGTTCTCAAATATTATTATATTTCAACGACTCCGCTCGGTCGAGTCAGTTGTAATACAACTCTATTTAATCAAAAATCAGCCTTTCTTACACACTGTATATATGACTATATCATAATTATAATAAATCAATTTATTTCATAGTGTGCATTCTTCACCGTCACCATCCCGAAGGAAAGCAATAAAAAACACATAGTACACTGAGAGAAAAAATAGTTACATAATAACATTTCAATTTGTTAGAGCCATGTATGATATTCGTACTTATGATAATTTGTTGATCAGAAATACGTGAAAAAATACGCACAGCATCCCTATAGACATTTTATTAGTTCAGTATTTTTTAGGAATGTTTCTATATTCATAAAAAAGCATATTTCCAACAAAATTATCTTTGTTAAAGTGATTCGATATATTCACCAGAAGTATATACCTAGTAGTATTTAGGCGCAGTAAGAAATTGTTCTATATCAATAATAAATTTGTTAAAATATATATATTACTGTCAAACTGAAAGATTAGTTCCTACTAGAGATTTGGTATAAATTCTTAAGAGCAGACCAATATTTATTACCACAGAATAATAATCAACACAATGAATCAAATAAATCGTGGGCGAACGAAGCCGAATCGGGAAGTAACGATCACGGTCCTAAGGTGCACACGAGTTTTGTGTCTCAGATATCATATTTCGACTCTTTTCAATCCAATCCCATAGTCTTATGCAGTCTGTTATAGTTTGTTTATGTGGTGTGATTTTGTCGGCAAAGTAATAAGTTTACTGAAATATACATACTTCAATACAAATATTTTAAGGAAATATTCCTGGGGTCAAAATAACACTTTTTTCCTATAAACACGTGTTCTAAAATCCACCCCCTCCAGCTACAGACATCGCAAGAAAATTTACAGGCACTTGTATTTTTAGACGATCTATTCATTTTTTGATTCAAAAATAAGGTAACTCGAATCGAAAGGGGCGAATGAGGGTTGCATACAGATTTGATGGCAAATATTTTCTATTTCCTCCAAAAAAATTTGAATTCAAACATAATCGTTGAGTTGGCCACTAAAGAAACATACATTTAAGTCTCTTGCATTTTTTTGAATTAGCTAACCGTTTTAGAAAAAATCGCTAGTTACTTTTCATATGTTTCAACCAAACTCACACGAGTTCGGAGCTACTCAAAACGAATATTTGTTGAATGTAAATAAATTTTATTGAGTACGAATAATGTTTTCTCTCGGTGTATAGACTCTTTGGTATAGAATTAAAATGCCCCTGATGAAATCGAAACGGAAAACAAAAATAAACTTTTGAAAGCTCGTTGAATGGCGAGCAGCACTCGTACCGCCATGCATGCTCCCATACCGCCATGCATGCTCCCATATGTATTCAAAAGATTTTCCACGGACATGAAACAATTAATTTGCGGTGGACGGGAAAACAAAATTGAAGTTAATTTCACAGTAAGTGAGTAACAGTAATAAATGTATCAATTATTCGGAACCAGACCGGCAAAAACAAACAGGAAATGGAATGTTCAAAATTGAAACAAAACATGGAGCGATGCAACAAAAACAACGTAGTAACCAACTCGAAATCTGTCTGCGTCTATGGAATAACGATCCTATGATGTTATATGCATTGTACCGGACGAATCAATTAATACGGTAATAGGCCAGTTCCAACAGAACTGATGACTAAAGAAACAAATACTATAGTATATCTTCAAAAGACATGTTGGTTAATACATTTTCCTCTCGAATATTTCAAAAATAATCTGTTACTTTTTGTATGAGGCGACCGTAGTGCTCTATACTTGCGGTATTTATCAATATAATCAGAATTTGAAACAGTAAACGTTCTTGGGCAGTAGGTCTTCGTATCAGGTATTTTAACAATCAATATAGAACCAGCATCTTCAATGGCATCAATAGTTATACGTAATAATTTTTCACGGCGACAAGCACCGCTGATACCCAGAATCAGGACAAACTACAGATAAAAAAATATTTAAATTGCTACTAACCTTACAAAATTATGATTATATCTGTACCTTACAAAGTAAATGTATTTCGTTATCAGCATCTTAAATAAATTTATTGATATCATCCCTTGATAAAATTAGATTTCTTTCCTCGGTATCCGACGCTATCCGACGCAATTTTGAAAACTTCCTTATATCAATATTTTCCTCAACATTCAGTGTACTTTCCAACATTGAGTGGACATTCCATACCGTGGGAGGTTTTATAATTTTAGATACACTGTAAATATTGTTTCCATCAGATTACATGATCCCATATGGGTAATGCGTTGCATATACATGTAAAGTTACATACCTCATTTAAAATAATGTGGTGTCATAACTTGACTTTAAATGTGAATTTCCATTATGTTCCATGGATTATCACTTGTATACTTATGTAATTTTCTCCATTATTCCAGATTTAATGGCGATTTCTACATGTTTGATTAGGTGTTTTTACCATCAAATTCAAGTAGTGACAATTGACATACATGCTTAGGTATGTATTATTAGATATATATTCAAGTATTTGTGCAGAAATATAAAATTTTTGTAAATTGAACAGGATCAGCGTGAATTTTTAAATACATCAAATGTGCTTTTCCATATATTCCCCGTTAATCACTTGTGTTTTCATGTGATTTTTTCCCTAATTAAAGATTTAACGGAAATTGTTACATGTCTGTTCAAGTGTCTTCACCATTGTTTTCAAGTAGTGTCCATTAAATATACACTTATAGGCTTATAATTCCTAAATAATAAAGGGGGGGGGGGGAAATCTGTAAAATAAAAATAAAATCAGTATTAATGATACTTTATTCATCATAACATTATAATATATTGTCATATATTGAAGAAAAATTACTCAAACTCTCAAATCATTTGAATGTTGTTAAAAAAATTATTTAAAATATCTTACTATATCCTCCTGAGTCCCGAGACTACATTTAAAGTGATATGGAGTTATTATTTGGAAATGTTGTTTCTATTGGTACGAAAACGTCACTGAATTTTTTTGAAAATTTTTATTAACCAAAAGGTACAAAAAAAATATGTCCAATAAATTGGACATCAGGGCGAGATCACTACTAATACGTAAATGATCACTAACTATTACGTAAATGAAAACTTCTGAAGCAGTTATTACTGCCCGTTAGACACAAAAATAGGTAACATTTTTCGCAATAAAATTTTGTATTTAATTTGCAACCTGGATTTTTACATCTGACAGCATTTTTGAGATCACTTGCCACAATTGGTAGATGTAGAGTCTTCTGTTTTGTTGCAGTCGTAGGGTTTCTCGGAACAGACAGGGAGATATTGCTTCTAGTTACCATCAAGGGTAATCTATTTACACCAGCAGTTTGAATGTTAGCTTCTTCAGATAAACAATTGGCATAAGAAATTTTAAAATCTAGGAATTTCAAAATGTCTGCAGATTTATCTCCTAATTTTTTTCGATCGACTCTATATAAAATCTACGAGTTAGCCACTCCCAAGTCAAATAAATGGAGAATAGATTTAATCGTCCATTTTTTAGTTCTTGTTGTAACTTATCATTCTGTCTATTAAATCAATTCCTCCCATGCAGAAGTTGTATTTGTTCACACATTTGGTCTTGGTCTTGGTATTGGTCTTGGAATAACTATGTATTTCGATTCTTTTTTAGACTAGCGCTTACACTCGTCTTGAGGTTCCACCTGTAAACCTGTAGAAGCAAGCAGTACATTTTTCATATCAAACCACTGTATCACAGAAATTTCACCATCTGCTCTAACTGACATTTCAGAGGAACCTCGCCCAAGTCTTGCCATTGTCTTTTCAGATGTTAACTGCACACTCCTAGGAATTCTTGACTTCATTATCGTACCAGTGACCGTGATCTTTTTCTCAAACATGTGTTCCAGGAGGGGTATCGTAGTGAAATATCTGTCAATGAAAATATGTGTACCTTCTTTTAAGGTTTCAGATAATCTGATGGTGGCTGAAGGGCCAATTCCTAGGTTTTTTGATTTTTCATCTAAAAATGTATTTTTTCCTTGGTAAATTTCAAAGTGGAGTACTAGCCCGTCAGGGGTAGCGCAGACAAAATTTTTCAGTCCCTCGGGGTTTGGCTTGCCTCTGATAAATTGTTTCAATCTACAAACGCCGGTGAAGGGAATCATTTGTTCGTCGATAGCGACTTCTGGAAAGCTTGGTAACATCAAAAATCCCTTTCGAATTCGATTAATTACAAACGGTCAGACGATTTTTCTTGCAGTGTTACGTTACTATCGATAACAACTTTCAAATTATTCCTGATTAAAAAAAATCTATCCCTAGTCATTGCAGAAGCGATGACATTAACTTTGGTTGTTTTTGCCCAGTACATTCTGACTTGGGGGTATTTCAAGCACGACATGAGTAAGGAAATGGCAAAAAACTTTTTAATTTCAGGTAATATTAAATTCATTTGTTTTCCTTTTTCTTCTAAAAATCTTACATTAGTACAGTCACAAATACTTTGGAAAATTTCATCATCCAAATACATTTTTAAGTAGTCTTGAACTTTCCACTCACGTCGTGTTTCGATTTCGTCAAAAACTTCTTGAAATAAGAAGATTGGGGAATGAAATTTTCCGATTTTTCCCACTTTAATCGGCCAGTAGCAAGTACCCGTTCGGCGAGTATTCTTTCTCGAACCACACTCAGAGGCTCGTCATCGGAATCTTCTTCATCCAAAAATTCCTCAGATCTTGTTGAACTTCAGGAATGTCAAAACCACCTTCATCGTCAGAGGAATCATCAATTTCAAGGTCGGAGCAGTCGGCATCAAAAAGTTGCTCAATTTTATCATCCATTTTTTTGTTCCAAATATTGCTAGAAAGAAAAATTCCATCTAGAGAAAAATGTTGGGAGTACGTCCTACTGTCCAACTAAATGGACACGGGAAAATAACCTATGAAGTAAGTTTAATAACTTATGTTATGTACCAAAATTAATCTAGACCTATTCTTAAACTATTTTTCCAGTAATTTAAAACAAAAAATACGCATAAAATGCATAAAACCGGTACTTACCGTCAATCGTTACACGACGAAACGCCGCCATTGTTAACGCATTTATCACTAAGCATTCAATACCACAATACAACATGACCTTGCATCAATTTCGCACGCAATGCCTGCGTTCGTACCTCCAATACGTTGGACCGAGGGTTTCGCTGCCGGAAATCTAGGACATATTTAGAAAAACCGTAAAATCTCGATGTCCAATATATTGGACATCAGGTCTTGGGAGGCTATACTTCAATTTGGAAATGAACTAAATAGTTCAGCTGACCTAATAAGATTTCTCAATCTCCGATTTCATGTTCAAATTGAGATTATATCTATCCACTAGAGATTTGAATGTCGAATAAAATCTCAAAATTATCTCACAGTTGGGTCTGCGACAACGGAAGTTTCGAATCAATTTCCTACAAAAATACTGGTGTTATTCATAATGTTATGGAGCGAACGATGACTAAATGAACAGATGACTATAATTTCATGATGAATGTTTCATATTTTTTTCTCAGTACCTATTTACTCACCTGATATATAATCCGATGTCATTTTGGCACCCACATACTCACTTACATAAAACACAACAAAAGGCGGGTTGTTTGTTTTTAAACCCTCCCTTCGCCAGATGCCCAACGATGTTCATCCTACCATCATGAACTGTGAATGAGGATTGGGCCGAATGCCGGTAGGTGCGCATGGCGATAGCGTTATGGAGAATTACTTTTGAACAAAGGAGAATTTACACTTTACTTGTAATATTCTGTAAATTGGCGTCATTTCACTGTAACAATACGTTGTTTTACTGATTATCACATTCATTTACAGTCATCATGTAAACCAGCGGAAATTACATGTAATAAATCATTTAATTACATGCTCACTGTAGAACACGGTAGAAATGGAGGACATTTACCTTATTTTACATTAAAATTTTAAATTACCTGTGCAATAATAATAATACTAGCAGGATTATGTATATTGTTATAATAATTTGAGTTTTATAGTTTGAAATTATTGCTAAGTATTTCAAATTTCAGATTGCCCAGGCCAAATACTTACACTCTTTCAGATCTTACCTTTTCTTTCTTTTTCAGCTACTCAGCTCAGTCGGTGAGCCAAACATGTAGATCTTAATTTCAAGCGGAGTTCTTGGAAAAGGATGTTTGATAACTTTAAGTCAAATGTATTGTGATAGAAATAGAAATCTTTGTAGAAATTAAATAATATAGTAGATTCAAACTCAAATTTGTTTTTATTTCATAAACCAGTTGTTATTAATAAGAAAATGTGAACACCTTTGTAAATAACAAGTATTCAAAACCTTAATTTGCCTATTTCCTGCGACATATACCTTATATCCAATAAGTTTTCCTTCAGAAATAATGACAATATACAAAATTATTAGTTCAATTGTGCAATTTTACTACGATTCCGTTACCGGTCATCTAACTACAGCCTATTACATTGAACATTCCCATTGAAGGATGAAGAAGTGTCTAGCATAAAACATAACTTCGAATATTTCATAATTGTTTTTGATGTGAGATTCTCTAACACAGGTAGATATTAATTATAGTTATTATCAATAAACCTTGTCTGTGGTTATTGACTTTATTGTTTATTTAAAAAAAATTTGTTCATTGAGTTCAAGAAATTTTTAGATGCCATGTCTCCTTGAGGATTGTCGAATTGACGGAGAATTTGACGATAATTCATTTTTCCGAAGTGCTGGTATTTCAGCTAGATAAACACATAAGCTGTGGCTCGGTATTTGGAAATATTTTTAGTCTAGAAATACCTTTTGACTGGACCTTTTGGAGTTAGGATGCTGCTCGGCCTGCTACTTCCAGCTCTGACTTCTTGTGGTGCTCCTCCAAGGTAAGTGGAACCTTGTTGTGCCAATCTTATAAGTTGTTTTCTGCATAAATCTTCCACTCTTGGTTGGTTTACATTGATTTCTCTTGCTATTTTTGGTTTTTAACAATCTCTGGCCAAAACAATGACTTCTCTTCCAAAAAACTTTTTTCCACCCGTTTCTATATATAATCCTCCCATTTCATTTTTCTGTTTCCAAGATCCTTTCCATCGGTTTTCTCATAACACTCGCGATCACAAATCATTTTAAATTCTTCCTCATTCTTACTATCCTAATTAATGCTCGAACTATGTACACATATTATTAATGATTCTATGATTTTGAAATAATCTTTATCTATTCTAAAGTTTTCACATTTTCTTCTTATTCCTGAAAATATAGTTCAGAAACTCATTCGACTTGTTTCATTTGAAGTTTCTACCATCCATTTTTTTTCTGTCAAATCTTAGATTTTTTTGAATGAACCCCAAATTTCCTATACTGTGTGATATTTCATTATAATTTAAAGTTATTGTCCGGAAATGTTGTTGCCATTATTTGATATGCATCATAGACTGACTCGTACTCTCCTATTTCAATCTAGAACTTGGAATACCAACCTTCTGACTGCTTTTTACTGAAATTTTAGTAGATTGTTGGAATTGTAAGAGTCTTCAGAGTTGAGGCATAGTATTTGTTTGGGTTATCTGATATTTTATATAATTTTGAAACTTTTTCACCCACTTTTTTATTATCTACCAAGTTTTCATAACAATATTTTACATTTTGGCATGTATTTTTCCACCCATTTTTTACTGTGTATTTTCACATGTTTCTTGTCGCACCATTCACGAAATTGGTCATATGTTTTCTCTTATATTAACTTGGATTTGGCCGGTAACATATTAGATACTATTGCATTTGCTTTCTCAGATATATCTGATGGGATCACTACCAATATCATAATCAACAGCCATCTTCTTGAAAATTACTATAAATTGAAGCAACTACGAGCAAACACAGTCAAACAGAACACGTGGCGTGCCAACAAACCGTTTCTACAGTAACGACACAGAAAGACCACTGCATGCTGTGAAATTATATTGGAAATATTGATAACATTAAAGATAACATGTATGAAAAAGAAAGGTATTATTTAGTAATTTTCGACTTATTTTTTTCAGACAGAAAAAATTTGTAAACGATTTTACTGAAAACAATGAATAATATTTTCAAGACAACAGTCGTTTGAGAGCGATAAAATCGGGACAAAAAACTACGTCACAGTTGTACAAGATATGTTGTTTGTTTTTCGTATATAAAATTCTTGTTTTCATGACACACTCGAGAGAATTTATGACCTCGACAAATTAACACTCATGTGCCATTTAAAAAACACCCATTTTACGCACTTGATACAAAAATGACTATTATATTCAACAAACATCCATTTGAATAGCGCCAAACTTATTTAAATTTGGTTGAAACATATGAAAAGTTAAAATTCTGCAGATAAAATATTTATTACACGCCAAGCAATATACACACATGAATTTTAAAATTATTTATTATCTCTAAGTTAACTTGAGTAGATTAAAAAAAACTTATTCTGAAACGTTTAATTTATTTTTGA
This sequence comes from Chrysolina oricalcia, assembly GCA_944452925.2. Classification (NCBI taxonomy): domain Eukaryota; kingdom Metazoa; phylum Arthropoda; class Insecta; order Coleoptera; family Chrysomelidae; genus Chrysolina; species Chrysolina oricalcia. Next base: position 25,493,343 of record OX101808.2, read on the forward strand.
TAAAAAATATTTGTTATCTTTCAGAATATCTCCATTTGTAATGAAACAGAGTAAGTTTTTTTTGGAAAAATGTGATCAATTACCAAAAAAACTGTGTACACTATTTACTGAAGTTAGCGCAGGGTTATATAACAAAATATATTTTATGACATTATCCAAAAATAAAAATGTATTCTACAATTACATATATTATAATACATTTTTTTCTGAAGTAATTCTCATGATGGACCGATATTTTTAATATTGAAATAATGACACAGAATACCGATAAATGAAGTGAAATTATCCGTCAAAATTACCTGCGAGACAAACAGTCGATCAAAAAACACATCCCTCTATGTGAGGTTCTGTGAAATCTTCCAAGAAATTCTCTAGGGTGACTCTTGCTTTCTTCATACTTAGGGTTTCCGGACCAGTCAATCAAGATTCTGTTATTTTTCACTTCTACCCTGAGAAGTGGTCACCATATGGGGTCCATTCTGACTCCTCATTCCATTCCATTACATGTTTGCCATATCTCTTTGATGGGCAGACCTTTTCAAATAATATCACCCTAGGTGGGACAACTAACTGCAAAACTGACAGTACAATCATTTATTGATATACATGCTTGAAAATACGAAGAATATTACATGTTTCGACATGTTCTTAAAAGGAGATGGACTTAATCTTCGAATAGAAAAGTTGATCGGACATTCGCTAGATGGCAATAATAGTAAAAATAAATCATAAATTGGTGGCTTAATTTTCGTACCACCGCGCACATAGCCACAATTCTTGGTGGTACATTATATCCCCCACTGCCCTTCAAAGAGATGTATCTGAACCAGGTGTTTTTAGATTCATTAAGTATATCATTTTTATGTAATTCGTGGCGCAATGACTCAATGTTTCACCACTCGAACAAGATATGATGTGAAGGCAATTTTTTGAACATTCATCAGTGTTTTTTGGATGTTATTTTTACATCATTCTTACACTTTATAAAATTCAAATCTTCTTCCAAGTCCTAGTTTGAATAGTAAGCTATGTGTGCCCTATCGTAAAGACATTTCACAATTCCCTCCTTTACGCCCCAAGTAGCATTTTGGCGACTATAACCTCATAATACACCAAAATTAACGTTGTACTTGGTGTAGAAATTAGTCTCTCTCTCTCTCTCTGTATTTGGTTGGTCGTTGCTTCCTTCAAACAGGCGCATTTGACCAAGCCCTGCTGCGGAAAATCCGTTCCCATCCGGCCTTTAACCGGCGTAGACAGCAAGGTTTCATCAGGGGAATGCAGTTGTCTTGCTCTAGGCAATACTGCATCCCATATTTTACACTTTTTAATTTTTATTTAACAAAACACTTCTATATAATCTATCAAATGCACGTCTTTAAGACTGCGGACATCACACACATTAACCTGACTTCCCACACAAGACCGCCGACTGTCTAGAAATTAGTCATTTATGAAACGATGCTCTCTAACCCACCAGACAACGTTGTCTTAACGCTGAGCATGACATAAGTTAAGCTACGACATTGTCAGAACGTTTACCTAACTGACTACAACTAGTAGATATTTTTTTGGCATGGGAAAAACGTTTTTAAAACGTTCAAGTAACAACTTTAGTTATGTTAAACGTTTTCCCGACGGAGGGTTGACCTTGTAAGATTCAACTAAGCAGTTATCAATTTTTCTGTAAAGTTGAAAACGTTTTCGTGGAGTCATCTTTACAACTAACCTTTTTCCAAATATCAGCTACAGAGGACGTGTCGGCGATATTAAGATAATAATAATTTACTGAATTTATCAATTTTTTTTATTCTAGTGACAAGGACATACTACTGGCTAAATTGCTTGATAAAAATAAGTATATAGTAAAAGAAGAGGAACTGGAATGATCCTAACCTAACTTTTGAATCGGAAACGAAAAGAGCTTTCTAATACACTGCCTCCTATTACAGGAAATAAAGAGATCACTTGGTGAAGAAACTTCAAAGACACAAGCCCTCATGAAGACAGACAGTTTGAAGAGCTGAAGTTACAGTTTAGTTTAAATTTTTCGTTAGTTGTACTTGGTTCAGTGTTTGGTCGGATAAGCAATCTTTATTTTTCGGGTATCTTGAGCATAAAAGTATTACTTACATCTTGATATTAACGGTAGAAATAACCAAAAACAATTCTTTAAGTGTCCATTTTGGCCATCAGTAATTATTTGGTTGATAAATTAACTATGTTTTAAACACTATAAAAAGTAAACTGTCATCGCTGCGCGAGAGGGCGCTGGTGTGTAGTTATTTTTAAGTAAATTCAGCAACGTTTAGAAAATGACCATCAGCTAACTACAGTTGGAGCTGAAACGTTTTAAAAACACAAACATGATTAACCAAATTGGTGCAAAACAGGGTTGTGACAACGTTGAGTTCGTTGTGTTTGATTACGCAACTTTTTAAAACACGTCGCCGCAACGTTGAATTGCTACATGGAGCTGGTTTGCTGTTTAGAGTTATAGTGGAAATATCTGTTTTGTGTGTTTTTTTCTTCGATGAACAGTTGGATTGACTCGAGACGTTGATTTTTTCATTAAAAAATCTAAGAAAGTTAGACGATTCTCTTTATCTGTTTCTCTGTTCTTGTTTATTAACGGAAATGACTGATAATGAAAAAAATCAATTGGGGTTATGTCAAGAGAATGTGTTGGTCAACAGTACGGACCAGTATGGGCAATCCACCGATCACCAATTTGTCTAATAGCTAGCAACGTTTGAACGTTTTGGAGAGAGCATTTCAGGTTGACCAGTTTTTAGATATGCTATCTCTCTCACTCTCCCGGAAGTCATACGAGCCATCTGGCCGGCGGTAAAGGTTGCTTTCATCAGTGCGCATCGTACCTGTCCAGTACAGGTAAAATATTGATTTTTCAAATAACTTCAAGAAGGTTTCTTTTTTGTATTAGTTCAGTTCACCTTTTTGATGCATGAATCAATTATTGCCAAATATTGTTATCGTTGTTCAAACTGAGCCAGACGCAAATTTTGAATAATAAACAAAAAAATTTCAAAATATTTTATTATTATCTACAAACTCAAAATTAATTTGCCTGACCATAATTTGGTTGTTAAACCTCCAGCCAAACCGATTTGAAAGTGAAAAGTGATTGGGCATGTTAGAAGAGTAAAGTCAGTCAGGCGCTACTTGCGCAAGCGAGATAAACTACAACAGCTGTTTGCAGCGTTGGCCATCGGCCATCGGAATCATGTTAAAAACTGAAGTTGGTGATGATTCTCAGAGTACAATGTGGTACATCTTGTTCTCAAAATAATACCACATCACTTTGAAATCGGTCTAGCTGGAAGATTAACAACCAAACTATTGTTTGACAAATACATTTTGGGTTTGTAGATACTTAAAAAACATCATATGAAAATTTCAGTTACATTGAAATATTTTGAAAAAAAAAATTATTCAAAATTAGCGTCTGGCACAGTTTGAACAACAATACAATAATACGAGGGGGAAACCACTGAGAAAATTGTGTACACTAATTCCCAAAAATCCCAACTAATTCCTCCAATACCCAAGTAATTCCCGAGTAATACCCAAGTAATGCCACTAATACCCAAGTAATGCCACTAATGCCCAACTAATTCCCGAGTAATACCACTAATGCACCAGTAATACATGTAATTCCTGAGTAATACCTAGTAATGCCTAACAATTCCTTACTAATTTTTATATAGTTTCACTAAATTTTTGAGGTTTTTTTACATAAATCATCAATTGATTCTGTTAGACAATCGGAATTATATGATTTAATTCAATTACAATGTATTATAAGATCCAGGGGTTTCAACCTGACACTAAATCCATTAGAAATGATTTTTGGTACAGTTAGTTCTTGAGGAGTACTTTGAGAAAAAAAATGTTCTGCACGCTAGCACCTATAAAAACTGGGGAAAATTTTGGAAATTTGGAAATTTCGATATGATATAAAAAAACAACTTTGTAGAACGTAAAAATCTCCATAAAAAAGGTAATCGCAAGTTTTTTCGAAAATAGCTTCCTTTGAGAGATAATGCGAGATATAACGGATATTTTCATTTTCCGCGCGAAAAACATAAGGATGCAAACCGACTCTAGACCAAAATCTCTCTATCTCCCTTGTTTTTGTTCGAAAATCCTTCATAAATTATCATATATAGCTGGCGGTGTCGGTAGAAGTAGTTGTATTTGATATTCGAAGGTGGAATAATTACCTTTGAAAAATTAACAATGTAATTTTACCAATTTTTTTTACGTTTACCTATAATAGAATTAGCCCAACAAGCTTAGTTTGCTCAAAGATTCAGTGTGTCAAAACTGAATCTTTGTGCAAATTCAGTTTGTCGAGCTAATTCGACAACAAAACGTAAGGAATCAGTAAAATTACATTGTTTATTTATCAAAGATCATTATTTCACCATCGAATATGAAATACAACCACTTCTACCAACATCCGCCATCTATATTATATATGATAATTTTACCTTTTTTCGTCATTTCGTCAAATTGATATATGATAATTGCTTAAGGATTTTTCTTTGAAATATTATTTAGTTTATGAAATATCGATCAAAAACAAAGGAGATACAGAGATTTTAGTCGAGCGTCGGGGTAAATCTTATGATATCCCGACTTCTTCACGCGGAAATCTGAAAATATCAGTTATAGCTCATTATCTCCCAAAAGGAAACAATTTTAGGAAAAACTTGAGAAAACTTTTTCATGAAGATTTTCAACTTTGTTCCCATACATTATATGGAAATTTCCAATCCCTTTCAAGTTATTGATTTTCCGATTTTTTCCGGGAATTTTCCCCACTTTCCATAGGTGCAGAACAATTTTTGTCATTGAAGTAATCTTGAAAAACTGCTCGTATACCAAAAATCTTTTAAATGTTGAAAAAATAATTCTGAGAGAATAAAAACCGTTGATAATTCGAACAAAAAAATGTATTTCCCAAAATACTATATACATAAAGTGAAATAGATAATTTCAGCATGAACGTAACACACATATATACGAGCATATATGGAACTAGTGAATAGTGGGGCTTTGCAGAAAATCAAAGAGTACTCTTTAAAGTTTGTCCAAGCTTTCGGAAATTTAATAAATCATTTCCATCATCAGGGATGATCTCTCTCGAGAATGTTAGACGCGATGTTATTCAACAATGAGTGACACATTGTGCAAGATGAAAATTGATATAAAACAAATAAAATTGAAAAGATGTCATAAAATTTTTGATAAAATACGTTACGTTTAAAATTGTTAAAATTACTTTTTCAATACTAATACGCCTAAAATGGCTTCCCCACCAAAATGTGGTCATGACTACAGTGAGTTCCAAATGTTTGCACCTAATGGAAAATTGTTTTAAAGTGTACAAAAAAATAGGAATTTTCATCAAGTGTATCTACTTTTTTTTATAACGTTATCAAAAATGTTCATTTAAGAAGTGTAGAATATTGAAACCAATATTTAAATTTGGAATGACAGCCATGGTAGTATAGACTTGATCAAAATTCTATTTCTATCATCTCCCTTGTACACCGTTTGGAAATTTAAAATTTTGATAAATGAAAAAGAAGTATTTGGCAATGCACCAATTTTTATGAATCATATAATTTTCTGACAAATCGATAATAAAAAAGTTTTTCATGTGGTGCCAACTTTTGGAACTCAAAGTCTATTTATAGTCATGAACACATTTTGACAGGAAAGCTATTTTAGGCGTATTTGTCTATTCATGAAATTTTCTAAAAAGTGTTTCATGCGGTAAGTAGATGGGTTAAGTTTGACCTCTATTCGGCTCTTTGACTAAAATGGTATAACAAAAGATGTTATTGAAGAGAATATCTGCTCTTTTTGAAATATAGAGTTATTTATAATATGCTTATTCAGATACCTTCACATTCACATACCAAGTGATATACTTCCTATGGATGAATTACATTTTTGATGAGCTTTCAAAACTTCATATTCATCCGATATTCCACGTGAATAATTCCTTTTCAGATCAAAGGGCCCATAACCCATCAACACTGGTGAAGAAAGATTTTTTTGGTCAAGGTATATCTATCCAGTATCTATCCAAATTCGAGATCTACCTAAATGAAGTTCATGCAGGAATTGAATGATCCAAAATAAAATGATCAAGAATCACTTACATTTTAATATCTAATTATTTTTTTTCTTTCAATCTCATATCAATCATCATATTGTTCATCAATGTTCTCTAGTTCCCGAAAAATTCCTCCAATTCCCATATAATACACGAGTAATACCTCTAATTCCCAAGTAATTCCCGAGTAATATACCCAAGTAATGCTACTAATGCCCAACTAATACCTCTAATTCCCGTGTAATGCCCACTAATACCCAAAAATTTCAAGTAATACCACTATTTCCCAACTAATGCTACTAATACCCAAGGCATGTACACCAAACTTCCCCAGCGGTTTCCCCCTCGTAATAATATGAGAATAAACCTTCTTGTCGAATGAATGTAACTTTATTCGCTAACTTGGCTTAGTCCCTCTAAATTATGTTTTCAAGAAACCAAATATATTCCTGAGTTCTCACGAGGAGTAACTCTGAAAAATCAATTCCCCTCTGGTCATCACGCAACTGGTGTGAATATGGGTGGAAATTATGATTCTTCAGGATTCTCTGAGTAGATCCAAATGACATTCGAAGATCCCTTTCAGCATTTTTTAATGATAAGTACAAAATATCCCAAAACTGTAATTAGACTCTCTTCGTCATTCACTACTGGCTTCAGTTTTGCCGTTTTCTCACAATCATTCCATGATTTGAGTTTGAAAATTTGTTGCTTCTGTTCCCGAAATATTTCCGAAATGAATGGACTACTGAGATAAACCAGTTCATCACTTGAAACGTTTAACGACTCGATGTCGATGTCCGTCCAGTTTTCAGTTTGGAATTGACAAATGAATGCGTTTTTACGACCGCTAGTACTCTGCTTCAATTAGTCCATTAATCAATCTTTTATGACCCTGTTACATGCTCCAATTATTTTTGCTGAAGTATATTTTTGTGAAACTTGTTAAATTGTAATTTTAACACGCCTATTTATTAAAAACGTTGCCGGGGTGGAACAATTCAAAAACCACATTTTAATTTATATTTGTGTGGTCTCATGTTTAATAGACCATTAATTTTTGAATTAATGCAGTATTCTACTCCTGAATTGCTTTGTTTAATATAGTATAGAATAAATGGCATTTTCACGTACGCTAAGTCGCTAATAAAGTGAATAATACTACCATAAAAATTAAGTATTCAGAGTGAACGTCTTTTCCATTGTTTTAATCTTTTAATCCTTGCGTCGCTTCGAAACACTCTTTATTAATAAAACACAAACCGTTGTCGGAATTTTCCACTGTTTCAAACTACGTTAGAGAGGATTATGAATCTGAATATACCATATGACCCCGAAGAGTACGCTTGATCTTTCAAAGTACTCAGCCGAGTCTCGTCATGCAACGAAATTATCCTCAGACGTAGTGAATAAAGGATGGCATTTTGAAGTACAAACGGAACTACGAAAGTTGTCCAAATTATTAGTTTTTTGAACGATGAGAATCAGGATGAAGTAAGGTTTGTAAAACTCATTTTAAAGGGGTTTCAATACGAAAACAAAAAACTTAACGAAAAAACTGGTCTACGGAAAATTTTAGTCCATCAGAAAATATTTCAAAGAAAAGTGAGGAAGGGGCTAGGAGGCTCTGGGACTGATATATTGATTATGTCATAGCAGCTACAAAAACCGTTAGCCAGTATTCGAGACACAGAGCAGTGAACAACAACGTTTATAAAAATACAGCTGTGAAACTGGAGTAACAGTCTAAACTGTGGCTGTCGAAACCATAGTTTGAAATGCACAAATATATGTTCAATTGTCATGTTTCTGAAAAATGCGCCAATGTTGAAAAAAAAGCCAACGCAGAAGTCAATGATTCAGATGAAATTGTGGATGAAGAACCAATGCAGACTGGAAAAAATATTGGAGACAAAGACGATGATGGTCTTGAAGATTTTTCAGAACTACTAGAATCGGGGACATTTGTCGAATCGATGAAGAAATGCCATCAGAGAAGAGAAAACTAATGGATTACTGATTAGAATTCAAGAGAAAGTATTATTTATAAATATAAAATCCCCTTCAAATCCTATCTTCAATACTTAGAAAATAAACTATTTTCGCATGTTTTTTGGAATCTCTACGTTTCATGGATTTGCAATTTTTTAGTTTATCAATTTAACATGGAAACTTACATTTTTCGAGTAATTAGAGTGTAAATTTCAATAAATAGCTCAAAATATTACATAATGATTAAAAAATTGTCGAATTCGTGTTTTTTTTGAGAAAATTTGCCATAGTAATGTATATTTTTTGTACCTTCAGAAAGTAGAGACTTCAACGAACAAAAAGCGGACCATATTTTTTTTTCAAAAAGCAGATAATAAATCAAAAAATTACAGTGTTTGGGACATGAAAAGTTGAATTTACAAAAAATTTCGTAAAAAAATTTTGTGGGAGATAAAAATAAAAAACAAAAATTCGGTTTTTGGGATTTTTTGCATAAATCTTGAGGTTATGTGAAAAAAATGTTGAAAGAAAAGTTGTCAATCTTCTTATTACTTACAACTTTGCTATTCAACTTTTTCCGATAGGACTCGTAGTTTTGCCGGAAATCGTGATAAACCATTTTCTACTCTTAAAATATCACCCCCTTCCACTCTCCGACCTCAAATCGCTCGTAAATTATATGACCTTTCATTTTTGTTATATTTTCTAATTTTTCCAATGGGTTTTTTGGTCTCAAAAATCATCGACCCTGGCCCAAAATAGCTAACTCTCTCTCAGCTTGCTATTTACTATCTAAACTCATTTCTGTTTGTATTTATTTATTGCCTCTCAATGACAGAGTATAGGACTAGTTAAACATTTGAAACTTAACCCAAACTTAAAATCTATAAAACACTATTAAAAAACTCCTGAAGAGTATAAAATCTATTTTGTTTTTTAATTGTTATTTCAAAAGATTTTTCATTATTACAATTCCTAATTGAGCTGGGGAGTGTGCATTGTAAATCTTCAAACCCATATAATATGGCGAATTACTCTGTTATGCTTGAATATAATAATAATATAATAAAAATATATTCATTCACAGTTTCTACTTGAAATATGATACATAGAAATATAATTTGAATGAATAAACATGGATTGAATGCCACAAAAACAAAGGGTCTAGGACATTTGGGCGCGAGTGAACTGGGCGCGGCCAACTGGGCGCAGGGACAACTGGGCGCAAGGACAACTGGGGGCAGGGACAACTGGGCGCAAGGACTACCGGGCGCAGGGAAGACTGGGCGCCAAAAAAATTAAAAACAAAATTAATTATAATTCTTTTATTACTTTCATCTACTAATCATAGGATAGGATGACTCGACCAAAGTACCCTGCGGAGTTCATAAAGGTGGAGTATTCCTATAAGACACAGTCAGAAGAACAACAATAAGGAAAATATCTACTAATCATAATTATTATCATATATTCATTTTGAGTTTAGTATTTTATTAGTCTGATCTAACCTGACCGAACTAACCTAGCTCGCAAGTTGGGAGCTTGGAACTTGAATTATTATAGAGAATTATTATTAATTGTGTTTTTGGCGCTCAGTCGTCCCTGCGCCCGGTAGTCCTTGCGCCCAGTTGTCCATGCGCCCTGCTGTTCCTGCGCCCAGTTGTCCCTGCGCCCAGTTGGCCGCGCCCAGTTGACTCGCGCCCAGTTCGCCACGCCCAAATGTCCTAATACCAAAAACAAATACTAGTCGTGGAAGAAAAGAGGGGTTATGCCTGTGCGCATATACACATATACATATAGTCACACGTATACATACGCACATGCATAAACACACGTATACAAACAACACATAAATGTATATATTGCAATTCAAAAATTATTCAATGGATACTGTTTCATTATAGAAAACACAATTGAACTAGACTATGCTAGGAACTTAAAAATGAACTTTGAAGAACTGTCTTCTGACTCTATTGCAAAATTTCAGGAGTGATTTTTTATATGTATCAACTGATGGGTAAATGACCTGGGAAAGTTCAAAATCCAGTTCTTCAGTTTTTTTTTAAGGTTTAGCTATAGTTGATCGATTTCAATTCAGTTGGAACTAAGATGTTTATTTTGAGTTTGAGAAAATATGAAGAACGTTGCAAAATTATTTTAGAAAGGAATGAAACAGCGAAGTGGTTGTCTCTTTTCCGAGTATTATATGTGTGGACATTGTAACGAAATGTGAAACATTTGGTTACTTTTTATTTTGTTTATTTCATGTTGGTATCACATGTTATTGAGATGTTCCAATTTATTCAATTGTTCAGTTGTTGGTAACACTGAACATAGACAGAGTGAGAGGGAGATCGACTTCCTTCTTGGAAAGGACTTCTTCCTTCTTCGCCTCTTTCTGAATTGAGCACTCGAAGAGTCGGTTGCTTTTTGAATTTCCCTTCGGGAAATGTAAATTTTCCACAACGAGGAGATGAAAGGTCGTATATATGTTTGCATTATGAACATAATCAATTTCTGAACGATTCTCCTATCGAATCGATACACATATCGGCATTCTTTTGGCATATTTTTCTAAACTTACAAAATGTATTTTTGATCTTCATATTCTTCACGCTTCACGAAAACAAGATGGCCTCATGTGCGTCACTAATAATTATCTGTACCCATAAATTTTGAAAATAAATATAATCTCCATAATTTAATCTTATTTGAATAACATTTCGTACCCGCTTTCGACTAGTCGGTCCTGAAATGTCATTGATGAATTGTTTCTAACCTCTGAAATTGATGACTCACATGTGTCAATAATTTCTGTAAATTCTATCTTTCAATCGTTAAAATATGAATCAAACATGTTTCTGTTCGTGCTAAATGGTTTTCAGTGATACCAAGTGCCTCCACAAGTTTTTCTGAGTGTCAGATAATATCAATCTGCTTAGAAGGCAAGCCTAGGTGCGAGCAGCAAACTAGAAGCTAAAGGTACTCCTCCTGAACTTGGATAGTGATCTGCAGGAAAGACTGGTCTTGTAGCAAGGAGGACAGGATTCATGGGTGAGTTCAAAGCTTTAAATTTATCTTTTTATCATATCTATTGGAGCTGAACTCGCTCATGATTCTTTGAACTCTTGGTTCGATCTCTTCCACATAACTGCCCAGGTTTGAATGGAAGGTCCTGGCCAATAGCCAAAAGAAACCCTACATGTTTTGAAACCTCTCTCTATGACAACCTTTCACTTCCAGTCGTTGTGACACAAATCAAGTCGTCTGCTTGCTTTGCGACACCTTATAAAGTCAAGAACTATCTCGATACTCTCTCTCTCTATCTATACCGTTATATCTATTTTTATGAGAGATATCAATATTTTCTCATGATTTTTCTTACATGTCAGTTCTCCTGAACACTTGTAAATTGTTATTAAATTTTAAAGAAAATTGTAGAAAGCAATATTTTCATGAAATTTATTTTTCTTGTACTCGTTTGAGACTGGACTCTGCTCTACCATTGCTTGAGAAGATTCTAAATTTAAGCTTCATCACAAATTTATATTCTTTACCTCAGTTGCATCTTAGAAACATTGTTTAAATCAGCAAACCTCCATATTTCTTTCCTAATACTCATGTCTAAATTGTAAATTTAAATTCTTCATCTAAATTGTATCCTTGAAACATTTAACTAGTACAATTTTATATCACATCTTTAAGAAAAATCTGAGACTAGTCTTGTCCTCGATTTCGCCCATATTACGAGTCATGTGACTCAAATCTGTCACAAGATACTGGTTTGTTTACTCTTTCACAGCGTATATCTCAGCGTCCAAGTATCTGAGTAACAGGAAAGATCCCAGACCGACTACATATCCTATCCAGCTAGTAGAGTAGCCATTGTCTTGAGACACCCCTAAAGGCACCTACGTTCACCGTCGAAGTAGCGCTCTGGAGTAAGTCTTTCCACTCATCGCAACGACTGATCATAAAATGTAAACGAACCACCTAATCTTTTGTAAGCGAATCGACTCCAATAAAACTAGCTTGTACTTTACATTTCCAAAATTGTACGTTATGTACGCAAACATGTTTCATGTGTAATAAAAAAAATGTAACTTTGTGAATATAGTGTTTTCTGAAATTCTGGCTTTTTACTGTTAGAAGCACAAAGATTATCTTTTGACAAATCCGTGTTTTTGGTATTTTCATTTAATAAAAAAGAACCTGTTGCCCATGCTTACCTAGTATCTTTTATCTTTGTCTCCATAAATATTTGTCAAAGGATCTATCTTTAATACTGCAGATAACGATACCCACGACCTTCCGTACCAATCTGAGCAGCTCACAGGCATTGCTGTATTAAATGAGCAAGTAAATAAAGATAAAGATCTTATTTTTACTTACAACATGGTTATTTTCAGAACCGTCTTTTTTCTGCTTCAGTACTAAAGCGCTTAAAAATAATTGTTTAGCATCTAAGACTTTTGATACTTTGTGAATTCCATCGCTGGAGGATGATCGATATTTCCAGCATATTGTCCTTAGTATCCATTTCTGATATACATCAATTCCATTCACTTGATTATTGTAGGCTCCTCCCCAGGCTATTATCTCGTATCTCAGTTGTGATTCCACCAGTGCAAAGTATAAAATTCTCAAGCATCTTATATTTCAAGAAATTTTTTGAGATGTTTAAACTTTGCGACGAGGCTTCTCAATTTGATAGTGAGCTTCTTTATATGCATGTCCCATTTCATGTAGACTCCTAAGTATTTTATGTTTTTGGTTAGAGGAATGGTGGAGATGTTGTTATTGTCGGTAATTTAGAGATGTCGAATATCTGTAAGTTTGGATTTGATTATTGAAAAAGGTATACATTTAGTTTTATCAAAGTTGATAGTCAACAGTTTCGAATCGATCCATTTTTTTTTATTTTGAGGAAATCTTTCTCAACCCTGACAACAGATTTATTTATTTATTCATTTAGTCATTTATTCAGTCTTCTTAAGTACATATACATGAAATACAAATTTAAAATAAAATAAAATAAAATATGATAATGATGATAATGGTAAATTAATTAAATTAATTATATTAATTGGTAGTACCTAAGACAGCTGAAAAGGGTTATAGTTAGTTCCATTGTATCAGATACAACGAACCCAATCTTCCCTATAACCCTTATGTTTCCAGTTTTCTCCAGAATAAAAGATTGCGGTGTTATCCACGAAACTAATCACGTATCCTTCGGTATCAACATTGTACAGGTTATTGATATAAATGTTGAATAGTATGGGGTCCAATACCGTGCCTTGTGGGACTCCAAATTCTATAGTTTCAAAGCAGCTGAGTTTACTGTCGATCTTTACGCACTGCTCCTTTCATCAATTTGTATACATTTCCTCTCAACCCTGCGTTTTCAATGGTTTTCAGGAGCTTCTGGTGACACTGTATCGAAAGCTTTCGCGAGGTCAACAAATATGCACAAAGAGGGTTGGCTTTTTTCAAGCGTTTGATATATTTTCGTTGTCAGTGATTCAATTGCATCGTCCGTGGATCTAGACTACAGAAAACCATATTGGATGGGAGAAAAGATCTTACATTTGTTGAAAAATAGTTTCAAATATTTTTCCAAGGTTTGAAATCAGAGATTGTTGTTATTACAGTTCAGTTTATCACCATTTTTGAGCACCGACTTGATTACCGAAATTTTGAGCTGAGAAGGCCATAAAACACTGTTAAAAAAACTCCTGTAGAGTATAAAATCTATATTTTGTGTTCAAAATTTATTAATTGCATTTTAAATGATTTTTCATTATCACAATTCCTAATTGAGCTGGAGAGTGCATTGAAAATCTTCAAACTCATATAATAGATAGATAGATTATTTATTTCCTTTGTGCCATATTACATGTAGGTTCGTCAGGTCATACAAGATGTCAATAATTAAACAAATGCTCAAAGCTGAGTTATAGTATATAGTTACACAATAATGTGATGAAGTTACAGTGTTGTAAATGAACAGTTCAAAATGGTAAAATTATTTTATAGATATTAAATTTGTTTGAAATTCAGATAAATTAGAAAAACAATTTGAGGTTAGAATTTTTTAAGTTCAGCTTTGAATCTTTTCTGACATTGGGATTTCAACGATTCTGGCTAAGTGGTAAAGGTGGCTCCCGCTATATTTCGGAGACTTTTTGTACTCCGTGTGATGGAATTTTTCGATGTAAATATTGTTGAGATTTCTAGTATGGTATTTATGGATTTCCGAGCACTTTTTGAGGAGGGGTTTACTTTTGTGGATGTGACACAATATCTCCAATATGTAAATGCTGATCACTGTCAGTATTCGATGTTTCTGAAAATAATATCCACAGGTGTCTTGATTTTTCAAGTTAAAAATATGACGGATTATACGCTTCTGTGAGATGAAGACTCTGGTTGATTCTGTAGCAAGACCCCAGGAAATTATATTATAACTAACTGTTGAAAATGCCAAAACATAGTAGACATTAATCAGACCTTATACATTGGGATATTTTTTGAGAGAGAATGTGGCAAAAAAGATTTTTTAAGTTTATTTCAAAAGTGATTTATTGATCATTCCAAGATAATTTTGAGTCAACAACCGTGCCCAGAAAATGAAAATAGTTAGGTTAGGCCTGTATATTTGTATTACCAAAAGGGATACTCGTATCAATGATAGGTGATGACCTACCATCCTCAAAAAATTCGGGCAAGTCATTTATATAAACCAAGAACATCAGCGTTAATAGAACACTGCCCTGAGGTGTTCCTAGTTCATTGGTTTTTTCAACTGTACTATGTTCGCATGCCTACCTGCTAGCTTGACCAGATGACCATTCTTCAGATATTAGGGAATCAAGGTACGTAAAAACACTACTCACTTAGTTGAATTGCCAGCCTACAGATATTTTTCTGTAACCCATGGTGGGTTCGTAGACAGAGTCACTAGATACCACCCCGGAGTTCCGAGTTCAAATCTCGTCTTCAAATTTTTTTTTTAGAAAAAAACCCAGCAGACGCATCACACTAGGGTCAGCCATATCGGTTAGAAACGGCTTCGACTCTGGGAGGATTTTTGTTCAAAAAGAAATTTAAAAGAAAACAGAATTTTGGTAAATAAAAGATTTTGTTGAGATTTCCTTATAAGTAAAATCCCAGGGCTTAGGTTCTGAGTGGTGTCTCATGTACTTTTAATACCTGCGTGTTTGTAAAGTTCGCTCTGTGATACCTGGACAGGTACCAGGTGAGAAAGGTAACTAAAAATAAAAGTTACTTAACTTAAATTTATATGGCTGATTTTCACATATCATCATATTTTGTAGAATGTCACTCTGAAGTAATTTCAAAAGTGTCAGACGCTTTCCATAGACCAGAACATTTGTCAGACGCTTTGAAGCTTCACAAATTACTTCAGAGTGATATTCTACAAAATATACATAAAAATCAACTCCACAATTTTACCTTAAGTAATTCTTATTTTTAGTTACCTTTCTCACCTGGTACCTGCCCAGTTGTCACAGAGCGAACTCCACAAGCACGCTGGTATTAAAAGTACATAAAACACCACTCAGAACCTAAGTCTTCATCTTTTCAAAAATAAGTTATGTCTGAAGTCCCTAGGATTTTACTTATAAGGAAATCTTAACAAAATCTTTCATTTATCAAAATTATGTTTTCTTTTAAATTTCTTTTTGAACAAAAATCCTCCCAGGGTCGAAGCCGTTTCCAACCGAGATGGCTGACCGTAGTGTAATGAGTCTGCTGTTTAAAAAAAAATATATATATATATATATATATGTATATATATATATATATATATATATATATATATATATATATATATATATATATATATATAGTTGGAGACAAGATTTGAACTCGGGAGCTCCGGGGTGGTAGCTAGTAACTCTGTCCACGAACTCACCATGGGTTACAGAAGAATATCTGTAGACTGGCAATTCAACTAGGTGAGTAGTGTTTTTACGTACCTTGATACCCTACTATCTGAGGAATTGTCATCTGGTTCAGATTTTGTTGAGATTTCCTTATAAGTAAGATCCCAGGGCCTTAGGACATAACTTAATTTTGAAAATATGAAGACTTAGGTTCTGAGTGGTGTCTCATGTACTTTCAATACCTGCGTGTTTGTGGAGTTTTCTCTGTGATACCTGGACAGGTACCAGGTGAGAAAGGTAACTAAAAATAAAAGTTACTTAACTTAAATTTATATGGCTGATTTTCACATATCATCATATTTTGTAGAATGTCACTCTGAAGTAATTTCAAAAGTGTCAGACGCTTTCCATAGACCAGAACATTTGTCAGACGCTTTGAAGCTTCACAAATTACTTCAGAGTGATATTCTACAAAATATACATAAAAATCAACTCCACAATTTTACCTTAATTAATTCTTATTTTTAGTTACCTTTCTCACCTGGTACCTGCCCAGTTGTCACAGAGCGAACTCCACAAGCACGCTGGTATTAAAAGTACATAAAACACCACTCAGAACCTGAGTCTTCATCTTTTCAAAAATAAGTTATGTCTGAAGGCCCTAGGATTTTACTTATAAGGAAATCTTAACAAAATCTTTTATTTACCAAAATTCTGTTTTCTTTTAAATTTCTTTTTGAACAAAAATCCTCCCAGGGTCGAAGCCGTTTCCAACCGAGATGGCTGACCCAAGTGTAATGAGTCTGATGGGTTTTTTTCAAAAAAAAAAATAGTTGGAGACGAAATTTGAACTCAGGAGCTCCGGGGTGGTAGCTAGTAACTCTGTCCACGAACCCACCATGGGTTACAGAAAAATATCTGTAGACTGGCAATTCAACTAGGTGAGTAGTGTTTTTACGACTCTTGATTCTCTAATATTTGAAGAATGGTCATCTGGTCAAGCTAGCAGGTAGGCATGCAAACATAGTACATACGAACAATACTCAATCGTACACATTTCGATCGTTTAAAAATAAGTAACGTCCGACGGCCCTGGAATCTTGCTCTATTTCTAGAGTTTCTCTGGAATATTTTATATTGTCTTTAGAACGGTTGTTTGATAATTTGAATTTTCTCTCTGTATGTGAGGTCTCAAAACATCAAAGAAAACGTTGCCAAAAATGGTTGAACACTTCGTCGATACTCCCTGTGTAGTTTAATGTAAGATTTTCCTCATTAAAAAGATATTTGAATTCAGATACCGTTCCTGGGTGTGAAATTCTTTTTTGTATACTAACATATTGTGTCTGATTTTTTGAAGGGTGTTTGAAGGGGAATTCAATAATATGTGCAAGGTGGTCTGAGAAACCCAGATCCATTGTTTCAACATGAAATATTTCTTTCAGATTGAATATTATATATAGTCAATTTTAGATGAGTTCATTCTCCCATCACGGTGGGTAACAATTCTTGTAGGCTGTGAAATATGACTGGTCATTTGAAAAGATTCTCTCACCTCCAAAAAAGCTTTTGTTTCCGGACAGTTGGAAATTAAACTATTGACATTGAAGTCTCCACTTAAAATGACAGTATGAAACTTTTTGAGAGAATATGGCGAATTACTCCCCTGTTCTCTGTACCCTTATGCAAAATGCTTAAATATTCCCTATGCCTTCCCTCAAAATCCCCGAAATAACTCGCGCATTACTTGGCTCAATTTCCGACAATCGTAGGTGTTGACTCAGTCGTATCCGCGGTTCTCGAGGCGGGGTAAGGAAAATCGGGCAAGTAAATAGGCACGCGTGACTCGATTACCTCGCCATTATATCACAATCCGGCAGACATGTAATCTTACGGTGGCCGCCACCGACTTGCCATTGCACCGCCGACCCATTACCCACCTGCGGATCGCACGGATTTATATCGCACCTGACTAACCAGATTGTCACGGCCTCCGGGGATGAAACTGGGCAATGTAGGTGGGACGAAGTGTAAAATGGTCTCTACTTTATGGAAGGACGCTAAAGGTCGATCAGAAAGAAATATTGAAAGAAGATTTCATACAAAAACCAACTACTAGCCTGGATAATTCAGGGTGATTTACGATTCACGACGAATGGGCTAGTTTTAATTTTTTTATTATGGATTAATTTTAAAAATTTAAGTAAAATGAAACAAACATGGAAGAATCATTGAAACATCTCTAGAAATGAAAAAGTTATCGGACTTGAAGTTGCGATTAGAAGAATAATTTCATAGTCCGCAGCGCTTTAGTGTGTGACGTCACGCCACATGAACGAGACGACTGGTTTCGCAGAGTGCTTACAACTTTATCGTTGTACAATCACTTGCGCCGCTCGTGTCGTGTATTGGATATTACACGATGACTGAAATAAAAAAAATATCCAATAAATATTGTAATGCCTATGTGTAAAAGCACGACAATTAAAAACCCCAATAAGTTGTTTGTTCATGTACCAAATGACATGAATAAAAGGAAGAAGTGGTGCAAACTAGTAAGGCGTGACTTAATTGGACTGAAAAGTAATTATTTGTGGTGTGGAGATCTCAGACATGTGGCGTGACGTCACAGATGAGTCGGAGACCAAAGACGTTCCGCGTTAAAATACGTGAATTTGAATAATCCATATCTCAGTCATTTATAGACGGATGAAAAAATAACACTTATTTACTAGTTCTGATCTATATTTTAATTCCATCGCGTCAAATATAGTATTTGTTTTTTTTTTGGATAAGAACACAAAGTCGTCTCCACAAAGTTTAATAGTAACATAGGATAGAAATCCTATATCATACACGACATGTTTCGAACTATATATGTTCATCATCAGTTAAGTGAAATCAAAAAGGAAGAATGTGTGATTAAAATGATATTCATGTCCACTTAAATTTAGTGTTTTAACTATTTTTCTCTCCGCACATTCTTCCTTTTTGATTGTACTTAACTGTTGATGAACATATATATGTTCGAAACATGTCTTGTATGATATAGGATTTCTATCCTGTGTTACTATTAAACTTTGTGGAGACGACTTTGTGTTCTTATCCAAAAAAACTTGGTCCTCCACTTCGAGTATGGACTACTTACTACCTTCTCATACAGTATTTTCAACATCACTAAACCAGTCCATTGTACATAGTCCAACCATAAGTACTATGGTCCAGGCCATTTCATATCTGGTATTGAAAAACGCTTTGTTGCGTTTATGACGGATATTCAGGGCGATATTTGAAAATTTGTGAATTATTCTATGTTTTTTTTTCCTTCCTCGGATGCTGGCCCTTTCACCAGCTTTTTATACCTCAGCCTCTTGGTCTTTTTGTGTTTTCCGTGTTGGTTTTACAGCACCATCTCCGTAACTCAGGTCCCCTGTACCAGTCTGTACAGGTTCTTCACCGGTTGGCTGTTGTATTCCTCGGGAGTTAGATTGGGTTTCCCGAAAATTTCCTGTTTCTTGCGGTCTAATATGCCTCGCATTCTGACAGTATATGTTTGGCTGTCTCTGTCCCTTTACCACATTGTCTGCAGGAAAGTTTTCCGTTGTACAGACCCATTTTGTGCAGGTGTTTCCTCATTGGACTGTGACCAGTGAGAAGACCCGTTATTGTTCTAACTTGATTCCTGCTCAGCTTCAGTTTTGTGTTTTGACTGTTTTTTAATGTATGTTTTCCCGTGGTGCATGAGAGGGGCTTCGTACCACCTCTCCTTCTATTTTCGCTTGACCCAGTACCGAATGCATCCTCGAATGTCGGATTTATTAATCCCGAGTGCGGGTTCTGGGCCAATATATGGAGTTGATGAGCCCTCTCTAGCTAGCTCATCAGCTTTTTCATTGCCCTCGATACCGCAGTGTCCTGGAACCCACATCAAAGTTAATTTGTTGTGTTCTGTGAGAACACTGAGTTCTTCTCGGCATTCCCATACCAGTCTTGATGTCACTTTCGGGTTCATGAGAGCCTTCAGTGATGCCTGGCTATCTGTGAATATTTTGATCCGTGCATTGTGCATTTCCCTCATATTGATTTCTCTCGCGCATTGCAAGATGGCGTACATCTCTGCCTGGAATACAAAGGTGTTTGTTCCTAGTGAGACGATTATTTGGGAGTTTCTCCCCCCACTGTATATTCCAGCACCAGTTCCTTCTCTGGTTTTGGATCCGTCCGTGTACCAGATCCTCTCTCCAGGTTTGACCCTGATATTGTCGTCTGTCCATTCCCTTCGATCTTGCAAGATGAGGTGAAAAGGCATCTACAAAAAAAAATCATTCATTTACGAAGTTATCGCACTTCTGACCTTCTCACGATAAAGAAACGGGCGAATAACAAAAACACTTTTAATATACAACGGTCGGGATAGCACCGACCCACTTTTTGTGTACTTTCGAGCTAGGAACGGAGTTTCAGCGGATGCTTTGTAATCCACCACCCCTGCTTTGTGTATCCCGAACAGGACTGGACTGGAAAAGAGCTTCGAAGTTGATGTTGAAGAAGTATCTAGGAGTCATGTGGTCCGTTGGTTTCATTTCAAGAATGTTGCCTCCCACTATTTCCTTTATCTTGTTGTGATCCGATCTGTTGCTCGTATTTTGTTACCTCAGAAGTTCCATTCTTGCCTCTCCCATGATCGCTATGTCAATCGGTGGGAGGTCCAACAGTACTTCCATGGCTAATGTTGGTGTTGTTTTCATAGCTCCCGTTATACTGAGGCATGCAAGTGTTTGTACCTTGCTCAACTCAGCCGCGGCTATTTTTTTGTTATCTTTGTCCACCATACCAAAGATGCATATGTGATCATGGGTTCCACCACAAAGTTGTATATCCAGTACATCATTTTGGGATTTAGCCCCCATGTTTTCTCGTGTGCCCGCCTGACTAACATCAGTGTCATTTCGGCTTTCTTCTTAATTTTTGCCAGTTGTTTATTCCAGGTGAGTTTCGAGTCTAAAATCACCCCGAGATATTTAACTTCCCCTGACAGCTGTATTAGGGTACCTTGTAGGGTCAGAGGTCTTAGGCTTTCTAACTTCCTTCTACGGGTAAACGCTACAATGGTTGATTTGGAGGGGCTAATAGTTAGTCCCTCCTTATCTATCCATGTACTTACCAAATTTAGGGCCGATTGCATTCTTTCCCTAATCGTGGTGTTGAATTAGTCTTGGACCGTGATGACTATGTCATCTGCGTACCTTAGTGTTTTGTGCACACCCCTCTCCAGTGTGAGTAGCAGGTTCCACAGCAGTGGGTACAGGACACCCCCTTGCGGACAACCCCTGGTGACCTTGGCTGCCAGTGTTTCTCCCACTAAAGAGGAGTAGATAATTCTATCTCTTAGCATGCAGTCTATCCACCTGCAGCAGGTCCCATCGATGCTTTTTCGTCTCGATGCCCTTGAGATTGAGTTTAGAGATGTGTTGTTGAATGCTCTCTCGATATCCAAGAATGCACCCAACAAGTCCTCTCTGTTTCTTAGTACAGTTTCCACCTTCTCTACGAGTTGGTGCAGTGCTGTTTCTGTAGATTTGCCTGTTTTGAAGGCATATAGGTCCTTGTGTAGGGGTTGGTATACCAACACCGTATACCTGATGTGCCAGTCCAACAGTTTTTTCTGTGTCTTAAGGATAAATGACATAAGACTTATTGACTTCAGTGCCTTCGTTCCCTCCTGTGTGGTTCTTCCAGTTTTAGAGATGAAGATCACTGTGGTTGCTCTCCATGCTTTTGGTATGTATCCCAGTGCTAGGCTGGCCCTTAGTACCGTGCATAGTTTGTGTGCCAGTAGGTCGATGCCTTCTTGTAGCATGATAGGATAAATGCCATCCGTCCCAGACGATTTATACGGTTGGAATGAGTTGATTGCCCATTTCTTCTTTGAGACCTGCCAATCTTCCCTGGAGGCCCACAAGGAAGGTCTCAGTTCTGAATGTCTCCAGGCCTCAGTTGATATATTTGTGTTTATTGATGTTGGAAAGCGTTTAATTTCAGATCTGGACTTACTTTTACTTAGATTTTTATTGGTTTTGTAAAAACAACACCCTGTAAGCCAGATCAGACAATTTTTATTTTTCTCAGTATAAACCTTAGGGACAATATTAAGCAACAGTTGAAAAAAAATTTAAAGCGGAAGTTTTTGTTTTCTGCAGAAAAAAATTAAACTTTTAAAAATACTATAATTTTTAATGAATTCACCTTCTGCTTATGGCTGATGCGGCACTACATCATCATTTTTCAACAAAACTCATTAGGAAAGTTTATATTACTCGAGATAAAGTATTCAGCCGTTGAAAATCCAGGGCCGTCTTTGTTTTTTTTCACGTTTTTATTGACCCTGTAAAAACAACACCCTGGAAAGCCTGTTGAACAAATTGTCTTTCTGTCACGTTAAAGCGGATGGTACTAACCGAAATAAAAAAAAAACCTTTTTAGCATAGAAAAAACTGCTACTTTTGAAAACAGTGAAAATGTATGTTTTTCTACTATGGCTAATACAGCACTGCATCGAATGAAACATTCATTTAAAATAATATTGTTAGGAAAGTATTGCTTCCTCGATTGAAAGAATGATATTACACGTCCTAGCTTGTTATTTCTAACGTTTCAGTACTCAAGTACTTGAGGAAAATTAATTACAGAAGATCAACGTAAAATATTTGAAACTAATTGATTTCTATCCTGCAAGTATAACGAAACCTTGGATGTCGTTTCCAATAAGATGGCAGCCAACCAAATGAAAAAGATAGTGCTAAACTCCGTTTTATTTTTCAACGGGGCAATTTCTAAAGTTTGCTGCTGACCGTCACCATAAGAAATACTTGAAAATGTTTTACAGTCAACTTCCACAACTGTTATTATGAAAAATGGAACGGAGAGTAAGTGCAATTACAGCATACAAATGCTAAATTCAGTTTTCTAGAAAATTTAATTCTCAACGATCCAAGGTAACAGGGTATTGTTTTTACAAAACCAATTAAAACGTTGAAAAAAATTGAGATAGGACCTGTAATATTATTCTTTCAATCGATATAGTAATAAGTAATAAGTAATAATTTTCCAACGATTTTATTTTAAATAAATGTTTTTTCCGATGTAGTGCTGTACGAGTATTAGCCATAGTAGAAAAACATACATTTGCACTGTTTTCAAATGTAAAAGTTTTATCTATCCTAAACAGTTTTTTTTTTCAAATTTCGGTTAGTACCGTCTGCTTTGAAGTAACAGAAAGAAAATTTGTTTGACCCGCTTTTCAGGGTGTTGTTTTTATCTACTGGATCAATAAAAAGGCTAAAAAAATACGGTCCTAAAATTTCAACGGTTTATCTACTTTATCTCGAGTAATATGAACTTTCCTTATGAGATTTGTTGAAAAATGATGATGTGCTATTGATGTAGTGCCACATCAGTCATAAGCAGAATGTGAATCCATCAAAATTATACTATTTTTAAAACTTTAATTTTATTCTGCAGAAAACAAAGACTTCCGTGTTGACTATTTTCCAACTGTTGCTTAGTATTATTGTCCTTGAGCTTTGAAGTGAGAAAAACAAAAATTGCCTGATCTGGCTTACAAGGTGTTGTTTTCAAAAAAACCAATAAAAATCTAAAAAAAAGTCCGGACCTGAAATAAAACCTTTTCAAGAACCTGTTTTATTGAGGTCAGGGAGCATTCTCAGTGTGCCAAATTTCATATGTCTGAGTTTTATACGTTTAGAGATATTTACCGTAGAATTATTCACATATTTTCAAATATCGCCCTTTATATACATCAAAATCGCAACAAGGCATTTTTCGATACCAGATATGGAATGAGCTCAGGAATGGAAGTACTTACCTCGAAGATACCAAATCCTAAATATTTTTGATTTTCAGTAGGGCCCATCCGAAAAACAAGGGAAAATATTTTGATAAATTTTAGCCGTCTTCTATACCATTCCTTCCGTGAGATTTCGTTTTTCTAAAAGTAAATACTTAGCATCTAATAAAGCGGAAGGAAATTTGGTTGGGGCAGGAGTTGGATTTTTTTTTGACAATTTTCTTCCCGAAAATGTCTCAGGTCAAAAGGACTCCGCAAACTCCTTATGGAATTTGGGTCCTGGTGGATTTTCTTGAATTTTTGGTATGATGTAGTCCATGTAATTCTCAACCAATGTTACCATTGCGCCAACCCAAAAAAATGAACAGTTTTGCTGCTAGGGGGCGTTGAAATCACCCCTTGCACAGATTAGACTATTTATTTTTGAACCCGGTAACAAAATTTTCACTTGTTTCATTGTTGCTAATGTTGCACAATATTGTGCTGTTTTATAAAAAAAAAGTCTTACCCCCTCCCCTTTTTCCCCAACTCCTATTACGAAACGCAAAAAAAAATATTTCTCGAGTGCCTTCAAATGAATCGTCGAATGTTAAATATGCCTAGATAAGTGAAATAGCAATTTTTTCTGATTATTCCTCCACCCCCCAAATGACACAAAACGAAAAAAATTCTGTGGATTTTTCTGAATTTTTGATATGATGCAGTTCAAGTTATTTTGAATAGAAATAAATTGGGTGACTAACCCCAAAAATGAATAGTTTTGATGCTAGGGGGCGTTGAAATCATACCATGCTCAGAATAGACTATTCATTATAATAGCTCTACGTATTTTAGTTTCGATTATGCTGATCAATTGTGTATTTTTTTATAAATTGAAAGTCTAAAACCTCCCCCTTACCCCCTACCCCTATTTTAAAACACGAAAAAAATTAATTCACGACTACTTGTAAAAGCTCAAATTGAGGAAATCGTACAGTTGTTAAATTTCCTTCCTTCGGAAAAATATTGGTGGAGTTCGCTGACTCCTTAGTACAGCGTAGTTTAAGATTTTTGAATATCAATTAATTGGGCGAATATCTTGAAAATAAATAAAAATTAGACATCCACAATTTTAATTTGAGGTGGTGTCTGAATTTTTTTATTATGTTTTGAAATAGTGGTTAGGGGTAAGGGGGAGGTTTTAGATTTTCAATTTATAAAAATGTACACAATTGTTCTGCATAAAATAGAACAAAAAATATTGTTTAATCTGAGCAAGGTATGATTTCGACGACCCTAGCATCAAAACTATTCATTTTTGGGGTTTGTCACCCGATTTATTTCTATTCAAAATAACTTGAACTGCATCATATCAAAAATTCAGAAAAATCCACCGAAATTTTTTCGTTTTGTGTCATTTGGGGGGTGGGGGATAATCATAAAAAACTGCTATTTCCCGTATTTAGGCATATGTAAATATTCGACGATACATTTGAAGGCACTCGAGAAATATTTTTTTTGCGTTTCGTAAAAGAACTTGGGGGAAAAAGGGGAGGGGCTAAGAATTTTTTTTATAAAACAACACAATATTGTGCAACATTAGCAACAATGAAACAAGTGGAAATATTGCTACTGGGTTAAAAAATAAATAGTCTAATCTGCGCAAGGGGTGATTTCAACGCACCCAAGCAGCCAAACTATTAATTTTTTTGGGTTGGCGCAATGGTAACATTGGTTGAGAAGTACATGGACTACATCATACCAAAAATTAAAAAAAAACAACCGGGCCCAAATTCCATAAGGAGTTTGCGGGGTCCTTTAGCCGGTCTCCTACATTCTCACTTTTTGATTCATTAGTTTCATTTTGGCCCTCACATAGCTACAATCACGGTGGAAGGAACTTTTGGTAGTGTCGGGTGAAAGGGGGGGGGGCAAAAGGGGGCACTCGAAAAACCTGCGGGACCAGCTATGTTAAAAAAATGGAAAAATGGACTTGGAATGATGATTAAGCTTTGAAACTTTAGGTGGCACTTTTTCAGGAATCAAGAAAAGCAATTATCGAGTTTTCGTCCAGTTTTCACTCCCTACTGCCCCTTTCAATCGATATGAAAGGTTCGTAGTCAAGTATCCCTAAAGCTCAAAATATGAAATAAAAATATACCAAATGTTACCAAAATTACTATGACTTTTTAACATACCCAAGATAAAATTTGAATTTGTCGATTTTGACATCTTCAAACGATGAGCATTTCAGTGTGTTTTTTGGTTTGATCACATCTTCATTTTATAAGGTCGAATCAGAATTTTATTTTGAATAACGCTTGACTCATCCCGTATGTGACAATATTTTTTATTGAAAACTGGTCTTAAATTATTGCCTTATGGGTAAACAATATTTTTTGGGCAAAACTCTTTCAATCAAGATGTTTTCCTACGAGCAATTTTACTTTGAAGAAACTATCTCGAAAACTAGTCATGGGATTGAGTTGTCACCGGTCTATTTTTCCATAAGGCTGCTGCTTGGTCCTTTCCTACTCTTTTTGAATCTTTTTTTAAATTTGAAAATTGTCAAATAGTTTTTGAGACATTTGCAAAGAACCGAACCCCATTTTGTTTTTTCAGTTAATTGTTAATAACTTTTGCAATTTTTGCAAGCGGCTTGAATCTTTTCAAAAATCATCTACACGCTATTCCGAATCGAATATTTTTCAGAGGCGGAGAAAAAAGTTTGACCCAAAAAGCACATTGAATAGTGTATTGTATTTTCCCAAAGCTTACAACCTCACAAAATTTAAAAATTACTTGCCATTTGTGTGAACCTGGAAATGAAATAAACTACCAGAATCGCATTCCATCCCACATTTAAATTTGAAAATAAATTATTTCTGAACACAATTCCTTACTCTACTGTAAATACAAAAATCATTGGTTCATATCTCGCAAAACCATTTGAATTTCATCATTGTAAAAAACTTGATGAACCCCGAAGTTAAACTCCATTAAACGAAAGATACGAATTCCCGAGCAAAAACCACAAAAAATGATGATAGTCTATTCGAATTAATAAACTCCAAATTTAATTAAACTCAAATACCACTCAAAATGCTAAAGATACTGCTTAATTTACATAGTAAAGGAAACAAAGAACGGAAAAAGAAGCTTACACAAAAGTTAATCAAATTAGGATCAAACAATTGTCTAATTAAGTCTTTTCGAAGACGAGAGGTTAATCAATTGGTATATTGAGGACGGGCTAGTGGTTTTCGTATTCATAGGGAGAGACTAGTTTGATTCGGTTAGCATTAAAAAGTCAATTACCATTCCGGAGAGATTTATGCGCCAACAGCACACTTTCCGAGAATGAAAAATTAAATATTTTAATTCTACAGAGCACTGAATCGAATACTAATAGAACGAAAACGGAACTATCTAAAGAACGAAGATTTGAGCATTCTCAGATGCGGAGGTTTGAGCATGGCGGACAATCTTGGACTGTCAAGTAGATTCAATAATTCAATTGGTCATCAAGATAGTTCAGTGAGTATCAGAAAAAATTTATCAGAGGATGATGAATATTAACAACCTTATCGAACGTGATTTTTGTAATGAAAAAGAGAAATTGGGGCTGCATTTCCAGAACACCTTGAACAGATAAAAGATTTTCTTCTTTCAGATATCGAGAATACGGAGGAACAAGTGTGACAGTTAAAGTCTTATTTCACATACCTGTTGGAAGTATCACATTGCATGATGCAGATAAAAAATCTGACAAATATTGTATAGGAGGGAAATGAGTTGATGACTGGAGAGTAAGGACGGCGAAGTAACCGACTCCAGAGTAACGACAGTAGAGTATCCCGACTTCGACATAACAGACTCGGGATGCAACCGACTGTAGCTTCATTTGACTCCGGAGTAATCGGGCTTAAGCGTAACCGATTGTGGAGGTACCGACACAAAAGTAAATTGACTTTAGCTACAACAGTACATAGAAGTAACTTGACTTCAGAGCAACGGACGCTGGAATAAATGTGATTCATGATTTTCTCGGAACTAACAGTGTTTTACAGAAATGGGCAATGTTGAACATATAAAGTAGATCAAGCCACGAAGTCAGTAGAGCGCAGGCTAAAAATAGCTGTTCTTAGCAGGAATAGAGCATTCACTAGTAGGCCAATGAACAGAGCAATTTTTCTCATAAAAGTTCAACTTAAATTGCTCCGCCGATTTATTTTTTGCAATTCGGTCGTTATGGAGGGTTGAATAATTAGCAATAAAGTTGTCACCCCCTGGGGGGAGGGTGAAACCCCCCAAAATCGTAAAAACTTTTTTCTGGAAGGTATTTTCTTGACATTTCAGCTGTGGGCAATAAATATGAGTGAAAATCGGTATTAATGGGGGCGAAATATTTTCAACAATTAAACCCCCTCCCGGGGCGTCAATCCCTTCCCGAAATCGTGTTTTTGGGGTATTTTCTATGAATATGTAAAATTGTCAGTCCTGAGTAATGAAACTGAGCGAAAATTTGTAAAAATAATAGGAATAAATTATTAGAAACGATTTTCCAACCCCCGCCTTCGGGGAGAAAGGGTATGGAGAAATGAATCCACAAGTAATCACCACCAAGAAATGTATAGGAAAATATATTTATTCACTCATACAACTCATCATCTACTTCATCTTTAGTCTCCTCGTCTTCATCTTCATAATCCGGAAAAATAAGTGCAAATTTTCTACAGATATCTGTGGTACATAGACCACTATCGATGTTATCCCAGTATCCAGTGTTTTCTGCACAGGAACTTTTATATTATCTGACGTTTACTAGAGCAACGTTGACTGCTGCCCACTGCGCACCGACAGAACCGCGCCGCTGTATACTATACAGCAGCACGCTAGCTGCCGCAGTGACAAGGTCCCAAACCGATATTTTTCAGGTTTTAGAATCTCAATGAGTTTAAAGCCACTTCGGAATAGTTTCCTTTGGTGCACTGTCTTCCTCGGTCTCGAATCCCCATATTCCATCAAGGACTGATTTTATTTTTCTTTCCATAGAACAATAATGCGATCAAATGCCGAGTAACCTCTATTTTGAGTACTTAAAAGATTGACTGGATTGCATTTAAAATTTGTACAAGTAACCAAATTTGTATGAATACTTTCAATAAGAGCAGGGTTTTTTCTGCAAACTGGCTTTTCATTCATGTTGATACGTGCTTTTATCTCTGAGTTATTAGCATTTGAATTTATAAATTCCCTCAAGATTTTGTAACCTAAAATATGCAAAGAATTAAAACATTCGCCTTCCGACCATGGTACAGGTCGGAAGTCATGTTATGTGAGGTGTGAATGTTTGCCATTTTTAAATATAGCTTACAGTTATGGATACTTACGCCTTAGGGGCAGTCTTATTCTAAACTTATCTGATACTATGTAGATATTCTTAAGCATGCCAGTTCACCAATTATTGTGGTTGTAGTTCATCAGTGCCTTGGTGTATACAGGTGCACAGTGGGTACGACACAATCAATCAAAGTACAGGTACAGCTGGGACGAATAGCGAAGGAATGCTGAACAACATATATACAGCGGGACAACCACAGTTGAGCAGGAACAATCACAGTAGTGGAATCGTGGAAAAACAATCGTGTAGCAACGGAACAGTGGAACAATCACATGAGTGGAACTCCAATAAACGGTAGCAGAGTAGTAGCAGAGTGGTAGTCGCAGAGCAGCACCCTAGAATAAATCATACCAGTCTGACTTCCGATTACACTTTTATGGGGCCATAAGTTGAGCCCAAATGCAAATACTAACCTCTATTAAGTGGGAGGGTTCTGATAACAGCTTTGATGGTCTGTTTGCTGTCTGATAGCGAGTTTCTCGTTCCAGTGGTTTCACACAATGATGAAGTGACTTCTAACCTCAAAAATCCGCAAAGCGAACGGAGATTTCTCAAAAATATATAGCGTCAAAATTCGCAAACAATATGAGAAACTCTCCTGATATGAATTTTCCCAAGATCCATCAACGATGATCAAACTTTCATTGGAAATCTTCAAAATAGGTCAGTCACTCATCAATATCAAATAAGGAAGAGGAAAATATATCTCAGACGTCAAAGTCAAAACTGTCAATATCTGACAAGGCGCTTTCTTGTTCGTTAGTGTTCGGTGGGAACAGTCCAGGAACTAACTCGAGCTACTAGGAGCTATGAAAAGAACACCTTAAGATTCAGTGTTGCCAACTGAACCAAGACGAAAACGCCAGCCTCTCAATCTCAGAACCAAACACAAACAAACAAACAAAAGGTCAAGTATTCGAATGTGAAGTAGGTACCTCAATGACACAAGATAGAGATAGAGTAGGAATGTTACGGTTTTGTGTTCTAAGTACAAAACAATAGACTAACCAGAAGTATGTTCACAAAATAACGCTGTCATACCGCAAAATAGAACAACTGATAACTGTCATTAGCTTAAGGCCGGTTCATGTCCGCTCGAACTAGTACAGCAAAGGTAAGTACTAACATTCGGAACAAGCTATACATGACAACGATCAAGTTGTCATTTTGATACAGTGGCGTACAGAGTGGAAAGTGTATATCAATGACAGAGAATTTCTGATGTTATTGTATTAAAACAGAAAGGGTTTTCTAGTGCAAAATAAACCCGTAACAACTTGCTACAAGTGATAAGTCATTATTTCAGTAATCAGAAGCATTATTTCACGAAGTCAGGAACTTTAATATTATAAGATTTTCAATTGCAATTTTGCAGCTGGCAACTGCGCGTATAAATATAAATAATGTCAAGATACAAAGCTTCAAAATGACGTAAGATTTATTTGAATTGAACATTTAAGTGCGGAGTTAAAGAACTTTACTTCACGCGCTGGTTGAAAAAATACACGTTGGCGGGAGCCGGCGCAACACCTGCCCCATTGCGAAAGATTATAAATTCAACAATTTTTTTTTAGAATACCATTTCTCAAAATTTTTGTAGAGACAGTTTTTTGTAAAAATTTGTGCTCTTTTTGAATTTCAAGTTATTTTTTTGATTAAAAGTAATTTTTTTAAGATATATCGAAATTACCTTAAAAATTAATTTCAACGCGTTTTTTGGGGGGGTTCCACCCCCCCTGGAGGTGATAATTTTTCTCAGAAGTAATGTGCACACTGTGTTCTACAATTAAAAAAAAATTATCGGCGGAGCAATTTAAGTTGAGGTTGATAGCCCTGTTGATTGACCTATAGTGTTTTGATTGGATTGTTTACATGGAAAATATTAAATCAGCTTGAAAACATAATTCAGTCTACAGCAATTGTTCAAAGAGTATTGACAACTACACTTTAACTACATATTGACAATTAGAGATAATTAAACTGTTTTCATCATCTGAAATATAGGGAAACTCAATCAAGCAACGACTTCCACAGAAAAACTTAAAGTTTTTCCGTCAGTTCGCGGCATTAAGTACGCATGTACTTACAGAGCAAGCAGCACAAAAGCAGGGAAGCAACATTTTCGGTAAGTTTGAAGCTCTAAAAAATGTAACAGAGTTGCAGATTAGATCATTTTTTGAAAGAACAGTAACTAAACTTTTCTTGACCATTGCAGTTGTTCGATGTACAAAAACAAGAATGGACCTTGTAAGGCTCAGTCGCAACTGACTATGGACTTCACGTCCTTCCATGACGAAGACATGGCGGACAACATTGAACACAATCACGGGCCTGATGCGGAACACTGTACAGCCCGAGAACATAGCGAGACCATGAAAGCAGCTGCAGCAACGTCTTCGGAATCCACAATGTCATTGATTTCTGAACATATGAACGTATGTCAGGATATATTTAATTTTGAAGAAAACCATTTGAATTTGTACAGAATTTCATGTTTTATCATTTTAGGTACCTGATGAAATGAAGGGAAAACTTCCATTGATTTCTTCCATGCAGCGCCAAGTTCAAAGAGTTAGAGCCAAACCAGACAAGTCACTTGCCCACGCTGCAACTGTTGAAGAACTCCCAGTACTACACAACAACTTTTTGACTGACACTGGTAAATATTTTGTCAAGTTCGACAGTGGAAACGAGCGGGATCGCATGGTGATTTTCGCGACAGAAAAGGGTCTCAACTTGCTGGAGAAAGCTGATCATATAATTGCCGACGGGACGTTCAAAACGCAACCGCTTTTGTTTCGCCAACTTTTCAGTCTTCATGCTCTTCGAATTGACGGGGAAAATGTAATGAGCTTACCAGTTGCATACTGCTTAACTACAAGACAAACTCGGGCCTGCTACAAAAAGGTGCTTGAAGAAATCAAGCAACTTCGCCCAAATCTGGCGCCAAACACTGTGATGACTGATTTCGAAGAAGCCTTCATTTCGGCAAATAAGGTCACATTTCCAAATGCTCAGCATCGAGGTTGCTACTTTCACTTCCGCCAGGCGAACTATCGGCAGATTCAAACCAATTACCCGGAAGTAAGAAGACTTTTGGAAGACTCTACATGCGAATGCTCATTGCGTTAGCATTCGTGCCAGTTGATCATGTCATGTAGAAGCTTTTGAAACCCTAGAAGATAGAAACTTTTTTACTGTTCGTAATTCCGAATTACAAAAGTACCTTGAATACTTTTCAAAAACCTGGATTGGACCGAAAGGAAGACGAAGTGGCGTTCGCAAGCAGCCGCTTATCAGCATCAGTTTGTGGAATTGTTACGATAGTGTTTTACAATCTCTGCCGAAAACAAATAATTTTGCCAAAGGACTCCATCGTGGACTAGTCTTGCTAATGAGCGGTCATCACCCCAGTTTTGGCAAGTTTGCAAGAGGATTACTCAAGCAAGAAGCTATCAATCGTCTTCGAAAAGAGCTGTTTCAAGCTGGACGGTTCGAACCTAGGGATTCGACTGCGGTGAAAATCCAGAACGTCTTAGAAAGGCAGTCGAAAAGTTTGATGACAAGAACATTTTGGACTACCTCAATTCAGTAGCTCTTAATATTAGTTTCTAAAAATCTATCATAGACAGTATAGATTGATTCTGAAACTTCAAGTGCAATGTTTTAGGCACATTCATTTCATACACATTGATTCATGTTTCAAATTTTTATTTCCTTGCTGAAACTTGTCGGTTTCAACAGCAGTTACTCTCGTAGCTACTTTTTGGATGATGGTTTACTCGGAAGTCAATTACTTAAAGGTCGTTTGCATCTGAAGTCCATTTACTTTAGTGTCCGATGGAACTGTCGTCGTTTACGCTAAAGTCGGTTTACTTTCGAGTACAATTAAGCTAGAGTCGGGACCTATGGAATGCTTTTTCGCTTAAGCCGGGTTACTGTACTGTCGTTACTTTCGAGTACAGTTACTCTGAAGTAGTTACTCTAAAGTCTTCGTCCGGGAGGGAAATATTCGTCGTAATTTTCGACGTTTGAAATCATCGGTATTTTTCCCGAATTTCTGCGGGTTCTCTAGATTGGGGGAATTTTCTCAATTGCTATATTGTCATCGGTTCTCAATACGTGTGCAAAATTTCAACTCAATCGGATGCCAGCAAGTGCTTGGATTGCAAGTTTTGTAGCGGAAAGCGAGTTAAACAAAAGCTAGTAATAATGAAAAGGTGATATAGATTCAACTGAGAATTGTAGGCCAATCGCCTTGATTCCCGTGATTTAAAACATCTATGATTTTTTACTGAAAGCACAACTGTACTCTTATTTCGAATCTGAAGATATTCTAACAAACTGTCAATGTGATTTCAGAAATACTTAAGCTACTTGAAACAATAGCAAACGGCTACGAGTGAAAGCAATTTGTTGGTGTCGCATTCTCAAAGGCGTTTGATTGGGTTTCACAAGAAATTTCGATGATCAAGCTCGCTCACTACGGATTGGATCAACAAAGTTTAGAATTACTTCAAAGTTATCTAATTGAAAGAAAACAAACAACTTACTTCAACAAAGTGTCATCAAAGTGGGCAAATGAAAAGCATGGAGTTCCTCAGAGTTCTCTCCTGGGGCCACTGCTCTAACTGATATAAATTATATTGACATAAAGTTAATTCTATTTGATGATGATTCCTATTTGATGATGATTCCACCAACACGCATACAGATTTTGACATCATTGAGCTTACTAAAAAAATGACGACAAATATGCCCAGATATGAATGGTTTATAGCAAATAATATCTCACTAAACGAGTCCAAAGCAGTAAATATGACTTCGGTCTAAGGCAATCTGAAAATATGGATAGTCCCTTGAAAGTTGAATTCCTTTGAGTTTACATTGACCCAAACTTGACTTTTATAAGCAACGTCGACTCAGTTGCAAGGGAATTTCCCAAAAAACTACTTGCTTCTAAGGAAACTTAAAGGATATTGACAAGCTTATCTTGCATTTCGTTCGTATTTCAATTATCTACAATTCTTTTCATTGGAGCAACCAGAATGCTCTATTAGTTTTCATTTTATGAGCAGAACAATTTAAATAAACACGTTTTTTGTTATTTAAATGTTTATAACAAATTAATAAATGACAGTTGCGAGTCGAAAACATATCAGAATATAACTACGGACAGTCTTTCATGTGATGCACAGTCGGTTTTCTACTAGTATTTTTGTTAGGAAAAAATGCTCTATTGATTGTGTTTTTGAATCATTAATTTTTTCAGGATTGAGCAATTAAATGTACAATTTTTTTATCTGTTTCTTTAAATTTTTTCGTATTTCGCTTCATTTTGAAACACGAAACACGAAAAAAAAATCACAAAAAGTGCTCAAAATGACCACCGTTTTTTTTTCAATGCAAAGTTCACAGTTGAGAACTACAACTGCAACTGCACGGTGTGATCTCTGGTGGTGCTTGAACAATTTTTTTCCAGTTTTCAAAAATCCATAGGGGTTAAGTCTGGAGAGCTTGCAGGCCAGGAACTTTGACTCGAAAACGAAGCAAGCTAGAACACATGATTATAGAAAACAAAATTGTTATTCTTGCCTAAAAAACCGACTCTAAACATTTGGTGGTTCAAGCCTGGGTCCCCCTGTATATCGAGTGAATAAAAATGCAATGTATAAAATGATCAATATAAATAGAGATTAAAACGCAATGATTATCTGAATAGTTTTTTGTCAACTATCAAATTCGTGCTTTGTTTTTGATGATGGCATTAAATCCGCGACACATAACCTCAACACACTGAAGATTCAAAGCTTCGCAGGATTGGGATATTAAATAAACCTGACAGTTCCATTATCTCAATTTCAAACACGCGAGACGTGCGAGCAAAAAACATTTATCGCCGAACGGGTTCTTTTTATTAAATCCCGACATCGATCAGATTGGCCATAATATGGGATTTAGCCGGAAAAGTAGGTGTCTATTACATATAAGTGCATTTCTGTTTCTGTCCCTGTTCCGTACATTATATTGCGAAATGGGCGTCTCTCTCAACCTCTTGGCGCATCGAAAATAATCTAGAAACCTCATATTTATATCAGAGAAGTCTATATACGTAGAGATTGGGCTATGATCAGCATCCCTCACCGATTGAGACGTTGACACAGCATTGTACTCGGCAATATCCATTCCCTGCATAATCTAACCATTCACCTTCCGCAAAAGGATATTTCCGCAGACGTAATTCACTGTTTAAATGTTCGAATTGATTTTGGACTTTTTATTGTATAGCGTCTGTCTGCAGAGTTTTTTCACTTCATAGATTTTCTGCTTGCACCACGTTTTAGTGATTGAACTGCAGTTGTTCGATACGCAAAAGGTTTTGTTGAAGCGGTCATAATGATATGATATTAGTAAAGTTTATTGGTCTTAAATTTTTTTTTAATTTAAAATATCACCCTCAGGAAGTCTATGGTGATCGAGAAGATCCCTGTTCATTTTCTATGGAAAATGAATTTAGGCAAATTTTTCTGATATTTTGATAAGTTGTACATCCTGGCATCCTCATTTTCTGATTGACTAATCGATCCTATCACTAGTTTTCAGGCTACAGGATGTTAAATGTTCGATTGTTCGTGTATTATCATCGATTTGAATTTTGTATCCTAATTTGAGATTTATCTCTGTTAGAAATGATCTCATCACGTCTAAGTTGTAACTCATGATCCCTCTATTCGAATAAAAAATAATATCTCGTAAGGGGTGGCAAGACAATGCTCACAGAAATAGATAAATATCAATAACGTAATCTTTTTGATTTTCTCTAAATCCATTATTAATCGAACACAAATGGATAAAATTTGCCAACTTTTTGATTATGCATCTACAACATGAGAATGAATATGATTGTCTTTCCAGCAGTATATATTTTTTCATGTACAGGGTGACAATGCAAATGTTTTACAACTGCTGTACCTCGTGAACAAAATGATACAATAATTGAAAAAATTCCGTAAACATAATTGTATAGGAAATGTGAAGAAAACTGAAACGAATCGTGGAATAATCCTCCTTACGGATTTCCATCCACCCCCACTCATATAATTTCATTTCAACAGATACCTCCTACTTGTGATATCTCATTGAATAATGTGTAATTATATTTCGAGCATGTCTCACCAGCGCATTTTAATGTGATTGCTACTGACTTTTCAACCGTAGCATAAAGACATCGATGGATTGGTCAATGTAAACCTGGTCAATGGCCTGCTCGATCACTGGATTTAAACCACTTGGATTATTTTTTGTGGGGCAATCTAATGTCAATAATATACATTATTACAGTGAACACGTGGAGGACTTGCGAAATCGTATAATTGCTGGGTGTAACTCAATAAGAAACGACCCCGCTCGTTTTGAGTTCGACAGTCACTGAGGAGAAGTTTGGAATCTCTTCATCCTCGCTGGAAGTGTCATTTCGAAGAGTTTTTGTAGATTATAAAACTTGATGAATTTTATTGCAAATAATTGTTGTTATTGTCGAAAGTTTTGTTCGCCCTGTATCTTCGTAACAAAGCGGGTTTCAAAAATCACCAAAAAACAACATGTTACTATTCATTCATGCTTACATTACCCTCACGAGTTGTTGGTAACCAAGACCAGTGAATAGCTGTTATTATTATTATTTGCCCTGAGCAAAGTTTTGGATTTTTATAAATTTGAGAAAAATAATTTTTTGCACCACTTCACACTGATGGGAATATATCACGTTTTTTTCTGAATTATTTTTCGGAACCAAAGCAGTGCGTCCTTATATCTCCGAAAATACTGGAAAAAATCTTTGTGATTTTTTGAAAAAAAAAAATGTCGCCAACTTAGTCTTGAAACCTACTTGACCCATGTTGGAAATATTCGCAACCAATATCTCCCAGGATAGCTTTTGGGTTTCAAGAGGCAACAAATTGGTACTGAGATATCTAATAACGTGAACTTTAATACAAAAATGTCGAATACAATACAAAAGTTTTCAATCCCAAAAACTTCTGCCCTGAATGTTTTCTCCTCTCCCTGGAAACGCTTATCCTCGATTTGGTATCAACAGGGTGACTTGGAAATATCCAACATTCGGTCATCCTGTATTATGTTTGTCCCCAAACATAGTCCTCTAATTTAGCTGGCTTCTTTATACTTCGTTTTGGTCTCTCTTTCTTCTCAGGAATCTCTCCTACATCATCACTTGGAATCCAGTCTTCATCACTCAAGCTCATCACTCTCTGAAGCATCAGAACTTTTCCCAGAAGTCACAGTTTTAGTAATGCCCGATTCGTCGCCAAGCTCTTTGTCTAAGAAAACAGTTTTTTCTGTTTCTTCCTCATCTAGATCGTCTTCTTCATCATGATTTTTATAAATTTTAGTAGTTTCTCGATAACTGCAAATGGTCCACAATATTTCAACTGAGTTTTAGTTGGTTCTCCTGTAGATTTTGGACTCGTTTTTATAGCTACTATATCTCCAATGTCATATTCAACTCCTTCACACCTCTTCTTGTCATAATAAATTTTGGACTTTTCCTGCATTTTTTCAACTTTTTCTTTGGCTTTATTTCTTATTGTTTCATGTCTTTGAATATCCTTTTCTCTTTCTGCTAAGTGCACCATAGCTGCTTCCTCGAAAGTTGGTTGATATCCATACAAAATTTCAAACGGTGTTGCAC
Organism: Chrysolina oricalcia; assembly: GCA_944452925.2. Lineage (NCBI taxonomy): Eukaryota > Metazoa > Arthropoda > Insecta > Coleoptera > Chrysomelidae > Chrysolina > Chrysolina oricalcia. The sequence goes on from OX101808.2 coordinate 25,531,359, forward strand.
CTGTTGTTTTGTTCACAGCAGAATTCATTTTTCTCTCCACTGAAGGAATCATTTTGTCCCATTTCTCATTCTTGAAATCCAAGGAAGTTACCACTACAGGAACGATAGATTTCATTCTCACCTCTGCCATTCCATTGGCCTGTGGAAATTTTGCTGCTATCAATTTATGCTCAAAACTCTTCATGTTGCTTCTGTCCCCAAATAAAATTCAGATTACTCCTTGTCAAATCTGATATTGATCTAGTGATTGTAGCATAATTCTTAACAAATCTTCGGAAAAAACCTGTCAGTCCAAGGAATCTCCGAACTTCGTGTTTGTTTATCGGAACCGGAAACTCTTCAATTGCCCTCAGCTTCGCTGGACCTGGAAATAATCCATCTGAGGTTAATTGGAATCCTAAAAACATCACGTTTTTCTTTCCAAATTCCCATTTACTCAACTTGAAAGTTGATTTTGCCTTCAAAAATGCAGAGAATAGTTTCCTCAATTTCTCCAGCATATCTGTCCAGTCCTTAGCCCCAATCAAAATATCGTCTAAATATGACACTGCAATTGTATTTCTCAACGGACCTAATACCATCGAAATCAATTTTGAAAATTCAAACGGAGCATTAACTAATCCGAAACAAAGTCTTTGGCATTCTGCCGTACCATCTGGATAAATGAAAGCGGTTTTCTCTTTCGATTCGTCATCTAGAGGTATTTGCAGATATCCTGACATCGAATCAAGAATGCAGAATATTTTCGAACCAGTTAAAATTCCAAAACAATCATCAACATGTGGTATCGGAAAATTTTTCACTTGAGTTTGACTATTTAATTTCCTAAAATCAATCACAAGTCTCTTTTCACCAGAACTTTTTGGGACTAACAAAACAGGGGATGCATAAGAAGAATTTGTGTCTCTCACTATTCCGCATTCGCGCCATTCCTCCACAATATCTTTTATGACTTAACGGTCCTCGAAATTGCATCTATACGGTCTAGATCTGAATGGTTTATTATTATCCATAATATTTACTTTCATCAAATCAGTACACCCGAGTTCATGAATATTCAAAGCAAAACAGTTTCGAAATTCATTAATCAAACTCAAAAGATTTTCTCTATCGGAAATATCATCAGAGTCATCAAATTTCAATAAATTCATTGTAATAGGTTCTTTCTCACCTGAGGAATCCTCATTTTCTATGTTGTCAGCGTTACCTCTGATTTCTCCTAGGCGATCATCTTTATTCAGCTCAACATCTGCATGTGTTACCATTGGCAAGTGATCAACTTTGTCTCCAATACGAACCTCGACAAAATTAATCCTGTTCTGTTCCAATTTCATGTCCTTTTGTACGAAAACCTAATTTTTCCTGGGATTTGTTGCTAACTGCATATTTCGAAAAGGATCTTCATGTTTATACCCAAAATGTAGATTATTCCCAACAGGAACATATGCTAGTGTCTAGTGTCGGCAACTCCGTGAATGTTCTTCCGATGAGTAGATCTAGTGGTTGAGCATTATCTGGTGTTGAAAATAATTACTACATTTAAATTATACATCCTGTGCAATGTAACATTTGAATATTTTATGAATGTCAGTTTGTTATGACAAGATTTTGTAATTAAAAACGTTTTAGTTGATCTTCACCTTATTCAAGTAGTTAAAACTCCCAAGTCTAAACCAGATATCTGAACAGGTTATGGGCCCAGGCATCTGCCATTAAAAACGAAGATCAGCGCTAATAATTGAAGAGAAGAAGTAAAATACAAAGAAATATCAATATTGTGACAGTTGAATACTACATTACCAAGCACAGATCATGGCATCCACACTAGACGATGTTAGTCAAGTGGAAAAGTTGAAAGACATTGAAACATTTCAAGTTTGGAAGTTCCAAGTCCTGATATTGTTTAAGGCTTACGGATTGTACGAGATTGTTAATGGTGACAAAGTGCTATCAGCTCTAGCAAAAGATGAAGAAAAAGCTGATTGGTATCGAAAAGACGCTAAAGTTCAAAAATTGATAACAACTACTATAGATAAAAAAATTCTTATGCATATCCTCACGTATGAAACCTCTAAAGACATGTTCGACAAACTCTGTTCCCTGTTTCAAAAAGATAATCAGCAACAAAAGTGTACTTTACTCCAAGATTTCTTCAATTTTACTTATCAAAAGGGATGTGATATATAATTACATATCAGTAAATTGGAAAACTTAGCATACAGATTGAAATCGCTAGACCAGACAAATGAAAATGACATGCTCATGTCGAAAATTCTATCAACATTGCCCCCCGAATATAAACATTTCTATACGGCTTGGGATTCGACACCGAGAGATCAGAAAAATATCACGCAGCTGACAGCCAGATTGATCGCCGAAGAAACAAGATTAAAAAATCATGAAGTTGAAGGAGTTATAGCATTTAAATCCGGAGAAAGTAAATACGATAAGAACAGAAACAGTGATCGCTACAATAAGAAAAATTACATTGAAAAGAAGTGTTTCCAATGTGGAAATTTGGGACATTATTCTAAAATTTGTCCAAATAAAACTGGAAATCGTCAGTATCCTCCATGTAAATTCTGCAAGAAAACGAATCACCTTGAGAAGAGTTGTTTCTTCCGTAAATATTCCACACAAGAACATAATAAAATTGCTTTCTTGTCCAACGAGGAAGTTGAGGAAAACAATCATTTCATTGTAGATTCGGGATGTTCGTCTCATATGTGCAATGATAAAAACCTTTTTGATCACTTCGAAGAAAGGAAGTCAGAAATCATGGTAGCTAAAAAAGATCATTCCATGGAAGCTGAAGGCAGAGGAAATATTGAAACAAGGTCTTGTACATTGAAAAATGTTCTTTATGTTCCTGAGTTGAGTAAAAATTTACTCTCTGTTAATGCAATAACTGAAAACCAAGGAGAAGTAATTTTTCGAAATGACAAGGTATTCATAATGAAAGAAAATAAAATGATATTGGAAGGAGAAAAACAGAACGGGCTCTATCATGTGAACCTCGATCGAAATGCAGAAGAAACCTTTTTGACTGATAAAGCAGACATCATAACTTGGCACAGAAAACTGGCACATTTGAGTGGAACAAAAATGAAAATACTGAATGAGATAACGACTGGAATGGATTTAAAAAATGAAAACTATGTTAAATTGGATGAAATCTGTGAAATTTGTTTAAAATCAAAACGACTAGACTACCATTCGCTAGTGAGAGATATCGCGCAAAAAGGCCTCTTGAAATTGTACATACGGATTTATGTGGACCCATAGAACCAATCACATGGGATGGAAAGAGATATATACTCACTTTTTTGGATGATTATACACATTTCTGCATGATATATCTATTGAGGCGTAAATATGATGTACTAGAACACATGAAAAAGTATGTTTGTGAGGTTGAAGCGTTCAAAAAAACAAAAGTGTCAAAGATAAGATGCGACAATGGAGGTGAATATATTAATAATGATCTTCAAAGTTGGTGCAGTAGCAAAGGAATCATTCTGGATCATACCATACCATATACACCCCAACTAAACGGAAAATCAGAACGTCTCAACAGAACTCTGATGGAGAAGGCTCGTGCGCTCATTTTCGATTCTAACTTGAAAAAAGAATTTTGGGGCGAAGCGGTGCTTGTTTCCGCATATCTATCAAATAGAAGCCCTCATTCTTCCATGGATGTGACTCCCGTGGAAAAATGGACAGATCGCAAACCAAATTTGTCTCGATTGCAAATATTCGGATGTGAAGCATTTGCGAAAGTTTTGGGGTACCTTAAAAAATTGGATAGTCGCAGCAAGAAGTATACATTTCTTGGTTATGCACTGAATGGTTACCGCCTCTGGGATGCTGAAAAGAAACAAATTATTGTTCGCCGAGATGTTTTATTTAAAGAAAAAGTAAAAACTGGCACTGACAACGTCTGTCCTAATGACAATCAAAACATTAAAGTTGTCATGAACACGCCAATTGACAAAGATTATGAAAACCATAGTGACGAAGAAATTTTAGAAAATAAAGCACAGGGTGATACAAATATAAGAGAAGAAATAATACCAAATCCAGAAGAACCAGAAATACGAGGTGATGCAGTTTACGGAGAAGGAAGTCGGCAAAGAAATATCAGAAGACCAAAGAAATATGAAGATTTTGTATTGCTAACGTATCAAGAAGCAGTAACAGGACCAGACAGAGACAAATGGAAAGCTGCTATAGAAGAAGAGAAAAAAGCCCTAGAAAGAAATCACACATGGACATACGTTGAGAAATCGAACGCGGAAAGACAAAAAGTACTGACAAGCCGATGGATTTTCAAAATCAAAGATGATGGACGATATAGGGCAAGATTGGTCATAAGAGGATGCGAACAGGAATATGGGATTGATTTCACAGAAACTTTTAGTCCCGTAGTCAATAGCTGTTCAATAAGAATTTTATTTGCTCTGGCAGCCAATAGAAACCTGATCATTAATAAGTTTGATGTGAAAACAGCATTTTTATACGGAGAATTGACCGAAAAGATTTTTATGCATATTCCGGAAGGTTTTCAAGATAGTAATAGTGTCTGTTTATTGAAAAAGTCCCTCTACGGGCTAAAACAGGCTCCTCTAAAATGGAACCAGAAATTCACAGGTTTTTTAAAAGAAACAGGACTTATTTCTTTGAAAGCAGATCGTTGCATATTCAAAAACGAGAACGGATCATTGTTCTTGGCTATATATGTAGATGACGGACTGTTTTTAGCAGAAAATCAAGAAGAAATGGATAGTTTACTAGAAGATTTAGGAAAAGAATTCGAAATAGTGAAAAATAAGAATCCTAATACTTTCCTGGGAATCGAAATCATAAGAAAAGAAAATTATATTGGACTTAGGCAGAAAGATTACGTTAAGTCCATTTTGAGAAATTTTAATATGGAAGAATCCAAAACAGCGTCTACACCTATGATTACTATAGATAAGAATGGAGAAAATGTTGGAATTGAGAAAGATTTTCCCTTTCGAGAAGCAGTTGGAAGCTTACTATACCTAATGAATAAAACACGTCCAGATATAGCATTTTCAGTGAGCTTCTGTAGTAGAAAAATGGAAAATCCCACTATCCAAGATATTTCAAATGTAAAGAAGGTGATAAGGTACTTGAAAGGTACATACGACGAAGGAATAAGCTTTACAAGGAACTCGAATCAGGCAGAATTAATAGGATACAGTGATTCGGACTTTGCTGGAGACATTAAGGAGAGGAAAAGTACAACTGGCTTTGTAATTTTCTTCTGCGGTGGACCAGTGGCATGGTGTTCGAGAAAACAGCCGATTGTAGCTTTATCAACAACCGAAGCTGAATATATTGCCGCAGCAGAGTGTACCAAAGAGTTAGTATACTTGAAGTCATTGATTCAAGAGTTGACAAATCAATATATTATGGTCAAATTAAAGGTTGACAATCAGAGTTCCATCAAACTTGTGAAGAATGGGCAGTTTAATCGCAGAAGTAAGCACATCGACGTGAGATATCACTTTATTAACGAGAAGGTCAGCGAAGGTGATATCGACATTGAATATTGCTGTTCTGAAAATCAGATTGGAGATATTTTCACGAAGCCTCTTGGGAACCTGAAATTCTTCAAGCACAAGAGGTCTCTTATTGAAAAATTTTGAGTTTGGTTCATTTTGAAAATGTATTAATTAGAAGAAGGTGTTGAAAATAATTACTACATTTAAATTATACATCCTGTGTAATGTAACATTTGAATATTTTATGAATGTCAGTTTGTTATGACAAGATTTTGTAATTAACAACGTTTTAGTTGATCTTCACCTTATTCAAGTAGTTAAAACTCCCAAGTCTAAACCAGATATCTGAACATCTGGAACTACCAATGCTTCAATTTCTTCTTCTACCTCATCCAAGCCAATTTTTATTTTGACTGCCTGAGTACTACAAACTGGACGATTATCTCCGAAACCGAATAACTTCTGGTCCACCGAATGAGTATTCAGATTATTTTTTCCGCTACTGTCTTTCTGATTGTGCACACGGCACTACGAGGATCAATGAAAGCTGTAACATACAAATTATCGTTCAAATAAATCTGTTTAATGAACTTTGAAATGGAATTATCCTCATCATTCGTTTGATAAACCACCGATTGAGTTGTGTCTGAGCTAGATTGTGGAACTGGATCACTAGCTACAACCGTTTCAGAAAGACGTTTTGGACAATCAGTTTTTAGATGTCCAACTACTCTGCAATAAAAACAGTGCCTCTTTTCAGGCCTTTGATGCTCTGGATTTACTTGCAATTCTGTTCTACTCGTCGAAGGTAACTCTGATGAATCCATTTGTGTATGCTTAACGATTGTCCTGTATAATTATTTCTCTTTCCAAAAGTATATGAAGAATTCGCTTGAAATTGGCCAAACTTTTGCTGAGACTGACTCCTATTTACATTAGATTTTCCATAAATTCGTTCAAAACGTATTATTTCGTGTAAAAGATCATCATAGTTGTCTATTTTTGCAGCAATTAGACCTGGAATAATGTCTTTATTTGCTAATCCAATCAAAAGTTGTTCTTTGGTATCTTCAAAAGCATAACCAAGAGTTTGGCAAATCATAACTTTATCATGAAAATAAGAGGAAACAGATTCTGACTCCTGTATTCTCTTTTTCATTTTGTCCCAAAGCTCATCTTTGCTTTCTTTCAAGTCAAATGTTTTTGAAAATTTATTTTTGAAGTCGTCAAAATTCTTTATATCCGCCGCCTTTTCCATATACCATTTCTTTGCTGTTCCAACCAAATGAATTTTGGCTGTCTCTAGTTTGAATTCTTCTGGCCACCTATGAAGTAAAGCAGCACATTCCAGCGTTTTCAACCAGTCCATCGCCTTCTTTCCTAGACTCTCGCCATCGAAGTTCTCAATGCTTTTGCTAAAATCGGGCATTACCTGAAACTGCGTTTGAACCTGGGTTTGTGTTTGCTTCTCCAATAGTTTGAGGAGTTTTTCTTCACTGGCTAATCTTGATTGTTCCATCATTTGCATCATATCCATAAACATTTCCATGAAATGCATTTGATTTGAACTTGTGACACCTTCTTCGCTGTTCATTGTCACTTTTTTTCTCGAACTTCAAAATTGTCAGAATTGAAATACTTTAACGATTTATTCTCCTTAAAAACCTGGTGTATCCTTCGGCTTTCCTTTTCCTTCCGTTCAGCGTTCTCCGATTCTCTACAACTGCTTCTCCGCAACTGCTTCTCTTCAACTGCTTCTCTTGACCACTTCTGATTTATGTTGGAAATATTCGCAACCAGTATCTCCCAGCATAGCTTTTGGGTTTCAAGAGGCAACAAATTGGTACTGAGATATCCAATAACGTGAACTTTAATACAAAAATGTCGAATACAATACAAAAGTTTTCAATTTCAAAAACTTCTGCCCTGAATGTTTTCTCCTCTCCCTGGAAACGTTTATCCTCGATTTGGTATCAACAGGGTGACTTGGAAATATCCAACACCCCTATCGGATATACTGAATGATTTTCAGTTTCTTGAAAAGGGGCATTTTTCAAAATTAACAAATCTCAAACTTTTATTTTTCGAAAAATAAGTAACATTTGGATGAAAAATTTCAAGCAGATCCTTGTTGGCACTCATTAAACAATGTGAATTTGAGAAAAATTTTTACTTTACAATATTCAATTTTTTCAGTTTTCAAAATTAATTATATAGATATATATTTAGTATATCAGGAATTGAATAAAAACTCCGTTTGCTTTTTAGGATGACCTCAGCGATGTATTTTTTGGCAAAACCATTGAGAAATGTCAATTATTCACATTTCATAGAATTCCTCCAAGGGTAAATTTTGTGCAAAAACGTAAGGTTTTTGCTACTAGGCACTTTTTTTGACAAAATTTCTTCCTTAACTGACTGATTACCATTCAAATGGATTTTAAAAATTCTAATCGATCTCTACCAATGATCGTGAAAATATAACTTATTTTTCATAAAATATTTTTTTTGGGATTTTGCTAATTTAAAAAAATACATTTTTTCAAGAAATTGAAAAACACTCAGTATATCTGATAGAGGTTAAGTTGATTTCAAGACAAGTTTGAGTTGATGACAATTTTTTTTAAATCATATTTAAAAATTCTTTTCATTTGTTGCGTACTTTTTTACTGTAGAAGCTATCTGATGGTGAGTGATTTTTTCATAAAACCCAATGAAGAAGCGATACTAAAAAATCGAAAACATATATACTCAGGTATATAAGCAAAGAGTAGGGGTTATAGACAAGAGAGATCATTCCGCAAATGGCGCGAAAATCGGCCAATGTCCTTGAATTTTACTACGATGTTTATAATTGTCTGTCAAATATTAGAATACTGTGTTTGGATCAGCTGCTTGATTTTTCCTAAAGTCTTACTATTTTCTGGTTATTTTTCACAAGAAAGAACGTTTATTTCAAAGAGAATTGACTAAATTTGTCCAAGTAGAATTAATATTTATCCATTTGGTATTAGTATTCGCATGTCATCATGGAAGGTACAACTACTGGAAATGGCTCAAGTGCCCTGTTGAAGACTGCCCACAGATTTTATTCTAGCTCGCGTTGTTTGGAAAAGATAAGATTTTTTTAATTTCCCGATCTCGAAGATGTTGAACGAGTTCTTCAATGATGGAGATAAAATGGAGATGCGAAAACAATTATATTCAAATAACATCATTAATCATAATTTAAGTCGAACTGCAATCCTCACGTTGAATTTGTTTCAAAAGTCAAGGGTTGACAAAGACACACAGTCAGAAGTAACTACAAAAGTGGATGAATAAATGCAAAAATATCTTTCAACAGCTTCAAAGTGTCGTACCCAAACATCAGTCTTTTTTCAGAAACACCAAGGAAAAGCAAGTCGAGGGATTTAGTGAAGTTACACACAAAAAATTTTTGGAATCTCTGTCAGATATTATATTTTCCAGTCCAAATCGGTTGAAATAAAAAGAATTGAGAGTGAAAAGGCTAAACTGGAACGTTCATTTGAGGACATGAAAATGAAGGAAGAAGAAATTTCAAAAGAATTATTTACTGTCAAGATTCTTAGTGAACTGAAGGTAGGAAACCGAAAGGCTGGAGGAATACGAAGAAGGCGGACCAAAAGCTACTGGAAAAACAAAAGAACAACTTTATGAAAAATTTAAAGACTTTCCATTAGTACACCCTTGTGCAGAGTTTCCCTGTTTATTTATTGCAGTTATGCATATGAATGCGGATATTTCATATTGTAAAATATGCCAACCGTAATCTTAAAAGGGACGAAACTAAGAATCGAAGAGTCAAGAAATTGAGGAAGTTACCAATATTAAAGCACGAATGAATGATGTATTTGTGTTGTGAAAGAACACACTTTTTTTGTATATATTCACACCAAAATTTATCTCGTGATTCAATAAATTTTTAGTACATAGCAGTTATGAAATTGAAATTATTGATAGTTTTGTTGAAATGTCCAGGGACATAAGATCCCACTATGAGTACTTTACCATAGTGTATTGTTTTGTTCAGCTGTTTTGTGTAACTACTGCTCTCAAGAATATGTTAATGTAGGTATTTGTGAACATACAATCATCCATACTAAAGTTCATTTAAGGATTTGGATTCAACTATAATGAATTTATGAATGAATAATTTATGCTATTTGGGAGAATTTTTTCTCATTCTTTTTAATGGTAAGAAATGGCCTGTTTTGAATGAAAAAATCTGATATTTTTCCTTCTTCAGAGTTTGCGTTTCATCACCAGGGCTCATTGAAAATAAAAGGATTAAAATTTTAGATATTTTTTTTACTGTACTGTAGGTACTTCAGTTGTAACGGAAATAGAATTTTTTGTTGATGAAATATGGTAAATACTAGTTTTGTAAAACGAAGAAAAAAAATATTGCCTTTTTCTTAAGCAGGAGTGCACATTCTTGATGTCGATGTTTCCTATAATTTCAAATTCACTCTTGATTACTGCTATGACAGAGCGAATAAAGTAGAGAATTAATTCACTTCATAATTGAGGTTTAAAGTGTGTATAGGTAGCTCATGCAATGAGCATTTGGGTTTTTCATCTAACTCCACCATAGCCACAGATAGGTTACTCTTACTCGTAATAATATAATAAATGATCATGGGATACACTTTTCTTGTTTGAAATAGCTACAAAAGTTTTATCAGGTTCTTATAACCCTTATAGTTTATTCATAAAGATCAGTGAGACAATAAAAAATTTGAAGTATTTTGTCGTAAATACACCACTGATTAATTTACATTAAATTACTTCAACTTGGTTCTCAGAGTTTAGGTTCAAGCAAACTCGGCTTTTATAAAAACATGTTGCACATAGTTTAACATTGACAGTAAATAACAACACTCCTAAAAATCTCTTTTGAGATTTGCACGCACTTATGTAATTTCAAGCTTGTTCCAGGTCTTGTAACCTCTTCTGTTCGATTTCGTAGTGCATAAGCAACAGTTTGAAATAATTCTTCTCTACATTTGATGCAATTTATGAACAAAAATTAAAATAATTATGTTCGATTAGTAAACACCATAGAAAAATCAAACTAGGTACGAATGCAGTGGCCAGCACATACAAATAAATAGTGAAATAACTGAAGATGCTCTTCGAATTAATTAATGCATAACACCTTCAACATAGTTACATACATAATATTATCATATCTTATCAAAAAACAAAAACAACAAAAAAAATATTTTAATTATTTTTTATTGAAAATTTGTGTCAAATAATAGCGGTTATGTTTATAACATAACCTCCAATCTCATTCTTTCTGCTATTCTTCTTCGTTTTCGTTTCGTAAAGTGTTTTGACAGTTGTGACCTGCTTCCCGGCTCGTGATTGATGACACCAGAAACCAACCACATTTTGAATTTTATGAATGACATTGAAATGACAGTTGATTCAAGGATTCCGTAACGACTTTACTATTTCATTCATGAATACCTTATGTGATCTCTCTTGTCCATGACCCCTACTATTTGATATAAGTGCCGAAACACAAAATCGAAAACAAGAGTTTTTCGATTTTCAACACAAAAACCGTAATCATTAGAAAAAAACGCGTATTTTAGTATGAGTGGAATAATCACCGCAAACTTGAACTGAAATTGACAATTAATGTTATAACGTTATAAAATGGAATTGCGTTCCAATGTTGATCTTTTTCATCACATTATTAATTGAAAAAAATGGCAGTTAGACACCTTAATCCTGCCATTGTTCAATAAACTACTGAATAGTGTTTGTACAGGAACTTATTTTTAGGTATTTAACTCAGCTCTAGTGAAGGAATGTTTTTTTTATTGAAATCATGTATCAGTTGTGATTTTATTACAATTCTTAAATAATAATATTTTCATCTCGATAACTTTATTCCAGTGTTTGAATGTTTTTATGTATTTTTTAATGAAACTTCCTTTGTGTAGCATCTGGTATTTTATGAAAACTTATTTATTTCCTGGTGAATAAATTTGTTCATTTTCAAGTTTTTAATTTTTAGGTTCATAACTTAATTCTAGTTGGTGCTTGACTGGATTCTTTAACTGAAACTTCCTTGATGTACCATAAAGGACTTTATTACAATTCTGTAGTATACTTGACAAATAAATAAATAAATAAAAAAATAATATCCCGTTCTGCATATATTACCCGAGAGAAAAATAAACCTCAACAAGAATTTCCTTCCATACATTGTTATCATACATTGTTACAACTCCAGGTAGTATTGATGAGATCCAAAACTAAAGTTATATCTCATTTTCATATTCACCTTTCACCTACTGCTCCCGTCTGCATTTATATTAATGAGTTTATATGAATAAAATTTCAGCACACGTCATGTTACGTACAGAGTAATATATAGTGAAGCGTGCTAGCTAGCTTCTGTATATCTCATCCGAACACTCTGAAATTCATGTTGAGACAAAGGGATATAAATGCCATTATTTAAGGGTGCTTTGTGCATAGGGTCGGACTGGCCTACTTGCACAATTGTACGAGAAAATTGCGTACCCCTTCAATATTGGCGTAATGAAGTCTTCAACCTTGTCTTACAGCAAGGATGGCTATGAGCAGGTAAATAATTCACTAATGTGAAAGAATTTCCTTTTCTGATGTGAACTAGTGAATTTTAGAAACAATTGAAAAATGGTGCATGGAAGTATAAAAGGTTCTTTCATCACAAAATATCTTCTATGGACCTCTGATTTTCATTTTTATAATGCCCCCTGTATCGCATACTAATTAATTAGCAATTCAGCTCAGATATCCAATTCACATTTTAAATGACGATAAATGAGTTTGCTGTTTCCTAGATTCAGCCTTTCCAGCCATTTATTCATCTAGGGTTTCGTTGTGATCTGATACAGAGAACAGCTTCTCTGAATTTGTATCTGTCAGGAGATCTAAATCTGGGGGGTTTTCAATCTAGTTTCGACATCGGAGAACTTCAGCTACATGTAGTCTCTTTATTTTCATGACTATTTCATTTATTTATTTTTATTTTAGACCAATAGCATTCCATTCTATCATTCAACAATTTATTTAAATTTCTAATAGACAAGACACCATGCCATTATTATTTAATTTCTTGTTAAGTGAAAAAATGGCTATGAGCAATGTTACAAATCCAAACAACCCATCCACTGGAAGATTTCAAATTCAAATTCTAATTCAAAAATTTATTCAGTCTCTCTTCCGATACATTGTTTATGAAAAACATTATAAGGGCAGCAGATGGAGGAGAAAAGAGATAAATAAGATACATCTTACGAGGCAAAATAATCTGCCTGTGTGTAAGGAATATACAAACTAATTAACATGAAACGAATAGTAAGTAGGTAATTAATATAGAATATATAACATAATAAATTAAAATAAAATCAGTGTATAACTAAATTATACCTGTTAAAATAAGTACAAGTTTACGAAAACAAATAAATAAATAATATATATATATATATATATATATATAGGTATAAGTAACAATGTAAATAGAAAAATTATTGGGTATAGCCCTCAAATTGTTGTGCAACCGTACACACGTGCTATACACAATAATTTTTCTATTTGTTTTTATATATTTCCCCTCGATAAATCCATCCTGATTGGTATAAGTAACAAAATATGTCTGGGTAGTAATTCAGTTTAGGTCTCTATTTGTCTACTTGTTTCTACTCGAGGAGTATGGATAATCATTGACTTTATTTGACTCTTGAACTTATTGAAGTTCAATTCGCATCTTAACTCATCAGGTAAGAGACTGTATAGTTTTGGCCCTAGATAAGCGTTATTTTTTTGGGCAACTGTTTTGTGCATTAGTGGTATGACAATTCTGTGATTTCGACAAGTAGCATATTGATGGATAAACGTGATAAGTTCATCTTCATTTTTATATTGTACAACGATAATGTTCATATAATATAGCTGTCTGAGATCAAATATTTCAGATTCTAAGTAAAGAAGGTCGCTAGGGTAGTCATATATTTTCTGCAGGATGCATCGTAGGAATCTTTTTTGGACAACCTCAAGAGGTTGTTGATAGGTCCTGGATACTCCACCCCAACCAATTATGCCATAGCTCAGATGGGACTCCTCTAAACTTTTATAAATAAGGATTTTCTGTTTATGATTGAGCGTGTTTGTGATTCTTTTGAATTTGTAGAGTATACAGCGTAGTTTTTCAACTAAGTAGTCCATGGGGTGGTCCATCTAAGATGGCTATCCAGAAATATGACAAGATTTTTATTTTTTTTGTGGGTTTGATAGCCGCTCTATCGGAAATTTTTAATTCATATTTTGGAAGGGATATTTCATAACTGCTCAGTGGTAAATAATGTGTTTTATCAAAGTTGATTGATAAGAGTCTGTAGTAGAACCACGAAATAATTTGATCTAGGTCGTGTTCTAGTTTCCGTTTTAGGTCAAACCAGTTGTTGTCTTCGCAAAACAATAAGATGTGCCGTTGGAAGTCAGACAGACCATGTGGTTTCAACATGTCCTTATCTTATTGTGACCTTATTAACTACCTTATGACCTTATTATGTCCTGCTCTTCACGGCAGACAAGTAAGAGAATATTTGGATAGGGCTTATGCTCAGATATGGATAGGACGACTTGGGCAAATACTATGGCCACCAGGGTCACCGGATTTAAAACCATTAAATTTTTTTATTGGGGAGGTTTGAAAGAGAATTTAAACCACAACCAAATAATAATAATGATAATGGGTCTTTAGTTTTCTTTTACAAATACAAAATATACAGTAGACCTGGAGGTGATGTTCAACATAATTGCTCCTCCACATAACAACCCCCAGTTACCAACCAGCTAAAGAATCAATACATAACAGGTGCTAAAGATAAGGATAATATTAACAAAAGAATTACTATTATTTACTAACAAAAAAAATAAAAATATATTAAAACTCCAGCAACAAAAACTACTAATTTGTTCCCAAAGACAGTAAGTGGGATTTCATATGTTTTCAGAAAGAGAATAGCGTATTTTTGTTTTTTAAATATTCAGAAACAGAGATGAATATTTTTACTGAAACGTAAGAGAACGATTTTTGAAACGTAGCGGTGGAGTGGGCAGGTGTATTGTATAGATTACACGTTCTACTAGTTCGACTGTGGGTCTGAGAACCTTTGATCAGCTTAGAATAGAGATATTTCGGGGTATGAAACCTGTTGACCTTATAGATAAGACAAGCCATGTGGAGGGTGAATCTTTCATCAAGACTGAGCCAATTTGATCTGCGAAACACATTGCTAATGTGGTCAAATGTCCGAATGCCAGAACAATATCTAATGCATGAATTTTGTATTTTTTGTAAGCTATTTCTATCTCTGTAGGTCACAGCAGGTCAATTGACCACATTACAGTACGCCAGAGATGACAAAATCAGAGAATCAAAAAGTTTCAATTTCAACCCGGTACTCAGTACATCACGGTGCACAGAGCAGTTTAAGTTTTCTATAAGCTTTCTGTACAAGAGAATTCACATGTCCATTGAACTTCAATTAATTGTCCATCTGATCAAGATCATAAATTTAGATTTGTTTTCATTGAGACTGAGGTCATGCACATTTGACAGTGCAGAAATGTAGCTCAAATCAGAGTTTATTCTTTCGCACGCAACGTGTACATCATTGATTGAAAAAAATAAATACAATTGCGTGTCATCCGCATATTGGTGGGTGGTACAAAATTCGATACTTTGTGGAAAATCCGTTGTGTATATGGAGAACAACAGAAGCCCAAGGATACTCCCTTGGGATACACCTCGCCTAATTATTCCACTGGAAGATACCAAATCTTCGTCAAGCACTTTTTTTGAGAGCGATTACTCAGGTAATTCCTAAAAAACTCAACAACGCCTTCACTAATACCGAAAAATTGCATTTTTTTATACAACAAATCAATAAAAGCCCAAGAGCTGTACGTTTGTTGAGAAGATCGTTATAAAGGAGATGTCGCGCTCGCATAAGAGCAGAAGGAAAACAATTCGAGCTTTTGTTGTATTCTCTCAATCATGTAAATGAGGAATGTTGCGTTGTTTTCATAAGAATCAACCTATTATTTCTCATATAAATTTTTTTCATGTAAGTTCATTCAATTGTTCTATCAATCGCTGTGAAAACTCACACTTTGATAAAATAGGAAATGAACCAATTTCGAAAGAAACTGCAATCCTTGTAATCCATCGTAAAATACCCCCCTTCCGTACTCTATTAGCATTATCGGTTTTTAGACTCTGGACAAAACGAGCAATGTCCAGGTTTTCGTAGGACATTGATTTGTCGCAAAAGAGATTCAAAGTTTCATAATAGAAATTTAGAAGGTTTCAAATCGGAGGACATTTTTATTGTAGAACCTAAAACTGCTATCTAAAATCTGCCTTCTGCGATTGTCACAACTATTGAGTAATATTTATCGAAAATAAGAATCAACATGAACTCTCCTTATTTTCTTGGAAGAAAAAAGAATGATCTGAGATAGGAATTTATTTTTTATAAAAGTTCCAATATCTCGAAAACCGTGAGGTTTCTACTGAGGTCAAATTGTGGTTTCTGATAGGTTATGAACTTGTTTTCACCAGCTACAGTATAATCCAAGGTTTACCGCACACCCTGTATATGACAATCCCATTCTGGTCACGTTTCTCGCAACTTTACAGAATGATGGTAGGTTTAAAACGATTTCAATTCCTGTGGTAGGGGCTTGTGCCATAGTCCCATTTTATTCACAAACAAAGCCTCTATTTCTAGTTGAGTACACTCTCAATTGAAATTTGTCTTTGGCAATGATACAGAGGCTGCATGTGATGTGAAGGGGCGAAATACCCATTCTCGGAGACGAAAATAATAGTCAGTGACGTATTCTTAGCATCAGTTTGCCCAAGCCAGGCTAGGGAAGAGAATTCCAGCTGCTCTTATTGGTTGTTTCTGACCTAGTAACTGACGTCACTGACTATTATTTCCGTCTCCAAGTATAAGTGTATAATTTCCATCAATGAGACTGGATCAACGTCTTCAAATTATGCCATACTCTTATTTCAGATTTCGTATATTCAATTGCCTAGAGAAGTATATAGTTGTTGCATAACCACAGCTCATCAGAAGGTATTATCACATATTTCCATTCCCTTTTGATGCTATTTTGAATAAATCAATAGGTATGCTGTTTGAGAAATAATTTCTTCTTAATATCTCTCTATCTTTAATTGGTTAATATATTTTAGTACGAAAGGATCAAATATACAAATCTCATGCAAGCACTTAATATAAACGCTAAACATAATAAATGAACCCTTCGAAATATGGAAAATTGAAATGGTTTATTAGAAACACAACTTGGTACAGAACACTTGTTTGAGGTACTGTCTGTAATCCTTAGCCACCCCATTAGGATTTATATCCTTTGAAACTTCCTATGTAAAGAATTACCCTCTTCCAGTGTTGACAAGAACCAGTCCAGCCCTGTCCGCACATCTCGCTAACGATGAGTGATGACTTAACATATTGAATAAGATAAAATACTACACTTTGGAAGTTATTTCTTTAGCATACTTTCAAATTCATTCACAAGACTTATCACGTTAGCGCCTTTTATATTATGCTATACTTGATGTCGATTTTGGGACTTGCAAGATTGTGAAAAATTAATGGGTGAACGGAACTTCAGAAACTGCCGTGATTCTCTTATACTCAGGAGACTGGGTAATATCCATATTTCATTTGAAAGAAGTATTTCACTAGTCGAAGTCAATTTTGTTAATAATTAAATTTTGGATTTAGCAGCCTTTCAGACCATTTACATTATATACAGAAGGTTCTGGAAAACGCAACTCAGGATTTTTCTGAAAATTTTGCATTTTACATTTTATTACCTGTTCTGCCGATCTGAAATATTTTCAGCATTGCGACGTTGCCGCTTCTATCCAAAAGTCCTAGCAACATTATTATTTTAAAAATATATTGTATATATTGACACATTTTTAGAATTGCCCTTTTATTATAATACGTTTTTGTTAATAGTGCCTTATACCTGTCTCTAACAGTTTTCGAGATAAAAATTAATTTGTGTTAAATATGGTCCAAAATATAGAACTAATTGAACTAAAGTAAATTAGTACTCTCAATACATGAACAGTTGATTGTGGTTTGGTCAAACTCGAAGTATGTAATTTACACCGAGAAATCGACTACCTACATATCATACAAGGCCTGCTAAAATTACTATTATTTCCGTTATGCATAAAAGTGGTCAAAAGTTCGTTTTTTCAAATGAAACCCCCTATATATTTCTCGATGAATATGAATATGAAGAAAAATGCTTTAAGATCAATCATGTCCTTATACCTAAACCGTCAAGTCAGCTTTTTCAGGAAAAAGAATTTAATTTTAGGTATCCGTGGAAATATCAAGCTTATGAGAGTTTGGCGACTTTTATAATATAAAAAAATCCCCCAAAATGAATGCAAATATATCCTGAATTAGAGTAAGATTACAAAATAATTTCCTTAACTATGTCTCAAAGTTTCCAGGGAATGATTGTACCAAAATTCAGCGTTTTATCTCGCATTTCTAGACGAAAAGCTAGATTTACTTGTCTATAACATGTGAAAGTACAGATAGAAATAGAGTTAGGAAGAGTAAAAATAACAAAATGGTAAACAAAATATCACATTTTCACAATAAATGCTGGAAATGTTGTCTATTACATTCCAAACATTTTAAAATGTGCTTTTGTACGAGACTCGTGGTTGCTTTTTCAATTTCGTGGGGATCCAGATCTTCAATACACCGCACTATTCACCGTCGCAGTTCTTTGCACTGGAGTACTGTACACCCTTCCTATTAAAACACCCTATAAAAAAATTCAAGCGGCGTGAGATCGGGTGATCTCGGAGGCCAATCCTTCGGCCCGAAACGTCTTAACCTACGATCTTCAAACGTTTCGTAAAGTTCCCTGGACACTTCCTGGGTGAAATGAGTTGGCGCTTCGTCCAGTTGAAACCACGAATTCCCATATTCCTCTATACTACTACTTAAGGCAAATTTTCGAGGAACAGTCGTCCTTATTACATGATATATTTATGTGTTGAATATGAACTACTTCTAGATACATTTCCACTCATTATTTGTTTATTGTGTCAATTTAGTTAGGATTATTTTCTGTATTCTGAGGAAGCTGTGGAGGAATTGGCCACTTGTACATTGTACATTTCTTCTCTTCACGTTTCTGTATTTATGGTGAATAATAAATGTATTATTATTATCATTCTTATTATTTGGAGATATCTCTCAGCATTTAGTGTGTGATTTTATTGTTCTTTAGAATACAGAAAACAATTTAGGTAACATTTTTCTTGAAAACCCATTTCTTTTGTCACATGAGGAGTACGATCAGGCCAAAAATGCTTATTCCTTCTATTAAAAATTCCATCCCTCGTAAATTTTGATTTGTCGCTCCAAATTATTTTTGACAAAAATTCCCGATCACCGTGTGTATTGAAAGGGATTCACAAAAATGTACTCTACGTTCAAAGTCTTCTGCCTAGAGAGCTTGAACTTTGGTAAATTTATACGGATGCATCTCGTGATTTTCCAAATCTTTTTCTGCACTACGAATGGAAGCTTCTGGATATGCATAAAAATATGCCAAAACGTTAACAATATTGTCCTCATTTAAAGGAACAGGTTTTAGTAATGTTGGAGGCGTTTTTAATTTTGAGCCATAGTTAAGGAAATATTTTTTTCTACGACAGTGCGTGAACTAAGCTTTTACGCACTGCTGTTTTCATTGGCTTTTCAGAACCAAACTCTAATAATATCTAATAACTTG
The DNA here is from genome assembly GCA_944452925.2 of Chrysolina oricalcia. Taxonomy (NCBI): domain Eukaryota; kingdom Metazoa; phylum Arthropoda; class Insecta; order Coleoptera; family Chrysomelidae; genus Chrysolina; species Chrysolina oricalcia. The sequence continues at coordinate 25,550,795 of OX101808.2, forward strand.
AACCATAGTTCAATGTGGTTGTCGTCTTTCGGGATACAAGTTTAAATACATTTCCGATGTGCTAACACTATTTCTATTGTATTTGTAATAAATTTGTATCATATCTCTTTTTTCTTCGTTCGTGAAAGCCATTTTTCGCCAAAAATTCAATGACTTGTACAATAACAAAATGTCATTGAGTGTAACAAATTGAAAGTCAAATTTGGAAACATCCAAGTCAAAGCCTATTATGATAAGATTTTTTTTATATTTCCGGTTTTTCGAAAAAGAATAATAACTTATGATACATCATTGAAAAGGTAAAATCTGGTTTTATTCAAAACAGAAAGAATCCAATGTAGCGCCCATAAGAAAAAATAAAGTTGATGATGGTGGCCGGAAGACGAAACGTTGGATAGCAAATCTGAAAACACCATCATGTAGCAGGCAGAAAGTGGCAATGTGGAAGTGCAATTTATTTTCGAATCCTTCGAAAAGTAAAGCCAGAAAAAATAAAAACCATTTTCCGAAATTTCTGTTTGTTCCGGATATCTCCGGATATACTCGGAATTTCAGAACTTTCTCAACGGCAAATTGCTAGTAAGGTAAATGCGCATTTTTGCCCCAATTTAACCACACAGAGAAAAACGTTTCTTTGCGAGAAACAATCTCATTTGTTTGACTTTCATTTCTTTGCAAGAAATAATTGTTATTAGTAAGGAACAAATGTTATTCCTAAGAACCAAATCATGTTCCTTATTTTCGAGTTATCGGTTCATTTAAATTAGATTTGTTTGGGTGAAACAACTGCATTTGTTGAAAAACTTATTAACAAGCAATAAATGTTATTTGATTCAAATAAATATTTGTTTGGACAAATGTATCACATGGTTGGTTGAAATTGAGATTGAGATTCAAATTTGACCAACTGATTGATTTGTCCCGCTTCACTCTGTTCTTTTACCCAATTCGAATAGAATCAAGGACGCTTATAATAAAAAATGCAGAGCAGGGCATATTGGGTCGAATGTCGAATAAATAAATCTTGAGTAAACCTCTTTCACTAAAATTTCTTGAAACCGAGATATTGATTTTGTTTGCGTATGAGAGAGACAAAAGTATGGTAGAAGGTCGAGAAGTCAGGTGTCACGTGGTAAGATCACCAGGCAACCGCCTAAAACCAACGGCACAACGCTACAACGCATTTGTTCGCAGGTGGATGGTGCTATTGGTGCTTTGTTTTCGCCTTTCATTATTCATTGCGATTAATGCGATTTTTAATCGTTTTTTCTTACTGGTTCTGGTTAGCAGTTTGTGTGTCCTGGAAATTTTAGAAGAATGGAATTATGGTCATCTGATCCCTAGTTTCAGAAGTAAGAAATCTTAATCCTAACCTGATTATCTTGATATATAGATATAAATATATATTTGAATTCCTACCTATGCCAATACTGGTGTAAATATTTTTCTGATTTCTTGATTTTCTGGTGCTTTCATACCGATCCACCATCAAAAAAAGGAACTCACGGTGCAATTTGGTATGTTATAGTCAATGATAATTGTAGGGTACCTACTGCACATCTACAAAATACCTATTCGTAAGTAGATACGTTGATATATTCGTTTTGAAATTCTACAAGTGAAATGGCGTTTTAATTATCAAGGGGGGTTGAAAATTCCATACAGTCAAATAAACATTTCTTTCATTCAAATGTCATTAGCGTCACTTGAAACAAATATTTGTTTCTATAAAAAAATATTTGTTTCTTGTTTTATATGAACAAATATTTGTTTCAAGTGACGCTAATGACATTTGAATGAAAAAAATGTTTATTAGACTGTATGGAATCTTCAACCCCCCTTGATAATTAAAACGCCATTTCATTTGGAGAATTTCAAAATGAATATATCAACTTATCTACCTACCTAGGTACGAATAGGTATTTTGTAGATGTGCAGTAGGTTAGGTACCCTATAATTATCATTGACTATAACATACCAAATTGCACTGTCAGTTCCTTTTTCTCATGGTGGATCGGTATGAAAGCACCAGAAAATCAAGAAATCAAAAATATTTACACCAGTAGGAATTCAAATATATATTTATACCTACATATCAAGATAATCAAGTGAGGATTAAGATTTCTTACCTCTGAAACTAGGGATCAGATGACCCAAATTCCATTCTTCTAAAATTTCCAGGACACACAAACTACTAACCAGAACCAGTAAGAAAAAACGATTAAAAATCGCATTAATCGCAATGAATAATGAAAGGCCACCTGCGGACACCGCGAACAAATGCGTTTCTCACAAATAAGTAGTTGTTTCTTCCAAACAATTTTATTTTTTATCAAGGTTTGATTTCTTTGATTGAAATTACATTTATTCACTACAAAAACATTTATAATTGAAACTAATGAACACTTTCTTTGACCTGAAAATCCATTCTTCTCAATGAACCAATATATTAATTTCTCAAAAATAAATATTTGTGTCTTTCAAACAAGTTTCTTTTTTCTCTGAATGTTTGATTTATTTGGTTCAAATAACATTTATTCGCCACGAATAATTCTTTTCAGGAATTGAAAAACAATTTTGATTGAAATAAAGAAACACTTTAGACTGAATATATATTCTTTCCAAAGAACCAATATATACATTTCTCACAAATAACGTATTTCTTTCTTCCAAACAATTATTTTTTTGTCTCAGGGGTTGATTTCTTTGATTCAAATTACATGTATCCACCACGAATGAATCTGTTCATAAATTGAAAAAACATTTTTGTTCGAAACAAATATGTGCTTTGTTTCAAATAATAAAATATAGCATTTTGAAGAAATTATATGAAAACAAAGTAGTGAATTGTTTGAAAATCCAAAAGAATGGAAACTTTAAATCAACCAAGCTTGTTTGTTGGACCTATTCAAACTTCAGATTTCTTTGAATTTAACAATATTTGTTAAATTCAAAGAAATTTTTTTCTCTGTGCATCTTCGTATCTCTCATAGTTTCCGAGATCCCAATGGTGAGGATTGTTTAAAAAAAACAACCTATGCGCCCTTCAATGAATTAGGAAAGCAGTTAAGTTTGCGGTGATGTCTCTTCGTTTAGGCAGTTGGGACAATGGTTTTTAGAACCGCTCATCGTGCCCGATAATAAATTTCGAGTTTAGAGTTCGCATCCAAACACAGAATAGCGTTCTTAAATCTTGTTAACTGTTCTAATTACACGGCAGCCTAGAATAGTTAAATTATATTTTAAAAGGGCATGATTAACCGACAAAGGCAGCCAATTAAAGTTTATTCAGTTTGTTATCGCAAGTTTCACGGCACCATCCCAGTGGTGTAGAAAGGACGTTGTCTCTGACAACACAGACTGCTGGAATGGAACCGGCCGTGTGAATCCCTCGACCTCTGCTCCTTTACTAACAAAGGGTTTAACAATCGGTAGGAATAATAATAACAAAAATTCGGCTGGGGAAGATGGTGTTTCAGCGAAAATTTTCTCTGCTATCAACAACTCATGGCAAGCTGGGCATTTCTCTTTCTGTATGAAATCAGCCATGGTAATTCCCTTATACAAAGGAGGTAAAATCGACCAAACATCAAATTATCTCCCAATATCATTGCTAACGACCCTATCGAAAATAATCGAAAAACTTGTAAAAATTCGCCTCATGGCCTTCATGGAACGTCAAAACCTATTTAATCAAAATCAATTCAGTTTTAGAAGCAACAGAAGCACCAATGATGCAATGTTCAAACTTTTGGAACACCTATATGGTCAAATAAACGATGGAAGTATAGTCGCAGCAGCATTCTGTGACTTAAAAAAAGCCTTTGACTGCGTAAATCACAGAATATTGCTTCGAAAACTTGAATATTACGGATTCAGAGGATGTGCCCTTAAATGGCTCCAGTCCTACTTAGAGAACCGCACACAAAAAGTGTTTATCGGACAAGAATCTTCGAAATGCGGCGTTCCACAAGGGTCAGTTTTGGGGCCAGTACTCTTTTTGTTATACTTGAATGATCTGGCGCTTCTTGGTGTTCAAGGCAAGTTCACTCTTTCTGCTGATGATAGCACCATCTTGTGGCATGGAAAAGATTCTTCAACATTGAAGGAAACAGTCCAGAATAACTTAGTAAAGATAAAGGAATGGTGCGACTCTAATTCGCTCGCCTTGAATATCAATAAGACCAAATTACTCACGTTCAAGTGTAACATGACAGGAATAACTATTGGTCATGATCCACTAGAACGTGAACACCACACAAAATTTCTTGGCTTAATTATTGACAACGAGCTGAAATTTGATGATCACATCTTGGTTCTCAGTAAAAAACTGGCCTCGGGGTGTTATGCCGTAAAAATGGCTACAAGTGAGATTGGTTCAGAAACAGCTAAAACAGTGTATCACGCTCTCATACAGTCCCATCTCAGATACGGTATTGCTCTCTGGGGCGTGTGCAGCCAACAAAGGTTCAATAGCATTTTCATTTTACAGAAGAGGACATTACGATATATATGTAAGGTATCTCTCAAACATTCATGCAGGCCGCTCTTCGTCTCTCAGAGAATATTCACTCTACCTTCTTCATTAGTACTAGAAAGCGCGTGCTTAGTCTTTAAAAATCGTGATAACCTAGATAATCCCCAGTTATATCACAGAACACGTAGGACATATAATCTCAATCTACCTCTACCTATACCTTCCTCGACCCTGACCAGAAAGTCAATTATATACGAAGGCATAAAAATATATAACCATCTACCCTTACGTCTGAAGACTATTAACTCTTTCAAAAAATTTCGAAAGTCTGTTAAAGAAGCATTACTTGATGGAGCTTACTATAGTTTGGAGGAATACTATTCTGAGATGTGGTAGAGTATGTTTGTACTACTTATATTTCGTTTATTTATATGACTTGACTTTATAGATTGAGTCAGACTTATTTATATTACACGTATTTTTGTTCGACTTATATGTTTTTATATATACACAACTGACTTTAATTATTAAGTGAAATTGTTCATTTCAAATGTATTTTTTACGACATATATATTTTTATATATATATATATATATATATATATATATATATATATATATATATATAGATATACCTAACTTCATAGGTTAAAAGAAACTGTGTCAACAAGATATTTTCTTATGACAATAAAGTATATATATAGTATATTCTCTATTAATAAGTTCATTCATGTAGAAAATACATACATACATAATACAAATGAATAAGTACAATGAATGAATGACAAGATACTCGATAAGTAACTTGATACTTGTTTCGAGACAACATGGATATTGCAGATTACTACTAGATCGTAATTAAGAATGAAATGTAAGTTAATTAATTAATGAATGAATGAATAGGAAGGGTTACATAAAAGTTAATATAAAACAAATATGAACAATATATGAGTGACTGATAACTTGAAAATAGTAATAATAGTATGAAAGAACATAAAAGAACATAACAGAATATAAAACAACATAGACATCACTTGGTTAATAATTTTTATACACAAGTGCACATATATCTAGATGAAATTGAATGAAAGTAAAGTTGAGTTGTTTTTTCAAATTGAAAGTGTTAGAAATACTTCGGATCATTTCGGCCAAAAAATTGTACATTCTGGGTGAGTTAAATGAAAAACTAGTCATTACAAGAGATTTTGTGATTTGCGGAACGATATAGTTATTTTTTTGTCTGGTGTTGTACGTATGTTTTGGTGAGTCTGTTGAATTTTCGAAGGTATGGTACGACATGGTCACAGTGTAGTAATGAAGTTGTTTTATATTGAATGTTTTTGTTTCTGTGAAGCAAAGTTCGGAAGGATATCTGGATGGTTTCCCCAAAATGATCTTGAGAAATCTTCGTTGTAGAATTTCGAGGGGTCTGAGATGTGATTTCATGCTAGTTTGCCATATCGAATATGACTTTCGGCGAGCGCATAGTACAATTTTAATAACTGATGTATTGGAAGAATTTTTTTTTGAGTATTTCAATTTACAAAGAATAAACTGTAATTGCTTGATGGTGTATTTTATGTGTACATCCCATTATATATGACGAAAAATCGTGGAAATTGAAAAAATATCAGGGAATCAAAAATAAAGCTGTGAAAATTTTGAACAAAAAAGGAGATATTTATTTTTTACCAAAAATCAAATATTTTCTCTGAAATAAGAGAGAATGTTTTCAAAGTTGAAACTGGCATTACTCAGGCTCTGCTAAGCGGATTTTGATAATTCAAACAGGGAATTGAAGGGTAAGACCTGAACTTTCAGAATCCTGGATATAAAATATGGAATACATTTTTCCATCACCCAGAAACTTCTATGAATTTCCGCAACTATTGGGGTTTCTAGTACAATTGTTTGAAGGACCTATATAGAATATTTACGCAGTATCTCATGCAGTCCCTCACCACTTGTGAAGCTCATACTATGTTATATGATTTCAGCTAACGAAACTCTGCCCTACTGATCTCGTTTTCGAAAAATCGGTCTCTGACATTCACTGAGTAAACACCCCTTTTGTGGTAACAATTTTCCTACTTTTCAAGTGTTTTTTCCAAAGTAAAAGATGCTTGCGAAAATTTTGAAAAAATTCCAGGATGATCCGGAATCTATCAAGTACCATTCGCGATTTTCACCTTGTGAATTGATAGCAGGAAAAAATCAAATTATTTATTTATTTAAACACTCAGCCGAAAATCCACATTTTTACTTTTTCTCCTGGTTATTTTTGTATTCAACTATTCTGAATACGTTCTCGGTGGAAAATGAAAGCTGAAATCTCACTCTTCAAATCCTATATAGTGATATATCTTTTCGTGCAATTGTTTTCAAAGGCCAAGTGTTTATTTTGTGTCGTTCAGGGAGTATTGGAGCAAACTCTCTCTCTCTCTCTCTCTTAATTTTTGTCCGTGAGCTTCCTTTCGGCGCTATATGGACATGCCTCGCTGCGAGAAGACCGTTCCCATCCGGCCTTTAACCGGCGTAGGCAGCGAGCTGTATCGGCAATGCTGCATCCCATATTATATTGGCACTTTTTTATATTTTTGCTGACACGTTTTAACCTACTCTATGGTTTTACGGCGGACTTCACAAACACTTAAATCTTGGGTGAATGCACGTTCTTTAGACGGCGGATATTACAAAACATTGGGGGCAAACTGGAAACATGTTTTTGAATAGCTCGGACTGACGCGTTCTGCGCATGCCCTTCCCGGTTACAGTTGACTGTTCCCAACACGCGTGTAAACAAAACAGCGTGAAAAGTTAGTTGAGAAGTGGGTTTTTAGGTTCTTCTGAACCAAGATTAAAGTATATATTTTAGTTTTGGCAGTATTGTGAGCAGATTTATAATAAAAGAACTTTTAAAGTGGATACCTGTATGAACTCAAATTCATATCACCAAAATTATTGTGAATAAGGTGAGGATTCATGCTTGACTGATGAAGTGCATATTAATAGGCTAGGTTATCAATCCCTGGGAATAAGAGAAGTGATGTTTTATGTAAGTCATAGGAAATATTCCTGAATTGAAGAGAGATTTTATGAAGTGATCTCGATGATATAGATCCTGAGACGTCTAGCGATGAAGAATAATTTAAACTAAATCTATAGAGTTTCTCAATGTAATCCAAAATGTTCTCTTCTGTCTTGTTTTTAACATAAAAATGCGAAGAAAATAATTTATTTTCGAAATAATTTTTATTCTTTTACCTTGGGATTTTCGATCAAAAGTTGGAGTGGATAATTATTTTTCCTTCTCTATTAATTTTTCGATCAAACATGAGGTTTTTCGGAAAAAGTTTTTTTGTTCTCTAGATATTTTTTCAATTTTCAACTTTTTTCCGAGTTACGGCCGGAAAAGAGTCGGAAAATTCTTTGAACAGGAGTTTCTTTAGATTTTTAAAAAGTAGGGCCCAGAACTTTTTGGTTACCTGTTCGTCCATTATTAAACTAACCCCATACCAAATTTCATGAACTTCCAATTTAATTTGAAGTTTTAGTGATTTTTCTGGGAGCTGTACTATATTACTTACCAACCATACAGTATTTGAGAGGATATTTCAAAAGTAATTCAGTTCATAACTCGCTCAGGTGATGCCACTGTGTTTCGAAACAATTGGCAGTCGTGTTATGGTATTCAGTTATTCAAATTCTGAATGCCGGAACTATAGGATATAACTAACATCAACTGCAATGGTTTAAACTTGAACAGAGTCGGAGGGGGTTACTTCATATCACTATCAATTTCAATACCTCTTGCCTTCTATCTAAAAGCTGAGTTTTGTTCAAATACTCGAACACTTCAAGGTGTTTGCTTATTAAAAATTTCTGATAATGTATTACTAATTTGGAAATGTAATTGACCTACCTGGCGCACGTCTCTGCCTCATCTCTGACGTGGCAAATGCTCTATATTTTAAGTTCTAGGTATATTTTTTGCCCCATGTATTATACTTCCAGGATCCTGGTACGCGATGTCACTCCATTTTCGGTCTTTTTTCGCCACATTCCCGTCTCATTTCCGCCTACTTCGAACACGCAACTAACTGTATCTTTTGGAAAGTTTGGTACCGTTATCAACACATAATTTTTCGTGCTTTTGCTGCCGCGGTGTCTGAAAGAACATTTTTCGTGCCGGCCTACAATAATTCCGCTCTTTTTTGGCGAATCTTGGAAGTTTGGCAGGGTTTCCGGAATATTTTCTATCTGACAGAAAACTTTATTAATAGTTTGCTACCTCACGATAAGACTTTGTTAAGGCTGAACTGAAAAGCATTCAGTCGTAATCTAAAATCTAACGAGTTGGGCTCTCATCTGCAAGGGTGTATGCCAGATACCTGTTTAGTCAGTAATTTTTCAGACGGCGACTTGAAGGAATATACCGGGTGTCCGTGGAAAGTGACTCGCCTCTTTAATTTTTTTGTTTTTGAGGATAATGGAATGAAATTTGAAGGATCTGTATAAGAGATAAAACTGCATATTTTAACAAATGACTCAGCATCCTGCAACTTCCGGTTTTACCGGAAGCGACATTAACTTTCAATTTTTAAATAGGACATCCGGTATATTTTCACTTCTCCTTTCTCTCTATGACATACTGAATACAACCATGAATCACTGGTCACTTCTTATGACCAATTTCAAAATTATTTTGGAATTTAATTTTTATTCTGGAGGACTACGGAAACGTTCAAATCACCAATTTCCATCCTAAAATTTTGGGAAAATACTACTACTTATACTTTTTCCAGTCATCATCATTTTATTACCATTAATTTGGTTCGATATCGCACACTATGAGGTTTTAAATAAACTTCCGCAGAATAACTTTCTTGGATATAATCTAAAGGTTTCAGTGTGTGTTAAGGAAGAGGAGGAAAGTCGACTTTGAACTTTGTAAAGAGATTGGAAAATATTCCAATAAAATTGATATTTTCAAATTTCTCGATTTAATGATTGAAACTGTGTATATAGGTATAGAATCTAATTCTTAGCATTTTCTTTCAATACCTATTTTCGATATCTTGCCGTCTTACCCCACTTTTGGCCTTTTCATTCAATTTTTTTTTCAATTTGCCGCCATTCCAGTGGTCACGTCAAAATCGATTTTCATGTTGTCGGACATGCAAAATCGATCACCAATACTCTGATAATAATTTTTTCCATAGTAGTATGTTACTTACTACCTACCACGGAGAATTATTCGGGTATTTCTGTTCGTATTTCTATTTTCTACTATTCTTTTTCCTTCTAGCAATAGGATTGATCACTTTTCATTTTATGAACACATACAAATTAATTCTCAACTTAACAATTTCAAAAGTATTGTATCAATTGTCTTGAATTGATAACATATCATTTCTATTCAAGAAAATTTGGTTATGCTGATAAAAACGAAAGTTTTTACTCAGAACTTTAAAATTTTTGAACAATTTTCTAATTCTGAGAAAATATTCTTGTGTTGAGAGAACTAAAGTATTCGTCAGAATATTTTATGTATTTTAGTTCAAAATATTCAGTTTTCTTCTTTCAAGTTAATATTATTCTCAAACTAGTATTTTCTTCAGATAACATTTCTGATGATTTTATTTTGAAATTTTTCAGTAATCCATTTTATTCAATTCATGAGTTGTACATATTTATACAAATGTTTGATTTTCAAATTAAAAAATTCCTCAAAAACTTTCTCGGTTCAAGAAAATATTAAGGATGTTTTCGTTAACATCAACACAGGACTTTCTTTCCCCAACAAGAAATGATATGTTCCCAAATTGAAAGATTATTCCCAAACATTTCTCAACCCAAGAAAATATTTGTCATATTTTATTACTTCAATGAAGACACAATTTTGAAATTATTTCCGTTTTCTTTTGGTCAGACATCGTTGCGATGAGGTGCTATTTGTGTCCCTTACGACCATTCCTCCTTAGTGTCTCAAGCGCGATAGATTCAATTATTTTTATACATATTGACAACAAAGAAAAGATTTTGTGTAAGTGGGTTATGCCTGAAGAATGTTTTGTGAGTTATAGAGGTAAGTACAATCATTGTTTTCATTTAAATCAGAACGTTCCTATGAAAATTAACTTTGTAATGTTAAAATTATTTCAATTCAGAATAAGAAGATCCATCCTTAACTCCCTTAAAGCCCAGATTTTTACTTGTGTATTTTTAGGTTAACCTTTTATATAATCCAATATAAAGACAGATGTACTTGGAAACATGAGTGAAGAACTTGATGGTATCTAGCGAACTCAAATAAATTCTATTTTTGAAATTAAATATCCCGAACAAAAAAAAACTTTTTGGTTTGCATAAACTGAATAATTTATTTCCTTAACGACAAAATTGACTTTTATAGCAACAAATTATTTGGAACCAAGAAAATATATTTTCTTGTTTTGAAAAGAGAAGTTTTCGAAAAATCTGTTTTCAGTTCCATCGTTCCATTTTCAAATAGCGAAAATATAATTACAAATATTCAAAGGTTTCGTTGAGGAGATTCATGTAAAACGGACGCGGTAGATTTTGTTCGTCAATTTTTTGTCTCCGTCGAAAATACTATTTCTGACATTTTATAACAACCTTGGATCACCTCAAGGATTGTGACCTTTACTTTTCCTTTTGTATATGATCGATATGCCAGAGTACTTTTAAATGTTTAAATGTTTTTATTTATGCCGATGACACGCAATGGTCATATCTGCAGTCACCCGAGAAGAAGCAATTAAAAAGGTTAAACCAATAATCGTTTCGTTCAATAAATGGTGTGATCGAAACGGTTTGGTTCTAAATCTAGAAAATATAGTAGCTGTCCAATTCTCATACGGTGGCAGTAGAATAGAACAAAGAGCTATCGAAATAAAATTGGGAGACAAAAATATGTTAGTAAGGCATTGACTGTAACTTTAATTTTAAGGAGCAAAAATTAAACAAAGCATACTTTATGTTGCATTTTCTGGAAAATGTCATGTCAACAAAATTCTTAATTGAAATTTACCATGCTCAAGTTAACTCTATACTGAGTCAAAATATAATCATCTGGGGTCAAGCCTCAGAAAGCTCTCGCATTTTCATCATGCAAAAGCGCATATCGGCTACACAGACATCTGTCGCAATATATTCAAAAATAACGGTATTCTAAGCCTTCCGTCAATATATGCATTTATAAGCAGGATTTATAGATTGTGTCGCAGCCGCTTCCGCTGCCGTAGCCGTAGCCGCTGGCAAAAATTTTACCAATTTATAGTTTTATTTTGTGTTCATTGAGCGCCCACTGTTTTCCTTCATTACCATATTCTTATATTTCCTGTCCTTCAGATTATGTAGATGTGGAAATCCTTCTAGTATGTTTAGGAATACGCCTACAACAACATCCATATTTTCCTCATGATATAACATTTCTCAATAATAGTATATTGTATATCTAGTAGTAAAAGCAATACATTCCCGGACGACAATATAAATTGTTGGCCAAGGCGAACCCGAGGCCAACAAGCATTGAAGTCTGGGAATGTGCTTTTACTACGAGGTACACATACTATTTTTTCTGAAATCGCAATCAGCATTATCATAATATATTTACACAAAAACAGATCTATTCTGAAACAAATAGACCATAGTTACACAACACGCAGTAAAAGCAAAAATCTAGTACAGACAACCCTCTTTAAAAAAACCATAGGTCAGAGATGCCACCTTCACCTGTCACAAAAAATTTACAACTCTTTGCCAGAAATGTACAAAACATATTTGATACGAATAAATTCGACTTAGCTCATCAAGAAGATTTTCAAAATCTACCTACATTCCACCAAAAGAGAAATGATCCATAACTTAGTCGATAGTTAGTAGTATAGGAATTAGTTAGAGAAATATAGTAAATACAATGTTGAACTATACAATAACAAATTACGCACCGAAACGGATATAAACAAATTGATATAAATTGTTGAACATGCCCATACTCGATCACACTTGGTTCTAATGGGAAATCTTCAAGTCTGTTCAATTATATCTATATGCTTCACTCTACACTTTATATACTATATTCTTATAAATCATTATAAAATCAAATTATGGAATTTGAACTTTGTAATTGAAATTTGAAATTTTGAATAAACTTATTATTATTATTATTATAAATTGAGTATTCGAAATTACGTGCCTTCCTGAAACGTCAAAGTGACAACTATAAACCAAAGACCGATTTTGACGGCCTAGGCCGGCAAAGTACTTTCCCGTATTGTTTTCGATACGGGAAAGTATTAAACGGTCCGGGAAAGTTCGTTGCTTAGCAACGGACTAAAATACTGGATTAGCGTATTTTGAGGCCTGCAGTTGCTCCGAGAAAGTGGGCATTCTTGAACAATTTCAGAAAAAAATAATTTTCGCTTTCAAACTATATAAACAAATACATAACCTAAATTATGTGACCATTCGTTTAATTTTGACAAGGACATTTTGAGTTTCAAGTCATTTTTCGCTGCCGCTGCCGTCAAATATAAAAGTTGGTTAACTACCGGCGGCAGCGACAACAGCAACTGCAACGGCAGCGACAACAGCAACTGCAACGGCAGCGGATCTATAAACGTATACATGAGCAACGGGCTCATTTATCTTCGTACGGCAACGTCAACTGCAACGACTGCGGCTGCGACTCAATTTATAAATCTAGCTATTAACTCTAGTCGATAGTTTTTGGAAAAACAAATAAATTGCTGAAAAGCAGTGATGTACATGGATATAACCCTCGAAATGTCCAGAACTTACACCAACCACAGTACAATCATACCAATTATAAGAAATCACCCATGCTGGTTCCTTCGTTTATAATAAATTACCCCCATGTTTTAAAAATCACGGATCATTTAATAGTCTTCAAACAGACGTCTCTAAGGCGATATTTGGTTGATAACGTGTTAGATAGATGGATAGATAGATAGATATAGCCCAGTTGCAAAATTGTAGATAGTGACTCATCGTCAGTTTATGTGGTTTCAGAGTGCGGAATGCACGTGAACTGACGATGAGTCACTATCTACAATTTTGGAACTAGGCTTTAGTTTATTAGACTATATCATATACATATGTACATTCATAGCAGGTCATTTGTTTTTCAATAGGAAAATATAAATATAATTAAAAAGTGTTCTATTCAATAGGCGAATTCTTGGAAGATGTGTCAAGCAACGGATGTATTGATTTCTCTTGAATATTTTATTTTTATCAATTATCATTTCTGTTATTTCTTGTATCGTACTACACTGATTTCAGCTCTTTTATTTATTTATTTGCTGACGTACCTTATTAATTTTTATTTGGAAAACAAAGGTCATTTAAGATTATTATTATTATGGATGATGATTTGGAATCGATTCTAATGCCTGGGCATTCAAGGACTGTCGCAAGCTTGCTTTTGACACATTTTTCATTACAAATTCATAATGAATGAAGCAATAAGTAGTATTCAATTTTCGTAGTGAATTTTTATAATTCACTTTCGAAGTATCGAAGGCTTTTCTTCTTTACTGTAGTTTTTACAATGACATCTTACTGACGAGATCAGAAGATGTATTTTCGTGAATCAAAAATGTCCTCGATATCTATAAAGTTCTATATGAAACGATATCCCTTCATCCAAAGACGCGCGGCAGTGGTATAAATCATATTTCTTCGCGACTATTCAGTATAACACAATGAGATTATCAAGGTTCGGAAGGTTCCCTTTTGGGTTAATGGGACGACAGAATAAAAGAAATTATATATCTCTCAATGTCACTTGTCGACTGGGAAAGCTATTACCTTTTATAAAATTCCTGACAAAGGAAAAACAAAATAATCAACACAAAGGAAAAGAAAGTGTTTCCATAACTTCGGTTTCAAGTTTCATAAGAATGCTTTAAGACAGTCTTGGATAATAATGAAGGAATTGGTGAATTTGTACACGCACAGGCAAGCAGCATTAATTTTTGAGTTTTAGGAATAATTAAGGGCGCGAAAAAATTTGTACAGCTAGGAATCCAATTGATATTTCTTACTTCCACAGTTCATCATTGATTTCAAAAAATCGTAACATTTTCTCTAATAACATAAAACCATTGAATTCATTTTTCTTAGAAGAGTCCACCGAGAAAGAAGTAAGGGATACAATAGTAAATCTTAAAACGGGCAAATATACAGGAATAGATGGAATAAAATCGGAATTATTAATCGAATTTGTTGATTTTTTGAAAACACCATTAACATACACAATAAACAAAGCGATGTACTCAGGTATTTTACCGAACGATTTAAAAAATTCTCTAATGAAACCAATCTACAAAGCAGCTGATAAAATGCAAGTCACTAATTACCGACCAATATCGCTAATAAATCATTTGGCAAAAGTTTTCGAAAAAAAACTTAAGATCAGGATGGAAAAGTATCTGAAAATATATAAAATTCTTTCTGTTAAACAGTTCGGATTTCTCGAAGGTAAATCTACACAGGATGCAATGATTAACCCAACAAAAGAAAAATACGAGGCAATGGACAAAGGCGACGCAACCCTTTGTTTTTTCGTCAATTTAACTAAATCTTTCGATACTGTCTCCCATAAAAAATTATTGCAAGTGATGTAAAACATTGGCTCCAGAGGCACCCCACTGAAACTCATTTCGAGCTATTTGTCAGAAAGAAAACAATGCGTGCAGATCAGACATTCCGTCAGCTCAACACATTATGTAACATATGGAGTACCACAAGGCACGGTTCTTGGACCTCTCTGGTTCAATATATACCTAAATAACCTCTACAACCTTGATAATGAAGGCACCATAGTGAGTTTTGCTGATGACATAGCTGTGGTTTACCGGGACAAAAACTGGCAGGATCTCCAGAATAAAGTGGAAAATGATTCATCAACATAATACAATGTTTCAAAAATAGAGTTCTTGCGATAAGTATTAACAAAACCTTTTTTGTCCCATTCACCATCTATAATAATAAACTCAAAAATTATAAAACACTCTCTTTTAACAACTCACTGATAATTATCCATACGTTATACCTAGATGTGAAGCAAAAGTGGTTATTAAAAATCATTTACTTATAATGAAAAATACAAATATGCGTCGCAAAAACTCGTTGAAGACACAGAAGTTTTTTGTTGCCGAACACTATACTTCTTCAATCTAGCCACTTAAACACGAAGCAAATATGAGCCAAATCGACCATACCCATAACACCAGATTTAAACAAAGAACTACAAAAATTCCGAAAGTAGCAACCACTAAAAACCAAAGATATCTCACCTCTGTCCCATAGTATATTCTGAAATTCCCGATGAAATAAAACAAAAAACCATTTACATTTCTTCAAGAAAAAATACAAATCATGGATCTCAACAGTACCAATACAAAAAATTAATGAAATTATTGAAAGATAAATGAAATGAAATAAATGTAAGCGTATGTCTACTAGACTACAAGCCCATATAACAATTTTGGGGGGTCATTTGACCCAGCATGAAACATATTCAGAACGATGCTGCTATATGAAAAAATAACTTTAGGCACTATGCCGTCAATTCTTGGTGGTGCAAATGACTGTAATAATAATAATACTAATTTTTCATCTGAAGATGTGCTTTCTCGACAAAATATTCCTGTTGTAGATCACGTTGGTAGATTATGAAATAATAACCTCCTAGAACCAACTGCCGTACAAAAATAAGGGAACCAGAATCCAGGTTTTTTTTTTAATTTTCGTAAATTGAAAATTTTTCCTGGCTTCCAGTCCCATTATTTTTGTACGGCAATAGGTTCTAAGAGATTATTATTTTATAATCTACCAACGTGAGGAACGCCGTACATGAATATTTTGTCGGAAAAGCACATCTTCAGATGAAATATTAGTATTATTATTATTACAGTCATTCGCACCACCAAGAATTGACGACATAGTGACTGAAGTTATTTTTTCATATAGCAGCATAGTTCTGAATATGTTTCATGTAGGGTCAAATGACCCCTCCAAATTGTTATAAGGGCTTGTAGTAGTCTATACATCAACCTTTTTTCTTCCGCATTTTCTATCTTTTCATATTTTTGTCTATATAGCTTTAGAAAACGTAACATCGATAAAAATTTACTAACCAAATACATGTTGCAATACAATAATTTTGTACCATTCCCATGTTCAAGGCTCAGCCTTTTATGGGATTACCCTCTATTGTTTGCGAAAATTGATCACAATCACTAACACTTTAGTTAAGACGTGATCTTTTTACTCTCATGGAAAATTGTATCTCTACCTTAGATTTTATTTATATTGTATTGTATCTTATTATTTGAATTTTATTGTATGGTATTGTAAAAAAAACAAGTTAGTGATCACTAGGGAAAGATGATATTCGATCCAATTCAAGTACTGCCAATTCGTTTCATGAGAAATCGATAGCCCGTCCCAGAACTGGCGAGAGTTTTTAGGTTAATATCCACCGAAATATATTTCAGAAGTTATGGTTTAATATTCTGCAAACGATTCGAACTTTTCGCATGAACAGATAGCAAAATTATTATTGGAAATAGGATGCTTTTGTGGTAGAGGTCGATATTATACATCTTTAGACAGTACTGGACATTCGTAACTAATGATACAGGTGGTTTCAAAATTTGATTATACCTACTGGAGATTTAAACGCAAAAGACCCCGCACAATAGCATAGGAAATTAGCGCACAGTGGGATTTGACTGGAATTTACATGTTATTAGTATTGAGTTTCCGATCAAATATTTTCATGGGCCCAATACTCTAAGACCAATGATTTAGCTCTCAGGGCCGTATTTAGTATATGTGCCAAATAAACAGTGACACTTTTTTCTCAAGTACATTTTTTTTTTTTTCCAATTAGAATTCAATTAAATAAGAACTGTTGCAATATCTCAGCATTTGTCTTTTAGCACAAGTCCTCTGTGAAACATGTTTTGTCCTACAGGACCGTGTTTAGTAAAACTGTATTTGTCAAGTGATCCACAATAAACTGAATCAAATTGATTTTGTTATAACTTTCCTATTTCTTGATCTATGTCAGTGGTTGACAGCTCGTAGATGAATGTAGCTTTCTTTGTGTACATAACAAAAGTGGTCGCCATCTTAATATCGAAGATGGTTGGCCCAACCGGAAAAAATATGAACTACAACGTTTTGATTGTTGAAATCGGTCATTTACTCTTTGAATTATCTAATTCTATAGTATAAATATAACTCCAATATCTGATCTTAGAGTCATAATTTCATAAGGTTTAATAACAATAAAAATACATACGAATGTAGTAGACCATACTCGAAGTGGAAGACCAATTTTTTTTTAAAGAATAACACAACGTCGTCTCCACGTAAAATTTAATTGAAAGATCTGGATAAAGATCTTACTTAAGACATGTTTCGAACATAATATATGTTTAAATTAAATTAGATTGAGTGGAGAGAAAAAAATATTCAAATGAATAAATCTTTATTTGCGATTTAAAAAAATAAATAAATTTGTCATTAACTGAATCTCGTCTTGAAACCTACTCAGCCTCTATCAGATATATACTGAGTAATTTTCATTTTCTTGAAAAAACGCATTTTTCAAAATTAGTAAAATCTCAAAAGTTATATTTTTTGGAAAATAAGTAACAGTTGGATGAAATTTTTCAAGGAAATATCTGAGCACATCAAACAATATGAATGTGAGAAATTTTTGAATTTTCAGTGAAGTTCTGAAATAATTGATTTTTTCAATTTTATTAATCAATTACAAAATTCGTATATCAGGAATTAATTTGAAAACTACGCTTGTTTTTTAGGATGACCACAGCGATGTAATGATTGGCAAAACCATTGAAAACTGTCAATTAACCTTTTACATTCCACAAAATTCATTCAAGAGTAAATTTTGTGCAAAAAACGTAAGGTTTTTGTTGCAGGGCACTTTATTTGGAAAAATACCTTCCGTAACTGAATCCCATTCAAATGACTTGTGAAAACTCTAATCGATCTCTGCCAATGAATTACTATCACAAAGATTGTGAAAATCTGCATCACAATTGGCTACGAAATGAGAAATCTTAATACAGGGTGGCCTAGCGAAAACGAAACAAGGCCGATATTTCGTATTTATCGTTCGCAGAAAAAAGACGCTTTGTAACTTCAAGCACCTCAGAAGGGTTAGCGCCCTTAAATCTTCAATGGGAGTAGGGTTCATGTGATAGGTACCGCATTTTGACGGTCATCAAATTCTCTTTCCGACGCTTTTTAGTTTTTTTAATTTGATGCAGTAGTTCTCGAGAAAACAAGTTTAGAACAATCATCGACTGAGAATCTAAAGTTACGCTTGTTTCACTTTCATCAGTATTTCTAATCACAATACACTACTAGACAAGCACTTAGTTTAACATTACCACTCCCAAGGTCCTCACTAGTAAAAAATTCCTTTATTTATAACGGAAAGAAATTGTTCAATCATCTACCTAATGTAACAAAAAAGATTACTGGTAAATGGAAATTCAATAAGGCTTCCGTGAGAAATATGTTACTAGATAGAGCATTTTATTCGCTGGACGAATTCTATTCCGAAAGATTCTAAATTTTATACTCTACTTATAGAGCAAGATCCCAGGGCCGTCAGACATTACTTATTTGTAAACGAACGAAATTTGTACGATTGAGTAGTGTTAGTATGTACTATGTTCGCATGCCTACCTGCTAGCTTGACCAGATGACCATTCTTCAGATATTAGGAAATCAAGGTACGTAAAAACACTACTTACTTAGTTGAATTGCCAGTGTACAGATATGTTTCTTTAACCCATGGTTAGTTAGTGGACAGAGTAACAAGCTACCACCCCGGAGATCCGAGTTCAAATCTCGTCTCCAACATTTTAATTTTTTTTTAAACCCAGCAGACGCATCACACTAGGGTCAGCCATCTTGGTTGAAAACGGCTTCGACTCTGGGAGGATTTTTGTTCAAAACGAAATTTAAAAGAATACAGAATTTTGGTAAACAAAAGATTTTGTTAAGATTTCCTTATAAGTAAAATCCAAGGGCCTTCAGACATTACTTATTTTTGAAAAGATGAAGACTGAGGTTCTGAGTGGTGTCTCATGACCTTTTAATACCTGCGTGCTTGTGGAGTTCGCTTTGTGACACCTGAGTAGGTACCAGGTGAGAAAGGTAACTAAAAATAAGAGTTACTCAACTTTAATTTGTATGGCTGATTTTTATATGTATTTTGTGGAATACCACTCTGAAGTAATTTCAAAAGTGTCAGAAGCTTTCCATAGACCAGAACTTTTGTCAGCCGCTTTAAAGGTCAACAAATTACTTCAGAGTAATATTTTACAAAATATACATAAAAATCAGCCACACAAATTTAAGTTAAGTAACTCTTATTTTTAGTTACCTTCCTCACCTGGTACTTGCCCAGTTGTCACAGAGTGAACTCCACAAGCACGCAGGTATTAAAAGTACATGAGACACCACTCAGTACCTAAGTCTTCATCTTTTCAAAAATAAGTTGTCTGAAGGTCATGGGATTTTACTTATAAAGAAATCTTAACAAAATCTTTTATTTGCCAAAATTCTGTTTTGTTTTAAATTTCTTTTTGAACAAAAATCCTCCCAGAGTCGAAGCCGTTTCCAACCGAGATGGCTGACCCTAGTGTGATGCGTCTGCTGGGTATTCAAAAAAAAAATGTTGGAGACGAGATTTGAACTCGCAGCTCCGGGGTGGTAGCTAGATACTCTGTCCACTAACCGACCATGGGTTACAGAAATATATCTGTAGACTGGCAATTCAACTAAGTGAGTAGAAGAAGAAGAATGGTCATCTGGACAAGCTAGCAGGTAGGCATGCGAACATAGTACATACTAACACTACTCAATCTTACACATTTCGTTCGTTTAAAAATAAGTAACGTCTTACGGCCCTGGGATCATGGACTATTAGTCTTACATCACTCCACTATATAATATTTAATTCCGAGAGTTCTAACCTTTGACAGCTGTTTCGTGGTAACCCACTCATCAGAACTGTTCTCTCGAAGAAGTAGGCAGATTGAGACCTTAGAGAAATCGTGAAATAGATTTTTGTCGACCAAAATGTATTGGAGGCCTAGCGAAAGTGATGCAATCCACGCGTCAATAAAATGAGCGATTTTCTGTGAGTGATACTTCTGAATAACATTCTCCCTTATCTCATTTCTCATAACAATCACAAGTCTATGGCCTATTCCGTTTAGTGCGCACACTCAAGGCGTGGAATGAAAAATGTAAACAAAGTCCCAGGAAGTAAATACCTAAAGCAAGAATGTCAATCAATAACCTTGGGAAAACTTGAAATATGACGTTGCCAAAACATTATGACGTAACTGCAAAATGGGTATACCTGGTAGTATTATGAAAATACACATTGGAAATGTCTACACAGACTACCGTGCCGTAAGTGAAACTTTCGTGTTCAATTGAGAAATAGTGGGATGGATTACAAGTGAATACACTCTCGAAGAAGCAATATTTTGATAGCATTTAGGTATTGATAATGTTTGAAAATTATTGAATAAATGCAGAAGGCAAATAGTAGTAAAATGCATATAAGATATGACTGAAAATTTCGATATACCCCGAATAGTTGGTAGCAAAAAAAATAACGTTACAATACTCATTACAAATTTATTAACGAATTATCAATTCGATTTTTTTTATTATCCGTGATTCCGGGATTTGATACACCAATCAATAGAGTATAACATGAGTGAGATTTTAACAAACATATTTCACAAACGAACGAATCGATAATTCAGAGCAAAGAACACCTTTCAAATGATGAATTCTTGCTCAATCAAGAAGTATGATATGTTATCACAGCCCGAACAGATGAAATGCTTCGCCAATGAATTATGCTGTAAATGATTTTCGCCTCGAAAATGAAGTCGACCTGCCGAGCGTTTATTTTTTCAATTGATCTAACTACCCGAATAGCAGCCAGTTTCGCTTCTTAATGGGTCGTTATGTCGCTACTCCGCTGAAGAGACAGGGAGATTTTTTCACTCAAATTCATGCAGCAGTGACAATAATTTCAGCAATTTCGAACGTTTTTCATGACTATGTCCGGATACTTCATTTTTCAGTAAGAGTGGTTCCATATATGATAATTCAATCCGATTAAATAATCAAATAAATGAATATTTTGGAACCTTTGGTGTGAATACAATTCAAGAAAAAAGAAACTACCAAAACACCAAAATTACGTCACAATCACACTCGACGCGCGTTTCGCCAACAAAGTTAGCATCTTCAGGAGCTGAAAGCTTACTGAAACACTTATCCTACTTTACTTCTATTTAAACCACTATTTCTTAATGGACGTCAAATTATCCAACATTCCGAATCTGCCTACTCTACCTACTACTTTTCTGAGTGCCAACCGCACTCAATATCAAATTTTCCTACTTTTGTTGTTTACCAATTCTAGTAATTTACCTGCACTAAATTAATTTTAATGTTATCCTACCCTGTTTTGGATTTGATGACACAAATTTCTTGGAGAAAAACAATATCTGATGAATTTATTGTGAAGAAAATAAAGGAAAACGTTTTTCAATGTACTACGAACTTGAATAATGGACTGTAAGGAATAGGACCCTTATCAGCATTCATACTTTTTTTACACTTGGCAATTTCCAGACTCTCGAATGCATCGAGAAGTCTATGGTCATGAACCTGTCTGATTAATTTTAAACTTGTGTCATCAAATCGGAGGTCGTGATCCAAAGCATGATGAGCAACAATAGATTTTTCGGGTCTCGAATATCAGATATGAGTAATGTGTTCTCTGACCCGTACTTTCATGTCCCTTCGGGTTTGACCCAAATACATTTTCTTGCAGTCCTTACAGCTAATTTCATGAATCCCCGACTTTTCTTTTTCATCCGTTCTATATCTTTGGGAGTACCCAATAATTGTTGAAGTTTATACGAAGTTTTTTGTATACCACCTTCATATTAAGGGTTCTGAAAATACCTTCGAAACCTCGAGTAACTCGAGGTACAAACTGGATGAAGACATATCAAGGTGGGTTTTCCTCTTTTTGAAAAGTTGAAGAGTTTACGAAGGGTTTCTTTAAATCTGTTTTCTAATCAATTTGTCTACCAAGTCCACAGAATAACCGTTCACCTCAGCCACCTCCCTGATTATCATTTTCTCAGTTTCAAATCTTTCTTTGTTGAGTGGAAACGACAAGAGTCGATTAACCAAGAAATGTAGTCCAGCCATTTTTTGTTGTGTGTAATGGTGGGAACTCTCAGGGATGTATCTGAGTGAGCTCGTGTCCTTCCTGTAGACATCTAATTCAAGCTGATTTTGGTCATTTCTAATGTACTAACTTTCCTATTAGCAAATCTTAATCATTTGGATTGAACCTTTAATTAATTGAATATCGGATTAGAATGACTCTTAATGTCCCATCCCTTTAATTATTCATACATATAATTCAGCGCGCTGGTTGGCCGTTAGCGTGTGAATTCTTTAAGCTAGAGAAATAATATGTTTGGTTCTATTATGATCAAAATACTCTCATTTAACACACAACTTCACAGAATAACACTTTTGTGGAGATTAATTCAGCCATAAAACCCTCATAGGTGATCTCAATCATAACAATGAATTTTACTCACCTAAGTACCCCCGTCGTCGGTTCATTGCTCTGGGTTGGTAACACTTTAACTTATCGAACATGC
This sequence comes from Chrysolina oricalcia, assembly GCA_944452925.2. NCBI lineage: Eukaryota > Metazoa > Arthropoda > Insecta > Coleoptera > Chrysomelidae > Chrysolina > Chrysolina oricalcia. Next base: position 25,574,092 of record OX101808.2, read on the forward strand.
ACCTTTAATTAGCCCGTTCAGAGCTGAGTGGTTCCACTAATTCATTAATTTTAGTTCAATTATTAAGGAAACTCGAAAATTAGTCTGTTTTTTCATTTATTAAGGCAAAAAGAGATAAATAAATATAAAACTGTATAAAAATGCGACTAGAATGTTAATATTTACGAGAAAAAAAAAAGGATATAGAGAATTTACTTTCACAATTAAAGTCAAAATACTGGAAATTTCAATGATTAAACAAGAACAGACTGAAAAAAATATTTTTATAACTCAAAACAAAGACCTATCTAATTGACAATATATTATCTAGCATGTTAGATTACCAAGACCATCTTAAAATACGTAAAACTGATTAGAGACTTCGACAAATGATAAAATACTTTAGAAACCCTTCAACTCAGAGAAAATAGATCGGGCATGTCCCAGGTCAAGAAGAGGCCTTGACCTGAGTATTCTTCACTCGACTTACTGTTTCAAACACAACATTTCAACTAACTACTTGCTTTGAGATCTTAAACGGTTCCACTCTATAATTTGTTAAAAGATAGGGGGGATGATCCCGCCCTCAGAATATTTTACTTGTAAGATATTAAGGTAGGTGTCGTTACTGAATGGTCTTGGCATTCTAAACCCTATTCTGGTATTCTAAAGTCCTAATTAATAACATGTAAGTTTTCCTATTACGTGACATCATATGGTTGACAGCCCCGTACATTTTAGGACTCACGTCGAATGTGGTTTTGTTTCACTTTGATAGAAAACGGTCGACAAAAAACTATCAAACATTCTCTTTTGTTCGTCCGATGTCACTCTGCCTTCTTACTTTTAAAGTAACAATAATTTGCATACATTTACAACGAGTGGCCTATTTCCATATATGTATTATTTAAGACAAAAATTATTTGATTAAACGGTCAGAAAGATATTTATGACCGTTCGGTTTAGGAATATCTATGGCATCAAAACGAGTTGTACCAGACGGTAAACAATCGACCCTTGGGCTATTCAGGCTGAAATTACCAGATTTTACAATATCTTCAAAGTTGAATATATTTTCTGATTCTCACGAAAAATCTATTGTTTGTAAAAAGTATGCCCCTCATAAATTTTGAGTTCTATTATTTCTGTAACTAAAGTTTGGTATTATCGCCCAGTGGAACATGTGGGATGCAACTTTCTTATTGAAATGGATTTGGTCCCACGACCAGAGGCGTCTCAATAATTACACTAATTACTAACACATCTAAAAATGGCAGCTGTTTTTTGTTTTCAGTTTCGTACATGAACGATATGGTTTGGAACCAGCTATTCAATTCTGAAATAAAACTGTCTATATCGACCTGTTTCGTATCAAGTTGGCTAGGCCCTTCCTAGACGAAGGTTGCCCTTGGATGTACCTTCTAGTTGTTCGTAGAAGCAGTAAGCAGTAAGAAGTAGTTATTGAACTGAAATAAATGAATAGAAGTAAGGTAGGATAAGTGTATTAGTAAACTGTCAGCTCCTGAAGATGCTAACTTTGTTGGCGAAACGCGCGTCGAGTGTGATTGTGACGTGGTTGTGGTGTTTGGACAGTTTCTTTTTTCCTTTTACTTGAATCGAATAAATAATATTTTTGGGAATTTAAAATTTTCTTTCTAACATTAGTATAATAGTGAAGAAAAATTTCGATGGTATATTCCGAGTCTGTTGACGCTGGCACTATTACAAAAAAGTTTTCTTTCAACCAATATTCATAGTAAACAAAAGTTTTTCCAATTTATTACAGAAAATTTGTCCGCATTTTTAATAGTATACTAAACACAATGAATGATAAGGAGTGACGGTTGCTGAGATACTGGTTCTAGTGAGTCTTTGCTGAAAAAATACTTGGATAGTGCAATGTGTTTTTCATGGTTCTAAAGCTGATGAAGCGCATGCACCCTCACAAATCAATAAGTAGCCCCGGAGCGCCACAACAAATAACACACCTACTACACCTTTGAGTTCCTTCATGTAAGACGAAACTACAATTTACTATCGGCACATTTTTCTTCTATGTCATTGATTAAATAAACTCCCAATGATATTCAAAGTTAAACAACTGAATCCATCGCGAAAGATTATAACTGTCATACTTACATAATTTATTCAAATCCTCGTTCTTGTACTCTGCAAATTTATTGAAAACAATGAAAACTTTCATAACATGATAAATGCCTGACAACGAAACTGAGTGCAAGCCCGAAATACATGAGGGTCATGCGATCCCATCTCAAATGGGACACTTTAATAGTTTGTGTATAAATTGAAAATAAATTGTGAGTTATATATCTCTCTGTGGAAGAACTGAACCACTGCGAAGTGAAGTTTAGAACAGTCAACTGATCCAGTTGTTTTTGTATCGTGCAAGTAATATGAGAATTGTAAATTTTTGGTATGTTGCATCTTTTGTTTTTAGTAGAGAGCCGAATATTTTGAAATCATAGAGGTGTTAGATATCAGTTTTCAATACAAAGTTCAGATGTTGAACTCCTTTTCATTAATCAATAAACTTATAAAAAAAAGTTGAATTCAAAAACTCTCATCGGGCCCTCTGGCAGCAAACTTCTCATGCTGGAGGAAAAGTGACAGTTAATTCTCTAGTTGAACAAATAGCTATGTCCATTTACCATTTATAATTTGCGATTTTTGGTTGTTGAACCATTTTCATAACTTATGAAATGATGAAAATACAGAATAGTTATTTATGTAATAAAGAACATAAAGACGATCATTATGGTACAAGTCGTGAATGATAACACGACGTGCCATAATGATTGTTTATGATTCATATTACATGCAAAATTTTATCTGATGGTATTTATATTAATACGTTTTAGAAAAATTAAAAACTGCATTTTTGATATGTCACAATGATAACATTTTTAAAGGAGTGTATTATATGTGTAGTTTCAAATATTAGAAGGTGAGTGAGCTGTGCTTTGCCATTTCCTTGACAAACGTCAGGTTGTAACGGCAATATTTATTTATCGCTGTCAAAAACAATTGTCACGTAGAATTTAATATAATTTAAATAATAATGAGTCTGAAACTGGTAGTTCATTTTCTGATTTGGAAGGAATGACGCGAAATATCGTGAACTTCCTTTTGCCGGAAAAATCACGGAGTGTATATGAAATGGTGTTTAATCGGTACGAAGAATGGTGTTCTGCTAAAAAAATCAAGAATATCACTCTTGAAAAAGTATTATTGGCTTAATTTGAATGCTTATCTGAGGAAAGGAAACCATCTTCTCTTTGGTCGTATTATTCGATGATAAGAAGTATTTTATCAACAAGAAAAAACGTCGATATTAGTAAGTACCTACAGCTGGTTGCATTACTAAAACGTAAATCAGAAGGTTACAGCTAAATAATCCAAAAATTTTTACTAAACAAGATGTTACAAAGTTTTTAACAGAAGCATCAGAAGATACATATTTATTTAAAAAAGTTGCTATGATAATTGGACTAAGTGGAGCATGCAGAAGAGAGGAATTGACAAATATGCTTGTTGAAAATGTAATACATGAATAATCTGTTTTTAGAATTACTTTACCGAATACAAAAACAAAGGTAGTGCGAGAATTTTTTTGTAACTTCCGGGAATATCCCAGGATTGAATATGGTAGAACTTGTCAGACAATATGTGAAAATTCGACCTTGAAACACAAACCATCTACGTTTCTTTGTCACTTATGAAAATAAGAAATGCACAAAACAACCCGTTGGAATACACACCTTTGGTAAAATGTCAAAAGTTATTGCCACTTTTTTGAATTTACCTCACCCTGAAGAATATACCAGTCATTGTTTTCGGCGATCGTCTGCTTCATTTTTGGCTGATTCTGGGGCTGATCTGTGTACCGTGAAACGCCATGGCGGATGGAAAAGCAAAACTGTTGCTGAAGTTTACATCGAAAATTCGAAAGAGCAAAAGAAAAAATATCAGAAGCAATTTTTGTTACCAACAACCAAACAGGATTCCAAGTTTACCAAAAATCATCAACTACTGATGTAAAAACTGTACCATTTATAATAAATAGTTTTTATCTCACCATTACAAGTTTTTTATATAGAATTTCATTATGGCCGATTTCACCAACTGATTCCTAAAGTAAGGAAATACCTATATCGGATTTAGGATTACCCAAGTGCAATTTGCGTTTCACCACACGTTGAGTAATGCTTGAGAGTGACAGGAAATACTTACGTTAGGTTCTTCATATCACTTTTTAGCATTACTAAACGCTTGGTGAAGCGCAAATTGCAATTGGGCATTCTTAAATTCGATTTAGGTATTTCCTAACTTTAGGAAATAGCTGGCGAAATCAGCCATTAGTCCCATAATTAATTCATTATAGTACTAACAGGTCTATTCACTATATTTTAACGATATCGTTAGCAGTCGTAACCAAGCGATAAGCCGTTAAATAACGATAATATCACAGAATCGTATTCACTATCTGTTTCTTCACGATATACCGTTGCCAAAACATCGCTGAGCAGACGACACCTATTTGGGTGTCATAACTGTCAACGATAATAGACGTGTTCAGCAAAAAAATTATTCTCACTCGTCCTTTGCAAAATTTAAATAGTAATCCAATAGAAATGGATCCGTTCGAGCGGGACGTATTGGTTGTAATCCTAGAAAAACTGCGAAGAAGGTGTTATGATGATTTATGAAGGTAAATTGGATCACATATCTGTTGTTCCATAGAGAGTTGAATCGGAGATTCAATAGATAGCTGAGGAATATCAGCAACCCTCTCGAGACTCCTGAAGAAAATTTTCGGAAAGATTTTAGATTATCCAGAGAACTGGCGTGGGAGTTAGGTATTTAACGAAATGAGCGATCACTCTGCAATGTTCCAAAAATAGTAAATTTCGTTTCAATAACCAATTACACAGTTTTCTTTTAGTACTGCATTTTTTTGCTCATGGCAAAAGTCTATGGCAAAAGATGAATCGTGTGTCATATCCCGGTCTTCTGTAGGCAGCAGGTGTATTCACGAAGTATCAGAAACATTGGTTGTTTATTTGGCCACTTTATTTATATAAAATTCCAAACAGAGCAGTTCAGTTTCGCAGTTAAGAGGTGCCAAGTTTCTTTGAGAATTTCTGATTTACTTAGTTCATACTAATTTGTACGAAACCACTAGCTATTTTTCAATTCATCCAAATAAACGGAAAATTATTGCCTTTAAAATAATTTCACTACTTTTATTTTCACCTTTCCGTAATATTCCCAAATTTCCATAATTGATACAAATTTCCATAAAATAGTCAAATACCTGATACAGGAAGTTTCAAAATTTTGTTTTCATCCATCATTCAATCACAAAACATGAACTTATGTGTACTACCCGTCTCAAAAATTCAGGTTGGTCGTTATTTATCCGGTAACGATTGAAGCTGTAACGACATTGTTTACAGAATACGAATTTCTGAATTGTCGTTTAGATTGACGTAATCTTAAGATGAACTACAATCGTTAATCAACGACTCGTTAAATAACGACTTTTTAGAGAATAGGTAAGTACCATAATGAGCTTCTTTATATCATCGAAATTGAGTGACATAACGTTGTCATCATGACATGCCATCAGATAATAGTTATTTATTGTATAAGTGTTTTAGATATCATTTTATTTGCGCAAGAATGTTTAAACGCGAGAGCAAAGCTCGAGCGTTTGAATTTCTTAAGCAGATAAAATGTATCTAAAACACGCATGCAATACAACGCTTTATTCACAATCACATTCATTTAGAATCAGAATCGAGGAAATTTTTCATCACAAAATGATTTGACGTTTTGCTCTGACAGCGGCTGTCACCTCCTCAAAAATCATTGAAATAACATACAAAAATATCGGGAAGTGTTGAATGGTTGCTATGTATTTTCGATTGTTTATCGACTCCATTTGTAAAAATTTGTGAAGTTGGTGAAAATAAGTAAAATGTGATTGATATTCAAGATTGTATTTTTCATTATTCCACTAGTGGATAAAGTGGTACTTTATACCGTTCATAAGTGTGGATAAAACTTCAATTATAAGGTGATTGAGGAGAAAAGTGTTTTATTTTATTCTCAGATATCATGCTCTAAATCGTTAGAACCAGGATTGAAAACTCCATAATAATTTGTGATTGGCGTCCGTTACAAAGAAAGGAGTTGATGAACAAGACACGAGACGAAACAATGCATGGTTAATCAAAACATTTTTATATGAACTTGATGAAATATTCTTTGAAATCTTTCAATTTCTGATCACGGGAAAAATTAAGGTTTCCTCCTCTTCATAATGAAGTCATTGGTCAAATAAGGTAAATGAGATTAGGGAATTTGTAGTATCTGTTTTATAATGCCTTTGGTCAGAAAATTTGTCCAAATCAAGCATCCATTCTCCAATTTGGTTCTAACCAGAGCGTTATAGAGATATATTATAGAGTTGATAAAAGTGAACTGTAGAGTTGAACGTTTTATAAAACCTAATAATGTGTATGCTTGAGACACTTTGAATATGTGTCAGAAAACTGAGATTGGGAGAAAATCTGATGCCCAGGACAACCATTTCATTTACTCTTTTCAGTGCAGAATTTCCCATGATTTAGATAAAATTAATATTGTCGACTGAAGGTCATGACTCCAAATTTATCAATGTTGAAGTATAATTTATTATCTGTGGACCAATCAAGTATGTTGTCAATATCATTCTGCAGTTGAAAGTAGTCATTGAGATGATCGTTTTTCAATAATACTTTCGAGTCATCTGCAAAAAGTAAACACGGTAATGGAATTTTGGATGGTAAGTCATTGACAAATAGTAGAAAGAGAAGTGGTCCCAAATATGACCCCTGTGGAATACCTGAACCAGCCGTAAAGATTTAGACTTGATTCCCTTGAAGATGACATATTGTAGTCTATTCTGCATATATATTAGAAACGATTTCAGTAATGGATCACTCACTCGAAATAAAACTAGTTTTTTCAACAATATATCATGGTCGACTTTGTCGAAAACTTTGGCGAAGTCAGTATAGACCACATCAACTTGTCCCTTCCTGTCCAAAATGACATGTTCATAATTTGTGAAAAGTAAGTTTGTTTCAATTCACTTTTTCTTTCAAAACCCATGTTGTTCTGAACATAACATGTTTTGCACGTGAGAATAAAGCTTATCCATATATATTATAAACTCGAAAACCTTCGCGATACAGTTCAAGACTGCTATAGGCCTAAACTTAGTGAATTCATATTTAGAACATTTTTTGTGGATTGGTGTTATCTTTGTAAGTTTGAATGTATTCGGAAACATTCAGGACCCGCTGAGAATTTTGGTATTAATTTTTTCAATGCGTTAAGAATATCATTCACCGTAACTTTGGTGAAAAATGTTCTTTGATGTGGTCAAAATCATATGTTGATGAGTTCTGATTATAAACAGATTTAAAATATTCCGCAAATCCTTCAGATATATCAGCTGTGTGTCTAATCAACTTTTTATCATGCCCCATCAAGTATGAATTTTCAGAATTGAATTGGTTCCAAAATAAATGTGGATCTTTATGTATATTATCTTCCATATTCTGTATGTATGAACTGTGTTATTTTTTTATTTTTTGCTCAATATGGATCTCAATTTTTTATATTCATTCAAGTGAAATTCAGATTGACTTTCGAGTTTTCTATGAAATTCTTTTTCATGCAATATACGGATAATGCCAGGAGTAAACCAGGTTGAAAAAATGTCCTTCCCCTTAAGTTTACATTTGAATTTGGGAACACAAATGTCAAATCTTTCATATCTTTTATGATAGAAATAGTCAACTGCCACGTTAACATCTTGTATCGGTGCTAGATGCTCCCAGTAACAGCCTTTAAACAATTCGCATAAAAGTATAAAACTTGCTTTTTTGAAATTATATTCCGAAGAAACCCACTAAACATTGTAAATTACAAAATATTGCAGCAAGTTTGAATGATTTTTACATTTGTAATCTTTGCAAACTTGATGTAGGTTTACCGTAATTGTGCGTTTTATTCAGTTTTCAAATGAAAAGTCTCTACAATCTTCCTTCGTAAAACTTACAAAAATTAAATTACTACAAATTTCGAATAAATATCTTAGTATAACTTCAGTATTAGAATTTGTGGTGAACTTCCAGATGCAATGTTTACATTACACTGCAAATGAAATATCCACTAACTCAATAGGTAGTAAGGATATCAATTCTGCTAGATTATTAGACGGAATAAGTTATATTTTGTGTTGGTGCAAGAAGCGCAAATTCCTTAAATTTACAAGTTCGTAAAGTAGGACTTTTTTGTAAGAGCGTGAAGTTGAATGATTAACAGCCGAGTTCAACAAACACGCGAGTACAAAAAAACCCTTTACGAAAGTGTTTCATACAAAGTTTTTTCTTCAACAGTTATTATTTTGCCAAATTGTAGCAATTATATCATTAATTTGAATGTTTGATGATATGAATTGTCGTCGTATTATCAAATAAAGACTTCCGATTTATATTTGACGCAAAATACTGTATTTTTCATAAACGCATAAATGTATGAAACGTGTGTGAAAAATTACTTTACGCACAGTGGATGATTTTACGCACAGATGACTTTTTTATGCACTTGTGCGTAAAGTATTACTTTACGCACTGTCAGCAGTGCGTAAAAGCTTAGTTTACGCACTGTCGTAGAAAAATGAATATTTTGGAACCTTTGGAGTGAATATAGGTACAATTCAAGAAATAGATACTACCCAAATAACAAAACTATAGTCACAATCACACTCGAGGCGCGTTTCGCCCACAAAGTTAGCATCTTCAGGAGCTTAAAGCTTTTAGCTCTAACAGCAATTCTCAATTAATTCACATGGGATTTTCAGTAATTTTTTGAAGACTTTTATAGAAGTTGACCATAAATTATATACAAGTTTTCATATCATTTCAAATAAACTTCCTGGTCACTTCAGTTATACTCATATTGAATTATCTGTAAACTCGCAAAAGACAAGATTACTTTTGTAAGTTAACGGAGAGGAAGATGCCATCTCTGAGAAAACGTGCTGGCTGTTAACTGTAAAGTTTACACTCGCAAAACAAATTTTGCAAAAAATTTGCAGCAATTTGATATTGTTTAGTGGGAAGATTTTTTGTTTCTTAAATATTATTCGTTTTTTTAATAACGTCGAACGCTAGCCAACACAGAATGTTTTTTATCTTCCACTGTCAGGTGTTGATAGTTTTTAGAAACTACAACAGTTTGTTGCTCAATATCAGATCGATGGTTCTGATGTCCTCGTTGAGAATATCATCGAAGGAGCTAAGATTATAACTGTTCATCAATTCAGAAAGAGTTGTAACTATACTTAATTTGCTGTTTTCAAATTTATTTCAGCCCCATTTATACTAGATATGTTAAAATCACCAAAAACTATCAGGGTCGTGTTATGACAGATCATGCCATCTAAGTTCGTGAAAAATTCCGTAAAATTTTTGATAATCAGATAAATTTGACAGAGGAGAAAAGTAGACATTGGCAATGATATAATTATTTCCAAAAATATCTGTATCATCATTTACAGCATTTACTTCCCCTTGTTCACCAGACTACCACAACTTAAACCGAATGCGGTATCATCTTCAATCGTTTCCGTGTTGAAATAATAATTGAACATCGCATGAAACCCGAAACGAGACAGTGGTAAACTAGACACCAACAAAAAACAGACAAGATAATAACAGGGGCAAATTGAGGGACGCACCGGACGACTCCAAGCTATAAATCGGTAAGTTATGATTATTAAAAAACAATTACGCCGTTAAAACGAAGAGTTATTTCTGGCGTTTCCAGAGCCACTTTGGGGAAGGATTTTAGTTTGCTTGGGTGATGCATTATTCACAAAGAATGTTTTCTTTCCGGTTCATGGATTTTATGGCGTGATTTTAAGAGTAAAATTTGCATTTACTTCGAAAATGCATACTTCACATTCTCCCTCATGCAACGCGCAAGCTTTCTGGTGAGCCGACCGTTAATTTAGGCGGTACACAAAACATGGTACAAATTCAATCGGAGGTACTTTTATAGTTATTTATGTACCAAGGACGAAAAACAGTCTATTATAGTCGAGTCTGCAAATTGATAGCCGAGGCTAGCAAGCAGGCGAGACAATAGTTAGTTTTTCGCCGAGGTGCATATTATATTTATTCGTCGACCTCTACATACCTATACTTAACTTATGAAAGAAAGCACTCACCTGTTTGCTGGCTTCGATCACAATTTCAATGAATATGAACAAAATGTATTCTGATTTGAAGTGTAACAAATCTTCATTTTAAATATACTACAAAATCAAATCAATCTCGAAGATGAATATTGAAAGTACAGTTTGTGCAATTATTGATATTAATTCCTGCTGCCGAAGAAGATGCAAGAGACAAGTTTTAATTTTGGGTACTTGTTGATGCAACTTCAGATACAGGTGCTCTAGCAGCACTATTTTCAAAACCTCTTTTGGAGTGCTTCACCTGGTGAAATGCTTTTCGATACGTTTATTTTATTGGGAATAGAATCTTCAATGTATCTCTCGGCGACTGTTGAGGATTTCTATCCTCCGTGCTGTTTTGATGACAGAATATCTGCGCCAGCATTGACCAAAAGTGTTGCAGATGTGCGCCGATAACAATGCCCGGTGTACTCCAGTTCGTTTGGCAATTTTAAGTATTTTGGTAACAAGCTAGGTATATCTTGGCAAAGTTATGCACACCAACAACTTGCACTGTACACTTTTCTAATTTATAATTGACAAAAAATTCGTTATGATTACAATGCTTCGGTCTTAAGTTGGCGTATTGTAGAAATATTTCTAAAGGATTGACACCGTCGCAAAGTTTGTCCGTAACTGTAAAAACTCGCTTTACCATTTTTTGAGTCTGGAATGGTTATTACAAGCATGTCACCTTGATTAACAATATCTTTGGTCGTTATTTTACGTAGTTCGTCTCTTCGACAAGCCACAGCAATTTCAATAGTTAAACAGAGCTGTAATAATATAACACATTAGCAAAATAGATAAAAGCATTTCACCTTGTGCAAAAGATAAGTTTCATCTGGGGCATTACGAAGAAATCTGTACCCACCGTTTTGTTTTTTCAATAATGCAATAAGTTTCGGAAATTTGGATATGTTAACGTTTTCCTTAATGGCAAATGTGAATCTTAGCATAGAGTAAATCGACCATAGCGGTGATGACTTGCAATTATTGTCAGCTTTACTAGAAAAATAGGCCAGAAGAACATTTTCTGATAGATTCTCGATATTATGTTCCTGACGTCAGTTCTTGAATGAGTTGTATTGTTTTTCGTATAAAATTCGTGATTTCTGGGGGGGGGAGGGGAGGTAAATCCAACGTGGCTGTAGTTGCCAATTCCCGCAGCTCCGGAGGAGTGTTAGTGATATTCATTTCGCTATCACTATCCATTCCTGATTATTATAAACACTAATATTCACACCACGGTCTTATGCACATGTAAAATGTAGCGGATTTCGTAAATAATTAATTTGACAACAGCAAATGACAGTTATTGTCACAGGCGCCTATGTTTTTATCAAATCGTGAATTTACGAAAGTGTCATATCATAGTGACCACATCGGACGAAAAGAGTTTGCGGACGAAAAGTGTTTGCGGATGAAACATACTCGCCTTCAATAATAGTCGATTTTTCGTTCGGAAATTGGTACGTGAAATGTAATTTTTTGTAGAAAAAAAGATTTTTCTTCTAAATCTTATTTAAGTATGCGGAGGGCCAACTCTTTTTGCAAGGCAAGGGCGATTGTTGGTGATGAACTCAAAAAAATTCTCAGAAATTCAATTTATGGCAGAGAGAATTAAATAACTAAATCAAACAAATGAAACAATTTCTAATAAAATAGTGTTTGTGCTTGATTAGGTGAACAAACTTCTGTTTGTAATTCTAAACTGAATCAAGGGGACTATGTGGAGTATTTTCGTATGAATATTCAAAATGTACAAATCAATAAATAGTTCAAATTATGAATTACTATATACTATATTACTATTACTTATACATAACAAAACAAGACATTATGAATGAAGAAAATATGTATTCCGATGAATTCCTTTTTGAATTCTGAATAGATAGTCGACACTAATTATCAAAATAAAATTTTATCTTCAGAGGATTTCATTCAGAGGAGCCAGAAACAGAAATGGAAAATAAATAGGAAATTCAACGTTACTTCATTGACATCACTGTTACCAAATGTTCGCATTATAACAGAACCGCTGCCTAATATTCAAATATCAACCAAATGTAGCTAACATTTAGTTTATGAATAAGTACTTAATTATAATCTCTCTCTCTCTCTTTCTCTTGCTCTCTCTCTATTTGATGGTTACAAATCTCTATCCGTGATATGAGAAGAAGAATTCAAGAGATCACTTTGACACTGACTTTCGTAGACCATAACCAAATTTTGATTTTCATTGATTTTATAAAATATTCAATTATCTACTCAGGAACAAATAACTGAGAATGTTTGAAGTCAGATGGGTTCTTCCAGCTGTAAAATAAAATATGGACCAACAAAAACATTGCATGTCATAATCGGAATAAACTCAGTTGGTGTTTCATTCATGTTGCCATGATCAAAGGTAAAAAAAACGTATATAGAAATGCAAACGTTATAATAAAAACCGTACAATTAATATTTATGCTAAAAAATTTAAGTAAGTACTTGTCAATTTCAAAATTATTGTTGTGTTCAATGAAAAATAATCGTTGTCATAGAAATGTCAAATTTTGAAGTGATGTTCGGTTTGGCGGCCGTTGCTATAGGTAACGGCCGCAAAATTAAATTTCGCGGTATTTGTTGAGATCGCGAAATACCTACTCACTTCGCGTGGAATTGCACGAAAAATTAAAATAACGGGAGCGGCGGCCAGTCAGCACAACCATGGCAGTTTTTCAGTAGTTCTAGACAAGTGATCCACCAATGGAAAGTTAAACAAAAGTTGGAATTTACTATATTTCGATCTAACACAAAAATGGACGTCAACCTATTAGAAGCCACCTACATAGAAACAACATACGTACATTCAATTACCTTTAATGATGGTTGAGAACTTTCATTCAACCTTTTCCTCACCTAATACGGTTTCCTACATAGCGATGTCAGCACAAGATAAACGGAATGACCTGTGGTCCATTAAAATTGTACGAAACAAACTTTTCGAGTGCGAGTTGGCAATCGCATTCGAAACACTGTGTACGTATTCAACCTCAGTTTTCCTTTTTTCACTCAATCATCTGCCTCAGTGAAAACCCCAAAGAAAACAAAACCGGCAATGTAAATACGGTCTGGAATAGCCGGAATAATGATCCCCTCATTGATTGAAAGATACCAGGTTAATATTATAATAACAATGCCGGCACGTCGGTGTACATTTCGGCCGGGAGAATTTATTCGACCTAAACATACGATATTAGCATTCGTAATAAAATTTTATTCAAAGTTGGATAGTCGTAACGGAAGGTCTTTCTCAAAATAATACGGAGAATGCAATCATATCCCATTTACCGCTATCCAACGAATAAATACTTACCTCTCACGAAATGTAGCACGTCAGGTGGTAGTTATATTTAAAGGGTTATTTTTCCATTCTTTCACTACCGCGACCTACTGTGGGTGATGTGGCTTTTGGACGCCAACATTGGGAAAGGTCTCGATTCCCCTGTTTGCTATTAATAACTTTTATCGAGTTTTCACCCTTATTTCAGAAGATACTGAAAAGTTGCGTTATCGGTAATTATATTAAAACTTTATTAGCGTAGTTGACGGAAATTAGGAAAGGAGGACCGAACGTAGGTAGATACAAGTATTCTTTTCGAATGATATAAGTACGAGAGAGACGAATATATAGGGATCGTCAGTCGTGTATATTAACCACGAACACTGCATTATCCTATAGGTATCCTACAGTCCAACGACTACTGAGTATAGGATCTATGAGATATAATGAAAGAATGATAAGAAAAAAAAATGTAGTAATTATAGAGATGAAGGCCCTTAAATCAAGGTAACGTAATTGTAAGGGACAAGACTGATAAGACCGGGTTTCACAATGTGTAGTTAACTACTGGTTAAGGCTTAACTCATAGTTATTCTCGGAATAGGTGTTTCACAACCTTTGGTTAAATTTGACTGTTGGAGTTAACCGTGAAAAAGTTAACCGAAAGAAGAAGCATCGGTTAACTAAAAGTATAAAGTTTACCAAGATCTTCATAACCTCACATATTTGTTTTGGGTAGACGAGATGGTTGTTTGCGTTGTTTTCTGAAAGTTAAAAGAGAATAATCATGAATGATTATGATGTCGGTGCGTTCAGTAGTGGCGAGGAGGTTACCAGACCTAGGGTATTTAGAAATAGGTCAAACTATTCCGATTGTCCCCTAGAACGGTGGAACATCTAGTTGAGGAACTAGAGGAAAGAATTGCGCATCCTACACAAAGGTTGTACTTGAAATTAATTTTTGATGGATATTTACCAACAAGTTGCTACTTTCAGGAATGATTGTTTATCTGCTAGCCAACAAATTTTACTTGCATTAAATTTTTATACCAATGGGTAATTTTTGAGGACAACTGGTGACTTTTGCGGGGTTAGTAAATCCACTGCCAGCAGAGTAGTGCGAAGGGTTAGCATTGCTATTGCTGCTCTACGCCCAAGATATATAAAAATGCCAGAAGGAGATGAAATAAATGAAATTAGACAAGAATTCTATAATATTGCACGGTTTCCTCGGTGTATAGGTGCTCTTGATTGCACCCATGTCAAGTTACAGTCCCCTGGTGGTGACAATGCAGAGATTTATAGAAATAGAAATCAGTTTTTCTCTCTCAATGTTCAGACAGTTGCAGATCCAAATTTGAAAATCAGAGATATTGTTGATAGATGGCCTGGTTCATCACACGACTCCCAGATATTCCGAAATTCTTTGTTGTACGCACGTTTTGATCAAGGTCAATTGGGTGATAGTTTGCTGGTGGGTGATAGAGGATATCATATCAAGCCTTATTTGATCACTCCCCTTCAGGATATCAGAAATCAAGCTAAAAACATCTTTGACGAGTCACAAATAAGGACCAGAAACTATGTAGAACGACAATACGGTGTCTGGAAACGGAGATTTCCTGCATTAGCTATGGGTTTACGAGTCAACTTAGACACTGCTCAAGCGATTATCGTTGCCACAGCAGTTTTGCATAATATTGCTTGTGATCAAAATGAAAGGTTACCACTTGTGAATGCAGAACAGGAAGCTGCTAATGTTCAAGTGCCAAATGTACTAAACAGAGATCTGATGGATGTTAATAATAGAACCAGGTTCAACTTGGTGAATAATCACTTTACCAGATTGTTAAATATTTGATATCAAAAGTTTTTTCATTTTATTTATTATTTTTTTAGCACCAGTGCATAAAAAAATCAATCAACTGAATGAAAGTGCTAGGAATTTAGCACTTTAGGTTTTTTCTGAAAATATTTCAATGTTTTCAGTCAAGATCAAGATTGCTTTCTTATAAATATGAATACTTTCCATGTTATCATGAAAGTTGGAAGATGGTGACAAAAGACCATCTCACTTCCTGAGTTGGAATGAAATCAAAATGAAAAGTTCATCTATTTGCGAGTCTAAAATGGAAGAATATAATAGTAAATATTAAAATTGATATAAAGTCAATATTTTATTTATAAAAGAAAATATTTAACACACAAAAATATCCACAAAAGATTACACTCTTAATCGAATAGATACACAAATGACAAGAAAGAAAAAACATCAAAAAGATGTGGAAACAATTCAGGAATTAATTAAGCATTTCCATCTGTTTGGCTTTTATTTAGATATCTTTTTGTAAAATTGTCATTTTTAAATGATGCTCCTCCAAAAACTTTTCTCTTTGAAGTCTGACAAAGTCTAGTTTCTCCTGAATGATCTGCGAATTCGGCGATAAAAACTTTTTGGTCAAAACACTTTTCCTAGTTATGATAGGTTTTCGACCATTTTCTTTAATCCCGTTCCTCACAAGTAAATTGGACGTCAAGGGCTTTTTCAGATCTGCTCCACAATATGATGACCAATCACTGTGTTCCATATTTTCCTGAACTGTTGAATTAATTGTAGGAATATCTACCATCTCACATTCGATTTCCTCCTCGATTGGTTCTTCAAGAGGATAATTGTTGATGTTCGTCGATCAGAACATCACTCTCTGAAAATTAATAACTATTAAAGACTCAAATATACATATAGTTTCTTTGACTATCTTACTACACAATTTGTTAGCAAAACACAGTATGTACCAATGCAGTTATCAAGAAGGAAAATAAAATATTAATAAATTCACATACAAAAATTGTAAAGGTATATGGTAGAGAGAAAACTGATTCTTGCATTATGCACATTCTTCATATCCATTAAAGTGACTTTAATCTATAACTTACTCTTATTGGCCGGTGAAGATGAACTTGGTTTTGGAAAATCGCTATCAGTATCATAAGTATTCTGATTTCCACCTATTTGTACTCCTATCAATTATTTTACAACCATGTCGACATCATCCACTGGGATAGGATTATAAGAGCCCCCACCAGTTTTCCAAATATTCAGTTTGTTTTCAGCAGAGTTTACCTTTGTTTTTTTCTTCAGATTCTGATATTTTTCTTTTAATGTTTTTATATTCCTGGGTCCATTTATAGTCATACTATTGAATTCACTTTCAATCAATTTCCACGAATTCTCCTTATCTTTCCAAGTTATCACATTACTTTTCTTGCATTCGATCACATCTTTGTGTTTCTTTATCAGAGATATAAGACTATGTTCTTCGCTTTTTGAAAAGTTACTTCCGCGCTTAGACATTTTCAAACGATTGAATTGATAGACTGGGAGGTCTGTTTAAATACAAATAGTCAGTGTCACAGACCGAGTGGTATCAATGGATTTCAGTGTTCTGTACTAATAATGTTCATCATAGAACGCAAACAATGAAAATAATTGATGCCAACATCAGAAACTATAACATCTAACCTCAGGTTAGCTAACTGTAGGTCGAAAGGTATTTGTGAAACACTAGTCATAGTTAACCTGTAGAGGTGGCAGTAACTTAACTCCAACAGTTATCAATCGATTGTGAAACCGGCCATAAGTCATTTTAAAGATACATGTACAAGATGTTGTTTTTATCTCTCCATTTATTGCTGACCAGGATATTTGACTCCACTTTCCACGTAATGGGTGGGATTGTTTGTGTAAGCCCTAAAAGTTCCATCATGTCTGTGCCAGTTTTTTCTCAGACAATGATCATCAGCTGGAGAGGTTTGCCATAGCAACCATTTCTCATTATTGACAAAGCTTGGGTAGCTGTAGACCTGACGAAAGATATAGGTGAAACGTTGACCCATGCAGAAGTTGTTATTCCGACTATCCCTGACTTATTGTGGCTTTACAGCAAAACAAAAGGTTTCCTGGCACTGGTGGTTGGAATGGCTTTTTGGAGGATGTGACGAAAGGCTTGCCATATAAAACCCGTATATCATATCAATCCTCTAAATTCAAATATATTCATCAGTCTTTTGGCATTTTCTCTTATACATTTTCCAAAGGTAGAACCGCAGCCAGGGCTTTCTGGAGTGCAGGACCCTTCTGTAACCGTACACTAGCACCGCCTAACATAACAAGGGCATTGCTAATTTTTTTCTTGAGGAGGCGGGAAAGGCTTCTTGGTTTAGCTAACGAAAAAAAAATACTGTAATATAGCACTTCTACTAAAAATACTATTTTATAATTTGTTGCCCCTGTAACAAAACCGTGTTAAACATAGTCTTTTGTATATAATTACTATTTCTTCTCCCCAATTATAAACTTACATATAAAATAAAAGAGTATTTATCAAAAAACTGCTGAGTTTTCAAGACATAGAATAGGTATACGAGGATATACATTGAAAAATTCTTAGCCTACTGTAGAACCAAACAAAATTTCAATGTCAAAATATTTTATTACTCAACATATTCGCCTCTTAATTGGATACATTTATTACAGCGAACCTGCAACGTCTCTAGACATTTAAAAAAAAAAGATTCTTCTTGCTCTGCAAACCAGACCTCCACAGCTTTTATTACCTCCTCATTGGAAGAAATTTTAAGACCTTTTAAACTTTTTTTCAGTTGAGGAAAGAGATGATAGTCGGACGGAGCCAAATCTGGTGAATAAGGGGGGTGTTCTAGTAATTCAATCCCTAAATCACGAATTTTTTGCATGGCAACATGAGATTTGTGTGCAGGGGCGTTGTCCTGCAAAAACAAAACACCTTTGGATAGCTTTCCGCATCTTTTCTCTTTAATTTTTTCCCGTAGAGTGGTCAGTAATGTCGAATAGTAATCTCCAGTTATTGTTCTACCCTTATTCAAAAAATCAATCATGATTACTCCATGGCAATCCCAAAAAACTGAAGTAAGAACTTTTCCAGCAGATTTTTGGACACGAAACTTCTTAGGTCTTGGAGAACCGGAGTATCGTCATTCCATCGATTGTTGCTTTGTTTCTGGATCGTAGAAATGTACCCAAGTCTCATCCATAGTATCAATTCGGTTTAAGAAGTCTACATCGTTTTCATATCGAGCACAGATCGAACGCGATGCTACTACCCTTGCACGCTTTTGGTCAACATTCAAACATTTGGGGATCGATCCATTTTGCAGCAATTTTTCTCATGTCCAAATTGACGTGAACTATATGATGAACGCGTTCGTATGAAATATTCAATGCTTCAGATATCCGTTTTAGCCCAATTCGACGGTCTGTTAAAATCATGTCATGAACTGTATCGATATTTTCGTGGACTGATACAGAAACTGGCCTTCCCGATCGGTCATCATCTTCAATGGAAAATTTACCACTTTTGAAGCTTGCAGTCCAATTTTTCGCGGTCGCATACGAAAGACATTGATCACCAAGGGTATTAAGCATATCTTCGTGAATCTTAACCCTTTCAAATGCAGGTACTTGATGATGGCTCGATACTCCAATTTTTCGATTTTCACAATTTCGGTGGATATTATTTCTTTTAATTTATTGCGTAACTCCGGTTTACTTTTTTGACGTCAAACTTTACACTGACACCTCTAATAAGTTATTGTTCGTTGCTATGGTAACGCAATATTTTGTTTACGCAGGGAACTGGTCTAGGCTAACTAGATATCAATACATCCTCGTAGAACGAATCATCCCAAAATTCAATTTCTAATTTTTTTGTTATCTTTGAGTATACAGGTAAACCTTCGGGTATACAGGAGTCGTCTGTACGTGATCTGCTATAACTTCATTGCATTGCAGGGGTGAGGTGACCAATTTGACACCATTCGTACAATATATCCTTGAGAACATGGAGCATGAATCCTCTACCTGTGCAGTGTGTACCGATTTCTCAAAGGTATTTGATGAAGTACTGAGGCTTTTAGCATCATACGTATCTGATAGGCATCAATATGTGGCCTTGAATAATAATAAATCAAGAGAATGTCTTGTTTCGTCTGGTGTTCCTCAAGGATCTTACCTTGGCCCAATACTCTTCAGTATATTTGTCAATTAAATTGAGAGTTGCTTCAGGACTTCAAAATTTGTAATATGCTGACGACCTTAGAGTTTACACCAAAGTATTCAATATCTCAGACTACGCATTATTTCAAGAAGACTTAAAGAGACTTTACGATTTCTGTTCTGCGAACAGACTATTTCTGAATGTCAAAAAGTGTCATGATATCCTATTTTCTCAATGCAAATTTACTCCTACACAGAACGGGTGTGAAAACAGCCACGGTTTTTTCATCCACGTTTATCGATTTGGCAACACCGCGCAGTTCCACAGCCGTCACGTAAGTTACGGCTCTTGGCCTTTTATGAAACCAATAAAATAGCGATTCAAATGGTAGATATATTATTCCTGAACTTGATATTGTTAGGAGTTACAGATCACGAAAAAAAAGATAATATGAGGCGGTGGTGTGTGGCTCATGAGGTAAAATGTAAAACTCATACCGAAAAATTATCGGTTCGTGGCACGCAGTGTGAATGAGTGAAAAACAGTCTCTTACATCTCAACTTTTATACCGCAACCCCAAAAGTCATTGTCGGGCCGTCAGAAGGAGTACAGAATTTTTTTAAAACTCCATTTTTTTTCCCAAGATGTATTAGGCGATGGCACTCGAAATGAAAAGGTAGAAAATAATCATTCGCATCCTGACTTCCATCCTTCACCCCCAAAAGTCATCGTCGGGCCGTCAGAACAGGAACAGAATTTTTTGATTATTCCAATTATTTACCGAAAAGTTATTAGGCAATGGCACTCGAAATGAATAGGTAAAAAATAATCATTTGCATCCTGACTTTCTTTATTCACCCCCAAAAGTTATTCTGTACCCCCTCTGACGGTCCGACAATGACTTTTGGGGGTGAAGGATGAAAGTCAGGTTGCAAATGATTATTTTCTACCTATTCATTTCGAGTGCCATCGCCTAATGAATTTTTGGTAAATAAATGGAATTTTCAAAAATTCTGAACCCCTTCTGACAGCCCGACAATGACTTTTGGGGGTGAAGGATGAAAGTAAGGATGCCAATGATTATTTTCTAACCATTCATTTTGAGTGCCATCACCTAATATATTTTAGGAAGAAAATTGGATTTTCAAAAAATTATGTACCCCTTCTGACGGCCCGACAAATACTTATGGGGGTGAAGGATGAGAGTCAGGTTGCAAATGATCATTTTCTACCTATTCATTTCGAGTGTTATCGCCTAATATATTTTAGGAAAACATTTGGAATTTTCAAAAAATTCTGTTCCTCTTCTGACGGCTCGACAATGACTTTTGGGCATGAAGGATGAAATTGTAAATTACTATTTTCTACCTATTCATTTCAAGTGCCATCGCCTAATAAGTTTTCGGTAAATAATTGTAATTTTCAAAAATTCTGTATCCCTTCTGACGGCCCGACAATGACCTTTGGGGGTGGAAGATGAAAGTCAGGTTGCAAATGATTATTTTTTACCTATTCATTTCGAGTGCCATAGCCTAATATATTTTAGGAGAAAATTGGATTTTCAAAAAATTCTGTACCCCTTCTGACGGCCCGACAGTGACTTTTGGTGGTGAAGGTCAGGTTGCAAATGATTATTTTCTACCTATTCATTTCAAGTGCCATCGCCTAATAAGTTTTCGGTATATAATTGTAATTTTCAAAAATTCTGAATCCTTTCTGACGGCCCGACAATTGTAACAGTTTTTTTTCTAATTATTCGAATAATCCCATTTTCATGCTTGTCCGTTGTTTTTCACTATATTAATTTTCTTATCGAGTTGCCCCTTTCATACTCTCTTACTTTATTTCCATAGTGGGGTCGTACCGCTACACAAAATCAATCAATAGAATCGGCAGTATCGATGTCAGGAGCAATGTAGGTCTCCTGCTATTACTTATGCGCTACATCTAGGTATTGAAGGGCGTACTTACTGAAGGTGGTACAGCAGGAATCGTAGTTGGATAGTGTTGACTTCACTGAGTTTTTTTTTAAATTTGTGGAATATATGAAATCGCTGGTCATTTTTTGGGTGTGTCGTGTTACTAGCAGGAACGTAGGTCTAACGTTTCTAGAAGTGTGACGATAATTTTCATTGTTACCCACGTATGGGGATTCGACTTCTGGTAAACTCATCGTGATAAGGGATCCTCTTTGATCTTTTTTTTTTGATTAGTTGTTGTGGAGGCAGATCTCAAACCTTTTAGGGATTTGAATGACCTATAATACTGCCCTTAACCTAGGATACGAAACCGATACACCAAGACGATATTCTTCAAAGTTATTTTTATGTGTAGAGAAAAGGATTTAGGAAAAAAACTCTTCTGTGAAGGGTTTTTTTTACAACCGGAACTTACCGAGTTCAATCCAAATGGTATTTGGGGTATAACTTGGAGCCAGATCTACCTGGAGAGGGGACTACAAATCATTCCATCACGGTTTTTTTACGATTGGAACTTGACCAAGATCAATCCAAATGGTATTAGGGGTATAACTTGGAGCCAGATCTACCTGGAGAGCGGACACAAAATCATCCCGTCACGCAAGTACCTCAATAAAAGGGTTGAAAACATACTTTATTTTGCGGCATATTTAGTAATAGATCCATAGAGAATATCGTCATTTTACTTATATTTATTTTCTTTTTGGAAAGCGGAAATTACATTGTGGTATTACCAACTTTTATCGACCTGCGCCTGAGTTTAAGCTTAATCTCTGGGTTATAGTGGGGTTCCAATCCGCCTTTATTTGGAAATTTCCGCTATTTATCTGAATATTTGTTAATGTTTTTTTTATACTCGCCAACGTTCCTACATTCTTATGTATGATTGAGTTATTTTGTTGGGTATCTGATTATTGGATTACTACGTTAGTTAAAAGAAATTACATGATAGTGTTATCAGTTATATCGATTTACATGCACCTATATAGCTGATTGTTTTTTGTTTCGTTGTTATTTCTACGGTTAATATACGGTATAAAATATCTATAGTGTTATCAGTTTTACTTTTATACCTCGGGCTTTACATTTCATGGTTTGGTGTAGGACTTGAAGACCATCTTTTATTCTGGGCAGCTCGAATCATGTGGCGCCCTTGAACACCATTTTTATGAACCACCCCGTCTTCGCTGTTCTAGTGGCAATTGTCCAGAATAAATATTTAATGAAATACTGATAGAGGAATTTTTTTATTATTATTTTTTCATCATTCAAATTCCGTAACTGAAAATTCGAGCGCTACACAATGACTTTTGGGGGTGGAGGATGAAAGTCAGGTTGCAAGTGATTATTTTTTACCTATTCATTTCGAGTGCCATCGCCTAATATATTTTAGGAAGAAAATTGGATTTTCAAAAATTCTGTACTCCTTCTGACGGCCCGACAATGACTTTTGGGGGTGAAGAATGAAAGTAAGGATGCCAATGATTATTTTCTACCCATTCATTTCGAGTGCCATCTCCTAATATATTTTAGGAAGAAAAGTGGAATTTCAAAAAATTCTATATCCCCTCTGACGGTGCGACAATGACTTTTGGGGGTGAAGGATGAAAGTCAGGTAGCAAATGAAAATTTTCTATCTATTCATTTCGAGTGCCATCGCCTAATAAGTTTTCGATAAATAATTGGATTATTTAAAAATTCTGTACTCCTTCTGACGGCCCGACAATGACTTTTGGGGGTGAGTAATGAAATTAAGGATGCCAATGATCAATTTCTACCCATTCATTTCGAGTGCTATCGCCTAATATATTTTAGGAAGAAAATTGGATTTTCAAAAAAATCTGTATCCCTTCTGACGGCCCGACAATGACTTTTGGGGTGGAAGATGAAAGTCAGGTTGCAAATGATTATTTTCTACCTTTTCATTTCGAGTGCCATCGCGTAATAAGTTTTTTGGTAAATTATTGGAATTTTCAAAAATTCTGTACCCCTTCTGAAGGTCCGACAATGGCTTTGGGGGGTGAAGGATGAAAGTAAGGATGCAAATGATCAGTTTCTACCTATTCATTTCGAGTGCTATCGCCCAATACAGTTTAGGATAAAATTCGTAGTGTTCAAAAAATTCTCTACTCCTTCTGACGGCCCGACAATGACTTTTGGAGGTGGTGGGTGAAAGTATGGTTGCAAATAATTTATCTACCCATTCATTTCGAGTGCCATCGCCATATACGTTTTTGGTAAAAAGTTGGAATTTAAAAAAATCTTTACCCCTTACGACGGCCCGACAATGAGTTTTGGAGGTGCGGTATAAATGTTGAAATGTAAAAGACTGTTTTTCACTCATTCACACTGCGTGCCATGAACCGATAATTTTTCAGTATGAGTTCTACATTTTACCTCATGAGCCACACACCACCGCCTCATATTATCTTTTTTTCTTCGTGATCTGTAACTCCTAACAATATCCAGTTCAAGAGTAATATATCTACCATTTAATTGCTATTTTATTGGTTTCATAAAAGGCCAAGAGCCGTAACTCACGTGAAAGCTATGGAACTGCGCGGTGTTGCCAAATCGAAAACCGTGGATGAAATAACCGTTGCTGTTTTCACAGAATGTATTCCTGAATAATCAGATAATTTCAAGAAGCAATCTGGTTCGCGATTTGGGAGTACTGGTCTTCCAGACTAATTGTTTTTCTCTTTCATGTTTTCCATTTCATGTTTAACTATTTTGTTAATGTTAACCATCTTTTTTTTTAATTGCCACTTCCTACCGTAGGACACAACTTGTTATTAGTTACTAAGTATATTTTGTAACTTTGTGCTGTCCTGTTATTGGATGAACTCTAATAGGTGCATCTGTTGGATAGCCATGAACCTATAATAAATCAATAACTTGCTTACAATTATCCTCGAAGGATCAGTATTTTACTGAATATTTGGCTCAAAACTTGATCGAAAATTTTAAATTACAGTTTTTTGATTAATTACTAATTTCTCAAGATCTTTGTCATGGGAACTATCAGACGTAGAGACCTGTGGTTGGGCTTAAACTCTGGTAAATTTGATCATCCTGAGAAACACTGACAATGATTTTTCAGCTACCACTTATTCTTTTGTAATTATAAGTGAGAAAGCAAAAAAAAAATTGAGAAAATTTAGTGGATTTTTAAGAAAATCTCAAAACGCACCAGATTTATCCAGAAGAAGAGAGAAAATTCAACGCCCTGAAAAACATACTAGGATACGAAAATGAAACGAACCCCCAGATTTGTTCTGAAATTACCATTTGCTTGTATAAAAAGCATTGATATTTGATGTATACCGAATATTGCTGTGTGTCCCATTTCCAAAGGTTACAAATTTGGAACTAAATGGAAAATTTGTATAGTCCAAGAAACGAGGATGCGGCCAAAAATGATTATCCGAAAAAAATATATATATGAGCGTATAGGTAATTAACATTCAGTATGAGTTTCTAATTCAGGCGAATTCTGATTACGGAACATAACCTAAAAATATTGCAAAGTTGAGAAAAGCGGTTTTTTGTTAATATTTAAAAAACTACAGCTCCCACCAGAAAAAGTTAAATCAAGAAATTGTAGGTATTGAAAAGATCTGTCAATTATACAAGTTATAATTTCTGGATATCATTGAATCTTATCGAGTTATACCGAAAAAACCGTGAAAAATCGGGTTTTCTATAACTCGTTAATTGTAAGGTATTGAAAATTGTTACTTACAGTTTTGTGTAGCCTATGGCAAGCCAAAAAAGACTTTTTTGAGAAATTGATAAATATTGATTATTTTCAAAATATGTGAAGTTTTCTCCAAAAAGATGCTTGTCACAGGCTACACATAACGGTAAGTAACAAGTTTGAATACCTTACAGTTAATGAGTTATAGAAAACCCGAATTTTCACGGTTTTTCCGATATAACTTGAAAAGTATTGATGATATCGAAGAATTATAATACTAGCTGATTTTACAGTTTTCTATTGTCATAATAATTAGGAAGATTGATCAATACAAACAAATACGTTGCATATCGAGTCCATAACAACTTTAAATTATACGAGGAATATCATTTAACGGTGAAACCATGGAATTAGTATAACATTTACGAAAGGTAAGCGTTGTTATCATATTATCAATTTCATTCTAAAAGACAGTCTGGTGGCTACAATATGAAGTGCGAAATATCGTCAATATTATTTCCATCAGTTCATATTTGCCCTCGTCCAACATCACACCGAACTGATATTCGAACTACCAAATCGGTCTCAAATCATCCCCTCAACTAACGGTCGAATTCAGTGAATTCCTTTCCAGGGAAATAATACGAACCGTCAAAAGCTAATTGCTGCCACCCCAACCTGTTCAGTCATGAAGTTTCATTCCGCAGTTAATTAAACCTAATGAATCAAAAGTCCTTTTAGACAATTCAGTCGGTTCGGATCTGGTCCGTGCCTTGCGGTGACCAACTTTCGGAATTCGCCCCACGACCAGAAATGACCGACGGTCACCCGAACAAAACGAATAGTGTGCTCTGGAAAGGAATTATATCCACAATTACTTTTATAAATATTCGATGCCCACGGCTCTATTTCCGCACAGGAAATTTACATATTTTCTGCGGATTTCATTGTTGCGAAACGAACTCCAGAGTTTATCAAAGTAGTTTTTTTTAATTTAAATGGTGGGAAGTTGGTTGTGAGCAGATAGTAATTAAATTGCGATTTGAAGCTCGCGTGGACAGGAACTTTATAATCAAATGGACACGCGAAAAAAGAACACAGACACCATGAGTATTTATAACATTCGCAAAAAAATTTTTTTCGGAAACTTTCAATTATTATCACCTCCGAGAAATAAAAGAAATATAGAGAGGGCTTTTCTATCTCTTTATTGAAAGCAGTATACTCGACGTTGTTTACAAACATCAATGCCAGAGTCGTGTTAAAAAATGGCATTGTCGGATATTTCCGTTTGTACTCGTTGATCAGGTTGGAATTCCGTTTTATATTCACTCTTAACTTGCCGATCATGCTCGTTTACGTACGTTTACGACTTATTTATTGCCTTGCCAAATCAAACCATGGGCGCCGCAACAAGGTAATCATGGAATAAACCATTTTTAATTGGCATTCCGTATCGACCTTTTTTAAATGAGTTAACTTTTGATGAGTCTGCTCATTTTTACCACGAAATAGCTATGAAAAAACTTTGTTACTATGTAAGTCAACTTTAAAAACGATTACCTATCAATAATGAGGAAAAATCTTGTTGCATTATAGGCACACTAAAAAGTATGTAAGTAAGTAAGCAAACTCAACTATTCGTAACCAAATTCAAATCATAAGCCACTAGCTATTATAGACTCAATCTGATGGGTACTGGATTATCACAAGGATTATCACGTAAGTGATAGGTTTATCAGAAGTTTTCGATGTGCCCAATTGAATAAAATTTTGTAAACATGGAATATCACATATATCAGCATGAATAATCGATCTGGAATGATTTCAGTGGCGTAGTGCTTCCAGTTGGGTTGAGTATTATTTTTGATCTTTTGAAAGAACCGTTACTGCCTATTCCAGGATTCTTCAGGATTCTTCATTGAAGTCCTTCAATCCGTAAAAGAAAAGTGATAGACTTCAAAATTGTAACTTATTTTATCATAGAAGGGGTTATGATTATCTATATAAAACTTTCTCTCAAATACATATAAATATAAATCACTTCTTCAAAGACTTTTTTGTGTACTGTACTTCTAATTTTTCATGCCCCTCTTAGACAAATGGAAAAAAGCACAGTTTGGATAGTGAATTTCGAGTTTGGGAAGATGCTAGAATTTTTTTTGAAGCATAACATTTTCTGAGGAATTCCTAATAGGTATAGGCTTTCTTATCTGTATAAAAAAATTGCTGGTTACTGTATAGGATTTATAGCCTCAAAGAGAAGTGCAAGCCATATATATGTTTTCCGAGCTATTCTGTTGATAACATTGTGCCTAGTTATTCATAAAGATTGTGAAGTCTTGTTGGAATGTCTTTCGAATTCTTGATACATAGTTCACTGATATTTTTTCAGTTTGAATTTGTTGGTCACGGAATTTAGTTTACTGTTACTACAACTATAACAATTAACAATTATAATAACTTGGCAGTTATGTATGTGTGTGTTTGAAATGTATGCTATTTTAGAGGAATTCGTGATTGTGATATGGATACAGATGATACCAGAAGAAAGTGTTAAAAAGTAGCAATGAGAACTATAATCCGTCAGATACAAAAAATTAGACTACTTCAGCAAATGAATAGAAGAATGCAATCCAAAATTTTAATTTGTTTCAAGCTGGACAGACAATTGACAATAAGGAAGTCACCGCTCCATCCTATGAGCAGATCAAGACTACATCAAAATAGAACTGTTGTTTGGTATGTCTACAGAGATATCTTCAGCCCCTATTTAACTCATAAACTACGATGACTCTCACCTCAATATATATACCAGAGACTGTTTGATGCTTGAGAAGCAGAAGTAAAAAAAATAATAACTACATAAGAATTTCTCGTTTTCCTACCAGACAAACTTATAATATCGATCGCTCCCTGAGCCTAACTCTCACAAGTTAAGACATTACTTTTTGACAACTCTGAAAAACTTTTTAATTATCTGCCTCAGGATGCCAATGATCTAAAAAAAGAAAATAACCTAAGAAAAATAGTTAAAGAGATACAAGGCTTTCACTACACTTTGGTTAATTATTATAATGCTTGTATAGCATAGTATACTGATGTGATTCAATAATTTGAATATTTTGACTTTTTATAGCTTCAACACTTTCATTTGTTTTTACAGTAGTTATGACCTTACTCTATGCTTTGTCAGCAAGAATCTAATTCTTCGCACAATTTTTGATTGACATCTTGACAACACACGTGCATTCCAACAAGGCATGTGGTCGTCTATAGATAAAAATACAACATGAAAAATATTTATCAGCACGCCGCCACTGGTTCTCAGCTCACATCCGAATATCATAACAATAACAAATCTCCCCCTCCGAACTCGAAGGTTACTCCTCACCTACAAACTATCACAAAGGATAGTGATATGTAGCTTTCATAACAACCTGTGTTGTGCATATAGAAATGGTACCTCTATATCTTTTATTGCTCGGAGTTTTCAATGGGAAATACTAATAACCCTCCAGCGGACGGGTAAAGCTTGTTACACCACGCCCATGTCAAAGTGTCTAACAGACTTTGTAATTTCTTATTGATAACAATGAGACTATATGTGCGTTTCCTACTTATAGAAATATACCTTCTTTGTGAATTTAGAAAAAAAAATTTGAAGTGCATCATTAGTGGTCCTCATAGGTCTCACCCGAACAAAACATGCACATTTTTTGGATGAATATATGCGCCACCTAGATACAAATAGTTGTGACAATGGTTTGAATTTAATTCACTTGATGGAATAATACCTCTGTAGTTCCCCGAAATTTAGTATTTAGGGCCGGTTGTTCAGTCCATGGTAAAATCTAAAGATTTATCAAACTTAGATTGGAATCGAATCCTAGATTACCGTCAAATGTGTTGTTTAGCAGGAATTCGACTATGGATAATGAAAACCAAGATTTTGCAGTTCATCTGAACTATTTTATAGAAAAGAAGATTTACTAATTCATGCCAAATATTACTACAAGCAATAGACCATAATATGAGTGAGTTTTTGACAAAAATACTAGTAAGAAACTGACTATGCCATCACATGAAAGACAGTCCGTAGTTATATTGTGTTATGTTTTCGACTCGTAACTTTCATTTAATAATTTGTTATAAACATTCAAATAACAAAAAACGTGCTTTTTTATTGTTTTGCTTACAAAATAAAAACTAATAGGACAACCTGGTTGCTCCAATGGGAAAAATTGTAGATAATTGGAATACGAATAAAATGGATGTTTCACAACCCTGTCGGATCATTAGCAACGGAGAAAAACTGGAAAAACTGTAAAATTGTGCGATTTTATGAAAAATTCATAACTCCGCCATTTTTCAAGAAGTAGGATTCTCCTTTCACATGAAAGTTTCGAATCATGTGTACTTAATGTGTGCACAAAACAGGAGCTGTCTAGTGATAGACCGATTTCCATTTCTCAAACAGATTATGAAAGTAGAAGTATAGTACTACAGAACGTATATTCTCATTTTGCGCTACAATGATGCGAAATGGCTGAAAAATGAATGCAAACATGACTGAAAACGGCCTATCCCGCGTCAGCTGCCGAGTAGTAGGAGAGTCCGGGGATGAGGGGTATTCTTCTAATGAACGGGTTACGTGAAAATACGCTTCCGCTCATCTCCCGCTCACTCCTACGACTCGACCGCTTTCACCAGCTTGGCCGTTTCAGTCATGTTTGCAAGCATTTTTCACCCATTTCGCAGCATTTTAGCGCAAAATGAGTATATCGTTTTGTGGTACTGTATGTCTACTTTCACACAAAGTTCACAACCCTATTTCTTGAAAAATGTCGGAGTTATTA
The DNA here is from genome assembly GCA_944452925.2 of Chrysolina oricalcia. Taxonomy (NCBI): domain Eukaryota; kingdom Metazoa; phylum Arthropoda; class Insecta; order Coleoptera; family Chrysomelidae; genus Chrysolina; species Chrysolina oricalcia. The sequence goes on from OX101808.2 coordinate 25,604,290, forward strand.
ATTTTTTTTAAAAAAGCAAAATTTTCCGCTTTTGCCGGTTTTCCTCCGTTACTAATGATCCGACAGGGTCATAAAAAATCCCAATTTTCTGTTGGAGCAACCAAATTGATCTATTAGTTTTTATTTTATAAGCCAAACAATTTTTAAAAACACGTTTTTTGTTATTTAAATGTTTATAACAAATTAATAAATGGCATCAGTTGCGAGTCGAAAACATAACAGAATAAAACTACGGACTGTCTTCCGTGTGATGGTACGGTCGGTTTTCTACTAGTATTTTTGTTAGGAAAAAATGCTGTATTGATTGGCCTATATAACCAAATATTTTGCTTGGGTAGTTTCCTACTTTCCTGTCATTTTTTGGAAAGGGTAGAAAATGGAATCATTGAAGGTGCCTAAAAATAATGAAATTCATGAGCAAGCCATCCTTTGTAATGGTTCTTTTAAAGTAGAAATAATGATTCGTTCCAGATAGATTGTAAATAGTATTTTTTTCGGTCCTGGTTCCCACAAAAATGGAAATTCTGTAATGGGATGTACTATCGTAATCTTTGGTATATGTAATGTCAACCAGAAAATAGTTTTCATTCATGGAATCATCACAAAAATACCTGATAGTATCAAATTGCATCATGAACTAACCAATTAGTTTTATTAGCGATTTCATGAGAAACCATGTTTCCAATAATCCTCACAATATCTTCTGGTAATGAGAACCTAAATACAAATTCTTTATGTGAACATTTCTCGAAAAGATTTACGAGGTACCCTAATAAGAGCTACAATATTCACCAATTCAATAAGTAATATCTCCATCGTCATGAGCATTTTTATGAAGTGATTTCTGACTTTTCTCACAAACTGTTTCATATATTAGTAGTTCTAGTAGTGCAACAGGTTTTTTAACAATTGCAATGACTATAATTTCTTTGCTTTTCATTGTATATGAAGAGTTGGTTTGGAGCCAGAAGCCAGATTCCTATTTCTTCGATAACAATTTCATCATTATTCTCCTTGTTTTCCAACACGCATGCATTCCTATAAAAATTCATTTATTTCCAGACCACAGACTAGGTACTGGACAGTCATTCCCTTCTATGTCCTCAACGATGTTGTGTATTTCATTTTGTACTCATCTCTCTTTTTGGCTTTGTTAATCTTAAGCCAAAATATATGAGACGATTTTGTAATGTGCGACGGCATCAACATTCACAGTGTACATATTGAAAGTGTATTTGAATTGCTTAACAATGCATCTTTCTTTCATTTCCATCACTCACATTGTCCCGTTTTTTTGGAGGGATTAAAAAGATGCGGTGCAATTTTCTCTATTTTTCCATTGTTAACTAAATAATACATGCTATTTATTGTTATTATTATTAGTAATTTGAATTTCCGAGAATGTATGTATCGACGGGAGTAATTCTTTAATATTGATAAAGAGATGATGAAATAAGTGCAATTTTATCATTGCGCACTCTTAGGTGTACACGGTAGATTTTCGAAATTCTTTCTTACAATCAATAGTAACATTATCTCAATGACAGAAAAGCCGGTTCTGAAGCTAAGAAAAATAAATGCCTTCATACACCTCCCAGTTTTTACCATGAAAATCAATTTTCGCGACAAAACAAATCCGATACTATTTTTCAGTACATGAAACCTTGTTTTCATTTTATTGTGATGTGTTGTGTTTCCTTGATGTAAGTCATTTATGATTTACGACAATCATAAAAAGAGCATAATACCGTGTCAGTGAGCGACAATGGTACGTACCATCATTGTCCGTGCACAGACTCGACAACTTTAATATGAAGTACTTAGTTGATAGAAATAATAGTCTTTGAATTGAAGGACGTCTGGAGGACGAACGTGTGAAAGATCGTTGCAAAGACCTCGAGAATAATGTCGTGCTAAGCTTAAAAGTGGTATCTCCAAAATTATAGTTTGGAGAAAATTCAGTTTGAATTTCTGTTATTTTCAACGATATACAATATCCAATTAATGATAATATGGCACCTTGGTGTGAATCTAATTCAATAAATAGAAACTAACCAGACACCAAAAATACGCAAATTCACACTTGACACGCGTTTCGACAGCAAAGTTAGCTTCTTCAGGAGCTTCCTAATCAATTTTTTCTTCTCTAATTTTCTTCATATTACTTGTCTGCGGGCCAGTTTTTCAAGTTTCCGTTAAACTCCAGATAAGTAACTGATTAGATGGTGAACGACATTCTTTAAATGACGTTTGAAGAATTACATGCTAAACTATTAGTAAGATATCTGGAGTTTAACTGTAACATGAAAAACTGGCCCTGAATGGTTAAGCATACTCATTATCACCGCCTACATTCTGATTGTTTACCAAATTTTCGGAATTTACGTGCTCTACTAGTGATCTGAGTGGTTGAAAGCACTTATTATTACCGCCCACGTAGCATTTTGGCGGCTATGACCACATTAGACACCAAAGTTAACGCTGTCCTTGGTGTGGAAATTAGTCATTCATGAACCGATGCTCTCTAAACCACCAGACGTTTTCTTAACGTTGAGCATGACATCAGTTAAGCTACGACGTTGTCAGAACGTTTAAAAAACTGACTACAACTAGTAAATATTTTGGGAATGGGAATATCGTTTTTAAAACGTTCAAGTGACAACTTTAGTTGTGTTTAACGTTTTCCCGACGAAGGGTCGACCTTGTAAGATTCAACTAAGCAGTGGGCAATTGTTCAGTAAATTCACAATATAGAAAAACTCGAAGTCATCTCCATAATTTTTAATAATTTCATCTGGTGTAGTGTGAGACATCAATCAAAAAACCAGTTTATGGAACATGTTTCGAACATCATCATCAGCGAATTAGACAATTCTACAAAAAAAAAACATAACTATCGGTAATCCAGTAAGGTGCTACTTACATGGAGAAGAAAATTTGATATGTATTTATGAAATTAAGTGTCCCCACATTTCAACAAAATTAAATGGGGGTGGATTAAATTCTACAATAAAGAAGAAAATTATGACTATAGGTAATCCATTGAGTTGTGGTATTACTTACATGGAGAGAAAAAATACATAATTAAGATTATACTATGAGAAATGAAAATCACCACATTATACCCAACAATGGGGAACATGGTGACAGGGTTAAAGGTTATCCAAGTGACAACAACCCTGAAACAAATGAGGGGGTTTGGGGACATTAAGCCCTTTCTCAAAATCAAAATTAAAATTGGGCAACCACATGGATTGATGATTAAATACAGGTGAAACTACGAGAGGTTAACTGTCAAGTGCCAAGTTCAAAGTCGAAAGCAGCACAGAGAATGACAGGAGAGCCACAGACACAGAACGCAAAATTGAAGATACAAAATCCTCCACCTAGCAAGTAGTGTTCTAGGCAACCAGGTCTCATGTCATCCATCTAAGCCAGTAACGTACAATAATATTGTTTCATATTAAGTATTGTTGTAGGAACTCTGCACGGAAATTTCATCAGATGTAATTCAATGTTCGTCGTGGCATTAGCCAGGAAAGTAGTTGTTTTCTGATGGATTTTCGACCCAACTTTCCTATTGTATAGGATATTAGCAGTGAGCAGTCCTACGGACATCTTATGCCTCTTGTCATAAGCTCAATGTGAGCTACAGTTTTCTTTTCTGTATAGGAATTTCGTCGGCGAGCAAACAGAAAATAATCCAACAGCCCCGTACGACTGCCGTATCATATCTGCCCAACACCTGACAAAGTTTTTCTAAAAAAACACTTAGCAATGTTCCCTGTAACTAGCAAATGTCATGTGCATACTATAGTTTTAAGATTCTGCCAAGGAAATTATTTTGTAATCTTACAAACTTTCTCACGTTTATTGTTGGTAATTCATGATACATTTGGTTGAATGATTGGTTGAATGGCAATGATTTTTTTTTAATGGCAATGATTTGATCACATTGTACGAGTATAATAAATAATTTCATAAGAACTTCGTTTGAATAACCAATATTTGCATTCATTTTGGGAGATTTTTTGAAACGCCGTCAATAACTTTTTATTAACTACGTATACAGTGAGGACCAAAAGTCCGTCGCCTCCCCCCGTAACTTCTTCATTTTCCATATTACATAAAAATGTTGAATACATAAGTTGTAGGGTTTCATTCGATCTCTTTATTGGTTTAAGTTTCATTCATACAGAGTATCTCAAAAAAGCACAGCGGCTTAGAAGTTCATTTTTTTAAATAGGACACCTGGTATTTCAGTGCATTATAAGATCCTACGTTGAATTCTGAACCAGTTTGATGAATGATGAATTATGAAGACTTGTTGATTATTATTTCGACTACTTTTGCGCCAGTTCGGTGAGAAGCTTGTAACAAATGGATCACAATGTATTCAACTTTTCTATCCTTACTTTTTGAAAGCTATCCAATGTTGCAAACTGCTGATGGGCACCATCTGTAACTTACTTCGTAGTACCATTTTACAACTGTTAGAGTTGTTGAATGTCATGGAAAACTAGTACAAATGAATTTGAAACATTTTATTAACAAATGAGGTAGTCCATAAATACAGATCAAGAATCATTTAAAACTGAAGAGATATTTTAATTTATAACTAAAAACGGTGAGTATCTATTCCAAAAGATGTTCAACATGTCCACCCTGCATTTCTGGACACATAAATAGTCGGGTTGTTAACTCTTCCCTAACATTAAACAAGGTTTGACGTGTTATTTCTGAACATACTTCAATAATTCGACGACGCAGTTCATCTAACGACCCACAAACTGTCTTAAAAACTACGGATTTCACATAGCCCCAGAGAAAGAAATCAAGCGGTGTGAGGTCTGGTGAGCGAGCTAGACACTCTGTTGTATCTCGACGTCCAATCCACGTACCTGGATACCTTCCATCTAAGTAATATCTCACCTCCCGAAAATAGTGCTGAAAAGTTACATCCAAGTGAAATTCATGTGGGTTTTGCGCAACAATCTCATCGATACTGGGACTTATTGTGCCTTGCAGCATTTGGAGGTATATGGGACCATTTGAATATTCTTCCAAGAATATGGGACCTACAATGTTACCTAAAATACCAGCCCGGGAAATTTGGGTATGCCGCTAGCGGAATTCATGGGGATTCTCATCACTACAATATCTACAATTCTGGGTATTCACATTTTCATTCGGATAAAAAGTGCTTTCATCACTAAAGCAGATTTGTTGCAAATAAAGTCGATTTGCAACAATTCTTTCTGCCATAGTCTCGCAAATTTCATGTCGCCGGTCCGAATCATCTTCAACCAATTGGTGCAAAATTTTTATTTTGTAAGGATGGAATTTAGTTTTTTTAAAACCCTTTTTACTGATGTTAAAGAAACATCACATGTCTCAGCTACTTGCTTATAGTTGATTGTTGCAGGTAATTTACCATTTCGGCTGGTACTTGAATTTCAACATCTTCCGTAATTATTTTCGGCCTCCCAGATCTCGGAGCATCTTTCACGGTGCCAGTATGGTTAAATTTTGCCACCAATTTCTGCAGATATTTTCGACACATCGGACGTTCCGGAAAGCGTGGTAATTTCGGTTAGCTTCACCAAATATGATAACGGCTTCAACTTTGTCTGCTACTGAACGAGCCATATCAATCAACAAGAGAAATTGAAAACAAGTTTTAAAAACTTACAAAATATCAATGACATTTGGGAAAAACAGATACGAGTTTTTTTCGTTATCATGGATAAAATAAATGCGCCTAGTGTGCATAGCCTACCTCATTAATTTATTCGTAAACTGGTGCAAAAATAGTCGAAATAATTATTTACAAGTGTTCATAATTCCAAAACAATAAATTTTTTTGATAGAAGACAATTCATCAAACTTGTTCACAATTTAACGTAGAATGTAATAATGCAATGAAATAATGGGTGTTTTATTAAAAAAATAAACTTCTAAGTCGTTGGGCTTTTTTGATACACTCTGTATGAATGAAACTTAAACCATTGAAGAGATGAAGAATGAAACCCTACAACGTATGTATTCGACATTTTTTTGTAATATGTAGAATGAAGAAGTTACAGGGGGGCGACGGACTTTTGGTCCTCACTGTATATAAGTCACCAAACTGTCATAAGCTTGATATTTCCACAGCTACCTAAAATTAAATTCTTAAAAAAATTAATTATTCCTAAAAAAGCGGCTTTATAAAGAAAACTTGATGATTTTGGTATAGAGCCATGATATGTCATCTTAAAGCATTTTTCTTCATCTTTCAATTTATAGAGTAATATACGGGGGTGTCATTTGAAATAATGAACATTCGACCTCTTTTATGTACAATGGAAATAATAGTAATTTCAGCAGGCCCTGTATGATATGTAGTCGATTTCCTCGGTGAAAATTAAATACTTCGAGTTCGTTCAAACTACTATCAAAATATCAATTTTTCGTGAATTGAGAATACTTAGTTACTTAAGTTCAATTAGGGCAATGTTTTGGACCATATTTAACACAAATTAATTCTTATCTCGAAAACCTATAGAGATAGGTTTAGGGCATTATTAACAAAAAAGTATTATATTAAAATGGCAATTCTAAAAATGTGTCAATATGGGTCAAAATTTTGTAACTTTGTTATTTGTATCATGAAAACTCAAGAAAATTTGAATTATCGTGGCAGCTGAATTTTATATTAGTTATAATTATTATTTATTATTGAGTTATAGGAATCACATACGGATCATTCTAAATTTTCGATATTTCGAGTGTTATACGTGGTTTTGAAAGAAGGTTCATCAGTAAATTTTTAAAAACTTTCATTCTTGAAAAAACAAATTGTTAGAATGGGTAAAACTGGGTAAAACCCATTTCAAAGAAACTATCACTTTCAATGCTATCAGCAGTTAAAAAATTGGATCTAATCATTTCAAGTATCAAGTTATGATGACAAACTTGAAATTACAACTGCCAATGTATTCGAACTAAAGGCCAATAAGCCAAAAATAGAGCAATTTGGTAATTACAGTTACAGCATGATCTGTTAAACTGTCTTTCTGAACCTTAAACAGTTCCCAATATTTACCACAAAAAAGACCTAGGTCATATTAACATCTTTCCTCTCTCTGACAAAGGAGCCAGAGGAATGACGCCAGAGAAATGACGATTCTCAATGTTTCCGTGAAATAATACACCCCTAATTCCCTAATTCCATAATTTCACATTTTCCATAAGGGTTTACACGGAAATAATATGAAACTATGAAATGTTTGAACGGAAACTGTATAATTAATGTTCCTGAAATAACTATCAGAGGAAGGATATTCTTGAGTGTGACTCACCACGATTTCCTTCTAAATCCACCAGTAACAAACAACCACGACAGTTCCTTTCATCAACAACCCTATTTTTCAACTCATGAAACTTCAACTTGCCTTCTGTAACAGCCACAACTGAAAAGGCGTCATCTAATGGAATGACGATACAAGCTAGGGACATTGATTCTCACTTAATTTACTAAAATTCTAAAAAAGAAAGAGTGAAATGATATCCAAAGTTTGTTTGCTTTATATTCAAGTGCTTTATTAGTTATTGACTTCTATGAAAGTTACTAGTGTCTGGACAGTAAAAGCCAAATTATACTATAGCTTTAATACAGTGACAGTCAAGAGGAATGATTTTTGATTCCTTTGCTTGAACAAGTAAAATATTTATAGTCGAAATTTGTCGAAAGTTTCTGAATAGGTAAATCAAGAATGTATTACTGAGTAGTATAATACCTCAATTACTCTTGTCTAAAAGATGCCGATTTTCTTTTTTAAGACGCCGGACATCAAATATTAGTTTCGGAATTTTCACCCATATACGAGGTGTTCTATTTAAAGTAATAAAGTTGCTAGCACTTTTCAATAGAAGCTGAACGTCTCAACGCTGAAAATATTTTAGATCGGTAGAACAGGTGAGAAATGTAAAACGCGAAATTTTCAGAAAAATCCTGCATTGCGCTTTCCAGAAACGTCTAACTTACCATCTACCGTGAGTCACGCTGTATAAGAAATAATGTAAAAACACAGGACTCACCTGAGCCAATTGGAGTCGATAACCCTCGGCTGCTTCCCGCCTCGCCATCTTGCAGTCCTTCGAGAGCTTGTGCCAAAATATTATCGCCTGCATCCTCGGCTATTTCACCGGATCTCCGAAGATCCTCGGCAGGAGCCGCCTGGATGAATATATGTCCGTTACTGTTGTCTCCGCCACTGAGCAACAGAATGGGCGAACTCAACCGCTTCACCGATTGCACGAAGACCCCCTTTTTAATTTCGCTCTGTTGTATCAGAATCTGGCCGATTTTTCCACTGTCGGCATCTTCCAGCAGCAAGTTGCTCTTGGAATGGTTGAAGGAATCGGTTCGGAGCAGAATGTGACCTGCGTCGGTGGCTTTGCCATTGCGGACTAGGATGAAGTTGTTTCGATTGATTTCTGCGCCGCTGGTAGTCGTTTGGTTTTCGTTGACGTTGGTCGTTAGGACTCGCACGATTTTCGAATTGTTGCCGTGCATTTGTTTTTCGTTTTGCGATTTCGCGTTCACTTGATCTGGGCTTGCATTGCTTGAACCTGAAACAAAACACAGATTTCAGGTGATGAAACAAACACAAACGAAACAAAAAGTGATGATTGGTAGAATTTGAGACGGTTATTTTCTCATGAAGGCATACATAGAGCATTTTCGTCGGCTAGTCTCCAACAAAAAACAACTACTACGACCGTTGAATTATGTGTTTTAGATATTTGACAAATTTTCTTACAAGAACTAATTTGCGGTACTAAGTAAATAACAACAAGGTTACACTCGTGTGGGTGCAGACCAACTTGCAAAACAAGCATCTGAATCACGATTTACAGGCCCAGAATCAGCGTTTGGAATTAGCAAAACCCGATACGGAAACCTAATCAATTAATGGAAGAAATTAAAACACCAAACATATTGGGACCAAATCGAAGGGCATCGACACAGCACAGCCATGGTGAGGCACCTGAGGCAAACACTGACTGCTGACAACCTCAACCTCAACAGATCTAAGATACGCACGATCACCGGCTTGCTCCGGACAGTGCGGCCTTAGAAAACACCTACTCACCATGAGAATCAATAGAGAAACCGTGGACTGTAGACTCTGTGGTGACGAGCCTCTCACATCATCTTCGAATGCGACGCGCTGCTCAACAAGCGTAACAGAAAATTTGGACTACTAAACCTGGTGAAAATCACAGGCCTATTCAACTAGGAATCCCTGACGACAGAACAATACTATAGACCACAGCTGGTCTCAGTGTTAAGGGAAACCTCAAAGGTATACCCGGTTTATCGCTCGTCAGTCTTTAACCAACCAACCAATCAATATAAATCCCAGTAGCCAAACATGTTTCGATCCAATAAGGAAAGCTTGCATACCGATTTGATGGTTACTGTCAGTCATCGGTAAGCTATCTCATTGAATACAAAAATATTAACTTTTTGTTCCATTACCAGTGTGCCATCCCATTGTTTCAAATGACACTTTTGGCTCAAGTTATGAATTCCAAGCAGAAACACTGTGAAATGGATACGGTACCATCTGTAGGTTCCAAAATTCTACGACTATTGTCGACTACAATTTGAATTCAATAGATCGTAGGAAATAATTGTTGTTTTATGCTGGAAACGTTCTGAGGAAAATATCCTATTGTAGGTATATGTTCATGAGGAGGTCCAGATTGTTTTCAATCCAACTGTCATTATCAAATTACAATTGATTATATATCATGTAATTCTTGATAAAACTACAAAAAGAAATTGATTGTATTTTCATGTTATCAATCCGTTAAGTGACTAGAAACTTTTCCTTAGCAGAACATTCTTCAGGTCAGTTTCGAATTTCTTGTGAATATTTTTATTTCATCTGGAAGAATATCAAAAGAATAGGTTCTAACATGTTTTGGTGATATTTTATGTTCCATCAGTCGCCTAGTTGTCAGGATCATGTTTAGTCGAAATCATTTTTTTGAGGCAACCTCCACACACTGTTTAGGACTGTAAATGGAAGATTAACATATGTTGACAAAGACCTTAGGGTTGAAAACATTTCAATGCCAAAAATGCCAAATATGCCAAATATAAGTGGTTGATTAATTGCATAGGAAATTATTAGGATAAAATCGAAATAGGGAATTGTTGTGTTTTTGTAAGTCCACTTCATAGTCTACGTGTGTGCCCTAAAATCTTGCAACAGTTGAAGCATTTGAATTGAATCACATAGTTACTCACTAATTGGGTATTTTGCCATCAATTAAAGAATATTGTAACTAACCTGGTAGTGAACAGAAACATCGTGAATTATTCGACAAATGGCGTGGAACATTTGAAAACCTTCAAAAAATTACATGGAAACGTCTAGAAACACCAATTCTTGTTCTAGATAATAACGTGAAATGTAATGTAGCATAGAACTAGATTTTTTCGTAACCTACAAATTCGCTTATAAGACAGGCAGTTGGGAGATTTTACAGTAGTTCACAATTGTCAGTGTAGTACAGTGCCCTCAAGATGAATGGAGCTAATTAAGCTAGTAGTTCAGTAGCTCATCACTTATTGGAACCCAAAAAACGCAACGATTGGTGGCAGAGGTGGGATAAGTGGTAATGAGGAAATGTCAAGCAGTGTTCTAGTACTTTTGATGGTAAAAAGTCGAGCCAACAATTTCGACGAAATGGCGATGGTTTTTGAAAGAATAAGAAGACAAGTAAAACAGGAACAGGAGGAATAAGAAGTCAAAAGGAACGAAAACTCAGGAGAGAACATGAATAACAAGAACTTCAGGATAGAACATGAAGACGAAAATAAGGAAACCCTAAAGAAGTCAAGAACAAGATTAATGAGAACTGAAGAGGGAACAATTACAAGGACAACAAGGTGAACTTTTACAACAAATCTGTCAAAGCCTATAGTGCTTCCAGAATGATATCACAGAAATAGTACAGGAAGTCATCCAAGACGTTGAAAATTACCTGTCTAAAATAAATGAACGGGTGACACGAGAAGTGGACAAGCAATTCAACGAAGAAGTGAATAAGATCAAGGAAAAGTTAAAAATTATACACTTCCACACAAGCGGTAATCTTCTGGGAAAGTCTCTATCAGTGACAAGCCCCTATGTCGTCATAAATTGCCCCTCTACACTAGATTTTTTCTCAAATCAATATGTATTCATGTTCAGACTGTGGTAGGTTGAAACACCTGAAAGACCATGTCAAAAAGGAAATCTTATACCGTGTTATCTAAAAATTCAAAGGAAATGACTAATTATGAGAGATTGATGAATCGAAATTAATTTCTATTCACATACTTTTCTTTTTTATTTCCTAGCTGATATATGGACAATTTTGTAATGTACAGAAAACATGTTTTTTATGAATTTCAGAACGCAGTACCAGAAATGCCATTGTAAAATTCGTCTAGACAAGTACTTCCGGCGTATTAGTATCCACGATATTCGTGGTCAGTCTTATGAAAGTGGTTCAAAATCTCACCACAAAACTAAATTCGGTAAAGGTGGTGTATGCAATTTGCATGTGTTGCGTATAAAAACAATCATTCATTGATACAGTTTTCCTTTAATCCCTATAATCAAACAGACCCATTGAATTTCAATACCAATGATCTGTTAATTTCTGGTGAAATAAATTATTATGTAGTCACATAGAAAAAACGTGATTTATTTCAACAAATAAATTTCTCGAGACATTCGAAAAGATCAATTTTTGATGCCTGTTTACACATGGTTTTATGCAACCACCAAAATTAGGATCGTAAAAAAACGAGATTGAAACCCTCAAAAAATAATCTATTATTATTAGATGGAAGAAACACACTATAATGTAAGTAAATCACAAAACCCAATCAAAATTCTGTCAGGAAGAGAACAGAACAGTGCAAATAATTTGAAGTTGATGATGACAAGAAAGGTTCAATAACGATATTTCAAGGTGACTCGACTTGTAATAAGATCGTAATATAAACGATCCTGGAACACATATACTGAAAATGGCTATAGGGAGAGCATCAGCAGGGAAACTAAGTTCTCATTGAATATGCAGGCCCAACAATTTCCATTAATTTTTACACCCCTTAGTCGATTATGGTCACGAGAAGTGGCAGTATGTTTTTTGATTTAACATTTTTATGCGATTAACTTGAAGTTCCTGAAGAAAGATTCAATAACGGTTTAGTAGGGCGATAATAGTTAGGAGGTTGAGAAAGCACCTCGCGACAAACAGCTTACGCCTTATGTCTGCGCTTTGAATAATATAATCACAGTCTATTCTGACGCTGAATAAAGGAATAGCAAAGGAAATGGGAAATAAAATGGGCGAACAAGATGAAAAAAATACAACAGGAGCGTATATGTACTCAAAATGAAAAAACTGGAGTTCGAATCCATAAGTGTGTTTTATGCAAAGGCATTCCTGATTTGTCACCCCAAATTTTAATTAAAACGAAACGAATACTAAATTGTCCAAAAAAAATCATATAGATAAATCACTGCGAAAAAAAATTATGCACATAAAAGACTCCTCTTGAATAAGAAACATGATTTATTTATATCTTCAAAATTCATAATTTGGAATTGTGTTTTCGTGTATGTTATTGCTGTGAAACTTTTTTTGTTTTCTTTCTTGAAAAGAAAAATGTTTGCCTGGCTTCATTTTTTCTTTATTTAACTTTTCCTTGCTTGTTTCTTCCTTTGTAGCTCAGCGGGCCCTTGAATTCAACTAATTGTAATTTTCAGATGATCAAAATAAATAAAAGGTAGTAAAATATTTTGTATTCTTTTTACCTTCTTTAGATTTTAATCAAATAAAAAATTCCAAGCAAACCATAAAACTCTTCCAATCAATTTCTTATTCTAACCTTACATTTCACTTGCTCTAAGAGATACCTAACTTATGTTCTACTGCTCTTAAATGAAACTTCTAATTTTCCTAACAATGAAATGAAATTCTCTAATTCTATAATGTTACTATATTTTTTAAACAAAAAATATTTATTATTGTCTATTTGTGGCGCTGCTCACTGAAAGTAATATTGTGCACGCAACATTTTTTCTCAGCTCTCTGTCAAAATCTATTTCAAGGTATTATTAGGTTTGAACGTGAGTGGGCCTGTATCAGGCCCTCCACTACGGCCAATGGCCTATTGTGGCCATAAGGTATTATTATTTGTTCGTTACAAATTCTGGAATAATAACTAATCTGTCTAGTCGAAAACGGTACATAAGTCGACACTATTTATACAGATTTCTCAAAGGTCTTTGACAAAATTAATCACAAATTACTACTGAACAAGCTGGATGTATTCCAGTCTAGACGAACCACTCTTGTCATTTTTTGATTCCTATCTCACAGACAGAAAATTATATTTTGAACATCGAGGTCACAAATCATTCACCTTCACAGCCTGTAGCGTATCTTTATTTTGTAAGAAACTGAAATGTAAATTTATAAATATATATTGTTTTATAATTTGGAATTCTCCTGTTAGACAATAAACTAATTTGTTTTTTAGTCTACTTTCTGCTGTGATACAGGAAAGACGTAGGACAGTGTCTTCGAAAAAGGTATCATAATTTTGACTGTTCACCAATAATTTTAAATTCTTACTTTCGACTGATTTTGCAGGTTAAGGGATGAATGCTGATCAATCAAGAATAAGTCTGCTGTTCTTTAAGTAACTTCGCTGGTAACAGGTATGCTGTTGTGAGGATAAGGAATTTCATAGTATCGGGAAAAGTATCCACCAGGTTCATATTTGCATTCCATAGTACATTGTCTTTATTTGACAAATCATAACAATATATAAATATAACCTATCAACTGAAAAATAATTTTCTGAACATCATTACGAGAGAGAATCCACGAGACGTATATTTATACGATTGTTAAAAAATGAAACGCTCTTCGAATGTAAATGTAATACATAAATAAAAATCACATTTATATTCATTGGTAAAAAAGCTTCATTTATTATTCAAATGGTGATATTTTGAGTTCGAAATCGCTTCTGAAATATTATGAGGCGAGATTTAGAGACATTCAAAAGTTTGCAGAATGGTAGCATGTTCGCATTGGGGATTTGGCGTAGAAAGTGCTTTCTCTGCCTTCTCGGTAAAAATATCTCAAATGAGCTTTACGATAAATGAAATCTTTTCAATTGGACTTTGTGGAGAATAACAGAATAGGCAATCGTTGAGATGACTTGCCAACGAGAAAGAGTTGAATGACACGTACACATGTTCTCCTCAAATAACTAATTCTTATCATCGACGGTATATTTAGAATTTCCATTGTGTCATTGGCAGGACTGAAACATTTCTCGTTAGACAATTATTTCAACATTTAGCATTATTGGATAATAAATTCTCTTCAGAGAGATGAGAGCACAATTCAAAACAATTATCAAATATATAAAATCGCATGTCATAAATCAAATACAGTGCAGTAATTGTGAAAAATATTATATAGGACAAACAAAACGTTACATAACAACGAGAATGAAGGAACATGAAGGGATCTAAAGAATGAAATATTCCACATCTCTTGTAGAAGATATTTTGAAAATACAAAAGTTGTTGGCAATCAATTCTCAATTTTTGAACGCACCGTTCAAGAGATAAAAATTTCTGTATTTATGTACGAGGATGTATTGATATCTAGTTAGCCTAGACCAGTTCCCTGCATAAACAAAATATTGCGTTATTATAGCAACGAACTATGACTTATTAGAAGTGTCAGTGTAAAGTTTGACGTCAAAAAAGTAAACCAGAGTTACGCACTAAATTAAAAGTAAAAATATGTCCACCGAAATTGTAAAAATCGAAAAATTGGAGTATCGAGCCATCATCAAGTACCTGTATTTAAAAGGGTTAAGAGGTAAGCAGATTTACGAAGATATTAATACCCTTGGTGATCAATGTCCATCGTATGCGACCGTGAATAATTGGACTGCAAGTTTCAAAAGCGGTAAATTTTCCATTGAAGATGATGACCGATCGGTAACGAGGAGGTAATAAAAGCTGTGGAGGTCTGGTTTGCAGAGCAAGAAGAAATATTATTTTTGAAAGGTCTAGAGACGTTGCAGGTTCGCTGTAATAAATGTATTCAATTAAAAAGTCGAATTTCTTCCTCATCCCTTCCAGCTAAGGTTTGTTGGGATACTTATCAAGAATGGGGGTGAAGATAATGAACTCGATGAACACTGGCAACACAGCACCTGTCCATTCTCGATTACAGCGCCAATCAGATATAAATTTTTCGATCGTAGAATCCGTTTCTTGCTAAATTCATTGATTTCATTAAAGAGGTATTTTTTGTATGGGATCGGTGGACTCATAAGAATTCCGGAACCTATCAGTTTTTTTAATTCATCATTTCATTTAATTTGTTTTTCTTAAAAATTATCATAACCAAAAATCACTGAAGTTCCGGAATTAACAAAAAAACATTGGGTAATGCAAAAAATTCAAAAATTCTCAAACAAAAACTGTGGTCTCAAAACGGATTCCCGTTTTACCAAGGTAGTGTTTGCTCTTAAGAGGAGAATATGTTGGGTTATAAAATATTTTGACATTGAAATTTTGTTTGGTTCTATAGTAGGCTGAGAATTTTTCATTATATTCTCGTATATATTTTGATGAATAGAGTCTAATTATTTGGATAAATAAATAAAAAAAAGGTTCACCACATATTTTTTGTCACACTGGGTCAAAAGACCCCGCACTATCCTTATGGAAAATGGCTTTCGGTTGAATTCCCTGAATTTTTGGTATGTTGTAGATTTTGAAATCTTTGGCACAAAAAAATCGGCAGACTAGTTTTCGAAATACAGGGTGTCAAAGTTTATGCTAAGAATTTTTAACAATTCCAAGAATTGACAAAACGCGTATTTATTCTGGGAATACCATGCCCCAATGATGGTACCATGTCACCTGGATCTCGTCTTCATTACACTTTTTTGTTCTGTGCTCTACAACAGGGTGAACAAAGAAAAATCCAATTCGATTAATTTTTAGTCAACCAGTGTGAGTTCTCTGATTAGTATTGAAGATTAAATTTAGCCTAAATAAAATCCCTCAATCTCGATCGAAGTTATCTGACATTATTTTTTATACGGGGTGGTTCGAGAATAGGGGTACGTCAACCCCTCGTTTTTAGTTCGGATAGGAGAGAGTATGTCATATATAAATACCAAACATTCTTCAATATTGGGAACGTCGCACAGTCATTTAATGTTTACAGGTGAGTGAAAAGAAACGGTCCAAGTTTCTCAGAAAAATGCTGATTTTTTCAATAAATACCCTGTATTACGAAAAAGAATCGATTAATTTACAGAAAATTTTGTACGGTTTGAGGAGTCCAAGATATTAGCATAGGTCTCCGGACTCGTTTGTCGGCTATATACTTTTGAATGTACGAATTTTATTGGTACCCCACATATTTCATAATAGACCGAAATGGGCTATTTTCGAGCAATTCTTCTTGTTGAAGAATAATCGGAGTAGATGAGTGCGATACCTATTCCATGAAATATCTTATATACATGGTGAATGAAAAAAAAATCAATTCAATATTTCATCTCAATAACACCTTATCATCAGAACATACATTTGGAATATTAGGGATATGTGTTTGGCGTATTTTCTCTATACATAGTGGAATAGGCCTACAGGGGATATCACTAAAAGGAAAAACGCACCGGCAACTGTACCTCTTCAAACCACCTCCTTATTTCGATTTTTCAAGTTTCTGAATATGTCAGAGACAGAATAACGTGCACCCCTGAAGAAGAATTAATTTTTTCTCTTCAGTGCAATTCAATGAAAGCTGGTCTTTAAAAGGTTTCTTTATATATATATATATATATATATATATATATATATATATATATATATATATATATATATATTAGTTCAATGAAGAAATGACCACGTAGATAAACGTAGATATTTACTTTCGCGGAATATCTGGTAGAATTTTGGGAAGTATTCACCTTTCATTTGTTGATTGTGTACCAAAAATCCAATTCCTAGATTTTCTTCGACTTGATTGGAAAATATCCCCTATCCAGCTTTCAAATGATGGAGAATCAGTCCCAACCTTGTAACAAACGCTGTCTTTATAATTAAATAGAGCATTATCACAACTGATTCGACCGAGCGGAGTCGTTAAAAACATAATAATAATTTGGAACGTTGGGCTCTAATTTTCTAGCAACTAGGAATCATACCTCACAGCATTTAAAATTTCTAACTCACCTTACTTTTTCATCAGATGATCCCGACTTTCTATACTAGATGCTGGATTGAGAACTCGTTGCGGAACTCACTTTAGCACTCAAATTTACTTACTCTGTTCAACTCTACTAATTAAAATAATTTTCTCTCAAATCAGAAGGATTTTTGTAAATTGGAATGTGAACTTTTGAGAATAAAAAGCCAGAATGCATAACACTTATATCTATTAACAAAACAATAAAGAATAACAAACAAAGGTGTTAGGGACATTTCTCAAATTAATTGATTAGGCAACTTCTGATTTTAACTAATAATCTAACGTGAATGAGGCCAGACAATTTACTAATAATTTAACAAGAAAAAATGCAAAAGACTCGAAATAATTCAAATACAACAAATACTAAGAGTTGATTAGAAGAATCAACTTTTTAGAGACAAGTGGAAAAGATCGACTTTATATATATTCAAAGAATGAAAATTAACGATAGTACCCAGCTTGAATATTGTGTTGAACAGAGTTGAAATATGACAATTACAATAACTTGAGTAAACTAATAAAAATGCGCAACCACATGTTGACCTGAACGAATGAAACGAAAGACTAACTTTCGAAATTGTGTCCAATTTCAAAGTTTGATCATCTATCCTCTCTGCAAAGTGCTTTCTGGGTGGCCTATCATAAAAAATCTGTGCCTCTCAACAAAAATAACATATGCAAACTATTGGGATATTGAAAGGTTCTCTGGTACTCTGAAATGCCCTATTTGGAAATATTATTACAAGACTCTTAAAAGTAATATGATACACTCGTTTTAAAGATGTTCCTTCGTAACCAATGTATTTCTGAGAATCTTTGTTAGGATAACGTTATTTCTACACAAGTGTTCGACGGTTTCTTGACCTGAGAGGATAAACTAGGGGTTCGGTAAATTCTTATGTCCGGTCATAAAATACGTCCTGTTACAACCTGATACAATTCAATTTTCCCTAGTTTCCTCGAAAACAGGGCTTTCAAATGAAAAACATTTCATTCACCATGTATATAAGATATTGCATGATTGGAATAGGTACCGCACCCATTTATTCCGAATATTACTTAACAAGAAGAGTTGCTCGAAAATAGCCATTTCGGTCTGCGATAAAGTATATGGGGTATCAATAAAATCCATACATTCAAAAGTATATAGCCGAAAAACAAGTCCGGAGACCTATGGTGATATTGATGAAAATATCTCGGACTCCTCAAACCGTACATTATATCAAAAATTCATGGAAATTAACCGATTCTTTTTGGAAATCAAGGGTATCTATTGAAAAACCAGCATTTTTCTAAGAAACTTGGAACGTTTCTTTGTACTAAAAAAAGTCAGATAACTTCGACCAAGATTGAAAGAGTTCATTTATACTAAATTGAATCCTCAATTCTCATTAGAGAACTCACACTGGTTGGTTTAAAATTAATCGAATTGGATTTTTCTTTGTTCGCCCTGTTGTAGAGCACAGAACGAAAAAGTGTAATGAAATTGAGATCAGGGTGACATTGCACCATCATTGCGTCATGGTATTCCCAGAATAAATACGCGTTTTGTTATAAATTCTGAGCAGAAAGCTTAATTTTTTATGTTTGAGTATCTCGAAATCTAGTCCGCCGGTTTTTTTGTGCCCATGGACACTTCTGCCAAGGAATTCAAAATCTACAATATACCGAAATTTCAGAGAATTTAACCGAAAGCCATTTTCCACGAGAATAGAGCGGGGTCTTTTAAAAAAATACCAGAAATGGGAAAGGGAAGGAAAATATTGAAATTCTGGATCAAAAATCAAGGAATAAAATAATTTAAAAAAGAACTAGCAAATAAAGTTATATCGAACATAAAGAGTAACTTCGTTTCAGTATTAAGCAGAAAAGCAAACATAAGTAACTAAATAATCACGAGTTAATGGTTCGAAACAATCTTCAAATGGATCAACGAATTGTTCAAATAAAAAAAACAGACCTCACAAATCCCGCAAAACTGCATAAATTGAAGCGTTATCGTACCGTAGGAAAAGCTTTCGCAAATTGTAATTGCCATAGTTCTGAAGCGTTAACAGGTCAAGCAAGCAAACTTGCTGTATCGAATAATAAATCACGTTTTCCTCGATAAAATGCACGGAAGATTTAGAAAATTGCTCCTGTATTAAGATGCTTGACTCGTTCTCTGAAGGCAATGATAATGGCGTGCTTTGTGTATGTATTAACCAGCCCAGCGCACAATGTTTCGTTTACTAAAGTCGACAAGTCAGGTGGACAACATTATTTTTCGGCATAAGTATATATGTTTTTCGTATAAAACGTATCATATAATTCTTTTTCGTACTGTTGACCTTTTTTTGTAACTGTACTGAAAAAAACACAAATTTAAATAATGTCTGCATGTAGGATTCGAACCAACGATATCCCTGGATTACGAGGCAAAAGCAAAAAAAGGTTATATTCACATTATAGTAAAGTACTACCAGAACTACAAGAAGGTCATGAATCACCAACCACTTGAGGAATCAGCAGGCGGTCAGGCCGTCCATTCTACGCAGAGTTGTACCTGCCCTAGCCATTGAATTTTTTTTTGGTAGGTATAGTGATATTGGGTTAAGAAAAATCGCATAATTATAATTGAGAATTATTTATGTACATATAATGTATAATATATAACACAGAAACATTTTATAAACATCACGATAATGAAAGCGATTATAGTTCAGGAAGTTTAGAATTTTGAGTTGTTTAGAATTAAATTTAATATACATAATTACTCACGAAGATCAGTTTCACTTCCTCTGTCGTCACCAAAATTGATAATACACTTTTCTTTGGGAAGTTTTTCTATATCCATACATGACTTTTCCACCTTTTCAATATAGAAAACACACTTGGCCCAGCTGCTGTCAGGAATGTTTGCAGTTTCTGTTTGAATAAGGCTACCACAGTTGAACTAAAGGATGGAAAAGTACTATTTCTTCGAAATGCTGAATTAGGCTGATGCCATATATGTTCAATTGGGTTAAACATACAGTTATAAGGAGGAAGTCTGAGCACCGTATGTCCTAAACTTTCAGCCAATGAATCACAAAAATATTTTTTTTATCGAATAACCGTGTAAAACTTCTAGTAACTGTTTTTTGTGTATTTTTCCTTCTAGTACATATCATTATTTAACATATATTCTTGTATAGTGGCTTTGGTGTCATTTGCAGTCTCCGACTGTGGTAGCTAGCATCATCCATGACTATAATACTGTTAGGTGGAATATTTGGTATGAGTTTATTTTGTAACGAATCTTCAAATAATTCATCATGATCATCGACTCAACAAGTCCTTAATATTCTTTGCCGATAAAAACAACGCATTTTGGTATAAAACCACTTTCGGTTTCTGCGTGAATTATCATAATGCGTTTTCCTTTATTAGACGGCGCATTAGTTTGGCTTTGGCACAAGTCAGATGAGTCTACCCAACTTTTGTTTGGAATATCGTGTGTATCAACCAATTTTTTTTTCAAATAAACTATTGTTCTACCACATTCTCAAAACTCGTTTATAGCCAATAAATTGAAATCTCCATTTCTCAAGGCGCACAGATTCAATTATGATATTTCTGCTACTACTGAGTTTTCTAAATTTAAATCCGTTTCGTAAAAGAGACTTCCTCAAAGTCTCTTTGCAACACTGGATACCAGTTTCATCATTTTTAAACCGTTGCATTGAAATATCTAATGTAGGCACAATTTGCTCTTCATATAAGGAATATATTGTTCTTCCAATTATATCTACAACACAGCCATCTAGTTTCCTTGAACCACCAGAGTCTTTTCATTTCTTTCTTTTTAAAATAGGGTTAATTACTATTTTAAACACTGTGGAATACGGTGTTTTTGTTAAAGAAGCACTTTCTTGCACAGATTGATCCTTGGATATTCCACGTTCCAGAAGGAAAGTAAAAACATTCAATATAATTTATTTTCCATGAGGGTGTAATATTTGTCGACTAGTGGTGCAACAACCACTAAATGAAGTACTAGCTTCAGGATGAGCCCACGCATAGATACAAATGACTCAACTAAATATTTGGTAGGTAATGACTAAATGTTGTTTGACTTTCCTCCTTTTGTTTCTGAAATAGACCATTATCGCTATAATCTCGTTAATAGTCCATTAGTACTAAAAGTCTGGTAACTAAATTTTATTATTTACACACATTTAAACATATCCTTATCAAGGGTAGAACCAATTTTTCAGTTGAATTCTTCTTCTTCCTTCTTTGGCGCGAATCGTAAATAAACAAGACACAAACTGTCAAATCCAACGGCGGTGGTCGAAGATAAAGGAGAGTGTCCGATGATCATTTATATTGAACCCAACCTAGACGCCAGTACAAAATACAAGATACGCCTACATGAAATGCGGCTGTGTGGTTCGGTAAATTACCGGTCTCAATCAGCGAATAATTTGAAAGTATCCGAAGATCTAAAAAAAGTATTCGGTATTCGGGTACTTACAAATTTGGCCAAGTATCCGAATGCAGCTTTCAAATAATGTATCCGAATACAGAAGTATTCGAATACAGAAGTATTTGAATACCACCGAACTCTGGTATATTATTCATGGTATACCACGCGCCAAAATATCGATTGAAGCTTCCGATTCCCTCGTCAAATTTAATACTGGTATACGAGGATGTATTGATATCTAGTTAGCCTAGACCAGTTCCCTGCATAAACAAAATATTGCGTTACCATAGCAACGAACAATAACTTATTAGAAGTGTTAGTGTAAAGTTTGACGTCAAAAAAGTAAACAAGAGTTACGCAATAAATTAAAAGAAAAAATATGTTCACCGAAATGGTGAAAAACAAAAAATTGGAGTATCGAGCCATCATAAAGTACCTGTAATTAAAAGGGTTAAGAGGTAAGCAGATTTACGAAGATATGCTTAATACCTTTGGTGATCAATGTCCTTCGTATGCGACCGTGAAAAATTGGACTGTAAGCTTCAAAAGAGGTAAATTTTCCATTGAAGATGATGACCGATCGGGAAGGCCACTTTCTGTGTCAGTCCCCGAAAATATCGATGCAGTTCATGACATGATTTTAACAGACCGTCGAATTGGGCAAAAACGGATATCTGAAGCACTGAATATTTCATACGAATGCGTTCACCATATAGTTCACGTCAATTTGGACATGAGAAAAATTGCTGCAAAATGGATCCCCAAATGTTTGAATGTTGACCAAAAGCGTGCAAGGGTAATAACATCGCGTTCGATCTGTGCTCGATTTGAAAACGATGTAGACTTCTTAAACCGAATTGTTACTATGGATGAGACTTGGGTACATTTCTAAGATCCAAAAACAAAGCAACAATCGATGGAATGGCGACACTCCGGTTCTCCAAGACCTAAGAAGTTTCGTGTCCAAAAATCTGCTGGAAAAGTTCTTGCTTCAGTTTTTTGCGATTGCCATGGAGTAATCATGATTGATTTTTTGGATAGGGGTAAAACAATAACTGGAGATTACTATTCGACATTACTGACCACTCTACGGGAAAAAATTAAAAAGATTAGACGCGGAAAGCTATCCAAAGGTGTTTTGTTTTTGCAGGACAACGCCCCTGCACACAAATCTCATGTTGCCATGTAAAAAATTCGTGATTTAGTGTTTGAATTACTAGAACACCACCAGATTTGGCTCCGTTCGACTATCATCTCTTTCCTCAACTGAAAAAAAGTTTGAAAAGTCGTAAATTTTCTTCCAACGAGGAGGTAATAAAAGCTGTGGAGGTTTGGTTTGCATAGCAAGAAGAAACATTTTTTTGAAAGGTCTAGAGACGTTACAGGTTCGCTGTAATAAATGTATCCAATTAAGAGGAGAATATGTTGACTAATAAAATAATTTGACATTTTTGTTTGGTTCTATCTTCCCGCATTTGTCATTAATTTAATGCCTACTATTGGAAAATTCAATCTTAAGGAGCCGTTAAAAGTGATTTTGATACATTATGTGAAAGAGTCAGTTTTTAATTAATTGATCACTGTACTAAAAACGTAATTTCTAATGATAGATTCAGGAAATTTTCCATAAGCTTTACGAGGTTTTCATGTTTTCATATTTAAACTCACTGCTAAAATATTCTGAAAAAAAATCATAAAATTGACTAGTTTAGTTTAAATAAACTGAGTATGATTTCTGTTGCAGAGTAATAAAAACACAGAAAATTGCAAGAAATATAGATCATTTCTAGGAATTACCATTACCACAATACTTAATTCATGGGTAATTTGATTCATAGCCACGGCACTGGAAAACGATAGTAACGCTTCCATCTGTACTAAGGTATCGAGGTACACAAAAACTGCTATTAAATGCATCGAGATCCAACGTATGTTGTTTATTGTTGATCATTAAAGGAGCCCACAAAATTATAGCCTCCAGTACGTGTGCACACGAAAAGCATTTAAAGTTTGCAATTGCAATTTTCCAGCAGTTATAAATATTAAAGCCGTTTAATGAGTTTTTTGTTTTGCGGCCGTAAAACATTTTTGAATTTAGTGTGTAATGAAATTTTATTTTCAGGCGACTCTCTCCTTTCGCGCTGTTTTTTTTCCCGACACGAATCCACTCTACTCCCATATTCACCGACCTTACACCATATTCAACCTCTGTTAATTAATGTATAATCTTTTGAAGCGTTTTATAGGCGCTTTGTGGACTTCCCCTTCATTAAAGTTTCAATTCAACAAAAATAATGAAATGTCCAGAATTATTACATTTTCAATAATATAACGTCATAACCACCGTATAATGGTTTTCGTAATGTGGCAACTTGTTTTCAATTGAAATATGAATTTCAATAATATTTTTAAGGGTGAAGTATTTTTGATATTGGAAACAAACGGAAATAGAAATAGGTAAGATTCATAAAACATTATCCAGGAAAACGAACGTTGATGTTTCCTCAGTGATGCTGAAAATACTGACACACCAGAAATTCATCAGTTTTCATTTGATGGTGGTTGAATATTCTTGTCACTTGCAATGTCCGCAACTAAAAACAGACGGGGATAATGAAGCCGACAATTTTCGAAAAAGAAAGTGAATATAGTCAATAGCATCTATCACCAGCAATTAATTTCATGTTTATCGATAAAAAATACTCTAAAAGATAGACCATTATACTCTATTTTGCCGAACGAAAATTCAGATGAGATGAAATGTGGTTATTCAGTTCGGTGTATATTTCAGCGATGTTAACTGATTTGAGGCCCAAAAATTATTTTTATTCGCAGACTACCTCAAACTCTAGTAATATAATAATACTATTATTTAATCAACAATAACGATAGAATTGACTACGGAAAATACAGAATAGACATCATATCATAGACATGACTACATCATACGATACGATGTCTATTCTGTGCTTTCCGTACTCAATTTCCGTACAAATTTCTCGTTCCATGAGTGTGTTAAGTCTGTTTATTTTTACACTCTAGTATAGTTCCATGCAGAAACGTAACTAATTTTACTTGTCATTGTCAAATTCAAATTTCTTCTTCCTCCATTTTGTTCGTTAGATTAGCGGAATGTGTTCTTCGCTCTTGAATTATAAATTAAAAATTGTTTATTAATATAGTTGGTGTTTCAACAAAATTTTAATGAATTAAGATGACTGACTATGTTCTATTGATATTCCACAAAATTGTTCTCTTAATATGTCTGTAATTTGTACGTCAATTTTTTATCATATAATGCACACAACCTCGTGGACACTGTAAGTAGTTTTGACTACACTTATTGTTTCATTGTTCACTATAATTCAATAACTTTGTAGCTTTCCCTGATGATGACAATAAACTTTGTCGAAATATTGGAATACCCAACAAGGTCCTAGCTTTTATCTTAACTAGTCCTAACTTATATAGATAAATATATACAAGACACACATTGGTCACAACATCATCTTAACACATTTACTGCGGATGTCGCCAATTGGCGGCATCCGACCCTTCCACTTTGTGCGGGTGACGCCTTATGGCGCGCATACATCTCATTAAATGCGTTAGTATTCAGTCTGCGCCAGGCAGAGGTGGTTGTATTGCAGTCCGCACATTTTAATAGCATTGCTGAAGAAGATTTCTGAGTGGTTCTTAATTTCGTGATTTTGTAAACTTTTTACGTCTTGTTTAAATATGAGTGGAGTATACAGTGATCAGGCAGGTCCTTCAGGTGTTAAAAGACGTAAAGTGTCAATAAAAAACCCAAATGAACTAACTGTTGATGAAATGTTACAGTTTGTGGACTGCTCAGATGACGAAGACGAAACTTTTAGGCTTTTAAGTTCTGATGATGACCTTGATTCAGAAAGTGAAGAGGAAAATGATGGTAATTTATTTCGTTAGTTTTTAATGCTTTGTTTACTGCATGAAGATGTTTTCTGTTTGTCATAGATAATACGGCGGAAGGAACAATCGACCAAGAACAGCAGACTGGCAAAGAATCTTGACAAGATATTTGTTCCGGTATGAAATTTTTTCCATTTACTGAAACTAATCGAATGCTTGTCGATCTCCCGGCAGAGGCCAAACCCTACGAATATTTTAGACTTTTTGTTGATAACGGATTTCTTGAAAATATAATAACAGAAACGAATAAGTACGCAGAAAACTTGTTTTTGTTAAGGGGTTATAATGAAAGGTCAAGGATAACTGATTGGAAAGATCTAAAAAAAGGAAGAGCTCCTGAAATTTATTGGATTGGTGTACCATATGGGAAATGTGAAACTGATCAAACTTCAAGACTATTGGAGAACCAGTCGGCTATTCAATTTCAAATGTTTTGCAGATCTCATGAGCCGGTATAGATTTTCGCTGATACTCAGAAATTTACATTTTTCTACGAATCCGGAACCAAATCAACCCGAACCAAACGACCGTCTATATAAAATCAGGCCAGTTATCAATTATTTCAATGAAAAAAAGAAGGAACTATATTATCCCGGAAAAAACCTCTCTCTGGACGAGTCCATGGTTTTGTGGCGAGATAGACTATTGTTCCGGCAGTACATCACAAATAAGCGACATATATATGGACTGAAACTGTATATGATGACAGAGCCAAATGGGCTTATATTGAATTTTGCAGTTTATACCGGCCAGCTGGATGACATAGGTGGCAAAGGCCATGCACAAAAAGTTGTTCAGCACGTAGCAAAAGACTACCTCAACAAGGGACATTCAATTTACATGGACAATTATTACAACAGCTATCAGTTAGCTCGAACCTTGATAAATCATAAAACATACTGTACTGGAACTCTACGCAGTGACAGGAAAGGTGGTCCTACTGAAATTTTGAAAATGAAACTGAAAGTTGGGGAATTAAAAGCACAGTATTCACATGGTGCAATGATCGGAAAGTGGAAGCATAAAAGAGATGTGACCTACATATCCACAGAAATTGATAACCAAATGGTAGAGGTAACTAATAAGAGAGGAGTTGCTAAACAGAAGCCTTTACCAATTATGGAATACAATAAATATATGGGCGGAATAGATCGCCAGGACCAGATTATGTCTTACTACCCTTTTCTCTGAGAAAAACATTATTCTGGTATAAAAAACTTGGTGTTCATATCCTGCAGCTTCTTTTGTTCGATTCTTACATGATATTCTGCAAGTACTCTGGCAGAAAAATAATTACCGTTTAGCTGTGATTGAAAAGGTATTACCTGATATACCAAGTAGAAGGGAATGTAAGGTATCTAAACACCTACCTAGCAAAATTGAAGCACAAGAGAACACCAAGGAAAAGATGTCGTTTTTGTTTCCAGAAAAAAATCAGGAAAGACACTGTGTGGGAATGTAATGCTTGTCCAGATAAACGCGGCTTATGTGTTGAGCCATCTTTTAGTCTTTCCCACCAAAAAATCGAATAAAGAGTTTTATCAGGTTTTTTACCAAAAGTAGCGAATGTGGTTTCATTTTATTTTATTTGAAAATGTAGTTTTTTTAACAAATTGTTGTATTTTTTCCTACATGACCCTTTTTACCTAATAACGCCATATGGCGTCATCCGCATATATCCTTGAAATTCTGGTACTGTGCGTATGACTGATTGATAATTACTAGTTTTCACAAAAAAGTCAAGTCAAGTCTTTGAGCCTATTTTTGAAAATGAAAATATTTGGGGAACTTTGCACTTCTGCTGGTAAGTTGTTATAGATTCTAGGGTTTGTTTGATAAAACTCGGTCGAGTGCTTTGCCGGAGGTAAATTGTTCTTGAATCTGGTAGAGTAATTATGCTTCGATCTGTTGATGCTAAACAATGAAATATTCTTATGAACATAGCACGATATTTCGTATATGTGAGTATCAACTACAGTTAAAATTTTATTATTTTTATAAGACTCCCTGCATGAGTGTCCCCATGGAAGATTAAAGAGGATACCTAATGCGGATTTTTGTAAAATTAAAATTCTTGAATAGTCAGTACCAGCTCCCCAATTCATTATACCATATCGAATTTGCGAGTGAAAATTCGCGTAATACAGAGTAAGGAGTATTTTTCGACTGCAGTGCTCCTTTAATGACCTCAAGGCATAGCAGGCCGATCTCAATTTGCCGCAGAGATTATGTATTTGAGTTTCCCAGTTTACCTTTTGATCAAAGATAACTCCCAAGATCCTAATGTCGTTTTGTAATCCAAAGTTATGTGCGTTTTTTTACATGGATTCTGATTGTGCCCTCGATGGAATATAATAGATACTGTCTTTCCCTTATTCAAATTAATTACATTTTTTGCTGACCATAATAAACATCGAGTGTATACCTCTTCAGCAGCAGTTATTGTCCAATTGATGCTAGTTTCCGTAATTGAGAAATGAGTGTCATCAGCATAACAAACCATATTTAAATTTGGAATATCTTTAAGGAAAGTTATGAGGTCGTTAGCAAAAATTATATATAAAAGAGGTCCAAGAATAGACCCCTGAGGAACCCCTTGACTCACTTGCTCACGATTTGTTAGGTACGACTTGAGGAAATCTAATGGTATGCTTCGAACGCCATATCGGTTCAGTTTCTCAAGTAAGAGATATTGATCAACACAATCGAAAGCTCGAGAGAAATCAATACATAAACCTAGGGGAATCAACTTTCTTCTCAATGGCATCAACAATTTGAATATTCAAATGTGTTAAAGCTGTATCTACGCTCCTGTTTTTAGCGAATCCGTGTTGTTTACTAGAAATTATATTATACCTCAAACAGAAATTTGACAGTTGTTCGTTTAAGGCCATTTCAAATATTAGTTTGCACCACTTCTTCCTTTCATTCATGTCATTTGGTACATGAAAAAAAAACAATTCATTTGGGTTTACAATTGTCGTGCTTTTACACATAGGCACAAAACAATATTTGTACGATATTTTTTTCAATTTCAGACATCGTTTAATGAACAAAACACGACTCGAACGGCGCAAGTGATTGTACACCGATAAATTTGTAAGCACTCTGCGAATACCAGTCGCCTCGTTCATGTGGCGTGACGTCACATACTAAAGCGCAGCG
The DNA here is from genome assembly GCA_944452925.2 of Chrysolina oricalcia. Taxonomy (NCBI): domain Eukaryota; kingdom Metazoa; phylum Arthropoda; class Insecta; order Coleoptera; family Chrysomelidae; genus Chrysolina; species Chrysolina oricalcia. The sequence continues at coordinate 25,633,220 of OX101808.2, forward strand.
TACTATGTAATTATTCTTCCAAGCGCAACTACAAAGTCCCATGATTTTTTTCATTTCCAGAGATATTTCAATGATTCCTTCACATTTTGTTTGAATTGAAATTGTTTGAAATTTTCAGCGTCGACATTCGTTTTTCGTTAATGTCTGGATTCACATACTCGTATTTCACTCTGATCTCTTGAAGAGGAAGCGATATAAATGGTACCACCCACCAAGCTGCCAAGCTATGTACAGGACATGAAGTTGTTTTCAGCAAATGGTCAATTTGATGTAAGTAGAAATAGTGTTCGTGCTAAAATAGATCTCTCTGATGCACCAAATTTCAAATCAAACATATAGAATGTCAAATTAAGCTCCATAGACTGTAAAACACTGAAAAATAATTGGATGACTAAAAACGAAAAAAGAACCGAAAAATAACAGCGTTATAATTCAAACATACTCATGAATTTGCAATTAATTAATGGTCGAAACATTTTTCGTCACCACATAATACACTGCAAAATCGTAAAATTCGCATTTTTTCCACCGAATAGTTTCAGTGGGAAAATATCTGTTAATTTACAACCTTAATTTCCATCTGTTGGCACTATCGTTACCGCCGCTTGCAGTAGTGGTTCAACCAACAATGTTACATATGAAATTCCTAAATATAGCTTGTGTATGCTACTTTCGGGTCCAGAGACGTGATAACGGTTTCGTTGAAAGGCTGATCACTTATAATATACTGATTAACTGAATTAAGCAATGATTCAGACAGATCCGACTCACGACAAATCATAGCTAGATAACGAGATTCGAGAATGAGCTGATTTATGAAAATGATTTCAGTATTAGCCCGGGAGGTAGTGTCACTTTGGAATACGTCATAGGCTGGATTTTTCATCATTGGTAGATCATGTCATACTCATCACTAAATCAATCGTCAGACCCTCGAGTAGCAGTGGGTTGCAGAAATACAGGGTGTTGAATATGAAAAATTAAATATGTTTTTTATTTATAACTTCCACAGTTTTCAAAATTTTAAGATGAAATCCGGAGAAATGTTTTTGTTTAATAAGAGCTTTATTTCGAAAGAAAAATTACATTCTCAGTTGCCACCAGTGGCATACAAAGAGGGTATCTTGGACCCTTTTCTCCCCTTTTTTTATGCCGTTGGTAAAATCAGAAAAATTATTAATTTTTTTGATTTCATCATTCAATTTTAAGTAAAATATTATAAATATGTTATTTGAACCTTAACAAATTTATAGTTTTCAGGATAATAGCGCTTTTATGAATACATACTAATAATGAGAAAATTGTGGTGAAGTGAATTTTACAATCCAAATCACTGCTTTGAATTAGAACCGGATATTCTACCAAAAATATCAATGGAGCTTCCACATACATTTCCAATGATGAAAAATCCAGCATGCATACTATGACGAATTCCAAAGTGACAGTACCTCCCGTGCTATAGTGGCATGATGGTCAATGAATGAAGAAAAAGTTTTTCATGTATACAGTGGCGACGAGGACAAAACAAGAATGAACCAAATAAAAAGAAGGTCACAGACCTGAACAGATTACCTGGACAGTTAGACATAGGCCTGAGCACAAATTCGATTAGACAAACCGTTTTAGGGTCACATACCTGAACAAAGGTATGGAAGATGGTGAGTCCAGTTTGCCACAGACATGAGCTCATGCTCAAATAGACAAAGTCTGAGGATCACAGACGTGAACTAAGGCTCAAAGGACGTCTGGTCATAGGCCAGAGCACAGCCCGAATAGATAAACTACCTAAGGGTCACAGACCTGAACAAATGTTCGAAAGACGTTGAGGCCAGTTAGCCGCGGTCTGAGCACACGTTCGAATAGACAAACTGTCTAAAGGTCACAGACCTGAGCAAAGGTTCAAAGGACATGGAATCCGTTTGGTCTAGGCCTGAGCACAAGCTCTGGAAGATGAGCTATGCAAGGGTCACCAACCTGAACAAAGGTTCACATAACGTGTATCGCCTTGGCTAAAGTCTTGAGCACAAGTCCGACCACACAAACTGTCTAAGGGTTACAGACCTAAACAAAGGTTCAGAGGACGTTAATAAGTCCAGTTAGCCACAGGCCTGAACAAAAGCTAGGAATGACAAACTGTGTCAGGGTCAGAGACCTGAGCAAAAGCTTCAAAGGGTGCGGAGTTCAGATGGACATAGGCCTGAGCACAAACTCGAATGAAGAAACTGTCTAAGGGTTACATGGGTACCGGAACAAAGGTTCGTAGAACGTTGAGTCCAGTTAGCCACAGACCTGAACACAAGTTCGGAAAGACAAACTATCCAAGGGCCACGTTAAAGGGCCACAGACGTGAACAAACGTTCAAAGGACATATAATTAATTTGGCCACAGGCCCGAGCAAAAGCCAAATGTCACAGACCTGAACAAAGGTTCACAGGACATGAAATCCGTTTGGCCACAGGTCAAACGGATGCGACCGCATGTCTTGTGGAAAACCAAGTGTGTTGTGAGTTGCCCAGATGCCAGTACTGAAATCTATTGCTAGCGAGATTGTGCTGTAGGTTTTTCGGGTTATCTAGCTGAAAAGCGAATTGGCCAAAACACTATGCAAATGAATATATGGTCAATGTGCCATTTGCACCTGTTGCAAGTATTGAATAATTGTTCCGAGTTATTACAAACAAATTGAATATTCAATATCTTCATTCAACTACACATGAATGACTTTCTAAAATGACAGTTTTATTTTATCATGAAAATGGAGTCTGGTTTACTCTCAAGCAATTTTTATTAAGGGTGGCCCATCGAAAACTTGACATTGGGGTTTTGGGTGATAATATCGCAGATGTGGAAAAACCTTCGGACGGGTCGATTTTAGTTTCGAGGGGGACATTTGAATAGGGAATAATGGTGGAGTGGCACATCATTTGAAAGCTCTTTAAGTACTCTATTCAACGGCATCCCGATTTTGAAGATGGGATGAACCGTTTCGGAAAAAATTAATTCAGGAATAAACCTGTACGATAGTTGAGACTTGTACGTCTATGGAAAATTAATTTGCAAGTTTTTGCAATCGATCATAAATTTGCTACGATACTGTGAATGTTTTTGCTCAGTTTTTTTCGTGGTACCCATGAAAATATTATAAAATGGAACAAACAGATAGAGCATGCAGTTTCTGTTTTTCACGTGTGTTCTATAGGTGAGTTTCATTCGTGTGTGGTATCTACGTCTAAATTAAAACGAAACAATGGTGTATACAGTGGCAGAGAGGGTTGAGTTGATTGAACTGTATTATCGAAACAATAGATGTGCGAAAAGGGCTGCTGAACGGTTCAATCAACAATATGAAAGGACTGTATCACGGCAGTATGTGTCTGAATTATTATCAAAATTCTGAAAAACGGGATCGGGAGCAAGTAAAAAACGGCAAATCGAACCGCCAGTAAGAAACATTTCCAATTTCTAGAAAAAAGTTGGAGAACTCGCGAAATTGAAATATCTGACAGTCGAAAATTATATTTAAAAAAAATTTCACCGCCCGTTTCCTCTCAAAAGCTAGATCGAGAACGCACAGGAATTCGGAAAATGTTTCATCAGTTCAAATAATGATGAAAAAAATCGATGTGGGGGCTCGCTTCCTTTCCTGTCAAAATTTTATCTGACCATCGAATGATACGGATTCAAAAAAATTTACCCACCTTTCCCCCTCGAAATCTAGATAGAGAACGCGTAGAAATTCAGAAAAATTTCCAAAGGTTTCATACATGGAACATTACGACGAAAAATATATCTGCCACGGGGTTTGCTCCCTACCCTCTTTTCAGAAAAGTTGCGAAAAGTTACGAAAACAAAATCGGAAAAATCCGTAAAAATTGTGAAAAATATTTAACTATCGAATGATATAGTTTTGAAAAATTTCATCCCCCTATCTAGATGGAGAATGTGTAGAAAATTGGAAGGTTTCCTGATTGTTTCGGACGATGAAAATTATGACGAAAGAAAATATTGTTCAGAGTGTTCAGACCCCCTTAAAGAAACGAAAACTTACGAAACTCAACTAAGTAATAATTGTAATGAACATCGAATCAAGTATTATAATGAAAAATATTATTTCACTGGAAGGTCTCCACATTGAAGAACTAGATTGTGGTAAATTAACTGGCAAGCGACAGTGCAACAATGACGCATTCATTGAAATGAAAAGACTAAGAAACGTATCAAAAAAACTGAAAAAAAAATAAATGAATAAAAAAAAAACTTTTTAGAGAAAAGCTTTTATTTAAATGCACCAAAAAGAAGAAAATAAATTGTGAATTAAACCCATCATTTTGTTACATAATAAAATTTTTAATGATATAAAATATTGTCGCGAGAATAAATCTTGAGGTAATTTCAAATTTAATTCACAATAAAAAATACATAGATACTTCTCGCGACAAGCTTTTATATCATATAAGATTTTATAATATAGGGTTTAATTCAATTTGAAATTTATTTTCTTTAGTTTAGTGCTTTAAACTGGACTGGACTGGGTAATAGTATCTACTTAAATAGAATCGATGTTATCTCTCTGTCGAACAGGCGAATTATCGCTGCTGTTTCATTTCTTCACAAATTGATTCATAACAACATCTCTTACTTGAAATCAATTGGTTTGTGCCCCGTTTAGTATGAGTCGCCGTTTGGGTAAAAAGTATTTTTGCAAAAATATAAAATTCTGTGTCAATATATTTATTAGTTGTGGCTATATTTTTTATTTTGCTTTCTAATGTATTCATTTTTGATCAAACAAAATATATTTAAGTTTCAATAGTTACAAATATATAAAAACGTGAATTCCCATATATTTATAAATTCGATCTATTTCATGTTGTCAAGAGATGGCGCCACCTACGCGATTCATTACACTCTCAAGAATTCAGCATCAGCCAAATTATATTACAGATGCCAGAATATATTCTCAGAATACTTTTTCATTCGTTTTTTTTTGTAATAGTCATTGGATTATTCAAAGTCAAATACCTCAGAACTGAAAAAATTCAATAGTGTATTGAATCGCGTAGGCTGCGCCATCTCTTGACGATGTAAAATAGATCGAATATATAAATATATGGGCATTCACGTTTTAAATTATATTTGCAACGTAAATATATTGTGTTGGTAGAAAATAAACATATTGGAAAGCAAAATAAAAATATTGCTACAACTAATAAATATATATTGACACAAAATTTTCCATATTTGCAAAAACACTTTTTACCCAAACGGCACCTCATAGTTTAGGGACCAGATGTAGTGTTACATTCCATGTCGGTAATTCACCTACAAATATCACTCTTCAGAGCCCTGTAACTAATATGTGCCAAAACTTCAATCGTATTTCAGGAATATTCGATATTAATTTCGACTCATTAAAATCCATAACCACATTATTATTGAATGAACTGACTTTTGTATTTCTAGCTTAAGTTCTGTGAGGTCAAAGTTTGGGTAATCACGGTCGTGTCTGACGGAACTTGTGTGGTGGATATTCTGGGGTGGTGGCTGGAACAAGTTTTCGCCCCTTTATATACCGCATTGCTCATTGATTTGTCGGTGTATGCCATACCATTCACCTATCTATTTTTTTGTAACATATTTTAACACATATTTTTGTTATTTTTTTATTTTATTTATACACTCACCGGCAAAAAAAAAAACGGCCACTAAAAACTGGCACCAAATTCAAAGTTGGCTTCCTCTCGAACCGCTCCTTTGATTTTTATGTTTCTTTTTTTAAATTGTAGAATAATTCCTTGGTAACGATGCCATGTCAAAATTTTTTATTCAGATTTGATTTTGGGCATATACGGGGTGCAACAATGAGACCAAGTTTCTTTTCTAAAATTTGAAACAGTCGACGTCTGCAAACTCGCTCCCGACCATCAGGCGAACGCAGGCAAAATCGCGACTCATCCGTGAAAAGAACTTTAGTCCTTTGCTCAATCCCCCAATTCAAATGTGGGCGCGAAAATTGAAGACGTGCACGACGATGTGTTGGAAGTAGCTGGGGTCCTCCTTGAAGACAAGTTGTCATCTTTAAGTCTTCGTCGGATTGTGCTCTCACTGACTTCAATTCTACGCACGGTTTGTAGAAGATGTTGATTTTGAACAGCTGAGATTTTACGATTTCGTGAGGCATTCAGGACAATAAAGCGGTCGTCAATTGCACTCGTCTTCCGTTTTCTTTCGGAACCCATTCGCCTGTTGAAATTTCCAGTTACCATAGACCGATTCCAGGCATCTTGGACTGTTGTTCGAGGTATACGAAGGGTATCGGACACATAACGTTGACTTCGTCCATCCTCAATTAAGGCCATGCTACTAGCAACTTCCGTCACAGATAAGGCATTTTTTTGATATGAAAACCGTTGACAAGCTCTCAATGTTAATGTCAGTGTCAATCAATGTTAAACTCAAATCGGTTTCCGCGTACGCCGCCTTGATTATTTGCATGTAGAAATTTCTGCCTGCAAACACTTTTTCCGAGCCGTTCGCTTTCAAAAAGTGTATCTCCGGTAATAAAACAGATAATGTCGTGATTAAAAAAATTAAATGTTCAGAAATGATCAGAGTTCAATGTGAATTCAGTTGACATCAGATGCTATAGCTGTTGCACTCCACAGGGTGTTTAAAATTTCGGAAGAGAAACTTCGTCTCATTGTTGCACCACGTATATGCTCAAATTCAAATCTGAATAAGAATTTCTGACTTGGCAAAGTTGCTAAGGAATTATTCTACAATTTAAAAAAAAGGAACATTAAAATCAAATGAGCGGTTCGCGAGGAAGCCAACTTTGAATTTGGGGCAAGTTTTAAGTGGCCGGTTTTTTTTGCCGGTGAGTGTATTTTATATTTCACCTTCATATAAATATTGATAATTGATAATTATTCTGCTATAAATTATTTAATACTTTATATTCTTTGTATTTTCCTACAAGTCGGTTTGAGTACCTGTTGGAAATAAACGGCTTATTATTATTATTAAAAGAAAGCTTTTCTCTAATTCTTTTTATGTTGATTTATTCACATTCCAAATGAATTGTTATCCGATAAGTAAATCATTTAGAAATAAAACAGAAAAAATTAATCATATAAACAATCATATTTGTTGATGTTAAACACACCTGCGTAATAAACTTCGGTAGGTCACAAATTTCAATTCCACGGTGAAGTGACGAGGAAAATCGCGGTGGGCGAAGAAGGCAAACAAGAGACAAGAGAACGTCGTGCAGTGATCTATGGTATGGCGGGTGCTGCTTGGCAGCGTACCAAGTCCCGGCCTTTCTATAACCTCAAAGCCGCTGCCAGTGGTAGCTCCTCAGTGAATATTACAAACGGATTACGGTCCGCGTATATTTACTTTTAATCATCGGAATTTATTCATTTCACATTGTGCTCCAGATATTGCCATAAATTAAACATTGCGTCTGGCTGCTACAAATTGTCTCTAGAAATTTACTTTGCATTCCGAGATGAGAGTTATGGAGAGAGCGGATATGGGGTGTAGCCGATAACTTACCAAGTGCTTCCCTTGGTTTGCAGAGATTTTGTGTAACCCAGGTAGATAGGTAGATATTATCTATACATCCAATTTCATTTATTTTTATGTGTGTATGTATATGTGTGTATGAATATTTGACTGTAAGTAACCTTGTTATTTTACTTTGTGACAGTTTAATGTATACGTACCATTTCATCATTATTATTGTTATATGATTTACATGATTGTTTTTAATGTTTATGATATTGACATTTCATATTCTACAACTAATTTTATTTATATAATATCATTTTCCTCACATTGACTGTGACAACAATGTTATTTTGTGACATTTTACTCTATTGTTTGTTGTGATATTTATAATGTTGACATGTTCTACACCTGAAAAGGTATTTTTTTAGAAGAACTAATAAAGGATATCTATCTATCATATCGGCTGAATCTTGGTTTCATATTGGGCCAATATAGATACAGTGACCGCCAAAAAGTATGTACCATATGGGAAAAATTTTTATTATTGGAGTATTGGAAAAAATATCCTGGGGAAAAGTTTGTGCATGTCCGATAACCTAAAAATCGATTTTGACTCATGTCACGTGATCGCTAGAATGGCGGAAAAATGAAAAAAATTGTAATGCAAAGCCAAAAAAATGGGTAAGATGGCAAAATATCAAAAAAAGTTATTTGAAAAAGTCACTTAGAATTCAATTTTATAGACATAAACGAAGTTTCAAGAGACAATTCAAAAAAATTGAAAATAGCAATTTTTTTAAAATATTTTCCCATCTATTTAAAAATATTATTTTTTTTTCTTATGAATAGCTTGACTATACTGAAACATTTGCATTTTAATGATAATGACAAAACTTTCTCATTTTCTCCACACCAGAGGGCACTAAATTGAAAAAATGGGAATTTGTCAGAACCCTTGCTGTTACATCGGTTCGTATCTAACAGTTATATCCGAATTCCACGACCATTGTGATGACATGACACTCCAAAAACATGGTAATTTCCAGATTATAATCAAGTTCCGATGATAATCGTGCATGAGCGTTTCACTTCGCACATAAACTTGAAAATAGTGCGTCAAATTAAAGATTCTTAAAGTTTATGTGCAAAGTAAAACGCTCAAACAGCATTATTATTGAAACTTGATAAAATCAGGAAACATGGTGTTTCTAGATTGCCATATCAACACAATAGTCTTGGAATTCTGAAATAACTGTTAGATAAGAACCAATGTAACAGCGAGGGTTCTGGCAAAAACCAATTTTTTTAATTTAGTGCTCTCTGGTGTGGAGAAAATGAGAAAGTTTTGTCATTATCATTGAAATGCAAATGTTTCAGTATAGTCAAGCTATTCATAAGAAAAAAAATATTTTAAATAGATTGGAAAATATTTTTAAAAAATTGCTATTTTCAATTCTTTTGAATTATCTCTTGAAACTTCGCTTATGTGTATAAAATTGAATTCTTAGTGACTTTTTCAAATAACTCTTTTTGGTATCTTGCCATCTTACCCCTTTTTTTGCCTTTGCATTGCAATTTTTTTCATTTTGCCGCCATTCTAGCGATCACGTGACATATGTCAAAATCGATTTTTAGGTTATCGGACATGCACAAACTTTTCCCCAGAATATTTATTCCAATACTCCAATAATAAAAATTTTTCCCATATGGTACATACTTTTTGGCGGTCACTGTATATTGTAATTGAAAAAATAATATTGGTCCAATATGGGTGAGTATTCAAAAAACAATATTATATAAATAATATTGGTGGAATATTGGTTGAACCTGTTTTGACCGTAGATTGTCACATGTAATATTGGGTCAATATTGGTTGAATGATTCCAACCAATAATGATAATACAATATTGTCTACATAATATTTTCAACATCTAGAATGAATATTGCAATCCCAATATTCCAATTATATCGAATCTAGGGATAAAAACTATATTGTATTTCCAAGTTTGATAGGACATTGGTTGAATATCATTTCAACTATATTCAACATATTATGATAACTCATATTGAGTCAATATTGGTTCAATGATATTTACCAATATCGATAAAATAATATTGTCTTCATATTGTTTTCAACATCTAGAATAAATATTGCAATCCCAATATTCCTCTCATATAGATTCTATATTATATATCCAAGTGAGATTGTACATTGGTTGAATATTCATTCGCCAATATTCTACAAATCTTATTAAGTTGTATTGGGTCAATATTGGTTCAATAATATTTATCGATAAAACAATATTGTCTCCATATTGTTTCCAACATCTAGAATAAGATGAAGATGAATTTTAAATATTGGCCGAATATTGAATGACCAAATTAAAATTATATAATGATTAAACCTGGATAAAAATCCGCAAGGTGGCTCTCCATATAGAACGTCTTCTAACCCCTACGAAAATATATTAAATACTTCACAAAACTTGTTTTCAAGACAATTTACTCACTGGTTATGGCGACCAAATGGCAGACTCTGATGTCACCTTGATTAAATAAAAGACATTTTATAATTCACCAAGGCATATTCATTTCCACCAATATATCCAAATGATATAGTACCAATACCGACGAATATTTTGAGGCCATTATTGCTTCAAAAATATTTCGCCAATACTATTTTTGACAACAACATTTTACTTCTCGACAATATAACGTTTGAATATATTGCCAATATTTTGAGAATATTACTAGCGATATTGTACACTGAATATTTTGGGGCCAATATCACTTCGAAAATATTTCGCCAATATTATTCAAGTAATATCGTCGAATGTCACATTTTTTTTCTCGCCAATAATATTTTGCCAATATGTACACAATATTTTACCAATATTCTACTGTTTGTTTGTACTGACTGCATCCTTAGAATTCAAAAACTGAAAACACTTCTTGAAAATGTGAAAACATTATAAGAGATGAAATGCGACCAAAATTATTGATTGAAAGTTTGAAAGTAAATTCGCATCTTGACATGGACTCTTGACTGTTTTTACTTTCCTGGACCGAATTGAAAATAACATTCTCGATAAATTGATGGTTGATTGGTATGGGTAACGAAAGTGTATCTGCTGTGATTTCGTTTTGAAAATAGTGGTTCTGATAGGAGCCCTCGGTGTGATGATGAATTCGCTTTTCTCGAACCACAATATCATATCGGCGTGTTGTGAGACGGCAGAAAATTTAGCTGGACAAATGCAGAAAACCACCATTCTTAGTTGGATGGTGTTACAGCCGTATGCACCGAAGTAGTTCAAATGAGATTAAAAATTGAGCTCGATTAACTCTAATTTTTTGTATGCACCGTATCGAAATACGCCTTAACCGCGATTTACTTTAATCCAATGATTTTCGAATATTAAGCTTAGCAAACGCACGTGTGACTGGTGGGTTGGTTTTTAATGTATCTTTGTATTCCTCAATAAAAAAGGAAAAATGGAAGTTGATACGAAATATTTTTAGAGGATGACGGAGATATTACTGATGTTATAAATTTTGGATTTACTAGAAGATAATATAATCGAGCAGAATACTTCCATATCACATGGACTATGTTTTTTTATGGAAGTTCAAACTTCAAAAGGAGACAACTCTTCTGGTTCTTCAGCAAATTCAGAAGGAACTGCAGTGTTACATAACATCGCCTCAGATATGAATGGAGGGATTTCTGCCCCCCCCCCTGAATACCTAGGAGAGCACGAATCGGAACACATGGTCGAGTAATTATGTAATTATGTATGATATGAGCAATCGTATGGAAGGCCAAAGGATTCTTCAAAATCGTAGAGAGAATTCAATCAATAATTATGTTACTAGTTTGTAAATATTCCATGGTTCGATTATATATTTGGCCAAATTCTGCTGTACACTTTTTATGAATACCTACTCGTGAAAGATTTTGTAATTACACAAAATCTTTCACTTGTGACAAAAATGTGGAAAATTGTTCTTCTTCATACTATCTACGAATCTGAAAGTCACATATTTGAAATTTTTAGGAAATAAAATAGTGTTTAATGAATACACCATGAAGAAATAACTGTATTCCACTCTACAATCAGAACATCAAATCATCTACATTTTCTTAGTGTAATGAAGAAAAACAAAGAAAAACTTGCTGATCTAATTTCAGAAATTTTGACTAATTTTTCAGTTGTATCTAATTTGGATAGCAAGAAGTTTCTTCAAAACATGCTCCTTTGGTTTGTTCAAGTTGTCTTCAATCTCACATTCCCTAATTTTTGGCATCGTTCCTCATCCAGTCAAAAGTCTCTGCTACCTTTCATGGTAAAGGTAAGTTTATCGGGCTTTTTCTCGAAACAAAAAGAAAAGTGAGTATATCCATTTCGGACTTCCCTCATCTTATGATTTGTATAAATCTCAACGTTTCAATTGCTGCTTCTATCCGCAGTCGTCTTCTGGTGAGAAATAAAAGTGGTGTTTCATACGTTGTTTTATCTCCTTATCACAAAACCGAAAGAATTTCATGAGGGTCTCTAATAGTTTACGAGTTATGACTTTTTGAATCTTGAAAATCAACCATATTCGAACACGATTTTTTCTGTAAAAATTAACACAAAATGCCTTCTTCCTTTTGTCGACACTACCAAAAGTTTTACAAATAAAATTAACCTTCTTATATTACTATACTCAACCTCACTTCTCATAGAGGTTCATTCTTGTAATGAGTTGGTAGGGTTATGTATGGGTACTTCACAAGAAGGTTAATTTTTTTTTGTGAAATGTTGCATTTTGGTGCTTGTAATTGTGGAATACGTGTTGATTAGGATCTCAAAAAAGTGTCGACCAAAAGGAGGAGGAATTTTGTGAGATTTTTTACTGAAAAAATCGTGTTTGAAAATGTTCGATTTTCAAGATTCAAAGGGTCATAACTCGAAAAGTATTGAAGACCCCCACGAAATTTTCGCGGATTCGTGTTCAGGAGAGAAAACTTAGTGGGTAACATTTCTTTTTTTATTTCGGGAAAAAGCCTGATAAACATACATTTAATACCATCTGCAATTTTTTTTCTCAACTCTTTTTCCTTGTTTTCGAATAATATTTTGAGCGACTCTGCAGTACGATAGCATAGACCAGGACCACTTGCATTGTATTCGTTTTCGATATTTTTCCATGCATTTTTCTCATCATCCAGCGATATTTAATTCGTTTTCTCATCTTTTAAAACCGTCGCATATACCCCAATTTCTAAATTAACCAAACACCGTTTTCCCAATATTGATAAATTTCGAACTCTTTCTATACCTTCATATCGTTTGCTCAATTTTGTTATCAGATTCTCATCTTTCGAAATTATTTTGAGTTTGCGCGAATCTCTTGAAATGTCAAAGTTTGATAAGGTGATATTAAAAACGTCAAGTTGTACAGATTTTTGCAATGATGCCAAACTGTTGTTTGGATTAAGTAATCCCCACTTTTCATATGTCGGAGAATATAACTCAACCCAAGACCACTTAATCCGGTTTAGTTGATCTGGATTAAACGCGAAAACGGTGCATATGGGCGTTAGGCAACAATGAGCCAAGCCACATTTTTTAATCATTGAGTTATCACAGTCATTGGAATCGCCAAAGTGTTATTCTACAATAAGCAAAAATTATTCAACCCGGAATTAGAAGGGGGCTCCATCCACGGACGATAGTATTAAGCCACATTCCATCATTCCATGATCTGCTAAACTATTTTGATATTTTATACGAAACTAGCTGACTGCGGCTTGACCCATTATTGCACAACATCATCCAGTTTATCTCGTTCACTCAGAATACAGGATTTTAAAACCCATTGGAGACAGATATATAAACTATAATAACAAATGCACGACACAATTTCCAGGAAATATATATTTAGAAATCATAATGAACGAAATAATCATGAAAAGTAGCTATAATGCAACTTGTGCGTGATGAAGACCTCAAAATAAATTGTCGAAAACCATTTGGAATACATAAGGTACCAATTCAGCAGGGAAGAAATAAATCAAGGAGTCGCTTTGAAAAAACATCATTTGAAAAAGTCATGTAGTATAATAATACTGCTACTAACAGGGTGAGTAGCGTTTCTCGTTATCTTATTTTGAATATGAACGTCTGCCGGCGCACACCCACGCCAGGTGGTTTCAGGAGGGTTCCAAGTCCTCAATTCAATTTTTTTTTCGATATATGAAAAAATGTTATATTAACTTTTGTAGAGCTGTGCTTGTATAATAAAAGTGTTTATGAATTTTTTTTTAATGACCCCTTTCGTTTTCGAGATTTCGCTGTTTTTTTTCAATTTTTCTTAAAAAGTTTCGAATTTATTCCAAGTCCATATTGCAATGTTTTTTCAGAAAAATGTCATCTGAATTTTTTGTAGATCTGTTTGAGTACAATGAAAAGGTTTTTATACATTTTGTGATATCCAGTTTCGATGTCGAGTTTTTGGTGTTTTTTAAAAATAACCATTCCAAAAAATTTTTTTCGAGATATGAAAAAATATGAAAACTTTTTGTAGATCTCATGAAGAACTATAAAACTGATATCATACATTTTTTCTATATCTCGTGTCGTTTTCGAGTTTTTGGTGTTTTAGACAAAAAATGTCAAATATTTCTATTGATCTATCTGTATTGGTGTCTAAGATATGAAAAAACTCAGAAAAAACTTTTTATAAAACTCTTCAAGGACAACAAAATTGTTAATGTACAACTATCCGATATCTCTTTTGGCTCTGAAATTTTGGCGCTTTTATAAAAAAAGTATAAATTTTCCACTTTTTTTATTTTCAAACACTTTTTTCCACTTTTTATTCAAGTTGGATAAAAACGGTTCAGAAATATCGATGTGACATGTGAAGACGTATTCGAAGCATTTTGAAGATTTTCAATTGTTTCATTAGTAAGGTCAATATCTCGATTTTCTATTTTTTAAAAATATTTCTTGGACAATTAATTTAACGGAAAAAACGTAGGGACATTTTTTGAAGATTTTATAAAGACGATCAAAAAAGATCTCCTGATAAATTATGGAAATATGATCTGTAACTGAGATATTCGAGTTGAATAAAAACGGTTCAGAAATATCGATGTGGCATGTGAACACGTATTCGAAGCATTTTAAAGATTTTCAATTGTTTCATTAGTACGGTCAATATCTCGATTTTCCATTTTTTAAAAATATTTCCTGGACTATTAATTTAACGGAAAAAACATAGGGAAATTTTTTGAAGATTTTATAAAGACGATCAAAAAAGATATCCTGATAAATTATAGAAATATGATCTGTTTCTGAGATATTTCGTATTATCCAAATTGCAATTTTTTTCAGTTTTCTCAAGTTTACCCTCATTTATTTCATAGGTTTTCAAGAAAACACCTTCGTGGTATCTTTTTAGTGGCAGACATTGTGTTTGCTGCTATGAAATCAAGCATTTCAATTAATTTCATTGCGGATATAATTTCCTTTATATTTTATTGCGCTTACTTATGTGTGTGGCAGACGAGTTTTGTTGTGGAATTGATGTGGCAGACGATATTTTCTGAGCTCATTATGCGGCTATACATTTTTTTGTCGATTGTTTGCTGCAATTTTAACCCTTCTGTAACCCCTCGTCGCGGGGATGCGATATAAGACGTGTATATTACTATTGTACGTTACACACATAATACACACAATAAAATAAGGCTTGCGGAATTGGTGTAATGAAATATGTCGTTAACTATGTAGCATGTAAATTTTCGCTACTTTATTTTGTTAATTTTTTAGAAAGCTTTAGAGCAATGTAGATTTCATCCTGTGGTGACCTACTTTCAATGAGCCTTTACACAACATACATATATGTTCATAGTTGGTTTTCTAACGTCAATCATAGAAACCTTATCAACATTCCCATGATAACCTCCATTCGCAAACAACATTTAATGATCAAATCACATTTTACAAGTTGTCACTACAAGGAGAATAATTAAGTTCTGGATGCACCATCAGAATAAATCAAAACTTTTTTATTTTCGACTTGATCTCATTGAAACTGCATTCGTTGTGGTCCTGTTTGGTTTTCCGAGTAGTGCTTGTATTTCTGCTTACTAGAAAAGTGTGATTTGTTTTACGCCTAGCAAGTGTTGATCTAAAATTATTAAAGATGAATAAGAAATTTCTTCAAAGGAAAATATATCCTACTTACTCACTTTGGCATCCAATGTTGTCTTCAAACGAATTTTAGTGAGTGCTTCATATGTATGTATGAGTTCTGGTTATTGAGAAGGTTCGTAAGGTGTGACTTCGAATTATTGTCTCTGTTTTAATTTTTAGGGTTTAATGTGATTATGAACCAAATGATTTTATTGCTTTAGTGTTTACTTTTATTTTTATTTGTCAGCTGTCCGATGATATTTCAACTGTCAGCTGTCAACTGTTTCATATTTCAAAATATCAGTGTAGCCAGCCAACTTAGCTTTTGAGGTGTCTGATCAGAGACAACCAAACACATCATTATTTTTATGCTGGTTAGATTGGTCGGTTATGGATGGAACATGCAAATATTGAAATATCTGAATGTTGGTAACCCAACTTCCTGGATGAAAAAAAATCTTCAAGGTGGATTTCGTTTCCGACCACAGATTACAGAAAACTTGTTTCTGTAATCTGTGGTTCCGAATGAGAGACGAGGAGTCAGTAGTAGAATTGGTGAAAGCTACAGGTGTCTAGCCATACAGGGGTTCCTGGTTTTGTTCGGCTGACGAATCCTGAATTTGTAATATTCCGTTCTATTCATCTCACCGTCAACTCCAAAGTCCTAGATTTTGATAGATGCCAATTTTGGACAATTTGGCGTTTGAAAACTTTTTACCACGCCGACACCTTTTTTCTACAAGATAAAACTCTTCACAGAAGGGTTGTTGTTGTACTCGGAGGAATTTAATACAGGGAATTGTCACGCTTCCTTGCCTGGTTGGGTATCTCCCAAGCTTTGGTTAAGCCCCAGGTCTGTCTGTTGTGGATATTTATGGTATTTTGGCTCCAGTATAGCTGTTTTGCCCGAAGTGTAGAATGCCTGTTTCGCCTGATAAAAAGCCGATTGCTGTCAGAGAAGACGAATAAGCCTTCTTCATTGATAGTCTTCGTAGACTGCCTTCCCTCATCACTCCAGTCCTGGTTGGCCTAGGATCTAGTCAAAAATCTTCACATTGGTGTCACCAGAGGAACAGGTTTCACTTACTATTTTTTATATAGGATAAAATCCTACCATTTCAATTTTAAGTATTTATTATTATTCAAAATTGATATCTGTAAACCACCACATAGTACTGTGCGCTGGGAAAATTGATTTCCTGATAAAATCTTACATATTTAATCTCCTATGCAACAGATATCGAATATTGAATATTATTAGAATCACAGTCTTATTTTTTGAAACTGTTTGAGTAACAGTTCAGTGAAGATCCATTCATATTAAATGTTTGTGTGTTCATTTATGTTTTAATTATTTGATGATTAACACTCTTCAACTTGACAACATCTTATGGTAAATAAAGTCTCTTATAGTTTTGGGTATAACATCTAATTGTCGTTATTCGGTTGCTCAACTTTCCAAGTAAATACTCTTTGACAGACATATTAAAAGTTGATGTGGTGCGTCCTTTTATTTTTGTGACCATTATGTTACTGTTCAATGATATAATTCTGTTATAAAGTATAAACGAACCCATAGTGCCTACCGACGAAGAGCTGCCGTCTGCATTGCTCCTTATTATTTAACTTTAAAGAAAAGAGGGTTGCAACCACCGGACCATAGAAGTGAAATTCCGTAATTTTCTCTATAATTACGTGTATAACAAAATTCACACCAGAACTGAAGGATGTGGTTTTGTACCGGCTAAACAGGCCTAACACATTCCCCCTTCGCATTTTCTTGTCTGTACACATCAAAGACAAAGGGCCATAGTTGTAAACGTTCCAGCTATCTTACTGAGAGTGTAATCCTGTACAATGGGCAACATCTACCCCGTTGATTCTGGGCCCTTTTAGACCTTTGGCAACTAGGATTTTTAGCAGACCAAGGAGTTATGCACTGCCCGCAGTCGAGGCAGTCGAGCCCAAAATAATTCCTCAAACACAATATTCACTAAAGATGGATTTTATAGGTGGCTAGAAGCAATCCCTCTGTTATTTACTACCCGAAGAAACAGCCCAAAATCAGACAAAGCCGCCGTAGCATATAATATTAAGTAACCTGTATAATCGCTCCCATTTCGTATTCGTTCATCCTGCATTGCCAATTTTGAGCAATGTTCGCGTTGAAATGATTGTCATTCTAATCATAAACTAGAACAAAATCAATTCCATCCACCGTTTGCAATGTTGAAAGTGACCTCGTGCAGAAATAGTTATTTAATCAACTGGTGTATTAATGAAGGCGATTATTGATCGAGATATTTTCGAGATCATTAATCGCATTTTTATAAGGGAGTTGATTAAAATATATTTCCTTCTACCCCACTCTTGTTGAAATAAAGGAATTCAAATTTATTTTGTGGCAATAAAGTTAAAGATGCTACTTTCCGCAACGTCTAGCATCATACATTTATCGTCAATATCCATTTTAGAGACCATAACATCTGAATTCATTTATGTTTGGTTGCCTATGCAACAATCATGCATTCATAGAGAAATCGACTAATAATGACAAATCGACCATTAACAGGGTCATTAATGGACGATTTCTCGAAACCATTTATTAATAACACATCGTTCATTAATAGGGGTAATTAATGATCGATTTCACTTGCATTGAAGAGCATTAAACAGACATGTTAATACGACGTAGGCGGAAAAACATAATAAATCAATGATTTTCACTGAATTTTCAGATCATATAATGAAAACACCCAATGCATTTTAAAGAACAATTTAAGAAATCAATTTTATTTATTTACGACTAGTATATAAGGTAAGTATTATACTTGTAGTTTTTGCAGTATGATGCCACATATTATTTCCTTAGGGAATAATGGCGAGGGGTTAATAGTCTTCATTTACCACTAATAATAATGTTAGTATTATACTTGTGGTTTTTGACACAGATTTGAAATTTGCAGAAGTTAGGTAATCAATGATAGCGCTTCATTTGAATCTAACGACAACTTTTTTCAACTACCTGTTTGATCGGCAGTAACTCCAACAACTTTTTTTTTAATGACACCCTGTAAATATACAGCCTATCTTATTTGTCTTGAAATTCTCTATTTAACCGTGTATCACAAAGTGGCATTTGTTCCTCAATTCGCAGATGAATTGCATTTTATTAAAAAACATCAAGTTGGCTGTTATCCGAATTCGATAATCTTTCTATGCTTGGTAGGCTTGGAAATCCAAAGAGTATCAGTTAAACGATATAATTTCAGTTTTTTTCATACCTGATCACTTCCTACAGATTGCCAATAATTTATTTGATAAAAAGAAAAAACATCTGAAAATAACTGACGATATTGCGAAAACTGAGATAGGAACATGTTTTTTCCAATTTGGCTACTTGTGAAGGAACTATCTTTCTTTCTCTTTGGCCATGTAACCATATCATGATCTTTCCATTTGGAAACATAGAATTAAAATTGTTCCCCTGATCCACCAATTCACAAATCTATTAGTCTAGATATTTGCAATAATATTTTGCCTAGTAGGCGGTGTACACAGAATGTGTTGTGTTTGACAGGTAAACATCATTTGATTGTACTGATTATCTCCGTCAGTTTTATGCTGATTAAAATTGCATCGTTTAATTAGATACTAAATATGTATTCAAAGAATGAAAAGGTCGATATGTTGTTGATATTCGGAGAGTGCAAGAGAAATTGTAGACAGGCTGAACAATTGTATGTCGAAAGATTTCCGGAAAGACGCCATCCGCCTAATAATTATTTCGCTAGAGTAGAAGAGCAGTTCAGAAGAGAACCGGAAAATCAAAACAATCTCCAATACATTGTCGACGAAGAAATGGAAGTAAACGTTTTGGCCATAGTACATGCAGATCCGACGATATCACAGAGACAAATTGAGGACGAAATCGGCGTGAAGACCGCTAGAAGAGTTTTGAAAAGAACTGCTCTGAACTGCTCTTTTACTCTAGCGAAATAATTATCAGGTGGGTGGCATCTTTACGGAAATCTTTCAACATACAATTGTTCAGCCTGTCTACAATTTCTCTTGCACTCTCCGAATATCAACGACATATCGACCTTTTCGTTCTTTGAATACATATTTAGTATCTAATTAAACGATGCAATTTCAATCAGCATAAAACTGACGGAGATAATCATTGCAATCAAATGACGTTTACCTGTCAAACACAAAACATTTTGTGTACACCGCCTACTAGGCAAAATATTATTGCAAATATCTAGACTAATTGGTGGATCAGGGGAACAATTTTAATTGTATGTTTCCAAATGGAAAGATCATAATATGGCTACATGGCCAAAGAGAAAGTCAGATAGTTTCTTCACAAGTAGCCAATTTGAAAAAAAATATGTTCCTATCTCAGTTTTCGCAATATTGTGAGTTATTTTCAGATGTTTTTTCTTTTTATTAATGAAATTATTGACAATCTGTAGGAAGTGATCAGGTATGGAGAAAACTGAAATTATATCGTTTAACTGATACTCTTTGGATTTCCAAGCCTACCAAGCATCGAAAGATTATCGAATTCGGGTGACAGCCAACTTGATGTTTTTCAATAAAATGCAATTCATCTGCGAATTGAGAAAAGAATGCCACTTTGTGATACACGGTTGAATAGAGAATTTCAAGACAAATAAGATAGGCTAGAGTTACTGCCGATCAAACAGGTAGTTGAAAAAAGTTGTCGTTAGATTCCAATGAAGCGCTATCATTGATTACGTAACTTCGGCAAATTTCAAATTTTTATCTCTTCAAATAAAAAACTACAGGCTGCTATTATTCCCTTAGGGAATAATGGCGAGGGATTAATATTCTTTGTTCCCTCTTGTACTCCTATCACATTTCTTGAATTATATAATATCATGGAAACAATATAACCAAACTCAAAAGTGTCAGTGTCAAACGCGTAGTGTTTGTGTATTTGTTTTGAGATGGATGAAAATGAAGAATATTTTACTTTTACACCTCCAAAAATTGTACAACTAGCTGCAGCAACAACATTTACCCTAATACGAAAAACTCGAAATCCATTTATAAACAACAACCTTCAACGAATGGCGTCTTCAAAACACAGCAAACTTATTTTCCAAAAATGTTCTGCTGGCCTATTTCGCTGAAATGGGTGCAAAATACGAGCTATCTTCATAATGGTCATTCTATTCAATGATTGAACCTATGTTGGGGATAAAGCATTACGTTGGTCTGGAAAAATATAACAAACGTTTTTAAGAAGAAAATCTGAAAGATTTCAAGCAAAGAAGTCTTCCACTCTGACCCCGGAACAAATTAGGAAATTTATTGACAAAGCTCCTCCAAAGTTAATGATAATTCAAGACCAATTCAGTATATTATTTGTACTAGTACCAATTTGAATGTTATTGATCATTAAATATCTAAAATAAATAAATTAGTCGTAAATAAAGTAGAGTATACTACTCGCAATAATGGATATTATTCACACGGAATAATACTTCCTCGCCGCTAACACTGATCAGTTTGTAAAAGTTCCTCGAGAATAAGAGCTTTCATTATTGACTCTTGGTATAATCTACTATTATTCCCTGTTGTACACCTATCACATGTCTCGAATTCAATAATACCATGGAAACAAGAGCATAGTGTTTGTGTATTTGTATTGAGGTGAATGAAAATGAATAATCTTCTACTTGTACACCTCCAGGAATTGGACAACTAGCTGCAGCAACAACATCTACCTTAATACCAGAAACATCTAAATCCATTTTTAACAACCTTCCACGAATGACGTCTTCGAAACAACGCAAACTTATTTTCCGAAAATGTTCTGCTGGCCTATTTTGCTGAAATGGGTACAAAATACTAGCCATCTTCTTCATGGTCATTCTATTCATTGATTAAATCTATGCTGAGGATAAACCATGATATTGAACTGGAAAAATATAACAAACTACGAGCATTTTTTTAAAGAAAATCTGATCTGTTCCGCTCTGACCCCGGAACAAATTATAAAATTCATAGACAAAGCTCTTCCAAAGTTAATGATAATTCACGACCAATTCAGTTTATTAATTGTACTTTTACTGATTTAAATGTTATTGACAAATAAAGTTGTTCATTAAAATGTTAAAATAAATAAATTAGTCGTAAATAAAGTAGAGTATACTACTCGCGGCTCGGTTCTTAAAATTTCCTCTAGGAATGATCGACTCGTGGTATAATCTACTATAATGTAATCCACCTATGAAATGTCAAAATTTGAATGCATTTTTGATGTTTTGAAACGTCACATTTTTCATAACTGTCTGTCACGTCACGTTAATTCACTGAAATAAACCACTTAAAATTGAGTAAAACCGACAAGTTTCTCTGAATCATGATTTCCTCAAAATGGTCAATAGTTTTAAAAAGAATAAAAACGATGTTTTCAAATATTTTATTATTAATAATTCAATATAAACCACTTTTTGTTGAAAAAATTGTGAAAAAATTCAAAAATTATTGAAAATATTGAGATAATCATGATTTAGAGAGACTTTATTTTCAATTTTGAGAGGTTTAACGATCAATTAACCACCAAGTCACATAGACCAGTTTAAGGTAGACATTTCTACAATTGAAATGATCACTTATAGACCTTCGAAATACAAAAATATACCAAGACATTTGTTCGTGGAAAATAAAGGTATTTTTTTCGAAAAAAATTACATAACTCGAAAACTAGTCGTCTGAATTGCGAAAAAATCATGCATCAAAGACATATTTTTACAAATTTCCATGGAAATTAAATTTTAAATGTAAATTAAATTATTCATAAGCGACAAAAATATTGAATACTGAAAAATCGATTTTTTGCCATTTCGAAGGTTAATTTGAGGTTATGTCAAAAGGTGTTTAATGCAAATGTTTTCTATTTTTGCATTATCTATAACTTTTTTATGGAACATTTGTCGCTAGGAGGTGACATTTTGCGTCAAATCGCAAAGAACCGTTTTCAACCACTAAACTGCATCCCCATTTCACTATTTTGACTGATTTCGTGTTTAAATTTTTTTTTCCTCAAAGTCGGAACCTCAACAACATTTTCCACCTGGTCTTTGACTGTCACTTTTTTTTACGTACGTACTGATGACAGCCTAAGCTGGATACGGTTTCACAACAATTTGAGGGTTATACCCATTAACTTTTCTATCTATATTTTCATATATAGCCCCCCGATAAATTCATCTCAATTTCTATCTATCTATCTTAAATAATGAAAAAATGGATTACATAATCCAGTCTTCCGCTTTAACACAATAGGTAGGTATAATCGTCGGCAAGTGTCCAACAGAAAACAAGTACTGCCCCCGACGACCGTTGAGTTATATCTGTTGGAATGTTGGGAATGTTTTCTACAAGAACTACTTTTGAGTGACATTTAATTTTATTTTATACATTTATTTTACGAGTCTGAGTAGTATAAACTTATTTTTGAATTCGGTGAATCACTATTTCAATTATATACTCTTGAATCTATTACATTTCAACATTGCTGTACCTGTTGTATTCAATTCAATTCAAAATATACTTCATTGTCATAAGTACACAACACTTGTTGACAAAGCTTGTTACATAAATATACATATACAAAACTATGCAAACATTCCTATATAAATACCTATACAAACAAATAAATAAATGATGAAAACATAGACAATGCAAACAATATTTGAGACAAATCAAACGGTGTCAACATACAAAAATAATACACAGGGGTAACAAAACAATTATATGAGCTTGTATAGAGCCAAAGTTAAAATAGATAAAATAAAAATATATAAATAAGAACCTATTACAAGGCGAAGTCAGAATGAGGAATTAAGAATTACTGTGAAAAATATTCCTTCAGGTTATATAAGGGATGTAGGATGAGTAATGCTTTCACCTCGATACGGAACTTTTGAACACTTGAGATACTTTTGATTACAGTTGGCACATGATTATATATCATTATTCCATTGTCAATAATTGAGTCCTTGATCATAGTGGTACGGGGTATTATCAATTTGACCTAGCCACTTTGCCTTGTATTTATTGTTGTCGAGACAAGCTGAAATGCAATTTTGTTTTTATGAATCAGTGAAGCTGTTTCTTAGATGTATATGGAAACTACCGTTAAAATTCCGCAATTTTTAAATAAATCTCGACAGTAGGTACAGACTTAGCATCACACATTTATCTCAGGACTCGTTTTTGTAAAACGAAGCTCCTTTGGAATAATTGGTTACTACAGGCCCCCCAGAATGCTATTCCATATCTTAGGTGGCATTCAAGTATAGCAAAATGTGCTGTTCTGGCAGATGCAAATCTTAATTCTGTGGCGATGATTCTGATGGCATAGCATCCAGAAGCTAGTTTTTTACACATAGCTGTTACATGTTCTATAAAAAGTAATTTATTATCGATAAATAATCCCAGAAACTTGGTTGGTAATTTATTTTCAATTTCCTCATTGCCGATATCTAGGTTTGGGATGCTGCAGTGGAAGGTTAGGATATTGGTCCTCTTTATATTAAGAGATGGGTTTGATTCGCATACATTTTTAATGACTACAATGTCCTGCATTATGTTGATGTGTGGTATCATTTCATTCTCTTCTTGCCAGAGTATAGTGGTGTCATCGGCAAATAATATTATTTTACCTCTAATATCTAAAAAAAACATATCGTTCACATAAAGTAGGAAAAGGAGAGGTCCAAGGACTGATCCTTGTGGCACTCCATGTATATGTGATGTCTTCGAGACACTGTTTGTTTTAACTGCCTATTGTCGATCTGTTGTATCAAATAATTTATCCTATCAGAATGTCGTCACATTCAAAGAAGTTCATTGTACTAACTTTTCTACTAGCAAGTATTAATCAGGGGGATTGAACATATAATTGATTGAATATCAGATTAGAATGACTCTTAATGCCCCCTCCTTTTACGTATTCATACATACAATTCAGAGCGCTGGTTGGCCGTTAGCGTGTGAATTCTTTAAGCTAGTGAAATAATATGTTTGGTTCTAATGTGTCCAGAATACTATTCTTTAACAAATAACTCCATAGAATAACAATTTTGGGGAAATTAATTCAGCTATAAAACCCTCATATGTGATCTCAACTATAACAATGATTTTACTCACCTAAATACCCTATCTCCTTCGTCTTATTGGTGGATTCCAGAATTGGTTCGAAGTTTACACATACGCGCACATACGTGAGAATAACCATATATGCACTGGTTCCCTAGTATACTCAATGACTATGAAAATATTGATTGTTTTGACTGGATTCAAATTGTACTATATTTTAAGGAAACTCGATTGGATTTGATTCGTTTAAAATTTATTGGCTAGGAAAAGTCATGTGTGAAAATAGAATAAATATATATAAAAATGAGTAGATAATGAAAATATTTGAACTAAGAACTAAGTAATATATTAATATTTACTCTAGACTTTCTGAAATACTTCTAACTATCGAAACAGTTAAATTAAATCTGCAAATAGGTTATTCAAAACTCGAAAATGACAAAACTAACTCTGAATGCAATCCTGCGTATTCATCTGTACCAAACACCTGTTCAGAACACACATGGATATCAAAACACGTTTCGTCACGGCGGCGAACTAATGACTTGACTTCAAATACGAATTGCCGAGGCCCGAATAACTATATGAAAACTACAATATACTTGAATAATGATAAAAACGCAACCTACTCGAAAAATTATTGAAATTCAACTTACATATTGGCCAAAAAACTTTCCTAACCCTATAGTAACCCTATAGTAACAAATAACCCAATAGTAACAGATATATATTTACATATGACATATCGATTCGATTCCGTTGTTTGATTGATTACGTATTCCCGAATTTTAAGTTCGCAGATACTGTATCAATATGTGCTATTTTTACTCCTTTGTCCGCGGTTTTAAAAAGGATCATAAAAAGTAGAAATCTCTCTTTAGCGAAAGAAGGAGTTTATGGCAATACTCGAGAATATCGTTCCTAACATTATTTTCTATTGTGCTGGGTTTCGACTCGCAATAAACAATTCGCCACTCTTATAAAATTGAATTGTATTTTTGGGAATACTACAGCAAATATCTGGTAATGGTTTATTTCATTAAAAAATGTGTCGAACAGATGAGCAAGATCTTCAAAGTGATCTTATAGAACGATATCCCCAAGCAGTGGCGTACTGAAAGAGTTCATTTGTTACACCATAATGATGAGTTTCAAAAAAAAATTAATAAACAAAAGCAGGAAATAACAACCCTACATTGAAAACTCCACCGTTAACACTGAATAAGTATTATGTAAAACTGCCGGGTAAAATAGCACTCGTATCAGTTTCGATATGTACCGCCGACCATATGTCACGCCGGTCACGCAAAAAGTACACAGGCATGAAATCATGTAGGAAGTGACGTTCCGTGAAAAGCCCCATTTCGAAAACCACGCCGTCGCTGATTTCATATCGAGATAAATTCGTCAGTATTCATCATAGAACGTGTCAGAATTGATAGGAACAATTAACACAAAAAGCCCGCGTAAATCTCGATAGGTAATTCGGAATAATATAGGTTCTCACTAATTTGGCGCAAATGCATGGATAGAGAACGGTCCGTTAGATAGAACAATTTATGGTTACGTGAAACTGGGGAGACGATCGATGAACCTACGAATCGAAAATTCCACGGGAATTGTGAATTGCCTCGGATTTAGGGACGTGTAGCAAATTTGAACGAGCGCTGATTAATTCTGAAAGGACCAATTGTCTACTAATTTACCTATAAAAATTTAGATTAATGCAATATTAGGGTTTTCATCAACTGGTCGTGGAGTTTTCGAGTCGAATAGCATACAAATGTCGCATGGATACGTATGTATAGCGACCGTCATGCTGAAAATTCACTTTCATTGTAACGTTATTTTCTTTAACTATAAACTACTCAGGGTATATCGAAATTTTCAAACATATCTTATATGCATTTCACCACTATTTGCCTTCTGCATTTACTTAGTGATTTTCAATCACTATCAATACCTAAATTGCTATCAAAATGTTGCTTCCTCGAGAAGGTACTCACTTGTAATCCATCCCACTATTTCTCAATTGAGCACGAAAGTTTCACCTACGGCACGGTATTCTGTGTAGGCATCCCCAATGCGTATTTTCATAATACTACCAGGTATGTCTATTTTACATTAACGTCATCATGTTTTGGTAACGTCATATTTCAAGTTATACCAAGGTTATTAATTCTCATTCGTCATTTAGGTGTTTACTTTTGGAACTTTGTTTACATTTTTCATTCCACGCCTTGAGTATGCGCACTGAACGGAAAAAGCATAAACTTGTGATTGTTATGAATTCTGTATTCAGCTGGAGTAACTCGGAATGACTTTTGTTAGTTTCATAACCGAAGAGTCGAAATAGATTATGTCATGCAGTATTACTCAGGCGTGTTTCATTTGAGGATAGATCTTCATAATATATTTCTATCCTGTGGAAAAAAATTATTAAGTTGAAAGTGTAATACTCTTCGAGAAGTGTACTTGACAACAATGCACACGGATTTTAACAATTTGACTTAAAGTTGGAAGAAGAAGATTAATTAGCTAGAGATCACTTTGAAATAATTGGGGCAATGTTGTTAAGATTTCTGGTTCCATTTGAATCATCCGTAAAGGGTTTATATTTTACAACTGCCAAACGGTTCCAGTTTTTTAGTCGTTTTAATTGCTATATAGGCATATTTCTGAACTTTACCCTTAGGTAGACTCTATAAACCAATTATTTTCAGGTAAGTCTCCTCGCACATGGTATTCTTCCATCATTTGACAGTTCTTCATGTATTTTAAAATCTGATTAGTTAGGCCTGTTGGGTACTTGGTCCTATGTGCCGCTGTTAACCCTTAGACCAGCATATTTTGATATCTGAAAGAGCCTACCGAAAGCATCTTCCACTGTGGGAGCAGTTAGACCAGTTCTGGACAGAGGTATTTATTAAGTCATTCAAGTTGTTGAACAGAATGTCAATCAAGTTCTTGTTTCATTTCAGGGTTTATTTATAGGGCACTGTAGTCATGACCCTCCGTTGACGTATGGTATGTACCTGGTGACAATCTTCCAACTACTATAGCCATTGAGTGGGGCATTCATGTACTGGTAGTGTAAACTGTCGAAGAGGCAACATTGCAGCTAAGATCAACCTAGTTGTACCACCCTAGTTTCCTGCACTTGTAGCAGAGACTGTCAAAGAAGCAACATTGCAGCTACGATCAACCTGGTTGTTCCACCTTAGTTGAACCGATTTTGCACTCCAAGTCCCAGATCTAGCACTAAATAGCCTACCGTATACTGATATCCTTTTCATAGCATAGTCTTTAACCCAATGCTAATGTGTGAACGCTACAAGGTAAGGTGCACCATACTATTGCGGATTCCTTTCTCCTACCCTACAGCGGAAGATGTATTTTGTGTGATATTAGATACATTTAACACTTTTTCTATTTATTAGTACCTGTATAATCTCACCTGAGAGGTTTGTTAATGTTTGAAACATATTTGGTCATTGAATGTACCTGTCTACCAGTTATGAGGTCACTCACAACGATTTTAATAATATTCAGCTAGTTAGGTTTGTGTGAGTACGTACCCGTAACAACCATTTCACTACTATCATTTTTCATACTAATAATTGTACTTCTTCAAACAGTAAGCTGTTTATCATTTAGGTGTGGTAACTTTACTTTTTCATACTGTTCGTGTTATATGGGAATCAGTAGAAGTAATCTGTAGGCTGAGCTTGATTTAATATATCTGGCACCCGCATTCTTACATCTCACCACAATTTATTTTGTTATGAACCACTCCCGTCTCCACTTCAGTTAGTCACGAGTCACTCTGACAGCTTAGTTGCCGCCATAAGAGTCTAAAGCTAATTCAAAGTCGTGGCATCATCTCAACTTGGTTTGGTAATATTTCAGTTGAAAGTTTTGTTGTGCCGTATCAAATAAAATTCTTGCTGCCCGAATGCCGATTCCTGATTTGAAGATTAGAATGACCTACCTTTATTTAGTATTTTGTTGGTATCTATTTTCAATTCTATTGAATCAAAATGAAGGAAACCATCCAAGTTGATAATGCTAGAAGGATGATATGACTTCGAAACTGAATTTGTAAAGAAATATACATAAATATAAATTGAAAGTAACTTCCCAGAAACAAGTAAAAAATTTCATTTTAAAATACTTGTCCGCACCAAATTTCATTAATAATGGGGAGGCCGCTGCCACAGCCACGCAAATTGGCCCATATCGACACTCTTTGCCAAATTTCATGAAAATCCACACCTAAATGAAATTAAATGGTTGGCCAACTCTCCCATATCACCTAGTAGAAAAATGTTAAAATTTTGTTGAAATTTTCAGACCACAAAATGGACTAAATTGAAAATTTTCAAACAACAACTGAGGACCTCAAGAAACTTACTCTTACCCTCGGGGAAAAAAGTTTTTAAAATAAAATTGGCCAAACATCTGGTAAATTATTAGTACAAACAGTTTTTGGAAAATTTCTATTTGTATTCATTTATTTTTATTGTATATAAAAAAGATTATTATAGTTACTATTTGCTTTGTTACTCATTTCTGATCGCTCTTCATTTATATTGAGATCGTTACTGAATAACCTACCATAATAGTATGAAATTGTGTTATTTCATGTTTGCTTCCTAATGCCTTTCCAAGTTTTTGACAAAAAATAATTGAATTTGAGTTTAATAGGAGTATAAAGTTCAGATTTAAAAAATTATTGATTTGAAAATGATATTGTGTCCTAATAAACAAATATATATCAACCATGAAAGAGGGAATACTTTTCTCTATGAAAGGAATTTCTACAGATGAAGATTCTCCTTTTTCGAATTCTGTAAATTCAAACTTTGGGCAAACATATAATTAAAAAAATATCTATTTCTTGTAGGTAAGTATATCAAATATTTGTGGTGATTTTTTCTTTCTTCGAACTGAATATCCGTACTTCCCCAGAACCAACATATTTATTTCTCACAAATACCTATTTGTTTCTTCCAAATAATTCTGATTTTTGTCTCGAGCTCAAGATTTCTTCAGTTCAAATTACATTTATTCACCTCGAATAATTCTATTCATAAATTGAACGAAAAATACACTTTGTTCCAAATAATTTTGAAGAAATCACATGAAAACCAAGCATGTTTGTTGGATCTATTCAAACTTCAGATTTATTTGAATTTAAAAAGATTTTTTTATTTCAAATGTTTTTCTCTGAGTACTTCTATCGATGACGCGTAACATATATAATGGGCAGAATTTCGAACATTTAGACTTTTTTTTGGATTGATAGAAATTCCTAGTAAATGACACTAATGGCCGATTTTACCAACTGATTCCTAAAGTTAGGAAATACCTAAATCGGATTTAGGAATACCCAAGTCCAATTTGCGATTCACCACAAGTTAAGTAATGCTTAAGAGTGATAGGAAATACCTCGAGGTATTTCCTATCACTTTCAGGTATTACTAAACGCTTGGTGAAACGCTAATTGCACTTGGGCATTCCTAAATTCGATTTACGTATTTCCTAACTTTAGGAATCAGTTGGTGAAATCGGCCATAAGACAAAAACGATTAAATTTCCACAGATTTATTGTCTTTGCGACATGTTTCGATACTCTTTCTCAAACGAATATAATACACTGAATTATTCTACGTTGAACATTACTTAAATAACAGAACTTAAAAATAACCAGTGGAGATGGTGACTGTGAAATCAAGGGAAAAAGCATTGTAATTACTTAGGTGCCACTATAGACTCTCAGTTACGCTGGGATACACATATAAACAACATTACAAAAGCACTAAGACTTCTAATGTATAAATTTAAGTACTTACGAAATATTTTAAAGATAACTTATCTAAAAATTCTGTAGAGAGTCGTCTTCAATAGGGAATATTAGCATGGGATGGAACAACAAAAAATCACTTGAGGAAATTAGATGTGATTAAAAAAAGAATTATTAAGATAATTTACAAAAAGAAAATCAGGTATTCTACCGATATACTTTTTGACGAAACCAAAATCCTTGATATTAGGCAGATCTATGTTTATAACTTTCTTATTTTCACATTAAAAAATCGACAAACTCTCCTGGAAAAGGTGGACCACACATATTGTACTCGCAGTAAAAAACATCTAACAGTAAAAATTCCGCTAACCCAAAAATCCATTGGCCAACGTATATGCACTTACTTATATACTTCCTGGTATATGCAAAGAGTTTATTCTTACCACTAACTCACTGCCACTTATTAAGAAACATATTAAAAACTATCTGAAGCACACTCCAAGAAAGGATATTCATAATCTAATTGATTGATATTTATGTTATTAAAAAAACACCAAGTTTCGCTATTTATTTCAGTTATAAATTGTTATTCAGCACTGATTGTTTATAAATTGATTGTTTATTGTTCACTTCTGCGAATATTTTAGCACTCTACTTTCACGAGTAATTCACTAATTCTTAATATTACATTGATGTAGAATTGATGAAGAATTGTAATAATATTAGATAGTTCTTTTACAAGTTATTTTAGGTTGTTAACCTACCTATCTTTATACCAATTTACTATTACAACTAAACTCACTTATGCCCATGGGCAACCCTCTAGGGTCCTAAATGGGCTTTTCTTTGTTTTGTTCATCGTAAACAGGTATATATGATTGTTATACAAACTAATTTTTTTACTGATATGCTTGTCATACATATTTCTTGTTTTTTTTCTACTTCAATAAAACGTTATTATTATTATTATACCCTTAGTTATAAAAAATTATAATAAAAAAATAAGAAACTTTTATAAACATTTATGGTGTGACATTGTTAAGTAGGTATATTAGAAGGGCTCCAGGAAGCCAACAATTTATAGGTCAATTATTTGAACTTTCATGTCATTATTTATGGAAAGGGAGACTGGAAAAAGATTCGTTTAGTACAACTTTTTGAATAAAAGACTCACTCATATTTTTCCAATTGGGATTCATTGTTTCAAGTTTCCACATGATACCATGATTCATTCAAAATTTTAGGCCGCTAGTGGACCCTTTTGGAGAAGGAAAAAGCGCGAAAAACACGTGCGCCACAAGACCGCGCGTAATTACAACGTAACTACACCATACCTGCAGACCTATGAAACATCGTGTAGATTCTTAATTTGTCGGTATTTACCTGAAGACAATTGCAGGTTCAAGCAATTGAAACGAAGTGAAAAATTGAAAGAATTATAAATATTTGGACCATTAAGACGATAGAAGTCCGAAATGCAAGTAATCAAGAAAATCATTAATTAATAGGGGTCATTAATCAACGATTTTGAGTGCTTTAACATCAAAAATGGACGGTCGACGGAAAGGAAACATACTTCGAATGCTGCAAAATCCCACTTCGTACATTACTTCCAGGTTTGAGATTCCCCCGAATGCTAATCTCCAACAAATGCACAGTAATCTTGATTGTGTGCCCATACAGATATAGTCGAAATGGGGATTGTTCAATCCGAATTTCTGTCGCATAAATTGTCATCGACAAAATATTATGGTGAGAATTACCGATGAAAATGGTTCCTTTGTGTGACCATTAGGACATAAACAAATTATCCAATATTATAATGTGTATTTCCTCTCATAAGAGACGCTTGTTTATCGTCACTGGTGCATTAAATTTCAGATATATTCCCAACTATCTGATATAAATTCTGAACTCCAATTATTACGTCCACATGAGACTACGGCATAACACATTTATTTTTTGTGGCTTTGATATTGTTAAGTTTGCTATGAAATTAAAATTTCAGTAAAATAAATCGATGAGATTCAAAATGATGTATTAGCAAACATTCTCAAAAATGTCTTTGGAGATACAAGGTTGTTGAATTATAATTATAGTTATCGATTTTGTTTAGAGAAAAATTAGTTGGTAAAGATAATAGAATAATATCAATAGTTTCTTTCACCAGTTAACTTTTCGAATAAAAAAATTCAAACATTAAAGTTTCTGGATTTTCAGAGTTGATTAGTAGGATAAAAATCGAATCTTGCCATGCTGAAATATAGAGCATGCTCATCCGATGTGTCACTAGGTTAATCAATCTACATATGAAATCGAGGGTAGCAAGCCTTGGGACAGTGATCCAAGTTGCTCTGAAGATCTTTCCAAGAATTTGAACAATTTCTGAACAATCCGAGAAACAGAAAGCTATTTATGGGGAAAGAGATGTTGTCGATCAACAAGATTATTAATCAGGTCCACATGTCTATTAGTGCTTACACGATGGAACTAGCCAATCCAATTTATTAATGGAATTTGGGAATACAATGGGGGAATAATTTGACAAGTGAAAAGTATGATTTTGGCCGCTTTAGGGCATGCAAAGCAAAGTTGTTTGGCAGTTTTATTATCTACGTTAGGCCAATTTTGTGCATTTGGTGTTAGGCCTTGTTTTGGCCTATCCTTCAGTGTGTAAATGAATTATAAACTCTACTTATTTGAATTTCCTATTTCATTATCATCCATTTTCGCAATATTCTATGATGTCAGGCGAACAAAAATTGGTCATGAAATTTATTCAAACAATTCTAGTGTAAAATATGGAGAATTGATAAGGAATACGAGTTTGTAACTTTTCTCTACTGACGTTTTTTATTACTAGTTGTCAACATATTTTCAACATTCATTTCATTATTCATTTTGCTACGTAAACCTAAGAACTACTCAGTAGTTAGTACGAGTATATTGCTACACTTGAATAGTAGGCTAAGCAAACATATGAAAGCCCTTAGCAACCAGACAATAAGTTCTTAGTTACCATTGCATATGTCACACTGGTTTTCTTCATACTCAGTATACTGTGATTCGAACTGTAAGATATGACGTATGTGGTATGGTTGAACTCAGAAAAATATAGGCATTCAATTTTTGACATAAAAATATACCCTTTCAATTTAAAAAAAAATATCGAAGACGTCATATCTTGAAAGGTGGTAGGGAAAAAATTATTTTTTTCTAAAAAATGGTGTAAAACTAAAATACATAATCGACCTGTCCGAGCTTTTCCTCCGAAAATAATCAACTCGTAAGATAATAGAGCGTTTCCACACTTTATGAACGCACTGTATAATACAAGTGGAGTAATTCCTCACAAACTCTTCCCAATGGACGGAAGATTTTCCAACACATAAAATAATACTAGAAAATTTGGTTTAAATATCTACGAATGAACGAATCGCCCATACTTGAATTCAACCAAAAAATAAAAATTTAATGAAAAAAATAACACCGTTCACTCCCATATTATATGAACTGAAAGTACAACTATTTCTGTCCAAAGGATAACAACGTCTAAAATAATCGGAAGGAATCTTTTTGGAGTTCGAGATATCATCACTAACTTTCACCAAAATTCCTTTCAGGACCGCCCATGCGATGCTCTCAAAGACAATTTGCGTTAAAACGGATCTGGGTTTCAAAATTAATTACTTCCAAAGTTGCCATTAAATGTTATTTCAATTTTAATTTAGGGGGTTATATCCTTACGGTCTTTCTGATGAAAGCGGTTTTCATAATCTTACAGGGAGCTAAGGGTTGGATAAATTTTAATTTCGTTATCTGCCAAAACGTAAATATATAATTAGCGAAAAGTTCGTGTACAAAGAAACGGTAATTTACCAAACAGAACCAGGAGAATTACGGTCATCGGAGTTAACAGAAATAATTGAAATGGATCTTGAAGTATGCACGATTCATATGTTTCAATTTGATTTTTGTTCTTTGATGTGTATTATACTTTCGTTAAAAAAGAAGTTGGGTACACGACCAATTTATTTGGAATTCATAAGTTCGATTTTTCCTCTTGACTTTTTAATATATTGGATGAACGATTATAACAGTATTGGTACGTAGGTATTTGGAAAGTTTCTGGCCTGAAGATGACGTGGTGATACCACAAAAATCCTGAGATTCGTTTTATATAGAGTATAAAAATAATAGAGGTTTGCGGCATTCAGACAGATTTTTAAAATTCCAGAATAAAGATTCTCCTCGAGCAGGATTCGAACCCACGACCTCCAGATTGCTGGTTTGGTGCTCTACTGAGCTACCAAGAAGACATGTGTTCCATCTGCAAATCGGGATACCGCTTTTTTCTAGAATTTTTGATGTTAGTGATACCTACAAACTACGGCGTTTCTAGGTGTTGGGAAAGTTAGTTGTTAGTTGTTAGTGATCTTGATGATTATTGGAAGCGAATGAGTTTCCCCACTAACAACTAACTTTCCCAAAACCTACAAACGCCGTAGTTTGTAGGTATTACTAACATCAAAAATTCTAGAAAAAAGCGGTATACCGATTTGCAGATGGAACACATGTCTTCTTGGTAGCTCAGTTGGTAGAGCACAAAACCGGCAATCTGGAGGTCGTGGGTTCGAATCCTGCTCGAGGAGAATCTTGTTTCTGGAATTTTAAAAATCTGTCTGAATGCCGCAAACCTCTATTATATTTATATCACAGACATAAACTCCCCATTCCCTAGCAACTTTTAAAACATGGTGTGTTGCATTCCAGAAATTTTGCAAGACAAGAATTATGATAGAGGTATAATAAAAATTCAACAAAATACAGTGCGGCTTTTTATAGTCCCCGCCCCTGTTAACTTCTGAACGATTTGACGTACAAACATGAAAAAAACCCATTTGGAGGGTTTCACCGATAATACTTTTAAAAATAAAAAATATGGTGATTGCACGACAGGGGGCGCGGGAAGACACATCAACTCAAAATTTTTAAATGGTATGGGGGGTCAACTGTCACATCGTTGAAAAGAGAATTCAATTCTCTTCACAACCATCTAAATGTTTTTGAATTTTGTTGAGAAATTTTTTCCCAATTTCGATTTTTATGCCTTTCGGAATTTTTGAATTGATGTGCCCCCAGCGCCATCTGTCGAGTAATTGCAATATTTCTTCTCTCAAAAAGTAGTATCGGTAATACCCTTCGAAATATTTTTGGTTTCATTATTCCACAACAAACCGTTCAAATTTATCGAGGTATGAGTAGTTTTCAGATCCGCATTTATGTTTGATATTTCGAATTTTATTTGCAAAAAAAATATTAACCAAATTCAAAAAAAATTAGATGGTTGTGAAGATATATGAATTCTCTTTTCAATGATGTGACACTTGACCCCCCCATGCCATTTAAAATTTTTGAGTTGATGTGCCCCCCCCGCGCCCCCTGTTGAGCAATCACTATATTTTTTGTACCAAAAAGTAGTATTGGTGAAACCCTCCAAACGGTTTTTTTTTTAAATTTGTTCGTCGAACCGTTCAAAAGTTAACAGGGGAGGGACTAAAACAAGCCGCACTGTATGAATATGAGCTAATATTGCAGTAAATAAAAGAAGTGAGTATTATGTTGTGGAATAAACGTTTTTGATCGATTGACATATTTGGAAAAAAAATTGATGATATATAACTCGACCATCATTTATTGAATCGAATTAAATTTTCAATTTTCTCTCAAACATTTTTGTTTCAGAAAATTCAGCTCGTTTGATTCGGAAATTTCTGATCAAGGTATAAAACCCTAGAGCTGAAACACTCGAGTTTCATCTAAAAAAAAAGAATAATGCATAACATAATGGTACTGGATGGAGCCTGTAAAGTCATCAGGAGTTCAGATCCCTTTCTCCGCATGGTTCGCGTTCATGAAAAAGCAGGGATTGGGGCATTTCTTTTTGCTGCAGCAATTTTGAATTTTGATAAAAGTTTTGAACACTTCACTAAATTTAATACTGTTCTGCATAAGCACCTTTGGGACAAAATAATGACTTCATTTCTTCAAACTGAATTTTCAGTTTCAATTTGACATCATAGTTTCGAAAAAACCTGTATTTGTAATCTTCTAAGCAAAATAATTGAGATAAGTGGTCAAATAAATGAATATTTTGGAACCTTTGGTGTAATACAATTCAAGAAAAAATGAAACTACCTAAACACCAAAACTACGTCACAATTACACTCGACGCGCGTTTCGCCAACAAAGTTAGCATCTTCAAGAGCTAAAAGCTTACTCTGAGTCAGCTTACCAATAAAATAAATAAAATCGATAATAACAACAATTAAAATATATTTTGAAGGCAAAAACTTACTGTAAATACTTCACTTCATAGTAGGTAGCACTACTTTATAATTTTAGTTTGATAATGGCAAGTAAACACTGTCTGGGTCTTTTTTTCCTAGTGGCAATTAAAGTGCGACCCAGTCCCAAATACAGGAGCTTTTTTTGATTGTCAATACTAAAGTTTTAATAATGGTTATTAAAGTTTTTTTCTGGGTGTAACGCAATTAACATTTTCTATCAACATTAACTATACTGTATAACACTGCCACTGAAAGAGTATACTAATGCACAAAATTATTAATAGATGATACGCACTGAAAAAAATTGGGCTAAAATTACACAAGACTTACTTAAATATTTCCGTCATTTTCATACAAATGTTATGTAACAGTTCTATCCTACATGCGAATTCATGTTATTTTACGGATTATCATGAAATTTACATTTTATTCATTAAACATACACAGAAGAGTTGAAAATTATAGGTATAATTGAGAATTACAATTGCTAATATTTGTAAAACAACAGATTACATATTGAAATTCTGGTATACATTTGAATTTCAATTAGTAATATGTAAAATTTCGAAATGTTCAGTGTAAACTACCGCAATTAATAGCCCGTAAACACAGCTGTTACATTATACGCTTCGTTGTGCTACACTCAGCAGGGTTTTGTGTTTGTGTGTGAAGTGATAAAATTTGTTGAAACCATTGAAAGAAACAGCAGTATTTTGTGCGTGTAAAGCGATAAAAATTTGTTGAAACCATTGAAAAAAACGTAGTTTTTATCTCAAATAACATCATTTGATATGTTTACATGTCTGCTTTGCTATTTTCGTTGCATGACTACTATGATAAACACTTATTTATTCATAGAAATGTCCCTAAGAAATCATTTGCTTGCATTAGAGATAACTGTAAAGCTAAAATAGCGTCATATAGGTAACAAATATAAATTCCATGTATTCAGAAATCATAACCTTTAAACAGTTGAAACTGTTAAGAATAATCAAAATCTGATAATAGTTAAATGCAGAGTACAGGGTTGTAATTTCATAGAAAAAAAATCATAAACCAAACTTCAGTCATTTTTCAAGTCACATGGGAGTAGAAACAATAAAAGTCCCCTGTCCTTTTTCAACAAATTGTTCAGCTGAATACCAAAATATAAATAGTTTGAAAAGTCACTTCATAAGAAAACATCAGAATTTGTTTCTCCACCAGAAATTCAAGATAAAAGAGTGCACTTTATATGGTGATATTGGTGATAATAACGTGAACTTAGATTTGAACTATTCGTCTGACTACCAGGAGGAACTCGAATCAAATATATCCAATTCCGATTTCTCAGCAAATTTTCTGTCTTCATTGTATTTGAGATTTCAGACAAAGTACTTTTTAGCCGATAAAACATTACAGTGCATTTACAGGAACTTCACAGATTTCAATGAAATGAATCATTCTTATATTGCTAATGAGTTGAAAAACAAAAATAATATTCAAGACTCGGTAATTGAAGAAATTGAAAATTCTAATTTTTTCCAAGTGTTACATGATCCACAATCAGGCCCCCTTCGCAGTGTTTTTCGAAAAATGGATATTATAAAAAAATTATAAATTTGTTGAACCAGTTCAAAATCATTTGGGATATATGGCTAATAGAAGGTCTTTTTTCTACTACATTCCAGTGTTGGAAACACTGAGAGCAAAGTTAACATGTGATAATGATTTCGAAATGTTTTCCAAATATATCGAAATCTCCTCAAATATTATTTCTTCAGGTGCATATGGTGATCTGACAGATGGCTTATGTTTGAAAAACAAATTGTTCATTCTGCCAATTCTT
Organism: Chrysolina oricalcia; assembly: GCA_944452925.2. Lineage (NCBI taxonomy): Eukaryota > Metazoa > Arthropoda > Insecta > Coleoptera > Chrysomelidae > Chrysolina > Chrysolina oricalcia. The sequence continues at coordinate 25,672,052 of OX101808.2, forward strand.
CGAAAAATTTTGTTAATTCTAATAATTCTTTCAGGACGCAATAACCACAATTTTTATAAGAAAACTGAAATCAAAAATACATTCACAACGTTCTCAGATGCGTTTATGGTTGGATTCACGCTATATTTCAATTTTACTTTATTTATTATTACTTAATTTGAAAAATCCCAATACAATATCTCTCACCATGGAATTCATTCAGAGGTATTTTCTCAAAATACATCCAGATTCTAGATCAAAGTAAGGAAAAACTGGAACAAAACGAGTAATAGCCCTACTGAATAAATTGAGAAATTTATAATTTAAATTTCTTTGAGTATTTCTGTTTTATTTATGTTTAAGAATGATATTCAAGCTTTTAGCTCCTGATGATGCTAACTTTGTTGGCGAAACGCACGTCGAGTGTGATTGTGACGTAGTTTTGGTGTTTAGATAGTTTATTTTTTCATGAACCAAAAATTTTGAAAATTATTTTACTCTTTTGAAAAATTTACCGTAGTTGACACAATAGTTGTGTCATTTGAAATATTACAGGATTTTTAAATCAACTATCGTATACAGGATGTTGTCTATGTATCGTTTTAGCATTTTTTTCTTATCTCTACTGAGAAAAAAAATTAAACTCCACTTAGATGGCCGTGACTTCAAATTTAGATGTATTTTTCAATGCTGAACAACTCTTTCAAATAACATTTTCCGAAATTTTTCAAAATAAGTGTACTTTACTCTTGTCTCCAAATCAAATTTTTCAAGGCTCCTCGGATATTACTGTTTTACTATATTTTGTTGATGGAAGTTTAGTTTTAAAATATGCACAAACTTTTTGCAAGAATATTTTTGTTGTTGAAAAACCCTTGATAAATAAGTTTTCCATATGGTGCATACTTTGGGGATGGCACTGTATATGATGTAGTCGTAGTAAACCTTTTGTTGGAAATACGACAATAAAATTTAAGAAGATAATGGATTATTACATGTTCAATGTATTTTTCATATGGAAGTTTAAATGAATTGTGTGAATTTTATCAGTAAATCAACATATCCTATGTAGGTCTCATAAGGAAATATTCATAAATAACGTTTATTTCAGCAGTAAATTAGCATGAATAGTGTAAATTTCATCACGAAATTTACATACTGTATCTAAATGTCATAAGAAAATATACACGAGTCGTTATGTGTTTTAACATCTTACATTTACTTCATAATTGAATATTACATTTGAAGTTTACATCAATTATTGAGTATACTGGATTTTATTCAAATTTGAGTTGTATAATTTACATCAATCACTATGTATATTTCCTTAGTAAATTTAAAAAATTACATAAAATTACGTTGGCAACTTGATGCCAACGTAATTTTATGTAATTTTACATTTCCCTTTATTCAGTGCGGTCACAAGCCGATATCGCCCCAAAATTATATAGATTTTGAAATGTACAAAGAGAAAAATTGAGAGGAAAACACGATGCCAGAATATACTCTCTGAAAATGAAAGGTGAATAATATTCCGAATGAATTATTCAACGCGAATACGAGAATATTTTTCGGCTTTACTTTCAATTAACCGAAATTGCCGAAAAAATAACGACACGGCACGTCTTTCATTAAACAGAATAATAAATTAACTCGAAAACATCTCGCGAAGGAGGGAAATTCATCTTCATTCCAGGAGAATACAAGAGAAGGCCCAGGACAAATATTTATGTTTGCTAATAACTGAAGCTCGAAGAGTTTTAGATCAGAGAGATTCTAATAATTATTGTTAAGCATTGAGCCATGTTCATTTATTGGCGAATACAGACTTTGTCGTATTTGAAGAGAAAATCCTACATTTTAACTCTGCATTCGAAATGATTATCATATGGGAAAAGTATCATAACATCGGCGACGTGGATTCGATGGAATACACGAAAAAAAATGGTCCAAGTGAAATATTTTCCTGACTTTTTTTCGATTGTGAAATTGATACCTATATTTAAAAAATTATCATGTTGTCTCTAGAAAAATGAGAATTCTGAACGCAAGAACTTGTAGCTATAATATTGTTCACATACCGCAAGTACTTCGAACATTATATATTTCACTTTGTATAATGTCAGGTCAACATTTCACTAGCCCTGGAATAGTGTATTTTTATATTTATCAACTTGGGTTTCTGAAAAGTATATCATTACAACAGAAACTCGTGTTATAGGCATAATACAACAATTTATTTTTCAGTAGAACTTGGTGTTCCTACAGAAATGTAACGTGTTCACCTACTTGTTGATTTTCGGGATCAATCGGGAGTATTACCGCCTCACCTATTACATCACCTACCTATATCATCACATTTTCGCCAAACTGGCGTCATTCCAATACCAGCATTTGCGTTATTACCTAGTTGTTTGTGGACGTGTTACATCATGTGCCAGAATTATCCAGTTATTACTGTTGTGAGTTGTGTGAATAGTGTTAGTTTGATACATGTATTTTACTTGTTGGTATGTAAAATGTGGATTTTGATATAACATTTCTTGAGTATTGACATTTTATGTATAATAGGATAGGACTTGGAGAATTTTCCAAAAGACTGAACAACAGTTTTGTTTCCATAAAAATATACAAAATTTACATAACTTCATTTCCTTTATTTATTATCTTCTTCTTTCATTTTTCAGAACGTTCTAATTCTACTTTATGTTATACATACCTTTGTATTATGATCATAATGAGAAAAGACATTATCTTGTCTGCTTGTTCATCCATTCATACTTAATTCAAACAGATTCAACAAAGTTCCGAAATTCCTAATTTTGGAACAGGTTGTAATGGTTGATCCAGAAAGGGTGACCAGAGGCGATGATATCAACAAATAGTTCTCATAAAAACTGCAATCTCTATCTTCAATTTTTCTTGAGTAGTGTATTTTGTCAGCCTATATAATATTCAAGTACACTTTCTGAGAGTATAAACTGAATCATTACTTCATTGGTGCACCAGAACCATTTATCTCATTGTGAATTTAAGAATGAAATTAATGTTTTGGAAATAATGCTTGTAAATATTTCAATTGAGTCTAGTGTATCCTGATACCAAAGATGGTATCAAATCTATTAAAGTCAACACAATAATAAACTCCCCAAAGGAGAGTCATTTGATAAGACCAAGTAAACCAATATAACTATAATAATATAAAAATGTTTCTGCAGTAGAAAACTGTACGAGGATGTATTGATATCTAGTTAGCCTAGACCAGTTCCCTGCATAAACAAAATATTGCGTTACCATAGCAACGAACAATAACTTATTAGAAGTGTCAGTGTAAAGTTTGACGTCAAAAAAGTAAACCAGAGTTACGCAATAAATTAAAAGAAAAAATATGTTCACCGAAATTGTGAAAATCGAAAAATTGGAGTATCGAGCCATCATCAATTACCTGTATTTAAAAGGGTTAAGAGGTAAGCAGATTAACGAAGACATGCTTAATGAATCAAATCAAATCAAATTGTTTAAGAAGAAGAAGATAGAACAAGGTATGTGGGCTGACGAAGCCATAAGCATGTAGGCCTCTCAATCGGGCCCGTTATGCTCCCACTACTGCTGGGAGATGGTTCAGTTTTGAAGGTAGCCTATCTCGAGAGCGAAAGAGGCCAGCCTTCTGACCGATACCACCCTTACACTCTCCGGGTTCAGTACGATGGTCCCGAGGTGTGCTTCCCGTATTGCTGCCACTGCCGGGCATTCCGTGAGGATGTGAGTGGCTGACTCCTCATCCTCCAAGTACCACCTGCATTCGGTATCATCCGTGAAACCTAAAATGTTGAGGTGCCTGTTGAGGTGGCAGTGTCCCGTCAGGAGCCCTGTCACTAATCTGATTTCCTTTCTGCTCAGTGTGAGCAGAGTCTTGGTTCTCCTGGTAGAAGGGCCTCCGATGTGGAGTTTCGATTGCCTCATGCCTGGTGTATCTTTCCATGTATCCTGGAATTTTACTTCCAGAATTTCCTTCATGGTTGAGACGCACCATGATCTTGAAACTCCTATGATAGGTTCTGGTCCCATCGCTGGGCTTTTCGCACCTTGTCTGGCCAAATAATCAGCCCGTTCGTTTCCAGGTACTCTGGTATGACCAGGGACCCAAAGTAGCTTTACTTTATTGGCAGAAGATAGCCTTTGCAGATCATCGATGCATTCAGACACCAGCAACAAAGTGACTCTATATGATGTGAGAGCCTTGATCGCCGCTTGGCTGTCGGTGTATATTGTGATTTGCTGGCCGCGGTAGCCTCTGTTGAGATTTTCTCTTACACAGGCGAGTATGGCAAACATTTCTGCGTGAAATACAGTAGCAAAAGTTCCTAGAGCGTAACAAAGTTCCGCTTTCGGAGACTGTCCGTATACCTACGTTATGTAAAATACAGACATTTGTAGCAGGTCAGGTAAATCATACGCGAGAATACCTTCTCAAAAGGTAAAATAGTAAAAACAAAAATCATGACAAAACAATGTAAAAATGTGTAGAAATAAAATATATACATAAAAAGCAACAACACTCATTACGACACTGAAGTTCAAAATATAGATATACATACAAAGCAACAACACCTTTTAAGACACTGAACTGCATGAAAACCCACATGGATAGTGAATGATCGATTCATCTAAATTAGACATATCATAGTCCACGTATTCATCCACCGAGTAATAATTGAAAGTTTCAAAATAATTTTTCACCTTTCTTTTAAAAGAAATTAAATCAAGGTTTTTTCATTTACGTGGTATTTTATTAAATAGATGCATTTTCAAGGTATTAAGTGGTCTCAAGTGGTCAGCTTCTCTAGTTGAGTAATTATGAAAATGATGATTTTTATCAATTTCATTTTTCCTTTTGTGTATCTCTAGTAAACTTTGATAAAACTAAATAGAGGGAAGACACATTATTTTGAATTCTTTGAAAAATTCCTGACTCGGAGCATTGTATGAGGCATTAACGAACAAGCGTATGGCACATTTCTGTTGTCGAAAAGCCCTTATAGAGTGCGGGGAATTTCCCCATAAAACAATTCCACAACTCAAATGGGAGTGAAATAGTGCATGGTATGCTCATTATAAAGTAGAAGGGTTCACTGAATTTTTGAGACGCCTCAGAAAAAATTGTTGGGTGGATAATTTTTTGCCTAAAACCTCTATATGAGGCTGCCAACTCAAGCCTTCATCAAGAGTCAAGCCTAGCAATTTTACAGATCTTGATTCAGTTATGTTTCTGTTGGATGAGATTATAAGCTTTTGTGTTTTCCCTTTATTAAGATTCAGATAATTTGCTGTGAACCATATATCTGCGTTCCTTTCAATGCTAACTGTCGCTTCGTTAAGTTCGGATAACTCTTTGTGGGATTGAATCAAAGTAGTATCACCCGCATAACACACACAGAAAACTGGAGATATGAAATAAAAGAAGTCATTTAGATAAATCATAAATAGCAGTGGCCCCAGCACAGAGCCCTGAGGCACACCATAGTCGACATTTCGATATTTTGACGACACATCTTTTAGGAATACTGACTGCATTCTATTTTTTAGGTACGATCTAAAAAAGTCGAGTGCCACACCTCTTATTCCATAATAGTTCAATTTTTCCAGGAGTAGGTCATGTGAGACACAGTCAAAAGCTTTACTAAGATCACACATTGTTATTGAAGTATGCTCGCCTTTTTCAAGTCCTTCCACTACACCTTGTACGACTCTAGAAATGGCTTTCACTGTAGAACAGTTGCTTCTGAATGCAAATTGGTTTTTGTTGAAATAATCATGTTTTTCAAAGAAGTTCAAGAGTCTTTGTTTTGCTATTATTTCTATCAGTTTTCCAAATATCGGTATGATTGATAGTTGTCAACATCTTCCTTATCTCCCTTATTTTTGAAGATAGGTATTATTTTGGTGAGTTTGAAAGCATCCGGGAAGACCCCTTCTGAGAAACATAAGTTGATTAGGGCTGTGAGAGGCCCTACAAGTATCTCCTCAGTTTCTTTAATGATTTTGCTGTTGAGGTCATTCACATCACAGCACATCGAGATTTTGAGTTTTTTTATTGCATCTGACACTTCCATCTCTGACACTGGTGATCACTGGTGGTATGCGACCGTGAAAAATTGGACTGCAAGCTTCAAAAGAGGTAAGTTTTCCATTGAAGATGATGACCGATCAGGAAGCCAGTTTCTGTGTCAGACCCCGAAAATATCGATGCAGTTCATGACATGATTTTAACAGACCGTCGAATTGGGCTGAAACGGATATCTGAAGCACTGAATATTTCATACGAACGCGTTCATCATATAGTTCACGTCAATTTGGACATGAGAAAAATTGCTGCAAAATGGATCCCCAAATGTTTGAATGTTGACCAAAAGCGTGCAAGGGTACTAGCATCGCGTTCGATCTGTGCTCGATTTGAAAACGATGTAGACTTCTTAAACCGAATTGTTACTATGGATGAGACTTGGGTACATTTCTACGATCCAGAAACAAAGCAACAATCGATGGAATGGCGACACTCCGGTTCTCCAAGATCTAAGAAGTTTGTGTCCAAAAATCTGCTGGAAAAGTTCTTGCTTCAGTTTTTTGGGATTGCCATGGAGTAATCATGATTGATTTTTTGGATAAGGGTAGAACAATAACTGGAGATTACTATTCGACATTACTGACCACTATACGGGAAAAAATTAAAGAGAAAAGACGCGGAAAGCTATCCAAAAGTGTTTTGTTTTTGCAGGACAACGGCCCTGCAAACAAATCTCATGTTGCCATGCAAAAAATTCGTGATTTAGGGTTTGAATTACTAGAACACCCCCCTTATTCACCAGATTTGGCTCCGTCCGACTATCATCTCTTTCCTCAACTGGAAAAAAGTTTAAAAGGTCGTAAATTTTCTTCCAACGAGGAGGTAATAAAAGCTGTGGAGGTCTGGTTTGCAGAACAAGAAGAATTTTTTTTTGAAAGGTCTAGAGACCTTGCAATTAAGAGCAGAATATGTTTAGTAATAAAATATTTTGACATTGACATTTTGTTTGGTTCTATAGTAGGCTAAGAATTTTTCAATATATCCTCGTATAGTAGCAACTAAAATATTTTTTCGTAGATTTAAGTATATGACTTATTTGAGAGTAAATCATTCTTCATTAACGGTAAATTCACTTGTCACTAGTAGTTATCAAACTGAGCACCTACTGCAGATAGAGCGTAGATTGAAGATAATGAAACGAAAAGTTTGCAATAACTGCGAGTGATCAAATTCAGAAATAAAATTTTTCTTGTGGCAGATGATGCGCGTACTTGTCCCATATAGTATGCAAATTTTCACTTGGTGGTATGCAAATTTTACTTGCTTCTATTAATTTTTTTTTGCGTGTATGTGTGCATATGAAGTGAAAATGTAAAATGCTCATAGTATGGATGGTTTCTTATCTCAACTGATACTTCAAATTATCGTGATTCAAAATTTGTTCAACAAATAAAAAAATTGATAACAAACGTCGATATTTATATTACATTTTAGAATCATGTTTATCCATTTACCTCAATGTACTGTAGTATATTTAAAGTCTAGACGGTTATAAATGATTTATTTTCAAACGTAAAGTTTTCCATCTAATTTATAATATCACAAAAGTACATCACTATTATTTATTTCAACTGCTGCTCTCACTCGCTGTCCGAACTCTTTTCACTGAAACTAAACTTCTTCACGCGAGCTGCGGAATTCACGAGGGTCGCTTCTCGAGACAGTTTCTAGAAAGCTGTAGTCCGTTCGATTACTCGCTTCGAGATGACTCTGTGTCGGCTGACGTTGGTGAGGTGAGACGCCAATAAAATGCTCAATAAAATCATTCACCTGTCCCTTCAACACCCTAGCGGTAATAGCTACCCTTATAAAAAATTACGTTGGTTATATGTGGCCAAAGTAGGTACCGCTATATAATGTCACACTCTTTTTTTAACTGATGAGTAATATAACTCTACAAAATACGTAGGGTGAGTCTAATAAAATAGATCTGTAATAAAGAAACTAGTCAACTATAGCCCCGGCCTCCTCTTATTCTGGATATTATTTCGCCACCTATGGGCCTTCGTGAAGCCGGTTACCGATAAAAAGACGAGATGACTACAAAAGGCGTGTTGAAGAAACTAGACGAACAAAGAATGGGTAAATGTAGTTCAGATCTGACAACTCTGTTACCAACAAACAGGAGTACGCTTTAATTACTCGAACTCTCGAACAACGGCCTCATTAGAGGGTCTTCCGATTACAAGTACGCGATTACGTTACTCTGTAGAATACATAAAGAGTTGAAGAATAAAGGACCAAATTAAAATCCCACACTTCGATAACTCGCAATCCCGGATCAGCACCGGACTAATATTTAGGCTCAACATTTCTGAGTGCTTACGTGAAAAACGCCTAGAGGGGTAACCTAAAGTGGCTATATAAGTATGTAGTATTTGTGGGGTTGAAGTCAAATTGTTGGTATTAAAAAAAAACTAGTTGATACACTGAGAAAATTGTTTGAAATTTGCAACGTATTTTCAATGCTTAGAGTGGAACATTATTTCAGATTCATGGGAATCTTACTTCTATCGTTCAATTTTTAAACTACAAGATGTATCTATACGCACTTGAAATGACATTTCATTCAGCGCGTAAAATTTCCTTCAAAATACTGAAAATAGTTGTGTGAATATCCTTCAACTATGAGAATATCCACCTGCAACTGAAATGTACATCCGTCTTGGTGTAAATTTCCACGTTGGTTGCAAAATTACGCTTCCATAAGGTAAAGTCAGCTTCTACACGATGCTGTTCATTCTTATTCGTGCCGTTGAAGTCCACCTTTGTGCATTGTATCATCAATACAAGGTAAGTGAATTTTATTAAAATCATTACTCGATATTTACGAGATTGCATTTTCTGATGAAATTAAGAAACATATCCTCAAAATCCGATGTGTTTTGTGAGAAACACCGAAAGTATGTGTTGAGTTGAGTACCTACATATGAGAAATTACTCAATCACATCAAAACTTTTGATTTCGATCATATATGTTTTGAAACGTATAACTTTCGATGAACGAATTCAAATTATGGGAAAACCAATAACTTCCTCGGTCGTTTTTTACTATAATTACTAACACAAATCCGAAAAACAAACCTTCTAAAAAAAGCAGTTTCACTAAACTCTAATAGCTTTTTAGTAACTCGCTCGTACTCGAAAGCTATACTCATTTAGTGAAACTTTGCTGTTCTAAACTTTTTGTTTAATATACTATTATAGCACTGGCAACGTTTAATAAACTCGTTGCGCGTGATTTGAAGGCTTGTTTGTACTCATAATATAATAATTATTCGTTTTGTAGGTCGTGAAAGGTATTACGTCGGCATGGAAAAAATTGTTATAAATAGAAGTACTCCTGTATTCTTGGAGGCATTCAAACAATGTTATGCATCCTTCTTCTTATTCAACTTGAAGTATCCAGAAAAGGCACCGCCAACCCTTGAACTGGTTCAAAGATATTTCATGAAAACCCAACCTTTAAGTTTTTTCTTCATCTCTTCTCTATTCTTTATTCGTATGTAGACAGTACTCTACCTCACTGGTAATCCGCGAATCATATCTTAAAAATAAATATATCAAGTAATGTAGATATTTTAGGAAGTTTAAAAAATATTACTTTTCCCAGTGGACTCTCGATTTTCTTCAATCGAATGAACTAGACTCATTTGTTCCACCATTGTCATAATGACATTTTCCCGAATAGAAAGCATCTATCTGTCGAATAATATTTGTATAACTCCATATTCTATGATAATTTAATTTGAATTTTATTGGTCACTGTCCTGTTTCAAGCCTTTGGCTTGTTATATAATACCACTTTGTTTTTAGGACAATAGCACTGAATAGGAAGACCAGCCCATAAATCGTTATGATATATTAATAATTATTAACGTTAGTTTATAATATGCAATGTATTTTTCGTAAATTTTTTAAATTTTTTTTTATACCTATTGCAATTAAATATTCAGTTTATGGTTGAAATTTATTTTTATTTCCAATTATTAAAGGTAACTGTACATAATTGACCGAAATATTGTGAGATAATGAAGACAAGGACATAATCTGTTTATACTCATTTATAAACCTTAGAATTATCAGATAATTAGATTAATCGACTTACCTGAAGGAAGATCAATCTTAATTATTCGAGTGGAGCCGTTCCATATGATTCACCCTGTAGTAACACCAGTTCTACCTAAATTGGCACAACATAAAAAACGTACGGAGTTTTTTGCTAGCTGATAAGGATACTCGCTCAAATATACCTCACTTCATCTGTTGTGCCTAAATCAAGCGCATCGCGTACGGTTTTAATTGAAATAACATGCCGAAGAAGTTCGTGAAAACGGTTAGTTTTTCGGAAAGTGATTCTGAAAGTGAAAGTGATAGGGATAGTGAGAGGAAGAGAAATGGAAGGAAGGGGAAAATGCAATTTGAAGAACTCAAGAAGAAAATAGCTCGTCTGGAGAAGCAGTTTAACTTATCCGAGTCATCCGATCAGGACAACAAAAGCAAGTAAAGTCATCAGTTTAACTGTTTATACAAAGTGATGTATTTGATCATAAAATATATGGCAGTCCTGTGACTTGCCCTGAAAAGCAAGTCAGTTCTTGCATTCTTACAGAATTATCATCATATTCGATGGGGTAGTCATGTGACTTGCCATATACGATCTGGTTCAAATCGTCTGCCACTCTGCTAGAGAGGTGAATAAAGTTACGGAAGTGGATAGGAAAATTTTGAGGATTTTGGAAACGTGGTTTACAAAAAATTTCAGCAATATATCTCCACTTCACCAAAACACTTTATTGTTATAAATACTCATCTGGAGACTATTACCAGTCCTGATGATGCTAGTTTTATTAGCGAAACGTAAATCGAGTATAGTAATGAAGTGCTTTGGTGACCTGGAATCAAATTTCTCAAATTGATGGATACATCCATGGTGTGTTGAATAAAAGACAAAATGTACCTACCAATACAATGAAAAAATATACAGTGAGGTCCTAGAGTAAAGGATAAATTCATTTTCTACGTTATCATCCATTTTCAAGAAAAACCCTGAAACACGTTTTCAATTTTTATATAGATGACATACAAAAACGCCGCTCCTTCACCCCCCTCAAATTGACGGCTACCCCCTCCCCCCACCAAATGATACCTCATTTCGAAGGGTATTCAATTGTCTATATACAGCCATGTATCACGTATACTATTGAATTCGCTGTATATTCAAAGCACCTTAATTTTTTCACCTACATTTTTTTACTCTACTGTCACGTATGACAAACAACAGTTGGTAAATGAACCAAAAGAAAATTAAGGTGCATTGAATATACAGCGAACTTAATAGTATTCGTGGTAATTTTTAACATTTTGACTGTCACTTTGAGGAGGGTGGAAGAGGGGCAATTTTGTTTATGTCACAAAGTGTCTTTTCCAAAAGATGAATCGATGTGTTTCACGGTTTTTCTTGAATATGGCTACTAAGTTAGAAAATTAATTCATCCGTTACTTAAGGACCTCACTGTATAAATCCATGATGATGTAATTCCACATTATGAAATTCCATATCAAATTCACATAGGAGTGTATTTTACAAGTTAGAAAATCAAAATTACAATGTAAAATTCCATCGTTAAATTAGGTCACAACGTAAAGTTACATCGAAAAAGTGCACAGAGTTATTCAGAGTAAATATCCAAGGTGATATAACACGTTGTATGCAAAATTCCACTTGAAGGTAAATTCCCGTTAAAACGGACGGTAATTGAATTGTCGCTAGTGGGAGCCGAAAAAATTCTCCCAGTGTACTGTCAAATTTTCGGCAATATTTTTTACCTTCCTCAGGACATCTAAAAATACGCATATATTCAATGAAATATGCAGTGTGTGCCAGCTCAAACTTTTTCCCAAATCGTGAAAAATATTGAACATCTCTCAGACCCGTCGATTTTTATTTCAAGGGGGAACACTTTCACCAAATACATCATCATGGTGTTGTCAACACCCTCATCCCCAGCACCCCCTACTTCAGAATGGGACTACTATACTTGTGATACATCATTTTGAATGGAATAAGCGATTTTCGAAATGTCTTTGCACATTGCTCAACATTTCTGGAGTCACTGCACGGCACTCCACAACAATTATCCTGCGTAGATCATCAAGCGAAGTTGGCTATGTAATATAAACTTTGGATTTCAAATGATCCCATAAAAAGAAGTCTAATGGTGATAAATCAGGAGATCTAGCCGGCCATGCTATTGGTCCTCGCCTTCCAATCCATCTCCCTGTGAAATTGTCATCTAAAAATTGACGTACAGGTGCAACAAAATGTGGAGGAGCTCCATCTTGTTGAAAGGTCAGCTGACCTTCAAGTAGCCTCTCATTGTTTTCAAGTAACTGAGTGATTCTGGGGTTCCCAGTTGTATCAAGAAGTTCAAGATACGTTTGTCCGTTGAGGTTGCCATCAATAAAATATGGACCTACAATATGATCTCCCAGAATACCAGCCCATATATTTAATTTCTAGGGAATTTGTGAATGAGTTTTCCTGTACCAATGGATATTCACGTCACTCCAGTATCTGAAGTTGTGCCTGTTCATATGTCCATTTGAATAAAAAGAAGATTCATAAGAAAAGCAAACATTGTAGACGTAACTATCCATAAATAGTCTCAAGTTGTCTTAAAGATTGAATGTTGTCCATAACTGCATGTCCTACAACTGCAACAACTGCTTCATTTCTCATAGGCTTCTCTTGTTCATGTTTGTTATTCAGCACTGATCCTGACTCCATGAACTTTTTCATCAATTGAATCACGTCCTGATAGGATGTGTTTTTTTTTCTGGATGAATTTCATTGAAAATCGAGCCGTAGCTCTAGCACATCGTCCATTTTCAAAATACGCAGTTATTTGTATAAACCATTTTCGAATGGTTTCAAATTGTTGAATGAATTGACTCGAATACATCAAATACCAAGGCGTAAACAAAGATATGCGTTTACAAAAACACATGGCGACAATTTTTTTCTTATAAAAACGTCTGTCTCACCTTCTAAACGATTATTTCTGTCAGCATATTATTTTCAATACAGTGGCGTACCCACAGCAAACCTTTCTTACGATGATAACATTTCAGGTGATGAAAAATAAAAATATCGTGAAAAAACATAGTTTCCATTAAAACTTCAACAACACTTGATCGATCCTCAATTTCAGTACACCGATGTATTTGGGATTTAATTCCCTTCAAAATGATGTATCACAAGTATAGTAGTCCCATTGAAAATTCTGAATTGGGGGGTGCTGGGGCTGAGGGGGTTGACAACACAATGATGAAGTATGTGATGAAAGTGTTTCCTCTTGACATAAAAATCGACAGGACTGAGCGATTTTCAATTTTTTTCACGAGTTCGGAGATTAGGGGGTGACAAGTTTTAGCTGAGACACTGCCCAAGTAGCACACCTATATTGTTAAAATATTGGTACAATATTGTGAACATATTGGCGAAATATTTGGAATTCAATATTGGCGAGAAAAAAAATGTGAACATTCGGCGATATTGGTCCAATATTACTTGAATAATATTGGCGAAATATTCTTGAACTAATATTGGCCTCAAAATGTTCGGCGATATTGGTACAATATCGCTGATACAATATTCTGACAATATTGGCACAATATTCAAAAGTTATATTGTCGAGAAGTAAAATGTGAACATTTTGCGATATTGGTCGAATATTGTTGGAATATTTTAGAAATAGTTTTGGTGAAATATTCTTGAAGCAATAATGACCTCAAAATATTAATCGATATTGGTACAATATTTATCAATATTGGTACAATATCATTTGGATATATTGGTGGATGTCATGATGTCAATATACCTTGGTAAATTACTAAATGTTTTTTAGTTGATGAAGGTGACACCAGAGTCTGCCGTTTGATCGCCATAACCACTGAGTGAGCTGTCTTGAAAACAATTTATGGGAAGTATTTCGTAGGTTTTAGAAAACGTTCTATATGTAGAGCCACCTAGCGGATTTCTATCCAGGTTTGATCATGATATAATTTCAATATGTTTCATTGAATATTCGGCCAATATTCAAATTTCATCTCAATCTATATGTAGGAAACAATATGAAGACAATATTGTTTTAACGATATCGATAAATATTATTGAACCAATATTGACCCAATGTTATTTAATAAGATTTGTTGAATATTGGCGAAATGATATTCAGCCAATGTGTAATCACATTTGGAGATACAATATAGTTTTTATTCCTAGAATTGATATTAGGGAATATTGGGATTGCGTTATTTATCTAGATGTTAAAAACGATGTGAAGACAATATTGTTTTATCGATATTGGTAAATATCATTCAACCAATATTGACTCAATATGAGTTATTACAATTTGTCAAATAAAATGGAAATGATATTCAACCAATATTCTAACAAACTTGGAAATACAATATAGTGTTTTTTCCCTATAATCGATATGACTGGAATATTTGGATTGCAATATTTATTCTAGATGTGGAAAACAATATATAACCAATATTGTATTATCGATATTGGTAGAAATTATTCAACCAATATTGACCCAATATTTCGTGTGATAATCTACATTCAAAACTATTTCAACCAATATTATTAATATAATATTATTTTTTGAATATTCACCCATATTGGACCAATATTGATTTTTCATTTACAATATAACTATATTGGCCCAATATGGAACCAAGATTCAGCCGATATGATGTGCTACCTGGGTGTATAGATTTGAAACAGTGGAGTACCTACTAACGTGGGAATGTATAATGAAATTGACAAAATACGAAAAAAGGAAATCAAATGAAGTTGATTGTTCTCAAATCGAGGCGGAAAATTCCCTGATCTTTTACATGAACAGTACCAATTACTTGAACTATTAGTTTTTGATTTAATTGTAGCGAATTTCTGTGATCAAATGATTTTTTATTTTTAATGTTAATTTCTGCAATAAATCTGAAAACTGTTACTATCTCCGAAACAGTTAAATATGGGTATAGGACATTGCCCATGAAATATGTTTAGAATTGTATGATGAATCCAATAGATGGTTTTGCATTTGAAATGAGAAAGTTGGTATTGGCCGCTGTTACATAACACACTCTGTATAGTAAATAAATAATGCGCTTCTAAAAATACCAATCGACATGTTCAGTCGTTTTTTCGTACACGCCTCCGTTTATTTATTAACGAATATATTCCATTTGGCTGGGACACACTGTATAAATGTAGTGCGAATAAAAACGGTAAAACACATCAATTCAATTTCAGAAAAAAAGAAAAAAAATATTCGATGACACTACTTGGCAGAAGCACATTAAACTAATAATAAAAATGTATAGAGCAATCCAGACTTCTGCATTCAACGTATACAATAGGTAAAATCATCGACTAGTCTCCAACAGAAAACAACTACTGTCCCCTACGCAGCGGTATTTTCATTTCGTCTGATAATTGACTTTCGGTTGCCACAAACCGTCTCAAAGAGTGCGATCACATTAAATGAAGTATCGAGGAGTATTAGTAATAGTTTTCAAATTAAAATTGATTCAAAAGTTAACAAAGGGATTCAAAAAGGAATAAACGGTAACAAATGATGTTGTTGACAAAAATTGGATTTTAGGACTACAAGTAGTAGTAGTACTTCGCAATTTTCGAATGATCTATCATCGCTCCTTCGTTTAACCAGACTCCCGAGTCCCGCATCCTCAAATGGGCTGCCATTGCCTCCTTCTTGATCCAGACTGGGAGCGGTGGCAGTCTCAGCAGTACCTCCAACACTACGGTTGGAGTCGTTCTCATTGCGCCCATTATTAAGAAATAGACCAAACTCTGGACCTTGCTAAGTTTTCGGCCTATTGTGCTGCTCTGTGCGCCTGGCCACCACACGGCTGACCCATAATGGATCTTTGGCCTTACGAGTGCCGTGTACAGCCAGCACATGTGCTCTGGATTGGTGCCCCAATTGCTTCCTACGCATATCCGCAGTTGCCATAGGATTACTACCGGTACCGACTTTTGAATAACCCCATCTAAGTGCGGCTTCCATGAACGTTTGGAGTCCAGGACCACCCCCAGGTATTTGATCTGCTGGAATAACTCCAGCTTTTGCCCAAACTTGGTAGGTGGCCTGAATCCATCTTTTTTCTCCGTTTGGTGAACAGGTTCATCTCTATTTTTGTTGGATACATTGAGAGCTCTGCTTCACCGCACCACCTCTCAAGTATTCTGCAGCATACGGTCGCAGACGACTGCGATGAACCGTCCACTTTAAGGACTACAAACGTCAATATCCAATTAATTTGTTCGATATGTATTTTTTGTACTTCCATTTTACTCAGTGAATAAAATAAAATCAATGGCGCAACTTAATGTATATGATACACTCATACTCTACACCCTTAAGACAAAAGTATGCGAGGATGGTTGACCTCCAATCTATCCAAATTGCTCGTTATTTTCATTATCTTAAGATTTAGTGAATAATTAGTTGAAATTACAAGATTCCGAACATTAACACATTATAATTTTTCACTAGTAATGATTTGAGACAACTTCGCTCATATCTGTGTAGAACAGGTGGAATTTGGGGGATTCTCATCCTGCTGAGTGTGACCAAACGAAACACAAAAAAAACGTTGTGAAAACAGGGTCCATAATGGGTTTTTACGATAATACTTCTACTCATGTTTACTGTGACACGGATTGACGAGTGGCGTCATATCTGTTTCAGTTTGACGGGTAAAGGGTGAAATGCATATCAGCTACCAGTCTGCAGAAGATAGGTTCAGACCCTTGGTAGACAGATTGAACGCACCTGAATATTGTGGTGCTGGCCTTAATTCTGGTTCCACCGTTGCTTGCAAATCCAGCAATGATACACCACACATTTTCATAAACACTTCCTGAACTCCTGTAACTCAAAGCATATAAGTGCGGCTTCCATGAACGTTTGGAGTCCAGGACCACCCCCAGGTATTTGACTTGCTGGAATAACTCCAGCTCTTGCCCAAACTTGGTAGGTGGCCTGAATCCATCTTTTTTCTCCGTTTGGTGAACAGGTTCATCTCTATTTTTGTTGGATTCATTGAGAGCCCTGCTTCACCGCACCACCTCTCAAGTAGTCTGCAGCATTGCAGCATACAGTCGCAGACGACTCCGATGAACCGTCCACTTTAAGGACTATAAACGTCAATATCCAATTAATTTGTTCGATATGTATTTTTTGTACTTCCATTTTACTCAGTGAATAAAATAAAATCAATGGCGCAACTTAATGTATATGATACACTCATACTCTACACCCTTAAGACAAAAGTATGCGAGGATGGTTGACCTCCAATCTATCCAAATTGCTCGTTATTTTCATTATCTTAAGATTTAGTGAATAATTAGTTGAAATTACAAGATTCCGAACATTAACACATTATAACTTTTCACTAGTAATGATTTGAGACAACTTCGCTCATATCTGTGTAGAACAGGTGGAATTTGGGGGATTCTCATCCTGCTGAGTGTGACCAAACGAAACACAAAAAAAACGTTGTGAAAACAGGGTCCATAATGGGTTTTTACGATAATACTTCTACTCATGTTTACTGTGACACGGATTGACGAGTGGCGTCATATCTGTTTCAGTTTGACGGGTAAAGGGTAAAATGCATATCAGCTACCAGTCTGCAGAAGATAGGTTGAGACCCTTGGTAGACAGATTGAACGCACCTGAATATTGTGGTGCTGGCCTTAATTCTGGTTCCACCGTTGCTTGCAAATCCAGCAATGATACACCACACATTTTCATAAACACTTCCTGAACTCCTGTAACTCAAAGCATATAAGTGCGGCTTCCATGAACGTTTGGAGTCCAGGACCACCCCCAGGTATTTGACTTGCTGGAATAACTCCAGCTCTTGCCCAAACTTGGTAGGTGGCCTGAATCCATCTTTTTTCTCCGTTTGGTGAACAGGTTCATCTCTATTTTTGTTGGATTCATTGAGAGCCCTGCTTCACCGCACCACCTCTCAAGTAGTCTGCAGCATTGCAGCATACAGTCGCAGACGACTCCGATGAACCGTCCACTTTAAGGACTACAAACGTCAATATCCAATTAATTTGTTCGATATGTATTTTTTGTACTTCCATTTTACTCAGTGAATAAAATAAAATCAATGGCGCAACTTAATGTATATGATACACTCATACTCTACACCCTTAAGACAAAAGTATGCGAGGATGGTTGACCTCCAATCTATCCAAATTGCTCGTTATTTTCATTATCTTAAGATTTAATGAATAATTAGTTGAAATTACAAGATTCCGAACATTAACACATTATAACTTTTCACTAGTAATGATTTGAGACAACTTCGCTCATATCTGTGTAGAACAGGTGGAATTTGGGGGATTCTCATCCTGCTGAGTGTGACCAAACGAAACACAAAAAAAACGTTGTGAAAACAGGGTCCATAATGGGTTTTTACGATAATACTTCTACTCATGTTTACTGTGACACGGATTGACGAGTGGCGTCATATCTGTTTCAGTTTGACGGGTAAAGGGTGAAATGCATATCAGCTACCAGTCTGCAGAAGATAGGTTCAGACCCTTGGTAGACAGATTGAACGCACCTGAATATTGTGGTGCTGGCCTTAATTCTGGTTCCACCGTTGCTTGCAAATCCAGCAATGATACACCACACATTTTCATAAACACTTCCTGAACTCCTGTAACTCAAAGCATATAAGTGCGGCTTCCATGAACGTTTGGAGTCCAGGACCACCCCCAGGTATTTGACTTGCTGGAATAACTCCAGCTCTTGCCCAAACTTGGTAGGTGGCCTGAATCCATCTTTTTTTCTGCGTTTGGTGAACAGGTTCATCTCTATTTTTGTTGGATTCATTGAGAGCCCTGCTTCACCGCACCACCTCTCAAGTATTCTGCAGCATACAGTCGCAGACAACTCCGACGAACCGTCCACTTTAAGGACTACAAACGTCAATATCCAATTAATTTGTTCGATATGTATTTTTTGTACTTCCATTTTACTCAGTGAATAACATAAAATCAATGGCGCAACTTAATGTATATGATACACTCATACTCTACACCCTTAAGACAAAAGTACGCGAGGATGGTTGAACTCCAATCTATCCAAATTGCTCGTTATTTTTATTATCTTAAGATTTAGTGAATAATTAGTTGAATTTACAAGATTCCGAACATTAACACATGATAATTTTTCACTAGTAATGATTCGAGACAACTTCGCTCATATCCGTGTAGAACAGGTGGAATTTGGAAGATTCTCATCCTGCTGAGTGTGAACAAACGAAACACAAAAAAAACGTTGTGAAAACAGGGTCCATAATGGGTTTTCACGATAATACTTCTACTCATGTCTACTGTGACACGGATTGACGAGTGGCGTCATATCTGTTTCAGTTTGACGGGTGAACGGTAAAATGCATATCAGCTGCCAGTCTGCAGAATATAGGTTGAGACCCTTGGTAGACAGATTGAACGCACCTGAATATTGTGGTGCTGGCCTTAATTCTGGTTTCACCGTTGCTTGCAAATCCAGCAATGATACACCACACATTTTCATAAACACTTCCTGAACTCCTGTAACTCAAAGCAAAGTCCATCGTAACCTTCGTAATCGATTTCGACAATATCAAATTCAAGGTAGGTGGTGGTGACATCGAAACAAAATATTGAAGTTACTCTGATCCTCAATTCTTGACATATCTGTCGCGAGGAATAACGTGACTCGCTCAAGAGGGGAAGTGATTAATGATCTTTATTACTGATGATTTCTTTCATTATATGGTCCCCAAAGGAAACATTTGTATCTTATGTAAATGGAAAAGGGAATCAGAACATCTACGACCTTAAGACCTTTACCATGAATTAGTATCATTGAAGATTTTCTCAATAACTTTTCCAGTCCAGCCCTGTTCGGGATACACAAAGCAGGGGTGGTGGATTACAAAGCATCCGCTGAAACTCCGTTCCTAGCTCGAAAGTACACAAAAAGTGGGTCGGTGCTATCCCGACCGTTGTAGATTAAAAGTGTTTTTGTTATTCGCCCGTTTCTTTATCGTGAGAAGGTCAGAAGTGCGATAACTTCGTAAATGAATGATTTTTTTTTGAAAATATTTCAAAATACATGATGCTGAGATGGGATTCGGACTGATACCAATACAACAAAAAATAGGTAACCGAACATCATTTATTAGCAGCTGTTGTAGTATCGTTTTGATGAACACGAACTATTCACCCCGGGAACTGGAGTGATTTAGTTCCAAAAATGATTTGAGTGGTTGAACCAACGTATTTTTTATGCAGATTTTGGCATAATTTTTGTCTATTTTCACACAAAAGTGAGTTTTCTGATGTTCAAAGAACAATGAGAACAAAAAAAGGAAATAAACGGATGTAGAAATAATAGCATGAATTTTGACTCCAGGAGGTTCAGGCAATGAGGGCAATTAATTCAAGAGTGATTTTGGTCGTTGAAAAATGAACTGATAGAAAAATGTTTGACAAAAGGTCGGAAACAAACAATAGAGAAGATAATTGTATTTCATGTTTCAAATTAATTATAATAACTGCAAACCTACAAGGCAGTAAGTGATAGTGTTGGAAATATTGGAAAAAGTTTATATTTTGAATTAACAATTTTCCCCAGGCTATCGGTGATCGTTTCTTTACAGGTTGGTAACATATTCTGTTTTAAATGATGGAAACACTGATTCAAGTCAATTATGCGAAACTATCTGAATGAAAATGAAATATTACCGTCTAGTCAGTCCGGATTCAGATCGAATCATAGCTGTACAACAGCTCTTCTGAACGTTGTTGATGATGTTCATATATCAGTCGATAACAATAAACTTTGCATTTTAGTATTGCTTGACTACTCAAACAGCCGTATGCATAGTCAATCGCCAGCGACTCGCCAGAGTTTCGCCGTTCGCTACACAAGGATTATAACGCACAGTCGAGCCCCAAAAAAATGACAACTATGCGATAAGTCACATTTTGGCGAAACTCTGGCGATGTACCACTTTTTTGGAGCTCGACTGTGCCTTATAGTCCTTGTGTAGCGAACGGCGAAACTCTGGCGAGTCGCTGGAATTGACTATGCATACGGCTGTAAGGCTTTTGATCGAATCAACCATAAACTCCTTTTAGCAATTTTGGGTTACATAGGTTTCTCATCAAATGCTGCGACTTTGCTTAAAAACTATCTTTATAATCGCTCACAAGTTGTTATTCTCAATAATATTAAATCGCGCCCCCTTGATATTATAAATGGCGTTCCTCAAGGATCAATTTTGGGACCTCTTTTGTTTGTTATATATACTTCGCAATTTCCTAAATCTTTAAGGTACACTTCCATACATTGCTACGCCGATGACACACAATTGTATCTAGAATTTGATGAATTTGATTTGGACAGTGCTTTAGAGCGAACGAATCTCGATCTGGCTTCATTATTATCTATTTCGGCTAAATACTGCCTCTCTGTCAATCCGAAAAAATCATGCGTTATGCTATTTGGAAGACAAGCTGCGAGAAACCGTTGTACTGATCTTGTGAATGTAACAGTCGATGGCGTGCAACTACCAGTTAACAAAACTACAAAGAATTTGGGGTTATATCTTGATAGTACTTTAAGATTCTCATCACATGTCAAACACATTCTGAAGAGGGGTTATATGAACCTTAAATTGATATATTCCAATGGAAATATACTGGACAAAAGGAGCAAATTAGTAATTTGTGATGCGTTGGTGCTATCTCATGCAAACTACGCGGATGTTGTATATGGTCCTGGACTATTGAAAACTGACAGAATGAGAATTCAAAAATTATAGAATGCATGTATAAGACTCATAACATGTACAAGAAGACGAGAGCATGTTTCACATCATTTGAGAGATCTTGGATGGCTGAACATGGAGGGCAGACGTATACTTCATTCTGCAACTATTTTTCATAAGATTCTAACAACGAAAATGACACCTTATCTCTATAGGAAAATAACGTTCAGAACCGATGTACATAACCTCAACCTGAGACATAAAAATCAATTGACAGCACCCAAACACAAAACTTCTTTCTTTCGTGGATAATTTTCATTTACTATTTCCCGCTTGTATAACCGTTTACCGACTGAAATGAAACTGCTCTCTTTGGAAAATTTCAAAAAAATAATTAAAAACTATCTGCTTGAATCCGACCACACATTTATATTATGAAACCTATGATGAATCTTGTTTTTTCCCTTTTTTCTTCATCATGTCGATTTTTCTTTTATTTTATAAAAAATTGTAGTAGGTATTACGTCAGTATATTGTATAATGTCTCTACGTATGCATATGTGTATATAACTGTATATATAAAATTGTTGGGGTATTCACATATAATTTTTTTTTAATTTAATTTATTCCAGTCATGAGAATTCTATTGTTTTTGTATGAATCCTTTTTTTAATATGTTTCAATAATTTTGTTAAAATTGGAAGAAAAGTTCATATAATTAGCATTTTATTTTCAAGTTGGATGGAAGAGCAATATCTGCCATGTGCAATATCATGTGCAGATGTTGAATCCTGCTTTTTGACAGGATTTCATTGTATGTCTGTATTTTGAAAGAAACTGCCAATAAAAACAATTATTAATATTATTATAATTATGTCATCTGTCAGTTTCAACTGATTGTTTATTGTCCCTGTCACGGTTTCGGGGCTATTAATATAGGAAAACTCCAGTTTCGAGAGAGGTATTGATAAAGTTTAAAATAACAGGACCAATAACATCAAATATATTTTTTTGTTGTTGTTGATAATAGCAGAATCGCATTTATTATCCAAGTTACTTATAATTATTTTCAATTATTTTAGAGTAAAAGTTTGAATCGTGAGAATCTGCATTAATGTCTGGGTCAATTGGTATTAGACCACGGGAGGGAAGGTGAAATTCCATTTCTGATTGAATAATTTCAGTGAGAAATTATTTGAACAGTTCAGCTTTAGCATGGTATGTGAAGCTTTTATTGTACTTTGTCCTGTTTCAAAAATTATCTGACTTGGTAAAGAAGAATTTTTTGGTCTTATTAGGGTTTCTAGTTTATCAATTTTTGTTTTGTAATACTAACATTTTTTGATTTTGAGTAGATTGACAACTTCATTCCTACAAAGGTCCAGTTCATTTGTTTGAATTACATCATCGCCATTTCTAAATGCTTTATACTTATCCCTTATTTATTTGCTTTCAGCCACTTCATGGTCATACCAAGGAAATTGATTCCATTTAACTTTATATGATATCAAAGGTGAGATGATATTAACTTGTCTTTCAATATGTTACATTAACATTTATCGAATTTAAATTCCCAATTGCTCGTAGTTCACCCTGAATAAGACGCAAGTAAATATCCCCTTCAAACATATTATCGCTGTGCTAGAACAATACTAGGCCAACTTGAAAACCAAAGTTTCGAGAAGTTTGAGTTTAAATGTTATAATTGTAGCTGATATTCACATTTCTCAAACTGATGACAATGTCATTTTATGGTTTTTGGTGTTCAAGGTATATGGAATCCTAAAGTTAAAATCATTATTGTTATAAAGTGTCAAATTTGTTTTTTAACTTTTTTTTGTAAGATTTCTTTTATCACACTGGGACATTAATATATATTTCGAAGATGTTTCGGTGTTTGGTCGAATTTATCCCAGAATTGAAATAGCTTTTTTGTTTTTGGTATAAGTTATTCCTACTTTTGTTGAATATGTCCTTGTATTGTTCTATATTTTTTTGAACATCAATAAACTTCACGTCATTTCTCAGTTTTGACAATAACCTTGTATTGCATGAATTGTTGTGGAAAATTTGATAATTTGTCATTTACTTTCTTTTCTAAAGTTGTCTTTTGAATGTCGGGTTAATGAAAACTGTTGTTGAAAAAAAAACATTAACAACTAGTAATTTTATCTTGTTATAAGGAGAAGCTAACAGAACTTTTTTGATGTGACTATCTATCAGCTTCACGCCAACGGCAGCAATGGAAGCCCTCATTGGATTACTTCCTCTCTATATAGTTTATGAGAGAGAGGCAAGATGGGCAACATACAGACTCTACCAAGCGGCCATTATTCTACCGCAGGCATGTGTCATGATAGACAGCAGCATCCTGGAGGGCAGAATAGCCCACAACAATCTAGGAATGCCCTCAGACATCATGCCTAAAACTATCAAGATTCACACGTCCTACACTGTGGTCTTTCTCGAAAGAGAAGAAGAAGAGAATGAAACCGACCCATGAAGGGCAAATGAACGTTGGTTCACCGATGGCTCCAAAACTCGTCGGAGCCGGAATATATGGGATAAAGCCAGTGGTCAAACGCTCATTCAGTTTGGGTAAACTAGCTACGATTTTTCAGGCAGAGGTATATGCCATTGAAATGTGTGCAAGGGAGCTGGAAAATCGACACCACACACGAAAAACAATAAAAAAAATTCAGATAGTCAAGCAGCACTGAAAGCGCTTGAATCCAACTGCTTTAAATTCTGCAGAGACACCTTAACGCAACGCAACAACGTTACTATAGTCTGGATACCAGGTCACACAGGCCTAGAAGGAAACGTAATAGCGAACGCCCTAGCAAAAGGGGGGCCGAAACAACGTTCACTGGACCAGAACCGGTAATCAACTTAGCGTATAGCACTGCCAAAAATGTCATAACAGCTTGGGCAGACAATAAAACACTCGAGTATTGGCGTCGTCTACCGGGCCTAGCCCTATCCAAAGCATTTATTGCTTGTACAAGGAAAAAACAGGACTCTGACAAACTTCTCAGTAGAGCGCATCTCAGAGTTATAGTAGGTTTGCTCACTGGCCACTGCAAACTCCAACATCACATGCATAAAATCGGACTTGCACACGATACAGAGTGCCAGCTGTGCATTGAGGATGATGAAATTTACCTTTACCGTTACTTGCTGTCATCAAGAATAAGATTTGTTTTCTACAATAAAGCCTATTTTGATTTGATATTACACAAATCTTTGATTACGATACAATTGGCTCTGAGACATATGAAGTGGAATTTCAACTACTTGACTTTCTCAGTAGGATAATCTACAAATGAGCCAAGCTACCAACATCTGGGTGCGAAAATACGGAAGGAGAAAGGAAACGCAGAACAGAAACTGTACCAGATACAGTAATGGTAAAAAGTTACTTCAACGTTATTATGTCGGGAATAATGCTTAGTGATACGAAACCCCTAATTACACCGGACTAATGCACCATCTCCCCGTCTCGTTGTAATTAATAACTAGGGGTATTTTGAAACTATTTCCCGTTTCAGCAGACACGAGGATGGTACGATGCGGACGGCAGACTCGTTTTACCTCTCACAATTAGCCCCAGTCGATAGCATGTTAATTAAGTAGAAAACTTTCGACTTCGCCTTGTCGTGGCTCGAAGCCATTGTTTAAATATGTCTTACTTGCTGATTTTATAACTTAATACTGGATAACAATGCCGGTCCTCCGCAGTATATTGTTTAAATTTATGTATATAATATTGCTCGAAAGCATTCTACGGATAGCAGGATGAATAACCATTTATTTTGCTAGTCAAACATTTCGGTAAGTAAATATTTACAACCCGGAATCGCGTTGTGGAATATATAATAAGCGGAATTCCAACAATGAAACTAAATAATTTCATGGAAGAAACATTACCCGTTTAGTTCCCTAACAATTCACATATTGGTGTTTACGAAATGAAAACAAGCCTGAAATCCAAATGAAACCTCCGTGAATGAACGCGAGCAAGTCTGTGCGTTCTCCCATTCGAATTGAAATAACTCCGGGGAAAATTATTATCATCATCTAGTCACTCACCAATATTATTTTAATATCAGCTCCAGTTCGTTATGATTAATTCTCTTCTTCAGGGCAATCATTTCAAAGAACTTCGCACGAAAACATATGAAGAGTGCAGGGTAATAAGGAGGAATGTCAAAAAATGTGAATACCCAGAATAACAATTTTAATGTTTGAAACCATACTATTGTGTATTTGACTATTTCGCACTGAATCTGTTGTGGTCAACTGTTATGGTATGTATTGGAGATTGAAATGTAGAAAATATTACTGCGAAGAATCCTTCGAATTTTCGTTAAACGAACGAAAAAATATCAGTGATTATTTCATTCATGATGAAATAGACCAATCAGACACCACCATTTTTCGAATATATTTTGTTTTCCCGCTGCCGACACTGTAAATAGTCCATACATGCTTAGCAACAAAACAGGTAAATGGCCTATATCATTCGTTTACTAATTCATCTGGACAACGGAACTTAATAGTGTCATTTACATGCCTAGGGTAATAATGACTTTGACTTTGACAAGTAATACCTTCAGCTTCATTCATATCAATTTTTAGGTTATGAGACCTTTTGAATATTATTGTTGTCTGCTTATTCGGTTACTTAGTTACACGCACAAGCAACTTAGAATGAAATAGCGAACGTATAATCATGAAGGAAGGGTAAGAAAACAAACTTCAATTCAGGCAAATTTTGAGAAATGTCAACAAGCAGCGGGAAAAACGTAATAAGTAACACGGAATGTATCGACTGTTATCATCCTCGGCAAACGACAAGCCTCGGCTTTGCCTCGGCTCGTACTCGCTCACTTCGAATGTTAACACGTCTTTACATTCCTTGTTACTTAAATAACTATTAAATGAGTGATTTTTCCTCAAGAGCTGTATAATCGCGATTAAATGTTCGTCCTCCATATTGAATTTCATTGTGTCGCTTTTCAGGGATTCTTACAATTATTGGCAACCGTTTATAGAAAAACAATAATTTCTTAATCGTTTGAATGACCTAATATTGATTTTCATCAGAGAAAACTCATTTTCGATAGGATTTCTAGATAAATATTTTGACATAAAGCAACGAAAGCACGTCAGAATTTGAAATGTTTAGATGCAAAATTCGCAACAAAGGCTTCTTCAATGCATTGTTGGGATGCGTTACCAAAGTAATATAAGTATAAACAAACATCATTAACGAAGCGTTTTATTCTGAAATCTCTCGTGTTTAAAGCTTAAGCAAAAATTAATTCACGTTTCAGTAATATTTCGTGTGATAATAGCGATTAGGCAATTCATAACAGTACACCAGTCAACACTATGAAAATCCATGCTTCTGTATGGCTACAGTTTTCCGACTTTTGTAAGACAAAAGGTTACTCTTTCAATGAAGATACCAGAATTGATGAATTGGCTGTAATACTGAAAGACTGGATGTTTAATATGCAGAAGAAAGACGGAACGGAATATAAAGAAGGTGTGGGAAGACATAACAAAAAAACTGCGAGAAAACACCACGTTCAATATAATGTGAGTTTTGATCCATTTAAAGATATAGTTTCAAAACAGCCAGAGATGCAAGAAATGCGAAACGCAGAATTCTTCAACAAAATCCAATTGAAAGAAAGGAAAGCTCTTCTGCTTTAAGTGATGAAGAACATCTGAAAATAGTTGAGTTATGCGACGAGAATACTCCCGAGTGATTGCAAAAAACTCTACCACATAATAGCCGTTGAATTAGCGTGGAGAGGTGGCTATGCGACTTTCTGTCTAATAAGTTACTTTGAAGAAGAAGTCGACCATAATGCAAATTCTACAGGTGAAATGTTGAAAAGCATTTCTGTCTAGAAGTATAATTTTTTTCTTTTTGTGCCATGTAAGATTATTTAAAAAGCTTCTCAGCAAAAGAGGCACTAATATCAAATCGGATAGGTTATTCTTAACCCCAAATCCTTTTTGGAAAAGACCCGAGTCTACTACCTGGTACAAAAATTGCCCGATAGGAATAAATCAAATATCGAAATGGACCCGAAAAGCAGCACAGACAATCGAAATCAAGGAAGAAAAATAACCAACAATTCTAACCGATCAACAGCAGTTAGTAAGCTAGCTAAAAGTGGAGTTCAAGAACAGCAACTCATCAAAATCACAGGTTAAAGCGCATCTTCTGTTAAACCATATCTTCAAATGAATCCCATTCCTCATCTGGATATAATTGACAAAATCAAAAACATATATGATATTAAAACAACCGGTCTATCAACAACAGCCAACAATCTGTCAGCCTCTGTTCCAGCTTCATCTGCCCAATCGTCTCCATTAAATACCAATGTCTCATCTAATATAAATAGCATTGAAAAACAAACATTTGTGACCTACACAAATTGCAGTTTTTTTACAACTGTACGGATACAAAATAAAAATAATAATTTTCTCAATGTACTTATAATAAAGAAATTGTTAGAAAATCGGTGTTCATTACACAGAAAGAAATTTTGTACGTAAAATTAATGAATGGTGGTCGTCAATTTATTGAACATTAATATTACGAATCGATGGTTATTACAATGATTTCTGATGATAGACTAATATCTTAAGTCACTGAAACAATGAACGAGCCAACTTTAAACAATGAAAGCAAAACATCAAAAATTAATAATTATTCATTCATTGATGAAAACATTTATTGGATCAACGTTTGATGTTTATTAATCTATGATTTTAATCATTAAAACAATAAATTTTTCTTCATAGATCATTCAATAGAAAATATGAGAAAATAATGAAAGGTCTTCATTGTTTCAATAAACACTAAACGTTGATTTTACGAAACCAAACATTATCTTCCAGAAAACGCGCCAAATTAATGCTGCCTGACCATGGAACAATCACCCCAAACATTAATATTACGAAAAGGTCTCATATGCGCACTCAAGTTTGACGTAAATTCTTCATTTGCCGATGACTTATGTTTTATTTGTTCAGTCGACGTTGAGAAGTTGAAAGCCCTTTCAACTTCTCAATCGCGTTTCTGTGGTGCGTAGATTATTTGTGAAATTGTGCCAGATTGAAAGAAAACACAACCAAACGCATTTCACAGAGTGAAATTATAAGTTAGGATTTCAATTCCGTAACAATGGTCCATTGCCCGGGATTGGAAGTGTTCCGAACTTCGTCAGTGGGCAACACATCTTCGGGAAATTTATCTATTTGACCGATCCCTCAATCGGTGATTAGACACTTTCAATATGTTTTGCCTATAAATACTTACTCTATCCTTTTCACTACTCCGGCAGCAACTGTCTCTCTCTCGTGTATTAATACGAACATTTTTTAAAGTTTAAATCTGAGAACCGGAAATTGATAGATAAATTAACTTCTTAGCCCCTAGTTTTTGAAAATCCCTTCATACCCTCCAAAACCATAAATCAAGCAGATTTTTAAAATAGTTTATTAAGTCCGACAGACATTTAAAAAAATATATTTTGGTGATTTCCAAATTTATTTCGTATGTTTCTGAACATTATTGTTATTTCAGTGTTTTGGCCATTTACCACTAACCGCTATTAATTGGCCGCAGTTGTTTGATAAATAAATTTCAACATTACATTTTTTTTCCATTAATTTTTTTATGGTTTTATGGTCAGGTACCTAATTGTATCTTTTATTGTCGATATATGTTTTAAAATTATTTATTTATTCAACATAGACTTTCCACAGGAAAGCAAAATGTTCTGGAATTTCCCAAAAAAGGCTTTTATAAACATGAGAGCCCCAAGGTTCATATGATCTGTGAATCTGTTTTGAAATAAAACCAAATTATGCAATGAACACGTTTTTATGTTGAAGAAAACCTTTTTGAGATTGTTAGCCATCTTCCTCGGGGGTTTTAACCTTCCACAAAGCTGATCATAGATAATGTTACTATTAACAAGTTTTCAAAGAACCGTTAAGGATTTTGTCCCAAATTCAGAAATATACTTCCCATTTCAAAAAACCACTTACCACGTTGGTACGTGATGTTTTCTCCATCAGTAAAAGAACAAGTTGCTCCCACCCCACTTCATTATTACAAAAGTGACCAAATTCAACTTCTGCATTTTTGTCTGTCCTTCTATTGAATTTGAAATGACCAAATAATCTATCTTAAAAGTGATTAATGGTAAAGGTACCTAGTACCTAGTATTATTTGGAATGGAACGGACAATATTTATAACTTTTGAGAAAAAAATATAGGTATGGTGAGTAAATATTTGTATTTCAGATATTGTCTTCGATTATTTAGTGTATTTTTTGTCATTTCAAAAAAGTTTTAGTTGACTTCATTATAAAAGATTCATTAAGTTTATTATTTTATAAAATTCGATTTTAACTTTAAATAAATAATTATTGGATCTTATTGAAAAATACAGTTTTTTGCAACCTCCTTGTAGATGTATATTTCACCATTCAGTAGGGCACATCAAATCAGTGGATGTACCTGATAATTTTGAGTCGATGTTGGGTTTTATCACAGCGACCGTACTACTGTTAAATAACATTTTCTTTGACGAAGACTGTTACTACTGAATACCAATACATGTTATTCGTAACATCGATGACTGGCGAACATAGATTCATACTCATTTTTTCATTGATTTGAAATACACAATCATTAACTAATGTCTATCGTTCGTAATATCAATTACCGCCGACCATAGATCATGCTTACTGATTATTGATTAAATATACTGCTGTCATAAACTAAGTCTTTCGTTCGTAATATAAATAACTGGCACACACATATTCATGCTCACCGTTAATTGATTTAGGGTACATCAATCATGAACTAATGTTTACCGTTCGTAATATTAATAAACGGTGATCATAGATCCATGTTCAATGTTCATTGATTCAATGTACAACAACCATAAACTAATGTAAATCCATTCGTAATATTAATAACCATTATTCATTGATTCAACGTACAGCAGTCATAACTTAATCAACAAGAAAATTTACGTACTACCGTTCATTGTATTAATAACACCCGTCATCGGCCCAAAATTAATGTTGACGTTCACTGATTTGATGTACTTTTTTATTATTATAACGTACCTTTTTCGTTCTGTGTATCAATAAAAATGATTGTTGTTGGTATTAATCTACCTCATTCAAGAAATAATCTTGTCGTATATCACACGACCTATAAATCTCGAAGGATTAAACTATCAAAATATTTTTTGCATGATTGTGCTTTTTAATAAATAATTTCATGCACAATAATTTCAAAATTAAATTAAATTATTGTGCATTCAACAATTTTCCAAGCAAAATCATGCCCAAAATATTTTGATACTTTAATCGATTAAATTTATAGGTCTTGTGATATCCGACATCATTTTAATTTTGTATTATCATTCATGAAAACTATATCAAAAGTACAATACCAAAGTTAATTGAGGTTTATAAGGGTTCAAAATATTCAGTTTTTTATTTTTGGACGTTCAGTAAGCCTAGGTTTTTGGAAAAGTGTCCTTATTTTTGTCGTTTTTGGTATGATGTTCTAGTGTGGAATAATAATCTTCAGGTTTTGAGTTGAGACAAAATTTGATCGAGCACAACTGTAGGGTCACCAAATTTTTCCAAAATTTTTAGGCATCAGTTCTGCAAATACAATAAATTGATACAAACACCGAATGATAAAAATAAAATCGACAATGCCGAAGTACCCTTCTCTCCGCATATTTCCACAAAGTGGAAAATATGAAGCAAAATCTGACAGAAAACAACTACTTCCCTGGCTGATGCCACGACGGATATTGAACTACATCTGACAGATATTTGTGCAACGTTCTTCCAAGAAGACCCAATTGCAAGTCCTTATTGTAGACAAAACAAAAGATTATACTTAATTTGGCTGGGGATGACCACCTATAGACATGTTTCGAGGTTGTTGCCTCTCATCAATGCAAGGGTAGGTCCGACAACTTTAAATTGTCTTGTCCCTGCCAAATGAATTATAATCTATTATTTATCTCTAATAGAAACCACAGAAATTCAGAATTGTGCTGACCATGCAAACGGTTGACACTATAAAAGCAGTGACGGCAACCGCTACTAGCGGGTAAATTTTCTAGCCTCGCTGATTTCATCAGTTTCATTTTACATTTATTTCATCACATTTTAGTCTTCAGGATTTGTTGTGATTTTTGTCTTCTTAGACTTGCATAACTGTAGAAATTCATCATAATTAGAAATAAGTGAACATGCCTGTTGGTTTTTAAGGTTTGAGTGTACTGTTGAGTTCCATAATGTGTGGTTTACGTTGTTAATCGTGTCAAATGATTGATGTCGAAAAGTGATAAATATAATAGGATTTCATTCATTAAGAGGTTACCTGAAGTTGCGTTCAATCGATAGCCACAACCCCATATAAATATAAAATATGCATATCTTGGACACCAAACAGCGGAAAAAGAGAAAGAAAAGTGAGTATATATTAAAATTATTTTCATACAATATTTATAACAAATGAATTTAGTTATTAGAAAGTTATTCTTTGGCTTTTCTTTTTGTTGAAATTCAAATAAAATCTAGCAAATGCTAGGTATATTTATCCCTTTCATTCATGCATGAAATGAATAAGTCTGTCTCAAGAAAGTATAAGCATTTGCTTTAAATTTGTTTTATTCACATCCACCTATGAAAGCATTTTGTCCGAGTGTGAAAACTACTGAACTACTATACTGAATTAGTTATCTGATTTTTCTTCAAAATTGAGATCTTCATTTTAAGGTGTCCATATTTTATATGAGCCGAATATATGTATATGAAAATGTATGAAACGAAAGGGTCACGAAAAGAATAGAATGTCCAGACATACGAATAACACTCGATCCTCAGAGATTTTTCCGCATTCAACCCAAAAGATCGCATTCAATCTCTTCTACACCATCTCACACTCTTGTATAATTCATGAAAATAATTGGTTTTCAATTACTGGTCGATCAAAAACAAGTCACACCTCGATACCGTTCACAAAAAGAAAAAACTACTATTCAACCAGCGGCAAACTGAACAGAGCAATTTTTACGTTTACGTGATGGTCATTTTCAAGTAAGCAGTTCGAGCATTCAGGCTCCTTGGGGAAGGACAGGATCTGAAATATAGGCACTTGTAAAGGCCCTCGTTGTTTTCACAATTTATTTCTACAATTATCTCGCCATACTCCATCGATTGCAGTCTTGTGAAACTACACTGATAAAAAGAGGTTACAAGATATGTTCCCAACACCAAAACCACTATCTTTATCACGTCGACATGATATAGTTATAGTTGGTGAGGTGAAAGTCCATCCCTAAAAAACCCCAAATTTCAAATAATTTTGAAATCGGGCAGGGCTCACTCCAGTACGGGGAGAAAATCGAATTTTTCGACTATTTCTATGTCTTTCTGTGATAATTCTGTTCAGAAAGTGACTAATTTCTCATCATCATTAAAGTTTATAAATACTCTGAATAGATGAGAAAAATTTTCGAACGAAAAAGATTAACAGGAATAAACAAAGGAAATACGTGAATCGATTGGAACCACGAATGTGCGGTTGGATTCTGCTATTGATTCCGCTTTTTTGTTTTCTCGTTGTGTTAACGAGAGCCAACGATGCCGACGTATTTAAGGTTTCCCCAAACCAACGCGGGAACGCGGGAGCGGGAGCAGGAAAGGGATGAATACAAGACTAATTTCGATAGTGGGATGTGTAAATATACATACCGGTGTAATTATTCGTATTCCTAAATGCAGACAAGCAGAGAAATATACAGTGTGTACATAAAGTAAGGAATAAATTCATTATTTCTGAATGTAAAGATATTTCGGAAAAATCCTCGGACAGGTCGATTTTCTTTTCCGATGGGCCAATTTTTGAACCCCACCCAAAATATATAGGGGTATCCGCAATTGAGTAAAAATGACTTTGGTGATATTTTTGAATTGGACACCCAGTATATTTTTCCATATTTGGTTAGGGATCGTCATTACGAATCCAGTGATACCAAGTTTGATGGGATTATGTCAAACGGCTGCCGAGATATGGTCACAAAATTTCTCCATATACCCAATGAGTGCGACAGAGACTTTTAACCTTCTGAATCGTGTGGAGTCTCGCAGTCATACTCATTAGACATACGAGGAAGTTTTTTGGGTATATCTCCGCAGCCGTTTGACATAATCCCATCAAACTTGGTATCACTGGATTCGTAATGACGATCCGTAACCAAATATAAAATATACTGGGTGTCCAATTTAAAAATATCACCAAAGTCATTTTTACTCAATTGCGGATAACCCTATATATTTTGGGTGGGGTTCAAAAATTGGCCCATCGGAAAAGAAAATCGACCTGTCCGAGGATTTTTCCAAAATATCTTTACATTCAGAAATAATGAATTTATTCCTTACTTTATGTACACACTGTATATGGTTTGCTACGTTTACTGTTTTTCTAGCAATTCGCACACTTCTCATATCCCGCTCCCGCGTTCCCGCTTTGGTTTGACGGAACCTTTACGGTTGCATTTTATCTTCCTGATGACTGAATTAGATTAACCTTCTATTTTGATATACTATATTGTTACAATTTGTTTGTTTTGATAGTAGAGAATGAATTAATTTTTTTTTGATTTCAAGTTTTATTTCACTTCTGGAAATGGAATTGCCTGGCTAGTTTATTTTTTACCAGTAGTATAACTCGTAGTTGGACGTTGTTGTGTTATGTTGGGTTCAAATAAATACAATATTGTATAGATTTTCAAATGGAAACAATAATCAATAAACAGTATTTAAGTGAATAGAAAATGAATAAAAAATGAACTCAGAATGATACTTATCCTACTCTACTGCCTCATCTCTGCCCTAATTATTGAAAACCACCCTCAAAATACAAGAAATTACTTATAACGTAATTATTTACATGTGAATTTTCAAAATTACATACCGCCATCTACTTATTTAGTTGCAAAACTAACTAAATCTACTATTTAGTCACTGAAAGAATACCTGTATAATTTTTAGTTTGTTGAAATGTCACAATAGATTACTAACCTTATAATGTTAATGAAGGAAAACGTTGAAAATTGTCTATGTGTGGTAACTAAACTCTTAAATTCGGTGAAATAGTGGATATTCTTGAGGAACTGAGGTTAAAAAAATGTGAAGTTTAGCAAAGTTTTAACGATTTCTTCTTACTGCTAATCACCTGCAACAAATTTGCTTTGACATTCATAAATACCTAGTACCTGGCCTCTGCGTCTTTCAGTTAGAAATGTCGTTGTACAGCCAAACAATTATTATTAGCGTCAAATTTATATTTATTACGAACAACTATTAATTATATTTTCTCCTCTTTTTCTGTATTTTTCTGGTTCCTCTTTCGGTTAAATAAAATAAAATAATTATTCTTGTTCAACGGTACGATTTCAGACAGTCAAAAAATACATATTTGAAATTATATAGATATATTTGTATATAAATGAAATGTAAAAAGATTATTGTTAATAAGATAACATACTGTAGAACTCAAAACATATATCAGAACAATTTCAAAAGTGACTGTTTTCCTACTCACCTCTAGTGTAATTAGAATAATGATAACGAACCGTCGTTGCCGACCGATGATGAACCCTTTACTCCCATATACACCTACTAAGTAGGCTTATTAAGGCAAGTACCTAACAGAAAACAACTACTCCCCTGGCTAAGACCACGACGGGTATTGAATTAAATCTAACAGATACTTGTGCAACGTTCCTCAAAATATCAGAGGACGTAATTGCAAGTGCCCTCTGTGACCAATCAAATCAAAACATAATTCTGCTGTTTGGTCACAGAGGGCACTTGCAATTGCGTCCTCTGATATTTTGAGGAACGTTGCACAAGTATCTGTTAGATTTAATTCAATACCCGTCGTGGTCTTAGCCAGGGGAGTAGTTGTTTTCTGTCAGGTACTTCCCTTAATAAGCCTACTTAGTAGGTGTATATGGGAGTAAAGGGTTCATCATCGGTCGGCAACGACGGTTCGTTATCATTATTCTAATTACACTAGAGGTGAGTAGGAAATCAGTCACTTTTGAAATTGTTCTGATATATGTTTTGAGTTCTACAGTATGTTATCTTATTAACAATAATCTTTTTACATTTCATTTATATACAAATATATCTATATAATTTTAAATATGTACCTCAAACGTTCCTCAAAATATCAGAGGACGCAATTGCAAGTGCCCTCTGTGACCAAACAGCAGAATTATGTTTTGATCTGATTGGTCACAGAGGGCACTTGCAATTACGTCCTCTGATATTTTGAGGAACGTTTCACAAGTATCTGTTAGATTTAATTCAATACCCGTCGTGGTCTTAGCCAGGGGAGTAGTTGTTTTCTGTCAGGAACTTGTCTTAATGAGCCTACTTAGTAGGTGTATATGGGAGTAAAGGGTTAATCATCGGTCGGCAACGACTATTTGTTATTAAACGATCTCTCAAAGAATTCTGTTTTCTTTAGAATAATTATGTTAGTTATATCAAAATACGATTTTTCATTGAGAAATCCATAAAATTCGTAGTAAAATAATGCGTTTAAATAGTCCACTTGCACTTGACCGTTGACCAAGAAAAATATCAATTATTGCTTCTTCTTGGACTTATTGGCTCCATTCGTCCCAAAATTCACACTTCACTTCGAATGTTTTAATTTTTCACATTTTTCGACCAATTACTTTTGTATTATTTACAAACACATTATTCAACAATCTCACAGACTAATTAAGAAAGAATGGATCAAGATATAAGTAAAAAAAAGTTGGTTGCAAATAAGTTATTTGCAATTATGAATGACATATTTACAACGAATTTGTTTTTTTATTTACATCTTGATATATTTTCTTACTATTTTCACTTGAAATCATTTATTGTCGTGAATTATTTTCAATCTGGTCAGATCTTTGCTTGTCTAACCTTGAACGGGATGATTATTTCATTTGAGTGCTGAGAAATCTTTTGCAACTAGAATATTCTATTCTAATAGAATACTTACCAACTACCAATTTGGTTATAGGTCAGAACAGTCAACCGAATTAGCAACACTCGAATTAAAACAACAAATACATTCATTAGTATAATTCTTCTGGACTTCCATTGTCTAGAAACAAAGAAAATGAATTATTTGCATGTGTTTGAGTCACGAGGTTTCAACAGTTAACATCTCCTGTCGTTATCAAGTGTGTGAATGCGACAAGATATCTCGGTTACTTATTATATAGCATGCAACTAATGAACCTGCAATAAAGATAAGTACTATCTTCGCGGGGTCTCTCTCAGGTCATCAATGTTAATTAATGTCATTTAACGACCATTTTTGGTGAGTGTTATTATTGATGACCGATGCAAAGAATTTATTTTATTTGTTTCTAGACAATGGAAGTCCAGAAGAATTCTACTAACACTAATACATTGTCAACCACTTTCGTTTTGATACTGTGAATTCAAAATTCGTTGAAGAGAGATTAAAAACATTAGGTATAAGAGGTAAACCTCTAGAATGGATAGTTTTATATCTACTTAATAGGTGAATCGCAGTAAATATAGGTTCAGAAACTTCCGAGGAAATGGAATTGAATGTCGGGGTAGGGCAAGGTTCAATACTTGGTCTTCTACTCTTCCTTATTTTCATCAATGACGTACCACAATTTGTAACTTCAGGAAATATATACATGTATGCGGATGATACGTCAGTAATTTTTCACGCAAACAATTTAATAGAACTAGAGATAAAGCAGATATGGTAAGAATTCTTTGATCATTTATGTCAGCAAAACAGTTTTTATGCTTTTCTCATTGATTAAGACAAATATCCTGCCAAAGATAAGTCATATAGAAACCAGCGACCAAGTGAAATTTCTTGGAACAACAATCGATAATAATCTAACGTTTCATAGAGAAATAGACTCGATATGCTCCAAGCTTACTAAAAATACGTTTGTCATTCTGAACTTGAAGAAAGAAATCAATCAACGCGAGCTATAAACGTGTTATTATTCACTATGTTACTCAATCTTGAGTTATAATATAACAATATGGGGCCAATCCACCGAAATTGACAGAATTCTTGTACTACAGAAAATAATCATAAGAATTATACAATCTCCAATACAGAGAATCTTGTAAAGAGACTTTCAAAAAACAGAGATTTCTAACTAAAAATTTCGTGCTTCATTCACAAAAATAAAAATAAATTGAAGCTCAATCAGGATGTGCATAGGTATCAGACGAGGAGAGCACAAGAAATCCACAGCTCAAATTTTAATACCAAAACATTCAAAAAATCACCTTTTTCGGCAACCACCCGGGGAGGGTTCACTTCCCGGACACTTTTTCTTTGGGAAGTGCTCGAATTTTAATACAAATATTAATATAAATAAGAATTATAATGCTTCTGTTGGTACCTACCTTCTGTTCGAATTTCAGTATATAATACAAATAAGAACTGAAATGTTCGAAATATTCAAATTTGGAATCGTTTCATCCGGTTAACAGATGGGTGAAAGTCGACCTCTCTTCGTCTCTTAGACTAAATGCGTCTCATTGATTTGTTATTCTACATGGTTGCCGAAAAAATAGTGTACGCAACACGTCCGAAAACAGTTTTTTTGGACTCGTAGGCTTCCAGGACTCGCTAACGCTCGTCCTAGAATTTGGTCTACTAGTACAAAAAAACAGTATTTTCCGGACTTGTTACGTAAATTACTATATTGTGCTGGAAGCTCAATTTATAATACACTGCCGTTAGAAATCAGATCTGCTGCAACTTTTAACATTTTCCTATAGAAAATACAAACGTTTTAAGTTGAAAACAGTTTTAATAACTTAAATGAATTTTTTGGTACATAACGATAGTTTTATCAAGTATATTGAGAGAGGTACTATCGATAATATATTTTAAAATGTCTGTCTGCGTGTTTGTCTATTGGTCAAGAAAAATGTGTTATTACTAAGTTTATTTCATGTACACTATTTATGTATTTTTTATTATAGTTTTACATTTTTAGTTTTAG
Organism: Chrysolina oricalcia; assembly: GCA_944452925.2. Taxonomy (NCBI): domain Eukaryota; kingdom Metazoa; phylum Arthropoda; class Insecta; order Coleoptera; family Chrysomelidae; genus Chrysolina; species Chrysolina oricalcia. The sequence goes on from OX101808.2 coordinate 25,711,205, forward strand.
TGACGAAACCTTGTGTTCTTTGTAGCACTTTTATAGGAAATGAATATCTATCTATCTATATATGTTGAAGAATCAATTGTCGACCAAGCATATTATCTATCTATCAAATGTTGTTGTTGTTGGGGACTCCTATTTGGGCTATTACGGCGAATTCAATTCCCATTTACGACGAGAAACTCCGCCAGTATCAAAAACACAATGAGGCATCAAAATGAAAAAAGAGCTGATTGAGGTTGTAAGACCCTCTCGACAGACACACCAACACTTCACAAAACGTCTTTAAGAAATACCATGAATCAGGCCTGTTATATCGGTCGAATCGACACAATTGGACCCTTTTCTATCGGATCCGGCGACGTTAGACGACTCGAGCTTTTGTCCAGACAATCAGAGCGTTATCAGGCAACGAAGTCACAAAACCGTACTCGCCCCCGCGTCTCAGAATTTGAACAAGTTCACAGCCTCCTCGAGAGTCCGAGCACGGAACACCGCCGCCGTCATTCGCGTGACAGGCCTGCCCTCAGTATTGACTGACTCCACGACCTAGGACGTATATTCAGGTCGAAAACATTTCCGGAAACGAAGGAACGCGTAAATATACTGAGAACGGAAATCCAAGTAAGATTGTATTAGAGGAAATACTTGAAACAGAGAGTAGAGATTAAGAGAACTTACATCGATTCACCAAGAACAGTTACTTTTGGAGTACCTCAAGGAACTATTTTCGGTCTACTGTTCATTATACAAGTTGTTTCAAATTCGATCCTCGCCATTGGTATCTTAGACACTATGAGAAATACGAAGATGGTTAAATTGGGGTAAAGTTGCGCATTTACCTGACTAACAATATGCCGTTGAGAAAATTCTGAAATTCCGAGTATATCCGGAGATACCCGGAAAAACCAGAAATTTCGGAAAATGCCACTTTTTCTCTGCTACGTAATGCTGTTTTCAGATTTGCTATCCGACGATTCGTCTTCCGGCCACCATCATCAACTTATTTTTTTCTTATGGGCGCTACATTGGATTCTTTCTGTTTTGAATAGAACCAGATTTTACCATTTCGATGATGTATCATAAGTTACCATTCTTTTTCGAAAAATTGGAGATATTGAAAAAAATTAATTGACTTTGATGTTTCTAAATTTGACTTTCAATTTGTTACACTCAATGACATTTTGTTACTGTACAAGTCATTGAATTTTTGGAGAAAAATGGCTTTCACGAATGAAGAAAAAAGAGATAGGGTAAAGTCGGGTGAGATGGCCAATATTTTGAGAAACTGAAGGCTGTATAGGTTTGGTAAGAGTTAAGTTCATTCAATTTTTTCCTATGATAGCTTCAATATTGTAATAACATATGAAGTTAGAAATAACGGTCTAGATATTGAAAGATTTCTTTTTTTATTATGTATTAAAAAGAAGGTACATTTGGCCATCTATCCCCATTCAACTGGGTTAGTTGGCCATGTCAGTAAGGGAGAGTTGGCCAGAAAATATAAATGTGTATTCATTACAAAAATAAAATCAATGGAACATTCTCATGAAAAAATTAAATATAACTCAACGTCTACTTATTTCGTCTAGTTTTGAACGCGGTTTTACCGCAACTTTGGCAAGTATTTATGAAAGATGAGCAATTTTCATGGAACCATCTCTTGCATATTATACATTGCAACCAATCTTCTTGCTTCTGAGTGATGCTGTAGCTTTCCCCACATCCAGTACATTCAGCATCATTATTATCAACAGATTCGATTGTATCACTCTCATCCTCATATAGCATACCTACGTCCTCTTCTTCTTCTGAAGAAGATGAGCGTCTTCTCTTCTGAACAACTTTTTTCTTAAGACTTGTTTTTCCTGGAATACCTTTCCCTTTGGACTTGTTCTTTTTTTCTGCCTTATTCTTCATAATTGCAATATTTTCAGATGTTAACAAAGTAGCAATGGATTTTGCTCGTTTTTTCACAGAAACTACTTTGGGCGTCGGGTTTATTGCATCTAAAACTTTTCCAGGTGTTAAGTCTGGAACAGACGTACCTTCTACCGGAGTTTTGCATCGGGTATCTGTAGAGGTATAGCTACAAGAGGGTATCATGTCCATCGGAATATTTTCAATTCGACTGTTTGTTGATTGAGCATTTGGTTCTTGTGTTACATCAGAATCTGGCATCTTTGGTGTCTCATCTATTACCTGGTTGCTTATAATTCGATCAGCAACTGCGTAAGCATGGTCAGGTATGGAATCAGGATTCCAAGGAAATATACCTGTAGCTCTGAACCCTGATATCGCGTTTCCAACGGTCGCTGACTTCCCCCAACTTTTTATTAGGAGCTCACCAAATTGCAGCCTTCCTATTTTTCTTCCGGGGTGACTCTGCATTCATTCTCTACAAGCTTGATAGTAGTAGGTTTTCAACGATTTGAAGACAGCCCTATCGAGAGGTTGCAAGTAATGGGTTGTATGTGGAGGTAAGCACAATAAACTGACGTTATTTAATTCAGCGGTTTCTAAAAGTTCAACACAGGAGCAATGAGATGAATGCCCATCACGAATTAGCAATGTCTTTCGTTCACCTTTACGTGGAAGGAAGTGGTTCGTGAACCAATTAAAAAATATTGGTGCATTTACGTAAGCTGACTTTTGAGACATTACAATCTCCGAACCAGGTGGCATTGAATCAGTCCACTCGTTCTTCAAGTTTTTACCTTTGAATACACAGACCGGTATTCAATTGAAGACCTGTTTCATCCACATTGAAGATGGAACCAGGTTTGTCAAAAAGTTCAGAATCTTCTAGAGTTGCTTGCAATAGTTTGAAATATTTCCCCACATCTACACGGTTCATTCCCTCACCTCGTCCGAGGGAAACTCTCTCAGCTTTTCGAATTGATAAGTCAGGATGTCTTCTGAAATAGGATCTGAACCAATCGGAACCTGCCATTCCTTTTTCTTTGTTAAACTTATGATGGATATGTAGGCTTTCAGCAAAGTTATACGCAAGTATTCTAACATCTCGTACAGTCATTGGAAAACCGCATTTTTGCGCCTTTTTTATGTGTAGTGCTAATTTATTTTCATTGGTCCCCCCAACATGCTGCCTGGTCCCATTTTACCAGATGTGAAGACATTTTTTTAAATCTTTCTTTCCAATGTTTTTCTAGGAATGACATAATTTTTTGAGGCAGCGTTTACTGATGAACCACATTTGACAGCTTCAATTGCTCTCCTCAGATTTTCTTCAGTATAATTTCCACGATTCGAGTTCTTCCTCTCATACTCCGTAGGCATTTTCCTGCAATGAATCATTGAATATTTGAGAATTGAGAATAAAGAGTCAGAAATATTGATTGGCCATCTATCCCAACCCATTGCTGGCCATCTATCCCAAGTACAAGGGAGAGATGGCCAACGTGTTAATAAAAAATCGGTGTAGTTTTTTAACAGTTTTTTAAGGTTAGGATGTTCAAATAAGCATTGTTCTTACCTGATATGTAGAAATCAGAATTTTATTTCCACCCAAAACTTCCCAGTATCACGTACAATGCAAGAGTTAGAATATTATTCAGCAGCACAAAAATGTTTTTGTTCTCTAAATGCTTGACCTTCACTCCGACACAGTTCAATGCATACTGGTAACATAGAGCTGTTCCGGCTCATCGTGTCATAGGTCATGCAGCGCTCTCTAGCCACACTTTGACTTTTATCAAGCTGTTGGTCATCTCTCCCGGATGGCCATCTCACCCGACTTTACCCTATGATACAAATTTATTACAAACACGATAGAAACAGTGTTAGGAGATCGGAAATGTATTTAAACTTGTATCCCGAAAGACGACAACCACATCGAACTATGTTCAAGTTATTGGATCAAAATCTCTCTGCGTCAACTGTAGCTACGGCAGCGGAGTTAATAAATTGAGCTTTATCGATAATCCGAACTTGACTAGAGCGTCTGATTGGTTCATTTGACAAGTGCGTGAAATAGTCAAACCGAATCCGCCGCGTGCTTGAAATAATTGCAGGAAAATTTTTCAGCACTTGGAGATTACAAGAGAAAATTCATTTTTTTCATCTACCTGCTGCCACCTTGAGATCGACCAATATCCTCAAGTGCAATGTACCTTTACATTTATGAAAAATAAATTGCAAAAATATTTTAAATCGATAGATTCTAGTCCGAAACGTCCATTTAACAAAGAGTTCCACTATATTTTTTTCATTTTGAAAAAATATCTCATTTGAAAGTGTGAAGTGTTCATCGGAAACAACCCCCACCACAATCCACGTCTCGAAACATTCAATACCGTTCTCCTCAAAAATATAGATTCTAGCTTGGTATGAGCCATTGAGAAATAATTAAAACTTCGTCACTTGATCAACTCATAAAAAAATCCACATTTTAGCTACTTTTTATTGTTTTTGTAACTCTCAAATTTCCTGAACGGACCATCCTTTCGATGAAGAACGAGCATTGACAACACCGCAAATCATTAAGACAGTTCTCATGAAAGAAAAGTGATCACAAGAATTGAGGTTGATGTTTGTTTTTATTTACATTCAACATTTGACTGATACATTCATTTTAACTGTAGCGAGGTGTTATTATGACCCATCTGGTGTGAATTTATTTGTGTATTAAATATGGAAAGGCTTCGTGAAGGGAAGTTCGGATAATTTACCGATGGTAGATTATGAGATGATTGACAAATATGAATTTATTTTTTGCAATGACTAAAATTTGGAATCGTTCCTTGAACGCTGCTTGAATACAGTAATATTCAGTTGAAAATGTTCTTCACAAAAACATAATTATATTTCCGCTTTTTACACTAGGTTTATTCATTGCTTCGAACCACATTTTACAATGCGCTTGATATTTAGGAGCATAAAAATTGTTTATTAGAATATTCACTGGTGTTCAGACAACCGAGTACGAAGCACCTTTTCGACATGTTCACAGTTATTGTAGGGATACAGAAACAGGAATTAAGAAAAAATTTAGAGCACAAACAACAAAAACAATTCAAAACTTTGAAAACCGCATTAACCTCGTTTGCAGCATACATATTTCATGGAACTGCTCTACTTGTATTGAATATTGAAGTAGGAAAACGAGTTAAACAGAGACAAACGATTCTTATTGAAACTTCGTGAAACAGACGAACGAACCCATCTGCTATCAAATGACAACTGTCATACGACACAATCCAGTGTAATGACAATTTGAGATTCCAGGGTGCACAAGTTTTACAACGTTGCCAAGTCTAGTTTTGATGAACGTGACGACACGAAACCACTTTTCTTCTGATTATAGAGAAAGTAGCGGTCAGTAAAAATAAATAAAGAATCCCGAATGATATTAGCGTATACACTTTCCAATTACAGTGTTCTCTCATATGTCGTGGAAAGGTCCATTGTGTTCCTGTCAACATCTCTCAAAGATTCGACCTATACTACACAGTCTTCAATGAAACATCCAGTCAATGGGCTACCAAATTTAGTGAAAGAAATCGAAATGGAGACTGACGAACACTTCAGCCCCTTTTGTTGTATATCGAGCACACAATTGCGAGACTTCGTAAACGGAAGACTCAATGAAAACTAATCGACAAACACGAAGGTCAATAAACCGGTAACCATCTCACAAAAGCTCCATATTTCTCTTTCGATAGCGGAATTTATCGCACAGCTCAAGCGCTCAAACGGAGCGCAAAAAAATGAGATAAAAAGAAAATTGCTGAATATTTCAAAGTATCGAATTCCGGCTGTAATAGATGCAGTTTCTTAGAGTTGATAAGTATAAGCTTTCGCAAGAGGCGACTATCCGTTGTAGCAAACGTTGCCTCAGCGAATGGAAAGTCTTTCAGGCAAGCGGATGCTTTCTCCGATAAACTTCGCATTCTTATACATAAAATCAAATATTCAGCTACTGAAATTGAAATATGGACGGGAGCGAGAAATGCTGCTGGAAAACTAATACCGTTCAATTTGAATAACAAGTAAAGCATTCCATCACAAATGGAAGTCGAGCTTGTACAATCGAATGTTGTACATGGACAACTGACATTTCCGGAAAAGGTATGTATCGGGCCAAATGAGCTTTTTTACGAAACGGGATGCAATAACACGTTGATATTTTCTAAATACTTTCAAGGAAACATCACATTTTGGTAAATTTTTTCACAATGAAATCGTTAATTTCTTGAGAGACAAATTGGTTGAGTCTATACGAAAACAATTGAGACAACACTCGACCAAGCGACCATACGAGGTTATTTTAATATACAAATGGCCGCTGAAAATTTGCATAGGCATAAATAACACGTTATTCTCTTACCACTCTTCGTCTAAACTCGATTGCAGTCCACGTGGACTACATATCTTATGTCACATGAAAAGAGAGGGTGAAATGAAAAAGTAATTGGCCGCTGTCGAATTCTGATTGGTCAGACACCGAAAGTCTTTGACATGCCGCCGAATTCGAATTAGTTTTCATTTGCGAGATTTATATACCACACAGTGCGATGCAGCTAGGTAGAGACGCATATTTACATATATCGTATTTAGTTGTTTTAATTATCTGTTCGGTATAGCATTCTGGAGAATTTTCGATGTTGATGTAGTTAAAACAGAAGATTTTGATGCTAATTCAGAGCCACTCTAGAGGAAGGTAATTCAGAACGTCTCCATGTGGAAACTGAGCTAGAGCCACTATATAGGGACATTCAAACTCAAAGGGTTATTTTGAATATTTATTCGCGTTTGAAGTATGAGAATAGTAGTGGTTCTTCGGACAATCAAATTGTGAGATGAACAGAAACTCAAGAAACTTGATTCACCATCCAAAGAACAAATTCGCAGATGTGTGTATGAGTTTCATCACGAAAATAAGGTAGATACTTTGCGAAACATTTCACTTGATTGCGGTATCAAATACAAAAAATTGGATTATTGCATAGTTATAAAAATAAAATTATATCGAAATGAGAATAGAGACATAATATATCTTGACGAGGTGTCGTTTGATACCCATGCTGTCGTCCAATTCGGTTGGGTAGATGAAAGCAACAAGTGTTCTTTGATATCTCCATGTGCTAGAGGAAAAATAATTATAATTATTCATACCGGAAATGAAAAAAAATGTGTTGATATAATACATTGTTGTTGTTCTCAATACACTATTTTTGTAGTCTAGGTCGTACTTTTTACAGTGACTTGCAAAATGTCAGTTTCTCCTTTCAATGGAAAAGTTTTTGATCATCCAAGTTCTATTCCTTTTTATAAACGTTAAATATTCCAAATTTCCTATTTTTCTGCCATAGAGGATGGACCCAATTTTGATGTTGTTACATCCTCTCCTGATTTTCAGCGTTAAGGTAAGCCAGTTATAGAAATGAAAAAGCATCTTCATCCCCCGAGAATATGACTGATGAAGTGGTGAGACCATACGTTTTTTGCCGTTGCAGTGCGAAATAAATCACTATCATACCACTTCACTTCACCACCCGCTTGCCAGTCGCAAATTGTACATGTTGTATATCAGAGGCAACAGACTGACACCACGCCAATTGCAAATAAACACGTTAATACTACTCCGCTTTGGAACACCTTTGATTACATAGGCTTCAGCAATTCCACCTGATGCCACTTGGTCACCACGCCGCCACCACGTCACTTGGTAATCACTTCAGTGCGCGCCTTGCCTTAGGCAAGGCAAGGCGCCTTGCCTTAGGTTTTTTGCAACTGGCGTAATGTCAGTCTGTTCTAACCAGAACGAACTATCCTTACCTCAAAATTTCAGCGGGAGGATATTGAACACAAAAATGTTGTGATTAGTAATGTTTTAGTCCATTCTAACCAAAACGAACTAACCTTATGTAGACATGTGAACGGGAGAAACTCACACAATACTTGGCAAGATCGCTTAAATTTAGTGCAATCAAATAAGGAACAGGGTACTCTTCATTGATCCATAATGGGTTGCACCAAGTATATACTTCATTCAAATTTCAGGCTAAACCGTGAAATATGTATTTACAAAACTGAACACATGACCAAATACCGCTTGTATTTCTTTAAAAAATTTGTCATTCAGTATTTCAGAATTGGTTCGTTTTTGTTATTTAACGAATATATGACTTTTCAAAATTCTGTTATAGTTGACAGTTTACATTTAGAGAATGAGCTGTTAATGGCTTCACCGATAGTTCGTGGATGACCATTTTTTAGATGATGGAATACTTTGGAGATAGTCACAATAAAGTTAACAAAGTACTTGTTCTTGTTGTTCTTAGATATATCGTTTTTATTATCACTGTTATTGAATTGTTGTTTCGAAATATTACTTTGGTAACCTCACTTTCATTCATAGAATTTACTATTTGATTTGAGGTGCCTGAATTTGCTGATTATCATGTAGCATTTTTTTATGTTTCAACATATTGACAAAAGAAAGTTGATCTCTATGAGATTGGTGGCAATGTTCAAATTGTTTATATGCTGCATCTCTTTTCTTAGCTTTTTCTCATTTCAGTTTAATAGTGGGGTATTTGATTATCCTTGATGAAGACTGTATATTCAGGTACAATTCTATCTACAATTGTCTTTGTTTCATCAATAATTTCACTCAGGATTAAATGTACATCAATTGAATTTAATAATCATGTAAGTATGAAAAATAAATGCAATATCAATATTTGAATATATCTCTGCAGTTATCATCTTAGTACGAATATTTTTTTCAGGAACTATAATAATAATGGTCTTTATTATTCTCGCAAGTAAAAATTTACATGCATGCGGTCTTGGCGACATTTATTCAACTGACCTAAATGGGAGAAGTTTATTTTTGATCGTGTACTAGACATAACCAAAAATATTCTTCCTCTTCAACCCTACGAATTTTCTTCCTCATAATTTATAATTTAAATATAATGTTCAAACAATTCATCCGTACAGTCTTTGAAAACTGCATCACTTGAACTGGGAGAGTCCTCCAAATAACCACCGTTGAATTGATATTCACTTCGACACATCTCATCAAATAATGAAATTCATTTCTGAATGGTGAATATGATGAGATGTTGATAATACACAGAGAAAATCGTTTCTTTGCGAGAAACAATCTCATTTGTTTGACTTTTATTTCTATGCAAGAAATAATTGTTATTAGTAAGAAACAAATGTTATTCCTAAGAACCAAATCATATTCTTCGTTTCAAGTTATCGGTTCATTTGAATTAAATTTGTTTGGGCGAAACAACTGCATTTGTTGAAAAAACAATTATTTACAAGCAATAAATGTTAATTGATTCAAATAAATATTTGTTTGGACAAATTTATCACATGGTTGGTTGAAATTGAGATTCAAATTTGACCAACTAAAACTACTAAAATTTCTTGAAACAGAGATATTGATTGTTTGCGTATGAGAAAGACAAAAGTATTTGCCAGCTTTCATTCCTACCACCCAATATATCCTAATCTGTGCCTCAGTAACAGAAGACTGGTCGAAGGTCGAGAAGTCAGGTAGCACGTGGTACGATCATCAGACAACCTCCTAAACCCAACGGCACAACGCATTTGTTCGCGGTGTTCGCAAGTGGATGGTGCTTTTTTTTCGCCTTTCATTATTCATTGCGATTAATGCGATTTTCTATCGTTTTTTCTTACTGGTTCTGGTTAGTAGTTAATGTGTCATGGAAATTTTAGAGGAATGGAATTAGGGTCATCTGATCCCTAGTTTCAAAGGTTAGAAATCTTAATTCGCCACAAATAATTATTTTCAGGAATTGAAAAACATTTTTGATTGAAATAAACAAACACTTCCTTTAGACTGAATATATATTCTTTCCAAAGAACCAATATATTCATTACTCACAAATAACGTATTTCTTTCTTCCAAACAATTATTTTTTTGTCTCAAGCGTTGATTTCTTTGATTCAAATTACATGTAATCACCAAGAATGAATCTGTTCATAAACTGAAAAAAACATTTTTGATCGAAACAAATATATGCTTTGTTTCCAATAATAAAATATAGCATTTTGAAGAAATTATTTTAAAACGAAATAATGAATTGTTTGAAAATCCAAAAGAATGGAAACTTTAAATCAACCAAGCTTGTTTGTTGGACCTATTCAAACTTCAGATTTCTTTGAATTTAACAATATTTGTTAAATTCAAAGAAATCTCTTTCTTTGTGTAAGGAAGGGTGGCGATATGATAGTCTTATCTTCAAAAAGTATGAGACCATCGAAAACACCTTATCTTAGCGATTTTCCTATTCTCCTTCGGCAGCGAAGATCTTCGCGTGAGCACAATGTACAATGAAACGTGCATCCACGGCAGTAAACTTTTCTTTCAAAAGCTGTAGTTCGTTTGTGAAACTGTCAGAAGGCCACACAACGAATATCGCTGGTCTGCGAGAGTGGATTATTATCGTCGGACCAATGACTTGAATGGCAATCTGAGGGTCCCATTGTATTAGTTTCGACAGCATATTGCATGCAATGGCAGGCGGAAACTTTAAAGTTGAGGTTAATGTTGGAACAATTAGGCCGATATATCCCGTTATGGTGCGGTTTCTCTCGTCTCAGCTTCCTCTCGCCGACTGGTCACTACGCTTCAACTGTTAAGCACCATCATTCCGAATTAATGAGCTCAAAATGTTTCAGCCACCGACTAATGTAATTTCCAATAAACCAGAAAGTGCATGCCTCGGACATACTCGTGTGGAAAATCAGGGAGTGTACAGGAAGTAACGATTATACACTGTAGCTTCCCTTCCATAGCACTTTATGATGAAATGTATTCCTTTATACACGTCATAGCGATGGAATATTTTTTTTGAATAATGGAGAACAAAAGAGGGTTCTGAAAGTTTGGTTCCAGGCCTGAATGGAAGTGAGTGAACCCCTATTGAAAGCGGTGAATTCCGCTCTATCTGAATAAAATAATAAGCTGTAGTCAGGAATCAGAAATTAAGTTGTGCTATAATAGTATTTGGAATTCAAATAAGTTTAGTTTGAAACAATCATATGTGTGTTTTTCATCGTCCGTAATGTCGAAATCGGATTTTGTATTCTTTTGGTTTTCCGAGAAAAGATGATTTTTCTTTGGAATATATTTATTACCTGATATTTATATTTATTCTGTTGCTTTTTATGGCAGAGTAGAATGTGTTGAGGGGCTAGAGATACCTAGATACTGTACAATGTAATCCTCAAAAACGGAAAGTTCGTTGCGTAACGGGTTCTGTTTGTTTTGCTCCTTTGTCTGTCTTTCGTATGTAATAATCCGTAGGGAAGGATTATCAAATACTTACCGAGAAAAATAGCAAATGATACAGAAAATGTTACTGGAAAAATAAATTCAAGAAAACAAATTTTATATGGAACGACGGTAAAGGCTCGAAAAAATAAAAAACAGAAATAGCAAAAAATTAAATTTGGCGGGAATGTTTAACCTACCTAGGACCTCGAATGCATTTTTTTTCAACACAGGAAATATGTTTTATTTCTTCAAATAGAAACTAATTTATTGCAATAAATATATCAAACGGAAAAATGAATTCAAAAACACCTTGCTCTGATATCAAAGTTCTCTCATGGAAAGCTCCTAAGCTTGTCGAGGCGTTTTGAAATATGTAATGGATTTCTAAAATCTGTACAGATTTATCATTCAGATGAAAACTCGACGTTTTTTAATATAATTATGAAATTGGCCGACCGGGGGTATTTGTCTCCTTGATTCACCCTTAAATACTGCCTGTTTCCAAATCTACAATGGACTCAGTTCTGAAGTTGAGTTTTGAAATATCTACAATGAATATCCTGAAATTTGATTTTCTAATATTTGAATACTTCGTGTACATTTCCTAGAAAATTTCTCATGTCTGTGGCACTTAGTTTTTCACTACTAGCTGTTGTGTGGTTGCAGTTTTTCACTATTGGCATCTGCGATAGCCTTACTCAAGTCTTTCAAACCTAACACCCACACGAGCTTCCCTATTGCGGTTACATATATCCTTGATTCACTCTTACCCTCAAGAAAAAACCAATGTCTTTCCCTTAATATTCCCAGTGAACAACATTCCTAATAATAGTAATATAATAGAGCGCCGGATCAACGATATCTGGAGTCAAGCAACGCTAGGCGAGGTCGGGCTTTGGATGTGTGACCAACGGATCTCCTTTCGAGATTCTCCTCGGATCGTGCAAGGAATCGCACGTAAAAAGGTAAGACCTCGTTAATTATTGGCTCACACAAGTTTCGCCTTATGAGGGCTGCCGTTCGTGAGGGGACGACAGTTGGTTAACGGGAAAACAATTTTGAACAACAACAAACAACAACAATAATAATAGTGGTTCTGGTCAAGAGTCATTCGTGGAATGATAGATACACTGCTCTCGAATTTGATAATCATACCGGATCATAACGGATGGTCCGAAAGTTTTGGGAAAAAATTCACCTGGTTTGATTGAGTGACAAAATGCTTTTAATCAAGCATGTCGTGGAAATTGAATGTCACCCGTCATGTCATCTAAATAAGCAATGCAAAATTTGTTGGTTCGCGTTTACCAAAATGTCTTATAAAATGTCTTCGTTGAGGTATTTATAATCTGGTTGGGCAAATGACAAAACGAGTGATTGTCAATATTTATCAAGATCAGAACATAAGTAAATCAATCGACAATATATCGTACAATCAAAGATTGTGAAGAAGGGATACCATTATATACTTGCCAAAAACAGTCGGCCGCGGGTTTTGAACCAATTGAGAGAGGGTAGACTCATTCAAGCAGCTAATCCCAGAATTGGGATCTCACAGCGAAAACTGGCCAGAAGATTCCATATTGGAAAGAATACGGTGTTTGAGACCCTATCAAGACACAATGTTTTGTTCAGGAAAAAGAGAAAAGCTCCAATATACACAGAGGCTCAGTTACAAAGAATTACGAGATGTTGCCGCGCGTTGAAGCGAGTGCATTTTGCCAACAAGTTGACAGTGAAATATTTCACTTTGGCAAGTTCTGAGATGAAAGGCAATGATGGTTTCTACACGGACGATTACGCAAATGATCCTGACGATGTGAGATTCAAGAGCAAAAAGAAGTTTGAGGACAAAATTTTGGTATGGTGTGACATTTCTGAGGCTGGTTTCATTTCACAGCCTTATATTGCGTTGTTCGTGGTGAGACCTTAAATGCAGAGCGATATATTGACAGATGCCTTTCTAAATTGCTTCAGTTTTTGAATACAAATCATGCGAATGACGAAATTATGTTTTGGCTAGATCTTGCTTCTTGCCATTATTATGCGACAATCACAAGGGATTTGTATGGGGCCAACAACTTTGTACCGAAAGTGGAGAATCCCCCCCAACCTACCTCAGGCACGCCCAATTGAAGTCTTCTGGGCAATATTAAGCCGAAAAGTGTACAATAACGGATGGGAAGCACAAAATCAAGAACAACTCCGACGTCGTATATCGGGAAAAATTAGAGGAACTACACGACAGCTTAAGCAGTCTCTGACATTTATGAATAATCTGAATAGAAAAACATACAGTTCACACTCGAGACAGATAGGACACCGGGTCAATTTCTTAGATCTGACTTTCATGCACAATTGCTACACAGACATTACAAGCCCAAGTGATTTTTTCCATCCCGATAGTAAAAAATTAGCAGCATACAATACATTGCTACAGAGAGCGTTCTCTTTACCTTTGTCTTCTAATAATCTAGATAGAGACATCAAAACCATAATACAGATTGGAAAAATAAATGTTTCAACGCAGCCATGATTCAGAAGTTAGTCAGAAAACAAGGCCTCACTTTCGAAAAAAAAGAAAGAGTATTGCGGAATTCTTTAGAACGAACAATGTAGAAGAAGCGCTCAGGCTGAATCAGGTCCTTCAATGACAAAGATAAGTTAGACAAAATGGAAAAATCTGGAGTTAGCATTCGTGTCTGGAGTGTAACCGAGTTTATGTGGGACAACGTGGGTAAAATTTTTCAAAAAGATATGATGAACATGATCAGACTAGGAAAAAGTGATTCGACGTTTTCAAACTATATCGTGGAATGCAACCAAAAGTTTCCGAATCTAAACGGAAAAGCACTATGCAAGCAAAGTTTGGATGTAACCTACAGAACTTGGACTTGGTCTATTCACCGATTTTTAACGAAACGTACCCACATTGTCGCACGTATATATGCTTCAGGTAGACATTGAGGAATGTTAGTCAATTATTAATGGCAGGGTTAGAGTTTGGATAGATTTAGAAATATTTAACGACAGTTTATAGTCGTTTGATATTGTCCATATAGGAAGAAACTGCAGCAAATAGAAGTGGTATAAAGAAATAGAAAGTTTTATTTCTCATTTTTCATGGTGAGCTCCTACAACGTAGTGAATAGCGGCTATATCCATTTTACTCTACATATTTTTAATTTTATCTATTTTTTTCAGTGAACGAGTTTTGGTGATCAGTTGATTGCCAATACTTGCCACCACGATCTCCTGATATGACACCATTATATTTTTCCATCTGGGGAAACGTTAAAAATTTTGTTTATGGATATCCACCAACAACAAAGAATAGCTGGCAAAAGATTACTTCATAAATTGAAATAAATATTCCCCGAAATCTCAACATTTTTTCGAGTAACGTGAAGAACTGCAATGTTCTCAAGAGACAAAAAATTACGAGGAATAATTGTAAAGAGTTCCATTCGAGGCGCCGCGCCGTTCACTGAAAATCTCTCACTCCCATTCATCAGGAATTCACACCAGGAAGGTTCATCAGGCTTCAAGTAAACTCTGAATACCTTGTAATTCGAAATGAAATTAAAGCCCTTTCACTTGAATAAACAATTTGCCAGCTTGTGAATAAAAAGTGGAAAATTACATTCTTCGCGAGAAGACGCACTTATTGAGAAATTCAAGACGTATAGACGGACACCGAGAAGTTCCCTCACAAACGGAACGGCATCGCGCAGAACGTTTGGAATGAAAGAAAACTGAAATTGGGTAAAGGTTCTTCCTTTCAGAATCCGAGAGCTTTCTGAAAGGCTGACTTTTAACTTGAGACTCGCGAATTGGCCTCTCGGTCAGACTCCAATATTGGATACATGAAATCTTTACAACTTGGCGAGCTTCGGATTCATCTTGTAACATGGCTTTGAAAGTTTACGACTACTAGAGTTTTCTATCACTTACTGGTATACCGATATTTTATTTGTTTGGAAGGATACTTTATAATCTCAGTATGTTAGTGGCAAAGGGATGCTGGTACAAAGTGGGAATGGCGGTGAACACAATTTTCGTATAAAATAGAATAAAATATAATAGAACATTAATTATCCGTAAAAACAAACCACTTACGTAGTGTTGGGCAGATCAAAGAGTTAAGAAATAATGTTCGTGTTCAAAAACAATGCTTAAAAATATTTTTTCTACAAACAACAAAAAATAACAAGGTTCGCGCATTGACAACAGTATGCGAAGTGCCACTTTTTTTCATTTTCATTCGTTACCATGACACCGTGCGCAAAGTAATGTGCGAAATATATTTCGCACACTGCATGTAAACTATATGGGATTTTCATATTCTAACCTATATGGTCCTCAACTCCTCAATCAAGCAAAAAACAAGAAATAGTATATTTATTAATGTAGAACAATAATTAAGGCTTTCAAATTGTGAGAGATATTTTTCTGGCTTTATTTGCTTCACACCACTCTTTAAATTGCTGATATGCATTTTCATACTGCCGCCTCGATTTCTTCGGTAAAAGGTTGGAAATTATGGAATTGGCCGAATATCAAGTTAGGTGGGGTACTGCTTAGTTCATCGTCGCTCGAAATTTCCATTCTTTTACAATAATAAATATCACGCACGAAATTGACGCGAATAAAAAGTCACTCCAAAATAATTATCAAGAACTGTCACTTTGAAATAATTGTCAACAAATGCCATTTTATTTCCATAGTTACAGTAATTACTTGATTTGGAAAAATTATTTAAGCCAGTTCAATACTATTTTTCATAGTTATTACTTATTTTAGAACAATATTTTTGACATTTGTAGAAAAAATTTTGTTTGCATCTCATGTGCGAAATACTTTGGTAATCTCGACTATTTTTTTTAACTCGGCTGAGCCTCGTTAAAAAAAAATCAGTTCTCGATCATCAAAGTAGCATTTCGCGCACTAGATACAAAAATAACTAATAAGCAAATAAACTATTGTTATATTTTAAATTTTGTTCAACATTGATAAAATATAAGAATGAAATGATTGATTTATGGTTTTTGTAGTTTTTGATAATTTATAGTATACAAAATTATAATTTTTCTCAGATTGCCTCTGTCTAGATCTTACTCTTACTCTTTTAGTTATTATCTTTTCAGTTCCTCAGCTTCTCAGTCGGTGCGCCAAAACATGAAATTCTCACAATCTCAAACAGACTTCTTGAAAAGGGTTCGTTGAAGAATATTTCAAATATGAGTTTGTCATTGTGATAGATTTTGTAAAAATCAATATAGTAAAGCCAACACAAATATTTATTTTATTATAATAGCAATTCAATGATGTAAAAAATGTGAACACTTTTGTAAGTTGTCATCAAATTTATATGCCTTAACTTACCTAGACCTGCGTTAAATACCTTATTCTACTCAAATGTTCAAAATGATAATAAGTTTATACAAAAATTCTTCAGTTTCGGTGTCGTTGCCGAAATATTAGTCAAAGCGAGTAATTCTTTGGCTGCTTTGTTTGATGGAGATTATATTTGCAGAAACTGAATCATAACCTATACTTGAAGAGTACTTGGTATGGAGTGTTACTAAAAACCAAATTATTGACAAGTTCAAACACTATTTTGAGAGTTTTTAAGAGTTTTTTAGTGACTGTCTCAGAGATATTTGTTGATAAAGTTTTCATTTGTGAAACTGTTTGAATTGTTCAGGATTGTTCAAAAATCTATGTTCTGCAAGGTACTGGGTATGTTTTGCAGAGTTTTGTTCAGTTTCTGATAATGGATTTTTCGAAAAATACATTGTTTGTTCTCGTACGCTATCTCTTGAATTTTTGAAGTCAGATGAGTAAATTTAGCTTCTGTCGATACTCTGGAACTTTGTCTTCTCCTTGAAATCAGTTTTTTTTTGGTGGATAGGTCTTTTTCTTCTAATTTTGTTGAAATTTAAATTTCCGGTACATAGAAAATGCTTTCTTTTCTGGATAATCTTCTCCACCACTTTTTATCAACAACCTGTTCGTCTCCCCACAGTTTTTCTTGGCACTCGGGATCACTTCCATTTTATTGTGCACTTTTCTAGTAAGTACTTACAACTAATTACATTATTTCTCATTCCTATGTTATAATATATAGTTCATGTTAATTTTTTAAAATTTCTTAGATTTTATACTATTTGTTCTATGTTCACCAAGTTGCAATATTGATTCATGATTTGACATATCTGTCCTCGTTTCTTATTGTTGAGATGTACGTGTAAAATTGACTGTCTACTAAATTGCATATACTGAGTTTTTTTGTTCCATTTTTGCATTTGATTACAAATTTTCTTTAAATTCAATAGTTTCTTTTACTTTTTCTGTGTTTTTTGATTTGTTTTGGGTTATAGATAAGTTTGTTTATGTATTCGGTTTCTAATATAAAATTATTTTTAGGAGAAACTGTTGTTCTTGGAAGAATTCTGCTTGCTGCGTAGACTGGAATTGTACTCTGATTTTTTTTTAATCAAATTTTGAAATGCTGATTTGTGACTGGTTTTATTTGAAACTATGGTGTTCTGCTGATATGGTAAAGTACTTTAGACTAATTTAGTATCTGCTTAGGTTTTCTGCTGTTATTTTACTGAATTTTGAACTTTTTTGATTATTCTATTTTATATACTACATTTCATAACAATACATACACATACACAAACCCAGACTGATTTTAAAATATATGGATAAGTTAATTAAAATAAATATATAACATATACAAAATATGGATGACGATTCAATAAACATATAAGTAAATTACATTAAAATAAGTATAAAGGTAACAAAAAATAATAAAAATAAATAAAAAATGTACATTTTGCCATCAAATTCCTAATATGGCTTCTTCCATATGAGCCATATCAAAATATTCTGGAAATGAATAGTAAGCTTCAGAGTAAGGCAGATATTTGACATACTTTCAACATCACCAAACCTTGAACAATGTGGAATATCTCCCATACCTACTACTATGAGCATCGCTTCTAGAGAAAAATTATTCAATGGTGAATCGTAATTGATATTCTGAATGTAAATTGCGAAATTTGTGAAATACTTACTTCCGGTTTCCCGTTGAAGATATATAATTAGATGAAAAAAAGTCCCTTATGTCTGTATAGGAAAAGCTTACAGCAAATTTGTGTAGAACTGAGTGAATGTTCCATATATGCATAGCAGGATTGAGCCATTATTGCACAATATAAATTTCTTTGGATGAGTGTATGAATCACACTATTTTCTTATGTCTCTCCATTTTTCCATACCGTTTGAAGAGTTGATTTCTAAGATACTGTGAACTAGTTGATCCAGTCCAAATTTGGCTTGCTAGTAGTTGGAACCATGCTAAGCAAGAAAAAAAAGAATATTTGACAAAAATCCGGTAGTAAAACAGAAAAAAAACTTTCGATAAAAAAATATTTTTTCTACAAACGTCAAAAAATGACAAGGTTCGCGCATTGACAACAGTATGCGAAGTGGCACTTTTTTTCATTTTCATTCGTTACCATGACACCGTGCGCGAAGTAATGTGCGAAATATATTTCGCACACTGCATGTAAACTATATGGGATTTTCATATTCTAACCTATATGGTCCTCCTTAATCAAGCAAAAAACAAGAAATCGTTTATTTATTAATGTAGAACAATAATTAAGGCTTTCAAATTGTGAGAGATATTTTTCTGGCTTTATTTGCTTCAACCACTCTTTAAATTGCTGATATGCATTTTCATACTGCCGCCTCGATTTCTCCGGTAAAAGGTTGGAAATTACGGAATTGGCCGCATCTATCAAGTTAGGTGGGGCTTAGTTCATCGTCGCTCGAAATTTCCATTCTTTTACAATAATAAATATCACGCACGAAATTGACGCGAATAAAAAGTCACTCCAAAATAATTATCAAGAACTGTCACTTTGAAATAATTGTCAACAAATGCCATTTTATTTCCATAGTTACAGTAATTACTTGATTTGGAAAAATTATTTAAGCCAGTTCAATACTATTTTTCATATTTATTACTTATTTTAGAACAATATTTTTGACGTTTGTAGAAAAAATTTTGTTTGCATCTCAGGCGCGAAATACTTTGGTAATCTCGACTATTTTTTTTAACTCGGCTGCGCCTCGTTAAAAAAAATCAGTTCTCGATCACCAAAGTAGCATTTCGCGCACTAGATACAAAAATAACTATTTTGCCCAGGGAAGTGAACAAAATTGTGAAATCTTGTACATTTTCATGCACTGATCTTCTCTGAAGGAAACGCAAGTATATAAGATGTGTGCCAATAAATCGTAACATCGTCTTATTATGTGTTACGAATTCAAAATTCTACCACAGAGAGAAATACTTTTTTGGGCCCTGGGGATAAATTCAATTGAATTCGAAACTGAAGCAAGAATATACCTGTTCTTTCTTAAACTTTATATCGATCCCAATCCCAACTAACCTCTGGAAACAGAAAATGTCAAAGTTGTATCACAGTTCTACTCCCTGAAAAAAAAGACCCCACAGTTTGGTATATAGTTCAATATTCCACACCGTATGGTTTTGAAACTATATTGGTCCTTGCTTGCTATTAAGAAATTCCGATTATCAGAAACTTACAAATTTATGACATATAATGGTTCTATTCGAAGTGAAAGCTACTTCGTCAGAGACAAGAAATATATCTAGTGTCACTCTTTGGCGACCATGATTTTTCCGGTTCATCAATATTTGTAATAATTTGTTTTAGCAAAGTTTCAATAAAATAAAACTATCCCTTTCAATATTTTGATATTTTTTTTATTGAAAATTTTATGCGTAAACCCCAAAAGCTTGCAATAACAGAACCGTCATTTGTTGTGCATCAATGCTGTGATGTATGCTGTATCAAAACTCGCATAAGAATGAACTAGACGAAAAGCTTTTGGCAAAACAGTAATGAAATCTGAGGACTTATGTGAGAAACACTGCCACAAATGTAAATTACTCGAATAAATTTCGCTAGAATTTAATACTATACTAGCTGTTTACCATAACAGCACTCCTATTGAGGGTTCTACGAGTTCACTTATGAATAAAATTATTTATGTATGTTTGTGTTTACAACGCTTCAACTTCACTGTAAACAACAAACTCCGTAAACGATCCAATATAATATGCTCTTTGTACTTTTCTATTAACTCTTTGTGAAAAATTCTCTCGAGGCGGATAAACCAGATTTAGCTCGCTTTGCTTCCTTGGGTGGTGAAGCTGAGATTTCTGAAACATGACTTTCTGGTAATTTAGAAATTACAATCGACTGTCCGTCAAGAGTAATGAAAATATCAACAACCATTTCGATCGTATATGGATTTTAGCTATAGTTTCTGATGAATAAATAAAAAATGAATAGAGTCTGAAATGAACGCTGTTTGATTTATTTTAGTTTTCTCTACTCATTTAATCAAGGTTTCAGTGCAAGTACCAAAATAACCAGGTAAGGTAAGCTATACAATTAGTAGACAATGAAAAAATTGTTAAAAACATATTTACGAAAAGGGACATCCTCTAATGTTCAGAAGACATCGTGGACGTCGAGGAAAGGTAGGTAGAAATTGGTGTTCTTGAATTTTTTCATATTGTTTGACTGAGGGAACAACACCCCTCGAAGTAGTGAGTTCCAAAGCTTTGCCATGCGTTGGAAGAACGACCGGAAATAGATGTTCGGCATGACACCAATAATATTGAAATGATAAATAATTATATACTTGGTGTAGCTATATACCAGGCTGACCACGAGGTGATCTACGCCCCCCAATCATTCAAATAGTTTTTGAGATACAAATTTGGTTAGACGCTACAGTACTTAAAACTATCGCTTTGCCATTGAAATGGAATCAGGTGATTTCAAATAATAGGTCAGGCAGAAAACTATAGGGTACCAAATGGATGGTGCTGCACCCCATAACTATCATTCAGTAGGTGATGCAGTAAGTGAAGTCTTCGAAGACAGATGGATTCGTAATAATGGACCTATTGGTTTGCCATCTAGAATACCAGATGGCAATCCATTAGATTATTTTGTAAGGGGTTTTATATAGAATAAGGTTTTCTTCAACCCAGTAACAACAATGGAAGATATGAAATCTGCTTTCATATTCTGAAATACACTGATAATTGAATTTTATCAACTTACTACTTCATGAATTTATTTTCAGTATGTCTTTAATATTTTCAGTTTTTGAGCGTTAATGAAAATATTTTTTGAGGAGAATTTTCAACTGTTGAATTTCAAAAATAATTTATGAATACACAGATAAAAAAGATTTCTTCAATCAAGAATATTAATATTCTTGAATAGACTAATCTTCTGAAAAGAATCATTATTTCTAATTGATGAATATACTCTCAATTCAAACTGATTGAGATGTTTGCTTCTTTACATAAATTCTCTTGAAATGAATTTGCTTGCAGTGAAAACATTCTACTCTTCATCCTAGAAAACACTCACATTAACTCATTGTGAACCATAATCCTCTTTACACAAGGATATAATTCTTGGTAGATATCACTTCTCGTGCCACGTGACACATTCAACCATTGAGCAATCAAAGCAGGTGGACTTCCATTTCGACCATTTCATTCAGTTTGACCATTTGGGTTGGAGGTTATGAGGCTACGCGAACCTATATGAATGTTGGTTTTGTGCCTATTGGAAACTGTTTCTATACAATAAAAATGCACTATCGAAAATTGAATTTGGCTCATTACGGGCCAGTTGTGAAAATGAGTGAAATATATTTTGGTCTTCTACAGTTTTGTGTCTAAAAGCGAGTGGCGTTGTTTATGTATTCAAACTGCAATATGCGTCACTACTAACTGGTTTTATTGAGAATACAGTTATTAAACTTAAAACTATTCTCATATAAAACCATTATTTATACCTAAATTGTTCGTAGTTGTGAATCTATTCAATCTATTCAATGTTGCCAAAATGAAAATGGCTTCCATTCTATATTTTATAACCGAGTGCAAAGTGCAGATTGGAAGTCAACCTCCAAGTTGTGAAAGGCTTTCGCGGCCATCGTTGAATGAATGATGGTTTTTCGGGTTTTTAGGCCGACGATTATTTAGAGCAAATCTCGACGTTTCGCCAACACGAGTGGATGTCATTTTCAAGAGAAATGTTTACAGCTTCGATCACTGAACACTACTTGTTTGGTATGCGTTGTCTCAGCCAGTATTCATGGGTCGACGTACTCGTACCTGCGTCCCGTGCCATCGTCCTTTACTTTCTCTCATATTTTCGAGTAAACTAGTATCTGCATTTTCTATCCACCCTATATGACACAAATAGAAATATGACTCAATCCTCATGGTACCTATCACTTCATTCCATTTCGAATTTGATCGTCTTAATACCAGAAGTACATTTTTGGGGAAAAAATCGAAATTAATTAATAATAGGTAACATATAGGTATTGAGAAATAGTACATGACTTTGTTGGAAATGTGATATAAAGCATAAACTGAGGCGTTCCTCTCGAAAAATGAAAGTAGCCGCTACTTTATAGCAGAAGCGGCAGTGCCGCAGTGTCTAAAATATTTTAGGCGTAATATTCATGTTAATTAATGCATACCATCAAATTTTCAGATTGATCCGTTGTCTGGTTTGCCAGGAACGTCTAATAAAACTCTCATCGTGAAAATCCCTGTATGATAAATGTAAATACGAAACAGTTTTATGGAATCCAAGTGGCATTCGTGAATCTGGCACTGGCCTCATGCAATTCCCCAATATTACCATCATCGAATTCGGCCGTGAACTGTTTCTACCGTTTTGAGTGAAAAATAAAGACCGCTCGTCGTTTCCTACTTCCTGTGCACGGTTGGCGCAGTGTTTATTACGATTTCTTTATAAATTTAGTGCTCGACTCGGCTAATATATTTGCCTAAATCCATATTATATTTTCATCTGGTTTCCAAAGATAAATGACGTTGCATGTCTGTGGTGACGATGTTTATAAATAAAACGACTACTCGACATGCATTCGCTGAATATTTGCATGCTCGTATAAGTTATCAACGGGGAAAGGAAAGAGCACGTGTAAGTGACGGAATGCACTCAAACTCGGCGGTGGTTAGCATTATCATGTGGAGAATGATAATCTTCAAAGCAAACCAAATTCTCGTACATTGCTCAGCGTGCATGACCTCTATCACTCTACCGTCGTAAGGCGAAAATTCAACAGCTGTCATGGTGCAACCAGGCCCATCTTAAGAGTTTCGCCGTTCCAAGGCACTGGAATTTCAGTACCCCAATGAGAAGATGAGAGAGAGAGAGAGGCAGTGGCGCAGCCAAGAGGGAGGGGCCCAGTAGACTGTTTCTTTATAGACCATTTGTGGCACGTGGTAAAGTGGCTTTGTCTTCTTTGCTTGGAGGTTAACCATCCAAAATGATTACATGATTATATGGGTGAAATGTGTTTCAAAGGCTTTTTCCAAGTTGTAATGTGCTATTTTCAGTAAAAATTGAAAGGAACTCATGTGAGTCAGTATTATAAGATCTTGGAGAATGCCCATGATAAAAAGTTATTGGAAATGAAACCAAGTGAAATAATAGGGGGATTTGTAATCCAATTACCGATATGTACCTGAAATTGTACCTAACCATATTAAAGGAATAATTATGATGCTTAATTATGTTTAAATTATATCTTTGAAATTAGATTCATGTATAAGTGTGAGATTTCACATAATTATCATTCTTATAATGAAAATGGGTTATGTAATCCAGTCTTAACCGCATTAACCTAAACAATAGGTATAGTCATCGGCAAGTCTTTGACAGAAAACAACTACTACACCCTAGACCGTTGAATTATATCTGTTAAATTCTTGGCAAAGTGTTCTACAAGAACTACTTTGCAATGCTCTTCATCATCACCATCATTCATTTTAAATTTGTGCTGATGAAGTCAAATTGTATTATTTGAGAGTCTGTTTTTCTTAAGATTTGAGTGTCAAATTTTTGTCGTTTCTGAAAGATCATTGGCAAGTGAACTTCATATGAACTTGGATAAAATCCTTGCTCAAAGACATATGGAAAAAGTTTCGTGTATAGGATATGAACATCCATTTGTATGAAAGAAATATTGCCGACCTGCCACCAGTACTGTATCCAGATATTGTCCATTTTTTAGTTCAGTGTCTGACAAATCTGTTCTGATCTTGGCTAGATCATTTTATTTTTTATGATTGTCATACCCTGACAGAATCCTATAAAATTCTACTCTACCACTCAGTCCATTACTGCCACAAGTCAATACCGAAAAATGAGACATTGAATAACGAAATCAGAAGTTTTAACTACTTTAACTAGAACCAAATGACATGTAAAACATACAACTGCCATCAATGTTAATCGTCCAAGCAACTGACCTTGAAGATTTTGACGTCAGCCGTAGATGGTCCATACTAGCCTCATCCCCCCTCACAAAGAAAAATTCTGGCTACGCTGCTGGAGAAAGGGGTTTTATGCACTGTAAAGTGATAGGTTTTAGCACAAATGAAGAGCTCAGAAGTTGAAGGTCCTAGAAGTTGTTAAGATTTTTTTAATATTACAACTCAATGCGTGCAAAACTATTATTGGAAACCAATATGAATACACGACTTTGAGATAAATTCTTATTTCACATTGAATCCGTTTGAAACGATAATTGGTGGTCATAAATAATCTGAATACACGACTTTTACTCTTACTGTGGAGGTGGAACACAAAGTAGACCACCAAAATTTCCTACCATCTGAGGTGGTGGCGCTAAATTCAGACCACCATTTCAAAACTATTTGTCTGCTGTTGCAGCCGCATATATTTTGAACCACTGTCGCCATATCGTATTTAAACCAATTGTGAATAAGTAAACGAGACATGTGGTTGGCGGAATTTCGTTTTTAGAGGGAAGCAGCTAGAATGACGGTTACCTTGTGTCTGTTTACTCATTCGTCTACTAATTGCGTGTTGTTTAATACATTATTCAATTGGATTTATTTGTTTTTCTTCAAAAAAGTGTCAATTGTATCATTGCAAGTAAGTAGGACATAATATTTTCCAAATATTTTTTATTGGCTGAAAGTAAACAGGTATACTTTTATCAAAATAATATTTAGGAAAAAATTGAAAAAAAAAGTTTTAGTGATTATTTATGCACATGGGGCAGTGGTACAAAAAGTGAACCACTATTTTGTGCAAAAAACATGTGTACTGTGAAAAAATTTTTACTGACTTTGACTTGTATTCGACCTTTCAAGACCAATTAACACAAAATATCAAATAAAACAACCTGATAAATTGCTGCTCCACTTGGGTGGAATTTTACTTCCAATTCCGCTCCAGTAAGAGTTAAGAGAAAAAAGTTAAATTTTTCTGGTCAATATCTCAATTTTTCGTTATTGAAATATTTTCTGGACTATTGATATTAAAGATAACATTTATTTACATTTTTTGGAGAGAACGTGATTAAAACTATAATTGATGGCCATCAATAGTTGGATACACGACCGGTTACGGTACTCAACGCATTCTAGTTTCAAAAAAAATCTCAAATTTTTTTCAGGATAAGGACTAATTTTATACGAGCTTTTTGTAAATTTGAGGACAATAATACTGTTTAATATACATTCCTTCGTTTCTTTACTGAGTTTCTAAAAAAAACGAAAGTCCATACCTCAATTCATTTTTTTCAAGATTCAGATATATTTCATAGGAACTTTTTATGAACTTGTTCAAGGAAAATGAAATTGTTCATATGAATTTATTCGATATTTCATTCCGTTTTCGAGTTTTCGATGTTTAAAAAAAACGGATCAAAAATTTCATGGGAACTTTTTGTTGATCTGCTTAGGAACATAAAACTGCTCATATACATACTTTCGATTTCTCGTTTCATTTTCGAATTTTTGGTGTTTGAAAAACAAAAAAAACGGAAAATTCTTCAAAGTCCTCATCTCAAATTTTTTGTTCAAGATATTAATAAAATTTATGAGAAATTTTGGTAAATCTTTTTGACGACATGAGAATTGTTCAAATCCATTTTTTGATATCTTTCAATTTTTGTCAATTTCAATTTTTTTTTAGTAAAAAAGTTCAGTCGATTTTGTCGAGGTTATTTATCACTTTATGGAAAAAGTCGATGGGACTTTTTGTAGAACTATTCAAGGAGAATTTAACTAAATGTATATATTTTTGTAATATCTCGTTTCGTTTTCGAGTTTTAGGTGATTTTAAAGAGTAAACAAAATTTTTTTATTGTTTTTCCAATTTTTCCATCATTTTTCCATTTTCTAACCGAGTTGGAGAAACACAGTTCGGATTGTCATTGGAGTTTGTAAAGACGTATTCAAGGCGATTTTTAGAATTTTAATTTTATCATTAGTACGGTCAATATCTCAATTTTACTGATTTTTAAAATATTTCCTGAACTATTGATATTACTGAAGAAAAAAAATTTGAAATTGTTTTGTTGATTTTCTGAAAGCGGCTAAAAAAGATGTCTTGGTAAAATGTGATGGCACCGACGTGAGATATTGTGTTTTTTTCGAAAATTCAAATTTTCATTTTCAGATTTAAGAAATTTTCACCATTCTCTGATCGGTTTTTGAAAAAAACGGTTTTCGTAGGATTTGTATATTGGTTAAAGCTCTATCGAATGCAGTTTTGAAATTTCCATTTCGTGTAAGTATCGGTTTAGCCGCATTTGGACTTTGAAAAATTCCCGTTTTTTTGTTCAGTTGCCTGGAAAAGCCGGTTAGCAAATCACTTGCCGGACCTGCATCGACGCAAGATTGAAAAAACGGATAAATCACGTAATATTTTTCCAGGGCAACGGACTTCTTTCCTCTATGATATTTCATTTATTTTTTATTTTTTCTTCACCTATATTTATTTTTCGATGGGGATCATTTTCTTTCGGATAACTTTTCCTCTATCACTTGAAATAAAAATGTTATGGGCTTCTAAATAATTATAATTTTTTTTATTGAAATATCATTATTATTATTATTATTACTTTTCTTGCATTGATCTACGTTTTTGATAAGGATCATTGTCGTCTTGGCTTCGTGGCCCTATCTGTGATTACACCAAGCAATAGAGCATAATATGAGTGAATTTTTAACAAAAATACTAGTAGGAAACCGACTATGCCATCACATGAAAGACAGTTCGTAGTTATATTGTGTTATGTTTTAGACTCGCAACTGTCATTTATTAATTTGTTATAAACATTTAAATAACAAAAAACAACCTTTCAAAAATAGTTTTGCTCATAAAATAAAAACTAATTGAGCAATCTCATTGCTCTATTGAAAAAAATTGTATCAAATTGAAACACCAACAAAATAGGATGTTTCACGGCGCGGTCGGATCATTAGCAAAGGAGAGAAACTGAAAAAACCGGAAAATTTTGCAATATTTTGAAAAATTCATAACTCCGCCTTTTTTCAAGGAGTAGGATTTGCCTTCCTCATGAAAGTATTGAATCATGTACAGTTTATGTGTGCACAAAACAGTTGCTTTCGGATCATTAGTTTTGGCACAATTTAAATTTTTTGCACTATCTTGCTGCGTGCCTGGATGCTCTAGTGACAGCCCGATTTCAATTTCGCAAACATATTATAAAAGTAGAAGTATAGTACTACAAAACGTATATTGTCGTTTTGCGATCCAATTGTGTGAAATGGGTAAAAAATGCATGCAAACATGACTGAAAACGGTCGAGCTCGCGTCAGCTGCCGAGTGGTAGGAGAGTACGGGTCATGAGGGGAATTCTTCTAGTGAACGGGTTAGGTGATAATACGCTTCCCCTCATCTCCCGCTCTATCCTTCCATTTAACCGCTTCTACCAGCTCAGCCGTTTTCAGTCATGTTTACAAGCATTTTTCACCCATCTCGAAGCATTTTAGCACAAAATGAGAATATACGTTTTGTGGTACTGTACTTCTACTGTCAAAATCTGTTTTAGGAATTGAAATCAGACTATCACTAGAGCATCCAGGCACGCTGCAAGATAGTGCAAAAAAAATTCAATTAGCAATTGTGTCAAACCTAATGATCCGTCAGAGCCTGTTTTATGAACACGTAAAGTACATATGATTCAATACTTTCAGGAGATATTTCTCGGAATTTTGAGCTCAAATTTCGACTTATATTTGGGAATTTAAAAATTTTGAGTTACATACAACTCGAATATTTCATAGCTGGGTTAGAAAATAGCTACAATACAAGTTCGTAAAGTAGGACATTTATGTATGAGCGTGAAGTTGAATGAGGCGCAGCCGAGTTCAACAAACACGCAAGTACAAAAAAGCCCTTTACGAAAGTGTTTCATACGAAGTTTTTTCTTCGACAGTTATTATATTGCTGAATTGTAGCAATTATATCATTATTTTGAATGTTTGATGATATGATTTGTCGTCGTATTATCAAATAAAGACTGTATTTTTCAAAAATGCATACATGTATAAACAGTGTGTAAAAAATTACTCTACGCAGAGTTGATGATTTAACGCACAGGTGATTTTTTTACGCACTTGTGCGAAAAAGTATTATTTTAAGCACTGTCAGCAGTGCGTAAAAACTTAGTTTACGCACTGTTGTAGAAAAAATAAATAACAACGGAAATGAATAGTTTACATCTCCGACTGCAATTCCCGATTTACGTTCAATAATGTTTTTACAAATAAACTTTCTCCTCCATAAAAAGCGGTTTGTGGGAAAAAGCTTCAGAATTGTAAATTTCCCTCTGTACGGTCCCTCGCAAAATATGGACAGGAATTTAAGTCATGTAGGAAGTTCCGAATCGGCAATAACACAACATAAATACACTGGTAGCTGTACATTGTTGAAAACGAGCACTAAAGTGTCAGCAAAGTGCCATTAGAACGAGCGTGATGTCATACAACTTGGGCCATAACAAGTTGGCTGGACGTCAACAAACAAGGGAGTTTGATTTTTTGCCTTGACCGCACATTAATAAGATATATTAGCCTACTCGATGTAGTGTTTTGTTTATGACATTGAATGGAATGGCCGACGGAAGTTGGGCGGTGTATATACAAAGGACCGAACTTTCTGGGCAGAGAATGGAGGTCGGATTGCTTGAAGTTGGGAGACAGAAACATTCGTGTACAAGAAAGATAACAGTTTTACTGGAAAGAGAACATGTTCCTGAATAATGATCAGCGGGAATAAGTATGAGGGTGTTTACACCGAAGTAAACAATCACTATTATCGAACGATAAGAAGACAGCATTTTATACAGTGTAGTCATGTGTGCAACATTTGGGATTTTTTATAATTATCTGCATACCAAAATAAAAATATTGGAAGTTAGTGCATTTTCGAAAATTATGTTAGGTGCACTGAAAATGGTCAAAGCAAGTCGAACAGCATAAGGGTGAAAAATTATTAGGAAAAGTTGTTTACAGACTAAAGTATTCCTTATTCTTGAGGCAACAACTGTTTGTTGAAAGTGGAGTTGATTGATATTCGAAGCTTTTTTGTAATCCTTTGATTTTAATTATCTCCACAACGCTCGATACAGATTACAGAACTTCATCTAATTATTAACTTCAACCATAGACATGTATCTATCATAGAACCTTTTCATTATCCGCAGAACATATTATTTTCGCTGGATATCCTATTTATTAGACATTTAATGTTAAAATTTTGATCGTGGTTTCTCAGAAAATTCCCTGGTTGATGCAGCTTTCAAGATCCTTAGGTCGGTTAGCCAATGTACATCATTATGCCCAACTCTAACTTCACCTGAACTGATAGGACTATTGTTAACATTAAAGTTAATTGAATTATTATGAATATTTGTTACCGGTGATTATTTCTTCAGTAGGTTCCACACTTGAAAAGCAATTCTATTTGAAAATTAAAATTCGTTTGGGCGAGGTGAATCACCTTATGATGCTATAGCCTGTCCGGACGCCACTGGGAATCCGTTGGATTGGTGTGGAATTTTTTTCAAAAGGTTCCCTCCAACCATAATTTTTGTCAAAAATACCATATGTACTTGCTATGGGCGTTTCCGTGTGTTGCAAAAACAGCTGGTACTACTATTTTGCAGCAGATTTTCTCCCTTTCCTGGCGTATTTACTTAGATTCCATTTTCATTTGACATTTTCGATTTTGAACGTGAATTATACGGATTATTGTCCAAAACCGTTTACAGATTTGGCCCGACGATGGGCGCCAGGTGGAACAAAGGTTAAGGTGCTATATTTGTGGACTACTTCCAAACAATTCAGTGGTTTGAAGTGGATCCTGAAAGTAATAAATTCGGGCTATCTATTCTCCATGCAAGAATTCGATTCTTCGAATCTTGACTCCATCTCACCCTTATAAAATAAGAAATGAAGTCAGCTAAGGAAAAAATAGTAAAACAGACGAAAGATAATATCCAAAAAGCATTTCGAGAGGATACAGGTCTTTTAACACTACGTGGCAATACTTCAGAAGATTATTTTTCATCCGGATATTGCCAAAAACGAACTATTTTTTTTAAACATTTCACATTCCTAATTCGATGATATATCACTTTAGATAGTTCCATCACGTTTCACATCCTTTTCAGGCATCATCACGAATTTATACAAGACTTTCACCAATCACTGACATGTGTCAACCGAAACTCTAAATTTCTTGCAGCATTGAAATACTAAATTTCACAAACCTTTTTCAATTCAGGCTTGTACTCGAAATGTTCTTCATAAATTCTAGATGATTTGAAACGTAGTAAAATCATCATATGTGTGTCATATGTGTGTATTATTGAATATTTTTTTCATAATATGGAACGTTTTTATATATTAATTGACAGTTGATTTCATATAATAAGCAGTGTAATAAAATTGTTAGCGACTATTCATACATCAAATACCTATTGCATGCGCCCCACGTTTTGCGTTTTGCATGGAGCAGAGATGAATGGTTTTATCTTTTTCGGCCCGTTCTGAAAACGTAGTACCTATATTGAACAAAAAAATCAAATATTTTATGCTCTTCACTCTGGTCTTAATTCAGTGTCCTACCTAACTGGTTTTGAAGGCGAATGCAAAATTTGTAGAATCATTTTTAGTATTATTATATTAACGAGCAATAGTATTGCATTGTCATTCAGTTATGAAATATGTTGTTCAAAATCGATTGCAAAATTTGTACCCAACAGACAAACACCATTATTGTTATTGCTTTATCATTATTAACATATTATGCAATGAAAATACACTGTAATCCAGTTCTGAGCCATATTTAAACTTGTCACAATATCGATTGCAAATTCTGTACCGAACAGATAAATATTATGAATATTATATATTAATACTATATTATGCAATAATATTGCATTTTCATCCGGTTCTGAGCCATGTATAAAGTTATTTGAAATTTTTTTTACCAAACACATAAACATTGCTATTATTACATCATTGTATTATTCTAAAATGTAATAGGCAATAATATTGCACTATTATTTATCCAGTTCTGAATAATGGTCAAAAGTGCTCTTTTTCTAGCTCATGGAATAAACATTATTATTGTTGTATTTCAACACATTATGCAATAATACTGCATTGTCATCCACTTCTGATGAATTATGTTTGCAGATGGTTTAAAAAAGATTGCGAAATTTTAAATTTGTACACATTATTAATATTAATGTTACTATTAAATTACTGAAACATGTTATGCAATAATATTGCATAATCATCCAGTTCTGAGCTCTAGCTCTTCAGAAAGTTAGTTTAAAATCGATTTGAAAATTTGTACCAAATAGATAAATAAACACAGAAACAAACAAATAGACAAACAAGAAAGCGAGTTAAAAAAACGTTATAATAAGGCAGTAATAAAAATACTTAATTATTATCATCACGAGAATGTTTAAGAAAGTTGCTCTCTCTAACTATTGTAATACATTTGTCTTTCTGATTAGCTTTGACTACTTATAAGAACCATAAAAAAAATAAGAAATCATGAAATTTTCACGAAATAAAATGAAAATCAATAATAAATTGAAAATTTTATACTAACTTCCATTAAAATTATTGCGCAAGTTTGTACCTTTTTAACTATCCGTCACCGTTTTCTGTATCATCCTGGTGGAAATCTTCATCTTGGTCTCTCCTTATAAACTCAGTGGATCAATGACTGGATCCAATTCCTCAAATAAAGCATAGATTTTTTAATATCGCTGATTATTTCATTCATGATGAAATAGACCAATCAGACACCACAGTTTTTCGAATATATTTTGTTTAAATAAGTTATTATTTATTCAATCGCGATTAAGTTTTCGACCTCCATATTGGTTTTCAATAAGATGTCTAAAAACCACGTTGTGTCGTTTTTCAGGGATTCTTACAATTCTTGGCAACAGTTTACAAAAAAACAATAATTTCTTAATCGTTTGATTGACCTAATATCGATTTTCATCAGTGAAAACTTCATTTTCGATAGGATTTATTTATAGACAAATATTTTGACATAAGGCAACGAAAATACGCCAGAATTTGAAATGTTACATGCAAAATTCGCAGCAAAGACTTCTTCAATGCATTGTTGGGATGCGTAACCAAAGTAATATTTATAAACAAACATCATCAACGAAGCGTTTGATTCTGAAACGTCTCGTATTTAAAGCATAAGCAAAAATATTTTTTGATAAAGAAATTTTTAGAAAATGTCGGTGTTCATTATCAATAAAATTCTTTGTTGTTGGTTTTAATCTGCCTCATTCAAGAAATAATCTTGTCGTATATCAGACGACCTATAAATTTGAATGGATTAAACTATTAAAATATTTTTTGCATGATTGTACTTTTTGATAAATAATTTCATGCACAATAATTTCAAAATAAAACCCCTCGACCATTTCGCGGTCTAGGGATTTTATTAAATTATTGTGCATTCAACTATTTTCCAAGCAAAATAATGCTCAAAATATTATGATAGTTTAATCGATTAAATTTATAGGTCTTGTGATATAACATACGAATAATCCCTTTGTTGAAAACAGGACGATTGATAATTTTTTTATACTGACTAATATGTAGGGAGTATATCGATTTTATATACACAATATCAAGCATACCTACTTTAAACGTGAAAGTTTTGTGTGGACTGATAAAATGGGTTTTTTGCATCAACGCATAATTGCATTGTTTCAAAGAGATTAGGTCCAACCAAATATTAGTTTGATTTTTTGACGGACTCCTCTTTGCCACTTACAAGGAAAATATTTTGAAACAAGTGAACACTTGCTTCATAAGTTGTGGTTGAGTCAAGAATATTTTAGCTTCAATAATGAGCACTTTTTTTGTTGAATCATTGGAGTAGGTTGAGACAAGAATATTGCAATTTCAATAATGAATACTATTCTTCTATCAACTTGGAGGTTGGGTACCAATCTACATTTTGCACTTGGTTATAAAATATAGAATGGAAGCCATTTTCATTTCGGAATCATTGAATAGATTAAACAAATCTTAGATTCACAACTACGAACAATTTAGGTATAAATAATGGTTTTATATGAGACTAGTTTTAGGTTTAATAACTGTATTCTCAATAAAACCAGTTAGTAGCGACGCATATTGCAGTTTGATTGAATACGTAAACAACGCCACTCGCTTTTAGACACAAAACTGTAGAAGACCAAAATATAATTCACTCATTTTCACAACTGGCCCGTATTGAGCCAAATTCAATTTTTGAAATAGCATTTTTATTGCATAGAAACAGTTTCCACTAGGCACAAAACTAACATTCATATATAGGTACGCATAGCCTCATAACCTCCAACCCAAATGGTCCAACTGGATGAAATGGTTGAAATGGAAGTCGTATTCACAGGTCGCGGTGCCGCCACCTGCTTTGATTGCTCATTCGTTTGAATGTGTCACGTAGCACTCTACCAATGAATTATATTCTTGTGTCAAGAGGATTATGTTTCACAATGACTTAATGTGAGTTTTTTCTAGGATGGAGAGTAGAAATTCATTTCAAGAGAATTTATGTAAAGAAGCAAACATCTCAATCAGTTTGAAATGGGAGTATATTTATCAATTAGAAATAATTATTCTTTTCTGAATCTTATTTTATTCAAGAGGACGTATATTTTTAATTGAAGAAATCATTTTTATCTGTGTGGCTCAATAATAATGAAAACAATTGACAGTTTTCCTACGCATCTAGGGGTCACCAGCCCACTAGCTTATGACAGCGCCAGCGGTGGTTACTTGAATAGGGATGATAATCCAAAAAATTTTTTTGAAAATATACTAGAGTTTCAGCACAATGGCTGCATAAAAATTTCAAAAAAACAAAATTCACCTCACTAAAGGTAACTTTACAACGTTTCTGCCAACCAGATATTTTTTCGAGAACAGCGTGAACGAACCGAATGTCTCAGCCAATTTGCGTATGAAAAATTTGGTTTGTTTACTTCTCGCTCTATCCTATAAGAAATCGTTGGTAAATACCATTGGGACTCTCTCTTGACAACGACCTGAAAAAACCATGACAGGATAAGAGTTCATGCATCGTGCATCGGCTTAGCTTTATGCAGCTAGAACCGCGTTCCTTTATTATTATTATTATCAAGGCGGAAAAGCGCGAAAAAAACTGCTTCAGACATTCGAGATTTACACCCGCAATTCAATTGGCTGCGAAGCTTAGCCGGATAAGAAAATACGTGCAAACTTTTGAATTTGTTTGCTATCTTGTTTCTGTCACACGGACAACCAACATTTTGATGATACTCGATTTGCGTATGTTATACAGAAACGGAAAACTCGACAAGGCGTGCTACCCTTCCCGAACTGTCACATACAAATTGGTACGGATTGATTTAGTGTTATCGAATGAATCTATTTTCGGATTTTATTGGGAGTGCACGCACACCTTACAAAAAAGATAAGTGGAACAGATGGTGATTTTTTTATTATAATTTCATAATTTACGACGTTATTCAGAATTCATTGGGGACTCCAGTAATGTTTTGATGAATGACATTTAAATGTAAATTGAAATCAATAGGATATAGATAAACATTCAACTGAAAAATTCGCACTTTTTTATTCCAAAACTTATGGTGTGCAAAAACCAAACATGCATTAATCTCATATATGAATCATTCTGATACTTATACCACTCCTTGTAGTTTCTATTAGCTTTACCTTTCAGCTCCCTGCTCAGTCGGTACGCCAATGAACATGACTCTCTCAACAGCAGACAGTGCTGGGCGTTCTTCTTCACAATTTTTTTACCAAATTCAAGTGAATTTTGTAACACTCAAAACAAGTTAAAAAAATTTCAAATAATTTTGCTGAGTCAAGAAAATCAAACAATGAAATCAATAACTTTTCTATATATAAGTTTATTTCCAGTGGTAAAAAATAAATAACCATTACCTAATACAGAAAAATTTAAAAAATAAAAATTTTTTAATGGTGCCCCATTTTATCCATTTCAAGCACGCCTCAGCGAGTTTAAATCGAACTTTCAAAAACGCGCGTTTTTTACAGTTACCATAGCAACACGTCTAAATGACAATTCTTGGATTATAGATCTGACAGGAGTACCTTGTAACGTCAAAAAATATTACTAACAAATGCAAGACAGCAAACTAGTTCATTTATATCTGATTACCTTTTCCATCCATATGATGAACTTGTCATATTCTTTTTTATACGCATCATTAGAGTATTTATGATTTGAAAGTGTACCAATGAAAAAATTCGCGTAAAGTATTTGTGGATATATAACTGGTCTTTTAAACACTTGCTCTATTTCTAGAACTCCGGCTGCGCCGTTTTGCTAGAAAAATCGCGCGTGTTTGAAAGAGTTTTTTTTCCACTTATACTTCAATATACTATTTTTACTAAACTAAAATTGTATAGAAATGAAAGATGAATAACCTTCACACCATATAAATGAATATCTGTAGAAAACACCCAATTTGAAAGTCACGGAATGCTGCACTCATAAAGTTGTGGTCAGAATTATTGATTTTCGTTATGGAAAATGACAACAACTTTGTTCATGACACAAATAAACAGTCTTGGTCGAGTGGAAGAATACCTATCTCTGCTAAACTCCGCCAGGAAAAATATAGACCATTTATTATTATTATTATATATTTATTTTATTTTATTTCATAAGAATAAATATGAATCAGGGTTGCAAATTAATCAACAATTCTTCTAGAATTTTTATTAAATACCTTAATTTTAAATTTATGGATAGAATATTTGGAAAACTTATCAACACCGCATATAAAATCTCCTGTTGTAAAAAACTTGAATAGAAATCAGTCCATTATTTCACATCAATACTAGTTGATTTTTAAATTAAGAGGAAGTTGTACTATACTATAAAACAGTGTATGCAAGGGCTTAGTAGCCCCAACATTTTTGGTTCATTTTTCACTTTGGGTGAATTAAAAAATGAGTAAATATTGATGAGGATCTATATTCCCTTTTTCTCACGTTTTCAAAATTTTATTTAGTTTTTTCTGAAAAATTTCGAAAAAGTCCATGTTTTTTGATGATTTTACCATTTTTTTTGGAAATGAATCAAATCAAATTTCGAAAAAGTGAGAAAAAAGGAACATAGATTAGATCTTTACCAACATGTTAAAAAAATTTCATCCACCAAAAATGAAACATAAACGTTGGAAGTTGGGGACAACGAAACCCTTGCATTGCAACATTTTGCATGCGGATAGTAGCGCCACAGTCTTTCAGTTTGTAAGGTATCACTTCCACTTAAGTTTAAGTTACTTATTATGGTCCTCCTGTTTGATTTCTTCCAAGTTATGATTGAAAATCATCAAAAAGATAAGTTTATGGTACCGAGATATGGAATCAACAAAAATTAATTGCATATTTCTTGTTGATACAGTCACTATTTGATATAATTTAAATTATCAAGGTCAGGTATCGATCGTCTGAGTTTCTCAATGTTTAAGAGCTCACATTTACATCGGCTCGTTGGTCTAGGGGTATGATTTCCGCTTAGGGTGCGGGAGGTCCCGGGTTCAAATCCCGGACGAGCCCAAACTTTTTTTATTTTTTATACTTGAAAATGTTCAGATTAATCAGAATTTCTTCCGATTTACACTGGAATTAGTTGTATGTGGTGGAGAAAGTTAAAGTGAAGTGAAGTGCTATAAGTCTTTCTGGAAAAGGTTATGTTCCATTTTGTCCGCTTAGGAAATGTATTTGAAGTCTAGTTATGAACTATTCGGACCGGTGGTATTCAATTTTATTGAAACATTGATTCACTACGTCCTTCACCAATTTACGATTTCACTCATTACCTATCTTAGCCCCACTTAGTAATTGTTGGATTCATGCAATTGAGGTTCATTAGAAACAACTCATTATATACAATAAATCTGTAAAGGACCTCGCAAATTCCTTATGGAATTTGGTTCAAGTGGATTATTTTGAATTTTTGGTATGATGTAGTACATGTAATTCTCAACCAATGTTACCAAAGCCCCAACCCAAAAAAATGAACAGTTTTGCTGCTAGGGGGCGTTGAAATCACCCATTGCGCAGATTAGACTATTTATTTTTGAATTCGCTAACAATATTTTCACTTGTTTCATTGTTGCTAATGTTGCACAATACTGTGCTGATTTATAAAAAAATGCTTGCCCCCCCCCTGCCCCCAACTCCTATTACGAAACGCAAAAAACATTTCTCGAGTGCCTTGAAATGTATCGTCGAATGTTTAAAATGCCTGAATAAGGGAAATAGCAGTTTTTTATGATAATCCGCCCTCCCCCCAAAGGGCACAAAACGAAAATATTTCGGTGGATTTTTG
Source organism: Chrysolina oricalcia (assembly GCA_944452925.2). Taxonomy (NCBI): domain Eukaryota; kingdom Metazoa; phylum Arthropoda; class Insecta; order Coleoptera; family Chrysomelidae; genus Chrysolina; species Chrysolina oricalcia. Next base: position 25,749,380 of record OX101808.2, read on the forward strand.
TGAATTTTCAATATAATGCAGTTCAAATTATTTTGAATGGAAATTAATTGGGAGACAAACCCCAAAAATAAATAGTTTTGATGCTAGGGCGCGTTGAAATCATATCTTGCTGAGAATGGACTATTTATTCATTATTACAGGCGGAAAAAATATCTCCAAGTATTTTACTTTAGATTATGCTGAACAATTGTTTAATTTAAAAAAAAAATTATAAATTATAAAACCTCCCTCTTACTCCCAACCCCTATGTTAAAACACGAAAAAAATTAATTCTCGACTACTTATTGTGAATTTTTCTGAATTTTTAATGTGATGCAGTTCAAGTTATTTTGGATAGAAATTAATTAGGTGATAAACCCCAAAAATGAGTAGTGTTGTTGCTAGGGGGCGTTGAAATCGTATCTTGCTCAGAATAGACTATTCATTATTAAGTATTTTACTTTAGATTATGCTGAACAATTGTGTAATTTAAAAAATATATACAGGGAGGGGCATCGAATACGAAACAGATCGAATATCTTCAAAACACATTTGTTGTGAAAAAAATGCAAAAACACGTCGATTTTTAATCCAAGGAGGACATCTTCCTATCATAACCTCAACTTTCATACTCCTCCCCCCACCCCTTGTTAACTATCACTCAAACTATTTGAATAGGGAAAGTAGTGAGTGTGACACATCATTTTAAAGATAATTTCATAAGGAATTTAGCCATGTCAATTTTTGCCACCTAACTTTTGATTTTGGCGCCCTCTTGCGGGAAAAACAACTGTTCGGTATTCCAAATTTTGATACTTTATTTGCAAGCTAATTTGACATAAATTCGGTGCCAATGCATTATGCAATTTTTCTAAGGGAAAAAACAAAATGGCGGCTCCAAAATGGAGGACCAGATTTGCAATTATCGTCCGATTCGATTCAAAATTGAAATGTGGTGGTTTTCAGGGTCGAAAAATATGATTTGTTTGTCAAACCAAAATACAATATGGTGGCTCCAAGATGGCGGATGAAATTTGTAATTATGGCCTGATTTGAATCAAAATTTGTATATGGGGATTTTCAGGTTCGGAAATTATGATTTTTTTGTAGATGCATAAAACAAGATGGCTGGCGAAATTTGTAGTTATGGTTTGATTCGACCCGTCACCGAAAACGAATTCTTCAAAATACATTTGTTTAGGAAAAAATGCAAAAACACGTTGATTTTAAATCCAAGGGTACATCTTTGTATCATAACCTCAAATGTCATACTACTCTCCCCACCCGTTGGTCGATAATACAATTTGAATAGGGAAAATACTAACAGCCGTATGCATAGTCAATCGCCAGCGACTCTCCAGAGTTTCGCCGTTCGCTACACAAGGATTATAATGCACAGTCGAGCTCCAAAAAAGTGACAACTACGCGATAAGTCACATTTTGGCGAAACGCTGGCGATGTACCACTTTTTTGGAGCTCGACTATGCGTTATAATTCTTGTGTAGCGAGCGGCGAAACTCTGGCGAGTCGCTGGAATTGACTATGCATACGGCTGTAAGTGTGACACAGCATTGCAAAGGTAATTCCATAAGGAACTCAGACATGTGAGTATTCGCTACCTAACTTTTCATTTTGACTCCCAATTGCGGTAAAAACAACTGCTTCGAATTCCAAATTTCATTTGAAAGCTAATGTGAACAATTAACAAATTTACGAATTGATTCGAATCGGACTATAATTACAAATTTCATCTGCCATCTTGGAGCCACCATCTTGTTTTTTTGCATCGATAAACAAATCATAATTTCCGAGCCTGTAAACCACCACATATCAATTTTGAATCGAATCGGACCATAATTGCTAATCTTGTCAGCCATTTTGGAGCCGCCATTATGTTTTTTCCTTTAGAAAAATTCTATAATGCATTGTCACCGAATTTATATCAAATCAGCTTGCAAATGAACTATCATAATTTGGAATGCGGAACAGTTTTTTTTTCCGCAGAGGGCGCCAAAAGTAGCAAAAATTGGCATTGCTGAATTCCTTATGAAATTACCTTTTTAATAATGTGTCACACTTACTACTTTCCCTATTCAAATTGTTTGGGTGATGGTGACCAAGGGGTGGGGGGTTAGGTATGACAGTTGAGATTATGATAGGAATCCCCTTGGATTAAAAATCGACATGTTTTTGCATTTTTTCCAAAACTCATGCGTTTTGAAGATATTCGATCTGTTTCGTTTTCGGTGCCCCACCCTGTATATAAAACCTCCCTCTTACTCCCAACCCCTATTTTAAAACACGAAAAAAAATTAATTCTCGACTGCTTGTGAATGCTTTATCAAAATAAATGTTTTAATCAGCTCAGGTCAAGGAAATCGTACAGTTGTTTGATTTCACCATTACTTCCCTTCAAAAAAATATTGGTGGATTTCGCTGACTTCTTAGTAGGGCGTAGTTCGTGTTACTTGAATATAAATTAATTGGGCGAAAATCTTGAAAATAAATAAAAGTAGACATCAACAATTTGAATTTGAGTTGGTGCCTGAAATAACCTTTTTCGTGTTTTAAAATAGGGGTTGTGGGTAAGGGGGAGGTTTTATATTTTTTTTTTATAAAAAATTACACAATTGTTCTGCATAATCTAAACTAAAATACGATATTGTTTCCGCCGATAATAATGAATAATCTATTCTGAGGTATTCTGAGGTATGATTTCCTACCTCAAAACTATCTATTTTTGGGGTTCGTCAACCATTTAATTTCTATTCAAAATAACCTGAACTGAATCAGAATAAAAATTCTGAAAAATCCATAGACATTTTTTCGTTTTGTACCCTTTGGGGGGAGGGAGGATAATTATAAAAAGCTGCTATTTCCCTTATTCAGGCATATTTAAATATTCGATGATAAATTTAAAGGCAATCGAGAAATATTTGTTTTGCGTTTCGTAATAGGACTTGGGGGGAAGAAGGAGGGGTAAGCATTTTTTTTATAAAACTTCACAATTTTGTGCAACATTAGCAACAATGAAACAAGTGAAAATATTGTTACCGGATTCAAAAATAAATAGTCTAATCTGTGCAAGGGGTGATTTCAACGACACCAAGCAGCAAAGCTGTTCATTTTATTAGGATGGCGCAATGGTAACATTGGTTGAGAATTGCATGGACTACATCGTACCAAGAATTCAAAAAAATCCACAGCCACCCAAATTCCATAAGGAGGTTGCGGGGTTCATTATGAAATAATTGCAAAACTCACGTGAATGGACATTAACGCGGTAGACAGCAGGGGAAGCCATATCACCATGTTCTAACGAGATACCATTTCATGTTCACCTAAAAAAAAAGCTTAGATCAATACGTATAAAAATTATTAACAATATCTAAAGCAATAACCCTTGGAACAGTGTCTGATATTTACTAATTTTTGAGTGGATTCGTTTTGATTTCGAGAGCTCCATAAATCCTTTCTGATGAGAGGGTGACCACGAAACAGCTGTCAAAGGTTAGAACTCTCGGAATCAAATCGAAAAAAACTCAATTTTCCCTTATATATACAGAATTAGTCAAATGTATGGAACCCCCGCCCATTTTTCTCAGTTAACATGAGAGTTATAGAAATAAAAATCGGATAAAAGATGAAGGGTATTTCACTCTGCACCTTTCTATGAATTCAAATATTTTTTAGATGTGCCGGTGGAGTAGTGGCGTGATCGGCATTTGTTTCAAAGCTTGTTTTTTTTCTCATTTTAGTAGTACTGATATTATTTCAACTCTCTCGATAGGTACAGTGTATTTCGTATTGTTGTGTCCACCCCTGTAATTCACTTACCTATTGCTTAATTTGTTCAAATTTTTTCTCAATCATAGAATGTATTCAGGTAGATAGTTTGAGCGATATGCCAATTTGATTCAGACAGTGGCGTACGTGGATTTTTATAAAAAAATATTTTTTATGTGCTACATTGACAGTTGTTTACAATTAACATTCTCCTCATATAAAATGAGTAATGGTTATAGGATATTTTAAAAATTCACCTCAATGGCTCAGCCATTCGAGACATCACATTTTTTATCTCAGATCAAGGGTTCAAATAAAAAGTTTTCAGGACTAATGAATGAAATAGCCGCTTTACATATGTTTTAAGTACTTTTCATTCAAAAAATAGTAATATTTTGAACTATTGAAACAAATGACTATTTCTGGCTTTTTCTCTTCTATTTAGGAAAAATTTCAGGATAAGAGCACTTCAATTATTTTGGAAAAATTTTTTTTTGTCTTAATCAAATTATCATATCGCTTAGAATATCCAACTGGCTACATTCCTCGATTGAGAAAAATTTAGAACAAATTAAGCGATAGGTACGAGGATGTATTGATATCTAGTTAGCCTATACCAGTTCCCTGCATAAACAAAATATTGCGTTACCATAGCATCGAACAATAACTTATTAGAAGTGTCAGTGTATAGTTTGACGTCAAAAAAGTAAACCAGAGTTACGCAATAAATTAAAAGAAAAAATATGTCCACCGAAATTGTGAGAATCGAAAAATTGGAGTATCGAGCCATCATCAAGTACCTGTATTTAAAAGGGTTGAGAGGTAAGCAGATTAACGAAGACATGCTTAATACCCTTGGTGATCAATGTCCTTCGTATGCGACCGTGAAAAATTGGACTGCAAGCTTCAAAAGAGGTAAATTTTCTATTGAAGATGATGACCGATCGGGAAGGCCAGTTTCTGTGTCAATCCCCGAAAATATCGATGCAGTTCATGACATGATTTAAACAGACCGTCGAATTGGGCTAAAACGGATATCTGAAGCACTGAATATTTCATACGAACGCGTTCATCATATAGTTCACGTCAATTTGGACATGAGAAAAATTGCTGCAAAATGGATCCCCAAATGTTTGAATGTTGACCAAAAGCGTGCAAGGGTAGTAGTATCGCGTTCGATCTGTGCTCGATTTGAAAACGATGTAGACTTCTTAAACCGAATTGATACTATGGATGAGACTTGGGTACATTTCTACGATCCAGAAACAAAGCAACAATCGATGGAATGGCGACAGTCCGGTTCTCCAAGGCCTAAGAAGTTTCGTGTCCAAAAATCTGCTGGAAAAGTTCTTGCTTCAGTTTTTTGGGATTGCCATGGAGTAATCATGATCGATTTTTTGGATAAGGATAGAACAATAACTGGAGATTAGTATTCGACATTAATGACCACTCTACGGGAAAAAATTAAAGAAAAAAGACGCGGAGAGCTATAAAAAGGTGTTTTGTTTTTGCAGGACAACGCCCCTGCACACAAATCGCATGTTGCCATGCAAAAATTCGTGATTTAGGGTTTGAATTACTAGAAAACCCCCCTTATTCCCCCCTTAGTCCGATTTTCATCTCTTTCCTCAACTGCAAAAAAGTTCAAAAGGTCGTAAATTTTCTCCCAACGAGGAGGTTATAAAAGCTGTGGAGGTCTGGTTTGCAGAGCAAGGAGAAACATTTTTTTTAAAGGTCTAGAGACGTTGCAGGTTCGCTGTAATAAATGTATCCAATTAAGAGGAGAATATGTTGAGTAATAAAATATTTTGACATTGAAATTTTCAATATATCCTTGTAAGTAAACTACAGAGGTGGGCACAAAAATTCGAGAGAATTAGAATAATATTGGTAATACTAAAATAAGAAAAAAACAAGCTATCTAGCCATACCAAACATGACACATGATTCTATTTTTAAAAAAAGTCGATGACGTCACTTCTTCACCAATGGCACATCTAAAAAAATATTTGAATTTGCAGAGTGAGACACCCTCCAACTTTCATTCATACTTTTTTTTCGATAACCCTCATATTAACTAAGAAAAATGGACGGGTCCATACATTTGACTAACTCTGTATATATACAGTGTCCGGCATAAAGTTCGCAGCAAATGGAAAACTTTTTTATTATTGATTTCTCAAAAAAAAAATTCTTGATAAAAACCTCTGCTTCATTCCAAACCTAAATTGCAAATACCAAAATTGAATTTTATACTACCATATACGAGCGATATTGAAAAACAATTCAGTTTTATTTACTATTTGCAGCAAGATTTTGTGAAATCCCGTCACATATTTCAGTTAACGTGATTTTCCGATGGGAGGAATAGAGGAGGGAACATCCAGAGAGTGATATGATCATATATAACAATATACCATCCATCTAGCATAGTTTTCCTCATATCGTACAGGGCGATGAAGGGAAAATTGGAAAAAAAGTGGAAAAATTAAATTGATCATAGGAGGCTGTGATTTCAATTTCTGAATCAACATTCGATTCTGAACAATATTTTCCCCATACTTTTAATTCTACCGTGAAAAATAAAGAGATGGGATCAAAATATTTCGAAAACAAGGCATGTTTTTCAATATCGCTCGTATATAGTAGTATAAAATTCATTTTTGGGTATTTGCAATTTAGGTTTGGGATAAGCAGAGGTTTTCATCAAGAACAATTTTTTTTGATAAATCAATAATAAAAAGTTTTCCAAATGCTGCGAACTTTATGCCGGACACTGTATAATATAGAAAAAAAGTGGAAATATACCAGGTGTCCCATTTAAAAATCGAAATATTATGTCACTTATGACAGTAGCTTCCAAAACAAATAAATTTATATTGGTGAGTTAATTTGCGCGCGTATAGAGGTTGATGACGAGCATGGTAGTAACCTGAGTAACCTGACAGCTAATTGTTCCAGTTATTATCCTCTCCCATTTGTACACAGATTTTTAGCATTAAAAAAAGACCGTTATATAAAAAGTGTGCGAGCTTTCATACTATAACGGTGCGTAAGTCTCTGGTAATTCGGCATATTCATCACACATCATGACATTTTTCCGCCATATTTACAATTCCTTCTTGTCCCTGGTGAGTGGTTCTCATCAGCGACTGACGTCCCCGTTTCTGTTAACCCACCGCAAACCGCAAAGTCCCTAACACGAAACAGCTTGTTGAGAAGTGAGTTTGAAATTGAGCGCCTGATTGCAATACATTAGCCCTGAATTTGGATTACATACAAACACACTCTTGAAACGTGTTACCCTCGAAAAGTAGTTGTACTACGAACCATCCACGAAGTGATTACATTCGGTGATGAAATTCACTCAGGGTATGCTTGTGGTAAAATAAATAAACTTAAAAAATACTTTTAAGAGAAAAGCTTTTATTCAAATTCGCTAAAAAAAGAAAATAAACTTTAAAGTGAATTAAACCCATCATTTTGTTGCATTATAAAATTTGGCGAGAATTATCTATGTATTTCTTATTGTAAATTAAATTTAAAGTAACCTCAATATTTACTCTCGCGACAAGCTTTTATTTCATTTGAAATTTTATAATGTAACAAAACGAGTTTATCACTTCAAAATTTACTTGCTTCTTTTTGGTGCATTCAAATAAAAGCTTTCTTCTAAAAAGTTTTTTTTTTTAATTTATTCATTTATTTCATCTTTAGTTTTCTTTGGATATGTTTCTTAGTCTGTTAATTTCAATTAATGCGTCATTGTAGCACGGACGCTTGCCTGTTAATTTACCGTTGGAAATTTTTCCGAATTTCTACGCGTTCTCTATCTAGGTTTTGAGGGGGGAAATAGGGGTACATTTTTTTGAAACCGTATTATTCAATGGTAAGATAATTTTCACTTGTTTGGCGGATTGTTTCGATTTCTATTTCACCAGTTTTCCTAATTTTTTTCGTGAAAGGAAAGGGAGGCGAGCCCCCTGATCGATTTATTTTCATCGTCATTTTCATGTCCGAAACTGTTGAAAAATTTTCCGTATTCCTTTGCGTTCTCTATCTAGCTTTTGATGAGGATTTTTTTTAAAACCATAATAATCGACCGTCAGATATTTTTTCATATTTTTACGAATTTTTCCGATTTTGATTTCGCGAGTTTTCCAATTTTTTTCGAGAAAAGGGGGGCAATTCCCACTAACCTCTTTTTATTCGCTGTAATTTTTGACTTCTGAATCCGTCAAGAAAACTTCCGAAACCACGTTCTCTATCTAGCTTTTGGGGGACAGGGCGGTAAATTTTTTCTACATTAATGTTTTGTCATCGGAACTGAAACCAACATGCAAAATTTCAAGTCCATAGGATAAGAGGAAGTGGTTCTAATTCTAAGATTTGTACCAACACACACACAAACTCACACACAGAGCAAGCTTTTCACACTCTAACCATTAGTAAGTCGATTCGGACTCTAAACTGAACCTTTACAACCAGCCCTTAAGAAGCGAAAGTTAAAGAGCGTTGCTTGACTTCAGCTATCGATAAAAAAAAAACAAATAAGGTTCTTTTTCATTACTTTTCGTGTAAACCACATTTCACAGATGGTTATAATCGCAATAATATAGATATCAGTAGAACAGAGAGAACACGGGTCCCAGTATTGTTGATACTAAAAGCTAGAGAACAGACAGATATTTTGAAGGCTTACACGCACATGCCAAATGAACCAATCAGAACCTTTAGTCAAGTTCGGGTTATCGATAATACCGAACTCGTCCTGCGGACTCGTGGTGTTTTCTCGAAGCAATTCACAGAAAATCGACAGACTTATTGCGAAAATTCAATCACTTGTGAAAATTTCATTTATGTGTTAAAATGTTCATAAGAGGTGTGGAATTATCGCTGAATTACAGCGGTACTCCACCTGCTAGGTTGATTATCGCTACAATTCATAGCGCTAGGTGATGATTCAACTGAAGTGACTGATGAATGACAGGACATGTTAACTCCAAATCTAATGCGAGCTATCTACAGATAGATGAAGAACACCATCATGCTATCGTTGAAAAAATGCATGGCAATGAAAATCTACAACCATGCCAGGAGCCAGGAGGAGGTTTAAGATCCACTTCAGTTACAGAGAAGACAAATACAAATGTTTACAATATTACAATAATTGCAGTATCAACTATAACAATAAATGATATGAATCTTTTTGTATTCTTAAAATTTTCCACCGAATACCATTCTTGCTTTGAAAATTAACCAAATAATTCTAAAAAAAAAACATTATTTTATTTTAAACTGTACTCGGTTATTCTTTTCGTTGTTTCAAAAAATTGTCCTCCTCCTTCGGACAATTTACGCTTTGAAACAACGAAAGAAATAAACTAGTGCAGTTTAAAAAAAAACATTTTTTCAGATTTATCGGTAATTTTTAAAGCAGTTATGGTATTATCCCCTATAATCAACTGATACTACACAATACAGTTTCAAGATATGAACCCAGCACTGTGAGTGAACTTATCGTTCTTCATAGCTATGATTGAAATTTTATAGCAGGAGCGAACATGAGAGGATTGAAAAAATTTCAATAAAAAAACATTGCATAAATGATCAATGGTACTCGCCAAAATATTTCGATATACTTTTAGAAGTCCTCATGCCAAATTGTAAAGAACGGAAAAATTAAAGGCCAAACTACATACATTCTAAGTGAATACGCCTGGTTCACAAGCAGATCAAAGGCATAAATGAGATATGGAATTTATTGCAAAACTCCCATCAACCTAGCCTACTCACTATGACTGTACAGCACAGCATTTCATACCGAAAAGCATGCGATACTACAAAAGAGCATGAGAGCTTATTTGAATGAGCACGTAAGAAAACACATTCAGTCATATCTAGAATTCATGGAATTCAGCATTCGGTTACTATGTTTCTGACGAGAACTAGCCCTTACATTTGGGGACGATCCAATTCCATTACCATACATGCCTCGAAAGCCGATATGCACCAAAAGAAAATTCAATAATCCGAAAGAAAGATTCTACGAAGAATTTTAAGAAAAATAGTAATAGAGCAAGATCCCAGGGCCGTCAGACTTTACTTATTTTTAAACGAACAAAATGTGTACGATTGGGTAGTGTTAGTATGTACTATGTTCGCATGCATACCTGCTAGCTTGTCCAGATGACCATTCTTCAGATATTAGGGAATCAAGGCTCGTAAAAACGCTACTCATTTAGTTGAATTGCCAGTTTACAGAAATGTTTCTATACATGGTGGATCAGTGGACAGAGTATCTGGCTACCACCCCGGAGCTCCGAGTTCAAATCTCGTCTACAACAATATTTTTTTCTTTTTTTTTAACCCAGCAAACGCTGGGTTTAGCCGCCATCTCGGTTAGAAACGGCTTCGATTCTGGGGGGATTTTTGTTCAAAAAGAAATTTAAAAGAAAACACAATTTTGGTAAATAAAGATTTTGTTGAGATTTTTTTATGAGTAAAATCCCAGGGCCTTCAGACACAACTTATTTTTGAAAAGATGAAGACTTAGGTTCTGAGTGGTGTCTCATATGCACTTTTGATACCTGCGTGCTTGTGGAGATCGCTCTGTGACACCTGGGCAGGTACCTAACTTGAATCTGTATGGCTAGTTTTTATATATATTTTGTAGAATATTACTCTTAAGTAATTTAAAAAGTGTCAGACGCTTTCCATAGACCAGAACTTTTGGCAAACGCTATAAACCTCCACAAATTATGCAACAAATTATACATAAAAATCAGCCACACAATTTAACCGACACTCTATCTCTTATCGTTTACGAGATCCCCATGTACAGAAACGAATTTGAATAGCCCTGCATATTTTGTAGAATACCACTCTTAAGTAATTTCAAAAGTGTCAGACGCTTTCCATAGACCAGAACTTATGTCGAACACTTTAATGCTCCACAAATTACTACAGAGTGATATTCAACAAATTATACATAAAAATCAGCCACACAAATTTAAGTTAAGTAACTCTTATTTTTAGTTACCTTTCTCACATGGTACCTGCACAGAGCGAACTCCACAAGCACGCAGGTATTAAAAGTACATGAGACACCACTCAGAACCTAAGTCTTCATCTTTTCAAAAATAAATTATGTCTGAAGGCCCTGGGATTTCACTCATAAGGAAATCTTGACAAAATCTTTTATTTACCAAAATTCTGTTTTCTTTTAAATTTCTTTTTGAACAGAAATCCTCCCAATGTCGAAGCCGTTTCCAACCGAAATGGCTAACCTTAGTGTGATGCGTCTGCTGGGTAAAAAAAAAGAAAAAAAAAATAGTTGCAGACGAGATTTGACCTCGGAGCTCCGGGGTGGTAGCCAGATACTCTGTCCACTGATCCACCATGGGTTATAGAAGCATTTCTGTAGACTGGCAATTCAAATAATTCCCTAATATCTGAAGAACGGTCATCTGGACAAGCTAGCAGGTAGGCATGCGAACATAGTACATACTAACACTACTCAATCGTACACATTTCGTTCGTTTAAAAATGAGTAATGTCTGACGGCCCTGGGATCTTGGACTATAATATGATCTACTATATAGCCCCATCTATACATTCCTGAGAAGGAAAGAACAAGTCCTGGGACACCCTCTATATTGCATGTTGCGGTTATAGCAACTCTTGCCAGACTTTTATTTCCATTTGTAAATAATTATAAGGATATGTTCTACTGATTTTTGTAGTACATTATCTTTATCAACTATAGAAAAACAGTTGAAACCTATACAGTACCACTCCGATTGGTTGGTCCATATCATATCACACCTGCTTTGTATAAAGCATAAGTTCATTCAACAAGCTCGATAAGCGCGAGACCCAAAAAGACAAACCTGCCCAGTAGGCTGGTGCCAAAATGAATTTTAAATGATTAAAATAAGGAAAAAAGTTAAATGTTGTTGAGTTTTTTTTTTCAAGGAAAAAAAATAGTTGAAAACGAAAACATTCAAAATGGTAAAATGTGGATGCAGTTTAGGGGTTGAAAACGGTTTTTTGCGATTTGCGGCGAAAGGTGACCTATAAGCGGAAAATATTCGAAAGCAAAGTTCAAAAACTTTTGTATCCGACACTTTTCGACATAACCTCAAATTAACCGTCAAAATGGCGAAAAAACGATTTTTCGGTATTTTTTCTCGCGTATAAATGATTTTATTTAGATGAAAATTTGTAAGCCTATAACTTTTTCGGTGTCGAACAAGAATGATTTTATCGCAATTCAGAAGACGACTAGTTTTCGAGTTAGGTACATTTTTCGAAAAAACTACCCTTTTGTGGTCCAAATTTGTTTCAATTCAGACAGTCCTAGGAGATGATTCTTCCATATCAGCCAAGACTTTCATTACGATTCGTTTTCTATAATGTTGCTTATGATTTTTGATAATCCCTTGGTCCATTGGTCGTAGAACAGACGTCAAATTAGGAGAGAAATATTTGAGTTTAATGTTTTTTATGCACTAGCGGGCGGTAAAGTACACTTAACCGCCCGGTTCGCCTGGCGTAAAGTGGCACTTTACCGCCCGTGGGCGCATTATGGCCCGGCGGGCCGTAAAGTAGACAAAATTCTCAAATTATCTATACTCACACATCATTTCATGCAATTCCTAACACGAATTAGAATCATTTCAGTTCCATAGAGCAATACTCTTTCTAACATTTGTTCATAATCGTTGGCAATTTTTTCGGTGATGATCTATTTGAAATAGATTCTCCAATATAGTACTCAGCTACTATAGTTTCACATTCCTCATATTATGTTACCCTTAATTATTGTATGCATAACTTATGGAACGTGTAGACCATTGCAATTCAAGTCCGTATTTGTGATTCGCGCTATAAAACCGCTAGTGCATAAAATTTTGTATGTATCACGTGCGTAAAATCCGTTTAAGGCCTTCGGCGTGTGATGGCCCTCGGCTAACGCCATCGGGCCATCATCCACGCCGCAGGCCATAAACGCCTACTTTACGCCATTGATACATAAATAACTATTAAGCTTGTTTCTACATCCTTAGGATGTGCGGTACAATTGTCAACAAACAGTAGATTCTTCCTATTTTGAGTAGCAACGATGTTACAAAGCTTTTTGAGCCACTTCTCCTAAATTTCACTTGTCATCCACGCTTTTTTGTTGTGGTCATAATCCACATCAGGTGATTTTATGCCCTTAAAACAACGTGGATTTTTCGACTTGCCGATAACGAGCAATTTCAGTTTTTCCGATCCACTCATATTGCTTGCAACCATAACTGTAAATCTCTCTTTGCTGTTTTTGCCACCAAAGCATTTTTGACATTCGGTAAACATTTAAAAAAGATACCTGTTTCTTCTGCATTAAAAATGTCGCTGATCAAATATTGCTGAATATTTTTTTCCCAGTCCTCACTAGATTGCATATCTGCAGAAGCACTTTCACCACAAACCGACATTTGGACGATATAACTGTGTTTTTAAATTTGTCTAACCATCCTACAATAGCTGAAAAATCTTCGCGACCCAAAGCAACAGCTAATTCTTTAGCTTTTTCTCTGATTAAAGTTCCAGAGAGAGGAAGATTTTTGTCACGTGCAGCAGTAACCCACCCAAGCATAGCCAAAGTAACCTTGTTTTTTCAAAAGTTTGTCATTGTTCTTTAAAATGGTTGATAATGTGTTAGCAGGAATCATAAATTGTTGTGCAATGTCCTTTTTCCTCTTTTCTCCTTTTTCAACCTCAGCAATTAAATTAAATTTTTCCTTGAGCGTTAAACATTTCAAATTTCGTTTTGCCATTTTGGTCGCACACTTAAATCACTACAAATCCTCGATGAATCGCCTGAAAGGCATGCTAAGAAACTAAAAATAAGTTTTTATCTGTCGCCGCTCGTCACTGAGAAGAGAATCGGTAATTTCCCGAAATATGTATGTACAGTCCAGTAGGTGCTTCCCCGAAAAATTCGACTTTCGCTTGGGCTGCCGCTAAATTTCAGTTCGAGTTTTAGAAATATTCGAGTTATAGAAATTCGACTTATGGAGTCAAAAATACATAGTGAGGCTGTGAAAACGTATGTATTTTTAAAGAGTATTCGATTAATAGAATATTTCGAGTTAAGGAAGTTCGAACTACTGAGGTTTCACTGTATTTTATTATGAAGAATTTAATATAAACTAAAATAAACGAATAAAATAATGAAGAAAGGAAATTCATTCAATAGTATTTATTCTCCAAGTTATTAGTTACATTACAGTTTTAGGTAAAATAAAACAATCTGGAGTGAATCCAGAGAGGAGTGAAGATGCAGGATCTTTCCCTTTGTAGAGAGTACTTGTCCACCACCCCAGCGATGTGCTGTGCTCATTCTACCCTCCGCTGTGTTGCAGGGTTTATCTATACAACTTCCGGCTTAGCTTATGTTGGAATTTGGTGGGGGTATGATCTGTGAACCAGTGTTGTGCTTGGTGTTTCAGTGTTTGTGTTATTTCGTTACATGCAGGAAAATTGTAAAAAACCTACATTAAAAATGTTTTTGTTGTGTGAGGAGCTCCACTCACCCCCCACATCGTTCGGGATGTGCGGCGTACGATTTGCCCCCCACACCATGTGCAGGGCTTCCTTGCGGGCCCAGGCGCATGCGTCCGAATTCGCAGTTCCACCCAACACATGTTTAACTTTTGTGTGATGTTTTGTGTGTGTGTAAGTGTTGGTGGATTGTGATCATCAGCTTACCGTCCCCATCGACCATACCCCGCACCGGTGGCAGCGGGCGGAGGGCACGTTATATGCTCGCCGATCCAAGTAGGGGCACAGTCTCCGGGGGCGCTGCGGGCATCCCCAAGAGGGCCCGCAATTCTGCAAGCTGATTTTCTATGGTCCTCAAAGCTAAAGCGATGACGCTGTGGTGAAGACCCTCCCTACTACCGCAGTCGGAGGGGGGCGGATGGATTGGTGTCTCTACAAGGGGTCCTCTTCTTGTGGTGGCCTCTCGTTCATTCGGCTGATGGGGTTGCCATCTGCCGTTGTAAAACGCCTTTGTGTTCTGGGTTACCCCTGGCGTCTCGTGGGGGTACCCAGGTAGTACATGATATTGGCTGAATCTTGGTTCCATATTGGGCCAATATAGATATATTGTAAATGAAAAATCAATATTGGTCCAATATGGGTGAATATTCAAAAAACAATATTATATTAATAATATTGGTGGAATATTGGTTGAACTAGTTTTGAATGTAGATTATCACATGAAATATTGGTTGAATAATTTCTACCAATATCGATTATACAATATTGGTTATATATTGTTTTCCACATCTAGAATAAATATTGCAATCCAATTATTCCAGTCATATCGATTATAGGAAAAAAAAAACTATATTGTATTTCCAAGTTTGATAGCATATTGGTTGAATATCATTTCCACTTTATTAGACAAATTGTAATAACTCATATTGAGTCAATATTGGTTGAATGATATTTGCCAATATCGATAAAACAATATTGACTTCACATCGTTTTCAACATCTAGAATAAATATTGCAATCCCAATATTCCCCTCATATCGATTCTAGGTATAAAATCTATATTGTATCTCCAAGTGTGATTACACATTGGTTGAATATCATTTCGCAAATATTCAACAAATCTTATTAATTAATATTGGGTCAATATTGGTTCAATAATATTTATCGATATCGTTAAAACAATATTGTCTTCAAATTGTTTCCTACATCTCGATTGAGATGAAATTTGAATATTGGCCGAATATTCAAAGAAACATATTAAAATTATATCATAATCAAACCTGGATAAAAATCTGCTAGATGGCTCTACATATAGAACGTCTTCTAAAACCTACGAAAGTATATTAAATAATTCCCGTAACTTGTTTTCAAGACAGCTCACTCAGTGGTTATGGCGATCTAAAGGCAGACTCTGGTGTCACCTTCATCAACTAAAAGACATTTAATAATTTAACAAGGTATATTGACATCCACCGATATATCCAAGTGATATTGTACCAATATCGATAAATATTTTGAGTCCATTATCGCTTCGAAAATATTTTACCAAAAATATTTGTGAAATATTTAAATAATATTCGACCAATATGGCAAAATGTTCACATTTTACTTCTCGACAATATAACTATTGAATATTGTGCCAATATTGTCAGAATATTGTATCAGCGATATTGTACCAATATCGCCGAATATTTTGAGGACAGTATTGGTTCGAGAATATTTCGCCAATATTATTCAAGTAATATTGGACCAATATCGCCGAATGTTCACATTTTTTTTTCTCGCCAATATTGCATTTCAAATATTTCGCCAATATGTTCACAATATTTTACCAATATAGGTGTGCTACTTGGGTAACGTTATATTGTTCCATTTCTTTAATTTTTTCCAAGTAGGCTTCACAACCCTGATAGCTGGCAGGGTGTGCCAGCTGGCAGTTTGCGCAGCAGGCTGGTACGTCTGCTGGTTTTGCGCAGGTGTGGGTAAGGTGCCCTTGTCCACATTTTAGGCAACGTGGGGCGTGGTTGCAATTAGTTGCTCCGTGGCCCCATTTCTGGCATCTTCGACATTGGGTGATCCTGCCTCCGTTTGTCCTGTGTTCCCATGTAATTTTTGTCTTCATCAGCGTTTTTATTTGAGTCTTCAAGTACCTGATATTGTATTTGGCTGGCATGGTGATTATGTGCATCGGTCTTGTTGTCTTTGCCATTTTATATATTTTATTCGCCGGTATTTCATACTCTTCCAGAAGGGCTTTCCTTATCTCCATATTTGACGGGTTTTGATCTAGTCGTTTATTACAAAAAGGTGTTCTTTTTCCTCGTTGGCAGTGAAGGTGTGGTCTATTTGGTTATTTTTCAATACGCTTTTTGCACAGTCATGATCCTTTTTGGTTTTCAGGTGGAGTATTGTGCTCTCTTGTGTGGGTGAAAATCAATTTGCTGGCATTTCAGGATGTTTATTGTTTGCTGGTTGTTGGCCGCTCTACCCATGATGACAATAGGTGGCGGCTTGTCCTGTTTTTTCGTGCTTCGTTGTCGTCTTTCTGTGTTTCTGTTTCTTTGAGAGGTTGGGGTTTCTCCTCTGTTCATGTTCTCATTGCCCTCTGTGTATTCTTCCTCCGAAAATTCTTTGCTAAATCTGTCTGTGTCTCTTTCATTTTCTGTGATCTGTGTGGTGTTTTCTATATTTTCTGTTTCAGCCTTTTTCTCCTCTAGGGTATGGTGTGGCGTATTTTCCTCTGTCTGAGCGTTGTTGTTCACGTCTCTCATTTCGAACTCGATTTGCAACTTGGCTGCTATCTTCAGGTATTTTGGCCAGAGGTCTATGTACTTTTTCAATTCTTCAATTTCTCCTACTTCTAGTGGGGTATATTCTTCTTCAGGATCTTTAAGGTTCTTGTTGTTTTCATCCTTCCATCTTTTGATTATATTGTTCTGTTTTATAATTGCTTCTTTCGCTCTAGTTTCCCGTTCTTCATTTTGTCTAGCTTCCTCTAGTCTCTGCTTGTTTTTCTCCCTTTCTCTTTCCTGTTGTATTTTCTTCTTGTTTTCTTCTTCTATATTTTTTTGACTCTGTGCTTTTTCTTTTTCTCTCCTGGAGTCTTCCTCTTTTTGTTCTTGTATGAGTCTTTTTCTCTCGTGACTCAACTTTTCTTGATTTTGTTCCTCTATCCTTTGTTCCTCCCTTCTTTGTTGGGCTTTTTCTGTTTCCTCTCGAGTTGTTTGCTCTCGAATGAACTCTCTGGCTGACATTCCGAATTGTGATTTTACGTACTCTTCGTATGTGAGGAAGCGGCCTTCCTCATCCGAGCTGTGGTCTCCTGCTTGAGTATCGTATTGTTGATAGTACTCTTCCTCATAGTCAGTGCCATCCGTTGGTGTGGTGTTTAATGTATGTGTTATTGACTGCGTTTCCGACAGTTGTCACTTTCTGTTGGCAGGCTTTCCCTCATCTCGAAAGTTATTCCTGGGTGCTCTTTTCGGAACGCATTGTACTGGATTCTATGGTTCCTGATGTATTCCAGTTATTGAATTTTGATTTCTTGGAGTGCTTTGTCCGATTGCTTTTTTCTCTCCTCTGCTTCTGCAGCTTTTCTTTTCTTCCTCTTTTTGTCTTTTCTCTGCTTCTTGTTGTATTTGACCTAACTTAAATCTTCGAGCGAATTCTGCCAAACCGTCTTCCATGCTCGTTGTGGGAGTGGATTCTCTTGGTTTTAGATTTTGAGTATATCAGCCCTGCGCTTTCACGAGGACCGAGGTCTGTACGCTTTCAAACTTTGTGCAAGATTTTTAGGTACTTACTCAGTTCCCCGAAAATCATTGCACTTAGTTAATGAAATTTCCTACTCACTGCGTACTGTTGTTTGAGGTCTGTTGTTGTTTGCTATGGGTTCATAGCAGGGACATATCCTATTTTTACGGGAAATTTCAATCAGTTTATTGATGAATGTTGTTGCGCATGCCCAGACAACTCGACTTTGGTAGCACGACTGCTCTGGACGGCTGGACAGAGCGTACTGGAAATTCATTGAAAACATTGGGAAAATCATGATTCAGAGAAACTTTCTCTTCAATTTTAAGCTGTTTAACGATCAATAAATTACCAAGTCATTTGAATGCAGACATTTCAACGATTAAAATAATCACTCAAAGACCATAGCCCTTAGACGAAATACAAAAAAAAATTGTTCGCGGAAGATAAGGGTATTTTTTTCGAAAAATGTACTTAACTAGAAAACTAATAGTCTTCTGAATTGCGAAAAAAATCATGCTCATTCGACACCCAAAAAGACTTACGCTTACAATTTTCCATGTGAATTGAATCATTTATACGCGAGAAAAAAATTAAATACTGAAAAATCGGTTTTTCGCAATTTTGACGATTAATTTGAGGTTATGTTATGATATGTTATTTTTTGCTAGGTCACGTTTCGCTGCAAATCGCAAAAAACCGTTTTCAACCCCCAAACTGCATCCCCATTTCACCATTTTGTGTGGTTTCGTGTTTTAATAATTCTTTTCCTCAAAGTTGGAACCTCATCAACATTTCCCACCTGGTGGTTTTTTTCACAAAAATTATAGGCACCATTCTACAGCTGTATATACGAATACAACTTCTCGAACTAGTTTTTTTGAGAATAATATTCCTGGATATGCACATGAGACAAAAAGATAACACCTCGAAATGATTGCGCCAAGCTTTATATCTAACAAAGATCGACAGCAACAAGATTAATGGCTTATAACTTCAGCGATGCGGAAGTCGATAAATGTCACCGTAACAGCGGCAAGAAAAAACAAATGATGTACACAGTCCACTTGGCTCGTGAGTCCATCCAGTAAAAATCCAGAATCGGACATGTTATTTATATAATACGATATTTCCAATCACGACAAATGACTTCGACGACGGTCGATTGATTTTTTTCTAACGTTAGATTCGGAACGATTACCAAAGAATCGACGATAACGGGATCTCCAAAATGAAGCGTATTATGAGGGTTTACTGTTCCTAATAGACTTTCAGAAGACAATAGAACCAGTGGCGCCACAGTGTCTGCCGGAAAAAGCTATTGGAGTTATTAAAAAAATCGACGCCTACAACAGTTCAATGAACATACGGTTTATCTTGGGATATTGCAATATCATTTTCTTCTTTTTAATTTATTAGAGTGTGTTGAGTATTTCATAATGTTTCGTAGATATAGAAGCAAAATCAAATAACGAACTGAAATAATATAAATAAGAAGGACGTGTGTGGTATCAGTCATGTTCCAGAATCAATACCATATGTCTGTCAGTGGGACGTCCATTTGTGAAGGCTAACCATTGCTTGATTTCAGATATCTTCATCTCCTGACTCGTACACTATATATAGCTGTTTTCCAGGTAGCCGAGTGGTTAAAGCGACATTGTTTCAATCACTTTGGCTGCCAGTCGGCGATGGTTCAAACCATGGCGACTGCAGAAATTTTAACGGAAAAAACTATTTCAACAATTTTTATAACAATTGCAGAATTTTCCACCTATAACCAATATGTCATCTCAAGGTCAAGCACAATCTGAATAGAACCATATGACCAACAAGGTCAAACAACGAAAGTCCCGAAGAACTATCAAGGTCATAGCCAGACAGTAACACCTATGTAAAAACAGGCCCCTGAAGGTTCATGGTGAGGGTAGGCTCAGAACTGGTTTAAATCTAACACTACTCCGAAATTGGACGAAAAAATTAGCATGGTAGCTAGCATTTATTATTACTTCGACAGGTATTACTACTTCACAGCTGTGGAGGAGTAAGTGGTCAACATCGCATTGCACTCTATCAAAAGAGTTTTGAATATTAAGGATGCAGATTGTATAACAATCTTCCAGAGGACGTAAAAATTTCAGGAAATGTATACATTTTACAATGAGTTCCTGGTTTTTATAGTATATGACGTTGTTTCCTTTTAATGCTAAAGTTATACATATTTGTTACTGTATTGTTTGTGACATGTATATTTTATTTTTATATACATTATTATCGTTTCATCAAATACCAACTATGGAAACTTGGCCTACCATATTTTGGTTTCAACCCGAAAATGAGGCTTTCTCTTTTTGATTTAATGTCACTTGACGTAAACTTAAAATGGTTCTATTTCTTCACAAAATAATGCACTTTTACTTCAACTGTTCTGATCTTGTAGAAGAGCTCTGCCCTTCTGTTAACTCCAGAAGCTTGAGGAGTAATCATATTTTTTCATTTGGCATACGGTTCCATAGAACTAACTATGGTTAGATGGCAATTAGTTGTAGACTTAAAAAAAAATCAATGTGCACTTTTCAGAACTAGATCTTTTTCATCTATCACATTATGAATTGAAAAAAATGGCAGTTAGAGAACTTAATCCTGACACTGTTCAATAGACTTCTGAATAGTCTTTGTGTAGGTACTTATTTTAAGGTATTTAACTCACCTCTAGTTGAGGACTGTTTTTTTTATTGAAACGATGTATCAGTTGAGATTTCATTACAATTCTGTTATGTACTTAAGTAATAATATTTATATCTTGATAACTTTATTCGAATGTTTTTATTCATTCTTTTATTGAAACTTCCTTTATGTACCATCTGGTATTTTATAAAAACTCTGTAGTGTAAGTACATGTTTATGGTATATTTATTTTTTATTAAATAAATCTGTTCATTTTCAAGTTTTCAATTTTCATGTTTATAATTTTACTCTAGTTGGTGTTTGACCGGTTTCTTTAATTAAAACTTCCTTGATGTACCATTTGGGATTTTATTACAATTCTGTAGTGTACTTGACAAATAAATAAATAAATTATATTTATTCATTTTTGTTATTTCATATTTCTATTTTTATTCTTTATGTTATTTCCTGACTACTATTTCTTAATTTTACTGACGTTTTCCTCCTTTTTTATCTGTATTCATACTCTGATACGGTGCAAACTAATTTATGAAAATAAAGAAATTATTGTGAAAACAGAAATGTTTTGGGAGATCGTTTAGTAACGAACAGTCTTTGCCGACCGATGATGAACCTTTTACTCCCATATACATCTACTACGTAGGCTTATTATGGCAAGTACCTGTCAGAAACCAACTACTCACCTGGCTAAGACAACGACGGGTATTGAATTAAATCTAACAGATACACAGGACGCAGTAGCAAGTGCCCTCTATGACCAACCAGCAGATTTTTTTTATTTGGACGGGGTGACCACCTGCAGACTAGTTTCGAGGTGGTTGCCTCTCATCAGTGCAAGGGTAGGTCAACACAGACAGCACTGAAGCCATCTGGTCCCCGTCCAAACCAGTACACACTCCGCTGCTTGGTCAACTCTGGTTCACGCGATAAAGCGGTTTCTAGGCCGCTCCACCTAGCGAGCAGAGGGAGAACACTCCGAATCTCCGGGTTAAGAGATTTATGTGAAATCAGAAATGTTTTGAGAGATCGTTTAGTAATGAACAGTCGTTGCCGACCGAAAGAAATTATTATTATTACATTGCATAAAGTATACATTTTCAACATTCTGCTTACTGATATTCTATATTCTATATTCTATATTGCACAAAATATCAATCATCTACCTGTCTGGAAGTCATAAAGTGGGGCAACTGAATTGGAAATATCCTCTACCTCGTTTGTCAAAAGAGTAAGAATAGCACGTGGTAAATATCTAAAAAAAAAATGAACCAAAATCCCTCTTACATCTATCTAATGACATAGAGATGTGAGTAGGTACATTTATCTGGCTACAAAGTTCATGGGTTGCATTCTCACCAAAACCCTTTTTTTGTAAGTGGCAGAAATACAGTCCATGTGAGTCGCATGTAATGACTAGTAGAAATTATAATACACTCACCCGCGGTTTTTTAATACTCATGTATGAGTATTAACATCAACATAGGTAATGTCGTTTTATAATATACTGATATAGTATAATACAAAAACTGTATCCCAACTATTCATGCCCTCCAGTCACCATTTCACGAGACGTCACTGCAAGATGGAGCCACACCATCGACAAAACAACATAGCGAAACAGATGAACTGGGTCATCCGAGTGAGTTTTATGGTTCGACAGGGCGGTGGCACTTAAAAGGTCGGGAAATTGAAAATTGGAATTCGGGAACGGTGGCAACCGCCGAAGGCAAATTGAGAGGCGGTGTGATATGCTAAGTCGAGTTGGCGGTGACAAATGGACCCAGCAGCGCCGCCCTTAGCCGATCACTGATCGTGTCGAGGTAAATTGTCACTCGTACTAGCCGGAAATATGGGCCCCGACAGGCCCATCCACATTTCTCCTGGCGTACGTCGTACGACAGGAATATCTATGGAAAAAGACCGCGTGTCAGTATGAAATACGTTATATTTTTATTAAGTCGCTGGGGTACATGCACGTCCATTGATGTACTGCTTGTTCAGACAAGGCTTATTTCAAATTCAGTATTTCCAAGTTTAGGGGAAAATGCTTGCAAGCGAGTCTTGGTAAGCGAAAGCAGAAGACATTATTGTGACAGTTCAAATGTGCTCACAGTATTTAGTTCACTCGTTTTCGCTCGACACAGCGCTAGGATTATTCTTAATAATGAATGAAGCCTTGCTAACCAGCCTTGACAAACAGCGCAAGGCTGGCTAGTTCACAACAAATAAGAGGTCCTAGGAATGGATACATCTGAGATGCGTAAAAAATGACTCCCTTCTACTTTGATGGAATATCACACCAATATCATATGAGATGGGGAAGTCAAGAGGGCGAATCTGGTGTATGGATGGCTTTATAACAAGCAATGGAGTAGTAGCTGGAATAAACGGACGAGGCCTTGGTACTCAAGCCTGCATATACTGTTTTCATGAGAGATATTCTCTCCGACAGTCAGGCGATAATGTAGGTTTTCTTCCAAATTATGATTCTGAGATACATAACAATTTCAATGACCTAGAAGCACAGTTGACTGTGTACCAGGTCACAGGGTCATCCAGGGAAATGAGAGCGCTGATACTCTAGCAAGAACGGAGCCACCAACAACTCTCATCGGACCAGAACCAGCCTGTGGAATACCGTTTGGGGACGTTAAGCAGGACACAATGAAATGGGTTAATATCCACCATCCATATTCCTGGGAGAATGCATCTGGCAATACTTACCGATGATGAAGTTTTAATTCGATATGCTCTCATGTCTTTCTCATGCCTTTTACATGTCTTCGATTTCAAAAAGCAATATTGGTGGTACCCTTCAAAATGATTTTTGTACCATGTTTCTACTTCGAACCGTTCAAAAGAACATTAAAGTAACAGGAGGAGGGGCCTATAAGAGATGCACTGTATAATTTTTGCATATTAAGGTATACACTAGATTGCTTCCACTACATTGTGAATCGAATCGCATCTGTGGATTGAACATTATTGACCTGAGATATTATTAAACCTTGTTACTAGATACATACTTCCATTTGTTGTCATTTCGCTTATTGATGGAGTCAAACCACATACCCCGCCCCAGGCATACAGAAAGGGTAATTTAAAAACTATCCCAACTTGTTTGAATGGCCAGGCACTATTATCATCATTTTGTATTTTTAATGATACCCACCAATTATAATAATGTTGTACTGCCGGTTTTGCCGTGTTTTTCTGCAACTGTAATCCTACCCAATAAAGAATAATGATTTTTTTTATTCCTGTTTTATTACCAGTTTCGTTTTGAAATTGATGGGATCATTAAGCCACCAGATACGGATCGTGAGTATTGTCTTCGCGAATAATACTACAATAATGGTACTTTACTCTTGAGCTGTTTGATTAGTCTTTACTACTTCTCGTGTAAACGGAAGTAGTGATCAAAGGTTAGATGGTCCATTCTCATTATGAAGCAATGTAGACATTTTGCTGCGTGTAAACAATGAAAAAAATCATTGAATCAAGAACTAGTGTACATTCATTTTCTTTCAAACCTCTACTTTTGGTTTGTCCACAAATTGTCAATTTGTGGACAAACCTCTACTTTTGGATTCCTTGGTTCGTGTCAAATTAAGTTTCAACTAGTGACTGTAGATGTCATAAATAACTTCCTGTTAAATCTGTCTTGCCTTCACGGTA
Organism: Chrysolina oricalcia; assembly: GCA_944452925.2. NCBI lineage: Eukaryota > Metazoa > Arthropoda > Insecta > Coleoptera > Chrysomelidae > Chrysolina > Chrysolina oricalcia. The sequence continues at coordinate 25,773,817 of OX101808.2, forward strand.
TTAATTCTTGAGTGGATTCGTTTTGATTTCGAGAGCTCCATAAATCCTTTCTGATGAGTGCGTTAGCACGAAACAGCTGTCAAAGGTTGGAACTCTTGGAATTAAAACAAAATATACTCTATTTTCACTTATATATATATATATATATATATATATATATATATATATATATATATATATATATATATATATTGTTATGATATAATTTGAAATTATTTGAAATAATTTTTTTTTACGAGTTTTTGAAGAAAATTACTTAAATAAAACTGATAGATATGTTTATTTATGTGTTTGAAACCAGATTTTAAACAAACATACTATAAATTCACTATTTCAGTTTATATAATAATTTTGAAAAGCCAAATGAGAACATATTTCAGGTAGATTATCAAAATTTACAATTTTACTCTCAGAAACCAAATTGAAAAACTTTGAAACATTCAGTATGGAGATTAGGAGATTTGAGAGTGACAGTTAGAAGTTTTGACATAATGGAATTAATATTGATAGAAAGGCAAAAGTTTGAAGTAAAAATGAAAGTATAGTCAAATAAAATGAAAGGGACACATTCAATGAAAAGAATTGTAAGTTTATTGATTTAAAATGCGGATTGGAAAGAAAATGCATAAATTGTAAGTGATAGAAAGGTGTCTGTGAATTCTGATGGAAAAAGAAAGTAGGTTGGTGGATGGATGGACATGACGACGGTTGTTTGGATTGAGAGAAAGAGATTGTTTTTTTATGGGAAAACTGAAGGAAGCAAAAAACTAAAACTTTTGAAGGAGAATTTAGAAAAGTTAGAAATCAAGAATAGTATAAACAAGGTGTGCATATTATCCAGAGGAACGAGAATAAAAAAAACAAGTAAAACATATCCGAAGAACCAAAACTAATAGTAAAAGAGGAATCATCTGAAACAAAGTTTAACATTTAAAGGAGGAAGCAGAGGAACTAGAAATTAAAAAGGAGAAGCAGCAGGACTAAAGTCTGAAAGGCAGAGGAAATAGCATCAACACTAAAGAAGTAAAAGAAGAATTGGAAATAAGAACTTTATACTACAAGGTATTATCCTTTTCATTTATAATTTCCGGACTTCCAAGTTATCAACAAAAGTCGTTGTGATTTTCTTAGAACTGTTATATCAATGTCATAAAATTATAGGCAGGGACGTTATAGATAGATTTCATTTTCTTGAAAGTGTTAAAACAATCAATTTTGAATTTATCTAAATTATAGTTATTGATAATAGAAAAGGTAGAAAAGGTATTTTATAGGTGAAGGAGATTTTCATTATTATTTGACTAAAAGTTTATATAAAGATTGTATGAATTTGAATTGGAGTTTATAATAAAAAAAAAAAAATGTATCAGTATTTCATTCTTATATGTTTGAGATTCAAAATTTAGCCTAGAATCCTGATGAGATTGAGAGTTTTTCATGTTGTATGACTGAGTTGTAAAAATTATAGTCCAGGGAATAAATTTATTTGATATATAAAATAAATTGAATAAAATTAAACTAAATTAAATTAAATAAATTGAATCAAATTAAATGAAATCAAATTAAATGAAATAAAATAAATCAAATTGGATTAAATAAAATTGAATTAAATTACATTACATTGAATTAAATTAAATCAAAGAGAATAAAATAAACTGAATTAAATTAAATCAAAAATAAATAAAATTAAAATAAATCAAAATATAAATAAAACAATAACTTTTTTTATAATAAAGTAAAATATATAACAATATATATACATGTATATTCATTAGATTTTTTTGAAACACCATTTAAGATTTAACTATGCTTTCATTTTGATTAACATCCTTATTTTTTTCTTTCTTTATTATTTTTTTATCTACAGGTTGAGTGGAAGAGCGAGTCTCCTCGGTAATCAATCAATCAACTTACTGATGAGACCGAACTCTGCCTTTTGTTCTCGAGCTATGTTTGAAACTGTACTTCTGTATGTGTACTCACTCTAGAACAATAAAATCTATTATAATTATTATTATTATAATTTGGAACAGATCATTTACCAGAAAAGGTCACGTTACTAGCAAACATCTAACTCTCTCAAGTTTTAAAACAGGACTGCCATTTAGGAGGATAAAATATCTATTCTCAAGTTAGCCTTGGTCTTGTAATCCCAGTATTTGTTTAGTCAATAAATATAAGGGTTGTTCGTAAATTAAATAGTGAATCGACTTTCTTTTCGGTTTCTTCTACAATCTACTTAAGCATTAAATATTTTATAACTCAGATATTCCGACGTCACGAGAAAAAAACATAATAGAAATTCTTCGCAATACGAAAAACAACTTTATATGTGAACAATGAATTTTATTTCTACTTATACTATGTCATCGATCTTTCTGTAACACTTAGTTATGGTTTGAATAAATTCTCTTAATGGAAATATTACGTTGAATTCATAATGAAACTGATTATTGGATATAAACTATTTTGTTCGAATTATTAAATTCCCCTCGTATTACTCTCACGTCTGTACTAAAACGATGCTAACACATGTGCGAAGGTTTTGTACCCTTCTCGGTATCGTAAATGCTGAATTTAATGGCTTCCGGATGTAGATTCAATGGCTGTACCATTTGATATAAATTTCAAAATCACGATTTGTTACAAGAACAACAATAACAAAAAGGAACTAACATTCAAAACAATTAAGTAATGACTATAGAGGTTCAAATATGATATGATATACCTATTCTGGAAGATGGTAAATGATAGTCGTTAACGAGCCAAACTTTACCCATTTTACTCTTATCCATCTTGCAAATATATGTGCCAAATAATAGTTGTTTAATCAACTAGTGTATTAATGAAGTCGACCAATCGATATCTTTTAACGCGTGAGAGAAGCGAGCGCGTTAATTTTCGAGATCATTAATCGCATTTCAATATAGAAATGAATTACAATATTTTTCCGTCTACCTCATTCTAGTTAAAATAAAGGCATCTAATATTTTCTGGCAATAAAGTTAAAGATGCTACTTAAGCAGTTTCCGCAACATCAGGCAACAAACATTTATCGTCAATATCCATTTTAGCGTCCATAGCGTCCGTAAAATTTGAAATCCATATATATTGCGTCAGTTTATATTCCACCAAAAACAACAATTGAAGAATACGATGAATTCTTTGGATTCGTGGAAAACTGTCTCGAAGAGGGCAAATTCATTATTACTGGGGATTTCAATCTGACTGAGCTACAAAAATTCTACGACAATGGTAACCAAACGAACTTAATCCGGCGATTTGTTGATTTTTTGAACTTCGGTGATTTAGTTCAACGGAATTCAATCAAAAACGCCAATAGCAGTCTATAAGACTTAGTGATATGTTCGACTAAATCTACATGTGTTGTGCAACATGATGAAGTCATTAGTACCCATATAGATCCCCATCCCCATTCGTAATAAATTATGCTTAAATAGGTACAAATAAATGTCAGAAAATGACATACACACGTAAAATCCTACCAGTAACATTCAACTATGTACTGAATGGTGAAAGTTTAACGCGAATCACGGAATCAAAGGATCTGGGGGATTTGTTTGATCAAAAACTTACATTTTCCAATAATTTTTAGAATGTGATATCAACTTCAATGAAAAGTTTGGGTTTATTGATACGCAACTGCAAGGAATATAGGAACTTTGATTCTTTGAGAACTATTTATTTTACACTCTAAAGGAGTAAATTAGAGTACTGCAGTATCGTTTGGAATCCGTCTCATATGAAACATATATCTAGTTTAGAAAATGTTCAAAAATAATTTTTGAAATATGCATCTTTCAAAAATCATGGTGTTTATCCCGAGAGAGGTTATAGCTATGAATCATTATTGGACGTGTTCCAAGAGATATCACTAAAAAAAATCAGTGATAGCAGAGATATGTGTTTTGCATATAAAATAATACATGGACGAATAGATTGTTCATCTATATTATCTCAGATGATATTTAGTGTACCGCCGTATTTCATCTAAATTCTGTAGCACATTTCATATCCCGGTTTCCAATACATTGCATTATTTATATTTTCCCATTACCACTATATCTACAAACATTCAAACAATTCAAAAAAAGAGATTCTGCGTTTAATTCAAAATTAATCTTATTTTATGTATAATTAGTTATAATTCTAATTGTATACACCTTTATGTTTGGTTGCCTGTGCAACATTCATGCATTCATAGAGAAATCGACAATTAATGAAAAATCGTTCATTAATAGGGGTCATTAACGGACGATTTCTCGGAATTATGCATTAATAACAAATCGTTCATTAATGACCCCTATTATTGAACGATTTCATTTGTATTGAAGAACATTAAACAGACATCTTAAAACGAGGTAGGCGGCAATAGTTATTAATCAATTAGTGTATTAATGATGATAGAGATATTTCAACGGGTGAGCGAAGCGAAAGCGTTAATTTTCGAGATCATTATTAATAAACGATTTCATTTGCATTGATGAACATTAAACAGGCATGTTAATACGAGGTTGGCGGAAAATAACATATCGAATGCCTATCCTGACCATTTATCTGTACTGAACATTCAACGTCGAAAACAAAATTATTGTCGATTCAAAGCCGTTAGAATCATAAACTTATTTTGTTGCAGAAGATATGCCGCTTAGATATGCAACTTTTGAGAATAGGTAGTCATAAAAGGTTTGAGGGATAAGGTGCATAAGAAAAAAAAAGGAACGCAAAAATTCCAGAAAAATATCGCTATCCCATACACTGCCGTGTAGGCCAGGCCGTTTTCCTTCCAAAGCCACCTTCTACCCTGCACAAAGCGCACAAATGCCTTCCCAGCTTCATTGCCAACAAACACCCTCGCATAAATACGGAACTATTCATCCTTTTATCCTTGCAACGGCGAAAGTCTAGAGCACCGGAATTCATTAGCTAAACGATTCGTTATCCTAAATTCACCCCGGCGAATACTCTATTCCTATGGGCGCATAAAGTTAATAACTTTATGCCGTCGCACCGTCACATTTCGGCGTGTAGCGTGTAGGGGGCGCGTATGTTGCGAGCGAACGCGAACGTCGAATTCTGACGCCGCGTCGGGAACATGTTCGGAACATGACACGCGCTGAATTCGACACGGCCAATTAGTCGAAATGTTGACATACGGAAGCAGCGCACGGATTATTGTACCAAGGATAATTAAAAATGTCGAATAGTATATAATTGTTGGAGAATTTCGTTATCTGCGTTGTTTGATGAAATTTGGCATGGCTGCTGCATTTGCCAGGTATGTCATTAACTTGGTACAAGATCAAAAAGGGTGAACAAGACTTGAATATAAACGTGCATTGGGATGTGGCATTTTTTCAGCGGTGTGTTCTCGCATAAGGTAGCCCATCTATGCTTTGTTCAATCTATCCAATGTTGCAAAAATGGAAATGGCTTCCGTTCTATATTTTATAACCAAGTGTAAACTGCAGATTGGAACTCAACCTCCAAGTTGATAGAGGAATAGTATTAATTATTGAAATTGCAATGTTCTTGTCTCAACCTACTTCCATGATTCAACAAAAAAAGTGCCCATTATTGAAGCTAAAATATTCTTGCCTCAACCAACTTATGAAGCAAGTGTTCACTTGTTACGGAATATTTTCCTTGTAAGTGGGCAAGATGAATCCGTCAAAAAATCAAACTAATATTTGGCTGGCCCTATTCAAGAATACAATCTCTTTGAATCAACGCAATTATGCGTTGATGCAAAAAATCCTTTTCATCATTGCAAGCGCTCCCATATCGGTCCAGTTGCTTATAGTGCTGGAAGACGCCGACACATTAGAACCTTTTAATTTTTCTGCATTTTGTATTTTGTTATGCACCAAACCTTCTAGGTATCCTTCTGCTACCGTCGAGGGCTTCCAACCTCCGTGACTCTTCAGAGTAGTCATGTTAGCCCCTGCATTGGCCAAAAGAGTCGCCAAAGACCTTCTCAAGCAATGACCGGTGTAGAGTAGGGATGCACCGGGTTGTGATTTTTAAAATTCCGAGTACCGAGTTTGATCTAAAATTCACAAAGCGGGTACCGAGTACGGCTAGGCCGAGTAACAAATACCGAGTACCCGGTATTTGCTGACTACAGAGTAGACACAGCTGTAAATGACTTGCGAACGGATGCACATAACCTAACTGAATTAGTACACAAATGCATTTTTGGAGGTAAAACTATCTATTCTGAGACAAGTGAGTCTTTTACATCTGAACTTAATAGAAACCAAAACGATGCTGATTAATGATGTCACAGTAATTGATAGTAATATTACTAATAGTAACAACGGCACTCAGAGTCTGAAACTGAAAGAAATATCGTTAGCGAACATGAAGAGCATATACCCTTTGCGAAGAGAACTAAAACTGTTTGGAATGTTATTTTTTAATTTGTTCATTCTAGGGTTAATGAATGTTGTTTGAATTTAAAGGCTTCAATAAAAAATAAAATTTGAACAACTCATATTATTTATTTTCAGTGTACCCGAAGTAGGCGACCGGGAAGTGTACCCCGACGCATATTCGTATCGGACGCAGCTTATTGCACCATCGGAGAGTAGAGATCTAAGCCGATCCATGCCCAACAGATTACGTAGCCAACCTTAATTTTTCCACTTGGTATCCCCAAATCTAACAATTTACCGTTTCAATTCCTCCTTCTCATCAAAATGATTGTGATCGTTAAAAGAAGGCAAACCTAGCAAGATCTAACCTGATTCGCAGCACCCGAATTGTTCCGAGCGGCTAGTGTTTCCCTCTCCCATTGTGCAATAAACAAGATTTTCTATACGTTTTTTTCTTCAAAAAAGCTTTCTGCAGGGAAAACTGACAAGTGTCAAAATTTATTTAAACATTTGCTAATAATGTATAATTCCCGTGGCAACCAAACAAATAACCTACTTTGACCAAAATTTTAAAAAGTCACTGTCAATTCATTCTAACATTTATAGGGTACTGAGACGCAAGTAGCTTCGATTTGATCACAAAACTTATTAATTATTATCTCATCAAAAAACGATTTCTACCACTTGTTGGATAAAACATTGTATGCCACTCGTGTGTTGTGTTTCCTAAGTCACTTGAGAATTTATAAATCTTTCTTGCGTGACTTATTTTCAACATAACAAACTAGTACCATAAATAACTGTTAAATCTAATTAATAGATTTATCGACTTACCTGTAAGGACGATCAATCTAAATTACTTGAACTCTGGATACATTTTTAAAGCGATCAAGCAAAAAATATATCTCCTTTTCTTGCTGTTGCTATCCCTCTCTATTTTTGGGAATTATAGTGGTGATGGGGAAGTCGAATGTGGTAAACGTTACAGATCCAGAGTTCAAGTAATTTAGATTGATCTTCCTTACAGGTAAGTCGATCAATCTATTGATTAATGTTGATGGAATATATTTATTGCGTTACTGTTACTGAGTATCACATCCGAGGCGGATTCTAGTCGTACTGAGTTGAGTCGCGGAAGAAGCGGTGAGGCAGTACCTATTGAGAAATGAATCCAAAAATTTCCAACCTGTGAAAATATCAACGACGTCTCCCTGAGGGATATTAGGTAGTTCACTAAATAATAGGATTTAAATAAGGGTTGCCTCATACTTTTCGTTCATTAGAGGATATCTGTTAACAGGGGAAAACACCCATGAAAAAATAGACTTCACGGAAATGCGCCTCAGCTAGATAAAATTGAAATATTTACATGTGGAAAAATAAAAAATTGAAATCCATGTGAGAAATATGTGTTGGAATGGATCTTATTATTTTTCTATCGGTCTCCTCTCATAATCCTTATACCCACATAAATTTTACTCTTTCGCCTCAATAGATTAGTGTTCTATCCCAATAAGATCGAATTTTCTAAAGCTCATAAATACTCATCGAATTCCTTATTGGATTCTATAAAAATAGTATAACTTATCCAACAACAAAGACGTAGGATCCTCGGCCGCTTAATCCCATGCCAAATGCGAATCGCTATATCTTATCAATGATTCCATTAGAAGTAGCTGGCAGTGTTAATATTAAAGTATGTGTTAAATTGTCATACGAAGAGAGCGATCCTGACGCGGTCTGGATGAAATGGAACGTCATAATATATAACATTCACGAGACGAAATCATTCACCCCTTACTCTGGAATACCATTGGCTGACTTGATGCCAAATATCAGGATTTCATGTATAAGCACGGAGTTATATGAGATTTATAGGAACCACTCTATCAAGAATTTTATATCTCAACCGTCATGGGAAAAAAGACAACAATATTTTTTATGGATGATGATTAAATTTTAAAGGAATCTATTCTACGGCGAATGAATACGAAAAGCTCAAAACAATTCAACAGACCTATCGAAAGTGAATTGTTTAAATTGATATAAGTAGTGTCAAAACATCCACAAATGTATATGGTGAAGTTACTAACAGATTTCTCTGCAGTAGTAAACAATACCGGATCTCTCAAAAGCGAGAAAACATATTTTCAAATCTTCCAAGAAATAATAGTAAGAAAGTAAGTTGTCTTTATTGGCTGTGTTAAATACCTCATAGAAGTGTAGAATATGTCAAATAAATAATGTAATAACACATAATAATAAATAATATGAGAAAAATTAATGAAAAAAGTTTTCACATGATATGCTAATTCTCATTGCTTGTCATGAAATTAAATAAAGATTGAAACGTATGCAGACGGAAGCTGATCAATCCTTAGAGCGTTTTCACACACACCGGTAAATCCGGTGTCGGTAACGGTGCCGGCACCGAATGCAATGTAATCAAATTATAGTTTTCACACTTAGCCCGGTCCGACTCATTTGCCGGTACCGCCGCCGATTCCGATTTATGCAGCCGGCGGGGATCTCGACAATCGGAAGACGGACCGATCTCCGATTAGTCGGTTTCTATGATTACTTATGTACGTTTGTCCACACACATTCTGACGTGTCGGTGACGGATAGTATTTTGACAAGTAATTTCATTGAAGTATCCTGATGCTTAATTTAATTTTCTAGTCGTTCCACCAGAAAATCAAATGTATCTGTACTCATTCTGAAGTAATTGAAGAATTTGAAATTATCCTCTCTTAGTTTTTCATAGAGCGCGTGAAAAGAGCCTTCTAAGTATCTCACTGTCAGTAGGGGATGTACCCAGTATTGTCTTTCATATTTGGTTTTTCGGTATTTTCTCCTAAGGTACAATAAACCTAGGAGTTGACGTCTGTTGGCAGCAATTACAGCATACATCTTTCTTCCTGCACTGTTCAACATATACTGAAAAAAATAACGGCACCGATATGCCGGGCTGTGTGAAATACGCTGTTGTCCGGTACCAACGCCGACACGGCACCGGCACCGGTTTTACCGGTGTGTGTGAAAACGCTATTATTGTCCAGACTTGTCCAGATTTGTGCACATGGACACATTCTAAAACTGTTATACTTAATATATATATATATATATATATATATATATATATATATATATATATATATATATATATAGAAAGTTATTCATGACATCTACAGTCACTAGTTGAAACTTAATTTGACACGAACCAAGGAATCCTTGGGTTGGTCAGAACAACGAATTGTTGGCTGCCTGTCAATTTGTGGACAAACCTCTACTTATGGATTCCTTGGTTCGTGTCAAATTAAGTTTCAACTAATGACTGTAGATGTCATGAATAACTTCCTGTTATATTCTGTCTTGCCTCACGGTATTAATTCTTGAGTGTGTTATCTTTTGCCGAGAAATGAGCAAAATGAAATGAAATAAAATTTCCGTGCGAGAGTATATGTGGAAGATAATTTCCAATAGACTCCGCCCACCAGCGGCTTTGCTCCGGCATTGGCCGGAGTAAATGTGCCGTTCTTTTATTTAAGAAGCTCAGTTTGCTCTTAAATCAGCATTCCTTCCGGAGCTTCTGCCGAGTGCAGTTGCTTCCGGAAGAGTCACGAAGCATTCCTTCCGGAGCTTCTGCCGAGTGCAGTTGCTTCCGGGCGAGCACATAGTTGTGCATAATTGACAACCGAATTTAAGCTCATGGTAGCTAAAGACCACTCATTTCCGGCAGTCTTTCTGAAATCTACGGCCTGCCCTGATTTTGATGTCTAAGGAATTCGTTGGGAACACCAACAATTTACAAAAAGAATTCGGTAATAACCATTAGTTTAGAGTTCTTCTCAGAGCTTGAGACTACAATTTGCTGCCTACTTCTTCGACGTTAATCCGAGCTACAAGGAAGGAACAAAATAAATTTGAGCTTCTGCGGATCGAAATGGACTTAGTTCGCTGAGCTAGCCGAATGCAGAAAAATAACACAATTTTTACGAAGTCCTTTCGTTCCAAAAAGATGTCATGGCGCCCGAGCAGGGACCCCGCGAAACCAAGGAGATTTCAAGCTATCTCAGTGGAGATAGGGACCCACTGTTCCAGTAGCCCGGATAGAAGATGGCTGATTGGATAATTCATGGGATGCCCTCTCGAGACAGTTCTGCTGCGAGCTATACCGGTGCAATCGAGGGTACCTGCATTCTTCGTGGGTTCGAAGACAATGGTCTGTAAATCCCGCAGCCAGCCTGTTGTTACTGAGCCGGATGGCCAGAGTAAAAAGACCAGACGATGTCGCGTCAACCAACAGAGCTGGTTGTCCTTCGCCAGTGGGCAAGGGCGGAGTAATGCAAGGTATAGCCTCTTTGTAAGCCGGATAGCAAGCAGTTGGAATTGGTGTCGTGGAGGAGTATCTCGGAATTATACGATGGGGTCAAATAAAGAAGATGCAGCTGTAATATAATTTTATTTTTATGTACCTGTATATAATGGCTTTGTGCCCATGTATATAGTAATTAATAAGTGTATATATTTTATTTTAGGCTTCTCTTTTAGGTAACATTAAGGAAAATGTAAATAAAGGCGAATAGCCCATGTACAAAAAAAATGAAAGGTCCTTTTCAGGACAATCCCAACGAATTCTTTACATCAAAACATGGCAAGCGATTCCTTGAAGGGGGGCCGTGTTATCTTTTGCCGAGAAATGAGCAAAATGAAATGAAATAAAATTTCCGTGCGAGAGTATATGTGGAAGATAATTTCCAATAGACTCTGCCCACCAGCGGCTTTGCTCCGGCATTGGCCGGAGTAAATGTGCCGTTCTTTTATTTAAGAAGCTCAGTTTGCTCTTAAATCAGCATTCCTTCCGGAGCTTCTGCCGAGTGCAGTTGCTTCCGGAAGAGTCACGAAGCATTCCTTCCGGAGCTTCTGCCGAGTGCAGTTGCTTCCGGGCGAGCACATAGTTGTGCATAATTGACAACCGAATTTAAGCTCATGGTAGCTAAAGACCACTCATTTCCGGCAGTCTTTCTGAAATCTACGGCCTGCCCTGATTTTGATGTCTAAGGAATTCGTTGGGAACACCAACAATTTACAAAAAGAATTCGGTAATAACCATTAGTTTAGAGTTCTTCTCAGAGCTTGAGACTACAATTTGCTGCCTACTTCTTCGACGTTAATCCGAGCTACAAGGAAGGAACAAAATAAATTTGAGCTTCTGCGGATCGAAATGGACTTAGTTCGCTGAGCTAGCCGAATGCAGAAAAATAACCCAATTTTTACGAAGTCCTTTCGTTCCAAAAAGATGTCAAGTGGATTCGTTTTGATTTCGAGAGCTCCATAAATCCTTTCTGATGAGTGCGTTAGCACGAAACAGCTGTCAAAGGTTAGAACTCTCGGAATTAAAACGAAATATACTCTATTTTCACTTATATATATATATATATATATATATATATATATATATATATATATATATATATATATATATATATATATATATATATATATATATATATATATATATATATATATACAAACACAAAACACTCTTACAATAATCCAGATGCATGATACACGTACACATAATATAAATATATGTTTAAATAAAATTGTAGATGAAGAAATAATAAAATAGATTGTAAAATTATCACATTAAAATTACAATTACACATAATATACTCAAATGAAATTGTATATAAAAAAAATTACACATGAAATTGACATACTCGCGTTTTGAAAATATTTAATTTGTTTTATTATTATTATCACAGACTTCCCATATCATGTTGAAAATATATTCTTTAATGATAGAATGCATTTTTACTCAACAGAATGTTGAGTTTCTTTTTAACTACTTCTTTATTCATCAGTCTAATATTATAAGGTAGCCTATTCCATATTTTCACCAAACTATACTTAACTTTGTCATTTCTTAAATCGCTTATTTTTATTATAGTATGACTGATGATTAATATTGAATAGGTTTTTCACAGTGAGTGGCAGAATTATTCAGGGAAATTGAAAGATGGTGTTGTTCACTACAAGAAAAGTAATTTACATATCAAAAAGGTCAAAGGGAAATCAGAAATTACCATTTTATGAAGGACAACAGAAACTTTTCGTAGGTAATACCACAAGTGTATCGGTGATTATCGAAATAGCAATTCCTTTGAATTTGAGAATAAAATTATGTTGCTTGGCCTAAAGCCCTAAGACTAAGCCTAAAGCAACATAATTTGATTCGAAACCGAGAAGGAATTAACGACAATCGCCGATAACACGAGTAGTATTTGTTAAAATTATTTCATGAATAAAATCGAAACCATTTTTATTTATTTACTATTCAATTTAACTAGGAACATTAATCCCGCATTTAGTTCTGAAATTATGCAACGAACAAAACATTTACTTGATATTTCAAACATCCCTCTATTTCAGTTACCAATGACAGAGCGCGTCATTCGTAGTTTCGTAATTGCATGTCTAGTCTACTGCTTCTCGCTCGAGGTTATGTTTTGATAACATTTTGATTTAGTGATTTGATTAATCAACGAGTATGCAAAATTTGTCGAAAATTGTGAAGTTGATATGAATTAATAGTTAGTGCTTATTTAGTTTTGGTCAAAGTTTGGTGTTGTGTCATTATAGCAGCTTGCTAGTGGTAAGTTTTTGTTTTGATAATAACCAATCAGGAATCGAACTACAAAATCGAAAACACATCATATACATATTATCCAGTAGCCAATCAAGAGCCGAACTACAAAATCGAAAACATGATTTTTCATTTATCAACACAAAAATTTCAACCAATCATAACACGCTATTTTAGCATAATTGAAATAATCGTGTATATACACAGGGTACTAGGAAAAAAAGTGAAAAATTCCTCATGTTTCCCTCAGACAGATCTTTCCATAAGGATGTTGATGGAGTTCCCTATGACACTCTAACTATAAATAATAATCGACTTTTATTTGGTGAAATATTACATAATAGGCAAACTAGCAAGATCTATTCTTTCTCTCAACCTATTACGCTATATGAGAATAGAGAGTAGCTGAGACAATTTATAGGTATAGATTGTGTGATAAAATAAATTTGTTTATAATTTACCTACATGGAGACACATTACATAATCATAACTGAAATTATTGTTCTGATCACATATTGAAGTCTGCTATAAGTTTCCCTTTGAAAGTGGATTTTGAAAAGATCTTTTATGATTGTATTGTAGCAAGATAGGTACTGCTAAGTAAATAGGAGTAGGAGGGTTATTCTGAAAGTTAGTCTAATGGAGTTCTAATCTTTTTGTAAATTCGTTGAATGGAGAAATATTGTGTAAGTGAAATTATTTCAATCATTATATTCCCTGTGAACGCCCACTGGCACCCAACCAAGATTGGCACGAGCTAGGGAAATGTGTTCAAATTTTCGAATTCCTGAAATGAAACGAAAACAAAAATTTTGGACGCGTTGTATTTTAGATTGATGAGCAGAATCCAAAAATGGACCATAATTGTTTATAGATAGTATAAGCGATTAAGAAAGAAGGTTTTTGTATCAGGAGACAATAATAATAATGATAATAATGGTAATAATAATAATCTTTATCTTTATTCAGATAGGCAAACCTAATATACAAACATTCTGTAACAATTACAGAAATAAAATAATTTCATGTGTAACATCAATAACTAAGCTCAATCAACATTATTTGTCTATTAAATAGCTCTAAACTAAAGCTAAGTTTGGATTTCTTCTATTTCATATATAATTTGTCTTAATATATTACACTAGTTGGTGCTTGAACTCATTGAGTGAGTGGGATTGTTTGATTTCAACCGGTAGAGCATTGTACTGTATCAAGCCTCTATGAAACAATGACTTTGTAGTGCGAGCATAAGTTGTTCTATGAACATAAAAATTATTGTTTCTTCTGGTGGGATAGTTATGTATTTGGTTTTGGAACACAATGAATTAGTCGAAATACAGATACAATCTTAGAGATAAAAATCATTGAATAATAAAACAACATTTCTTCAACAGAAATCCAATCCAAGGATATTTATTAAAGGGATATCCAAGGATACTATAGGGGGATATTATAGGGGTATACCTACTGCATCTTAGAATAAGTGTTCTTCTATTTGGCTGTTTTTGCAGGGCTGCAATACTATTTCCATCAAGAAGTGCAAGTACTCTAGCACAGTAATCAAAGTGAGGTCGTGTTATAGTTTTATAAACGGTTAGTGTAGTTTGGAGAGTCAGATTTCTACCAATTCTTGTGAAGAAAAATAGTTTTCTCGGTATTTTATTGTACTGAAGGCTATTATCAAGAATAAAGCCCAAATATTTTAAATCCTCGACAAGTACAATAGTTTCACCGTTAATATTCACTTTTATAACCTTTTTGTCAATCTGATTATATTTATATTGTGTTGTTATGATCATAGCTTTGGTTTTACTAACATGAGTTTAAGTTTATTAAGGCTGAAAAAGTGTGATATATGATTCAAAGTACCATTGATTTTTTCAATTGCACTATGCAGACTAACACTACTTGCAGTCACCACCATATCGTCGGCAAACAAATTAAGGAATTCACAATCTTGAATATAGTTCACATCATTTGGGTATAAGATGAATAAAATAGGTCCCAGCACATTTCCTTCTGGTGACCCTCCTATTACCTGAAAATACACTCTCGACTTTTGTACACTGGTCTCTGTTCATAAGGAAACTGTTGAACCAAGATAGTGCAGTGCCTGTTATGCCATAGTATTGAAGTTTTGTTAGTACTAGAGAGGTCAATAGTCTCAGAAGCCCTTTTGAAGTCAAGCAATACCGCAACAATATATTTATTATTATCACTTCCTAATTTCCAGCAGTTGTAAAGCAGTTTCGCAGGAATGCTTGGATCTAACAAGCTTTGTATATGTGGACTGAGAACACTTGGATTTTTTCAGAATCTCTTTTACGAAGACTTCGGGGAAAGAACGTGCTAAGTCACTTTGGCAATAATTTACAAGAAAGCATTCTTTAGGTTCGGACTACTCACGTTTCTTGCCTGTATACGGTTTCCAAACGTATTAATATCTCCTGACCATAGTCCGGCAGCCAAAAGCTGACATGGAAATCGCGATTTGAGGCAAAATGTGACTTAACACGTTCTTTCCCTGAGGTCTTGAATTGATGATTTTAAATTCAACTGTTGAATTTAAAATCATCATCAAAGATGATACGCAAGAGTCAACCGATTTGGGAATTTGCTAGCCTAGATTGAATTTCATGTGTTTTTCAACCTATAGCCTTCAGTTTTCTCTAACAAAGAACCATGAAATTTTCAGGATCGATACCTGAGTGTGTAGTAGACTATATGTCATGTCAAAATTCAGATAAGGAACTCACATGTTTGGTGAACCGAAGTTTTGGATCTAGCCAGAGCCCTAAATTTTTGGTTTTGGTTTAATTTCAGATCTGTGAAACCTACTTTGATTATAAGTTGATTTACGATGGTTTGTTTCACTTTATTTGGACCTAATAACATCACTGTCGTCTTGCCGGCATTTAGTTTGAGGTTGTGAGCTGTTGAAATATTGAAGAGAGCTTTAAGATCTTCGTTGCTGAAATTTTCGAAGGAATCCAAGAATTCGATATCAGAAGACAGGTACAACTGCGTCGGCATAATGACGGATAGTACTTTTTTTTACAAAAGTATGGAAATCGTAAATGTATAAAGAACAGGTAGGGGCCAGGTAGCCGAGTGGTTAAAGCGAAATTGTTTCAATCACTTTGGCTACCAGTCGGCGATGGTTCAAACCATGGCAACTGCAGAATGTTTTCTGATGGCCCAAGAAAGTTCTAGGAATCGCACGTAAAAGACCTTGTTAATCCTTAGCCCGCACAAGTTTCGACTTCTGATTGATGGAAAAAACAATTTTAACAAAAACATTTTTAACAAAGAACAGGCTCCAGAATGGAGCCCTGTGGTACTCCTTGGATTACAAGCATGTCGTCCAAGGCCTGATCGTCCAAAATGACTTTATGGCTGCGATTGCGAGTTAGTTCGATATCTGTGAAACTTCATCTTGGGGAATCTACAATATTTCAGATTTATACAGAGAGTAATCATGATCTAAGGTGGTGAATACGTTGCTTTAATACAAGAGCGTTGGAAATGTTACTTTTCCTGAATCCGTGGCCTTGAAGATATCGTCAGTAATTGACAGCAGAGCAGTGGTTGTGCTATGATGATTGTGGAAACATGATTGACACGATGTAGGTAATAATGTTTTGTTTATAGACGTTAATTAAATTGATTTTTGAGGATTAATTCAAATGTCTTAGATAGAGTTGGATGGATAATTATTGGTCGGAGATCCGAAAAAGTTCTGGGCTGATCGCATTTAGGAAGAGGGTTAACTAAAGCATACTTCCAATCTGCTGGATATTGAGCACATGATGTTATTTTGTTGAAGATCAAAGTTAACGGTTTCATCAACTTATTTTCAATCGAGAAAAGAATTCTTAGCGAGATATTATCGTTACCGACCGCGTTGCTCTTTATCAGATGAATGTATTTTCTAACAGATTCTTCGTCAATGGTATTGACATGAAACTCTATCGACTGAATAATTATGTTCCTCGTATTGTTCTAGAAGTACCAACTGATTTAAAGATTTTTTGGATTAGACTTGGGTACATTTCTACGATCCAGAAACAAAGCAACAATCGATGGAATGGCGACACTCCGGTTCTCCAAGACCTAAGAAGTTTCGTGTCCAAAAATCTGCTGGAAAAGTTCTTGCTTCAGTTTTTCGGGATTGCCATGGAGTAATCATGATTGATTTTTTGGATAAGGGTAGAACAATAACTGGAGATTACTATTCGACATTACTGACCACTCTACGGGAAAAATTAAAGAGGAAAGACGCGGAAAGCTATCCAAAGGTGTTTTGTTTTTGCAGGAGAACGCCCCTGCACACAAATCTCATGATATTGCTTATCTCATGTAAAATATTCGTGATTTAGGGTTTGAATTACTAGAACACATCCCTTATTCACCAGATTTGGCTCCGTCCGACTATCATCTCTTTCCTCAACTGAAAAAAAGTTTAAAAGGTCGTAAATTTTCTTTCAACGAGGAGGTAATAAAATCTGTGGAGGTCTGGTTTGCAGAGCAAGAAGAAACATTTTTTTTGAAAGATCTAGAGACGTTAGAGGTTCGCTATAATAAATTTATCCAATTAAGAGGAGAATATGTTGAGTAATAAAATATTTTGATATTGAAATTTTGTTTGGTTCTATAGTAGGGTAAGAATTTTTCAATATATCCAGCCAGGTAGCCGAGTGGTTAAAGCGACATTGTTTTAGTCACTGGCTGCCGGTCGGCGGTGGTTCAAACCACAGCGACTGCAGAATTTTTTCTGATGGCCCGAGAAAGTGCTTGGAATCGCACGTAAAAAGGTAAGACCTCGTTAATCCTTGGCTCGCACAAGTTTCGACTTTTGAGGGCTGCCGTTCGTAAGGGGACGACAGCTGGTTAACGGAAAAAACAATTTTAACAATTTTAACAACAATTTTTTAACACTCCACGTCAGCAGTTTTGGAGCTACCAATTTTTACATCGCTACTGGCGACCCCTAATGTGCAGTGTATTTCTAGTGTATCTGTCAATCCTGAAAATTTCAAGGTTCTACGTCGAAAATTTCGAGATACCAAGGTGTTTCCATGAGAAGTGAAACATACTGTATATCAACATGGGAGAATTGTTTTACAGGTAGTGCTTGTTAAATCCCACACCATACACCTCAAGACTTTTTTCTGTGGAATGAAGACCCATTGAATATGAGCTGAACAACTCCAAAATATTAGACCATAAGAGAGAACGGATTTAGTGAGGTCAAAGTGTGCTGATATTGTCGCGAATAGGGCTCTATAGGGAAGCTATAAGCCCTTCGCTTGGGACGTAGGTCAGCAAGACCCAGGGGTAACCTGATTCTTACTCAGGATACCCTCTAATAAATCAAACAAGTCACAAAAACACTTCAAAGGTATATATATTAAAAAATTAACCTGGTGCACACAAGACCTTATCAACTAAGTACACAATAAAGGGACAACGGGCAAAGGGCAATATAATACACAAAAACAACAAGAGATAATTTGTTCCAAATATAAAAGGCTCTTTCTTACCAAATGCCGACACTCAACGAACTTGGGTACATCTCTCAGAGGAAGGGGTTTGTACGAAGGGCTTTCGGAGATCGATCTATCTTCCCAATAATTACCAATGACTCTACTACGCCGGATCTCTCGGGGACACGCAATACTCGCCACTGAGAGATCATCTTTTCGGTTCTCGTGTATTTATTCAACTTTTTGTAAATGTTTTTGTTTTTATTACGTGAAAAATTATTCAATGTCGAGCCACTGACATGCCGAATAATATCATCAATGGACTGCTAGTTTATACTTTCGTAGGTGACCCCGGTGTTATGTTTTGTTTATCAAATTATAAACTTCAATAACTGATTTGTTTACAAATTCATAAAATGTGAATTTTGGGAAAATAGATATGATCTGATAATATTTTAAATTAATTAGCGCCTTCTTGACATAACTTCCCTCCTCGAAAAAGCTGGCCCCCAGCTTTGAAAAATGTCTATCTCATTTGTAATATAATATGTACATAAAGAAAAAATCCTATATCTTGAAAAATGTGATGCTGAAAAACAAATCCTAATACCTAATTTTACTGTACTATAACACGAATTGTCCAATTTTCATAAACGTAAATGTCTTTGAAACACACATAATTCCTAATGTTGACTCAGCTTCTGGATTCGGTCTTCCTTGTTGTCAGCGAATAGTGTCTTTTGTTGCGAAGCTTGTCTGCGGCGTCAGCGGAAATGGTTGTGCCACAAGCAAAGGTTATGACGGTCATTGATCGCGGCTCGTGGCTGCCTATTAGTGCCTATGCAGCTTATACCACTGATTCAATACCTTGCTCTGCTTGCTCAGCATGTTTCATGTTGGCGATACTAACGACTTTCTTGTTTCGTTAGTCTGAGGCAACAACGTGGCGGTTCGGTTTCGATCAGCATTCTCTACTTCTCTAGTGCCAAAGTGTTCGGTGATTCGTGACATTTGACGATTGACGATTTGAAATTGTGCGGATACTGTCTCTTGGCTTTTGCGTTTCGGTGCGGGGTTAGATTCGGAAGTTTGATATTTTGTACTTGCGAATCACTTTATTGTCTGTGCAGTGCCTTGTCTGCCGTTCACGTGCTCTTTCCAGGGGATGAACACGGTGAGTATGGGATTGATACCTCTTGTTTCTTCGGTACCCCTGCTTCGTTTCGGTATGTTCATATTTTGTATCTTCTTAGGGTTTTTGCATAAGTGGAACAGCCAGACTACTCGGTTCACCTAGCATAGTTCTCCACTCATGGCTCCTAATACTATATACATCAGTGTGAGAAGAGCAGCTATCGTCCATCATTTATTGGATGGCCTTTGTCCCACGCCCTCTCCGTAACTCTGCGCTTTCTTCGCCTGTTTGAATGACTTTGGAATGACATCTATTTCCATGCTGGGGGCTGCTTCATCCTCCTGTTTCTCTTGGACTGCTGGGCGTCTCATTGATTATGTGTGTCCCATTACATGTGAAAGAAGGAAATTCAAAGGTAATATTTTATATTTTCTAACTTAATTATCATATCAGAAATCCATTAATGTTACCTGATATTTAAAAAAAAAAAAAAAAAAAAATTCACTAAGTAATGACAAATCATCTCACATTTTTGGATTTCTGTGTATCCTAACTTAGAGTGGATTTAGTCAACTTTAGCATAAGCATCATCATAAACATACCCGTAACATCAAGGTTTTTAGCATAAACTTAACATTGTTGTATAAATGGCGCCATTTGATATAACATATTCAACTTTCGTTTTTAACATATATTTAAGCACAATTTTAAAATGATGTTGACTAAATGCACCTTTAGCCTAGTTCATTTATATATATATAAATATATTTTTTTTTTTATTTATTTATATATTTTTTTTTTATTATTATTATTTTTGACTACACTGAACTCTATATTTCATCAAGACTACTCATTTCATTACTACCCATACAGAAGAAAAAAAAAATTTTTAATCTTACTTGGCAATGATTACTATGTACAAGGGTACCTACATTACTTTATTCCCAGTTGTATATTTACTAAAAAATGTACTGAATATGTTTCAATCAAATCAACGTTCAGTTTCCTTGATTCCTTGATTGCGAGAACAATGACCTCTTTTATGTATACTATACTTATGGCCGAGTGGTTGATTGTTTGCTTTCAAGTGACCATGGTTCAAATTTTTTACTTGCCCTTCCAGTTACTGTGTGTCCACCATTTTGCGATTTCCCGTCCTTGTGTATTTTCCTATTTTTTCCTAAAACATACATTAAAAAATCTACATTATTTACCTATGTAATGTATACTTAGTGATACTCAAGCTTCTGCATCTTTCTCTCGTAAGATGCATTTCAGGCTCTCTCCTGACTGCAGTGTATCCACCTCACTTTTCCCAATCTCTAGTATGTAACTTTTGTTGAGACTACTGGCTGACATTCCCATATTGTATTGTTCTGGCAGCGTATTGAGGGTGGTTGTTGATGTATCTTTATCCTTTTTAGGAACTCGCCCTCTGTCCTGTCTGGTACCCATGATCCTTAGGCCAATTTTCACAAGGAGATACAGCATGAAGCCCGCAAAGAGTGTGCAGATGAAGGAGAATGCTACACCGGGGTGAATCGGGGAGTTGGAATTGGCTCGCACAACAGGGAGTGACGCAAAAATTGGCAATGCTTGGTTGTTGTGAAATAAAATATAAAGTTCACATATGGACAGTACTGAATTCCATAACAGGAAGATTGTATCCCCGTGGAATCCGTAAGTATTTGTGTATGAATTATTATTTCCTTCCTCGATTATATCTAGTATTTCGTCCACACTGTCTTGTGTGGATGTTAAATTCAAATGGGGGGTTTCTAATGTCCAGTTAGTGTTCAGACACTCGTTGATGTTTTGAAAAACTGGGGAACTTGTTTTGATTTTGGGATTCAGAATGAACGATTTCAAATTAGACCAAGCTGCTGGTATAATGTGGGTGGCTTTGGCTGCTGGTGATAGGTCTGTCTCGCAAGGGAATTTTCTGGGGATAATTTCCTCTCCCTGCATTACCAACCTACACTGGCATGGCACAAAAACTTTAACTGCTCCTGGAGTATGATAGGCCTTATCTGGGATATTTATAGTTCGATCTGGGCAGATGATGGTGGTATTGGGTTTTGGGTGAGCAACTGTGTACGTTTCTTCCTCAATTTCTGAAATTGTTGTTATTGTTGATTTATGGCAACTCATTGGACAATGGTGATTTATATCCTCAACAGTCGCTCCATTGTAGAGCTTTTTTGCACACCCAGGACCCTGAAATGGGTCTGCCGAGAATCTTGGCAAGAAACAGAGCCTATCATGAAAAGGTTTGCAGTGCTCTAAGCCATTACCTGAAATTTGTCTAATTTGATTTTGGGCAGATTGCTGATATTCTGATACTGCCAGGAACATTGGCTCATGTTGAATTTTACATGTCTGGTTGTACCAGGCGAAAGGGGTTGTGATTAATTCGAAAAGGTCCCATTTATGGGATTTTTTGATGATAGGAATGCGAATATGGATGAATATCTTATTGTTGGCAAATGAGCAGTCGCAAATTGGCAACTGATAAAGGCTAGCCAATTCCGTCAGGGGGATTGCTAATTCTTGACCAAAGGGTAATATTTCCCTTCTGAGGTTATCCAGATCATGGGACAGCGTACTTGGGTCCAGAATACTTATTGGGATATGGTGCCTGCGGCACGCACTTATTATTCCCTCTCTTTTTACCGCCCTTGTGAGTTCAATAACATTATTCAAGTTTCTGAACTGACTTTCCAAAACTTCAGCAATCATTATGTGGTTTTTATCCTCAAATTTTGCCATGTCATTTCGGAGATTGTTAAACGTTGTCTCCAGCATGTGGATGTGCTTCTCCGTCCTATGGAATGTATTCGCCACTGATTCCTCATATGTCCTGAACTTCACTGAATTTTCGGACACTGACTTGATGGATGCTGACAAAACTTTCTGAAGTTTTGTTATCCGGGTTTGGATATTGTTTTCATTCATCACTAAGTCATCAAGTTTATGTTGGGTCGCCACTCCACAACACCATGACAATCCGTCTCCTAGGAAATCTAGTGCCCTTTTTATCCGCTGGTGTCTCACCAGAGAATTGTTTCTCAAGAAATTGGGGCTCCAACTTCTGGCTAGGGAGGAGAATTCCTCGCTATAGGCGCCTTGAAGCAAGTTCATGTCTTGCAATATCGCACATTCTGGTCTGGTTCGGTCCTCTCTTGACATGCAGTTACCTCTGCTTGTCACAGTTTCCCTCGGCGTACTGTCATACCAAGTAGTCTCATATACCAGTGGGATTGTGGCTTCGTATGTTATCGTTTCTGGTAGAGCTCTCCAGAACGCCCCTGCCGTCACCTCCAGGTGGTGATCTTCCTGCGCCATGGTAGCCAGGGCCATGTACCTATACATAATGTAAAATTTTTGAACTTTCACAACATTAATATATCTTAAATCTACATTAGGGACTGAAAAGAGTTTTGGGGAACCAATTCTTTCTTTTCGCTACCACGTGTACTCTATTTGCAACCCTGTATATTACTGTTTTTTTTTTTTTTTCTGGTATCATTCCTCATTTCCGGGTGTCACACTCGGTTCGGGAGTCCATGGGTCGTTATATGGGAGTATCCGACTTATGTGGACCAATTCCCGTTTACAATTTTTTGACTGTCCCTTTCTTATTTCGTAGTCCACCTCGTTCATTTTCTTCGTTATATAGTATGGGCCAAACCATCTCAATAGTAACTTCTCACTTCTGCCTACTTTCCTGACGGGGGTAAATACTTTCACCTGGTCTCCTGGGGCATATTCCATGTGCCTATGTTTCTGGTCATATCGCACTTTATCCAAGTCCTGTCTGGTTAGTATATGCTGCACAGCATCGCTACGAACTGCCAAGGCTTTTTCTCGGATTTCCCTGGCATCCAGAGAATTACTTTCTTGGGTCAATGTTGCTTCTGAAGGTAGGACCGGTTCCCTTCCGTAGACCAGCATAAATGGGGAGTATTTGGTTGTTGACTGTACTGCCGTGTTGTAGGCAAATGTCACATGGGGTAGGAATTCGTCCCAGTCTGTCTGGTTGGTGTTGGTGAATATCGACAGCATATCGGCTATGGTTTTGTTCAGACGTTCCGTCAGGCCGTTACATGCGGGGTGGTATGCAGTGGTATAGCGGCTGATTGTGCCCATTGATTTGAGAAGTTCCCTCACTAGTTCGGAGCGGAAAGTTTGGCCCCGGTCGCTCAGGATGTATCGAGGAGAACCATGGGTCGTGATTATCTTCTCTAGCATAAATTTGGCCACGGGTCCGGCTTTCCCGTTGCTTAGGGCGGCGGTTTCTGCCCATCGTGTAGCATAGTCTGTTGCTACGATGATCACTGTCTTTCCGTTTCTGCTCCTGCGAAATGGGCCCAGGATGTCGATTCCTACTTTTTCGAAGGGGGTTCCGACCTCGATTGGCTGTAGCAGTCCCACTGGATGCCTGTTCTTCTGCCCTTTTCTGGCTTGGCAATCGCTACACCCTTTGACAAATTTTTCCACATCCTTTTGACAATTTGACCAATAGTACCGGGTTTTTATTTTTTGGAGAGTCTTGGCAATGCCCAAGTGTCCTGCTAGCGGTTCTGAGTGGTGAGAAAATAAGATTTCAGCTACCAGGTGTTTGGGGATGACCATTAGGTCTTTCCCTCCAGTAAATGGGTTGACCTTAAATAATACTCCATCTTTTACCCTAAAGTTTTTTGCTTTTCTCCGTAGTCCTATTGACAGGTTGTCGTCCTCGGGGTTATGGAGTGCCTTGAGGAGCTCCGCTAATTCTGCGTCCTCTCCTTGTTCCTGTAGCAGGTCCCTGGCTTCTATCAAGAAAGTGGAAACCTCTTTCATATCCACTTCTTTTGCCCTTTGGTCCTCTGCTATGGGGTTCTTCGACAAGCAATCCACGTCGCCATGGGCCTTACCACTTTTGTGGACGATCTGGTAGTCGAATTCCGCTAATTTTAGGGACCATCTTGCTAGTCTGCCTGTAGGGTCCTTTAATGATCGGATCCAACAAAGGGCATGGTGGTCAGTCACTATTTTTATTTGCCTTCCGTAGGTTAAGTGCCTTAAGTAGCCCAATGACCAGATGGCTGCTAGTCCCTCTAATTCCGTTATTGTGTAATTCTGTTCACATTTTGAGAGACTCCTGCTTATGTAGGCTATAGGGTGTTGTTGCTCATCTTCCCCTTCTTGAAGTAATATTCCACCAATTCCGGATGTGCTGGCATCCACCCTTAGCTCACACCCTTTAGTGGGGTTGAAATGGTGTAGTACTGGGGCCGAGATTAGTTTTTCCTTCAATTCCTGAAAAGCATTTTGTTGTTCCATATTCCATATGTACCCTGTATCTTTCTTGGTTGCCAAGTGAAGAGGTCGAGCAATTACGGCAAAATTTTTAATGAATTTCCTATAGAAATTACATAGTCCTACAAAGCTTTGGATCTGTTTCACTGTCTTTGGGACCGGAAAATCCTTAATGGCACTTATTAGGTCCTCGTCTGGTGATATCCCATGTGCTCCTACCAGGTGTCCCAATAACTTGACCGTAGGTTTCACGTATACACATTTGCTTGGCTTCAATGTCAGCCCTGCCTCCTTGAGCCGCTTAAAAACCCTTTCTAATTTTTCCAGGTGCTCATCCAACGTCTTGGAGAATACTACGACGTCGTCTAGGTATATAAGGACATCTTTCCACTTCATACCCCTGAAAACCATATCTGCTAGGGCCTGGAACGTGGCTGGGGCATTACACAAGCCGAAGGAAAGGACGTTAAATTCGTAGGACCCATGGCCCTGGGCTGAAAATGCTGTATATTGTTTGGAGTTCTCTTCAATATTCACCTGCCAGTAGCCACTGAACATGTCCAACGTTGAGAAGTACTTCGCTCCTCCTAGGTATGTCAAGATATCATCTATGTTTGGGATTGGGTAGCTTGACTTTTTGGTCACATTGTTCAGTTTTCTGTAGTCTACGCAAAAACGTATTGACCCGTCTTTCTTCTTAACCAAAACTACTGGGCTTGCCCATGGGGAATGACATGGGCGTATCACGTTATGCTCCAGCATTTCATTTATTTGTTGATCGATAATCTCCCGTTCTTTCTGTGCCACCCTGTAGGGTCTGCTCTTTATTGGCTCTGCCTCCCCGACGTCGATTATATGTTCTGTGAGGTCCGTTCTCCCCATGTATTTCGTTGCTTTTGAAAATACGTCATTGTATTCTTCTAACAACGCCTCTAATCTTTGTTTGAACAGTCCTTCTTCTAAATGTTCAATGTTATGGTCCTGCGGGGTTACCATGTCTTCTGAGCCTAAATTACACAGTACTAGAACATCGTTTAAGGGAATTTCCGACCGATTAATCCATCCAATTGTTGATCCCTTTAGAATTTTCACCTTATTTATGTTCTTGTTCACTATTTCTATTCCTTCAGCTTGATGATTTGTGTACAATAGCCCTTTGCTGCATAGATACTTTTCGTTAGGTTCGAATTCTGGATCCTTATGGGCCAGTG
This sequence comes from Chrysolina oricalcia, assembly GCA_944452925.2. NCBI lineage: Eukaryota > Metazoa > Arthropoda > Insecta > Coleoptera > Chrysomelidae > Chrysolina > Chrysolina oricalcia. The sequence goes on from OX101808.2 coordinate 25,800,000, forward strand.
TTCTTGAGATTGGAATTATTTTCTCCTCATCTGGTTCAATTGTGACGTCTTCCCGTGCTGTAACTTTTATCCTTTCGTGTCGGTGGTCATTTGTTTCCTGGTCCTTTTTGTCTCCTTTTTGCATCTTCCTTATTGCCTCTTTTTCCGTGTAGTGGGTCAGTATCATCTTCTCATCTTGGACGTTGGGTGTTGATTCTGGATTCCATTTACAGATCCTTATAGTTGCCTCCATGTTTCCAAACACAAAATAAATCATATCTTTGACGATGTTCCATTCCATTTTGTCCAAGCCACATCCAATTTTAGGCATTGCTATGTTTTTTATACCATTGATTTCCATATATTCTTTCATTTTCACTAATGCCGAAAATAGATCCCTATATTGTGGTTTCAAACCTGATTCCTCTTTTGTTATCAGGCAGATGATGGTTCTTGCTTTTGTCTTAAGTACTGCTATCTCGCCTTTTCTTTTTCTTTGGTTTTGCAGCTGATCGATTCCCCCAAACCTTTCCTTGAATTCCAGGGCGATTCCGCAGGACATTCTCATATCTTCTGCTGCACAGTGAACCAATACGTAATCGGGTGGACATTCAAACACATTTTTCTTCTCCTCCACAATTAGAGCCCGTGTTATTTGATTTTCTGCGTTGTGGTCTGATTTCAGAAAATCTTCATATTCCCTCAGTGGGGTGCTTCCTGGGATGGTCGCTATGGGTATAGTGGACATATCTGTGCCTCTTGGATTAGAGAGTATTGTCTTTTCTTCTTCTAAGGCTATTTCCTCTTTTGAATCTCGGCGTCGTATTCCTTGCAGATCTTTTCCCTTCCAGGGGTGGAGGATGACGGAATTGATCAGGCATAGAAGTAACAACCATATTGTGGTCAGTGTCGTCATGTTGTCTTCTTTTGCTGGTCCCTTCCAGTTTGTTCTCGGTTGCCTTTGTGCTTGATGTTCCAGCCTGAACGAATCCTTTACTTGGGGAACGCCTTCCCTGTTCCTGGTTCGGAATGTCTCATCAGGTCCCTCTGGTGGTTCCTTTACTAGGAGTACCTTTTCATGGCTTCCACTCCTTTCTTCCTTTGCAGTTGCTGTTCTTATTGTGTTCCAGTCTCTTTTAAAATTCCTCACTACTTCTTCCCTGTATAGCTTCTCGTAGTTCACGTTGATCTTCCTTTCTATTCGACGGCGATTAGGCCTACTAATCAGATTGATCGTGCTCTTTGATGTCATTGCTACTCCTAGTCGTCTCCGAAAAATGTTTTTTCCTGAGTGTAATGTTAAATTCCCATGTGAGAGGTCTATTGTGGCTTTATTTTCCAACAGGAAACCCATACCTAATAGTAATGGAAACGGCAGTTTGTCCACTACTATTGCTGAACACGTACTAGTAAAGTCCCCTATTCGTATGTTGATTTTTGCGGTTCCTAGTGTTGGTATCCGTGTGTTTCCTGCTCCCAATAAGTATCTGGGATATCCGTTAATCATTTTTCCTGTCAGTATGTCCCTGCTCACCACATTTTCTTCTGCTCCGGTGTCTAAAATTATGTTCGTATCCTTATTGTTAACTTTCGCTTCTATGTTGAGAACTTTGTTTTTCTTCCCCCTTGTTGCCCCCGAAGCTGATAAGACGAAGCCGGGGTCTATTGGCGTCGTCCTTGGTCGTTTGGGTAGACCCTTGGCTTTTCTGTACAGGCTGAAGCAAAGTGTCCTACTCTATCGCACTGGTAGCATCTAGGCCTTCCATCATTGGTTCTTGTGTTGGGTAGGGCGTTTCTTTGCTCGTTACTGCCATTTTTCCAGCCTGCTGCTTGTCCATTCTGTCCCTGGTATCTTCTTTCGTACCTTTGGGTGGGAGGATTTCTTATGCCTGATTGCCTGTAATATCCTCTTCGGTTCTGGGTAGGGTAATTTGCCTGTCTGCCAGGCCAGTTATTGTGCTGCTGCCCTCTGTTCCAGTTCTGTTGGCCTGTGGGCACTTCCATTTGCTTGGAGTGGTTTGCGATATCGTTTAATCTGACCACGATGTCCCTGAATTTGTCCATTGTCATCACGTCTTCCCTCATCATACGGTATGGTCCATACAGTTCCGGGCTGATTCCATTCTCAAAAAACTTCTTGAATTCTTCCGCATTTAGTGTTGGGTCATACTCGTAAAATAGGGCCTGCAGCTCGTAATAGAATTCCTGTATGGACTCCCCATTCCTCTGTCTCCTTTGCATCAGACGTATTTCCAAGTCTCTCTTTGCATCCCCACTATTGTATTGTTGTAAGAATGCCTGTGTTACGTCCTTCCATGATTTGTTCTGGTTCCCTGCTTCCTGTCTATATCCGTCGTACCAGAAATTGGCTGCTCCTTCCAAAAAGGTTCCAAAGTAGCTTAATTTCATTGCGGTGTCCCAACCATTGGCAATGGCTGTTCGCTCGTACGTTTTCAGGAATGCATCTGGCTTTCCTGTGCCGGGGTTGAAAGTAGGTGGGGAGACGAAGTTGGGCCGTGCAGGGTTTCCACTAAATTCGAATGCTGTTTTTATTGTTGTGTCCGCCATGGCCAATCTTCCTGCTTTCGTTTCAGGAGAGGCTGTCACGTTCTCTCCTGGATTTTTCGTTGATTTTTCTTCTGTTCCTTCTGATTTGTGAGCCTCCTTGGTTGAGCCGGATTGTCCTACGATGGTGATTGTAATTTCCTTCTGGGCTGGTTTGTTCCTACTACGTGGGACAGGGCTAGGAGGTGGTGATCCGCTTGCAAATCCTGTTGGCACTACTGGCGATATCTCTGTGCTCCTGTGTTTTGGCACAAAAAATTCGTCCTTGTTGTCGGATTCGGACCTGGTTTGACTCCTGAGAACTCGGCGCTTGTCGGTCATTAACGCTACTATTCGTTTTGTGTATGGCTACCACCCCTGTCGGGATTAACTTGTACCATCCACGCTAATTTACACTTGCTGTCGCTCCAAGAAAGAATTAGAGCCACCCAAAATTATTCAATTTGTTCATTAGATATATATGTATATGAATGTCAGTAAATATATATATATAGATAGATATATTGCCTTTTCGCCTGACTCACCGAACCATACCACTTTCTGTACCTCTTCGTATTTGTTATTCCTTGTGCTGTCTTGTTTTTATAAAAAATTATCTGAATAAATTATGATTTGCACTAAATTAAAATATTTTACTCATATAATATTAGTAAATTTCTCATACAAGGCCCTGTTTTCAAATTAACGAATGTTTTTATTTCACCAAAAGTTGGAAATTCAACTAATTTTCAAAGCTATATAATATATTTCATGAAATGGGGCTCTAATAGTCACAGTTAGGTACAAAAACGTGATATGTAGTCCTTGAGCCAGTAGAAAGGTCCAAGAAAAAAAAATTAATACACTGTACCAGTGTGACTAGGAATCTGCGCACCAGGGTAATCGTTGATGGGGTTATATTAATTTTTCGTTAAATTTAACTAAGGTTAATTGTGAAGAACTAACCTCCGGGACAAGCGAGACGCCTCCACCATATGTCGCGAATAGGGCTCTATAGGGAAGCTATAAGCCCTTCGCTTGGGACGTAGGTCAGCAAGACCCAGGGGTAACCTGATTCTTACTCAGGATACCCTCTAATAAATCAAACAAGTCACAAAAACACTTCAAAGGTATATATATTAAAAAATTAACCTGGTGCACACAAGACCTTATCAACTAAGTACACAATAAAGGGACAACGGGCAAAGGGCAATATAATACACAAAAACAACAAGAGATAATTTGTTCCAAATATAAAAGGCTCTTTCTTACCAAATGCCGACACTCAACGAACTTGGGTACATCTCTCGGAGGAAGGGGTTTGTACGAAGGGCTTTCGGAGATCGATCTATCTTCCCAATAATTACCAATGACTCTACTACGCCGGATCTCTCGGGGACACGCAATACTCGCCACTGAGAGATCATCTTTTCGGTTCTCGTGTATTTATTCAACTTTTTGTAAATGTTTTTGTTTTTATTACGTGAAAAATTATTCAATGTCGAGCCACTGACATGCCGAATAATATCATCAATGGACTGCTAGTTTATACTTTCGTAGGTGACCCCGGTGTTATGTTTTGTTTATCAAATTATAAACTTCAATAACTGATTTGTTTACAAATTCATAAAATGTGAATTTTGGGAAAATAGATATGATCTGATAATATTTTAAATTAATTAGCGCCTTCTTGACAATATCAGTACGTCAGGACTATATATATTTTTTCAACTGTCGCAGTAAAATACATATGCCTCTCCATTTATTTGTAACATGATCGATATTATTTTCACATGTCAACTCAGCGTCCATAATGAGACCTAAACATTTGAAATGGCCAGTCTGTTCCATAGATTGATGCTTTAGTTTATTCTGTATTCGTTTAGTGGGGTGTCAATACTTTGCTCAGCCGTTTAGGATATCTCAACGACTAGAGCAGTTCCTCCAGTACTATGATGACTTTCAAGAAGTTCAGGATATCGGATGACTTTAGGTTAGGTATATCTCTTCCTTCAGTTTAACTGATATCGAGTTTAGTATTTTTTTGATAAAAAGGCTTTATATACGCTTCGAAGACGAACTATAGTACGCCTATCTGCACAATCTGTACGACGAAGTTAGAAGGCTCTATGATGGTACGCCTCCATGGTCTGCAAAGCTAACCCTATATCAAAAATCAGCGTGTCACCCCCGAAGTGATTTTGCAAATGATAATGTTGATAATCTAATAGCCGCCCTGAACCCGTACAACTTGTGCTTTGCATACTCTCTTGCAATAGTTAATGAGAAAAGGGATTAATATTATTTATATTATGTCATTTGAAAACGTCTATCCCTCAAAAACTTGGATTCAGTTCAGTTGATCGCATCGCCGTTGTCGATGACGTAGCCGTCATTCGGGTTGATTACTCATTCACCAAGCTCATTTTCAGTCGATCAGTATCAGTGAATCAAAGAGATGCACTACCTTTACGCCTAATTATTTTCTCTTAGCATCCTTCCAAAAGATTAAAGAATTCCTGTTACAAAGGTCACTGCTTAGTAGTATTCATTTTTGAAAGTAAAGGGGTGCTGGGGGGATTTTGTTGGAGAACACTGAACGGTTTTTATTTATAGTACCGTTTAAAAAAGTATCTCCTCCACAAAAATAACTTCCGGTAGATCTGCTACGAACTTGAAAGAAAAACCGATTGTTTCCAAGCGAACTTTTTTTCGATTCAATTTTCTTATTTAATTCGAATGGAATTCGTTTATCATTTCTTTTAATTTGAGATCGTAAGCGAGGCTTGGAGGAACCGAAAAACTGTGTAGGGCTCATTAAAATCGAAAAGTAATTAAAGCTTGTACACTGAAATGTTCATGGTATTAGTCCAGCAGCAACCGGTAAAATGTATATTACACGTGTCTACGGTTGCATAACATTTTGAGGGTTATGCCCAATAACTTTTCTACTTATATTTTCATATATTGCCCCTCGCTAAATCCATCCTCATTTGAACTTTAATTATATTTCCTTTTATATCCATTATATATCCTTTTCTCTCATATCTTACCATCTTTACATTAGTAGTTGTGTTTTCAATTTTGAAATATGTATGAAAGTTGTTATTATTTATTGAACCATTTCTATTCTATTTTATATTGTGCTGCAGCACTAGGAGTATAAATCTCTGTGTTCCAATTAGATTTTATTTTCTTACATGTTTTTACGTCTAAATTAATAGTTGTGAATTCGTTGTGAATTGTTGATAGTTATAGTTGAATTTTTATGTCTTGAACTTTTACTATTTTTATTCATTTGTTTAGCCCCACACAAGCTTGCTTAAGGGGGCATTTTTCGCTTTTATTTCTACTGCACATGAAACAAATTGTATACATCAATTAATTACTATGAAAAATAAGCTCTGTTTGTAGAAATAAATTTTATTATCATTATTATTATTATTATTAATTGCACATAAATATAAAACAACCAGGTAAGTGAATGACATATCAGAAAATAGCTATTCTATAATATATAAGGTTTAGCTTAATTTGCTATCCAGCATATTCTTCATCAAAAAATGTATTGATTTCCAAAGGATGACAGACGCTATAGGGTTTGAATCTATAACCGGCAGCCAGAGCAATTGAAAAGATCGGTGCTTTTACCTCTTGGCTACCTGGCATCTGTTAGTAGGTCTAGAAAGATAAGTTTATAATTCCTGGTCACTATTATATCTTTAGGAACGATTGTAAAATATACTGCAATTATACATTTACATTATTTATGCAACTGAAAACCCGCCTCCTCCACAGCCGGATAGCAGTGGTTCACGTATATTTTCTCCGTAATTCTTCAGACTTTTAAAATTGTGAATCTGTAGCCGTAAGAAAAAAATTGTAGCTGGCAGGTTCTTAATATCTTTCACAATTTTACTTTCCTTTGAAACAATTGTAGCTGCTGTCAGCGACGTTGTCAAAGTTCCCTCATCTCTGTAAAGATCAATGTTACGGTTGGAAATGTCCAAATCTGTATACCGCATCTTGGTAGTATTCATTCCAGAGGACAATATATCAATGCGAACTATTGTTTTCGATGCTTCAACGTAACTACCAGTGGAAAATCTTCAAAAACTCTTTTTTATTAAACCTGCATATGTGTTATAATCCTTGTCAAATGAACAAAAAAGCTTGTGAAAATTTCAAAATCAAAACACGCCTTGTTTTAAAGGGGCAGATGCGAATTGAGGACCAAAAGAAAGGACTACGCAAAATTTATTTTTCTACCTGCAACTTCTAACACGAATTAAGGGTTAAATAAATAAAAACCTAGAAGAAATAAACAAGGGATGTCACGTTATTATTTATTATACAAAATAGCCTTATCCAACATTATTCCGTCCAATTATTAGTCAGATCAAACTTGAACGAACTAACCTAGCTCGCAGGTTGGGAGCTTGGAAGTTGAAAAATTCATTTTGAGGGTGGTATTTTATCAGTCTGCTCTTACCTGAACGAACTAAGCTAGCTCGCAAGTAGAAAGGTTATTATTGGTCAGGATATTATTGTTAAATATAGGATATTATTGGGCAGGGGATTTTTGGCAGGATATTTTCAATATACGTGTCTGTTTGAAAATTATTTGAAATATTTACAAACATACACAAAGAAGGGTGCATTACCTGCTATTAATCCAACCCTCTATTTATAATCCCTTCGGTGGTCCGCAATACGGTGCTGGTTTCAACTGTTGGTTCTCAATTCGGGTATAATACCGTTTATAAGATTGTTGCTAGGTAACAACGCCAAATTTTACCACATGAACTGTCAAATGACCTTCCATGTCATCAGATGTCCTTCATCTACTTGATTAGATGTATATATGTATATGAGTGGTCATAATCCTGATCTACAATTTATTCACGGCATTTTTTTGGAATTACGATGCAGGGCATCATGAAAAAAAGCGAATGATACACGTGTATAAGTGCCTTTGAAGCATCTACAAACATTGACAACATTGAGGGCTTGCGCATGCTTCAAAGTATCACTTAAAAACTTGTAACAAAATATGATACTGGTGGATGCTCCTGAGTGATGTAATTTCAAGTATTAATAATACACGAACAGAGACCATAACCGCGGTAAGTTTTTGGCCAACAGATTTATCTCAACTGATAGAGCTTATAGGCTAAATGAAGGCTCCTATCTGTGGTGACGAAGGTGGTTTTTAATTTCGGAATTTCTATTAGCTCTTGAATATTGGATTATTCGTCTCAAAATTGCTGAAAAAGTTGATAAACCCTTTTAACGTAGTTGATTCGCGTGTAAGATCGAATGATACAAATGAACTACAGTATGTTCATCGTAAGAAATTAGAGAAAGATTTGCACCTTTGTATAAAAAAAAATTAAAGTATCATTTCTTGGGCCGGCATTTCAAAATAGCTGGTGATTTTTCATTGTGTGTTTGGGAGATCAATGAGAATACGACCTTATTGATGAATAACCTGTTAGTCAAAATATTCATAAATAAATAATGAAGAGAAAGGCCCATTACTTGAGAATATACATATATGCCTAATTTGAAGATTTATTGCGTATAACTCCGAACATGAAATTTTTCAATAAAAATGTATTTATATTTTCATAAATTTTCTAAGGATATATTAGGAAACTACATGAAAATTTCTATTTTGGTGAACAAATTGGATATTTCAAACTGCCAGAGGATGACATGATCCCATCAAGCAGTTTTCAAGACGTAAAAGCTGAACACAATATGTTTATGTCGAGGTTTCATAAATATTCGCTGTTTGGCTGCCAGACTATATCGATTTTCCGGAAAATCCGTATCAAAACTGGAAACGGGAGACGGGGTTATTAAATTAAATATACAACAGTCGCTTCTATGATGAATACAAATTCGCGTCGAATTTAACTTTCATTTCATATTCATAGAGGATTCTAAGCATAAGCTCGAGTTATTTGAATATAAAGGGATGTTCTCCTTTTCGCGAAACGGAATAAGTCAATAAACAAAAGATAAGCTGGCAAAATTCAATTAGCGACTTTGGTTTCTCTTTGCCAGCGAATTTAATAATTTAAGAGTTTGGAAATAACTTTTTGTTATATCGTTCCATAACATGTACAATAATATACAGTGCGGCTTTTAAACCCCCCCCCCCCCCCCCCCACCCACCCATTAACTTGTTAACGGTTCGACGTACAAACATGAGAGAAAACATTTTGAATTTTATCACCGATATTTTTTTGAAATGAAAAACACTGCAACGGTTCGTTAGTTTGAATAGTATAGTATAAAAATGAAGACGCTGTTTCAGAAAGGTATCTAGAAGGGGTTGCCAAGGAGATGAGATGAATAAACAAACAGAAGTAGCAGTAAAAAACATTTCAAAAGAAATATACAATTTACACTATTAGAAATCGATTTTTAAAATATTGATTGCTGAAATTTATTATTGAAATATCGATATTCGTAGCTGAAATCATGGGCCGTGGTGGTCGGCTGGTAGTGCGTTCGCCTCGCATGCGTGGGGTCGTGGGTTCGATCCACCGATTCACCGGTCTCGTGCATGGCATCACACGTTAATAGGTAAGGGCTGCGTCTTCCCTAGCTCACACAAGTCTCTCGAAGACTTCCGAGGGTTGCGCGTAGGGGTGCAATCGGTTGACGGAAATAACAATTTTAACAACAATTTTTTAACAATAGAAATTTGGTACCCAAAATGACTAACAAGAAGATCACTTCATTAATGTGGGTTGATCAGTATTAGATATGGAATTATGGTATTGATAATTCCTTACATGTAAGAATTTGATGAAATGACAAAATAAGTACATAAACTGGAAAAATATCGTTCATTTCTAAAAATAACGCCACAACTGAGAGCAGGTAGGAGAAATTTATTTAATTTCAACTCTGAGAAGACAGTTCCAAATAGAAATTAATTAAGTTAGTCCGCCAGCCAGAATATTGTTATTCATGAAAAAAAAAACAAGCTGTAAAGGATTCTGATGGCCAAAATTTCTGTTTGAAAATTGACTAATGCATTTACACACTATTTTGACATATGTCAGTTTGTTTGCGCATTATCAGATTATCAGTTGTTAAAATTGCACTACTACAGAGTGTTCATTATATTATAGTATTTTTGGTGAAGTGAAATTGTTCTATTTCAGTGAATTGAATGGAATTCAAAATTTCAAATGACATGGGGGGTCAAATGACATCGTTGAAAAGATAATTCAATTGTTGTCTTTTCCACCAAATTTTTTTCGGATTTAGTTAAAAAAAATCAAAATATAATCTCGAAATATCAAGTATAAGTGCGGATCTGAATACCCTTCCTCGATAAATTTGAACGATTTGAAGTGTAACAATGGGACAGAAAAAGATGTGAACGGTATTACCAATATTACATTTTGAGAGAAGATACACTACAATTGCTCGACAGATGGTGCTTTGGGCACATCAACTTGAAAATTTCGAAATGCAGAGAAATCGAAATTGTGAAATAATGTATTATCGAAACTAGAAAAAAAAATGATTGTTAAAAAGATAACTAAATTCTCTTTTCAAAGATGTGTCACTTGACCCTTTACATTGAGGACTAGTAATTATAGTATATTCTTCAACGACCGTATAATGATAGCTATTATTCTTGAGGATAAAAATTCCGAAACGTGCCGAAGGCGAGTTTCAGAATTATCCGAGAAAATAATAGCTATTATACGCGAGTAGAAGACTATACTTTCTCTACGACTATACGATAGTCAAAGTTTTAATGAAATCTAAATATTATTTATGAAAATAAGTATATATTATAAAGTAATATAAGGTAGAATAACAATTATACATGAATAATCAGTGTTCATTCATGAATGATTAAATGCCTTAATTGAAAATAATTTTTAAAAAACTTCCAAGAGTGGGATTCGAACGCACGCCTATGTTACTACCTTCGTTATACATTTACTTCATGTACACGCTTCTACCAACTTAGCTATAACAGGCACTCGAAAATTTGTGAATGAAATACCTACTAGAGAAACTGTGACCAAGAACTGAAAGAGTGTGGAACGTTCAGGTAAAAATTGTTTGACATACCTTTGTTGCAAGATATATTTCATCAGGAGCTTCATTGATTAATCCGCTCTATTCATTTTTATATTTGGTACTTGTCACACAGATCAAAGTTAAAACTAAGAAAATAGTCAATCTGGCATTCGCGGATGCCAAGCTGTGACAAAAGTTCAATCAAGCAAAGCCTTCTTGAGAAATTTGTTTGGTAAACCTCTGTTCCCATGGATTCTGAAAATTCTGAACCTGTGATTGGCCAAGTGCCGTTGAATAATGAGTAAGGATCCACGGTGTCTTGGAATCATCTTTATTCTTTAATTAAAAATCAATATGTAATGAACGTAGAATACAATAGTCGTAGAGAAAGTTAATTATAGTATATAAAGTTAAAACAAATGAAACATTGAATCAGAAATAACTGATTCTCATGTAGAAAAAGATTAAAAACCAAATGGAAATAGGAGTTTCATAGAAATAAAATTAGAACTGGATACTTTCTGCCATCCCTTGTTATCCACATATCTACATTACTTGTTTCTCATTATCTTAATTTTCGAACCATCGTGACCTTCTCATGAAGGTCACTATGTGCGTCCACTCTAGATCGATCAGTTTCTCTTGTTGCCCTAGAAGCCATGTCTTAACTGACAGATAAAATGCCAGTTAGGTACAACTTCTGAATGCATTTTGAAGCGGTCATGAAAAACTACCTTTGCACAGAGAACAGGCCCCAACTGGAAAGGGGTGTAACAAGGTGGTGCGCTGATGGATCCAAGATAGATGAAAAAGCCAAGTTCCAGCTCTCAAAACCCCTTGGTAACACCCCAACCATCTTTCAAGCAGACATGTGCACACGAGTCCTTTGGAAGGGACTAAAATCATTATACTGTCAGATAGCCAAGCCCTGAAGACATACAACTGTGAGTCAACAAAGGCTGGTTACATTTCAGCCTTTTCACTGCAAGTATATTGGTAGCAACTCCGAATTGCCAGCAAAAGTCCACATCGTACTTCGAACGTTGTCGCAACTTTATCTGCTTGTTTTGAAATTTGTTATTTGTAAGGTTAACTGTTGAAACTTCTTATTTCCTATTAATGAAATGGAGTTGGTGAATACTGTTTTAATAATAACAATGACTGCTGTTCTGGACGTATATCAATAGCAGAATAACAAATCGTAAAAAGAGGAGTTGTTGAAAGAAACCATGGCTTATTTGATACAGATTTATGTAATTTGAATATTACTAACGAATTGATATGAGAATGTGATAATGTACGAGCTTATAGAAATTTCCTCAGATTGGACGAACTCACATTCAGTTCAGTTTTTGCTAAAAACCCTGTAAATGAAACAAAATTCCGCGAAGTTGACCTGGAAATATAGGATAGTTCCTATAATTTTGTCAGCCTTTTTGTTGCAGTCAAAAGTCTGAAAACCATGCGCAGTGGTCACAAGAAAAAGGCTAGCAATTGATTTGCTAGCAAAAGGCTGAAATGCCCTTTGAGCTGACTTCGGACTGCAGACAATACCTCAAACAACTGGCAGAAAACAACCAGGTAACCTTGATGTAGGTGCCAGGCCACAGAGGTACGAGAGGAAACGAGGAAACAGTCTGCCTTGCCAAATAAGGGACAAACACAATTTCCCGGACCAGAACCCTTCTGTGAGCTGTCCAAAGCCCACTAGAAAAAAGAGCTCCGATGCTGGGTAATTGATGATGGCCAGTCTATCGCCAAGGAAAGCTGAACAGCTTCTCGAGTTGAATAAGAAAGGTTTGAAATTGTTAACGGTTCTACACACTGGACACTGCCCTGTGAGGTATCACCTCAAAAATGGGCAAATCGCTACTGTGAGAACTTCGATGAAACTTCATATTTTTGCAAAGCCGTTGTATAGTATTTATTTTTTACCTTCGCATTTGAGTAAAGGCTTCATTTTTTTTACTTTCAATTTCCAATTCATTTTGTGATTAAAAAATTTGTATTTATATACCTATTCTCATATTAGGTGGTACCTATGTTAGGTATTTCCTGTCTGTCTCCTTGCATAAATTAATTTTTTCACCCAAATTACTTTGTAGAACAACAATTTGATGCTGATGTCTTCAAAAATTCAACAAATGAAGACGTAAAAGACCTGATATTCCGTACCTATAATACAAATCTGTACAAAAGGTAAGTCTTTGATTATTTCAATATGTGGAACTGAGTTGAATAAAATGCGTTTTTACGTAGTGAAAAATCGACGTGAAGATATTATAGAAATGTTTTTGTTCTATAAGAATGAATATCTCATTTTTAGTTTATTTTAGTGTTTTGTGAGGTGATATTGTGTTTCTAATCTTTTTTTAATCAAGATTTCATAACTCAGTTATTTTTGTTAACTGCTTTTTTTGAAAAGAAATAAACATTACTTGAATGACATTAGTTTTATTTGAACCATATCATTTCTGAACAGAATGAGATATAAAGAAGCAAGCATGTTAAAACTGCTCATTCTTTGTATCATTCTATTTGGAACTAATACCATCATCATTCTTCCTTAAAATTATAAATAGTACTGTATAATTTGTACACAAATATGTTAAATATAATAAATATACCCACACAATTCATGTATGTCGTGTACACAAATGTGTGATATTTTTTGCACCCTATATTTATAATACCTTCACAATTTGTACCACCTAAGTACACAAATTGTTGCCAGTTACGACAATAAATTTTTATCAACATACGATTAATTTTATATATTTTGTGCAAACGACAAGTAATAATGAACAATGTGGTGCAACAAAAGAACATAAATTATGTTTGTTTCTTAAACAACTTATTTAGTTTATATTTAATCCTTGTATCAGGTAAGTACATAAAATTGAACAAAACTGTTCTGACTAATACAACAGTGAAATGTATCGTTTATACATAATACCTTCAATACAGTATTATTGAAGAATAATGAACAAATTGGTGCTGTGAACTTCTTAGAAACAAATTTTGCTAAAATTATTCACAATTGTGTAGAAAACATACATTTATTTCTCTGTGTATAATAATCCCTCATTTTCATTGCTCGAAATTCCAAATAGATGGTCTCAATTGTTACTGAAAACTAATAAGTTTGTAATACTTAGCGGTTTGGAAAAATAACGATAGTAAATTACGAAAGAATTCTGCTTTTAATATGGCACACGAAATGCACAATCCCGCAACATTATGAGTTTACCGCAACGGGAATTTTTTAGTGCGCGGTTTTATGCCTGGAGTGCTATAAAATTTTTGTGGGTGGCAATGTCACTGAAGTACCAAACATACGTAGAAATTCTTTCACGTTTTTTACGATTTTCGTATACAGAATGAATGTTCAATGAATTAGAATATGTCAAGGGAAGATGAATTCCGACAACATTTCGGGTATAAAAGAAACACATCTTATAAAAAAAGCATTGGTAAGAATGAAAATTTTAGTATTTTCATCAAGCCAAACATTATCTCCAAGGAGATTCGGTTTTTCTCACAGGCATTAGTTTTTTGGTAGGTATAGTCAAGTGCATAGACATCCATGCATCCCAAGGTTACACAGAAAAAATTGCTGGTTTTCACTGAAGTATAACGATAGTCTTGAAAAAATATTCTGAAACTAAATTTGATTATATTTGAATTGACAGAATTTGTTTTGAAGGAAGAAAACCCTACTATCATTTTGAAAAGAGGGATATTCTTGATTGACAAGATTGCGATCCATTCTATGGGATTCGTTGAATCCTTAATCCAACTAGATTACTAGTCTAAATAAAAGATAGGATATATATACATAAGAGTATTGATTTGTATCCTTTTGAGAAAATTAAAAACTTGAATCAATATGTGTTATAGTTGATCGTAGTTTCAATTTCAACATTGGATCAAGAGAAATACATTTTATGAACCAGAATATTCTTTCTCCATTGTAGAAACTTACTCTTGATATACTGTTTTCAATAATTTTGTTAAGAATTGTTATATTATGGTTGAAATCAATGAAAGCTTATATGGTTAATACGCCCAGCTTCACCCAAGAATGGCTTATTCCTAGTTGCAATAGTTTGTACTTAGATGGAGTTAATAGAAAATTCGTCGTAGGGTCACTGAATCCTAGAAGGCTTTGGCCTTCTTACGGGTATGGCCAATGGGTGGAGTCTTATAGTTCCAATCTCTTTAAATAGTTCCAATGTTCCAAATAACCACAAAAGCGCCAATTAGGAAGCAAGGGTTATAAGAGAGACAGAACCGATAATTTTGAAAAAAAAGTTGGGTTATATTTATTGTGTACGTCAGAATGTCAAATAAGTAAATTGTGGATATCAATGATATGTTCAAATTCAATGGATACATATCGATTTTTTTATGGATTGAAATTGTCAGGTGTACAATTGACTCGAATTACAAAAAAGAGTCGACTTTCGGACACGGCCCCGATATTCTGAGGCCCGACCACTAGCCATTATGGAACAAGGAGATTCGCCGTCGACCATCTCTGCTGCAGTGAGTTTCTTTTAGAAGGGCAGAACCTAGTGTAGTTTTCAGAATGATGTGTAAAAGTTGCCAATGATTGATTAAATGAATCGACAGAGTTGCAAACCCTTTATAAAAACACTAACAGCCGTATGCATAGTCAATCGCCAGCGACTCGCCAGAGTTTCGCCGTTCGCCACACAAGGATTATAATGCACAGTCGAGCTCCAAAAAAGTGACAACTACGCGATAAGTCACATTTTGGCGAAACGCTGGCGATGTACCACTTTTTTGGAGCTCGACTGTGCATTATAGTTCTTGTGTAGCGAGCGGCGAAACTCTGGCGAGTCGCTGGAATTGACTATGCATACGGCTGTTAAACTTCTCCATTAACGGGTTCATTATTCTAAATTAGAGATTACTGTTATCCCAAATACTTCTCAGTCAATACCATTGTTTGATCAATACAAATTTTCAAAATTGGGTTTCAATTTGAGGTAGGTACTGCTAATAACTCAAAAACCGAATTTGAATCTTACAGAAGTGCCCAGCATTCGTGAACATAACACATGTCAAATATATTTGCTGAATGCCTCTCAGATGAAGTCAAGCTGAAGCAAAAAACTTGAGGCAAAAACTAATACCTATCAGACAAAACATCCAAAAAATATTGACATGATTGAAATTCCATTTATAATCTTACATTTTTGTACATTCTCGTTTGTATGAGTATGAAAGTTCCTTTATACGCCTAATTTTTTTTTGTATTCCTATCATAAATATGAAGTTTCTTGAGATGAATATGGTATGGTTGAATCAAGAAAATATAGTCATTCACTTCAATGAAACAGCTGTTCTAAAGAGATCAGCAATATACTAACACACAAGATAAAAGTCAATATATAATTTTTAAACTTGTTCGAAAGAAAAGGTTCCATTTTTGCAATTTACAACTTTTCCATTCTAGGGGCTTATTAGAATTGGCCACTTTTTTCAATGAGCATTTTTTGTACTCTCGTTCCAAAATGAATCTGAAAATTCATAAAATGGGTTGATAATTTGAATAATTCAGAAAAAAATTGTCAGTCCTAGTGAATACGAAAATTGTTATACTTACACTGCACACACTTTATTTATTGATCCCAAGAAACATATCTGTTTAGAGAGGGATTACATTTTTACAAAAATTGTTTAACAGCAATAAACATGAAATAAAATTTGATGAAGACATCAAACAATAATTAGAAAAAGAATGATGAGAATTGAGAATAATTTGTGAAATGAGTAAATAAGTCATATCAAAGCAAAAACAGTCAAAGGTGAAACATTGATATTATAAAGGAATTGAAGTCATCTGTTAAGTATACATTTCTTAATTTAGTTGTAGTCCTGATTTCTGTCACAATTTTACACTGCGTTACTTGATACTATTGATAGCCATTTCTTCCTCAAGGTTTCCTCTTTCAATCCTGAAAAAAAAAGTTTGAATGAAAATATAATCTGTATTTGTCTTTAGTGAAGAAAATGGAAAAAATGTATTCTTCAATCTACAAATTAACAATTTATAAACAAAATGATCTTGAACTCACCTCTGAGAATACAATAAATGTATGCCTTATGAAATACAGCTGCAACAGTATCAAAACTATCTGAAGAATTAATGAAAGAATTAATTTGTAGTACAGAAAATGAAAGAAACTTACAGAAAAGTCATCGGTATATACTGATAGGCCAAAAGGAACTCCTTCAGTATCTATCTTATTTTTGAGCAACAGCCTCGAAATAATTGAGTTCATTTAGTTTTGTCTCTATTACACTCTATACATTATCCGATATTGTCGTTTACATGTGTATATAAAGTATATGTTTTTTTTGTAGTAAATAAATGATGTGTTGAAATTATACGGTTGAATAGTTTCATTTAAACTCCCTGTCAACCTTCTGGAGTTTGCACAACACTTTGTTCTGGAATATTTATAATCGTAACAACGGCGGAAATAGTTTTAATTTCAGGTATATTTATTCTTGCTCTGAGATTTATGAAATATAGACCCTTTGGAAGTAAATAAATTTAATTGAAATTCACTTAGCTTTCAGTTGAGTGAAAAAAACTATAATAACAAGTGGTTCAATCAAATTTATTCTTAGACAAAGTGAAAATAGTATTTGAAACTAGTTGTTCATATACTTATAGAAAGTATTTCTTGTTTCCTCGGAAAATAAGAAAACTTAAGCTGAAAGACAATGCTGTATTTCACTCAATTTGGCTAAATCTCAGTTGAAGTTTTGTTAAATTTTGAAATGATTGTTAATATACTATTATCAAGTTTATTCATTTTTATTATGAGGTAAGTTAATGGATAGGTATGAGAATAACGTGTATTTTTAATTGAGCATAGTTCTTTTTGCGGATATATGAGTCTATCTTAGCTTTCAGACAAGACTACTACTCTTGCTTATAGTGTGAATTTTTTTCTGTGTAACCATCATATTTTTTTATCCTTCATTCTCCAATTAGACAGTCGTCATTCACATTATTAATCTAAATCTTAACCTAACATCACAGCATTGACAAATATAACATTAAAAACACTCTTTCATGGAGATTTAATATTGAAGGCCCAGAAGTTGTTTTTATCTTTTTGAAATGTTTGTAATAGATAAATAGATAATTTATTTGATTAAACCATATACATCAATACATTAATAGCAGGTCATTTGCTTTTCAATAGAAAAACAGAAAGAACATTTAAAAGTAATACAAATCACCATTTCAAAATTAGGTACAACATAAACTAACATAAAGGTTGAAAAAAATATACCAATAGTTTAAAAACCAATTTACGATATAAAATATAAATATATAAACATTTAAAACGGTAAGTATTTCTCGAAGCCATAAAGTCGCACTTGGAAGGTACTCGTCGACAGAATAAAAACTATTATTCAGCAAATACGATTTGATAGTTCGTTTGAACTTATTCACACTTAACATTTTAATTTTATTAAGGTAGTGCATTATAAAAAATATTATCTAGAGAAGTTTTTTGTGAAATAGAAATCCTATAACTAGCAATTCTGATATTATCAGATTCCCTAGTGTTAGTATGGTGTATGTCAGCATGTGTGGCTAAGGTTAGACGATGTTTTATGTGTTTCAAGAAGTGAATTGTAAATATATAAAGACAAAAGAGTCATAATTCTGAATTTAACGGATAAGGGTCTACACGTATCTCTATAGCCTGAATTTCCTAATGTTCTTATTGCTTTTTTTGTTGTATAAAAATAACACTCGCAGCTGAGAAATTACAAGTACGCTCTGGCCAGCCTTCCAGAGCAGACCTATACAACTCTAGGCAATTTTTAGAATTTTAAATTACGGAAAGTTTATATTTTTAGTGTGTGTTTTTGATTTATACATAATAAATCATACCAGAGTGGTTCAGTGTCTAGACAGGTGAGCAGAAGAGTGGGTATATCTTGCGGGAATACCCTCAGCTCCTGGGAGCCTGCTTCTAGACCCAGGAGAGAAGCCACTCCCACTTTTGGCATTTAGGCCAATCAAGAGGCATTTCTCACAAAACCGAGAATAATCCATTAGGCCAATAATGTTAAACACCTCGGGGGGTGAGAATGCTCTCACCCCCAGAAAAATGCTACCCCTGTAGAGAACCAACACCCCATATTCTACTCCCCAAAATACCCCTCAAAAGAGTACCCCTAAACGATACACCAAAGAAATTGTGCAGGCACAAAAACGTCCTGCCGCACAAGCTGCCAACAACGACAGCCCTAACGAGGTATCCAATGAGGTGGAAATGGGTGATAAGACGAAGGATCACCAAGAGTTCGTAAGTGACTATCAAAGGGAAGCCGGGAACTCCTACCCTGACAAAAAACCAAAAATCAATGATAAGGGAGCCGAAAACTTCATATCAACTAAGAAGTTTTTTAGTGGCATCCTAGATGCCAAGCAGCAGGCTAATTCAGGGGGAGGAAAACCCTCAATATCTGAAGCTCCCAGAAGATTGAGAACAGAGATATTTGAAGTCACTTACGACAAAGACGGGAGAAGAGTGGTGTTGAATCCATCCATCCCTATACCTGAAAAGGAAGCTCAGCCTCCCATACCGGGATTGTAAAATAGCGAAGCTGAATCAAGAGAAGAAGGCAGTCTGAAGGGACAACTGCCACAAAAACGTCATACGAGAACTCTCTCGGACTACGCAATCCTTCCTTCCGACATACATACAACTACCCCTCCTACAATCGAGGGTGTGATAGATGAACGAAATACCCCCATCAACAACAGTGAAAGCACCAGCAGCACGATGGAACAAGAGTCTGAGCTGGACAGAGCAGGTAAAAGCCTCAAAGACAAAATAGAGTCGATGAAGGAAAATGCAAAGTCAGTCCTAATAGAGGAAACAATAAATGATGTGGCGACAGGCATAAACCTGGAACTCCCCCAAGTCAAGTCCGACACCCCTAAGGGCCTCGCAATATTCTGTGCTGCCGTCAGGGAACAACAAATCCTAGACAAGCAGCTCAGGAGAGAACGAGAGGAGACCAAAAAACGCCTCAAAACTCGGCTACTGCAGAAGATAAAATTACTCACCCCCCAAACAGCCCTTCACCCCCGCAATCGCACGGAGAGGCAGCAGGTGGCGGATCTCCCCCGATGATGGAGATCACACAGGATGAGCAGAATAGGGAAGACTATCCAACATACAGTCAGATCATAGACCAGATCAAGGCGCTAGACAACCATGTGAAAACCAAGGTAAATGAAAAGGTCTACCTATTCTGCAAAACCAGTAGGCCAATACCCAAGGAACTTTTTTTTTCATTTACTTTTATATCTTATAATCTGATATCTAATAATTTAAATCAGATTGTTTATTTGTATCTTTTTTATTAATTCCTTAATTCTTTCATTTTTTTTTTCTTTATGGTTAGTATGTATGTTAGTATTATTTCCTATTCTACTAAGTGTTGGATATTTTTACATTCTTTTTTTGTTTTTCTTTACAATAAATTTTTAGTTTCCTTAATATTTCCAACACCTTTTCTAAACCTATTGTTAGTTACTACTACATGCGTTTATACATTTCTACTATTCTACAATTCCTGGCATTCACATGCAATTCATGCCATTTGTCAAACTAAAAACTACTGTTAGTAATACCTAACTACATTCATAGTTATATTTACATGCATGTTACATGTCACATGCTACATGCTACATGCCGCATGCATTATTCTGCCTTCCTGCTATGGGTCGGCAGACATGAGCATTTCTTCTCAAGGTGGCGGTTCGGTGAGCCTTTGGCCCTTTCCGGAACGTTTCCACCCTGATCAGTCGCGTTGTCTTCTCTCTTCCTTCTTCCTTCCTCATGTTGTTCTTATTGTTTAGTTCGGTCTTCTCGTTGCATTGAAGATCTCCTGTTGTTTCAAGGAGACCTTCTGTGCTAACTTGTTTAATATATTATATTTGACTTCTTCCTCCATCATATCTTTTATATCTAGCCCTTGTAGATTTCCTCTAAGGTTTTCTTGGTCTTCATATCTCAGACATTCTAGAACTACGTGTTCAGGCGTGCCTTCTTCGCCGCATTCACACAGACTGTTCTCCTTCATGTTGAACCTATGTAGATAACTCGGATATGGCCCATGTCCCGTTATTAGATGCACCAACCCTGGACTTGGGTTGAAGTACTCTGGTATTTCCTTTATTATCGGAAGCATCCTGTATATTCTTCTCCCTTTTTCCGAGTTATCCCACATCTCCTGCCATTGATTCTCTATCTCCCTTACTATATCTTTCTTGGTTCTCACCTCTACTCCCATTACAGCCTGTGCTTTTGCGTGGTCTGCACGCCTGATCCAGTACATGGCTGCTCTCTTCTTTACTTCCAACTGCATCGGCATGACCTTCACGAGTGTTGTGAGTGCCAGCGTTGCAGTTGTGCTAAATGCCCCTGTCATCCTGACTAGGAAGCCTCTCTGTGTTCTATCTACTTTCTCCCAAGGAACTGGAAGACTACCCTTGGTTGAGAATCCAGGACAGGGAGTTGAGGGAGATCACCGACTATTTCCAGGAGAAATTCGAGAAAGAAGCGGCCAAGGAAAAGCAGCGTCAAGAGGAAATCTTGAGAATCCTCAAGTCCCCTCTGAAACCACGAAAGAGAAGGACGATGAGGGTTTTCAACAGCCCAAGAAAACGGCCAAGAGAAAGTGGACGAGCCTCACCCTCCAGGACGCTCCCATCCAGACAAGTAACTCCCTCGACGCGATTGCGGAGGGCGATGAAAATACGGACGATCCCATCCCAGAGAACGAAGGAGGCGAGACAGAACCTAGTAGCGCCCCTGCCCCAACGAAGAAAGCCCCAACAAAGGCAAACAAACAACCGCCGCCCCCGGCAGAAAACAGGAACAAAAAATGTCCCCCCATTATTATTAAAGGAACAATACAATTGGACACTGAAACCAGAAATTCGCTACAGCAAGAACTTCAAGGAAATCTGATGTACAAGTACACTGCCAAATCGTCCTTGATATACGCAAGTACGTCAGAGGACCATACAAGTCTGAAGAACAGACTGAAGGTGGATGATGTCCAATTCCACACATACACTTGCCGGGGGAACGAAAGCACGCCTTCGTCCTGAAGGGGCTGGACCACTCCCCCAATGTCGAAGATATAGTCGAGGACCTGAAGAGGCAAGGTCTGGACACCTACGGCATCACTAAGATCAATGGCACTGAGAGAAAACTCTTCATCGTGCTCACAGACAAGAAGGCAACGGTTACATACCTTAACAAAAACCTTCGAGTCGTGGACGGCGTGATCGTACGATGGGAGATTAAACGGAACAGGAGAACCGTCACTCAGTGCTATCGATGCCAGACATGGGGACATGCTCAGTCCAACTGCAACTGAGCAGAGCGATGCATGAAATGTGCAGGGAAACATTGGTCGAGAGCATGCGCCAAGCCAAGGTCCACCCCGGCTATATGCTTTAACTGCGGAGGAGCACACACTTCGTGCTCGGAAGTCTGCGATGTCTATCAACATCACGTGAAGGCACAAGAAGACAGGAAGACGAAAGCATACCCGAAGCCGAAATACAAGCCAGCCCCTGCAGTGGTGAACAACATCTGGGAGCAGAGGAAACGAGACATTGAGAACCAGCAGAGAGAGCAGCAAAATGCTGCCACAGTAAGTCACAGGGCTCCCAGCCAGGTCTATCCAATGCCGTAAGCAGTTACATGGAAAAACATCAGACTATAAAGAGCCTGGTGAACACCGAAAGCCTTCTACAGGCCATGGATGATATTATCGAGGGCCTCAGTAGGGCCCGAGACGGCAATGAAAAATTCCTGGCCTTCTGGAAGGTCATGGAAAATATTCAAGGCTACGGCCTCTAAATGCCTATAAAGGTATGCATGCTCAATGTGGATGGAATCTGCAACAAGTATGAACTTGTTGCTGAGTTCATCCATAGGCATAAGATTGATGTAATGCCTCTATCCGAGACGAAGCTTCGGCAGGAACATAAGCTGCAATTCAGGGGATTCACTGCCATCAGGAGAGAGAGGCCCAACGCAATGAGAGGGGGCGGTGTTGCCATTCTCATAAAGGTAGGTATACCACATATACCCTTGCCACGTAGGCATATAGCTGACATGTGGGACAAGCAACCCTCCACAAAACGTATTCCAGACGATGGATCTGGATAATCTCCTCCTAAGTGGGCACAAAGTGTTGCTGGCGGGGGACTTCAACGCTAGAAGACCTGAGTGAAACTGTGCCGCTTGGCCCAACGCGAATGGAAGAACGCTGTGGGAATACTCACAGGATAACAATGTCATCATTGACTATCCTAGCGAGCATACGCACTTTCCCTGGAACGGTACGGCTCCCTCGACCCTCGATTTGGTAGTATATAAAAATGTTTTCGGTATCACTGTACTCAAAACGGACCCCGAGCTAATTTCGGACCACGACCCTGTGCTCTTCTCGGTTAAGGGTGGGGCACCCCCGAAGGGTGTGAGAGTCATGTATGACTACTCCACAACTGACTGGAAGGAGTACAGGCGAGTGCTTAACACTAACACTATTATTACTCCACAAATTGAACATGACAATGTGGATACCGAAACTCGGAGGCTGATGGAGAACATCCAGAGAGTCAGAGATATTACCACCAAAAAGAGGGCCGTCAGAGAAGACAGATAACTTCTTCCAGACTATATCCTAGGGCTCATCAAACTCAATCACACCGAAAGGCGGAAATGGCAGAGCACCCGCAGGCCAGTGCACCGCGAGAATATGATGAGCCTAAGACGTGAAATCAAAGAACATATTCAAAAACATAAAAACGTAGTCTGGAAGAGGAAACTCGAAAGTCTGAAAGCGTCCGACAATTCCCTATGGCGAATGTCGAAACGCCTCCGAAGGAGGCATAAAGAAATTCCAGCTGTAGGGAATGGCCGGACTCTGGAAACGACCGACCAGGGAAAGGCGAAGCTATTCGCTGAGTATTACCAGAGCGTGTTCCAGACGAGCGCCGACATCACCGCGGAACAGGAGGTCGTTTCTAGGGAAGCCAAAGAATTCAGAACAAGACCTCGCACAAATATCTGCACAAGAGACCTCACAAAGCTGATCACCAACTTTGAGGAGGTCCATGAGGCAATGAAACGGCTCCCTAGAAACAAGGCTTCAGGCATAGATACGACACGGTCCTACTCAGAAATCTCCCGAGGAAGTCTCTCGTTCAGCTAGTTTATATAATAAATGCCATAATTAAATGGCAGGTATACCCACCATCACAGGTATGGTCCTGCTGGACATACAGAAAGCCTTCGATGCCGTCTGGATAGAGGGGTTCATCATGAAGATGCTAAGGGTAGGCATGCCTGAATGCATGGTGAAGATCCTGGAATCATACCTTGTCGATAGGACTTTCAGGGCTAGAGTAAGCGGTACCAGCTCTGCAGTGATGCGGGCCGGAGCAGGAGTGCCGAGGTTCGAGCTTGTCTCCACTTTTGTACTCGCTATATACGCACGACTTTCCCACCAACGATTCCACAAACACGGCCATATACGCAGATGATACGGCGATCTATGCCCAATCGAACTATAGCTCGATAGCTGCTTCCTGGGTAGAGAGCCACGTAGAGGAGAACGTCGTGCCGTATTTGGCAAAGAACAAAATAGTGATAAGTCCTGTTAAAACAGAACTCATGAATTTCACAAGGAAGCGCGCTACCGTAAGTGTAACAATCCCTGGGGGATTCAGAGTTCTGGGGAATCAGATTGACGAGTCCTATTCAGTGCGGTACCTGGGAGTACAGCTGGACAATAAGCTCATATTCAGAAACCACGTCAACCTGGCAATCCAAAGGGCTTGAGCATCGATGATAGGGACCTACCCTCGGATCGCTAGGAACTCCGGGTTGGCGATGGAAAACAAATTACTAATTTATAAACAGATCATCAGGCCAGCGATGACCTATGCTTGTCCAGTTTTCTGCACCCTCCCCAAATACCTGATGGTAAAACTGGAGAGGATGCAGAATAAAGTACTCCGTATTGTCACCAACAGCGACAGGTACATTCGGTTGGTATCATTGCGAGAGCTAGCCGATATTCAATCCATCGAAGAACATATCAAGCAAGTCTCTGATAAGTTCTACCGTTTCTTCATCCTTGGAAGTCCATTGACAAGGGATATAACAGCAGTCAGAGCCCACCATAACAGGCCAAGAAGGCATGGTGCGCCGATCTAAAAGGCATTGGATATTTTCCATGAGCGTCCAGAGGGCGAGTAACCACTACCTCCGCCATAAAATGAAATAACGAGCCAAGGCTCATACATAAAGACCAAAATGTCTCAACCCGGTTTTTTCCTACTTTTTTCCGGGAAGCCACCAACTGAACCCCCCTCCCGACAATGAAATCTATTAGTCTGATGTTTTACTCATAAATAAAAAAAAACCCGTATAACTAGGAGGAGACGGGGAAAATCAACACCAAGATTAGACTTAACACTTACCGTAGAAGATAAACCTGCACAACATCGTGGGCCTGCTCCGCAGGAATGAGTAGGGTTTCCCGCGCCCGCTGAAGGCCTCAGCAGGGCGAGTACTAACCCCACCCCAAAACCCAGAATTATTCCCTCCTTTCCCCCCTGTGGTAAAGTGATAGTTTTACTGTGTGTTTTAAATTTTTTATATATTTCTTTGTCGTCCTGTGTTATACATTTTTATATTGTAAATTTATTTCCAATAAACCTTTTTGCCTTTTGCCTTTGCTGAGAAATTACCTCACAGTAAAATGGAGTAGGCCATGTGAGAATGAAAAAGTGAGAAATACACTGTTCTGATAGTGTCGCAATTTGAAGTATGCTTAAGATGTCTCATAAGAAACAGTTTCAGTTTTAATTGTTCTATATGAGCATTCCAATTTGATTTATAATCCAAGGTAACACCGAGTAACTTTTACTTCTGTTCTCTTTGTTTACCCTGACGGAGAGTTACGAGTAGCCTCTGAGACTTGTCATTATTTAGTTTCAGATCGCTTGCTCTAAATTAGGACTCTAACTTTTCTTCAATTTCTTTAGATCTATCCAATAAAATATGGTAATCTGGACTCGAACATATAAATGACGAGTCATCGGCAAAAAGGACACATTTGAAGGGGGTTAGCTCGTTAACACAAATAATGAATGAAAGTGGCCCCAAGACAGAGTCTTGAAGTACACTATGATTCATTTCTTCAAAATCCGATGAGTTATTATTGAAACAGTCTGAAATCGATTTCTCAGGTAGGATTCAAAAAGGGAGAGTGCAACCCCTAGAATGTTTTCTATGAGTTTGGAAAAAAAGCAAATGACGGATGTCTGACGATGATTTTCAATGAGTGAAGCATCTCCTTTTTTGTATAATGGAATAATCTTCAATAATCAACACATGAAGAATTTTTTAACGATTTTATGGTATACATAACTTCATACTGAGTAACTGGAAGTAGAAAAAAGAAGATGAAGGTGCAGGAAGAATCTTTGATAAATTTAGTAATTCCTTTTCAGGAATGCCAGGTAGAAATTTGATTGTAGATTCGACCACTTGGTCAAAATGATCATTGAAATCGTTTGGGGTAATGTTTTCAATTATGAGGGGAGTTGATTCAGCATTATTTCTTTGAAAATCAATAACTTGATCAGATGAACATGATAACTCTCTGTCGAGTGGCAATCAATCACTTTGCACTCAAAATACACAAATAGCTATTTTGTGTCAATATATATATATATATTAGTTGTAAAAAAAAGCGTTAATTTCTACATATTTATAAATTCAATCAATTTGATGTTGTCATGAGATGGCGCAACAGACGAGAATTAGTACAGACTCCAGAGCCACTTTCATATTATCCCAATAAGTAGCTCCAGAAGTGATCTCAGAGACCACGAAAAATCATGTTCCAATTAAATAGCATTTCAGTTCAGGTTCAGTTCAGGGATAACAAGCTCCCAATTGGGGGGCACCTAATGATTACAGGGAAAATTAATTGGTACATAAATTGGCTAATTGATGGTGGCCCAATGATATTGCAGTCGCCAGAATGCATCCTCAGAATATTTCCTTAAAGACAAATTAAAGACAGGAAGACAACTAGGACAATTGCACAATGACAACTGCCTGTGCCACTTCCTTCCATTCCTAGCCATGTTGAGCGAGCGTGTACTAAATCGCGTCGGTTACGCCATCTCTTGACAACCTTGAATAGATAGAATTTATGAATTTATGGAAATCCAGGTCTTTTTATATAAGTATTTGTAACGCTTGAAATGTAAATATCTTGTGTTTGAACAAAAATAAATATATCGGAAGTAAAAATTAAAAATATTGCTACAGGATAAATAAATTTACACAAAATTTTATATATTTGCAAAAAGTCTTATTACACAAACGGCGCATCATAGAAAACAACTACCCACTAAATGTGTTTAAATAATTGTTAATCAATCTAAATGAGGATAGGAACCTACCTTTATTTAAGGACTGAAAATTGACTCAAATTAATCAAAATTTCTAGTTGTACAAGTCTAGATGTTTTTCCCATGGGATTTTGACAATATTTCTAGGAAGGGAAATTCAAATAGGAAAATGACAATAGAATGTGGTGTGAAAATCATGTTAAAAAATGCGAGTGTCTGAATTTTATTTATCACTCTAACTAAGACACTTCTAGATCACAATACACCTATATGCAGTTAGCGAGAAAACATCGAAAACGTTGATAACGGATTATTCCATAATTTGCAGCCTTTTTTGAGCAAATTATTTGCGGAGAAAAAAATTTGTCGCTATTTTTTTTTTCAAAATATGCGATGTTTCGCTAACTTCATATGAAGTTAAAGAATCAACTTCCATAATTTCTATTTTTTTCACAGTTCTGAAGTAACCATAATTATTTGCGGAGAAAAAAATTTGTCGCTATTTTTTTTTCAAAATATGCGATGTTTCGCTAACTTCATATGAAGTTAAAGAATCAACTTCCATAATTTCTATTTTTTCACAGTTCTGAAGAAACCATAATTTGCCGCCTTTTTGTCGCTAATTAGTTGCGAACAAAAAATGTGTCTCTCTTTTTATAAATATGTGATATGTAGTTAGCGAAACAACTTCCGTTATTTCTATTTTTCGCAGTTTTGAAGTATCCATAATTTGCCGCTTTATAGTCGCTAATTAGTTGCGGAAAAAAATAGGTTTCCGTCTTTTCAGCATATTTATATGAAAGTAGTTCACCAACTCGAACGAAAATAAACGTGATAAAATTAATACTCGTACGCTGCCGCGACACCGAGCACGATTTTATCGAAGCGTATCGCTGCCTCTTGCTGGCACTGCCGTCTTCGCCGCTAGTTTTCACTCCGGTACGTAATCATTGTTTTCATAATTTTGAGTAAAAGTTAATTTCAATGTACGTTTGAGGTTTTATCATTCTGTTTTATTTTTTAGTATGAAATAATCTGAAATAAATAGTTTTTATATTATTTTCGGTTATTTTGAGGAAAATGGTAAACAATACGAGGATGAATAGGGAGTGGAGAGAGTTATTGTTTTCTTTTCCTGAAACCCATGAATAATATCACGTTTGTTTTATAGCCACAAAAATAACACTTTTGCAACGTTAAAGCGGAAATAGATGATTATTTTGAATTTGATGGAAGACAAACATTACGAAAGTTGTTTCTCAATATCCATGTGTATCCACTAAACATCGCATTTTTTTTAATGTGTACATCCACAATTTTTCTTCTCCACATAATAAATTAAGTTTATTAAAAACAACGGATTAGGGATATATCAAAATTTTTAACTTAATTCGTTTTTTATTTATTTGTTCTATTTTCAAGTTTTTAGTAAAGGGGATTAAGAAGATTTGGAATTTGTTCATGGTGCACTGTATTCTACTAGTTCAGCCCTTATATTTGATACTCGGCCGCCATTTTGTGGTGGCGCCCATCTTGGATTTAAGGTGCATTTAGTCAACATCATGTTGAAAATGTTCTTAAATATATGTCAAAGGCGAAAGTTGAATCTGTTATATCAAATGGCACCATTTATACAACAAAGTTAAGTTTATACCGGGTGGCTACGGAAGTATTGCCTACGGAATATCTCAGTTATTGTATGAAGTAGGTTTGTGAAATTTGGAGCGTCGATATAATGACATAAGAGCTAGAATTTGAGAATATTGACATGTCGAAGTTAACTTCCGGTCTGACCGGAAGTAACATCAACTTTCTTATTTTAAATGGAAGCCCTATTTTTTTTCTTTTCGCTTTATTCAGCATTCAATTCCCTTTCTAATGACATATCACAAGTTGGTATCTAACCAGAAACTAGATCAGAAAAAAATTATTATTGAAATTCACCGAGTAGGCCGTGGAAGCAAAATTAAAGCCAAAAATTGAAAAGTTGGCTATGGAAATCATACGTCACTTGATAACAGTTGCTACTACTGTGATATTTTATTTTCATTCGTCGGCGTTATAAAAAGCCGCCAAAAAAAATATTGGAAAAATTGGGAAAAAAACAATACTCTGTAGGTCCATAACTTAAATAGGAACATACAACTTTTTCTTGCCTGTACTATTCAGCATAACCATTCCTTTCTAATGATATAATAGAAAATAATTTTTTGAACTGAGATACCGAAAAATCCAATTATTATTTTTCAAATAACAAAACAGATTATCGCCATACGCAAAAATAAAATTAAAAATAATGTGGAATGATAAATTATATCCTGTAGGTTCTAGGTTAAATAGGAACATAAACGTACTTGGTCTGTGCTATCGTCCATATTCTAATATCTACCTATGGACGAGGTTTGTGCTATGCAGAATAATCATTCCATTGCAATAATCATTCGAACCAAAATATTAACAAGTAGGCTGATTAAGATGTATTTTGAAATGAAACAAAAAAGAAAGAGCTGTCGCGAACGCTGCTATCCATATTATTTTGACGTTCGAAGTAGTGTTTTTGATTCTGCCATTTTAAAAGGGTTTGGAAATCGAAATCAGTTAGTGGAATATTCAAAAAATGCCCCGTTATTCACGAACCGAATGAATTGACATGCTTCTCATTTATGGTGAATGTTTAAAAAATTCTTATGCCGCTGAACGATTGTATTTAGAGCGATATCCAGGGAGGCAGCAACCATCAAGAAGGTATTTCCAGTGGCTTGAAGAAAAATTAAGAACTGAGCCTGATGTTCACGAAGACCAAGAAGAAACTGAAATTAATGTATTAGCTTTAGTACAATATGATAGCACAATTTCCTCAAGGCAGATTGGCGCCGAATTAGCTATAAGTAAGGACTCTGCTAGGAAAATTTTGAAAAAACATCGATTGAAATCCTTCAAGTATCAGTTGCATCAACATTTGTATGAAAATGACGGTGAAAGGCGCCTGGAATATTGTAATTGGTTTCTTCGACAAAATGCTGAGAATCACCTATTTAACTATTATATCTTGTTTACGGACGAGTCAAGATTTACCAACAATGGATTATTTAACAGGAATAATACAAGGTAGGTACTGTACTTTATTTGGATTATTGTCGATAGTCGAAGTGTAAAGTGCTAAAAGTGTGAACGGTCTTTTGTTCGAGGTACTGGGCGATAGCAAACGAGCACCGGTTTCGACAAGACGGCTTCCAGGAGAGATTTGGTGTGAATGTTTGGGAAGGAATAGTTGGAACTCATATTGTTGGCCCCATTCTTTTTCAAGGCCAACTAACCGGAGAGAGATACTTTAATTTTTTAACGAATGAAATTTCGGAATTCATTAACAACCTACCAGCGGAAATAACTGAGAGAATGTACCTCCAGCAAGATGGCGCCCCTCCGCATAATTCAAGAATAGCGAGAAATTATCTTCAAAATCGCTTTCAAGAGAGACTTATAACAACCCATGGTCCAGTCAGGTGGCCACCAAGGTCACCTGATCTTACTCCGTTCGACTTTTTTCTATGGGGGCATCTCAAAAATAGGGTGTATTCCACACAGCCTACAACTCTACATGAGCTAGAAGTAAAAATTCGTAGAGCTTTCCAAGATATCACGACCCAAATGTTGAGAAACGTTTTACATGAAAATATCACCAGAGTCAATAAATGTATTGACGCTGAGGGAATGCATTTCGAACATTTGTTTTGAATTTATTTCATCTTTAATCCTATCAATTTGAATTTTTTTTTTCGATAAATCTGTTTTTTCATTATTTGAAGAATAATAATTGGATTTTTTGGTATTTCATATCAAAAAATTACTTTCTATTATATCATTAGAAAGGAATGGTTATGCTGAATAGTACAGGCAAGAAAAAGTTGTATGTTCCTATTTAAGTTATGGACCTACAGTGTATTGTTTTTTTCCCAATTTTTCCAATATTTTTTTGGCGGCTTTTTATAACGCCGACAAATGAAAATAAAATATCACAGTAGTAGCAACTGTTATCAAGTGACGTATGGTTTCCATAGCCAACTTTTCAATTTTTGGCTTTCATTTTGCTTCCACGGCCTACTCGGTGAATTTCAATAATAATTTTTTTCTGATCTAGTTTCTGGTTAGATACCAACTTGTGATATGTCATTAGAAAGGGAATTGAATGCTGAATAAAGCGAAAAGAAAAAAAAATGGGGTTTCCATTTAAAATAAGAAAGTTGATTTTACTTCCTGTCAGACCGGAAGTTAACTTCGACATGTCAATATGCTCAAATTCTAGCTCTTATGTCATTATATCGACGCTCCAAATTTCACAAACCTACTTCATACAATAACTGAGATATTCCGTAGGCAATCCTTCCGTAGCCACCCTGTATGCTAAAAACCTTTGATGTTACCGTTATGTTTATGATAATGCTTGTGCTAAAGTTGACTAAATCCACCCTTATAATGATACTGAATATAGGTACATACACGATTGTATTGTCATCAGAATTAAAGGTGCGTGCACAACATTTCAGATCAATTGCTTAACAGGAAGGGGTTTAAAATTTCAATTTCTAGATTTGACACAGACAAATAACCAAAACTGTAAGCTGAATAAAACCTTTTAAAATATTTAAAAATGACGTGAGTTGTCCCGCTAACTTCATATAAGGTGAGCATAACATTGCAATTTTTTTTAAAGAAATGAACAACTTTTGGATACCTTTAAAGTGAGAGGAGATAAAAATAACGGAAGTTGTCAAAACATCGTATAATTTTATTTTTGAGAGAAGAAACAATTTGTTTCTCTCCTCAACTGAACAAAGCATTTTTTTTAAAGGAGCGACAAAATGTTATTCTTCGCAACTAATTAGCGACAAAAAGGTGGCAAATTATGAAATAATCCGTTATCAACTTTTTCGAAGTTGTCTCGCTAACTTTATATAGGTCACAAATATTTTGCTAGTACCTCAACACTGCAACTTTTCAGCTCGTAACCCAACCTCAATTTGCCAGCGGCGAGATAAAATACGCGTGAAAGTCGTTAAGTGCAACCTGAACATTTTTCCGAACTTTTTTCAGCGACAATTCAGCCGGCTGCTATCAAATCGCGGACGAAGGGAAATCCATTTCTAAATGACCACAATTAGCTTCGAACGATAGGACGCGTGAATCGGCAACACCCATAACTTTGATGGTCAAGTGTTGATCAAGTGGATTTGTTGGCAAACGCCCAAATACAATTACACCGTCGACGTAGGTTATGACTGACGGACAACAGGGTTATTAATTAAATAGTGGAATCCCTTCTGCAAACGTTATGCTAATTGCCGCACGACCTATTTACATAATGGACCATATTTAACGCTAACAGCGACGCCCCGAACAATATTTATCCCAGACTTGACTTTGCCTCGCAGTTTCTAGGTCACAAAGGAGAGACCGCCAAGTTCGAGGCTCGATTTTAGGCTTTGCTTCTCCGGAATAGATGGCTCCAGTATTGGGAATCTTTCCGGGATTATTGCTTGAAGGTAATTTTGAGGGGAGAAAATAACACAGATTTTATCGGTAATTTTTTTCCACAATAACACTGATAATGATAAATGGTCTTTAATTTTTCTGGTGGTTTATATTGTACTATACAGTGCGGCTTTTTCTACCGCCCCCCTGTTAACTTTCGAACAGTTCGACGTACAAACATGAAAAAAAACCATTTAGAGAGTTTCACCGTTACTACTTTTTGAAATAAAAAATTTGGTGATTGCTCGTCAGGGGGCGCGAGGAGCACATCAACCCAAAAATTTTAAATGTCAAGTGCCACATTGTTGAATTTTGATTTGTATGCCTTTCGAAATTTGAAAGTTGATGTGCCCCCAGCGCCATCTGTCGAGTAATTGCAATGATTCTTCTCTCAAAAAGTAGTATCGGTAATTCCCTTCAAAATATTTTTGGTTTCATTTTTCCACTTCACACCGTTCAAATTTATCGAGGTATAAGTGATATTCAGATCCGCATTTATATTTGAAATTTCAAATTTTAATTGCAACGATTCTCTCTTCAACGATGTGACACTTGACCCCCCATGCCATTTAAAATTTTTGAGTTGATGTGCCCTCCGCGCCCCCTGTCGAGCAATCACCAATTTTTTAATTTCAAAAAGTAGTATCGGTGAAACCCTCCAGTTTTTTTTTCGTGTTTAAACGTCGACCATTCAAAAGTTAATAGGGGGGGAATAAAAAAAGCCGCACTGTATATCAAATCAAATATGATTTTAAACTCAGCTTAAATAGTAATTATAAGGTAATTAGTAATATTGTTGGGAAAATCAGTAAGTTAATTATATCGAATAGTAACTATAAGCTAATCGCTGCTTTTCCGGTTTAGCCTCCTACCTATAATTTTTGAGAGAAAAAAGTACCAGGCGATTTGCAGCGAAACAAGACCTCTTAGCGGAAAATGTTCAAAAGCAAAGTTGTAGTTAATAAAAAAATAGAAAACTTTTGTATTCAACACTTTTCGACATAATTTCAAATTAACCGTTAAAATGGCGAAAACCTATTTTTCAGTATTTAATTTTTTTCTCGCGTATAAATAAATAAATTTACGAGCAAATTTGTAAGCATGTCTTTTTTGGAGTTGAACGAGCATGATTTTTTTTTCGCAATTCAGAAGACTAGTTTTCGGGTTATGTACTTTTTCGAAAAAATAGCCTTGTCTTCCACGGCCAATTGTTCTGGAGTATTTTTTTATTTTGAGGTGATCATTTTAATTGTTGAATTGTCTACTTCAAAATGATTCAAGTGACATGGTAGTTTATTGATCGTTAAAATTGAGAAAAACCGACAACAAGTCTCTCTGAATCATGATTTTCTCAATATTTTCAATGATTTTCAATAGTTGTAGAAAAGAATGAAAATTATATCATTAAAGGAATTTTGTAGTGTAAGTATTCCAATTTTCATTATGAATTATTTAATATAAAATACCATTTGTTATAAAAATAATGAAGAAATTCGAAAATAATTGATAATATTGAGAAAATCATGATTCAGAGACTTTTTTCTCAATTTTAAGCGGTTTAACGATCAATACACCTAGTTACATAAACCATTTTGAAGTAGACATTTTAACAATTAAAATGGTCACATCGAAATACAAAAAAATATCATTTATTTCTTTTTAGTGTATTTAAATAAAAACTTTTCTCTAAATTTGAGTTCATTTATTTATTTCTATTTTAGTTTTGATTGGATATGTCTCTCAGTCTGTTTATTTCAATGAATGCGTCTTAGCTGCACGGTCACTTGCCTGTTAATTTACCGTTGGAAATTTTTTTAAACCGTAATATTCGAGGGTCAGATATTTTCACTATTTTTACGGATTTTTTCCGATTTTATTTTCGTGAGTTTTCCAATTTTTTTTAGAAAAGACGGGCGGCGAGCCTCCTCTACCTAATTTGTTTTTTGCTGTAGTTTTTTACGTCCAAATCCGTCAAGAAAACAGACAGAGGAGGATAGAGGCAGAGGAGGACAATTTCTTTGTTTTATCCATAATATTCGACGGTCAGATATCTTTCACTATTTTTATGGATTTTTCTGATTTTGATTTCGCAAGTTTTCCAATTTTTTTCGAGAAGAAGGGGGGGCGAGCCCCTACCTCATTTTTTTTCTCTGTAATTTTTAACGTCTAAATCCGTCAAGAAAACTTCCGAAACCCTACGTGTTCTCTATCTAGCTTTCAGGGAGCAGGAGGGGCGATTTTCTTTTTTAAAACCATTGTATTCGACGGTCAGATAGTTTTTACTATTTTTACGGGTTTTTTCGATTTCAATTACGCGAGTTTTCCAACTATTTTCAATAAAACTTCCGATCCCTATGCATCCTCTATCTAGCTTTCGGGGGGCAAGGGGTGCCAATTTCTTCGACAATGATGTATTGTCATCGGAACTGAACCAACAAGTTAAATTCCATAGGATAAGAGGGAGTGGTTCTAATTCAGCTTGCAAGATTTGTACCCATCTACACACACATAAACACGCAGAGCAAGTTAAACAAAAGCTTTTAATTTTAATAATTAAAAATGATCTTTTTTCCTAATCCGACCATGTTGCCAATTGAAAATAATTAGTAGGTAATTTCAATTTAAAAATTAAATTTCAAATATATCATACATTTTGATCGAAAACGGTAAAGTTCTATTTTTCTTTAAATATTAGGGCTGATATTAGTGAGATTAGTGATAGAACTTGTGGCACTTCAACAAATTCAGTTTTGTGTCTTATACAGATCCTCCAAATTTCATTTCATTATCTTCGAAAACAAAAATGTCATGTGCGAACCATCTTCCGCGGACACTCGGTATATAGTAGGTAAGTACGTATTATTAGTTTACCCTTGTGGAGTTCTGCACTCTATTGGAAACAAAATAATGATACAAACACATAAAATTAAAACTGAACGATACCACCAACAAAGTTTGGAAACATACATGTGCAAAAAAATGTAAAATCGAGCTTTGTCTTCGATGATTTTTTCCATGTTTACATATCGATCTAATAATGGCTATGGATTGCGATCCCTCCAAATATTAAAATTTTCAATGCTGATCAGACTCGAAAGCGATTTATCGCAGAATTAATCAAATTCGAAAATTGCCCTAGCGGCACATTCTACGGCCTCTAGTTTGAAATATAATCCTTTCCACTTCCTTTCCGATAGTCCTCAACATATATTTCAACATTTCACTCGATACTCGATAAATAATTGACGATGAACCCTTTGCCGTCCCGCCAGACAAAGTGAACGCTCTCGTTTCCTTTTCGAGAGTCAAGTTGCCTCGGTTCCATGTCAAAACCGTCCTTGATTCGAGATTCAGTGCACGGAGCGCTGACGTCACACACAGCGTGCACAGCCTCCCTCGACCATTATGTTTAATTTATCGCGTGTCTGTGCGTCCGTGGGGTAAGGGATGGAAGTTTCCAATAACTGCGAGCAGCGCATCGGGTAGCCGGATGAAGGGCACAAACACGATGGGTTAGGTTTCTTTCAGCCGGGCATTTTCAATGAAACAATCCTGCTGTTTGAATTTTTTGTCATCGGGTTCGCACGAAAAGAGAAGACAGAGATCAACAGAGACTAGAGAGAAAATCATTTTCAGAGAGTGGTTTCCAGAGATTCGAAAGAGTAGGTAATGTGTCAACAAATGCGTGCACTCATAGATCCGGAAATTGGAGGATTCCATCTCATCTGGCTAGCTCTGACTCCGAGCACAGCATAGTCGCACATCCAGCAACTCCGGAACCCTTCTTCAGGATCAGTCAGGAACAGTACGAATTCTTTTTGTATGTCGTTGGTGGCAACCAACGACGCTCCATCTCTCTATGCAAGGCCGTAGATTTCCAGGAGGAGCTATGACCTTGCCAGAAATACTTTTAAAACTACTATTTACAACTAAAAATTATATGTACAAAGCAAGCCACCCGGGCAACCACTCTGTAGGACTGCTACATTCGGGTCTGTGGCTCCCGGATGACTGAATTCGAGACCACCATGCACCCCCTAAGCTTGAGGCCCGGAAGGATGGACGCCCCAGCACTCGTACGTACTCGAAAGCTCACCCCCCTATCCACCACCCCCGCTCGTTAAAGCGGTTCCTCATCCTGATGATTGGCGATCAGCAGAATAAAATCTGACCGTTTGATATAGAGTGCCCTGCCCATTCTCGGCTTGAAGCTCCCTTATATCTGGCATGAGTTGACTTTTAAAACAATGACTTTACTTTTGTGCATGGTGCCCCCCTGAAACTGGCTGAAGGCCTGAAAAAACGATCGGCTAAGGGCCGAGTGCTGTGTATTGATTTACTGAAATTGAAAATTACTTCTTGGTCGGTTCTACTTAGTATCTGATACATAAAAGCATGCTTAATCGAGATTTGGTGCCTGTTGAAGTAGACGTTGGCGTCGCCGAAGGTCTCGTTTCCGCCGTACTTCTTCAGGGGTGTCGTTGTCTCCTTGGTTTACTGGACGTCTGTATTTGTCTCTGTCGTCTTGCTCACGTCTGTTCTCGTGAAGCTCCAAGAGCAGCGGGTTCGTGTGGGTCTCTACTCTGTCTAGTGTAGTCCCCACATGTTGTCTAATCAATCTGTCGATATAGTCGTTGTAGATGTCTAAGTCTCGATATATGAACCTGTTAGGCATATATCGTGGTGCGTCTGTTGCCATCCTCAGGCAGACATTGAAGAAGGCCTGTATCCTCTGCCTATAACTGTCCGCGCACTGCCCCCAAGCAGTGGATGCGTACAATATGATAGGCAGAAGAATAAAATTGTCCTGATGAGGCGTAGTTTCAGCTCGAGTGCCATGTTGCTCCTACGTCCTACGTCCGATGAGTGGGTACAGCTTATGCCTTGCGGCTTTCGCTATAGCTAATCTGTGGGAGACGTGCCTCTGAAATGTGAGTTTCTTGTCCAAGGTTACTCCTAGGTATACGGCTTCATCTACCCATGGAATTCTCTCGTCGTTCATAGTAACATGGCCCTCGGGTGTCCTACGTCGCCTCGTGAACAGTATGGCCTTGCTTTTGTCTGCGTGAATTTGAGAGCCAACTTGGCTTCTTAAATAATAAAATGGCACATTTACTCCGGCCAATGCCGTAGCAAAGCCGCTGGTAGGTGGAGCCTATTGGAGCTCCGCTCCCAGATATAGTCTTGAACTTGAAATTTATTTTTAGTATTTCTGGCAGAGGATGATAAATGTAAGGCTGAGCGCATACTGGAGCATCGAGCAAAGCAGTGATGAGAGCGGAGAACGACGCGAAGAAAACAAACAAATGTTTTCTTGTTAGAACACGCATAGTGAGGCGTGCTGCATAGATGTTTACGCGCTGGTATAGTGGAGCAAAGCGAAGCGTTCAAACATATTTGATTCCTCTGCTGTGTTAATATTTAGTGAAAAATATTTTTGTTAAAAATGCTCTGTGGGACAGGAACATTCAAATTTCCCATCAGCTGCATCTTATGTAAGCCTCTTTTCTGTTGATACTTTCTAGTAAACAATGTTTTAACTAAATTTTTGCGTACATATTACAAGGCGATCCTTAGGATCAATAGGATTCAAATTGCAATTTGTCCATTTTTTACTAACTTGTTTTATCCCTTCCAAAATGTAATCAAATGTATTAATACTCATACGAAAATATAACCGAAAGTTTTCAGGGTGTTCTCGTAATTGGCTATACAAATGATGGAATGCTCTATGTGTGTGTCTAGTTTTATTGATATCATGAATGTTACAACTCCTAGTAGATTTATTTTTGTTCAATAAATACCAAATTTTTCATATAGAACTCTAGTAACAAATCCATTTTCACCGCGATGCTAACTCGACTATGAACTCCTCAGTATGTGTGTTTAAACCTTCATCGTCGCGTTGCTCTTTACCGAACTGCTCTCCGCTCTCATCGCTGCTTTGCTCACTGCTCCAGTATGTGCTTAGCCTGGAGTGAGGCTCCCATAGAACTCATACATGTTCGTCAAATTTCAACGACGAGATCGCGAACGTCGTACATGTACGTGGAACCGCTTCACCCATAAACTACGATTTTTTGCGGCAGTCAGTGTTCACGAACATACGAATACTAACAAGAGTGAAGAATATTGGAGGATACTAAATGAATTGAGAGACTTTTCCCCTCTTTCTGAACACTTCTGTGGTTATACCAATACATAAAGATAGTGCAAGTGATCCATCTAATTACCGTCCCATGTCACTGATCCCTAGTTTCGCAAAAGTAATAGAAAAACTAGTAAAGAAACGCTTACAAAACTTTTTACTTTCGTATAATACGAGGGCTGTTTGGTAACTCCGTGACTAGTTGAATAAAGAAAAAAAAAATTGGCAAATTAGCGTTTTATTTTTCAACATAATCTCCTTTTAGATCAATACATTTAGTCCAGCGTTTTTCCAGTTTTTTTATTCCTTCCAAATAATAGGTTTTCTCAAGGCCCTCAAAATAGGCGTTTGTTTCGGTTATAACCTCTTCATTCGACCCAAATCTCTTACCACCCAGCCATTTCTTCAGGTTTGGGAAAAGAAAATAGTCGCAAGGGGCTAAATCTGGAGAATATGCTGGATGGGGTAGTAGTTCGTAGCCCAATTTATGAATTTTTGCCATAGTGACTACACACGTGTGCACTCGTGCATTGTCTTGATGAAGCAGCACTTTTTTTTTCGCTAAATGTGGTCGTTTTTGCCTCAAATCAATATCGAATCTGTCTAAAAGCTCTGAATAATATTCGCCGTTGATCGTTCTACCCTTCTCTAAGTAATCTATATGAATGACACCGCGTGCATCCCAAAAAACTGTGGCCATAACCTTGTTGGCTGACAGACGCACCTTAGCCTTCTTTGGTGCACGTTCACCAGTTGACACCCACTGTTTTGATTGTTCCTTGGTCTCTGGGGTATTGTGATGGATCCATGTTTCGTCTACGGTTATATAACGGCGTAAAAACTCGCCCGGATTGCGATTGAACTTTGCCAAACACTCCTTTGAAGTGGTCACACGGTTGCGCTTGTGGTCGAGTGTGAGCAATCGCGGCACCCATCTCGCGGATAGCTTCTTCATGTCCAAATATTCATGTAAAATGTGATGTACTCGCTCAGTTGAGATGCCTACAGCCTCAGCTACCTCACGTACTTTTATTCTCCGATCGTCCAATATCATTCCATGGATTTTATCTACGATTTCTGGCGTGATGACCTCTTTTGGGCGACCTGAACGTACGGCGTCACTTGTGCTGGTACGACCACAACGGAACTCAGTAAACCACTTCTTAACCATTGAAATTGATGGTGCAGAGTTCCCATAGTATTTATCAAGTCTTTCCTTGGTTTCAGTTATGGTTTTTTTACGCAAAAAATAATGCTTAATCAACACACGAAATTCACTTTTTTCCATTTTTGTTAAAATTCACGAGGTTGTCTGCTTCTAATTGCTGTCAAACACAAACCAAATGTCGCAGCTTGCTCAAAATTTGACAGTAGTCTATTGAAAGATGGTGGTTGACAGCAGCAGTGTTGCATTTAAAGTTACTGCGCGGGAAATTTAAAAAGTCACGGACTTACCAAACAAGCCTCGTATAATACTCACGGAACAATTCCAATTTCAGCAAAACAAAGGGACCAATGATGCCTTATTTTCTTTCATGGCAGGAGTATACAGAAATATCAATGCAGGCGAGTGCTCTGCTGCGATATTCTGCAATTTCTCTAAAGCGTTCGATTGCGTTAATCATGACACACTGCTGCAGAAACTTGAGTAACCACAGTCAAATAGTGCGAGGTAACACTGACTCAAATATTGCTGATATTGCATTTGGAGTACCACAGGGCTCAGTACTCGGCCCAATCTTATTTTTGATCTTTCATCCAAGCGAATATCACTGCTAAGATCACTTTTTTTGCAGATGATACAACCTTCCTTTAATATGATAAAACACAGCATCATCTTCTTGTCAAAATTGAGAAAGAGTTAGTGCTAATAATACAATGGTGCGACTCGAATTCTTTAGCAATTAACATAAAAAAACGAATATACATAATCATCACATATCGCTGTAATATTCTAGACTTACCTATGGGCAATGGAAATATTCTCATCAAAACAACAACAAGATTCCTTGAATTAAATATCGAGAATAAACAAAAATGTGATTTCCACATTAATAATCTCTGTCACAAGTTACCGTCAGGATACTACGCATTTCGAATTATATCTAATGAATTGAATTACTTCGCAGCCAGAACCGCCTATTTTGTCCTAATTGAGCCCTAATTGAGTCACATTGTTATGACTGAAAATATAAAATAAAATATTTGTTAGTTTTTATATGTACCTACCTACACATTACATGTTTTGTGTTTTTAATCAAAATTTTATTTATTTACCACTGTTTGTATTTTCTCGAATGGCCTATATGTCTGAATTCACCATATTTTAGAGATTTGTTTAGAAATAGTTGTGTCATATTGTTACTTTTATCTTATTTTTATTTTTAGTTAAGTGAAAGTAAGGTATTATACATGCTTTGTCTTTAAGAACTCGATTCTTCCGACAAAAAAGTATATCTTGATCGATTGATTGATTAATGAATAAGGCCCAAAAAACAGGAGAAAAGAAGCGTGTCTGGTCTAGAGACTGGCCATCGAAAAGAAATATCTTTTCTCGCATTAATTTATTGAAGGAACTGAAACTTCAGCCAGGATATTGGTTCAACTATTTGAGGATGGACGAAGATGTTTATTTGGGGCTATTAAAATTGTTAACTGCTTTAATACACAAAAAAAAGTACTCACTTAAATGAAGCAATTTCTCCTCATGAAAGACTCTCACAGCCGTATGCATAGCCAATTCCAGCGACTCGCCAGAGTTTCGCCGCTCGCTACACAAGAACTATAATGCACAGTCGAGCTCCAAAAAAGTGGTACATCGCCAGAGTTTCTTCAAAATGTGACTTATCGCGAAGGTGTCACTTTTTTGGAGCTTTAATGTACATTATAATTCTTGTGTAGCGAACGGCGAAACTCTGGCGAGGCGCTGGCGATTGACTATGCATACGGCTGTCAGTTACTTCATCGAATCAATTTTGTTTTTTTGAACTGTTGCATTCACATCTACTTCTTTTAGTTCTTTCAACGACTTTTCGTAGGATTTTTTCTTTTTGTTTCTGTCTCGGTATTCCTCCGACTTGATCCTCCATAAACAAGGATACTTTCTATACTCTTCTATAAATTTGGACACAAATTGTTTATTCATGTTTGAATGAGAACAGGCTTTGTTTAGTTGTAATCTAATTTCGGTTCTAGGAGGAGAGTCTGGGGTGAAATGCAGATACTGTAGAGATGGCCTAGGTTTCTTCAAATTTCACTGTGATTATCGTTGTTCAGGACAGGTTCTCCGACAGCGAAGTTTTTCGTGTGTCCTAACCGACAACCGGCCTTGTGCTATTTGAATCTTGTGGTTCCAATATAAACGCTGCTGAACATAATATATAAACTGTCGATTTTTCCGCCCTTGTCGCATTCACCTTTCAGTGTCATTTATTCAGTATACCTAATCGCTGGAAAGAAGAGCGTTTTTTAGGTGTAGTTCTGCTTTCAAGTGTTCGAATTTGCAAATTATTCTATCTCGATCTACTAAAGTCTTGATTAAACTTTGTTCCTAGCATATGCATGGATGATGGATTGAGTTATTGTGGAGGTATCGATTAGTGTCTGTTTTTTTATGTGCCATATGCTCTAGATGTGCTTTTCAAAAAATTAAAACGCCTAAGAAAGCCAGTTTCTCCTCATTTATAATTTCCATTGTGAATTGAAAATTGGGCCGAATGTTATTAACGAGGTTAGGAAAGTGATTGTGTTTCTCCATGGCTCAAAATTATAAATGTATCGCCTCCATATCTAAACCAAACCTTGGGTCTGGAATTTGCTGTTTTTTTTTTGTTTTTCCATGAAAACATTCGCAATACCAGGACTTAGTTGGCTTTGCATTGAAACACCATTTAATTGCTAGTATATTTTGCTGTTACAAATAAAAAACGATGATGTTAAGCAAATTTTGAAAAGGTTGGATATATCGCTTGGCCATATTGGGTCAATTTCCCTTATGGCTTCATCTAACGGGACAATTATAAAAAAGTGATACTACCCAGATGAAAGCTGACTAGAACGTCACTTGTGACAATGGTCAAATCTTTCCTATTTCAAATAAAATGTGTGGAATCTCTTACACAGGGGAATATATTACCAATATGTGGCTGTAGTAGCTATTATTGAAATTTGAAGAAACCCAGGTCAAGTCTACAACATCTGCATATTATTTCTGGGCACACATTTAGTTGCAAATATGAACTGGAATACACATGTTGATCAGATTTTTACTCAACAGTAGTTACTCTGCAATTGTGCAAATGAAAAATATATTTACATAGGAGCAATTAATGAAGAAAAACTTTTGTTCTTTGGAAAGTACGGTCAATGCTCGTAGTGTTTTTATCAGTCAAAAAATGTTAATTCGCTCAATTTTTAACTTAGATTATCGTCTTGCGTGTAGAAACTGTTTTTAAAAAAATTAATTTCTATCAGTTACATCCATTTTCGTTAACAAAATTATTACACAATGTTTAACTCAACATCAAAACCTACTCAAAAATTTCTGACTTTCATGGTTATCTTACGAGGCATGGTGGTTCGTTTACACCTTACTTCACTTTTCAGAAGCAGCCCTAATTATAATGGAATACAATTCCTCAATTATACCCACAGTGATATTAGAAAAATATTAATAAATTAGAGACATAATAGAAAACTTATTTAGTGGCATCCTGCTTTATACAAGCGAGTATTTTATAATATCCTAGAAAATTTCACACCTCACTTTTAGAGAGAACCAAAACATTCGTTCTTATTTAGATGCCATGGCAACCCAAAAAATTTCCGGAAATTTTTATCCTCCTGGGTACCCTGGCCGAAATTAATAAGTGGAAATTTTTCTGTCAAATATTTGACAGGTGATAGTTTATATTTTGCTTTGATGTACAAATGGAATTGTATTTTTCATTTGAAATGAGATAATATTTCATATTTATGTATTTATTAAATATTTCGAATGTGTCTGAATATTTTCTTCACGATAATCGCAGAATTTGCAAATTCTGAAATCAAATTTCAGAAACACTTCAATACACCAGTTGTCTACATGTAAATCAAAGGCCCCGTGGCGAGTCGGTAAAGTGTCCGCCTCGTGGTCGTGTGGTCACTAGTTCAATTCCCAGTGGAGCAAGAACATTTTTACTTTTTTTTTGATTAAATTTTAAAAAATCAAATT
Organism: Chrysolina oricalcia; assembly: GCA_944452925.2. Classification (NCBI taxonomy): domain Eukaryota; kingdom Metazoa; phylum Arthropoda; class Insecta; order Coleoptera; family Chrysomelidae; genus Chrysolina; species Chrysolina oricalcia. Next base: position 25,844,007 of record OX101808.2, read on the forward strand.
GAAATTTTGTTAAGTGTGTTTTACATATCAATATTTTCATGCATCTTTTTTGTACTATGCATATAAATAGTTCAGGTGAACCATAGTTAGTTATTTCTTATGAATTGTTGGATATGTTTTGGTGTAAAATTTTCTTACCGAATCCCCCGCGTGCTTGAATTAATTGCAGGAAATTTATCTCGTACATGAATTTTTTAAGAAAATTCATGTACTCGAAAAATTTCCGGCAATAATTCAAGCACTTGGGAGATTACAAGTGACAATTTTTTTGTTTGCTGGTTTGTATAGACGATATGTTTAAGGTTATTTGTGTACTGTGCTATATACATTTTATGACTTGTCCTATATCATGTGATATTCTCAAAGGATGAATAAAGATTATTATCATTATCAATACCCAAGACCCCAACTTATGAAGAAATTAAAATCACCAGCCATGTCACAAATGATTTTCCGATTGTGAGTCCAGTTTTAGTTTTTGTGGCGTAGAGACGATACAAATTCGTGATCATCACTGTTAATAAATCCAAATCGGAGCAGTGAGAACTTGCGTTCCTCACCCCACCAAATCGAAAGCAAAGTCAACCAACAACTCAGAGACTACTCGATAGCAGGGAGTAGAGACGTTTGCAGCCCAAATTGCTTGAATATCACTAGCCATGTAAAAATACACAATGGTCAAATTGATTTATGGACTTCTCCAAAAGCCACAAGTTCTACAATATCTCCATCCAACTCAATATCCAGCAGTCTTAAGTCGAGAACAATTCCACGCCGCTCTATAGGACTAGGAACAATCATCACTTTAGACACTACTCAGAAAACGATATTAGTGGCGATAGCACCTTCAACATCATGAGGCCAGTTGTACATAAAACTGTCAAAAATCTCGGTCTCAATGGAATTAAATATTGGTAACACCCTCAGATCAATAAGTAAACATAGATCGGCCCGATGCTAAGTAAACATCATATTCACTGAACCGAAGATAATTCTTGCGGAAACTGTTTTGTTTCTGGGTTTTGACATTCGAACCAAAACAAAACACCTCTTGCACAGTGCCGTGCTTTTCTAAGTGGTTTAAAATTACTTATGCAAATGCAGTACCTGTGAGCTGCAACAAGTTATGTCGCGGTTTTGTCTTAAAATTCCTAGGGTCAATAGAAAGCCGGGGATTGGCAGCAAATAACTTTTTATCAAAATTTGGGGATTCAAGATAGCGGATCAGTTTTTCCTTAGTTGGATTCTAGGAGTTTTCAGCTATCAAAAATAAAGCATTATTTATGGTCTAAAGTAATTAATTCGAGAGAGGTAACGAGTTCCTTGACTATATTTCAAGTTTGAAGTCTGGGGGTTTATGTTGTGTAAATCAAGTTTCAACGAATCAATACGAATATTTGAATAAATATGGACCAGTTACATAAAGCCTTCTGTTAACGTAGGTAACATAACTGGTAAGCTTAGACATGCGATGTCATAGTAATCATCAAATCAAATATTTATTTGTCTGTTAAATTCTTTATGCAACTCGCCCTATGAGTTAAGAAACCTTTTCCAACATCTATTTTTTCAGAACCCATTTACTTTTTTTGTAAAAATTGTTCATTCTGAGGAGTATTATCCTTCCTAAATTTTGGACCAGTTCATTCATATGGCAAGTACATGGTCAGAAAACAACCACTCTCCTGGCTAAGACCACGACGAGGATTGAATTAAATCTAACAGGTACTTGTGCAACGTTCCTCAAAGCATCAGAGGACGCAATTGCAAGTGCAAGTGTTTTGTCTTGATGAAGTGTTGTTAAAATTTTCCTGTGTGTTTTCGTGGTTTTTGTCCTGCTTAAACAACTTAAAGTTACATTTGGAATATTTTTCAAAATAGTGCAGTGGTTTAGTGAGACACAATGTCGAAATACTGCTTTGTTTGCAAAACAAATGATCGTAAACAAACATCCCACAGGCGAGGTTCCAGTGGCGTCAAATGCACGATGCGAATCATGCAATCAAACGTATTCGTCAAATATAATATTGAAGGACAAAGAAACTCATTCAAAATTACTGGTAAGAAAAGCCTATGGCAAAATGGTGAATACCTCAATGTTTGTAATGAATATCTGTAAGCAGGGGGAAAAAAACATTGAGGCTTATGACAGGAAAATTGAATTTATTTTCCAATAATATTGATATTGTTAAAATTCTAACAGTGAGGACAATTAATGATATACCAAAGGACTTGCTTAAAATTTTTGGAAATCATTTCTTTGAAGAAGAGCCTTTATCAAACCATAGTTATGCATTGGTGAAGGCAATACTTTAAATTTTTTTCAAAATCCGAATATACCATGAAAGGGTCAGGTCTCTTTTGACAAAGACTGTTTTATTTAAAAATCAATAAATACTAAGTGTTGAAATCCTCATGTACTGAGCTTTCTTGAGAATCATTCTTTTACATATACTTTGACACTTTATCAATAAATAATGAACTAAGAAATATCGTATTCTCTCTTGACATAGCAATTTTTACATTAATAAAACTTAATACGAAATCTATAGAAACGTTTGTTTCATTATATTTTATAGATTTCGTCTGAGAAAAATAATTGAACACAAAAGTAGAAATAGAACTCTTTATTAACGCATTTATTTTAGACAGGAATATAGTGATCACAATATGGCAAGGTGTACGATAAGGTAAAATCAACATTAACACAGGAATTAAAATATTTATTGAATGAAATATATGCTTATACAACACGTTATTATTACAAATTGGCAAATATCACTATTATTTATTTAATTTTAAGCCTAATATACAATATTGCAAATGTATAAATATAAAGTGTCAAAGTGTATGTGAAAGAATGATTCTCAAGAAAGCTCAGTACATGAGGATTTCAACACTTGGTATTTATTGATTTTTAAATAAAACTGTCTTTGTCAAAAGAGACCTGACCCTGTATACTTTGTCAGTTCCGCTAATTGACAATTCATGGTAGGTATATTCAGAATTTGAAAAAAATGTGAGGTATTGCCTTTACCAAGGCATAACTATGGTTTGATAAAGGCTCTTCCTCAAAGAAATGGTTTCCAAAAATTTTAAACAAGTCCTTTGGTATATCATTAATTGTCATCACTGTTAGAATTTTAACAATGTCAATATTGTTGGAAAATAAATTCAATTTTCCTTTCATAAGCGCCAATGTTTTTCCCCCTGCTTAAAGATATTTATAACAAACATTGAGGAATTCACCACTTTGCCATAGGCTTTTCGTATCTGTAATTTTGAATGAGTTTCTTTGTCCTCCAATATTATATTTGACGAATACGTTTGTCTGCATGATTTGCATCGTGCATTCGACGCCACTGGAACCTCACCTGTGGAAAGTTTGTTTACTATCATTTGTTTTGCAAGCAAAGCAGTATTTCGACATTGTGCCTCACTTAACCACTGAACTATTTTGAAAAATATTCCAAATGTAACTTTAAGTTGTTTAAGGACAAAAACCACGAAAACACACAGGAAAATTTTTAACAACACTTCATCAACACAAAACGACAAGGTACAATGTCCGCTATGGCCGGTGTCACAAGCGGTGTTGCCAAGAGTAAAATAATTCTAGTAACCGCTCGAAATTTTCAGAGTGCCTAAAATTTCATCAGTTCAAAACGACATATATCTTCCGTTTTGGTAATTTTTTCACACCTTTCTGGACATAAACATTTCTCTAGAATTTTTAGAATAATACATCTGAATATAAAATATGATTGATTATGCATTTATTGGTAGGTTCCTACCAAAATCATATTTTTTAACCAATTTGACAACAGGGCGTCAATGTTTGAAAACATTAGGGATGAGAGGTGTACGTAAATAAACAAAGTTGTCTTCGGTTCAGTGAATATGATGTTTACGTAGCATCGGGCCGATCTATGTTTACTTATTGATCTGAGAACTTCTCCAAAAGCCACAAGTTCTACAATATCTCCATCCAACTCAATATCCAGCAGTCTTAAGTCGAGAACAATTCCACGCCGCTCTATAGGACTAGGAACAATCATCACTTTAGAGACTACTCAGAAAACGATATTAGTGGCGATAGCACCTTCAACATCATGAGGCCAGTTGTACATAATACTGTCAAAAATCTCGGTCTCAATGGAATTAAATATTGGTAACACCTGTTTTATGAAGAGTGTTATCCAGTGTTTGTCAAGCACCAGATGGTTATTAAAGTATATCAAAAGTATATCTAGTATGAAGGGAGCTTTAATCAAAGCATTTGCAAAGGCAATCAAGGAACTATGGTCGGAAGATTCGTCAGATAGAGTTGTAAATACAGCCCCCTTGAAAGGTCGAATTAAAAAATTCGCATCTCGTCTTATCGGTTATGCCCATCAAGATGCCCAGCAAGACCTTTTGGATGGTCTACATGAAGACGTTTATGACAGAGATAGACGAAAAGTTAAGTGACAGCGAGAAGGCACAGAAGTCATGGTCAAGATACTCAAGGATGGAAAACTCTAAAATGGTGGATAACTTTGTTGGTGAGCTGAAATCTACACTAAAATGTACTCATTGTGGCCACTGTTCAGTTTCTTTCGATCCATTCTGGGACCTTTCCCTACCAATACCTCAAAGAACAGGCCAACTAGGAATATCACACTGTTTAGATTCATTCACAGAGGAAGAAACTTTGGATTGAGACAGAAATCCGATATGTGCGAAGTGCAACAAACAAAGGAAGTGCACGAAATCCCTATCAATTCATAAATTCCGAAAAAATTTGAATTTCACCACTGATTTTCCTTTAGAGGAATTGGACATGAGTGAATGAGCAGCAAATAACGTGCATCCATGTCGCTACAGTCTGTACGCATTGTGTAATCGTAGTGGGAAAACCAACAGCGGGCACTACACAGCTCACTGTAGACATCCTTATGCTGGTTCGTGGCACGAGTATGATGATTCATGAGTATCCTCAATTTCATCTGAATCGCTTGTTAGCGTAGAGGCCATTTTTATGAGAAGCAAGACACTAAATCGCACATTCAGTTCGATTCTTGTTTTGTATTCATCATCCAGGGTGTAGGTAACATAATTCAATACAAATATTTTAATGACATATTCCTGGGGTCAAAATAAGACTTTTTTTTTCTATAAACATGCGTGTCCTAAAATCCACCCCCTCCAAGCTACAGACATCGCAAGATGTGCAAAAAAAAACTTAAATTTTGAATTGTAGCTATAATTATACATCAAATATTTTGAAAATTCACAGGCACTTGTATTTTTAGACGATCTATTCATTTCTTGATTCAAAAATGAGGTAACTCGAATCAAAAGGGGTGACTGAGGGTTGCATACAGATTTGATGGCAAACATTTTCTATTTCCTCCAAAAAAATTAGAATTCGAACATCATCGTTGAGTTGGCCACTAAAAAAACATACATTTCAGTATCTTGCAATTTTTTTAATTAGCTAACCGATTTAGAGAAAATCGCTGGTAAATGAAAGTACCTCCCTTGAAGTAACAAACAAAAATACCTAGAGGGCTATGACTTTTCACTTTGTTTCCCCTATTGACGCTTTAGACGCTTAATTTGTGAAACAGCACTTTGATTCACTTGTAAGTTTGACGTTTGTTAAACAGTTTAAAGATTTTTTTGCGCATCTTGCGATGTCTGTAGCTTGGAGGGGGTGGATTTTAGAACACATGTTTATAGGAAAAAAAAGTTGTATCTTGACCCCAGCAATATGTCCTTATAAAATGTTTGTATTGAATTATGTAACACCCTGTATAATTGATCGAATCAATTTCGACCGAAGGAAATTCAGTATCTGAAACGTTTTGTACTTTCAAACACAACAAAAGTGAGTGGTCTAACACTAAGATTGGCACACAATCAGAACAATTTCATGACTGACCTCTTCGCGTATCCACCGGATCGATAAATTCCACAGTTCTTATTTCCCAAGATTTACTCAAGCTCTCCCGATTTCGTTTGGTTGAATAATTCCCATTCCGCTGCAGTCGCCGAAAAGATGAGTATAAATAAAATTCTATCACGGATATTGGAAGGCGGACTTCATCTCGTGCCTCGTTTGAAAGAAAAAAACAACAGCATGAAATAAATTACGATTCCGCTTCTGTTATGCAATAAATTGCAAAAATTAATCAAGTGGAGGAACGGGTCCTCGACAGGAATTAAAGGAAAAGGAGCAAAAATTCGTTTTGTTGTACTTTTGCCAGGCTGAAGCCAGTCAGCTATCCGGCTTGAACACATTAGCGCGTCCGAGGAAGTTTATAATATTTCATGTATTTTTTTAATTTCATGCGAAATTCGCGAAGAGATTTATATAAGTATGGTGCAGTCGAATGAAGAATAGTTTACTTGAGTAATATTGCAATCCAAGAACGTTCCAGATATAATTCAAAAATGAGAGCAAGATATTTTGAAATAACAATGAGATCACTGAATAGAAACATGCACAGAAAAGAATGTCTAAGCTATTGCAGGTTTCAAAATGTATGAAGCCACACACTTAAAAAATATTTCTTAATTCAAGAAAAACTATTTATTTACTTTGGATTACTAGAAGTAAATACATATATTTTATTTCAAAGTAATATTTTCGGAAAGAGAATATTGTATTTCTTGGATACACAATCTTATTTATTAGGCTCATTTTTTTCGTTCAAGAATATATTATTGACGTGTTAAAATAACTATATTCATGTGAAAAAATATTTGTACTTGTGTCAAGCATAATTGAAATCGTTGATTCAAGAAAAGTTTTCACAATCCTAAACAATTGTAATAGAATATTCTTGAAGTGAATTCAAGTGAATTTATACATGTTTCATTTGAGAATCCCCATTTTTATTATTTGACACTACAACGCTTGCCGGCAAATGCGAAATTGCATTGTTTTACTGTTCGATTCTTGTTAGTTAGCAACTGCATAATTTTATAATTTAAGTGATTATTTTTCGACATATCTTGCAACCAATAAAAACCATCAATTTAAAGCTATGATGTACTTTCAAACCAATCACAACATTACTATAGTGGGAATTTTCTACTTAGATTATGCCTCGGGAATATTCGTAGTATTTTGTTTTATTGCGTGACAACAACTGATACGTTTGATTTGACGTCTGTCATCAGTTTGCATGCAAATTGAAAAATGAATTTAGATAACCGTAATGAATAAAATTGTTATATAAAGAATGTGTCTATGATTGGGGCATCAAAAAATAATCTATCGAATACCACACGAGAGTTCGATAAAGTAGAAAATAATTCACATTTTTTCTCAAACTTGTTGCCACTTGGCAATAGCCACTCGAGCCCTTCGGGCTTCTCTTTTCCGAAAAACGTTGATGTTTTGGATACTATATCTGTCTCATTTTTATCGCTGAAACTCTATTCTTGTCTGGATGTTATTTGTTTACCACGCACTTCAGAGTTGAAATAAATAATATGAAGAACAAATTAAAACTATTCATACAAATGCGGAAAAGCATATTATTGTTTCCATGAAGATGTAATTTGACAGTGTTTATATTCTCAATATTCCGAGCACAGAATGCCTATAATCTGTGATCAGAGTATTTCAACTTCAATCAAGTTTCGTTATTTCTTAATGTAGTCGTAGGTAAGTGGTTTCACGGATTCTGATTTTTGACCATGGAACATCAAAATGCAACTCTTCTGGGTGGATCTGTTTTCTATGATAGGATCAAGGAAGTCTAAAAATACGGAACAACCTGGAAAAATTAATTCATATTATCGTAAGAAATATGGTTTTCAGGAAGAACAATCACCGAATAATTTGGAAACATCGTCAAATCTTTTGTAAGCAGCTAACAACCCCGCAAAGTCATCGTCTATGATGTTCTTCATCGGTTACGTTCTCGTCAAAATTTTCTATTGTAGACCAGACTTCTCTCAGTGTTCTAGAACTTCGAAACTACTATATGTGGGATCACGTCTTGGGTATCGGGAAAGTTATAGGAAGTTTGGAAGTTATGCGGCTGTTTGTGAGCCGTCAATGAATTTAAATAGGATATCTGAATTATGAAGCCGAATTATAGTCGTGGGGCCGATATAATAAAAGGTACTTCCGAATAAGTTTACCACTTATTGGAGAATTAAAAATGTTACACCCTCGTTGTAAAAATTACTTCAAACTATTTCTATTAAAATTATTCATTTTCTAATTCCTCCGAGTATAAAAATACTGATGATGCGCATTTTGGAACACATACAAAAAGGTTTTATAAATACAATATTTTATAATTTTTTCTCATTTTGTGAAAACACGGGCGTTCATTGGTAATTTTTAGTTTTTTCAATTCAATTTCACATACAATTGAACTACACTTACAATCCAAAAAAATTGTGTTTCATTGACAGAAATACACAAATAAAACAGACTGAGAAAAAAAATTCATTGAAGTACTTTCGGAATTCAATTACGAAAATACGGACACAATCAAGTTTCATTTTCAAAAAAGTTGTGTTGCGGTAAAATTATGTCTTTTCCATTAATAGTTCCACGACTATAACTGATGTTTTGAATATAATTTGATAAATTTACATAAATATCATGAAATTTTCAAACCTAGGGCTCCGCATTAGGCGTTATTCGGTGTTTAAGTTGTTTTCTATTTCTTTCTCATCTTTCAGTCGTAGTTGGTTTGGTCTGAAATCTCAAATCATCTGATCCCATTGGAGTATAAGATCTCTGAAGGGTATTGAGATTTTTTAGTTGGTTTCGTTCCAGTTGTCCAGAATTTTATTCTGCCTATTTTTCGACTCAATTGTTGCCACGATCTTTAAGAATGACATAAGGCAGGTCGAATTCCGTAAATATATAAACCACTGAGAGAACCGCCCTCGACTGATTTGCATTTCCATCCACAAAACAGGATCATCAATCCAATCACGGTATAAACAAAATTATAAAAAAAGTTTATGATCGCTTGATTATATCAGATAAAATTCAACCGTCCGTCAACAAGAATTAACCCATTCCAAATCCAAGTTTAAATACAGCTCACAGTTACTTTTACGACCAATAAAAGACTAATTCGATAAAATCTTTCCAAGCCGGTCACAAAATTTATTATTGCGTAATCGGTTTCAATTACAATGCTTCATTATCTTCACAAAAGAAATTATCGATATTTACTTTCAGATATACGAATTGCATCTACAATAATTCAATTAAACTTGTATCTACCGAGTAGCAGAAATTCATTCGCTTCAGAAGATTTAGCCATTTCGTAGAATCTAGAAGGAACTTTCGTGAATAAACATTATTATTATAACTATTTAACTAAAATCTTTAGAGGTCTCAGAAAAAAATGCTCAAATGCCATTCATTCCGACAAAAGGGAGGATCCAGGGTCATATACGTGCGATCTTATGCGAAGTTTCAAGGGCATTTGATAGTGTTTCTCATAACATTCTTTTGAAAAAACTCCACAAACATGGAATACGCGAAACAGCATTAGATCTCATCGAATCGTACTCAATGGCAAGATGTCGAAAACTGCAGAATTCAAACATGGTGTTCCTCGGAGCTGAGTGTTAGGGCCTCTTTTGTTCGTCATTTACATAAACGATTTACCAACATTTATCGACACTGCTGATGTTTTACTACAGGAAAAAAACTTAAGTGAGATAGAACGTAAGTCAGAAGAAACAATATTAAAAATGGAAATCTATACGAATGCAAATGTTATGTCCTTAAACAAAAATGAAACGAAGAGCATCTCGTTCACAAAAAATCGTCCAACGAACGACAAGGAAACGACTGGGTTTTCATGTTGACGCTCTGAACTGGTAAGATCACATAAATGAATTACAGAAAAAGCTCTCGAGGAGTCGATTGGTCTTGAAAAATCTCAGAGAAGTCCTACCTAGTAAAGTATTGAAGACTGTTTATTACGGCATGGTACATTGCCATCTTGTGAATGGAGTTCTATTGTGGGGGACAAGTGCCCAGCATGTCAACAATATTTAGTGATCGAGAAGAAAATTATAAGAAATATATGGCCAATCTGAGTAACAGAACCGCATTCCAAGCCAAGTTTTGTTGATAAGAAAATCTTAACACTTCCGTGTATATACAGGGTGTAATCTAACCTCTTGCACTCCCGTGAAGGAGAGGTTAGAAAGGCATGTTAGAACGAATGGCAGGTGTGAAAAATGCGAAAACAATTTTTTGAGATTTTTATAATTTCAATCCAATCCGTCCAAAAGTTGCCAGGGGTGGGGTTCACATTTTAAAGGATAGACATTTTCTGTCGAAAAAGTAGCTTAAGACCTACAACTTAACCAAAAAAAATCAAAATAAAATTCTAACCCCTTCAAAAGTTAGCAAGGGGAGGTTACTTTATCGACAAGACTGTATATCGTTTTGACAACATCACCCTTCTCTTCTTTCCTTTGTAACAATTTTTTTTATTATTAACTATATAGGGTATATCGGAATTTTCAATCATATCTTATATGCATTTTACCACTATTTGCCTTCTGCATTACTCAATGATTTTCAAATACTAACAATACCTAAATTGCTTTCAAAATGTTGCTTCTTCGCTTCCTCACTTGTAATCCATTCCGGTATTTCTCAATTGAACACAAAGGTTTCACCAACGGCACGGTATTCTGTGTAGACATCCCTAATGCGTATTTTCATAATACTACCAGGTATATCCATTTTACATTTACCTCATCATGTTTTGGTAACGTCATATTTCAAGTTATCCCAAGGTAAGGGTATTACTAGTTATTCGTGATTCAGCTGTTTACTTTCTGCGGGACTTTGTTTACATTTTTCATTCCACGCCTTGAGTGTGCGCACTAAACGGAATAGGCCATAAACTTGTGATTTTTATGACTTCTGCATTTAGCTGGACTAACTCGGAATGACTTTTGTCAGCATCATAATCGAATAGTCAAAATTCGTTATGCCATGCAGTGTTACGCTGGCGTGTTTCATTTGAGGATAGGGCTTCATAATATCATTCTATCTTGTGGAAAAAATTCTTTAGTTGAGAGTGTAATACTCTTTTCGAGAACTGTACTTGGCAACAATGCACACGGATTTGACACTTGAAGTTTGGAAAGAAAGATTAATTAGCGAGAGAGGAGTCTGAAATAATTTTGTGAAACCGAGTGGTTGAAAATTCTGGTTCCATTTGAATCATCCGTAAAGGGATTATATTTTGCAACTGACAAAAGGTTCCAGTTTTCGTTTGATCGTTTGAATTGATTTGAATGCATATTTCAGAACCTTAGCCCTAGGGGGCCTCTATAAACAAATTATATTCAGGTAAGCTCCTCACACGTGGCATTCTTCTATCATTTGACAGTTCTTCATGTATTCTAGGGTCTGATTAGTTAGGACTTTTGGGTACTTGACCCTATGTGCCGCTGTTGACCCTTTGACCAGGATATTTTGACATCTGAAAGAGCCTACCAAAAGCATATTCCACTGTGGGAGCACTTAGGCCTGTTCTGGACAGAGGTATTTATTGGGTCATCCAAGTTATTGAACAGAATGTTCTTGTTTCGTTTCAGGGTTTATTTACAGGGCACTATAGTTCTGTCCCTAATACAGTATTTCTATCCTTTCTGAAGGAAGTTTTATGACCCTCCGTTGATGTATGATATATCTTCCTGGTGACAATCTTCCACCTGCAATAGCCATTGAGTAGGGCATACATGTACTGGTAGCGTAAACTGTCGAAGAGGCAGAATTGCAGCTAAGACCAGCCTGGTTGTATCATCCTAGTTGACCTGACTGAACTCCAAGCTCTAGCAGTAAGTATCCCACCGTGTAACATCCTTCTTATATCGTAGTCTATAACCCAATGTTAATGTGTGAACGCTACAAGCTAAGGTGCACCATACTTTTGCGGATTCCTTTCTCCTACCTAGGAGGTTTGTTAATGTCTGAAACATATTTGGCAATTGAACTGTACCTGTAGACCAGTTGTAAGTAGGGTCACTCACTACGATTTTAATAATATTCAGGTATTTATTTAGCTAATTAGATTGTGTGAGTACGCACCCGTAACAACCATTTCACTTATATCATTTTTCATATTACAGTGTGGCAACTTTACTTTTTAATACTGTTCGTGTTATATTGGTATCAGTATAAATAATCTGTAGGGTGAGCTTGATTTCATATATCTGGCACCCGCATTCTCACATATCATCACAATTTATTTTGTTATGAACCACTCCCGTCTCCACTTGAGTCACCCTTTCACTCTGACAGCTAAGTTGCTATCATAAAAGCCTAAAGCTAATTAAAAAACCTCGTAGCACCTTATCGTTACGAGATATTTATTCTCATTATTAGCTCTTCTTCTTCGTTCTCATACAAGAACAAACTATCTCGAAGTCTTAATATTCTCATTAAACAGAAATGCACTGATAAATATTTAGAGCGCAATATCGGTTGAAGGGTGATTCAATCCAATGTAGTGCACAAATACAAGCTGCATTTGCCTAATTACGGCCCTGCACTCACCCACACCTTCACCACACCAATTTCATCGATACCGATTAATCATTCCGTACAGCAGTTGTTCGCACAATTTTTCATGCCGTAATCTCCTTCACATTCGCAATCGCTCATTGCCCAAAAGGTAAACGCCGTCGTCGACGTCCGTGGTGTTTATTGGAGAAGCCATTACGATTCACTGAATGTCACGATAACTAGACATAATTATCTTCGCTGATTAATAGTGTTGCATTATTCGACCTCGCCGGTAGCTACAACTCGCCGGCTAAATAATTAATGTATTACAACAGCGCGCCTCAAACCGTCCCATTGGACCGGCTGCCTGCCATCTTTAATGCGACCAAGAACTGCTTCATGTTTCCATTGATCGTTCAAAGGTGGGGAAAATGGATGGGGAAAATGTTGGATTTTTATGAGGCGCCGTTAGGGTAAAAAGTGTTTTTACTAATTTATAAAAAATTTTGACAATATATTTATTAGTTGAAGCAATATTTTTCATTTTGCTTTCCGATATATTTATTTTTGATCAAACCCAACGTTTGAAACGTTCCAAATACAATACGGCATTTTTAGCCCCCCCCCCTGTTAAGAACGGTTCGACGTATGAGCATGAAAAAAATAAACTGTGTGGAGGGTTTCACCGATGCTACTTCAAGAAATAAAATATTTGGTGATTGCTCGATAGGGGGAGCGGGGGGCACATCAACCCAAATTTTTTGAATGGCATGGGGTGTCACATCGTTTAAAAGATAATTCAATTCTCTTCATGTGGTAACATTTCTATATTCTAAACTGTAATAGATTCAAAGACGATTGAATGGGAAAAAGGTAACTATTGTGGTGAGCAGAAAGTTTGTCAAAGAAAATATACAGGGACTATCGCTCTTCCCGAGTTATACAGGAAAAACTAAAAATGCTGTTTTTTTTTTGAATAGAATTATTATTTCAGAAAATATAAGAAAATGGAAGGAGAAAGTTTTATTGAATTCAAAATGTACTATAACAATAAAACAATAGATCTTTAATTAAACGTTTCGTGTCAACACGACCACCATCAACCTTTTTTTCAAATGCGGACCTGTCTTTTTTATTACAAATATTGAAAAAGCGATAAAATCACAATTCAGTAGTATATCACACTTGACATTTTTATAGAGTTTCATTTGAAATAACTAGCATCCTCAGTGACAACAATTTTCAATGACGGTTCTGTTGTTAGTTCGTTTATGAATCCCACAAAACCTAACGCTTCGATATAAGTTATCAGAGACGTTTTGAATGAGTGTATCTGTGAAAATTGTATTCACACTATAAACATGCATAAAAGATATCTGTAGTTTCATAGAAGAACGATAGCAATTTACCCCAGAAAAAAACTTAAAAGAATTTTTTTTTGTTTTATAATGAATTATTGGGGGAAAATAAAACCAATACAGAAAATTAACTCTACATGTCAAACTACATCAAATGCTCGAATTGACGACCTCTTTGCTGAATGCACATAAGTTGTCTGTCCATACAATTTCTGTGGCAATTTTCTAGCATGATGGGTGTAATGCTATTACATACATCTCTTATTTTTTGTTTGAGATGGTCGATATATGTGCTAGGTGTCGAAAAAACTCTATCAATTTTGTATCCCCAGGCAAAAAATCTAAAGGAGTAAGGTCTGGGGTAAATACATGGTAAATACATTCCAACATTCAAATGCTCACCGTAAAAGAAAGGACCTAGTATGTTTGTTCCCACAATTCCCAACCAAACATTTATTCCGAATTTTTCATGGAAATTGGTTTCTCTATGTAAACGTTCATTTGTATTGTTCCACCTATAATGGATGTTTCTGTTAAACCAACCATTGTTGGTGAATTTTGATTCGACCGACCATATTATTTTTTTACAAATATTTCCAACTTCTCTATTTCTACGTCTTAACCACATCGCAAATCGTACTCTCCTTCCGTTATCCCTTTCATTAAGGTGATGAACTTTGCATATCCTGTAGCATTTGTGCAAATTCTCGTAAAGAACAATCTTGATTAGAAATATTTTTGTAACTGACCAATCCTAACAAAAACTGTTTTTTCACTTTGTTAATCTCTGTAAGGTAACATTTGCTAACCCAAAACATTTTTTTGGTTCCGCATACTTCCAGTAACAACACATTTTCTAGTTTTATTTCTGTCAAATGCACCACAGTCTCTCAAATTTCTTTTTAATCGTCTGAACATTTGAATGTTTGGAATACGACCATTTGGATATAGCTCACCATACAATATTTCTTGTCAAAAGAGGATTTCCATTTGATTTTGCTCCTTTCGTCATTTGAATTCATCTTTAAAATGATGTAACCGAGTGCATAAACGTCTGGCAGTTCTTTACAGATATTAACAACTCATATATTTTTCCTGCCATAGGAACCAAGCAAAGCCTACATGTTTAAAAATGGTAAATGTAGTGAGATTTCATTTGATTGTAACAAATTAGACAACAATCGTATTTTGACCAAAAACTAATATTTTCGTTACTTCCAGGATTGAGAATTATAAAAATATTCCGTATAAAAATTGATTCAGGAGAAATCAGCCTTGAAACAAGGATTAATGTAATACAAAAATTTCCAAAAAGGAAATATAAGAATGTTCGTTGTGTTGGGACATCTCCTTATTGAGTAATGTCTGAAGGATGCCAATGGTTGAATAAGTTTTGAAGAAATCAAAATATTTACAAAAGAACTAACGACAGGACCGTGATTAAAAATTGTTGTCACTGATGATGCTAGTTATTTTAAATGAAACGTTATAAGAATATCAAGTGTGATATACCACTGAATTGTGATTTTGTCGCTTTATCAATATTTGTAATAAAAAAGACAGGTCCGTATTTGAAAAAAAATGTTGATGGTGGCCGTGTTGACACGAAACGTTCTATTAAAGATTTATTGTTACATAGTTATAGTACATTCTGAATACAATAAAACTTTATTATTCCATTTTTTATATTTTCTGAAATAACAATTCTATTCGTGAAAAAACAAAATCAGCATTTTTAGTTTTTCCTGTATAACTCGGGAAGAGATAGAGTACCTGTAAATTTTCTTTGACCAACTTACTGCTCACCACGGTAGTAACCTTTTTCCCTATTTCATCGTCTTTGTATCTATTACGGTTTAGAATATAGCAATGTTACCACATGATAAAAGATACGGCCTGTATTTATAAATTTGATCTATTTTATTTTGTCAAGAGATGGCGCTACCTACGCGATTTAATACACTCTTGAGAATATAGTGACCGAATGATATCGCAGCCGCCGGAATATATTCTCATAATATTTTTACATTAGTTTTTCTGAATAATCGTCGGTCTTTTCAAAGTCAAATACCTTAGAAGTGAAAAAATATAAAAAGTGTAATAAATTGCGTCGGCTGCGCCATCTCTCGACGACATAAAATAGATCGAATTTATTAATATATGGGCATTCACGTTTTTATATATTTGCAACGCTTGAAATGTAAATATATTGTGTTTTTGGTAGAAAATAAATATATCGAAAAGTAAAATAAAAAATATTGCTACAACTAATGAGTACATTTACAATTTTTTTTATATATTTGCAAAAACACTTTTTACCCAAACGGCACGTCGTAGATTTTGAACGTGTGTCATATGTTTATGCTTGTTTTCAAATATGCGAAAAGACGTAGATGGGTGCCTATTATTTTTGTGAAAAGGAGAAAAAGTAACAGGAAAGGACCAGGTGGAAAATGTTGTTGAGACTCTTTAAGGGAAAAAATATTTCAACACGAAAACGGTTGAATACGGTTTTTGCGATTTGCAGCGAAAAGTGACCTTCTAGCGGAAAATGTTCGATGGAAAAGTTGTAGATAATAAAAAAATCGAAAACTTTTGTATTCAACACTTTTTGACATAACCTCAAATTAACCGTCAAAATGGCGGAAAACCGATTTTTCAGTATTCATTTATTTTCCTGCGTATTGATGAAATTAGATGAATATTTCTGGAAACATGTTTTTTTTTTGTATTAAATAAGTATGATTTTTTAGTAATTCGGAAGAACTAGTTTTCGAGTGATGTAAATTTTTCGAAGAAATACTCTTATCTCCCACGAACAATTGTCTAGATATTTTTTTTTGGATTTCGAAGGTCTATTAGTGAGCATTTCAATTGTTGAAATGTCTACTTTAAAATGGTCTATGTAACTAGGTTTATTCATTGTTAAACCGCTTAAAATTGAGAAAAACCGACAACAAGTCTCACTGAATCATGATTTTCTCAATACTTTTAATGATTTTCAATAGTTGTAAAAAGCAACAGAATCGATATCAATAAATTGATTTTGTAGTGCAAATATTTAAAATTATATTATAAATAATTTGATACAAATTACTTTTAGCTATGAAAATAATGAAGAAAGTCGGAAATTATTGAAAATATTGAGAAAATCATGATTCAGAGAGACTTTTTTTCTCAATTTTAAGCGGTTTGACGATCAATAAACCACCAAGATACATAGACAATTACTTATAGACCTTCGAAATACAAAAAACACACAGACAATAATTGTTCATGGAAGATAAAGGGAATTGTGAAAAAATTGTGTTCACTCGACATCGAAAAAGACATTTTTCATAAATTTTCATGTGAATTAAATCATTTATACGCAAGAAAAAAAAGTTTTCGATTTTTTATTGTCTACCACTATTCCATTAAACGTTTTCCGCTAAGAGGACACGCACGTTTCGTCGCAAATCATAAAAAACCCGTTTTCGACAACTCAACTGCATCCCCATTTCACCATTTTGAGTATATTCGTATTTAAATATTTTTCTCTTGAAATTGGAACCTCAACAACATTCTCCACCTGGTCCTTGCCTGTTACTTTTTTCTCATTTTAAGCGTTTAAAATTCGTTTTGGAACCAGCCTATTTGTGCACTTTGTAAGTTATCCGAGGGTTGCTATTTATGTATTGAGAATGAAGAACTAAAACAATAATTAGGGTGTAGAAACTTCTTTATTGTTTTTCAAAATACTCCCCTTTCAAATTTTCACAGTTTTGCATTCGATTAAACCAATTGGCAAAGCAGTTTTTCCACTCCGAAGTAGGTATCTCCAAAACATGGGTTTTGAATGCATAAACAGCGTCTTGTGGAGTCTAAAAGCGTTTGTTCTACACTTGAGGGAACAAATAGAAATCATTGGGTGCTAAATCAGGGCTGTACGGCGGATGATCCATCAATTCAACATTTTAAGTGCTGCTCAAATAGCGGGTTGTTTGAGCCGATGTGTCTGAGCTCGCATTGTCATGATGGAGGATTATCCTTCGTCGACGGTTCGTTTTCCTTATTTCATTGATGACTTCTGGCAAACAAATAGTAGTGTACCATTCAGAGTTTACCGTTCTACGTTGCTCTAAAGGCACGGTTTCCACATGACCGTTTATACCGAAGAAACAGGCCACCATTTGCTTCGAAGAGCTGCGAGCACGAACAACTTTTGTTGGATTTGGTTCATTTTGAAAGACCCATACAGTCGACTGCTATTTAGTTTCGGGCTCATAACAATAAATCCAAGATTTGTCACCTGTGTATATGTTATAAACTGCATTTGATGCACCTCGGTCATATTTTGTAATCATTTCCTTGCACCAATTTACACGAGTCTTTTTTTGATCGATTGTCAAATTGTGCGCAATCCAACGAGAACAAATCTTTCTGACTGCCAAATGTTCATGCAATATCTTATGTATACTTGTCATACTAATGCCCAGGGATGCCTCGATCTCGCGATATGTCACATGACGATCCTGCATTATCAGTTCGGACACAGCATCAATGTTTTCTTGCACAACAACCGATTTTGAACGTCCATCTTTAACTTCGTCCGCCAGCGAAGTACGGCTTACTTAGAATTCACTAAACCATCGATATACTGTGGCCTTGGATGGTGCTTCATCAGCAAAAATCGCAGTAAGTTGATCGGCACACTGCTATTGAGATAATCCACGTCGAAAATCGTAAAAAATCATGGCACGAAAATGTTCAAATGTCTATTAACAATACAAAAAGCGTAGGTATGACAAAAAGTTGTGATTACGTATACGGTCAAAAATGTCAAACTTTGCAATAGCGCAGTTGGATCGCGCCTAGCAACACCAGTGTTGCCAATTCTCAATACATCTCCAAGTTGACATGCAATAACTTATAATTGACTCGACTAATGAGTTGTCTAAAATTATTGGATTTTTCCGAGATAGTATGTCTCTGAGAACGAAAAGCTCACGCATAAGTAGTCGCATTGACTCGCATTGACTCGCATTGACTCAGAATAACTCCTATAAATGTAACAGAGTTTACTTTTCAACTTTCGAACAATGACAATTTTTTTCATTTTGACAGCTAGTTTTTGTTGAAAGTGGTTGGTCACTTGTGGTTGTGGTTATTGATAATCCAAATCAATTCGTTTATAATGGTAATTTCTCTTTAAAAAGAATTATTTGCAAACAATTCGAAAAACTATTATTTTAAGTCAGTTAGGTTCGTTCGTAAATGAATGACTATCGTTTACTGAGGAGCAGATATAAGTGTTCTAGTGGAACTTTTTGTTTTCTTTTGAATGAGGTAGATATTGATTTAGCTTTTACCTTTACCTTTGAGATATCAGAAAGCATCGCAGAAGGTTTAAATTTCCTACAAAAAGATCCCTCCATTTATCATAAATTGGATCTGTGCGTAATTTGAGTACGTTTATTACATCCTGACTATCGTTAGGTGTACATTTTTAGAGAATCCCCAAGACTGAGTTTAAGTTGCACTAAACCTACTACGATAATATCGTCATGAAAACAACACTTCCGTCTGTAACAGATTATTTTCCTTCTGCAATGCTTTGAATCAGGTAAACAGTGTACAACTGAAATACAAAAGTAAAATAAACCACGAACTATAACCACCAGAGTTTGTGCAAGATTAATGCAATTTTAAATGTTCAACTCGATATATTTTATGTATTACTCTTGAAGTATCCACCTGGATAAACAAACTTTCCTTGAATTATTTCCTCGGAAAAATAACTTCACAAGTTTACAAAGTATTTTACGATGTTGTTCTCCATAAGCATTCATAATTCAGAGAAAACTTGAATATAGTTGTCATATTTCAGTGAGTATACTTTAGGGTGATAGATGGCAATTTTTTCAGTCACTAATACTTCATAGAGGCTGTCATACATCATGCAGAAGGCAGATGAGAATCTCATACCTTCCAGGCAACTTTTTGTAACAATCTTTTCGTGAGCTGTTGATAACACCAAAGTTTAAACCTATATAAATAATGGCATCGCACTATTTGACCCGCCATGAATCATAATCAAACGAAGATTGCAAAACTGAAAGTTGAAAGAGATGGACCTTTTTCATTTATAGGCAGTGGTGGTCGTGCTATGGGACGTGGTGGTCTTGCTGCAGAGCGTTCCCCTCTCAAGCATGGGGTCGTGGGTTTGATTCACAGCATAATCGTCGGTGTTTGAAAGTGGTTGACAATGTTTCACTTTGAGTAAGGTTATTCTGGACTTTCATTGTCTAAAAAAGAACAAAGAAAAATTCAATTCTCTGCAATTTTATTCACGACGTTTCAACTGTTAAAATCTACAGTCGTTATCAAGTGTATAATTGCGACATTCTCAAGGACACTAATTCTCATATATGATATGGCTAATTTTGTGTATTAGCCGAGGGGTAATTTGCTCGTGTTCAGATAAGCTTGTTAATAACAGTGCCGGGCCCCCCCGGTACAGCATTGTTAATTCTTATCGCAATTTCAATTGATACATGCCACTAATTAGGGGTTTCCACACATTACGGATTTCTATGCTTGCTTGACTGAAGACATTGTTGTTTATAAAATATGCACTCTCTTCAAACTTACTTACAGAGAGGGATTGTTCGATCGCTGGTGGACCGTGCCTACAACCTGTGCAACACAGATGAAAGTCTTACTATCGAATTGGACAATATCAAGAAAGATCTGAGACGAAATGGGTACCCACAAAAACCTATAGAAGAGGTCCTGGCCCGCAGTGGGGATAACAACAAGAAACCAGACGAGCCGACACAAGCAACCCTGTGCGTTCCATATGTTAGAGGTCTATCGGAAAGAATAAGTCGAATTGGGAAAAACAGAATACGTACATGTTTCAAGTCAGTTAACACCATTCGCAGCCATCTCACAAAGACGAGACCACGTAACGCTGACATTGACTACAAAAACTGCAACTACCGCGTCCCTTGTGAATGCGGTGAAGCTTATCTTGGAGAAACCCGTAATTAGTGGCATGGATCAATTGAAATTGCGATAAGAATTAACAATGCTGTACCGGAGGGGCCCGGCACTGTTATTAATAAGACAATGAAAGTCCACAATAACCCTACTCAACATAATCATTGGTCTCGTGCATGGCATCACTCGATAAAAGGTTAGGGCTGCGTCTTTCCTAGCACGCACAAGTCGCTCGAAGACTTCTGAGGATTGCGTGTAGGGGTGCAACAATTTGACAGTAAATAACAATTTTTAATAACAATAACAACAACAATTTGAGTGCATTATTTTACGTTATGAGAAGTAAAAACAACCCCTTAACATATTCAGAAAAAAAAACACAGGAACGTTGAATTCAAACAATCTGCATATTAGAAGTAAAAACATTTTCAGAAAAGAGCACAGTTGTTGAAACTAACATACTTGCTGTTCCGAATTCACTCTACTCCTTTGGAGTGATGAAATGGGCTCAAAAACATCTGCGTTAACTTAAAAACTCACAAAATGATGCATTTCCATAAGAGTTTGTATCTTAAATCGTAAGATCCATGATTACACTTCCCCAGACAACAGGGAGGTCACAGAAGTGGAACCTGCCCAGAAAAAAACACTCCCATTGAAGTCGCGAAGACTGAGGTCATCCTGCAGCTATACAAGGATAAGTAAATGTCAATAACATCGAATATTTTGAGTTATCAAAAAATCTGACCTTTGCCTTCCTCAGATCAAGTGGTCTTGAGTCGGAGATCGAAGAATTCATAATAGCCTCTCAGGGTGGAGTTTTCAATATCGTAGTCGCGTGATGGGTATGGATGCTATAGATGCAGCATCCATAGAAGCATCTTGCCGCCCATTAACCATACCTCCAAAACAGTTTCACAAGTACATTAACAAAAATTGGCTGCTCCAGTATCAGGTAACGACACCTGAGACTGACCAAGTTTGCCAATTGGATGGGTAACCCCAGCCAGTTCTCTTCAGAATTGGATGGGAGGGCCTAACTCAATTCGTGAGTTGGTACGACACTGGCGTCCACGTCGCGGGTGGTGGACTTCGGTTCAGAGGCTACCTAGGAAGCAGCTGAAGCGAAGACTAACAGTGTCAAAAGATCGCCGAACCTAAGGTGGGAGGTATCGTGCTGAGGGTTGCGTGGCACATAGGGTGATGTGTCCTGAACGATCCCTCTGGGACACTGGGCGACCTCCCAGAGTATTACAGCCTTACCATGCGGGGCTCTACCATGGCGGATCTTATTTCCCTAGCTACTCGTGGGAAAAAATGAGTATAAACTTAAAAAATCATAACCCCAACGGAGGGATAAATCCCCCGATCCTCAGGAAACTGGGGAACCAATGGAGATCGGAATTCCGACTCCACAAGAGTTACTGGGCGTAGGTCTAGTCTCTCAACAAGAGGAGAGCGGAATTTTACCGCCTCCAGAACTGACTCCAGATCAGGAAAGGGAACTGTTGAAGTCTCCGAAACCTACTGGAGCTGATCAGGATGAGGCTACCATAGCTATGGATAGCCTCAAACTGAAACGCACTCGACTCTCAGGGTCGAGAAGGAAAGCTCTTAGTCGCTTGCTCAAGAGCGGAATGGCTTATGAGACCGCCTTAGAGCAAGTGCTCAAAGATATTGGCAAGCCAAATCAGCAAACGGAGGCGGACAAATCTCAGTATGGAGCTGTTGGAGCGAGCAAACGCCTGAGATCCGACGACAGTACGCCGGATCACACGGCGAAGAAAGCTTGCACGGGGGTAGCCAAACCTTCGTACGGGACAGTGGCTGGGGGCAACAGGGTGGGCCTAATCCACCCTGAATATCCTACCACTGCCCTAACAGGCGAACAACTTAGGGCTCTTCAGCGTTCGATTATGAACGCTGTGAGCCTAATACCCGATGATGGCCCTCAGGTGATGTTCCAGAGCTGTACTTTTCGGCCTGGATGGTTACAAATCACCTGCGTGGACAACATCAGTGCCAGCTGGCTGGAAGAGGCATCAAACCAACTCCAACCACGGGAAGGGGCGAAAATTAGATTCGTCAAAGGGCAGGACCTTCCGAAGCCATCCATCTGTGTGGCATACATCCCGGACGATGAAGCCGACGAACGACTCACGGCCGAGATGGTGCTCACAAGGTTGAAAAAAATGAACCACGGTCTAACCACTCAGGATTGGGTAATACTGAACCGAGAGGACTCGGGCCGTGGCCAAACATGGACATTCGCCATTGACGAAAGGTCCATAACAGCCTTGGAGGAGCTGGACTTCAAACCCTACTTCGGCTTTGGACAGATTCAGTTCCGTCTGAGAGGCAGTCGTGGATGGAAAGAACCCTCCCGGACGCAGCCGGAAAAGGGGAAGGAAAGAAAGCCTCCTCTAAAGAAAACGGTCGTAAGGGGAGCACCGCAAGGGAAAGGTAAATCCGTCCCGAGTGTTACGCCTCGGACCAAAAAGCCTGCGAGTGTGGCCTCGAAGAAGGGTAAATCCATCCCGAACAGACCACCACTCAAAAAGGGTGCCGGCACCTCTGAAGGGAAGGGAAGTAAACCGCCCTCTGAGGAAAAGAGCGGGGGAGGACCGCCAAAAGACGGCAAATAAGGGCCTGGCTGATACAACAGTCAGACACCTGCAGGGAAACCTGCAACATGTCAAGGCCGCCTCCTACGTCCTTGGCAAAAAAAATCGTAGAGGAGCGGATAGATCTGGCCCTCATCCAGGAACCCTGGACCTCCAACACAGGCCGAGTTACCGGCCTGAGTAATACATCTGGTAAGGTAATTGCGGTCAGTTCTGGGGTAAAACCTAGGGCATGCATTCTAGCCAGAAACAACATTAATTATTTTATTCTTTCAGATTTCTGCACCCAAGACATGGCAAAAATCCATGTGAAATTTCCAGAGAGGCATGAGAGCATGACAGAAATGATCGTCTGCTCAGCACACTTTCCTGGAGAAGTGGGTGAGGAACAGCCTCCTCCAGCGGCCGTGCGAGAACTAATTGCCTTCTGCAGGAGGAACAACACCCATCTACTGATAGGATGTGACGCCAATGCGCACCATGAAGCGTGGGGCAGCACAAACATCAACATGAGGGGTGAGTTTCTTTTCAATTACCTGATAGGGGAGGAGCGTACAATTAACAATGTCGGCCAACCTTTGTCACTAGTATTAGGAAAGAGGTACTAGATCTTACGATCAGCTCAAAATTTCTAAGCAACAAGATATCCAATTGGAGGGTGTCCTTTGAACCATCATGCTCAGACCACAGGCATATTCAATTCAACATTGAAATAGGCCCCAGACCAGTGGTACAATACCGAAACATACGGAGCATGGACAGGGAAGGATACAAGACCTCCCTGAAGAACCATCTCCAAAACGGATTGTCCACAATAAATAGTCGTGATCAAATAGATATTGCTGCGGAACATCTACAAACTGCACTTATCTCAGCTTATTACGAAAACTGTCCACTGAGGGAGAAAAGGGATAACCGAAATGCTTCCAGGTGGAACGAAATTCTGGATAAAACACGAAAAGAAGTTCTAAGGTTATTTAACCGAGCTAAGGTATCAGGTGAATGGGAAAATTACAGGTCTGCTCTAACCACTTACAACAAAGATATCCGGAAAGCAAAACGAGAATCATGGGAACGATTCTGCGAAAATGTGTCCAACACTTCAAGCGGAACCCGTATCCACAAGATTATATCCAGAGAGCCGACACAGGAGCTGGGGTCGTTAAAGCGTCCAGACGGCTCCTTTACGGCCTCCAGGAAAGAAACACTAGAGCTATTAGCTAATAACCACTTCCCAGGCAGCCTGATTCTGGACAATCAACCTCTAGTGACAAATATAGGCCGGATAAAACGACCTCACAGAGATGGTGGTTGCCAACAAAATAATTACACCACAGGCGATAATATGGGCGGTTAACTCATTCCACCCATACAAATCGCCAGGAGAGGATGGCATAGCTCCAGTTCTGTTACAAATCGGACTGGAACATATCATACCTATCATTATAAGACTCTTTAGAGCCAGTTTAGTATGGAACCATATTCCGTCTAACTGGACCGCGACTAGGGTGATCTATATTCCTAAGGTGGGTCCCGGTACCTGCCTATAGAAGACGACGATACAGATTATTTCGCTGAGTAGAATCATTGCTATGATTGAGATTACATATGGGGGTTTTATAGCTGAATTAATCTCCACAAAAGTGTTGTTCTGTTACTATGTTAAATGAGAGTATTTTGGACATAATAGAACAAAACTTATTATTTCACTAGCCTAAAGGATTCACACGCTAACAACGAACCAGCGCTCTGAATTATATGTAAATAACTAAGGAGAGGGAACATTAGGAGTCATTCTTATCTGATATTAAATTAATTAAATGCTCAATCCGCCTTATCAAAAATAGCTAGTGGAGTAGTAGAACACCCCAATCGTATAGTCAATAAAAAAAAATTTATATCTCGCACAATTTGTCCTCAAACTCAACAAGCCGCTCGACACCTCAGTAGGATCGAACCAAATTTTAATCGATTCCCGTTAAATCGAGTACAAAAGCGGAGCCACATACAAACTCCTCCCATCGCCACTTGACTCTATTGTGCTCTTTATGCGAAGCAACGTAAACCGAACCGATTCCATTGACACGCCGTAGATAGTTTAAAAACACATAATAACAGATGTCCGTGTCTATCAGGAAGAGTACACAATGGTTAAACCTATCCATTACACTAATAACATTTTTATAAGCCAGATCGATGGCCTAGATTTATCCCATTCAGGGCGGCCGGCGCGGATTTGAGAGAACCCTCCCAGCGACTGAGTGGCTGATCGCGTGGAAGGGCCCTTGTTTTCGGTTTTTCTCTTTCAGAGGATGATGGAGTAATACGTGGATTTGTCTGGAAGATGTAGCGGAAATAAGGAACTTGAACTGAATTCACTAAAAGCAACGTATCAATGTAAAAGGAAAAACTTCAGCGGTGCGCCCTGAAACAAGCTTGCTCAACCTCATTTTTCACCATCATGTATACCCAAAAGAGACAACCCCGTAATGTTTACAGAACGTCGTGAGAACAAAAATAGGATGTTGAATTGGAACATGTTCGGTACGAAGAGTGACACGCCCAAGTAACAAAAATATTTTGATAATTATCGTATATCATGCTATAAAACAAAATGTAATACAACAGATTTGTTCCTAAAACCTGATATAGTGCTTTATACGATATCTACCGAAGCAAAATAGACCCAGGTTTATGCAGCTCTATAGTTGGTATGGGCTTCTGTAAGCATGCTATACACACATTATACAATAAATATTGATACGCTTACACAGCTACTATAAGACAACCTTTTTTCTGCTTTATACAACACTTATGATGATAGGGGGTTGTTAAGTTATTATTATAGAATGACGACAAACAGTGTTCAGAATACGTGTAAAGGCTTCAAAAAACAGTAATTAGAATCCTGTTCAGGTTGCTACAGAAAACCGCTAAAATGATTGATATTCGTTTTTTTAAAATAACCATGTGTTCATTTAAAAATAACTATACGATAAAAATATTTCCTAAGCATACAATTCTTTATTTCTTTATAACATCTATAACAATGTCAGAAAATAATAAATGGCGATGGTGAAAATAATACCACCATGATAAATATATATATACCTACTAACTTAAAACAGAAAA
Organism: Chrysolina oricalcia; assembly: GCA_944452925.2. Lineage (NCBI taxonomy): Eukaryota > Metazoa > Arthropoda > Insecta > Coleoptera > Chrysomelidae > Chrysolina > Chrysolina oricalcia. The sequence continues at coordinate 25,870,613 of OX101808.2, forward strand.
TAAAATTGGTTAAAAGTTATATATTCTCCTGCGCAACAAATTTTTCTGATGAAATATATCTAGATTTTCATGCACAAATTGAAGAGCCTTCTTTAATGTATCATTTTAAATTTAAAAAAATTATTTTGAAGAAAAATATATTCGTAAAATTCATCAGGATGGATTTTTCGAAGGGCAATATATAAAAATATAAACAGAAAAGTTATTGGGTATATTCAACTATATTTTTTAAAACATCTTAAATAAGGTTCCATTAATCAAATTAATAATCGAATTTCGCAAAAAAAAACGATTACTAGTCACTTGGTTTCTACGTTTGTAGTTTCAATTGAGAACATTTGCATACTGGCGTCAGAGATAAAAAAAATCTATATTATTTCTAAGATGGCGAACATAGTTACTGAACGAATAATCGTTACAGAACTCTTAAACAATCTTTTGATTCTGTAATGCTGTTTGAGATATACCTACATTACAAGATGTTTGCTGACGTTTAAATCGAAATGTTGAGTTTGATTTTTAGACGTTGTCAAATTTCGAACAGAACTTTAATAGAGAATTTTTGAGAGGCCTATTACAACCACATTAATAATAATAATAATTTATTCACAAGCAAAGATACAGAGTTGACATCAACGTATACATTATGGTTATGAATAATGAATATACCAGCAGTTAATACTGCTTGTTTGTGGACGTATTCAACAGAGGTTCATATGTAAACTATGTGTAAAATATTTGATAAATATGTGATGAACCAGTATAAGGATATAAAAATATAAATATGTAATAAATACAGGATGTGATAATATCACAATCAAGTAGAACAAATTTTAAATAATCTATATACTACTGATATTCAATATGAAATAAAATATACCTATGTAAAGATTTAAAAATGTTTAGATGTTAAAATATTAAAATTTACAGATGTTTCTTGAAGTGTTTATATTTAAAAATGTAGATGTAGATATGATTCATAAAATAAGAGTTAATTTTAAATATACACAATACAGATAAAATATGAAAAAAAACATACGTATACGTAAAATATAGACATATAAAGTTAAAAGATTTAAAATGTATAGGAGTTTGGAAATATGATATTTCTGTTATTTTATGGTTCTATTATTTCATGAATTTTTTGTCTAGGGTTTTCGAGGATGTATTTTTTTATTTGAGTTTTGAATTTTTTCAGTTGCTTCTCATCTCTCAGATTTTCTGGTAATGCATAAAAACCTTTGGTCCTAGTTAACTGTAACTCCTCTGGCTTATTGATTTGTGAACAAACGGAATTTGATAAAGGTTGTGACCTCTGGTATTTTGTTGATGATTTTTTCTGGTAAATTCTCGTTTATTCACGAACTGATGTGTTGCCAGGCTCAAAAAGTATAGTTGTTTTATGTCCATCAATTTTGTTTCTTGATATAGAAGTTCTGTAGAATAACGTGGCGGTTTTTTATATATTATTTTTATTATTCGATTCGGTATGATTTCTATTTTTTTGAGGTGTACATTCATTCCAGCTCCCCATCCGATGATTCCATATTTCAAATGAGGTTCGAAAAGTGTATAGTATAACGTTTTCAATTGATGTTCTTCGAGTATTCTTGAGACTTGCTTTATCTTATACACCACGCATAGTTTACTGAGGAGAAAGTTAATTTGCTGGTCCCATTTCAGGTGACTGTCTATTTTTATTCCTAAATATTTCATAGAGTTAGTACAATTTATTTGTAAGTTATCTTGGAAACTAATTTCATTGTAATTTGGAAGTTGCGAACTATAGCTACAGAAAGGCACGTAGAATGTTTTCTGTAAATTAATTGATAATAATTTATTGTCAAACCATCTTTTGATAAGAGGGAGATCAGATTCTACTTTCTTTTTTAATTTAGACTATGTTTCTTCTTCGTATAAGATAACCGTGTCATCAGCAAAACTTATAATATTGCCTTCAGACTCCACCAAGAATAAGTTATTTATGTGTATCGTGAACAATACTGGCTTCAACACCGTTCCTTGTGGTACTCCACATTCTACTATATTTTTGCTGCTCTGCGAGTCTTGTATTTTGACTTGTTGAGTTCTGTTCGTTAGGTACGATTTGAAGAGTGATTGTGTTGTACCTCTTACACCTATGGTTTCGAGACTTTCTAGTAGTATCTGGTGGTTGACTGTATCAAAAGCCTTTGTCAAGTCCAGAAATACTCCAATACATGGTTTTTTATTATCGATTGCCTCATATATATTTTTGGTAAGGTGTAGAATAGCATCTTGTGTCGATTTTCCTTCTTGGAATCCAAACTGTGAGTTTGAAATGATTTCATACCTCTTCAGAAAGTTAGTTAACCTATTTTTGATAATTTTTTCTAAAATTTTGCTGAAGCTAGAGATCAATGCAATAGGTCGGTAATTTGTTCTTTCCGTATTTTCTTTACTCTTAAATATTGGTATAAACGTTGAATTTTTGAAAAGTGTGGGGAATTGTCCTGTTTCCAGTGATTCATTTATAATGTATGATAGTGGCCTTATGATTTGTGGTATAATAGATTTTATCAATTCTGACTTTATTCCACCAGGGCCTGGAGATTTGTTGTTTTTAAGGCTCAGAATAGTGTTTATAATTTCTGTTTCTTCAGCTGGAAAAAAAAATTGTATTTGGATTTATGATTTTTTTTCTTTATAGTTTTTATCTAGAATTATATCTTTCGACAATTTTTTACCTATATTTACGAAAAAATCATTAAAATGTTCTGTAGGTTCTCGTAGGTTTGAGGATTTCATTGATAGTTTTCCATATGTTCTTTGAGTCTCCACATTTTGTCAATCTGGATTTATAATAATTAATTTTTGCATTTTCTATTTGTGTTTTAAGTTCGTTTTTATAATTGTTGTATTCGGTTTTTAGTATTTCATTGTTAGGCTGTTGTTTTAGGTTTTTGTACATTTTATTTTTCTTATTGATGGATTTAACTAACGAATTTGTTATCCATTCCTTTATTCTAATTTTTTTGCTGTTTATTTTTCTAGTCTTTTCGGAGGATTTGAGGGCATGTTGTATAATGTCAATGAATTTGGATACTGCTGTGTCTAGATCTTCGTTGGTAAGTACGTCAGACCAGTTTGTTTCATTGTTTTTTTGTTTTTTGATTTTTATATTATTATTAGGAAAAACGATTTGCAATACTATTGCTGAATGATCAGTTATATTACTTACTCTCTATGGTTGCAGAAAGTATTGTGTCGTATTCATTATTTTTTGAATTTACGAAGATATGATCTATGCACGTTCCAGACGAGGGTCGTGTGACAGTGTTAACTGCCGATAAGTAGCCAAGTTCATTCAGGATAGTTAAGTAGTTGTGGGAAATGTCAGATTGTAAAAGATCAATATTCATGTCTCATATTAACAAACTGTAGTTAAATTTTTCTTTGGTATTTCTTAATATATTTTCTAAATCTTCTAGGAATTTGTCTATGTTTTTTGTTGACGGTGATCTGTAGAGTGTGTCTATTACAACAATTTCGTTATCTATTACTGCCTTTATTCGAATCAATTTACTGCTATCACTAACATCATAAATTTCATGTGAACGATATATTTCAGGTTTGATAAATACTACGACACCATCGTTACGATTTAATATTCCATTGTTATAGAGTGGAATATGATTTGGTATTTTGAATACTGATATATCAGGTATTTGATGTGTTTCAGTAAGTACAATACAATCTATACTAGAGTTTAATTCGAATAGAAAGGTTTTAAATTCATCTAGGTTCTTTGACAAGCTTCCGATATTGGTGTGTATAATTTTGAAATTTGCGAATTTTTTATTTATGTCCAGTACCTGTTTTGTTTTATTAACATCTTTGAGTTCAAAATTGTCAATTTTTTCATTACCCGTAATCCGTTATACTGATCATGCGCAGTGATAAATAAATAACTGATTCGACCTTATTCTGACAGTTATGATGTGCGCGAGTCGATTTTCAACACTACATCCGGTAAGAAAGAGAGGTCGGCATGAATCCCTATATTTTACTTTGCATAAATACCGCAGAGCACGCTTTTGCAAAATTAGGACAGTCTGTAAACGATGACTACAGCAAACTCCCCAAAATGCAATACCATATCTTAGATACGATTCAATGAGAGAATGATGGTTTTAAAACTGAAAATCCTAATTCATTTGCTAAAATTGGTATGAGTGAAATAGGACGAAAGTTAGATGGATCATCAAAATCACCACTTTTATACAGGGTGGGGCACCGAAAAGAAACAGATCGAATATCTTCAAAACGCATGTGTTGTGAATAAAATGCAAAAACAGGTCGATTTTTAATCCAATGGACCTCAACTGTCATACCTCTCCCCCCACCCCTTGGGCACTATCGCCCAAACAATTTGAATAGGGAAAGTAGTAAGTGAGACACATCATTGAAAAGGTAATTTCATAAGGAATTCAGCCATGTCAATTTTTGCCACCTAACTTTTTATTTTGGCGCCCTCTTGCGGGAAAAATAACTGTTCCTTATTCCAAATTATAATACTGCATTTGCAAGCTATTTTGACATAAATTCGGAGACAGTGCATTATGGAATTTTTCTAGGAGAAAAAGCAAAACGGCGGCTCCAAAATGGCGGACATGATTTGCAATTTAGGTTTGATTCGATTCAAAATTGATATGTGGTGGTTTTCAAGATCGGAAATTATGATTTGTTGGTCAATGCAAAAAAACAAGATGGTGGCTCCAAGATGACGGACGAAATTTGTAATTCTGGTCCGATTCGAATCAAAATTGATATGTGATGTGTGGTAATTGTGGTTCGATTCGATTCAAAATTGGCATATGAAGGTTTTACAAGTTTCCAGTATGACAACAGTGAATTAATTGAATTGATGAAAAAAAATATTTTATACAAATTAGGAAATAATATTTTATTCAGATGTGTGACGTAGGTTATTCTGTGCGTAACAGAATCAGAATTTTACCGCGCCTGAAAATCCCTGAAAATCTTCACATACCGCCATCTTGGAGCCACCATCTTGTTTTATTGCATTGACGAACAAATCATAATTTCCGACCTTGAAAACCACCACATATCAATTTTGAATTGAATCGGACCATAATTGCAAATCATGTCCGCCATTTTGTGTTTTCTCTTAGAAAAATTCCATAATGCACTGTCACCGAATTTATGTCAAAATAGCTTGCAAAGGCAGTATTATAATTTGGAATACGGAACAATTATTTTTCCCGCTAGAGGGCGCCAAAATAAAAAGTTAGGTGGCAAAAATTGACATGGCTGAATTTCTTATGAAATTACCTTTTCACTGATGTGCCATACTTACTACTTTCCCTATTCAAATTGTTTGAGTGATAGTGCCCAAAGGGTGGGGGGAGAGGTATGACCCTTGAGATTATGATAGGAAGATGTCCCCCTTGCATTAAAAATCGACCTGTTTTTGCATTTTATTCACAACACATGCGTTTTGAAGATATTCGATCTGTTTCGTTTTCGGTGCCCCACCCTGTATATTGGAATAACCAGAGACGTTTTCAGAAAAGATGGAAAACTGCCTAGCTGAAATGAATCATTTATTAAAATAACAAGAATACTTAGAGCTTGTTTTGGAAGATTTCGAAAAAGATTATGTTACGTTCAAATCAGTCACTAAGTTTTACCCCTAAGTAATGAAAGACCCTGTATATACCTGATATTTTATTCGCATAATATACATTGTAAAAAGGATATATTTCGTAACATAACTGCTCCTCGTATACAAGTCACTCTGGGACCCATGAATTCAGTGACACCGTCCTGGTACACTTCTGATATTATGATAATCAGTTCGTTTTTATAGTAAACCCAAGACAGCAACCTTATCTTTTCATTTCACTAGCAAGTAGTTCACCTTTTCTTTCGGCCACAGGTATGTCGTACTACTAAATTCGGTACTACCTCTCTAGGACACTGAAACTGCTCAGAAACGAGTTGAATCCCTTCTCTCTGCCTCATAGATTTGCCATCAATCCCCACATCTCGGCTCAATACAAAGTGTCTCCTGAAAAATGTAAAGTTAGTAGTAGTAATTTTTAATTTAGAATTAGGACTCTGCCTACAGAGTCGAACGTAGTTAGTAGTCGTGATGTATAATTTTATTGAATGTAATTTATCACTCACCTTGAAATTTAGTCGTGATCCGGTCTCAAAATGATTGTTTCTACGATTCTCTGGTTGGCCTTTATTTACATGTTTACTCTTCATTCCAACCTCTTTCGGTTGACGTGTCACTATTCAATTTGAAGTATGACGTGAGATGTTATCGACGGTCGACACTTCTGCGGTGTTGCCAAGCTTCCAGATAGTAATTTTGTAGAGTCGGCATATTTTATGAGAGATCGGAAGATATTTGACTTTTTAATTATATTGGGGCATATCAAAGTGATGGGTGATATGACGTAATGTTTTCACCAGGTTTGGAAGTTTCTGTCCTGGCAGATTGACCCTTATGGCGCCTCAGACTTGTTCTATGATCTGTGACTGTGACTAACTTCAGAGTACATCGGACCCGGGTTTTTTTTTGAAAAACGGTGGGGAAGGTACTTGTGAAATGGTATGGTGATGGTGTTGTTTAGCTGACTTGAAAAATTTTGTGATCTAGAATCATCCTTTAATGGGATGAGTACCTTTTTCAAGTCAATATTGTTGAATTTGGGTGTAACTCGTAGTGCCGGAGCGCATGATTTGATATTTGCCCGATTCTGAAGATCTACGGAGGATTTGTTAAATACCTCACCCAGCCATAAGTGCAGAGACCGAAGTCTTGTGTTTTTTTGGACACTTCATAATATCCACCAGGTATGTTTCAGTACTCCAGCTCTCTATTTTCTGGTTTTCGAAACCCAATATTGAGTTTTTCGGAATTTAAAATAGTTTTCCTTATTAACATAAGGCCGCAAATCGCTTGACCAAAGGACGTGTCCAGTCTAAGTGGTGTAATTCTATTTGGAAAATAAAAGGAAACCCCTCACGGCCAGGGTATGTTATTTTTCACTGTTTTATTCAATTTTCTATTCATGTGGTGAGTTGAATGATTTATTTTGTTAATTTTTTTTTCAAAGGACAAATGTCAAAATGTCGAACCACGATTTTTCCAAGTGGTATATATATTACATAATAAAAGTTTTCATTTGGTAAATATTGCCAATTCAATTTATTGTTGGGAGTAAGTATGATCTCAATTATTGTGATTTTATTTCAATGATACCGTCATTGAAAAATATTTTCGTTATAAGGGATTCTGGAAATAATTTCGTGTTGCATTTATTAAGTCTCATTTGATATATATATTTCAATTTCACTTCAGAAAATATATTTCCATGCAAGCAATCATCTGGTTAAACGTATATGATTTGCCCGACAAACACATTGATTCGAGTATTTCGGTCACTTAAGGGAGTTTCTCGTGAATACATATTTATTTAAATTATTTTATTTTTGAACATGGTACAGGGTGATACTGTCTCACTAGTACCATTCGTGGTGAAAATCTATATTAGGGTTTTGGGTAAAACTTCGTTTTGAAAACCGAATGCGATTTGGTATGTTAATTTCTTTATTGAAAAAGGGAAAAACCTTGACAATGTTTTCCCTGTCTCTAGGGTTTTCTTTCTGGACTCTGGACTTCCGTTTTTCTGGGTTTTGGATTTTGGTTTTGGCTCGGGCCTGTAGCTGGACAATTCTCGGTCCCGACGGTATACAGGGTGATTTCGCTGTTCAATATCTACAGGGTGATCTGCCAAAAGGTCTCCTTCATCTGTGTGGTTTGCCTGGAGTCCCCAATACATATAGGGTGACTCACTCATTCATTATCTACAAGGTGGACCTTTGGATATCCTGCATCTACAGGGTGGACTGTTTGGAGTTTCCCCCAAAAGCTAGTGGGATTGTTGGATCTACCACCTACGATTTGGATAAACGAGAGATCCCTTACATACAGGATGCACGCAAGTGTTAAATAGAACTGCTTATATTTTGATTTATTTATTTTTGCTTATTCGCTATGGTACGAATTACGTACATTTTGCTTGATAACTATTGTTAAGCGGACATTAAACCTATTATTTTTTTTATTAATGCTTATCCGCCACAATATTATTTTACTGCTTCCGCTTGATATTTAATGTGAAGTGGAAATTGAAGGTTAGAACTTTTGGGTATATTTTGATATGGTTTTATGCGCATGCGCCTGAGCTCAAGCGACGCTTATTCATTGCTATATATGGTACACCTTTCAATTTCTGCGGTGGTGGTTACATACTAGTAGTATCTCAGGGTTATAGATTTATATATGCATACATATTTTTTCTACTTGTTGATGATATTTTTTTTATTTGCTCATTGCTTATATTATTGCTGGCTAGCGCTTACAGCTCATCAATAGTGCTTATCATTCGCTCATTGCTTGTTACTGCTTCATTGCTCCTCATTGATTATTATCAAATTTAAGCTTGATACTTATTTCAATTTTTAAAGGTCACGATATTTGCTGACTCAAGGGAAAATTATAAATATTAGTTCTACAATTTCGGGAGTCAGAACTTTTTTTAGGAAATTTCCTCCTCTTCTTGAATCTTTTTTCAAATTTAAAAAATCTTTATTAGTTTATGAGATATTTGCACATAACTAACCCCCCCTTTTTTCAGTTAATTATTAATAACTTTTGTAATTTTTGTTTGCGGAACTTCATTGTTTTTCGAAAACTATCTAGATGCCATTCTGAATCGAATGACACCACAATCATAATTTTCGGAGGCTGCTGAAAAAAGTTGACCACCAAGGCACTTGTTGACTAGACTATAGATGAAGTGCAAGAGTATTGCATACATATAAGGGCCCGGTTGAACATAATGAGCGTTTTTCCAAAATAATCAATTCCTAAATTCACTGGCCTATAACTATCAACGATTTCGTTTATTCGATTCACCTTATTGGCGTTCGGCAAGAACGAGCGGTCTAATGTAACCGTTCAGATGTAACCCTTATCTTTTCGAAAACGATATGTTCGACAAAGTGGCGGAGCATTCAAGACGGACCTCGAGGACATGAAGAATGCCGTGCATCTCTCACCGACGTTTTCGCGACGACGACGCCTCCATAAAGCTGTCTCTGGAGTACGATGAATGGAATCCGTTGGGACGTCCAGCTGTCTGCTCTGAACGATTCTTTACTGTGCTAGGGATTCAAAGATAAACAGAGGAGTCTAGATGAAAAACAACGGAACATAATTGAGCACACGGCTGCCGGACATGAGAATTCACTTTTTTCAGATAAATAACTCTCACGTGAAGCATTGTCTTCTAATTAAATGGAAATAGACATGTCATGCATGTCTTGGCAGTGCGGGACTGTTGTGATTTGTTGATTTGTTTAATCACACCAAAATTCACACTTAAAATTATATAGGTGAATGGGATTACTCAAACCAGTTTTCAGCACAACGAGACATCCATATTGTGATATATTTGATGTCTGAACTGCTTTCTGTAATTATTCAATAAACATGTAAGAAATACAATACAAATTTGTTTACAACTAATTTACTAATCTATGTCACTACTGCTAAGCTAACTCTGTATTTATGTCTATTTGTAACTATCTGCTGCGTTACTGTAACGAAATGTAAAACATTGCGTTCCTTTTATAATTTCCATCTGAAATTATATCATAATCAAATAGATTCCAGATCTGATTGAGATAGTTCTTTCCGAACATCTCATTTAGATAGTTTGTTCCGATGTACCTAATTGTTCTGTGATGTGAAATGCAAGATTACTGAATTGGTAACACTGCAGATAGAAAGAGCGAGAGGGAAGGCGATATTCTTTCTTGGAGGCCCTTCATCGTCCCTTTCTGAAGCGAGCATTCAAGGCGTTTGGTCGTTTTGAATTTCCCTTCGGGAAATGTATTGATTCTCCACAACGAAATGAAAGGTCGTATATTTTATAACGATTAATTCGAAGTCGATTCTTTGATTGAATCGACCTACCAACTTTCTCTTTGGCAGATTATTCTTTAAATGTTTTAAATTGATTATGGCGACCTGGCTTCACGTACAGTTGAAACAAAGATGGCCACATGAGCGTCACTTATAAATATTTTCAAAATTTCCAATCTCAAATAATTTAATATAATCCTGATATCTTATTAACATTTGAATAACGTTTCGTATCGTCTTTTGACTAGTTGGTCCAAAAATGTCAAAATTTAACTAGTCTAACACAACCTCTAAAAGTGATGACTCACATGTTGTGATAATTTTGATTAATTCTACCATTTTTTAAATTTAAATATCAATTAGACCTGTTTCTGTTCCTGCTTTATGATTTTCAGTAAAACAAGTTTTTCCACAAGTTTTTCTGGAACGTTCAGAAAATATCAACCTGCCTAGAAGTGTGAAAAGTAAGGAGCTGAAGGCACACCTCCTGAACCTAGTTGGTGATCTGTGCTAAGGACTGGTCTGGTTGCTAGGAGTACAGAATTCGTGAGTGAGTCATTGCTTTCATTTCATGTAATTACAATCTGTAGAAGCTAGACTCACTCATGATTCTCTGAACTCTAGGTTCGATCTATTCTGGATCACTGACTAGCCACTTTCAGATGGAAAGGCCTAGCCAATGAGAAAATCTATTGCCTTAACAACCTTTCATTTGCTTTGTGAAATTTGATATCGAGGTACTCTCTCTCTTTCTCTTCATTCTGGAGATATATCTTTAATTTATATTTGTCGGGGAAATTTCTCGTTACAATTTCTCATTACACATTATCTGTACACCTTATTGTTACACTTTCTCTTTCTTTTCAGTCTGGAGACATTCTATAATTATTTAACTTTATCAATAAGAAAGATCAATAATTTGATATCCTTTCGCCAGTCTGAATTACTGTTCAAATATGAATATTTTATTCTTTAGTTTATTGAAAACAATATTTTCAAGATAATTATTTTTCTTATGCTCGCTTGAGACTGGTCTCCTCTAATTTTGTATGAGAAGATTCCAAATTTAAATTTATCGTAAATTCTTGTGCTTCACACAACTTTAATCTTTAAAACATTGTTTAACTCAGCAAATCTTCATATGTTATTCTTTAGATAAATGTTATCTTTGTAAAAATATAAAATTTTACCATTTCTGTAACAAACTTTAAAGTAAATCTGTAAGTTGATTTGTCCTTGATTATTCTTATCGCACTTGTCAATTTGAGACAAAATACTGGTTTGTGTTTATTTTCCACAGTGTAACCTCAGCATTCAAACACCTGAGCTTTAGGAAAGACTCCAATATACCAGATTAGCTACTACATACTTTATCCAGCTAGTAGAGCAGCCGCTGTCTCGAGACAACCTACAAGGATCCTACATCCAACGTTGAAGTAGAGCTTTGAAGTAAGTCTTCCTACACCATCGCAACACTAATCATAAAAAGTGAACAAACCAGTCTTTTGTAAACGATTATACTATTTCCAAATTTATGAACTCAAATCATTTCAATTGTAATATTTTTTTTAGAAACTTAGTCATCCAAACCATTTCGATTATATAACCGCTTTTTTATTGTATCTTCAGATCTACGAACTTGAACAACTTGTGAAGAATTATTGTGAATATAGTGTTTTTAGAATTTTTCTGTTTTACTGTTCAGAAGCACAAAGTACTTCCTTTGACAAAATCCGTGTTTTGGTGTTACACAAATTGGAGCACAACTCCATCTCTGGAAGAGGTCTCCCTCTCTTAAATACACACTTACATCCGGTAGAGATTTCGCGAAGCGTCGAAAGATGTCACCGATCACTCCGGAGTGTTATTAGAAGCGATGAGATGAATACCCGTCGTTTCTAGAATATTGTTTCAAACAGTCTAGGCCCACTACAGGGGGCCTATTCTCGAAACATTCAACTCCCGATTCGTATACGAATGAAAGAGACAAATCTACATATTTCATGTGTATTAGTGTGAAACAGTAAATCAAATTCGCATACGTACAAGCACGTACAAGGGCGGTGATGAGTCATACCTGTTTACAAGTTGTTTTTCAATAGCGGTTGGGGCCTGCTTCAGGGGAATCGTCGTAATGTCGCCGCCTTCCTAGAGGTTTTTCGCCCGGAAAAGTTATCCTTGGGGTGTATCGATATTTACAGGATTCTCCTCGAATTCAGTGGAAGTGACACTACACAGTCTTTACGTTCAGTCGTGGAAGATGATTACAACACACCAAAATCTTGATGCTGCCGGATCTAAATATCGTCCGCAACATACTTCTTATAACTCTCCAATTCAGCCCATAAATACCACAGGACAATTTTGGGATTGCCAAGTCCACCAGATTCTGGTCCACCATCGTATCTCTCAGTTGAGTGACGCTCTTCCAGACACTTCCATAGGACGAATTATCTTGGGAATGCTTCTTGGTCACCAGGTAGTAGAAGTTTCTCTGGCCCTTCTTCAACTGTAGCACACCTCCAACTCCTGGATTCTGTTCCCGTAGTGTTTCGAGTTGGCCAAACTTCTTGGAGAACACTACAGCGATGCCCCTGGACATTCTAAGATCTTCTGCAACGCAGTGTGCTGGTGCGTAATGAGCATGTACCTTGAAAAGGTCCCGTGGCTCCATTCGAGTTACCCCGTGTGACTCTTTCTGTCCATTTGAGTGTAAGGACATGAATTTGTGTAACGTCATCTCATCCTCCGAAGCTCTGAGGGTGCGGACTTGGTCGTGATCTCCAGCGTAAGGGGCCGAATTATTGTAATTAACGACTCTGGGTTTCCCCTCTGGGTGGTTTGTAGATTCGGCAAAGCAGGTCGTTTATCCTCTTGTCTATCTTATAAGGTCCTTCCCACGAATTCCGCAATTTCGGTGACAGGCCCCGGCGGCGCTTCGGGTTGTACAGCCAAACTAGGTCACCAACCTGAAATCCTCTAGCATCGGCATTGACGTCATAGGTCGCTTTCATTCGGTAGCTGGTACTCTGGATGTTCAAACGGACTCGTTCGTGGATGTCCTCCATTCTCTGCCAGAGCTTGCTAACGTAGTCCTCTCTCGCGATATCCTGTACTGGTGGCGCAGCGTCCCAAACTTCAGGTCACACGGAAGTCGCAGCTCTCAGCCCATTATGATACAAGCAGGAGATTGGCCGAATGGCTTATGTACTGCGAAACGATAGCCCTCAGGAACAAATGGAGATACTGGTCCCAGTCCCTTTGATGGTCAGAGACCTTGGACAAGTGGCGGTTGATAGTCCTGTTCATCCGCTCAACCATTCCATCGGACTGTGGATGTAGAGTCGTGGTACTTGTCTTGTGGATGTTCAGCAGTTGGCACATTTCTTGGAACAGGTTGGATTCGAAATTTCTGCCTTGGTCTGAGTGCAGCTTCAATGGAACACCGAATAGACATATCCTCTCTTTCACGAAAACGTCCGCGACGGTGATAGCTTCCTGGTTGGGCAGGGCCTAGTCTTCGGCACACTTCCTGAGGTAGTTCATTGCCACAAGGATGTATTTATTCCCGTGGTCTGATACGAAGAACGGGCCAGCGATGTCAATGGCGATTCTCTTGAATCGACTACCTACGTAATACTGACGCATCGGGTCTTGGGTCGCATCCGAGGTTCATTGTTATCAGCGCAAACAGCACAATTTCTACACCAATTATCGACATCATCTTGACAATTGGCCCACTAAAACCGTTGCCTTACTTTGTGCAGGGCCTTCGTCACTCCCAGATGTTATCCAGCAAGTCCATCATGGATCTCTCGAAGTACTTCCTGTCTTCTGTTATTGGGCACCACTATCTGATGTCTATATTCCCCACCATCATCGGGCTCCAATACACGTTTCAGGACCCCATCGTCCCAGTAGAATCTAACGGCTGGTGAATAACAGTAAGTGGTTTAGCGATCTTGGCGAACCCCAGCACATATCTGTGATAGTATGTGCACAAACCAAGGAAACTCCGGAGTTTATTCATTTATTTATTTACAGAATGTCCGTTACGGAGTTGGTGAATATCTTTCGGAACAGGCAACTCCTTTAATTACTGCTTCGATCTTCTGGTCATACACTGCTACTCCGTACCCAGAGACAATATGACCAAGGTATCGTACTTCTTTTTGGAACAGATGACATTTCTTGAGGCTCAGCTTCAATCCAGAGTTTCTCTGTCGCAAATATACCTCCTCTAAGTTATTATGTGGTCTTCGAACGATCTGCCAACTACAATAATGTCGTCGAGATATTGTCGTAAATGTTGAATTTGAATTATTTTAGTGCATTGATCCATTCATCTAATTGTTTATTAATTCGTCCACGATATAGAAGTTCATTGTCATATGTGACCGACATTGAAATTAGCGAAGTCGCGTGACGAGCTAAAATCGTTGACCGAATGAACAAAACATATTTCACCATATAAATACAAAAGGAATAGATTGAGGAGTTGGTAATAGACTCCCATAGAGAAGAGGGCCCTGGCGCTCAGATAGCCTTATAGGCTAGGCCTTTTTGGCCTTAGCTCTACGTATTGTATGGTGATGGTTTTAGGTAAGAGTTATTTGTTCCCTATTATATTATTCCATGTCCCATATTTTAAAATGTATATTTCACTTTCCTCCCATATCCCTGTTGTTCTATAATAAATGTTTATATTCCTTTGCTACCCCTTGCGTTTCAATAGCTACCATCTGTAGCTACACCGCAAGTCGCATTTAGTATAAGGGAAACAACCCCTTATACGGCTCAGGATACTACCCTAGTAGCCCTAGTCGCGACAATATACCAGACGCGTCTTCTAAGAAAGACCCTTCAGAACCGTCTCCATCAATCTCTCGAATGTGGCTGGAGCATTACAAAGCACGAATGGCATAACGGTGCAATGCCACAGTTCTGAGCCGATGGTGAAGGCTGTCTTTTCTCTATCTTCTGGAGCCAGTTCTACCTGCCAGTTTCCACTCTTCAGATCAAGGGTCGACAAAATCGTGGAACCGGCCAACGTGTCTAGGTTGTCGTCTTTTCTCGGTAGGGGGTAACTGTACTTCTTTGTCACGTTGTTCAGTTGACGATAATCTAGCAAAAGCTATAAAAATGAAAAATAATGATAACTGGTATCAGGCACCACGCCGTTTTTTACATAAAATTTAATCACCAAAGATAATTTTTCTTTAGTTTTTCTCAAACTATAATTTATCTCTATCAACTATTTAAGTTCTAAAAACTATCAGCTGCAGTTGGTGCTATCTCTTCAAAATATTTCCAACTTCTGTTCTGTTTTTATTATTTCCTGTATCAAGTCGTCACACATTATAATTTTTTTTTATTTTTGATAAGCAGTGATGTCCAGAAATAATAAAATTTACCAATGGACCTCTTCCTCTTTGTCCGATCGAATGAAAGATTTAATTCATATATCGTCAGCTTATCTATGGGCGTATCACAATTTGCATAATAATTTAACAGACGACGACAAAAACGATACCGGTATATATAATTTCTCCTATTGTTTTTATTTCGTAAAAAGGCAAAGTCATATTTCAAGATAACGGAGTGACTAATTGACCCTCCTGAAATTTAGTTACTGTATCAATTATCCCTTTTTCGAATAAGGCTGTTCACAAATACGACTACACGCTATAAATTATTCAAAAAAATTCGTTTATGGCAGAAATGTGGAAATTAGTCCATATCGTTGCGTTAAGATTTTTTCCCAACAACCATTGTTCAAATAGAAGTAAGATAGTGAATGCCTGTGGAATCGGCATCGGACCCAAACGTGAGTGTCATCTAGCGTGATTAGTTACAAACATGAGTATTTGACGTCATTTTAATGCAGGGTTCTTAAAGACCCCTGATATTAATGCTGTACCATTGTCTAAACAAGTATAATCAGTCAATCTTATGGGCTTGTTATTGGATAACGATGGGGTGTATTAGTAGGTGGATGGCGTCAGCCCGGTTGTGCCCAAAAAGGAGACAAACGAATGAGATGGAAAGTGTCGTAGTAATCGCGTAAGTGAATAATGCTGGTCATCATTTCGTGTTTTTGATTGGCTCCGTGTCCGCTCCACCTGCCATTTGCAATTTGCATGTAAACGAGAGAGCAAAGTAGCGAACTACCGTGGTGTTTGGCATTTCATTGTTTTCGTCTTGTTAGGTCTCAGTCAGTTTTCGATTTCAAATAGATATTTTAAAAAAACCTTATTTTTTTTTAATGTTATTCATATGATGTCCTATGGACACATGATATTTTTATGGTCTGGCTCATGTACACCTGACGAGTAAGTAATTTTTCAATTTTCAAAATTCTCATTATCAAAATTTCTTAAATTCAATTAAATGTCACTTACTTACAGGTACGCACTGATGATGACTTTATAGTCGAAAGCGCTTTGCTATGATTTTATAAATAAATTTCTGCACGAAATACAAACCTTTTCGTCATCCAATTACACTGGAACGTGCACACAGCTGGACAATTTTCACTTATTGTTCTTCAGGCAATGGCTAAACCATTGTTTCAATCAAGTTACGACATGGAGGCCAGATCACTGAAGTTACGGCATGACTTGGATGCCAGATCACTGTCGCCATCTACATGTCGCCATCTACATGTCGCCTCCATTTGAATCCAACATTAATCCCTTAAGGTTGGATAACTATATCTTACTTCTATATACTTCTAATGCTACAACTCATACAGTTATTTCAATGGAATCAACTTTTGATGAAATCATTCATGACGACGAATAAACTCCTTGAGGAGTAGTGACAGATTCAAATTCACAGCCCTGAGGAGCGAGATATTAATAATAATAATAATAATCCTTCTTTCCGTAGAATTTCAAGTGATGTGTTGAATAGCTAATAACCATAAAAATTTTGTATTTGAATTTCAGTGTACCCCTACTTGTATTACTTCCAACTTGTGGTCACTTATAATTATTCTGGAATTGAAGCGGGAAGAAATATCACAAAATCATCTCCACAACTTTAATTTGACAACATCAAACTAATGGGGGGGGGTACATGTTTCGGATTCAGCAAGAATCCATCTTCAGCCTTATACAAGTTATGGAGAGGAAAAAATTCCTTTTAATGAATTACAAACAAACAAAAATTGAATGGGGGTACTATGTCCAATGCCCAAACAGCATGATAATAAATTTTACAAAAACATATATAAAGAAGTGAAAATATTTACGACATGGTCCGCCGACTCATGCCTGGAATGAGCGTTAGGGCAATTTGCCCTTCCAACACCAAATATTAAAAGGATTCATTATTGTTTTTAAATAACAATGTGTTAATAAATTTTTAACTCAGTTTTGTTTCCCAAAATTGTTGAACTCTATTTTCCGATAAAACTTCTAATGGAATGAATTGTTTGCGATGTTCTAGAAAAGAAGATATCCACGATAAGGATGCACGCCTCATGCCATACATTTCCAATTTAGTCAGCAGCTTTTTATGATTGACACAATCGAATGCCCTGCTGGGATCAAAAAAAAAATGGAGCAGGACACTAGCCTGCATCCACACAATCCACAATAAAATGAAAAAATAGCGGTTGATGTTGATCTTTTCGACTGAAATCCATGCTGTTAACTTGTTAAGATGTTGAATTGATCTAAGTCTATCTAGAAAAACGTACTCAAATACCTTTGAGAAACTATTTGGTATTGTAACAGTCCTATAGTTACCTAATTGGGAGGGATATTTTTTTTTAATAAGGGCAACACTTTTCCAGTTTTCATATTATGTGGAAAACATCCAGTTTCAAGGGATTTATTGACTGAATATGTGATATGTTTAGATGTATTTCGGATAATTATTTTCAAAAGAAATGCTGGGACGTTATCTTCCCCTGCTAACTTTTTATTTTTCATCTTTGAATTAAAAATTTTCAAAAAAGTTCTTTTTAGGATATTGGATTAAAAAAAACGTTTTCGCATTGAAATCATTCAAATATGTGAGAATAACTGATGGAATATCATTCATCAATTCAGTAGAACCTTCAACGAAAACATCATTAAATTTTGCAGCACATCAGTATTAGGGTCGCTTATAACGATACCTTCATTATTTGTAATGAAAATTTCCTTAGGTTTCTTTTTGTTATTTATCAGTTCCCTCACAACAACCCATAAAGACCGTGTAATATTATCGGAATTCATTACGCGTTCTTGATAGAACCGTTTAGGTCCGAAAACGGTACGAGAAAGTTCGTTGCTTAGCAACGGACTAAAATACTAGATAAACGTATTTTGAGGCCTGAAGTTGCTCCGAGAAAGTGGGCATTCTTGAACGATTTCAGAAAATAGTATATTGTGTATCTAGTAGTAAAAGCCAAACATTCCCGGACGACAATGTAAATTGTTGGCCGAGGCGAAGTATTGATGTCTGGGAATGGGCTTTTACTACGAGGTACACATACTATTTTTTCTGAAATCGCAATCAGCATTATCAAAAACTAAGGAAATCTACATATTGTTTGTGTGAATTCAATAACTGACTAAAATGTAAACAAGCCGGCAAAAATATTCCCGTATCGTTTTCGATACGGGAATAGTATATTGTGTATCTAGTAGTAAAAGCAATACATTCCCGGACGACAAAGTAAATTGTTGGCCGAGGCGTTAAGCCGAGGCCAACAAGCATTGAAGTCTGGGAATGTGCTTTTACCACAAGGTACACATACTATTTTTTCTGAAATCGCAATCAGCATTATCAAAAACTAAGGAACTCTACATATTGTTTGCGTGAATTCAATAACTGTCTAAAATGTAAACAAGCCGGCAAAAATATTCCCGTATCGTTTTCGATACGGGAAAGTACTTTCCCGTACCGTTTAGGTCCGAAAACGGTCCGAGAAAGTTCGTTTCTTAGCAACGGACTAAAATACTAGATTAGCGTATTTTGAGGCCTGAAGTTGCTCCGAGAAAGTGGGCATTCTTGAACGATTTCAGAAATAGTATACTGTGTATCTAGTAGTAAAAGCAATTCATTCCCGGACGACAATGTAAATTGTTGGCCGAGGCGTTAAGCCGAGGCCAACAAGCATTGAAGTCTGGGAATGTGCTTTAACTACGAGGTACACATACTATTTTTCCTGAAATCGCAATCAGCATTATCAAAAACTAAGGAATTCTACATATTATTTGCGTGAATTCAATAACTGTCTAAATTGTAAACAACCCGGCAAAAATATTCCCGTTTCGTTTTCGATACGGGAAAGTACTTTCCCGTACCGTTTAGGTCCGAAAACGGTCCGGGAAAGTTCGTTGCTTAGCAACGGACTAAAATACTAGATTAGCGTATGTGGAGGCCTGAAGTTGCTCCGAGAAAATGGGCGTTCTTGAACGATTTCAGAAAAAAGTACTTTTTCGGCAACCATCCGGGAAGTGTTCACTTCCCGGACACTTTTTCTTTGGGAAAGTAGTACTTCCCGGCCTAGAGAAAGTTCGTTGCTTAGCAACGGAGTAAAATACTAGATTAGCGTATTTTGAGGCCTGTAGTTGCTCCGAGAAAGTGGGCATTCTTGAACGATTTCAGAAAAATTCTTTTTTCTCGCATTCAATAGAACATAGTGCTTTTTCTCAGCTTCATTGTAAACTGGTCAAACTGGTGTCAAACGCTTATCGGATTTTTTTAGATTGTAAAAATCTTTCAGGTTGCGAATCGAAAACACTTCACTACGATCTACTCAGCTTTTTTTCTTGTCGTACAAATAGCATTTTCGTTTGGGAAAAAGCATGTCAAAATATTGTGAGAAAAAAGAAAATTGTGGAAAAAACACCAGGAGACAGTATCGATAAACAGGTCTACGAAGTAGAACTTGGACAAAAGAAACCGAGAAGTTTCAAAAAACATGAGGGGGGAGGTAAGAGAACTCAGTCCATGGGATCCAGTAGACAAATGAGAAAGTTGAAAATGGCAATTCTTACAAATATATGTGACCATTCAATTGACCGTTCAAATGACACTGGGTTTGCAGGTTTCACATGAAATAAATTTCAGTATGATTAGGTATTTGTATTGTATGATCAGCATTATTATTCATACTTCAACAACAAAAAAAATAATTACCGATGAAAATGTAACGAAATATGAAAACGTTTTGGATATTGCCCTGATTGAACCAAACGCTTATAATAACCAACATCAAATAACGTAATAATTTGAAATACATCAAAAGTCATTAGTACCTTAATTACAGTCTGACCAAAACATGTCATGCACATGATAGATTATTTCGATTTGTAATTATTAAATAGGGGATAATGCAGCTGATTTCCCATTCACAATGGAAGCTTCCATTTAATATCTGATTGTAATTAGAAGAAGCTGACATTGTCCAATTAATGAAGTGGTAGTGGATTTACGGAATATTGCATGGAAATGTTCCGGAACGTTTCTGAATGAAATAAATATACACTATCGTTGTCCCATACCACGAAATTCAATCAATTTACAACTGTAAATCTATAAGGATCAGAGAATGCAAGATTCCGTTTCGAAGGAGACTACAGAAGTACATTTCCTTTGCACATACTTGTCAATAAAATTTCTTCGTCCTCAATTTCTTCTAATGCAAATCCAAAATAATATTTTTTTGTTTACGCACATTAATTTTAACCTAGAAAATTGTACTTTAATGATAAGAGATCTCTCGCGACTGACACTTCATAGGATATGGGTATATTGGAGTCAGCCGTTTGCGTCAGACGATGTGCGGCAGGCGCGTGCGTCAGCCGCCCCATAGGAAACGCACCTTAAGACGGTTCACCACCAAACAGATAAATCAACCACAAACTTGTACCGAAAAAGACAAACAGCAACTTTATATATATATATATATATATATATATATATATATATATATATATATATATATATATATATATATATATATATAAAGTTTTTGAAGACTCGAGTTTTCTGCGACTGCTTCTGTTGTCTTTGGTGGACAGATCAAAAGCGGTAAAATAAAAGGGTTTCGGTAAATGGCGTGTTTCAGTACGCTTACTAGAAACAGTTATGTTTTTGTTTTATTTTCTTGTTGGTTCCTTATTCAATCCAACGTCATTATTTTCAAGCTCTCCAATCAATTGCGTCGCACCATCAGTTACTCTTCTGGATAAAAATGTTTTGAACCAATATCTAAGATGACGTTTTTTTTCTTCTATCAATCTCACAATCCATATCAAAAGTGCAGACATTTTCCTTATTAGGACATCTACCTCTTCTCCAACGACCACAGTATAAACCAACCACAACTAACGAAAAAGAAATCTTCATCAAACACCATGATACTGTATTCATTCACTAATTAGAATACGAAAAGCGTTAAAAAGGGAAACTTTCTCAATTGAAAAGACAGGACTATTCTGGAAATCGAAAAAACTACGATGACAATAAAGCAATTTTTTGTAATATCTAACAGAAAACAAATACTGCTCCGACTCTGAAATTTGCCATTCTGAAAATAATAAGTTCAATGCAAGAAAAAAAAACCTCTCTTTGAAAAAACGTTGACTTTTCGGAGACTATATCTGCATACGTAATCGAGACTTGATGAAAAATATTTTTTTTTGGAGATATTCAGAATTTTTTTTTATTTTCAGGCTGTGAAAGGTTAAAATTCAGGAGCAGTTATATCCATACCATACCAAATACAGATTTGGACACTTTGAAATGGAACATAGCCTTCATATAAGTAGAAAAGAAAACTAGACTTTAGGAATAATCCCAATGCCTGTTTAAGAGTGGCAAGCCGAGATTTGAATTCACCAAGGGAAAAGATACTACTAGATACACTAGATTTTGGACAACCGAAAACTCTAATTGGGTTATAAACTGCAAAAGACAATATTCGGAAAAAGTTAATATATGGTGCGGAATATTGAATGGACGAAATATGGACTCATTTTTTTTTTCGAAGGAAATATAAATGCCATAATATTACTGGAATTTCTTAGAACTGAACTATGGAATGCTATTCATAATCTTCCTATTGTTGAGCGAATAAACTTACATTTCCAATTAGATAGATGCTCTGAGCATAATGCTGGAATTATTAAACAATGGCTGAATGAACAGTTCCTCGTCACTGGATTGGTCGAGGAGGTGAACTGATTGGATGGCCACCAAGGTTCCCCGATTTGACTCCACATGACTTCTTGTTGTGGGGTCTTTTTAAATGCAGCCCAAGAACTAGACAAGAGCTGTGTGAAAGAATACGTTAAGCTTGTAGAGAAATGACATCAAAAATACTGTAAAACATATTCGAAAGAGAAACGAAAAAATGGTGGTTTGGTGGAAGCAACAAAAATTTGAAATGTATCGATTAGGGTTAGACAATTATTGACCAAAATTACTCAATGTAGTATCATTGATGTCATTTGTTAGTCATCATGAAATTTTGAAATAAAATCAAAATAAAGTATTCAGTTTATTCAAAAATTCTTGGTTGATACAATAATCGATATCATGAGGAGCCGGTTTCTAGACCTTGTGGATTTTAATTTTTTTCCAAAAATACCATTCTAGATGTTATAACTCGAGAACAACTTGTGTTATAAATTCGAAATTCTACCAGAAACCTCAACCATTTTCTAATTTTGTGTTGACAGTGTTGCCGATTCTCAGAATTAGTCTAAAATATTGAAAAATGATGGCATGTTATCAAAATTGATAAAGAAATTTCACGAAAAAAATCGGTGATGATATTTAGCCAATATGTTCAAAATATTATACCAATATTCTTGCAAAATAGGTGTGATACTTGCATACCATTGGAAAAAAAGTTGTATGCTGGAATTTGATCTATAGAAAGAGACGGAAAGAGTGAGAAGAATCATTTATTAGTTTAGGTTAGGTTTGAACGTGAGTAGGCCCTTATCAGGCTCTCCACTGCGGCCAATGGCCTATGGTTATATTTCTCCCAGTACATCCAATCTCTTAACGAAATTGAGGAATGTATTGGGACAACAATTTACCTGGTTTGCTGGCCTTACTGTCGTATCGCCAAATATTGAGTGAAAATCTGGTTCTGTCCGCTACAAGGCATGTACACAGAATGTGTTGAGCCGTTTCATCATCCTCCATGCAGAGCCGGCACTCTGCATCTTGTGCAAGTGCGATTTTATGCATGTGATGTTTGAGCTTGTAGTGACCAGTAAGCAAACCTACTTTAACTCTGAGATGTATTCTACTGAGTTCTAGCAGTTTGTCAGAGTCCTGTTTTTCCATGGACCTATAAAGTATTGTACTGGACCGAGCTGTAGTCGTGATATTGAGTTGGGCGTTGTCACATCGCGTAGGTAATAAGTCTTTATCATATACAAAATTGTGTCACTATGTATTCCATTCGATTACAATCGAAGAATGGAGAATGGTGATGGTGACATTATCACGCAACTCAAACCTGTATTACTTACAAGTTTAAAAACTATCGAAAAAAATCATTACTTGCGTCTTCAAATGGTTGTGAAGAAATTATTGTATCTGGACGTTTGTCAACGCTGTCGAATATCAATGTTTATGTTTTCGACAAAGTAAACTTCTGACAGTTCTGTCATGTTCTGTCATTGATTTTTGTGGGATTATTTTGTGATATATAGTGGCAGTACAATAGTAAGAGAATCATAATGGTGCAATCTTGTTGGGTTTGCAAACAATCCATGTGTTCGAACCCGAATATCAAATTCCATTCGTAAGGACCATAAGCGTTACAGTGGGTATCAATCTGTTTTCGCCGAGTAAAATGAAATTACCTTATACGTGAATTCAAACCTTTACATGTGGAGATATTGAAATAGATACCTCACGAAACATTTAACTTCATTAGTTTTTTGGATGATTCATTAAAACAAAACTGTTGCCAAAAAGTCCAAGAAATGTCTATTAAAATTTTGATTTATATTTAGGTTTCCAGCTGATGTCACAGTGAAAGCGGCTGGGTTGAAAGAGTTGGGGATGAAATGTTCAACTGAATGTGTTCCAAAGTCTGTTAAGATTTGTTCCATTTACTTATTTCAAAGACGCAGCATTCGAGATTAAACCAAGTGAAAGAATATTTTTGAAGAAAAGGGTTCTTCCTTTATTATATGATGAATGGTATATCCCAAGAAATTCAGCTGCTTCAACTTCAGGGTAATTATTATCAGCCGTCAGAATTGTTATTTTCTATGAGTTATTTCAAATAATAACAGAGATTTGTATATAAAAAAACAATATATTACATATTTTCAGATTGAACGATTTCAGCAAGAAAAAATCGTCAACTGGTTCCACTGAAACAGCCCCAGGTACAGATTCTGAAGAAATTGTTGATAACTCAAGTCCCCCACTGAAGAGGTGAGGACAAATTGAGAATAGTAAAAATTGTTAACTCAAATTTCGCAACTCAGTTTTCATCCACTTCAGTTTGTTTGGCTTTGAAATACTGACGATCTGACAGATAATATTATTTAGGTCAATTTCATATTTTCTGGTATGAAAAACAGGACAGAATACCGTGATTTTTTCAAAGGAAAAGTGGGTAATATTAGTTGGTAGCAGTATCAAATCTATCTAATCTATATCTAATATCTTTAAAAGCAATTCTTGTATATTGATATATTTATTTTGGCTATCATTTTTATTCAGATAAGATTTTAGTTTTTAAGTTCCTTCATACTGGCGATTTTCCTGAAGAAACTCGATTCCACTAATAATAATAATAATGATGTGAATTTTTAAATTCTATTTTCACCCACTTCCAATTATCATAATCTGAAATTTGGCCACATATCAAGGACCGACGATAATACAAGAATTTCCTACTATTAATGTAATAAAAATAATGATAATAATTATAATTAGAATTTCAAATTCAACTTTCACCCTTTATTAATACTCCGAATTATCTTAAAATTTTCAAAAATTTACAGAACCAACGATAATACAAGAATTTTATGATAATAACGCATTTGATTTCAATTGTCCGTATGATCTGAAATTGGGCACACATAAACCGATTGCAATACAAGGACTTAATTATAAAAGTATAATGATAATGATAATAATGATATTCAATATCCACCCACTTCTAATCATCCGAAAAATTTTAAATTTGTCATACTTACCAAGGACCGACGATAATATAAGAATTTTATTATATTAATGTTTTATTGATAATAATAATAATGAGAAATTCTAAACTCAATTTCCACCCACTTCCAATCCTCTGAATAATCTTATAAAATTGGCACACACATCAAGAACTGACAATACAAGAATTCCATAATATCAATGTGATAATAATAATAATGATGAAAATTTTCAAATGCTGCTTTACATCAGTACACGTACTTTGTCACTGCAAGGGCTCTAAACAATTTCGAATGGCACACGCAATATGTCTGAAATGGTCGCAATGTAAGGGCTTTTAGCGCGGAAGCCAAAACTGAATCTAATCTAATCTAGTAAAGATATCTTCAAGCAAAGTTTAAGGGAGCACAACTTGATGCCATGCAGGGCAGCAATAAGGTCTTCATTGACTGCAGAACATTGCAGATCACGGCTTGATTTTGCCGCCAGTTTTCCGGGCGATCTTGCCCGCGAGAAGTCCTGATACGAACCCCATCGAACATTTATATGATATTCTTGGGAGATGAATTAGAGCCCTGTAGCAGCCCAAAGTTACTTTGAATGAGCTGAGGGACAGTTTAGTGAATTTGGGAGACATAATTGAATAAGGACTCTGATACTGAGTATAACAGGCGGTTGTCATTGCTCGAGGAGGGAACTGAAGAAATTAGCAAATAGAAAACAAATTCTTCATTTTCATTTTATTGTTGTTTTTGTGAAACTCTGTACTTACTTGATTTTTGATATCTTCCAGAAAAAAATGTTGGTTTGATTATCTGTATTGTGAATTTTGTTTGCATATTGTCGTAAATACATTAAAATTTCGTATTTCTGAATTTGAATAATATGTGCTGAAAATGTATTTGGAATATTCTTCGGAATATTCTTCACAATATTCATTTATTCTAATATGTATAAGAACATGTATTTATTGAATATATAAATTTCCATATTGTAGTAAATGCATTTCTATTCTTTTTTTTCAGTCGACTGTCTCCAGCATTCCATTAATTGAAAACGAAAGTCTTAAAAGTCTTTTTTTTTTTTTGAAAAATTTGTGAACCTAATTTTCTAAGGATCGATACTATCCGAGTCAATGAAGTTTTTTATGACATCAGGTATGTCAAATGAGTTTTTCTATCTCACAAAGTCCCATCGGATGTCCCATCGGATGTATATATATATATAACACTTCTCTTGATATTTTCATCATTATTTCAAATTCAGTATTTTTTTCTTGCGATTGAACCCTATTTTCAGTAAATGTGTGCGCTCCTGTCTGTTGTGGGAATGTCACAGTCTATCGCTACCTTCTCTCTTCCCCGCAGCCCGCGCGCCTAAAAACAGAGCGACTTCAAATCACACCGTGTCGTAGGTATGACAATGCTGAGTCCATCTGTATTTATACGATATTATACGTCCATGTACACGAATATAAGATCAAGATCAGAGCGGAAGGCACTACCAATGCAACTACCTGTATTACTCGCAAAGAAGGCTGGTTTGGCTAATGCCTCAAACACGTTCAGCCATCAATCATCGTACAATGCATGTATCAGGTCGTATCTGGGTAATCACTATTAATAGCTCCTTCCTTCGGTATACAATCCTTATCTTTTCTCGCACCTTCTCCCTGCGCGTATTCATCATCCCCTTTAATATTGCTTCGCGCGGCCCTCCTCCAAACACGGATCTAATCTGGATGTTCTTATTGGGGTTAAAGGTATTTCGAAATATATTTTACGAGAAAGTCCGCAAAAATAGAATTCAATTTAGATTTTATTTTAAGATGGAACTCGAAATTCCGGCGAATGTTGTTCATTAAACAGTGGCGGATAAACATTTTTCTACAACCAGTGCTGATGCATTTTTGGGATTTTTAGAAAGGTGCTATTTGTTTTGTTCACCCGATAGGACATCGATACTTTAATAGTATATTAAAGTATAAGTGGATAAAAAGTTCTTTCAAACACTTAACGAAACAACAACAAAACAACAAAAAATTAACACCACGACACCTACTGGAAGAGGAGCAGAATAATACTCGAATGACGGGAAAAATAATTTGGAGTCGACAACATGGAGGAGGATCGAACGGGGTGAACTTTTAGGGGTTGAAAGTGGTATATCACAGTTTTTCACGAATAGCATCAAAAGTTGACCTCCTATCAAAAAAAGATTTGAAGCAAAGTTGTTGATAATGAAAAGATCTACAACTTTTGTAAATAACATTTTCCCACATTAACTCAATTTTCTCAAGAAAATCGGAAAAACCGATTTTGAAGTTTCAAATTTTTTCTCGCGCAAAAATGAATTTTTATTCACGAAATTTGATGAAAATATAACTTAATATGTTTTAAGTGAGCTGTTATTTTTTTGTAGCAAAATACAGATATTTTCATTTTTTCGAAAAAACGACCTCATTTTCAACTGAAAAGCTTCAACGATAAAATTCGTCTTTTCAAGCTCGCCAGCCGCCATTTTTTCTATTGAATTGTCTACTTTTAGATTATGTAATAAAAGAGTAGCAATACTATGGACATTTTTTCAGGAAACGCGAAAAAATTAAATAAACAGATTTTCAAAAATCAATTTTTTAAATTTTTGTTCTAAACTTATTGATTTCATGTTATATCAATAGGTACCTACAAAGAATAAAAAATTACATAAATAAGGATTACATCATGATAAAAGGGCGAAAGGAAGTGAACTTTTGGGGGTAAAAATAGTTTCTCACGATTTGCAGCGAAAATTAAACTTCCTACAAAAAAAAGTTTAAAAAAAGGGAAAGTTTTTCCAGAAGACGCGAAAAAAAAAAATCAAAAATCAATTTTTGATATTTTTGTTCTAAACTCATTTATATTTATAAAAATTATTGAAATTAGCAGTTGAAACATTTCGAGAATATTAATTTCATGTTACCTTAATAAGTACAAAGTATAAACAAGGACATAAATAGGGATTTGATTATGATAGAAGGTCGAAAGGAGGTGAACTTTTGTGGGTAAAAATGGTTTCTCACGATTTGCAGCGAAAATTGACCTCCTACGAAAAAAACTTGGAGAAAAAGTTGTAAAAATATGTACAACTTTCATATTCAATATTTTTCCACATAACCTCAAATTTTACGGGAAAATTGGAAAACCCCTTTTTGATTTGGTTATTATTTTTTTCTTGTGTAAAAATTGTATGTTTGTCGCAAAATTCAGTGGAAATATACCTTCTTCTAATGCTCTGAATTAAAAGTTTCTATACAATTCAAAGAAGTTTTTCCATTATATTCAAATTACGTTTTTTTTTATTTTTATTTTTTTTTGTGTGTTGGCATCGACTGCTATGGTCATTAGCCACGTGTTCTGGATAGGCCTTGGTACTAACTCCATCGCCACCTTAGGAGCAGCACTGTTAATTGGAACGCAACAGTGAATCGTGCAGGACCCATCCCAGTCCAGCCACGAGATTTGAGTAATCGGTCAAATTAAATTTAAAAATCCCAGCCGCAACTGGGGCTCGAACTCCGGACCTTTCGACCCAAAGTCGGACGCTCTAACCACTGCGCCAAGCCCCGACATAATCAAAATCACGTTTATTAAGTAGAAAACTGTTTATTACAAAATTTAAGGAAAAAATAAACGTCCAAGGAAAATCGGTTGGGAAGAAGGGTTTTGATCAATTGTCAGTTGTCACTTTCTGATTTTTTTAATTGTAGTCAATGTAGAACGTAGTTTCTGGTATTCAATTAGCTTTTAGCGTATTATTATAATATAAACGGGGTGGTAGAGAAAGTATACTCACTCGTCAAAAACATTTATTGAAGCTTGTGAACATTACCTCGGCCTCGGATAGTAAACTATTCTCTCACTTAAAAATTGTTACTTTCGTCACTCTTAAAACAATATAGTACTTTCAGACCCAAGTGGTGAAATCCTTCCGACGCCTAAAGAAAATGTTGGGAAAATGAGGAAAAATAAAAGACTGAAGTCAGATGTAACAAGCGAAATTAATAGTGGAAAAATGGATTTTCCCAGCTTGAATCGTTCATTGCACTTTGGCAGGAAATTTGATAGAGCATATATAATAAACAACGAGAAAGCTTGTGAAATTTGCGAAAACTATGATAGTCCGTCAACAAACTGAAAAGTTCAAAAATATTTAAGCAATCTTGGGCTACTCATTTGGAGATTTCTTCAGTGGAATGTAACAGAGATAGGTACTAATTTTCGTAGTTTTATAAGACAGGCACAAGTAAAAAATACCCTTTTCACACTTTTGATCATATCTTCGATGTTATTGGGAGAAATGTCCTTCTTTCTCAGATAGAATCCGTGCTATGTGCGGTGTGAATTAAAAGTTGATTCGCATTCAGACAAGTTTAGACGGCGCCTCCGTCAAATATAGCTAAAGATGGCGGGGAATTAGTTTTTTTTTTGAAAATCCTAGGTGAAAAAACAATTGTTACGGTTCAAAATCAAATTTTCACATCTGTTTGCAGATGAGACCATTATCGATTCGCCTTCCGGCAGTGGTTGAGGTCAGACGGCGGCCTTGTGCGGGAAGTCAGGTTAACGTGTGTAATGTCCGCCGTCTAAGGACGTGCATCGACCCAGATCATAGTGTTTGTTAAAAAATAACAAGTGTAATAAATATGGGATGCAGTATTGCCTAGAGCAAGACAACTGCGTTCCTCCGATAACGCCTTGCTGTCTACGCCGGCGCCGGTTAGAGGCCGGATGAGAACGGATTTCTCGCAGCAAGGACAAACTGGCAAAATAGCCTAGTTGCTAAATGCCATAATACTAAATAGAATAGAATAGAGACCATTATCTTATCTTACATTTTGTAAAACCCTGAAACCTTGCTACCGATTCTACATTCTATTTTAATGAACATTCGCCTATAGTATGGTATGAATTTAACCACTGAATCTCTTTCTGGTTATTGTTATTGGTACCTTCGATTGTGTATGTGTTCTGGGCATTTTCCGTTTTAATCAACTCATCATATTGGTTCTCATCTTATAATTGTTTGGGTGAAATCTTTTCATGCATTATTTTTCAGCTTGATATAACGTTCAAAATGTAATTATTTACACAAAAAATATATACTTGTAACGTGCTTACAATTGTTTCGACACACGGTGTCATCATCTGAGCGAGTTATCAACTAAAGAAACGTTTCTTTAGTTGATAACTCGCTCAGATGATGACACCGTGTGTCGAAACAATTGTAAGCACGTTACAAGTATATATTTTTTGTGTAAATTGGAAGATTTTATTTCCTCTTTATTTATCATTCATGATGAATTTACACATATTAAATGCCACCACGATAGAACATGTAATTATTTATTACAAGAATTGTGAGGTTATCATTTCTGACAGTAGTCAAATCATTGAGAGTTTATTCGTGAAATAGACGTTTAGTTGAGTTGTTTTCTCTTTCGCCTTAGTGACGTCATTCATTGATTTGTCTGTTGGATGGAAAACATTATTTGCACGGAGGGTGACTTATAGTTGATTTGATTTTGATCCTACTATATCTTCTGACTTTTACTAACCATCATTACTTACTCTGTTGTTAAATATCAGTTGTCAATAATAGTTATTAAAAATCAGTTCTGTACGAACAGATGTCATTTGACAGTTTTTGCCAATTAATACAGACGAACAAACTTTACATGTTTTGACTGTCTGAAAAGGAAATAGTTTTTTTGGAAAATAGCGTCGTTTTGGCTTCTGGGAGACAACCATCTTATCGAACTTCCTCTTCCATGTGCTACGTTGTTCAAGCAGTTGTGTGACTAACGCATGTAATCCATTTTTGAGTATTTTATCACGTTATCGTGGATTTTATTGAGTTTACATGTTTAATAATCTCTGGTGATACTTGTGGACTTGTATAGTCATTTTGGTATTTGAAATATCACCGAGAGTACCTGTAATGGGGATTTATCGTTAATGTCACACACCACCATTTTGGATGCCCCTAGTCCAGGATTTTAGAATTTTGTTGCTGCCGTTCATTGTGTTATTTGGAGTGATACTTCCATTTCACCTGATAAACCGTTATACCACGATTAGTTAGAATCCACCCACGAAGACGAAAGTGTTGGATCTTCAAGTTGTACCAAGCTCTTGGCTGGCCCAGTATTATTGATCTAACAGTCGATTCCATCTACATCAGCACATTGGGAGTCTTGGAGGGACAAGAGGAACCATCTTTCGGTAGTCTGAGTAGGTGGACCTTCCAGTTGAACCAAGATACCCGTATTTGTACCTTCTGTACGGGTATAACATCCTGTTCCATCCACCTCAGGACATTGGGAGTCTTGGAGGGACAAGAGGGACCATCCATCAGAAGTCTGAGCAGGCGAGGGTGTTGGATTTTCAAGTTGAACCAAGCTACCTGTATTCTGCCATCTATACTTGTCAAGCAGTATTTTTCATCCACCTCAGGTACCTGAAAGTCTTGTAGGGACAGGAGGGACCGTTCACTAGTAGTCTGCAGTGGTGAACGAACCGAGAGACTGGAGTCTTCGAGTTACCCGTCCCTAGGTTGTTGACAACACGAAGGCATCAGTACGTTGTTATAGCTGCTGAGAGGGCGACCTTCCAGTTGTACCAATACCACAGGTACCCTGAGCCACTTCTGAATGAGTACAGACTGGTGTAACTATAACCATCTCTCAATGTCTTCTAAGAGATAATTTGGTGATGAAAGATTTGAATTGTCTTATGTTTCACTCAATTGTTGCATACATTTCCAGAGGAAATGTTATAGGTTTATTGTATTCAAGAGTTGATTCCTCATCAAATTATGCTATACAGGGTATTTCTAAATGGGTGCGAAAGCTCGTAGGCCTGCCCTTAAAAAAAAGTGAGAAAACATTTTTTACTTTTGTGATTTTGTTGAAGAGTTAAAGAAATGGCATATTGTGAGCGTGTTCTACCAATAAGGAGGCTACCTCAAATTTTTTTTTAATTTTGTTGTGATCTGTCAAGGGGTGAAACATGCAACCCTTATTCCATTTTCACCAGAACTCATTTTAACTAAATAAAATTTTTTTATTAAAAAAATCTGTTGAAAAGAATGATTTAGTGGTAGACTATTTATAATTTTGTGTTGTTTCAGTAGAAGCAATAGTTTCGCCACATTTTGTTTGCACAAATTATGAGAACAAGAGAAGAATTCCAAAATTATACCACTTGTTTCAACTGTTAATGTAGGCTTGTGCCAGTACCAAGTTTTTATTCAGTAGAATATCAAATTAAAAATACAAACAAAGCAAAATTAGGTGTATTACAACAAAAGAAGGCATCAAAATCAAAGGGACAGAGCTGTAAACAATGCTCGAAATGGACACCTCTGACCATTAGACAGATAACAGTCAAGTTTTCGTCTCATAGATTGGCGCAAACGTTAAAATATTCCCGGTGTGTTTCGGATTGTCTACAATGAAGCGATTCGTTAAATAATTTACACATTCAAAGGACTTGAAGTGACCCCATAAGCAAAATTCCAAGGGATTGAGTATGGAGACCTGGGAGGCCAAGGTTGCGGTTCTGCTCTATCCAACAATTTGGATACACGTCGTCCAAGTGACCAGCAGTTATGATACAATGCACATGCGCAATATCGTGCATGAACCACATTCATGGTCGAATAGCTAGTGGAACATTTTCAAGTGATATGGGAAACTGCTCCAGAAGAATTTTTTTTAGGATTTACCATTTAGCCTCAACGGTACAAAATACGGTCCAATAACATTTTCACTAATAATTCCGACACACACATCGAGTGAAAATTGATATTGGTACCAACCTTCTTGTATTGCATGTATACGTTATACTTTGTAATATGCCTTTTTACGAATATCCTAGGTACCTGGAGAAACGCTTCAAGTGCTCATTAAATAGTGTATACGAGCAACGATGAAATATAACTACCTTTTATAGCTCCCCAAACCCCTATGCAACGAAAGAAAATCCAAATCTTCTAAAACGCAGTTCGTATAAATTTATGGAGTTGGGTCAGTAAAGAGAATTTTCATAGAATAACCAACTGAAGAACGATAAAGAATTCATTCTATTTCAGATATATTCAGTCGTGAAAAAGCAATAACTCCGCGCAGTAAGATGTGATTGAATTATGTCTATATTTCAATTTCAAATATAAATTTGCTACGTGCCATTGCTTGCTCCAGTTATTTGGGATTCGTATAATGAAAAATGTCTATATAAATCAGGGCGATCTTCCGTAGCTGAAGTTAGTATTAAAAGATCCGCGATTACTTGGTTTATTTTTTAATTTCAGACACTCCGGACGTCGCACTTTCCTCAAACTTTTCGGAAAGAAGGAAATCTCACCTAGTTCAAAAACTTTTTCACGATAATTTAGTCAGTGAGTCAGATAGATACGGGACCCGTTTTTCAGGTTACTTGAAAACATTAACTCTCAAGTTGTTGAACTGAATGAATAACTACTGGTGAATTGGCAGATGAAAATTTGCCAGTTTTCCAAGATAACTTACTAATTTGTTATATCAGACATCAGGCAGATAAGTGAAACAATTGGTTTAGCCAATCGATATAATTTGGATGTAACATGAGGAAGTTACCCATAAAGTTGAATCAGCAATCGGAGAATGTTTGCTATGGTGTAAAATTAACCACATTGTAGTTAACTTGCAAAAAACCAGCTATATGAACTTTACTGGAAAATATAAATCACATATCATTGTTACGAGTATCTCTTTTGATAATACAAATATACAGACTGTTAACTATTTTCATTTTCTGGGCACAGTTGTTGACTAAAAATTATCTTGATATCAAATAAATCATCTTTATATTAAAATTTAAAAAGCGTTTTTTGCCATAATCTCGCTCAAAAAATATCTCAATGTACAAGGTCTGATCGATGTCTACTATGCTCTGGCATTTTCAACAATCAGTTATAATATAATTAAGCGATGCAGCAAGAAAACACAAAGTCGTCTCCACAATTTAATATTACCAACTGGGTATTGTAATGGTGTACGGCAAGTACTATCAATCAGCTATAATATAATTTCCTGGGGCCAAGCTACAGGGTCAACCTGAGTCTTCATCATACATAAGCGTATAATCCGTCTTATTTTCAACTTGAAGAATCAAGACACCTGTAGAAGTCGTTTCAAGAAACGTCGAATACTGACAGTGATCAGCATTTACATAGTGATGATATTGTATCACATCTACAAAATCAAACCTTTCCTCAAAAAGTGCTCGAAAATCCATAAATACCATACTAGAAATCTAGACAATATTTACATCGAAAAGTTCCATCATATGGAGTAGGTAGAAAAAATTTCCAAAATATAGCGAGAGCCACCCCTACAACATACTGCCTGAACGTAAAAATCCCAATCTATGAAAAGGTTCAAGGCTGAACTTAACAAAAAATTCTAACCCCAAATTGTTTTTATGATTTATCTGAATTTCCAACATTTAATATCTATCAAATGATCTTACCATTTCGAACTCTCCATTTACAACTGCAACTGGATCACATAATTATGTAACAAACTCAGCATTGAGCATATGTTTCTAACACACACTCTGTATTTTTTGGAATTATTAATATCTTGTATGATTTAACGAACCTACATGTAATATGGCACAAAGGAAATTACTAATCTATTTATCTATCTAGTTCGATTAGTAACTGAAAATGATACTGGATTTTCTTTATCCTTTCGCATTCCTAACAATATTTTTATCTTCGTAGCTGTTGAAGAATGAAACACTCTTGATCAGTTTGACAGTTTTTTAAAATAACTTCCGAACTGGTTATACCGTACAGGTGACAGATTAAACAAAGTTTTTAAACAAACTGAAGAGAATAAAATAATTCCTTCCCGTACAATACAGATTTACAACCGCATACAAACCCCATACAGATTGATCAGATCATTTTTTAATGTAAATTTTTTATAGACATGAAAATGCTTGTAAGATTAAAAAAAGTGAGTCGCAAACAATAGATAAAGGTAAGGAGTTTGAGAAAATTCACACAACAGTTCATATCATTTGCAGTGCAATAAAATTGTTAGTGATTATTGATGCATCAATCATGCGCCCCACGTTTTTCGTTTACAAGAATTTTTGTGCTGTCAAAAATTCACAATAAAAATTTTCAGAAATAACTGAGGAAAGTGCGTGTGCCAGCATGCAACACAGTCTTCAACTTAAACCTATTATACGGTAGGTATTCGTCGGCAACTTATCATCACACTTCAAATTCACCATCTTTTAGACATCCTTTTATCAGAATTAAATCTTCACATAAAAAAGTCTAGCCTAAGGATTATCTGGGTTAAAGTCGTTATCATATTGGATACGGATGAAATCTATTTTTGTGCTCAAAGTAACACGTAGGTCCTGTTTACGATATTGCCTCACTTTATTATACTATTATTATCTTGAATGGTTTGTTTTTTATGTTTTATGAACGACAAAAACCGATAGAAGAAACACCAAGCGAGAACTCTCTTGGGTCATAAAACAGATTGTATGATTTATCTAATGATAATTTGATTTAACGTATTGTTCGCTTGATTGCACCGCAATCAATTTTGGAACTGTATTCCATTCGGTGCAAAAAAAACGGAGAATACCATTAAACAGAGATTTTACGAAAGTTAATTGAGCCGTATTTTTATGGATACAATTATCAGGGAATATAAGCGGAGGACCTTATACAATTTTCTTATTCCACTTCCACAGCGTAACAACCAACAGTGCACCGAGAGAAATATCATTACCTGTCATACAAATTTGTATAACCTTTAAAAAAATTCTGAATCGAATAGGCGCCAGCATAGTAACCTTTTCAGAATGATCAGGGTATTTTTTCCAAATAAGTTGCATTACTGCTGAAGAACACTCGTATAAAAATGAAAATATTGTCATATGAAAATTACTTGCTTTGAAAATATAATGGTTGAATGGCGTTTCAATATTATATGAAGTTATTTTAAAAATTAAAAGATGCTTAAATCAAGCTTATATACTTGTTCTCAATATAATGTTTAAATGATTGACATTTTGATATTAAATGACAACTTTATAAAAATGAAAAATACTCTTTTCAAGATGACTTGTTTTTGATGTAGGTAATACGTAAATGAAATGGTATTTCATCATTATACTATCTTGAATTGGTGAAACAGTAATCTCATTGTGGCTAAGAAAAACATGTATAAAAATCAAATGGTAAACATTTTTGCATCCAAAAGCTTTGCTTTAACGGCTAAAATAACGAAAATAATTTCTCACTGTTGAAAATAGCATTGACCCCAAAACACTGCCGCAAAATCTTAAATAGCACATGTGGCGATTTACCTGATTTTGAAGAGTTTTTGGGGATTTACAGTTGTTGAACATCATTTCACAAACCTAAAATTTGGATAATCAATAAAAATATGAAGGCTATCAAAATTGAATTATTGAAATTTCAAAATT
Source organism: Chrysolina oricalcia (assembly GCA_944452925.2). Taxonomy (NCBI): domain Eukaryota; kingdom Metazoa; phylum Arthropoda; class Insecta; order Coleoptera; family Chrysomelidae; genus Chrysolina; species Chrysolina oricalcia. The sequence goes on from OX101808.2 coordinate 25,907,312, forward strand.
TTGCCCAGCTGTTAATCCTCAAAAATTCTTCACACGTGCTATTCGACATTTTTCAACTTTAAGGAGTTGAGGTGGTGTTTTGGCGTTAATGATGTTATCAGAGCTCTAGTTCAGGGTTATTTTCATGAGTATGCTATTCAAAAACGTTTTGATGAGAAACGAAGCGAAAATGTTTACCATTTGATGAGTCTCATCAGTTCTGAATATCTACGAAAAAAACGTTAAACAGAAGTTGCATCACGGTGAGTGTCAGTGTCATATCTTCAGAATAAGAATTCACCAAGCACGCATTTGAAATTTTCAATCCCGTAGATGTCGTGAAAAAGCTTCATTTGTCATAATAGAGATTTGTCATATTTGATTTAATTGTTAATGTTTCGTTTAATTTCACTTCCCGTCATCTGAATATTATTCATAAGGCACAGATCTGACATGGCCTGAAATACTGTTATGAGACACAAACTGTAGTTTTCGGATTGGGTCAAAAACAGGAGTCATTTGACTCATTGATGATGATTAGCTCACAAGCTCGCTCATTTCTCTGAAACACTGCAGAAATGTTGATCTGCTTCTGTTTCATGGATAATGCTCTTGTGGCATATTATCAATCATTCCACCGTTAGTGGACCCATCTAACTTTGGAAGCATGCCGAATATCACTTTTCCAGTGCTCGGGAGGTGTTCCCTGAGACATACATTCCAAGAAAACCAATTTCTACCTACTTTCATCGGCTCTCAAGATCTTCTCTGAACATTACAGGATTTTCATTTTCGTGTAAACCAATACGAGTTCAAAGGTCAGCGTGCATATGAATCAAATTGAAAAACCTATTGGTTACCAAAATGTTTAGTAATTATTTATTGAGGTATATTTTCACGATATTATTCGTGTTTAGCACGAAAATCGTTTGTGTAATGTTATTGGAGTAAACAGTACAGTTGCGAAAGCAGTTACTCGCAACGATACCTTTTGAACTGCCATAGCACCTTTCTAAAAATCTATGTGGATGAGAATAATTGTTTAATGAAGAGAAAAAAATATTAATTGAATTCATTTTAACAAGATGAACTCAGAAACACTCAATGTCACTAATAAAATCATCACTTTCGGAATCGTTTTCAAATGGAACTATTATCACAGGTGCTACTTCGACATCGAGTAAGCGTTCGCGATCCCACCAATCCCTCAATAATTTTTCGGTATGTTCAACCGATTTCTTCCAATATTCCTCCGTAATGTGGTCCAGTGCAGCTTCCCAAACCATCTCCACCTCATCGGATTTAAGGCCATTACCCACATGTTTCTCATAGTATGATTTAGCCCCAGCCATATTAGTACTATCGCATTGAACTGGCAATGGTATGGTGGTAGCCGTAATACATCATGGCCATGCTCACGTAAAATCTCATCCACGGCATTCATTGTAGGTTTTTTTATAGATTTTGCAATCGACAGAAGTTCTGATTTCAACGTATTTTGTAACACATTTTGCTTATGTGATTCTAACCACTCATAAATGTCACTTTTTCTCCAAGAAGAATTAGGCTGTTTATTTAATATTCTTGAATGATAAGAGGCATTGTCCAAAATAATTGAAGACGGTTCTTCTAAATTTGGTATCAACCGTTCTCTAAGCCACTTTTCGAACATGTCACAATTCATGTTATCATAATAATCCAAACTTTTTGACTTTGAAGAAAAAAATCAAACTTGCTTCTGGAACGAAGCCTTTTGAAGAACAGCATATACTATAATGTACCTATTTCCCGGACCGCATCCTCTTCTTCTTTTAACGCTCTTTACGAACATCCTGCCACGATTTTGACCAACTCCCATTCGAAGATATCCACGTTTCGTCTAAAAACTGAGGCATTTCACATAAATATCTTCGGTTACAATCTTTTTTGGTTTTTTCTTTTAAATTTTTTGGAAATTTTGGGGATTATATTTTTCTTTTTCTCGTACACAATTTTCTGCACAGATCTCAAACTTACTCCCAGTGCTCTTGCTACTGTTTCCTGTATATTATTATTACACGAGCCTTCATAGTATTTTTCAGTTTCTAAATAACTCAAAAGATTCATTACCATTTTTTTGCTTGCGGATGTAAGAATTGATTTTTATTCTCCATTTCACAAACTTCAAACTGTCAAATATACAGAACATTAATCAAAACAAAGCCATCGAGTCTAAAAGTTTAGAGCCGCTGAAAAGTATCAACACATATTCTTTTCGCATGTGAAAATCGTATATGTCTGTCTCATTTATCGTTGGGATTTTATTTGATTTGATTTAACACAATGGAAAAAGATAGAACTAGAAAGTTAGTCGGTGATTAAGTCTCACACCCGCACGTTAAGACCGATTTTGACTATAGACATATTCTCGATATTCAACATCAGAGACTTTAAAAATGAGTGCTAGTCCTGAATATGAATTTTCGACAGGTTTATCTGAAATTACATTAAATTATGATCCTTTTCAATGGGACAGCCCACATGGAATGATATTTAATTCGAGGGGGAAACATCTCGCTAAAATGTGTACGAGACTTAAAATAATTGAAAGACTGAAAGACTCAAACCGATGACTGGAAGACTCAAGCCGATGACTGAAAGACTCAAACCGATGACGGAAGCAAAGATGTAATGACTGAAAATTGACTTAAATGACTCAAAATTTCTAGTCGTACGAGATTTAAAGGAGATGTTTCCCCCTCGATTTGATTCATAACAAATCGGGTAAATGGAGTTTCCTCAATCATGACTGAATTTTTAATAACACAAATTATTATATTGAACAAAACAAAAATTTGAGAGAGTGGAAAATTAAAAGCTCATAGAATTGATATCAGTAATAATCTAATAGTTCAAAAACTCACCATTGGAGACAGCAGTGATTCTAGAGTAGGAACCTGCAACAAAAGGATTCCATATAACAGTCTTGTACTCGAAGATAGGTCTCACCAAGGTTTTGTACATTATTGTGTTTGTGTTGTGATCCTGGAGGTCATTAGTAAGTATTATGGAGAACAAAACCTAAGATTTTTAGGGATTTTCTTACCGTATGTTCTATATGACTTTCAAAGGTGAGCTTCTTGTCTACTATTATACCAAGGTCTTTTATTTCGTCAGTAACTGCAATCTTCTGATTGCTAATGTACAGGTGTTCGTGAGGAGGGTTGATATTTTTGGAAAACAAAATATGATAGCATTTTTTAAGGTTAATTGATAATCGATTCATGTGACAGTAATCAGAGAAACGATCTAGGTCGTCCTGAAACCCAGGGTAGTCTGATGGTTGTCTTATTTCTCTACGAGCAACTTCCCATTTCAGTTGGCCCAACTATTGAAATCTTAATTTTTTAAGCACCATAATATAATAATAAATACTTAATACATGATACTTTAGGTCATAATGTAATAAAAGGGTATATTTTTAGTAGAATCAAATAGAAAAACTTCCACTTTATTATTTCCTTTTAGAATTTCTAGCGAAAACTCAAAAATGTTTCGAAATAGAGAGTTTCTATTAGTTTTTAATAAACCCCATTTGACTTGTGTTACAAAATAAACATTATATCGACGGTGGCTTTGGAATATTTAAGCGAAGACAAAGTACTAAGGAACTGTCAGAATATACTTTATACATTTTAAGGTTAGTTCTTATCGTGAAAATGGGTAGAGGAAAGATTATTGATGAGAAAATTTGTTCAATCATTATTAAATTTGCCCATTCTGGAAAATCAAACTCGGAAATTGCAAATTTGTTAGATTTGTAGCGATATAGTGTTAGAAATATAGTTAAAAGATATAAAACTACCGGTTCAGTCTATACAAAGCCTCGATATGTGAGAAAAAGCAATATTACAGATGCAGATAGAAGAGCGCTACGAAGAATTATCGAAAAGAATCGACGTTCCAATTATTTACAGCTGAGTGCTCTATGGAGTGATGCTATTGGAAGGCGCATTTCGAGATCCACATGGCACCGGAAGGCCCACAAACTGGGATTTGGCACTTACAAGGTAACATTTTTGACGATAAAAAATAATGAAGTTGATACTGGATGAATATTTTTCTGCAAAATGGTTTACAATTGACAATTTTGTTTTAGGCCAAAGAAAATCCACTGTTAAAGCCACAGCAAAAGAAAAATAGGTTAAGGTGGGCTAAAGAACATAGATCTTGGACATCTCAACAATGGCGTGCAGTACAGTGGAGCGCTGAGTCCCGATTTGAAGTGTGTTGGGGACAGTAGAAGTAGAGTTATTCGCAAAAAACATGAAGCCTTCCATCCGGACTGTTTAAAGAAAAAAGTCAAATTTCGTGCGTTAGTCATGGTGTGGGGCAGCATATCAGCCAAAGGGGTAGGAAAACTCCATTTTATCCAAGGAATTGTGAATACTGTAAAATATTTGGACATATTAGAAGAATCTTTGTTGCCAGTCATGGAAGAATATTTGACATCAGGGCAAGATTTTGTGTTCCAACAGGATGGCGCCGAATGCCACACTCTAAAAAAAGCTCTCAAATGGATGGAAGACTATAACACACCACTTTTGGAATGGGTTTCTAGTAGTCCCGATTCATCTCTGATCGAAACATTGTGGCATGCGATGACAAAAAGTGTTGCGCACACATCCTGTCAGAACAATCCCTGAATTAAAGGAAAGGATTCAGGAGATATGGGATTCGTTTACACTACAATTTTGTGAAAACTTAGTGCCACAAAGAATTTCTGCAGATTTGAAAAATGAAGGCGATGTTAACCAGTTGTAAACTTCAAAACTGTTTTTTTTTGTATGTTCTGTATTTGTTCACGTTTTTCTACTTGTTCTCAATTTGAATAAATGTATTGGTTTTTATGTATATATTTTGGTAAATAGAGTCTAATTATGTGTTTAAATAAATTTAAAAAAAAATCGTTCACGAGGTACTTTTATTTTGTCACCCTGGGACGAATTTCTGAAAAATATAATGTGGGCCAACTGAAATGGAAAGGCTCGTATATGCTTTCAAATCGTCTGCAAATAATTTTATTCTGGAATTAACAAATATGTCCTCAATGTCTCTAACAAAATACTGAATAAAATAAATCTGGACCTGAATAGACATTATTTTTCATTCTGTGCGAACCTGAAGATAACCAAAATTGGTTGGAAAACGTCTCACATTGCCAATTTCATTTTCAAATGGTGTCCAATTCGCAGTTCGCGGCTCTGTTGGTCAAAACAAGTATCAGCCAGGACAAGGCTACAAAGAGAGGATACTCAAAGAAAACTAATATGACTGCTTGCGTCACACACAATGCGCGAGCTCGCAGAATCACCGAATTAACAAGTTCTGAGGATACTTCAGGCGGAAAATCCTGGATAAAAAAGTAATTCCGCCCGACAAAGAAACGATCTTGTTTCCCTGTATCGGAACAAGGCACAAAAAGCCGGTTAGGCAATATTATGCATGGCGGAGTTCTGGCCGCGTTACGGCAATGAATCAGGATTACATTTTCACAGAGTATGTGCGTCCGTGTTTATCTCCATGTTACGAACAATATGCATTTTGCATATTATAAATTATGAACCGGCATAGATAACACATTAAATAATGGCCGCTGTCAATGCCTATTGTTACGCATGTTCTACACTAGACGACGATATATTCGGTAAATCGATGAGTCATTAGAAATATTTCGAGTGGTTCATTGATAAATAGGCGAATGGCATTATAACCCAGGGATCCTGAAATCAGATCAGCAGATTTTTAAAAGTTGAATCCACTAGTGTTGATGAACGCTAAAAAATATAATAGCAGGAAAAAAAATTAACAGCAAGAGACCTAGAGGAAGAGGAGCGAAATATTGTTCGAATGACGGGAAAAATAAATTGGAGTCGAAAAAATGGAGAAGTTTGGAACGGGGTGAACTTTTAGGGGTATTTTTTTCTCGCGCGAAAATTAATTTTTCTTCACTACATTTGGTGGAAATATAACTTATTACGTTTCAAGTAAGCGTTAATTTTTTTGTAGCGGAATACAAATTTTTCCTCATTTTTTAAAACAAATTCCCACTAAACGACCTCATTTTGAACTGAAAAGTTTCACCGGTAAAATTCGTACCAGTAGCAAGTTTTTTAGTTGAAGCGTCTACTTTTATATTATGTAATAAAAAAGTTTGAGTGGAATTTTTTCCCAGAAAACTTGAAATTTTTGTTCTAAACTCAAATTTATTTATTGAAATTATTGAAATTAACAAATGAAACCTTTCAAAAATATTAATTTCATGTTATAGTTGCCGTCAAACATATAAGATAAATAAAAAAAGGCGCAAAAATGGTCTAATCTTTTCCACCTCTGCCTGGAAAGTGCCGCATGATGTTGGGGGCAAGTGGTGCAAGAGTTTGAAATAGCTAGTGCATTATAGGTAACTTCGCCATGGGTAAAGAATTTTTTAATTGCATCAAATTCATTACTGACAGAGGATTAATTAATTCAATTTTTTTTTTAGATGAATGAGTTTACTAGAGATCGATACTAAGTACATAGATACGAGTAATTCAAAAAACATATGCGTATAATGATTCAATTTATCATTCATTAAAAAGTTATTCAACAAAAAAATAACAAATAAAAGACATTCTTGTATATACAGGGTGTTCATTCAGTACTGCATTCTTCACGACTCAACATCTGGATTTTCATGAATTCAGATATTTTTGTTAAGATAATTTAAAAATAATCTAGAGAAGGGAATTCTCAAATAAGTGCATATACCAACATGGTCTTCCATGAAAATAATTTCAACTTTCCAATTGATCGCTCTGTGTTTCATTTATATAAACTCTCTGTAATTCTGTGTTTTCAGAACGAATAGTGCGTTGCCACGCTATCATTATTTATATAGATTTTATTGCAAAAAATCACTTCGCTTTGAACTGGAATAATACTTTCGTGGTTGAAGATTTTCTAATAGATGATTTGCACCCTGTGCTCTCAGTGTGGTATGTCAATGATCAATTGTGCTAAAATTCCAAAATTATATTAATCATATGGGTGTCTTGAACGGACTTTTCATCCGACACTATTACATTAAATTTTGGTGCCAAATATAGTTTTCTCAATTTTTATCAGTGATTTCTATCAAGTTTTAGTGCAATCCTATATTTATTTCTTACATAAAATTTAATGTACTTACATATCCTAAAATCAAATTCGGGAATATAATCAATATTGGACACTGGCATTCTGTTTCGTACAATTATATTTTTATTCATCTGCTCTTGGGAATTTTGTGACTCCCTAAAATATTTTGAATTGCTGGGTGGGTGAAAAACATACAGTATAACTCCCACCCATCCGGTTTAATCTCACTTCCACTGGATGTGATGGATCGCCTTCGTTGGATATCTTGAATAGTATGTGATTGGTGATCCTTCAGTAATTAAAGTAAATTCAATATTAATTTTCAACTTTAACGCCCTGCATCTCAAAAACGAATTGTTGTCTTTTACATGTTCACCTATAGCCATTATTTTCCTTGCAATGTGAGAAATTAATGAAAGGACCGGTCCACCTTAGGAATCATCCTGTATGAGGAAATATTGTGCTAGTCCTCACATTTCCTCCAAAAAAATCAATCACAGAATACATATTTCTGCCAAAAATGCATAGTACCACGCCATACACACCTTATATGGTAATCACATGAGAATATATTTTTTCATTAACCAAACAGTTTTTCAGACCAAAATCGCACTAAATCAATAAATAAAATTATTGACATCTCTACCTTTATTCAAATTATTCCACCTATCGCCCCCACGTAACACTTGGCGAGGAAGATGTAAAGGCCCGCACAGCAATTAGGTATGTTTTTTCCATGCAGGGTCGGGCGTAGTTATAATAGAAATCACAGCTGTTTGCGGTACGCGCAGCTATTAGCAAATTAGATTTCGACGGGGCAGTTGTTTACCTAATCTAAGGATACTAATAATTATAAAAATGGATTATTCTGAATACAAAAGTTACAGTGCTTTTGTTAAATTAACTTGAATAATCTGCACGCATCACAATATTTAGTGGCATATGTACTAGTCCGACCCTGGTTGGCGGCATGGGAATCAATTTCATGCTAATCGACCATTTTTTGCGCCTTTTTTATTTATCTTATATGTTTGACGACAACTATACCTTAATAGATACAAAGGACATAAATAAGGATTTGATTATTTATACATTTATTTATTTATTATAAATCAAAACCCGACAGAGTCCATTGATAGGGCCGCATTAAATTACACAACGTTTACATCTTGCATATTTAACAATTTTACATAATTAATGAGCATACCGTCGGAAGATTTAATATTAACATAATTTTGAAAATGAAAACAAAAACATGTTCACAGCAAAATACTCAATTATAACAGATTTGTTTGCATGAATTCAATGATTTTAATAAATTCATGAGTTTTGAAAGTATCGTTCAAACTATTCAATTTATGACAAGAATTACAAATTGACAATTAGGGAGGATGACGAACTAAGTATATCAAAATGAACAGTTTTTATAGGTTGTACAATAAATAAAAAATTCCTCAGAAAAAAAATGCTCAAATATATACACAAATATTATACCTACACATATACAAAATTCACCCAAACTTACGGCTTGAAATATATGAGAATTCATTAAGAGATAGTGTGAAGTAACATTTCGACAAAAAGTATTATAATGGGAAAACATTTTATGTATTGGAGAAGTGTACAGTATATTTGATTTTGCCTGTGGTAAATAAAAAGTTGGATTGTGTCTAGTGGATAGTCCGGGAACTAAAAAGTTCAATCATCCTAGAATAAAGCTACATTTAATAGAACCATTGACTAATTTATTCCGAAAAATGCACACATTTATTACCCTCCTCTGACGTAAGTTTGTCATATTTAATCTGGATAAGAGTTGTTGGTTATCTATGCCTATAGTAGGATATACTCCATTCATTTTGAATGTGAGATACTTGGCAAACACTCTTTGTACTCGCTCGATGGTATTTATATTTTTTAAATAATATGGCGACCAAATCAGTGATGCATATTCTAATTTATTTCTTACCAGTGAGTAATAAATGGTTTTGAAATTCTTAGTGTTTTTAAATTGTGTACAGTTTCTCATGAGTCCTAACATCTTCATAGCTGATGACACCATTTTTCAACATGATAATCAAAAGTGAGTTTTTGATCTACAAAAATTCCCAGATCTTTGACACATTCGGATCTGTTTATGATGGCATTGTCTAATTTATAATTGAAGAGCAATGGATCTTGTTTTCGCGTAATGGTCAATACATCATGGTCATCATGATCATCATGGTCATTTAGATACATTCAAGAGTAGAAGATTCTCATTACACCAATCCTGTGAGTTATTCAAATTATTTTGAAGTGTCTGAGAATCTCGTGGAGAGTTTATAGTGTAGTAGAGCTTCATATCACCTGCAAATAGTTGGTATTCAACGTCTAATACACTTGTTATGTCATTAATGAATATTAAAAACATAAGTCGTCTCAAATTAGACTCCTGTGGAACACCTGAAATGGCTTCATATTCCAACGACTATAATATTTGTTTTATTGTACAAATTGTTTTCTGCCATTTAAGTACGACTCAAAGAATTTTACCAATGTGTCACTGAAAACAAATAATCTCATTTTCTCTAAGACTATTGGGTGGCTACTTTTGTCGAAGGCTTTAGAGAAGTCTGTGAAAACAACATCCACCTGCCGCCTCTCATCCAGTGCTTTCGAACTATATTGAGTGAAACACGCCACGTTAGTTGTTGTTGATTTCATTGAAAGTATGAACGATGAAATCAACATGCCATACCCATGACAGGTTTTATGTAAAAAAAAATATTTTCAAAGTTTCACCGCACAAGAAATAGTCCAACAATTCCTCATTACAGTGTGAAATTGCTTCTGAAGAGTATGTTATCCAATTCTTCCGACCTCCCTGATGATCTTAGAAGAGTGAAATACATTTTTGTCGACCAAAATGTATTGGAGGCCTAGCGAAAGAGATGCAATTCACGCATCAATGGAATGAGAGATTTTCTGTGAGTGATACTTCTGAATAACATTCTCCCTTATCTCATTCATAGATAAGAATCTCCAATGGAAACTGGACATTTAATAAATAATCAACTATCTGAATGAAAATGCAAATTTTCACTTTCAGATTTTTTTCTCTCAAGTTATATAGGGTCTTTCTCAATATCTATCAGATGTAGTTCAATGACCAGCGTGGCTTTAGCCAGGGAAGTAGTTGTTTTCTGTTAGATACTACAAAAAAGTAACTTCAATTTTATCGTAGGGTTTTTCCATTTTCAGAGGAGTCATGTATTGATTCAATTTTCAATTGAGAATGTTTCTCTTTAAATACCTCTTTATGTTCTCAATTGAAAGTTTTTTGTTGCAGCGAAATATTTATTTTTCCCGAACCTCTTTAAAGTAAGCAGAAAGGGGGCGGCTCTTAAATAGGTTGGTGCCAAAACGAATTTTAAACGCTTAAAATAGGAATTAAGGTAATAGACAAGGACCAGGTGGAAAATGTGGAAAAAGTTTCCACCTTCAAGGAAAAATGAAATATAATGGGAATGCAATTTGGGGGATGAAAACGTTTTTGCGATTTGCAGCGAAACGTGACCTCTTAGCGGAAAATGTTCGATGAAAAAGTTGTAGACAATGAATAAATCGAAAACTTTTGTATTCAACACTTTTTGACATACCTCAAATTGACCGTCAAAATGGCGAAAAATCGATTTTTCACTTTTCAATATTCTTCTCGCTTATAAATGATTTTTATAAATGATTTAACTTACATGAAAATTTGTAGGAAAATGTTTTTTTGGTGTCGAATGATTTTTCACAATTCAGAAGACCACTAGTTTTCGAGTTATGTACATTTTTCGAAAAAATTACCCTTATCTTCCACGAACAATTGTCTTGGTGTTCTTTGGATTTCAAAGGTCTGTAAGTGATCATTTTAATTGTTAAAATATCTACTTTTAAATGGTCTATGCAACTTGGTGGTTTATTGATCGTTAAATCGCTTAAAATTGAGAAAAAATGTTCTCTATGAATAATAGTTATCTCAATACTTGCAATGATTTTCGAATTTCTTCATTATCATTATAAAAAACGTAATTTATATTTTATCAATTATAATAAAATATTTGAATACATAATCACACTACAAAATTAATTTATTAATATCAGTTTTAATTTTTACACAAAAAAAAATTAAAACCAAATTAAAACGGTTTTTCCGATTTTCCCGGAAAATTTGAGGTTAAGTGGAAAAATCTTGAATATGAAAGTTGTAGATATTTTTACAACTTTTTCTCCAAGTTTTTTTCGTAGAGGTCAATTTTCGCTGCAAATCGTGAGAAACCATTTTTACCCACAAAAGTTCACCTCCTTTCGACCTTCTATCATAATCAAATCCCTATTTATGTACTTGTTTATACGTTGTACCTATTAAGGTAACATGAAATTAATATTCTCGAAATGTTTCAACTGCTAAATTCAATAATTTTTATAAATATAAATGAGTTTAGAACAAAAATTTCAAAAATTGATTTTTGATTGTTTATTTTTTCGCGTTTTCTGGAAAAACTTTCCACGTAGTGCTACTCTTCTATTACATACTACCAAATGTAGTGAAAAAAAAATTGCGCGTGCAAAAAATTGAAAACTGAAAAATTGGTTTTTCCGATTTTCCCGAAAAATTTTAAGGAATATGAAAAAACGTTTGATACGAAAATTGTAGATGTTTTTATTTTCAACTCCTTTGCCATTTAACATTTTTCGATAGGTGGTCACTTTCGTTGTGAATCGCGAAAACCGTGAAATACCACTTTAAACCCCCTAGAGTTCACCCTTCTCCATTTTTTCGACTCATGCTGATAATTTTTTTTATCTCAAAAATGCATCAGCACTAGTCTATAAAGCCCCAAAATTTTTGAATAACAATCATGGATGTACACAAATCGAACAGTAATTCAACGAGATAAATGATGCAGATTTTGATACAAAAACTACTGATCTAGAATGCTAGTGTAACCGGACTATAACGGACACCAGCGTATTGTTGGTCCTTTCTCTTTGTTTGTTCGAAGCAAACTCATTTCGATGAACAACAGCGAGAATGAATGGATACCTGGCCACTGATACATTCATTATAGATTGTTTTAGCGAATCCACTTGCATAAAGGCTGAGCAAATATTTTCGGTAATTGTCATAGGATCGTGAATGAAATGACCCGATGTAATTTCACATTACACCGAAAACAAATCAGTAATAGTGTAACGTGAATCATGGGGGATGGGAAACCCAGTTATTTCAGTAAATATTAGAACTCATCCACTCTGATATTGGATCTACACGTAACAAAATCCATGTCAACAATTTCGATCAGTTAACAGTAGTAGCTTTGGGGTTTGATTAATTACAAAAGTAGGATTTGAAGTTAGACTGGTGCCGAAACGAATTTTAAACGCCTAAAATGAGAAAAAAAACAGGCAAGAACCAGATGGAAAATGTTGTTGAGGTTCCCACTTCAAGGAAAAAAATATTTGAACAAGAAAACACGCAAAATGGTGAAATGGGGATGCAGTTTAGGGGTTGAAAACGTTTTTTTGCGTGATCTTTTAGCAGAAAATGTTCAGTGGCAAAACTATATATAATAAAAAAATTGAAAACTTTTGTTTTCAACACATTTCGACAAAACTTCATATTAACCGACAAAATGGCAAAAAAACGATTTTTCAGTATTTCGTTTTTTTGTCGCGTATGTATGATTTAATTAACATGAAAATTTGTGAGCTTATGTATTTTCTAGTGTCGAATGAGCTTGATTTTTTTGCAATTCTGAAGACGACTAGTTTTCGAGTTATGCATATTTTTCAAAAAATACCCTTATCATCCACGAACAATAGTTCAGTTTTTTTTTGTATTTCGGAGGTCTATAATTAATCATTTTAATTGTTGAAATGTCTACTTTTAAATGGTCTATGTAACTTGGTGGTTCATTGATCGTTAAACCGATTAAAATTGTGAAAAACCGACAACAAGCCTCTATGAAAAATAATTTTCTCAATATTTTCTATGATTTTCAATAGAATAAAAACTATATTAATGAATTAATTTTGAAGTGTAATTATGTATTCCATTATTTTAATATAAATAATTTAAAATATTGAGAAAATCATGATTCAGAGAGACATTTTTCTCATTTTTGAGCGGTTTACTGTCAATAAGCCACCTAGTTACATAAACCATTTTAAAGTGAACATTTCAACAATTAAAATAGTCACTTATAGACCTTAGAAATAAGATAAAATCAAAACAATTGTTCATGGAAGAAGGGTATTCAATTCGAAAAATTTACATAACTGGAAAACAAGTAGTCTCCTGATTTGCAAAAAAATCATGCTTATTCGACACCAAAGACATATATCTACAAATTTTCATTTGAACTAAATCATTTAAATGCGAGAGAAAAAAAATCTGAAAAATCGTTTTTTTTGCCATTTTGACGGTTAATTTGAGGTTATGTCAAAAAGTGTAAAATAAAAAAGTTTTCGATTTTTTTATTATCTACAACTTTTTCTTGGAACATATTTCGGTAGGAGGTCACGTTTCGCCGCAATTCGCAAAAAAACGATTTCAACCCCTAAACTTCATCCCCATTTCACCATTTTGAGTGTTTGAATGATATTTTTCCACAGAGGTGGAACCTCAACTTCATTCTCCACCTGACCCTTGCTTGTTACTTCTTTTCTACAACTATTGAAAATCATTTAAAATATTGAGAAAATCATGATTTAGAGAGACTTGTCGGTTTTTCTCAATTTTAAGCGGTTTAACGTTCAATAAACCATCAAGTTACATAGACTATTTGAAAGTAGTCATTTCAGCAATCGAAATGATCACTTATAGATATCCGAAGTACAAAAAAGCACCAGAACAATTGTTATTGGAAGATAAGGGTATTTTTTACATTACTCGAAAAATAGTAGTCTTCTGAATTGCGAAAAAATCCTGATTATTCGACACCATGAAAGACATATGCTTTACAAATTTTCAAGTAAATTAAATCATTTATATGCGAGAAAAAAGTAATTACTGAAAAATTGGATTTTCGCCATTTTGACGATTAATTTAAGGTTATGTCGAAACGTGTTCAAAACCAATGTTTTCGATTTTTTTATTATCTACAACTTGGCCATCGGACTTTTTCCGCTAAAATATCACGTTTTGCAGCGAATCGCAAAAAACCGTTTTTAACCCCTAAACTGCATCCCCATTTCACCTTTTTGTGTGGTTTCGTGTTTAAATATTTGTTTACCTCAATGGTGGAACCTCAAAAACATTTCCCACCTGGTCCTTGCCAGTTACTTTTTTTTTCACAAAAATCATATGCACCAGTCTAAGTATGCGAACGAGTATAGTTCCTGCACAGAAAAGATCATTGAATATCATATTTTCAGGGGCAACACTGGGATCAAATGGTACAATAGGGCCAAGTAGCCGAGTGGTTAAAGCGACATTGTTTCAATTACTTTGGCTGCCAGCCGGCGATGCAGATATTTTCAGATGACCCAAGAAAGTGCTGGAATCGCACGAAAAAGGGTAAGACCACGTTAATCCTTGACTCGCACAAGTTTCGACTTCTGAGGGCTGCCGTTCGTAAGGGGACGATAGCTGGTTAATGGAAAAAACATATTTTTGTTGGAAATGAGTCCTTCATAAATTGTTAAACTTTGATCCGACTGTATATTTATAAATAATAGTTGCTTTTGATTGATGTCAAGTAGACAATATAGATATTTTCTGAGTACAAGTCCTTTTGGTTTATTCTTGCCGATTTCTACGTTATTTTCAATTCCCCATCAGAATCTGATTTATACTTTAAAGAACTTCCAACATTTTGTGGCGACCGCTACTGGACATTTCTGATGGAGAGAACGAAGAAAGCTAGATCTGCTCAAAGGGCAGCTTTTACGAAGATTTATAATGCCATGGTTGACATGCTTGCAAGCAAGGACCCGATTCAATGGAGTTAGAAGCAAATCTTCGTATGTTGGATCAGAAGGTTGAATCAATGAATGAATTGAATCAACAAATGTATGATGGTCTTTTGAAAGCTGACTGTAGCGTTGATGAATTAGAAGCAGATATAGCTGGAGTAGACGAATACAGTGCCAAACATAATACAGTTAAAATAAAGATAGAAAGACTACTCAGAAAAGAAGCAGAGGCCAGTGCCAGTGTAAGCAACATGCCTGTTTCCACCAGAAGAAAATTAAAACTTCCAATCATAGAAATTTGTAAGTTTGGTGGGGAACTGAAAAACTGGTTAACTTTCTGGAGTCAATTTAAACGTATCCACGATGATCCAATGATTGAGAACGAGGATAAATATCAGTACCTTATTCAGGCCACAATTCCAAATTCCAGAGCTAGACAATTAGTTGATAGTTATCCACCTACCAAGGAAAACTATCCAAAGGTGATAGAAAGCTTAAAATCCCGATTTGGTAGGAACGATATTCTAGTAGAGGTATATGTGAGGAAACTGTTGTCATTAGTCTTGAGTAATATGCAAACTGTCTGATCTATATGACAAAACGGACTCCCAACTGAGAGCTCTTGAAACCCTGGGTATTACTTCTGAAACCTGTGCAGCCATGCTCTACCCCATGGTCGAATCGTGTTTATCTGAAGAGATTTTGAGAACCTGACAGAGAGATAGTAAAAGTAGCACTAATTTTTCCGTGAAAGATCGTCTGAAGAATATAATGGATTTCATTAGATCTGAAGTGGAAAATGAAGAAAGGATCGCGCTTACAGTGGCTGGTTTCGAATTCAAGAAGAGCTCAGGAAAAATCAATAAAAATAGAGTTCCAGTCTGATACGAAGAACCAGTAGCCACCGCCTCCGGATTGTTGAACCAGAAGTCTGCAGCAAAATGTGTTTTTTGTAGTGGTGCTCATCTCTCAGCCGATTGTAAAGTCACTAAACACACTCATGACGAGAAGTCTCGTATTCTCAAAGCAAAGGGCTGTTGTTTCGTATGCTTGAGATTTGGCCATACTGCAAAAAGATGCCGCTTGAGGATAAAGTGCCCAAATTGCAATGGAAGACATGCCGCCATTATGTGTGCTGGTGAAGAAAGAAAAGTCGAGTCAAGTAGCATCCCAGTTCCAAGCGATTCACTATCCAATCATACTTATGGAGACGTTTTTCAACAATCCTTATTAGTGAAAGTTATTGGCTCAAGAAAGACACGAATGGCTCGTGCTATAATATACACTGGATCACAACGTTCCTATATTACCTAAGATTTATCCCGTGAAATGAACTACATGCCCATAAAGAAAGAAAGTTTTGCTCATTCACTGTTTGGTGGAATGGAATCTGAACGTATAGAACATGTTTGTTATCGTGTCAAACTTAGCAATATAAATGACAAATATACTTGAGACTTTGAACCTTTGAAGTTTTAGATCAAACTGTCATTTTGTAACAATTTGAAACATATTATACAGGGTCCGTGGATGGATGAACTTGAAAATTTGAATATTTCGATTAGTGATAAGAAAACTGGACCAATTGAAATTTTAATCGGAGCAGATATCGCGGGAAAATTACTCACTGGAAAAAGACATTTCTTAGATTGCGGTTTGACGGCAGTTGAAACCTCGTTAGGTTGGACATTGATGGGAAAAATCCCACAACCTTACGTTCAAAGTTCCTCAATGATGTTCACATCTTTGCTTTGTAATGACTTAAGTATTTCTGATCTATGGAAACGAGATGTGCTAGGAATAACGGATCCCAGCGATCAGATGTCTCAAGGAGATAAAGAACTTTCAGTCATGAACCATTTTTTACAAACCATTACTGTCAATGATGAAGGAAGGTATGAGGTCAGAATGCCTTGGATTGAGGGGCATCCGCCGTTTCTAAGTTTCTTCGATATGGCAGAGAAGCGTCTTGCAATTCAAGTTGCTCGACTCAAGAAGGAAGGATATTATGAATCATACCATCAGGTTTTCAGTGAATGGTTGAAAGAAGGCATCATTGAAGAAGTTCCGGAAGGAGTAGATCACGAGAAAGGTCTATATTTACCCCATAGACATCATGTACTGAAGTTGAGTAGCTCCACTACAAGAATCCGCCCTTTCTTTGATGCTTCAGCAAGGTTGAAAAATCATCCCTCTTTGAACCAATGTTTGGAAAAAGGGGTAAATCTGATTGAATTGATAACATCGATCCTTTTGAGATTCAGATTACACCAGATAGAAGTGGTATCTGATATTAGAAAAGCATTTCTTCAGATCAGCCTGAATCCTGAAGAACGTGATTTCTTAAAGTTCCTGTGGTATGCGGATGATAACCGATTGATATGTTATAGACATTGTAGAGTCGTCTTCGGTGAAACATGTATCCCGTTTCTCCTGAGTGGTGTCTAGAATTACCATCTTCAACAAACTTTGGCAAGATGCCTAGATAATCATTCAATTTACTCCATTTGGGTCATTATGAAACTGAGAAAGAGTTTTTACGTTGACAATTGCGTAACCAGCGTCAACAATCTTGATGAGCTCAAAACTTTTGTCGAAGAAGCTAGTAAAATTATGATGGATGGAAAATTCGATTTACGCGGGCGGGAAAATAACATTTTGAATGGGTCACATAATAATATTCATCCACAAGAGAGTCAGAATTTACCAGTACTGGGGCTCAATTGGAATAAAAAACTAGATACCTTGCTGCTCAGTAGTGAATGCTTCAGAGATACCAGTATACAGATCGAATGTTGGACAACTTTCATCAGAAGAATTTGAAGAATCTGAATACAACCTTTTCAAATTCATTCAACTTGAAAGTTTCAATGGTGTTGCAGATGAAAAGTTATCATCTTTGTGTCCTTTTGTAGACGACAAAGGAATCATCAGGGTTAAAACTAAGATTTCTGTTGGCTGCGATACTCGAGAGTTCTGTAACCCAATCGTTTTCCTTCAAAACACCCTGTCGTAACAAGGCTTATTCAGGACTGTCACAGGAAGTATTGTCATGTTGGTATACAAGGTCTCCTGAATATTTTGAGTGAAAGGTTTTGGATTCTTCAGGAAAGACGAAGTATTCGATCCGTCATACACAAATGTGTGAAGTGTAGAAGGTATGACTGTATAAAATTGGAATCCGCACCGGTCACATTGCCCAGAGATCGAGTTAAAGATGCCGTAGTTTTCGAGATCACAGGTCTTGATTTTGCTGGGCCACTTTTCATTAGAAATGGTGGGAAAGTGTGGATCTGCATATTTACATGTGGTGTATATAGGGCCATTCATCTTGAATTGGTATCGTCATTGTCAACTGACATGTTTGTGCAGGCTTTCAGAAGATTCGTTGCAAGAAGAGGCCGTCCTGTAGTAGTATATAGTGACCATCGTAGCAATTTTGTCGGTGCAGATAATGCATTCAATAAGCTAGACAATTTCTGAGTACAGCACTATTCAACGAATCAACTGGAAATTCAATCCTGTAACTGCCGCCTGGTGGGGTGGATGGTGGGAGCGACTTATAAGACTCGTGAAACAGCTTCTACGGAAAGTATTGGGACGAGCAATGAAGAACTAGCGATGGTTTGTGTGATGTTGAGTCAGTTCTCAAATCCAGACCCATTGTC
Source organism: Chrysolina oricalcia (assembly GCA_944452925.2). Classification (NCBI taxonomy): domain Eukaryota; kingdom Metazoa; phylum Arthropoda; class Insecta; order Coleoptera; family Chrysomelidae; genus Chrysolina; species Chrysolina oricalcia. The sequence continues at coordinate 25,926,067 of OX101808.2, forward strand.
TATATCTCTGAGAACACATCTGAATTGAGACCCTTGACGCCAAATATGTGGGATGTGGGACCTACTTCTGTATTAACAGCGATCTACATGATGTTGATGTCATCGAATCAACTGATTTGAGTAGACATTTGAGATACTGGCAGAAACTGAGAGAAGATCTTAGGCGTAGATTTCGAACAGAATACTTAGGAGAGTTGGTTCTTCATTCTAAAAAACAAAATACCCTTTATCCGATCAAAGTAGGAAGTATTGTATTGATTGGAAATGATAATTTGAAACGAATTGACTGGCCTTTGGCGATTGTGGAAGAGCTACTGCCTGGAAAAGATGGAAATGTTCGTTTAGTTCGTTTGAAGACTAAAGCTGGTCAGTTATTGAGACCAATTCAACGCATTTTCCCTTTAGAAATCAATGCTGAGAAGATTCCTGATGATCTACAAAAACCAAATGATTCTCTCGAAAACGCTGTAGTCGAACCGAATGACAGCCTAGATGTTAAAGATCCAGAATCGGGACCACAGACTGTAGTGACAAGGTACGGAAGGATGAGCAAGCCGCCTACAAGATTTAGTAGTTGAGTCACACTGGAATGGTCGAGTGGCTCAAGGTGGGAGAATGTTGGAAATGAGTCCTTCATAAATTGTTAAACTTTGATCCGACTGTATATTTATAAATAATAGTTGCTTTTGATTGATGTCAAGTAGACAATATAGATATTTTTTGAGTACAAGTCTTTTAGGTTTATTCTTGCCGATTTCTACGTTATTTTCAATTCCCCATCAGAATCTGATTTATACTTTCACCGGATCTTACAATACAGTGTTGGTTATTCTGCGCCACAAATTCGAATAAAAATGGTAACGCTTACCAGATAGCCTTTGGCGCTTTCAAATCTCAACGCAAACTTCACGTTTTCGGAGATAGAGATAGAGAACCTATTCCTACATGACGGAAGAGAGTGATAGAGTGAATTCAGGAAATTGTAAGTAACCATTATGTAGAGGTGTAGAGGTTTGAGGAGCAGCATATCAAATTCATTTAAGAGGTGACTCGGGTTCGATCTCGGCAGGTGTCTTTTTTTTCTCAAGTCTGAGTTATTTTCCCTTCTATGTTGTTATAGTATTGCATTATCAGATATTTGTACATGTATGGAATAGCTGTTGAGTATTAATTTTCACATAGATACTTTTATGTGCTTATGTTGACTGAAGTATCGAGCATATTTTTGTCTACGAGCTGCGTTTGTAGAAAAAATCTTGTGTGTATTTCGAGCACAAAGTTTTATTCCTGCTTTCCAAAGAGTGGAAAAATATCACTTTGTGTTCTAAATACACAATAGCTATTTATGTAACCAGCTACGAAAAGCTTAATTTTGTGTAACGAGTTGATATTTGCGGGATGAGCGAAGAGAGTTTAGAAAAATGTTATTTTGGAACATGTGACATACAAGATTTTTCTAATTCTAAAACTGAGAAAAAAATACGAAAAACCAGTTATATTTTTAATCAAGAGTTCACCCATCTTGGAAAAAAAAATTGAAAAAAAAATGTCGACTTAACTGCAAAAAAATCGAAAAAAAACATAAAAAAATCAAGGTGTTCCACACAAATTGAAAAAAAAATAAAAAATTTTGAAGAAAAAAAATGTTTACTCAAATCGCTTGAAAAATCGAAAAGAAATTATTTAAAAATAAAAGGTGTTCACCCTTCCTGGAAACACCTTGCTATTACTAGAACTTTTTTTTTCAAGAAATATTTTTTTTTCCAAGAAATAACATTGATTCGAGAAAAAAAATAATTTTGTACGATTTGAGTGAGCAATTATTTTTCAAAAAAATTTTAATTTTTTTCCGAGATGGGTAAACCCTTCGATTGAAATAAATATTTTTTTTCGATTGGAGTGAACATTTTTACCTTCAACAAATTTTCATTTTTCCAATATTTGACACCTCGATTTTTTTCAGAAAAATATTTCAGTCTTTCAGTTTTTTGGTATTTCAGTTTAAAATCAGGTTTCACCTATTTTGTGAGGAAAATTTTAATTTTTGGAAGAAAATAATCGCAAAAAACGATTTTTTTCATCATTGTATTCAACCATCTTGGAAAAAAATAAGAATTTTTAAAGAGTTAAATAATCACTGAAATAAAAGAAAAATCGAAAAAACAATTTAAAAAAAGTGTTCTCCTATCCTGAAACTGGAAAACTGAGAAAAACTTGTGAGAAACAAATTACTCAAATGGTATATCCGTTAAATTGAGGGCTTATCGCTGAATGTGCAGAAAAGTATCCTTGCTTACTCAATGATCCAACGAAATCATCAGGTAAACGCATAAGAGGAAAACCTGCCGGTACGTTTCAACGCCAACTTCTGCTTTATTTCAACAGTTAAACTCACATTCCATGTTTTAATTATGCTTTTAGGAGGCGCCCCAACATCCCTTGTTAATGGGGTCGCGGAGATCCACCAGCTAAAGAATAGTTTTATCTCATATTTGTTTGTTTGCTTTGCTCTGCTACTTCTCGGTAACTTCGTTCCTCGCAAATAGTTTATTCTACTCGGTAAGTTTTGTTTTATGACATTCCGTTTTCTTGATGTTTATGTACAAGACTTTTTGTATTCTTTGGTTCGTTACAACGCCGGGCTTGATCCCGAAGGACTGTTTGTCTATTTTTAGTCTGCTAATTTGTTTCGTTTGGACAGTAGTAATAAAAAGAAGATGAAATAACTTGCCTCACGATGAATTTGCGTCTGATCATTCTATATCGGATTTTCGCTAGAAACATTTGAGAATAAGCCACGTTACCTATTACCTTCCTTCTCGAAACTTTTTGAAATGGCAATGTGCAATCGACTCATGAAGTTTTTAGTTACGAGTAATGCCCAACATGAGTATCAAAAAGGCAAATCAACCGAAACAGCTGTTTTCCAATTTGTTCAGCATAAATTGAATGCGTTAGAAAACAAAAACGTAGCTCTAGAACTAACCCTATATTTATCAAAAGCTTATGACTGCTTAGACTACAATATATTACCGCACAAACTGGAGACATATGGGGTTCCAGGTACGCCATTGGATTGGTTCAAATCATATCTCTGCAATAGAAAGCAAATAGTATCACTTCAGAAAGATAATGTAACTGCTTCATCACAAGTAACTGATATAACAATAGATGTGCCTCAAGGCAGCATTACTGGCCCAATACTTTTCATTCATCTCAATGATGAATGTGATGTCCTGACACCATACTCTGATTGTAAAATGGTAAACTATTCTGATGACACGAATATTCTAATAAAAGGAAAAACGGTTCAACCTATATTAGACAATGCAAACTTAATGTTCAATGCAATAAATAACTGGTTCTCAGAGAATAAACAGTTTGTAAATGAAGAAAAACCCAATGTAGTTATGTATACAACTAGACACGTTAACCAGGCGGAGCCTAGTAACTTTCAGTTAAGAAATGAAAACTTAGAAATTGCACTTAGTATCAAATTCTTGGGAATCCATATCGATCGCTACCTAAATTGGAATGTTCATATCAATGAATTATCCAGCAAATTATGCAAAGTGTGCTATATATGCTATAAGAATATCATCCAAGCATTAGAATGTCTGTATCTGTCTGTCTATCATGCATATTTTGAATCGAGTTTTAGGTATGCCATACTGTTCTATTGTGGCAGTAGTGGTCTAGAGCACATATTTACTATTCAGAAAAGTGCACTGAGAATCATTTATAAAATAAAGTATAGAGAATCATGTAGGGGTAGGTTTCGTTCAGCTAAAATTTTAACAATTGTTGCAGTGTATATTCAAGAATGTCTCTTATTTTTCACTAAGAGTGAGCAGTTTTTCTTAGATTATATACCCCAAATTAATCATAACACCAGAAACATAAATTACAATTATCTTATACATAGATTAGCAGTAACAAAAAAAATGCTCTGTACAGCTCCATCAAGTTTTATAACAAACTACCAAATAGAATTAAGGTTATTATTAAGGTAATCATGGCATAAACCATATTTAATTGGCATTCCGTATCGACCTTTTTATCCCAAAAATACACTATTTATTGAAATAGCTGTAAAAAAAACTTTGTTACTATGTAGGTCAACTTAAAAAACGATTACATAACAATAATTAGGAAAAACTTGTTGCAGTGTATGCACATTAAAAAGTATGTAAATAAGTGAGCAAACACTACTATTCATAACCCAATTCAAATCATAATCATAAGCCACTAGCTATTATAGACTCAATCTCATGGCTCCTGGATTATCACAGGGATTCTTACGTAAGTTATCGGATCATCAGAAGTTTTCGATGTTCCCAATTGAATAAAATTTTGTAAAGTTGGAATATCACATATATCAACATGAATAATCCATCTGGAATGTTTTCAGTGGAGTAGCGCTTCCGGTTAAACTGGACGTGGACACAAACTTCTTTATTATAAATGCAAAACTGTAAATCATCGCATGTTTAAAATCTGATCAATGGATTGAGTATTATTTTTAATCTTTTAAGAGAGCCCATACTCCCAATTCCAGGAGATTCCTCATTGAATTTCTTCAATCCGTAAATGAAAAGTGAGACTCCAAAATTGTACTTTATCATAGAAGACTATGATTCCCTATGTAAAACTTTCTCTCAAATACATTATATAAATCACTTCGTCAAAGACTTTTCTGTTTATTGAACTTCTAATTTTTCATGTCCCTCTTAGATAAATGGAAATGAGCACAGTTTGGATAGTAAATTTCAAGTTTGAGAAGAAGCAGGAATTTTTCTGAAGAATAACATTTTCTGAGGAATTCCAAATATGTACAGGCTTTTTTATCAGTAAAAAAAAATTGGTGGTTACTGTATAGGATTAATTGCCTCGAAGAGAAGTGCAAGTCATGGATATGTTTCGGGGTTATTCTATTGATAACATTGTGCCTAATTATTCATAAGGATTGCGAAGTCTTGTTGGAATGTCTTAGTTCGGTGAAATTTTTTTAGTTTGAATTTGTTGGCCATGGAATTTACTTCACTGTTCTGCAACAATAACAATATAATCACTTGGCAGTTATGTGTGTATGTGTTTGAAATGTGTGCTATTTTAGAGGAATTAGTGATTGTGAAAACGATGCTATGGACACAGATGAAACCAGAAGAAAGTATTTAGTAGCAACGAGAACTATAATCTGTCAGATACAAAAAATTAGACTACTTCAGCAAAGGAATAGAAGAATGCGATACAAAATTTTAATTTGTTTCAAGCTGGACAGACGATTTACAATGAGCAAGTCACTGCTCCACCCTGTAAGCAAATCAAGACATCAAAGTAGAGTTGTTGTTTGGTATGTCTGCAGAGATGTCTTCAGAGATACATGTCAGTCCCTATTTTACTCATAAACTATATTGACTCTCACCTCAATATTCATACTAGAGACTATTTGATGTTTAAAAAACAGAAGTGAAATAATTACTACCACACAGACTTGTAATATCGATCGCTCCCTGAGCTTAACTCTACACAAGTTAAGACCATACTTTTTGACAACTCTTAAAAACTTTTAAATTACCTGCCTCAAGATACCAACAATCTAAATTCAGAAAAAAACATGAAAAAAGGAGTTAAAGGCTTTTACTACACTTTGGATGAGTATTTCAATAATATAAATATAAATTTGAATGTAATCTCTTATGTGTATTAACGTTTATGCGTGAATTCTTATGTGTATTTATAATGCATGTATATTGTATAGCATATATATTTTTATGAATTTATTATTTTGTATTGTTGTAATTTTGCACGAGTTTGGGAAGTCAATGATCTGATTTGAAAAATATACAATTTGTAATTAAATACTTCAGTATGGTACAAAAATAAATGTAGAAATGATTTGTTATGCTTTCTTAGATATTTCTTTTCAGTAAATGAAAAAAATCAAAATTTTTATTAAAAATATTGTATAGAATGAGTGAAAATTGCTAGACTTTTTTGAAAATTTCACCTGTTACCTTCCTTTTCAGATAAGGCGGTTCCACAGAGAAACAAAACAGATTATATCTCAGGAGAGTTGCAGCTTGGACCTTTTCTTGATGTAAAAATGAATGTAATAAATTTTTAAATGCAAAACACTTGATAAATTATAATCAATATTTCAAACTTTCCCTTCTTTTTATTATAATAATAATATCAAAAACTCAAAATCAAGGATCAAAAGTCAATAATTTTTCAAAACGAGTATTTTTTTTCATTTAGTTCTATATCTAACCTGTTCTACGAGAAAACCAACTTATATTCTATAATTCATCTTGTTCAAAACTTTGCTTTGAGTATCTAAAACGTGGAAATCTTCAAATCTATGCAAAATCTAATTTTTATCAACTGCGCAAGTAAAAATTTCTTATTATGTGCACTGTGGTTTAAAATGTTCAAACAGTTCAGTGGGATTACTGATCTAGTCTGTTTTGTGAGGGTATAAGTTATATTGTTCAAAATTTTGCCTTCAAAATCAACTGTGAAATTGGAAAGTTCTAATAACTTCAAATACCTTGTGTCAGTTTACGTGAAGTATCCGCAGCTGGTCTGGTCCAATTGCATTATATCCGTTTATCCTGGTTGGTTAGTTGGTGTTGAAATAGGTACTTGACTCGTTCTAAACGTAGAAAACACTTTTTTCTTTCTTCTTATTAAGCTCTGAATAGCTTTTATTACATTATTGTAGAAATTTGTCCTAAATTTTGATAATCTCTTCTCAACAAAATTTTTTCTTTCTCTTCTCTTGTCTCTCAACAAAATCCCATAGAAACCGCACAAAATTTTCTTTTCACCAATGAGCATTTATGATCACTTCACTTACGTCTTGATTCATTAAATTTTTATCAGTTTCTTCTTCTAATTACTACTATATAGAAAATCTATTAACTATTATTTTACAGAATTATTATTTTGATAAAAATAAACTTGTCTTGTAGAGTATTATATTGACCTTCTTCTTATTTTGTCACTCATCAATTTTCATTTTGACATCCCTCAAATATCATCTTTCTTTTCAAAATTTCAGTTTTTTAATATACAATTTGTTTTATTTTAAATCAGTTTCAAATTTGTGGTAAAATACATTTCAACTTTATTCAAATTTCCAACGTGTTAAACTGTTCCAAAAATCTTATTAATGATTTCTACTTTTTATTCTCTGACTCTCATAGAATTCTTCATCTTAAGATGACTTCGTCTAATCGGAATGCTGTGAAATTGAATGAAGTCCAATTTTGCTACCCTCCTTGTTGTGTTTGAAGGTATGTTACAGGATGTTAAGATAAATATGTTTCAGTCCAGGTAAAGTATCTACTTAATTTTCAATTAATTTATATTGAATATAAAAGCACTTTCTTTTATTTTTTTATTATTTATGACCTTATTCTATGATTTGTCAGCAATAATCTGATTCTTTGTACCTACTTGTACCACAATTTGCTGATAAATTCATAAAATATGCAATAATTTGATACTTTATATATCCACACATTAACAGTAATTGTTACAAAAAGTATTTCAGTCATTGTATTAGATAGAAAAAGAATTTACGTAAAAATAAAAGCATCGCGGCCGATTTGTCCTGTGCTTGAAACACGGTATTAATAATATTATAAGCAATTTTTTCATCTATCCGTTTCTATAGATTCTGAAAGAATGTTCCATTCAGAGTAGAGATTTCCAAATGTCGCATAGTTCCTCTATGTTTCTACCTTTCGATATAATATCCAACTTCCTAGCACCCACGATCAATAAAACACTTGGACAAAAAAACTTCTCTTTCCTAGGTCCTAAACTGTATAGACTCATACCCTCAGATTTGCGCGAAATCATAAATGTTCATCGATGTAAGAAAGAGGTGAAAAGCTACTACATCCTCACACTGTCCCGTGAAACCATCCTATGTTTCTGTTATGTCACCGTGCTATGTCCGATTCAATTTATCACATTTACGTGACTTTTGAAAAGTGTCTGCCGTAGTTCCATCACTCTCTGATAATCAATGTGTTTGCATTTTTAATTATCTTAATTCAAAAGTATTTTGTACAGATGTAGCCTTGTTAAACGATGATATATTGAAAAATTCTTAGCCTACTATAGAACCAAACAAAATTTCAATGTCAAAATCTTTTATTACTCTACATATTCTCCTCTTGATTGGATGCATTTATTACAGCGAACCTGCAACGTCTCTAGATCTTTCAAAAAAAAATGTTTCTTCTTGCTCTGCAAACCAGGCCTCCACAGCTTTTATTACCTCCTCGTTGGAAGAAAATTTACGACCTTTTAAACTTTTTTTCAGTTGAGGAAAGAGATGATAGTCGGACGGAGCCAAATCTGGTGGATAATGGGGGGTGTTCTAGTAATTCAAACCCTAAATCACGAATTTTTTTCATGGCAACATGAGATTTGTGTGCAGGGGCGTTGTCCTGCAAAAACAAAACACATTTGGATAGTTTTCCGCGTCTTTTCTCTTTAATTTTTTCCCGTAGAGTGGTCAGTAATGTCGGATAGTAATCTCCAGTTATTGTTCTACCCTTATCCAAAAAATCTATCATGATGACTCCATGGCAATCCCAAAAAACTGAATCAAGAACTTTTCCAGCAGATTTTTGGACACGAAACTTCTTAGGTCGTGGAGAACCGGAGTGTCGCCTTTCCATCGATTGTTGCTTTGTTTCTGGATCGTAGAAATGTACCCAAGTCTCATCCATAGTAACAATTCGGTTTAAGAAGTCTACATCGTTTTCAAATCGAGCACAGATCGAACGCGATGCTACTACCCTTGCACGCTTTTGGTAAACATTCAAACATTTGGGGATCCATTTTGCAGCAATTTTTCTCAAGTCCAAATTGACGTGAACTATATGATGAACGCGTTTGTATGAAATATTCAGAGCTTCAGATATCCGTTTTAGCCCAATTCGACGGTCTGTTAAAATCATGTCATGAACTGCATCGATATTTTCGAAGACTGACTCAGAAACTGGCCTTCCCGATCAGTCATCATCTTCAATGGAAAATTTACCTCTTTTGAAGCTTGCAGTCCAATTTTCCACGGTCGCATACGAAGGACATTGATCAGTAAGGGTATTAAGCATATCTTCGTAAATCTGCTTAGCTCTTAAATACAGGTACTTGATGATGGCTCGATAGTCCAATTTTTCGATTTTCACAATTTTGGTGGACATATTTTTTTTTTCAATTTATTGCGTAACTCTGGTTTACTCTTTTGACGTCAAACTTTACACTGACACTTCTAATAAGTTATTGTTCGTTGCTATGGTAACGCAATATTTTGTTTATGCAGGGAACTGGTCTAGGCTAACTAGATATCAATACATCCTCGTAATAGGCCCTAATTCTATGTTCCACATCAAATTAAATTTTATATTCTTAACGTTAATATCTCCCCCAACATTTCCCCCATCGTATTATGAATTATCACTTTCATCCTCTGACAAATATTTTTTTACCAATTAAAATTCTTACTTGTAATCTTAAAGTGTTTTGTAAATTTGTCATATATTTATGCGTATATTTCAAATCAAATTGTATTTAAGTATATTATAAATAATTTTCCCAAAATTCCCGCCATCTTATCCCATGTCGACATCCGTCACATTTTGAAGTGTATTTATAATATAATTTATATTAGTCCCTACTGTTTTATACGTTAATATTTTCGATGTATTTAAATGTAAAATTCTTGTGAATGATTAATTTTAACCCGCACAAGAATTTTTCAAATTCTTACTGGGTATACCATTATTGTACAATTTCCTTATGTATTTCTATGAACGATGTATCTTGTACAATAAATTACTTTTACTACTACTATCAGGAGATATTGGAGGCTCGTCATAGTGACAAGCATGGTTTAACTTAAACAATAATTGTAATAAATTCACTGCACATGATTCTTGAGTCAAAAATTACATTTTCATTAAAGCCTATTGGTAATGTTTATGCAATAAATACGTATTCACATAACTATTGAGTATAAAATAAGATTTTGTTGAATTCCTATTATTTTATAAGTGGTGCGGTAATATATCCAAAATACCACTAATGCGGTAACAAACACCATTATGACGTTTGAAAAAGTGTCAAATCACGTCATTACCTGACATCAGTTATAGATATTATCGTCTCTGAATTTTCTCATTTGAAATTTTATTTGCAAATAATATGCTGGAACCAATCACCGGTGTGTTATAATTGGAGTTTACTCATTTACGAATTCAAACAATTCTCTCCGAATGGCTAATTATTCTTTAATGCCACTAATTTCCTCCTAATGCCCAGCCGATTGGAAATTTATTTTCAATTGAAAACTTGCCGGAACGACCTCGACTCACGCAAACTCTGATACATTATTCGGAATGATCAAATAAGATGTACCAAAAAATGTACATAATTTGTGGGAGTTCGGGTGGAGATTGAAGTTTAGTCCCAACTTTTATAGCGTTAGCTACGTGGGTAAACAGTTTCTGGAGAATTATCGGTGGCACCGGAATATAAACCGGAATTTGCTACCCTGCTATCCGGATTCTAGTTTTGTCATTACTGATTTATTGCCATGACATGCCGGAATCATTGCGATATTCCTACGGAAATTCGTCAAGTTCGCATTGAAACTAGAACCAGTCCTGGAATAAATGAAAAATACTTGACCCAGGGCAGAGTGGGGACTATCTGGACACTATTAGGGGCTAGTTGGACATTTCAAGATTCTGACTTAATTTTTAAAATTATGTTCATATGCTACACACCGTGTGATAAATTAAACCTTTATACGCCATTATAATTTTTCTGAGAATTTTTAGATAGATAGATAGATAGATAGCTCTTTATTTCCAACAGGTATACACCCAATTACAGGAAATGTTAGAAGGTAATATTTAACATAACGAATTACAAAACGACAAATATAAATATATGTATATACGTGCATGTAAATAAATAATTGATTATACAGGGTGTATCTAAATAACACCGAAAAAATTAAAGGGGTGATTCTGTGATGAAAATTAATGTGAGTATTTGGTATAAATTATTTTGAAAAAACCCTCCCAGGAAAAGTTACACCCCTTCGAAATTTAAAAAAAAAATGTTTTATTTTTCATTTTCCCTGTATATCAAGCTAAAGACACGAAACTTGGTAAACATTATCTGTCAATAAGAGTACACTTTTTGAAATTTTTTCAACCCTGAAGTATGCTTAGAAGGGGTTGATTATTTCAACCCCTAAGATATTTTTTCTTACAACTTTTTTTTAGATGAAAATTTTTTCTTTAAAAAAGTATGACTGAAAAGCCCAATTCATTGACTAACTTTTTTAACTCTACAAGTTTTTTTCGAAAACTTAAGCATTTATGAGAAAAAAATAAATAAGCTCATGTAAAATAGCATTTTATTAAACAACAGCCAAGCAAATTATGATTATGATTATGAGACTTCTACAACTAAAAACAAAAGTGAACAAACAATGAACCAAAACCTGTCGAATATTGACAATACAATTATAATAAATGTTGAAAATGACCGCCTTCAGCTTCAATACAAGCATCTACCCTTTTCCTCATAGAATTAATTGCGTATACGATGAAATATTCCTGGAGAATTTCTTATAGTTTCACACCCTGCTACAATGCGGTTTCGCAGATCATCGATATTTTCAACTGGGTTTGTGTATATCAAAGATTTCAGATATCCCCATATGCAAAAATCCAAAGGATTAAGGTCAGGGGAGCGGGCTGGCCAGTTTACAGGTCCTCCTCGACCTATCCATTGATTGGCATACACCTCATCCAGGTGAGTTCTTGCACGTATACTAAAATGGGCTGGTGCACCATCGTGCATAAACCATGAATGTTGCCTAATTTGAATGGGAACCTCTTCAAGAAGAACAGGTAATTCTTCAAGGAGATGACAATATGCTTCACCATTTAATCATAGCGGAAGAAAATGGGGGCCAATTAAATGATTATCAATAATTCCGAGCCACACGTTTAATGAAAATTGATACTGATGATTTCCTTCAAAAAAGCCATGAGGATTTTCGTCAGCCCAAAGGTGATTGTTGTGAAAATTTCTAATACAGTCTCTTGAGAAACTCACCTCGTCAGTAAATAAAATATTACCTAAGAACTGTGGTGCTTGGCCAATCATATTAATAAGCCACTGACGAAAAATCACACGGGGTGAAAAATCTCGAATCATTAAAGCCTGCACCCGTTAAAGACGATAGGGATACAACATTTGTTCTTTTAAAATACTAAAAACAACGGAATGGCTTACATGTAGGACACGAGCTATTCTCCTGGTACTAGTTTCTGGGAATTCTTCAATTGAATTAAGTACGGCTTCTTCTACAGCTGCAGTTCTAACTTCTCTAGTACGACCAGAATCATAACTTCTTTTTTCAAAATTACCACGTTCCCGCAAGCGTCGGTGAATAGTTGTGAACGTAGTATGATGGGGTAGTCTCCGCTGTGGGTACTGTTCAGCATAAAGTCTTTGCGCTTCCAATGAATTACCGTTAGCACGACCGTATGTAAAATGCATATCTTCCATTTCCAAATTCGAATATGCATTCATATTTTCAATCAACTAATATTTCCTACAATACACAATCATAAAACTTGTGAAACAATAAGATGGGTGACAAAGAATGACACTACACAATCCTAGTGTCAGTATTAATGTTTTTATGCAAAGTACAGGCCACTAGACTTGACGCAAAATACACTCGCGTTAGCTCATCTTTTTTGAAATGCATTGCATTAGATTTTTTTTCTCGTAAATGCTCAAGTTTTAGAAAAAACTTGTAGAGTTAAAAAAGTTAGTCAATGAATTGGGCTTTTCAGTCATACTTTTTTAAAGAAAAAATTTTCATCTAAAAAAAAGTTGTAAGAAAAAATATCTTAGGGGTTGAAATAATCAACCCCTTCTAAGCATACTTCAGGGTTGAAAAAAATTCAAAAAGTGTACTCTTATTGACAGATAATGTTTACCAAGTTTCGTGTCTTTAGCTTGATATACAGGGAAAATAAAGAAGAAAAACCATTTTTTTTTATTTTCGAAGGGGTGTAACTTTTCCGGGAAGGGTTTTTTCAAAAAAATTTATACCAAACACTCACATTAATTTTCATCACAGAATCACCCCTTTAATTTTTTCGGTGTTATTTAGATACACCCTGTATATTGAACGACACTGCTTAAAAAAACTGAAATAAGAAAAAATGAGAAGTTTACGATCTATTGATTATACATTCCAAAATATATTTGAGAGGGCTCACATTGATATCACATATATCACAGATCAAATTATAATTAGAACACATTAACGACACTGGTGCCCTGCGCATAACATTTGTTCGAATATTTTCACAATAAAAGGTCGTCTCACTTCTAGAATTAAGGCGAGGAATATGAAAGTTAATTTTTTCTAAAAATGAGGCACAGGAAATACTATTGTGCAGTAAATTGTAGAGAAAAGATATTGTAACAAAGATACGACGAGTGTGCAAAGAAATTACATCGAATCGATTCAGAAGGATTGAATAATCGATCCCTCTTTGGGGATACGTTCCTGTTTGTTTGAATAGCAGGTATTTCAAGAATTTCCTTTGAACAGCTTCCACAGAATTGATTTCAGAGTTGTATAAAGGATGCCATATCAATGCCCCATATTCAAGTTTGGACCTCACATACGCATAGAACAATGTGAGAATTGTCCCAACATTGCGAAACTCCCTAGTACTTCTCATAATAAAGCCCATTATCCTATTTGCTGAAGATACAATTTCATCAATTTGCAGAGAAAATGTGAATTCACAATCAAACTTAATCCCAAGGTCTTTTATCTCCATGACCTTATTGATGGTACTATTATCTATTTGGTAGGAAAACTTTATCATTTCTTTCCTTCTTGAAAATGACATAATGATAATGAAACATTTTGAAATATTCAATTGTAGATGATTATGGAGACACCAATCGAATACTAAATCTACATCTTTTTGTAAATTGCTGCAGTCTGTATTCTCTTTGACAACTCTGAATAACTTCAGGTCATCAGCTTATAAAAGTTTCGAACAGGTAATATTTTTTGCTAAATCATCAATAAATAATAGGAATAAAAGAGGTGCTAGATTTGAGCCCTGAGGAACACCGGAGCTGGGGGTATACAAAGGGGACTGAAAGCTTTCGTATTCCACGTATTGTTTTGTACCAAATAAATAAGTTGTAAATAAGTTTATTAAATTTACAGAAAAACCAAATGACGTTAGCCGATGTAGAAGAATGTAAAAGTCAATTTGGTCAAAGGCCAGTGTAAATAACATCGATTTGTAATTTTCTATCGAGGGCCTCGGTAACACATTGTGATAAGCACGCCAAGTTGGTAATACAAGACTTTTTTTCTACAAATCCTTGTTGATCATCTGATATAACATTTTTGATCGAGTCAAAGGAAAACATACATAATTGTTTCAAATACTTTAGAAAAATTACTCAGCACGGAGATTGGTCTATAATTTTTTAACAATGTTCTATCGCCTTTTTTAAAAAAGACTCGGGCTATTTTCCACACATCGGGAAAGGTAGAAGTTCTTAATATCAAGTTATAGATATGGCGTAATGGGGTCAATAGAGGCTGAATGCAATCTTTAACTAAATAACTTGGTATTTGATCGGGACCAATAATGAGTTTATTTTTCATTTTCATTGTAGCTTCTATGATATCATCGCTCACTTGTTCGATGTTGATACATTGAAAATGACAAGGAATATTTTCGAGTTCGTTGGTTAGGGACATGTCAGATATAAGGTAGACACTCTTAAAATAGTTTGCATAGGCGAAAACTATTTTTTGCGGTTCACTGTAAACATAATGTAAACAAATGATTCTAAGAACTTGTGCCAAAACTAACGATCCGACAGCGCCAGTACATAAAGTACACAATACTTTCTTGAGAAAGGTCAATCCTACTTCTTGAAAAATGGCGGATTGATGAATTTTTCAAAAAATCGCAAAATTTTCCGATTTTTTTAGTTTTTCTCCGTTACTAATGATCCGACTGGATCGTAAAACATCTAATTTTGTTCGTATTTCAATTGTCCCCAATTTTTTTCATCGAAGCAACCATATTGCTCAATTAGTTTCATCTTATAAGCAAAATAATTTTAAAAAACACGTTTTTTCTTATTTAAATGTTTATAACAAATTAATAAATGATAGTTGCGAGTCGAAAACATAACATAATAAAACTGTGGACTGTCGTTCATTTGATGGCATAGTCGGTTTCCTACTGGTATTTTTGTTAAAAATTCACTCATTTCATGCTCTATTGTTTGGTGTATTGCGAAAGAGGTTATAGAATCAATATTGAAATTGCACTGAAAGCGCGAGATGAGTTTTTCTTAGAATGTGATTTTTCTGTTGTTCAAACATTGAACAACTCAAACATAAACGACTCGTGTATCAAAATTGCAATCAATGATCACGACCATTACCGTTAAAATATTTCGATCATCAATCGCCCTCATTACTATACTGTTTGGTTGAATAACTATTAATTATTACTCTTGTACATTTGTTTTTATCGCACTAGTTGGAATTTTATCTACTGTACTCGAACATTCATTTGACATTGAAACTATCATTTGGTGCAAATCACACATATATATTGAGAGTTTCCACTAGTAAAGTGTTCATCATCATTCTTAACTTATTTGTAGGAAATTTCTCAGGAATTATTATTAAATTTATTCCATATTACTGTTTAACGAAACTATACTCCTTACTTTGCCAGTGTTGTCATTTCAGATACTCCACATAAATTTTGTTTTGAATTCTTTTACGGTTTTCATATCTTTTTGTTCCGATTGTTTCAAAAATTTCTCATACTTGGTTTGATGTTTTTTAGTATTATTTGTGGTCAATTCCTGCCGTCTTCATTAGTTTCAGTTCATAAATTAATTCATTTTGGTCAAGTGCTCGTATAAAAGAATTCAGAAGGGGGTTGCGTTGTGTTGCAATATATTCAGGATCGGTATTAATTTCTTCTGCAACCATTTTTTCATTATGACGCAATTTCTTACAATTTAGTCTATGGATTGACGATATTTTCTTCCTACTTCTTCTCTATTTAGTTCATTTCTAGGTCTCATCGATTTCCAACAAATTTCGTTTATAGAATCCACAACTTTTATGAATCCTTACCAGCCTGATTCCCTTGTATTTAATAATACTGAATTTTTGTCTTTTCTAACATGCTTATATTCTATTTCTGGAGGATTTCTAATAGGTACAATGATTTAATTTCTTGATTTGCTGGATATTTCAGCAGCTGCTGAAATAGTACATGGCGATGTGAAATAATGAGATAAAGCTCTTCAGTCCCCAGTTCCCCCTTTTTTGAAATTTATATCTGAATATTGCCACAACAGTTCACTATTTGTTGGAAAATTATATCAATAAGTTTATCAGCTGCAGATTCAGTTTCTTCTGTATTATAAACAAACACGCATGAAGCATTTCAAAATGTTTTCATCAGTTTCTTATACTCTAGATTTTGTTAACCTTATCAAAGTTTCCTCTAGTAGCAGTGCCATCATTGAATACGATTTGCAGAAATGTTGAATCACGGTCCGTCAGATTTGTTTTTACTATTATAGTATAACGGTTGTATTTCGACATACGTTCATTTTATTAATGTTTACTCTAGAGCACGGTAATATGAACCATACAGTAACTGAGTTATGAGTTCCTGAATAAGACTTACAGTGTTTTTGTTGATTAATATTTTATTTTACAGCTCGAAGAACCCTGCTACATACTCCACCAAGGCTGGGTAATTAATTTTTTTCTTTGGTGTTCTGGCATCGACTGCTATGGTCATTAGCCACGTGTTCTGGATAGGCCTTGTTACAAACTCCATGCGCCACCTCAGGAGCAGCACTGTTAATTGGAACGCAACAGTGAATCGTGCAGGACTCACCCCAGTCCAGCCACGAGATTTGAATAATTTATTCGGTCAAATTAAATTAAAAAATTTCAGCCGCAACTGGGGCTCGAACTCCGGACCTTTCGACCCAAAGTCGGACGCTCTAACCACTGCGCCACGCCCCGAGATAGATAATTAATTATTTAATAAAATCAATAACAGATGTTGGTTTATCTTAAAACAAATTTTGGTTAAATCCAACTGTCAAGTAAAGGACCCCGCAAACACCTTATGGGATTTGGGTCCCGGTGGATTTTTTTGAATTTTTAGTATGATGTAGTCCATGTTATTCTCAACGAATGTTACCATTGCGCCAACTCAAAAAAATGAACAGTTTTGCTGCTAGGGGGCGTTGAAATCACCCCTAGCGCAGATTAGACTATTTATTTTTGAATCCGGTAACAATATGTTCACTTGTTTCATTGTTGCTAACGTTGCACAATATTGTGTTGTTTTATAAAAAAAAATGTTACCCCACTCCTTCTTCCCCCCAACTCCTATTACGTAACGAAAAAGAAAATATTTCTTGGGTGCTTTTAAATGTATCGTCGAACGTTTAAATATGCCTTAATAAGGGAAATAGCAGTTTTGTATGATTATCCCCCGTTCCCCAGAAAGACACAAAATGAAAAAATTTCGGTGGATTTTTCTGAATTTTTAATATGATGTAGTTCAAGTTATTTTGAATCGAAAATAATTGGGTGACAAACCCCGAAAATGAATAGTTTTGATGCTAGGGGGCGTTGAAATCTCATTTTGCTCAGAATAGACTATTTATTAATATAGGCTGAAACAATTTCTCTACGTATTGTAGTTTAGATTATGCTGAACAATTGTGTGATTTCTTATTAAAAAAAAATCTAAAACCCCCCTTACCCCCTTAGCCCCCAACCCCTATTTTAAAAAACGATATTTATTGTAAATGCTTTATCAAAATAAATGTTTAAATCAGGTAAAATTTGGGAAACTGTACAATGGTTTAATTTCACCTTTTCCTCCATTCAAAAAAATATTGGTGGATTAAAAGGAAGAGGGGAGAGATTAAATTAAACAACTGTGCGATTTCCTTCATTTGAACTGATTAAAACATTTATTTTGATAAAACATTTATTTTGATAAAGCATTTACAAGTAGTCGAGAATAATTTTTTTTGTGTTTTAAAATAGGGGTTGGGGGTAAGGGGGAGGTTTCAGATTTTTTTTTATAAGAAATCACACAATTGTTCAGCATAATCTAAACTACAATACGTAGAGAAATTGTTTCAGCCTATATTAATAAATAGTCTATTCTGAGCAAAATGAGATTTCAACGCCCCCTAGCATCAAAACTATTCATTTTCGGGGTTTGTCACCCAATTATTTTCGATTCAAAATAACTTGAACTACATCATATTAAAAATTCAGAAAAATCCACCGAAATTTTTTCATTTTGTGTCTTTCGGGGGGAGGGGGGATAATCATACTAAACTACTATTTCCCTTATTAAGGCATATTTAAACGTTCGCCGATACATTTAAAAGCACCCAAGAAATATTTTCATTTTCGTTACGTAATAGGAGTTGGGGGGAAGAAGGAGGGGGGTAAGATTTTTTTTATAAAACAGCACAATATTGTGCAACGTTAGCAACAATGAAACAAGTGAACATATTGTTACCGGATTAAAAAATAAATGGTCTAATCTGCGCTAGGGGTGATTTCAACGCCCCCTAGCAGCAAAACTGTTCATTTTTTGAGTTGGCGCAATGGTAACATTGGTTGAGAATAACATGGACTACATCATACCAAAAATTCAAAAAAATCCACCGGGACCCAAATCCCATAAGGTGTTTGCGGGGTCCTTTGATTTTGAATTCTTCTTCGCTTTTCAGAGATAGTTCTTCTTATTTTTATTTGGTTTGAAATTAAAGAATTAACCTAGTTACTTATACATAGCCAAGATGTTGGTTTCAATGTATCTAAATATGAGCCAGCAGTTAATCAGCTGTTCTTTGATAATATGACAATTGGTAACACTGATAACCCTGGCAACATTGATTTGAGGAAGGGATTCAATTTGGAATTTCCGTTTATCCTCCATTTTCGTCCATTTCTGCGTATGGTCTCACTTAAAGAACTCGCTGATGGTTTAATTTTTATTTTTGAAAATCATCCAAAAACTTTTACTAAGAGGTAACTACCTATTCAAAATTCATAGTGGAATTCATTGGAATGCATATTTTCGTCATTTACAATGATTTTAAAATTATTTTATTTCCAAAGAATTTTCATGATTTTACAAATAAATCTCTTTTCTTCATGTGTATAGTTCTACCAGAAAGCTTATTTATTTATATTTATATCTTAAATATATTATTACTTACTTATTCAAGTATGAATAGTTTTGAAACTTAATAGTTTAATACTATCCCAAATACTCCAAGACTCCTCAATTCAGTTGAGAATTTGTATGTCTGGAGTATTTTCTCTTTCAGTGTTATGAAGACTGTCTACAGAGACTGGCTTTGAGAATGAAATACATAATTTCTGTAGATGGCGTCCAAATGACAACTTTTATTTAGCTATTTCATTCTCTCTGTCATAAATTGAATTTCTAGGAATATCTTTGGGTTCATTCACCAACAATCGTACCACGACCTTTGCCTCCGCATTGTTTGTATAAGGTTCAGGTGAAAAACCCATTGAAAAGGGAATATAACCTCATAGCAGAAAACATCAGTTCATCGCCAATATTTGTTTGCAAATAGATATGAAATGACAAATTTCCGTTGCATTGGGCAGCCTCATAGTCCATAAATTACAACAGAAAAAACTTCCAGTACAAGTTTTGGAAGCCACATGAAATTTTCATGTGAACGCTGCCCTCAAAGGTAATCCAAAATGCGTGAGCAATTTTAATCATTCCACCGACATTGTAAATACTCTATGCCTGCGTAAAGCGCAAGTTTGGGGATAGTTCACTTAACTTCGCAACTTGGAGTTTACAACTTCGAGGAGTTCTATTTTACTTTCAAGTTATGATATTAGTTGCAACACTTTGTGACTTTAGATCAAAGAGGCATGAGTTGACAATATTTGATTTAGGAACACTTTCGTCGGCGTAGAGTATCTTCTTTCGGCAAGTAAATTCTCGAGGGAAGACAGCTAGTTCGCGGTAACAAGTGTTCGGTAATTAGAGGATGTATTGCGGAGCTGCTGAACAAAAACTTGTTAATACTCTGGAATAGTAGTCTAGAATTTCTAGGTAATACGGTTAGGTTCATAATTTTTTATAATACCTATCTGAAAACACAACATTCACTTGCTTGCTTATTTAGCATACTGAAAAGGGGTTTTCTCCGTGCGCCTGCACCGAAATTTTTTTCGTGCGCTGGTGTCATTATAGCTGCCTATTTACCTGTCAAAATTAAATAATATTGTACTAACTTTTCTACTAGCAAGTCCTAATCAGGTGGATTAAACATATAATTAATTGAATATCAGTTTATAATGACTCTTAATGTCCCCTCCCTTCATTTATTTATACAGATAATTCAGAGCGCTGGTTGGCCGTTAGCCTGTGAATTCTTTAACCTAGTGAAATAATATGTTTTGTCCAAAATACTATTCTTTAACAAACAACTTCACAGAATAACACTTTTGTGCAAATTAATTCAGCTATAAAACCCTCATATGTGATCTCAATTATAACAATGGTTTTACTTACGTAAATACTTCGTCATCTCGTCGTCTTATTGGTGGACACCGAAATTGGCTCGATGTTTACACATTCGCGAAGAAACCTATATGTGCTGGTTCTTTAATATTCTCAATGACTATGATAATATTGGTTGCTTTGACTTGATTCAAACTGTACTAAATTATAAGGACACTGAATTGGCTTTGGTTGTTCTCAAATTTATTGACTAGGAAAATAGAATAAATATAGAATAAATAGATATAAAAATGACTAGACAATTATAATATTTGAACTACGAACTGGAATTAATATATTAACATTTACTGTAGACTTTCTGAAATACTTCTAATTACCAAAACAATGAAATTAAATCTGCAAACATGTTATTCAAAACTCGAAAATGACAAAACTAACTCTGAATGCAATCCTACGCATTCATCTGTACCAAACACCTTTTCAGAACACACATGGATATCAAAACACGTTTCTACACGGCGGTGAACTAGTGACTTGACTTTAATGACTTCAAATACGAAATTGCTTGGTTCGGGATGCGAGGCCCGAATAACTATATGAATAATGGTAAAAACGCAACTGACTCCTAAAATGAATGAAATTGAACAAACTGGTTCGGAAACTACATTGCAACCGACTTTTTGTGGATTCTCAAAAATAAACTCGACTTACTCTCTTCCCCTTTACGGTTACTTATTTTTTATCCACGCCCTTCGACATATTCACCGTGAAGGGTTTATTGGATACGGATGAATCGTTTTGTGTGACAACTCTAATAACTAGACTTTCCCAAATGATAGCTTGGGTGGACAACCCCGTGCATATTCATTAACATATTGTATCATTCTTGAATATTTAGCTTGGAAGAAAAATGTCCGAAAAACTTCCATATCCTTTCGAATGACTCAAATACTATCATCGCCGTTTATAACTCTGGATACCATTTCAGCTAAGAAATTCGTCTCAATTAATAAAATATCAGATAGGCAAATCCTCCAACAGATAGATAAACTTTATCCTAACAAGGGCGCCGGTCCCGACGGACTTCCACCGTTGTTTTTCAAAAACTGTAGAAATTCAATAATTACTCCTCTACTTATAATTTTCAATAAATCCCTCGAAGAAGGGAGTTTTCCAGAAGTCTGGAAAGAGGCCCAGATCATTCCAATTCACAAAGGTGATAATAAAAGCGACATAATGAACTACAGGCCTATTTCTATATTGTCTATTCCTGGAAAATTGTTGGAAGCGATAGTAACCAACCAACTCTTCTTTGAGTACAAGCAAGTGATAAGTGAGTGTCAATATGGCTTTTTCCAGGGAAGATCTGTAACAACCAATCTCACCTGCTTCATACAAAATGTAATGGATAAAATGGAGGATAGATGTCAAATAGATACCGTGTACACCGATTTTTCGAAAGCCTTCGACAAGGTCCATCATCCAACTTTGCTTATTAAACTGGAAAATATCGGTGTACACGGTTCTCTACTTCGTTGGATAAAATCTTACCTTACTGGCAGACGGCAACGTGTAAAGATAAATGGGACTGATTCGAATTATATTGATGTCACATCAGGTGTTCCCCAAGGGTCTCACTTGGGACCGTTATTATTTTCTCTTTTAGTCAATGATATCGACAAATGCTTTTTGTTCTCTGAGTTTGGTATGTTTGCTGATGACTTGAGAGTGTTCAAACAAGTTGAGAACTACAATGATTGTGTTCATCATCAATCGGATATACATCGGTTAGAGACTTTCTGTAGAACCCACAGACTTATCTTAAATGAGAAAAAGTGCAATAAAATAACATTTTCGAGATTAAGGAATACTATCAATCACATCTACTACATTAACAATAGCCCACTATGTGAGGTACACTCTATAAGAGACCTAGGAGTAATACTTGATAACAAACTTGATTTCAACCTTCATGTCGAGAGTATAGTGAAAAAAGCCTCAAGAAACTTGGGCTTCATCATTCGAATAAGCAAGCCATTCAAAAGTATAAACTCACTACTAATGCTCTACAACTCTCTGGTTAGGAGTCACTTAGAATATTGCTCTCTGATATGGAATCCTCAATACCATAAACATATTGACAGAATAGAAAGAGTTCAAAAAAGGTTCATTCGCCATCTCAATTTCAAGTTCAAACCAACATCTTCGTTACGATGGTTATGACGCATCTCTTAGACATTACAAAATCCTTAATCTGAAATCCAGAAGATGCGTGAATTATATAATTTTCCTAAAAAAACTAGTCTCCTCTGATGTCGATTGTGATGATATACTGAATCGTCTTCGCTTCAATGCAAAACCACGAGTTACGCGAAACAACAACCTATTTTATCGTCGAACATACCAAACAAATTCTTCAACGAACTCTCCCATTTGTCAGCTCCTAACAATGTACGATCAATACTTTTCTGATATTGATATCTTCAATTTACCAGAAGATTAGCAATGAATGTTTTTCTGTAGTTGGTCCAAACATGTAATTAACATATTTTTTCTTTTCTATCTCTCTCTTCTCTCTCTAACATAGCTATAAGTATATTCGCCCATAATACTTTGTTTTATTACTTTTATCATTAGTATTATTATTATTTCTATTAACCTTAATCTAATTGATAAGAAACACGTCAAAATGTGATTTAGATGTGCATTCCTGTAATTGTTAATGTTGAATCATTATGTTGGAATGCCTAAACAATAAATAAATAAATAACCCGGGTAGCAAATATATATTTACATCGATTCGATTCGATTCCGTTGTTTGATCGATTACGTATTCCCGCATTTTAAGATCGGAGAAACTGTATCAATCTGTGCTATTTTTACTCCTTTGTCCGCGATTTCAAAAAGAATCATAAAAAGTGGAAATCTCTCTTCAGAAAAAGGAGTTTATGACGGCAATACTCGAAAATATCATTCCTAACATTATTTTCTATTGTGATGGGTTTCGACTCGCAATAAACAATTCGTCAATCTTATAAAATTGAATTGTATTTTTGGGAATACTACAGCAAATATCTGGTAATGGCTTATTTCGTTAAAATAATGTGTCGAACAGATGAGCGAGATCTTCAATGTGATCTTATTGAACGATATCCCCAAGCAGTGGCGTACTGAAAGAGTTCAACTGTTACAATAATATGTTGTTGACAGTTATCTAGAAATCGCAAATTATTTGAATGTTTCCTTACCAAAAGGGTAAATAACGCTTGTTTTCTGGATATTTTTGTACCATTTCAAATTATAATACATGTTTTTGTTCCTTCATCATTAAAAATAGATGTTTCTTAACAATCTGTGTTTTCATCTAGATATAATAAAAAATATCGGTCATTACTCGTCCATAAATGCTTTTTCCGTGCTTGCACAACTTTCCGTGTTCGACTTCGCCTTCCACGGGAACATGTCGCGCACGCACGGAAATAGCATATTTTCTGAACTCGTAATGAAATATACTATTTCGACACTGAGAACAAAAATGTCATATTTTTCAGTGTCAATGTGAAAAACGTAGGTTTGAAGTATCAACGTGAAAAGTTAATTATTTTTCGCACAAGTGTGAAAGGTAATCGAATGGAATAAAATGATTTATAACCAAAGTAATCAGCTTCATTCAGAATTATTTCTTAGTAGATCTAACAAACAAAATTTGTTGAGATAACAGTGACATTTAATGCAACAGTAGGTATACTATTAGTTGGTAAATTGTATATAGCATCCCATACATATTATAAATTCTTTATTGTGATAATAGAAAGGCCCAGCAAATGGGAATGGGCGATTTTCTCAAAGAGTACAGAAACAACAAACTGTTACAGTAATGAATTATTGTGAAGGTTGATGTGGCTATTAAAAAAACACTATTACATGACTACAAATTACGCTGTAGAATCAACTATCTGCCTTGAATACAAAAATATGTTGTGATGATAACAAAAAGTAACGGTAAAATAAACTTAGTACCTGCTGATGGTTAATATCTTTGAACATAACTTTTATTGCCTGAACAGAACTTGCACTTTTATTTGTACAACATTCAGTACAGGAAAAATATTTTCTGTATTTGTATGTTATGTGATAATTTATTTTTAGAACGGATTATCACTCCCCATTTGTTGAAAGAAAACAAAAAATCTTCATGAAATGTTTTCAGTGAAGAAACCGGGTGCACTTTTGCATCAAGTGATAGAAAATATGGAAACATTGGAAAATAATTTTAGTTTTCGAAGTAATGTCATTGTAGTAGGTGGACATAACAATATTGTAAAAATGAAAGACATTCTTTCAGAAACATTTGTAACAAACTCCAAGCAATGTGCTCATACCAATAATCTTTGTGTATGATGCATGATGTGGATAAAAACATGGAAGCACAGAATCCCACTCAAAAAAGGTTTTTTTTTAATCCTAGACTCTCCCAAGCAGCACCAGAGTTTGGATAATAGTCAGCAATGATCCACTTACTTATCAACAATTGGGCTGCACTGAAATGAAATTGAAGTTATTTTCGAAAAAAAATTGAAAATAGTATAAAACCAAAGAGACATGGAAAATAATTAATTTTGAACTATAGGGAAACAAAATTAGTCAGATACTAGATTAATCTCTTTGAAGCATCATTAGTAAATTGTGGATGATGTACAGGAAGTAGCAGAAGTAGTTGCTGACTATTTTTCTAAGGCTATAGAATTAGGTCTGAATAGTCACTTTGGACAAAACCTCTCATTACCTTGTACTATTTGTAATAATTTCACAATCATTCAGCCCTAGCTCAATGAATCCATTACCGAAGTAGAAATTCGTGATACTCTGAAAAAAAAATGATTCCAGTGCCCATAACTTGGCAACAACTTGACAACAACCATGGAAATGGAGTTTCTGTTTGCTCGTGATTATAGCAAGGATTGCCATGACAACAGTTTTTCCATAACTGATATCAGGTGTATCGGGAATAATGTTTTTGTTTACTTTCCACTCGAACAGCGGTTATCATGGCAACATGCTTTCCATAACCACGACAGTATTGGGCCCAATTCTGTTCCTGGTATATATCAACTCAATAGCAAAATTAAAAGATTTTCAGGGTCATCTTGTCTCTTACGGTGATGATACAGCAATTATGTTCACTGATAATAACTGGAATAAACTGTATGGTAAAGCTGAAAAGGGTCTTTCGAAAATCGCACGCTGAACACGTCAAATAGTAAATCATTTCTTTCAACGTCACAACCAAATAGAGTAAATATTTTTATTCATAATAAAACATGTTCTCAACAAAACTACGACTGCCCAACTATTAAAAAAATCGAAAAAATCAAATATTTAGGAGTTATTGTCGATCAACACATAAAGTGAAATGAGCATGCTGTATATGTAAATAAAAAAGATAGGCAATTAATTCGAAAATTTTATATACTTAGAGACATATTAGACAAGCAAAGCCTAAAACTTATATATAAATCGTTAATAGACCCACTATTCCGATACTGTACAGTTATATGGGGAGGATCATATAGCAATGCTATTCAAATTTTGCAAACTACACAAAACTGTATACTGAAAGTAGGTTTCAAAAAATCCAAGCATTTCTCCACAGACAAGCTTTATGAAGAATTAGACACTTTCAATATCGACAAACTATACAGGGTGTCCCTCCAGGAACTTGTCGTCTTGGCTGAAAATAGTTGTTGAACTCAGACATGTCTATCTGGTTCTCGATGTCAAATTGCATTACCGGGCTAGCTTGTCGAGTGGGTTGAAATTCAGCCAGACGCTTTGCTGTGGCCAAAGATGGTTCAGTTGGGAACATCTCTGGACCGTGGGAGGGATAGGACGGCTACGAAACCTGGACTATCAAAAAAAAATGTATCAAACAAAAAAAATAGTGGCAATCTGCAAATAGAAAAAATCCGAAACTCCGCAAGTCTTGGTTCCTCGAGCAATCTTACAAACACAAGAATAATAATTTCTATACTCAAGCTAATTTTTGTTAGGAAAACACAACTTCACAAAAGTTGTATTTTAAGACAACAATAAAAAAAATAATAATAAAAAATGTATTTATCCTTGCCGAGAATTGATCTTCTCTGGACTCTCGAGCAAACACTCTACCCAGTAGTTCACCAGGGGAACAGAGATAAAGTTAAAATAATTTACTAAACACAACAATTTACAAAAAAAAAAATTGTTTAACGGATCACGAATGTTTTAATTTGCAAGTATTTTCACCGACAAATAAACACGATGAAGACACAGTGGTCCAATCAGCATCCCACGGACACTGGTAGGTATAAAAATCGAAATATTGCGTACCTAAATGCCAATTCGCGGTCCAAGCGGAACCAGAAAGTTTCTGGGAGGCCCCAGGTCTTACCCTTGTAGCAGTCCTGCAGCAGCTCTCGACGATATAGAAGTTCTAGTAGCCTTTTTCTCTTCTTTTGTAATTCAGGTCAAGAAAGAAAACAGTTAATTTCAGGGTACCACAACCATACAACCAAACCTCCTCGAGTAACTGGATCTTCGATTTGTGCTGGCAGTAGACTAATCGGCGAGTACCCAAACTATTTAATTTGCGAAGACAACTCAGGATTCTTCGGTTCTACTGACTACGGCCAACAGCCGTTGTTTCGAGTAGAATAATAAAACTGCGTTGAATGGCAAGCTGGAAATTCGCTTGGCTAATCAGTGTTGCAAGCACTTGCACAAACACTGGGAGAATATATCTTAAACTTCAAATGCACGTAACTCGTGAAATAATCAGAATAAAAAAATACTTGAAGTAGAAAAATTGACTATGTCTAAATTATTGATGTTTCTTGTCCGAGAGATCTGTCAGATCGTCCGTCAAGTATATTTTTCATCGTTTAAGTTGTTTTTTTTTTTTAAACAAATTTTCTTCGCATTGCATTCCAGCGAGTTTGCCCAAAAGGGCCTTGCTAGATGCGCAATCGCGGTTTCCTCGGCTGAGGGCGTAGATTCTGCTGACCCGTAAATAGTAGCCGCTCGCTCTAAGCAGGTCAGAACGTCACCGTCCAGGATTCACTCCGTGTGCCTCTCTGGCTTTGAACATAACCGGAGACCGGAGCACTTTTTGTGACAGAATATCCAATCCAAACTGAAATAATAAGCTGAGAATTTTACTTTCAATGAATAGCTGAGTTGTCTGCTCTATCATAAGGGTATCTAAAAACGCGACAAGACACACGAATGTCGACATGCCCCCCCTTGAAAAAGTCGCTAGCACAATCGATGATCAAGACCAAGTTACCGTTGGAAATCCGGCCAACATCTGTTGCTTTATTCAGAGGAAAAGTACATGGATTTTTACAATTGTTTTAGCATTCGCCCTACAACATAGGTTTTTCCTAATCCTCACGTTTACAATACCACCTTAGGATATAACACAGTCTATTTCATCAAAACATCACAGCGATAATTCAGTAACGGTTTTATAGAAAATCTACTAACATTATGCTCGTGCACCCATGAGCACGCTTTCAAGAACGCTCTGGAGCACACTTGAAAGCCTTCAGTCAAAAATTAGTCGTGCATAGACCGTCTACACGTTACGACCAAACGAAAACTATCTGACAATTACAATTCACAAAATTTACCAATGACAAGAAAAATGTTTATACTGGGTGAGTCATTGCAATTTAACAAAGATAAAATATACACAGGGCGATGACAAATGATAACAATTACATACAAGGTAAATTTTCTCTGGGAGACACTGTCTCTCGGGTGAGAAATCAAGGACGACGTTTCGAACTTTATCTTTTTGCACTATTAGTCTTCCTCGTCTGAAGAAGAAGGAGGGGACCGAGGATCTAGCGAAGCCTGACCTTTACGAGGCGCTGGGGCTGCTCTCATATCGTCTGCATGAATGGTCCACTCTCTTCCGCCTTTATTCACCGCATAGCACGTGGGTCCGAGCTCTCGTAACACTTGATACGGCCCGACCCAGGTCTGGCTAAAGTTCTTAAAATCTTTGCGGTTATTTCGACAAAGTACCCACTGACCGATGGTAAACTTGACGGGTTGATCTGGGGAGTCTTTATTTGGGAAATGTTTCTGCTGGTACGCTGCGGTTTTAGCGTTCGCCTCTGCGACGCGCTGAGCCCTGTTCACATTGCGGCGGTTTACTTGACGAGGAATGGCCCAATCGCCAGGACGTTCAAGTTCATACCCCAATAGTAGCATACTTGGGCTCGTACCTATAGCCGCATTGTACCTTGTGCGGAGATTGAACATAACTTGAGGCACTTCAGCCTCCCAAAGACGCTCCTCCTTGTTAATTAATGCAGCACGAAGCATTTTTTTGATTTCTTGTGCCCGTCTCTCGACGGGGTTCGCTTGTTGGTGACTAACTGCCGACGACTTTAATTCGATTTGGTGCATTCTAAGAAATGTCTCGAACGCCCTACCTCGAAACTGTGAGGCACTGTCTGTGACAATAGTCTTTGGGAATCCCCATCGACTAAACACGTCGTCACAGAGAAACTTGATAACAGTGTTGGCGTCTGTCTTGAGAACTGGTTTTCCTTCGACCCACTTCGAAAACATATCAGTTGCGACAATTAGGTAGCGATTTCCTCGTGGAACGTTAGGGTAAGGCCCCATTACGTCTACAGACACCATCTCCCAAGGTTTGGTAGGGGTGTGTGGCCGTTGATGGGCACTCGTCTGTGGCTTAGAGCTCTTAGTTGTTGCACAAGTTAGGCATCGTGTGACATAATCGTTTACTCGGCTTTTAAGGGGGGCTAACTGAAAATATTTAGATATCTGCCTGTGAGTTTCGTCAACTCCAGGGTGACCTACATCATCGTGGTACCTTTTGAGTACCATTGGCAGGAAGTTTTTAGGAATTACAAGTTTTCTCTCAGTGTTATCTTGTCCAACAAAGTACACCAGACCATCCTCAATTAAAAATTCCGTCCTTATACGCCATTCGTAATCAGTAGGATTCCTGCTTTGGCGGGCACGGATAATTCTATCGATGAAACATTGGATTGAGGGACATTCCCTCTGGGCCTCAACCACGTCATCGTAGAATGTATTAATTTGGTTTAAGGCAAGGGGTTCTTCGTCATGACTGGTTTGTCTCAGAGTAGCAAACGTGGCGAACTGAACCAGGTCACTATGGTACTGACATTCTTTACCTACTCCCTCGTTGAATATCAAGTGTGTAACAGTCTCACTCAATCCACCCCTGCTTCTAGCAAAGTCAGTAGCAGCGACAGTGTTGTAGAGTGCATGTGCACTTTGATCTATTTTGTCGAGGTCATTAGATGATACCACGAAAATGTTTTGTATTGGGCAGAGCGTTTCGTACTTGTCGGTCTCATCAGAAACCTCTTGGGTCCCTTTGACAGGAAAGAACATGCGCTCCGCATCTAAAGTCAAGTCCTGTCCGGTGTTCTCCTCTCTTGGATTTCTAGACAAGAAGTCTGGAAGTTGGTTCAGTCGTCCAGGAACGTGTACAATACGAAAATCGTACTCCTGGAGGAGCAGAGACCATCGAGTCAGTTTTGCCTTCGAGTCTTTCATACGGTCCAACCAGAGGAGAGCAGAGTTGTCCGTAATCAAAGTGAATGGTTGGTCTTGGAGGAAGTGTTTGTACTTCCTCACTGCCCAGATCAAACCCAAACACTCAATTTCATTTATATGGTACTTCCTTTCAGTGCTATTTAGTTTAGCACTGCTGTAAGCGATTATATCGCGTTGTCCGTCAGCTCGTTCTTGAAATAGAACGGCTCCAATCCCTATCAAACTGGCATCAGTTTGAAGGCAGTACGGCCGGGTTGGATCGGGTCGAGCCAACTCCAGCGGTTGTTCGCAAGCCTCTTTTACTCTCTGAAAAGCGTCCTCGGCCTCCGGTGACCACTTAAACTTTTTTGATTTGTCGATTAGGTCTGTCAGGGGGGCTGCCATCTCCGCAAAATGGGGGATGTATTCCCGCAGCCACCCTGCGGTACCTAGAAAAGCCCTCAACTGTTTTAAGCTTTTCGGCTCTGGAAAGTCACGGACGTTTAAGATATGTGTCTCCTGTGGCCGATTACCACCTTCAGATACTACCCGGCCCAAGTATTTAAGTTCGGCCGAGCCGAACTGGCATTTTTTCTGGGAGAGCCACAACCCGTGGGTCCGTAGTCTCTCCAGAATTCTCCGAAGATGATCGCAGTGCTGGTCGATATCATCTGAATATACGATAACATCGTCAAGGTATACTTTACAAAACGTATCTGTATATCCTACCAGCACCGACGACATCAACTTCTGAAAGGCCGCTGGCCCGTTCTTAAGGCCAAAGCTCAGGACCTTAAATTCATAAACTTGCCCGTCGGGAGCTCCGAAGGCGGTATATTTCCGGCTATTTTTAGACAAAGGTACCTGCCAAAAGCCATTTCTTAAGTCGAGCGTGGTGAAAACTTTAGCATTCCCCATTTCCCTAACAGTCTCCTGAATAGGGGGGAGATTGGGGGCTTCAGAGATTATCAACTTATTCACTTCGCGGTAATCAACGCAAAATCTCAACTTGCCGTTCTTTTTCGGCACTAAAACCACAGGACTACAGTACGGCGACACGCTGGGGGTAATAACCCCAGCTTCAGACAGCTTACGAACTTCCTCATGCACGATTTGTTTTCGTACTTCGGACATTTTGTCGTATCTAAACTGCCTGAAGGGCTTTTCTTCCCTAACCTGTATCTCATGTACTGCAGCCTGGGTGACGGGCTGTCGTACCGTTTCTTCGAAAACGTCGTGAAAATTATCAATCACTTTCATGATCTTCTCCTTCGTGGACGGAGAAAATTGGTCCTCGGTAAATTCCGGGGCCATGATTTCCCTCATTTTTTTCTCAGAATGTTCACTCCAATATACAATTTGTCTCGATTTAGTACCAACATATAGGCATTTCCTCCTTATATCGAGTACTACCTCATGGTTTGTTAAAAATGGCATACCTAACACCATCGGCTCATTTAAGTCGCTGAGTACAGTAACTACTACTGAGTAGCTACTTTCCTCAATTTCGACTTTTGTTGTCAGATGGCCTAAACTATAGCTGGAGTTATTTGAACAACCCAGTTGTACAGGAACGGGATTTGGCAGATTCATCAAATCAAAGTTATCGAATATATCTGCACGAACAAAATTCGTGCTTGCCCCTGTATCAACTAGAGCCAAAATAGTTTTGCCATTAACTACGACCGGAATTCGAGGAAGTTTCTTCCCGAACTGCCGAGTCGTATCTAAGAGAATGAGCGTTTCGGCATTCACCTGGCCATCATCAGTTTGGTTAACGTAGCAAACTTCGGACGGTCTAGGATATCTCACTAGCGAGACATCATCGAAGATAGGTAATATTTCATACACAGGGTTAGGGGGATTTTTTACACACGGTTTATATTTTTTTGCAGAAAAATTACTCACTGACGGAGGTGGCTTGCCACTGCTGACAAGACCTCCTCTCTTTCGTTTCCCGAATCGATGATATGATTTTCGGGAAACTCAGTGATTGCATTCAACCTCGAGCCTGAAGGTCCTTGGTTGGAAGGCCTACCATCTTGCTGAGTGGTCTGGGGGCCGAACTTCGGCGCGTTATTATTTCCAGGCGCGCCCCGGAAATTAGAATTATTAGTGCTGTTGTAATTGCTATTGGAATTTCTCCAATTATTATTGTTACTTGATCTATTTTGATCACCTCGACTAAAATTTCCTGAATTTATTTGTGGAGGGTTCCTATTTACATTTGGATCACTAGTATTTGGCTTTTTTTCTGATTTTTGGTTTGAAGATCCACTAGAATAGGTGCTCAGGTCTCTCTCTAAGCCTACGCACAGCAATCTGAGGTCTTCAATTTTTACAATGTTTCTGCATCTCAGATAAGATCTTATCTGAGGCAGAAGAAGCTCGATAATGACATTAACGAGGCCTTCCTCATTTATATGAGGTAAAAGACGGTTTGCTAGGGCTCGTTTCCCTGCAATGAATATCTCCACCCTATCTGTACTTTGTTGACGTTGCCCATACAAATTTGATAATAACTTACTCCGAAGTTCTGAGTTATCAAAACGTCCTACGAAACTATTTACTAAGGTTTCCCAGGTCGTGGATATGCCATGATATAGGTTACCCCAAGTCAAAGCTTCTCCCTTTAGCTGGGCTTTGAAAATGGTTACCCACTCATCCTTATCAACTTTCGCTTTTATTAATTCATATGTAATTTTCTTCAGAAAATAATATGGGTCTTCTGTTTCCAAACCATAGAAAGTAGGCAGTCGCTGTCTGTCTAGTCTATATGATTCTGTATTTTTATTTGCCAAACTCATAATGACCTGTGCCAAATGAGTCATGGGATCAACTTGGCTGTGGTTTACAGCCGAGTTAACATTTTGCAACGTCGATGTCATATTGACTGGGTCTACGAACCGATTGTTAGAGGGGGTCTTAGAATGATGCCTTGTAGGCAATATGTTCGCCGTGGTGGACGTTTTTGAGGATGTTTCAAGCTCCTGCCCGAAAGTCACCTTCTTAGGATTAGAAGGGCGCCACCAATTCACTTTCCTATTCAAATCCGCGCCGGGAATTGGAGAGGGCGTGGACGAATGAGACGGAAATTTCTGTTCCTGTTTCAAACTGTTAGTCCTCCTAGGAGTGACTGCGTTTATCGCTTGTCTGGAGATTTCTGCTTCTGAAACAGTTCTCCAGTCAGAATTATTCAAAACTTCAGCAATCCTTGCTTCAGATTGTGCTTCGTTGAAGTCCCTGTAATCTGTAGAGCCAGATTCGCTTGCCGAACATAAACATTCCTCCCTAGCAATTAAAGGAGTTCTGTCATCTTCCCAGATGATGGAATCCGCTACGAACGGCCTTATCGGAGAAATTTCGGGCATATTTACATAACCGAAATTTTGAAAATTTCCAGCATCGAAAAATTCAGAGTATCTACTACTCGAATTCACGAGTGGCTGGTCAGAATGAAAGACATGGGGTGTCCGATCGCGAAACTCGGCCCCACGTGGGGCGCCATGTCGTCTTGGCTGAAAATAGTTGTTGAACTCAGACATGTCTATCTGGTTCTCGATGTCAAATTGCATTACCGGGCTAGCTTGTCGAGTGGGTTGAAATTCAGCCAGACGCTTTGCTGTGGCCAAAGATGGTTCAGTTGGGAACATCTCTGGACCGTGGGAGGGATAGGACGGCTACGAAACCTGGACTATCAAAAAAAAATGTATCAAACAAAAAAAATAGTGGCAATCTGCAAATAGAAAAAATCCGAAACTCCGCAAGTCTTGGTTCCTCGAGCAATCTTACAAACACAAGAATAATAATTTCTATACTCAAGCTAATTTTTGTTAGGAAAACACAACTTCACAAAAGTTGTATTTTAAGACAACAATAAAAAAAATAATAATAAAAAATGTATTTATCCTTGCCGAGAATTGATCTTCTCTGGACTCTCGAGCAAACACTCTACCCAGTAGTTCACCAGGGGAACAGAGATAAAGTTAAAATAATTTACTAAACACAACAATTTACAAAAAAAAAAAATTGTTTAACGGATCACGAATGTTTTAATTTGCAAGTATTTTCACCGACAAATAAACACGATGAAGACACAGTGGTCCAATCAGCATCCCACGGACACTGGTAGGTATAAAAATCGAAATATTGCGTACCTAAATGCCAATTCGCGGTCCAAGCGGAACCAGAAAGTTTCTGGGAGGCCCCAGGTCTTACCCTTGTAGCAGTCCTGCAGCAGCTCTCGACGATATAGAAGTTCTAGTAGCCTTTTTCTCTTCTTTTGTAATTCAGGTCAAGAAAGAAAACAGTTAATTTCAGGGTACCACAACCATACAACCAAACCTCCTCGAGTAACTGGATCTTCGATTTGTGCTGGCAGTAGACTAATCGGCGAGTACCCAAACTATTTAATTTGCGAAGACAACTCAGGATTCTTCGGTTCTACTGACTACGGCCAACAGCCGTTGTTTCGAGTAGAATAATAAAACTGCGTTGAATGGCAAGCTGGAAATTCGCTTGGCTAATCAGTGTTGCAAGCACTTGCACAAACACTGGGAGAATATATCTTAAACTTCAAATGCACGTAACTCGTGAAATAATCAGAATAAAAAAATACTTGAAGTAGAAAAATTGACTATGTCTAAATTATTGATGTTTCTTGTCCGAGAGATCTGTCAGATCGTCCGTCAAGTATATTTTTCATCGTTTAAGTTGTTTTTTTTTTTTAAACAAATTTTCTTCGCATTGCATTCCAGCGAGTTTGCCCAAAAGGGCCTTGCTAGATGCGCAATCGCGGTTTCCTCGGCTGAGGGCGTAGATTCTGCTGACCCGTAAATAGTAGCCGCTCGCTCTAAGCAGGTCAGAACGTCACCGTCCAGGATTCACTCCGTGTGCCTCTCTGGCTTTGAACATAACCGGAGACCGGAGCACTTTTTGTGACAGAATATCCAATCCAAACTGAAATAATAAGCTGAGAATTTTACTTTCAATGAATAGCTGAGTTGTCTGCTCTATCATAAGGGTATCTAAAAACGCGACAAGACACACGAATGTCGACAAACTGCATCGATCAATAAATAGAAAACCATAAGTGGGCCGAATTTGAAAATTTGGGAGTTCACTATTGTTGATAAGTGCTATCCAGCTAAAATATTTTGAAGATTGTGGCACTTTCGGTTGTACCAGAAGTGGACCCCAACTTCGTTATTTTAAATGGGACACCCTGTAAATTATCAAGGTTTTAGAATTTACGCATGATTTTGAACATGTTTTATTTATAATGTCCTATACCCAAGTCTAACCGTTTTCGAAATATTTCAAATTTTAAGTTGAAAATTGCGTTTGCAGAACGAAAAATATTTTTTTTTTATTCTGGACATGATCATTTATTTTCGATTGTGTATCGATTTATTCGTAGGAGAGGACCCAGTTCAGTAGAATTTCGATATCAATTCGATTCGAGTTATACAGGGCGTTCACCAGAAAATAATATAGATCCGGTTGAAAAAATTATTGTAAGTCAATTTTTTCAAATGGAAACCCTCCAATTGTATATTCTCATTCGATTTGGCATCGAAAATGAAGCTAACTTAGAATAAGGTTATTTATGCCTACACTCAACAGTTTTCGAAATATGGGCGAATTAACATGTCTCAGTTCCAGTAAATATCATATTCTTGAGTTTACTTATGCTTAGTTGGCCATGGCGCCCGCAGTTGCGTTGGAAACAATCAACTACCACGAAAATGTTATTGTAATCAATCATGCCGGCTCGTTTGAATGATTCGAATGAAGATTACTTAAATCTATTTGTTATTTATGGCGAATGGTTATCTCAACAACATGTGATTTATTTGCTATTCGGTATCCGCTGAAGCAGAAGCCCTCACAAATTACTGTTGAACGAATTATAGAAAACTTCAAAAACTTTGGATTCGTCAAAGCAAGAGTGCACAGAAACAAGCCAATTGTTGATGATGAAGATATTGAATTTGCCATTTTGGGATATTTTGCTGCAAGAGAATCAGTACACAGAATACTGCGCAGATAACCAACCCTATTACATTCGCCATAAATAATAAATAGATTTAAGTAATTTTCATTCGAATAATTTAAACGAGCCGGCATGATTGATTACAATGACATTTCCGTGGCAGTTGATTGTTTCCAACGCAACTGCGGGCGCCATGGCCAACTAAGAATAAGTAAACTCAAGAATACGAGATTTTCTGAAACTGAGACATGTTAAATCGCCAATATTTCGAAAACTGTTCAGTGTAGGCATAGATAACCTTATTCTAAGATAGCTTCATTTTCGATGCCGAATCGAATAAGAATATACAATTGGAGGGTTTCCATTTGAAAAAATTGATTTACAATAATTTTTTCAACCGGATCTATATCATTTTATGGTGAACGCCCTGTATAACCCTAATCGAATTGATATCAAAATTCTACTGAACTGGGTCCTCTCCTACGAATAAATCGATACACAATAAAATATTTTCAACTTAAAATTTGAAATATTTCGAAAACGGTTAGACTTGGGTATTGGACATTATACATGAAACATGTTCAGAATCATGCGTAAAATCTAAAACCTTGATAAGATACAGGGTGTCCCATTTAAAATAACGAAGTTGGGGTACACTTCCGGTACAACCGGAAGTGCAACAATCTTCAAAATATTTTAGCCGAATAGCACATATCAACAATAGTGAACTCCCAAATTTTCAAATTCGGCCTATGGTTTTCTATATATTGATCGATGCAGTTCCCGGAGGGGGGTATATGCATCAATGCTTGTATATATGCATACAATATTGAAACAAACTACAAAGACCAACAAAACTATTCCAACTCGCTTTATTACAAACCAATCGATTGATATACCTCTTTTTAGAAAAAGTCACTACCATCACCGTAGCCTTTTTTATATAGGACCTAGACTTTATAATAGACTACCACTCCAAATAAAACAAATAAACAAAACCAATTCCTTTAAGTACGAAATTAAAAAAATTATCAATGAAAATAAAATCTAAATGAATAAAAAAATTATAACAAAACAGTCGACTACTCTAGCTATCTATATTCTCTCATTTACTTTCAAAAATCCAATTTCCACATCTCCATGCCCTAATCAGATTGCATTTCTCCCAGCACTTCTTTAACTTCTTTAAAAAATATTATTTAAGTTAATTTTCTCGTCCAGAAATATGCAAAACAAGCATTTATGCTTAGGCAATTTCTGGACAGGATTATTTGTAAACACTATTAAAATGTTAGAATGAATAAAGTTTGATTAGATTTGATAACTGATGTTTCACAACGATGCATCTTCTCTTTTTTCGCATGGATTTAGCAACACCCTCTAAAGTGATACTATAATATACCACGCTGTTTGAAATTGGCCAATCCAAGTGAACCCCTGGAGGAAAACTCCCTGAAGATTCTCATCTAGAGAAAATAATGATTCCGGGCCCATACGTATACGTTCCCATTGTGCTAAAGTCTGTTTTGGGCGACGTCACATCAATCACGAAAACTTTTTCTATAAAACTCTTTCGATCGAACGATGCGTGTCCTCCGAAATCCTAGCGCGTGTTCGGCTTTCCCACAGGATTACCGGCGAAGATAAACCGCGGTTAGGTTGACATCGGTGTCAGGATCAACGGCAGATGATGTCATGACCCCGACGGCCTCTGATAATAAGGGATCGATGGAAGTAAGCCGGTCGTGATTACGCAGCACATACTGTGTGTGTTGGGGTAGCTCAGGTTCTTAGCGGATAAGCTACACCATGTATAATTATCACGGCATCTTGATCGTCGGCAGAAGCGTTTTATAGAGGACTTAGGAATGATTCCATACAGGCGAATCCACCGTCTCACTCACTCATGCTCAATTGGTGTTCATTCCAGCTGCTACACTGACAGAGAGAATGGATAGTTGTTTCAGTAATAACAATTGTCTATATAGAATGTAGAGAGAAAACACATCAGCAGAGGCGGCACTTCACCACTTAGTGGGGTAAATGAAGAAAACAGAGGTGTAACGCTGAAGGTCTCTCGATTTTCCCGGCGTCTTCAACAATAGCTGCTTGACATCCAATATCAAATCAAATCACTTTATTCATCCTTTTGAACTCACAAAAAGCTATAGGATAGGTCATATACGATAAAACTTTTGATTTACAATTCAAATGCACAACAACAATAATGGGTGCAGATAAGTAGTGACAGTATAATCAGATAAATAAATGAATCACTATCAGTGTCTTTGATCATATAAAATAGCATGCAACAGATAGAAAATTATATAGACACACTATACTGGTTAAAAAAAAATGAAATAGAAAACATTGATTGTCGGGATTATGTCTATTCTGCAACTACTTACAGCTAGGTCTTACAAAATATTAGAATATATCTCCTTCCTTCATTAGACATTGTAGTTCAGGTATTGATCCACAGAGTAGAAAGCATTCTCCAACAATAGGGCTTTACACCATTTTTGAAACTATTTAATGGTGATGTTCTCACATTGGCCGGTAATTTATTGAACAGTTTAATCCCATATATTTAGGGCTTGTTTCAGTTTTTGATAGCCTATGCGCTGGTACTTCCAATGTCGCTGAGTTTCTAGTATCATAGCTATTATTATTCAGACTTTTGAACATACATCAGAACTTGAAATTTGTAAATGCATGGCAATGTAAGGATTCTAAGTTTGATAAATATGTCTCTGCAAGCAGTTCTTCTTTTAACTCCTTCCATTGTCCTCAAGGCCCTTTTTTGTACTATAAATACTCTTCCTGCTTGAGATGACATTCCCCAGATGATAATTCCATATGCGATTGTGGAATGGAAGTGAGCAAAGTAATAAGGTAAGGTATTTCTATCAATCATTTTTCTTAGCTGGTAAATACTATAGCATAGGGATGCAGCTTTCTTGCATAAGATATCTATGTGACCGTCCCACTTATAGTTTTCAGCAATTTGTAAGCCTAGAAATTTTACATTTGTTACCTGCTTTATAGTTCCATAAAATTGCTTGATTAAGAGGCTTGAGTCTGAACTTACGTGACTGAATTTTATAAATGCTGATTTATTTGCATTACAGATCAGATTGTTATTTGTATACCAATTTTGTGCCTTTAGTATTGTTTCACTTGCACTTTCAGTCAAAGAAGACAGAGTACAGGCGCTTATCGAAAAAAGTGTCATCTGCATACATAATTGCATTTTGAAATGAGAAATCGTTAACGTAGATTATGTATAGTAGTGGCCCCAAAATCGAGCCTTAAGGAACCCTCTATATCACTTCCCAGTTAATTAGATTTATTTCCATTTATAGACACATAGTGAGTTCTTTGATGTAAGTAGCTTTTAAACCATGAATGTGTTACACCTCTGAAACCATACCTGTATAATTTATTTAAAATGAAGCCGCTAGATGTCGCTAGATGTCACAATATCGATTCAAACCATGGACGTATAATATTGTTTTGAAGTCGCTCATTTTGTAGGCTCGCGGGCTGCGGGGAAGAGAGAAGGTAGCAATAGACTGTGACCTTCCCACAACTGACAGTAGCGCACGCATTTGATGAAATGACAAGAAACAAAGCTGAATTTGAAATAATGATGGAAATATCAACGAAAGTGTTAGAATATACATCCGATGGGACTTCGTGAGATAGTAAAACTAGTATGACATATCTCATGTTATGCAATACTTCATTGAGTGAGATCCTTAAAAGATTAGATTCACAAAGTTTTCAAATTAGAAAAAAAACAATTCAACGTCACCATTGTGAACTCTCGGCCAATTGAAATGGTACCATTTTTGTTTTGCGGAAATGCCCTGTTACCAAGTTAACCTCTCCGGATTACAGGAAATCTGATTTGAAGAAAACAGTTGAATGTATCGATTATAGAACGTCAACCTATTCTAATGATACCATTTCTGTTATGCGGAAATGCCCTGTAGTCAAGTTGGCCACTTCGGATTACTGAGAATCTAACATAAAAAACAATTGAACGTTTCGATTATAGACCCTCAACCTATTCTAATAATACTATTTTCGTTTTGCGGAAGTGCGCCGTTGTCATGTTTTGGTCTCTTTGTATAACTGGAAATCTGATATGAGGATGGTTCTAAGTGAATACCATACTATTCGCCAATGTTGCCAAGTCGTGGGCGCCGGAAATCATTAAAAAAGATTTAAGGAAATTTTGTACAAAGAATATCATTATAAATATTCCTCCTTATTAATTTATATGATCGATTTTTTAAAATACTTTTGGAAATCTGATGACGCATGGTCCAAATAACCATTTTATATCACTTAGTTTATCTTCATTTTAAGTTCAAATGATATACGTTAAAAAAAATTATAAAACACTAAATGATGCGAAACAACACTGAAATGTTCTGGATTCTCAGTCACAAATCATCATGCTACAGCTCACGGACTATGAATGATCAGGAGTTTGACATAAACTTCATTTCCATGGAAACAAGAATTACAGCGTGTCTCTTCTAGTAGTTTGCAAAATGCGAGTGCAGCGAGCATCTACTGTGATTTCACCTTTTCATACTGATCAGTTATTGAAGAAAGAGACACGCCTTTGGCTTGTCTCTTTCTTGTGGTAATTTACAAAATGCGAGTGCAGCGAACTTCTGCTGCGATTCCACTTTCTCATTTCAATCAGTGGTCGAATTACCAGCAACTTGGATAGTTAGGTTAGTTAGGTTAGGTTGTGTCCAAAACGTCTATGAAACTTCTCTGAATGATTTCCCGTGTCCATAACTTGGCATCAGCGCATTTCCGCAAAGTCAAAATGTCAAATCATTTGATTGAATAGGATATTGTCCACTTATCCACATCAATCCCCCTTTTCAGGTATCCAGTAATCCGAAGTGACTACCTTGGCATTACCGTATTTTCTCAAAACAAAGATGGCACCATTAGAATAGGCTGAACATTTATATTAATACTCTCCATTGACAATTTCTATAAAGCTTCTCTTAATGATTTTCCGCATCCATAACTTGGCAACAGCTCCTTTCCGCAAAGTTAAAATATCATAGCAGGAACCACCTGATTGAAAAGAATAGTGTCCAGTAATTCGAAGTGACCAACGTGGCAATAGAGCATTTCCGCAAAACAAAAAAGGTACCATTAGAATCAACTGATGGCACAAAATAGCGATGATCAATTGTTTTTTCCATATCAGACTTTCAGTAATTCCAAATGACCAAAACTTGGCAACGGCGCATTTCCGCAAACTAAAAATAGTACCATTAAAAACTTTCTATAATCGAGACGTTCAATTATTTTTTTCATATCAGAATTTCAGTGATCCGAAGAGGTCAACTTGGCAATAGGGCATTTCTGAGGGCCCACAAATGCGACTTTCAACTTTTTTTCCCAACAGATTTCCAGTAAATCAAATTCTTACCAAAATGGCAGTTTATATATTCAATAAATACATGTTATTATATAGATATCATAATGAATGAATATTGTGAAGAATAAAATATATTCCCTGCAAGTCCTAGCAGACTTTGGAACACATTCAGTTGAACATTTCATCCCCAACTTTTACAACCAAGCCGCTTCATCTGTGCCATCAGATGGAAACCCAAAGATAAATCCAAATTTTGATAGACATTTCTTGGACTTTTTGGAAACCTTTTTTTTAATGCATCATCCAAATACCTAATGAAGTAGTAAATGTTTCGGGGGGTGTCTATTTCATTATCTCCACATACAAAGGTTTGAATAAACGTATTAAGCTATCAACCTCAACTTAAATTGCTCCGCCGATAATTTTTTTTTTTTAATTGTAGAGCACAGTGTGCACATCATTTCTGAGAAAAATTATCACCTCCAGGGGGGTGGAACCCCCCAAAAAACGCGTTGAAATTAATTTTTGAGGTAATTTCGAAATATCTCAAAAAAATTACTTTAAATCAAAAAATAACTTGATATTCAGAAAGGGCACAAATTTTTACAAAAAAAGTCTCCCTACCAAAATTTTGAGAAATCGCACGGTATTCTTGAAAAAAATTGTTGAAGTTATATGCTTTCGCAATGGGGCAGGTGTTGCGCCGGCTTCCGCCAACGTGCATTTTTTCAACTAGCCCGTGAAGTAAAGTTTTATAACTCCTCACATAAATGTTCCATTCGGATAAATCTCACGTCAGTTTGAAGATAAAGATCGCAGCTTTGTATTCTGATATTATTTATATTTATACGCGCAGTTGCCAGCTGCAAAATTGCAATTGAAAATCTTATAATATTAAAGTACCTGACTTCGTGAAATAATGCTTGTGAATACTGAAATAATGTCTTATCACTTGTACCAAGAAAAATGAACCGTTGAGGAATACTTCATTGTCAAATTGTATAACTTTTAACCGGTCCAAATAATGTTGGTTTTGAATACGAGTGTTTTCAATTCTTCGCATATTTTAGGTTACAAAATCTTGGGGGAGTTTAAAAATTCAAATGCTAATAACTCAGAGATAAAAGCACGTATCAACATGAATGAAAAGCCAGTTTGCAGAAAAAACCCTGCTCTTATTGAAAATATTCATACAAATTTGGTCACTTGTACAAATTTTAAATGCCATCCAGTCAATCTTTCAAGTACTTAAAATAGAGGTTACTCGGCAATTGATCGCATTATTGTTCTATGGAAAGAAAAATAAAATCAGTCCTTGATGGAATATGGGGATTCGAGACCGAGGAAGACACTGCACCAAAGGAAACTGTCCCTAAGTGTACCTGCTTTAAACTCATTGGGATTCTAAAACCTGAAAAATATCGGCTTGGGCCCTTGTCAATGCGGCAGATAGCGCGCGCGGTTCTGTCGGTGCGCAGTGGGCAGCAGTCAACATTGCTCTATGTAAATGTAAGATAAGATAAAAGTTCCTGTGCAGAAAACACTGGATACTGGGATAACATCGATAGTCCTAGACTAGAAAACATCTCTTAGTGCTTTGCCACTGTTATTAATTGAAAATGGTGAGTTTATTTTTGAAATATTTGTTTCATGTTCAACTCAGCTCTGTTTCAAAATTTCGCAATGTCAGATATGACTTACATTTCCAAAATTCCAAAGGTCCACCTAGGAATTCAGGAGAAAATGGTTTTTCGTATCTGTAGAATATCTGTAGAAACTTGGCAGTGATTGTTCCGGATTGTGAAGATGAAGACGAGGAGACTGAAGATGAAGTAGATGATGAGTTGTATGATTGAATAAATATATTTTCCTATACATTTGTTGATGGAGATTACTTGTGGATTCATTTTTCCATACTTTTTCTCGATATCATTGAAAAACACTCTTAAATTTCTTTACCTCCGGTCCGCGTTTGATTTATAGAATAAGTTGATCTCGAATTTGCGAATAATTTTCATAACAATTCTTCTAATTCTCAATAACGACAGTTCTCATCGATTATTTACCCACACTTATATCTAAGAGAAGTAGTTTAAGAGTTTTTCAAATATTCTCCCTCTTCCCTCTCATCCCAATTGTTTGATCTTGGGGATGTTTGTGGACTGTATCTGAGGGATGTATAGGTGGAAACTACCCCGTGGATTTATTTTGAATGGTAGAAACAAGAGAAATCGAGACTGTGTTTTCCTTACCTTCGGTTCCTGGAGTCATAAGGGCATGAGCTCAGCAATAATGGTCTCCGCAGGACACCGGTTTTCTATTCTTCACAGCCGACAGTTTTCTTTTTAATATTGCGACACACTTTCTTGTGTTTTGAGAGGGGTTTTTTTTGAGCACCTTCGACCACAGAGTTCGATCGAGAGAGACCTTTTTCGCACTGGCTGGCGAGAAGCGCGCACCTCGAGCTTCGAGGAACACACAGTCGGGTTCGCGAACATTTAAAAGGGAAATAGAGGAAATCTCAGACAAACACAATAATAATATTTATTTACAATGTATACATTACACGAAAGTGAGGTGAAGACGGAACATAACCGCCCACCTAAAATGTTATGACATTTTATGAAAGATTGGCAAGAGGTAAAGGACAAATCTTTACCACCGACCGTTTCAGGAAACCCTGAGAAGTTTTTACCGTAACAACTCGCACGACCCCATCGGGTCCAGGATGTATTTCCGTCACTCGGCCAAGTTGCCATCGTAAGGGAGGTAGAGAGTCGTGTTTGATGAGAACCATTGTACCTATCTCGAGAGTTGCAGAGGGTTCAGTCCACTTGCCTCGCTGAAATAAGGTATGCAGGTACTCCTTACTCCACCGAGACCAGATATCTTGGACAAAACGCTGAACCATCTGCCACCGGCTAAGTCTGTTGACGTTTAATGGCATTAAATTATCATCGGGGGGTGAATTTAACGGTTCCAGTGTCAAAAAATGACCTGGAGTTAGGGCGGAGAGATCATTTGGATCGGAGCTGGTAGGACAGATCGGTCTAGAATTCAAAACCGCCTCAACCTGTAC
Source organism: Chrysolina oricalcia (assembly GCA_944452925.2). Taxonomy (NCBI): domain Eukaryota; kingdom Metazoa; phylum Arthropoda; class Insecta; order Coleoptera; family Chrysomelidae; genus Chrysolina; species Chrysolina oricalcia. The sequence goes on from OX101808.2 coordinate 25,970,853, forward strand.
AAGGAGAGTATTGAACTCTTCATAAGTTAATGTTTGAGCACCAATTACCCGTGAGAGATGAGATTTAACGGATTTTATTCCCGCCTCCCACAATCCTCCAAAATGGGGACTGGAGGGGGGAATAAACTCCCATTCGATGAGCTCATGCTGAGCTGCATCTTGCATTTCTTTAAGGATCCGGGAAGCTCCAACGAAATTAGTTGCATTGTCACTGAGTATTTTTGTGACCCTTCCACGGCGGGAGATGAAACGCCTTAATGCTGCGAGGAAAGTGTCGGTGGAAAGATCGGTAGCTAGTTCCAAATGGAGTGCTTTGGTGGTGAAGCAAACAAAAAGACATATATACGATTTATGACTTTTAGATCCACGGTTTCTACCAAGAGAAATATTATAAGGGCCCCCAAAATCGATGCCAATAATGGAAAATGCTTTCACCTGAGAGACCCGTATGGCGGGAAGATTGCTCATTGGAGGCTGAGCACTAATGGGGTTTTGTTTCCAGCAAATCAGACATTTAGAGATAATTCTGCGAATGACTCGTTTAGCAGAAAGGATCCAATACTTCTGACGGAGAAGAAAATGGAGAGTTTGGAAGCCAGGGTGCAGATACTGACGATGAGTATTCTCTATGATTAATACTGTCATTCTATGGTGACTCGGCAATAAAAGGGGATGACGTTTATCATACGACAGTTGAGAGTGCACCAGACGGCCACCCACCCTCAGAAGACCCTTTTCATCAAGAAAAAGATTTAATTGCCGTAAGACTTTACATAGGAGTTTTCCGCTGGAAAGAGACGAAATTTCGTGATCGAATGCGGAACCTTGAACGTATTTAATAAGTGAGAGGGAAGCGTGGTGGAGTTCATCATTATTGAGGTATGACGACCTTCATTGAGAACGAGTGATGCGACAGTTTCCAATGAACCGCCTCACATAACCAAATATTCTTTGGATCTTCATAAAGGAGGAAAATTTGTTCAAGAGTTCGTCAATGAAATGAACCTTCACTTGCGTGACAAGAACGACCCTTTTCTCTTCAGTGAAGCAGTTCCTGTCGATTTCGATGGGATCGGAATGAGAAGGCCAAGTAATGGGGGGTCCTAGAAGCCAAGAAGGCCCCGCCCACCATTGGGAATAGTTTACGAGCTGAGAGGGATAAGCGCCTCGAGATGCGCAATCGGCAGGATTCTGTTCGGAAGGAACATAGTGCCAACGGTCGGGAGCTACGTTTTCCTGAATACGACTGACGCGATTGCTCACGAAAGTCTTCCGTTTATGGGGAGATGACCGAATCCAACAGAGAGTTGTGGATGAGTCTGACCAAGCAAACATGTCATCAACTAACATGTGCTTGCGGAATATGAGAAGTATAAAGGCAAAAAGTTCAGAGAGTAGAGTTGCTGCGCACAATTCCAGCCTGGGTATAGATATAGTTTTCAAGGGTGACACCTTCGATTTCGCACATATCAGTTGAACATGGTAGCCATCGATACCCATATATCTGCAATACACTACCGCCGAGTAACCCTGTTCACTGGCATCAGCGAACCCATGAAGGACACAGGACGTCACTTGAACATGGTGGAATAAATGCCGAGGGACCTTAATGTCAGAGATAGAAGGAAGTCCAGACTTGAAGCGGGCCCAAGAGGCCACAACATCAGCTGGAGGATAGTCTTCCCAGCCAATTCCAAGAGTCCAAAGGTGTTGAATAAGTTTTTTAGCAAATAATGTGAGGGGACTGAGGAACCCAAGGGGGTCAAAAATACGAGCAAGTTCAGAGAGAATGTTTCGTTTGGTACAAAGCAGCTTTTGGGGAGATATGCTAAAGGTAAAAACATCAAGAGAAGAATTCCATTGTAAACCCAAGACTTTAATAGGAGTACAGCTATCAAAATCGAGAGAAGTGGACTTTGTGGGTTTCTCTGGAGAGAGCAATGCTGAATGATTACTATTCCATTTATGAAGCTCGAATCCTCCCTTGCTAAGGAGTGAAATCAGTTGTGACTTCAGAGCTTGAGCTTCTTCGAAGGATTTGCAACTAGTTACAATATCGTCCACATAGGATGAGGTTTGTATGGCTGTGGCAGCTAATGGAAAGTTTTTCCCTTCTTTCTCAGCAAGATGGAGCAGAGTTCTGATGGCAAGAAAAGGAGACGAACTAATACCATAAGTCACCGTGTTTAGGACGAAGTCTTGGACCGGTTGATCTGAGGCGAATCGCCACAGAATCTTCTGAAATTTTCGGTGGTTCACTGACACTAGAATTTGTCGGTACATTTGACGAATATCAACGATCAAAGAGATAGAATGCATTCTGAAATTAAGCAAGAGTGTCACTAAATCACTCTGTAATTTGGGACCTATCAATAAGGTGTCATTGAGAGATGTGCCATTCGAAGTTTTAGCTGAAGCATCAAAGACCACCCTGAGTTTGGTACTGGCACTTTCCGGACGAATTATACAATGATGAGGAATGAAAAAACTATCAGAGGTAGCCTCAGGATTTTGGATGAGTGACATGTGTTGTTGAGCGAGGTAATCTTGCATGAAATCACAATATTGTTGTTTCGATTGAGGGTCCTTCCTTAACCGGCGTTCTAGCGAGAAAAAACGATGTAGGGCAACTTCACGTGAATTGGGAAATATCGGTTCGAAAGAACGAAAAGGAAGTGAAACAATAAACCTGCCTGATGGAGTGTGAGAAACAGAGGAGGTGAATATTTTTTCACAGAGGTCATCTTCAGGAGTTGTTTTGCATATTCGGGGAACCTCTTCAATCTCCCAGAAGCGTTTGAAAGAGGTTTCCAGGGGGGCATCACACGAACACTGTAATGAGTTCACTGAGTTGGCGCTAAGCCTGCAAGAAACTGTGCCCATGAGTATCCATCCGAACACTGTATGAAACGCATTGGGTTCATGTTCATTTCCAGGGAGTCGACCGGAGTCAAATATTAGAGGAACTATATCAGCTCCTAATAAAATATCTATTTCACGGGATATGTGAAAATGGGGGTCGGCAAGTTGCAAATTCGTAATGTGAGACCAAGACCGGAGATCAATGTCATGATTGGGTATATTATTACATACGATGGCACTCAGAATGAGAACAGGATTGGGGCTATTGCTAGGTCGAATTTGAAGGGGGACTGTCTTAGAAGCAGATGAATTCATATCACTAATGCCTTGTATAGACAAAGAGATATTTTTTCTGCGGAAATTTAATCCAAGACGGCTGCAACATTTTTGACTGATAATGCTTATTTGAGAACCGGTATCAAGCAATGCACGAACGGTCTGATAGGAACCACTGGCATCAAGAACTTCAATTATTGCTGTTGATAACAAAATTGTCTTTATTGGGGTCACCAATGGCGAAAGGACTTCAGAAGTCATTTCAATTCGATTGGAATAAGAAGAGACAGGAGGCTGATCAGTTTTCGAAGAGGTGACAGCTGCAAAGGAGTTTAATGCAGGGTTATCGCTGAGAGACCGGGGAGCAATCTGAGTAGCAGCAATATCTCTCGCTGAAACTTGCATTGGAAGTTGAGAGTGTTGATGAGAGTGGCCAGGAACGTCGTTGAAATGTAATAGAGTATGGTGAGACTGTCCACACTTTAAACAATGTGACTTCGAAGAACATTCCCGAATCATATGTCTGGAACCCAGACAATTTACACACCATTTCTGAGTTTTGACCATGTTATACCTATCATGAGCATTCATGTCCATAAATTGAGGACATTTATAGATGAGGTGATCGGAATGACATACCGAACAGAGGGTTTGTTTCACTTGAGTATGAAAAGATCGGCGGGGAGAATAATTCGAGTGAGAGTGCTGGGAAGGTGACCTTGAAGGTTCAAAAGACTTCAAATGCCTTTTTTGAGTACAGTCAGCAGCTCTATCCAGAGCAGAACATTGCTGCATGACAAACTCTTGAAGAGAATCGAATGTGGGAATGTCATTGGAACCATGGTGAATTTCAAAACGAGAGACTGTATTAGAGTCCAATCGTCTCAAGAGCATATTGAAAAGCAGAAAACTCCATTGATCAGTTGGAAATTTCAAGTTTTTCAAGGCTGCAACAATTTCCGAAAAGGTGTCAAGTAATTTTCGTAGATTTTGAGAAGTTACCTGATTTTCAGGAATTTTTGCAGCATTTTCCAATTCAAGATAATGAGCAGTGGCTAAGAGTCTTTGGTTATCAAAGCGTTTCACGAGAGAGTCATAAGCAACTATATAATTTGCGTCGGTAACTGGATTGCATTTCACGAGAGCTAGTGGTGAACCAGATAAAGACGATATGAGATAATTAAATTTTTCAATATTTGTCAGAGACTGATTTTCATGTACTAAACTACTGAACATATCATGAAAGGTTTTCCAATGTTTTAAATTGCCATCAAACTTTATGAGTTCAATTTTTGGGAGTTTCACATGACTAGTGATTTGTGTGCTAGAGAGAGTTGAATCGTTCGACAAATCAAATAATTGAGAGTAAATAGATTTGGCTGAATAATAATCTTGGTAGAACGAGCGAGACAAAGTTTTAAATTCGTCGTTATCATACGTATCTGCAGCAATAAGAAGAGGAACGAGTGTGGAATTTTGATTTTCGAATTCTTGATAAATATCATCCAAATGACTATAGCGCGCTTTGAATGGGGCATGGGTATCAGGAGAAGTATTTTCCGCAGTAGCAATTGTTGCCAAATCACTCATTCGATCAATGCATATTTGTTGCATAGCTTTGCATTGTTTTATTTTATTCGCCGCCATCATTAATTGAAACTGTGGCCTAATCAAATCTTTAAGAGCTGATTCAAAAAAGAGGATAAGAAATTTTCACTAAAAATATTAAATCCGTTGTATCTAATAATTAATTGAAATCGTAGTCAACTCCAATATTCGAGAGCTAATTAAGATGAGAGTATGAGAAATTTTCAATCAAAAATATTAAATCTGTTGGATCTTATGAGTTACCCTGTATTTGTAACGCTTCATGAAGTACTCTCAAATGCCACAAAAAAGAGAATGAAAACAAGTTTTATTTTCCAAAGTGAATACTTTTATTTTTATTTATTTTTATTTGTTTGGACCAACAAAAAACAGAATCAAATGCACCAACTATTCGAGTAAATTGATCATCAATCTGTCAGAAAATATGAAAATTATAATGATAATTTTTATAAGCCAGTCGGCAATAATTGGAGAAATTGGTGTTCAATGCGTAAATTCAGATTTATTATTTATCAGATCGACGAGAAATTCAAAACTAACCCGTCCGACCAGCTGATAAAAATTTCTGTTTTTATGTCGAGTAAAAAGAGTCCGCAATAATCATTTTATTGAAAATGGAAAAAGAAATGCAATTTCGTAATAATGAGTAGGTACGAGAATACGATTTCTTTGAGCAAGTAATGTAAATTAAATACAAAACATAGGAGATACGTAATTAAAAAAATCGTAGCAACTTGTGTTTGTCTGAGTTTCAAACGAAATAAATCCAAACCGGCAATTTCCAGCTATAAAAAGTCGAAAAATCGGCTCGTAAGGACCATGTTTGATCTTGGGGATGTTTGTGGACTGTATCTGAGGGATGTATAGGTGGAAACTACCCCGTGGATTTATTTTGAATGGTAGAAACAAGAGAAATCGAGACTGTGTTTTCCTTACCTTCGGTTCCTGGAGTCATAAGGGCATGAGCTCAGCAATAATGGTCTCCGCAGGACACCGGTTTTCTATTCTTCACAGCCGACAGTTTTCTTTTTAATATTGCGACACACTCTCTTGCGTTTTGAGAGGGTTTTTTTTTTGAGCACCTTCGACCACAGAGTTCAATCGAGAGAGACCTTTTTCGCACTGGCTGGCGAGAAGCGCGCACCTCGAGCTTCGAGGAACACACAGTCGGGTTCGCGAACATTTTAAAGGGAAATAGAGGAAATCTCAGACAAACACAATAATAATATTTATTTACAATGTATACATTACACGAAAGTGAGGTGAAGACGGAACATTAATGTTTCCGCGAAGCGGGGGATATGCCCCGAATGCGGGGGCGGGAAAATCGTTTCTAATAATTTATACCTATTATTTTCACAAATTTTCGCTCAATTTCATTAGTGAGGACTGACAATTTTACATATTCATAGAAAATACCCCAAAAAAACACGATTTCGGGAAGAGATTGATGCCCCGGGAGGGGGTTTAATTGTTGAAAATAATTCGCCCCATTATTAATACCGATTTCCACTCATATTTATTGCACAGAGCTGAAATGTCAAGAAAATACATTCCATAAAAAAGTCTTTACGATTTTGGGGGGGGGGTGCACCCCCCCCCCCCGGGGGTGATAACTTTATTGCTAATTGTTCAACCTTCCGTGACGACCGAATTGCAAAAAAGAAATCGGCAGAGCAATTTAAGTTGAACTTTTATGAGAAAAATTGCTCTGTTTATTGGCCTAAATTAATTTCATTTTGTTTGGCGAAAACAGATTGATACCCACTGTAACGCCTATGGTACTTACGAATTGAATCTGATATTCAGGTTCGAACACATGGATTGTTGCGAACCAACAAGATTGCACCATTATGAGTCTCTGTCTATTATACTGCCACTATATAACACAAATGAGTTCGAGAAACATTATTTCAACAATAATCTCAGAAAAAGGCAATGACAGAATATTAGAGAACTGTCAGAAGTTTACTTTGTGGAAAACATAAACATTGATATTCAACAGCATTTACAAACGATCAGACACAACAAACTCTACACAACCATTTGAAGACGCAAGTAATGATATTTTTCGATAGTTTGGATTCTGAAACTTGTAAGTAATACAGGTTCAAGTTGCATGCTCTTCATTCAGCGATGGTTATCGAATGGAATACGTATAGTGAAACAATTTTGTCTACGACAAAGACTTATCACCTACGAGATGTGACAACGCCCAACTCAAGATTGTGACCATCCACGACTTCAGACCAGGATGTAAACAGCTAGGTCCAGTACAATACTTTATAGGTCCATGATTCAATCCACATATGCATCGAAGAGATGATTGAAGACAGACTGGTCTTCACGACTACGTTGTGGATACGCCAAGACCAGGAAAGCACCGGGCCCAGACCACATACCAGTCAGGGCACTGAGAGCCTTACCACGGAAAGGATTAGCAGCCCTGGAAACATCATAAACGCTGTACTCCGAAACCGAACAAGAACCTCACGTTTTGGCAATACCAACGCACCATCAGCCTACCACCTGCGATGAGCAAGGTCGCAGAAAAAGTGATCCGGAGGCGACTTGAGGCAATATTTGAATAATTGAACATCCTACCAGATGAAGGAATCGGGTTCATACACGAGCACTCAACAGAACTTTAGGTCACCCGGATAGTGGACGCCACCGCACAATCAAAACACCTTAAAGAAGCAGTCTTCCTAGTAACGTCTCCAAAGCCTTTGATAGAGTTTGACACGAAGGGCTGATCACGAATCTAGTGGATACCAGGTATACCACACCAATGGTCAAACTGATAAACTCTTTCCTAAGAGTTCGAAATTACCGATGAAAAGTCAGAAATGCTCTCTTTTCACGAAGGAGGCTAAAAGCTGGAGTATCATAGGGAGTAGTACCTGTTCTAGATCTACACCGCAGACATGCCTTTGTCGAATAATCCCATGACCAAACTGGCACTCTATGTAGATGCCACAGCAATCTTTGCAGAGTGATCCCATGAGAGAGAAGTAACATCGAAGCTCCAACATCGGATAAACAAGCTGGAACCTTGGTTCAATCGGTGGAAGATCGGAATCATTGCAGACAAAAGCAAGGCTATACGGTTCATGAAGCGAAGAAGGACATCAGAGGGTCATGTTACCTTGAACGACGATAGAATTCTATGGGTAGACGAAATCGTATACCTAGGAGTCCCCTTGGACAAGAAACTCACGTTTCAGAGGAACGTTTCCCACTGATTAGCACTAGCGAATGCCGCAAGGCATAAGCTATGGCCACTCATCGGAAGTAGGAGCAACATGGCACTCAAGTTGAAACTACGCCTAATAAGAACAATCCTTCTGCCCATCATGCTGTACGTGTCTACTGCTTGAGGGCAACGCGCGAACTCGCATAGACGAAAAATGCAGGCCTTCTTCAATGTCTGCCTGAGAATGGCAACAGACACATCACGATATATGCCAAACAGGTTCATAAAACGACACTTAGACCGGAATACTTCGACAGACTGATCAAACATCATACGAGGACTACCCTAGACTCACACGAACCTTCTGCTCACGGAGCTTTACGCGAACAGACGAGAGCAAGACGACAGAGACAGAGACAAATACAGACGACCAGTGAACCAGGGAGACAACGACACCCCTGAAGAAGTTCGACGGAACCAGAACCTTCGTCGACGCCAACGTCAACTTCAACAGGCTTAACATCACGACTAATCATGCATTTATGTGTTAGATTTCAAGAAGAACCGACCAGGAAGTAAACTCATTACACAACACTTGCACTCCAGAAAAAAACGATCAGAATTTGTTCTGTTAGTTATTATTAGTCTTCGTTTTATTAGTCCAAAGACAAATTGGGGTTTGGGATTTTCATAAATATCGGAGTCACTAGAAGATCACGGGCAAGCGCAAATTCATTTCCATCAGCCCATAGTATCGCTTTCCGCGCTTGTCTGACAAGTTGCTGGTTGCATTTTGCATTGCGTCCACGTCCACACATTTTCGTTCAGATTTCGTTCAGAGTGTGAAGTGTATGATTGTATGAAGTGTAAGAATTACATGAAACAATCAGAATCGAAAACATAGGTTTATCAATTTTTTGGAACATTCGTTTCATTTGATCCGCGGGGATAGCTCGAACGGAGAGCGCCGGTTCACCGATATCTGAAGCCAAGCAACGCTATGCGAGGCCCTGGTTTGGATGGGTGACCTACGGACCTCCTTTCGATATTCTCCTCGGATGGTGCTAGGAATAGCACGTAAAAAGGTAAGACCTCGTTAATCCTTGGCTCGCACAAGTTTCGACTTTTGAGGGCTGCCGCTCGTAAGGGGACGACAGCAGGTTAACGGAAAAAACAATTTTAACAACAACAATTTGAGTCAATTCAATTAATGAGGTATGTTTTGTCTTCTTAATGAGGTATGTTTTGTCTTCAAATAATTGAAAACGATATATTTGAACAGACATTCATTTGATTATGAAATGGAATTCACTAACACGAAGAGATGTGTTTTACAAACACAAATTGAGTACACCAGTGTAACGCTGTTTTTCTTACTGGCCGAAAGTGGACGTTACCATGTCGCATATGCATATGCAATTTTGGTATTCACAAAATAAAAAGTGCAATATATGCCTCGGGCGCCAGTTATTTAAATTCAATTCAGAAGGAGGACCAGAGGAGCTTCAGATGGTGATAAGATATTCCAGGGGTCAGAAATAGTAACTCAAGAACTGAAGTGGAAAAGAGATTGCATGCTTCAACTGCAACACTTAAAATTGATGGAATATCGGCTGCTTTGCTAACAATCACTTACCGCTCTAAATACACAAATAGCCTATTTCCTATCTATAACAAACCAGTGGCCTTCGCAGAAAGAGGTTATAAAAACCACAGGAATATACGAAAGCAATCATTTTGTTGTTATTGTTATTTCCGTCAACCGATTGCACCCCTACGCGCAACCCTCGGAAGTCGTCGAGAGACTTGTGTGAGCTAGGGAAGACGCAGTCCTTACCTATTAACGTGTGATGCCATGCACGAGACCGGTGAATCGGTGGATCGAACCCACGACCCCACGCATGCGAGGCGAACGCACTACCAGCCGGCCACCAGCAAACTATTGGAAAAACTACAATAAGTCTGCTCTGAATTTTCAAGGTACCAAAAATCTTTGAGTCAAAAACGGATGCCGGCAACCTATATAAAAGTAAATATTGTTGACGCAAGAAGTCAACGAGCCACGTTGCCCATGGTAAAGTATGATTTCAACTGATGTTGCATAGAGAGGACTCAAATTGAATTTGCAAAGAAACCAAAAATAATTAGTGAGGTTATATTCTCAGAAATAAATATTCAGCAACGGAGAACACGCGGTGAAACCCTATAGTTATACAAATTTAAAAACTTATCGAAAATATCAATGCAACTAAATTCTGAAAAATAACTGGGTAGCTAAACTAAGCATAGTCAGCAGAAAGCATTATATAAAAATCAGAACCATTCAATTCCATCGATACCCAGCCACGCAACGGGGCCTCGTTGGACAGGCCCCTCTATGTATAATAATTATCTTCGGCTCCAGATCATCAATTCAACCGTAACGACCACATTAGATCATTTAGCGTTAATGTTCATTTAGTCGAAGCCAATTGACCGACATTATATACGCACTCAGCCAGGCAGAAGATTATAATGCGACTCTGTCAGTTCTTGACGAATAGACGTTGTCCCAGACGTGTTCGTGAACCCGTGATTAGGCGTCGTTGTCGATTCAAGACTAATTGGCTGACTATTCAATCGGCAGAGGTCATTGGTCAATGAAATCCGCTAGCACGGATAGGTTTGGCAATTGAGTAATCAACGTAGAAACAAAGCAGACAAAAAACTGTTAGGTTATGAAAATGCGAAAAAGTCCAAATCACTCAAATTCTGTCTGTCTCGTTGTCCTTGAATTCGTGTTTGTTGTGTCTCAGTTTTATTTCTCTTTGCATATGAGTCATGAATTAGATCATATAAATTCTAGCGTTCCAACAACAATGAAATGTCGTGTAAAAGAGGATAACCTACTGTTTTTGTACTCCGAAACTATCGACTGGCACAAGCCAAGGACTGTGCAGGGTGTTGACGGCAGTCAGCGTACGATATTATAATGCCATAAATGTAGGAATGTAAGCCGTCCTATTTGTATCTACAGAGTAGATCACCCCTGCCGATAAACAATAATCAGAAATTAGTGTTGTGTTTCATTTTCATTTCTCTTTGCAACTCATCTTCCAATTAGTCTAAAACTCAACAAAACATTAGAGTGACTTTTACTCACTTGACTTGATACGATTGCAGTTTTCCGTTAAATTCTTTATGTTTCATCTATAAATTCCATATAAATTCCAGCGAACCAAACAACAATGAAATGTCATATAAAAAAGGGTAACCTACTGTTTTTGTACCCCGAGACTATCGACTGGCTCAAGCCAAGGACTGTGCAGGGTGTTGACGGCAGTCAGCGTACGATATTATAATGCCATAAATGTAGGAATGTAAGCCGTCCTATTTGTATCTACAGAGTAGATCACCCCTGTCGATAAACAATAATCTGAAATTATTGTTGTGTTTCATTTTCATTTCTCTTTGCAACTCATCTTCCAATTAGTCTAAAACTCAACAACACATTAGAGTTACTTTTACTCACTTGACTTGATACGATTGCAGTTTTCCGTTAAATTATTTATGTTTCATCTATAAATTCCATATAAATTCCAGCGAACCAAACAACAATGAAATGTCATATAAAAAAGGGTAACCTTTTGTATTTGTACCCCGAAACTATCGACTGGCACAAGCCAAGGACTGTGCAGGGTGTTGGCGGCAGTCAGCGTACGAGATTATAATGCCATAAATGTAGGAATGCATGCCGTCCCATTCGTATCTGCATAGTAGATCACCCCTGTCGATAAAGAATAATCAGAAATTATTGTTGTGTCTCATTTTCATTTCTCTTTGCAACAGATCTTTCACGTAGTCTAAAACACAACAAAACATTAAAGTGACTTTTACTCACTTGACTCTAAAACCATATTTTTCTAAAACCTCGATAAATGTTCATTTTATAACCGTAACTTCAATCATTAACAAGCACATTTTGTACAGAATTTCATTTTTGCATCGGTTGCTAGGCAAGTTACTAGGCAAGTTACTAGGCAAGTTACTAGGCAACAAATGCGGAATGGAATATTTCGGGTTAGATCTAGGTTCACTCTAAAATCACGACGACTACGACTTGTCAAATTATGACGTCCAGCGACAAATTGATGAAATGTCAGCAGATCGTTTCTGTCAAAGTTTAGTAGGTATCGAGTAATTTCACAGTTGTTTTCTATAAAAACTATTGTTTAAAATGGAAACTGATGGTGATATCGACTTAGATTTGACATCTCCGAACATAATAGAAACAGCGAAGGTAACAACACTGAATTTACTACCAGAAACGTCGAAGAGTATGTATCAACGCGCTTAAAACCTTTTCAAAGTTTTTGCAATGTATGCCACCGACTTAACCTTTAAACTAGACTGCTAGTACTCATATGCCCACCACTCGAAAAACTCATCCAATTGAACACCCTGAAATCGTGTCTGCGCAATGCGCAAGAGCCACCAAAGAATTGATATTTGACAATCTGGGGTGCCATTTATTAGGTCACTGGCGTTACCTTGAGTAAATAGATATTGTTAAAATGAAGTGTTTTGGACTTTGGTGCAAAAATCCCTAATTTTCAACGACTGAAATGTGCCTTGTTGAATATGGATGTACAGTTATGAAATATTCTCGTCATCAAATGAAAACTCAATTTTTCAACATTCCACTTGCTTTTGTACTAGACCTATTAATTTTTCCTGAAGTACGCCAATGTGATTCTGACAGATAACAGACACAATGCGCATGTTCTATGGCCACCAGTCAATTTCGTAATTGGATCAATTTCAATAATATGGTATTGGCAGTCTAGTTTTAAAGGTTAAGTCGGTGATGTATGCATGTATTAAACGTGAACGATATGTTGTCATAGAGAAAGTATAGTATGCAACTCACAACAAAATGGCCATTTTGCACTCGTATTAGTATTGCCTTCGGCTCGTGTTGCAAATTTCATACTCGTGCAAAATGGGCATCATTTTGTGCTCATTGCATAATATACTATTATCCGACTTCGGTAATTGCTTTCCCTAGATTTTCTTCCCATTCCGTACAATCCGTAGGTAATGTGTAGATTCAATTAGTTCACGCACATGTGATTGATAAGGTAAAATATTATCTTTTTCGATAAACTTGCTTCGTTTCTTTTAAATAATTACTTGAAAAGATATGTTACCGCAGACGTCATTATTGATTTTATTGGTACAGATTTAATAATGTCAAGGTGAGGTGGTTAGGTGTTCGCTTCACAGTAGCAAGGTAGATGATTAGATTCACACAGCAACTTTTTTTATTTGGTAAATATTTTGTTTTTTTATTTTTTAGGTTCCATTAATCATATAGATTATGGGTGCTTCTAGAGACGAACTTTATGAAATGAACACAACATATTGTATAGATTTGGATTCAACAGCAGTTCTTATACAAATACCCAAAACAAAAGTGCCTAGTAAATTCACACTAACCGGTGTATGTTATGATATTTATGAAAAATACAAAGACCTTCGTCCTGAACACGTTGCACAAAATAATTTTTTCGTAAATTATCAAAAAGGAAAATGCACAGTATAAAGAGTTGGTTGGTCTTAATATCCTTAATATACTTATAGATGATGGCAAAGACATCACCTCACTGAAACGACATGGAGGTTGGAAATCAACCACGGTAGCAGAAAGTTATATTGAGGAGTCTATGGAAAATAAATTCTATGTGGCCAATAAAATAATGAATTCTATTAATGATTCTGAAAACCTGCCATCTTTTTGAAGATCCTATATATTCTGGAGCACAAGGAAAATATAAACATTACATTGCCGTGCCCAGATGCTTCAAATATAACATTCAATCACTGTAACAATATAACTGTGAATATTGTTAATAATTAAATTGTAATTTGAGATTTTTAATATAATTAAATTCAAAGTTCACAATCCTGTTGTAAAATCATTTTGCTATTATGTGTTATAGCCGTAGAAAAAGTATAGTGTATAACTTGCACGGAATACTCATGTTCCACTTCCGTGCTAGTTGCTCAAAGGACCATACAGACGATCCTGTACAAAGATGTTCTCAAACTGAACGAAACATATACGAGTAGACCGTTGGCCCATGACACAAGGGGAATCGATTATCTACGAAGGTATGTCCTTCAAGGGACATGAAGATTAAGTCGGATTATCGGGAAATAAAGTGGTTTGATGAATCGATACCCGGTCGCCCCCTCCATGACGTCAATGACGTCACCTTTCCTTCGAAAACGGCCAAATTCTCCCACTCAAATCGTATGCAAATGTCATAAAAATGAAGGATGAGTCAAAATGGAGGGTTTAACGAAACTAGACGAATGCAAATCGGCTAGAGCGCGGTTAATTCAGCTAGACCCGACTATTTCAATAGATTTATACAGCTGCTTCTATAATAACATTTTCAACATTGCTTTCAACCGGAAGTTGATTAAACAGGGAGGGGGACGACCGGGTACCGATTCAACGAAGCACATTTTTCCCGATAATCCAACTAAATCTTCATATCCCTTGAAGGGCATACCTTCGTAGATAATCAACAATTCTAGTGTCATAGGCCAACAGTCTGAAACAGAGGATAAAATAATGAGACCAATTGATAATCTTCCAGCGATAAGCGATGAGTGCTTTTGTAGATCTCATCATGAACAGTAGAGCATGCATACTTCTCATGATTACATATAGCCTAGGCAAATTTATGGAATATTGAAATTTTAGAAGCATTTCGTATTACTTTTTGGCAAAGGGTGTTTTTCTACCATTTCGACCCCGCTGAATCCGAAAATGCCAGTTGCCAAAACGAATTCGCAACCGGAAGTGAGACATTCAAGATGGCGTCCGAAATGACATCAAAACCGAATTTTGCTGCTAAATCTCCGATTTTTGGGATAGGAACGCCAAATGGTCTTTTTATATGTTTTCAGACATGGTCATCAAAAACACAGAGTGAACACGTTGGTTAAAGACATTTTCTAAAAATATGACAAAAGCGGTCAAAATTGCACTTTTTGGTTTTTAGCAAACAATATACTGTGACTAATGTATTATATCGTTCTATGCACATAAGACATTTTATGTATGAGCAAATAGTATTTCTTAACATTCAAAACAATAGTTATTTCTTAAAAAAAAAGAATCAAGTAACAAAATAATTAATGTGTGTCTCCAGAGTTCAGGCAAGAACGTCTGCAAGGAGTACACAGTTTGTCAGCTGGAAGGCAACAGATGCAAACAATAGGGAATGCCTTCCTTTCATACAAATCTGTGAAGAGCTTTGTGTTGCCGCTTTGCTCGGCCTGGCAATTATTGAAACAATATTTTCAGGGCCGATTGTATACGTTCAACTTAGACTCCAGATCGACTTACTGATGGTTAGATTGTGAATCCTCACAACATCAAATAATGATTGTCAATCACATTCTAAACCATTGGTAAGTCCATTCGCAGTTTAACTGGACCTATACAACTAGTCCTTATAGGACTTACCAATGGTTTATAATGTGAATGACAATCATTAAATGATGTTCATGGGTTAACCATTATTAAGTCAATCCGGAGCTTAAACTGAACGTGCACAACCGGCCCTTAGTGCAAAATAAGTGGTCAAAATTAATTCATTTTCACATAAAATGTCAATGTTGTCAGCAGTGACGTGAAGGACAGGATCAATAACATTCGATTCAGAAGAAAGTTTGAAATTAAGAAGGACAACAGCACAAGTTTTTTTGTCAAAACTTTTTGAAGATAGAGCCGCTGGGCGCAACCAGCCTGTAAAACATTGTTGTAAGTCATATAGTGACCTGCTGCATTTATTGCATGCCAATTTCTTAATCCTTGTTGCCTGGTGAACTGTCAGAACCAGGCCACTGTGTTTTGGACTTCTTCCCTTTGCTTTCAGCGTGAACTATGTCCTGTGCTATAGATGTAGGTACATCCCCGGTCAAACGAAGATTTTCCTTCTGTCTGCCCTTCTTCGTCATCGTCGTCACTGTCATCATTGCTGTCAAGTTCTTCGTCTCCACCGCTACAAAATGTGTCTAAAACATGCATTCCCTTCAACAGCACATTTATATACAGGCTTCCAGGACAACAAATCAAAGCAGCATGCACGAGAGTTTGAAATTAACTATCCTGAGACGGCTTGAAACTAGAAATTTGTTTAACGCCGTCATCATAAAAGTCATCAGCTGCAAGTCTTTTACCTCGGCCAATCTGAATCAGAAGCATATGGCGTTCACTGACTTCGCGGTTAAGAGGCTGAAAAAACTGGCACATATATCCAAGTTTTTCTTCCAGCACTTTTAAATGTTGACCGTCTAGATTGAAATGGGAACGATAACGTTGTTACTGTTCCCAATCTCTTTGTATCTGTTCCACACGTCATATATTGTCAAAACCTGTAAAAAGTGAATAAAGACGCATTTTTCTTATAGTCCAAGATCCCAGGGCCGTCAGACGTTACTTATTTTTAAACGAACGAAATGTATACGATTGAGTAGTGTTAGTATGTACTATGTTCGCATGCCTACCCTTTAGCTTGGCCAGTTGACCATTCTTCAGATATTAGGAATCAAGGTACGTAAAAACACTACTCACTTAGTTGAATTGCCAATCTACAGATTTATATCTGTAAACCATTGTGAGTTAGTGGACAGAGTAACTAGCTACTGGACTTTCATTGCCTAAAAAAGACAAGACACGTTTCAACTGTTAAAATCTACAGTCGTTATCAAGTGTATAAATGCGACATTCTCAAGGATACTTCTTATATATGGCACTGTAATTAACAAGCTTACCTGAACACAGGCAAATTACCCCTAGGCAAAGACACAAAATCAGCCATATCTTATATAAGAAATATCCTTGAGAGTGTCGCATTTATACACTTGATAACGACTGTAGATTTTAACAGTTGAAACATCGTGAATTAAATTGCAGAGAATTAATTATATTTTTGTTCTTTTTGAGACAATGAAAGTCCAGAATAACCTTACTCAAATAACTATTGTTTTGAATGTTAGGAAATACCATTCGCTTATATAGTGTTGGTTAAAAACCAAAAATTGCAATTTTGACCACTTTTGTCATACTGTCGCGACTAGGGCTGCTAAGATAGTCGTATAAGGGGTTGTTTCTCTTACACTAAATGCGACTTGGGGTGTAGCTACAGATGGTAGCTATTGAAACTCAAGGGGTAGCAACAGAACAAAAACATTTATTGAATAACAACTGGGATACTGGGGGAAAAGTGAAATATACATTGGAAATACTCATTAATAAAATATGGGATAAATAAAACTCTTACCTAAAACCATCACTAAACCAATACTTACAGCTAAGACCAAAAGGGCCTAGCCTATGAGGCTAACTGAGCGCCAGGGATCTCTATAGGAGTATATTACTCACTATCTTATTGTTCCATTCATCCTGTATTTATATAAGGAAATGTTTATATCATTCGGTCAACGATTTCAACTCGTCACGCGACTTTGCTAATTTCAATGTCGGTCATATATGACAATGAACTTCTATCGTGATCGAATTAATAAATGATAAGATGAATGGATTAATGCACTAAAAACAATTCAAAGAGCATTACTCGATATTTACGACAATATTTTTTAGAAAATGTATTCAATCAACATGTTTAGTTTGTATGTTTTTGATTTCTCCATGTCTGAAAACATATAAACAAGTGAGATTAGGCGGCAAAATTCGGTTTTGATTGCCATTTCGGACGCCATCTTGAATTTTCCATTTCCGGTTGCAATTTCGCTTTGGCAACCGGCATTTTCGGATTCAGCGGGGACCAATTAGTATAGTAAAACACCTTTTGCCAAAAAGTAATACGAAATGCTTCTAAAATTTTAATGAAAGCATTGTTTGGATTTTTTGACTAGACTAATATACAATTGTAATTTCTGAGTATCTGAGCCACCAGTTTTGAAGAATTATAATATACCACCACTACGTTTCTGGCTCACCTGTTATTCTACGGCACACTTTTCACGTATTTCGAATACGACAATTCATTTCTTGGTGTGTTTGGTACTGAGCGGTTCATTGTCAAATCAAGTGAATTCAAATTGTGGTGTGTGCTGCAATTACAAAATGGGTAAAACGAAGAAAGAAAGAAAACACATATTAATAGTCAAATTTGAGAAACTAGAGCAGAAAGAGAGCAAGTAAGTTGTTTTGTTCATTATTTTTTATCTTTTTAGGATATCAAGAATTGTGCTAGACTATAAGTAATACAAGTGCGTTATAGACATATTGGCGGACAACAAAGGTGTGCTAAGTTGGCGTGGAATTTTCTTATCTCAAAGTAATGGGTATTTTTGCCCAAATATTTAGAAAATTTCCTGTTGTGCCATTTTGTGCCAATGGGTGCTATTTGTTATGAATTCTGTGCTCGTTGAGATTTCGAGATATTTAGACTTCTTCCTGTCAAGAACTTGACGTTGTAATAATAATAATAATTCATTTTCTTCAAGACTGTAGAATTTGTCAGAAATTAGAACTAAAACTAAAAACTAAGAAAGAAAATCTTGGCAGCTGCCCAAAACATAATCAACATAGTGATCAAATATTTAAAAATTCTTCCAAAAATTAAAATCCACATTTAAGAAGGTATTTCCTGAGACGTTATTTGAATCCTTTCAAAGTAACAGATTATTTAATGTTGGGCGGAAGTTTACTGAACAACCTCTTCCCAATCAAAGCTTTTGTGTTGGCTAAGTTTTTGGTTATTTATACATACTTTTCAGGATCCTTTTTGTATTTTTTGTAAGTTATTTATCAGTATATTCGATGAGGCACCCCAAGCAATTATACCGTACGTGAGGTGTGATTCTACTAAAGATTGATAAGGAATTCTCAAGTATTTAAAGAATGTTAGATAAGTATCTGAATGAAAATCAGATATCGAAGTTTCTTTATGACAAGATTTATCTGAATATCCTATTTCAACTGAGAATCTATATAAATTCCTAAATATTTAATAACATGTCCCGACTTTACTATCACTTGTTCATTGTGTGCACTATTGAATTGTAATTCACTGAATGGAGGCATAATGACTTCTTTATTAGTATTAAAAGAGTTTAAGTTACAAAATATAAAAACACACAATTCAAATATATACAAACATGGTAAAGAAAAAATTTCATAGGTTTAAAAAAGTCTCGACAACTAGTGGTACGAGAGACGCCAGCGATACGAAGAATTAATTTTTTCTGCGAGACTAACACATCATTAAAACAAGTGGATGATGACCCCCAAAAACAAATTCCGTAACTCAGTCGAGATTCTGCCTGAGCAAAATATAGCATAACTAATTGTTTCTCCGTCAAAACTGATTTCATTTTTCGGAGTAGGTAGCTGACAGAGTTAAGTTTTGCAATTACTGCCTCACAATGTCTCCTCCAATCTAGACTCTCATCAATGTGTAGGCCCAGGAACCTTACACACGATACACTTTTCAAAACTTTATTATTAAAATTTATATGAACGGTAGGCACTTGTTTTTGCCTGTTATAAAAATGTATTGACTTAGTTTTTTCTGGATTTAAATGAAGTCAGTTCATGCAGAACCAGTCATATAAACTAGAAAGAACTTCATTACAACTATTTTCTAAGGAATGCTTGGGTTTTTTTCGAAATAAGTATGGACGTATCGTCCGCATACAACGTGAAATGTGTAGATGGGCTAACTCTGACGATGTCGTTCACATAAATAAGGAACAATGTTGGGTCCACTACTGACCCTTGAGGAACACCTACACTGATGGCAAGACAATACGAATTACAGGTAGTCACTGATTGTTCTGTTACCCCTGGGAGACTAACGTACTGGCGACGTGAGTGCAGATAAGATTTTATCCATTCCAGGGCAAGCCCCTGAACACCTATCTGAATTAGTTTATTCAATAGGGTGTTATGATTTACGCAATTATTGACTCATATATGGATATTTGATTTTTTTTTTACCACTAATTCGTGTCTATTTTGTGCCAATTTAGCCGTATGTTATGAATTTTACGAACTTACAGTTTGCGAGATATGCTGAATTGCTGCTGAGGGCCAACAAATTATGCATTAAGTCATATTGTCTATAATAAATTCCATTCAAATTTATAGCTTTTCAAATAGATTGAGTTTCCTGGTCACCATCCTGATGATCTCTTTCGTAAATGTTCCCAATATTGTCCATTTCTGTATCTAACATGGTTTTTCGTGCACTCTAACATTGAAACTTGTGCGGGTGGTTTCTATAATTTTATGAATTAGGAGTTTTCTTCAGAATATTTCACTTTGGAATTTGGAAGTCAAGGTGAACAATCGATTTGAAATATTGTCTGTTGTATAGGATGTGGACTTCCTTACATTAAATGGAACACACTATATTGTATTACATTTCTGATATCTACGTTTTATTTGAATGTGATTCTAACACGGTTTTCCGTTATTACGATAAAAAAAAATAGTTTGTACTAGTTTAATTAAAAATTCATATCCTCACAAATTTCAACTATGAATTTCCGACGAAGTTAGAGTATCAATTTCATAAAAAACTTACACGGTGTGGTAAAAAATATCTTGATTTCATTGTCAACATCATAGAAAGTTGCCTATAATTTTTGTGAAAAAGAAAAAAATAACAGGCAAGGACCAGGTGAAAATTGTTGTTTAGGTTCCAACTTTAAGGAAATAAAATATTCAAACACGAAAACACTCAAATGGTGAAATGAGGATGCAGTTAGTGGTTGAAAACTGTTTTTTTTTTGCGATTTGTAGCGAAACCAGACGTTTTGGCAGAAAATTTTTAATGGAAAAGTTGTAGATAATAAAAAAATCGAAAACTTTTGTATATCGCTATTTTCCATCATACAAGATAACCTTACTTTGGGAGGGATTAAAGTTATAAAGGGAAACATTCTCAATTGAAAATTGAACCAATACATGATTCCTGGAAATGGAAAATCCTACGATAAAATAAAATAACTTTTTTGTAATATCTAACAGAAAACAACTACTTCCCTGGCTAAAGCTACGCTAGACATTGAACTACACCTGATAGATATTGTGAAAGACCCTATATAACTTGAGAAAAAAAAATCTGAAAGTGAAAATTAGCATTTTCATTCAGATAGCCACAACTGACTTTATGAACATATCCTGTTTATTTTCAATAAAATCAACATGCCATACCCATGACAGATTTTATGTCAGAAAAATATATTCAAAGTGTCACCGCACAAGAAAGTCCAACAATTCCATCATTATAGTGTGAAATTCCAATTCTTCCGACCTCCCTGATGATCTTAGGAGAGTGAAATAGATTTTTGTCGGCCAAAATGTATTGGAGGCCTAGCGAAAGAGATGCAATTCACGCATCAATGATTTTCTGTGAGTGATACTTCTGAATAACATACTCCCTTATCTCATTTATAGATAAGAATATCCAATGGAAACTGGACATTTTAAAAATAGTTAACTATCTGAAAGAAAATGCAAATTTTCACTTTCAGATTTTATCTCTCAAGTTATATAGGGTTTTTTACTATATTTATCAGATGTAGTACAATATTCGTATTTAGCCGGGGAAGTAGTTGTTTTCTGTTAGATATTACAAAAAAGTAACTTCATTTTATCGTAGGTTTTTCCATTTCCAGAAGAGTCATGTAATGGTTCAATTTTCAGTTGAGAATGTTTCCTTTACATAATGAGATGTTTTCAACAAAGTCAAGTATTCTAAACGCAGTTACTTATCGGGGCAAATTGATTCATTGCTTCATTTATTCTAGGAATTTCCTTGAATTAACATGTTTACACGTACAGACTGTGGTAGGTTAAAATTCCCAACAAACGAATGTCTTCCACAAAACCAAACCATCAATCAATACTAACAGTTTCATGGAATTAAATATTGCTCGAATCAGGAAGTTAAGTGAATAAGTGGAAAGAAGAAATGAACAACACATTGAGTACTTGAATTATTGATTTGTTCCATATGGAGTATTATTTTAAATTGTCTACCTTCAGTTATAATCTCATTGAGTGAAGATTGTTTTTAGAGTGATGTTTTTTGTTGTATTTACAAATTCTGAGAATTTGTGCTTCTAATCTTCTGAAATTTAGTATTGTTCATTTGAGGTAGGTAACGTATATTATTAGTTCAAAAAACGATAAGGTTTTTTAATAATCTCATGGCACGCTGCATGAATTTAAAATAGATTCAAAATATCACTCATTGAATAATAATTATTGTTTACTTCATTCCGCATAATTTATTTTTTGAATAGCAGACAGAAATTTCTTGCTGTATCGCTTGTGAATGTTTGGAATAGCCTAAAATAAATGGTTAATATAATGCTTTCCCTCATGCAATTAATATTCTCATCACGTTTTCATATAGAAACCCTCATTACTAAAAAAACAACAGAGATTGAAATGACCAGACTTTACCAACTAGTAATGATGTCATGTCAATATGATTGTTCAGCATTGTTGAAACCATGTGAGTCGTTTCGTTGTAACAAATCATGAAAAACATAACGATTGCGTTTTTAAAGACTGCTTCTTCAAATAGTTGCTTCAACGAAGGTGACTATTTGAGTTCAATAGTGTGTGTGAGCATCGGATATACTCCATTTGACAAAGACTTTTGTTTAATTATTTCCAGTGAGGTGAGGGTGATATTGATCCTTAAATGTTTTATATTAGTTCAGAATTTAATGAAAGCATAAAAAATATGATTGTGTTGTAAACTGAGAAAGGATGTAACATTTATTGGTGGATGAATTGTATTAGATACTGCATCAATTCAATGTGTTATCTCTACTGAACAGAAATTACATGCGAAAACACCATGATTTGAGTCAAGAACAACTTCTGCAATAAAGAGATTTTTGGCCAGGATTGGTGTCTTGTCACTCCCTCAGGGCTTGAAACATTAAAATCTGTAAGTGGAGAAAGAGGGTTCAATTCCTACAGAAACCTTGATGAAAAGGCAAACGTCAAAATACATAAAAAATATCGGCTGATGTACACACTGAGAGCTTCAAGTTCTAAGGAGTTCATGTATGGCAATGAAAAATTCCATAACACTGGCCCTCGTATTGGTTCATATTTTCCAATGAAATCCAAACTCAGGAACAGTTTAGAAAGCTTCGATTTCCTGCATTTCATCTGTAAAACAAAAAATCTGCACAAGGAAAAAAAACGACCGTTCGGGACAGTTTCTATTAAGAAAGTGGTAAGTAACTACATGTTTGGATAGAGTTTCGAAAGCAGTTATGACGAGAATAACCAATGTAAATTTAGTAGCTTTTTGCAAAATATCACCGGGACTGTCACGCCAATTTTATAGTAAACTATAACAGGAGAGAACAGCCACGAAGGAGTTACTCGAAATACGAAGCATTAACCTCATCCAACCTAAGCTAACCTATTCTATTCAAAGTCATTCCATCGAAGCCGTTTTCCGATAGCTACTTTCAGATAAAATCCAAAAAACTTTTTTTTCAATTTGAAGTAAATTTTTTTTCAGTTCCACCCCGTATTTTTTGGTAAACAATTTTTTTATGTCAAAAAGTCACGTGACGAGTTTCATGCTACTACAATTCATCGTCCACTTTTGGCTCAAATTTATCTGTATTTATTGGACTATTGAGAATGTTTCCTATTTCAACATGAATACCTTACAAGAGAGGTTATCTGGAACGATTGAAAATATCTAGTAAAGTTTGTCTTTCAGTCGCAGATTATTCCACATCTGATTTTCATAAAATGAACAAAAGGGTGATTTTGCAAGCCCGATTTTGTGAAGATGGGAGGGAAATTTCCTGTGATTCAGTGATGGTCCTGTTATAATTACCGAATATTTTCCAGTTAAACGAAGATGTGCTAAGTGAGGAGTACAAGGAGGTTTAGAGGGATGTATTAGAGTGTAGTGGTTTTTATGTAGATAAGAAATTATTCCAGAGTCTCTTTCAATTCACATGAATATTATTATTTACTAAGCTTATCAAATCTTATCACGCAGTAACAACTTATTATTGATTTGGGGATCTACATGCCAGTTTGGCTGGTATATCCACTGTTTCATTTCCAGTGAGTCCGCAGTGCCCCTTAACCCACACAGGATTACATTTATATTTACATCATAGAAGTCGTGAAGGAGTTTTTTAATGTTACACAGATGATGTGATTTTAAACAGTTTGAGTTGTTTGAAGTGCCCAATACTGACTTGAAATCTGAATGAATCATCAATTGTTGTGCATTTATGTATTGTCGTTGATTTGTACCGTCAAAACTTTTCTATTATTGGATGAATTACTGTCGACTTAAAATTTTTCCTTCAACAGTTTTACTTGAAAAACTGTCATTAGATGAAATTACTCGACCTACGGTAACGCAATTTTTTGATATCAGTTTTATCTCGTGAAATTGTAGATATTGACAGAATTTGCTGACTGATTTTCCATTTTCTGGGATTTTATCCACTGAAAGTTGTGTTAGTGTTGAGCTCAAAAAATTAAAATTTAGCGTGCTAGGCATACAGAAGTTTCAATTTTCGTTTGAAGAAAAAACTTGTTTTTTCTACGACGCATTGCGTAAACTAAGCTTTTACGCACAGCTGAAAGTGCGTAAAGTAATACTTTTTCGTACAAGTGCGTAAAAGAATCACCTGTGCGTAAAATCATCAACTGTGCGTAAAGTGATTTTTTACACACTGTTCATACATTTAAGCATTTTTGAAAAATACAGTATTTTGCGACAAATATAACTCGGAAGTCTTTATTTGACTATTCCACTCTTCTAAAGATATTCATGTAATCTGATCAATCACAAATCAAAGACAACTTGTATTATCGCAAAAACACCAGCTGTTTCTCAATTCTGATTGGTCTGTCAGCGTTGGTGTTTTCAACGATGTAACCATAGATGACAGAGCAAAGTTTGACATTTTGACAGATCATAATTATAAGCGAAAACGTCAAAATGAGTAGCTCGTAACTATATAATAAATACTTACATGATGGTTCTTCGGGTTGTAAGTCCGACGTATGTTTATAGAAGATCTCGACGTTTCGCCAACCCGAGTGGTAAGCATTTTCAAGAGATATTTTCAAGTTTCTGATTTCTTAATTCGCTATCAAGCATTTGACACTCCATCATTTTGGTTAAGATCTCTTTCAGAATATATTGTGTTGTAGCCATCAATATTGTATAAATCGATATCATCAGTATTATCAGTAGTGAGAGTTTCAATGGAATCAATTTCAGAATGTCTAATATAATCATCCATTTTCCTTGATATCGAAATGAAAGTAGAAGGAATTTGTACTGTAAAATACGAAGAAGTTAATATATAAATAGAATTGACAACGCCCAATACAATTAGTATATTTCCAAATATTTCAAGTTTGTTATTTTTCCTGCTAATTGCGGAAATTACATGAATTCAAACCAATTATTTACGAAAAAAAAGAAAAACAATTTGGGAGAAAATATCACAATCATTTACAAAGCGAGTTATTTTATTTATTAAATTAAATTTTTTTTTCTACAAATAATATTTATTTAGATGAACGGGTTTGCACTCTTGAGTCAGAATATTTATTATAAGTAGATTAGATTATTTCAGTGATGTAATGGTGGTGTTTCTAGCATTTTCTGTGGTATTGTTCAGTACCCCAAATGCAAGTTCCTCCGCCGGCGCCATGTAGGCTCTGCCTTCAACAATTAACTTATTTCCTCTGATGTATGTTTCACGTGATCCAATTTTTCTAAGTTCTGCTAGATGATTTCTGAGAATTTTATTTTCTTTCAGTTGGAGTGCTGCTAGATCGTTGCGAAGTAGATATGTTTGAACCCTTTAATTTTCGACAGTTGTTCAGTATCATCTTTTTTTTGAATTGGGATTACAACTCTATCTTCATTGGACTAGTTTCTGACTGACCTAGTGAATGTAAATCGTTTATATCAGAATCAATGAGCTCGATATCTATCAAATTTCTTATTTTCTCGCACACAAAACAAATAGATACTTCTTTAGTATTACGATGTAAGCCAAAAATTATAATGTTATTCTTTTTATCAGTTCTCTCTAATGTTTCAATTTTATTCTTTAGAGAAGAATTTTCTTTTTGTAATTCTTCTATTTTAGAATTTAAATATTCGACCTTTGCCTAAACACGCGCCTCACTGGCCTTCTATGGTATTTTTTGTATAGCGTTGTCAATTATCTTATCAAGTTTTTGTTAGTGCGTTTTTTAGGTGAAAGTATCTTATCACATGAGTTGGTAAGTCATGTATTTTTGTACATACCAAATATTTGAATATACAGGGTGTCCGGTAAACCTTGTACAATATTGAAACTTATAGACCAGGTCATGACTGTTCAGAATATCGGAATTTCACCTCAGTGAAAATATCACCGTTTTCGAGATAATGGGCATTTTAAGAATTTCTGGAAAATCGCTACCTCACCTTGGATTTTTGAGTGCCATGTATACAAATTGAGACAAATTCAAATATCTTTGCTTCTGAAGATTACTGATGAGTGATACTTACAGACGTACAGAACAGTTTTTCAGAAAGTGAAATATTTTTCAAGAAATGAGGGTAAAATGACAGATTTGAGTTTCATCAATTTTTTAAAAAAAAGTTTTACATTATTGTCTGAAAGAAATATAACTAATTGGAAGTGGACATTCATTTCAAAAGAATGCTCTTTTTATCCAGACTCTACCATTGTATTAAACAAACTATAATTATTTTTGGAGGAAATGATTTCCATTGAATTAGGCGTGGTTTTATTCTAGGCTTCCATCAACTTTTATACTTACGCCCAAAAATTATTTTATTTCGATTTTATCAAGATAAAATGCGGAAATGATTATTAATAATAAAGAATAGGCTGCTTGGTAGAATTGAATAGTATGCCAATAAAATTGACTTTTCATGTAGTTTAGTATGCAGTCATAAACACTTTTAATTTTGTTCTATATTTCGATTATTTCTAAATTCGCCTATGCACCATTGTATTTTTGTATTTTTGTGAATTATATTTCGTAAGTTTCATTTATACTATAATATTGATTGATATATCAAATTTCAAATAAGCATTTTTGCTTCTGCGATTTTTCGTTTATTTACAACACTAACTTAGACCATGTCTCATTGTATTTTTATATTTCTGTAAATAAACATTAATTATTATTGCCTATAAAATTATCGAAATGAAATGTCGATTATAAGATATGGCACCGATTAAAACGAATTTTTGCGATAAATGTCGCAATTGTACAACATCCAGATTCCAACGAAGTTTCAGAGACCGACAGATACTTATACAGGGTGTAACCAAATAAGTGCAAAATTTTTTAGGAGGTGAATCCTTGTCAAAAATTAAAAACTTTTCTAACCCCTGTGTTGTGTCCGTAGAGGCAATAGTTTCCTAATGAAAAAATGAATAACAGCATTGTGCATGAACGGATCTTCTGTAAATAGAATTGAAAAATTCTAGTAGGTGGCTGTCACATTTTGTTTGAACAACTTGTGGTAGTTTTTTGAAATTATTCCGATTGCGTCATTCAGTAGTATTTATTTCTTTGTCATGCCGTACACACGTTATACTCCCCGAGAATATGCGCATATGCACTACATTCATGGCAAATGTGGAGGTAGTGCTACTGCTGCAGCAGCGCTTTATGCAGAACGATATCCGATTGCACAATGCCGCTCAGAGAATCGCTGATTTGGGGGCTATAACCATTTGAAAATGTTCTTCTTGAATAAATATGTAATGATTTACAAAATCAGAAGAAGAGACCTGTTCAACGTTTGGCACAGTGAGTCGAATATCCGTAAAATACTTGAGTGTGTACGAGAACGTATTACGATCAGGAGTGCAATAGAAGACTGTGATGAACTTAGTGGACAAGTATTTTAAAAAAATCAACAGAATTTTGCAAAAATATTGAAATTTTCTGGATACAAATTCCGATTAGTTGAATGGTTATATAATTATAACAAACAACACCCAAAGAAGAAGTATAACAGGTAGGCCAAGAAAATCATTCAATGAATGTAGCGGTAAATCTCAAAAAGGTAATCTGAAGCCTCTGCTCAAAAGTTGCACAATTGATGAGATTGTTCTTGCGGCTGAAATAAGTCTACGAACAGGCAGGCGTAATGTAACCCAAATATTGAAATATATTTCAAGTTCCTCTCCATGACGAGCTACAGAAATGAAGAAAGCGTGTCAGTCCAAAAGTGAAACATTGCACACGAAAATGACTTGCGATGAAGCATTAGCCTTTTTTGTCGATAACAACTCAGGAAAGACCAATACATTTCCATGCATCAGTTTAGTAAAGATCACAATGCTGACATTTATACCAATTATCACATGCATTTCGAGTCAAAAGAACAATGCTATGCAGATAACATTCATGTAACTGACTTTTCTGCAGAGGTGAAATTGCAGTCACTGCTCGATCATGCCATGAAACGCTTGGTGTCAGTTCAAATGGAGGTGCTAAAACAAGTCCTAGTAGGCATAAATACACTTCCAAATTTGAATGCCTTGTTCAAACGGGGGTGTGATGGAGCCTGTGGGCAAACTACATACAAACAAACTTATTCGGTTATAAATGATAAATAACATTTTTGTAATATTGTTCAGTGCGATGTTGAATAATCGTTATTGTGGTTTATCGTGTATGTTGATTCAAAAAAACATTGAATTAGTATTTACTTCTTTGCATCTCATTGAATGCTTCTAAGCAGTTGATTCGTTATAACTCATAATTATTTAATCATTTCATATTGATAGGATAAAAATAAAAGACATTAAAGACAAAGTCTAATGGAGTTGATTTTAGCTCAGAATAATATCACACTCTAATATAATCGAAATTCTACACCTTCCAAAAATAATTATCGTATGTTTAATACCATGGTAGAGTCTGGACAAAATGGGCATTCTTTTGTAATGAATATCCACTTTCACTTGGTTATGTTTTTTCCAAACAATAATGTCAAACTGTTGTTAAAAAAATTGGTGAAACTCAAATCTGGCATTTTAAAAATTGTATCGTTTTCTGAAAAACTGTTTTGTACATCTGAGAGCATCACTCATCAGTAATCTTCAGCAGCAAAGATATTTGAATTGGTCTCAATTTGTAGACACGGCACTCAAAAATCCAAGGTGAGGTAGTGATTTTAAAGAAATTAAAAAAATGCTCATTATCTCGAAAACGGTGAGATTTTTACTAAGGTGAAATTCCGATATTCTGAACAGTCATGACTTGGTCTATCACCAGTTTCAATATTGTACAAAGTTTACCGGACACCCTGTATATTTCACTTATAATAATAAATTCGGAGCACAAGAACAACAAAACTCAACTAAGCATCATACACTTTACTGATACAAGACAACCACTCACTTGAACGGTATAGCACTTGATTTTTTTGATATATCAGGATAAAACGGAATTGTGGATACATATCCCTAGGATGAGTAATGGAAGTATCATCAAAGAAGTTACCGATAGAGGAACGCTACAAAACAAGGTGAAATGCCCAGAGTTAGTTGAAAACTGCAGTTGGCGGACAACTCAGGCTGCAAGGAAGGATATGAAAACAGGCGACTAAAATAGAGACAATCGAAAAATATGCTAAAAATTTCCTAGTATTGGAGTTGTGCTGAAAATGGAGACTTTTTTGCATCCGGTAAATGGTACCGCATTGCCAGGATAAACATAGAGCAATAATTCGGTAATAGGAGATAACTGATTGCGGCAAGCAAGCCTTGTTTGAACGGTAGCCGTCGAAACCATCCAGTAAAAAAGATGTATTACACCGTTAATCCCACTTCATGTTTCGATGCCGAAGACAAAGAGTGTTCATTCGTTTTTTATCTGTCGAGCATTAACAATGGTAAAATGTGTATGGACTTTAGCTCGGTCGTTATTTATGTCCTGTATACCATCAGCTTTGGTTTGCAAATTTCCTATTAATTGGCAATTGCTACAGTGAGTGATGAGAACAAGAGGTGAAAAAAATTATAGCAGGGCGGAGGATTGTCAATTCGGAAAGATTGAATATTTCAACAGTGACGTTCGGTCATTTGTAGTGGAATGGTGTGGTTTCATTTGAAAATTAGTTATCGTTTTGATGGTTCAGATCTTTACTATTAATTTGGTCTTTCAGGTGTGGGATTAAATGACACATGGTTGTCCTAGACCACAGTGCCTACTGCTTGTACATGCAAGTGCCCTCAAGCAATACGTTTTGTGCTTCGAACATATGAAAAAAATAGGTAATACAAAAACCACAGAGATAATGAAGAACAAGGTTAAAAAAGCAGGAACAGGAGCATCTGCTGAATATTTTGGAAGAACAGAAGCTGATGCAGAATACGTACCTGTATTATCAGCAAAAATTTCAAAACACCCTTGAAAGACAATTGTGTGATTTTTGCTTGAAATTTTACGTTCATTTCTCAGATATATTCATGACCGAAAACAACCATTATACCATTATTTTTACTCAATAAATACTTGTTTGTTGGTTTAAATATCTAGAGGATTATTACTGCCTTTTGTTCTTACTTTGTTTTAAATAAACGAATCTTTAAAAAATGTATCTGCTGTGTTGGTGGATTATGTGAAATTGGAAATACCCTCTCGTCAGTGAAATAGTACCTGCTTCGAAAGCATTGCCCTGTAACATGTGAGAAACTCAAGTAGGATTGGTTCACCCCCCCAGTCCATAAGGATGGTACATTATGTATGTTGAGGAAGATTTGTTTTATTTTGATATTTTTCGTTGTTATGTAACTGATTTTGATACACTTTGTATGATATTAGAAAAAAAGATTGTGAATGTGACAGTGACAGAAAGTCAGGAAAAAAGTATTGAAAAGTCACGAGAATAAACACTGAGATTTCTGTTTAAGTCGTTGATTTCTTCTAAAATATTGAATAGTACAAACGTACATTTACATTGGTCCTTTTGGTCTAAGAGCTGGCTACGTAGGAGTACGGGTGCAAAGTGAATTTTAGCATGTACAGGTTCGGTTGTTACCGACGTAGCGTGAGACGGGCCGCCAGAAGGCACCCCGGAAGAATAATGCGAGGGTAGAGGGTTAAATATGCAAATTTTTTTACGTTAAGTAAGTCATAAGGTGCAAGACTGAAAATATGCAGAATAATCGGAGGTTATACAAATGAGTGGAGGAAAAATTGCCAGAAGACAAGGTGGAAGATAAAGACCCACCAGAAGGCGCTAATGTTGTGAAAAATTTTGCAATAATTATGTGACTCGGTGCACTTCTGGCAATTTCTATACTTATACTGTTACCCAAAACTGGATTTCCTGCAAAACGCTAGAAGGCTAAGTGAAAGAATTACAATGGGATTCCCGATACTATGAGCGTCGGCGGCCTGCTCTATGGATCAATTTTTTTAAATATTTTGTACCATAAGGTGCACTTTTGGCGATTAGTCAACATAATTTACAAAATTTTAATATACTAATCGCTCAAATGTCAGAAGTAAATTCGGGAGACATTGATTGTGTTTATACAATAACATGAAAGTGATTTGTATTTATACGTCTAATACAATATATAGAGAAAAGTATATTGACCGGGTTGTGACCTGTATACTTATTATAATTCATACAGGGGATTTCATAAACTACATTTGACGTTTCAGTAATGAGATCTTTTCGTTTCAATTTAGTTTTCTAATGGTCTAATTTTCTTTTGGTCAATTTTTATCATTATTTCGTGCTTGAATACA
Organism: Chrysolina oricalcia; assembly: GCA_944452925.2. Classification (NCBI taxonomy): domain Eukaryota; kingdom Metazoa; phylum Arthropoda; class Insecta; order Coleoptera; family Chrysomelidae; genus Chrysolina; species Chrysolina oricalcia. The sequence continues at coordinate 26,002,655 of OX101808.2, forward strand.
TTAATAATTTTGCTATAAAGTTCAGGTATATATGGCATACAAAAATATTTGATAGTTTGTAAATCTTCAGTTTGATAGCGATTTGTATTTGTTTCATTAATGATGGAAGTGGTATTGTATAATACTTTCTTTAAGAATTGGGACAGACAAAAATTATTTAAAACTATCTTGTAATTTTGAATTTTTTTCTCTCAAAGTTGGGTGGGCTAATTTTTCAATTCTATTCTTGAGAGCTAATACATGGTTGAATTGCATATTTTATGGGTGACTGGAAAAATAGTTGATGTACCTTCCTGAACTAGTGGGCTTTATATACCAATCAAGTATTATAGTATTATTAGATTTTTTTATTAGTAGAGTGTCTAGGAGAGGTACGGAGTTATTATGTTGCTTCTGTAAACTGTATAAAATATTTGTATTAGTTGAAAGTAGATTGAATATAATCTATGCAGTCCACTAGTACAAATTATATCATCAACAGAATTTTCAAAAAAAGGAAGACTAAACTGTAATTTGGGTATACTAAAATCTAATAAATCGTCCATCACATATTGGGCTACAATTGGGGAAAGAGTAGCACCCATTGGAGTTCCATGAATTTGTTTGTAATATGAATTTTCAAATACGAAAAAAGTGGTGTCAAAAATAACTTCTATGAGTTCTATGAAAACAGATTTTATTAATTTAGTATGGTTACCTATATCTACCCAATGTTTATCAATACTTAACTTCATTAAATTTAGTCGAATGTTACTAAAAAGTGAAACTACAGACTTATTATGACAAAACCACTGGCATTTGAATTTGTTGTATGTAATTAGAAAGTTCTTTAACATAATATTCATTTTAGGTATTGAGGAAACTGTCAATATTTTTTCGACTAATTCTGAAATTTTACTATTTGGAGCATCATTGGAGGAAATTATTGGTCTCAAACTCGAAGTTGATTTGTGAGTTTTTGGTAAGCCATAATACTTTGGTGTGATGGAATTGTATATAGTGAATTCCTTTATGTCAGAGAGACTAATGAGCTTTTTATCATACATTTTTTAATGAGTGCATTTGACTGTTGTTGGATGGTTGAAGTTGGATTACGGTTCAATTCAGTATTGTATATGTCGTTATTCAACTGTCCTAATGATAAATCCAAATATTGTAATGTCGACATGATAACAGTGACATTAACTTTGTCAGATTTGGTAATGATCATTGATGAAATGTCTAGTTTTTTTATAAATGTTTAAAAAATAACAATTAGATTTAGGTTTGTGCAGAAAATTAGTCAAAATATTTGTGATTTGAACATATATCTTTTGTTATCGTCCATATTATCTTTTAAATTTTCTATATCTGCCAATAAATGAGTAATTTCAATTTCTTTCGTTTCTGGTTGTACACTAAAGGACCCCGCAACAAACCTTATGGAAAATGGCTCTCGGTAAAATTGGCTGAAACTTTGGGATATTGTAGATATCAATGTACCGATTAAATGTTTCCATTGGCGCAAGGTCCAAAAATGAACAGTTTTTGAGATAATCAAGGTCAAAGGCTATCAAATTGACGTTTTCAGCTATTAGTAGTAGTTACGTATCGATTGTTCAAACGACTCGATTTTCCCGAAACTCGATGAAAACTTGGACCAGGTGGTTTTCAGGGTCGCTGATAACAAATCTGGGGTCAGAATTGGAAAATTCACGTTAATGATCTCAATGTAGCCCCTCAAAATAGGCCCATTCTTCGGTTTTCTCGAACTCGATGCAAACTTGACCAATGTGGTTTACAGGGTCGCTGATAACAAGTCTTGAGTCATATTTGGAAAAAGCACGTGGTTGGGGTCTTCTTAAACCTCCTGATTCATCAGAAAAAATCGAAAAATATTCCTTTTTTGGGGGTCATACTGGGAGCACTGACGTCGACTTTCAAAAGCTGTCTTCAGATACGTGTTCAGTAACTCCAAAAACTTCCTGGGTAAAGATTTCATACAGTTCCTGTAATATAAAAAATCAGGTCATATGGAGGGCGGGCATATACTGGGCTCCATGCAACAACTTTTCTAATTCTGACCCCAGATTCGAGATTAGGTACCCGAAATATCTGGGTAACGTGTGGCGCGGTGAATATTTTAATAGGAGTTGAGACTACCTGGGTTACGCTTGACATCAAACGAACATAAAATACCCTGATTCACGTTTATTGGATGTTATAAACGATTTTAATTTGGATATGTAGCAAGAACCCCCAGTTGTAGAATGATAATAATTTAATAATATATCTTCATTCGATTATTATAAAATCTCTGTCTTTTCGAAAACCAGAAACAAGATTTGTTCAAACTAATATCGATGGCTGCACCAACTTCATTATGGATAGGGGGTTCGAGTGATAACCGACTCAGAAAACCCCTGGGCCAAGTTTTCATCCAATTCGAGAATTCCAAAAAAAATTACCTTTTTTTGGAGTTCCATTTTGGGACCAATGACAAGAATTTTTCAATTCTGACCTCAGATTTGGTATCAACGACCCTGATAATCCCTTGGGTCAAGTTTTCATCGAGTTTCGAAAATACAAAAAAATTGACGTTTTTTGGGGTGCCTGCCATATTGAGACCACCCATGTGAGTTTTTCAATTTTAACACCAGATTCGTTATCAGCGATCCTGAAAACCTCCTGGTCCAGGTTTTCATCAAGTTTCAGGACTAAAGAGTCGTCAGAACAAGCAATCTGTCCGTAGCGTGCGTAACTACCACTCATAGCTCAATACATCTATTTGACAGCATTTGGACCTTGATTATTTCAAAAACTGTCCATTTTTTGACCTTGCGCCCATTGAGACATTCAATCAGGACATCGATATCTACAAAATCCCAAATATGGTAACATAAAATTCAATTTTGGTATTTGCAATTTAGGTTTGGGATGAAGCAGAGGTTTTCATCAAGAATAATTTTTTGTGAGAAATCGATAATAAAAAGTTTTCCATATGCTGCGAACTTACAGAAACTGTATAAGAAACTATATAAGAAACTTGTTTCTATCGAGTTTTTTAATTATATACATGTTCAACGAATATCGAAGGAAATCTTAACTTGCTCATGTTTATTATCACTTTGGTATTTATTTTATACATCTATAATTATATTGTAGCCCTCGAAAAAACGAATAAATGTTCGTGAAAGCTCGGGTAGCAAAAGAGAGTAACTTCTTTTTTCTAACCGTATTCCCGATAGAAACAAGTTTTTTATAACAAGCCGGTCGATATACTTTTCTCTTCACATTTATATTTACATATTGTATTAGACGTAAGCATAAAAATAATTTTCATGTTATTGTATAAAAACAATCAATGTCTCCCGAATTTTCTTCTGACATTTGAGCGATTAGTATATTAAAATTTTGTAAATTATGTTGACAAATCGCCAGAAGTGCACCTTATGAGATAAAATATATAAAAAAATTGATCCATAGAGTGGGCCGACGACGATCATAGTATCGCGAATATCATTGTAATTGTTCCACTTAGCCTTCTGGCGTTTTGCAGGGAATCCAGTTTTGAGTAACAGAATAAGTATAGAAATTGCCAGAAGTACACCGAGTCACATAAATATTGCAAAATTTTTCACAACATTAGCGCCTTCTGGCAGGTCTTTATCTTCCACCTAGTCTTCTGGCAATTTTTTCTCTACTTATTTGTATAACCTCCGATTATTCTGCAAATTTTCAGTCTTGCACCTTATGACTTAGTTAACCTAAAAAAATTGCATATTTAACCCCCTACCCTCGCGTTATTCTTCCGGAGTGACTTCTGGCGTCCCGTCTCACGCTACGTCGCGTCGGTAACAACCGAACCAGTACATGCTAAAATTTACTTTGCACCGAGTCACCCGTACCCCTACGTAGTCAACTCTCCGTCTATTTGAGTTAACGAGAACAGTACTAAGGAATACAAAAGAAACGAAAATATGTCGAAGAAATCTGTTTCGCTGATTCAAGTTGAAGTACACTATGACACAAATGATGAAAACGAAAAAAAGGTGGGACCCCAACCCAGTGAGTTATGTGACGAAGAAGGAAAATTTTCTTGTATAATGGCAAGAGAAAATGTACCAGTGGAGAGAAAAAGATTTTCAGAAGAACATAGCAAAGTAGGAGTGGAAGGTTCCAGAAGAGAGATGACATCAACGTGTACCAGTTTGTCAAAGAGACAAATTCTTCAAATACGTTTATATAGAAGCTGCTAGACAAAAAGCTGGGCTAGAAGAGAAACTAGAGGAGGAGAAAATAAAATTAGAAGAGGAGAAAACGAAACTAGAAGAGGAGAAAACGAAACTAGAAGAGGAGAAAATAAAACTAGCAGAAGAAAAAATAAAACGCAAATATGATAGAGAGAAAGAACTGATAGATATGGAACTAGAAATGCAACTCAGTACAACAGGTAATCAAATTTCCAGAAATCATGGAAGCATTGATGAAGGTACAATAAATAGTAATAAAAAAGTTAACAACTTGCTGAAAATTTCAGAATCAAATCAATTTGAATATGACCAGGGACACTCTGTAAACAGAAGTAACAATTCTGATAAAAATAACGTTTGACAATGACCAGAACGAATGTTGTTCGAATCATCAAAAATCGAACAGCAAAGAAAGTGTTAGTATGGTGAAAAATGACAGAGACTACAAATTTGAAAACAAAAATACAGATAGACAACTTGAAAACCTTTTTCCTCGTCATTCGATTCGAGAACTACCTTTATTCAATGGTGATCCAGAGGAATGGCCGCTATACATCTCCCAATTCAGAAGATCAATAAAATCATGTCAATTTTCAGAAGAGGAAAATCTGATAAGACTTCAAAACTGCCTTCGTGGTCGCGCAAGGGATATAGTCAAACCACTGCTGATCAGTTCGAGTAATTTGCAAACCATTATTGAATCTTTGGAAATGAACTTCGGGAGACCAGATATAATGATATCGATGTTGATAGAAAAGGCCAAAAAGGTCGCATCGCATACTATAGGATTCACTTCTCGAATGCAGTATTGAACTTAACATCTACTATTGAAGCGCTCAATACAAAATCACATATGAATAACATGTAGCTGTTAGAAGAATTATCCAGAAAACTTACTCACTTTCTACGTCTTGATTCGGTAGAACGTTTCATGAAAAATTCGAACAACATCAACTTGAAGGTATTTTTTTCCGAATGGCTTAAAGAAAAAGCGAAGATTTCTTGTTACATCGATAGTCCATTGGTGAGAACAGAAAATTCGGGAAGAGGTCCGTCAAGTTATCCAAAAAGAGACACCGTTTTATCAATCACCAAATCGAAGAAAAAAAATATGTTGAGCAGAACTGCCTGAAATGTTCACAAAACCATCAGCTTCAGGATTGTGAGAAATTTAAAGAAATTTCAGAAGATGATAGATGGAAAATTGGGACAGATAACTGTTCTGGATTGCATCACCCCCTACTCCATAAAAGCAAAGATATAACCAGCAGACCCGAAGAAATCCGAACCGAAAATGTGAACTTGACGAGAAATGATAATTACAATGTACTTTTGAAGATTTTACCAGTAAAAATAAAATCAAAAGAAAAAGAAGTCATTATATATGCTTTCTATGATGATGGATCGACGGTATCCTTGATAGATGCTGATCTAGCAGAAGAACTACAATTAGTTGGTGAAAATCAGTCTCTGTGCTACCAATGGACAAATGGCATAACTCATCAGGAAGACAATTCGATGAAGGTAGATATTAGTTTGTCTGACCCACGACATCCATCCTAGTATTTTCAATTGAATGGAGTGAGAACAATAAAAAACATAAAATTGCCGATACAAACACTCGAAAATTAGGAATCCAAATGTGCCATGCCTCAAACACGTTCAACAGTATTATAATGAACAGCCTTTACTTCTGATTGGACAAGATCAATGCCACCTGCTCAACCCACAGAAAATAGTGGAAATACAATATAATGGCCCGATCATCTCGAAAACTTTATTAGGATGGACAATCCATGGTAGACTGCAAGCAGAAACTACAAAAAATGAAATATTTCTATATCACATCTGCAACGAAGAAAAATATGAAAAGTTGCATGATTTAGTAAAAAAGTCATTCAGCACAGAATCGTTTGGAGTAAAAATTATAGAAAAATTGACGAAAACGAAGGAAGAAACAAGGTGCGAAAAAATAATGGAAGACACTATAAGAAGAATTGGTTTCAGATTTGAAACTGGCCTTTTGTGGAAAAATGACGATGTCGAATTTTCAGATAACCGGCAAAATGCTCTGAGTAGATTGTATTGCTTGGAAAGAAAGATGGAAAAAGATGAAAATGTCGAGAAAGAGTACTGGGGAAAATTGAAGATTATTTTATGAAAAGATATGTGAGAAAGTTGCATGAAGATGAAATTACTGTGGAGATCAAAAAAGTTTGGTACCTACCACATTTTGGAGTATTCAACGAAAATAAGATAAAACTGAGGCTTGTGTTTGATTCTGCTTCAAAAACAAAATCGGTTAGTTTGAATTCTAAACTATCACAAGACCATTGACCAGCGTTCTTATAACCTTTCGACAAAACAAAATAGCATATGCAGGGGATATAAAAGAGATGTTTCATAAAGTGGTTATAAGAAAGGTAGCCCAAACAGCTCAACGTTTTTTTCTGGAGGGGAAGAGAAAGGAAGAATGACCCTGACACCTATGAAATGATGGTAATGACGTTCGGAGCAACATGTTCCCCATGCTTGGCACAATACATCAAGAATAGAAATGCTACAGAATATGCAGAAGAGTTCAGCGAAGCATCAAGAGCTATAATAAAGAAAAATTATGTAGATGACTATTTAGATAGCAAATGTACAGAGGATGAAGCAATTGAACAGATAAAAAATGTTATAGAAGCTCATAGAAGAGGAGGTTTTGAAATTTGCAATTTTACATCGGACTCAAAAAAAGTTTTGGAAAGTATACCAGAAAATTTGAGAACGAAATCTACGAAAAATCTTGACGAATTCACACAAAATCGTGTAGAAAGAGTTCTTGCCTGACGCAGATATTTTAGTTTTTTATTGAATTTTAACAAAGTGAATACAAATATTCTGAATGGAACGAAAATTCTGATGAAAAGAGAGCTCCTGAAGTTCACAATGTCTGTTTACGACCCTTTAGGATTTTTGGAAAACGAATATTGGATGGGATGACGAAATACCAAGCAGCTTGAATGAATTCTGGAGTTCATAGATTTCCGATCTGAAGAAAATTATACCCTCTTTAAGGATCCCGAGATGTTATGAAAAAACAATGAGTTTGGAGAATTGTGATCAAGCAGAAATTCATTCATTCCGTGACTCGAGCGAAAAAGCGTTCGCGGCTGCTGTATATCTGAGACTCCTGAAAAGAAAAATCATTGAGGTATCCCTAGTTGCTGCAAAGACCAGAGTAGCACCTTTGGAAAGCATGTCGATACCATAATTAAAATTGCAAGCTGCTGTTTTGGCAGCTCGATTGACAAATACGATAGTTGAGGATCTGGAAGTGAAAATAAAGGAAACCCATTTTTGGACTGATTTCAAAACAGTCCTTCAGTGGATAAATACAAGATATTCGTAGCACATAGAGTGGGTGAAATACGAGATCTGACAGACAAAAACAATTGGTACTGGATAACAACTAAAGAAAACGTGGCTGATGAAGCTACTAGGCTGAACAAAGCTTTCAAAAAGGTGGTTTGAGGGACCGTATTTTTTACAACAAGAGGAAGTTTACTGGCCAAGTGAAGATGGAGCAGACATGAATATTCCAGAAGGAGTTTTTGAAATAAAAAAATCAGTGCTGGTTTTACATCAGTATCAGACACCACAGTTCCTACCTGAGATAGAAAGGTTCTCATCATATGAAAAACTTGTTAGAACAACCGCTTGGGTAAAAAGATTCATACAGAATTGTAGGAATAATATAAAGAACAAACGTTCTTTATCGGTGACACAAATAAGAGAATCCGAAAAACTTTGGTATCAAGAAGTTCAGAATAAATTTTATGCCGAAGAAATCGCCATTTTGAAGAAAAGTAAATTGCTACCTATAGCTAATAAAGTTTATAAATCAAGATTTCGAAATTAATCTCATCATTTTAGATGCCAGACACATATTCACAAAACTACTGATCGACGACTACCATCGAAAATCGAGACACACTGGATATGGATATGTCATAAATGAAATTTGACAAAAGTTTTGGATCCCTAGATTAAGAAACTCCGTGAAGAAAATATGGAAAAATTGCCAGTTCTGCAGAAATAGACGAGCACAACCTGTAATTCCAGAAAGTGAAATGACACCGAGGCTGCATTTGTCAAACCCTTCACTAAGACTGGCTTGGATTATTTTGGCCCGCTGTACGTAACAGTTGGCAGAAAACACAAGCAAAGATATAGTGCTATTTTTACCTGTATTACAACAAGAGCCATACACTTAGAAATTACCTGGTCTTTGACCACAGCCTCAGTTATAATGGCCGTAAAAAGACTAATTGGAGGAAGGGGATCGGTAAAATATATCTATTCCGATAACGGAACCAACTTCCATGGAGCTGAAAAGCTAAGAAACATTGTTGAAGATTTTGATAAACGTGCAATAGAAAATGAAATGTGTTTAAGAAGGATAAACTAGCACTTCAATCCTCCTTCGGCATCCCATATGGGTGGCTGTTGGGAACGTTTAATCCGATCAGTCCGGAGAAGCCTGCAGGTTATCATGAAAAACAAACATTCACATGACGAAGTATTACAGACCGCTCTGGTAGAAATTGAACATATGATTAATGCAAGACCTCTGACCTACACAACGGATGATCCTAATGCTCCAGAAAGCTTGACCCCCAATCACTTTCTCATTGGTTCATCGAAAGACGACTTTCCAGATACTATGGAGGATCCCGATTTTGACATTAGGAAACAATGGAAATCAGTTCAAGTTCTTGCAGATCATTTTTGGAAGAGATGGGTAAAGGAATATAAGCCCGAACTGAATTAGCGCACGAAATGGTTCAAGAATGTCGATCAACCCAAAGAAGGCGATGTTGTTCCCATCGTAGATGATTGTCTGCCTCGAAATACATGGCCTCTCGGAAAATTTACCAACACCTAAAAACCCAGTATGGAACCTATCGACGCCCTGTTGCCAAACTCTGCAAACTAAATGTGAACGCACGGATGAATTTGTGAAGAGATCTTCACCAGGGGGCAGAATGTTGAGGAAGATTTGTTTTACACTTTGTAGAAAAAAAGATTGTGAATGTGATAGTGACAGAAAGTCAGGAAAAAAGTATTGTAAATTAAGGAGAATAAACGGCGAGATTTCTGTTTGAGACGTTGATTTTACTAAAATATTGGAAGGTACAGAAGTACATTTACAGTGTAGGTAATTAAATTCCTTACAAATTTTATTCCGATACTTGTGTTCCGAGAATAAGCCAGGCAATCACTGTATTATAGCGTTCTAATACTTCTAATGTTAGAACTTTGACAAAATTCCGGAAAATAGGATTTTTTTAAAAAAAATTTTTAAAGTGCATATCACCGTAACTATCAGTGCTTCAAACAAAATTCAAAACATACCTATTTGTAGCTGAAATGCACCGAAACGAAGATATAAGCGAAAATCTGAAGAAAGTGTCAATTTTTTTCGGTTTTTTTTGATATGGCGGCGGCCACGGAAGGGGGATAATTGTGTATTTTACATTTCAAACACTTAAGAGACCATCATTTTTGAGGCGTTTTTTAGGGTGAAAGAGTCAATTGATAACTCAAAAAAGGTTCGTGGTATCGATTTCAAACAAGGGCAGGATTCTAGAGGTCGTTCGATTCTAGCTACGTGCTGTAATGAAAACTTTCACAAAAAAAATGTCCCAAAAATGCAATTACTTCGAAGCAATTTTTTGGGTCGATAAACAAATAATTTCAAAAAAACATTACAGCACGTACATAGATCAACATTTTTCCTTTCTTTTGATGCCAAATTCATTTCGATTGGATAAAGATTGCTTCAAATTTTAATGGAAGAGAAATGCCATTGCAGCTACCTCGATTATCTGTGGAAAGCAACGTGAGGTGCTGCCAGAGACGTAGGTAGATAGAATCGAACGTCCTCTAGAATCCTGTCCGTGTTTCAAATCGATTCGACGAACCGTTTTTGAGTAAGGGCTCGTTAAAAGGTAAGGGCTGCGTCTTCCCTAGCTCGCGAAAGTCTCGAAGACTTCTGAGGGTTGCGAGTATGGTTCCTTCTTTTATTTTATCAGACGCACTATTGATTTTTCGAATCAGGTGGTCCTGGCTTTGGATTTCTAGATCGTAGACTAAACTCTCAGAATTCCACCAAACGTGCTGGCCAAAGAATAGCATAACCTCTTCCGTTCCATGTTTCCGGAAAAGTGTTGTTTAAAATAAATATTCTCTCACAGTTAAAAGATAGTGAGCACCGTCATTTTGAAAAATAATTCAGGGTTTCCGGTAATGAATGATTCCAGTTTTATATATGCGTCGCGTCGATAAGTATTACTCAAAACTTGGCGATTGGGTAATCTTCTCCTTGGATATAATTGTCCATACAGTCGTCGCGCTTCCATTGCAACGCAATTCGTACGACCATACGTTGCAATAAGTAGTCTTATCGAGTAATAGTAATTAAAAAGAGTTGTATAAACGATAATAATGTAACCTAATGACACAAACAGCAGTATTAACACGAAAGAATCTTAGTGAGAGTGATAAGAAGTAAGTGCATCAAAATCACAGAATTGATGTCAGACAAACCTTGACAAGTCAACAAATGAGGACCTTGCATTACTTATCGTATCGGAGAAGGGATATGAGAATGGTAAAGAAGGATTGTTGTCACAGTTTCTTGTAATTTTAAAAAGTTTGTGTTAAATGTGAGGTACTAATTGGGAAAAATCACGTACCGCGAGATGGCGTTGTGTGAATGACAAAATGTCGGATTAAAGTGTGATCAACAAATATTCTTTTTCTACATTCATGCAAAAAGCAAAACATTATTGAACTATATTCAGTGGAAAAAGAAGTTCTTTATTGCACTAGTGCAATAAAGTTTTTATTGCACTCATCTGTCATTCTACTTCAACGTGCTGTCATCATGACAAACATAAACGTTTAAACCTACTACATATTTAGCAGATATTCTGTGAGATTGGCAATAGGTACTTCACTACGAAATATTCATATTGAAAATTGCACCAATTGTTCATTCACTTTCAACATTGAGGGTAAAAATAAAGTTTGAGTTAAATTGTTCGTAACGTATTAGTTCCTGTTTCAATGCAAATCGATATTAATAATAAAGTATTCAAGTTGCGCTTTTCATTTTCCTACACCTAGTGCCGCACCTCAATAAATAATTTTTTGCTTTTTGCATGAACGTAGAAAAAATGTTGTATGCAACTCGTGCAAAAATTGTTTATTGCACTCGACGTGTTGTCCAACTCGGCCTAACGGCCTCGTCGGACAATTTCACGTCGAGTGCAATAAACATTCACTTTTTGCACTTGTTGCATAAATGACTATTTTTCATTCAGAACATTCATAAGCTGTAAATCAATTTTTTTGATAATATCCGTACTTCAGTTTTCTCAGAGATACTGTTGATTTTATTTATTGTTACTTATTGCTGGATTTTTGTTATTGATAAAAACAAAATGCCTGTGAAAGGCGAGATAACAATTTTGGTCCTCACATCATTTTATGTGGAACTAACGGTTCCAATGGAAGAGCAATAAAACGTTTATGTATTCCTCTATTGCCTTGAGTTTTCGTCAAGTTCGTCAAGTTCAACTATAAGATTTTACTTCGCTGATGGACTCTTATGTGTGCATGGGTCATGGAGCTGGTGAATAGCTGAATGTTAATATGAATTTACTGATTGCGTGGAAAAACCTTTAAAAAGAAGAAGATTGTTTCCAATTTTTATTTTATTAGATGATTGCAATAACAAAGATACTCATTCTTGCTTCACCCTTGTCGTCTGTCGATACATGCCGATAGATGGCATTCGCTTGACACCTTTGACAGTCCAGCAAAGCCTACCAACTCGAAAAGATTAGGAGGCAGAGAAAAAAACAACTTGTCTCGTCGGAAGCCATTTTGTACTGAGGTCTTTTTGATCGAGACGTCGCGTCGATGTGAAAGTATCAAGCTTGATATCTATTTTTGGTTTTTTTAAACCCACAATGTTGATTTCCAAAGATTTGCTTGGCGTTGCCACGGATATCCCTCCGAGTGAGGTAAGTGTTCAAAAATCTTCATGAAACAAATAATGAAATAAATTCCATTATTAGGGTTCCAAGTTAAGACGTGTTGTCCAACTCGGCCTAACGGCCTCGTCGGACAATTTCACGTCGAGTGCAATAAACATTCACTTTTTGCACTTGTTGCATAAGTGACTATTTTTCATTCAGAACATTCACAAGCTGTAAATCAAATTTTTTGATAATATCCGTAATTCAGTTTTCTCAGAGATACTGTTGATTTTATTTATTGTTACTTATTGCTAGATTTTTGTTATTGATAAAAACAAAATGCCTGTGAAAGGCGAGATAACAATTTTGGTCCTCACATCATTTTATGTGGAACTAACGGTTCCAATGGAAGAGCAATAAAACGTTTATGTATTCCTCTACAATTTCACAATCCCCACATGAAGTTACCATGAAACCTACCTTAAAACTAACTGGAATATATGGAATAATATGGAAAATTATTTTACTTCTCAACAAAAAAAACATCTTTCAGAAAGTGCTTGCTGTAAACAAACATATACTTTGAGATAGGTTTCCCTATCCTCAACATTGGCTGCCATTTCTTAACTGGCTTGGGATTCGAAGGAAATTTGTGTAAAGAATTATTCGAAATACCGGGAACAGAGCACATTTTTCGTGATCTTATCTCCACATCACCTACCTCTTCAAAACTGCTGCATTTCCAGATGGTATATGGTTTATTCAAAACAAGTGCTAATAAAATATCATCCAACTATAACACTTTCAATACATAAATGACCTAAAATGACGTAAAAAGATCACATTTCAGCCACATAAACAAACACAGGTCAGTGTGTTGGTCACAGCTCGAGTATTTCAAACAATTAATAGTAGATGTCGCCCACTCCGAGATTCTCCTCTATAGAAAGGGCATAGAAAGAGCAGTGACAGCAACTACCCTGATTGGATCAGAAGCAGCATGTGGAATACTGTTTGGGGACTTTAAGAAATGGGTTAAAAACCGTCATCAATGCCTCAGGCCAACTCACTCTTTCTAGAACTGAGGAAGGTGGTAGGACTCCTGACGGGGCACTACAATCGGAGAAAACATCTGCTTCTGCTAGGCTAGGGATAAACCAAGACTCCATACTATGCAAGTACTGCGATGAGGAGAACATCTTCAGACACTGTAGAACTGAAGACATCATCCCACAGGTAAACCTAGTGAGAAATCTCCACGAGTTCATCAGATGATTCAGAGTACTCACGAGACATACCTGACGCGAAAAGCAGAATGATTCTACGCAGAACTACCCGCAGCTCAGCGCCGATAACCAGCCCCACCAAACAATAATAATAATAATAAATAGAAAAGACATTCAATTTTCAAATAATTTAAATACCTACCTATTGGAATAAATTTTTCAAATGAAAGAAATATCAGAAAGCTTGCGAATTATAATTTTTGTTCATCATTACATAAGATATATAGGCCCATGTCTATATTCTATCACTTTGGATTTTGTTTAACTTATTCTCAACAATAAATTATCAGCGTGCTATCAGAACGAGTGATGATTGATGTTTGATGGGCAAATTTTTTCGATAATCAAAATCGACGTTCAAATATCTTGCAACCTTTTCTTCGTACTGTGAAAGAAAAGTCACTGTCCCGTTAGCTATGGTAGTCGGTGATGCACGTGGTCAGGGTCTGTCCGTCAATCATCAAACATAAAATTAAGTCCGATCCGAGAAAACAAGACAGTATAATTGGTTGGAATTTAAAATAAAATTATTTAGACCACATGTTGTTATCCATTTTCAATTTGTCACCATGATAGGGAAATGTATTTAGTTGAGAAACACCTGAAGTAAAACACTACCTTACTTTAAACTCAGTATATTATTAAAATTACCTTCATCCTGTATATTCTATAATTTGATACCATTTTTATGAAGTTTATCGTGGAAAACTGATTATTTCGCACCTCAGGAGATGAGAAGTAATGCAGTGGTGATTCCGCCTAACGTACCCACAAAATTTAGATTGAAAAATAATCATGAAAATATTTAGCTGGTTAATCAACTATGAAGAGTATGGTGCTCCTAAATTTAATATTGAGAAGTAGGTAGTCATGAAAATACCTGGTTGGTTTTCAAAGTGTACGCTATGGCTTGCCATGCATATGAAATTAAGATTGATAAATGATCATGAAAATACCAAATTTTGACAAGAATATAGCTATAGCTTACGTTCAGTACTGTACATTAGCTTTACAGGTAACACCTAAGATTTAATTTGTTGATATCAATAAGGTAAGAAGGTGGTTCATGAGAAAAATTAGATATAAAATGTTTTAACAGGCCTTGTCCGCCTAGTGAGCTAGGCAAGGTGGAGTCATGATTCCCACGATGACTTCAAACAAGCATGATAGATGGACCATCTTCCTGATCACCATAGCCAGGTAAGAACTGGAAAGACGAACTGAAGAGGTAAAATAGTCCATCCCTGGATTATAACTATCTGTACAGTCATGTAGCAGACTGGATTATCCTATCTTCGTAACCAAATAACAAAAGTAGAGACGACTACCCTGGGAGATAACACAGTCTGCTATGCAATCCAAATGTTGGGGTCGTTGGGGAGCTCTACCTACCACAGCATGGAAGGGAAATCTCTCCTAACGGTATCGGTATGGTTCACCACCATAAAGAGAGCGAAAGCTCTAACTTGGAACCCTAATAATGGAATTTATTTCATTATTTGTTTCATGAAGATTTTTGAACACTTACCTCACTCGGAGGGATATCCGTGGCAACGCCAAGCAAATCTTTGGAAATCAACATTGTGGGTTTAAAAAAAACAAAAAAAGATATCAAGCTTGATACTTTCACATCGACGCGACGTCTCGATCAAAAAGACCTCAGTACAAAATGGCTTCCCACGAGACAAGTTGTTTTTTTCTCTGCCTCCTAATCTTTTCGAGTTGGTAGACTTTGCTCGACTGTCAAAGGTGTCAAGCGAATGCTATCTATCGGCATGTATCGACAGACGACAAGGGTGAAGCAAAAATGAGTATGTTTGTTATTGTAATCATCTAATAAAATGAAAATTGGAAACAGTTTTCTTCTTTTTAAAGGTTTTTCCACGCAATCAGAAAATTCATATTAACATTCAGCTATTCACCAGCTCCATGACCCATGCACACATAAGAGTCCATCAGCGAAGTAAAATCTTATAGTTGAACTTGACGAACTTGACGAAAACTCAAGGCAATAACCTATGCTAAATTACTACTTAAAGTTACTCTTAACTAGAAAAGTTTACGCAAACAAACTTAGTAATTTTATCACGATACGGTAATGGTGGCGCCATCTAGCATTGGATGCCCGACTTATATAAGAATACTAATATTAATTTTCTGTTATGCCGTTTAGAATTTTCAAACGTGACATTCTTGTAATGTAATTAAAATTTGGACTGAGTTCAATGCAATTAATATGGTTCGAAAAGAACTCACCAATTAGGAGTCAAAAACTTTAGATCGTTCTGCCAAACAACCTGATATTATTTACTTATTTATTATAATACTTTCTCACCAATTATTTGGTATCAGTTAGGTACACTTAATATTAATCAATGGAATAAATTTGAATTCAATATTGAATTTCATTTGAAAAGAGGGAAAACTTCGTATTGTTTTCATAGCCATTGCCTACCATCGGCATTGATCATATACTGAATTGAAAAACATTTTGGCTCTAGGAATTCCTGATATGAATACTGCAAACTATTTCCAGCGCCATCTCTAGGTTCCAAAAAGCACAATGATATTTTTTTTGGCATGGAGATTCAGAGAGCAGTCGTTCTTGTAGACAAACCTTACAATGCCAGAATTTTGGCCGACATTATCTGCCATCATCAAGAAATGTCAAATTGCAAGTTACGAAGTTACTGGCCCAGAAGTATGGATATTATTGAGGTCTATACTTGAAACGAATTTTTGAAAAAGTAGGTAAGGTGAGTTTAAGCAAAAACGTACCATACAGAAAAGTATGAAAGTTTGAGTGAGGCCTAAAATTCTCCATGAGAGTCCATTTGTATGGAGTAATAAACCTTAATAATGATAATTACTCAATTTTAGAAAAACAGGATAAGGAAACTCACCTAGGAACTCTGGCCAGTTTTCGAACTTCCTGAAAAAAATTAAACAGTTTAAGTATCGTTCGTGAAACCACAATAATTTAATCGGAGTAAAAATCAAGAAACTCGACAAATATTTATTTTGTTGATATCGACATAATCGTGGTAATAAAGATTTAATTCATCTGTACATTCAAAACTTGGATGTAATTTAGAGGTCTCGCAATAAGCAACGGTATATCAAGAAAATAAGGTTGAGAAAAAATCAACAGAACCCAAAAGAAAGGTGAATATTTATCATTTGTTTCGAAAATGGTTTTTTCTGAAGATGCCAAGGATACTTCTGCATATGGAATAGATCAACCTGAAGAAAGTGAGAGGTGATATTTTTAACCATATTAAGTGCTGTGCGAATAATATTCCATTGTTTCGATGATTAGAAAATGTCTATTGATTTAGAACCAAAAGTACCTTGAATTGATCCTTTTTCAATTATAATTAATGTGGCGGAACTTGATTATGGACTTAATATTCTAAAATTGAATAAGATATTTGGCATAGTCGACAAGTGAATTTCCTAATAAACTATCATGTACTGACAGTATCCATTAGCAACCGTGACAATCACCTTCGATTCATTGAATGTCGTCCGAAGGATTTGTCGACACAACTTTCGAACATGGTCAGATGAATTCAAATAATTGTTTGGGATTATAAGTATACATTTAAACAAATAATTTCACCTTTGTTATTTGAAGACCAATGCAAAGTAGTTTTTGTAGAGAACTTTGCCAAGGATTTAACAGGTATAATGCAATGGTCTTAGGGGGCAGTAGTTGTTGTTTTAATAGAGACTTGCCGACCACTATACCTATTGTATAGGTTGAATCGGAAAACTGGATGATTATTCAATTAATTTTCCATCATTAGTTTGATTGACTCCCGCCAAGTAGTATCGAAAATATTTTCTTCTGAAGATTTAGCTTCGGAAGAAGTAGATGCTTTAGTCGGAGTGGTCTCTGGAACCTAGAGAAGGCCTGTGTTCTTACTTCAGTGTATATTTTGGGAATTCACAACAAAATGATGTGGTCTTTCGATTCACTTAGGAGATCTAGCCTTCGCTAATATAAAAATATAATAGAAAATATTTTTGTACCACGAAGATTAGGACAGGGAATATCTCGGCACTCGAAAATAGTAGAGAATTGTAATTTTTTGGTTCTGAATTAAAGCAATTGGTGAAGCTTTTTTTGATATTATGTTACCCAATGAGCATTTTGTTTTCGATCACATGACATCAGATTCAAAATTATTAATGGAACAACCTGTATATTATGGAATTTTTATGTTCCTTCCGATAAAACAATTTCAACGAACTAGCACACTTGTGGTCTAAAACGATAATAAGGAAATTTGGCACAATTACATTTTCATGTCTAACTATTATTTTTCAAATGGCGACCATTTTTTGACAAGCACTTTCCGAATAAACTATTTTTGACGAATTTAACGATACTAATTTATTTGAGATTGGATTAAAATTAAAAACATGAATTAAACATTAACCTGTGGTAGAAGTCCATTATATCTCAAAGTGGAGTGGTATGGATATACAAATCAGTAAAACGCAAAGTCGTCTCCACAATTTAATTTCCCATCTAGTTCAATAGGATGGTAAAACGGTGACTGACCACTATCAATCAGATAGCCGTCCAAAAGTAGAAGTAGTACATGTTTCGATCCTATATAGGATCAGCTATTCAAGAGAATTATGGAGAAGAAAATTAATGTTGTGAAATAAGTATATATCTAATTGTTTAAAAAATTATTAGTATTAATATAGTTATGTGGTTATTTAACTATATTAATACTAATAATTTTTTAAACAATTAGATATATACTTATTTCACAACATTAATTTTCTTCTCCATAATTCTCTTGAATAGCTGATGATGGTCCTATATAGGATCGAAACATGTACTACTTCTACTTTTGGACGAATATCTGATTGATAGTGGTCAGTCACCGTTTTACCATCCTATTGAACTAGATGGGAAATTAAATTGTGGAGACGACTTTGCGTTTTACTGATTTGTATATGAATTAAACATAACTGAGGAAAGTACTGGATAATACTTTATTTATTTCACTTCTTCAAGTGTGCCATGGAAAGGAATGAAATATAGTATTTTGCAATTATTTCTATCAAGTCTTGTTTGGAAAACAAAACACTTACTTACCTGGCTCTTGGTCTAGTAGATAAGTAATTGAAAAAACATTTAAAAATTTTCACTTATAATATCACAAGAGCTTAAATTATTTACGGAAATTTTTTTGATGAAACGAATATTTTGAAAATTATCCCGAGTCGCAAAGCGACGAGGGATAATTTTCTTAAAATATTCGTGCCCGAAAGAAAATTTCCAGGAATAATTTAAGCTTGCGTGGTATTCGGTAAGAAAATTTCACACCATATTTTGGAAAAAAATTATTAATCCAATCTGACATTTTAAATTAATTTCACTGCTTGTCAAGTCCACCATGTTTCGGTAAATAAAAAATATTACCAACTTTAGTTACACCAAATGCTGAAACTCAGATGGGTATTAGATCAGTCTATCGCCCTTTCATAATTTTAGTTTATTAAAGGTGCTAGAAATGTATTTTTTGTTAAATTAATCCATAACACTTCTAATGTAAAAAATATGATATTAACATGGTTTGTTGCAGTAGGTGGCCGTGATATAGGCGGCCATGCTTTTGACAGATGAGGTTTATATTGGTAAATTACATTGAGTTACTGTATAGTAAACCAGCAAACAAAGATATTCTTATGTAAAACATTTCTTGTAAGCATTTGCGTTAAACAATTTGAGAAAAATGAAATGCTTTGAAAAATACAATTTATGTAAATACTGCAAAGAGATGAGTCAAGTGCAAATATGTCATCCAAAATTAATATATTTAACGAATTTAATGGAAGATTGCGACCAGGAAGCGTTAGAGTCGATTGGTTTGTTTACGAAAATCCAAGAAAGTCTGCTGCAGATGTCAAGTAAAAATGGCCTTTTGCGTAAAAGAGATTTGAACAAAATTGTTTCAAAATATTATATATATGTTGATGATGGGTTAGAATTCAAGCAACATTAAAATCTTACTATGTTTGTAGATCCTACGTTTTCAGAAATTTAAATTGTTAATGCATAATAATTAAACAAATTTGTGTTTTCTGTTTAATGAAACTTTATAGCGAATAATATATAATAATGTTAATTCTTATAGAAATTTTGTATTATTCACAGGTATATCTACAATATTTAATGGTTAGATCATATGTTTACCTTTTCAACTGTCAAAAAATTTCCACTTAAATATCGTAGCGCCACGAAAACATTAAGGCATCTTATTGGTTAAAAAGTAGAGGTGTAAAATTTTACGGATAATCTATATGGGGTTAAGAATTTACGAGGTCACAAATCTGTATGGGGCTTAGAGAATTGATTTCATTCTTTTTAGTATGATTTGAAAACGTGATATATTTTTCTTTTCAAATACTTTTTTACAAAGTATAATAGTATCCAATCTGTTCGGAATTTGACATTTTGAAAAATTTACAGGATATCAAACTCATGGTGGAAATTTTGGAAGTTACGAAGATATGTTGTAGCATGCTTAGCTTTTTGTGCCTTCTTCATGTGCTATGCCTTGAGAGTAAATTTGAGTATTGCAATTGTAGCGATGACAGAATTGAGGAATATAACTTTGGAAAATGGTACAGTCATACAAGTAAGTAAATTATAACGAATAGATCGATCATTTCAATGCGCATTCAAATACTAGCGTGAAAATAATATTTGCATATTTGTTCGGGATTTTTGAGTTTGGCATTCAATTAATAAACAACCGGCTCCACCCTTACGAGCAACCCTCAGAAATCTTCGAGACACCAGGAACTAGGAAAGACGACGATCAAACGAATTCAACGTGTGATACACATCACATGTCAAGATAATTAAATTTCAATTATCAATTATTTTCATAACATACCATTTGTACAAGTTATTTCCTTAGATATAAATATTTCCCGTGTTCGAAATTGGATATTACACCTTTGGATGTTAAATAATAAAAATAAATGCTTTTTGATAATTATCATTTTTTGCAGTTTTTTAAAAAGTCTTACTTTGCCTTTTTGCATTCAATGATATTGGATTATTTTTATATAATTTTATTATTTGTATTACTATTATTATTATGATAGAAAGAATTATTTATTCACTCCGAAATTATTTCACAAAACGCGTGGGCGCTGTAGGTCACGTGGTCTCGCGACAGCCAATCGCGTCGCAGTAACCTTGAGCGAGAGGAACGGCTGATATATGCTCTCTCTCTCGCACCTCAAGCTATGTATAGTGCTGTTCTCTCGGACTTTTTCGATCATCAAGCAGGTAAAAAATCCCATCAAATGAGTCTGGCCTTTTGGGATTATTTGTACCTGAAATCCCAAAGTGCCTCAAGAACATTTTTTTCTTTTGTTTAAAAAACCATTTTACAACAATAGGGTTAACATTTAAACCCGACTGATTGGTTTGGCATTTGGTTTCTCAATTCCTTCAATATCTAACTTTAGGATAACAAAATTTCAAAAATCCTCAAAAAAAATTTTTTAATGAAGAAAGGACCCCGCACTTTTTATAGGTAAAATGGTTCTCGGTGATATTGTCTGAATTTTTAGTATATTGCAGTATTTGATGTACTGATTGAACATGCAGAATCGCAAAGTTCGTTGATGGATATATATTGAAATACAAATACATAAGAATACACATGAATACAGGGCGTTCAACTTAAAAATCAGTAATTTTCATTTAATTATTTTCTCAGGATTTGAAAGTGCCAACTGCATTTTTCTTCGTCCTTATCATCAACGAACCTTCATATTACTAAATATCATTCAGATTATGTAGATTATATCATTATGTACAGAGTGAATAATAAAAGCATTTTAGTAATGTCTAAAAATTCGAAGTAATAATGAAATATTGATAAAATTATTTTGGCATGCAATATACTATTCTTATTCCATCATTAATGACAATTCACACATTCCCTACAGGGTGATTTGAAAAATAGGTGAAATAAATGGCCCGTTCTTTCACACATATCCTGTATATTCAAGTGAATTATTATCCTCCCAAGATAGCTGATACCGTATAAAACTGATTTCGTTGGGATATATAGGGTGATCATGAAAATTTTCGATGATAAAAATTACAAAATATCAACGAGTCAGAAATCACCCTGTAATTGACGATTAACTAGGTGAAATTCCTTTATTATTATTTAATATATTCATCATTCTCTCCTCAACACTGTCCCAAAAATTCAGTTTCCTACTATGACTAGTTTCATAGTTATTAATTGAGAAACCTATTACCCTTTGCATGACGAGTTGAAGGAACTTGTTCACGCGTACATTCTACTAGTGGCCAAGATTTTTCACAAATAGTGAAACGTGAGAAACAAACTATCTGGGAAAAGTGAAAATGATTGATAGAATGCTATTATTTCTAACAGGAGAATTTGAATCTGGGCAGCGACGGTTTTTTTCCAATGCGTGTTCCACTCGGATAGAAGTTTCCATGATTTTTATATTTGCTGGCTATCAATAGAAACGTAAAGACATCTATTATATTTCATCAATATAGGTAGTTCAATACGTTAAAGTAATAATAATTATCACTGATGGAACTAATTGATTTTTCTTTTTCATTCACTCTCCGTCTACGACAGAATCAAAATGTACCCGATAGGCGATAGGGTTTTCTTGTTGTATGAGGACCGTAGCGCTGCAACGGGGGAGGTGGATTCGGTTAAGGCTGTACCTTTGTTACCTTCAGTGGTAAGTGATTTCCCGTACCGGGGCCTCTTACACGATTGTCGAGTCAAACTATCCAAGCATTAGGAATTTTATCTGGCTAATGCCTGAGTTGTAGGTTGTAACTGATGTGTCGTATTTCAGTCAGCTCCTAAATGGTAGATGGAATTGGATGGGCCGTCATTGGTCATCACCCTGCATATAATGTTACATTTATTATGATCTCCACTTCCTCACGTGAACATTTGCTCGTCATGCAAATGGTAGTAAGTTTCTCAATTAATAACTATGAAACCAGTCATGGTAGAAAACTGAATTTTTGGGGCAGTGTTGAGGAGCGAATGATGAAAATACTAAATAATAATAAAGGAATTTCACCTAGTTATTCGTGAAATAATAATAATATTAACAAACTTTATTCATGAAGTAAGAATAATTGTTGAGAATACATTTAAAATAAGCATAAATA
This sequence comes from Chrysolina oricalcia, assembly GCA_944452925.2. Lineage (NCBI taxonomy): Eukaryota > Metazoa > Arthropoda > Insecta > Coleoptera > Chrysomelidae > Chrysolina > Chrysolina oricalcia. The sequence continues at coordinate 26,025,435 of OX101808.2, forward strand.
AAGTTGGTAATCGATTAGGGCAATGCACTTGTTTCGATTATAAGTAAGTGGATAATGCAAATATAGTATATACATGAAATGCAATAAAATACTATAAAATACAATAAAATACAATAAAATATAATAAAATACAATAATATACAATAATATACAATAAAATACAATGAAACACAATAAATACAATACAGACAATATGAAAATACATTAAGATGCAAAAAACTCAATGAAAAAGCGGTAAAATATACTTTTTAATTATGGATGAGATTAGTAATTTTTTTATTCAGTCATTTGGACTCTATCAAGGTAGTAAAATACAATCTAGGAGTCTGGAGTAAAACAGTTTTCAGTTGTTTTTTTAATGTTTTTTTGTTGCTAAGAGATTTTATGTTTCCGGGAATAGAGTTGTATATTTTAGTGCCGATATAGGAGTAACTTATCTGTGATAGCGATTTCTTTACCAATGGTTGCATACGTAGTTGGCGCCCTCTGGTTTCGTACTGATGGCAAGGATGAGGTGCTTTATCTGCACTGAAATGATATGTTATACACGCATTGAAGTAAAATAGCTGGCGAATATCCATAATCTGTGATGTACTGTATAGGTTATCAGAAGAATATCTACGCGGTTTTGACATAATTATTTTCAGGAACCTTTTTTGGGATTTCTGAAACGTTGATGTTTTGTAATTTTTATCACCAAAAATTGTCATGATCACCCTATATATCCCAACGAAATCATGTTTATAGCTATCAGCTATCTTCGGAGAATAGTAATTCACTTGAATATACAGGATATCTACAAAAGAACAAGCCATATATTTTACCAATTTTTCAAATCACCCTGTAGGAAATGGAAGAATTATGAACAATGATGGAATAGGAATAGTATATTGCATGCCAAAACAATTTTATCAATATTTCATTATTACATCGAATTTTCAGACATTACTAAAATGTTTTTATTTTTCACTCTGTACATAATGATATAATCTGCATAATCTGAATGATATTTAGTAATATGAAATTACTTTGATGATGAGAATGAAAAAAAATGCAGTAGGCACTTTCAAATCCCAAGAAAATGATTAAATAAAAATTACTGATTTCAAAATCTATCCATCAACGAACTTTGTGATTCGGCACGTTCAATCAGCACATCGAATACTACAATATAATGAAAATTCAGACAATTTCACCTATAAAAACTGCGGGGTCCTTTCTATTAAAAAATTCAAGGGTAGCTAGGGTGCCGCTATCTTTCAGCCAGACCTCGACTATCTTATTAAGGGGTCCTTCAAGGACAATAACAAAATTTTCTGTAGTGCCTCAAGAAACCTCCCCCAAATTATTCAACAGCTCTCGGACTATCGCAACTGAACGGAAAAATTACTTTACAGCAGTCGTTCCGTTCATTTTTTTAAAAATTGTTTTATTCAAGATTGTACAAACAATTACAATTCAGATATATTACATATATAAAAGTAATAAATTTATATGAACATAGATTAATACAATACAATACCTAATACCTAGCTTATATCTATATATACATAATATACTTGGAATTTGAACAAAAATCTCCTAAGCAATGTAAAAACATTGGTATTGGAGATTTTTTCATTTCACATTTTTCACAAATTCAGCAAAGCAAGACTCAAATACTACAAATAAAGATGGTAGTATACCCAACTACTGAAATAAGTATTCTTTCAATGATTTATTGAATTTTCCAAGATTCGCCTGACTTTTTAATACTGTGGAAAGACTATTGTAAGTTTCTATACTTTTACTAAGGGGGTTCTGAAGTGCTACATTTAATCTGACATTGTTTAAGTAAATATTATTGTGTGATCTAACATTGTGCGAGTGGATTTCATTCATGTATATTACCGGTGTGTTGCATTTATGTTGTTTTTCCAGAACCTTATGTACTAATTTACATTGTTCTAACTGTAAGATTTTACTGATTGGTTGTTTTTTCAGTTTTTCAAATAGCATATCTGTCGGTGTTCTATAGTTATAGTCAAAAAGGAATTTAATAATTTTTTTTTGCAGAATTTCCATCTTATTAAAGTATGTAGAACCACATGTTCCCCATACTGGTATTAAATATCTAAAGATTGATAGGAAGTAGGCCTCATTTGATCTGTGTCTATTATAATTCGAAAGGTAGTCATTACATCTGTATAAGGCACCGATCATAGGGACTATCTTATTGGTTATCTGTTCAAGGTGATTACTACAATTCATTTTATCATTAAGTATGAGCCCCAAGTATTTCACCTGCTCAATTATCATTCCATCTAATTTTAAAGTAATTAGATCAATCATCTTGTTCTTTTGTTTCATAATCATATAGTTAGTTTTTGATACATTTAATTTCAAGTGATTGTGTAATAACCACTTCCAGTACCTATTCAGATCGCTATTAACGTTAGATTCTAACATATTGATATCATGTCCGCTATACACTAGAACTGTGTCATCTGCAAATGTATAATACTGCGCCGACAGTCCTGACAGTTTGAGGTCCAGAACAAAAAGTGAATAGAGAAGTGGCCCTAGTACGGATCCCTGGGGAACTCCACAGTTATTAATAAGTAAACAGCTGTTGGTTTATTTCGTGGACACATATTGTCTTCGGTTTAAAAGATATGATTTCAATAATTTTAGCATTCGTCCATCAATACCCATTTTCTCTAGTTTATGTAGTAGTTTCTCATGATTTACCACATCAAATGCCTTACGTAAGTCTATAAATACAGCTACCACTAACTTTTTCTTGTTTAGGCTTATCAAATCTACGGTGACACTTAAGGTCCTGCTCTTTTCTTCGAATCCATATTGAAAGGGGTCAACAGGTATATGCTTTTCCATGAAACTGAGTATTCGTTTTTTATTATCATTTCGAGTATTTTTGAGAATATACTAATCAGTGCAATAGGGCGATAATTGTTCATTAGGGTTTTTTGACCTGACTTATAGATTGGACATATTTTACTTATTTTCAATTCATCTGGGAACTCCCCCGAGGACAGAGCCCTATTGACTAATTTAACTAATATTGGTATAAGTTGTGTTTGGAGATTCATGTCTAGGACCGTGATCATATTATGACCTGGCGCAGCATTGCGTTTCAGTTCATACAAGATGTTTATTATTTCGTTTCGTTTGTAAGTTCCAGTTCAATACTATTATCATTTACCATATCTTCAAACCCCTCTAGATGGACTTTTTCTCTTGCCGCTCCTATTTTTACCTCTTCTATAATATTCATACCTACACTAGTAAAGTATTTGTTGAGATTATCTGCTATATCACTGTGATTGCTTATCATACAGTTATCCATTTCTAAAGATTCTATATAATTGTTTACATTTGTTTTATTCTTTACAAGGTTATTGATAAATTTCTATTGCTTTTTTGGATTGGAACCGGTTTTCTCCCATTCTCTTTTAGAGAAGTTATATTTGAATTGCTTAATTTTGTTATTAACTAGATTTTTTAGCTTGCTAAATTTATTTTCAGGATGTCTTACCTTTAGCTTATATGCGCTATCACGTTGTTTTGTTAATTCGAGTAGTTCTTTGGTCACCCATTCATTATTTCCCCTACATTTGATTTTTATCGTGTGTTCTGTTTTACTTTTTGATATAGAAATTAGGTTGATTAGTTCTTGGTGTGTAGTTATATTGTAGTTTTTAGCACTATTTTCAAATATTTCTTTGAATTTTTTGACATCTAATTTTTTTTTCAAACATTGATTTTGGTAAATAAAATTTAGTATTTGTTTGCAGTTTGACACATATCCTCATGTGATAAGATAATGAGTTTTCTTCTGTTTAATTATCACCTCGATGCTGAACACATATAAAGTTAACATTCGCTGTTTCTTCCAATGTACTCACAATTAACCACCCAGCAATTAAATTTGCAAATGAATCGGAAAAGTCAGCGGAACCTAGGAGATGATAGGGCTAGTTTTATAACGAGTTAATCGTTTTCTACAAGCGTGGTCCTTTATTCCCTCATCCCCTCCAAAATTTCTGCTAGATTTCGATGCTGATCATTTTATTTCTCACACATATTGTGACCATGAATTTTACGATACTACCGATTGATTTTCAGATAATTTGTTGGTATTACGTTTTTAGATACTATTAAATGATGTTTTGATTAAATTCAAGTTCGTTCTTTTTCGAGTGTGACGGTTTTATGTTACACATAGATTAGGTTATTGAGATTTGCGATTACTTAGTTTTTTCTTTTCAATCACTTTCCATGTCACACACAGCTTAGGTTATTGAGATTTGCGATTACTTAGTTTTTTCTTTTCAATCACTTTCCATCTTGACGAATTCGGATCTATAAAATCTATTTCTACGGTTATCGCGTATGATGCTTTATTGGTTCTCATAAATACACATTTTCAAGTAACTGAAAATGGTGAAAAAGCCGAAACCGGTCGTAATAAAGTAGTAAAGTGTTAGTGGAAACTGGACAAAAGTTATATTTTTTCTTCCTTTTCTTATTTCATCGTGAACTTCCACAAAATAAATAGATCATCAATCAAACAAGTTATATATCATTGTGGAAACTAGAGCATACAGGGTGCTAGTGTTTCCAAAACCAATGTTAACTACACGAAAATATCAGAAAACCACATTATTTTTCATCACTCTGTATTTTAGAATTATGACTGTTAGGTTTATATTTTTTGGTCATCATTCTATCCAAAATATTGTTATTTAGAAGCTGTAGAAATTTCAGCTTTTTTCTATGACTAGTTTTTGATGGATTCAGAAAACAATGCAAAAATCGGTGATAATTCTCTCTTCCCATTTATGATTGCTGTGGTATTGAAAATTATTGGTTTTGGTTTCAATGTTCATGTTTCTGAAATATATGTGTTTTTTTCCATTTTTCGATTCGGAAAATTGAGGAATACCTCAAGAGTACCAGATTTTATCAACTATACGAAATGATAGCGGAATAACGTCATATATCGAATTATTATTATTATACAATCCCTCACCCAATGTCCCGAAGGCAATAGTTTATATAGACTGTACATATAATAAAATTGAGAGAAGTAGCAATTTCCGGATTACAGAGACTCTATCGGTGTTCTACAGGATCTTGGACTGCAATACCATATGCCACCATTCCTACCACCAAACCAAAGATAACTTACAACCATCGAAGCCAATAGAGCACGGGTAATCACTAGCACCAGAGGGATTGTGGAAGTAAGAAACGGACATTTTAAATCAATTTTCAAATTTTTCCGCGGTGCAATTTCGACAACACAGATTTCTATTTAATTGCTGGTGCACTCATAAACAAATTCCACCAGTTGATAAGAATGACAGGATCGTTAGAGATGGCAACACAAATGTTGCATGTTGAGGAAGAGAACATAGTTCAGGAAGGAGTCGAGGCTGAAAACCTTTGCAACAGAAATGGTCGATGGATCCGTCCTTGACTCGACTTGGAATACTTGAAAATACTCACAGGACCCTATCATATTCTCTTATCTGCCTCCTATATTCAAGATACGGTACAGAGAGATGAAGGATAAGGAAATGTACTTGAAATTGACGAGTATAACGAGGAACCCAATTTTTTGAGATTTATAATATTTTCTTGGTTTAGGAATGCCACAAAACATATGATGTGGGTAGTATTCAGGGCAATCCATAGTGATAATATAGAAGATCCGACTATTTTAGGATACTACTGCACTTGTAGGTCAGGTGCTAGGACTTTAGGGACTTGTGCTCACGTAGCTAGTGTGATATGGTTCATCGGTTGCGCAAGGCATCAAGAAAATATAACATTTCCATCTTGTCGGCTCCTGAATTCTATTTCAGATGCTTCAAATCGAATTCAACCGGAAATTATGAACCCCGGTCCAGAATTGATTTGAGTTTCAGGACAATATCTTTGATATTTGTTTGTTTTCGTGAAATTAATTCAAAGTTATGATATATTTCAGAGTGGACTAGGCCTAAAGGGGATCCACCAAGAGAAAAAAAAAACGCGCCGGAAACTCTACCTCTTGGGTGGTGTGGAAACGAACTTAAATATTAAATATAATGTATTGATTTTTGTCACAGACTGAGTGAACATTAATCATTAGATATATGATGTGAAATGACTAATCATTATTACGCTATCAATTCGTGTAGTTGATATAGTTTTGTTCTCTTGTAAAATATCTCAATTTTTCGAAGCGATAAAATATAAATAGGCCACATAGTTTAGGAGCATGAACGGTAAAAACGAGGTAGATAATTAGATTCATCAATAATTTTCAATATCACGAAAGTAATATTCAAATATCCTTCTAGAAAAACACCTAGTATGCTAAGACCGAATGTTAGACTGTCATTATTGCAAAAAATTCTACCTGGCAATATCGGTTTCATCTCAAAGTATAAGTATAAGAAAAAAATCAATTTCCGTGAGCTTATAAAAGTATACATTTTTTCAAGCTTTACAATGTTTTCTGAATCAATCAAAAACTAGTCATAGAAAAAAGATGAAAATTATACAGCTTCTAAATAACAATATTTTGAATAGAATGATGAACAAAATATACAAACCTAACGGTCATAATTCCAAAATACAGAGTGATGAAAAATAATGTTGGTTTTCTGATATTCTCGTGTAGTTAACATTAGTTTTGGAAACACTATGCACTAGTTTCCACAATGACATATCTTCAAAAACTGGAATGAATACAATTTATCAACTCAAACATACAAGGAGGGAAAGAAAACTCAAGCGAAATTGATTACGGTATACCACATCATTCGTGAAACGCCTTGTATGATTGAGACATGGGATGATATTACATGAAGCGACAACAAAATAAGCTGTGATAATTTTTATCCACAAGGGTTTCCAAACCATATAGCATCAATATTTCGAAATTCGAAAAATCGCAAGAGTATGAATTGAGATCACCCTGTAACGGTAAAGAGTTCTTGAGTTTTTTTTTGTGGGGGATAGTTGCCAAAGGATATTTTTAAAATACTGCAAGCAAAAAATTCAAATATATTGATTTTGTCTAGAGATACAAGATGGGGAAAAGTAGTCCTTTCCAAACTTTAACACCCTGTATTTCGAAAACTAGTCATAGGAACGCCATTTTATATAGCAAAAAGTGCGGGGTCCTTTAAGCGATTTATCTTATAAAAATTTCACCGGTTATTTTCATATTTTATAAAAGATCCCTTCTCCTTCGCCAAAATATAACAATAAACTCGTGCAATTCGTAGCTAACACGCTTTCCTGCAAAATTATCGGTAATTTTTATGCAATTATACCATTTCTTCACTTCTGACCCTATATGAACTTCGTAAATACTCATTTGTTATTTCCCAAGTAGACGAGGGAGTTTGAATGGAACTCAGTTGTCCAAGGATACGTGTTGAGTTCATTTTTTTACGGCTACATAACTACACAACTACTTGGAGGCATCATGGGTACATTGTTTGGAGGAAAATACGTGGTTGGAATTGGAATAGGAGGGACAGCAATTTTGACTCTATTCACCCCTTTGGCTGCCAAACTAGACGTCAACTTCTTGATAGCTTTGAGGATACTTATAGGAATATTTGAGGTCAGTAAGATACATACATCACATTCTAGAATTTTTCCATTTAGGAGTAATGAGTAATGAATTTCATATCAGTATTTCAAGAATCCTTTTTTCTGCTCCTTATATTTCAGGTAAAAATTGATACCGAATGAGCAACGTATGGGTACAATTTTTGCATGATTCAAGGATGTAACTGAAAAAACTCGAAAATTATTCCCCTTAATTGTTAATCTACCTAAATAACAATCGTGATCAACATCAACATGCCAAACATTGAATCAAAATGACTGAATAACTCAAACAATCATTTGGCATGACTCAAATTACTGAAAAACGAATTGGAGGTATAAATAATCAAACTACTCAAAATATAATAACAGATTTACACAAAAAAATATGAAAGGAGATTTTCTGTATGCCAGCAAAAACTAGCAAAATAAACAAACATGTTGATTTCATTGACAATATATCTCCTTGCTTAACTACCAATCAGTCTATTTCAAATTTTGAAATTTAGCCAATATAATCGGAATTACAGTGAAAATATAGCTTGTCGCTGTATTTTCTCGGTGATAAACCTGATTAGTTTTTGTTTTACTAGCTGTCAAGTGAAAATAATGATTTAAATTATAAACGTCAAATCTTTGTGTTTTGACTAGTTATATTTCTCAATCAATATTAGCGATCGTTGGGGACAAATGGCTATTGGTATCATAGATGAAGCAGTGGAAAAGAGTATTCCGTTGAATACGGCTAGAAATAAAGAATCAATTACCAGGCAATTCAACAATTTTCAAATCGATATATTGCAATTCATTAATATTCAAAAAAATTATTGGTAATAATCATACCACATATTATATTACCCCTGAAAATATGAACATGATGTTCATAAAGTCAGTTGTGGAATCATCTGCGACTGAAAGTTGGAATTTAGTCGCTATTTTCCATCGTACAAGATAACCTCCAGGCAATTCAACAATTTTCAAATCGATATATTGCAATTCATTAATATTCAAAAAAATTATCGGTAATAATCATACCACTTATTATATTACCCCTGAAAATATGAACATGATGTTCATAAAGTCAGTTGTGGAATCATCTGCTACTGAAAGTTGGAATTTAGCCGCTATTTTCCATCGTACAAGATAACCTCCAGGCAATTCAACAATTTTCAAATCGATATATTGCAATTCATTAATATTCAAAAAAATTATCGGTAATAATCATACCACTTATTATATTACCCCTGAAAATATGAACATGATGTTCATAAAGTCAGTTGTGGAATCATCTGCGACTGAAAGTTGGAATTTAGTCGCTATTTTCCATCGTACAAGATAACCTCTCTTGGAAGGGATTCATGTTTTAAAGAGAAACATTCTCAATTGAAAATGTAATCAATACATGACTCCTCTGGAAATAGGAAAAATCCTACCATAAAATTGAAGTTACTTTTTTGTAATATCTAACAGAAAACACCTACTTCACCAGTTAAAGCTACGCTGGACATTGAACTACATCTGATAGATATTGAGAAAGACCCTATATAACTTGAAGAAAAAATCTGAAAGTGAAAATTTGCATTTTCATTCAGATAGTTGATTATTAATTAAATGTCCAGTTTTCATTATAGATTCTTATCTATAAATGAGATAAGGGAGAATGTTATTCAGAAGTATCACTCACAGAAAATCGCTCATTCCACTGATGCGCGTGAATTGCATCTCTTTCACTAGGCCTCCAATACATTTTGGTCGACAAAAGCTATTTCACTCTTCTAAGATCATCAGAGAGTTTTTCCGATTTCCAGAGGAGTCATGTAATGATTCAATTTTCAATTGAGAATGTTTCTCTTTAAAACAGATACACTTTTTTCAATCACTGTTTATATTCCAATATATCAAATACACACAGAATAGATAGAGCATCAGTAGCTTTAGTTCAGTGAAGTAACTTCAAAATAAAATTCAAAAATTTCAAGCCCCACTTCAACTTAACATTATCGCTAATAATTCAAAACTGACATCTGACTACGACACCGGAATTGCACCTACACTCAAATAGGTTTCATAAAAATCACATAAAAATATTGATATCCAACAGAAATGTAGAATAACTAAACTTTATATTACCTAACTTATCGAAAAATTTCGGATAACCGTCCTGTATATCACATGTGTGAAATATTGTAATTCAGTATACAAATAAACCGTTATAGGTTTGAATTAATGAAATTTCTAACCAACAATAATTCACAGTATTGTTAATCATTGTTTTCTCTGAACACGCCTCAGATACAAATTCATATTATAAAAACTAAGTTTTAATAGCAGACTTCGAAACTCTCATTGCTACAGATGATGAACCAGCAAAACAAAAGACGAGAACAGTTAGACTTATTCGAGTCAGTAGTGAAGTTTATTGCACCGCAAGTCCACTAATAAAGAATTGTAGCTTATGCTAATATAATTTTTAATACTGTTCAGTCTCGTGAGCCTTTTCAGTTGACCTACTGGTTGCTTGGAGTTTGATGATATGCTTGAGTGATGAGATGCTTGTGATTGACTGATAATGAATGAATTGATAGTACACAATAACGTAAATTGAATATATTTTGATTTATACAACTTGACAGATCAAATAATTTATTGACAATTTAATCACTATTTTGTTGATTCTCGTCGTCAGTCTGATTTTTTATCCAACCAATTAAAGTTCAACACGACATGTTTCACGCTATTGTCAGCTCCTAAATAATACAGTGTGAAACAGTACATGCCGCCCCCCTTGAAAGGATCGGCTTTCAAACCAATGTGAATGACTACGAATGTCCTTAAATTTCACATTTTCAAGAGTTTATTGGCAATGCACAAATTTTAGATACTGGTCTTTTAAAAATTCCAGTAGCGGTTTTCACATTCACTACCCGAACTATTTTGTCTTCACCAGGAAACACTTCGATGATACGGCCCATTTTCAAACATAACGGTGCTGTGTTGTCGTCCTTGAGAAGAACCAATGTTCCAGGATTGAGGTTCAGATGAGGTTGTCGCCATTTTGTTCTCTCTTGTAGATGGTTGAGGTATTCATGCGTCCAGCGTTTCCAAAAATGTTGTATTTGTTGCTGAATGATCTTGAAATGGGATAAACGGTTGGTTGAGATGTATCTGAGGTCATCTTGAGGTAGGGTAGTCAATGGCTCGCCAATGAGGAAATGTGCAGGTGTTAGAGGAAAAAGGTCATTGGGATCATTAGACGGAGGGGATAATGGTCGAGAATTGAGGACTGCCTCAACCTGAGTTATCACCGTGTATAGGCCCTCAAAAGTCAAATGTGAGTTACCAACGATCCTTTTTAAATGAAATTTTGCAGATTTGACACAGAGACCTCCAAAGTTGGGAGCATGTGGTGGTGAAAAATGCCAGTTTATTCTATTCAAAGTAAGATATTACTTGAAATGATTATTATTTTCAAGATTTGATAAAACAACTTTCAATTCGCGTTCAGTACCAACAAAATTGGTATCATTATCACTATAGATGTCAGTGCAAACACCTCTTCTTGATACGAATCTTGTAAGACATTTCAAAAATGACTCCGAAGAAAGATCGTCAGATAGCTCAAGATGAGCCGCCTTTGTAACAAAACATATGAAAATACATAAATAGCATTTGACGATTTTTCTACTCCTGGTTTTGCCATCTTTGATATGAAATGGTCCAGCAAAGTCTACGCCGGTTGTTGAGAAAGGACGTTGAGGTTGTAAACGTGAATGCGGAATATCTCCCATTTTATATTGACTTTCTGTAGGTTTAGACCTGAAGCAAGTTACACATTTGCGTAAAACTCCGCGAACAGCGCTACGTCCGTTGGTCGGCCAAAAATTTGATCCAACAGCCGCCAGAGTGGCTTGTGCACCTGCATGAAGATGCCTTAGATGTTCATGCCGAATTACCAATTTTGTAAAATTACCCTGATGTGGTAACAAAATCGGATGTTTCTGGTTATATGAGATGTTAGAATATTTCAGCCTTCCACCAACCCTAATAAATCCGTTATTATCCAAAAATGGATTCAGTGACATAATTTTACTACTTGAGGAAATGTGTTTTGATTTTCTCAATGATTTAAACTCTGAAGTGAATGAATTCTCTTGAACTAATTTACAGATTGTAATAAGAGAATTGTCAAGTTCTGATTTTGATAATTGACCTGAAAAACGAGCTTCAGCGTTTATGATTTTTGAATTGTTTGCAAATCGCAGACAATAAGCTAGGACTCTCTTAAGTTTTGTGAATGAGGAAAAACGATCGATGATATTAATATCTTGGGTTTCTGTTATTGCAATTAAAGTAAGATCGGTTTTCTTGAGCTCAGGAATTTCTGAATTAAGTGAAATATTAGCTTTGGGCCAAAAAGATCTTTCTTGAGACATCCAAGTGGGACCTTTCCACCACATATTGCATTCAATCAATTCCTTTGGATTGAGACCCCGTGATATGATATCCGCTGGATTCGATTGAGAGGGAACATGACTCCATTGATTAATATTTGAAAATTTCTGAATTTCAGCAACTCGATTGGATACAAATGTTTTAAGTTTATGTGGTTCAGTGTTAATCCACGCTAATACAATACTTGAATCAGTCCAGTATTGAACGGACTCAATATTGTTAGGAATAGCTTTGAGAACCTTTTGCGTAAGCTGAATACCTAGTAGGGCTGCGCAGAGTTCGAGCTTGGGTAGTGTTACCATTTTGAGTGGAGCAACTCGGGACTTTGCGGAAACTAAATGAACATGAATTTTGTTGAACTGATCAATTGTTCTAAGATAGCAACAAGTTCCATAAGCTTTTTCCGATGCGTCTCCAAACCAATGCAACTCAATGTAAACAGGGTTCGGACAAATAATATATCTAGGAATGTTCACTGAATTTAAATGAAATAATTGAAAATTCGAGCCATGAATAATGCAAAGTGACTGGAATGCTTTCGTCCCAAAGTTTTTGAATGATAATTTTGGCTTTGATAGTACAAGGACCAATGAGACCTAGAGGATAGTATTGTGCTCTTTGTGACACTTGATGCTTTATCATGAAAAACAGTATACTTGAAAGTATCTTCTACTGAGTTCCATGTTAAACCTAGCGTTTTTGTGATGCTATTATCAGAAATAAAAAATTGTGATGATTGAGATTTGACTCCGGCAATGTTTTCTAAAATCTCACAGTTATTTGAAACAAACTTTCTGAGATTGAAAGAAGCTGAACTTAAAATATGAATAAGTTCTGATAAAATCTGCTTTCCATTTTGAATGGAATTGAAACCTGTCAACAAGTCATCCACATAGAAACTGGACTTGATAATTGCACTAGCTTCAGGAAATTCTGATTCATTATCAATTGCTACTTGAACCAAAGCTCGAATAGAAAGAAATGAAGCACTAGCAGTGCCATAAGTGGCTGTGTTTAATTGATAGTGACCTATTTCTTCAGATGGATCAGAACGCCATAATATGCGTTGCAAATCACGTTGTTCAGGTTGTATATTTACCATCCTGTACATTTTTTCTATGTCAGCTGTTACCACGTACTGATAGGTTCGAAATCTAGTTACTATTGTGAATAAATCGTCCTGGATAGTAGGACCTACTTTTAAAACATCGTTCAGCGAAATTCCACTAGAGGTTTTAGCCGAACCGTCAAAAACGACACGGAGCTTTGTAGTACTGCTGGCCATTTTTAGTACGCCATGATGAGGTAAATAATATGTTATATTTTGAAATGAGTCATTCTTTGTATTTAATTTTGACATATGTCCAAGCTGTTCATACTCGGTCATAAAAGAGACATACTGTTGCTTGAAATCATGATTTTTTGATAGTTTTTTCTCGACAGCATAAAATCTCTTGAGTGCAATGTCAAAAGATTCACCAAGTTGATTTATGTTGTCCTTGATAGGCAAACGAACAATAAATCTGCCTGAATTGTCGCGAACTGTAGTTTTAATAAAATGTTCCTCGCATTCTCTTTCTTCTGGGGAATATTTTACTTGTGTTTGACACTCTTCTATTTTCCAAAAGCGCTCCAGCATATCCTGAATATTTTCATTCTGTACTGTAAGATTACACACTGAACTTGAAGTGTTTGCATATGACATTGGCAAAGGTCCGGACAATATCCAACCAAGCCTTGTTTTTTGTAAAACAGTATGATTATCAAGTAAATTTATACGTCCGACACAAATCAAATCCCAAAAGATAGAACCAATGAGCAAGTCAATTGGACCGCTTTCATTGAACCTTTCATCCGCTAAAGTAATATTTTGTGGAATTTTAAGGTATTTTTTATTAAAGGATATTGCGGACAAGTCTCTTGTAATTTTATTAGATATCAAAAATGGTACATTTTGTAACACGTACGAATTTGTTATTGATTGTATAGTAGCCCATGTTTTGTGGAGTACGGACGTTACGTTTGAACCAAAACCTTCAACTGAATGTGTAACTTCAGATAGAGGAAGTTGTAGAATTTTGAATAGATTTTCAGTCATGAAGTTTGACTGTGAACAGTTGTCAAGAATAGCTCGGCATTTAAGAGTATTACCATATATATCCATGATGAGTACCACTGCGGTAGAGAGCATAACGTATGATTCGAGCTGCGTATTCTCTGAAGAGAAAGCAGTAAGAGTTGATTGTGAAATGTTAGAAACAGATTGTAAAGGACTTTCGGCATTTGGCGAAGGCGTCTGGTTAGAAATACCAGAAGAATACTCTCTGTCTAAATTCAAGAGAGTGTTGTGCCGAAGAGAACATTTTTCACAAGAATAAGGATTTTTACAATCCCTTGATGAATGATTTATTCGTAAACAGTTGCTACATGCTTTAAGTTTTCTGATTTCGTTGATGCGTTGTGGTACACTAAGTTTCAGAAAATTTGCACATGTAAAAATAAAATGAACCTTTTGGCAAAGAATACACACTGGATCTGTGGTAGTAACTTGCGCTAAACTTGAATCGTGGAGAGTTCTTTTGACAAAGTGTTTTGGCATTGAATGACAAACTTTTTTGTTCGAATGTAAACCCTCTAAGAGTTGACACCTTTGATTTAAAAATGAAGTAAATTTTTTGAATGTAGGTAAATCTGATTTCAGATTCAATGCGTGCTCCTCCCACTCACGTTTTGTGGTGAAATCTAGTTTAGATGATACCATATGGATGATGAGTGTGTCCCATTTGTCTACAGGCAATCCTAATGATTCAAGACTTCTCAAATGTTGATTGACAGTATCAATCATATTTCTAAGTAGAATGTGAGACTCTTTTTGTAGACTCTGTAGATCAGATATTGCGTTCAAATGTGTTTGAATTATAACCCTCTTATTTTGATACCGTTCGCAAAGGAGATCCCACGCTTTATTGTAATTTGCTTCAGATACTTCCAATGCTGTCAAGACATTTGCAGCTTCACCTTTGATGCAAGATTTCAGGTACCAAAATTTTTGAATATTGCTGATAGATTGGCAATCATGAATCATGGCTTTGTAAGTATCAGAGAACTGAAGCCACTTTTCATAAGAACCATGAAATTCAGGTAAATTTAATTTTGGCAACTTTGCATTTGTATTTTGTGAATTATTTAAAGAATTTGGAGGATTCGTATAGAGGTTTGCAACGACTGAAGGTAATGTAAATTATTTTATCAACCGTTTTGCATTGCTAACAGTTTTGAAATAAAAGTTTTCAAGTTCTTCCCTCTCAGTAAGGTGATCCTGAACTGTAGTGTTTTTGTCTATCATTTCTAACTCTGTTTGAATATTTTCCAGTTCATTCCATAAAGGATCCATCCTTTCTAAGCGTGTACATAATTCTTCTAATGAAGAATTATCTTTTACGGTTTGTAAGAATGCTGAAAAACGTGTGATATGTGCCTTGATACTACCGCGTTTGTAATGTAAAGTTTTGATTTGTTATTGTGCCATTTCAACAAATGAGAACCAATAAGCAGCAATAATCAGGTTGAGAACACAGGAAGGATAATTGAGGATAGAAGGAAAGCGAGCCTTACTTGAATGTTGCTTTGTTGATGATACCTGCTACTTTCCCAGTCTTGATTGTCTTCTGAAATTCCACCAGGAACTAATACTTGATAATGGTAACTGTTTGTTGTAAAACTGTTATTGAATAGTGATTGATTTGAAGGACCTGATTTAACGAATGCTTCTTCTGCTGAGTGAACTATTTCGCTTGATTCATATCCTGCTGAAGCGGCCATGTTCAGTCTCTTGAGCCTTTTCAGTTGACCTACTGGTTGCTTGGAGTTTGATGATATGCTTGAGTGATGAGATGCTTGTGATTGACTGATAATGAATGAATTGATAGTACACAATAACGTAAATTGAATATATTTTGATTTATACAACTTGACAGATCAAATAATTTATTGACAATTTAATCTCTATTTTGTTGATTCTCGTCGTCGTCGTCAGTCTGATTTTTTATCCAACCAATTGAAGTTCAACACGACATGTTTCACGCTATTGTCAGCTCCTAAATAATACAGTGTGAAACAGTACAAATACTTTTCCCTGTGACTTGTGTTACAATAATTTGAAAGTATCACAAATACCATAGCGTAGTCAAATTTTATTTTGAAAAAAAATTTCGAAGCCTTGACTTTGAATTGTATATCAAGGTTATGGCGGTATAATTGAGCCATTGAAGCTCACTTCATTAGAAAAAAAAAATAACAGTGGTGTCCCGCTATCAAATTATGTCACTGTATATATTACTGTTCCGGTGATTTCCAGAAAGAAAAATAATTTTTATATTTTACGTGCGTTCCTATATTCCACGACCTATGAAACACGCAGGTCAATTTAGACAGATCTTATATACCTCTTCATAGACCAATAATGAATACTTTCTACACAAAAAATTCCTAAAGTTGAAATAATCTCAATTTTTCACACCCTATATCTCTGTAATCATTTCAGCTAGACCCCAACTGTGATAGATTTTTGTTTTCGTTATCGAGAAGGCCATTAAAAATGCTACTAGTTTGCCCGTTTAACCGAATTCGTAGCATCAATAATAACGGAGTTGGCAATGGTGCCGACTTAATTTGAAACACCCTGTATAATATAAATAAGAAGTCCGGAAAATACTGTTTTTTTGGACGAGTAGACCAAATTCTGGAAGTCTGCGTGTCCAAAAAAACTGTTTTCGGACGTGTTGCTTACACTATTTAGTCTAAGAGACGAAGAGAGGTCGACCTTCACCCATCTGTTAACCGGATGAAACGATTCCAAATTTGAATATTTGGAACATTTCAGTTCTTATTTGTATTATACCATAAAGTAACCCCCACCCTGTTAACTTTTGAACGGAGTGGACTTTTCCTTTGAAATTTTTTTTTGGTTAAATGGTAGTTCATAAGCTACTTTTTGATAATGATAAAAAAATTCTATCTTTCAAAATGTCGGCCAGGCGCCATTTTGAAATGATTTTTTAAATGGAATGGGGGGTCGAGTGATACCTCATTCGATTCGTTTTTTAATTTTCTATTCGGCAGCAAAATTTCAAACAGAAATATTGGTCCAAAACAAAATGGCGGTACATTATGTTAGAACTCTCACGAGAGGATCCTGTCGAATAAATGGCTATTATAGAGCTTTTGTGAAATGATAAAATATTTTTTCGTTTCTGCAAGAGCTTCTTGTCACTCAAAATGGCAGATGGGTGCCATATCAGAAAAAAATTCAAATAAGTAGATATTGTGATTCCTCGTTTTATTGAATCTCAGCAAATCTCAGAAATCACGTCCCATATACGATTCTGAGGGACAGAGAACATTTGTAGATATCAAAAAATATTTTTTCATTTCAATTTCAGTAAAGCCATTTATTCAAAGAAATCGCGTATAAAAGTTCTAACATAATGTGCCGCCATTTTGTTATGGATGAATATTATGTCTGAATTTTTGTGGTAGTATGGAAAATCAAAAGACAATTCGAATGAGTTATCACTCGACCCCATATGCCATTTAAAAAAATCTTTCAAAATGGCGCCTGGGTGAAAGGTAGAGTTAAAGATACGATGAATGATGATAGGTCATATATTGTACAATATGAGTGTGGTGGTATACATATACAGAAGGTATAGGAAATTTCTAAAAAGAACTCATTTCAAATCAAAAATGATGATGGGTCTGATTTCTACATGAATGATTTCAATGAACTAATTCATCCTTAGGATAACAGAGGCAACATTGAGTTGGGTACTTCAGATTCGCAGAAGTTAATAACTCAGAAATCAAATACCGAATCGAATCATCTTCAATATTATTCCAACAATCAATGTCCAATATGAGATTTAGTAAGATTCCAAAGTATTTGGATGACTACTTCATTGTGTTTGATGATAATGATGAAGGTTTGGTTTGAGCCTATTCCTTCTTTTTTGAGGGAAAATGTGTTATATATTATGTATTCATAGTTATGTGTTCCTTTGTATATTCTGTTATGAGTTTACTGCATTTGTGAGGATTACGAAATGAAGTACTTGAAACACTACAGCTGAAAAGTAAAAGCGCCATCAAAAATCACGTTGTTGCGCGCTACGATCAAAATAATAATAGCAGTCTTTAATCCGGACAGGCTATGAGGGTGTTATTACTATATTATCTTCAAAGTGTTTTCTTTTTCAACTAACGTGAATGATATTCAATTATTCAGATAAAAAAATTTGACTGTAACTTCTCCATTTAAATACGAAAAGTCTCAATCGATCGAAAAGTCAAGATAATTTGTGCGATTGCTGTAAAAAACTAACTTGAAAAATGTGTGGATCATTTGTAGATTAAGATAAAACTAGTACCACACTATCTAAATGACGCACCAGGTAATGGATAACACAAAGGTTAATTTAACCCAAAACCAGATATTTTTCTTCGAATTGTAATGATTTCTATTAGCGTTAATGAGAAAGCCAAACAAGATTTTGGAGTAGAAACCATTCGATCCGATGGTTTACAGAAATATTCATCCCATGTTTTCAATGCGGATAGTATGATGTGTTGAAACTTTAATACATTTCATCCAAATCAGATATTTTTGGTGTCTACTCAAACATTACTAAAGAAAGTGGGTCTTCTTTAGCTATCTTCCATCTCTGACAGATTGATATTTTCCATATTGAAATCAAGAAATGAAAGACACTGTTTTATAGGGTGCATCATTCCCTGCCATGCATGCAGTTTGGGCAAAATGGGCTCCTCCGTCAGAAGCGAGTGGCTTGGTAACCATGGCATACTCTGGAAGTTACATTGGAGCTCTCATTTCAATGCCGGTGTGTTCTTTGCTCGCCTCAACAATTGGATGGGAAAGCATATTTTATGTCTTCGGTGAGAAACTACTATTATATGTGGGTCAAAAAACATCACGATTATCGGCGAAACGTGCCTTCTAAGCGGAAAATGTTCAATGGAAGAGTTGTAGGTAATAAAAAAATCGAACCGATTTTTCAGTATTTAATTTTTTTCTCGCTAATAAATCATTATTTTTTTCGAAAAATTTACATAACTCAAAAACTAGTCGTCTTCTGAGTTGTGAATCATGCTCATTTCAAAATTAGACATTTCAACAATTAAAACTATTCGTCTTCTAAATTGCGAAAAAATTATGCTCACTCGACACCAAAAAAGACATATTCCGACAAATTTTCATGTGAATTTAATCATTTATAAGCGAGAAAAAATTTAAATACTGAAAAGTCGGGTTTTCGCCATTTGGGCGGTTATGTCGAAAAGTGTTGAATGTAAAAGTTTTTGATTTTTTTATTATCTACAATTTCTCCATTGAACATTTTCCGCTAATTCACGTTTCGCCACAAATCGCAAAAAATCGTTTTCAACCCCTAAACACCATCCCCATTCCACTACTTTGAGTGTTTTCGTGTTTAAATATTTTTTTTCCTTATAGTTGGAACCTCAACAACATGCTTCACCTGGTCTTTATCTGTTACTTTCTACTTATGGAAATGAACAGACTAAGGAACATCCAAAGAAAACTAAAAAAGGAATAAATAAATAAACCTAAAGAAACTTTTTAGAGAAAAGTTCATTTAAACGCACTAGAGAAAAGATTTATTCTCGCGACAGTCTTTTATATCAATTAAAATTTTACAATGTAACCAAATGATGGGTTTAATTCAATTTTCTTTTTTTAGGGGCATTTAAATAAAAGCTTTTCTCTAAAAAGTTTTTTTTAAAGTTTATTCATTAGAATGCATATTGTAAAAAAAAATATTAACGAAATTGTATCGGATAATTCAATTATCTTTTCACGATACACCACTTGGCCCCCTAGGCTATTTGAAATTTTCCAGTTGATGTCGCCCACACCCTTCGTCATTTGAAACGGTTTCCTTCCCATTTCTGTACTTCGAACCGTTCAAAAGTTAACAGTGGGAAGGTGTATGAAAAACTTCACTGAATATTACCCAGAATATTATTTATTGTAAGGAGCCTAAAATATTATCTTCTGAACTACTTCGTAATTGATTTCAGGAACTGTAGGTATAATATGGTTGGTGATGTGGATGGTGATAGTTGCAGATTCACCAGACAAAGATCCAAGAATAAGTGCATCAGAACTAAAATATATAGAAGAATCTTTGAGCAAAGTCGAAAACGAAATCGCTTTCAGAAATGTACCTTGGTGCGCAATTCTAACTTCAGTGCCTGTCTGGGCGATAGTATCGGCACATTTTGCTGAAAACTGGGGAACTTTTACTATCATGACTCAGTTACCAAAGTACATGAAAGGTAAGTTATTGTTCTTCTTGCAGTTGTACTGAGTTTCATGTGACGCTAGTAAATATGGAAAACAAAACCTTTCAATCAATTTCAATAATTTTCAATTTCGATACCTTCATAATGCCATATGAATCTGACAGTGTTTGCACAAAAACAATCAAGAACATTTTTGGATTCATTTTCTTGAGTAAAAGATAAGAATATCAAAATGTCTACCTGTTACGATATCCGAAAAATTAAAATAGTTGTACACTGAGATGAGTACCAATATGACATAAATTGATAGTGAATTAACTTCTTCTATAGCAATTCTTCAACATTTCAGGGGCACTGGGTTTTGATCTGAATGCTACGGGTCTCACTTCTGGTTTGCCATATTTAGCTATGGCTATAGCAACCCCTCTTTGTGGACAATTCGTCGACTGGTTGATATCCAAAAAGACACTAACTGTAATCCAAGTAAGGAAACTCTGTACGGTATTTGGATTCACAGGACAAGCAGTTTTTTTGTTGGTGGCAGCTTTCTTTGCATCCCCTCTGGAATCGACCATTTGCTTCATTTTTGCCGTAGGATTTGGAGGTGCAACCTTGAGTGGATTCAGGTGACTATTTCAATCTTCTCAAGATATTCACGTAATCTGACCAATCACAAATCAAAGACAACTTGAATTATCGCGAAAACACCAGCTGTCTCTCAATTCTGATTGGTCTGTCAGCGTTGGTGTTTTCAACGATGTAACCATAGATGACAAATCAAAGTTCGACATTTTGACAGATCATAATTGTAGGCGAAACGTCAAAATGAGTCGCATCGTAACTATATAATAAATTATTGGTAGTTATAATATATTTTTTGTTTATAGTTGATTGATTATGGTTATGATGAATTGATTGTTCATGTTTATAATAATACTTTTAATTCTTCGTGAAATAGTCTAATAAAATTCCACTCGTGATTGAATTTATCTCATAAGTCTGTATTTTATTTCTGAACTCAACTGAATTTTGTCAATACCACAAGTGATCGCAATACTATCGATAGTAATTCTGTCAGAAATCAACGAGATCAAATTGCTTGGTACCACCACGAGTCCTTTACGACGAGTGGTGTTACCTCAAAGCAATTTGATAGAGTTCAAGATTTCTGACAGAATTACTGATAGTATTGTGAGTACGAGTAGTATTTATTGAAATAATTTCACGAACCAACAAAATAAAAGAAGTTTCATTGTCGTGAATTCTTCAATAGTTAGATAATGCCTGATTGATATGAAGTCTGTCAGACTGACATTGATATTAGTATCAAGATGATATTCTATTCTCCGTTGTTGTTTGGATACGTGGTTGCCATGACAAAGTGGTATTACCGACTCGAAAGCTAGGAAATGCGAATTATCGAGGCATACGTCCCTTGGTCCTAATAAAGCAGGAAAGGAGGGTTTCATACGGCGAGTGGAATTATTGAGAAAACACCACGAGTCCGCAGGACGAGTGGTGTTTTCTCGAAGCAATTCAGTTTCGTTCAGATATGAATCGACAGACTTATCGCGACAATTTCCCTCATATTATATATAAACCAACAAAATGCCATAATTTTTTGAATTCAAACAAATGAGAAAAGGACTTTTCGAAAACACTGTCTCCAGCCCGTGGTATTTTCAAATCGGTGTTTGGCTTCTTCCTTATTTACACGTTTCCATAGTTACAACAATTTCTGTGAATAGTGAAACGTCAGTTCAACTCTTCAACTGACATTAATGACACATGATGAACCGTTCCTGCAATACGCATTTAGTCCATAATAATTACATGTATTCGTGAAATTGTCTGATCGAATATCCCTTCAAAATGCAGAATTTTCAAAATAGTTTCACCTTGCCAGTCGCTCAAACTGTGTGTTGCTGTACAAAACACCACTCGAGCAAGCTCTAATGGTGTTTCTGAGCAACACAGTTTTCGTGACAGCAAGGTGAAAGTATTTTTTGAAAATTCAGCATTTTGTCGGGATATTACTACTGAAAATTTAATACCTGTTAATTTTAGCCAATCAGATGCTTGCATTTTGACATGTTGCTATGACAACAACTCAATTTTCTCATCAATCACCCTACCCATAAGCACATAGCTTTAAGTTTGTTAAGTAGACATTTCCATGGCTTGCCCTCTGAAGTTTATGTTCAGGATTTAGGTTAGGAGTTGTTCTTCAAATACGTTGTAACACGGTAGATTTAGGTTCACGATGGAAAGAAATATAAACTCGGAAACTTGCTTTACATTTATAATTCAAATTAAATTAAATTAGGTAAAAACTAAAAATAGAGATTATGCCATTTACTGAACAGGTTGGAGGAATATTCACACAAAATCATCAAAATAGTTCTGATGATCACTCTTAACACCAGGCGAAACATTGAATTCATGAATTTGATCTCAAAGAATAAGGTTAAGAGCAAACACTACCTGAGCAAAACGGGAACCGGTTTTACGCATACAGTTTTTGTTTAAGAATTTTTTTTCTTTAGCAATTGATCAATGTTTTTGTGTAAATTCGGGAACTTCGATGACATTTGGTTATGATAACTTTTAAGAAAAAAATTGAAATGTCATGATGAATTGAAAAAATTGAGAGAGTCTTATGAGAGATTCTTATAAAACCACCCAGCCTATACAAAAAATACATCTATCATGAAATCAATGGTTTTTGCGAAAACCGATTCTACGATCGAGAAATGTGTTTTTTCTGGCGCTGTAATCAAGAACGGACAGGTGCTGTGTTGCCAAAGTTCAACGAGTTCATTATCCTCACTCCCACTCTCATGGAACCAAAAGAAAATATGAGTTCAACACAATTTCTTATTTTTCATTCAAAAACTTTTCATAATGCACTGTGTATTAATAAGAGAAGTAATATTTCTATTATTTCGAATGCTACAAAGATAGAAAAACAAACAAGAACAGATGCCCTACAATTTCACTTTTAAGATTTTTCACAGCTGATAAGACATTCAATAATATTTTCATCGACCTGATGTAGGGTAATTAATTACTGTACGGCATTTTCAAATTGATATCGAAGATATAAAAAAATTAATGAAAGCTGTGATGCCGTTTATACAAGATGGAATATCAGTTTTAATTGATCGATGCCACAAAACCATAATTTTTAGCGTAAAAAAACCTTTTGGAGATTTGTTGATCAATTAAAAAAGTAAATGATTTTTTTTGGGTTTTTTTTAAATTGTATATGAAATGGTACGCAATATATATTTTGGTTGTTTTCCGAGTTTCGCCGTGGTCTTCTTTTGGTTAAAACCTACAAACGTATGAACTGCCACTTCGGTAGTCAACTTCAGTGACGCAACGTATTGTCATAAATTTAAAGTCTAAATTGTTTTACATAATTTATTTATACACATATTATCTAATTTCTAATTCATATCACATAAGTACATCACAATTTATTTATTTCAAACTAGACTGTTATCGTGCCTCTCACTGTGTGACTCTGCCCTGTTCACGCGCACTGCGGTATCATTCCGAAGCGATGGTGAGGTGAGATATGCCAACGAGGCGACAGGTCCGGTCTCAGAAATATTACAGTATCAACTGAAAATGGAAGTATGAAGTTCGTCCACGTCACTGCCGCAGCAGCAGTAGAAACGTTTTGATACTTTTGACAAAGAAATCCACGGCAAAACCGGAAACCAATCAGAATGTTGAGGCCACTCGCGTTTTTCAACCGATTCGAATGTTTTTTTTTTTCATTAGGTAGACATTAAAAAAGTCTACTAGGTCACCAACTTTCATGAATAAATCTCCATTTCCAGGGCCAACTAATCTGATTTTTCAAGGTCAAATATCTAAAAGAATTTCTAGCGATTTTTTGTTGAAAAATTCTAACTACACTACTGGATTTGCGACATTTTCAAATGGTACTTATGTAAATAACGTTGGAATGCGTCAATCAATAAAAAAGTTATGATGGATTGAAATTTGAAAAATATGCCATTTGCCCTAGTAGACTTTTTGAATATGTCTACCCAATGAAAACAAAATCATTCCAACCGGTTGGAAAATGTAGATTTTATAAGGGTGCTCCGGTCTTACATACCTACATTTTTCAATAAAAATATAATATTAAAGATTTTAAAGATCTCAAGTTAATGTTTCAAATAGAATATCTCATCCAAAAAAAGTACTCAAATAAATGAATATTTTGGAACCTTTGGTATGAATATAATTCCAGAAAAAAGAAACTACCCAAACACCAAAACTACGTCACATTCACACTCGACGCGCGTTTCGCCAACAAAGTTAGCATCTTCAGGAGCTAGAAGCTTTTTTTCCTTGAATTCAAAAATACATTTGAACATTAACAGAATGAACCATTTTTGTTTTTAATTTTTTTTAGTGACTTAATGTTTTAATAGGGATGATTTTGTGAAGGAAAATTTTCGGAAAATGAAAAATTCTCCTGGCTCCGGTCCCATTATTTTTGTAGGGTAGTAGGTTAAAGAAGATTACTTTTTTATGACCAATCAACGTGAGAAATGACATACAATCTTATTTTTTTGAAATTGCGCATCTTTAGATGGAAAATTCAATTTACCTGTGTGGTAACCTGAACTTGAAAAATTGAAGGAACTGCATCCATATAACAGCATAGTTCTCAATATAATTGATGATGCTGAATATAATTCACGATGGGCTTGTTGTCTATAATTTTTGACGGCAGCGAGCTGAATTCCCGTCGATGCAAAAAATAGCGTATATACCACAATACTAACGTATAATTTGATATCTGGAAATTAAATCATGCACCTTAGCTCAGTAATTTGTAATATACTGTTTTTCAGTATAAATACACTGGATATAGCTAGAAGATACGCAGCAGTTCTCCTTGGATTCAGTAATACGATAGGGAGCATTCCAGGCATAATTAGTCCTATTATAGCAGGATATATTGTTAAAGATGAGGTGAGTGCAAAGCCAATTTTACTATTTTTTATAAATGAGTCTACCTATACCTCGAGATACTTCGATCATAACGCCATCTGCAATCTCGCCGCCATTGCAAGTGGAAAATTTCATCACACAAATCCCTTCACATTTATCGTCACGATCAAAAGCTACCTGTTCACAGCAATAGGGTATTAGTTTTTCCATATTTATTTGATAGGCTGGGTCTTGATTGAAAGGAATTATTAGAATGAAACGAACAGCTATCAAATACAGCAGTTCCTCAAAACAAAGAGCACTCTGACATTTATACACCAAGCAATAGAGCATAAAATGAGTGAGTTTTCAACAAAAATACTAGTATAGGAAACAGTACCTAAGTTATATTCTCCTATGTTTTCGACTCGCAACTGTCATCTATGAATTTGTTATGAACATTTAAATAACAAAAACATGTTTTTCAATTGTTTTGCTTATAAAATGAAAACTAATAGAGCAATCTGAGAGTTGCTCCAACGAAAAAAATTGTAGATAAATGAAATTGTTTCATAAAATTATTGAGTTGAAATCTCCAAAGTACTTATTTCAAACAATTACATTCAGGACAGATGTGCATACACTCAATCTACGTCATAAAGGTACTTTAACCCCACCTATACATAGAAGGGAGAGCTCTAAAAGGTCTTTCGGTTATCAGATTTGCCAAGTTTATAACGGCATCGAAATGAATCTGAAAAAATTAGGTAGTCAACAATTTAAATATGTTTATAAAAAAGCACTGCTTAGAACCCAACATGGGTGATCACTTAAAGTTTAAAATGTAAGATGTTGGTAAACAATGGTTTATCACATGGACAGGTAGCAGAGGGCTAGGCCAAACATTGTCTGAGAATTGTGCGAACTGGTGACCTGCTGTATGTCTAGGTTCAATTATAATCTTTTTAATTTAGGATTTTTACTTTATATTGTTTTTTATGGTTAAGTGGAAGATCATGTTGATGAGATACCTGTATCTTTGTTAAGATGAACTTCGCCATTAATTTCCAAATGCTGGTGTAATAAGTAATAAATGTTGATATATTTTGTTTTGGGAATGATAAAGACGTTTATTATTATTAAATATGAACAAAATGTGATGTGAAGTCCGCCATTTTACAGGAAGTAGGATTGGCCTTTCTCATGAAAGTATTTAATCAAGTGTACTTTATTTGTGCACAAAACAGGCGCTGTCGGATCGTTAGTTTTGGCACAATTGCAATTTAATTATTTTATCGCACTATATTGCAGCGTGCCTGGATGCTCTAGTGATAGCCCTATTTCGATTTCTCAAACAGATTTTGAAAATAGAAGTATAAAACTACAAAACGTTTATTTTCATTTTGCGCTAAAATGTTGCGAAATGGGTGAAAAATGCATGCAAACATGAGTGAAAACGGCCGAGCCTGCGGTAGCTGCCGAGTGGTAGGAGAGTAAGGGAGATGAGAGGAATTCTTCTAATGAACGTGTTACGTGATAAAACGCTTCCCCTCATCTCTCTCTCTCTCTCTCTCTCCTACCACTCGACCGCTTCTACCAGCTCGGCCGTTTTCAGTCGTGTTTGCAAGCATTTTTCATCCATTTCGCAGCATTTTAGGGCAAATGAGAATATACTATTAGTGATACTACTTTTACCTTCAAAATCTGCTTTAGAAATTAAAATCGGACGATCACTATAGCATCCAGGCAAGCTGCAAGAAAGTGCAAAAAAATATTCAAATTGCAATTGTGCCAAAACTAATGATTCGTCAGAGCTTTTTTTGTATACACACGAAGTACACATGATTCAACACTTTCATGAAGAGGGGCCAACCATATTTCTTAAAAAATGGCGGAGTTGTGAATTTTTTTTAAAATCGTTAAATTTTCCGGTTTTTCCGGTTTTCTCCGTTACTGATGATCCGATCGGGTAGTAAAACATTTCATTTTGTTCGTATTTCAATTATTTTCACTGAAGCAGCCAGATTGCTCTGATAGTTTTCATTTTATAAGCAAACCTGCAACGTCTCTAGACCTTTCAAAAAAATGTTTCTTCTTGCTCTGCAAACCAGACCTCCACAGCTTTTATTACCTCCTCGTTCGAAAAAAAATTACGACCTTTTAAACTTTTTTTCAGTTGAGGAAAGAGATGATAGTCGGACGGAGCCAAATCTGGTGAATAAGGGGGGCGTTCTAGTAATTCAAACCCTAAATCACGAATTTTTTGCATGGCAACATGAGATTTGTGTGCAGGACAGTTGTCCTGCAAAAACAAAACACCCTTAGATAGCTATCCGCGTCTTTTCTCTTTAATTTTTTTCCCGTAGAGTGGTCAGTAATGTCGAATAGTAATCTCCAGTTATTGTTCTACCCTTATCCAAAAAATCAATCTTGTTTACTTCATGGCAATCCCAAAAAACTGAAGCAAGAACTTTTCCAGCAGAATTTTGGACACTTCGTAGGTCTTGTAGAACCGGAGTGTCGCCATTCCATCGATTGTTGCTTTGTTTCTGGATCGTTTCTGGATCGTAGAAATGTACCCAAATCCATAGTAACAATTCGGTTTAAGAAGTCTACATCGTTTTCAAATCGAGCACAGATCGAACGCGATGCTACTACCCTTGCACGCTTTTGGTCAACATTCAAACATTTGGGGATCCATGTTGCAGCAATTTATATCAAGTTCAAATTGACGTGAACTATATGATGAACACGTTTGTATGAAATATTCAGAGCTTCAGATATCCGTTTTAGCCCAATTCGACGGTCTGTTAAAATCATGTCATGAACTGCATCGATATTTTCGAAGACTGACTCAGAAACTGGCCTTCCCGATCGGTCATCAACTTCAATGGAAAATTTACCTCTTTTGAAGCTTGCAGTCCAATTTTTCACGGTCGCATACGAAGGACATTGATCACCAAGGGTATTAAGCATATCTTCGTAACTCTGCTTACCTCTTAACCCTTTTAAATACAGGTACTTGATGATGGCTCGATACACCAATTTTTCGATTTTCACAATTTTACTTTCTTGACGTCAAACTTGACACTGACACTTCCAATAAGTTATTTTTCGTTGCTATGGTAACGCAATATTTTGTTTATGCAGGGAACTGGTCTAGGCTAACTAGATATCAATACATCCTCGTATTGTTATGGAGAATGGATAGTCGTTGCTGACTAGTTCGAAATAAAACCAGTTGATATTGGGGATTTATGGTCATTCCAAGCTTTCGTTAATTTTATTTACATCTTCAGGGAACTACAAAGAATTATTCATGTCAATGTTACAGTTTGATGTTTTTGGATTTTACTTACATCTATAGTGAGGCTGGTTGACATGTTCCTAATTCATTAATTAGTGATATCACGTTAAAAATCGCAAATAATATATAAAAATGGACTTTACGAATATAAATAACAGAAAATTTCAAAATATCAGTCGAAAACAAAAAACGTTTTGATTATATCCAAGGGATATACACCACGTGTCAATAGAAAAGAAATCTGTAATTTTCAAGTCAATGTTACCAACTGCGATCTTGTACCAACTGGTGAAAATTGATGTATACGACTGCTGTTTTGGAAATTAGGAAAAAATTACATTTCAAATTGAGTAGTTTTAAAAAAATTATTGAAAGACGACAGTAAGAAGGAATAAATCCAACTGAAATGATTTATATCAGTTCTTTTATGCATACAGCTTTTATCTTGAGATATAAAGGCCATTTCCAAAAAAGTTCTCTTAGTCATATGTGTCTCTTTAGCTAATATTTTTGTTAAATTATAATTTATTCGATGGTCAAATTTGTTTACGTGATCAGCAAGAGCACATCTTTCAGGATGAAGTCTACATAATCACTTTTATGTGAGGAAATTCTACTTTTTAAGCATCTAGAAGTCTGGCCAATATAATTTTCATTTCATATAAATAAAATTAAAATTAAAATTAAAAATAAAATTATTTTACCAATTAGATCAATTTATTCAAAAGTAAAAGATAAAATTCCATTAACTTCTACTTCTAAAGTAGTGTATAGCATTCCTTGTCAGGACTGTGATAAAAATTATATTGTCGCATGTTCACCGTGTGTGTTCCTGAGCTATACTCTCTTATTTCTCCATCACTCAATCATGTCAGTGCAACATAAATAAATTGATGTTTTTTTTTTCAGACGGACGAATATCAGTGGAGGATAATCTTTTATATTTCATCCGCTCTGTACGTGCTAGCTACCATTGTTTTCGTATGTTTTGCGTCTTCTCAACCGGAATCGTGGAGTGTAGAAGATGAAACCTCCATCATCGCTATTGGAGGACGTGATGAACATTCTTCCGATACTATTCCGAATACATCAATAACTATAATCAAGTCATAACGTGGCGAAGGAATGAATTCGACCGATGAAGCATTTTTACATTTGAATCCACCATGCCTACACTGATAAAAAAGTTCTCTCAAAATAAAGTCAAACGAAATTATATCAATATCGCAATGATCTTGTAAATGTCCGAAGTCAGCAATGCCCTTAATGAGAAGAGCTAGTAATATCTTAGATGAAATAAATAATGCTTCATCGCAAGATGATATAATTCTGATGTACATTAAGCATCTTCAATTCAAATGAACAATCATTTTGTGTTTTCTTGAGTTAAAGAGGTTTATTTTTGTGCCAATGATTCAATATGCTCCTGTTCAAAGCCAACATATTTAGTACATTTGATAACATACCATATCAACGATTTCTTCTTAGAGGATAGATTATATCTTTGGTTTAAAGAATGGCGTGCTTAAGGTCTAACTTTAGATTTTTTATCATCTTGTCGTGAATTATGTATATATTTGTCGCAAGTATAGACTTCCTAGCCAAAATGTTATTTCTGTGCTTGGTCCAAAATGTCAGTATCTATAATGGTGGATTTATGCAGTAGTTTTATGTCAGAAGTCATAAGAATATTCTTTAATGATTGGTTAGAATAAACGGTTCAACCAATCATTGACGCATATTCTTCCTTGTGATTAAAAACTTATAACTGCTTATGACTGCTACATAAACCCACCATAAAACATACAGCAAAGGTTGAGTAATTGAGAAAATTCAAACTACTTCCGCGGAGAGATCTGAAAAAACGGAAAATTCCTATTTCCGTTTTACATTTTTTGTGACGTTATTTATAAACATATTGAAAATCGATAAGCACTTTCTTAAGTCACTTTTTATGATGCATTTAAAAGTAATTTCTAATTTTAGAAAAGGAAGTTCAGGTTTTCAGATATCATCATCAGATCAATAATTTTAAATGCACTTTGGAATTTCTTAATTTTTCGCTATGATCAACTTAGGCTTCAAATTATGCAACTTTGCCACAATTTAGCCTTTGCTGTATCTTTTATGGTTTCTGAGATCCCAATGGTGAGTGTCGACACTCTTGATTATAAACTCTTTGCTGATGCAAAGTGCAGAAAATCGCATAAATCAAAAAATGTAAGCTGTCGTTCTCTCAAATCATTGATGAGCCAACTCGTGTGACAGGCAATTCAGCAACGCTGATAGACCTGTTTTTGCTTAGTGATGGTATGAAATTAGTTGGTAAAGAAGTCATATCCATACCTGATATTTCTGATCACGAGTTGATTCACTGTACCTTACATACCGACTTTGTTACTGACAAAGTAATTATTAGGGAGTACAGGAGTATCAAAGATGTTAATGTGAGTCAGTTTCGATCCCATCTCGCATCCATTCCATGGCGAAACATTTTCGACATAGAGCAGGCTGAAGGAAAAATAGATTTTCTTTATCAAAATTTAACATTCTGCTTGATATTCACTGTCCCATGAAAATTTCAAGATTCACAAAAAAATTCGCTCCTTGGATGACGGACTACATCAAAATATTAAAACAGCTTAGGCAAAAAGCTTTAAATCGCTATAAAAAGAAACAAAAATGAATGTAATTGGGAATACTATGAACAAATTCGTAATTATACTACTGTAGCAGTAAAACATGAAAAAAAAGCATATTTAAATCTAGATTGAAATACTCTGATAACATTTGGAAGGATTTTAGAGAGATGAATGTATATGACAGAAGAAAAAACAGAGATATTCCTGGTGAACATAGTAATGCTGAAGAAATAAACAACTACTTCATGGACTCAATTCCTTTAATATCTACAGAGGCAACTATAGATACGATAGAATTTTATAAAACCAATAAAAAACCAAATCTATTGTCCTCTAATTTGGATTTCATTGCTGTCTCTGAAACAGAAGTTACAAAAATAATGTATTCAATCAAATCAAATGCAATTGGTTCTGACGGAAACTCTTGCATCATACAATCCTATTTTCCAGTAAAATGGAAAGTCGCACAGGTATTGCCATTACCAAAGGTGAATCAACCAAAATTACTCAAAGATTTGAGACCTGTGAGCATATTACCGGCACTCTCGAAAATTTTGGAAAGAGTAATTAACATGCAATTGACAGCTCACATAAACGTGAACGAAACTCAAGCTGGTTTCAGACATGGGCATAGTTGCGCATCGGCTCTACTCAATGTTACAGATACAATTCTAAGAGCCATCGATGGTAATAAACTTACTCTCTTAACACTCTTGGATTACTCGAAAGCCTTCGATAGCCTTAATCATGAATTATTATTGTCCATCCTAAACTATATCGGAATTGGGGAGAAAGCGCAAGAATTTTTTCGCAGCTACTTATTAAATAGATCACAAAGAGTTATAATAAAAAATACATCGTCAAGCTTGAGAAACGTCAAAAGTGGAGTACCACAGGGGTCCATTCTTGGCCCATTACTCTATAATATTCATACATCTTTTTTATACAAATGTTTATCGTATTGTGAAACTCAATATTACGCAGATGATACACAACTACTGCTATCCTTCCAAATCTTAGACATTATGGAAAGCTGTGAGAAAATTAATGATGATCTCAAGAGCCTTGATTATGTATATCGGACATATTCTTTGCAAATGAACCCAAGTAAAAGTGTAGTTTTGCTATTTGGGCCAAAGAAGGCGAAAAAGCTAGCGTTCGCGCTGATAGACATAACTGTTAATGAGTCTCCCATACCACTCAAACAAGAAACAAAAAATCTTGGTCTAATAATGGATGACGAACTACGCTTCAAGAGTTATATAACAAACTGTTCTAAAAAATCGTTCTCTAAAATGAGAATGTTATACAATTCGCGGAATTTTCTCAATCTAAGTTCGAAGAGGTTATTGTGTGATTCTTTGGTTCTGTCGGCATTCAATTATTGCGATGTAATTTATGATTCGTGTTTAGATGCGTTGACTGTTGGTAGAATACAGAGAGCGCAGAATATTTGTCTTCGGTTTATCTATGGGCTTAGAAAATTCGATAGAGTTTCTCATAAAATGAACGAATTAAAGTGACTTTCTATGAAACAAAGAAGATTCTTACGTAAGGTCTGTTTTTATCATAAAGTCGTCACCAGCAGAACACCTAAGTGCCAACATCGAACGTTGACCTACCGAACAGATATTCACAACATCAATGTCAGACATAAAAATAATTTAAGTATTCCAAAACATCGAACAAAGTTTTACGAAAGGTCTTTCACATCCGACTGCTCCCGCATTTACAACTACCTCCCTCGCCAATTGAAGAGTTTGTCAAAAAATTCTTTCAAGTACCAACTACGTGAACTAATATTGACAAAATCGATCAGTATCATATAATCATTGTTCTTTTTTTATTTTGTTGTTTCCTCTCCTCATATATGTATATAAATATATGTATATATTGTTTATTATCATTATAGGCTACTGCTTGTTAAAACATTTTCCTTTTAATTACTAAAGTGTTTTGATAGATAACTTGTATGTTCTTGAGAATAGTTAGAAATTAAATATAGTATTAGGTAGTATTAGTAGAAATCAATTCATATTCGAAATAACCATTCGTCTGAACTGTATTTCTCTTGCATCTTTTCTTTTTCTTCAGTTTTTTGTGAAGGGTTGAGTTGAGTAGGAATTGACTAGATTCGTCTAGTCATGACTGGACTTCGCCCATTTGCCCTCTGTATGTATTTTTTTTATGACAAATAAAGACAAATTATTACTATTATTAAGTAGGACAGTCATGTGATAAAAAAGTATTCTGCGGTTTTCTGTATTTTCCAGTGACAAAGAACATCACTGAACATTTTTAAATATTTTAATGAATTTCTTACAAGGGGAATAAAAAAAACTAAACTGAGTGAGGTAAAATAAAAACTATATTTGTACATACACTGCATGTATATATATGAACTGAAATGTAACAAACATTAACGTGATATAAAGTAAAATAAACGCTTTTTTGTCCACCTATTATATAACTAACAATCAAATCAAATAGAGCCAACTGAGCTAATCTAACCACAAAAAAGTATTGGTGAGATAAAATAAGTTATATGAAGTTCACATATACTATCTATCAACGTTATATGCTGGGGGTTTATTCATTACATACAGTGTATGTGTGTTTCAAACACACGTTTTTCTTCCATCATATCGCCTGAAATTTTGACATGGACGGAAAAAGCTTCCCGAGCACTCACTGAGGGTTTTCAGTTGGTTTTTTCTATTTGTATTCGACTCTTTGGTGACATTTGTAATGCAATTCGTGAATCTGATATACAAAAAAAAATAAAAATTTAGATAAAATAAATATTTTTTTTTCAAAGGGATACAAACAAATTGAAAGAAAAAGTTCTATTAGATATTGAAAATTTGTAAAATTTTATATTTTATGATTAATGTTTTATATAGTTTCCATCAATTAATTATTTAATTAAAATTGAATTTGCTATTCCCATGCCCAAATGAACTTTTTTCTTAGAATCATTCAAGGATTATCAACTTTAAGTATGCGCATTCAATTCATAAACACCCTGTATACATCATCGTCGAGTATCATGATCAAAATTTTAAATGACTCACTTGTCGCATGAAGTTTCTGTATTTTGTTGTACTCATAGTTTAATTTAAAACATAATAATACATTTAATCCAATATAACCAAAAACAAGGCGATGGGGCATCAATCAAAATAGATCCGGATCGGAAGAGATTTTTTGCAAGCGCAAGAAACGTTGCGGCAATTAGAAAAAGTAGAAGTTTATTTGGGAATTTGATAAAAATTTCTGTAATTAAGAATATGTTAAGTAAGTAGTTGTGTTTTTCAGAAACAACATGCTATAAAACACATTCACACCCGCTTTACCATTAGTAATTATTTTTCTTAAAATAATATCTTCAATTTATGATCTCACTTTCACAAACATCCTTTGATAAAGACAGTTGTCCTAGTAGGAAACTCAATAATCTTTTATATAAGATCACCAGATTTTATTTGAAAACCATCAAACTTCTTCTCATTGGTCACCATGTACGCTTTAGCTGGGCATGAAATTTTATCAGTTTCGGAAAAATAATAATTCTGTTCAGGTTTCTCGTTATTGCTCGTCCTGTACACTTTAGCAGGGCATCAAATTTTATCACACTGTTTGTTTTCCATTTCGGAAGACAATACATTCATTTCGTTCTCGAACTCGTAGTAGAATCGGAAATAATAATTATGTTCAGGTTTCTCGTTATTGCTCGCCTTGTATGCTTTAGCACTGCATGAAATTCGATCACCCTGTACACCCTTTCATTTAAAAACCGCTCTATCGATTTCGTTCTCGAACTCGTAGTATTCTTCTGAATTTGGTGTAGTTCATTTCAGGTTAGTTCGGATCATTCGTTGAAAAAGCGACAAGGTCTTTAAATAATTGGCATAAATGTAAAATAGATTCAAAATATGCATATGCATGAATAATTATTGTTTCCTTCGTTCTGCACCATTTATTATTTCCTGAATATCAGACAGATAATGCTTGTATCGCTGGTGAACGTGAAATTAGGACATTCCAATTTGCTACATTGCTATCACTCATGCAATTGATTTTCTCATGAATTTTTCATATAGAAATCCTCATATCTCAAAAACCTTCAGAAATTGAAATGACGTTGGTTGTTGGTTAATTACAGACTGACGAGCAAGATCACGGGTTTTCCTTTGAGGTTTCCCTTAAAAGACCGTCAGATAATGACAGATTTTGCTGAATGATTTTCTCTTTTCTGGGATTTCAAATCATAGAAATATATATCATATACTTACTTACTCTAGAATGCTAATCCTATGTCAAAAGTGTTGTAAAAAGTTCTAACTAGTCCGCAATGCGCATGTGCGTCATTAGTGTTTTTTGTAACAGGCCCGGTTTTAGTAAAATATTTTGGTACTTGCGAAGATTAACAAACGTTGTTAATTCTTAATCTCGAGGAATAAGGTTGGAAAACTCAATGTAATCATACCTGCTATTTAGCCGATTTGAAAACATTTTTCACATATTTATGATCCCAAATATTTAGTGAAAGCCATCAGAAAGTAGAGTACGGTTATTATTATTATTTATCGCTCTGAAGAAACTCAGTGATTTTTGTTATCGCATTCACTTTTCAGCAGTAGATAAACCCAACAAAAAACCACGGAACCACCCCAAATCGTCGGTGAGAATTTTAAGCAAGAACTAGATTGGAAATAAATTGAAGGTACACAAACTATGAGAATTGATTTCAGCTAATATCAAGAATAATTTCAACTCAAATTGGATTTATAAAATTGGATGCTTGACAGCTAGAGGATTTTTTTTTCTAGAACGATTTAATTTAAATCATTTGAAGAGATCAACATGCTATTTATACGAGTATTTCTGGTTGTGTTACCTTAGTGCAGAAAAAAGTGAGAACAGAAGCATTTCCCTTATTATCAAAGAAAAACCACAATAGGCCATTGGCCGCAGTGGAGGGCCTGATACGGGCCCACTCACGTTCAAACCTAACCTAAAGAAAAGCACTTCCATATTGACATTAATTTTCTGAGGCGATTCTGTATGTAGGAATCTAGAACTATAATAATAAGCTATAATATAAGCGGTGTGGCTGATACTTAAAATTTGTTTGCAGAAAGCTGTATCACTCGCCATGCATGCTTACGCAGCTACAGTATTGGTTCTGCACTAGGTTTCAAATGATTCTATTACCGTTTTCACATAAATCTTCATGAGGAAAATGTCTGCCACAAATTACAATTTTCTCACTCAAATGTTCTGCTGGGGTTTCTTTCTGAAAACAATAACCAAGAATCATGCCTTTTATGTCAAGCTAAAATTATATCTAAGCTATTTTGAGTAAAGAACAGGTACATAAAGATTTCATTATCTATCAAAAATAATTTATTTCAGGTATTTTTCCTATACTTCCTCACGTCTTGTGAGGAACAGTTCATAGTTTATTTGTAGGAAGAAGCGGTTTTATTAGAAAATATCTGTAAGGAACAAGATTAATGGAAATTCACGAATGATGAAAGAACCAACGACTACAAACATCACACAAAACCAAATGAGAAAATCTGAAATTCTAAAAACCGTCTCTGATCTCTGACAAGAGTGACAGATCTTAGTGACAATTCTTCCTGTTGATGAAAAAGCACTGTTGCACGATCATTATAATAACAGTAGCGTAGGGTACATTACTGTTTTAAATAAGTTTATTTCGCGTCTAAAATTCGGAGTTTTCTATCTTTAAAAAGTTTTTTTCAGTTTTAAAAAGTCTGAATGCTCTGACAAATTTATCTCTTTCAAATGTAATGGGTTTTATTGCCTCTTGCCACAAAACTCTGTATTGGAACACCAAATTATTTTCAAACTTGGTTACCCAAACTACACTGATGACGAGCATGCGCACATCGTTAACGGGTCGCATACGAGGCATGCTTTTCGCCGTGAAAATAGGCGGGATTAGCATTCTATAGTAAGTATATAATATATATTTCTATGTTTCAAATACTGAAAACTATATCAGTGTTGAGCCCAAAATATGTAAATTTAGCGATCGGACGTGTGCTAGGCATGTGGAAGATTGATTTTCCTTTTGCAGAAAAAAATTGTATTTTTTTAATCTCTCGTTTATGGCATTTTAACACAATAACATATATAACAATCCAATAGTGAAAAACCAAAGCAATTAGGTTTGGACGTACTGAAAGGATTGAACTAAGGGCGCAATCTTGTAAAAAAATACTCGGTTGCTGATGCATTTTCTCGCTTATGCCAATCGACAGAATGAAATTTGATTTCGTTAGGATTCCGAAAAAAAAATCCCATAAGCAGGTCAGCTGTTCAAATGCCATAAACGAGAAAGTCTGCCGGAAAACGAAAAAATGTTCAGAATATTATCGGGCCAGAAAATTCACCTCAACAGCCATCGTATACAGGGTATACTATAAATAAATAACAGTGCCCACTGTTACACTATAGACTCCGTCCTAAACAGTGAAACTTGATTGAAAGTTCACAATTTCCTTCTTTGTGATATCATATACACGTGTAGTTTCCATCGCTTGGAGTGTCGGAGCCACCAGATTTGAAGAATCATAATACTTGTCCTTCCACTACGTATCTGGCTTACTTGTCATTCTACGCCACACTGTACGCGCATATCCAATACACCAGTCCATTTATTCGTGGGTTACCGAGCTGTAATTTTCGATAATTGCTTGCGACATTCACAAAATGGGAAAAACGAAGAAAGAAAGAAAACGGAAATTGATTGGTAAATTTAAGCAGCTGAAGCGGGAAGAAATCAAGTAAGCATTGTCCATTTTTATCTTTTTAGAACATCAAAAATTGTGCTCGAATATAATACCCATGTGTTATATATTCCAATGTTATGGGTATTTGTTACCAATTTTGCCTTCTATTATGAATTTTGTGTCATCAGTGATGTTTTCGAAATTTTTCAAAAATTTCGTTTATGTTGTTCACTACGTTGTGTCCTTTTCGTACCAATTTTGTATGTATGAACCATACACTGATATTTCAAAATTTCCTTGTTCACTAAATTGTGCCCCTTTCGTGCCAATTTTGCGGTAGTTTACGAATTTTGTGCACTTTTAGTTTCCGAAATTATTCGAAAATTTGCTGTGACCCAAATACTGAAATTTAAATTTTTTCTTTTTTCAGTTTTGCCTATTTCTTGACAATTTGAGTCGTACGTTATAAATTTTGTGCTAGTTGAATTTTCGAAAAATTTCCAACAAATTGAGCACTTGAATTATTGATATATTTGATACGAACTATTTTTTATATTGTCTGCCCTTCAGTAATGATCTCATTGTTTGGGGATCGTTTTTTTTTGGCCTTTTTTGTCGGATATCATTCGGTGAAAATGCGGCAAGGTCAAAATAATCTCATGACACGCGCCAAAAATGTTAAATTGATTCTAAATATCACTATTTGAATAATTATTGTTCACATCGTTCTACATAATTCATATAATTATATTTCACGGATATCTGACAAATAATGATTGTATCGCTGGTGCATTTTTGGAATGTCCTAATTTGTTGATATAGGTACATTGCTATCAATTATGGAATAGATATTCTCATGACGTTTTCATATACCGGGTGTCCGCGAAAAGAGGCTCGCCCCTATAATGTTTTTGTTTTTGAAAATATTAGAATGAAATTTGGCAGATCTGTATAATACTTAAAACTGCCTCTTTTGACAAGAAACTCAGCTTCTGGTTTCACCAGAAGTGACATACACTTTCGATTCCACCCTAGGGCCTTTGTTATTCACCATTTACTCCTCAAACTTCACTAAATGTTTTCTTCTCTCATCAATACATTTCTATGCGGATGATACGCAGTTGTATCATTCCTTTCGTTTAAACGACATGGATCAGAGTTCAACCGAATCAACGAAGATCTTACCCAGTTGGTTAATGCCTCCAAAAGGATCACTCACTTAAAATAAATGCTGACAAAACAACTTTACTTGCTCATTTTTGGTCCGAAAAAATTGAGGTCAATTGCATCTCAGTTGTTGTTAACGGCCACATTATAGAACCCTTGGAGCATGCCAGGAACCTTGGAAAGGCACGTCTCTAATTGCATCAAAACTGGTTTGAATCTTCAACTACTGTATGGCAACAGACACATGCTCACTAGAAAAATAAAAACCATTCTTTGTGACGCTCTTGTTCTCTGAAAGTGCAATTTCTGTGATTCCATATATGGCCCTTGTCTCGATTCAACCGACAAACCTCGCCTTCAAGTCCTACAAAATTCATATTCGGTATACGCAGACGTCAACGAATTACACATAAGCTGAAAGATATCAAGTGGCTGACAGATCTGCATCATATTAATACTCATCGTAAATTCCACCTAAATCTTCCTCGACACAGAACAGAACTGATGTTTAAGCGATCGTAATCTTATCAGATTGTGAGCAATTATAATTCTCTGCCAGATCAATTTAAACTTCTTTCTCCAACTTATTTCAAAATGAATTTGCGAAAGCGTTTATTAACCGAGCAGAATCTTGAGTGATTCGAATATTTGAAGTTGTTCGTAGGTACGGATTGGAAAGTGTATCTGTAGGTGTTTATTTACTATTTCTTTTTCAATTCCAGAATATAACTTGAAAAATGTATTTTTTCTTCCTTTTTTTTATTTTTTTGTAACTACTTGAGGCTGAAATCTAGCAGTTGAGTCAAGGTTAGGTTGAAAAACAGAGTGTATGTTTCGTACATACTCACCTGATACCTCGCCTTTTTTCCACATTTATAAAATTAGTTGACATTTATATACTATTATTATTTTATGTACTTATGTAATCTTGTGGAAAATAAAGACCTTTCTTATTATTATTATTATTATTATCAAATGATACACCTGGTATATTTTTACTTAGTTTTTCTCAATATGATTCAATGAATACAACTTTGTGATATTTGTCACTTTTTGTAACCGAATTTTATTTTAATTTCCAGTCCTAAAATTTTGAGAGTAATACAACTACACTGTTTTTGATCAAAATGAATCTGTTATGCAAAATTACATTTTCAATTTTTTATTACTAATTGTTTTCATGGTTTTCATTCATTACGATAAATTTGATACTGCACATTATTAGGTTTCATACAAACTTCCCCAGAAAAACTTCAGAAGATCACATTAGAAATGAGAGATTAAAATGAGATTTGAATGCTTCGAACAACCTGTAACCAGCACATCTGATCAAACAAAATCAATGATCTAAAAGCTATTAACATAATTATTATCTTCTTGCATAAATATTATCATGAATATTTTATTTACATAAGTACACAATAAATACCTAATTTACTTTTGCAGAATCGAAGTAAAATAAGGAGTCGATCTCCCTAATGATTTTGTTGATCAGTTCTGTTTGTCAAAGTATACTGGATGCATTCAAATCTCATTTTATTACCAAAAGATTCTTTATTTTATGAAACATCAAACGTAGATTTTTAAGATTTTGACGGAATTTTGTTCAAAACCTATATATGTGCCAACGAGCCAACGTGCCCAACGAGCCAAAAAATTTAGTAACTTCAATTTTAAAATTAAATTTTACATAGCACATACATTTTGACCGAAAACAATGGAGTTGTATATTCCCCAAAATTTTAGGGCTGTAATCAGTGATTTGAATGTATCCATAGCACTCTATATTAAAAAATAAAATTCAAAATTGAAAAAAATATGGTAATAACAAGTGACAAATGATGACAAATGGTGACATGGTTGTATTCAGAATGTCACGTGGAGTCAAAAGAGGTGAAAATATACTGGGTGTCCAATTTAAAAACCGAGTGTTTAAGTCACTTCCGGTGAAACCGGAAGTTGCATTAACTTGAGTTATCCGTCAAAAAATGCAGTTTTATGTCTTATACAGATCCACCAAATTTCATTCCATTATCTTCAAAAACAAAAAAGTTATAGGAGCGAGCCACCTACCGCGGACACCCGGTAAAAATCCTATTAACCAGAAAAGAGAAAAATTTAAATGGCGGTCTAATATTTTGCAGGCTAAACATTTTGGCAATATGATATAGGGAAGCATTGTTATCGATGGGGAAACAACTCTTTCATTAGGTGTACTTGGAATTACCTTTTCATTACTTGGAATTAACTCTTCGTTATTCTCAAAAACTCTTTCATAATTTTTCTTTTATGTTCTCATTATCATCAATTAAATCTGTGAAATGGAATTAATTCAAAAGTCGCATATATGCCACGTGTTGGAAAAAGGACACTGCACGGGATTGACCCATTTTTGAAAAACGTAAGATAAAAAGAACTTTTGCCTGTTATAGACACACATTATTCAGAAAAGACATGTAAGTTAACCTTGTCCATGAAAGTCCATTTGTATAGAGATTTCTAATGGCTTTAGACCTACTAATAAAAAGAGACAAAAGTCCTTGTGGACGCGCTCTGTAATTGGTCACTATAATGGCTGGGAGTCTGAATGTCAAGACGGTTACAGTGTAAACTCCCTGCCATCATAGTGACCAATCACAGAACACTCCCCCTGGCAACAAGAATAAGAAAATTAAGAACTTTTGTCTCTTTTTATTAGGGTGTACAAAGCCATTAGAAATCTCTATTGAGTAAGAGTGATAGGTGCACTGATGCGACCTTTTAAAAGCCTAATAATCAATTCAGGGTGCTGATACATAACTGAGTGGAACGGCTCGCAGCTCATGAACACTCTATAGGGGAAAATCTTGTACACAGATGGATCCAAGACTGGGAATGGAGTGGACCCAGGAGTGTTCTCCAGGAATCTGATTACTGGCATCAGCTACTCACTGGGCAAACACACCTCTGTTTTTCAGGCAGAGGTATACGCCATTCTCCAATGTGCGAAGGAGAACAATAGGAGAAACTTGTCAATTAATGTAGCCGATAGTTGATGAAAATCCATGTTGATATATATAATGAAACTAAATGAATGATTTTCACTACAAAGGGTTTATAATACCACGAAGATCATTTTGCTGTATAACAGCTTCTTCAAGTGGAGAATAATCTAAATTACTATTTTGCTGAGTTCTCTTTAATACTCATAGTGAATTGATTAGGGTTCAGGTGTATACCTGTCTCCAAATAAACCCCCGATAAGTACCAATATTACTGATTATATTTAATGTTTCATGAAAACATATTAAGTAAGAGTGGATCATTTTTGTTAAAATTGTTATTTCCGTCAACCGATTGCACCCCTACGCACAACCCCCGGAAGTCTTCGAGATACTTGTGTGAGCTACGGAAGACGCAGCCCTTGCCTTCTAACGTGTGATGCCATGCACGAGACCGATGACCATGCGAGGCTTTGAACCCTCGACCCTTCGCTCCAAAGGCGAACGCTCTACCACCACGGCCATGGATCATTTAATTCTAGTTATCAAGTGTAACCTTGATAACGACTGTAGATTTTAACAGTTGAAACGTCGTGATTAAAAATTGCAGAGAATTGAATTTTTCTTTGTTCTTTTTTAGACAATGAAAGTCCAGAATAACCTTACTTACAGATAAAGTTTTATGAGAGTTGAAATGAAGTGAATTAGCGCCGCACCAGAAAGCCAAGTTATTCAACGCTATGTTACATCTTTCCTTTAAAAATGTGTCGTCCTTGTCCGAAATTAAAAGAGATGTGTCATCTGCAAACATAACACATGTATCATCAGCAACAGCAGCCTCGACATCATTGCAATGTAATATAAATAGCAGCGGCCCCAACACTAATCCTTGAGGTACTCCAATAGTTTCGTATCTGTTACGAAATCTTAAGTCGATTTTAACTACTGAACAGATAGTGAACAATTACCATACACATACAGAATCAAGGATCACATATGGTGTTTGCCTTTGGGGAAGCTCCACACTGGCTCCAAATGTATTTATTGCTCAAAAAAAGATTGTGAGAATTTCAGCAGGCGGTAATCAGAGAACCTCCTGCAGGGACTTATACAGACATTTTACATTTCCGGATATTTTCATTTTTGAAATGTGTGTATTCATACACACCAATAGATCAAAATATGTTCGCAATTCGTCTTACCATAACCTAAATACGAGAACACGTAATGATTTCCACATAAATCCCTACAAATATGATATAACGGCCACTCACCTTCTTACTTGGGACTAAAACTATATAACAAACTACGAGAAACATTGAAAACTACTGAAAGAATTCCACTTTTCAAAAGCACCCTCAAAAGGTTTTAATTGGGTCATAATTTTTATAATATTGATGAATTTTTTAATCTGTGACGTTACCTACACCATCATTTACTTCCTCATACATATTGTATTACATGTGAGCGTACCTATGACAATTTTACATATTGTGTATGTTTAATAATTTTTATTATTATTTTATTTTATTTATATTGACTTATGCAGACACAAAAACCTGACTTATCCTATAACTTTGTAAGTTCCAGAGGATTAATAAAGTGATTAGATTTGATATAAGTTATTGTTTTGAACCTTTGGTGGTCTTTTAGAGAGGGATAAACTTCCTGGATTGCTTTCTTATACAGGGTGTTTCATAATAAATGCGTAGTACTTCCGGATGTGATAGCTCGTTCAAAAATATGAAAAATTTCTATTATCTTGCACTCTAAAATTCAATATTTGCGAGATACAGGGTGTTGAAATTTAAAAAAATATATAATTTTTTGCGAATATCTCTGGAACCGTTTATCGCACAAAAACAGATTTTGAATGCATTTTCTACTCATAATAAGCTATGTTTTGTGCATATTTTTTATTTTTAAAAATTCATAATTGTTGAAGATTTTGAAGGGGTAGTGGGTTTTTTTTTTTCTCCAACTTCTACGCCACTGAAAAATGTATGATTTTGAGCAGCCTACTTGAACCGCCAATGTTTTCTACACAAAAACGGTACTCTTGGTCATAAGCTCTAAAGTTGACCGTTTCAAGAAAAATCAACTTTCATGTTGAAAAACATGGTAAATTGTTTTAAATAATTTTTTCCAAATTATACAAAA
Organism: Chrysolina oricalcia; assembly: GCA_944452925.2. Taxonomy (NCBI): domain Eukaryota; kingdom Metazoa; phylum Arthropoda; class Insecta; order Coleoptera; family Chrysomelidae; genus Chrysolina; species Chrysolina oricalcia. The sequence goes on from OX101808.2 coordinate 26,069,827, forward strand.
TTTATTAAAACGTTAGAACAAGTAACAAAACCAAACGTTGACTACTTAATTGCAAAATAAAAAAAAAACAGTAACAATCATACTCAGTTGAATTGTTGGAAATGTTCGCCGTTAGCTTCAATGCACGCAGCAATTTTTCGAGGAAAAAACATTATTTAAACAACATGAAAGTTGATTTTTCTTGAAAACGGTCATCTTTAGAGCTTAGGACCAAGAATATCTTTTTGTGTAGAGAACATTGGCGGTTCATATAGGAGGCTCAAAACTGTACTTTTTCCAGTGGCGTAGAAGTTGGTGAAAAAAACACCCACTACCCCTTCAAAATTTTCATCAATTATGAATTTGAAAAAATAAAAAATCCGCACAAACCATAGCTTATTATGAGTAGAAAATGCCTACGAAATCTGTTTTATGTGCGATAAACGGTTCCAGAGATATTCGCAAAAAACGATTATTTTTTTTTTAATTTCAACACCTTTTATCTCGAAAATGGTGCATTTTAGAGGGTGAGTTAATAGAAACTTTTTTTCATATTTTTGGACGAGCTATCACATCCAGAAGTCCTGCGCATTTATTATGAAACACCTGGTATAGCTTCTTAGACAGAAAGTCAAAGATTCAAAGATGATTTATAACCATTATTAACTGCAATTTGTTTGAACAAAACAACAAACAATTTTAAACAAACCAATTGTAAGATGCTACTTTATGTTGATATGGGTGAGACGAGCTATTGTGAATTGTAATATCTGTATCAGACGGTTTATGGAAAATAGAAAATTCATGTTTATTATTTACTTTAGTTATTGTTAGGTCCAAAAAATTTATCGAATTATCCTTTTCTGATTCTATCGTGAAGTTAATTGAAGGGTGAAGAGAATTAATAAATTCCAAGAATTGATTAATTCCAAGAAAAAATTCCAAGAATTAGACCATTGAATCAATTCTTGGAATTTATTAATTCTCTTCACCCTTCAATTAATTTCACGATAGAATCACAAAAAGGGCAATTCGATACATTTTTGGAACTAACAATAACTAAAACAAATAATAAACATGAATTTTCTATTTTCCATAAAACGTCTCATACAGATATTACAATTCACAATAGCAGCTTACAATAGTATGATACATAAACTAGTTAACATTCCTCTCAGCACATAATATTTTAATGAAGAACTAGAAATTATCAAACAAATTGCAAATTGCAAATTGCAGTTAATAATGGTTATTAATCATCTAAGAAGCTATATAAGAAAGCAATCCAAGAAGTTTATCCCTCTTTGAAAGACCACCAAAGGTTCAAAACAATAACTTATATCGGTGAACCAAGTAATAACATAGGTAATTTCTTGAAAACGCAAGGTTCTAATATTTCTTTTAAGACAGACAATACTTTGGGGAAAATATATTAAAAATAACAAAGATACAGTGGTAAAACAAGAAAAGTGAAGAGTCCATAAATTAATCTTTGGTAGTTGTCTCAAGTTTTATCTTGGTCAAAATGCGCCTTCAAAAAGCGCCTAACCGAACATAGAAACAGCTTTGTTAACGGGAAAACAAATTCAACTCATGCATTTATTAACCGAAAACCATGATTTCGACCATGATTTTGAAATCCTTCATGTTCAAAACAAGAGCATGAAGTTGAATCTTTTAGAAAATATGGAGATTAATGAATGGAAAAATTCTGATAACCTTCTTAATTACTACCTAGAATTAAATAATTCACCCTTACTCAATACGTTTTCCTGGAAAGTCTTGATGAAATATAATTTGTAATATTGGTACTTGTCGGGGGTTTATTTGGAGACAGGTATACACCTGAACCATAATCAATTTACGATTTTAATGGGACTGAACTGCGGTAACGATCAAGAAATATTGACACACATACCGTGCTCTTGCGAGACTAGACCGCAAAACAAAGATATTTTTGTGCAGCCATCTGGCGATCCAGAACTATACAGGTCGCAAAAATACTGGATTGGGTACTGTGACAGTACATAACATAGGCATGATTCTGTATTCTGTGTAGTGAGGGTGTCAATTCGCAATGCGACCTATAACATTGACATATGCTAGAATTGGCCAATATGCCTAAGTGTCACCAGGGGCAACAACCTGACGGGTCAACAGAAAGGTGGAGGTTTTAGTGAGTAGCCATGAGAATCAGTGGAGTCTTACAATAGGTCTTAAGTTTTCCGACTTACTTCTCAATAAAAGATTTCCTTCACCTCCGCAAAAAGCCTAATACAAAAGTGGGGTCTTCATAAAGGAATCTATGTAAAACTTTTCTTTCTTGTACAAGTATAAATCCAAACTGTACTTACGTTCGAAAAACAAGAAGAAATGTAACAAATTCGTTCAAATATTTTAAGCACCACCGCTCAGGTTCTCCCCATATCTCTAACAGGAATAACACTAAATAATTATATAAAATTGAAACAAAGAAAAACTCACCTTAGGAGTCTGAGCAGTTTTAGAATTTCCTGAAAAAATTAAACAGTTTAGGAATAGTTCGTGAAACTATAATAACTTAATCCGAGAAGGAATTAAGACACCCGACAAATATTTATTTTGTTGATATCGACATAATCATGGCGGTAAAAGAGATTTTACTATTTGCTCATTCGAAACTTGAATGTAATGCACAAGAGATCTCGCAGTAAGCTACGGTATATCAAGAATATACGATTGTAACATAATCGAGAGGCAAGCTGAATACTGTGATATTTCATTTGATTTGAAAATGGTTCATTCTGAAGATGTCAAGCACACTACTACATTAGGAACGGATCAACTTGAAGGAAATGAGAGGTGAAATATTCAAATATTTTCAGTGCTATATGATCCATATTTCATTGTTCTAATGCATAAAAAAAAATCCATTGGCTTAGTCCAAAAGGGGTTCGAGAAAATCAAGTCTAATGAATTAAGTAGATCCAGTTTCAATACTAATTTTGTAAAATTGAATTTAATATTTGGCATTGCCAAAACGAGAATTTCTTAATTATGGTGTACTGAAAGTATCTGTCAGTAAATGTGACGTTAACATTGAATTCTTATTATGTCATTGAAGTATTTCTCTAATATGAAATAACTTTCGCATATTCCTGGTCAGATGAACCCAATCATTTGTTCAAGAATATATTAATGTTCCCTTAATCTATGTGTGCATATGTGTGGTTGACATGGAAAATACCGTTTACCACTTACTTTCAATAAATTCTAATGAAAATGCTCATGACTAAAATTGGACCCATCAGATAATAAGGGCGATTCTTCATAAATCATCGCGATCCATATAAAGAGAACTAAAACATTGAGAATCCAAGTAAAATATTTTCGTTATTGTGACACCTACTGTTTTGCTGGGAGTGACGTCAACTTCGTTATTTTCGTGATTCTGATTCAAAGTCATGTATACCCAAAATATACCGTTTTTTTCAGTTTTTCTAGAAAAATTGACAAGTACGAAAATATGCCATTTTCATGTGAATTACAATTTTCCTTGACATGATTTAATTCTATTATGAAAATGATCACTAGTTCTGATTCACTTTCTTAAGCCCAAAACCAATAATTTCGATATTCCGTGATACTACTTATTTCAGCATATCAGCTACTTGAAATGTTCAATGATTCGTTATACTTATATTAGTGATATGGATTTCACAAGAACATGTGATACTTTTCCCACAAGATATCCAGGAAAACCAAACCATCTGCAACCTTACGAACTATGGAACAAGAGGAAGATTATTAAAACTAATAAATGTTTACTTCGCTGACTCTACATATTTTCAGAATCATGCCATCTTTTTTTATATTCATTCAGATCGAGTCAATTATAAAGATTTATCTTGTATATTACAAGACGAGAGTTGAAGGGAGCTGATTACATACGTGTGGAAAAGCTGAGACAAGCCGTAATTTCGCGAGGATATAATGAGCTTACAAACATTAGTTGAGTACTATACTTTATCGACGACCAAATTGATTCATAATAATTAGTAGAATTTACTAACTTAACACTCCTGAAGACGCGTTGAAGTTATGGTAGTTCACTAGTACCAGCAAACTAGAAATAGTGTACTGGCCATTGTGGATCTGTTTGCATATTGTTACCACATAATGAGTGACGATGCCAACAGAATCAGTGTATGATGTATGATGGATGGGCTTTCCTGCCCTTCAAAATGCTGGTGTTTCTCATGCGTGCGGTAGACTGACTGCCGATTGATGAGAGGTGAAACAAAATGGGAAACACCATTTTGCCCCCATTTCTAAAACTATATAGATGAGAAGTTATTCCTGAGGGTATTCTATATGCGAGGTGAAGATAACAAAGAACGCTTGTCTCTGTAGTCTTTCTAGCTTCAACTTTGGAATATGTGAGCGAGTTACTGATGACCAACGGTTTTAGTAACGAAATAGAGAGTATTCAGCCAGCCCGAACTGCTTCTCCGAACAACTCGAAGGTACAGACATCAGCCATGGGTGACCCTTCCTAAGTAATTTGTTAATGAGTATATATTTGAAATGGAAGCAAGAGAGAGCTTCAGCTATTTTCCTAGAGTTTGCGTTAGATATATAGATGAGATGTTCGCTATCTTTGATACAAAGCAGGTCGACATAGAGAGTTTCATTTCAGAGTTGAATATCCAGTTGCAAACCATATAAAACCACTTATAAAACTGAAAACAGAAAGCAGTTGTCATTTTTGGATGTATTGGTGATTAGAAACGACCAAAGTCAGCTTGAATTCGATGTATACAGAAAGAAGATGAGTACACTCAGATGAATCCCTGAGAGTTGCTCCCATTACACACAGCACGAAATGGTGAGGTTCAATTTCTTGGTAAATCAACTGTTCCCTCTCAACAAAACTGAGGAAATTATCATTAGGGAGGTGTTGAGATGAACAATTATTCTATGGAGTTGGTGGACACACTGATTATGAACCATTATTATTCAGCTCTGAGAACGTTACGTTGACAACAAAAGGTTTGTTAATATAAAACCTATTAGCCTAGTCAAAAAACAATTGTGAAACATATGAAAAAGATATCGAAAAGATAACTCATCGGATTTACAAAAATATGTCGTCATCCCATAGGAACCTCGAGTTATTCGAGGTTTGGAAGGCATTTTCAGAACCCTAAATATAAGTGAAAAGCAGGTAAATTCGAAAAATTAGGTAAACAACCAAATTATATATAATCTGATGTTGGCGCTCAACCATCCAGATAAATAGTATAAATAGGAGTAAGCTAGAATAAGTAGTTGAACCTTTTAGCACAGTGCAAATATTGCAATCGATTTTTATTCACCTTCAAACATAGCTCTGAAATGTTGACAATGCAATATCAAAATACTAATAATCGGGGATTGAGGGATTCATAATAGATTGCTAGGATGGTGTCTTCAACAACCTAGTCTACCGTAATTGCGTAATGGGTATAGAGATCCCTGACACCAGATACATGGTGTGTCGAAACCAAAGTAAGGCGATTTTCGTCATGGAGTTTTCCGCTCCAGGCGAAACAAATATCGTCCGAACAGAGGAGGAAAAACAGAGTGAATATCTAGATCTAATCTTTGAACTCAGCAGACTTTACCCAAACCATTCAGTTGAAATGATGACTCTGATCATAGGAGTCCTTAGTGAGATGGTGGACACACTGCTCTCGAATTTGAAAATCATACAGGCTCGCCGAAATAGCCGGACGAATGCAGAAGGCCGTCATCCTTGGTTCACTTCGTCTGCTCAGGGCACATGATTCATGGACCCTATAGTCACTTACTCCATGGATATGGCGAGCGGTTACTGGGGTGAATGACACCAGCGCGCTCTGCGGATGTATTGGAGCTTCGGAGACTCCTAATGCATCTAACTATGCAACATTTATGTTCACGGTGAATTTTAGCTATTCAACTGTCTGTGTTCGACTGTCCCTGCTGGCCACGATATCCGTATTCATATCCTAAAAGATTTCTTTCTCGATTGACCGCGATTCTCTAAAGAATAGCTTTGAATCTTCATTGTTCGACGTCTCGCATATAGATGGCTTCTATATGGCTTCTCTATATGTCGAGAACTCTGTCGCGGCAGAGAAAAATGAGCCAGATGAACTGAACAGGGTCGGCTCCAGCTCGTTACAATGATATAATAATAATTATGTCACTAAATGACTATGAATCAGAAAATTATCATTTAAATATTTTATAATATAAAACGTTTTTAAAACGTACTAAAAATAATAAAGTCATTTCTCCTCGTCTCATACAGATTTGTACTCCTATACGGATTCCTAACCCAATACAAATTGTTTTAAAAATTTGTGGTTTTGAATTTTGATAGCTATGAACATACTTGTATGATTTGAATGAAAACACGTACCTAGCTGTTGTTGGGAAAACTCGCATAACTGTTCATATTATGTGTACTTGCAAAGAACTATTTTATTGACTCATCTATAATTAAAGAAGTAAGCAAATTCCATTTTATAACATTTTATTTCAGTATTAAAACAAAGCGATGCGAAAGTCAATCGATGTAGAGCACTCAGGGTGTAGTCATAGGGATCCGGGTTCAATTCCCGTTCCGGAGTATTTGATTTTTTCTCAAAACATCTACCCATGAAATTCCTATTTCCTTTCATTTATCCCTATCCAATTTTAAGAACTCTTTAATTCATTAGAAACCTCATTATTATTGGATATTTTCATAAGATTATTAACATATTAGATACGTGTTTAATTATTTTTTATAATGTAAAATTGATTTCAAATTTTTCGGTATTTGACATTTTCGAAAATTTACAGGACATCAAACTCATGGTGGAAATTTTTGAAGTTACGAAGATATGTTGTAGCATGTTTAGCGTTTTGTGCCTTCTTTATATGTTATGCCTTGAGAGTGAATTTGAGTATTGCAATTGTAGCGATGACAGAATTGAGGAATATAACTTTGGAAAATGGTACCATCATACAAGTGAGTAATAAATGCATTAACACAAGAGTTGAAAGTAAAATTCTCGTGGGCTGGAATATAAGGAATATACTAATCATTCGCGCTTTCTACCACAATACTAGCGTAAACACAAAAATGAGTCTCAGACAACCATTTCTCTAAACATGCGAACACATTCCATGAAACACAAATGAAACCGAATTTTCCATCGTATTCATTTTTGATACACATAAAATCGCCATACCTGGTGGCAACGAGGCTAGATACGTCCCACCATCTCGTTATATTCAAAAATATAAACGAGATCTAGATATATTGTAGGAGAAATATTTTCGGATTATTGTCAACGTTCGCGTCTATAATAGGACTTCCGTTTTCATCGAAATTGACATAAACTTTTGATTGAATAAAGCACCCCCAATTATTTTCATTGTTCAATTTTTTTCGTCCCATATGGGACTGGGAATTTGTTCTATGAATTGCACGTAACTTAATTTTTCCAAATAATGGAAAGCACCATATCGTTCATATTCAAAATGACGAATGAATCCTCTTCTGAGAACATACACAAACATAAATGAACTCCCACCGACTTAACCTTTAAACTAGACTGCTAGTACTCATTTGCCCACTACTTGAAAAACTCATCCAATATGAATTCATACATTTAAAAGTAATTGACTGAATAAAAATGTTTATTAATGAGGAGCAATATCAACTTCTTCTTAAAGTTTTGGAGAGTTGAACAACATTTTAACTCATTTGGAAATCTGTTGAAAAAAATCAAACCAGCACTTTCAGGAGATCGGTATGAGATTGAATGTCTAGTTTGCAGAATATGAATATTATCATTATTTTCTGATCTTCTGATAAATTAATCTTTATTATTGAAAATATCACTGCATAATTCAAATATAAATTGAAGGTAATGTTAGGATATTCAATTTTATTAAAAAATCCCTACAAATATGCCGTCCCGAAACACCAGAGATAGTTCTGATTATTCGTTTTTGAACCAGAAAAACGTTATTTGCATGTGCGGACCAACCCCAAAAACACCATATTCCAGCCGTGATTCCACCTGTACAAAGTATAAATGTTGAGTGATTGTTTTGTTTTCAACACTCCCCTTATATTTAAGTTTTTGAGTAAGTAATTATGATAATTAAGATTTTTAACCAACTCATCACAGTGAGTTTTCCAACTTAACGTACTGTCAGATACCTAGAAATTGAACACTTGTACAATTTTGAGCCACTTGATTATCACTAATTTCGATATACAGTTCTGGGCAAAACCTTTGGTAATTCCGGAATCTAAGGAAGTCTGTCTTTTCAGAATTTAAATAGAGTTAGCCAAAAACCATATACATTCAAGTTTTGGAAAATGTCACTACACTGTTTTTGTAGTGAAATATATTTTTTGGGATACAATGACTGATGTATCATCAGCGTATATGGTAAAAGTGCATATATTGACACGTTTAAGTCATTTATATATAAAATAAATAGTACCGGTCCCAACACTGAGCCCTGTGGTACTCCAAGGGAAATGTCAGTTGCTGAGGATTGCTTGGGTATCTATTTTCCTTTTACTCTTTCAAAGTGAAAGTAGGAGAGGAAATATGATTCATGGATGTACAGTTATAAAATATTCTCGTCATTAAATAAAAACTCAATTTTTCAACATTCCACTTGCTTTCGTACTAGATCCAATAATTTTTCCTGAAGTACGCCAATGTGTTTCTGACAGATAACAGACACACTGCGCATGTCCTATGGTCACCAGCCAATTTCGTAATTGGATCAATTTTAATAATGTCTAGTTTAAAGGTTAAGTCGGTGGCAACTCCCAGAAGTCTTTGAGGCATGAGTTTTCAGAAAAAAAAACAATGTCATTTACTCAGATAGCCAAGCGACGATAAAAGCAGTCATCAATGCGAGTTACCTCAAGACTTGATTGCGACTATACCTAGAAGCCCTAAAAGAGCTGGGCAGTCAGAACAGACCGACCCTACTAGCCTACTAGCTAATAGAGGCAATGAAGAGGCCGATTCACTAGCTCGAGAAGAAGCCAGGCTTAGCCCTGTGTGGCCCAGAACCGTTTTGCGATAAAGAGCAAGCTATGGAGGTTTTTCCCCCACAAAATAAAAGACGTAAATGGCCTGAACAAATTTTTATCAGTTAATGAAAACCCCAGTTTTCACCCCAGCAAAAAACTTACAATTTTTTTTTTTTTGAAAATATATCAAACATAATTCAAGGAATCGATCTATAAAACCTACAAAATGGATTTTCATACTACCGGGACGGTGCATTGTTCACTGAGAAAATCCGGAAACACCTCGAAAAAGAGACCATTTTTTCAAAAATTTATAATTTTTATAACTCTGAAGCTGGACAAACAATATTGTGGAAACTGATAGATAATAATACGTGGTTCAACTGTGGGCAAGATGTTTTCTGTCCGATGTGTAGTTCTTGCACAAGCGCGTTATGAACAATTTGAGGGCACATCTTGCAAGATGCGCCGATTTAAGGAAAATCGTAGTATTCAAATTCTGTATCTGGAATCTGGGAGTTAAGATCAATATCTACAATTTGATTATTTTGAATTTTCACCTGAGAGGTGGGAAATGTATTGAAAATGTCACTGAAAGTTGATCAAAACGCTTCAAAGTGCGTCCGAAGTCGCACTGAAGTTATAGTAGAAGATACGAACCTAAATGGACCTTCACCGAGCTGATGATAGAATCAAATTCATTTTATAATAAATTTCGTATATTAGAAAATATATTAAAAATGGGTTGTCTAAAAAATTGAAAAAATTATTATTTTTTGAAAAACAATTTTTCATCAAATTTTGCATCATCAAGGTAATAAGAAAATTTTATACTGGACTTAAAGTATGAAACATGTAGAATGTGCAGAAATAGGGTTGTCTATTATTTACCTGGACGAACTACTGGGTACAGGTGCGTCGATACCAGTTACTTTCACTTGATGTGATAATAGAAAAAAATTTATATCAGTATAAGCGCTGTTTTATTGTGAACACGTTGATATAGGCCGAGCTAACTCCTTGATAACCTAGCTTTTTTTTGTTTTTTTTTGTTGTTGTTTTTTCATTTTTTCGAAAATCCGCGGGAACGCGCACAACCTAAACGGAAGGTCGCATCAAAAAAATAGATTCTGACAAATCTTTCTAGAATTATCCAAGGGTGTTCATCCGGCGATTCAAAAGAAAAATTAAAAAATTATTTCCCGCCCTTGAATCCAATTTTTTCTGCTCCTCCCACCCCCTACTACCGAAAAAAAGTCAAAAACGGTCCTCTACAGTACTATATATATTGTTTTTCCCATTTTTTAAAAAAAATTTCACTTTCAAAAATCCGCGCACAGCCTTAACAAGGGATCGCATTAAAAAAAGTTATTCTTGACAATCTTTCTAGAATGAGCTCCCATGCTCCAAGGGCAATTTAAAAAATCTAAAAAAATTATTTCACCCCCTCAAATCCAAATTATGCTTGCCCCCCCCCTCCACCAACCTGAAAAAAGTCAAAAACGGTCCCCTACTGTACCATATTTTTTACATTCTTTTAATATTTTTTTTCTAGTTTTTTTAATTTCTTTCATTTTTCCATTTTCGAAAATCCATGGACACGCGCACAGCCTAAACGAAAAGTCGCATCAAAAAAAGTTGTTCCCACTAATCTTTCTAGAATGAGCTCCCATGCTTCATAGCGCTATTTAAAAAAATCTAGAAAAGTTATTTCACTTCCTTGAATCCAAAAATTTTGTGCCCCTCTATCTCCCCCCCCCTCCCCGAAAAAATAAGTCAAAAACAGTTTCCTAGATTACCATATTTTTTGTTTTTTTTTTATTTTTTTTCTAAATTCTTGAATTTTTTTAATTTTTTGGGGGGCTAGCCCCCTCCTGAATATCTTTTTTCTCGCAAACTTTTTCTGTGTACGTAGCCACCGGTTTTTTTCGAAATTCCCGCCCGTTCGCCAAGTAAATTCGGAGGGAGGGTGAGGGGGAAGGGGGTAATTTTTCTAAATCGGAACGCCTACTCTCTATAGCTGCCCAAAAGGTTTCTCGATAGGTCTTCAGGTGTCAGAGATACAGAATTCTTTCCCCCCTCCTTTTTCCCCCCACTCCTCCAAAATTTTCACATATATCTTAGAATTTTTATTTCTACAAAATGTATATTTTGGATTTTTGACACGACTTCGCATAAGAGCTACTCCGATTACTTATTATCTTGATGTTGCAAAGTTTTATGAAAAATCGTTTTTCAAAAAATAATTAAAAATATTGTCCAGGATTAGACAACCTATTTTTTATGTATTTTCTAATATACGAAATATATCATAAAATAAGTTTGAATCTATTATCAACTCGGTGAAGGTCTATTTAGGTTCGGATCTTAAGGTACAAACATATAACAAAACTTCGTATCGTAACGCCGTCGCGTAAAAAGTCTGGACGGTATTGCGTAACAGCCCACCGTAACATAGTAACATCGACGCGTCCCGTTGGTTGTCGGTTTTTTACGCCGCATCAAATTGCACTGATGTTGCACCAATTGTTCGCATGTCTGGTCTGATCTGCGTTACAGAATTGTGATTTATTTTTCGTTTTATTATGGAGTGGGTGGAAGAATCTACCATTGATTTCACGAATAGTTATCGTAATAAAGGGATTTTGTGGGATAATTCCAACAATAAATGATTTCAACTGTACACATTTCTACTAGTGTACAAGTGGGTCTGCCACCAGCATCTTTCTGCGCGTCGTTTCTTATTTTTTTACAAAGTAATGCAAGTATATAAGCTGCTGCAGCAACCTCCTTTTCGTTATTAAATTGCACACAAGAAAAAGACAAGAGTTCTGTTTAAGTAAAGACGGAACGGCAGCATGTTCCGTTTATGAGATACGCGACGATCGAGGGGGAAACATCTCCTTTAAATCTCGTATAACTAGAAATTTTGAGTCATTTGAGGCAATTTTCAGTCATTAAATCTCCACTTCAGTCATCGGTTTGAGTCTTTCAGTCATCGGCTTGAGTCTTTCAGTCATCAGTTTGAGCCTTCTAGGCTTTCAATATTTTAAATCTCGTACACATTTTAGCGAAATGTTTCCCCCTCGGCGACGATGTATTGATACGCTATATTGCTGACACACCGTGTCTTCGATTCGTATCAAACAATTGTTGCACGTCAGTGATACGATACGAAGTTTTGTTGTATGTCTGTACGCACCTTTAGACTATTAACTCGAGTTGAGCTCGAGCGACTTCGGGTGCAGTTTGAAGCATTTAGAGTATTTTCATCACATTTCCCACCTCTCAGTTACAATTATCAGTTGAAAACGTGTGTCAAGTTTGAACAGGTTGTGAAAAATAATTACTTTCAATTTGACTCTGCATGATATAGTTAGATAGTTCGTAAATTGTCATTCGTTATTTTCCAAGTAGGAGAGGGAGTTCGAGTGGGACTCAGTTGTCCAGGGATACGTGTTGAGTTCATTTTTTTACGGCTACATAACTACGCAACTACTCGGAGGCACCATGGCTGCAATATATGGAGGAAAATACGTGGTTGGAATTGGAATAGGAGGGGCAGCAATTTTGACTTTTCTCACCCCATTGGCTGCCAAACTGAACGTCAACTTATTGATAGTTTTGAGGATAATTGAAGGAATATTTGAGGTCAGTAATATACATACTTCACATTTTTTTGTCTCTTCCATATCATGTTTCCGGTCAAACTGACCGAAGCTTCAAATTGATCCCGAATGAGCTTTATCTGAGTAAATCGTTTACATAACTCAACAATTGGAATAACTCAAATAAAATTATCATCAATTAAATCTACTCAAATATCATCAATGGAAGTAAAACTGCACCACACACTATATTTTGATCAAATGGCTGCTAACATTTTTTACACATTTATTACAAATCATTGACGTGTTGAAATTTCCAAAATTTTCATCCCCTAGGGGTTGAATAACTCTTATAGAGACAAAGTTACTTAATGAATATAGATCCCAACGTGGTCGGTGCCAGAATTGTTCACAAGATTGTTTTTAATTTTTGTACAACCTGTCTAAGTTTAAAAAATTACCTAATGAAGGGCTCTTAAGAGGTTGAACACCACCAAACTTCTCAAAATTCCTATTACATGATCTATCACATTACGCGTATCACTAAAATTTTCTACAAAACTATTTAAAGATCATTAGAATCTATCGACGTGTTGAAAATTTCCATGGGGTTGAACACCCCACACAGCGTATAAACTTAATGCACTGCAAAGTAAACTATTTCGGATTCTCATATTATACCGTTAAAAAAATATCCTCTAAGGGGATGACCGCTCATTAATAAGCTCCACGTGTTTTTTGTAAAATTGATAATTGTTGCAAAATAGTTATTTATGTACCAAGGACGAAAAACTGTCGATTATAGTCGAGCCTGCAAATTGATAGCCGAGGCGCAGCCGAGGATAGCAAGCAGGCGAGACAGTAGACAGTTTTTCGCCGAGGTGCATATTACATTTTTTCGTCGACCTCTACATACCTTTATGAAAGTAAGTACTCGCATGTTTGCTGGCCTCAGCTACGTCCAACTCTTCGAACTGCAGACTCGATCAATTCTTGATTATTATGAACACTAATATTCACACCACGGTCTAAATTCACACGTAAAATCTAGCGGATTTCGTAAATAATTAATTCGACAACAGCAAATGACAGTTAGTGTCACAGGCGCCTATGTATTAATTAAAACGTGGATTTACGAAAATGACTCAATCGCCGCTCTCGTACCGTGCCGTATCATAGTGACCACAGCGGACGAAAAGAGTTTGCGGACGAAAAGTGTTTGCGGACGAAAAGTACTTGCCTTCAAAAATAGTCGATTTTTCGTCCGGAAATTAGTACGTAAAATGTCATTTTTTGCAGAGGTCGACGAAAAAAGTATTTACTGGTCGTTATGTCAGAACATTATTATACGCCTATTCATGCTCATCAAGAGACACACAGTAGAAGCGTGTGGGATACTGTAAAGAATTGTAATACTCGATGAAATAAGTTACATAGCCCACTCTCCAAAATATTGATATCCATGGTTGATATTGTCCATGAGCAACTAAAGACACGCAATAGAACCGTGTTGGATACTGTAAAAAATTCTAATACTCGATGACATTCAGTTCACGCCGGATTTCCTATCACAGTGCAACACAAAAATTCATTAACATAGCCCACTCTTCAAAATATTGATATCCATGGTTGATATTGTTCATGAGCAACTAAAGACACGCAATAGAACCGTGTTGGATACTGTAAAAAATTCTTTAACATAGCCCACTCTTCAAAATATTGATTTCCATGGTTGTCTTCAGTTGCTCATGGTCAATGAGCAACTGAAGACAGGCAGTAGAAGAGATGAAATACAGTTCACGTCGGATTTCCCATCATATCGCAACACAAAAATTTATTAACGTAGCCCACTTTTCACAATTTCAATTTCTATGGTTGATATAATCCATTCGCTCGTAGTAGAAGCTTGTGAGACACTGTAATAAATCCTGAAACTCGATGAAATAAGGCTTGTTGCGAACTTTCTGTCATCTCCTTATAGGTTATTTTTTAACGGTATAATATGAAAATCCGAAATCGTTCATTTTGCAATGCAGTGAAATAAGTTTATCATTCAGATATTTTCAAAACGTCGGCGTCGATAGATTCTAATCATTTCTATTAGTTTTGTGGACAATTTTAGCGATACGCGCAATACCGCAATAGATAATGTAATAGGAATTTCGAGAAGTTTTGGTGTTCAACCCCTTGGGGGCCCTTCATTCTGTAATTTTTAACACTTCGATAGTTTGTACAAAAATTATAAACAATCTTCTGAACAATTCTGGCACCGACCACGTTGAGATCTATATTTACTAGGAAATTTTCTATCTATAAGGGTTATTCAACCCCTAGGGGGTGGAAATTTTGGAATTTTCAACACGTCAATGATTTGTTATAAATGTGTAAGAAATGTTAGCATCTATTTGATCATCAATAATTGCGCATTTTTTCAAAATACAGAATGTGTGGTGCAGCTTTACTCAAAAGTTAGGAAATGGGTGGGCATTTCCTGGAAAACGGGGACTGTAAAAATGTTTTTGGTTGAGACGCAAATTTGTTATAAATGTACAAAATTATGTGTTAGTTTTTTTGGAGTGTGCCATAAATGCTGGTGTAGCTTCTAGTTCGAGACAACGGCACTGGTTTTGCTATACTTTCCAATAAATGTTGCATTATGACTTCAATAACAATGCTGGAAATGATGTTTAGATCAGAATAATACTTCTTATAATTTATGACATCTAATCAAATAGGTAATAGACAACTGATGTCACATATTGTTGACAAGGAGGCTTATGTGAGATTTCCTATTATAAAAATGAGAACTTGGCGTTGTTACCTAGCAAGAACCTTTCTAGCACGCGTGTTTTAATCCTGAAGATTTTGCACGCTTCTCGATGTATTTGACAAGGAATAAGATTCAGGTATAGTAAATAATATGTTATTTTATGCAAAAAAACTTCAGTACATTAGATTATGAAGAGTCAAACACTGTAATCTAATCAAGTACAAACAAAACAAAATAATAACACCTTATCGTCAAATAAATCATTGAATCGGGATTCCTGGTTGTCAGCTTAGCACTGCTTAACCGGTATCTCCGCACGAGGTAGCAATACAGAACCGCACCGGCACCTCGCGTACTGCCATGCTACTTAGATATTTTCAGCAATGACTAAGGCTCGATGCACACGGGCGAGTATCTCGTAGAGTGAACGAAGCACTCCCACCGTGAGCAGGCCATCCCACAATGCACACGGCTGAGCTTTTCTCGTAGAGATCGCAACTACGGAAATTCAGTACGTTATCTTCATCAAGCAAGAATGTATCTCGCCGCAAGATCGTGGCGAGCGCCGGTAGCTAGCAGCGTGCACACGGCGAATTCCCTGCGAGGTCGCCTAAGTGTGCATCGCACCATTTGTTTCTTTGGTCCTCTACCTCGCGCCAGAAAACTTCGCGGCGAGCTCGCAACGAACTTTGCGATGGAAATCGCCCGTGTGCTTCGAGCCTAAGAATACCGAAAGGGGCACCTCTGACTTTATACAAGGTGTTACTGACTCGATAGGAAAGCTACCCGCTTAACAACGAATCACAAATAATGATGCACGTATTATAATATCCGAAAACTTTAATGCTGCAGAACAACTCAGAGTTGGAACTCACAGACACAGATAAAAAAGATTTCTTCAATCAAGAATATACATACCTACCCTTGAATAGAATAATCTTCTGAAAAGAATAATCATTTCTAATCCATTTCAAGCTGATTGAGATGTTTGCTTCTTTACATACATTCTCTTGAATTGAATTTGCTTGCAGTGAAAACATTATACTCTTCATCTTAGAAAACATTCACATAAACTCATTGTGAAACATAATCCTCTTAACACAAGAATATAATTCCTTGATAGATATCACTATCCGTGCCACATGACACATTCAACCAATGAGCAATCAAAGCAGCTGGCGACACGGCGACCTGTGAATTCGACTTCCATTTCGACCATTTCATCCAGTTTGACCATTTGGTTTGGAGGTTATGAAGCTATGCGTACCGATATGAATCTTAGTTTTGTGTCTAGTGGAAACTGTTTCTATGCAATGAAAATGTAATATCGAAAATTGAATTATGCTCATTACGGGCCAGTTGTGAAAATGAGTGAAATATATTTTGGTCTTCTACAGTTTTGTGTCTAAAAGTGAGTGGCGTTGTTTATGTATTCAATCAAACTGCAATATGCGTCACTAATAACTGGTTTTATTGAGAATACAGTTATTAAACTTAAAACTATTCTCATATAAAACCATTACTTATACCTAAATTGTTCGTAGTTGTGAATCTATGCTTTGTTTAATCTATTCAATGTTGCCAAAATGAAAATGGCTTCCATTCTATATTTTATAACCAAGTGCAAAGTGCAGATTGGAACTCAACCTCCAAGTTGATAGAACAGTAGTATTCATTATTGAAATTGCAATGTTCTTGTCTCAACCTACTCCCATTTTTCAACAAAAAAGTGCCCATTATTGAAGGTAAAATATTCTTGCCTCAACCAGCTTA
Organism: Chrysolina oricalcia; assembly: GCA_944452925.2. Classification (NCBI taxonomy): domain Eukaryota; kingdom Metazoa; phylum Arthropoda; class Insecta; order Coleoptera; family Chrysomelidae; genus Chrysolina; species Chrysolina oricalcia. The sequence continues at coordinate 26,087,018 of OX101808.2, forward strand.
TGAAGAAAGTGTTCACTTGTTTAAAAATATTTTTCTTGTAAGAGGACAAGATGATTCCGTTACAAAATCAAACTAATATTTGGTTGGACCTATTCAAGAATACGATCTGTTTGAATCAACGCAATTATGCGTTGATGCAAAAAATCCTTTTTATCAGTGTACAAGAAAATTAATAGTACAAATGATAACTGTTCATCTGATGACTTGTCAAAATTGACATCTCCCAAATTATTCCATATACAGAGAACTCTGAAAATAATTGTACGTACATGGAAAAACTTATACCAAATCAACTATGAAATAATGTCTCCTACACAAGGGTACCCAAAGAACGCCACCTAATGCATTAATCAATATTCCATGTTCCATCCTACCACAAATTAAGTAGCCAAGGAAGAAGTTCCCCAACCGAAACATATTTGTTTCACCTCAAGAATGTCGAATAATTTCATCATTTGTGAATATTTGTCGAGTAAATATATCGTTGATGAGTTTCTCACAGAATATGGAAAAATCAAAGTGGAAAACCATACCACAAAGGCGTGCAGATACATAACAACGACAGAACGAGTGATGTTATCCAGCGTATGTCCAATGATAACTCTTCATATTATAGAAAAATTTTTTTTGAAAAATTACTGATTAATCCTACTGTTCCCTATGCCATGCCTTAGAGCTGGAATAAAAATCCGGGAATATGATCATGTACTTAGTTTCCGTCGACACGAATACATAAATCCCAGTGAAAACTTTACCGCACCGAATATTTCGGTAATGCTAAAATTTCAACAAACATTTTCTTTGTTGTTGTTTATTTTGGCACCGTTACTAACTCCATACGTAACCTTAGGAGCTGCGTTGTGAATTTGAATGCAACATTGAAACGTGCAGGACTCACCCCAGTAGAGTCACGAGATTTTAATCTGTCAAATTTAATTTTTTTTTAATCTCAGCTCCGACGGGTCTCGAGCTTGCAACCTTCAGCCCAAGAGTCGGGAGCTCTTATCACTGCGCCACACCCTAGCTTTGTTGTTTTTGTTCTTTCCGTCAACCAGATGCACACTTATGCGCAACCCTTCGAGGTTAGTTAGTGGCGCAATTTTGGGGAAGTGAGCAGTGAATGTGCAAAAGATGTTGCACTCCTCTAACTGTCCCATCAGCACAGTTGGGCGTGGGTACGTCAATAAAAATAGGTTTCGATTATATTGAAATAAATGGGGTAGGTATAATTTTCCGGACCGCCACGGATTTATCGCCAGTAAAAACTGCAATAATAGTACTGAATAATAAATTAAATGTTATACAGTGTGGTCATTTAAGTGTGCAACATATGGGAATCTTTTTAATGAATTGCACAACCAAAATACAAAAAGTGCAAAAATTTGGTGCATGCTCGGTAATCATTTTAGGTGCAGTTAGAATGGCTGCAAGTCAAATAGCATACAGGGTAGGTCAAAAAATATAAAAATTGCTCAAGAGTAAAGTACCCTTATTTCAGAAAATTCAGCAAAATGTGATTGAGAAAAGTTGTTTACAATTGAAAGTTATGCCTAAATACCAAAACATGGCCTCCTAAGACATTTTTTGATTTTTCAATTTTTTTCGTTAATAATTTCTCAGTTTGTAATTTGTTTTATAATCACCCTAAACACTTTCATAAGTTAATCATAACAAAATCAGTTGAGCATAGCTTTGTTCAAATTCAAGAATATTCGTGAAATTAACTTGGATTTTTAATTTTTTAGGGATTCACAAACTTCATGTTTGTTGCAACGATATTCAGCTTAAGTTTAAAATTTCGCAAACAATATTTTTAACAAGGTAAAACATCATTAATGATAATATGCATATTCAAAAACTTTCATTTAATGTGAACATTTTGTGTTTGAAATGTTTATGAAAAAGCTGTACAAATTAATCGACAACCATTAAATCCTTTTAAAATAATCACGGATACCCAAAGAACAAAACAAATGAGTGTTGACAGTAAACATTATGACAGTTTGGTCACAATACTTTCTCATTCTCGAAGAATTATTGTTCGATTATTGAGTTTATTTGATTTCAAATGCCTCCTCCAAGACAGTTAACGTTAGCCGAGAAGGCAGAATTAGTTTTAATATGTGGAGATAACTATAAACCAGTGCGTGAAGCAGCAGATATATTCAATGAACGTCATCCAGACAAACAAGTGCACTATTCCACTGTAAGCAGAATTTTAAATAATTTCAAACAGACTGGCAGTTTGGATTATAAATATAAAAATGAACGTACGAAACCTGTATGTAATGAGGAAAATCAATTAGAAGTACTTCAGGCAGTTGTTGAAAACCCTAGAAGATCCACCCAAGAAATGTCCAGTTATACGGGTGTAAAACAAAGTTCTGTTAAGAAGATTCTTAAAAAAAATAAATATCATGCCTATAAGCCTATGTTTATTTGCACGTTTCAAGAACGAGACTATGACATACGGTATGATTTCTGCATGTGGATTCAAGGACAAATAGAAGATCAACATGATTTCCATAAACACATTCTTTTTGGAGACGAATCTACGTTCACAACAAATGGCGTTGTCTCTTCCCAAAATTGTAGGTGGTGGTCGGACGAAAATCCGAATTTTGTCATTGACAATAAAAACCAATATTATCAAAAAACAAATGTATGGTGCGGTATTGTTAACAACAAATTATTGGGGCCGTTTTTTTTTCGCCACAACCTAACTGGTGATACCTATTTACAGTTTTTGGAAAACGAACTAACGGACTTTTTGGAGAATATGAGCTTACAAGAACGACATAAATTATGGTTTGTACATGCTGGATGTCCTGCTCATTCTACTAAAATTGTTTCAGAATGGTTAAATGGGAAATTTGGTGATAAATGGTTAGGACGAAATACTGATCCACGATGGCCTCCTCGTTCGCCAGATCTCACCCCATTAGATTTTTTTATGGGGATATTTAAAGCAAAAGGTTTACAAGGATCGACCATTTAATAATGCTGAGGAGCTTGAAAATTCGATACGACATCATTGCAGAAATATTCCAGGAAGTGTGTTGCGATCTACTATTCGTGAATTTCATGATCGGACAATTGAACGAGAAGGTGGACACACAGAGACCCGTCGATAAATCTTTCTTCACACATTTGATAATGGTTAAGTTATGATAAAAATAAGCCAATAAAAATTGTCAAAACCATCGGCACCGCTTTCAAATACAATTGAAATCATTGTATTATTCCTTTTTGATTATTTTGTTAATATTTATTAATAATAATGTTTCCTTTCAACCCTCATTTTTTTTGTTCCTTGGGTTTCCCGATTATTTTAAAAGGATTTCATGTTTGGCGATTAATTTGTATAGCTTTTTCATAAACATTTCATATACAAAATGTTCAGTTCAAATGAGAGTTTTTGAATATACATATTATCATTACTAATGTTTTACCTTGTTAAAAATATGGTTTGCGAAATTATGAAGTTGTGTTGAATATCGTTGCAACAAACATGAAGTTTGTGCTTCCCTAAAAAAATTAAAATCCAAGTTAATTGAACAAATCTGCTCGAATTTGAACAAAGTTATGCTCAACTGATTTTGTTATGATTAACTATTGAAAGTGTTTAGGGTGATTATAAAACAAATTACAAACTGAGAAATTATTAACGAAAAAAATTGAAAAATCAAAAAATGTCTTAGGAGGCCATGTTTTGGTATTTGGGCATAACTTTCAATTGTAAACAACTTTTCTCAATAACATTTTGCTGAATTTTCTGAAATAAGGGTACTTTACTCTTGAGCAATTTTTATATTTTTTGACCTACCCTGTATGCTATTTGACTTGCAGCCATTCTAAGTGCACCTAAAATGATTACCGAGCATGCAACAACTTTTGGCACTATTTGTATTTTGGTTGTGCAATTCATTAAAAAGATTCCCATATGTTGCACACTTAAATGACCACACTGTATAAATAATATCATATAAATAGGTAGAGGTTCCTGTTCAGATATGTACCTGGATAAAGACAAGAATTAAAAAATTTCATGTATCTTACTAATGAAATAAATACTAATAAAATCAGCAGAGTTCTATTTTAATGCTGGGTTACATAAAATTTTGGACTCAATACGTCATGAAAAGATTGTATTTGGCAAATATTACATTCGTCTGAAAAATTAAATTGTTCTTTTCACAAGTGGTTACGTAAATAACTAATTTTCCATCAAAAACTCAAGAAAGTTTGTATGACTGCTGTAGAACACTCATTTGAAAAATGCTTGGATCATGTGTAGACTGATGAAGATGGAGAGTTCTCAATAAAACTACTATCCTACTAACAGGTATTGGATAACACAGAAATCAATTTGACCGAATATTTTTTTCGAATTGTAATTTCTGCCAGACTGATGAGAAAGCCAAACTAGATTTTGGGGTCGAAAGCATTTGGTTCCCTTTGATTTACAGAAATATTCCAGGTGAGTGTTATTCACTGTTGTGTGAAAAAATACAACACATTCAATCCAATTAGGCATTTTTAATATCGAGACGTTTCAAACACCTTAAGATGGTAATTATTCTCTGGCGATCATACATATTTTCTTCCTTCTATGAGAGATTGACACATTTCATATTGAGATCAAGAAATGAAAGTCAAATAAAATGTAAGTTTTCGACCTTTGCTAGGATGAATTATGTTTGTTTTCTTGGGTACTGTAACTTACAAGAAATGGGGTGTTTCAGATTTATCATATTCATCTTGTTTTGGGTTGATAAAAAAACGCTTACCACTGCGCTATGCATGTTATGTACATACACTGTTTTATTAACAATTACTCAGAAAATTTCATTCCTCATCAAAGTTGGTGCATTCAATTCGACTAAGTACGCGCATATCGGTTATTGCCAGTGGAGTGTGGCTAAGCGGGAAACGACCGATATTCGAAATTCACTATTGAGTAAACTGACATTAATATGCAAAATATCGAAAAATATTATTGAAAAAAGTTTTTGCAATAGATTGATATTCGCAGTTATCCAATTTAGTCTACCAATTACTAATTTTGATAACTACTTGAAGAGTTTGCCTCAATTTTTAATGGGAATTATCCACCATGATTTTTGAGTAGTAAGTTCCTAAATTAGCATAAATTATCTGTCAAAGCAATTACCTTATCTGACAAAAAAACAGTAATGGAAAGATAATGAAATAAAGCCAGGATCCTTAAAAAAATTTAAATTAGTATTTGGTAGACTGAACTGGATAACTGAAAAAATTACTCTATTGCAAACAAATTTTTTAACAACTTTTTTCAACAAAATTTTTCAAAATTTTGCATTTTAATGTCACTTTACTCTATAGTGGATTCAAAATATCAGCCGTTTTCAGCTTAGCCATACGCCACTGGTAATAACCGATATGCGCGTACTCAGTCTAATTGAATGCACCAACTTTTGTGAGGAATGAAATTTTCTGAGAAACTATTGTTAAAAAAGTTTCCCATATGGTTCCAATATTTTAGCGGACACTGTAAAATAGCAGCAAATTGTTTTTATGATTTTGAAACATCCTCTCCTACATATCTTACCCCTAAGATGTCAAACTGAATTGAAGAAACGTTGTCCTATCTTTAAGGAATTAAGTTTTCTTCAATTTATGACCTAATATCCAAATAAATCAGAAATAAAGACAATTTTTTTTCATAGGGTGCATCATTCCCTGCCATGCATGCAGTTTGGTCAAAATGGGCTCCTCCTTCAGAAGCGAGTGGCTTGGTAACCATTGCATTCTCAGGAAGTTACATAGGAGCTCTCATTTCAATGCCGGTGTGTTCTTGGCTTGCCTCAACAATTGGCTGGGAAAGCATATTTTACGTATTCGGTGAGAAAGTACTTACTTTAACTTGTAGCACTTTGGTAAGAAATGGCAAAATATGAGATTATGTGTAGAAGAAATTTTATATTACAACCTTTGAGTAACCATTGGCCTCAGTGGAAGGTCTGATATGGGCCCACTCACGTTCAACTGAACTGAACTGAACCCATTTGTTTGTGAAAAATTTATAAAGAGTAATATGATATACAAAATCAAATATCTCTTTCTTTTTTCTCGTTAATCCCTATTAACTATTCACAAAGATGGAAGCTTGGCGAGGAGGGTTCTTGTAACAGCCTTGATCGTTCCTTCACTGCCTGATAGCTAGTTCCAGATGAAGAATGGAACTACAAGCCCTAAAATTCATAACGAAAGGGCATAAACATCAAGAGACAATGTCACATAGATGAGCTTACCTGAAAAGAAGAAAACTTCTTCCAAAATATTCAGCGTCAATAATCGTAATTGATATGAGGAAATTTCTATATATAAATTGTCTCAACAACTATCAATGATGAACAAAATAAATTAGTCAGGGTGAAATTCAAATGTAGGCCGTGCCAGTTGCCAAGATGTCAGAGATGTCTCTTTTATCAAAGTCGACGGAAACTGTCACTATCAGACAATCTGTCAGAGTCATCCAGGTGACAGAGACAATCGGTAAGGTCATAGAATATAAATGTCATGACTTCATGAATGCATGATAATGGACCATATTCGATAAGAAATTAATTGGTGGCACATTCAATTTCGCTTTATTGGCACCGATGCTCTTACTGTCAGTTCAGTTGTTATGTTGATAATGCTGTCTTGCTAACTATCCAAAAAATAACTAGCAAGATTAAAATAATGTCGAGGAATTTCTTAGAATTCCCTAGAACGAAGAGTCAGCAAATTGAAAATAAAATCAGATACTATTTTTGAAGAGATTTTTCGAAGTGATGAAATAAAATGAAGTTAAAGTGGGCAAACAAAGTGTTAACCACAAATTTTCGTCAAAATATATTTCCTCAATAAAAATATCACAACCACTCTCCACCATAAAATGACACATATTGATACCAGCGAGGGCCATTTGTACTTGAATTTGTAGGTGATGAGAATGATTTCTTCTGAGATTTATATTTTCACCAGGATTAACGTATATTTCAGAGTCACTTAGTTGGTAGTATGGATTTCATAATATATTTTTACGCAGCCTTTCTTCTTTTCATTATCTGATCCCAATTTCATCATTGCAGTTCTGAAAAAGCTCCTTGGCCAAATACGATTATTCATTTGCTCATTACTAGATTGTTGTCTCTCAATAACCTCACCTAACACGTTTCTTCCTTTCATGATACTATAAAGGGTATTTTTTGTCAGCTTCTCCAATTTCACTGCATCATTCTCATATCTGACAATGGACCAATACTTTCTCGGTATTTGAGATATTACATGTTTCTACAATATCACGAAACTCGTTTTCCCATTTTAGAGAATGAGGAATACCAATTAAGCCATTACTGTCTGTGTTCTGGGTTCCCCTGAAGCTGAAAAGTGAATACGCCACCAAAAATCAGTAAAACGCTCGGGAGCGCCACGGCAAATAATAATAATAACCGTGCTCCACCCGCACAGGCTGTGGCTTTGGGTATTGGGTACACTTTTCGAGTGTTTATGAGAGAGTATTATTATTATTAGATATATTTTCAATGAATATTTTCTGAGGTTTGCATTCATTTGCTTCCATCACCTTAGCTAATAAAAGCAATCAAATTTCTTTGAATTTACTGCAGTGATCTTTCATCATATCTTCATTTAGAATATTTACTTCTTTATGGTGATCAAGTCTCTTCTACTGTTGATTGGTATTTCTATTTTTTCTTGATGGATTTGGTTTGGTAAACATTTTATCTAAGGAAATGCTGTGTGATACATTTGATCCTGTACCCCATGCTCTTGCTTTGCTATATTTTCTGGCAACAAAGACTTTTCTCATCTCATGAAGTCTAGGAGATGCCACAAAATCAGAAAAATGTTCTTACATCGTTCCGAAAGACACCAAAGCATTGGCAGAACCCTTCATCCACCGTTCCATCACCATTTACTGATGTAGACATGTGCCGCAGAACTCTTCTTCTTCATTGCTGCTTCAATTATTCTTCCGTTCTTTGATCTTCATTATAGTGTATAAAAATATTCTTAACTTTACCAGCCTTAAACATCCTACGAGTATATCCCAAGTGATGATGCTTCACATTCTCGATTTCAGCATTTTTATATAAGACGATATGTTCCTCACTGAAAGTTTTTGGGAATGAGTCCATTGCCCTTTGGGTAAGCTGTGGAACATTTTTCAGTCCAATTAAAGGAAATTCGGTGTATTAACCGCTCATACTTGTTTTCCATCTTTTTTTTTCTAATGACTACATATTTGTTCAATGGAACTATCATAGTCTTTCAATGTGTTTTCAAAATTACCGCCACAATGTTTTATAGGGCGCCATCTAATATTCAGTGATTGATTTGAGATAAATGACTTGCACAAGGATGCCAACGCAAGAACATCAAATGTGCCACCAAAATTATTCTTATCCAATATGATCCATTGTTATGCCCACATTCAAGAGATTCAGCGTTGCCAACTAAACTATGACGACAATCTGAGGAAAACGTTCCATCTTTGTTTATTATTCGAACCATACACAAGGTCAAGTATTCGAAAGTGAATAGAGATAGTTGAAGTGAATTCAAAGGACAAAATAACGATTGGAAAATTAAGCTGGTTAACGCAAGAACAGAGGGGAAATGTTAGGGTTCTGTATTCCAGACCCAGGGAAATAAAGTTGTGACCCAAAAGTAAGTTTACCAAATAAAGGTGTCAAGCCGCGAGATTCGGATTGCATAAGTTATTAGAACTTTAACATTGTATGTTATTATGGAAAAAACACTATACATGTTATGTACATACAGTGACGGCTTTTAGTATGAGGTTAGTTCATGTCTGCTCGAACTAGTACGGCAAAGGTAAGTTCTAAAATATGAATAGAGCGTACATGTAATAACTTTTCTACTAGCAAGTCCTAATCAGGTGGATTGAACATATAATTAATTGAATATCAGATCAAAACTACTTTTTATTTATTCATACATATAATTCAGAGCGTAGTGAAATAATATGTTTGGTTCTATTCTGTTCAAAGTACTCTTATTTAACAAACAACTTCACAGAGTAACACTTTTGTGGAGATTAATTCAGCATAAAACCCTTTTGGGTACGGATGAAACGTTTTGTTTGACAACTCTAATAACTAGACTTTCCCAAATGATAGCTTGGGTGGGCAAACCCGTAGATATTCATTACCATATTTTATCATTCTTTAATTGGAAGAAAAATGTCCAAAAAACTTCCATATTCTTTCAAATGACTCAAATATTATTATCGCCTTAACCCTATTAACAAAAATATATTTACATTTGACATATCGATTCGATTCCATTGTTTTATCGGAGAAACTGTATTAATCTGTGCTATTTCTTGTCCTCGGTTTCATAAAGGATCATAAAAAGTAGAAATATCTCTTCAGAGAAAGAATTAATTTATGTCTGCAATAACCCGATATCTTTCCTAACATTATTTCCTATTGTGACGGGTTTCGACTAGCAATAAACAATTCGTCAATTATTATAAAATTGAATCGTATTTTTGGGTATGCGAAGTGTAACTATCCGAAGCTGGACTCTCTCGTTTAAAAAATGCGATGAGTGGATGAGCGAGCTCTTAAATGTGATTTTATTGAACGACATCCACAAGCAGTGGCGTACTGAAAGAGTTCAACTGCTACAATGACAGCGATCAAGTTATCATATTGAAACAGTGGCGTACAGAGTGGAAAATTTATCTCAATGACACAGATTCCTGACGTTATTATATTAAAACAAAAAGGATTTTAATATTGCAGAATAAACTAGTAACAATTTTTAACCTTGTATTCTTGAAATTTACGAATATTTTAAAATGTCTGAAGATTGCAAGTTAGCTTACCGAAATAAATTCACATTTCCGTATTACACATGAATGCCTTGAATGTGGAGCACACCTTTCTTTATTTTTCTAATCATTTAGAACTCCAACTGAAACTATTTTCAACATTTGAAAAAAGATGTCAGTTTTATAAAAAATAATGATGCAACTCACAAATGAGCTTTAAAACTTTCTTTGAATATAATTTTCTTCATATATGGTTACTCAGTAAATATTTTCATCAGAGTGAATGAAAATTAATCAGAATTGATCATATATTCTGCAGTGTATAATTAATTATAGAAGCCTAAAATATTATATACTGAAGTACATCGCATTTGATTTCAGGAGCTGTGGGTACAATATGGTTGGTGATATGGATGGTGATAGTTGCAGATTCACCAGACAAAGATCCAAAAATAAGTGCATCAGAATTGAAATATATAAAAGAATCTATGAGCAAAGTCGAAAAAGAAATAGCTTTCAGAAATGTACCTTGGTGCGCAATTTTAACTTCAGTGCCTGTCTGGGCGATTGTTACAACAATGTTTGCTGAAAACTGGGGTATTTTCACTCTCATGACCCAATTACCAAAGTACATGAACGGTAGGTTAATTTTCCTTTTGCAGTTGTACTAACTTTCACGTGTCACTAGTACCAAAATAATGTCTCTTTCACACAATTGTTATAATTTAGAGAACCAAAAAAAATCAGAATAAGGGTTTTATTTTATTGGTTAAGAGACAAAAATATCGGAATATCTACCTGTGTTGATATAAAAATAATAAATTAGTTAAAAATGGTTTTGTTCTCAATTGGGCGGTGTAAAAGACATACAATCTTTCCTTATAAAAACTGAAAAGGCCATGTCTCTAAGCAATTCAGTATGAACATTCGAATAAGTAACTATAAGACAACTTGATGAAAAAGGTAATTCTTCAATTTTTTATAATTCCAGGGGCACTTGGTTTTAATCTGAATGCCACGGGTATCACTTCTAGTTTACCATATTTAGCAATGGCCATAACAACCCCACTTGGTGGTCAATTCGCCGATTGGTTGATATCCAAAAGGAAACTCACTGTAGTCCAAGTAAGGAAACTGTGCGTAGTTTTGGGTTTCACAGGACAAGCAGTTTTTTTGTTGATGGCAGCTTTCTTTGCTTCCCCTCTGGAATCGACCATTTCCTTCATTTTTGCCGTGGGTTTAGGAGGCGTAACCTTGAGTGGATTCAGGTGAAATATACTAGAATTATTAAGGAATGATATTCATGTTTTGTTGAGACCCTATCCTATTTTTCAGTATAAATATGCTGGATATTGCTAGAAAATACGCAGGCGTTCTTCTTGGATTCATTAATACGATAGGGAGCATTCCAGGCATCATTAGTCCTATTATAGCAGGATACATTGTTAAGGATGAGGTGAGTTCAATTCGGACTTATAATGAAATTAACCATCGAAATCTCAAACTTTCATGTATTTTAATTATTTACCGCTTTCGTACCAATTTTTCAGAAATCACCATTTCATTTTCCGAAAGAGCGTGCATTTTTACACATTCTGTGAAAATTTCCAGGTGTATTTATTCCTCTTTTAGGACTTATAATGAAATTAACCATCGAAATTTCAAATTTTCATGTATTTTAATAATTTTCCGCTTTCGAAGTGATATTTGAGGAACCTACATTTCATTATCCGAAAGAGCATGCATTTTTACACCTCCATTGAAATTGTGCAGATGAGTTTTTTCCTTATTTTCGATTCATAAGGAAATTAGCGTAAAAAATCTATAATTATAAATAATATACTGAATTTTGAAATATCAACTATTATATTTCTTCCAATTGACTCGACAGATTATTTCTCGAAAAACCAAAATGTTTTATTTTCTACCGCGTTGTGTCCAAATTCTAAATTTTCCTCAATCGATTTCCGAAACATCCCAATAGTTTTCACTGATCTGTAAGATTTTCAAGGTGCCTATTTTTCATTGAATTTGTAGAAAAATCAATATCACCAATGTTGAAATTTCGCAGTTTTTCATTTAATGTGTTATTTCCGTTTTACTTCAAGTTCTTTTACAAATCACTTCAAGAAAAATATAGTAATTTCTATATTCTATAAAACTTTCTATAGAGGTGTATTCCCGTTCCAGACTTGTGAATTAAATCAAAAACATTCGCGGCAACCAGTGGATTTTTCCAAATATTTTACGGTTTTTTAAGACGACTCACTACTTTTGTTTTCTATTTCAACTTGAACATCATACAGCTCGAGCTAATCAATGCCGAAAAATTTGATATTGAATAATAGAAAAATTTTCAATTGCATAAAATCCGCCCTACCAAATCGCCGCTGGCGACGATTTTCACAAAATCGTCGCTGGCAAATTCGTCGCTAACTTCACACACATGTGCAAAGCCAGTATTACTATTTTGTAATTGATCAAACCACACCCCCACTCACACAAAAATACTCAACTGGATTTTAATCTTGTCTTCATTTTCATTTCCTAATTGATTAATATTCATCGAGAATGCGAAGAAAATTCCATATCCGCAGTCATCGACCGAAGCGTATGCTCTCTACCCATATTTCGAAATGCTTCGATCATAACGTCATATAGAATCTCACCGTTATTGCAAGTTATGGCGTATTTCATAACACAACTCCCTCTATAACTTCATCGTCACAATCAGAAGCTATAGTTTCACAATAATGGGGTTTTAGTGTTTTCATAATTATTTCATAGGTTGGGTATTAATTACAAGGAATTATTTTAATGAAACGAACACAGCTTCCAAATTCTGCAAGTTAACTAATCAGCATTTCCTCAAAAAATGAGGTTATTCTGACATTTATACTTTTAGAATATCTATTGACAGTACAAATCAATGAGGTATTTTAACAAACCTAACCGAAACTCAAGATGTGCTCCTAATTTATTGGTATATTATGTTATGTAAGGGTCGATTTTGTCAGCTTAAGCACAAGCATTATCATAAACATAACGGTAACATCAAAGGTTTTTAGCATAAACTCAACACTGTTGTATAAAAAACGGTGCCATTTCGATTTATTATAATATTTAAGCACAACTCTAAAGTGACTAAATTAATTATTTTAAATATAATAATATTAATTAATTAATATCCATGTTTCCGTTGTGTTTTTTGTATCTATTACTATGTACACTATTACGAATGTTACAAAAGAGTTTATTATCTAAAAGTTATTTTTCACTGAGGCATCCAAAAACTTGCATGGAACAGGGTTTGCCTTTTTCGTACCATCTCAAATTGTAGAAAAATAGCATAAATCAGATAACAATTTCCCAATATTCGTAGCAGAGGCTGTAGCTATATTAGAAGCACTTTTATTCGTTAAAAGCTCTCATCCCGAAAAAATTGACTTTATCTCAGATTCCTTATAAATTTTGGAAGCACTAGAAACAGTTGAACTATCAATTTTTATGTACAGGGTTATTCACTATAAATTACCCACCCCGTATCATCGTTATTATTGCCTACAGAAAAAAAGTTTATTGTAAAAGTTGCGTGCTTATGACTAAATTTTGATAAAATGCTATCAAAAATATAGAGGCGTGCAGATTTCAGGGGAAACAAATTTTTTAATATTTTTTTCAAATGGGACACCCTGTATATTATTGAATTTTTTTAATGGTCTTTTTTTCCTGATTTCAAAAATATACCATATGTTACCCCTATCTTATACCGTTTTCGAGTTAATAGACGTCGATTAATGGTGAATTCATGCACGACGTAACTCAGTCTTAACATAACTTAATCATAAACTTAAGATGAAGCTATAATTTTTTATGGTAAAATTCATGCACGCGACTTAAGGACTTAAGAGTGGTTTAAGAAAGTCATAAGTTGGCCAACTTTCAATTCTTCGTGCAAGTCAGGTTCTGCGCGTGTTCATTAGACATCTTAACGAAGACGAAACATAAAATGATTATTAGATAGAGGAAGATGGTAGAAAGAACCGCCTTCGTCATAAACTGCCAACTGGAAACGTCGATTTTATTCGAATTATGCTGTGAATATCGCGAACTGGAAATGATTCTAATTATTAAGTAACACTTCGTTCAGTTCAGAATTAAGATACACTACCGAATTAAATGTGCCGAGATAATAAATACACTTTCTGCACTTGTGTCTACCTTTTTTAAGTTAAGCTGTGCATGAACACCAAACAAGTATTTTTAAGGCAATCTTAAGTTCAGTCTAAAGTTGAGACTAAGTTATGTCGTGCATGAATTCACCAAAACCCACTGGAGTAGTTGTTACTGTAAATACCTATCCTACGAAAGGTAGTATTTTTCAAGTCAGCTATGGAAATCACAACTGTATTATGTTTGTTAAGTGACATTTCTTTAACAGAATAATCAAAATGGTTTACAGTGAGGAAGAAAAAGTTCAAATATATAGTTGTTATATACAAAACAACATTAATAAACGTGCAGCAAAAAAAGCATTGTATTGTATCCAAATCGTCCAAAACCGTCAGAGAATACATTCAAAAATATTTACGAAAAGGTGAATCATACCTTCAGTTTCAGTAGGAAAAAGCGTGTTATTCAAGAAAACCAGGAAGAACAGCTGGATAAACTGCTTCATTTCGAAGGTAAGCCTATACATATTAATTCGCGAATAAAATATTATGGACTGAAAAGTCATCTTTTTCCTAGGCAGGAGTTTTCAATAGGAAAAATCGAAGGTCGTGGGAAAGAAAGGACAACAGAAAAAGATTGGTTAAACAAATAAAGAAATCAGGAAGAAAAACCGTAAACGTTTGGTGCGGAATTTTTAGAAACAAAATTGTTATCCCAATATTTTATGATTATATATTGACAGGAGTTACCTATCAAGAAATACTTATCCCAGAAGTAGAAAATATTCTTATACAAAATTTTTCGAAAGCCGAGCTTGCAGGTATGATTTGGATGCAAGATGGGACAACCCCTCATAATACCCTACCCGTTCAAGAAAATTTCACTAATGTATTCCCAATATGGAAAGGAAATAAAGGAAGCATTAATTGACTACCTATGGATTCATTTTTCTGGGGATTTCTAAGACATTGTTAATAATAATAATAATAATAATAATATTAAAGACACGATTCGACTTGAAATAATGAATCTGAATGTCAATAACGAAGCAATTTCCGATGCACTTATAAATATAAGAAGACGTTATCAATTATGCATTGACAATAATGGTGGGCATATTGAACATCTTTCATGACTTATCATGTTATTTAAATTTCCTAAAAAATTTTTTGTCTTCTATTTTTCAATATTTGAACTTTTTCTTCTTCACCTCTAATAACTCAAAACCGTTATAAGATAGGGGTAACATATGGTATATTTTTGAAATCAGGAAAAAAAGAGCATTCCAAAAATTCAATAATATACAGGATATCGCATCTGAAAAAAATATTAAAAAATTTGTATCCCCTGAAATCTGCACGCCACTGGGTTGTTGATAGCATTCTATCAAAATTTTGTCACAAGCATACAACGTTTACTTTTAACTTTTTTCTGTAGGCAATAATAACGATGATGAGGGGTGGGTAATTTGTAATGAATAACCCTGTACAATCCGTACATATTACAAACAGAGTGGTAGAAAACTTAAATCTTAGCAGAACACAAATTCATTTCCAATGGATAAAGACACATTTGGGACTGGAGGACAATGAACATGTGGATTAGCTGGCAAGAGTTGACTTAGCATCTGTACTGAGAAATTAATCTACAAATTAAAAAAAAACTTCAAAATTAAATGAGCGGTTCGCGAGGAAGCCAATTTTGAAATTGAGACCGTTATCATTCCCTGTTTTTTTTGCCGGTGAGTGTATATAAGTATGTATATATATTGATGTTTCTTTTTTTAGACTGATGGCGATCAATGGAGGATAATCTTTTACATATCATCCGCTCTGTTCGTGCTAGCTACCGCTGTTTTTGTATGTTTTGCATCTGATCAACCGGAATCGTGGAGTGTAGAAAATGAAACATCCATCATCTCTACTGAAGGATGTGAAGAACGTTCTTCCAATAATCTACCGAATACATCAATAACTATATTCAAGTCTTAATTCGACGTACACTTTCAGTGATTGTATTCGATTGTTGAGGCCACATTCAGGTTTGAGTCCATCAAGCATACATGACACATTGACGTGTGTCAACGCATTTTTTTATTCTGCCTTTTTGATAAACTATACTGCTCTTGATGTATCGTACTATATAAATTGTCCCATCAAGAACGCAACAGGCTGCGTTTCGATTAGTGAGGATCGATTGACTAAAAACGAGTACTTATTGCAATAAATATCAAGTGGGACGTAAGAACCCCAAAAATTTCGAGAGCAAGCGAAACAACAATGGTTCTAACTAATAGTTTGTGTTTTCAATAAGTGAGGGCTTTGTTGCATCCGTTTTGTGTATTTATTTTGGTTTCATTGCACCATCATTTCAATGCAGTCCAGTTTAGAAATTGGCATGGCGCCACAACAAAACATGTATATGGAAATAATTGTCCAATTGAACGGGTCTACGACTAAATGACCCGTCCAAAAATATCCTGCCAAAAATTCCCCTGCCAATAATATCTTTAATATACTGACCAATAATAATAACCTATGAATTAAATCGAATTTTGTGATGAGTAGTTTTTTAGTCTCACCTAGCCAGACCGAAGTAACCTTACGTAGACAGTTGAGCGCAAGAAAATTGAAAATATAATTGGTCAAGATATTAATGTAAAAGAATATTATTGGACAGGGGATTTGTAACAGGATGTTTTTGGAAGGATAATTTTGGTAGGGATATTCAGTCATGTTACCAATTGAACAGCATTGAACGACATCTAGTAAACCTCTGATGGAGACGGTTAAAGCGAAAAGCACGTGTTACATGGAAAAACTTTCAGCTCAACATGTTACTTTAAAAAAAACGGAACCGAAATCTGTAGAAGACTTGTGACACAGCATATTCCTGAATAATTTCAATAATGCTTCAAAATATGGGAAATCGTTTAGAAAAAAAATGTTTTATCATATTACAAAATGGTAACCATTTCCAATATTCAATTCGATGACTCTTATGGTTTGTTATTGAGTGACAGTTCCTTTTGGACTCACATTTACCAGCCCTGAAACTAAATATGCGTTGACGTACGTCAACGTTCCAAATGCTGCAAGACTTGACTGAAATGAAATCATGGCCTCCATAAAATCTAATATTCAATGAAATACTCTGAATATATCCTACATAATCGAAAGAAAATACAAATTTTTTTATTGAACAAATAAATATATATAATAAATGGGAGTATGATAAAATTAATAAAAATAATCAAAAGTTTATCCGCTTTTTTTATCCATTTACCATTTCCTACGCAACTGTTGTTGAAGTTGTGAACGATTGAATCAACAAATGTTGAGTCATTATACACGTCCTTGCTATAACCTCATTGGCATTTATGACTTCTACACATTAGGTCACAGTTTTCATAGTAATAACAAACATTTATTAGAATCATTACTTATGTAGAGCATGAAATATCAACGAGTCCTAATCTTAGTGCAATCATAGACCAGGGTCAAACCGACATTAAATACCCGAATTAATGAAAAATTCATCCTCAAATATCATAACATCTTCAAATAACTTTAAGTTCACTGCAAGGCTATAGGACATCAACTGGTCTTTTGATTTCGCCAAAAACTAATCAGCTCGAAACCGATATCCCACTTTCCTTAATTGTATAGTCATCGTCGCTACCGGTTCGCTTCGCTTAATTGGCTGTGCCAACTTTGGCACCCTCCCCCAACTTTCTAAGCAGAACATGAAAGGTGCGCGCCCTGGTATTGGTGTAGAAAGGTGTACTACTTGGTGACAATCAACGGTACTTATTTACAACAATAAACTACTGAATTCTTCCCATTATGTGACGCATATGGTGGTCAGCCTTAAAATTACGTTATCTTCGAATGTTTCATACTTCGGAAGAAGATTTACCAAAAAAAAACTTCCTATTCGTGAGATGCCACCATAGAAATATATATTATATACTCATTCTAGAATGATAATCACTTAAGTCAAAAGATCAGATTAGTCCGCAATTAGTCTGCAATGCGCATGTGCGTCATTAGTGTTTTTTGTAACAGGCCCGGTAAGGTATTGGAAAATTCAATGCACTTATACCTGCTATTTGGCCGATTTGAATACATCTTTTCACATATTTATGATCCCAAATATTCAGCAAAGGCCATCAGAAAGAAGAGTACGGTTATTATTGTTATTTATCGCTCTGAAGCGACTTATAGATTTTTGGTATCGCAATCACTTTTCAGCTGTAGATAAACTCAACAAAAAACTACGGAACCACCTCATGTAGTCGGTGCGAATTTCAAGCAGGCACTAGATTGGAAAATAAATTGAAAGTACAAGAAACTATGAAAATTGATTTCAGTTAATATTATGAATAATTTCAACTCAAATTTGTATTTATAAAATTGGATGCTTCCATATTGAAGCTCAAGGTTTTCTTCTTATACAACGATTCATGTCAAAATACGTAACTGCATTTAATTTTAATCAATGCTATTCCTACGAATGTTTTTTATGGCTGTGTTACCTTAGTGTAATTTCCATAAAGGGGGTTCATGAAAAAGTGAGACCGTAAGCATTTTTCTTATCATCAAAGAAAAGCACTTCCATATTGACATAAATTTTCTGAGGTGACTATTAAGTTTAGTACTTTTTGTAGGAATCAAGAACTAATTCAATATATATATATATATATAAAAACGTTATTGGGTATAACCCTCAAAAAGTTGTGCAACCGTAGACACGTGTTTCGAGCTTAAGCTCTCTTCAGTAAGGTAAAATCAAGTGCGAAGATGTACAACACTTGGAAGAAAGCTTAAGCTCGAAACACGTGCCTACGGTTGCACAACTTTTTGAGGGTTATACCCAATAACTTTTTTACTTATATTTTCATATATTGCCCCTCGCTAAATCCATCCTTATATATATATATATATATATATATATATATATATATATATATATATATAGAGAGAGAAAAGTTTTTGGGTATAACCCTCAAATTGTTGTGCAACCGTAGACACGTGTTTCGAGCTTAAGCTCTCATCAGTACGGTAAAATCAAGTGCGAAGATGTACAACACTTGGATGTAAAAATAGAAACAAAGGAAGTCAACAACAGGAAGCCAACTGATGAGAGCTTAAGCTCGAAACACGTGTCTACGGTTGCACAACAATTTGAGGGTTATACCCAAAAACTTTTCTCCTTATATTTTCATATATAGCCCCTCGATAAATCCTTTCTGATTTATATATATATATATATATATATATATATATATATATATATATATATATATATATGGATATATATGGATGTCACTCGCGAATCGATCTGCGTCATATATTAGCCACTAACAACACATTGCATGATTCTATAATATGACAATTCTTATTCACTGTCACATCAATTGACATCAGGGGTTTGATATTCGGAGAGCTTGTGGGTATTTGTTTATTGGAATATGAACTTTCCTTGCTTAATGAGGGTTCAGTGTGCCTTTAGACGGCATGCCATCAGACTGAGATTATATCGCATCAGAAAATGCGTTCATTGTTGTCACACAATGATTTTGAATACATTTTTCATAAACTGTTGGAAATCTTTCTACCATGTGTGTGGATGCGTAAAAAGAATCTTTGAAGAATCTTTCTACGCAATAGGGTCTTCACTAGTGCAATTTCTTGTCCAATTTTCTCATCATGAAGCTTGGGCTCGATCTTCACCACGTTTCCTGTGTTCGAACCTCCGACCATGCGATCATTCAGAATGGTTTCAGTCCTCTCAGGTACGTTCACATCTTCAGCCAGCAGAACACAAATAATTTCGTCCTTGAAGCACCAGCTCTTCTCCGTTCACTCGTTGGACGACGTCTTTGAAAATAAGCTCGAACCCTCAGAATTCATGATGTCCATTTCAATGATTGCATCATCCTCGATGTCCGCTACTAACAATGACCGTTGTTTCAGTTTAGAGCTGCCTAAAACCAGTTCAAATGGTAATACATCATAAACAATGGCTGGTTTCCTTGTTGCTATGCGTAGCTTCCAAGTCGTCTACAATTCCTGCATCTTATCAGCCTATTCTCAGGCATCACTTATGATTAAGACAGATTTTTACCAAACCTTTTGTCGACTGGATTTCAATTTTCAATAATGGGTGATTGTAAATTTAATTGTTCCTAAATATAACTCGAGCATGTGCCTTTTTGATCATCAAAAATCAGTAGCGTCTCCCTAATTTTGCTACACTATCAACTGCAAAGAGTGAAATTTGACATTTTGTTTTCATAGGTAAACATAGGTCATTGATGTATGTTATGAATTGGAGTTGTCGGATAGGTAGACCTATTGTTGTCCACTCTCTAACTCAGATTAAAATTATTTTGAAGGCATCTTATATCATAAAAACCAAGTTTTTCTAATACGATTTCATGAGAAACAAAGTTGAAGGCCATCAAGAGATCAAACATGGTCAATAATGAACGATCATTACCTTCCTTTCTGTATCTCCAGGATCTCTCGAGTGATGCTTTTATTGTAGACCTATTACTGAGAAATCCAAATTCAATTCAATTAATTTTTTTCCAAGAAACATACAGTTTATAAGAGGAAAACAATCATACAATGCAAATAACATGAAGGAAAATACAACATTAAGAATCGATTAATAAATAAAATCATGAAATCAGAATTAGAATGGATTCAATGGAGTAAGTACTTCTTTAGATTATTTTCGAATTGCAATTTACCATACGGTTTCAAACAATTTGGAAGTTCATTGTAAAATTTCACACCATCAAATTTGTTTTAATTTTGTTGATCATTATTAATTTTGAAAATAAAAGTAGAATGTTTCATGTTATTAACAAGATGAATTAATGTGCAAATTTTCAATTTGTATAGGGAATGTATGTATATCCAGTAGCTTTCTTGGTTTGTACAAGTTGACAGTTGATTCTTGGTAATCAAGTTTAAAAATACATTCAATAATTTCATTTTGTAATGATTTCAAAGGTTTAAGCAAATAGGTCGAAGCAGTGCCCCAAACTGAAATCGAATATTGACATTTAGAGTATGCTAACGAAAAATAAATGGATTTTGGATATTTGAGAGGGAGCTTTCGAATTTTAAAAATAATTCCAACTTATGGTGAAATCTGCCTCCTGATAAATTCTCATCTATGAAGAGTCCATAGAATTTCTGTATGGTACAGTAATTTATGTATTCATTATTGAATTTGATCGGATCTTCGAATTATTGTTTGACGATTTTTTTGTAATGAGCATGAATGAGGATTTTTCATAATTTAATGTCAATTTATGATAGATTTCCTAGATTCCTAGATTTTCTAGATAACTCTGCATGTCATTTTTGATATCACGTTGACTTTTTCCGCCATATATTATTGTGGTGTGGGAAGGATAAAAGAGTTTAAAACACTCGAAATAGTCCAATAGTCCAACTTTTACTGATATATCAATTCTCTTAACAAAAATCCATTACAGTTGTCTTCTCAACATTAGAAGGATTTTCACCAATGCAGCAGAAAATATTTGAAAAGATCTATATTAGCATGCCTAACTTTTATTACGTATACACACTACCTTCTGCAAAAAAGGATGCAAACGCAAACAAAACCAAAATAACAAACATTGAGCTTATCTTATTTTATTGAGAAATTTATTTTAATTCGCCATAGGTTAAATCGAGGATCAATTGCTGGGCATCCGTCCTCCCTCTGAGTCCATAAAAAAATTTAATAGGCGTAGGGGTTCCAGAATAATTGTCAACCATTGTTTGAGTACCGCTTTCTTTGGGAAGGTGTGTCTGTGATGAAATGCAATTTTTGCTGAATGATCTTTCAGTTTGAGTAGACGATGTTTTGCAAGTGCTCAGATAAGCCTAGAATTTCCAAATATGAATTAAAAGTGGCAATATGTATGAAGGACCATATCCAAGGCAGATTGGATAATCAAGTTTTTTACGACCATGCCATTTTGAATGATTTACCATATGTATTTTTTGAAAGGACCCCGCACATTTCTTATGGGAAATGGCTTTCCGTGAATTTGGCTGAATTTTTTGTATATTGTAGTTCTTGATGAGCTGATCAAAAGTGTCTATAGCCACAAAGCTCAAAAATGGACAGTTTTCGAGATATGGAGATTTGAAAATGGATTTTTTCCATTTTTTGTAGTATTTGGTCATCAATCCGATAGCTCTTATTTCTTGATGGGATGGCATTTGAATGTCTTTCTCAGTTATGTTATGCACCGCCATCAAACAATTTTGATACACTGCTCCACACTGGTTATGAAATCAGGTACTATTACCAAAATCTTCCATATATCTTTTTATGCTACAAGATAGCGCCAGTATAATTTTAATTGTCAAAAAACGACATATGTTGGGTATTTTTTGAAGAGATACCATAATAACTGATACTGAATATATCTAATGTCCAATAATATCCTGCATGTTTTCCAAAATGTTCATAACGAGGCTCAGCGAACTTCGATGGAAAAAATGGACAAATCATAATACTGTGTTCACAGAGACAACAAATGTGATCACTATCGATGTCATTTACTTGAGACTACGTGATTTATTTCTCGCAAATCTCGATAATCTGACAATGGTGTGCCAATACATTTTCAGGGTGGCTCGTAATGGATGATAGCATTTCACAGCCAAAGAAATCCGTGAAAATGTATGCATCTTTGATACTTTGTAGTACTTTCCAGGTAGAATAGGGAAGTTCAGGTGTTGGTAGCAAACTATGAATGGAACTTTCGATATTTACCACCGAATTCTTGAAAATACTATTTTTTATAAATGTTGCATATTAGAGTTTACACTTATAATTGAGTATCTACTCATGATCGTTTGCAAAATTAATGGATAGATCAATCAAAAACAATGTTATAGTAGGAGTAAAAGTCATAATAATAATGATATTAGATAAAAAACAATAATAATCTATCTTGGCTGTCTCAAAAAATCATTTGAAATATCATAAGCGAAGCGGATTTATTTTTTCTTTATATTCTTGAAATGATTTATGACTGTGTTAGGTTCGTTGATATAATTATAGTTATATGTTTTTTTTTTTTTTTTCTCACAAGGTGGTTGAAACCCTTTATGGGCACCTTATCCGGCCTGATACGCACATCCCATAAGGTAGTGTGGGAGTCCCCTGAGTCCGAATTGAATCCCCCTCAGGTATACCCACTAAACACTCCACCTCGTGCGTGGTAGGCTCGTCCAGCCACCCAAGGCTGACCCGATGACACGTAGGCAGATGCCCATTGTATCGTACCGTACCACTTTCTCGGGCCATCAGAAAAATTCTGCAGTCGCTGTGGTTTGAACCGGCGACCGGCAGCGTGAGTGATTTAAACATTGACGCTTTAACCACTCGGCTACCTGGCCCTCAACAGTCAAGTTAACTTCAGCTTTAAAATGGCAGCTTTATATGTTACCAGTAAATCACTTTATGATCTGACTCATAATATTTTAAATGATTTCTTGAGGTTGCTAAGATAGTTTATTTATTTTTTTATATAATATCATTATTATTATTAGTATTATTATGAATGCTACTTTTACTATTATAATGTTTTTGAATGATCTAGTCATTCATTTTACCAAAAATCATATGAACAGATAGAATTCATTTATTTGTGTAAACTTTGATTTATAAAAAATTATAGTAGTTTCAAGAGTTCGGGGGCAAATATCGGAAGTTCCATTCATAGTTTGCTTCCATCATCTAAACTTCCTTATTCTACCTGGAAAGTACTACAAGGTATCAAAGATGCAGACACTTTCATGGATTCGTTTGGATGTGAGATGCTATCATCCATTTAGAGCCAGCCTGAGAAAAATGTCTTGGCACACCATTGTCTGATTATCGAGATTTGTGTGGAATAAATGACATATTATATGTAAATGACATTAATAGTGATCAGAATTATTATCTCTGACGATACATGATTATGATTTTTACGGTTTCCCCCATTAAAGCTCTCTGAGACTCGTTATGAAAATTTTGGAAAGCATATTTGATATTACTGGACATAAGATATATCTAGAATCAGTTATTCCAGAGAATACCCAACACATGTTGTTTTTTGAAAATCTGAATCATTCTGGCGTTATCTTGTAGCATGAAAAGTTGGATAGAAGATCTTGGAATTAGTACCTCATTTCATGTCCAGTGTGGAGCAGTGTATGAAAAATTATTGATGGCGGTGCCGAATGTAACTTAGAAATACCACTCCTCAGTCGGGTTCCGGGCGCCGAACATTTAAATTCCATCCCAACAACAAATGAAAGCTTCCCGATTGATGGGCAAATACTACAAAAAAATAAAAAAATCCATTTTGAAAGCTCCATATCTCGAAAACTGTCCATTTTTGAGGTTTGTGGCTATGAACACTTTTGATCAGCTCATCAAGAACTACAACATACCAAAAATTCAGCCAAATTCACGGAAAGCCATTTCCCATAAGAAATGTGCGGGGTCCTTTATCGAGATACGGGTACCATTCAGATCCGCACTTATACTTGATATTTCGGGTGCATTTTGTAAAAGAATATTGAAAATATTGAAAAAAAAATTGAAAAATTTTTGATGATTGAAAAGAGAATTGAATTCTCTTTTCAACAATGTAACACTTGACCCCCATGCCATTTCAATTTTTAAATTGATTTCTGTCCCTTCCCTCTATATCAAGCAATCACGATGATGATACCACTCAAAATCGGTTAAAAAGTTAACAAGGGGGCTACATAAAAACCGCATTGTATAACAATTACCATTTGGCAAGCTCTCTTTCTGAGGGTCCAAACGTTAGATTCATACTCTCGAGATGTTGAGGTCGGCAACTGCATTTCCGCTTCAGTATAAGTTCCGTTTTCTTCAGTTTCTACGTGAAAGGCTTCGTCATCAACCAATCTGAAACAGTTATTATACAATGTGAAAGTACTCACCTCAGAGTGTAACACCCTGTAGAGCACTACATACGAAACCAATACTCAGACGAGACAGTGCACATTTATTTCGCCAAGAGGCTGCCCTGATGACAAAATAAAAGCCCCGAAACGTCTCAGCATCAAAAACCAATACTCGATCGACTGAGTAATGATTTAATTGATTGTAGGGTACCCACGAAACGTGTTTATAATGCTTGTTAATTCAGGACAGTAAAAGAAACTCAGAAAATCTATACTTAAACTTAATTTAATTTGATCTAAAAAATGAACATATATGATTGTTGACCACAGTAAGCAATAATGAAATTCAAAAGAACAAATATGAGCTGCGACAGCTATAAATTTATAAGTTAACTAAAATATTATATGAGACTCAAAACATCACATGTATATAATTGAGGAACAGTAATCAAGAAATTTTCTTATAGATTCTAAAAATGAAGCGGCAACTGTTTAACTGAAAATTCGTTTCGCACAACCCTGTACATTATAGAGACATAAAAAACTTGTGGGCTAAATCCTGTTTTTTTTACTAATAGAAAAGAATCTTCAGTTACAGTTATTAAAAGTATTCAAGAATGCATTCGTAATTGATTTATGAAACAGAAAACAATAGGTCCAAAAATAAACTGTTCAACACAAATATAACTTTAAAATTTCTACAGCAGACCAGAATGTCAACTGAATTGAGAGGATTATTTATATGGGGGTATCACTTACATATATTCAGCTGTTAAGGCCAATGCGTGGCAAAAAATGTTATACTTGTTAAAAAGGAAGACACACATTCTCTGAAGGGAAAATTATGGCGAAACCGAGGATTCGGGAACTTTCTTCATGACTGTTAAAACGTATTTTCGAGACTTGATAAAAATGGAGTATTTACTGGTTCGAGAAAAGTAGTGGATTCGACTACAATTGCTGATTCGTTGCAGACTTTCCAACGAATGTTTGGGCAATGTTGAGTTATCTCTTAACGACTAGCACACTTCTACTTTTAATTAGACACACGAAAATGGACATTGCGAAACGTCGAGTCTGATTATTGTTCTTGAACTCGAATTAAAATCTCTCTACCTCGGGGATGAAAATCACGAACTATGGATAAGGGCCACAAACTATATGAACTGTCGATTCATTTCTACAACTAAGAATTGAAAATCCGGAACTGTTGAATCTGACTTGCGAACCGAGAATTGACTATCGCGATTCATCACTCGTTGAATCGAAACTGAAACGGAACTCGTTGAATCGGAAACTGACTGAATACTGAATACTGAATACTGACTGAATACCGACTCAAACATACGCTTACGGGTCATTCTCGAAAAGCTGTAAACTTTATTTTAATGAGTAATAAACTAAAGCAATAGCGACACTAATTATCTACTGCTATTGATAACACTCTAATAGTCTTTTCCTACATTCATGCAAAAAGCAAAACTTTATTGAACTATATTCAGTGGAAAAAGAAGTTCTTTATTGCACTAGTGCAATAAAGTTTTTATTGCACTCATCTGTCATTCTACTTCAACGTGCTGTCATCATGACAAACATAAACGTTTAAACCTACTACATATTTAGCAGATATTCTGTGAGATTGGCAATAGGTACTTCACTACGAAATATTCAAAACAAAGTTTGAGTTGAATTGTTCGTAACGTATTAGTTCCTGTTTCAATGCAAATCGATATTGATAATAAAGTATTCAAGTTGCGCTTTTCATTTTCCTACACCTAGTGCCGCACCTCAATAAATCATTTTTTTGATTTTTGCATGAACGTAGAAAAAATGTTGTATGCAACTCGTGCAAAAATTGTTTATTGCACTCGACGTGTTGACAATTTCACGTCGAGTGCAATAAACATTCACTTTTTGCACTTGTTGCATAAATAACTATTTCATCATATTTCATAATGTTAATCGGTTCCACGTCATCCTTAATGGGTTAAAATTTAGATTTATCAACAGCAAGTGTCAAAAACGCGTATTGTAATTATATTTATTACATCTAATAATACATCCTTATGACTTTTATAGTCTATAAATTCCTAAGAGAAATATAACTCCATCTGGTTTACCAGCTGTGATCTGGTGACTAATCAATTGAAATCTTTTGTGCATCTAAAATACAAGAATTTACGTAAGATTTTCTCCTTCTGTAGTTTGTCCTACGATGGGGTTTTTATTGTTTTCATTATTTGCCCTACGTTTCGACGTTATCTTGCATCTAATTAAATAATTAAATTATTCTACAGGGGGTTGGCTGGAAATCTACCACAAGAGCACTGTCCAGTAGGTACGTTTTTTGGGATATTGAGAAAGTATTTCTATCATTATTAGCAGATACATCAAAAATGTACTGTGTATTTTTTTTTAGGTAATTGTTTCCGATTTGGTTTCACTGATTTTTTTACTCAATGTAATCTACTCTTTGAGACTCTAATCAATATTTCCCAACACGGATTTGATAGTTCCCTGGCACTTTATGAAAAAACTATAAAATGAATAGTATCACATAGGTAACACAATTTCTACAGGGTGTCCGGTAAACCTTGTATAATATTAAAACTGGTGATAGACCAGATCATGACTGTTCAGAATATCGGAATTTCACTTTAGTAAAAATATCACCGTTTTCGAGATAATGGGCATTTCAAGAATTTCTGGAAAATCGCTACCTTACCTTAGATTTTTGAGTGCCATGTATACAAATTGAGACAAATTCAAATATATTTGCTGCTGAAGATTACTGATGAGTGATGCTTTTAGACGAACAGAACAGTTTTTCAAAAAGTGAAAAAAAATTTCAAGAAATGAGGGTGAAATGACAGATTTGAGTTTCATCAATTTTTTTTAAATGTTTGACATTATTGTTATTGTCTGAAAGAACCATAACCAATTGGTAGTGGACATTCATTTCAAAAGAATGCTCATTTTGTCCAGACTCTGCCATGGAATTGAAAAAAAAAATTATTATTTTTGGATGAAGTGATTTCCATTGATTTAGGCGTGGTTTTATTCTAGGCTTCCTTCAATTTTTATACTTACGCCCAAAAATTATTTTATTTCGATTTTATCAAGATAAAATGTGGAAATGATTATTAATAATAAATAATGGACTGCTTGGTAGCATTAAATAGTATGTCAATAATATTAACTTTTCATGTAATTAAGCCTAATAAAATTATCGAAATGAAATGTCGATTATCCGACATGGCACCGATTAAAACGATTTCTTGTGAATAATGTCACAATTGTCCAACATCCATATGACAACGAAGATTCAGAGACCGACAGATATACAGGGTGTAATCAAATAAGTGCAAATTTTTTTAGGAGGTGAATCCTTGTCGAAAATTAAAAACTTTTTTAACTCCTGTGTTGTGTCCGTAGAAGCAATAGTTTCCTAATGAAAAAATAAAATACAGCATTGTGCATGAACGGATCTTCTGTAAAAGAATTGAAAAAATCTAGTAGGTATCTGTCATATTTTGTTTGAACAACTTGTGACTTTTTTTTATTATTCCGCTTGTTTCATTCAGTGGTATTTATTCCTTTCACATGTCGTACATACGTTATACTACCCGAGAATATGCGCAAACGCACTACATTTATGGTGAATGTGGACGTAGTGCTACTGCTGCAGCAGCGATTTATGCAGAACTATATCCGATTGCACAATGCCGCTCATAGAATCGCTGATTTGGCGGCTATTATAACCTATAACGCATTTGAAAAGATTCTTCTTGAAAAGATGCCGTCTCTGCGTACGAGTGGATGGAAAATAACATTCTTGTAATATTATTCAGTACGATGTTGAATAATCGTTATTGTGGTTTATAGTGTGTGTTGATTCGAAAAAACGTTGAATTAATATTTACTTCTTTACATCTCATTGAATGCTTCCTAGCAGTTGATTCGTAATAACGATGATAACATAATAACGATAATAACATAATAATAATAATAACGTAATAACATAATTATTTAATCATTTCATCTTGATATAATAAAAATAAAAGACATTACTGACAAAGTCTACTAGAGTTGATTTTAGCTCAGAATAACACCACACTCTAATATAATCGAAATTCTACTCCTACCAAAAATAATTATCGTATGTTTTATACCATGGTAGAGTCTGGACAAAATGGGCATTCTTTTGTAATGAATATCCACTTCCACTTAGTTATGTTTTTTTCAAACAATAATGTCAAACTGTCGTTAAAAAAATTGGTGAACCTCAAATCTGGCATTTTACCCTCATTTCTTGAAAAATTGTATAGTTTTCTGAAAAACTGGTTTGTACGTCTGAAAGCATCACTCATCAGTAATCTTCAGCAGCAAAGATATTTGAATTGGTCTCAATTTGTAGACATGGCACTCAAAAATCCAAGGTGAGGTAGTGATTTTCCAGAAATTTAAAAATGCTCATTATCTCGAAAACGGTGAGATTTTTACTAAGGTGAAATTCCGATATTCCGAACAGTCATGATCTGGTCTATCACCAGTTTCAATATTGTACAAGGTTTACCGGACACCCTGTATATGAATTTTAGTCATGTAAGTATAGCAAAAACAAAAACAGATAAAATAAAATAACCGAAACAGGGCAATTCCAAGTGATATACACTGCAAGCAAGCGGCGAAGTACCATTTTACTGCTAACTCGCTTCGCTCTCGAAAAAAAAAGTACTAAAAAATAAAAAAAAATTTCACTGCTCATGGAAACACTTCCGTTACTTACGTAATTTTCCATTCAGAATTGTACATTTTTCAGGTATCTATCGATCTTTCAAATTTCAAAATTCTACGTAAAAAATTACAGACATCACAAATTTGGATTTTTCACAACTGAATTTTTTTCAGAAACAACATGAATCAGTTGTTTTGATTACGTACCCAGAAACATTTTCGACCAATTTTGCCTCCTAATATAGATAACTTTTCAGAAATGTGGGTAGCTCTATATCTGCTGGCGTGCAGTGTATATCACTTATACTATTGGTAATTTTTCATGTACCTATCGAATCTTCAAATTTCACAAATCTACGTAAAAAATTACGGAAGTAACAGGGGTGTTTCGATGAGAAGTGACTCAAACTTGAATTTTTCAGAACTGAATTTTTTCAGGAACAAGTTGAATTAGTACCGAACTGGTTGTTCCGAATCCGAAAACATTTTTCACCCATTTTTGCCTCCTATTATAATTTATCAGAAATGTCGGTTGCTGCTTAGCTCGCTCTTTAGCTTTCAATTACTGCTCGCGAGCACTTTCACAATGTCTCATGATAACACATTCAGACGATGAAAATGTATAGTATACCTTGACAAACTATTATAAAAACCTGTAAAGATGCACATCTTAACAGACCTACATTGCATGTGATTAAAATCGGAAAATCGTTCAAGTAATGAGTGCATGCATTTGAAAAAAATATTGTTGGCATTTCATATGTTCACTTACTTTTTCTTATCTTGTACCTCAATCAATTGCTTCTTGAGTCGGAGATAGAGTATGAATTCGCATTTTTTTCTAGCCAATTCCAATATATGGTCAATGTAACTGAAAATCATAATGTTTCAAATATAACTTATTTTCAAAAACACTTTTAATCAGCACATCACGAGGGTTGCCTTCCATGATTAGCGATGAACTGATAAAACAAGTATTTAGCATTTTTATTGTGTTTTAAAATACTTTCCTTGATATACACTTCTGCATATGCTGGAACCAGTTTTCGTAGCATTCTGCCATAGCCAATAAGATTTCTCAAAAACATTGGTTTCGAACGCATCAACCGTCTTTTCCGTATACTCGAAAATCATTGTCCACAAAGTGTTTTCTTCACGAGTGGCAACAAAAATAAATCAATAGGAGTCAAATCAGGAATATAAGGCGGATGATCCAAATTTTGTTTTGAGTACTCAAAAATGCAGTTGTATCCTTCGGTGAGTGTGATCTTACATTGTCATGGTGAAGAATGCTGTTTCGAGTTACGCACAAATCGTAGAGTCGATCTCAAGGATATGACGGTAGGAAACCTGATATATTTCACCATTAAAGTTAATTTTTCTTAGCGTAGTCATGAACTTTGTCAAGTGCGCAGTAACACGCGCTCAGGACTTTTCTGTGGCTGAATGTTCATGCAGCATGCTCCCCACAAAGGATTTTGGGTTCTAACGGCCTTCTTCACAATTATCTTTCATCAAACTACGGCCACGATAGAATTTCAATAAACCAATGACACACAGTGGCTTTGTAAGCTTAATCACCAAAATTCCAAGTTGTTCGGCGTACTTTTGTTCGGTTATACTACATGGGTGTCATTGCATGAAAACATTAATTGAATGTTTGACCAAATATTCCTCCCAATCAAAACAAGTAGCGTCCGTGTAAATAATATAATGTCATACTTCACCATAAAAATGTCAATAACAGTGTTGTCTTGACATGAAGAGCAACCCTCGTCTATGGAAAATAAAGCACAATAATCGAACACAAGAATAGCTGAGACAGCACCGACAGAAAGCAACAATAAGTGTTCATTAATGAAGGGCCATCGGAAAAAACAAAGAATTGAAATGATGCTTATTTAACGAGATATGACTCATAATTTCATTGTTATGAATTTTGATGCTCAAAACCCCCATCTAATTATTATTACAGATTTTCATTTTTATCAAAATTAATTTATTTCAAGAAATAATTGTCAAATCGAAACAATTTCGACAAAGCGACATACCCACATCCACAAATTCCCACAAATGCAAATATCCGACAGAAAACAACTACTTCCGCTCCCTGTCATTGACATTGAACTACATCTGACATCCATTTGTGCAACTACAAGTGGTTATTATGATAATAGTTATTCTTGCACCAAGGGTGCTATATAGATCCTAACGCCCGGAGGGAAATATTATTTAGCCCCAGGGCCTCCAGCCTGAGGGAAAAATGTTGACCGATGAGGGTTAGGATCTAGTAACGCTTGCAATATATGCTTGTATACAAGATTTGATTTTTCACGATTTTTTTTCATATTAATGAAAAACTAATATTTGAATCGATTCATTGCTCCTAGCATTTTCTTTCTACTTTTCTTCTCGCTATAGGTATGGCATTTGTTGATATTTTGACATTTGTTGAATATTGTTAGTAAACTGACATTGCTGCTTTGCGATATATACTTCTTAAAACAGTAATGGAAATGAATACAGATTTACCAAAAAGTATCAAATAAAATGCAGGCAGAGCAACCAAATATTTATTTCCGGAAGAATCCAGAACCTTGTAACTGCGAAATATTTATTCAATCGAAATTGAAAACAAAATTATTACCATAGGTGAGACCGTGTCATTAGCGTATTTCCAGGAATTCGTATGTTCTGTGAATTTTGTCTTGTTTTTGATCGACTTGTTTTTATATTAGTCAGAAAAAATTAATCCAAATTCATTGTGAACGATATATTCTATTTCGAAATCTAAAATGATGGTCAATGAAAATACCGATATTTTCAATTTTTCACGGCTAATAGCATATTTAAAAATTAAATTCAAAAGATTTATTCCGAAAAAATCCAAAGTTTTGACAGCAGATCAGGTTCTTACATATATCAGTCAAGCTTACGCTTAAGGGTCTTCATCCCTGAAGAAAAGGGATTCAGAAACGATTTTTTTTTCTGAGTGGTAAAGGGTTGTATGATTGTATGAAGATAAAAATAACGAAAAAAATTTTTTTTGAGTTTTAAATGAATGAAAAGGATATTTCCCCCAATTTTTGGGCATTTTCGTTCAATTCCACCATCAAAACTAACGAGTATTTTGGAGTTGTTTCATTTCAGTATCGAAGTCTATAATTCACTTAGTTAAACGACTTTCTTATTTTTCTCCTAGATATTTAATTTTTTTGTGAATAATTTTACAAAAATTTTTGTTTTCGCGAAATGGGTTTCCTTGCTTTATTCCATTTGAAATGAGAAATCTCCAGCTTTATCAAAGTCAACTAATGAAGGTTTGGTTCAGCCGTCGACCAGTGAAAACTAATTATTACTCACAATTCTGGATTCAGAAATAGAACTGAATTTCTTTTAAATGACACGCCTCTCAGGTTGCTCCTCCCACACGACTGGTGAGGAAAAGAGAGAGTATCGTATAGCCAGTATGACATCTTGCACAGGGTCGGATCGGGAATAGGAAAAAATAAAACTCATTCGGGTCGATCGAAACTATGGAATATTATAACTTTTACAATTAATAGCTTTTTTCAACAATGTGTTCATCACTTGAGGGACAATACTCCATAACATTTTTATATTAGGAAAAACCATGAGGCGGCTCCAAAATGTTGGACGAGTTTCGTGATTTCTGATACAATTCAATTCAAAATTGGTATATAGAAGCTTTTGGGTTTGGGAAGTCATAATTTTATTTAATATTTCAATGTAGCGGCTCCAAAATAGCGGACGAAATTTCTGATTCTTGGTCCGATTCTATTTTGAGTTTGTATAGGTAAGGATTTTTGTGGTCGCAGATCATGATATTTTTTTGATAATTCGAAATGACAGCTACAAAACGGTGAACGAATAATTATTGTCCGAGTCCGTTCAAAATTAGAATGTAGGGGTTCTTTGGATCGGTGATTTTGACTTTTTTTGTCAAAATCAAAAAATTCAAGATGGTTTGAGGTCAGATTCTATTTAAAATTTGTATCTAGGAGTTTTTGGAATAGGATATGAGTTTTTTAAAACTAAATAATTCAATATGACATATTTTATACGAATGATCTAAAGAAAATATCCGTTTTCAGTGCATTTGAATAAAATCTTGTCTTAAAAACATTTTTCCATTCATATTCATCAGGAAATACACTCTCCTCTTGGTCAGGGCTATTTAGCGAGAATTTCGGAGTTAATGGCATATTTTTACGCATATTACTAAATAACTTGTTTGTGTGACTCCCATATCGGCAACTTCGTTCTACATTGGTTTCCGATACAACGGTTTATTTGGGCGGCACGGCGTTTTTGATGTTCCTTTGAAGTTGAAAGGCTACAGCGGACTTTTCTTGAATGTTTCAATGTGGCAGCGCGACAAGATAAACAAACGAAACATTGACGTGATACCAGACGGCTTTGTTTCTTTGGCGGCATTTATATCTAGAATAGTAATCATTCGAATTTATTCACTCCATTTTTTTATTTTTTTAATGATTCTATGTTGAAGAAGAATCACAATTATTTTCATCAAATTCTAGGAGAACTTGCGATTGAGTTTAGATATATACGAGAAATGATTTCAATGTAAAAAGAATACACAGAGACATTTGTGTCTGGGAATCAATAATGCTTCCAAAGCTGAAAGCATTTTATGTAAATTGCATCCTACCTGAAATATCGGACGGGCATCTTCCTAGAGGAATGAGAATTAGGGATATATGCTTCTTGTTGTTGGAGGTAGAGAAAGAAATGTAAAAAATAAAGAAATAGCTAATTTGTTTCAATTCTCAGGTATATTAGAATATAACATCTAGCTAAAACATTGTTTAATTTATTTTTAACAGTTGTATCAATTCACATCGGTTGAATTGAATGTTTCACGGGTGATATAGTCTTATATTGTTTCACCCTTATGGAAAAAGACATATGTTCCTAAACTATGTCCCTTTCCTGCAAAAAATTACATTCAAATCGAGAAAATAGTTTTCAAGAAAATTGCGATCAGATCTTATTGGTGACTATTTTCAATAACTAACTTGAAAGTCAAAATCTGATAACTGATGATTTTAAATTTTTTTTTTCGTGATTCCACATCTGATTATATATTTCCGAATCAATTCAAATGAATACATTCATTTACACCTAAATAGTAATTTGGAATAGAATACGACCATAACTCACTTGGAGCTGCCATTTTGAATTATTGAAATTTGATGAAAAATTCATCATCACCAACCCCAAAATACCATTCTTATATATAATTCAACCATAAATCACAAAACTCGTCTGCCATCTTGAATTCCTGAATTTTGACAGAAAAATCATTATCTTCGAACCCAGATAACACTACATAGGTTATAATCTTAGAACCCGCCCAGAAATTACAAAACTTTTCCGTCATTTTGAATTCATGAATTTTAACAGAAATCATCAGGATTTCTTAACCCAAAAACCGATTTTGAATCGAATCGGACATAATCACAAAACTCGTCCGCCATCTTGGAACCGCCATCTCAAACTCATCAATTTTGACAAGATTCATAATCTCTGAGCTAGAAAAACCCACAGAGAAATTTTGAATCGAATCTGACCATAATCACAAATCTCGTCCGTCATTTTGAAATTATTAATTTTAACGAAAGATAATAATCACGACCCCGAAAACCTGCACATACCCATTTTGTATCGAATCAGAAACCAAATCACAAATCTCGCTTTTTTGTTTTTTCTTTAAAAACATTTATAATGGAGTACCCACCTGCTACTGGAATTATGAACAGTGAACACCTAGGTATCAAATATCAAATCATTAAGGGCCAGTTTTTCATGTTCGAGTTAAACTCCTGATAACTAACTAATAGTTTAGATGGTGAATGACATTCTTTGAATGATGTTTGAAGGATCACATTCTAACCATTAGTTAATCAATCTGGAGGTTAAATGGAACTTTAAAAACTGGCCCTAAGACGTAAATTTTGTTCAACGATTCCATTACATACCTACATATAGCATACATGTCAAATTAGTATGAAATGTGTAATACGAAAAACAAGTATCCCATAAAAGTAATTTTGGTCCAATACATTTTAAAAAAATATTAGAATAGACTGTTCACGTCAGCGTTGTAGGTATATTTATTTTGTGCTGCATGCATGTCATGTTTTATTTGACATTACCTTTCATCTGATATTTCAGACGTCATTATCTATTTCTTTTTGCGGTATACTTCATCTTAAAATTCACATTCAAAACATTTCCGAGATGGTTAAAACAGATTTTGCTAAAATATTTTTTCAATTCTTGATTCATTGTGTGACTGGATTCCATTATATTCCTTCATTTGAAATTTTCGTGCAAACTTTCAGATTACCACGAAAACAAACTGGTTTTAATCTATATATGTAATTTGGAAGAACGAGCACCGAATTATCTAATTCGGACCTGACGAGAATCGCCAGTTAGAAGTGAGGCGGAGTTTGTATTTATTTCATCGGGAGAACACGCACTGCCACCTGACGATATACGTTTCTTATTTAGGAGGCTAAAGAGCGTTAAATTCAACTATTACATAAAATACTTCTGAGAGACGCCAGCTCGGTTCTTTTGGACCCATTTCTAATAAGAGGTAAGAACTTTGAAGCAAGTCATGTATGCAGATGGTCATTTTGAAACAAATGAAGAATGAAATTCATTGTTTTATTACAATTAGCTCTTGTGTCCGAGAGGGACGTTACTGAAATAGATGTCAGATATAATTCAATGTCAGTATGGGGAAGCAGTTGCTTCCTGACAAATATTTGACTCATATTTTCTACTTTGCGGGAATGAGTGAAGAAAAGAGTATTTCGCATTATCGAAATATTCTATGAATTTCCATCAAGTAAAGGCCACGTCAATCCAAAAAGTCGAAATGTTCGTTCCAATTTAATTGATACTCTCCGACGACACACTTTTCAAACTTTGAATTAGTTGATCCAATGATTCTTATCAATAATTGCTTTCATATATTTTTCCCGTCGTCGCACATGGGGTATTGCTTCGATCTAGCTGACCAAAAGTCAGTTTTCCAAACACAGTGGAGGTGAAAAAACATATCTTAAACTAAAGCCGAATGGTTCGGGAGACAACATATGACCATGAAATGTTATCCTGGTGGAGTCAAACCAAGTTATATTTGCTTGAATTGCTTAAAGAAGAAAACTGGTTATGTTTAATATAAAAATTGAGTGTGCCAATGCACATTTTAGTGTTAATTTTTTTATTCCGAAACTATTACTGATATTTCATAATTATTGATTGTTAAGGACAGATATGTAACTCTGTAATAATTTATGAATTAGCTGGTAAGTTTGATTGAAAGCTTCATTTTGTGGAGGAAATTCACTTCTTGATACGTCTTTTGGGACTTTCAGCATTCCATAGGCTCGACTTCGTCAAAAAAATATCCTATTGATTGAAATTGAGCTTCAAAAGAAATTTAAAAAAATTGACACATTTGTCGAACACCCTGTATGTTTTGGAACTTAGCTTTCATAGCTCTCTATAACTAGAGAAATGATTTCCTATCTCAAATAGGGAAGCAACTATCTTCCAAGCACGCATCGTTGATACACCCTGTACATAGATCAACTCCAATAATTTCGAACGTTACAACCGAAGAAACACTTTTGTCAGGCCTGATCGACAAAACACTCCCATGTACGACTTTAGCCCAAGAGAGAAATAAAATTCTTACTATTCGGGATCTCTCAGAAAACATTGCACTCCAACAGGAGAAGAGAATATATAGAAATATTTCTTATATTTCACTATACCGTAGTCTTCACATCCTTTAACTGCAGCTCCATTCGTTAGAACCAAATACCATGGACAAACTCCAGAGTACTAAATGAAAAATGAATAACTATGTTATAATTCCATACTATACCGGGTGGCTACGGAAGTATTGCCTACGGAATATCTCAGTTATTGTATGAAGTAGGTTTGTGAAATTTGGAGCGTCGATATAATGACATAAGAGCTAGAATTTGAGCATATTGACATGTCGAAGTTAACTTCCGGTCTGACCGGAAGTAACATCAACTTTCTTATTTTAAATGGAAACCCTTTTTTTTTTTCTTTTCGCTTTATTCAGCATTCAATTTCCTTTCTAATGACATATCACAAGTTGGTATCTAACCAGAAACTAGATCAGAAAAAAATTATTATTGAAATTCACCGAGTAGGCCGTGGAAGCAAAATGAAAGCCAAAAATTGAAAAGTTGGCTATGGAAACCATACGTCACTTGATAACAGTTGCTACTACTGTGATATTTTATTTTCATTCGTCAGCGTTATAAAAAGCCGCCAAAAAAAATATTGGAAAAATTGGGAAAAAAACAATACTCGTAGGTCCATAACTTAAATATGAACATACAACTTTTTCTTGCCTGTACTATTCAGCATAACCATTCCTTTCTAATGATAATATAGAAAATAATTTTTTGAACTGAGATACCGAAAAATCCAATTATTATTCTTCAAATAACAAAACAGATTATCGCCATACGCAAAAATAAAATTAAAAATAATGTGGAATGATAAATTATATCCTGTAGGTTCTAGGTTAAATAGGAACATAAACGTACTTGGTCTGTGCCATCGTCCATAGATATTCTAATATCTACCTATGGACGATGTTTCTGCTATTCAGAATAATCATTCCATTGCAATAATCATTCGAACCAAAATATTAACAAGTAGGCTGATTAAGATGTATTTTGGAATGAAACAAAATAGAAATGAGAGCTGTCACGAACGCTGCTATCCATATTATTTTGACGTTCGAAGTAGTGTTTTTGATTCTGCCATTTTAAAAGGGTTTGGAAATCGAAATCAGTTAGTGGAATATTCAAAAAATGCCCCGTTATTCACGAACCGAACAAATTGACATGCTTCTCATTTATGGTGAATGTTTAAAAAATTCTTATGCCGCTGAACGATTGTATTTAGAGCGATATCCAGGGAGGCAGCAACCGTCAAGAAGGTATTTCCAGTGGCTTGAAGAAAAATTAAGAACTGAGCCTGATGTTCACAAAGACCAAGAAGCATTTGTTATTAATGAGGAAACTGAAATTAATGTACTAGCTTTAGTACAATATGATAGCACAATTTCCTCAAGGCAGATTGGCGCCGAATTAGCTATAAGTAAGGACTCTGCTAGGAAAATTTTGAAAAAACATCGATTGAAATCCTTCAAGTATCAGTTGCATCAACATTTGTATGAAAATGACGGTGAAAGGCGCCTGGAATATTGTAATTGGTTTCTTCGACAAAATGCTGAGAATCACCTATTTAACTATTATATCTTGTTTACGGACGAGTCAAGATTTACCAACAATGGATTATTTAACAGGAATAATACAAGGTAGGTACTGTACTTTATTTGGATTATTGTCGATAGTCGAAGTGTAAAGTGCTAAAAGTGTGAACGGTCTTTTGTTACGGGTACTGGGCGATAGCAAACGAGCACCGGTTTCGACAAGGCGGCTTCCAGGAGAGATTTAGTGTGAATGTTTGGGCAGGAATAGTTGGAACTCATATTGTTGGCCCCATTCTTTTTCAAGGCCAACTAACCGGAGAGAGATACTTTAATTTTTTAACGAATGAAATTTCGGAATTCATTAACAACCTACCAGCGGAAATAACTGAGAGAATGTACTTCCAGCAAGATGGCGCCCCTCCGCATAATTCAAGAATAGCGAGAAATTATCTTCAAAATCGCTTTCAAGAGAGACTTATAACAACCCATGGTCCAGTCAGGTGACCACCAAGGTCACCTGATCTTACTCCGTGCGACTTTTTTCTATGGGGGCATCTTAAAAATAGGGTGTATTCCACACAGCCTACAACTCTACATGAGCTAGAAGTAAAAATTCGTAGAGCTTTCCAAGATATCACGCCCCAAATGTTGAGAAACGTTTTACATGAAAATATCCCCAGAGTTAATAAATGTATTGACGCTGAGGGAATGCATTTCGAACATTTGTTTTGAATTTATGTTATCTTTAATCTTAACAATTTGATTTTTTTTTTTCGATAAATCTGTTTTTTCGTTATTTGAAGAATAATAATTGGATTTTTTGGTATTTCATTTCAAAAAATTACTTTCTATTATATCATTAGAAAGGAATGGTTATGCTGAATAGTACAGGCAAGAAAAAGTTGTATGTTCCTATTTAAGTTATGGACCTACAGAATATTGTTTTTTTTCCCAATTTTTCCAATATTTTTTTTGGCGGCTTTTTATAACACCGACGAATGAAAATAAAATATCACAGTAGTAGCAACTGTTATCAAGTGACGTATGGTTTCCATAGCCAACTTTTCAATTTTTGGCTTTCAATTTGCTTCCACGGCCTACTCGGTGAATTTCAAAAATAATTTTTTTATGATCTAGTTTCTGATTAGATACCAACTTGTGATATGTCATTAGAAAGGGAATTGAATGCTGAATAAAGCGAAAAGAAAAAAAAATAGGGTTTCCATTTAAAATAAGAAAGTTGATGTTACTTCCGGTCAGACCGGAAGTTAACATCGACATGTCAATATGCTCAAATTCTAGCTCTTATGTCATTATATCGACGCTCCAAATTACACAAACCTACTTCATACAATAACTGAGATATTCCGAGGGCAATACTTCCGTAGCCACCCGGTATAGTGACTTATGGCGGATTTACCGGATTCATAATGCATAATTTATTGCACATGCGTAATTCTATTGCATAATCCATGAAAGTTCAACACAGGGATTTTCATATAAATTCTGACCAGGATAAATAATTTCAAAGTCATTGAACTTTTATGGATTATGCAATAAAATTACGAATATGCAATGAATTATGCATTATGAATCCGGTAAATCCCCATTGAAAGTTTCAACCCTGAATATGTTGAGACTGTCAATTTCAGAAACAAGTCAATTTTACGAAGTCACTTAAATTATCTCTCCCCTAAACAATTTTTAACGGAAGGTTGACAAAATAGTTATTTGTGTACCAAGGGTATAAATAGATATTTATGCCCTGAGGGCGACGTTTTACGAACCCGAGGGCATCTGGCCTGAGGGTTTGTAAGTCGCCCGAGGGTATACACATCTGTTTATGCCCGCGGTACATACATAACTTTATGTCATACTAGTTCGTTATTGCAATCCAAT
Source organism: Chrysolina oricalcia (assembly GCA_944452925.2). NCBI lineage: Eukaryota > Metazoa > Arthropoda > Insecta > Coleoptera > Chrysomelidae > Chrysolina > Chrysolina oricalcia. The sequence goes on from OX101808.2 coordinate 26,127,972, forward strand.
CTCAATAAAAATCCGGTTTAAATTAATAACATTGCCATTTTATCATAGTAGACACTATCGTTGCTAGGTGAATGTTGATAAACGTAAATGTCATAAAATCACAATAATTTTCATATGTGTCAAAGTTAGAAGTCAAAATGAACAAAGATTTTGGAATTCCTGACGAAATTATTTCTCTTTATGCCCGCGCGGGCCATAAAGTGAACTTTATGCCCGCACGGGCATAAAGTACGACATTAGATAGTTGGTAACTAAGCAATAAAAACACAATAATGAACTAGTATGACATAAATTAATATTTGAAACCTGTTAACAAATTCGAAAACATAAAAAACTGCCCAAAAACCACAACTACGTCAATTTCACTCGGCGCGCGTTTCGACAACAGAGTTAGCATCATCGAGAGGATATATTCATAATCATCAGGAAGAGAGAGCCTCTGATGACACTGTGCTGGTGAAATAGAACTCTTGAAATACTTCTACAATAAATTTCAGATATATTATTTTTTCTTTGGTGTTCTGGCATCGACTGCTATGGTCATTAGACACGTTTTCTGGATAAGCCTTGTTACTAACTCCATGCGCCACCTTAGAAACAGCACTGTTGGAACGCAATTGGAACGCAACAGTGAATCGTGCAGGACTCACCCCAGTCCAGCCACGAGATTTAAATAATTCAATCGGTCAAATTAAATTAAAAAATCCCAGCCGCAACTGGGGCTCGATCTCCGGACCTTTCGACCCAGAGTCGGACGCTCTAACCACTGCGCCACGCCCGACAACAGATATATTATTCCTAACTATATTCTTATTTCTTTAGTTTCTCATGATTTCGGTTTAGTTTTTGTATAATTTTTTATTTATTATTTAATGTTCTCGTAAAATTCAGGCACAAGACGATCTCATCCTGAGATCAGGTGCACTAAATTCGTTAAAATTATATTATATTAACATTGTGATGAAAATATTATCAACTCAATAAACTCACACTTTTTATTGTAAATTATGATAAAGGCTGTCTTCCTGAGTTCAACCATATAAAACATTAAACATTGTCATCATAATTTCGTTGTGTTCAATGGCCTGCTAAGTCACCACATATTACCCCACTTTACTTTTTCATCTTGGCCTATCTCATATATCAAATAATGTGTCATAGTTTTTTATTGTGAATTATGAGCTCAACCTTATAAAAAATTATACATTTCCTCCATAATTACGTCGAGAAAAATAAGTTATTCTGAAAATGAAAAAAATACATAAAAAATCCGCTGGATAAAGAATGAACATATTTTCCTCATGATGTGCAATGCAACTCAACTTCCAGTTCGAAATCATTTTATTTCAAGTCTCCTCTTGTCTAGTTCAACGGTTGCAAGGCCGTGAGGGGGAGGATTTGGTCAAAGTATATCCTCCTCGTTGATCCAGTTGACCCGTTTCCGAAAAGTATCAGGGTGGAAACTTTTTTTCGAAACTTACTGTCGTTGTTTCGGTTCAAAAAAAATATCGATTCAAGGTATTTTGATGTCATTTTATTTTCAATGATGCTATTGTCTAACGGAATGTTTTCAAGATGACATCTAATAGATATCAGTTTTTTTTATGTTGAATGATAGTAAAATCACACCAATCTTTCACTTTTTTTAGATCAAAACGTATCATTTGATTAAAATCGTGCTTGTTTTTATGATGACAAAATATAGTACAGTCATCAGCAAATACTGTAAAAGAACCTGATAGCTGGATTTTCAATAGGTCATTTATGTATAATAAAAAGAAAATTGGTCCAAGTATAGATCCTTGAGGTACTCCACAATTAATTTTCTTCGATTCTGAATACCCAGAATTTCTTACTATTTGATTTCGCTCGGACAAATAAGATTCAAACCAATTGAGAGTGATGTTTAAGCAAAAGTATCTCATGATTCACACAATCAAAAGCTTTGGAAAAATCACAAAACACTGCAGCCGCCACTTCCCCACCATTAATTCGCGAATATACCTCATATAAAAGGGACAACATTGCATCTCCTGTATTTTTATTTTTCTGAAATCCAAATTGAAGATTATTGATTAAATTATGACATCTTAAAAATTCCATAATTTTTGCTAAAATTGGTATGAGTGAAATAAGATGAAAGTCAGATGGATTATCAAAATCTCCACCTTCATATATTGGAATAACCAGAGACGTTTTCAGAAAAGATGGAAAACTGCCTAGCTGAAATGAATCATTTATTAAAATAACAAGAATGCTCAGAACGCGTTTTGGAAGATTTTGAAAAATGTTAATGAAAATTTCATCCAAACCACTTGTTCTTTTATATTTCAAACTCCTAATAAAATCAATTATCTCACTCATATCCGTTTCACGTAGGATCAGATCTTCCTTGATATTAACATTCTGGAGATAAATCAGAGGATCATTGATATTCCTATCAATCTATTTTTCCAATAGAACTAGTTAATTTCTCAGCAATGGAACAATAAAAGTAGTTCACAGTATCAGGGCTAAATGATGACTCTATATGTTTTTTATTGTTTTTCCTCTGAAAATATGTTCCAACTTTCCTTCGATGAATTTCTAGCTTCATATCCTTCCCTTATAGAAACTATCCTTTGCAGTTTTTAACAATATTTTATATATTCTGCGATATTTATTGAAGTGATCAATTTCCTGGTTGCAGTACTACAAGCTCTTCGAAAAGATCGACATCCAAATCCAAATCCAAGCCAAATCCCCTTCAAAACCATATTAGATAATATGGCAGATTCGTTTTGTATTTTTAATTTTTTATCGAATAATTTGCTTATCAGAAGGAAGATACATGAATACAATAATTACTTGTTAATCAACAGAGACTGCTTATAGTACTTACTTCATATCTCTGTCTACTCCAACCTGAAATAATCTCTTTTCTGAAAACTAAGCATCCAGTCTTGACCGGTTTCAAGAGTTCCTTCGGCGTAAGTGAATAATTCCTTGTCGGTTCATTTCTCTGGTGATTTTTTACAAGATTGTTTTGATATTCAACCACTGCAATTGACTCACGCAAGTCTTCATAGAACAATTTCAGTCCCATCAAACGAACGGTGTTGTCTTGGAACTGAGCCCATTCGTTGAATAAACTCTGGAATACCGGCTAACAAATCATTGATAAAATATTGTTTCGAAATAAACCAATGATCAACGAACACATTCACCTCAGATATTTCCTCCTTATATCAGAAAGCCGACTTTATTTTGACATATAACATAAAGCTTTACGTGCAGATATGAAAATACTCTCTTAAAAGAGATGGTTGTGACAGGTAACCTATATTAGGAAGCATTTTCATGATAGAAATGCAGTGAGAAAACGAAAAAACTCAATTTGAATTCCTTAGAAAAAAAATTGGAAAGTTTTTGTGGAAATTATGTTCCACTCTTCTAGACTACTGATTCACATGGGAATCAACTAATATATAGATAGATAAAGCCGCTAACAAAAATGTAAGGGCAAGATTTTTTGTTTTCTAGATCGACTAGGTACCTCCAATAATGATGAGAGAATTGACTAGAAGGCAAATCTGATTTCAGAATGTGAAAGTCTTCTCGTTCAAAAGACCAAAAAGAGGCAGAATAGAACGGTCCAATTCAGGACCAAAGAGCTGGAAACCATAGAGAAGAGATCCAGATCTCTCTTTGCAAAGGCCTACAGAACAAAGCAGTGAGACGAATACAGCACAAAGAGAGAAAAGTAAGGCCTGGAAGAATTTCAGCGAAGAAGTCTGAATGCTCACGAATGAACAAGATCTTATCAAAAGATCCGGGAAACTCTGTCGAAGCTAATGCGAGCCAACGGATAATTCACAAAATCAGGGAAATAATCTTTGAAGATACTCCTTGATGATCGATCACGTTCTGGACTCTAGGTGAACAAATGACTCAGTCGCATATCCCAGAGAGTACAAACGGTCGAGGCTAGGCCCACAAGGGAAACCTGGCAAATAACGGAAGAGGTTGTTACCTACAGGAATGGACTATGGCAATCTTTAGTGCATTCAAATCAGCAAGGCTAGACGAAATCCAACAGAGCAGAGCAGACCTAGTCAAGCTGCACAGAGCGAGCCTGGTCCACAAGTAAGGACCTAAAACCTGGAGAAGGTACAAGGTGCTCTTTATACCGAAACTGGGAAAACCATTCTATGCCCACGGTAAAGTAAAAATGTGGAAAAACTAAGAATATGCGAGATGATACAGAATATCCAATATTCTTCGTAATCAACCTGAAAAATTCTGTCGAACGGCGCTACATAGCCTAGTCGGCTAGTCTATGTGGTCTGGTCTCTTTCGAATAAATAGATTGCACTCACAGCGTTTCTTGGCAAAAAGGGCAGTTTATCACATCAGCCCTCAGGAAAAGGAACGTTGCTCCAGCCCTAAACCAGTGGATATCTTCAATGCTTGGTTACAGGCCTCCCTATTGGGGGATACAATAGCGGTGAAAGTCACGAGAGGCTGCTCTCAGGGGGGAATACTATGGGACCTCGTGGTAGACAGCATCCTTACAGACCTAAACCAGGCAGGGGTGTAAGCCCAATGCTACCATGATATCGTCATAAAAGTTACAGAAAAGTATATGAGGATCTCAGTGGATCTAATGCAATCAGCTTTCACAGACGTGATGCCTGAGGAAGAACCTCAGGGTCAACCTTTAAAAAACCACGATTGCTCCTGTCATCAGACAAAGAGAATAACAGAGCTCTTCGAATCTTTGGTGAAAGCCTGAAGATGTCAGGAGAGTCGAAATATCTAGGATTAAACCAAGACCCAAAGCTCACCTAGAACATGCAGCAGGAAAAAGTGCTGACAAGGGCAAGGTCATTACTGAGGATGGTCAGGCGTTCCTTTGGCAAAAGTTGGATCTAAACAATTCCTCTGGTAATATACACTGATAGTGATGCCCTCGATGCCCTCGATAACCTGTGGTGGCCAAACTAACTAAGTAACTGAGGAACTAACTAACTAGAGGGATGTTGGCCAATTTACAAAGACTAGCCATGGTCTGAGTGCTATACCCAGCACATCTCCAGATTAAACTGCATGGACCAATGGAGGTACATCATCCTAGACCATTTCACTACAATGGAGGTCATAAAAATCGACACATCTGAGGTGCTGTCGGACATAATGACTCCAACCCACTCCTTTGATGGAAAGTACACAACCATCAGTACTCAATTCTCTATATTCCAGGCCAAGCTTATGGCTATTTCCGTCCGCGCGAGAGGTACTCTAATGAAGGGTCCTAGAAACCAACCCATAGTCAGTCTCTTCAACGGTCAGGCGGCAATGAAGGTCCAGCGAGCTTGCTAGTTTTCTTCAAAATTAGTTTACGCGACACACTGAAGCCTAAACGATCCAGAAGCACAGAATAGAAAAAAACATGTCTGGGTACCAGGACACAAAGGAATCTAGTGGAATAGGAGCGTAGAAGCCCTAACAGGAGCGGGGACAGTAACAACTTTCATTGGACCAGAACCAGCCTGTGAAATACCATTTGGGGACATGAAGCAGGACACAAAGAAATGGGTGAAAAACCATCATCAATCTATCTGGGAGAATGGTTCAGGCAATACACACAGGAATATGATGGTAATGGGCTATCAATACCCCTCTTGAACTGAGAAAGAACTCTCTCAGGAAGGTGATTTGATTCCAAACAGGTCACTGCCATGTGAGAAAATATCTGCATCTGCTGGGAGTACAGCAAGACCCCATACTATGCAGGTTTTGTATATTTGGATGGCAATATCTTGGAAAAAATTTGCATAGGTATATAGGTTAGGTTTGAACGTGACTGGGCCCGTATAAGGCCCTCCACTGCGGCCAATGGCCTATTGTATATAGCCTTGAAAACTTTTCTTTATTCAAGGTCACTTGATCTCTATTCTCTACTGATCTCAATTAATACTATACAAAATCCTAGAAACGTGAAAAAATAGCAGATGCTGCTACTGCGTTTTTTGATGAATGAATAAACCCACCAGGAATTATCTGAAGTGCAAATGTTCTAATGGGGTACTCTGTATTTGAAGGAACTCGACTGACTCACAAATATGGTAGAAGTGCGCACGTACATGTTAGAAACAACTTTTTGATGTAAAAACATCAAGATATCGTTTTGATTCCTGTGGACGATTAAAGCAGCTTTCTTGATTTTATCGACTTCTGCAATTAATTTTCTGAAAATATAATCGTGTCAGTGTTAATCTTCTATGTGCGAAAGACGAAAATAAGCTAAGGATAATCTGAACTCATAAAGAAGTGATGACATTGTTGTTAAAATTGTTATAATTGTAAAAACAATGTTAAAATTATTAAAATTGTTAAAATTGTTGAAATTGTTGAATTTGTTAAAATTGTTGAAATTGTTAAAATTGTTAAAATTGTTAAAATTGTTAAAATTGTTAAAGTTGTTAAAATTGTTAAAATTGTTAAAATTGTTAAAATTGTTAAAATTGTTAAAATTGTTAAAATTGTTAAAATTGTTAAAATTGTTAAAATTGTTAAAATTGTTAAAATTGTTAAAATTGTTAAAATGGTTAAAATTGTTATTTCCGTCATCCAATTGCACACCTACGCGCAACCCTCAGAAGTCTTCGAGAGACTTGTGTGAGTTACGGGAGATGCAGCCCTTACCTTTTAACGTGTGATACCATGCACGAGACCGATGACCATGCGATGATTTGAACCCTCGACCCTTCAAAGACGAAAGCTCTACCAGCACGGCATGGAATTGGTCTAGCGGATAATGGGCCGTTGTCCATTATTCGCTAGACAAATTCCATCAGAGAAAACAGATATTACAAGCACATACACAATGAGAGGTGACGATTAACTTGCACGTTGGGTATACATGAGTCACGTACCAGTGATTGCAAAAAATATCAACTTTATGAAGTCGATTTCATTACTTGAAAATGTGCGGAACCAAAGAGAATCAACGACATCACTCGTATAACTGATATTAATATTGAAAATTATAAATACCCAATTGCCTCGGAGTACTGTTCGTAGACAAGAAGAGAGCTTTTACAATATTCCAGATCATCATTAGTTGCCCATTTTGGAATGGTCACGTCGAAAGAAATTTTGGAACTGCTATTGTTGACAGAATAGCAACTCTGGATAACATCGACCAACACAGTAATTTTCTTCTTTGTGACGGATATGACATTAGTGAAATGATTTTTAACAGCTGCTATAGCCCTGAAGAGCAATCTTGGCACTACAAAAAATTATCAGAGGTAGTTCCCAGTTTTCAACGCAATGAGTGATGAGCACAGAATAATTTAAATTTTGAACATGATTTTAACATGGAATTCCATCGAATCCAATGATTTGCAATGATTACTCATGTATACAGTGACTTTCGAAAAGTTTACATCATGTGAGTTTTTTTCAGTCCAATAATTTCGAAAAATTCAACTTTGACATCAGTTTGTGTTTCCAAAGACATAGAAAACAAATTATACTGGAGTCATGACATTCCGTACTCAAAATTGAAATTTTCCTGAAAGTTGCTGAAATTATTAAAATTTCGTAAAATCATAAAGGGTTTATTTTTAAATTTTACATGTGATCACGAAAACACAGCAGCCCATTTGAATTTTTTTTCAGAATTTTTGGAATTATAAAATTTTCGAAGTTAATAATAGTGAGACTTGATGTGCATTCGAATATGTAATGCCTCTATCGTAAAAAGCAGTAATTGCCAGTTAGGTACCATCTCAATAACAGACTTTTTGTATTAAAAATGTTGTCAAACAAGTTTACTACCTATATATTCATCAACCTAGTTACTGTGGCAATGAAGTTCAGTAATAGGTCCTTTTTAAGACAAAAAGTGAAAAACTGAATATGGGCAAACATAGCGGGACTCTGTGTCATATTGATTCCACTTATCGACTCAATTCCATATCACTGGTACTCTGTGTACAAAATTTATCGCCTAAACTCGACTACCCCGGTAGCCAGAGAGCAAGTCGTCGAGACATGTCGTTTTCTGTGTTTAACCCTACTTTTTACCTTCGATTCAATTCTGTCAATGTTGTTGTCTAATATATATATATATATATATGTTTCAATTTCGAAAGCAAAAAGTAAAACATTAAATAATTCGAAGGTACCTGAGATCACTCCAAATGCAGAAATTCCCATCTTTATATCCCATGAATATAAACACTCCGCCCACTTGGCAGATATCCCAACCAATCATTAATACCAACCTATCCCAGTTCAATGAAAATGACACATATACACAAATTATAACCCAGAATTTTCGTGAAATCCTACATCAACATCAAGAATTCATAGAAATATACACAGATGCATCCAAATCAAATCTCGGAGTTGGAGCAGCAGTAGTAACACTTATAAGCTACCAGAAACCAATACAATTATCACAGGAGAACTTTTTGCAATCCTGCAAGCATTACGTTTCGCAAAATGTAATAATTTCAATAAATACATCATTATATCAGATTCACTAAGTTCTTAAATATATGTTCACCACCCAATAGGAAAACTGATCAAAAGAGAACTTCACGAAATGCAAGCACTGAACAAAGACGTGGTATTACTTTGGGTTCCTTCCCACATAGGAATAACTGAAAACGAAACAGCTGATATGAGTTCAAGAGAGGCAGTCAACAACCCTAATCAGGTAGCGTTACAATACACTCCTTCGATCGACATGAAATCTTATATCAAGAACAAGATCATGAACAATTGGAACACTCAGTGGCAGACCTCTCAATCAAATAACGAGAAATCAAGTCAAACGTTGGACTGTGAAAATCAAGAAATCAACAGGAGAAAACAGATATTAATGTCTAGACTGCGTTTAGGACAGACACACGAGGATCACCCACGAATACCTTATATCTGGACAAAATGAACCAACTTGTGATATCTGTAAAGTTCGGCTAACAGTGAAACATATTATTGTGCAATGTCCCATGTTACAAATCGAGGGAGACTCATTCAACATATCCCATAATTTACAAGAAATGTTAATAGTAATACCAACAAAATCATACAATTTTTGCATGCTTTGGATATGACTAAGAAATTATAATTGTATTTTATCTACTCCACCGCTAATGACCCAAAGGGTTGACGGGGTTATTTCTAATAAAAAAAAATAAAAAAATATTAAATAATAAAGGTATGGAGTGAACACTGGCAAATAATACTCGAAATAACTGAAGAAAAAAAACTAATTGATTACAAGTAATTTTAATTGAAAAGAGGGCAAAGCCAAGGTCACGTTCTGCAGCAAAATGTGTGCTACAAGCTTAACAGCTTTGGCTTTGAAAAAAAATCTGTCGAAGAGTGGAGAAGGATAAGTATTGAGAAAAGTACAGTAATAGTGCAGAGACTGAATCCATTAGTGTTTAAATAAGAGAAGTAAGTATAAATATACTTACTTCTTCATTCAAATTTAGGTATCTATTATAGTGGTAGACTGGAAGTCAAAAACTAAGACAAAGATCAGCTGAAGATAGGAGGTGGAAAGCTTACCCACTGTATTTACAATAGCAATGGTTACATCTTCTGTGGCCCTCGATGCATATTGTTGAGCTATAGAAAGATCATGGCTTCTACCTATTACTCTTTGATATGTTCCTGTTGCATAAAAACTTAGGACAATAAAAAATAAAATTATTGGGGTATAGCCATAGGGTTATTCAACTGGTTCATCTGAGGCTACTGTTAAAAATAAATTGAGCCATATCCTCAATTTATTTGCTCTAAAGAATTCTTTAAATCTCATTCATATCTTCTATTAAAAATTGATCTAATGCTTCTCTCATGAGTATTCTCTTAATATTTTCTAAACAAATGTCTTCTAGTATTTCTTCTTCATCTAGAGCAATTGAATTCAACCCGTTCATAGGCAATATAAAAGAATAATAATATATCAATCACATTTATTCAAAATGAATTGAAAAGCAGATGAAATTACTAGCCCTTAAAGATAAAAATACGTGGTAATGATAGTAATTTTGGACAAAAGATGAAATGTCACTAGAGTATCACCAAATTTTGACATATAAAGCACAGAGTGCCAAATAGTGTGACCGTCGCTTGCGATAGCAGTAATCACTGTAGAAAACGAGGAGTAGAATTCTTTGTGACACAGAGTCCAGAGTCCCACTGCTGGACGCTGTGATCCTGGATGAACTTTGAGTTCGTTTACGTTCCCCTTAGGTTAGGTTTAGGTTAGGTTAGGTTTCATCTACTTTCCCTTACAATGTAAAAATAAATCAATTCTTACATACCATTTTGTATACCTCGTCCGCCCCGTTTACAATCTTTATTATATAATCGAATGCCAGCTACCAATTTCACAAAATAATTCAGTGTCTCTTCACGAACAGTATACAATGAATTCATAAAATCTTTTAATTCAGTCTCATTGCATATGCTATTGAAAACAGTTTCAACTTCTCGATAAACCTAGAATGGAATAATTAGTTAGGCGTTACGGCTAGCCGAATAACCAGAAGAAGAGCTGTACAGCACCAAAGGACAGCACATCGCAAAATAAATCTCGGTCATGATAGTACCCGGCAACGTATTGGCATTGTCTTCTATGGCACGACTCAGTCCTAGAAAAGTGTATGTCGTATCACGGAAGACAATGATTTGCGGTCATTGGGATGGACATTAGTGTAATGACATATTAGGCGGAAAACCGCTACATTTTGCCGCCAATCGCAGCGGCAGGCGGGAACGTAATATGTCTTTGGGCATTGAGATGACTCTGCTGGCGGTCATTTACTGATATTGAGGCTGCAAACTAAAAACATATCTAATTGAAAAATGTTTTATGAAATGAAGTGAACTGTAAATAGTCTTCCCTTCTTTTTTTCTCTTTCAACTGTTATTGTCAAGTATATAAAAGAATCATAAAATAAGCCTAATCTATTTAAGCAAATTCAAAGTTTCAAGATCCCTCAACTTCAAATTCTAAATTTTAAAATCAAAACACTCTGTATTCATAATTCCATAGTTTAATTCTTCAAGTTCATAGACATCAAAATTGATACAATTACCGGATACAGAAATATAAACTAGCTCAAAATTCACAGACTTGCACTTTCATGCCGTGCAGCGACCTGACGAAAAATGCAAGCTCATCATATTGTTTCTCTATAAATACACCTTTTGGGCAGGTCAAGATTCATTCTTGATTTCATTTCTTTATCAGTGATTTCAGTCACTCGTCAACTGAGTTGAAGAAAGCACGAAATTATTTGTTATTTAAAATGTCGTCTTACATCTCCCCATATGTGGCTCTGCTGGTTGGCAGCTATTGTAAGTTATTTTTATATTTATATTTTGATAATTCATTTGTTTAGTATTTTACCTGCTTTTGTAGCAGTTTTGTTATTTGTATTTTCATTTTGTGTTGCAATAATTATTAATTTGTTTGAAATTAGTTCTTTCATTTTTTGGATGAATGTGGGTTGGGTGAAAACAGCTTAAAAATTCTCTCGAAAAGCCAAGCGAGTTCTGAGTTGCGACATGTGGTGGAGGCGTGCCGGTCTCTTTTCCTTAATTCAAAATGATAAATTTAATAGCTGTTTCTTGTAATTACTTAAACCATTGATTTTGATGTACACTGTACACATGTGAATATTGCTGACACTCGATTCCAAAAGATTTTTGGTTGAAAAAGCATGGCAATCGAATAAATAATAATTCTTCTATTGAAAATACCATTTTCGACTATTCAACTTTGCTGCCCTCTAGCGGTTCTCCTAATAATACGATCCTCTTTTAACTTGTCAAAATTGAGTAGGGTGTTGAACCAAACAAAACATGAAAAAATTATCAAATTTTGCTGAAAGCCATTTTTATAAGGTTTTGTGCCCTGTCCTTATATTGTCGTGAATTGGGGTTTATTCACGACTAACTAGGTAGATACTGATCATTTATAGATTTAAAACACTTTAGAAAAATATAAAAACATTTATTTTACTAAGTACAAACATGAGATTAAGACGATTGAAATGAATGAAGGAAATAATGAATTAAAGAATTAATAAATTAATGAATCCAAGAATTAATGAATCAAAGTATTAATGCATCTCTCCTAGACAAGTTATTGATCAAATAAATAATTTTCTAGAAGATGTGTACTTACAATACATATAGGCATTTACATTTTAGGAACATTTTCCATGAAACTAATCTTTATTCTTCCAAACTCCCCCCATAGCCCTCACTAGCTGCGGGCACGGCAGAACTCTAAACTCGACTACCAGATCGAACTATCAGTGGCCTTTTTGAAAACTCTTGTTTATGTTCTGTTGAGGACAAGTTGTGTTTCAAAATAAAATATCTTCGCTCACGTACTGAATTGTAAAAGGTAAAAAGGTTACCCACGTATTGAATAATAATAAAATATTTTAGTGTACAGGATGTTCCATATATTTTTGACAATATGTCAATATATTTATTATTGTAGCAATATTTTTTATTTTGCTTTCCGATATATTCATTTTTGGCCAAACACAATAGATTTACGTTCAAGCGTTCCAAAGGAATAAAAACGTGAATTCCCATATATTTATGAATTCGATCTATTTTATGTAGGAAAGAGATGGCGCAATCGCCGCGATTTAGAACTCGCTTCAGTTCATTCAATAGTACATAAAGTTGCTAACAGATGGCAGCGCCACAGACAGTTGTCACTGTGCAGTTATCCCAGTAGTATGCCTTTCTTTGAGTTTTTTCAGTTCTAAGGTATTTGACTGCGAATAATCCAGTGTTTATTGAAAACAACTAATGGGATATTTTGATAATGTATTCGGTCGTCATCTCATAGCCGAATCATTGTTTATATAGAAGATAGTTAGTCAACCTTATGGTATTATAATTGGATCAAAATGGATGCGACATGTAGATGGCGATAGTGAGCTCGCATCTAAGTTATGTCGTAACTTCAGTGATCTGGCCTACAAATCATGTCGTAACTTGATTCAAACAATGGGACAGCATTAAAATCAGGGTTTTTTAAGAATCCTTCATCAAAATGACGTGAAATATTCATGTTTGTAATTAATCACGCTAGATGACACTCGCGTTTGGATCCAATACCTTTTCCACAGGCATTGACTAACTATCTTCTATTTAAACAATGGCCGAGTTATGTACTTATGACTGTTCTAAATTCGGGTCACTAAATCCTAGAAGGCTTTGGCCTTCTTACGGGTATGGCCAATGGGTGTAGTCTAAATAGCTTCAATGTTCCAAAAACACCACGAAAATTAGGTCCGATGTTTGAACTAGTGACACATGTCAAAAGTCAATTTTTATGTCATCGCCGTCATTAGAAATGTTTTCAAAAATAGTTTTAGCATCAGATTCACAGTAAAGAAATCAGATTGTCCCAAGTCCCAAAATCTTCTGATGAGCCCTGCTGTCACTGATCCAACATGTTGATTACTTTTTTCACTGATACAAATAATCCTTTCTTCTAAAAGTGGAGTACCTATTGTGCAGTGAAAACCTACAAGAATACCGACAAAAGTCGTAAATTATATTGTATTCTCAGAGGTGAGTTCAAGATCATTTTGTTTATAACTTGTTAATTAGTAGATTGAAGAATACATTTTTCCCATTTTCCTCACTAAAGACAAATACAGATTATATTTTCATTCAAACTTTTTTTTTAGGATTGAAACGAAACCTTGAGAAAGAAATGGCTATCAATAGTAACAATATCGAATAACTTAGTGTAAAATTGTGACAGAAATCAGGACCACAACTAAATTAAAAAATGAACTTAAGAAATGTATACTTAACAGATGATTTCAATTCCTATATAATATAACAATGTTTCACCTTTGACTGTTTTTGCTTTGATATGACTTATTTATCATTTCACAAATTATTCCTATCATTCCTTTTCTAATAATTGTTTGATTTCTTCATCAATTTTTATTTCATATGTGTATGGCTGTTGAACAATTTATGTAAAAATGTAATTGCTCTCTAAACGGGAACGTGTCTTGGGATCAATAAATAAAGTGTGTGCAGTGTAAGTATAACAAATTTCGTGTTCTAAGACTGACAAAAAACCCAAAAATGGTCATGGAAAAAAGTGGCCAATTCTAATAAGCACATAGAATGGAAAAGTTGTAAATTGCAAAAATGGAACCTTTTCTTTCGAACAAGTTTGAAAATTCTATATTGACGTTTATCTTCAGAAAATTGGTTAGACCATAATAATGTTAGTATATTGGTAATCTCCTTAGAACAGCTGTTTTAGTGAAGTGAATGGCTATATTTTCTTGTTTCAACCATACCATATGGAGGTCATAATTCACTATCTCAAGAAACTTCTTATTTATGATAGGAATACATAAAAAAGAATTCATTAGGTATATGAAGGAATTTTTATAACTATACAAATGAGAATGTACAAAAATGGAAGATTGTAAATGAGTGAGTCAGAAATGCAGTATTTCAATCACGTCAATATTTTTTAGGTTGTGTTGTAGTACCTGATAGGTACCTGATAGGTATTATTTATTTATTATATATTTTATATTATATTTATTATATATTTGACACGTGTTATGTTCACGAATGCTAGGCACTTCTGTAAGATTCAAATTCGATAATCGATATTTGGTTTTTGAGTTATTAGCAGTACCTCAAATTGATACCCAATTTTGAAAATTTGTATTGATCAAACAATGGTAGGTATATATTGTGACTAAGAAGTATTTGGGCGAACAGTAATATCTAATTTTGAATAATGAACCCAGTAATGGAGAAGTTTCATTGTTTTTATAAAGGGTTTGTAACTCTGTGGATATATTTAATCAATCATTGGCAACTTTTACACATCATTCTGAAAACAACACTAGGTTCTGCCCTTCTAAAAGAAACTCTTGTTTCTGCAGCAGAGATGGTCGACGGCTGAATCTCCATGTTCCATAATGGCTGGTGGTCGGGCCACAGAATATCGGGGCCGTGTCCGAAAGTCGACGCTTTTTTGAAATTCGAGTCAAATGTACATCTGACAATTTCAATCCATAAAAAAATTAGAATTGATATGTATCCATTGAAATTAAACATGATATCCATAATTTACTTATTTGACATTCTGATTTCTGACTTACAAAAGAAACATAACCCAACTTTTGTTTCAAAAGTATCCTTCCTAATTGGCGCTTTTGTGGGTTATTTGGAACATTCGAACTATTTAAAGAGATTGGAACTATTAGACTCCACTCATTGGCCATACTCGTAAGAAGACCAAAGCCTTCTAGGATTCAGTGACCCTATTCTAAATCGCGTCGATGCGCTATCTCTTGACATAAAATATAGATAGAATTTATAAAAATACGGCAATTCACATTTTTATATATTTGGACAACAACTAATAAATATATTGGCACAAAATTTTACAAATTTGCAAAAAACGGCGCCTCATACATTACCTTCCATGATTCAACTATTTTTCTATGGTTGCGTCGTGCCATAGAATACAATGCCAATACGCCATCCGGCAGGCCAACTCCAAGCGGTCACCTTCGATTAATTCCGCCACGGTTATAACTAGAGCAAGCCGTTGTACATTAAATCCTTATTACACTATGCCTTTTTCTTTCCCATTCGTCTGCCTGAATGCCGGTTGCTGAAATTTAAAATTAACACGCACGCGCGCGTGACTATTTTTTCCACCTGAAGCGAAGGGATTTCGAGGGCATTTGTGTAAATGTCAGGTTCGCCAACACAGTAATTATCTGTTTGATATCATTGCATTAAATACTTTTGGTCCATCCAAGGCTTCACCCATCATTTAAGTAGTAATTGGTTATGATTGTTTTTTCAAATTTTATATTTTTATATTATTTGTTCGCGAGATTGGTTTAATCTCTCAAGAATGTAAGTACATATAATGAATATAACTTCAAAAATCAATGTAAACTTTTCTTGTATTTGCAGGTTCAAAATTACTGCCTGAAGAAATCATTAAAAAGGCATGGTAAATTTGAGGAAATTTAGCCAACAAAGTAGGCTCGAAAATAAACACGAAAAATGGCATAGTGTAATAAAAATTTTAGTTTTCTATTCTTATTTTCAATAGAACGATGATTGTGTTCGTTCGGTGATTAATAAATGAGATTTTTTTCCAAGTTTGTAGATTCTACACAAAAAAATTATGGCAGCAACTGGCAGCCGTCTGAACATGTGCATCTTGTTGATGCAAAAACGAATTGTTCGGCTCTATTAACAGAGAAAGTATCAGCTGTACAGTTTCAGTTGTGAGCATTTACAGAACTGAAAAAAAATGCCTGCAACAGGAAATTATTTGAAGCTATACATCGAATTATCATTGATAAAGTGGCCTGCATCGACTGGCAATTGTTTGGAATTATGAATCAGATGATTATTAATGCAAAAATGGCTTTAGGAATCCACAGGCAACTGTTCAAAGTTGTACATCGGATTGTTATTCATGCGAAAATGATATTTTGTTCGGCCATAATTATTGAGAAAATCCAAGCATTTAAGCTAGCAATATTGTCCAGACTTCGTGACTGTACTTTAATTTCTCTTAGAAAAAGCACTCTGCATCGACTGAAAACTGTGCAATGTTGTACACCGGATTATTTTTGATGCCAAAAGGACTTTTTGTCCGAATCTAATCAAAGAAAAAGTGCCTGCTCCTAGCATATGAAGCTGCATTTCATGTCAAATTTCAAATCTCGTGATTTTTTTGAGAGATTGTTGGTTATTTTCAACTCGAAGGATATGGCGACATCAACCGGCAGTTATTCGAAGTTGTATACCGGGTGTAATAGGATCATGGTACACCCCCCGTATCTCCCTTAGTTTTAAAGGTAATAGATTGAAATTTGGGATATCCCATATACATAAGCGGCACTATTTAAAATATAAATGATTTTTTTTCACTTCCGGCTTCGCCGTAAGTGATACCAACTTTCGATTTTTAAATGGAACAATCAGTACTTATATTATTACATTTCTGAAATCTGCATAATTCTTTGAAACCAATGATACTACATAAATGAGATTTCAAACGTCGAAATTTTTTATAATTTAATTTTTAGTTTTCCATTTAAGTGTGCCATGATG
Source organism: Chrysolina oricalcia (assembly GCA_944452925.2). Classification (NCBI taxonomy): domain Eukaryota; kingdom Metazoa; phylum Arthropoda; class Insecta; order Coleoptera; family Chrysomelidae; genus Chrysolina; species Chrysolina oricalcia. The sequence goes on from OX101808.2 coordinate 26,145,150, forward strand.
GTTCCGATTTATTCCAATTGACCCGTCTCATACTAGAAAAATCGAAATCCCGTCAAAAATAATAAATTGCGTTTTTTATGAGCAAATAAAGTTGATCGTAATCGTTTTTGGGGTAAAAATCAATTTTTTCAAATGGAACCATATTGGTACCGTGGTACCATTTATTGGTACTATTAATAAGGAATTTATCCATACCTGGTAATAAAATGTGCGATCAATACAATCAAAATTACAGCTAAAAGAAAATAAGAAAATACAATTATTTTGTTCTACTTTAATACTAAGAAGTTACTAAGGTGGCTTTGAAAACAATGAAATTATTTCTTCAGATTGTCAAATAAATATTTGTTGGTTAATCGCTGTTTTTATTGTATACCTATTGGAAAATTCTTTACATTTGTTGTTGTTTTTGTTCAAAATGTCGCACATTTATACAAGGGATGAAAAAGTGGACATGTTAATTATTTATGGAGAATGTAGGAAAAATGCCGTTGCGGATAGAAACCTTTATGCCGACCGACTTCCTGATAGACAATGTCCAGCGAGAAATAATTTTAATCGTCTTGAAAATCAATTCCGAAAAGAGCCTAACCATGCCGAGGAAAACGTTATCATTGACGAAGGAACGAAAATTAATGTTTTAGCTCGAATAGAAGTTGATAAGAATGTTTCTTCAAGGCAAATTGGGTTTGAATTGGAAATTAGTCACCAAACGGTAAGCCGAATCTTGCACAAACATAATTATAAATCTTTCAAATATCAATTGCACCAGCACCTGTACGAAAATGATTATGAACGTAGGATGGAATATTGCAATTGGATCTTGCAGAATAATGTGCAGCCAAACAATGCTTTTTTGGGAAGGATTTTATTTTTGGACGAGTCTAGGTTTACAAATATGAGATTATTCAACCGACAAAATACAAGGTATTGGTCACAAGAAAATCAAAATTTATTGCGGGAGGGTAACTTTCAAGTGCGGTTCGGTTTCAATGTTTGGCTTGGAATACTCGGTCCAATTGGTCCAATAATATTTGAAGGACCCTTGAATGGAGCTAGATACTTACGATTTCTGCAAAATTGAGGACAGTTTAACTGACTTACCTGTCCATTTATGACAGGGAATGTATTTCCAACAAGATGGAGCTCCTTCCCATAATTCAAGAACAGTAAGTGATTACCTTGAACAGGCATTCGAAGAAAACGTAATTTCGGCGAATGGTCCTGTGCGATGGCCTCTAAGGTCACCTGATTTGACACCTCTTGATTTCTTTGTTTGGGGCCATTTAAGAAACATTGTCTATGCAACCGCCGTTATAACCCGCGAAGACCTGGAGTTGCAAGTAAGACGCGCAATTAATAGTATAACGGCCCAGCAATTAGCAAACGTTCTTCAAGAAACAGCTAAGCGAGTTCAGAAGTGCATTGACGTTAATGGACAGCATTTCGAACAATTGTTGTAATTTTTTGTGTTAATTTTTTTCATAAAAAACGCAATTTAGTATTTTTGACGGGATTTCGATTTTTCTAGTATTAGACGGTCAATTGGAATAAATCGGAACCATCATGGCACACTTAAATGGAAAACTAAAAATTAAATTATTAAAAATTTCGACGTTTGAAATGTCACTTATATATATATATATATATATATATATATATATATATATATATATATATATATATATATATATATATATATATATGTACATTACTAAGTTCATGTGTTGAACCGCGTTGAGAGTTTATAACTCGACGTTTCGGCTCCTGCTTTGGAGCCATTTTCAAGAGTGTGACTGCGAGGCCTCTATCTGCCTACTCCTCGAGTCGTGGTCTTGAGAGATATCAAGGTATCAACCTGCCTACTCCTTGATCTCAAAAGACGATCCGATGTTGGTTGCACTGTAGTATTTATAGGTAGTTGGCTACCTGGAGGTGGGCGGGTCTTACGGGTTTTCTCGTTTGTCTTGTCTGCTGGTGCCTGCTGTGTAGTTGGAGTTAATGGGATAATAATTGATTGCGGATAAGTTTCACGTGGCCTGGTAATTACGGTTGGAAGAAGGGGCTTCCAAATGGGGTTCAATTTACGGCTATCATCTTTAATGTTCAGGCAATCAGGCCGTTTTTCGATTTCGATGGCTTCTCTGATAAAACGAGAAGTTCTTGAACGTACTGGGGCGATGGTTTTCGTTTTCTCGAAATCTATGGGGTGACCCGTTTGGATGAAATGAAGAGCTAATGCGGAGCTGGTGTCTCGATTTCTAACTGAAAGGGAGTGTTGATAGGATCGAAAATGGATCTGTTTCGAAGTTTCTCCTGTATAAGAGTGGGGGCAGATAGAACAGGGAATTCTCGCTCCATCCGACTAACCGACGACCACAACAGACAATCCGAACTTCACAACGTAAAACAAGCTCTCCTACAAAACGGATACAGACCAGACCACATAGACAGAAACATCCAAAAACAGCTTCAGAAACCATTAGTAACCAAAAACGAACCACAAGTTGAAGACCGTCCATCCAAAGTCTTCTTCCCTTACATCAAAGGGGTGACGGACAAAATCAGTCGACTTTTCAGAAAAGCAAATATCAAAACCATCTTTACCACAGAACAAAAACTATCACACCTCATCAGACCAACAAAAGATAAAATTCCCAACGAAGACCATGGTATTTACGAAATTCCCTGTTCTATCTGCCCCCACTCTTATATAGGAGAAACTTCGAAACAGATCCATTTTCGATCCTATCAACACTCCCTTTCAGTTAGAAATCGAGACACCAGCTCCGCATTAGCTCTTCATTTCATCCAAACGGGTCACCCCATAGATTTCGAGAAAACGAAAACCATCGCCCCAGTACGTTCAAGAACTTCTCGTTTTATCAGAGAAGCCATCGAAATCGAAAAACGGCCTGATTGCCTGAACATTAAAGATGATAGCCGTAAATTGAACCCCATTTGGAAGCCCCTTCTTCCAACCGTAATTACCAGGCCACGTGAAACTTATCCGCAATCAATTATTATCCCATTAACTCCAACTACACAGCAGGCACCAGCAGACAAGACAAACGAGAAAACCCGTAAGACCCGCCCACCTCCAGGTAGCCAACCACCTATAAATACTACAGTGCAACCAACATCGGATCGTCTTTTGAGATCAAGGAGTAGGCAGGTTGAGACCTTGATATCTCTCAAGACCACGACTCGAGGAGTAGGCAGATAGAGGCCTCGCAGTCACACTCTTGAAAATGGCTCCAAAGCAGGAGCCGAAACGTCGAGTTATAAACTCTCAACGCGGTTCAACCCATGAACTTATTACATATTTCTGACCGCGGAAACCTTTCCGAACATATATATATATATATATATATATATATATATATTGGATTCAGAAAATTATGCAGATTTCAGAAATGTAATAATATACAGAGTGTTCCATTCAAAAAACGATTATAGGTCAAAAAGTGCCGCTTATTATGTGTATAGAATATTCCAAATTTCAATCTATTACCTTCAAAACTAACGAAAATACTGGGGGTGTACCATGATCCTGTTACACCCGGTATAGGAATATTGTTAATGCGAAAAAGACTTTTGATTGAATGTATCCATGGAATTTAGTATTGGTATCCAAATCTTGTGATTTTGTCATGCATCCGGCATCGACCAGCAACTGTTCAAAGTTGTACACAGATTCCTGATACGGAAATTACTTTTTCACGGCAATCGTTCGAACTGGTAATTCCGGTTATTATTAATACAAAAATAACTCTTTTTCGGTAAGAGCCGGACCAAAAATTATTTTACATCATCAATTAAGAAAAAAAACAATTTAAAAAAATAGAGATAAAATTAGAAACTAGCTCAGCTCATCACGCATTCTCTCGTTACACAAAATGAAGATTTTCGTGACAGGTTATCTAAATAGCTATTTTCGAATGTGTACTCACCAATTTATCGTAGGGATCACCAAGACCCGAAGCAAGAGTAATGTAGAATACAATTTTTCGGACCAATCCACAAATGTAGTACTTATCATAAAAGGTTGGCTCCAAAATAGTTAGTCTCAAGGCATGCAACATAGCTTCGCGTTCCATTCTATGTTCTTTACTGACATACTCCATTACTTCGAAGTGAGACTCCAGAAAAAACTGAATTCTTAATGTCACTTTACTCGGTATAGACGGATCTGTCAGGTAGACGACAACAAACTTGATAAACTCCTGTAGATCGTATCTGATATGCATAATGTCATCTGAGATTCCCCAGTTTGGATCTAGCATCAACAATTTGACCTAGGGGTATTTGAAAAGTTTTTTTTGTGGAACAAAACTTATTTTGGTTTACTTAGGTTGAAACATTCCAGTTTAAAGGATTCTGAGATTCGGTAACAAGATACATTTCCAGATCATTTAACATCTACCTCGTTATTTCTAATTGAACTAACTATAGGTACTGCCCTCCTTTATGAAAACCAATGTAGATGAAAATGTATCGTGGTCAAAACATATAGAGGTTTTAAGGAAACAGATTTCTCCGTGCAACAGTGCTTTTTCATCAACAGGAAGACTTGTCACTAAGATGTGTCACTCTTGTCAGATATCAGAGACGGTTTTTAGAATTTCAGATTTTCTCTTGTCGTTTTGTGTTGTGTTTGTTGTCGTTGGTTATTCTTTCATCATTCGTAAATTTGCATTAATCTTGTTCCTTTAAAAATAATAGATAGATAATAGAATAATTTGAAACCTAGTGCAGAACCAATACTGTAGCTGCGTAAGCATGCATGGCGAGTGATACAACTTTCTGCAAACAAATTTCGAGTATCAGCCACAGCGCTTATATTATGAGTTCTAGATTCCTACAAAAAGTACTTAACATACAGAATCGCCTCAGAAAATATGTCACTTTTTCATGCACCCACCATTGTGGAAATTACACTAAGGTAATAACACAACCAGAAATACTCGTAGAAATAGCATGTTAATCTCTTCAAATGATTTAAATTAACTGCAATGCATAATTTGACATGAATCGTTCTAGAAAAAAAAAACTCGAGCTTCCGAGCATCCAATTTTATAAATCCAATTTAAGTTGAAATTATTCATGATATTAGTTTTTCATAGGTTTTTGTACTTTCAATTTATTTTCCAATCCAATGGTTTCTTGAAATTTAACTACAGCTGAAAAGTGAATGCGAAACTAATAATAAATAATTTTAATAACCGTGCTCAACTTTCTGATGGCCTTTGCTGAATATTTGGGAACATTAATATGTGAAAAGATCGGCTAAATACAAATAGCAGGTATAAGTACCATGAGGTTTCCAACCTTATTCTCCGAGATTCAGAATTAACGTTTGTTTATCTTCACACGTACCATAATATTTTAATAAACCCAGGCCTGTTACAAAAATCACTAATGACGCACATGCGCATTGCGGACTAGCCTGAACTTTTTACAACACTTTTGACATTGACATTCTGTTAATAAGGTATATTTCTATGGATGTGGTATTATTAGAACACGCATGTCCATTTTTTGGTATTCTTGGTGAATATTTGATGATTAATTTTTTATTAAAATCGATTTTTTCGACTCCAATAACCTCAACTTCGCCAATATTCAATAAAAAACATATTTTTCTTCGATTGTAAACATATCTTGATTTCACTTCGGACGGAGATACGGGGGTTTGTTATAGGATGGCACTATACAGGGTATATCTTCAAGAGTTAATGCGATCTATATAGAGAGAACTAAAAGCAGCATTTTTCTGAAAATGTGTAGAGACGTTGAAAGAACCTTTGAGAATCAAACTAAAATATTTTCGTTATTGAGACACTTCCCGTTTCGCTGGGAGTGACGTCACATTTGTTATTCAAGTTAACGGCACAAATCTCATAAGAAAGTCCTGCACAAAACTCTTGGGAACTCAACTCGATCATAAACTGAACTTTAGTGAACACGTAGATTCAATTTGTAAAAAAGTGAACAAAATATATTATGCCTTCATCACCGTGAAATCCAATTTCCTCTTACACCACTTAATAAATACTTATACATTATGCACTAGTCTACTCCGTATTGAGCTGCAATATAATTGTATGGGGAAGAGCAACTGAAATAAATAGAATATTCATCCTACAAAAAAGATTTATCAGACTTATATTTAACCTGAAATATAATGAAACATGTAGGAATACCTTCATCAATAACGGTATTATGACATGCACCTGTATCTATTTATTCAAACTGATGTGTTATATCCATAACAATCTTCATGAATATAAAAAAAAACAAGGATGTCCACAAATATTTAACCAGGAAAAATCAAGACATCCGGATAAGTAACCATAACAGGTCACACTACAAAAAATCACCCCTATATGCTGGTGGGTACTTCTATAACCTGCTACCTGAGCCACTCAAACAATCTAACAATTGGCATAAGATGTCCGGAGGACTGCTCACTGCTAATATCCTATACAATAGGAAAGTTGGGTCGAAAATCCATCAGAAAACAACTACTTTCCTGGCTAATGCCACGACGAACATTGAATTACATCTGATGAAATTTCCGTGCAGAGTTCCTACAAGGTTATCTCTGCAATTGCTTGGTTGCATGGGAATGTTCATCGAAACATTCGGACCACCTATATATCGATTTCGGAGTGTTGCTCCTCATCAGTATAGGGTAGGTCTAGCAGTCAATTACTAATGACTGCAACGAATGAATCGACGACCAAACCCATTTGAAGACCGAAACTGAGATCGCGCCCGCACAGTGGATTAACTCCAAACTGCGAGCGCCATCCCAGCGCCGGAAGCCTAACCAAGAATACCCATGACCACGATCGTCAAGACCGTATATAAAACAGAAAACTGTAGGTCACAATGAGCTTATGACAAGAGGCATAAGATGTCCGGAGGACTGCTCACTGCTAATATCCTATACAATAGGAAAGTGTCATAAGCTTGTAACAAAACCTAATCTTGAAATTCATTAAAAGTTCTCGAAGAGGACAACCATTGAATCTACATCCGGAAGCCATTAAATTCAGCATTTAGTTTACGATACCGAGAAGGGCACCAAAACCTTCGCCCATATGGTTGCTATAAAAATCGTTCCAACACAGTTTCGAGAGTTTTACGAGGGGTATTTATAAATTCGAACCAAATATTTTGTGTCCAATAATCAGTTTTCATTATGAATGCAACGTCATATTCATAATAGAATTGATTCAAACCATAACCGAGTGTTACAGAAAGATCCATGACATAGAATAAGTAGAAATAAGATCAATTGTTTAGATATAAAGAGTTTTTTTCATAATGCGACAAATTTGCATTATGTTTTTTTCAAGTAACGTCGGAATATCTGAGTTATAAAATATTTAATGCATAAGCCGATTGTAGAAGAAACTGATAAAGAAATTCGATTCACTATTTAATTTTCGAACAACCCTTATATTTACTGCCTAAACGATTTCGAAACCCAAGCTAACTTGAAGGACATATATTTTATGCTTCTAAACGGCAGTCCTGTTTTAAATCTTGAGAGTGTTAGATGTTCGTTAGCAACGTGACCTTTTCTGGTGAATGATCTGTTTCAAAATATCAGTTCAATACTTTAGTAAGAATTATATCTTTTTGAGTAGTTTAAAAACGTTAATGTCATAAAATTTTATTCAATTCACTGGTTTTTAATTGGGTTTGATTTAATAACTTATAAATTTAAAACTTCTTAGTTATTCCGTCGTTCTATTTTTTTTTCTTTCGGCATAATAAATGTTTTTGGCCGATTTCTTTGTTTTATTCAGTTAAATTTAATCTTCCACCTGGGCCTTCGGCCCAAATAATATTGATTAACAATTTTAGAAGTATTTGAATAGATTGAAATCCAGGAAAGTGTTGAAAATAATAATAAATAAAGTAACGTAAATAATTAAAACTAGTGTGTGTGCAAAGCTGGTAGCAGCTTCCTGATGGTTGCCGGAGATGAGATTTGATAGGTAAGTGAATGTATAATTTTCCTGATGTGTTCCTATATAAACGCTCCTATAAAATATTGAAAAAGGCACCGCTCGGCCTAACAATTGATAGTATCAGCTGTGATGAAACTCTATTTCAACGGAATAGCGTTTTATTATAATGGCGTCAAAAGTGTGGGGTATTTTCTTGAAAATATATATTTATTATAATGGTGTCATAATGTGTAAGGTATTTTCTTGAAAATATATATTTATTATATTGGTTTCGAATGCGTGGATTATTTTCTTGAAATTATATGTATTTATTATGTTGATGTCTTAATCCATATGGTATTTTCTTGCAACTATTTTTTTTTTATATTGGTTTCTCAATGTGTGTATGGTGTTATCTTGAAATTGTAGGTAGATAAGTAGTTGGTTTAGAAAATCCATTTTAATTCATAAAAAAAATATTAAAACAGAATATGTAGAGTAAAAGTAATATACTAATAATTTTGAATTTCTGCTACTTTTAGAGGATTTATGTCTTGCTGTATATTTATTTCGTATTTTCATGAAACAAAATTTTCGATTTCCAATCTGAAATAGAAAAATGTGTGTTGTATTCTGTTATTCGAGAATTTTAGTACGAATCGTTTAAGAATTTTCATTTATTTTGAATTTTGTACTGACTAACTAGAAGAGTTTTGATATTTTATTGTTTACAAATTTCCTGACAATGTTTTGTCCAGGACCAAAGCTAGAGAGCCTTCTGCTGTTTTGAATTCAACAAGTAACTATATAAAAAAGAAGATATAAGCTGCTTGATAAATGTTTTATTAATTTTGCTTTCATTGTGATTTACTCGAGTCAGAAAAAAAATGCACACAAATATCTCCATATGGTTTTTATGATTCCAAGTTTCAGAATTGTATTTTAATTGTCACTACAATCTCAGTCATTATATATTTAGAAAAACTCACGAGCACGGCAAGGAGATAAGGCTATGTTCACAATAATCCATGAGAAACGAAATTTTACTTTACTAATGAACTTACAAAATTAGAAGAAAACAAATGGACAAATTTTGAATTTTTCCTTTAAAATTGTGTATACAGCCTTTCATCCGATTATTTACTTAAACAAATAAAGAGTAGGCTCTCCAAATGCAGGAGCTAACGTTGAATACAGAAAAATGTAACTCTTAGATCAGTCTGATTATTTAAATCTATTAGTCACAACGAAAACAATTGGTGTTTTCATATTCAAATATCAGCAAAAATAGCAATCGTTAATGTAGAAAAAACAGTAAAATTAAACAGATATTCGAATTTCAAGAAAAAATGAACCTGAACACAGAAGGAAAATTTCACTTCGGCATCTGTAAACTGACAAAGTAGACAATTGAAATTAAATTAAACAGATGTTAAGACAGGACTCCGGCATAGTCGTAAAAAGGGATAGTTGATAAACCTCAAGCAGAAAAAGAATTTTATGAAAATAGAAAACTGAACTAAGAATGAGTGTAATTGTGAAAAGAAAGAAGTTAATGAGTTTAATCAATTTATCCCAGTCGCCTCAGTGGATATGTTGATTTAGGATTTCTCTGCTCTCTTTACCTACTAGAGTTTTAGCATAAGCCGAAGAATTTTACGAAACAGTCAAACATATGGTCTTGAATGGTTGGGTGATACAATATAATCTCTATGGGTGGTCGAGAGGTTGAAATAATGAAAACTTGGTCCTATCAGCAGCAATAAATATATTGTACCTTTAGTAGGTATATATGAGAAGGATAGAAATATTATATGACCTTACTTCCCAATTCGAACCTTTTGTCCAGCGATATTCTGAGATTATTCATATGTTTCCCGAAATAAAATAAATGCCATTGATTTGATTGCTTGACACATGTGTTTTTACCTCTCAATTTATTTTTTTAGTAAAGTGTTATAATTCAAGCAATATAAACTAGCGATCGCAAGAAATTTAATTTTTTTAAATAATTTTTATTTTTGTACTGTTGATTCAGCATTTGTTGAATATTTGAAATAAAATTAATTGAACTTGAATAAATTACTTCCATAGGCCTCAATTCAGATTTACAGTCAGAGAAGTTTTGAAATTATCGAATATTCTGAGATACTTTCTTAATCACTTCTACAAAATAAAGTTAGACAATGATTCACTAAATAAAGTAAGACAATGATTCTCGTATATTTCATGTGAAAAAAAATTGAAGTAATAATATAGCATTGGATGATCTCAGAGGAGTGTTGACAGTAAAGTTCACATCTCAACTCCCATTTTTGTATTAATTTGAAAGCACGTATTTTGCATTTTGGTATTAAGTTGAAAGTAAGCATTTTAAAGAATTGAATCAAAATTTTATGTAACTAAATTTGCTGAGTAGCTATTTCAGTTGAATATGAATTGCTAATTATATATGAATTTCTCTTAAAAGGTTATTTTTTTTATTTGAAAAAAGAAGTTGCATCGACCAAAGTGGGTCATTTAAAGGTTACTGTTAAATAATATGAATGTCAACTAGAGTTTTCACAGCAAATTAAAATAGAAATTGAATAGGATATCTGATATTGTAACACCTCAATTCAACTCTGAACTCGGGGTATAGTAATAAATACAGGTAGTTACGGGAATAGTGCAAAGTCCTGAAATTCTGTGAAAGGGACTGATACGAAATTATTTTATGAACTCCATATCCACTGCAGGTGTGAATGTAATTAGACGTAGCGATTAGTTAAAAAGTAATGAGGTATATAGAGAGTAGGTACTAAACAAAAAAAAATTAATGAAAAATACAAATATTAAATTGAAAGTAACATAGGTGATCCAGTTGATAAATATTATTTTGAGTTATTCGTTTATTATTCTAAAAGAGATATTTCATGGTTTGACTATAATGGGAAACATAGAAAAGGACATACGAACAATGAAAAAGGGTTAATAACATGAAAGGACCTAAAAAAAAACTTTATTTAAATTCAGAATTTAATATTGAAAACAAAATATGCTGCTAGTTTTAATAGAAGGAAAATTAAACACATTTAAGTCGTTCAAATTTAATTAGAATTTTTTTTTTAGTAAAACAGTAATTTTTGCAATAAATGAGTCAACCTCTTTAAACGGGTAGTAAAATTGTACTGAGTATAGGCCGAGGGCGGACCACTTTCGTTTGCAGAATCTTTTTATAGAATTTGGTGTGAATTTTTATTTTATTACAAAACAGTATCTAGGAACTTCTTGAATAGATTAACGCACGAATAGATAAAACATAAATAAATCAGTTTTGTGTCATACAAGGTATCTTCGTGCACGAGAACCGTTTTGCGAAGTTTTTCTCGCTGTAAAATTTAGTCCCATAAAATGTCTCTTGAATAATGGGGTTTCTAAATATGTATACTTATTTTGCAATAATCTAAGATTGTTTTTAACATGTGTATTGGTTAGATAAATTAATTGATTGAATAGCTTGAATTGAATATGAGAAAAATTGTTCATAAAATAAAGCAGATTGACAAATGGTAGCGAGGGATTTTATAAAAATTGAGATATCGAGAGAAAGAAACAACAGATACAATAGAGTGATATACCAACCCCGTGAAAATAAGAAAAGGAAGAAATATCGAGAAAATGGAATTATGTGAAATACAGGGGTAACGAAAATATCAAATTGTAAATAGAGAAAAATTAAAGTAATATGAGAAAAGTGACACACGCGGAAATTGAGAAAGAAAAGAGAAACCTGACAATGAAAACGGTAAAATAAGACGTCACATGAATGGTGAAGGAATTCCCAGAGACGCACGTGTAAGAAATAGTGAAAAATGTAGTGAGCCTTTCTGATCTAGAGAAATAGAAATAGAAGTATCGAATATGAAACTCGGATAAAGCGAGTATAGAAATTTGCGAAAAGTTATCTATCTTGATGAGTTGATATAACGAACGTGAGTGTGACAGATGTAGGAGGGTCGTGTTAGCCGAATGGAGGCGTGATTAACTACGTGATGTTGAATGGAAATGTCACGCCTTGGGAACGTATTCGGAACTTGTCGAATGGAGACATTGAATTCTAGGTTGTCCGAATAGGTGAATAAATGAGCCCATGGACGAATGGAGTCCATCTGGTGAAACACCCCGCGGAAGCATATTGTGTATCCCTAAGTCATACTACGTTAAAGTGAAAGAAAATTGTGAAAAAGCTCGCAAGAACCTACAGAGAAAGAGTTGAAGAAATTGAGTAGACTCGTAGGGACCTGGTATGGTAGTGATGTCGACATTGCTTTTTATACACTGTCAGAGCATGCCACTAGCGTTTTAATAATATCAACTGAGGAGTATAACCTCTTCCACGATTTGTGATATACTGAGCGATTTTTTTCTGAGTATAATAATATTTTTTTTTAAGATTTTATTTTTTTTTCATAATGACATAAGTATATGAGCATTTCTAGTGTCGTGGAAGTACACGTATTCAACTATTTGGTGAATGAATTTGGTAGGAGTATATTGAAGGAAAGGATAACTTGAGAGTAAGGAATTATGCCTAAAAATATGAGAAAATGTTGAATGAAAATAGGTGACAGAACTAACAAATGTGTGAGATGATAGTTGAATACGTCAATCGGGTTTTATTGTCGAGCTTCAAGAATTAATTGGCCATTAATCACTTGGAGATCACGTATGACTTAGTTTTCAGTAATTATTTTAGTCGTTTCAAGTATATCACATAGAAAAAGATAGACTGATAACTTTTAATATTGTCAGAGCTGCGTGTTGAAGTAAAATGAATAGAAATATATCACTTATGTATCTATATGCTGTGGAAATATGCGAAAAATTAATGAATGTTGAATTCAAAAAAAATGAAAAAGAAATAAACAAACAGTAATCCGATTCGTTGAACCAAATATTTGTCAATTTGTAAGTCTAACGCTAACCAATATTCATGAAAATTTCAGGAAAGAAGTGTAGCACTTGCATCCTCAAAGCAAGAAGCTGGGTGATTGTAAAATGTTTTGATATGATTTGATATAGGTAACAAGTCTGTTTCAGAGTTATATAGTTAGGTCTCAGCTTGCCATTCGCCATCAGTGAACGAGGCGACATTGCCACCATAGGCGTAGTTCTTTTCATAATCTAGGGGCAACTATCATCTCCTGAATTGCATTCGTTGAAAATGCATTTGGTGCAGCAGCAGTCCCATGAAACCATTTCTTTGGGTTGACCATCACCGCAGGAACCACATTCGCGCGTAATCGATATACGGTATACCAACAGGAAAGTGCGGGTAAGTGCGCGGGTTGGTAGTTCGCGGAATATCTATGCGTCGCGGAATTTCATCAGTGCGCGGTACAGTATTATACAGGGTGCACCATTAAGACTTGACGAAATCGTAACTTGTTAGAATTAGATATTTGAATGGATCTGAAGTAACAATTTATTTATGGAAAAAAAAATTGTAACTTTTTTAGGGGGGGCAATTGTAACAAAACCTAATCTTGAAATTCATTAAAAGTTCTCGAAGAGGACAACCATTGAATCTACATCCGGAAGCCATTAAATTCAGCATTTAGTTTACGATACCGAGAAGGGCACCAAAACCTTCGCCCATATGGTTGCTATAAAAATCGTTCCAACACAGTTTCGAGAGTTTTACGAGGGGTATTTATAAATTCGAACCAAATATTTTGTGTCCAATAATCAGTTTTCATTATGAATTCAACGTCATATTCATAATAGAATTGATTCAAACCATAACCGAGTGTTACAGAAAGATCCATGACATAGAATAAGTAGAAATAAGATCAATTGTTTAGATATAAAGAGTTTTTTTCATAATGCGACAAATTTGCATTATGTTTTTTTCTCGTAACGTCGGAATATCTGAGTTATAAAATATTTAATGCATAAGCCGATTGTAGAAGAAACTGATAAAGAAATTCGATTCACTATTTAATTTTCGAACAACCCTTATATTTACTGCCTAAACGATTTCGAAACCCAAGCTAACTTGAAGGACATATATTTTATGCTTCTAAACGGCAGTCCTGTTTTAAATCTTGAGAGTGTTAGATGTTCGTTAGCAACGTGACCTTTTCTGGTGAATGATCTGTTTCAAAATATCAGTTCAATACTTTAGTAAGAATTATATCTTTTTGAGTAGTTTAAAAACGTAAATGTCATAAAATTTTATTCAATTCACTGGTTTTTAATTGGGTTTGATTTAATAACTTATAAATTTAAATCTTCTTAGTTATTCCGTCGTTCTATTTTTTTTCTTTCGGCATAATAAATGTTTTTGGCCGATTTCTTTGTTTTATTCAGTTAAATTTAATCTTCCACCTGGGCCTTCGGCCCAAATAATATTGATTAACAATTTTAGAAGTATTTGAATAGATTGAAATCCAGGAAAGTGTTGAAAATAATAATAAATAAAGTAACGTAAATAATTAAAACTAGTGTGTGTGCAAAGCTGGTAGCAGCTTCCTGATGGTTGCCGGAGATGAGATTTGATAGGTAAGTGAATGTATAATTTTCCTGATGTGTTCCTATATAAACGCTCCTATAAAATATTGAAAAAGGCACCGCTCGGCCTAACAATTGATAGTATCAGCTGTGATGAAACTCTATTTCAACGGAATAGCGTTTTATTATAAGCTCATTGTGACCAACAGTTTTCTGTTCAAACTAACAATTATAAAAAATTCAAAATGTCTCTGAAAACATTTTTCATCGCCTATGCATTTTATTCGCTAGACGAATATATCAATTTTAACAAAAATTAAATTTTGTAAATGTATATCCTACATGTATTTGTGGTTTTGTGTTAATTGTATTTGTATTGACTTTTATGGAATGTATTGTAAGTATTTATTTATATCTCAATTTTATCTCACTTATCTCATGTCATATCCCATGGCCACAAGAGATGAATAAAGCTATCTATCTATCTATTTCAATAGGACACCCTATATTAACAAAATGTTTGGATTCCTCTCATGATTCTGAATTTAATTCAAACCAAAATGAACCATTTTTGAGTTTTTCGATTTTTTAATGACATACCAAAAATATACTATACTACGTCAAAAATTACTGAGATTACGGAGATGTTTCCATGAGAGGTAAGAGACAATGTATATTGAACTGAATCAACAATTAAAGCATAAATCGAACTGAATTAACCTTAAAAGCTAGGCAAACTCTACTTCCCAATGTGCATATTGACTTTTCGTCAACGTAGAAGCGCATTTGCAATTTAGTAGTTTGATTTAATCTGAGATGCATAGAAAGCGGTGTATCAAAGCATTGATTCTACTTCTTAATATATTGGAATGTAGAAAGGAAGGATTGGAATGAAGGAAGGATTAATTAAGTAATATTTTATGCTAATTTTGGCTGCAGGTAGCGACCCCGAGAAATATTTGCAATCATATTTTGAGGCTTTATTCAAAAGTCAGTTCTTTGTTGTAATATTGAAATGGGATAATAAAAATTAAATTTATTGGAGAATTATGCAAAATTACAAACTTGTTCAGTGTATAATTGAACTGATTTTAGCATGCATTAATACTTTCAAATTACTGATAATGCTATGTGAATTTTGATTTCTGTTTGTTGGTGAATGTTGACAACAAGAATTATTACCGGCTAATGATTTGACAAAAAAATAGGAAAAAGTATGGAATATGGGTAAAACTCCGATTTTGACGAAATTTTCACAGATCACTTAAAACATGATAAAAATGAAATATCCGTTGAAATTTTTCCACTATCTTTTTAATAAAATGTATGCCGGTACCATCATTCAAAACACAAACACAATCCGTTGAATGGAGTATTCAAAATGCATCTTTTCGTTTGAAAAGTACTGTGTTGATTCAACAATACTTCCATCTACATAATTTCAGCAATTTATAAATGAAAGTAATACTCGAGAATTCACAATAAAGTAAAAGCTTAGGGCTGGTATCTAGAAGTTAACTTTAATTTCAACAGTCAAGTTTTTTTTTTTCTCACAAGGTGGTTGAAACCCTTTATGGGCACCTTATCCGGCCTGTTTCACACATCCCATAAGGTAGTGTGGGAGTCCCCTGAGTCCGAATTGAATCCCCCTCAGGTATACCCACTAAACACTCCACCTCGTGCGTGGTAGGCTCGTCCAGCCACCCAAGGCTGGCCCGATGACACGTAGGCAGATGCCCATTGTATCGTACCATACCACTTTCTCGGGCCATCAGAAAAATTCTGCAGTCGCTGTGGTTTGAACCAGCGACCGGCAGCGTGAGTGATTTAAACATTGACGCTTTAACCACTCGGCTACCTGGCCCTCAACAGTCAAGTTAACTTCAGCTTTAAAATGGCAGCTTTATAAAAGTCTCATTTCTGAAATAAACAGAAGAAGGCAAATATGTAACCTAGAATTTTTCGTAATTTTTCCTGTGACATTTCTAATTTTAAAATAAATAATAAAACAGCTTTCAATAGCTACCAACAGCTACCAAGAATGAACACGTTGCATGAAGTCTGATTGTAATTAACACTTGTGTTACTGGCGATAGAAGATTATTTATGACGCTGAAGCTGGCAGACCAAAAGCCGCAGACAATTTTTGTCAGGGACTGTACCTACCGAAACCGCCGGCAAATATTACCGATAGTTCTCCTGCCTGGGAAATTGATCATTTAGATGAAAACTATTCAATATTATGAATGTGTTCGAATAAAAATGTATCATTCTTATGAATTTAAGGAAGAAATGCAGTAAATGAGATTATTGGTGGGATATACATACGTGTTCAGATCGTCAGGACATTTGCAAGAATTTTTCTCATAATTTCCATAATTAAGAACTTAGACTCGAAAAATTTGCAAAGAATATTTTTGAAACATTACACCATAAGACCTTGATATTTATAACGACTTGCCCCTTATCAATTATTTTAAAAAAAATTGCAAATTCAGAAATGGATTAGAACTGTGGAATTTTTCTTTTATTTTTTACAGTAAAATCGACACGCAATAACTGACATATGCGAAATTTTCCAGGAAGTTAGTTGAAACATTCCTTGATCATTTCTCATTATTGCAGTCGCGGTTCCTTTCCTGATTTTTCTTTAAAAAATTCGCAAAGGCCAGTATAAGCTTGGTCTGCGGGATTTTTCGCGGTTTTTTTCTAATAACATCAACACGCAAAAACTGACTTATGCGAAATTTCTCAGGAAGTTAGTTGAAACATTCCTTGATCATTTCTCATTATTGCAGTCGCGGTTCCTTTCCTAATTTTTCTTTAAAAAATTCGCAAAGGCCAGTATAAGCTTGGTCTGCGGGATTTTTCTCGGTTTTTTTCTAATAACATCAACACGCAAAAACTGACTTATGCGAAATTTCTCAGGAAGTTAGTTGAAACATTCCTTGATCATTTCTCATTATTGCAGTCGCGGTTCCCTTCCTAATTTTTCTTTAAAAAAATCGCAAAGGCCAGTATAAGCTTGGTCTGCGGGAATTTTCGCGGTTTTTTTCTA
Organism: Chrysolina oricalcia; assembly: GCA_944452925.2. Taxonomy (NCBI): domain Eukaryota; kingdom Metazoa; phylum Arthropoda; class Insecta; order Coleoptera; family Chrysomelidae; genus Chrysolina; species Chrysolina oricalcia. The sequence continues at coordinate 26,162,670 of OX101808.2, forward strand.
ATAACATCAACACGCAAAAACTGACTTATGCGAAATTTCTCAGGAAGTTAGTTGAAACATTCTTTGATCATATCTCATTATTGCAGTCGCGGTTCCTTTCCTAATTTTTCTTTAAAAAATTCGCAAAGTCTAATATAAGCTTGGTCTGCGGGATTTTTCGCGGTTTTTTTCTAATAACATCAACACGCAAAAACTGACATATGCGAAATTTCTCCGGAAGTTATTTGAACCATTCCTTGATCATATCTCATTATTGAAGTCACGGTTCCTTTCCAAATATTTCTTTAAAAAATTCGCAAAGGCTAGTATAAGCTTGGTCTGCGGGATTTTTCGCGGTTTTTTTCTAATAACATCAACACGCAAAAACTGACATATGCGAAATTTCTCAGGAAGTTAGTTGAAACATTCCTTGATCATTTCTCATTATTGCAGTCGCGGTTCCTTTCCAAATTATTCTTTAAAAAAATCGCAAAGGCCAGTATAAGCTTGGTCTGCGGGATTTTTCGCGGTTTTTTTCTAATAACATCAACACGCAAAAACTGACATATGCGAAATTTCTCAGGAAGTTAGTTGAAACATTCCTTGATTATTTCTCATTATTGCAGTGGCGGTTCCTTTCTTAATTTTTCCTTAAAAAATTCGCAAAGGCCAGTATAAGCTTGATCTGCGGGATTTTTCGCGGTTTTTTTCTAATAACATCAACACGCAAAAACTGACATAAGCGAAATTTCTCCGGAAGTCAGTTGAACCATTCCTTGATCATATCTCATTATCGAAGTCGCGGTTCCTTTCCAAATTTTTCTTTAAAAAATTCGCAAAGGCCAGTATAAGCTTGGTCTGCGGGATTTTTCGCGGTTTTTTTGCTAATAACATCAACACGCAAAAACTGACCAATGCGAAATTTCGCAGGAAGTTAGTTGAAACATTCCTTGATCATTTCTCATTATTGAAGTCGCGGTTCCTTGCCTAATTTTTCTTTAAAAAATTCGCAAAGGCCAGTATAAGCTTGGTCTGCGGGATTTTTCGCGGTTTTTTTCTAATAACATCAACACGCAAAAACTGACATATGCGAAATTTCTCCGGAAGTTAGTTGAACCATTCCTTGATCATATCTCATTATCGAAGTCGCGGTTCCTTTCCAAATTTTTGTTTAAAAAATTCGCAAAGGCCAGTATAAGCTTGGTCTGCGGGATTTTTCGCGTGTTTTTTCTAATAACATCAACACGCAAAAACTGACATATGCGAAATTTCTCAGGAAGTTAGTTGAAACATTCCTTGATCATTTCTCATTATTGCAGTCGCGGTTCCTTTCCTAATTTTTCTTTAAAAAATTCTCAAATTCTAATATAAGCTTGGTCTGCGGGATTTTTCGCGGTTTTTTTGCTAATAACATCAACACGCAAAAACTGACATATGCGAAATTTTCCAGGAAGTTAGTTGAAACATTCCTTGATCAAATCTCATTATCGAAGTCGCGGTTCCTTTCCTAATTTTGCTTTAAAAAAATCGCAAAGACCAGTATAAGCTTGGTCTGCTGGATTTTTCGCGTGTTTTTTCTAATAACATCAACACGCAAAAACTGACATATGCGGAATTTCTCAGGAAGTTATTTGAAACATTCCCTGATCATTTCCCATTATTGCAGTCGCGGTTCCTTCCGTAATTTTACTTTAAAAAATTCGCAAAGGCCAGTATAAGCTTGGTCTGCTGGATTTTTCACGTGTTTTTTCTAATAACATCAACACGCAAAAACTGACATATGCGGAATTTCTCAGGAAGTTATTTGAAACATTCCCTGATCATTTCCCATTATTGCAGTCGCGGTTCCTTTCGTAATTTTTCTTTAAAAAATTCGCAAAGGCCAGTATAAGCTTGGTCTGCTGGATTTTTCGCGTGTTTTTTCTAATAACATCAACACGCAAAAACTGACATATGCGGAATTTCTCAGGAAGTTATTTGAAACATTCCCTGATCATTTCCCATTATTGCAGTCGCGGTTCCTTTCGTAATTTTTCTTTAAAAAATTCGCAAAGGCCAGTATAAGCTTGGTCAGCAGGATTTTTCGCGGTTTTTTTCTAATAACATCAACACGCAAAAACTGACATAAGCGAAATTTCTCCGGAAGTCAGTTGAACCATTCCTTGATCATATCTCATTATCGAAGTCGCGGTTCCTTTCCAAATTTTTCTTTAAAAAATTCGCAAAGGCCAGTATAAGCTTGGTCTGCGGGATTTTTCGCGTGTTTTTTCTAATAACATCAACACGCAAAAACTGACATATGCGAAATTTCTCAGGAAGTTAGTTGAAACATTCCTTGATCATATCTCATTATCGAAGTCGCGGTTCCTTTCCTAATTTTGCTTTAAAAAAATCGCAAAGGCCAGTATAAGCTTGGTCTGCGGGATTTTTCGCGGTTTTTTTCTAATAACATCAACACGCAAAAACTGACATATGCGAAATTTCTCCGGAAGTTAGTTGAACCATTCCTTGATCATATCTCATTATCGAAGTCGCGGTTCCTTTCCAAATTTTTCTTTAAAAAATTCGCAAAGGCCAGTATAAGCTTGGTCTGCGGGATTTTTCGCGTGTTTTTTCTAATAACATCAACACGCAAAAACTGACATATGCGAAATTTCTCAGGAAGTTAGTTGAAACATTCCTTGATCATATCTCATTATCGAAGTCGCGGTTCCTTTCCTAATTTTGCTTTAAAAAAATCGCAAAGACCAGTATAAGCTTGGTCTGCTGGATTTTTCGCGTGTTTTTTCTAATAACATCAACACGCAAAAACTGACATATGCGGAATTTCTCAGGAAGTTATTTGAAACATTCCCTGATCATTTCCCATTATTGCAGTCGCGGTTCCTTTCGTAATTTTTCTTTAAAAAATTCGCAAAGGCCAGTATAAGCTTGGTCTGCGGGATTTTTCGCGGTTTTTTTCTAATAACATCAACACGCAAAAACTGACTTATGCGAAATTTCTCAGGAAGTTAGTTGAAACATTCCTTGATCATATCTCATTATTGCAGTCGCGGTTCCTTTCTTAATTTTTCTTTAAAAAATGATACATGGTTTTGATGGTGGCAAATTTTTTGTATAAGACAAGGTAGCAACGTTTTGCCCATTTTGCTGTTGTTCGTGGATCAGCATTGGGAAATAATGCAAGACTCTGCTCCCATCCAATACTACCAGTTGTTTTGGAATTCCAAGCGGGGGTGTTTCTCAAATCATCCAAATTAGAATTAGGATATAAATTAATTAAGATTTTAGCTATTGTTTCTTGTTTTGGGTTCATTTTATTTAAGAATTAAAATATAAAGCAATTGAAAAAATAATCAGAAGTGATAAAATATACGAGGTAAAAAATTACCAAGGAAATGAAATACAAAACAGCTTTTCAAAAATTATGCGCCCGCCTTTGAAAAGCTATCAAATATACGAATCCAATCGAAATGTACCATTAGGGATCTAAGGATTGCTCAAATACATACCAAAAAAATACAAATACTCACTGGCCACCGTCGACCGCTGTCAACAGGAAGAAAATCGTCTATCGTCCTATAGTAGGTACCTCATATTTTAGGTAGTCTTGGAAATGAAGACTCGGAGGAATTTCCGCCATGTATATAAACACAAAACAGCACTATTTCACAATATCGCGAGAATATACACAAACTGCATCAAAAATTCCAATACAACATTTATCGATAGAGTTCACTATAATACTACTTTTTAACACTTCCTTGTTTTGACAAGGACCAAATTATTGATGATTCCGATAATTCCTTTTACTCGGAATAATAATCAGGTAAATAACATTAAGGGGTTACAAATAATGATAACAATGTAATATCCTCAACAACCAGGTCATTTCCACAAAATCGTATATTTGGGATTTAGGGAACATCCGTTAATTACGTGTAGTGGTGTAATTTATCTACAGTGAACCGAGGAAAAAACATTTGAACAAGGGAATTGATTATCTTCAAACTGAATAATTCAGAACTGGTGAACAAATTTGTTGACTGAATTTGACACATTATGTAATTTTCTACGTGTCGATGTTATGGGAAAAGATACGCGGAACATTCCTCAGACAGTTAAAATGTTTTTCAAAAAAAACTAGGATAGCAACCGCGACTTCAATAATGAGATATGATCAAGTAAAGGTCTAACTAACTTCCTTTAAAATTTCGCATATGTCAGTTTTTGCGTGTTGATGTTATTAGCAAAAAAACCGCGAAAAATCCCGCAGACCAAGCTTATATTAGAATTTGAGAATTTTTTAAAGAAAAGTTAGGAAAGGAACCGCGACTGCAATAATGAGAAATGATCAAGGAATGTTTCAACTAACTTCCTGAGAAATTTCGCATATGTCAGTTTTTGCGTGTTGATGTTATTAGAAAAGAACCGCGAAAAATCCCGCAGACCAAGCTTATACTGGTCTTTGCGATTTTTTTAAAGCAAATTTAGGAAAGGAACCGCGACTTCGATAATGAGATATGATCAAGGAATGTTTCAACTAACTTCCTGAGAAATTTCGCATATGTCAGTTTTTGCGTGTTGATGTTATTAGAAAAAAACCGCGAAAAATCCCGCAGACCAAGCTTATACTAGCCTTTGCGAATTTTTTAAAGAAATATTTGGAAAGGAACCGCGACTTCAATAATGAGATATGATCAAGGAATGGTTCAAATAACTTCCGGAGAAATTTCGCATATGTCAGTTTTTGCGTGTTGATGTTATTAGAAAAAAACCGCGAAAAATCCCGCAGACCAAGCTTATATTAGACTTTGCGAATTTTTTAAAGAAAAATTAGGAAAGGAACCGCGACTGCAATAATGAGAAATGATCAAGGAATGTTTCAACTAACTTCCTGAGAAATTTCGCATATGTCAGTTTTTGCGTGTTGATGTTATTAGAAAAGAACCGCGAAAAATCCCGCAGACCAAGCTTATACTGGTCTTTGCGATTTTTTTAAAGCAAATTTAGGAAAGGAACCGCGACTTCGATAATGAGATATGATCAAGGAATGTTTCAACTAACTTCCTGAGAAATTTCGCATATGTCAGTTTTTGCGTGTTGATGTTATCAGAAAAAAACCGAGAAAAATCCTGCTGACCAAGCTTATACTGGCCTTTGCGAATTTTTTAAAGAAAAATTTGGAAAGGAACCGCGACTTCGATAATGAGATATGATCAAGGAATGGTTCAACTGACTTCCGGAGAAATTTCGCTTATGTCAGTTTTTGCGTGTTGATGTTATTAGAAAAAAACCGCGAAAAATCCCGCAGATCAAGCTTATACTGGCCTTTGCGAATTTTTTAAAGAAAAATTAAGAAAGGAACCGCGACTGCAATAATGAGATATGATCAAGGAATGTTTCAACTAACTTCCTGAGAAATTTCGCATAAGTCAGTTTTTGCGTGTTGATGTTATTAGAAAAAAACCGCGAAAAATCCCGCAGACCAAGCTTATACTGGCCTTTGCGAATTTTTTAAAGAAAAATTACGAAAGGAACCGCGACTGCAATAATGAGAAATGATCAAGGAATGTTTCAACTAACTTCCTGAGAAATTTCGCATATGTCAGTTTTTGCGTGTTGATGTTATTAGAAAAAAACCGCGAAAAATCCCGCAGACCAAGCTTATACTGGCCTTTGCGAATTTTTTAAAGAAAAATTACGAAAGGAACCGCGACTGCAATAATGAGAAATGATCAAGGAATGTTTCAACTAACTTCCTGAGAAATTTCGCATATGTCAGTTTTTGCGTGTTGATGTTATTAGAAAAGAACCGCGAAAAATCCCGCAGACCAAGCTTATACTGGTCTTTGCGATTTTTTTAAAGCAAAATTAGGAAAGGAACCGCGACTTCGATAATGAGATATGATCAAGGAATGTTTCAACTAACTTCCTGGAAAATTTCGCATATGTCAGTTTTTGCGTGTTGATGTTATTAGCAAAAAAACCGCGAAAAATCCCGCAGACCAAGCTTATATTAGAATTTGAGAATTTTTTAAAGAAAAATTAGGAAAGGAACCGCGACTGCAATAATGAGAAATGATCAAGGAATGTTTCAACTAACTTCCTGAGAAATTTCGCATATGTCAGTTTTTGCGTGTTGATGTTATTAGAAAAAACACGCGAAAAATCCCGCAGACCAAGCTTATACTGGCCTTTGCGAATTTTTTATAGAAAAATTTGGAAAGGAACCGCGACTTCGATAATGAGATATGATCAAGGAATGGTTCAACTAACTTCCGGAGAAATTTCGCATATGTCAGTTTTTGCGTGTTGATGTTATTAGAAAAAAACCGCAAAAAATCCCGCAGACCAAGCTTATACTGGCCTTTGCGATTTTTTTAAAGAATAATTTGGAAAGGAACCGCGACTGCAATAATGAGATATGATCAAGGAATGGTTCAAATAACTTCCGGAGAAATTTCGCATATGTCAGTTTTTGCGTGTTGATGTTATTAGAAAAAAACCGCGAAAAATCCCGCAGACCAAGCTTATATTAGACTTTGTGAATTTTTTAAAGAAAAATTAGGAAAGGAACCGCGACTGCAATAATGAGATATGATCAAAGAATGTTTCAACTAACTTCCTGAGAAATTTCGCATAAGTCAGTTTTTGCGTGTTGATGTTATTAGAAAAAAACCGCGAAAAATCCCGCAGACCAAGCTTATACTGGCCTTTGCGATTTTTTAAAAGAAAAATTAGGAAGGGAACCGCGACTGCAATAATGAGAAATGATCAAGGAATGTTTCAACTAACTTCCTGAGAAATTTCGCATATGTCAGTTTTTGCGTGTTGATGTTATTAGAAAAAAACCGAGAAAAATCCCGCAGACCAAGCTTATACTGGCATTTGCGAATTTTTTAAAGAAAAATTAGGAAAGGAACCGCGACTGCAATAATGAGAAATGATCAAGGAATGTTTCAACTAACTTCCTGAGAAATTTCGCATAAGTCAGTTTTTGCGTGTTGATGTTATTAGAAAAAAAACGCGAAAAATCCCGCAGACCAAGCTTATACTGGCCTTTGCGAATTTTTTAAAGAAAAATTAGGAAAGGAACCGCGACTGCAATAATGAGAAATGATCAAGGAATGTTTCAACTAACTTCCTGGAAAATTTCGCATATGTCAGTTATTGCGTGTCGATTTTACTGTAAAAAATAAAAGAAAAATTCCACAGTTCTAATCCATTTCTGAATTTGCAATTTTTTTAAAAATAATTGATAAGGGGCAAGTCGTTATAAATATCAAGGTCTTATGGTGTAATGTTTCAAAAATATTCTTGGCAAATTTTTCGAGTCTAAGTTCTTAATTATGGAAATTATGAGAAAAATTCTTGCAAATGTCCTGACGATCTGAACACGTATGTATATCCCACCAATAATCTCATTTACTGCATTTCTTCCTTAAATTCATAAGAATGATACATTTCTATTCGAACACATTCATAATATTGAATAGTTTTCATCTAAATGATCAATTTCCCAGGCAGGAGAACTATCGGTAATATTTGCCGGCGGTTTCGGTAGGTACAGTCCCTGACAAAAATTGTCTGCGGCTTTTGGTCTGCCAGCTTCAGCGTCATAGATTATTTCTAAAATTAAAAATACTTATAATTCCAAAGTACCTAATTAGAACTAGAAATGTTAACTTATTAGTAGGTCTCTGCAAATTTGCCTCTCTATGTGCCCCTTTAACAAGCATACTGACTATCTTGATGATAGAAATCCGTTTTCATTTGTTTTCAAATTCTATTTCGTTCCACAAGAAAAAATGGTTTAACAGATTTCTGAATATCCTTCGACGCCAAGGACCTTCAATAATAATCACCAGCATCTCCTTCATCGTCACTTGAAAGTTTCTCGAAAATAACCAGGATATCGTTTGCTAACATTATCGCGAAAAAAACACAATCAAATTGAGTTTTGTGCTAAATTATTGATAGAAGAACTGTCGAAACCCACCATTTTCTACAAAGTTAACTTTAACTGATACCCATTCCTACCAATAAAGTTAACTCCTACCTTTTGAAGTTAACGGTAACATGTGACGTCATTCCACCAGTTAACTTCTAGTTGTCTGTCAAAATAGTTTTATAATACCGGCCCTAAGTCATTATTCAACACACATTTAAAACAATCATTTTGAATGGCATATGACAGCATTTCAATGACGTAACGGCAAAACAAATTTTGCGCCGTTGCCAATGTGAATTCAGAAATTCAATTAACGTATTAAGTCTCGTTCATACCCCCGCGAATTTCGCAATTTTTCTGCGAATAAAATGGCTGCCGACATGATTATTTCCAAATGAATGCAGGATGGCAGAATTAAAATATCGTGATAGATCACAAAAATTACTTTTCATTTGTACGTAAACCATGCGCAAACGTATTCATCTACACATATTAACATAAAATGTGCAATTACAGCAAACGCTGGGAGAAATTCAGTGTTTGGTTCCTTAAAAATAAAGACCACCAGAGTAGTTTTTTCAATGCAAAAATTGGTTATATATACAATATCTATACCAAAAAAATATTCTTTATGCACTCAATACAAAATATATTTTTATTTCAATCTAGTCATCTTTTACAACGAAATGGCATTTTTATAACAAAATATAGTTAGTTTCAATGCCTGTCATTGAATCGACAATGAATCTAATTCGTTTGAATCAAATTTGCAAAAATAAAGAAGATTTGCTTGTTAACTGGAAAACACGGGGACTAATACCCAAAGAAGGGGAGTACATGTGCCCAAAATGCGGTGGTGCTTTTACACTACGAGGAGATATTTACAGGTAATTTCATTTGATCGTTTTCGTGATAGCAATATTGTTTTGATCTCTAATGTTGTGAATTTCGTGCCATGTTGTAAATTGACATACAAATATACACAGAAAAATGATAAATCATTGTTAGTTTCGATCATTGAAAATTCCCTGTCAACCATGAAAAAGGGAACTATGAAAAATTCGAAACGGTACAATGCGACTTTGTCAGTTTTCTTAAAATTCTTGCATACCGAATGAATATAAGATTTTTTAGTAAATAGTTTTCACAAGTATCGGTGCTCTTAGAATTGGTTAATTTTATCATAATTATTGAAAAAACAAAGTTGACAATTCTGCGTCCGTTCTATTCAACAATATGTATTCTCATCTGTCTTGGGGAAGATCAACAACCCAAAATGAGCGAGCTCGCTCCTTACCATTATGTCCATTTTTTCAACATTATATAAAATTGTGTTTCCCTTATTTTCTGGTGAAGATCTATAGAAAAAAAATATGCGAGCGAAGCGAACGCGCTTGGCCGACATTTCGCGCCTATATACTCCTATTATGTACATTTTTTCAACTTTATATCAGAACGTTTATCCTCTATGTTTTGGTGATGATCTATAGAGAAAAATACGCGAGCGAAGTGAGCGCGCGCGCGGAATTGCGAAATGTCGGCCGAGCGCGCGCCTTTCTACTCCTATATGTCCATTTTTTCAACGTTATATAAAATCGTGTATCCCTTATTTTCTGGTGAGGATCTATAGAAAAAAATTATATCCATTTTTTCAACTTTATATAAAAAGGTTTATCCCGTATGTTTGGTGATGAATACGTTTGCGCATAGTTTACGCAAAAATAAAAAATAATATCTGTGATCTATCAGGATATTTTAATTCTATGCCATTCTGCATTCATTTGGAAACAGTTTAAGTACCAAAACGTTTCAAATGTGCAGTAATAATGTGTTGTTGCAAAACGGTGATTGTTATACCCTATAATTTTAGATATTCCTTGTGAAAACTTTTTCATATCCTCACGAATTTTGCAATTTTTCTGGGAATAAAATGGCTGCCAGTCATGCCGGACCAATCGTTGACGCAGAATCATGTCGGCGGCAATTTTATTCGCAGAGAAATTGCGAAATTCGCGGGGATATGAAAGAGACTTAATACGTTAATTGAATTTCTGAATTCACATTGGCAACGGCGCAAAATTTGTTTCGCCGTTACGTCATTGAAATGCTGTCATTTGCCATTCAAAATGATTGCTTTAAATGTCGGTTGAATAATGACCAAGTTTTTACTTTATTTTGAATTCATTCATAAATTACTGAAACTATGTAGATGGAAGTATTTTTGAATCAACACAGTGCGTTTCTACCGAAAAGATACATTTTGAATACTCCTTTCAACGTATTATGTTACCGGCATACATTTTATTAAAAAAATAGTGAAAATGGTCTTTCCGCGGAAAAAATTTCAACGGATATTTCATTTTTATCATATTTTAAGTGATCTGTGGAAGTTCAGGACGTCAAAGTACCACCAAATATTTTCAAAACTGGATGGTGCTCATTGAGTGAGCCAACAAATTTGAGTAATTATGACTTCCGATTTTATTCATAATCATACTTACATAAAAGTAGCAAAACTTTGATTCCAGGGAAATTTGGCTTCTATTACATTCTTTCAAAATTTCTTTCACGACATTCTTCACGATAAGTTCGCCATCCATAATCAGGCTTGATAATTTTCAGTATCACCGCCCTTATAGTAACTTCAAATTTTCCAAAAAATCCCCACCCGTGCTCATGTAATTTATTCCACGAACATTCAGTTGCTAACTTTAATTTTCATTCTCGAATTAACCCACTGACCCGTAATATTTTTCCCGATTTGAAAAACTTCAAGAAAATTACTCGTCTGACATTTTCAATACTCAAATAGTAACAAACTAACTAGATCGATAATCTACAATTCTAATGTATGTACAGGGACTCATACTAATATAAAATGTTTAGCTTTGCATATTTGGTTTTCGAGACACACACAAGGGGAAACATGTGGCTTTCTACCAAGAAATATTGTGAAAACAGAGACTCCACCACTTTTACTGTAAAAGAAAATTAAAAAATATAGCAGTTTACGAAATCTGGCATTAAAACAGATGTGTTCCTTCAGTTTGTAGAATGTTTGCGATATTCAACCATTACACTGAGATTGAAGTACTGTAACTACAGCTAAATTATCTGGTTTACAAAATACGGATAAGTTCATTAAATACATTTTTGCAAAAGACTCCGCACTTCTCTTATGGAAAATGACAGTCGGTAGAATTTCTTGAAATTTCGGTTTGTTGTAGTATTCGTTCTCCTTTTCGAAAGTGTCCATTGGTCAAACACAATAAGGACTGTATAAGTTGAAGTCATTTTTATTCATTTAATTTTTTTTTACGCACTTATAAAATTCGATATTTTTTCTGCAGATTATTTTCTATTATCACAAACAATATTCTGATGCATGAATCTAGAGTGATGCATCTAGAGTGATACCTGAAAATTTCAATTCTTCTGAATTTTTGAGTATTCAATTTCTGTATATCAGGATATTGTTTTTATCTATTGTGGAATCGGCGGGTAAAAGTTAAGAAAACGGTAACCTCACCGATTTTGATGAAAGTTTCACAGATGAGTCAAAATACAATAAAAACACGATAGCAAAAGAAATTTTGATACAGAAATTATAACTTTGGAAGATATGACCTATACAAGTAGGTACCAAAAAAGGAGTTGACTGGTAATTTCACTCTAGGAAAGTTAAATGACTGAAAATATCCTCTATCTCTCAGCAACACACTAACTACACATTTATCCAGCTATTATTGTCACTATTTTTCTCTCAAATAACATTAAAAAATTCAAAAATGGCACAAATATTTTTTTTATAAATTTTTCTATACACACAAACGTCAAACTTTAATCATGAAACATCGTAGGTGGTTGAGATATCTGTGCTTGAGTACTTCTACAGCGTTGCCAAATGACCTGAGATTATTCCGAATTTATCAAACGTTAGTTTAGAAAATATGAGTGAGTGTGACATTTTGCAACAGACTTGGGCTTCCTTCATGAAGATCAATGGAATCTTGGCCTACATTGGCGAAATATCAGAAATGCGCGCGCTAAGCGCGCTCTCATTTACCAACTGTTGGCCGAGTGCAAAGCGTTTGCACATTTTTTAAGAAACCACAACCGACTTTAGCTTCCTACATGAAGATCAAAAAAATAGACAAACGGGAAATGCGCGCGCTTGTCTGCCAATATCAAAGCCTTTGCAATCTTTATATGACGCAATCGCAACAAACTTAGTCTTCCTATATGAAGATCGAGAAAATGTACATGAAAACGAAAATGCGCATGCGCTCGGCCGACATTTCGCAAATCCGCGAAATGTCGGACGGCGCGAATTTGCGAAATGTCGGAAGAGCGCTTCTCTGCCAAGATCAAAACCTTTGCAGTTTCATATATGTAATCGCAACAGACTTAGTCTTCCTACATGACGATCAAGAAAATGTAAATGAAAAAAGAAATGCGCATGCGCTCGGCCGACATTTCGCAAATTCGTGCGCGCGGACATGCAGTTGGCCATGTCCTCAAATTGCAAACTCAAGTGAATGAATAAAACAACTGCAATTCAGTTTTGACAGTTCGTCTCATTCAAATTGATTAAGATGAATATCATCAAACTTTATAATATTTGTGAAAATAGACAGGATTTGATTACGAAATTAAGAAACTGGCAACTTGTACCAAAAGAAGGGGAGTATTTTTGTCCCAAATGTGGTGGACCTTTCACACTTGTTGACGATTCATCAAGGTATGAGAAATTTGCATTCTATAAGCGATCTTTTTTAGACTTCTCCATACAATTCGTTCACATATTCACGTAAAACGATCATATTCTTTTCCACTTAAATTCGAATAGATTCAATTTTCAGAATTCAAATTTTTGGTAGTCTCATTTAGGTACTAATTTTGGTTTTCTACAATATAGTTATCAACTATAATAGCGTCAAAACTCAGAAAAGGAATTTTCTATTAATTTTCGACAAATCAGTACTTCGTACTTAATTTGCTGGAATTTGAGAAATTTGACAACATCGCAACATTCTTTCTTGTCCATATTTGACAGTTGACAATATTATTTTAGTCAGAATTCGATGATTTTTTAAGTAAAATCACCAATAATATAGAGTATTCTGTATAGGTATTTTGGGTGTGCCAATCGGTTTTGTATGGCTTAAAATTCTATTTTATGTCTTCCAATATGTGTTGCAGATTAAAATGTAGGTAAAAAGTTTGATTAAAGTGCATGTGTTTGTGCACTTTTACATACCACTATTCAACATTTATTGCGAAAATAAATGTCTTCCAGGCATTTCCGCAGAAAAATTTTTGGTTTTTCATCGTTTTTAATGTACCCTGAACATCAGAAACATTTCATCAAAATCTGAGAGGTTACCGTTTTCTTTACTTTTTCCGTGGAATCTTATCAATTGACAATATTCCTCAGGATTTTGTTGATCGTTTTTTTGTTGTCAAGTTGGTAATAAATTTTGTTTTTAACTGTTTGAAACACTGACCTGATACACTGACATGTTCAATTATTTTAAATTTGAATTTATTAAAGAAATATTTCCAAAAAAATCGAGCTTGTTGCAAATGATGTGTTCCATTTTTGCTGGAATATGTACGAAATACAAAAAAAAAATACGTTTCACCGATTCCTGAAAGCTGAAGAACTTGCTCGAAAATGGTTGTTCCATTTGAGTCTTCCCATCGACGAACTAGAATTATTTTATCCTAAAAGAATTTTTGGAGATCATTTCAAGGAGAGTGGAACATTGGGAAGAAAACGTTTATGTCAAAACGCTGATGGTGTTAAGTTCCTTCCTCGATGTTCAAATTCGAAATTTGAGAAAACACTTTCCTTTCTAGACCCCATTAACTGAAAATGTGCCCAATAATTCAACCAAAGAATATGAAAGAATAACTAACGATTCTGTTTCTTGTAAGTCTGAAGTTGGTAAGATTTACTTTAGTAACTCTGAAGTTGGTGAGCTAAGTAAATTTGAGGCATTTTCAGTCAGAAACTGTTAATGAAGAAAGTTATGTAGAGGAAGATAGCCCTAATCACACCGAACCCAGAATGAAACTATTGACTACTGTCTTTTCGAACATGGTTATAATTGTGCAGAGTTACTGGATAGTTGATCCCTGACGCCGAGTGAGGCACACGACATAGAAAATAGAACAAATTTGGAAAGAAAACGAACGACTAGGATTACATCTCTCAAACTTGGACCCATAATAAAACAGAAGGCCTAAATGATAAATAATAGCAGCCATGAAAGCTGTGTTGAAACAGAAAATGCAGTTTTCACATGTGGACTTGCTATTAACCCAGGAATTCCTTTCTTGTCAACGTCCCACAACAGAGTTGTTTTTGAAACCAGTACCAATATCTACCATTTGTAGGAAATGAAAATATTTGTATCTAGAGAATTGAAAAAAAACATACACTATAAAACAATGTGTGGAACAGGGGTATTTCTTGACAACAGTAAGGGAATGCTAGCTTTAGAAAAAACATCAATAATTTTCAAATTCTAGGGCAATTAGCTCTGACAGGATTACATTGTTGTGGACTGGGCTTTGGATCCTGTACCAGTTTTAACGAAATTCTCTTTTGAATATTTCAAATCCAATCATGAGCTTCACACAGTCAGCTTTCACTGTGGTATTGGAGTCAATTCTTGCCACTACAACATACTTTGGCCAAGGACAGAACAGACTGGCACAAATTTGATGACAGATGCTTAAATAGACTGTTTTCTATCGAATGGGAGCCTCTAGAGACCATACATCCTTTTTACTGAAAAGCAACTATTAATAATTCAACAGACCTCATTAGGAATTTTCTTTCAATTTATGCCAACTCTTCAAATGAAGTGGTGATCATTTCTTTGTTATTGCTGTACTCAATATTTTAATGAAAGTTCTTTTTTTTACTTTAAGAGTAGACCTAAATACTGACTTTTCTCAAGTCCTGTAGTTGAATAGGAACACAATTTTTTTCCAGTATTCAATATTTTTCTACTTCACAGATCATGTGATCTAGAGTAGGTGAACTCAGGGCAATGCATAAATGTATCGATGTTTCTCTAAAAACCGAGAATATCTTATTATTATTATTATATTTTAACTTTCAGTATCAATCCAAATAGTAAACAATTTCTTGAAGTTGACAGGTGCCAATCATAATTTTCCTGAATCTGTGTTTCCAACATTTAAAAACAAAATATATTACAAACCGATCACCAAAATCATGTGGAATATTGTCAATGTGTATTACCGGCGTTGAGATCCATTTCACACCAATTCGTAACTTTCTGCAGCGTATTTCTACTTTTGTCAGCCAAAACTTCATCTGGCTTGCTGAGACTTTATTACCCATTTCAAGAAACATCAACACTACGAATTCAAGACTGGTTTTCCATCGACACAGACTAACGGAAAATGTTTACATGAATGATTTATGCTGAAATTAATGGCTGTTGTCCTGAATTTGACGTGTTCAATCTCGCAAAACCTAACTAACTTCTACGTTTCTGCGCTCTACGTACTGCTATATGAGTTCTGTAACCTAATAACCTGGGTTACTGAATATTTCAGTAGGGTAATTTCTATGGTTCCTCATGAATTTTACACTAGACGTATTGACTTTTACGCGAAAACGAGGATGTCGTTGAACTGGACGAGAGATTTTCCTATTGGTAGACCATTGATTTTCGTTTCTCTTGCCTTCTTTAATTGTTGGAGTAGTTTGAAATGTAGAAAATCAAAACAGAATGTGATTGGTGTGCCCTGCATACATACATCGACACCTATAGTCAGTTCAAAAACGCGTTCTACTTCTGGAGTGTGTTAAATGATTGAAAGGATATATCGAATGGAATATTCAACATATTTGTCAAACTGTTAGATGGATGAGTGAGGGTTGAATCCATACGAACCATAATAAAACATCATACATTTCCCACATGCTCGTTTTCAGACATCTAGAGTGCCGTAACGAGGTTGATTTTGAAAATAATATTCAATTACTAGGCGTATTCTTTCTTTGAAATGTCAAAAAAATGTAAAAAAACTAAAAATTAATGCCAAAACTCACTCATAGTTGTTTATCATGTTTCGCATGGTTATCGTTTATTCCCTTTGAAAACATCCAAAGTTACAATCATTATAGTTTCGAAGGTGTGAGAAATGTACGACGGCGTATACTAGTACCACTGCAGAAATTAAAATTCTTTTAATTGACACATTTAATCTGTCAATTGACACATTTAATCTGTCAATTGACACATTCAATCTGTCAATTGATACATTTATAATCTGTCAATTGACACATTTAATCTGTCAATTGACACATTTATAATCTGTTAATTGACACATTTAATCTGTCAATTAACACATTTATTTTGTCAAGTGACAGATTTTTTCAATCTCCCATTCATGTTCCTACGCTGTTGCTCAATACCAAAAGTACTTTTTCTTGTGTGACAACTAAACCAGCATGCAAGCATTTCGAATGCATCCATGAGACTGCCCTGATTTACAGATTTCATTATTCACAAACGTTAGAAGAGTTTCAGCATCTGAATAATTTCACGACCAGAACAAATTTAGCAATTTCGATCATCATTTCAGTGTTCTTTTACGAATCAAAACACCAGAACGTGATTCCAAAAATAATAAAATTTCGTTATTGCTCAACCCAATCGAAAAGTACCTACGGATGAGTTGGTTGATGGCTATTCACTGGTCATGTTCAAACTACCCACTCCGTGGTGGTCGTGCTGGTAGAGCAATCGTCTCTCAAGCATAGGGTCTTGGGTTCGATTCCCAGCATGGTCATCGGTCTCGTGTACGGCATCACACGTTAAAAGGTGAGGGTTGCGTCTCATAATTCGGTGTAGGGATGCAACAGGTTGACGGAAATTTTAACAATTTACATCATGGATATGCTCCAATCACCTCATATTAAATGTGTCAATTGACAAATCAAATGTCAATTCAAAGTCGAAAAACTCACATCTCGATATCTTAAAAAAACACCGAAACGCATTCTATACTGATGGGCTCGAAAACGTATTATTATATTTTACACAAACACTGAATCACGTGAAGTAAAAATGATTAGGCATCTGGAGACAATCTCTTTCATAATATGCCCTCGTTGCAAAAGATTTGATACATTTATTGTTAGAGAAATTGTTTTATATTAGATACGTTATCCGAGTGCTGTACAGCATGGTGAAAGTATTTTTTTTTAATTTTAGCATTTTGTAGGTATATTACTACAGACAATTCAACTGAAGTGACTGATGAATGACATGCCAACTCCAAATCTATTGTGAGCTATCTACAGATGGATGAAGAACACCATCAGGCTATCGTTGGAAAAATGCGTGGCAATAAAAATCTACAACCATGCGCACCAGGATGAAGTTCAAGATCAACTTCAGTTACGGAGAAAACAAATACAAATGTTTACAATATTACTTACTTACAATAATTGTAGAATCAACTTTACTATAACAATAAATGATATGAATCTTTCTGTATTCTTGAAATTGTCTACCGATTACCATTCGTGCTTTAAAAATTAGCCAAATAATTCTGAAAATAACTTTCAGAAAATTTCCCTCCTCTTTCGGAGTCGGGCAAATTATGCTTTGAAACAACGAACTCGTACAGTTTTTAAAAAACACGGTTTTTCAGAATTATCGGTAATTTTTAAAGCACTTATATTATCACCGATTATTTTTTTCACATGTCAAAATCTGACATTTTGGTGGTTTCAAGTTATAGCATGCCTTATTCTAGCCAATCATTTGGTATTATACTGATAAAACTGCTTCCTCATCGAAAATACCATTATAATTGGGATTTCAAATTAAGATTGTAGCGCCACCGGCGGCGGACGATGAAGTACTTTCTACGACATTGATTTATAACCTTACTTTTTCTTCCATATAGATTTCATTGTTTACTATGTTTATTTCGTGTATTGGGTATTTGAAACGTGGTTTAGGCCCTTTAAACATTGTTAAAACTGTGATTTCGATGACTTTTACCTTTTATTAATGTTCATTTAAATAAATGATTATTGGTATAAGGATTAGTGTTAAGGTGTTAATGGTAACCTTGTTAGAAAAAAGTTAGTGATAAAATACTTCAATCGTCTTCTTACAAACAAAGACAAATGGCCCAATTAAAATTAAGTTTATTGGAATTTCTGAGGTATGTTGAAGGGACCGAAAGTTCTCGATGTATAGTAGAAGGTGAAGAAGCCCTCAATGCAGACCATATAATATTATATGGAAAAAATAAATAGAACTCTTCAGTGACAAAAGTGTGTGCCCTCTGTCTCCAGACAAGCGCTGGAGAACTCAGAATTATAGACGGTTATATTAAAATTATGCAAATGTAAATAAGTAAATAAAAACAAGATGCCTACCTACCTTTGTTAATATAATAATCTTGCATAAAATAGTGCGAACACACTTTCATAAATTTGCTTATTGGTTTGCCAATCCGAACCTTTAATATCCAGGCTTTTCTTCTTGAGATTAATTCTCGTCCATCTCCGTTTCAAAATAAACCTTTGGGCCATTTTCCTCGGGATATGTTTGAAAAGTTCATTTCTTTTGGCGTAGGAATTGCAATGTGGCACAGAACAACATTGTAAGACGCCATTATAAGACCGGAAGGGTCGCTTTACCTGTAAAAAGGCAATTTCTCAACACTAAATTAAGATGAAATAAAAACGGTTCAAAGAAAGGCTCTAAATTCATAAAAATCAATGGTAAACAAACGATATGAAAGTGTGGTTAGAAAACAATGTCGTAGAAACTAGTTTACATTAAAGCCACCAGAGTGCGTATCGCTTAGCATGAAATGCCAATACCTTATTTACATAAAAACGTCAAAATTTTACTTTGCATTTGTCATTATTGACAGCTTAAAGTGCTTCGAAGTTTATTGAAAATGAACACAAATCGATTCAGTGCCATCACCCAAGAATATATTTAACATTTAATTCAAAATTCCACTCCACAAAATACAATCAAAATCCAAAAAATGTATATGGAATCAGTTTGAATCATTTTGCAGAATCAGAAACTAACAGCTACAAAGCGATACGACTATTCAAGAAATCGCAAAAATTCTGGAAGACTGCTGGGCAGCAAATATGAAAAAATGTAACGGCGAAGACTACAAAGAGTATACGTTGAAAACCATTTGGAATGTAACATCCAAGTTGATACAGGAAAAATACTTCCTAGGATTTAATATAAGCTTCAATCTGTTTCAAGATTTGGACTTTAAAAGAGCGAGAGATGTGCGAAATGCCAAAAGAAAGGAATTGCAAAGTTGTACAGAAAAAAGAAAGCATAGTGCAACAGCACTTGAAGAAGAAAATATATGAGTATGATCGATTCGTGTGACGAAAATACACCTTTCGGGTCTACAAATGAAGTTCTTTCATATTATTTATTATGAATTAGCATGGCACGGAGGCATTATACATTATATCAGGGAGGAATTAAATAATGCAGGTGATAAAACAGGACGATTAGAATATATTCCAATATTCAGTCAAACTTGCCAGGGTGGGAATAAAAAATGAACCGACACAAAATGGTTGACACCTAACTCAGAGAATCCTGAACGGTGCCCCATAACATTGTATAATAAGCTTATGGGTAAACGCGGTAAAAATATCACCACTGATCGATTTTTTCTCACTCCAAATCCCTATTGGAAAAATGCAAATGCTACATAAAAATATCATGGAAAAAGTTAGAACGAACAAATTGACATGTATTGCAACATTAACCAATACTTCAACAACTGCGGCAACATCAACCAATATTATATCCACACATGAGTCGGAAGAGACAGCTGTGCCTGCTGGCCAAACTATTTACAAAAACTGTGTTTTCAATAACTGCAATTTTTCAAATTATTAATTTTTTCACTTGTTCAAAAAGTTATCATATTTCCAGTTAGCTTATGTATTATTTGAGTTCAATGAAGTAATAAAATGAAAAAAATAATCTTTCCAAATACAACTCGTTCTTCAAATAAATAAGTTTTCGTGGAAAAGAAAAAAATTTCACTTATAATATCACAAGAGCTTAAATTATTTCCAGGAATAATTTAAGCTTGCGTGGTATTCGTTGAGAAAATTTCACATCATAATTTGGAAAAAAATTATTAATCCAATCTGCCATTTTAAATCAATTTCTCTGCTTGTCAAGTCCACCATGTTTTGTTAAATAAAAAAATATTACCAACATTAGTTACACCAAATGCTAAAATTCAGATGGGTATTAGATCAGTCTATCGCCATTTCATAATTTTAGGTTACTAAAGGTGGTAGAAATGTATTTTTTGTTAAAGTAATCCATAACACTTCTATTGTAAAAAATATAATATTTAACATGGTTTGTTGCAGTAGGTGGCCGTGATATAGGCGGCCATGCTTTTGACAGATGAGGTTCATATTGGTAAATTACATTGAGTTACTGTATAGTGAACCAGCAAACAAATATATTCTTATGTAAAACATTTCTTGTAAGCATTTGCGTTAAACAATTTGAGAAAAATTAAATGGTTTGGAAAGTACAATTTATGTAAATACTGCAAAGAGTTGAGTCAAGTGCAAATATGTCATCCAAAATTAATATATTTAACGAATTTAATGGAAGATTGCGACCAGGAACCGTTACAGTCGAATGTTTTGTTTACGAAAATCCAAGAAAGTCTGCTGCAGATGTCAAGTAAATATGGCCTTTTGCGTAAAAGAGATTTGAACAGAATTGTTTCAAAATATTACATATATGTCTTAAAACACAGACATCTAATTAATTCGTCACCTTCCTATTCACCATTAAGAAGAGAGGATGGGTTTAGAATTCAAGCAACATTTAAATCTTACTGTTTGTAGATCCTACGTTTTTTGAAATATAAATTGTTAATGCATAATAATTAAACAAATTTGTGTTTTCTGTTTAATGAAACTTTATAGCGAATAATAAATAATAATGTTAACTCTTATAGACATTTTGCATTATTCACAGGTAAGTATATCTACAATATTTAATGGTTGTAGATTATATGTTTACCTTTTCAACTGTCAAAAAAAGTCCACTTAAATTTCGTGGCGTCACGAAAAAATTTCCGGAAATTTTTAGCAATGGTAACTAGTTAAAATTAAAGCATCTTATTGGTTAAAAAGTAGAGGTGTGAAATTTTCGATAAAATTTGATAACATTGGCTTGAATGTTCCCCTAATTGGAAAACCCCAACATATTCCTGCGGGATACGGTGGCCATGAAAAGTGAATCACAGTTATATAGAGTAATTCCGAAAGAAAGTACGGTTACTTTTTCTGTAGTGAATAATAAGTGGAATTCTGCGATGAAAAGAGAAAATTAGTATCTAATTGTTATTCGTGAACAGCTCGGGAAATTATTCACGGCACCATCAGCCAGCGAAAGACTAAAAAGGTTCAAGAATCAGGTGCAATTTGAATCCCCGAGGAAATGAGATAATTAATTATGCTACTTTCATCGTATCTTCCGTTGACGAACTCGCTAAGAAATTAATATGTTCATGATTATGATTGATAATTGAATAGGCTTCCATTAAACATCAGGGAGTTTTTATTCAGTGGAAATATCGTAGTGCAGTATTTTCCACTGTGGAATATATAATTGATGAGTAACATCATCCATTTCATCACCTCGGGATTCGAAAATGTTAAGTTTCCAGGCACCTGATCAATGTATAAAGGATATGAACGATGCGAGGGTGATAGAATAGTATATTCTGTAACAAGGTTAGAATGAAAATTCGATGCGAGTGGAAAGTTCTGAGCGCGAGCCGAAGGCGAGCGTGAGGAACCACGAGCTTCACGAATTTTCATTCTAACCGAGTAGCAGACTATACTTTCTCCACGATCAAAGATAGGAAACGTGACAGCAATAATGTTGACATTTACTACTACGATGACAATCAACTGCGTCAAGGCTAATGTTATTATTGCTAACCAGTGTGAGAATATTATTCTATCACAAGAGAGAGAATGTAAATACATTTAAATTGCATGGGGGCAGAGGTGTTGCAGAATATTTCTTCAAGAGAGAGAATTCCAGCATTCTGTAATCAAATTTGATTTCAGAATTGGCAAATTCTGTGATGATCGTGGAGAAAGAATTGTCTGGATTCAATGTTGTAGACAGAACATAACCTTCATGTTCCGAAATTACTACAAACATACATGAAGCCTGATATATGTGTGACTTATCAAAATTATGTTTTCATTATACCTTTGTGAAAACACTACATTAACATACTTATTTAGCATACTGAAAAGGGTTTTTTTTTCCACGGAAAAAATTTCCGTGCGCTGGTGTCATTATAGTTGCCTATTTACATGTCAAAATTAAATAATATGTTGTTGACAGTTATCTAGAAATCGCAAATTGTTTGAATATTTCCTTACCAACATGGTAAATAACGCTTGTTTTGTGGCAATTTCTGGATATTTTTGTACCATAAATATTTCATTTAATAATATATGTTTTTGTTCCTTCATCATTGAAAATTAATGTTTCTTAATAATCTGTGGTTTTCAGGTAGATATAATGAAAAATATCGTTCATTACTCCTCCATAAATGTTTTTTCCGTGCCTGCACGACTTCCCGTGTTCGGCTTCGTCTCCCACAGGAACATGTTGCGCACGCACGGAAAAAGCCTATTTTCTGAACTCGTAATGAAATATACTATTTATTTAATGAAACAACCTGTATTATTTCACTCGAATGAATTGCTTTGGAAGATTGTTTCTTAAAAATATAGGGTATACGGAACTTGTGTAATTCCATTCTTCATGTCTTCTGGTGCCGTTGGTGCCTCTTGATAGGGCTCTACTTCAACATATTCCCAGAGATATAGATCTAGTGGCATGAGGACTGTAGACCTTGCTAACTATAACTACTGACTGATGGGTCCGTTTCTTCCGAGTCTTCCTATTCATTTATTTCAGTGTTTTCTGTTAGAAAACCTTGTTAGCCCCACCAAAAATGTATCGACCATTTTTTTTGGTTACCAAATTCTCTGGCCCAATAGGGATTCTCTATCGTGTAGTAGTGTATCAGGTCTATTTAGGATCCCATTAGTTTTAGATGTGGACTCGTCACTAAACAAAATGTTTTTAAGAAAATTTGGTGCCTTGCGAATTAAATTGGATATGTTTTCGAAATAGCGAACTCTGGTATCATAATCTCGCCCATAGAGTTCTTGATATTCTGTTCACAGAAGTGTGACTCAACCCTTTATGGGGCAAATTTATTAAATGCTTATATATCATTTCTATTAATTCTGCGTCACTCTGGGTTCAATGAAGAACAAATCTGAGCGAAAAATATACAATTTTCTTTCAATGTGAACATAGCGGCCAAACTAAGCAGACCAAATCATCGAAAACAGAATATCGACCAGTGGCGTACCGATCAAATTTTCAAAATAAATGGGAGCTATTACGATAATTATTAATAAATATCAATAAAACTGAGTTAATTGACTTTTTGAATAACATCTCTGATGACTGGGTTGGAAGTGGGGACACATTTAACCTTCATATTCTTTCTAAATTGGATCTCTTGATGTTGGCATGAGCAAATTCAACTAGCGACAAATTGAATAGTTCGTGCGGCAATGATTTGACTATGAGAGGCAGGCAGAGCGCAAAAATATCATGATATTTTATATAAATATCAAAATATCGGATATATTTGATATATATCCAAATGAGATATTTATATGATATTTTCGAAAAAACTTACAAAATGGAAAACAAAAAGTTACAAAAACATGTAAAACTAAATAATAAATTACAACTATAGTGAGGTTGGTTGACATGTTTCAACCAACAATTCATTCACAGTGACATCACACTTTAAAATTCTAAATAATATATAAGAATAGGCTTTACGAATATACATAACAGAAAATTTCAAAATTTCAATCGAAAAACAAAAGACTTGTTGATTATAGCCAAGGGATATACATCAGGTGTCAATAGAAAAGAAATATGTAATTTTCTAGTCAATGTTACCAACTGTAATCTTGTACCAACTGTTGAAAATTGATATATACGACTGTTGTTTTGTAAATTAGGAAAAAATTACACTTCAAATTGAGTAGTTATGGAAATATTGTTTATAGGGAGAGAGTGGTCCAACAACAGTGAGAAGGAATAAACCTAACTTCAATGATTTATATCAGTTCTTTTATTCATACAGTTTTTATATTGAGAAATAAATTTCCAAAAATAGTTCTCTTAGTCATATGTGTCTCTTTAGCTAATATTTTTGTTGAATTATAATTTATTCGAAGGTCAAATTTGTTTACATGATCAGGATGAAGTCTACAATCAATTTTATGTGAGGAAATTCTACTTTTCAGGCATCTAGAAGTCCAATTCAATTTTTATCACAGTCCTTACAAGGAATGCTATACACTACATTTGATGTAGAAGTTAATGGAATTTTATCTTTTACTTTTGAATAAATTGATCTAAATGGTGAAATGGTTTATCAGTGGATATATATACAGTGCGTTCATAAAGTGTGGAAACGCTCTATTATCTTACGAGTTGATTATTTTCGGAGGAAAAGCTCGGACAGGTCGATTTTGTATTTTAGTTTTCCACCTTTTTTTCAGAAAAAAATAATTTTTAAAGATATGACGTCATCGATATTTTTTTAAATTGAAAGAGTATATTTTTATGTCAAAAATTGAATGCCCATATTTTTCTGAGTTCAACCATACCACATACGTCATATCTTACAGTTCGAATCACAGTATACTGAGTATAAAGAAAACCAGTGTGACATATGCAAAGGTAACTAAGAACTTATTGTCTGGTTGCTAAGGGCTTTCATATGTTTGCTTAGCCTACTATTCAAGTGTAGCAATATACTCGTACTAACTACTGAGTAGTTCTTAGGTTTACGTTGCAAAATGAATAATGAAATGAATGTTGAGAAATATGAACACTGGTTTCCTTTATACTCAGAATACTGTAATTCGAAATGTAAGATATGACGTATGTGGTATGGTTGAACTCAGAAAAATATGGCCATTCAATATTTGACATAAAAATATACCCTTTCAATTTAAAAAAATACCGATGACGTCATATCTTGAAAGGTGGTAGGGGAAAAAATTATTTTTTTCTAAAAAAAGGTGGAAAACTAAAATACAAAATCGACCTGTCCGAGCTTTTCCTCCGAAAATAATCAACTCGTAAGATAATAGAGCGTTTCCACACTTTATGAACGCACTGTATATCTTTGCGCCCTGGGTGCAGGGCTGTATTTTTTATCAATATCAACTTTCAATGCATGATTCGGTTGTAGCATAGAAGACCTTGACGTTAAATTAAGGTATTGCACCAAAATTTATTTCCATTATGGACCACGGGTGGATTTGTCAACCCTAAAATTTGAATATTCATTTCTCAAAGAAGGCTTGGCTAGCAAAAAAAAATTTTGTCATCAATACTGGGTTGCAAAAGGTTCATTTCGTAAAAAAAATTATCGACTTCCCTTGGGATGGATTTTTCAACACTGAAACTTTGTCCCGTTGCAGAATTTTGAAGACTGGCTATAATTACACAGTTTTTTTAGTTAATTTACTAACTATATAAAGTTAGCGAGACAACTTCGAAAAATTTAATAACGGATTATTCCATAATTTGCCGCCTTTTTGTCGCTAATTAGTTGCGAAGAAAAAAATTTTGTAACTCTTCAAAAAAAAATATGCATTGTTTCGCTAACTTCATATAAAGTTAGCGAAACGACTTCCATAATTTCTATTTTTCCACAGTTCTGAAGTATCCATAAATTGACGCCTTTTTGTCGCTGAATAGTTGCGAAGAAAAAAAATTTGTCGCTCTTTCTTTCAAAAAAAATATGCGTTGTTTCGCTAACTTCATATGAACTTAGCGAAACAAATTCCATAATTTTTATTTTTTCACAGTTTTGAAGTACCTAATATGCCGCCTTTTATTCGCTAATTAGTTGCGCAGAAAAAAAAATTGTCGCCCTTTTTTTTAATATGCGATGTTTCGCTAACTTCATATGAAGCGTAATTTCTATCTTTTCTCAGTTCTGAAATTTCCAGAATCTGCCGATTTTTTGTCGCTAATCAGTGTAGGGGTGAAACAAATTGTATCTTCTCTTAAAAAAAAATTTGACAACTTCTGTTATTTCTTTCTTCTCTCACTTTATATGTATCCAAAAATTGCTCATTTCTTACAATAAAATGCAATGTTTTGCTAACCTTATATAAAGTTAGCGGAACAACTTCCGTCATTTTTTAATATTTTAAATGGTTTTATTCAGCTTACAGTTCTGTTTGTTTCTGTGGGTCAATTCTAGAAATTGAAATTTTAACCCCTTCCAGTTGAGCGATTGATCTGAAATTTTGTGCAAATGACGGACGATATATTGTATTTCAACCCCCTCAATATGGGAGTCAAATGAAAGGGCTGAACTAGTAGAATACAGTACACCATGAAAAATTTCAAATCCACGATGGCCACCACCACAAAATGGCGGATTACTTTGTTTTTCAATCCCCTCAATATGGGTATCAAATGGAGTTTGACAAATAGAACACAGTACCCTTTACTAAAAACTTGAAAATAAAATAAGTAAATAAAAAATTAAGTAAGTTAAAGTTTTTGATGTATCCATAATTCGTAGTTTTTAGTAACTTATCATTTATTTTGTGGAGAAGAAAAATTGTGGATGTACACATTAAAAAAAATGCGATGTTTAATAAATACACATGGATATTGAGAAACAACTTTCGTAATGTTTGTGTTCCATCAAATTCTAAATATTCATCTACATCCGATTTTACGTTGAAGAGTTGTTATTTTTGTGGCTCTAAAGCATACGTGATATTATTCATGAGTTTCTGGATACGAAAACAGGAACTCTCTCCACGCCCTATTCATTCTCGTATTCTATGCCATTTTCCTCAAAATAACCAAAAATACTTATTTCTGAATTTTTCATACTAAAAAATAAAACAGAATGGTGAAACCTCAAAAGTACATTGAAATTAACTTTTCTTCAAAATTATGAAAACAATGATTACATACCGGAGTTAAAACTAGCGGCGAAGACGGCATTGCCAGCAAAAGGCAGCGCTACGCTTCGATAAAATCGTGCTCGATGTCGCGGCAGCGTACGAGTACTTATTCATTTTATAACGTTTATTTTCGTTCGTGTTGGTGAAATATTTTCATATAAACATGCTGGAAAGAAGAAAACCTTTTTTTCCGCAACTAATTAGCGACAAAAAAGCGGCAAATTATGAAAAAATAGAAATTACGGAAGTTGTTTTGCTAACTTCATAGAGCATATTTGAAAAAAAAAGCGAAACATTTTTTTTCCGCAACTAATTAGCGACAAAAAGGCGTCAAATTAAAGATACTTCAGAACTGTGAAAAAATAAAAAGAACGGAAGATGTTTCGATAACTTCATATGAAGTTAGCGAAACATCTCATATTTGAAAAAAAAAAAGAGCGACAAAGTTTTTTTCCTCCCCAAATAATTAGCGACAAAATGGCGGTAAATTATGGATACTTCAGAACTGTGAAAAAATGGAAGGTACGGAAGTTGATTCGTTAACTTCATATGAAGTCAGCGAAACATCGCATATTTTTTTCTCCGCAACTAATCAGCGACAAAAAGGCGGCAAATTATGGAATAATCCGTTATCAGCTTTTTCGAAGTTGTCTCGCTAACTTCATATAGGTTAATTTACTGTCCGAAAACCAATTTTAAGATTTTATAAAATAGTTGCGACCTAGGTGTATAGTTATTTTACAAGATTCAAGCCGACCAGCTGTTGGGGAAACTGGCTGAATAAATGCCTTAGGCTATTCATCTACACCACAAACTTGACGTAATATCAAAAAAAAACAGTCTTCCTGAAATGCATTTGCATTTTTCTGCCGCTCAATTCTTGGACTATCACTGATCTTTTCCTTTTGAATATGATTGATTTCTAATCATTAACGAAGAGGAAAAATACTATTTGTTCTCATTTAGGAACTCCTCTGGTGTCCAGTATCCCATTTTCGATTTTTGTTTGTCATTAGTGTGCATCCACACCGACTTCATACATACAAATAAACCGAATATAAACGCTAATCCAGTACAATCTACGAACACTTCAGCTCGAAAATTTAATCTAATTACACCGGTGAATCAATAGTGCAACTAATGACTTTACGGGGCTAAATATAGATAGAAGTGAAGTATTGCATCACCAATGATAATCACCTTCCATTCGAGCTTTCACTATTAATTTACCTGGGATAATCTGGAAGCCAAACAATGATCACATGCACATGGTGAAACTGAAAAATCTTATCATGTCGAAGGTGTTACTCTGGGTAAAATGAAAAATCTTTCGTTTCAGAGAAATGAAGATTGAGTATTAGTATATTATTGAACGATCATGTACTTAATTATAGCTTCTGACACGTGGGCCAAATATTTATATATTCTACGTGTACCTATACACGGTATTTCATAATCGAATGCTGATCCTAAAGGGCGATAATCCTAGGATGATTTTAGGATGTCTGATGTCAATTGTGGAAAATACTGCCTGTAAGTTGATTTGTCTTGATTTCTGGGTATAATATGCTGTGAAAAATATCAATTGACTTACTTACAGGATGAGGCAAATTATGCGATTTTTATAAAACCTGTTCATTAAGTTTTCACCTAAGTGTGAGCCTTTCATTGAATATCTCGAAGCCAAAAGTTCTACCGAGGTTGCTCGTGTTAGCATTTTTGTATTTTACATATTTGCACCCATATACAGGGTGTTTCACTTCTCAAGGAAGCACCTTCGTATCTTCCGTAATTTTTAACGTAGAACCATGAAATTCAGGATCGATAGATACACTTCAAATGAACTCAGTTTACAGAAGGGGTCATCCTACTTGTTATACACTGCACGCCAGCAGCGGTGGAACCTCCCAATTCTCCATCGCTGCTGGCGGGCAGTGTATATCGCGTAGGATGGTCATTATTGTGCAGTGAGTTTAAGTGCATCTAGTGATTCTGAAAATTTCGTGGTACTACGTCAAAAATTACAGAAGATACGAGGGTGTTTCCTTGAGAAGTGAAACACCCTGTATATGGGTGCAAACATGTAAAATACAAAAATGCTAACACGAGCAACCTCGGGAGTACTATTGGCTTCGAGAAATTCAATGAAAAGTACACACCTGGGCGAGAAGTTGATAAACAGGTTTTAGAAAAATCGCTTATTCTGCCTCATCCTGTAAGTATGCACACCACTCAATTGATATTTTTCCCAGCGCATTATATCCAAATATCAAGAAAAATCAACTGACAGTATTTTCCACAATTGACATTAAGACATTGAACCCAATTTTTTAGCTCACCCTGTAGTGCCAGAAAAAAAGTAAAATGAAGAAAGTTGATTTTTTTGACCTCTAGAATAATATATCCATAAATAAAAATAAACTTTCGAGCCCCAGGAATACATGTATCCAGTGCCATGTCCTTTAACAAAAAAATCAGTTATTTCCCAATATCTCTAAAACCACTACACTGATAAAAAGGATTTTTTGCATCAACGCATAATTGTATTGATGCAAAGAAATCGAGGGGGAAACATCTTCTTTAAATCTCGTACAACTAGAAATTTTGAGTCATTTAAGTCAATTTTCAGTCATTAAATCTTCGCTTCAGTCATCGGTTTGAGTGTTTCAGTCATCGGCTTGAGTCTTTCAGTCATCGGTTTGAGTCTTTCAGTGTTTTAAATATTTTAAGTCAGTTACACATTTTAGCGGGATGTTTCCCCCTCGAAAGAAATTGTATTCTTGAATAGGTCCAACCAAATATTAGTTTGAATTTTTGACGGATTCCTCTTGGCCACTTACTAGGAAAATATTTTGAAACAAGTGAACATTCAGGCAAGAGTATTTTAGCTTCAATAATGGGCACTTTTTTAGTTGAATAATGGGAGTAGGTTGAGACAAGAATATTGCAATTTTAATAATGAAAACTATTCTTGTATCAACTTGGAGGTTGAGTTCCAATCTGCACTTTGCACTTAGTTATAAAATATAGAATGGAAGCCATTTTTGATTTGACAACAATGAATAGATTAAACAAAGCATATAGATTCCCAACTACGAAAAATTTAGATATAAATAATGGTTTCAAATGAGAATAGTTTTAAGTTTAATAACTGTTTTCTCAATAAAAATTGAATACATAAACAACGCCACTCGCTTTTAGACACAAAACTGTAGAAGACCAAATTATATTTCACTCATTTTCACAACTGGCCCATAATGAGCCAAATTCAATTTTCGATATTGCATTTTTATGGTATAGAAACAGTTTCCACTAGGCACAAAACTACATTCATATCGGTACGCATAGCCTCATAACCTCCAACCCAAATGGTCAAACTGGATGAAATGGTCGAAATGGCCTGCTTTGATTGCTCATTGGTTGAATGTGTCACGTGGCACGGGTAGTGACATCTACCAAGGAATTATATTCTTGTGTCAAGAGGATTATGTTTCACAATGAGTTAATGTGAGTGTTTTCTAGGGTGAAGAGTAGAATGTTTTCACTGCAAGCAAATTCATTTCAAGAGAATTTATGTAAAGAAGCAAACATCTCAATCAGTTTGAAATGGGGGTATATCGATCAATTAGAAATAATTATTCTTTTGAGAAGCTTATTCTATTCAAGAGTATGTATATTTTTGATTGAAGAAATCTTTTTCTATCTGTGTATGTATTTTATTGTCGAATTTGGTTCTTGCCAAGTAGACAGACATGAAAATGATTTTTTTTTCCATTATGAAGGTTTTTTTTTTAATTTTCATGCTCTGCAATAATTTTAATCAAAATAATGATACGCCAGTGTTTTTCTCAAAAAATATTATTTTCATTATTGTCCTCTATCTTCTCATGAAAATTGTAGTGCTTATTTTCTGCTGATGCAGTCGCCTAACTTCATAAGCGTTCCTGTCAGCAAGCCCGCGTAAGTGAGTCTGCTACTTCGTATTTTTTGTGAAATTCACCATTTTTTAAACTAAATATTTAAATAATGTAACAAACAGCGTACCTAGATAAAGAATTGCCACAATTATTCAAATTTATAAACGAGCGAATTGTGTTTTCAGCATGCTCGATGTTCCTACACTACAAGATGAGTTAAAAGTTTGTATAAACCTTTGTTTTGGTGTTTTAAAAGCTGTCCGCGCCTTAAGATCGCAAAAATCGTTTTTTCGAAAATATCTGGGTTCCTATGCTTAAAATTTTATTTACAGTTATTATAGAGCATAACATTCTCTACAACTTTTGTTTCAAACAATTCTGTATACGCTTAACCCTTTTTGAGATAGAGCGCTCAACCATGCACGGTATACCTAGTGCAGGGTCATACGCGTGAATCCAAGTAAGCAGTATGTTGTACAAAATTATTTATTCATTCAAAAACTTATAATTAGGTATGAAAAAACTATTTATCATTGAAGAATACATTATATTTGACAATATTATTCATAAATTAAATATATTCCTTTATAATACTCACTTATTCCATGTAATAAACAAAGCTAAAGTAGGTACCTGAAATACTTTCATTAAATTTCAATTATATTCTTATTTGTCCTACCTAATTATATTTTAAGTATAAATCAAATTAAGTCAATATATTTTAATCATATCCTTATGAAGCAATCATCATATATACATTTACTACAATTTTGAAGTTCATATGTGGAGAGGATTTATGTTAACTTCAAATATTTGTAGTACTTACAAGGATAGCAGTTTTCTTTTTTATCATCGACTTCTTCATCCGGTCGCTTCAAAATTTCCACTTTTTTCATCATCTTGCTCGTTATCAACGACCTTCGTCTCTACTTTAAGAATTTCAGTGTCATATGCACTGTCTTCATCGATAATATTTTGAAAGGATGAAGCATTGGGGAAAACTTATCCATTACATTGGCCACATACTGAAGAACATAGCATCCCTGATTTCCTGCATCCGCAGCGCGAACCACAACCAGTCTTGCAGTTGCAAAATCCTGTATTGAGCAGGTGCTGGTGGTAATAATATTTTTATTCGGTCCAGCAGTTTGGAAATTGGAGGCAACCAATTCGAACGTTTATTTTAGTTTTTCCAAGTTTCTCCCAAAATAGTTAAATTTAGAAATAGGGTAGTAAGCATAAACTCCCCGTAGCGTAAAAATGAGTGACACAATTTTCGTGATAGCCGAATTCGGCGCCAATTTCGGGGCTCCACGTATAATTATTTTTATAGGTTTCCAAAGATTTTAGAAGCTTCAGGTCTTATTCAGACAAATTTTGGCAATTGTTGACCTCACTCTCTTTGTTTCTTTTACTGAAAACTGGAGCTCTTCAGCTATATGACATATAGAACAAAGTTATATTAAAATTCATCGTAAATTCTAAAAATGCAATAAAAAACAGGGTATTTCATTTGAAACATAAAAATTCGGGGCCACTTCCGGTATAATCGGAAGTCGTAGACTACTGGAAATATTTTAACTGAAACGATCCCATCGGAAAACTACCGTATACAAATAAAACGGGGTATTTTCAGAAAAATTCAACATGAGTACATATTCCGTAATAATTAGAATACTAAAAGTGGGTAGCGTGAAAATTATGTAAAAT
Source organism: Chrysolina oricalcia (assembly GCA_944452925.2). NCBI lineage: Eukaryota > Metazoa > Arthropoda > Insecta > Coleoptera > Chrysomelidae > Chrysolina > Chrysolina oricalcia. The sequence continues at coordinate 26,195,398 of OX101808.2, forward strand.
TCGACTCGTAGAGATTTAGACGCCACTACGTAGACGACCAACAATACAGACCCAATATTCCATAGAGGTAACCAGTTTAGTTTCAGCTATTCAAGTATTCAGTTATGCGGTTTAGGCCATTTGATGATGATCAAAACTGGATGGAATATTATTAAAAATGTTCATTATGCTTGCAGTGTACAGTTTATGTGGCATTTTATTTTATTTTCTCGTTGATACAAAAGGTAAAAATCATGCAAGAGTCCGTTGTGAAAACTAAGAAAAAGAAGATAGGAATTAGTACCTACTTATTATTTTTGAACTTTTACATTTATATGTAGGCCGCAGATGAGCATTGAAATTATATTATCATATTTTATACAATAATAATAATTTTTAAAATTGGTCCGTCAAAGTTTTCATGGATTGGGATATTTTTGTAGAAATCGATTATTTCGAAGGTGCTATATGAGAAACCTATTTGTCAAAACATTTTGTCGAGCAGGATTTTTACCCCAACCACCAATACCTACCAACTTAATGATAATTTTCTAAATAAATTTATAAATCCTTCAAAGTTTTCGCACATGGCAAATTTGTGCAGGAATCTATTCCTCCGAAAGTGCTCTACAAGGCCCACCCGTCAAAATATTTTGAATTCTCGTAAGTATATGAATATTTTTTGCAGAAATGAATGTTAGAAATGTTACTTTAGAAGGTACTTCACAAGGCCCAATAGTTAAAATATTTTGTAGGGGTAGAATTTTTACTGCCACTGCCAAAAATAGGTAGGTAATCATTTAAAAAAAGTTCCCAAGTCTCTCAAAGTTCTGGCATTTGGGGATTTTTTTCATAAATATATGCTACCGAAGATGCTCTAGAAGACGTATTTGTCAAAATTTTCGAAATAAATTGATGAGTTCTCGTATATGGGTATTTTTTGCAGAAATATATCAGGATTTTTACTCGACTACTCGACTACTCGAGAGGGTAGGGGAAGGGGGTTGCTTCCCCAACCCAAGAAATATTATTTCAGAGAGTTGTCCTCACATGATTATGTTTTCAACCCAATATTACAACTTGGTAACTTGGGACTGGGACACCCAGTATAAGGTTCAGTTATTTCAAGAGGTTTCAAAAGAATTGGATGGTGAATTGTTCGAATATTTTATAGGTATGTAGATTGAAAAAATCACAGGTCACCCAAGTTTATTCCTCCTATTATTAGTATGTTTTGACCTAGTTCTTGAAAAGCTCTAGGAATAAATACACTTCTTAATGATAAATAAACGGATGCACTACCAGATAAAAAGGCCTTAGTGGTTTCTTCAGTAAAAAATAATTATGAAATAAATATCAGAATTTTATTCACTAGAAATATTCTGCCAAATAAAATTCCGATTTTTTGACTCAATGATAAAATAACCTACCCTGTAAGGCACCTAAGAACTGCACGAAAATCACTTCCTGTGCGATTAAATATTTTAATGTTAGTATTTTTGACTATAATCCGTGGAAAAAATAAACACTTGGTTGGCAATGAAATAATAAACCATCTTCGGTAAAACGATATTACCGACCTGAAAAATATGTCAACAACAAAATAATGTAATAATAATAGTGCTTAGATACTTGTGAGTAACTACCGGTTATCTGGTGGTATCAAAATTTGAACTGGATCATAGTAGGTATCTCACAGCAATCTTCGATGACAGAGAATGATAACGATTAGTGAAAATGTTTATGCAAACTGTTGATTTAGGTTAGAATTCCGGGTATTCCTAAATAACTGTTTGCATAAAGCAACTTCACGTGTATATTTTCCTAGAAAACTCCATAACTGACATAACACAATAATAAACAAAAGAATTACTTACTTTCTGTGGTACAGGTGCAAATCTATTTCAGGAGGTCAGTAAGTTTTTAAGAGTTTTTGGCCGAACCAGGCGTTGTTGTGACATAAATTGTTCGTAAGTTCGTGGACACTACACATACACAGCCGTTTTCAGAAAATCTGCGGTGAGTTTCTCATAAAAACACGAAATATCGCGATATTTTCATACACAAACACAATTACACTGTCAAACGTTCTCCATGACAGTTCCGACTGAATGTTTACTGCGCACGCCCGCGCAGACGCTTTGCTGGCGCCAGCATTTTAATTTTCAAAGCCGCCTCGGGCCTCGGATCGGAGCATTTTTAATCATTAGGCGTATTTAACCATATCAATACGTGCACTTGAAACAATCTAATTACTTAACACATGTTGAGTACACTTCTCAGTTATTGCTAACAGCCTGTTTGAAGACTGATTCGCAATAAAAAGATGTATACAACTGATTACCAGTCCGGCAAACGGGTAAATCTGAGGAAATAATTGTTTTTACTCTATACTTGTATCGACAATTTTCGATAACCCAGTTTTCCCCTATGCCGTGAATAATAGATACCTACAGGAGTTGGAAAACGAGTTGATTTCCGATTCCCGTTTTGCTTTAGAGACTTCCTGCTGGAAACTCTGGAGTTTACATTGATCCGGCGAGAGTAAACTTCTAAGTTGCAATTTTTAGAGCCAGAGGTCAGCTCCTGTTGATGTTGTTTTGGGATGATTATCTCGCTTAAATCTGGTTACCTAGTTTGGGAACATGGGTATCACGTTTGCAATATATTACTGCCTGATTTGATGATTAAAATAATAAGTTAATTTTTAGTTACTTCATCTGAAGTTATCAATTTTTATTAAAAGCTTTCATTTAACTTGCTCTGTTTGTTAGAATTAGAAACTGAATTAGAACCACTTCCTCTTATCCTATGGAATTGAATTTTCACATGTTTGTTCATTTCCGATGACATTAATGTCGAAGAAATTGTCCCTCCTTCCCCCCGAAAGCTAGATAGAGAACGCGTAATCAAAAATTACAGCGAAAAAAAATAGGTAGAGGGAGCTCAAACCCCTCCTTTTCTCGAAAAAGTTGGAAAACTCGCAAAATTAAAATCAAAAAAATTCGTAAAAATAATGAAAAGTGTCTGACCGACGAATATTGTGGTTCAAAAAAGAAATTGTCCTCTCCTGTCTCCCGAAAGCTAGATAGAGAACACGTAGGGTTTCGAAAGTTTTCTTGACGGATTTGGACGTCAAAAATTACAGAGAAAAAAATAGGTAGGGGTCTCGTCTGCCCCTTTTCTCAAAAAAAAGTTGAAGACTCATGAAATTAAAATCGAAAAAATCCGTAAAATAGTGAAAAATATCTGATCGTCGAATATTATGGTTTAAAGAAAGAAATTGTCCCCCCTGTCCCCCGAAAGCTAGATAGAGAACGCGTAGGGTTTCGGAAGTTTTCTTGACGGATTTGGACGTCAAAAACTACATCGAAAAAAATAGGTAGGGGGCTCGTCTGACCCCTTTCTCGAAAAAAAGTTGAAGACTCATGAAATTGAAATCTGAAAAATCCGTAAAATAGTGAAAAATATCTGACCGTCGAATATTATGGTTTGAAGAAAGAAATTGTCCCCCCTGTCCCCCGAAAGCTAGATAGAGAACGCGTAGGGTTTCGGAAGTTTTCTTGACGGATTTGGACGTCAAAAATTACAGCGAAAAAAATTACGTAGGGCGGATTCGCCCCCTCCCCATTTTTTCGAAAAAATTTGGAAAACTCGCAAAATTAAAATCGGAATAATCCGTTAAAATTGTGAAAAATATCTGTCTATCATTATATATCATATCGAATATTATGGTATGAATAAATTTCATCCCACCTCCTTCCCATTTGAAAGCTAAATAGAAAACGTGAAGAAATTCGGAAAAATTTTCAACGGTAAATTAACAGGCAAGCGACCGTGCAACAATGACGCATTAATTGAAATTAAGAGACTAGAAAACATATCCACAGAAAACTAAAAAAGAAAAAAAAAAAACTTTAAAAAATCTTTTATTTAAATGCACTGAAAAGATGAAAATAAATTTTAAAGTGAATCAAACCCATCATTTTGTTACATTACAAAATTTTAAATGATATAAAAACTTGTAATATTTCCTAATAATTTCAGCTCCTTTTAGTCATATTTCGTGATGGTAATATCATATTTTCCTTTGCTAGAGTCTAGTTTATTCTTCAAATGGTCAACGCATTCAGACAGACTAGAAAGCTCGTATCAGCTGTTGCAGCAAACGTAGCGCCGACACGAATGTTAGTTCCTTTCATTGATTTAAAGGTAACGGACATTCGACAACTCTTTTGTCTCAAAACTATTCGCGTCCTGTACTCAAACATCATACTTATACTATACCTATACTAAACCACATATTTACGGTAGGAGACAAAATACACAATTCCATATTTATGCCCCTGTTACTCATAAAACACTGGGCCAGAAAAGCTTCTGCTTTATTGGATCTGAATTATGGAACTATTTAACAGCTTGAAAATATTAAATTCACTTCATCTTTTCAAAAAGAAACTAATGGAATGAATATTTTCAAATGACCGAAAGTATTTCGCCAATGTAATTGATCCAATTTTAGTTTTATAAATTGTTTGTTAATTGTTTCGTTTTAAGTTTATAAAAATATTTACTGTCCTACATGTATGTCTTTCAATTATAGTTTAGACAAAACTTATTTCAATTTCATCAGAGTTAGCAGCAAAAAAAAATAAATAGTGCAACATAATATTCGTTATAGCTACCTATTTATGTTTTATCATTTTATTCATCAAATATACATTTATGTTTTTTTAATAGACAGTTATTTTTGATAAAGAAGCAATACCCGAAGACAAGTTGTTTGATGAACTCAGTCGGGTACCCAACCACTCTTGTTTACTTAGAGTACTTCGTTTCTGCCATGAAATAATTTATGACACCTTATCTTTACTATGTCATTTTTTTATTATTCAGGTTATGTTACAGTTTTAATGTTATGTTATGTCATATTCTCTTACGAAGATATTTTTTTTATTCAAACATGTATACCGGGTGTTTCACAGTGGATGGAACATTAGAAGTATCTGGAGAACAGAAAGAAAGAAAGAAAAGAAAGAAAAGAAAGAAAAGAAAGAAAAGAAAGAAAAGAAAGAAAAGAAAGAAAAGAAAGAAAAGAAAGAAAAGAAAGAAAAGAAAGAAAAGAAAGAAAAGAAAGAAAAGAAAGAAAAGAAAGAAAAGAAAGAAAAGAAAGAAAAGAAAGAAAAGAAAGAAAAGAAAGAAAAGAAAGAAAAGAAAGAAAAGAAAGAAAAGAAAGAAAAGAAAGAAAAGAAAGAAAAGAAAGAAAAGAAAGAAAAGAAAGAAAAGAAAGAAAAGAAAGAAAAGAAAGAAAAGAAAGAAAAGAAAGAAAAGAAAGAAAAGAAAGAAAAGAAAGAAAAGAAAGAAAAGAAAGAAAAGAAAGAAAAGAAAGAAAAGAAAGAAAAGAAAGAAAAGAAAGAAAAGAAAGAAAAGAAAGAAAAGAAAGAAAAGAAAGAAAAGAAAGAAAAGAAAGAAAAGAAAGAAAAGAAAGAAAAGAAAGAAAAGAAAGAAAAGAAAGAAAAGAAAGAAAAGAAAGAAAAGAAAGAAAAGAAAGAAAAGAAAGAAAAGAAAGAAAAGAAAGAAAAGAAAGAAAAGAAAGAAAAGAAAGAAAAGAAAGAAAAGAAAGAAAAGAAAGAAAAGAAAGAAAAGAAAGAAAAGAAAGAAAAGAAAGAAAAGAAAGAAAAGAAAGAAAAGAAAGAAAAGAAAGAAAAGAAAGAAAAGAAAGAAAAGAAAGAAAAGAAAGAAAAGAAAGAAAAGAAAGAAAAGAAAGAAAAGAAAGAAAAGAAAGATAATTTGTGGGCGTAGATAATCAAACTTGCTATAGAGGTCTAAAATATTTTCATCAATACAGTTTGCCGCTTGTATCAGAAGGTAGTAGCTACTTTGTTATTTCAAATAGAACACCTCGTATATTATATCATTTTTGTAATCATTATAAGATTCCTCACAACTTTCTCACATAATTCCTTATACATAATTCTCTATACCAGAAAATAATTACTGGAACGTGGTTTTGATGGATTTATTCATCATTTATGGTCAAGGTAACAAGAATATCAGTAGCACATGCAGATAGTTTAATGAAAAGTATGCTGATTTACCTCGAAAGAATTTGAGAAAATTCATTATGAAGAGAAATTTTGAAATGTTTGGATCTTCTTTGAAAGTAACAAGAAACTTGCCTAGACTTGTGACAGGTAATGAGGACAACGCAATAAATGTTTTGGTATACTTCCACGGGAATCCTCAAGCTTCCATTCGTAGTGCGGTTCACGATTTAGGTATGACACTTTCATCAGTTCATAGGATTCTGAAGGAACACGGAATTCATGACTACAAATTTCATAAAGTTCAAGCTCTCAGGCCCCAAGACGCACAGCAAAAGATCGAACTATGTGAAATGTTTGGTGCGTACACAAGTAGACGAAGATTTTCTCAAGAACATAATATGGACTGATGAATCAAAATTTTCGCGGGAAGGTATTTTCAACAGGAGGAATCTTCATTACTGGGCAACCAAAAATCCGCATGTCACAAGAGAAATGGGATTTCAATAAAAATTCAGTTTCAACGTTTTCTGTTTAATTATGAACAATCAACTGCGCTTTTAGATTTATGATGAAAACCTTGATTCTAGAAAATATTCGAATATCTTGAGGGCAACGGTTGGGGATTTCATTGAATAACTGACACTAGAACAATATCGATCGTGTTGGTATCAACTTGATGGAGCTCCTGCTCATTGCTCTGAAGAAGTCGGGTTGGAATTGGACCGTATATTTGACGATCGATGGATTAGACGTTTGGGTCCATGGAATTGGCCCCCTAGGTCCCCTGATCTTACACCCCTAGACTTTTATTTGTGGGGCACTATCAAGCAGAGAGTCTACAGAACTCCGGTCAACACAAGGGAAGAATTAGAACATCGAGTGACCCTAGCGTTTCAGGAATTAGATCCAAATGAAATTCAAAGAGCCACAATAGATGCCGTTGATGTTCGCATAAAAAAGTGTTTGGAAACGAATGGTAAACATTTTGAACATTTATTGAAATGATTCAGAACCGCTGAATCATTCTAGATTTATTAATACACATGTTAGACTTTGATACTTTCAGCTTTTCATGATGATACAAACATTTTAAAATTTCTACTCAATCTAATAAATTTTCTCGAATTCATTCGAGGTAAATCAGCATACTTTTTATTAAACTCTCTGCATGTTCTATTGATATTCTTGTTACATTGACCATAAATGATGAATAAATCCATCAAAACCACATTCGAGTAATTATTTTCTGCCATAGTACTTTCACACCCATGCAACTTGAATGCAGGATGACAATGAAGGAATAACATGTTAGTTCTCTGTCAGAATGAAGTTCGTAGCCTACTATGTAAATCACTAACCAATATTGATTTTATTGAAGACGAATTCATAACATAAGTGATCATAACTAACAAACTGTACGAGCTAGCTATAGGGAAAGTATACTCAATTGAATTGAAAAATTAAACAGCTTTTCAAACAAGTAATAATATACAAGGTGTTTCATTTAAAAAAAAACGGAGTTTCAGTCATTTTCATGAGTCCCCGGAAGGAACTCACTTCTGAGCCTCCCTTTATGCTGAAACTGAGATCCAGTTCATCGACAGAATACTTAATGGTCTTTTGCAGCTATAACCCAAATTGCAATATTTTGTAAATTTGCATTGGGAAAAAATTGATATTTTTCAATGGTCAGGTTTTGCGCAAAAATTGGACAAAATAATTTTTATCTCGGAAATCGTCATAGATAGTTATAGGGAATTATTTGAGAAAGTTGTGAGGAATCTTATGAGGATTCCAAAAATGATATAATATACGAGGTGTTCCATTTGAAATAACAAACTAGCTACTACTTTCTGATACAAGCGGCAACACTGTATTGATGAAAATATTTTAGGCGGAAAGAGCAAGTTTGATTATCAACGCCCACAAATTTTCGAAATTTCTCCAGATACTTCTAATGTTCCATCCACTGTGAAACACCCGGTATATGTATGTATTCGTAAATCAACATTCATTCAGTCATTCATTCAATTGAATATTGAATATATTATAATAGATTTGAATATCAGTTATGCCAAAAATTCAGATTGAATGTAAAACATAAAGGAACTATTTTTGATTTCGTTGCTTACTTCAAATTCTCATTTACATTTAAAAGGTGTCAATAGCAAAACAAAATGGATTGAAAACATTTATTAAAAAAGAATTATTTTTCAATATAATCAACCTGAACACATAAGAAATGGCAATAATTGAAAACAATGTAAATACACCAAATAGTAAGATTTTTTTCAAAATCTAGCCAAAGGTTACATAGTTGTCTCACTAGTGCTGGGCACTCGAAATTATCTTCAGTTGAGCTTTTGGAGGGTAATAGGTACTTTTTTTTGTAGCCCCAATTGTTGATATTTTTCCCATATTCCGTATGGAATGAATTTAAAATCATTAACATTGAACAAATTCAGAAACAGGATCATTCCAAATTTTCAATCTGACTTGTCGGGCATTTTGCAAACATAGTTAGTATAAAGAAGAGCATACGATAAAGCTGACGATGATGCTTACACAAATTGCTAATCAGTTTTGGTGTTTTGGTAGTTTCCTGCGTTTCTAAATTGTTTCATCGTCAAATGTAAGAATATTTATATAAGTAAACATCCATACTTATGAGAGAATTGTTGTCACAACCAAAGAATAAATTGAAATCTTGAATCCCTAGAATCCTCAATCGGACATTGATGTATTTGAAAAAATTATTTTCTTTAGTGCAAGTACTGAACGGTGACCCCCAAACAGATAAGCTTTCAATCATAAGCTCCTTTACTGTTTTCTTGTTCTTCTCCAAAGAAGAATGTATCCCAAAATATAAAAACTTATCAAGAGAAAAACCAAAGCCAAAATGTCTCTGTAAAGCCTTTCTTCTGAGAAACTGTATTTCTCCAAAACGCCAGATCCTTCCTTTATACATAGAACCCCAGGAAGTTGATTTTCGCATGCTGTAAAGAAAGAGTTCAGTTTATTACACTTAAAAAGGAATTCCATATTGAAATTCTGAGAGGTTTGTTGAACGTTTTTTCATTCACTTCGGGGGCCACTATAGAAACTATCTGTACAATAATAATCTTTATCCACAACTATTAAATAATAAATCTGTTAAATATGCGATTTTTATCAAGTAATGCATTACCATATAGAATTGAATAATAATGACAGATCGATGGAATAATATTACTCAATCGTTGCGTCAATTTTGAGAATTTGTAAATTCACTTGTCACTGTATTTGTAGACATACTGTCAGTCGGTTTGTGAGTTATTTGTTCTGAACATTCTTATCTCTGGTAAGAGAAATGTAATAGTGAATCTGATTTAGAAGATATGTCTTGTACACCGCCAAACATTTTAAAATTAGCGGCTAGCGCTACAGAAAATCTACCTAACAAGTAACAAGGTAAATATGATGCGGTGTACAAAAGTTTTATGGATTGGCAACTGGCACAAAAGACATCGTCTTTTTCTGAAAATGTTATCCTAGTGTATTTTGTTGAACTTCCTAAAAAATACAAGTCATCATCATTGTGGGCATATTATTCTATGCTGAAGAGTACATTGAATATTTACCATAGTCTCCACCTAGAGACTCACATGAAGTTGCAGGCATTTTTGAAACTTCAGTCCGAGGGCCATCAACCGAAAAAATCTAAACCTTCACTCCCGAAGAAGTCAGTAAATTTATAAAAGAAGCGCCAGATCATACCTATCTAATGACGAAGGTATTCTTACAATAACGTAATTTTCAGCTTAGAACTTTCCAATTTAATCAAATTATTTATATAGTTGTGGATAAAGTATAGTATTCAACACGCGTATAATGGCAATTACCCACTCAGGTGTTACAACACTCGCCTTCGGCTCGTGTTGCAATTTCATCTTCATGGGTAATAGCCATCATTATACGCTTGTTGAATAATATACTATTATTCTCCATAAAGGGTTTTTATAGAATAGTCACAACAGGTCGAATAAACGAAGTGCAGTGCGGCATTTTATAACCCCTAACTTTTGATTGGTTTGACAAACAACAAAGGGAAAAAAGCTTCTAATGATATCACCGATACTGCTTTTTGGAATAAAAGCCATTGTGATTTCTCGATAAATGGCACGGTAATAGTACCTAACAAGTGCGGTAAGTAGTACTTTTCCGCACGCGACGGCAGTTGCACGAACGACGCGGAGCGTATTTCGGGCAAGCCGTCAAGGGCGGAAAAGACGTTTTCCGCAAGAGTTAGGTACAATGTTTTTCCTACGAGTGTTTTTGTCCATCTTATTTATAAGAAAAAAGTTTTCATTAAACAAGATTTTATAATAATGCTACAAAATTTCACATAAGACAGAATAGTTACATAGATCATTTAGTTAGTCCTAAATATCCTCATTTTCAACAATATAAAAATCTTGAGGAAAAGTTACTTTTCAGCTCTAGTGCGGAAAAGTAACTTTTCCGCATGATTTTATCTTTCCGCGAGATTTGTAATATGAGATCGAATCTGTTCTATTAACGACTGTTTGATAATAACTTTCCGATATTCCGTAATTTTCATAAAATTGATTTCAAAATATAAAGTAATTAAGACATTATCAAAATAAATAGTGATATTTAAAATTTGACAGGATTTGATATGGTATTATAGCAATTAAATTAATATCTGAAATAGCTCAGTTGGCAAAGTAAGGGAGCAGTCGTCCTACGCTGGTTAATTGTTAATGGGGTAGGTGGTTCGAATCCTGGGGAAATTACTTTTTCTTGTTTGTTTTGAAATCGATGAGAGTACTTACTGTTCAATTTTCGTTATATTTTTCAATATTTGTGTATTCAATGACGACATGAGTGTTTTTGATAGAATCTGTTATGAAAAAAATAATTCGCTCGTACTACAAAATTTCATATATCTACCTACCTACTCGTGGGAAATATGTCATTTCATGCTCATTGTACAATATACTAATCTTGAATTAAAATATTGTGCTTCAAAGAGAAAATCTTGCGTAAAAGTAAAAATCGTGCGGAAAAGTAAAAATCGTGCGGAAAAGTAAAAATCGTGCGGAAAAGTAAAAATCGTGCGGAAAAGTAGAACTTTCAAAACGAAAAATCGTGCGGAAAAGTTACTTTTCCGCATGCTCGTAGGAAAAATATTATTCCGGTTGGGAAATCGTGTTAATCTAATATGAACTTAAGAATTCCAAAAAAAATTGCCAACATTGCGTTTGTTGAAGCTTGTCGACCTGCCCGAACTAGTGGCTTCTGGTTGTCTCGAAGATAACGCTTTCTTTCTATCCATAATCCTAGCAACCAATCTCGCCCTGCTGATTTGTGTTCGTCCCATTCTCGTGAGTATTGTATTCTCAACTGCTTAGCAAACTCGTACGCAAACTCGTCCAGAAACTGATGAATGCGACGTTATCGAAAATAATGATTTCTCAAATTTTTATAATGTATTTAAATGTTTCGTCAAATTAGCATACATAATCTCATTACCTCAGTAGTGTTAGACCAGGATCCCACACCTATTTTCAAAAATGGTTAATAACAGGCTGAATCTTCCTGAGTAGCTTCATTTTGCAGAGTCGCCCAACTTTTTCATCTACGAAAATTCTCGATAGTGGTAGATAATAAACTGCGCAGTCGTCAATCATGTCGATTTGGTGAGTGCAGAAAAGTCATTAATATTAATCAGTTTTTCAGTTGAACCTCGAGATAATTCGAGTACTCGAAAAAACTTGTGTCCTACACAGTGGATGGTAGGACTGAAGGTTCCCCCAGTCACAACATGTACCAATGACGTGATCATAAGAGATCATTAGTAACCAGCGGATTTTTTTACCGTTACTTGAATAATATTTGTATAATTGAATGGTCATATTGTTCTACAATTGAATGGTGTTCCCAGTCCCACACTCCAAAACTGTCAATTCCATGGTAAAAAAAATGTATTAGTAACTTCACCTAAATAATACATTGTCCTACAAAAGAAACGGGTATGTATCGCTAGTACGACAAAAATTATTCAAAATAACGATTATTTTAAAATTGAGGTTTAGCTAATTTAAAATACTTTTATTAGTAAAGTAATGTTACTTTCAATTTATATTTGTTTGTTCAATTCAAAAATATCATAATTTACGTGAAAAGTTTATGAAGAAAGTGAGAAATTTTGTTTAGCGTTCGTAATTTTCATAAACATATTGAAAACAACAAAAACAAAGTGAAAAACATTGAAATAATCAATCTGCGCTCCGGGGTGGCTGAAATGATGGCGCATTCGCTTTCATAGATGCAGGGACACCCAGAAAAACCTGCAACACCACATCGCCTGAAGAGCTGAAATTTATAATTGAAAATATTCGAAGAGGTCAAACGAATTGTGAAAATCTGCTCTACGGGAAAATATGATGAATGGTGTCTCCAGAGGACTCAAAAAGTCCAATTCGAAAGAAGATATTATATTTTACGGGGTTCAAGTGGCCAAGTAGTTAAAGAACCGATCTTTTATCCTTTCTGGTCGCCGGTCGTGGGTTCAAATATCAATATACCGTTCATATCCAATATTGAACTAGTGAGCGACTGGGCATAACTGACATTCGTGAGAAATAAAACTATTTTTGCCATACATTTTTTGCGTGCGCTCACCAAATTAACATGACTTACGCCTACGCAGTTCATTAGCTACTAATATCAATAATTTTCGCGAAAGAAAACGAAGCTACTCACGAAGATTCAGCCCCTTAGTAATCATTTTTAAAACAGGGTTTTCCAAGGTGTTTGATGAGTACTTGTACAAACTTAAAAATGTCAAAATATACATTAATAATTTTGATGTCACGTCACCGAAAACAGATAGCTCATTGGGTAACGTAATATCAAAAAAGCTACATCAATTGCTTTAATTTACAACTCCAAAATTACAATTCTCTACTACTCTCGAGTTCCGAGATATTCCCTGTCCGAATCTTCGTGGGACACCCTGTATAAAAAGTGTGACTAGCTTAAAAATTGTGAGGCAAGACTACCAAGTCTAATACTTACTTATATTTGTAATACCATCCCACTGTAAAATGCTTAGCGATTCTGTAGAATACATCATCCATGATAAGTATTGGGTCCATGTTAACAAAATAGGCAAGGAGCTGCAAATAAAAAAAATTTTTAGGTGATAATTTTTCACAAAACGAATTAAATTCAAATGATATACAGATAATGCTCACCTTAATCGAATGAATATGCCTGAAGTAATCATGAGGATGTAATCGAAAGGAACCAAGTAACCCAGTGCTGTAGGTACTGATTCGAATGCGTTCGAGAACATGATACCTGAAATAGATTATTAACTTGTGTAGAAATAACCAGAGACTGACCATTTTAATGTTATTCTAGCAAATATTCTCAGAAATACATGTTACGAAGAATCTTCCTAAAAATAAACTAATTTATTTATTATATTACTTTTAAGTGTCAGTATGTAAGAATATTTCCAAATGAGACATTTCAGAGTAACAGAGAACAAACAATAACTTTCAAATATTCGAATAGTCTGCACATGTCTATTTTCTGTTGAGAAGCACAGATTTTTATGAAATCCTGATAGGCCACCCTGAAAGCACTTCGCAGAGAGGGTAGATGATCGAACTAAGAAATTGGACAGAATATCGAAAATTGGTTATTCTTTCGTTTCACTCGTTCAAGTCAACATGTCACTCAGTTATTTTAATATTTTTCTTAAATTATTGTAATTGTCATAATTCAACTCTGTTCAACTCAACGTTCAATCTGGGTGCTATTGTTAATTTTAATTTTTTTAATATACACTCACCAGCAAAAAAACCGGACACTTAAAACTTGCCCCAAATTCAAAGCTGGCTCCTCGCGAACCGCTCATTTGATTTTGTTGTTTTTTTTTTTATTGTGGATTAATACCTCAGTAACGATGGTATGTCAGAAATTTTTATTTAGATTTGAGCATATTCCGGGTGCAAATGAGACAAAGTGTCTTTTCCGAAATTTTAAACACCCTGTGGAGTGCAACAGCTATAGCAGCTGTTGAGCTAAAATCCTATTGAAATCTGATCATTTGATTTTTTATTCACGAAATATCTCTGTTTTTACCGGAGATACACTTTTTGAAAGCGAACGGCTCGGAAAAAGTGTTCACAGGCAGACATTTCCACGTGTAAATAATCAAGACGGCATACGCGGAAACCGATTTGAGTTTAACATTGATTGACACTGACATTAAGAGCTTGTCAACGGTTTTGAAATAAAAAAATGCCTTTATCTATGACGTATGTTGCTCGTATTGTGGCCTTAATTGAGGATGGCCGAAGTCAACGTTATGTGTCCGATAACCTTCGTATACCTCGAACAACAGTCCAGGATGCCTGGAATAGGAATGGTAACGGTAAATTTCAACAGGCGAGTGGGTTCCGGAAGAAAACGGAAGACAAGTGCAATTGACGACCGCTTTATTGTCCTGAATGCTTTACGAAATCATTGAACTACAGCTGTTCAGAATCAACATCTTCTACAAACCGTGCGTAGAATTGAAGTCAGTGAGAGCACAATCCGACGAAGTCTTAAAGAAAACAACCTGTCTTCAAGGAGGCCTGCCAAAGGACCCCAGCTGCTTCCAAGACATCGTCGAGCTCGTCTTCAATTTGCGCGCCTACATTTGAATTGGGGGATTGAGCAATGGACTATAGTTTTTGTCACGGATAAGTCACGATTTTGCCTGCGATCGTCTGATGGTCGGGAGCGAATTTGGAAACGTCGAAATGAAAGATTTGTGGACTGCACAATTTCAGAACGCGTAAGTTTCCATGGGGGTTATGTGATGGTTTGGGCGGGAATTTCGAGGAACGCCCGTACAGATTTAATCTTGGTTGAAAACGGCGCCTTAAATGCGCATCGATATATCGAAGATATTCTCCAAAACGCTGTTGTTCCCTACTCTTATTTCGTCGGAGACGTGCAAGATAATACGCGACCACACGTGGCAGGAGTAGTTTACGAATATTTGGACGAAGTGGGTATTGAACGAATAGTTTGGCCAGCTTGCAGTCCTGATCTCAATCCAATTACGTACCTCTGGGACCAACTTCAAAGGCGCATTCGTCGCCGACCTGCCATATTATTATTGAAGACATATTATTATTCCACAAGAATTTTTTACAAAACTTATTGATTCGATGCAACTTCGACTGAATGGAGTCATTTTGGCGCGGGGAGGCCACACTAGATATCAGTCCCTTGAAATGTGTTTATTGTTTTTTAAATTTTTAAGTTTTTGTTAGTTTTCTAATTAAACTTACGTTTCGATGTTTATTTTTTTATTTTTTTTTCCTTGGTGTTCTGGCATCGACTGCTATAGTCATTAACCACGTGTTCTGGATAGGCCTTGTTACCGACTCCATGCGCCACCTTAGGATCAGCACATTAATTGGAACGCAACAGTGAATCGTGCAGGTCGATGTTTATTTGTTGTGTTTTCACAGCTTCGTCAGAGGTGTTCGCTTCAAAACAGTGTATCTCCGGTAAAAACAGAGATAATGTCATGATTAAAAAAACAAAATGTTCAGAAAAGATCAGGGTTCAATGAGATTTCAGTTGACGACATCTACTGTAGTTGTTGCACTCCACAGGGTGTTTCAAATTTTGGAAAAGAAACTTCGTCTCATTGTTGCACCCCGTATATGCTTAAATTCAAATCTGAATAAAAATTTCTGACATGGCATCGTTACTAAGAAATTATTATACAATTTAAAAGAAGAAACATAAAAATCAAAGTAGCGAGAGGATTTATTGTATTTGAATTATTTTGAGTCATCTGTGTCTGATCTTATTCAATTATTAGTAAATTATTTCGACTATTTTATGATTTTCCAGATTAAATTATATTATAAGTTGAAATTAGGAGTTGCTCTATCAATTAATTTGATAAATGTCCCTAACATCTTTGGTTGTTATTCCTTATTGTTTTGTTCAGTAGCTATTTAAGAGTTTTGAATTTTTATTCACAAAAGTTCTCATTTCAGTTTGAAAATCCTTTTTGAGTTTAGAGAAACCATTTTAATTAGCAGAGTTTAGAGAGCTGATGACCCAGTCTCATAACGTTTAGACCACAAAATATCAAAATAAATGCAAATATTTCATCCTTTATAGTCAGTTAAATCCATCCTCATACCATACCATAGATGGATAGTGGTTTTCATTATAGATTACCAATTTATTTATTGAAAACACATTTATTCACACGAAAATTGTTACCAATTCATCAGTTACATACCGCATGCTGATGAAACATTCATTGTCAATATTGTTATGAGGGTTGTCATGAAAAATGCATAAACAGTCGAACGTAGTCCAGATAACCAATAAGCTATCACCACAAATAGAATTGGCTCTATGATGAATCCTGGAATCTGAAAACAACAGACATTCAAAAGTATTTCAAGTTATCAAAATCCCCTCGAAAGTATTGAACTTTTCCATAGATCATCATTAGCAATATTTAGAGCTTTTCAAAAGGAGTATCGAGATATAATATTCAAAACAGTCAAACTTCAATTTAGTTATTTTTTATCGACAGTAAATGATTGGTCGAGAAATATTGTTGAAGCCTGTGAACTCCCTTAACCCAAGTTGAGACATATGAAGGGTACACGGGAAAAACAGGCTAAGTCAATTTTTGGCGAAACTGAGATAATAGCGCCATCCGGTAGTAAAACTACGTAGTTTTCAAGCCACATACATAATCGAGGGAAGAACAAGCTAAGTTTCCTAGAATGAATTATTTTAATATACGCATACACCAGAACAACAGGTTAAGTCCTCCCGGTTCAGGGGAAAAACAGGTCAAGTCATATCGCTTGTGATGATTCAGCTGTTTTGGTGTTTTGTTTTTATTATAAGGTTAGATTTATTTGTAGTCGTTTCATGTTCGGACAACAATTCAATAAATAATACATACTAATAATACATGGTAATAATGGATAGTGATAGTGTCGGTGTGAAAAATACTACAAAAAAAAGACCAATACGGGGAAGAGTAAGTGACGCAAGTAAGCGAATGCGTTTGCAAAGCCATGAATTGGGTGAGGAATGCTGTTGCAAACGCTTGAACTGTTCATCAAAAATACCCGCAGAGGCTAAACTGAAACTTTTAAGTGACTTTAATAATTTACCTTCGAGAGATGAACAAAATTTGTATTTATGCGGTCTAATGAGTGTTATACCTGTGCAAAAAAGGCGTCCAAGAAAACCAGAGAACGAGGCTTCTCTTAGAGATTGCGCTGTTAATTATAAGGTGAGATATTCTCTTGAAAACAGAGGTATTAATGAAACTGTTGTATGTCGAAAAGAATTTATGACTTTACATGGAATTACCAAAATGAAAATTGAATATCTGGTAAAATCTCTGAAAGAGCGTGGTTCCGCTCCTAAAGACAAAAGAGGGACTCATAAAAACCGCCCAAAAAAATTAAGCATTGAAACAACACAAAAAATTAAAAATCATATTGGGTCATTTAAAGGTCGTGCAAGTCATTATAGTACCAGAGACACCGCTAAAACATACTTACCAGAAGAGTTAAACCTTAACAAGATGTTTGTAATGTTTAAAGAACTTCATCCGGAATGCATCGTTTCGTATGAATCATACAGAAAAATCTTTACAAGTTGCTTTAACATCTCCTTTGGATATCCTAGAACCGACACTTGTAGTACTTGCGACACATTCCTAGCTAACGTAAAATGTTTAGAAAAAAATATAGCTAGTGAACAGAATGAGACTACTAGGACGGCAATGGAACTTGACTTAAAAAAGATTATCACTGATAACAAAGTGCACAAAATAAAAGCACAAGTTTTATAATAGAAAGAGAAAATCTAAAGTCGCTAGTTGTCAGGACCTAAAAAGGGAGTCGATTTGTATCGATTACGGAAAAAACTTGCCTCTGCCGAATATAACGACAAACGATGTTTACTATAAAAGGCAGCTGTCTATGTATTTATTTAACATACACGTCTTATCTACAGGAGCAAGTTTTTTCTACGTTTATCCAGAAAATGTTGGAAAAAAAGGAAGCGACGATGTAGTTTCTTTATTGCACGACTTTCTCTACAATCATCTGGATCCTCAAGTTCGAACGTTGGACATATTCTGTGATTCCTGTAGCGGTCAAAATAAGAACTACACATTTTTCCGGTTCCTGCATTACGTTGTACATGAACAAAAACGCTTGGATTCTGTAAAAGTTACATTTCCGATAAGAGGTCACTCTTACATGGAAAACGACAAGAATATGGGCATTTTAAATCATAAGGCTAGGTTTGAAACACCAGAAGATTTATGCGAATTAATAAAATGCGCAAGAGCCAAACCATCTCCATTTGAAGTGATTCAAATTACTGAGACAAACCAGTATATTTTTCGGCAGTGGACGAATCATTTGAGTAAATATTACAAAAAAAAATGTCCTTTTCCAATTCGTCCAATTAGAGAGTTGGAATTAACCAAGGAACATCCACGTTTGGTTAAGTATAGGGAGTTTTATAATGGTCAATGGGTGAGCGGAGTTGTGAAAGATAATATTGTGAAAAGAGCAACTACGTTAAAGGAAAATGAGTTTGTACTTCCTAATTCTAGTTATGAAGGTAAATTATAATGAATCAAGAAAATGATTTTTATACATAATGTATTTTTTTAGGATTTCTAAAAATACCTGCCGCAAAATTTTTAGACCTTCAATGCCTTAAACGATTTTGTGGTCCAAGTGCTCAACAATATTTTTCTTCTCTCCCACACACCTGAGGTGCCTATTGTTTTCATTAAGCTTTATTTAAGGTAACAACTTGATTTCTCAATAGGAACATTTAAAACATTTTATTGTTCTTTTAGATCGAAGACAAAAAAGCTGGAGGCTTGGGAATATTATTTATGTTAACATTTTTATTATTATTAAATTAGGTGTTACATTATTTTGTACCTTATATTGAAATAGACGCTCGTTAAAAATATATAGTTCCAAAACTGGTGAAAAACAGGCAAAGTCAATACTTTTTTGGAAAATCCGCTGTTCAAAAGACTTCAAATGTCAATATTCAATAGTTATGAGATATATCAATAAAAGTAAATCAAATATGTATGAGACATCATTATAGAAGTCTAGTTATCCAGGATACTAACCTTAAAACAGCGATAACTTAAAACCAGAAATTTTGACTTAGCTTGTTTTTCCCGTGTACCCTTCATATACGATGTGTAGTCAATAAATAGTTTTTAATTGTGCACTTCAGTGAATCGTAAAGAAAAATAATTGTTTGTAAAAAAAAATTTATAGAAAAAAAAAACAAAAAATACGCCCCCGGGTGGGCTCGAACCACCAACCTTTCGGTTAACAGCCGAACGCGCTAGCCAATTGCGCCACGGAGGCAGATATCTGTGGATCTGAATAAAACTTATGATTTGCTCAAACACAAATCACATAATCAATATTGATAAGAAAGTAAATCAGCGAAGTTGACACCATAGTCGGAGTGCTCTTTAAATCTTGGGGTCAAGATGTTTTACGATTGCGTTGTGTGAGCTGCCCTGCGCTGATGATTGGCAAAACCACGAAACCGGTCCGTAGGTGTTCCCCATGCATGTGAGTTGAGACATGTTTTGGCATTGAGATTGGGAGAACATTGCAAAGTAGTTATTGTAGAATACTTTGCCAATAATCTAACAGATGTAATTCAATGGTCGAAGGGGGCAGTAGTTGTTTTCTGTTGGAGACTTGCCGACGATTTTACCTATTGTATAGGTTAAGGCAGGAGTCTGGATTGCTTAATCCATTTCTAGTATTAACTCATTTTAATGACTGACAAATTACTTTCAAAACGAAACTAAAAATGTGATACTGAATCCAAAAAAAAATGTTATTAAGGAATGCTTACCAAAGATATTATTCGAGAAAGATAATATGTGATTGGATTGTAGAGACCAGACTTGTATTCTCTCAAAAAAAGTGGTTTATTTTTCGGAAACTCGTTCAACACTGAGTACATCGGGTTGAACGTATTTTCTGTAACGAACATGAATATAATTCCTTGTACTGACTGTATTCCGTTTTGAGTCAAGGGATTCGTTCCCAAATAGCAGAATCCAACTATGCCAGCAATAACCTGAAATATATAGAATTATGTACAAACGACCCATACAATGGACCTTTCCACGAAATATGAGAAAACATTGTAAGGAGAAAGTATATACGCTATTATCACTTGGGATTTTTTTTCTGATAGCTAGTTTCTCTATAATCAGACGAAAAGTGGTTTCGTGACGTCACCTTCATCAAAACTAGACTTGGCAACGTTGTAAAAGTTGTGCACCAAGGAATCTCAAATTTTCATTCTAATATAATGTGTCTTATGACAGTTGTCATTTGGTACATGCGTTCGTTCGTCTGTTTCACGGAGCAAACCAATATGAATCGTTTATCTCTGTTTAACTCATTTGCTTACATTAAAATTGGATACAAGTAAAATAGTTCCATCGAATATCTATGCTGCACACGAACAGGCCCTACGTGATTTCTTATTTGAGGTTAATGCGGTTTTCAAATGTTTGAAAGTTTTTCTTGTTTGTATTCTACAATTTTTTTTAATTCCTGTATCTGTATCCCTGCAATAACTCTGAACAAGTCGAAAAAGTGCTTTGTGCCCGGTTGTCTGAACACCAGTGAAAATTCTAACAAACACTTTTTTATGCACCTAAAGATGAAGCGCGTCGTAAAATCAAAGCAGAGTTCAAAGAAAGATTTAAAATTTTAATCATTGCATAAAAGACCTTGAACTTTCAAAAAAATTTGGGTACTAGTAAAGATTCAGATAAATATACTTGAAAAACCGAATTCAAAGAGATGAAAGTCACAATGGATTCCTAGACATTGCTTTATCTGATTTGATTTCACCTGTTAAATAATGAGTACATTATTACGATTTGCGGTGTTGCCAATGCTCATTTTTCATCAAAAGAAAGGTCCGTTCAGAAAATTTTAAAGCTATAAATACAATAAACTTAGGTAATATGTGGATTTTTTCTCTGAGTTAATCAACAGACAAAGTTTTAATTATTTCTCAATGGCTTATATCAAGCTGGAAGCTATATTTTTAAGGAGGACGGTATTGCCTGTTTCGGAACGTGGATTATTGTGTGTTTTCGATGAACGTGACGTCAGCGGCTTACTTTCATTGTGCTATTCGTTCAAAATGAAAAAAATATAGTGGGACCTCTTTGTTAAATGGACGTTTCAGACTAGAAACTACCGATTTAAACGAGTTTTGCAACTCATTTTTCGTAAATGTAAAGGTCCATTCTACCTACGCAGTAACCACTAGTTTCGTTATGTGCAGAAAATAAACTAACCATGTTGTATTATGAAAGAAAATGTAAAAAAATGATATTTTAGTTAATTTCATACTGGTTTAAAATTTGGGATGTTGCCATTGTCCTTGCATACGCTTATAGACCAATGCTGATGCATTTTTGAGGTATAAAAATTATTAACAGCATGAGACCTACTGAAAGGGGAGCAAAATATTGTTTAAATGACGGGAAAAAGAAATTGGAATCGAAAAAGTGGAGACGGGAGGAACGGGTTGAACTTTTAGGGGTTGAAAGCGATATTTCTCGGTTTTTCGAGAATTGCAACGGAAGTTGACCTCCTATCAAATAAATTTGAATAGAAAAGCTGTTGAAAATAATTAGATCTAGAACTTTTGAATCAAACATTTTTTCACATAACCTCAAATTTCTCGGGAAAATCGGAAAGACCAATATTTCACTTATACATTTTTTTTCGCCTAAATATAATTTTTTTTTTCATGAAATTCCTTGGAATTATAACTTATTATGTAGCGGAATGTATATTTATTTAATTTATTTATTAAAATTATTGAAATTAAAAGTTGAAACCTTTCAATAATTTCTTGACATACCTTTTTGGGAATTTTAACCTTCCACAGTCTTAAAATATATATATATATATATATATTTATATATATATATATATTTGGCAGATTTCATTTGACTTTGTCAAAACAAATCCTTCATATCCAAGCTGATAAAAATAGAAAAAGCAAGTCTTCATCCTTCGAGTTTTGAGAACGGAGACAGATTTAGTCTCCGAAACGTCAACGTTTTCGAAAAAGAGAAGTATTTTTAGTAAATTTAAAATTTTTTCTCGTCATATAGGCAAATTTAGTATTCGATACGTTACTGACGAAATAATAAACTGTTTTCAAGACAACAGTCTTCTAAACGCAGTAACTGATCGGGGCAAATTGATTATTGCCCCTCTACACTTGTACAAATTTCTTTGAATTAACATTTTTTCATTTTCAGACTGTGGAAGGTTAAAATTCCCAAAAAGGTATGTCAAGAAACGAATATCCTCCACAAAAACAAACTTTCATTCAATAGTCTCGAGAATATTATTTTCATGTTACCTTAAGAGGTACAAGAAATAAACAAGGACATAAATAAGGATTTGATTATGATAGAAGGGCGAAAGGAGGTGAATTTTTGGGGTGAAAATGGTTTCTTACAATTTGCAGCGAAAATTAACCTCCCACAAAAAAAGTTAGGAAAAAAACTTAGGAAAAAAAGTTGTTGGCAATAAGAAGATCTACAACTTTTGCATTCAACATTTTTCCACATAACCTCAAATTTTCAATAATCGGTTTTTCGCTATTTTGACGGTCAATTTGAGGTTATGTCAAGAAGTGTTAAATACAAACGTTTTCGATTATTTTATTATACACAACTTTTTTCTCGAACATTTTTGGTTAAGAAGTCACATTTTGCCGTAAATCGCAAAAACCGTTTTCAACCCTTAATCTGCATCCACTTTGAGTGTTTTCGTGTTTAAATATTTTTTTTCGTCAAAGTTGGAACCTCTACAACATTCTCCACCTGGCCCTCAACTGTAACTTTCTTATTTTAGGTGTTTAAAATTCGCTTTGACACCAGCCTAACTAGGAGCCGTCCCCTTTTCGAGTACTTGAAAGAGGTTCATGAAAAATAAATATATCGCTGCAAAAAAAAGCATGTAATTCAGTACATAAGAAGGTATATTTCCACTAGATTTTGCGACAAACATACAATTTTCATCCAAAAAAAATAAAAACCAAATTAAAACGAAAAATATGAGTTTAGAACAAAAATAAAAAAAAATTGATTGTTGAAAATCTGTTTTTTAATTTTTTTTTTCTGGAATTTTTTTTCACATTAGTGCTACTCTTTTATTACATAATCTGAAAGTAGATGCTTCAACGAAAAAACTGGCGGCTGGCGAGCTTAAAAAGACGATCTTCATTGGTGAAACTTCTCAGTTGAAGATGAGGTAATTTTTTCGGAATTTGTCGAAAAAAGAAGAAAAAATTTGTATTTCGCTACAAACAAATTACAGCTCACTTGAAACATAATAAGTTATATTTCCACCAAATTTTGTGAGAAAAAATTGATGATAGCGCGAGAAAAAAAGTTGTAGATCTTTTCATTTTCAACAATTTTGCCATTCCATTTTTACGATAGGTGGCCAACTTTCGTTGTCAATCGCGAAAAACCGTGAAAAATCGCTTTCAATCCCTAAAAGTTCACCCCGTTCCACCCTTCTCGAGTTTTTCGACTCCAATTCCTTTTTCCCGTCATTCGAACAATATTATGCTCCTCTTCCAGTAGGTCTCATGCTGTTAATAATTGTTTCTACTACCGCTTACCAAAGTAGCAATTGACGCTTTCAGATCTCAATGCAAAGTTGACGTTTTCGGATGAATGTCTCTAGAGCGAGAATATCAAGAAAACGCTCGATCTCCCTAGATTTTGTTGAAAACGAACCTATTACTTGCATGATGAAAAATGAACACAAGAAATTCAAAGTACTCTAAGGAACTGCGGTAGTGTTAAGGTTAGAGATGCTTCCTACTAAACTGGGTTTTCGATCTTGGCGTTCAATCTCGGGATTCGGTATTTTTTTTTTCCTTTTTTCATTTTGTTATAGATGTAAATTATTGGATATTTGGATAGCTTATACACTTGGGAATACTATTGAATGTGAATTTTCTCCTAGGTAATATTATGTGCCTATGTTGAATGAGGTGTCTATCGTTTTTATGTCTGAGAGCTGCGTTTGTAGAAAAAATCATGTGTGTATTTCGAGCACAAAGTGTCATTGCCGCTCTCCAAAGATTCCGCGCTTCACTTCGCTTCGCGCGCTAACTCTCTTTGTAGAGCGGAAATCAATCACTTTGCGCTCTAAATACACAAATAGCTATTAATTTTTGACATAACAAGAACTTACAAATCGTCAACTTTCAATTTTCATACACTTTATAATAAAATTAGAAGCTGAAATTATCACCCAAATAATTCGATACATACTCGAAACTTTGTAATTATCCATTACTCGACATGTCTACCCTGACGTTCAATACCTGTATGCGTTCGAGATTTCATTTTTCTTGAACGCATTGTGGTGTAACGTTATTAATACTTTGTCAAATTATCTCTTCTAAATGGTCGATATTATGAAATGGTCGATGTTTATGAACCTCACTTTTAAGGTACCCTCATGAAAAGAAATTCAATTGCATCAAATCTGGGGAACTTGCAGGCCATTGGTTTTCAGAACATCGTCCTTTCCATTTATGAGGAAAGTGTTCGTTAAGCCACGCTCATTTTGGCATAATTCAATCATGACTTGGAATCAAATGAAAAATCTCTATCGAGTAATGTGTGGAATGTGGATGAATTTTGATTTGTATGCACGGAATATATTATTCTTCAAAATTTTTCTTTCGGATTTTTCCCATATATCAGTTTGTTCCTACCTCTCCGATAGGACCAATTACAAAACATTGAAGGTACCTTCTTCATTAGTGACGGGCTTACTATGTGGAATTTTGTAAGGATTTTCTACAATGCCTGTAGCTTTAAATTTGTTCAAAGTACGCAATACAGTAAACCCATGGATATTTGGATTAGGACATTTGGATATCTAGCATTGAAGATATCTGCTGCTTCTCTGCAAATATATGTTTCATAAGTATTGTTATTATTCAGTCTAAATTTTTTTTATATTACTCTATAAACAAAAATGTTTCTTGGGATCAATAAAGTATTATTATTATATTAAGACGAGCTCAATTTTTTCTTATACAAACTTAGCTTTCCTTGGGGAATCTATAATTATTGTTAACGCACAACAAAATGTAAAATAAGTTTAACATTAAAAAAAAACTATACAAGAAAGACGATAGTAATATCTGGGTAAATAATAACACAAATAAATCGTTAAATAACTCTTAATGACAAAGTAGCATTAGTCATTTGTATCATGGTCTCTTCGATGATAAGGAAATCTGTCGATACGCATCAACAACAAGAGTTTGCGACAAATTAAATTACTTTTTGTTCTAATGAAAAATTTAAATTAATATTGTGTAGATACATGGTTCTTTATCAATAATAAACAGTATCGGGATAATAAAAATGTCCTGAAGATATTTCAGTGACCTCAGCGGCTGACTAGAACTAGAAATAGCTTGCGAATCTTCGCAAAACATTATTCAAAATATCGGTGTTGGTTTTCCTAATGCGTTTCTCAGTCAGAAATGTATTTTACCAAATAAATTTTTTTTTGTAGCAAAAAATTGATTTTAATTTTCTTATCTCAGATCTTTTTCAGAACTTACATACCTATAAAATGTCATTCTGAACAACTTTTCCAATATCTTTTCAAACGAGTGTGTTTTGAGAAATGATTTTTTTTTATTTCCTGCCAAACGATTGCACGTATCGATATTTGTCAAAATTAATTAATACTTTCTGACGGTCACTGTATGTATTTCGCTATAAAAGCCGCGTCCTCGAGAAAACAAAATTAATTGTTTTTAATTCCACCGCCCTTCGTTATCATTTTGGCAACAGTAAAATTGAAAATCGTACTTTTGACATTTATTCGTTATTTATTTTATACCAGGGTTATTCTATTTATATTTACTGACAGGGTTACCGCGAAACATCCACTTTGATGACGTCGGAAGAGTGCCAGATTATTAATTCACAAACAAGAAGAACAAGGACACTAAAGAAGAACAAGAATAGCTAAATTAAAAAACATCTAAATTATTTAGTTATGTTGGCAGCAGTGTCACTCTTTCCTCACCTTACGTCTGGTCACCCGAACTCTCTGAAAGCTGTTTTCCACGGTAACCCTGTCAGTATACAGTGTCCGCCAAAATGTTGGAACCATATGGGAAACTTTTTTATTCACAGTTTCTCAGAAAATTTCATTCCTTATAAAAGTTGGTGCATTCAATTAGACTAAGTACGCTAATTAGACTAAGTATCGCTTATTGCCAGTGGCGTGCGGCTAAGCGGGAAACGGCCGATTTTTTCTATTCACTAAAGAGTAAAGTGACACTAATATGCAAAATATTGTAAAATGTTATCGAAAAAAATTGTTTGCAATCGAATGATATTCCCAGTTATCCAGTTTAGTCCAATAATTATTTTTTTTAAGGGTCCTGGTTTTATTTCATTATCTTTCCATTACTGATTTTTTTTTTACTCATATTCATCAAGATTTTGTTAGATCAGGTTATTGATTTGACAGAAAATTCATGCTTATTCTGTAACTTACTACTCAAAAATTATTGGGAATAGTTTCTATTAAAAATTGAGGACAACTGTTTGAGTAGTTATCAAAATCAGTAGTTGGTAAACTAAACTAGATAACTGAGAATATCATCCAATTGCAAACAACCTTTTTCAATAATATTTTTCCATATTTTGCATATTAATGTCACCTTACTCTACAGGGTGCCCGTATTTCGAGCTCCACCATGGGGATCTCAGTTATTATAAGACATACGAGGTTAAATTAGGGCAAAGTTGGGCGTTCTCATGCTGAACAATTATCTGAAAGAAAATTTGTTGTGTCATTTTTAGTTTTTAAATTATTGGAAAAAACGGAAATTTGTAATTTTCGTTTTTATTTTTTAAAGCGAAAACCAAAAGAACTAGATGTTTTTAGCTAGAACGTTCTTGAGACACTTTTTTACAAGGAATATAAATCTATCATCATATTTTCCAAGGCGTTCTTGATGCTAGAGTTACAACATTCAACTTTGGTTTTTCTTATGAGCGCCATATTGGATTTTTTCCTTTTTAAAAAGTGTTATTTTTTCTGATTACAACGATGTATCACACAATATGATCGAATCTTACATGCTGATCAAAATTAGGAAAACATCGTTTTTGCGAATAGTGCTTCGGAAAGCACGGCAACAATTTTGTTTAACAAAAAAATCTTGACAGTTCAATTGAATTTGGTTCTGGAACGTTCACATTTCAATCAAGCTTACCTACTTTAAAACTGAGATTTTGAATTAGGAACGACATGATGAGTTAGAAGTTTATTCTTCACAAAACAAAACAAAACAAAGTTATAAAAGATGCTCGAATAATCCACCTTCGACTTCTAAACACAATTCTACTCGTTTCCTCATATTCTGAATAGCTCGCGATATGTCCCGTCTTATTATCTTAGTCCTAATAGTGGTGACTATTGTTCTTCTCAATTCATCAGTATCGATGGGAACGGTTTTAAAAACCAAATCTTTCATAGTTCCCCATAAATAATAATCCAGCGGAGAAACATCAGGTGACCGCGTTGTCAACGTATGTTTCCGTTGTTCGAAATCACCTCACCGGGAAACATTTCTGACAAACACTCAGTAACTCTTCTAGCGTTATGCGGCGATACGCCGTCTTGCTGGAACCAGAGGGTATTCCTCCGGTTGAGACGAATGTTGTTATCAACGTAATCCGTAAGGAAGGTCCTCAAAAAATTTAAATAACGATCGGCATTCAGATTTTCTTCATAAATGTATGGGCCAATTATTATTGTGTCGTCCAATAAACCGACCCATACACAGAGAGAAAGATTTCTTTGAATTTAACAAATATTGTTAAATTCAAAGAAATCTGAAGTTTGAATAGGTCCAACAAACAAGCTTGGTTGATTTAAAGTTTCCATTCTTTTGGATTTTCAAACATTTCATTATTTTGTTTTCATATAATTTCTTCAAAATGCTATATTTTATTATTTGAAACAAAGCATATATTTGTTTCGATCAAAAATGTTTTTTTCAATTTATGAACAGATTCATTCGTGGTGAATACATGTAATTTGAATCAAAGAAATCAACCCTTGAGACAAAAAAATAATTGTTTGGAAGAAAGAAATACGTTATTTGTGAGAAATGAATATATTGGTTCTTTGGAAAGAATATATATTCAGGATAAAGGAAGTATTTGTTTATTTCAATCAAAAATGTTTTTCAATTCCTGAAATGAATTATTCATAGCGAATAAATGTTATTTGGGTAAAATAAATCAAATATTCAGAGAAAAAAGAAATTTGTTTGGAAGAAACAAATATTTATTTTTGAGAAATTATATATTGGTTTATTGGGAAGAATGGATATTCAGGTCATAGAAAGTATTCATTAGTTTCAATTATAGATGTTTTCGTAGTGAATAAATGTAATTTCAATCAAAGAAATCAAACCTTGATAAAGAAAGAAAATTGTTTGGAAGAAACAACTACTTATTTGTGAGAAACGCATTTGTTCGCAGGTGGATGGTGCTTTGTTTTCGCCTTTCATTATTCATTGCGATTAATGCGATTTTTAATCGTTTTTTCTTACTGGCTCTGGTTAGTAGTTTGTATGTCATGGAAATTTTAGAAGAATGGAATTTGGGTCATCAAATATATTCATATACAGTTGCAAATCGTAATTGGAAAGTGAAGACTTTCCAATGGTTGCTTGTGATCATATTTGCATGGTACCTAATGTAGTTTTGTTAGACCTTTTTTCGACACACTAGAAGTATTCAGAACTGCTACTATAACTGATCGTACTGATTGAAGATTTGTTCGTGACAAATCAATTAGTTGGTCAAATTTGAATCTCAATTTCAATTTCAACCAACCATGTGATAAATTTGTCCAAACAAATATTTATTTCAATAAAATAACATTTATTGCTTGTAAATAAATAGTTTTTCAACAAATGCAGTTGTTTCGCCCAAGCAAATCTAATTCAAATGAACCGATAACTTGAAACAAAGAATATGATTTGGTTCTTAGGAATAACATGTTTCTTACTAATAACAATTACTAAAAATAAAAGTCAAACAAATGAGATTGTTTCTCGCACAGAAACGTTTTTCTCTGTGTACATTTACGCCGAAGCGTACTTGCGGCCGCCGTTCTTGATGTCCATGTGAATTCTTAATGGACCAAATGTGTTCATTATGTCGATTGAACTTGCCCATGTTTGAGAATTTTCATTCATCCGTGAATATAACATTACGTAAAAAATTTGAATTTTGCTCCAACTGGTTTACTACGAATCTACAAAAATCTACCCGTCGACCAGCTTCTCCGGGATGGAGAACTTGGCTGATGTGAATTTTGAATGGACGATATTTGTGTTTCTTTAGTATCCTCCACACCACTTGATGCGATATGCCAAGATTTGTTGCAACTTCCCGTGTGGAAACGGACCGATCATCTTGAACCTAAAGGAAAAAGATTCAAGTCCTAGGTATTTTTTTTCTATTTCACTCGCCGCTTGCAAAACTGTTATCTCTTTTACATTCTCTCTATCGTTGTACCTTCGTCTAGGCTGTACAAATGAACTATAATCGGCCAAATTTCTATGGAGCAATAGAAAATAATTCTGTGCTGGTTGCTCTCTCTCTGGATACCGCTGGTTTCGGACGTAATTTGCGCATTTCGATGCGAAGCGTAATAAATCTGAAGCATATCACGCTTTTCTTCATTTGAAAATAGCATTAGAATTCAAGAGTTTTGCTCGAATATTTAACTGAACTGTCAAAATTCAGTTTGTTAAAGAAAATTGTTGGCGTTCTTTCCAAAGCACTCTTCGCAAAAACGAATTTTTCCTAATTTTGATCAGCATGTGAGATTCGATCATATAGTGTGATACATCGTAATCAGAAAAAAAAATACTTTTTTTCAAAAAGCAAAAATCCAATATGGCGGTCATAAGACAAACCAAAGTTGATTGTTGTAACTCTGGCATCAAGAACGCCTTGGAAAATACGATGATATATTTAGATTCCTTGTAAAAAAGTGCCTGAACGTTCTGGTTAAAAATGTCTAGTTCTTTTAGTTTTCGCTTGAAAAAATAAAAACGAAAATACAAATTTCCGTTTTTTTTCCAATAATTTAAAAACTAAAAATGACACATCAAATTTTCTTTCAGATAATTGTTCAGCATGAGAACGCCCAACTTTGCCCTAATTTAACCGACCTCGTATCTCTTATAATAACTGAGATCCCCATGGTGGAGCTCGAAATACGGGCACCCAGTATAGTGAATTTAGAATATCGGCCGTTTTCCGTTTAGCCGCACGCCACTGGCAATAACCGATATGCGCGTACTTATATAGAATATCCCTGTTTTATACCTAGTCAGGTCTTCGACATTGGAAAGTGTTTGTTTTCTTTATGGATGAGAGATAGAAAGCTATCTTATGAGGTGAAGTGACAGAGAAATTAGAGTGATTTCCTTTGGAACAAAAATATTACTATATTCTGAACTCACCATCCTCTGTATCAATTTCAAAATTTCTATGGAGGGATTCCTCATGACTTCCAGTGTCCATCTGTACGTTAGCCAGAACAGTTTGGAATGCCAATAAATTTCTCCACTAAAATTACGTCTTTCATGTTAAATATTCACTTAATTGGGAGATACTCACAAATCCTTTTTCATTTCGAAGTGTCTTGGCTGAAAATAATACATATAGGTTCAATCGAAAATAAAACATCAATTTATAATTAATAAGAACGTTTTTTTTTGTCAGGGCCCCCCTAACATCGTGACTCTGGATGAACCGCAACCAAAAAGGCGGCCGTAAGGATATATATGAGTTATGAGTAGGATAATGCCATATTTTCTACATTCCAATAGCTCACAGTCCCACAATTTTTTGCACAGTGACATAGGTATTTGAGCTTTTCTAGTTTCGTGAAGGTGCACGTATTCAACTATTTGGTGAATGAATCTTTTATGAGTATATTGAATGAAATAATATCGTAATAGAAATGAAGTAGGCATAAAGATATGAGAGAAATTTGTTTCAACGTTAGTGGAATTACTGACAATTGGGTGAGATGATAGTTCAATACGTCAATCCAGTCTTTTATCTTTCATACTTCAGGAATCAATTGGCCAATAATCACTTGAAGCATTGTTTAAATAGAAGATAGTTAGTTAATGCCTGTGGAGAAGGTATTGGACCCAAACGCGAGTGTTATCTAGCGTGATTAGTTACAAACATGAATATTTCACGTCATTTTGATGCAGATTTCTTCAAAAAACCCCGAATTTAATGCTGTCCCATTGTTTCAATCAAGTTACGACATGACTTGTAGGCCAGATCACTGAAGTTACGACATGACTTGGATGCGAGGTCACTATCGCCATCTACATGTCGCATTCATTTTGATCCAATTATAATCCCATAAGGTTGACTAACTATCTTCTATACAAACAATGCTTGAAGTTTCAGTTCAGATATGACTCAGTTTCCAGTAATAATTTCAGTCTTTTTCAGTACTTTTATCACTTAGATAAGATAGACACATAATTTGTAGTCTTGACAAGGTGCTTATTGAAGTGAAATAAATGAAAATATATCAATCATGTATCTATACGCTATGGAAATTGTCGAAAAGTGAATGAATGTTAAATTCAAAAAAGGGAAAGAGGAAACAAGCTGCAATCCTATTCGTTAAACCAATATTTGTCAATTCGTATAAAAGTATAACGCTAACCACTATAATCTTTTTCTGGTGAAAGGAACAATCGTCATGGTTTTTTGGGAATTGACCTCATGTACCATGTGTGTAGGTCTATGAGAGTGGTGATTGCATCAGATCCACACAGATCCCCATATACTTCCAGATAACCATTGTGACCATATCGTCAGCGTGTCTCTGGGTATGTACCCCTCCCAGGTTTAGGTCTGTAAGGAGGCTGTCCTAAAGTGAACCTAAAGTGAAGCCTCTCGTCGCGTTCACCTCCAACATCCTGTCTCTGACGATTCTGGCAAAGTTTGTGAAGTCTACTGGAGGGTAACAAACAAATTGTTATTGTTGTTATTTCCGTCAACCGATTGCACCCCTACGCGCAACCCTCGGAAGTCTTCAAGAGACTTGTGTGTGCTAGGGAAGACGCAGCCCTTACCTTTTAACGAGTGATGCCATGCACGAGACCGATGACCATGCGAGGCTTTGAACACTCGACCCTTCGCTCCAAATGCGAACGCACTACCACCACGGCCCATGAAACGAAACGAATACTTTTAGCAAACTCGAAATACTCTCCTCTACAGAAATTCAAACAAAGAGGGAAGAAAATATGAGGCAAATATCTGATAGAAAACAACGGATTTCACGACGGACATTTAACTATATTTAATAGTTATGTGTTCCCTGTTCTTTAGAGGGGGCACTAGGAAAATTTTTATAAAATGTGATAGTCCGCTATTTCCGAAACACCATGTATGAAGGGTCATTCACACTACTTACCACCACCGCTCTTCCCATGTGGAATTCATATTGTACAATAACTTCTATCTCTTTGGCATAATCGCTAACAATATAACGATCACAAATTCTCTTGATTGCCTGTCTACTGTTCTCCTCATAGCCAGGAGTTACTGAAGTAGTTTTTATAAAGAAGTCGGCAGGACTGTAGGAACTTGGACAAGTATATCCCATCCTAAAAAATAATTATTTCACTTGTTTCAAGTTAAAAAAAACATGGAATTAAAAATGCTAACCACAATTACTGACTACAGTAAAACTGTTTGATTGTTGTTAATTGCTGTTCATTGTTATTTCCTTCAACCGGTTGCACCCCTATGTGCAACCCTTATAAGTATTCCAGAGACTTGTGCCAGCTAGGGGAGACGCAGCCCTCACCTTTTAACGTGTGATTTATTCATTCATTTATTTCATCCAAACAGACCCTACAGGTCTTATTACATGGATATCTTTCAATAAATACATGCTTACATAACAATGGTAAAAAGAATAAAAAATGAACTAAAATACAATAAAGAATAAAAAAAAGAAAATGAAATAAAATTACTGTTATGTCAGTCAAATACTGTTAGATTGATCCTGAATGAAAACGCGAATTCTCGAAATATAGTTGACAAAGTGTCATATCGATAATTTGAGTAACAACTGCTTTTCTATACAATGTGACAGAGTCCAATTCAGGTCTGTCCTAGCATTGAATTCATTAGCAAGACGAAGCATACCTAAAAGAGGGGCCTTTTCGAAGCATGATAGTGGTATAGTGAACATGGTCGAAAAACGTCTTCTTCTGGGTCGAACAATAAGTCTTGTTAATGATAGTAAATGTGGTGAGTTTATTTTATTATTGAGAAGTTTGAATGAAAATTATAGTGAACCGACTTTCCGCCTATTTTCAAAATACAATAATTTAAACTCATTTCTCAATTCACATGACCTCACCGTATTTTAATCTGGACGAATATGATATTTTTTGAAATTAAGATATCGTAAAAATTTATTCTGAACTTTCTCTAATTCGAATAATTTCGATTGATATTCGCAGAACCATATGCTAAAGCCAAACTTCAGTTTACTCCTGACAAGTGTGTAGTAGAGTAACTTGAGAGTGTGGATATTGGTAAAATTTCTAGTTTGACTGATTATGAATCTCAACATTCTGTTTGCGGATTTTCTTGTATTTTCAATGTGGATTGTGAAAGATAATGAGTTATTATATACAAGACCTAAGTCTCTTACCTCTGTAGAACGGTTGAGGATCTCTCCATTCTGCGTACGTGTTATTGACATAACACTACATTTTGAAATGGTAAAAAATTGTTTATTTCTACAACTACAATCATAGAGGTTATTTAAATCTTTCTGTAATAATATGCTATCCCTAACTGTTTGAATATTTTTAAAGATTTTAAAGTTATCCGCGAAAATTAGGCATTCTGAATGTTTGTACACATCTGGCAAGTCGTTGATAAATAGCAAGAAAAAAAGGGGACCCAGGTTGGAACCCTGAGGAACTCCTAATGTAGCTTCCATCTTCGCTGAATACCTTCCCTAATGTCTAACGATCAAAACTCTGTTTTCCAAATAGGTTTTGATTAGTCAACCATGCCACGCACGAGACTTGTGACCAAACTGGGAATCGAACCCATGACTCAACGCTGGATAGGTGAACGTTCTACCATCCGACCACCATAAATAAAAAATCTGCGGTGACAGCATCTAAATACACTGAATCATGAACGTTTCTTTGACTATTCATGCCATCGGCAAAGGCAACTTCTCGATTTGCGAACATCAAGCCTATGAATCAATCATATTACCTGATAAAATCTCACAAAAATAAGTTTCATACAAAATCACTAGTATCGGTTCGATTATATACCAGAACATTGCTGTCTGGAGACAAGCTACTGGATCAGACAGGATTTTTGTGAAGCAAAAAGCACTTCTGAGAATGATTTACCATTTCGACTACAGAACTTCCTGTAGAGAGACTTTTCGACAAAATAATACTGTTACCGGTTTGTACATTTTGAAAATACTAACACATATTCATGAAAATAAAGGACTCCTACAAATGAGAGCTGAACAACATAATTATAATATTAGGAATAAAAATACGATCACAACACAAAAACATAATCACGCAAAATATGAAAAATCTCCTAAATTTGTTACCATTTGCCTTTATGATTCATTGCCAAATGATGTAAAGAAATTGTCACCAAACACTTTGAAAAAAAAATTGAAACTTTTTTATCAGAAAAATGTTTTTATACGGTAGATGAATTTACACTTGAAGTGGGCAAAGCTCGTCCGTATTTATTCTGAAAATTTTAATATATTTTAAAATGTTCTTGTCCCACTGTACTATGTTCTTTACAATATTTATGCATATATTTTTTTATATCTATATTTTTTATCCAAACAAACATTCTCGTCAAGGTCGAGTACATACCTACATGATGACTATGCCTGTCAACATAATTTAATTTATTTTTAAACATCCTGTGTCGTCATATTTTATCTATACTTTAGATTTGTGTGTATATATCAAATTGCATGTACAGCTTATATTTACTTTATTGTTACTGTATCTGTATCGATATACATAAAACTGTGACTTGTCCCATCTACATAACCTGTAGCAAAAGGGATTAATAAATTTTATTTATCTATCTATCTACCCTAAATCAGACCCTAGACCTAAATTATTTATCATTTTCATTACTATTTTCTATTAAAAAGTTGGCGTCATAAGGGGGTCTAGTTCATTTAGGAATATCACATGGTCGTTTGGATTCGCTTCAAAAAATAAATAAATTGGCGAATCGAACGAGGTCATGTGACTTTCACTACCAATCAAAAGTTAATTTTTTTCAAATGAGATCAAGTAGGGGAAAGAGTGCACATAATAATGGACTTCTGTATAGAAAACCAACCGAGTACACGTAATTCAGTCTGTTGCATTTATTTCTCCGTGTATTTATCGTCAGTGAGTCATTTATCCATTTCCATTTACTTCCTTTTTCTTTCTTTTTTTTATTATATACCACTTATGATCTGATATTAAGTTAAGTTGAATTATTATGGTGATTCCTTACTCTACAGTTATCTTCAACTATGAGTTAACCTTACTGCTTCACATACCTTATATTACTATTGTCTAGATTTAAGTTATTCTTATATAGTTATATGTATATACCTATTTTCTCTCACACTCTTGCCATAAAATGTATTTTAAGAGGCAATAAACGTTTCTATCAATCTATCTATTTATGATAATTACTTTTCGAAAAACTCTAGTGCATTATGAGTTGAACCCATGTAAGCAATTCTTCCATCTGCCACCAATATGAGCTGGCTGAACATTGCAAATATGTCTGACGATGGTTGATGTATGGTGCAAACTATAGTTTTTCCTTCGGAAGCCATAATATTCATCATACCAACTAGTTTTTGGGCTGAGAAAGAATCGAGGCCTGTAGTGGGTTCATCGCAGAACAGTAGAGGAGGATCCGTAAGTAGCTAAAAACAAATGAATAATTGTTAGAGCAGAAAGAAATATTGGTTAGCTTGTTTCATTTCACCTCTGTAGCAAATGCTAATCGTTTTTTCTCGCCTCCAGACAAGGCTTTACTATGGTCGATACCACCTATTCTGCTATTCATACAACTCGATAGACCAAGTTGTCTCAGGAGGTCGTATATTTTTTTCCTTTTTTCGGTACTCTTCATCCGTCTGTCTAATTTTAGGTTAGCCTACGAACAACATTCAATGTTATTAACGGAAAGTAGCCCAATGAAACAAGTGAATATAATCCTACAAGTTATTGAGAGAAGCATAGTTCTGAAAGAAACCTGTTTTTCTCAGATACTTGGCAGATAAGAAGGACAAAAGAGATTACTAATCAAACCACAAAATCTGACAAAGGGAAC
The DNA here is from genome assembly GCA_944452925.2 of Chrysolina oricalcia. Lineage (NCBI taxonomy): Eukaryota > Metazoa > Arthropoda > Insecta > Coleoptera > Chrysomelidae > Chrysolina > Chrysolina oricalcia. The sequence goes on from OX101808.2 coordinate 26,232,106, forward strand.
CCGCCACTGTTGCAGAAGATGTCAACTACTTACATTTGTATTTTTAACATTTTTATTCACAAATCTTTGATGTAACATAGATTTTTCCACCACATATTGGTTTGGTGCGTAACTGACAGCTCGGAGGTACAACAAACTGAATCGTAGAAAAATGAGATGAGATGAGAAAAAGAAGAAATAACCTCACTTTTCCGTTCGCTTTTGTAATGAAAAAAAGTTTTCCGTAGTTTTTCTGTTACTGCTGTTTTCACTGTTTCTGATGTGTTTATTTCTGTTTCTGCTGTTTTGTTGAAATTTGGAAGTAATGGACTTTACAACATATTATTCAAGTTTAGATGATGTTCATCGACAACGTGATAAAGGTAAACTGTCAGCTACTCTATTCTATCAGTAATAGACATTGATCAATATCTTCTGGAAGCTGAAGAATTAACAGATATTTCACTTTTTTCCAAAATACTGTATCAATATATTAAATGACAACGCATATAGTCTTGGAGTGGCAGAGAACTATTTCAATAGAGGAAATCTCTTCTCAAAGTGAACAAGGTAGTTCTTATGCACCTATAAGTTCTTCAATTTATTGTACCAATTTAGAAAGTTATTCCAGTAGCGTAACCTCAGTGTCACCAAAACTAACTCAAAGATCGTCTAGGGTCTCCAGAGTACCCACCTGCCTGTACCTAAAACTTCTTGAACTCACCTAAGTCTGTTTCCTTAGTAATCAGTTTATTTGAGAAGGAAGAAATGTTGAATATTATTTGTTAAGCTTTGATCATTTCTATCAAAGGCAAAATTGACCTGAACCATGAATCATATTTAAAATATTCATCTGTTACTAGGCACATAAATTTTGTAACATTTTGGATATGAATGTCGGAATAAAGTCAGTTATCAGAAAAAGAATTCAATTCATTGAAATATAACGGTCGACATATCTTTAACAATAATTGAAGGATGTAAACAAATTGAAAGTGCAACTCGTGAGCAATCAAAGTGCAAATCATAGTACAATTATCGGGCAGAAAGAGTCACAGCATCTAATTTATTTATTTATATATCCATGAAGATTCATTAATAAAACTTCTTGATTTTATTTTTTCTGCCAAAGATTCTGAAAATGGTCTGATTATAGAATGAAGAACTGCCACTTTGGACTCAACCAAGCTTATCAGTAAATTTTGTTTCTCTTTAAGGACCAATCACAGAGCTCGTCCCCTGTAAACAAGGATGGAAATTTTTTGAAATTTCGTCTATTTTTATTATGGTATTCAAAATCTCTATTCTGAAAGTGTTTCTTATACTCGTTGTTTTTCTTGGACAGGGCGACCTTCTGAACAGAAATATTCTGGGAAATGAAAAAATGTAAATATTTTGACAACCAAATCTTTTCACTGTACTTAGTCCACAGATACTTTTTACTTATTGAATATGCGGGAAACCCCCTTTCATTTGAGTACAGTCTACAAATTGTATATAAAAAGCAAAAAATATAAACAAATCTCGAGTAAAACTCAAGCACATAAAATGAATATAAGCACTAAGCTAAATTACAGATTACACATTTCAAGATGCAGAGGTAAACAAGTACAATATAAAAGTATATCTTTAAGTAAACGTGTGGATACAAAAAATAATAATAATATTTGGTACATGTCAAATAATCTCCAATAATTTTTTGCGATAACTTCAACGCGACGGGGACCCTTTCTTAGTTTGCTATTCAAATTTAAGTTGATTGCCTTGAAATGTACGTCTTTGTCAAAGCTTGAGCCCGAATTTCAAAAAATTGCGAAAATAATTGGGTGTCTTCTTTCAAATGAGATACACTGTATAAATTTACAATATACAGGTGAAATCAATAGTGATTCATAGATCATAGTGTTGTAAGTTTATATTTGAAATCAAAAGAATAGATACTGAAAAAATTCACAATATAGAAATTAATCTCTAATCGAGAGATGAGAATAATTCACAAGACTAATAGACTGGTACATTTTTCGAAGAAATATCGTTATCTTCCATGAACAATTGTTCTGGTGTTTTTTGTATTTCGAAGGTCCATGAAGGTCCATTTTAATTGTTTAAATGTCTACTTTCAAATGGTCTATGTAATTTGTTGGTTTATTTATCGGTAAACCGCTTAAAACTGAGAATCTCTCTGAATCACGATATTCTCAATATTTTCAATTATTTTCAATAGTTGTAGAAAAGAATAAAAATGATATTATCAAATTAATATTGTAGTGTAATTAGGTATTCCGATATTTAATTATGAATAATTCAATATAAACTATTTCTGTTATAAAAATAATGAAGGTCACGTTTCGCTGCGAATCTCAAAAAACCGTTTTCAACCCCTAAACTATATCCCTATTTCACCATTTTGTGTGTTTTCGTGTTTAATTTTGTTTTTTCCTTAATGTTGGAATCTCAGCAACATTCTCTACCTGGTCTTTGCCAGTTACTTTTCTCATTGTGAGCGTTTGGAATTCGTTTTGGAACCAGCCTATTGGAAACGAGTTTATCATGATGACGTCATAACCTAATCCACCATAACATATGAACCCACCTTTACAGATAATATCTTCAATGTGTCAATGTCATGAATGAAGTACTTGTCATCCGGCGTCGGTCTAGTTATTTTCATGTCCGACCGACTCCAGAGAATTATAACGAAAACCAAGTAAAACATGGCGCAGTCTAGTAATCGACGCTCCTAAAAGAAGAATCGACAAACATCTATGTAGTCAAGCGGAAATTTGGTATTTTTCCGACGGCAAATGGTAGAAAACATAACCCAACCTCACTATCGACCTGTAGCACGCCTGACTTTGGGAAGTTTTGTTGGCCACCAAAGCACAGTTTATGCTATAAACTGTGACCAAAGCGAGGTTTCAATAGGAGATTGACATTGACCAGATACCGGCACCCCGGACCCCAAAAAATAGATTTCAGAGGTGTCCCACCAATAGCTATGTCCGGCAACCTGTCGCAGAATTGGAAAGGACCCCGCAAACTCCTTATTGAATTTGGGTCTCTGTGGATTTTTTTGAATTTTTGGTATGATGTAGTCTATGTAATTCTCAACCAATGTTACCATTGCGCCAACCCAAAAAAATGAATAGCTTTGCTGCTAGGGGGCGTTGAAATCAGCCCTTGCGCAGATTAGACTATTTATTTTTGAACCCGGTAACAATATTTTCAATTGTTTCATTGTTGCTAATGTTGCACAATATTGTGCTGTTTTATAAAAAAATTCTCACCCTCTCCCCTTTTTCCCCCAATTCCGATTACAAAACGCAAAAAAAATATTTCTTGAGCTCCTTCAAATGTATCGTATGTTCAAATATGCCCAAATAAGGGAAATAGCAGTTTTTTTATGATTTTCCCCCCACCCCCCAAATGACACAAAACTTCAAAAAAATTTTCAATTTATAAAAAATTACACAATTGATCAGCATAATCTAACCTACAATACGTAGTGCTATTATTTCCGCCTATAATAATGAATAGTCTATTCTGAGCAAAGTATGATTTCAACGCCTCTTAGCATCAAAACTATTCATTTTTGGGGTTTGTCACTCAATTTATTTCTATTCAAAATAACTTGAACTGCATCATCTCAAAAATTCAGAAAAATCCACCGAAATTTTTGTGTCATTTGGGGGGTGGAGGGATAATCATAAAAAATTGCTATTACCCTTATTTAGGCATATTTAAACATTCGACGATTCATTTAAAGGCACTCGAGAAATATTTTTTTAGCGTTTCTCAAGAGGATTTAGGGGGAAAAGGGGAGGGGATAAGATTTTTTTTATAAAACAGCACAATATTGTGCAACATTAGCAACAATGAAACAATTGAAAATATTGTTACCGGGTTCAAAAATAAATAGTCTAATCTGCGCAAGGGTGATTTCAACGCCCCCTAGCAGCAAAACTGTTCATTTTTTTGGGTTGGCGCAATGGTAGCATTGGTTGAGAATTACATGGACTACATCATACCAAAAATACAAAAAATCCACCGGGACCCAAATTCCATAAGGAGTTTGCGGGGTCCTTTTGGCGACAGCGGTTCGAGACATATTCAATAGCAACAGAGATATGTAAGAAGGAGAAAACCCAGTGTGCCCAAGCAAATGAAAGAATAAGGAAAGAATAAGGGAGTACAACTTTCTCAATTAGACACCATAAAAAATACTTTGATAAATGCATTTCCATACCATTATATTCATGTGTTCCTTTACGGTGAGATAGGGGATGAATATATCTTCTTGATGCATGTAACCACTCAGGAATTTCATGTAGTCTCCTATTAGCCTTCCATTAATCAGGATGTCTCCTTCAACTTCCATTCCACCTATCAAAAATATAATAAACTCTCAGATATGAATGTAAAATTGAAGGTTGTTATATCAACTTGCCTCGCGTCCTATGTGCTAGTGCTGACATCAGTGTGCTTTTTCCAGCACCACTGAAAATACATTTACATTTCATCATCATACGATATACCTATAATTATGGTTTGGTAAATTAACAAAAAAAAATTGTTTTTTTCGTCCGGACGGGGTCGGACTGAGAATAGCCCCATGGTAAATCCTGCCTGTCGTAAGAGACCACTAAAGGAATAATTAGAGATGGTAGATGGTCTCCACCATCACCCGATTGAATACCACCGTCAGTCTGATCAATGAGTTGAAAAACGTGGAAAATAGAGATAAAGCTCCTAAAAATATGATTGAAATTGGATTTTGAATGACCACTAAAAAAATGTTTTTCAAGGATTTAACCGCACGTAAAAACTTGAAATTGTTTTTAACAAAACAAGATGAAACAAAGTATATTTAATTTTTTGCTAATAACTCAAAAACTATTAATATTTAAGAAATTTTGAAAAGAATTCCGTAAAGAGGGGGAAATTTCCAATAAAAATGTCCAGAACCCCTGGTGCTCTATCTCCATTATTAATAATTTTAATTTAACGCTGAAAATAGTTCTCCGCGAGGCCGTTACAGCAAGTGCGCACAACTGCAAAAGACAGTATAGCAATTTTGAATAAATTAAAGTATCATGTGGACACCTGAAAGAATAAATTTCCATTGGAAAAAAATGTATAAGTCTATTATTCAAAAAGTTATACTATTGTTAATAAACATTATTTCTCCAGGACAGCATTATGGAAATAAATTTTTTTCTCAAATAAAATATTTGTTAAGTTGTTTTTAAAAAAATACATAATAAACTGTGATTAATTACTGTGTATTAAGGCCATTGTTTGATGTAAAAACAGCAATAATAAAACATTCGTCAAGAAAAAAATTTACATTACATTTTTTAGATGTTTAATTTTTCTATTGTTATATATAAGTCTATTATTCAAAAAGTCATACTATTGTTAATTAACAGATTTTTTCCAGTTTCCGTTTTCATAAAAAACGACGTGAAAGTTTCAAATCAAATCAAATCAAATCAAATCACTTTATTTCTTGAGACAATATACATTGTATAAGAAGGGTCAGATGGTTGTGGATGCTTCCGCATGATAATGCGGTTGTTAATCAAATGAATAAACATAAAAAAAAAATAAGAATATAACAAGACACACTTAATATTATATCGACCTATGAATTATTGGCTTGCTGGAGCCCTTGTAGAGAGACTGATACAAGGATACCATATAGGTATAACCCTATGTGACCTGTCCAAAGCTTTTGATTGTGTTTCTCATAATATCCTCATCGAAAAACTGAATTTCTAATGAATCAGGGAGGTTACTCTAAACCTCATTAAATCCTACCTAACAAATCGATTCCAAACAGTATTTTATAACCCTCCAGTAATCGGGTGATGTGAAAGAACATACATGGTCGGGTTGTGTCTATCAGACCCAAATTGTAAGTGGGGGAAAAAAATTTCCAACAAAATTTGAAAAAAAAATCTGAGTTATAAATGTATTTTATGATTATTTTAACATCTGTAATTGCATAAATAATAATATGAAAATAAACAATTCAAGTTTTCTTCCACATTTTCCAAACGACCAAAAAAAAATGCAACAATATACATTTCCAACCATAAAACTCAGTTTTGAAGAACAGGTTGAAAACAATCTTCGCACATTGGTTCAATATGCTTCAAGCAAAGCTATTTATGACATTTTTCACAAAAATATAGCGTTATCCGATTTTGCCAATGGGCGCACCCCCCACTGTTTGTCATTTTTCGGGATTGACAATGGGTTATCAACAATTCCGCTGATTTTTTTCCTAGATGTCCCATATCTTAGGGTCATCTGCTCTAGCAATCACATGATCCTTCAATAATGCCAATGCCAACGGCCAACCTAAGTTCTTTCAAAAACAAGCGTCTTTCCCTAATTACTTTAGTCTCGGCCTTTATGGACCACATAATCATTTATTACGGCAATATTCAGAAAATTATAAAATAGGGTCATAGGCCATCTTCTCGCATTTCTACTGGTATTATAAGCACCAGTGTTTTGATCCACTGAATCAATACCTGCCTTTGTCAAATCATAAAATGTTGAAAAGTTGCTTGCAGAAAATCTTACAAAAATGGTCGGGTGGTGTCTGTGAGACCATTATTTCTCCTACTACGGTCCAACTTCAGAGAAGTAGAGTTCGGAGTCCCCCTATGTTTTGGGGCCACTACTCTTCATTATCTATATTAATGACTTGAGCCCAATTTCAACACCTCATGATAGTGTTCTGTTCGCTGATAACACCTCATATATTCTCATAAGGACCATGATTTCCTAATCTTGATGGCTGCAGACGCAGAGGATAAAGCTGAGAACTGGTTTATTGCCAATGGACTCAAATTAAATACTGATAAAACACAAAAAATGATATTTACCACCATTACATCTACCCAAGAAAATCTCAACGTGAAACTACTAGGTCTAACTATTGATCATAAACTCAACTGGTCAAGTCATATTAAAAACCTGAATCACAAATTGTCTCACTATTTGGTATTCGCCAGTTGAGGCATATTACTAATTCAAATACTCTGAGAACTGTTTACTTCTCTCTATTCCAGTCCCTTGTTGATTACGGTATACAGCTCTGAGGTAACTCCTCGGAAGCCCCAACTGTATTCAGGCAACAAAAGAAGGCTACTATAGAATCCTGGCAAATGCCAAATATCGTGATACTTGCAGACCATTGTTTAAAACTCTGAAAATTATGACCTTCCCATCTTTGTTTATTTTGAGTACTTTACTTGAGATCCATAAGAATTTACCAAACATAATTATTCAATCTGATATTCATGAGCATGATACAAGAGGATCACATAAAATCGGAGTACCTAGATATAGACTCACAAAGTCCATGAATAACTCTTTGAATTACCACTCTACAATATTCTACCTGAATCATTGAAGACGTTAACCTTATAATGTTCAAGATATTAAATCATTTCTGTTGAACAATTCTTTCTACTCCATAGAGGAATATCAGAAATGTGTTGAAGAAGATGGTTTGACTTCTCATTCTCACCATACTAAATAATTTTCAATGTGTTGACTATTTTAATTGTTTTTATTTATACTGACTTTTCATTATAATTACTATGTGCAATGTGATTTGTATCCTAAATTTTTAACTATATATAATTTTTTTGTGACGTGCCATTAATATGCAACTGGTGTATAAGATGGTCAAATAAAAATATTCTAATAAATATACTTAACAATATCACACGATGAATGTTTATTATTTTGTTTATTATAATTTTTTGTAATTAAAGAAAAATTGAGTATCAAAAAATTTTGTTAACTAATTTTCTTTTTGACGAATGTTTTATCAGTGCTGTTTTTACATCTAACAATAGCAGTAATTAATACTGGTTACAATTTTTTGCCGTCACTCGTTTATAAATTATTTGAACAAATACAATATGTAGGATTTTTTTTTATTTCTCTAATGCTGTCCTGAAAAAGGAGTGATTTGAAAAAAATCCAAAATAAATTTTTTGATTGCTTATAATCGTTTTTTTTATATTTCGATTGTTTAATAATTAGTTAAGAAATAATTTCTTTCTAAAAAATCATAATTTCTACTTCTCAATAGGTAAGCAAAAAACAATTTTTTATAAGTAGTTTTATTGTTTATTACTTAAAAAAAGTTAAAGAAAAAGTCTGATGACGGATTTATTTTCATTACTGGAACTAAAAAATAACAAAAACAGCCACATATATTTGAGAATAGTATTAAAAAGTGTTATAAAAAAAATTGTTTTCTCTACTTTGTTATATAAGTATGGCTATTTTTTTATTCCAGAAAGAAATAAAAATGTCAGAATTTGTTTATAACAAAGTGTTGAGTCAGTAAACGATGAAATTATTTATGAGGAGACTTTTTTTTGTTTTCCTATTGATTATGATTCTTAAGAAGAAAATAATTTCCCAACTTATTATTTAAACAATCGAAATATGAAAAACGATTACCTTTAAACAATCAGAAAACTTATTTGAGTAAAATTAATTTTTTAATCATTATTTCTCCAGGACAGCATTATGGAAATAAATTTTTTTCTCAAATAAAATATTTGTTAAGTTGTTTTTAAAAAAATACATAATAAACTGTGATTAATTACTGTGTATTAATTAAGGCCATTATTTGATGTAAAAACAACAATAATAAAACATTCGTCAAGAAAAAAATTTATTTAACAACATTTTTTAGATGTTTAATACTTCTATAGTTATAAAAAATTATAATAAACTTTAACAAACTTTTATCATTTGATCTTGTTAAGTAGGTATGTTAGAAGGGTTCCAGGAAGCCAACGATTAATATGTCGATTATTTAAACTTTTACGTCGTTATTTATGTAAACGGAGAGTGGAAAATAATTTGTTAGTTAAAAATAGTATAAATTTTGAATAATAGTTTAACACATTTTTTCCACTGGGAATCTATTCTTTCAAGTATCCACATGATACCATAATTTATTCAAAATTTTAAATTAACATTAAATGCTATAGAAAATTATTTTCGGTGATATACTGTACTGTTCTGGTGTAATACTGTATTATGAATATTTTTTTCATATATTACAAAGTTTATGGCGGGCAGTGTATATATTTGAAAATAATTTACCTCGATCCCATAAGAGCTACCAAACTTCCAGCTTTCACAGCACCAGTAACTGAAAAAAACAGAAACCTTATTATATATGAATATAGCCAGACAAGCAATGTTTTGAGGTAAGTACATCGTTTAGCGTGTGATACATGTACATGATACATGAATTACATGGGCCGTGGTGGTCGGCTGGTAGTGCGTTTGCCTCGCATGCGTGGGGTCGAGGGTTCGATCCACCGATTCACTGGTCTCGTGGATGGCATCACACGTTAAAAGGTAAGGGCTGCGTCTTCCCTAGCTCACACAAGTCTCTTGAAGACTTCTGACGGTTGCGCGTAGGGGTGCAATCGGTTGACGATATTAACAATTTTGACAAATTCAACTTGCAACTTTGAGGGCACCCTCGTCGCATGCTTCAAAGCCTCACTCAGACATGTAGTGTAATATCTTAGGCCAGTCAATAGAGCATTTTTTCCTAACAAAAATACTAGTAGAAAACCGACTGTGCCATCACATGGAAAATAGTCCGTAGTTTTATTCTGTTGTTTTCGACTCGCAACTGTCATTTACTAATTTGTTATAAACAATTGAATAACAAAAAACGTATTTTTTAAAATTATTTTGCTTATAAAATGAAAACGAGTAGAGCAATCAGATTACTCCAATGGAAAGAATTGTAGATAATTGAAATACAAACAAAATGTTTTTTGGCCCGATCGGATCATTGGTAGCGAAGGAAAACCAGAAAAACCGGAAAACTGGACGATTTTTTAACAAATCCATAACTCCGCCATTTTTCAATAAATAGGGTTGGCCCTTCTCATGAAAGTACTGAATCATGTGTTCTTTATGTGTGCATCAAACAGGCTCTGACGGATTATTAGTTTTGGGACAATTGCAATTTTTTTTGCACTATCTTGCAGCGTGCCTGGATGCTCTAGTGATAGTCCGATTTCAATTCCTGAAACAGATTTTGAAAGTAGAAGTACAGTACCACAAAACGTATATTCTCATTTTGCGCTAAAATGCTGCAAAATGGGGGGAAAATGCTTGCAGACGACTGAAAACGACTGTGCTGGAAGAAGCGGTCGAGTGTAAGGGGTGAGCGGGAGATGAGGGGAAGCGTATTATCACGTAACCCGTTCATTAGACGAATTCCTTTCAACTCCAGTACTCTTCATCCGCTCGGCAGCTAACGCGGGCTCGGCCGTTTTCAGTCGGCATTTTTCACCCATTTGGCACCATTGTAGCGTAAAATGAGAATACACGTTTTGTAACTTCTACTTTCATGATCTGTTTGAGAAATTGAAACCGGGCTATCACTAGAGCATCCAGGCACGCTGCAAGATAGTGCAAAAAAAATTTTAAATTGGAATTGTGCCAAAACTAACTATACGACAGCGCCTGTTTTGTGCACACATAAACTACACATGATTCAAAACTTCCATGAGAAAGGCATACCCTACTTATTGAAAAATAGCGGAGCAATGAATTTTTCGAAAAATTGCAAAATTTTCCGATTTTTCCAGTTTTTCTCCATTGCTAATGATCCGACCGGGTAGTAAAATATTCTATTTTGTTCGTATTTCAATTATTTACAATTCTTTTCATTGGAGCAACCAGATTGATCTATTAGTTTTCATTTTATAAGCAAAACAATTATAAACAATACGTTTTTAGTTATTTAAATATTTATAACAAATTAATAAATGACAGTTGCTAGTCGAAAACATAATAGACCATAACTACGGACTATCTTCTATGTGATGGCATAGTCGGTTTTCTACTAGTATTTTTGTTAAAAACTAGCTCATTTTATGCTCTATTGCTTGGTGTATCTATACTATTTTTAATTCGTGAATATTCGCCAACTTTAGATTGAAGCATTTCTGATGCTCACTTCTAAAGTCCTAAACAGTATAACATAAAATATGATTCGTACGACTTTCCATACCGTTTCGATGTATTTTATTGTAAACGGAAAAAATCTTTCAATACAGGAAATAGTAGATAAAACAACTGATAAAAGTTCCTATGATGAACTTATTATGATAGAATAAAAAATCTTTCCAAATATTAGCCAGTTATGACCATTACTAACTCAATCAAGTTTCAGAATGCCTTGATAAACTCCAAATGAATCACTAACACTGATAGAAATCTGTTCCTACCTCCATTGATGATCCTTTTATGAATCTTCTTTCCTCCTTTTGCAATCTCAGCGGAAACTGAAAGATTATCCCACGCTAATGTAACTCCTTCCTCTGTTGGAGACCATCTTGAATAAGTCCTTTTTCGTTTCTTTGAAGACTCTGTGGAACTTGCCATTTCCAAAGAATCCTGTCAAACAAATATTAATTTTTTTCTTTGACGTTTTAAACAGACCCGTTAAGCAGAAGTTTTCGATGCTCCCACAACAATAATTATCTTTTGGACACGTTTTCATGGAACGTTCAAATAAAGCCAGCATCAACACCAAGGCTGCGCACCATAGATGCGCACACGATGGAAAGTAAAACACAAACCAGTTTGAAATTTTCCTGGGGGTTTCCTTCAACTCATGGAAGATCATGGTGTTTCAAGTATAATATAGGGTTTTTCACAATATCTATCAGATAATGTCTAACGTGGCTTTAGCCGGGAAAGTAGTTGATGTCGGTTATTTATTAAAAAATTTAACTTAATTTTATCGTAGGTCGTTTCCATTTCCAGAGGACGCATGTATGGTTCAATTTTCAATTGAGAATGTTCATGTTTTTCAACATGAATCCCATCCATGAGAGGTTATCTGGAACGATGGAAAATAGCGACTAAAGATCTGTCAGCCGCAGATTTCACATCTGATTTTATGAACATGTTCCTATTTTCAATGAAATCAATAAATGAGTTGTTTTGCCTATTGCATAGTAAGTAGTTTCAATTAATTTTTAGGATTGTGGAGCTGGTATGTATTCACCTGACAAAGATTTTTCCAGATAGACGGTAGAATCAGTGCCTCAAGCCGAAAGAATGAGTAGTCCAACCGGACCGAAAAAGCATAAACGCATGTCTTATGTGAAGTTGAGTAGTCAAAAATCATCAATTCTTTCACGATATCACGAGTACTTGTTGGAAAAAAAGGTGTACAAAAATATTTAATTGTGAATGAAATGATAAATTATTAGTGATTCGGTCTACAAGTCTACACGAAATCATTGGTAACCTAAAAATGATTAGGGTGAATTGAGAGTAAAATTATTTCTTCGATGAAATAACGTAAGACCGATATATTATTAATTTTTTTATTAAACCGGAAAACTGGTAAAACAATACACACAAATTTGTCTACAAAATCACGCATCTCTCAATACTCTTAAAATAAAACAACTGAAATATCATTAGTATATATTTTTGCTGTTTAATATTTTTTGTGTGTATTTACCATCATCCAAACTATATTTTATATATGTATGACTGAATAAAGGATTTCTCGCAATTGGTGAAAGAATGAATCATTAGCGTTATGGAAATGAAATAATGGGAATGTTCATTTCCCACTCTATTAGTACAAATATAATCAACTGATGTGGATTCTCTGATCTGATAGTGATACACTTTGTATTCAATGAAATATAAATGTGAAATTCGATAGGACTGGAATGATTCTGTTATATGATACAGTGCGGTGAGTTCACATGACAGTGGGAATGATGTCAATAATTCTAATATTTTTAATAGTTGCACATAGTTGGTGGTGAAATTATATTGCTATGTCGGATGCAAAACCATGGAAATATTCAAAACGGTGGAATTTGCAACAGCTGTACGAGAGTAACACGAACAATTTTTAGAAACTAAGATAAACAAGAATATTAGTAATTCAAATGGCTCTATTGTTTTTCAAAGAATTCGCATCAATGTCTATACACTATTTCATGCTTTTTAGCCAATTCTTCAATCACTTAATTCACTAGGCGGTGGATGTTGTAGCTGAACCCTGCACATGACATGGAATGGATTACCACTTTCGTACATTTCTGCATCATATTTTCATATACAGAGTGATACTGATCCGTTAGAAAGCAGGACACCATACTTTTTCATTTGCTGTCCGATTAAAACTTTTTTTTCCTAAACAAAAGAGTGTCAAAGCTTCAAAGGTTTATTTATTTCTTGTTGGACAACATACATTTTATAAGAAAATGTCAGTGTATACATAAACGAATTAAGTATATGCTCTAAAATTCAGTGATACATATGAATAAAATCATATAATTGAAGCAGTTTACAAGGTGATTCATGTTCCTAAATTGAAAGAAGAGTTTACTGCATTCCATTGAAAAATTATTTCATGTTATATGGACATAAGTTTGTTAAATATCTTTTCAATTGATATTTGAACGTCTTTTCACGTTCTATATTCTTTATAGAGAATGGTATGTTATTAAAAATTTTTGTTCCGATTCTTCCTAATGGAGCGTTATATGTGGCGTTTACCCTACTCAGAGGCAAATGTCATTTCTATTACGGGTATTGTAATGGTGTAAATCCTTATTTTTATGGAACATATTTTCATTTTACCTGACGAACACACATAGCCCAAATATATAAACTGCAGTCATGCTGAGAATTCCAAAATTTTTCAAAGAATCTCGACGTGACTGATCTTTTTTCAGGCCAGCTATAATTCTTAGAATTTTTTTTTGTTTGACAAAAATGTTTTGAGAAAATGAGGAGTCTCTCCAAAGGCATACTCCATACCTCGACCTACTTTCGACTTCTGTGTAATACAATTGAATCAGTTGATTCTTTTCCAATATGGATTTTATATTCATGAACATATAGTGCAGAGATGCAAGTTTGGCACCTAGCAGAGCGCAATGCTTCTTCCAGTTCAAACATGAAGCAATAGTGAGAACAAAAAACCTTTCATTTTCATGGAAGTCAATAACTGCATCGTTGTGAAATATTTCAATACGTTCCAGTGACTTTTGGGCTGTAGGTAAATTTGGTTTTATCTTGGTTTTATCTTGGAACCATTGACTCAGTTTATGTAGAGTACTTAGTCTGACGTTATCTCTACCAGAGAGTAAAACAGTTGTGTCGTCCACATAACTTGTTACTGGTAACTGGTAGGATATTATCTATCTCATTGTCATATAAAATGAAAAGGATTGGGCCCAGTACCGAACCCTGTGGGACACCTAGATCAATTTGAATTCGTGACGAGAGTACAGATCGGACTGAATCTTCTTTCTGGTGATTAAATGACACATATTGAAGCCCTGCTTTAACAAATGATTCTATCCAGTCCAGACAAACACCCTTAATACCATAATTAACAAGTTGGGAAAGTAATATATTGTGGTCCACACAGTCAAAAGCGCGGCTCAGATCACAAAAACACCTATAGGACATTCCTTATTATCTATAAAGGTGACTAAATCACTATAAAACTGATGAAGTGCAGTGCTTGTTGAATTTCCGGATCTGAAACCATGTTGCCTATTCGACAATATATTGAGATTATTCAAATACTTGAGTAACCTATCCAAGAAGCAATACTCAAAAACCTTGGAGAAGTTAGGAGTAATGGGTCTATAATTTTCCATTGCTTCAGCTTTTTTATGAACTGGAATAACTTTTCCAATTTTCATAATACTTGGGAACCTGCCGTAGGTAAATGAAAGATTTACCAAGAAAATCAAAGGTTCGGAAATTATGGTGATGATTTTATTCAACAAAGACATTGGTACCTCGTCTGGTACTGAGGAGCTATTATTTTTGAGTCTCGTTTTGAGTAAAAAACTTAGCTCATTTGTCGTGAATGGCATTAATCTTGTAATCTTGTATGTTCCGGAAACTAGAATGATTCCCAGACAGAACACTCATTTTATTTCCTAATTTAATTGGAGCATCCTGGAAAAACGTATTGAAGAGATCACAGACAGTTTTTGGATCTTCGATGTTCTCATTATCGTGCTTCAAGTTGATATTACGTCGACTTTTACTCTTTTTATCATTGAGTTCAGAGGTTAGTTTCCATGTGGATTCACCTGGATTGTCAGAATTTTCAATAATGTTTTGATAAAAAAGATTTTTTACTTTCTAAAAGACGGAAATGTTTTTTCTTCGACTCTCTATAAAACTCAGACAGTTGATGACATTGAGTTTTCAAAATGAAAAGGTCTTCCAAGTTTTTGCTAGATTCTTTCATTTCCTGATTGATTAATTTTTTTTAGATTCAATCGGGGCGTTCCCTATTGGAAATTGGTTTTCAAAATGCCTCATAAAAATCTGATTAAATGAGTTAAAAGCATCGCCAACATTATGTATACCATAAAGTTCATTCCAGGTTTCAGATTCTAGTAATATCTCAAAACGGTCTATTGCATCATTTCTGAAAATTCTTTTTTGGATATATTTCAAAAGCTCTATTGTTCCATCATAATTTCGAATTAAAATTCGAAATGTCAAGGTCTTGTTCGAATTTTTTTTAAGGCCAAAAATCTAAAAACACATCAGCTATTTATTTCTACAGAATTTGACTACTTGATTTATGATAATTTCAAACCGTTGTAACAGAAATTACACGGAAAATAATACTACAAATAATATTATTATAAGCCGTACGGAAATAATATTAATGGCCGTCCTCTACCTGCACAGACCATGCCTTGGGTACACTCTACGAGTGATTATGAGGGAGTATTATTATTATATCTGTAGGGAAATAATAAAGAGTTCTCCAATATCACCAATAGGAAGTGACCATATTAGGTTCCATTCACGTTTTTTAAACAAATATTGAATATATAAGTAGATTTCATATTTTGGGGTGCAACAAAACAACACGAGACACGTTAAAATTCAAACAAATTGATAGAACTCCAGAGTGAAAGCCAAAGTGAAACTTCAGTAATAACTAAATGGTTCAAAAATCACATTTTTGAATAAAATAGAACTGAAAATAATAAAAATTACGTAACTGATACAAAATAGAACTGAATATAATAATAATACTCGTTTGAAAGTTTGATTTTTCCACAATATTTTGATATGATTAAATTGAATTATATCACTTAGATCATTTCTCATAACTAGAATCACTACCAGTGAATAGTTTGAACAAATCCCTCTTTTGTTCAAACTGAATTATTTACTGACACGCCAATAGATTTTTCTACTACAGTGCGTTAACTAAGGTTTTCCGCACTGTTCACAGTGCATGAAGCGATACCTTTTAGCACAAGTGCGTAAAAACATCAGCAGTGTGTAAAGTAATTATTTCCGCACTCTTCCTATATTTACGCATTCTTGAAAAATACAGTATTCTGCGTCAAATTTCACTCTTCAATTATCATTTGATAATGAGCAAAAGTTCAAAACTTCATGATTCAGAACATTACACAATTCGTCAAAAAATAACGTTGTAGAAAAAATTTTGTATGACACATTTTCGTAAAGAGCTTTTTTAAACTCGCGTGTTAAGTCGAACTCGGTTGCGCCACATTCAACAAACTACACGCCTATTCAAAAAAGTCATACTTTACGAACTAGTATCATAAATAACTATTTCAGATGAATCAGTGTATGAGTTAAAATTACTCTATTTCGAAAGTACATTAACGCCCAAATCTATGAAGAAAATGCCTCAACTCAAGTTGTCTTTCAGAATGGACAGTTTCAGCAAAATTCTCTACTGGGTTTGGGATCGCACGTTAGAAGGTGAAGCCTCCGTAATTTATATTCCGCACAAGTATTCCGAAAATTGCTGATGAATGCTGCATTTGATTCATTCCTCCTATCGAAAGACGGGAAGAATTGACATAAACTAATAATTTGAATTTTAGTCATACTCACATTGGAATCGGGTGACCCATTCGACCCAAACAGACGCATGTTTCCTTTTTTAACATATGTATCACTATCCATTTCGTTTAATAAACCAACTTACGCACTTACAATTCACTTAATATTTGAAAGAACGCAAAGATAAGATTTGCCTTACTCAACTACTATTTGAATATCTAAACGATGTAAATATTGCCTCAAACTATTTGAAACAAAGTAAATAGAATCCGAGACATTTTTGTTTGCTGGCTGAAGCCAAAACAGTTCATTACTAGGAAATATTAGCTGTAATATTCAGGAACTTGTAATTCGACACTAGAGTCCCCTACCTCGTTCAAATTGTCAAGAGGATCACATTGAATTGGATATGAGTGGAAATCTATCTATCCATTTCCTTTATACATGAATGAATTACGCGTTCATGTTAATGCATATTTGTATTTCAGTAGAACATATAGATTACATAACATTACTTTTTTCTTATTGATGAAAATTACGGTGATTCCAAGTTTTGTAAAAAGTGTTTGAATAAAAGTACGCCATATGATAATATGAAATTGTGATGAAAGTACAAGTAAGCTTTTGAAGCACGAGAGTTAAGGGCACTCAGTTTCACGTTGTGCCCATAACGGCACTTATACACGAGAATCATAAGCGCAATTTTTTAATATTCTAAAAGGATTCTAAACGCTTAAAATAAGAAAAAAAGTAACATGCAAGGACCATATGGAGAATGTTGTTGAGGTGCCAACTATGAGGAAAAAAAATTAAACAGGATAACACTCAAAATGGTAATATGGAGATGAAGTTTGGAGGTTGAAAACCGTTTTTTGGGATTTGCGGTGAATCGTGACCACTTAGCGGAAAATGTTCAATGGAAAAGTTGTAGATAAAGAAGTAATCAAAAACTTTTCAATTCAACACTTTTGACATAATCTGAAATTATCCGTCAAATTGGTGAAATGCAGACTATTCAGTATCAAATTTTTTTCTCTCGATTAAATAGATTATTTTACATGAAAATTTGTAAGAATATGTCTTATTTGGTATCAAATGAGCATGATTTTTTTCGCAATTCAGAAAACCACCAATTTTCGGGATAGGTGTATTTTACGAAAAAAATACCCTTATCTTCCACGAACAATTGTTCTGGCGTCTTTTTGTATTTCGAGGTTTACAAGTTTACAAGAGGTTTTCAATTGTTAAAATGTCTACTTTAGAGTGGTCTATGTAATTTTGTGGTTTATTGATCGTTAAACCGCTGAATCATGATTTTTTCAATATTTTCAATGATTTTCTATAGTTGTAGAAAAAAGTAACAGGCAAGATTTTTTGTTCTCTTCCACCAGTCTGGAAATATCGGTTTCAACGTTGTTTGTTATGAATTAGATATAATTTTGATATGATAGTAGAGTTATATTTATATTAAGAATTAGATCATTCAAAAAGTAAATGACTGATTTCAACAATCAAAACGTTGTAGTTCTTATTTTTCCTGTTATCATCTTTCTCAAAATGCTACAAGATAAGTCCTAGACGGTTTATAGGTTTGGTCGACCATCTTGGATATTAAGATGGCGACCACTTTTGTTATGTACACAAAAAAAGCTACATTCATCTATCAAACGAGCAATCAAACACTGACATAGATCAAGAAATAAGAAAGTTACAACAAAACCAGTTTTACTAAATACGGTCCTGTAGGGCAAAACATGTTTACGTAGGACTGGTGCTGAAAGACAAATTCTGAGATTTTGTAATATTTCTTATTCAATTAAATTCTAATAGAAAATACAAATATCATGGCCTTGAGAAAAGTGTCATTGTTTATTTGGTACCTATACTAAATACGACCCTGAGAGCTAAATCATTGGTATTAGAGGATTGGGCCCATGAGAATATTTGATCAGAAACTCAAGATACCAATAACATATGTGAATTTCAGGCAAATCCCACTGTGGGCCATTTTCCTATGCTTTTGAGCGGTGTCTTTTCCACAGATTCATTGTCTACGCGACATGTTTTGATACACAGTATCTTTCTCAAGCGAATGTAATACATTAAATTATTCTACGTTGAACATTACTTAAATAGGAAAATAAATCTGTAGGTCACAACGAGCTTATGACATGAGGCATAAGATGTCCGGATGACTGCTCATTGCTAATATCCTATACAATAGGAAAAGTTGGGTCGAAAGTCCATCAGAAAACAACTACTTTCCTGGCTAATGCCACGACGAACATTGAATTACATCTGATGAAATTTCCGTGCAGAGTTCATGTTCATCGAAACATTCGAACCACCTATATATCGATTTCGGAGTGTTGCTCCTCATCAGTATAGGGTAGGTCTAGCAGTCAATATTCAATACAAGTAGATCAGTTCCATCAAATATGTATGCTGCAAATGAACAGGCCCTACTTGATTTCTTTTCTGAGGTTAATGCGGTTTTCAAAGTTTTAAAAGTTTGTTCTCTTAATTTTTTTCCTAATTCCTGTATCTGTATCCCCGCAATAACTGTGAAAATGTCGAAAAGGTGCTTCGTACCTGGTTGTCTGAACACCAGTGACTATTCTATTAAACTATTTTTTATGTTCCTAAATACCTATGATGCGCATTGTGAAATGTGGTTCGAAGCAATGAATAAACCTTGTGTAAAAAGCGGAAATATAATTATATTTTTGTGAAGAACATTTCCAACTGGATATTACTGTATTCAAGCAGCGTTCAAGGAACGATTTTAAATTTTAGTCATTGCAAAAAATAAATTCATATTTGATAAATAGAAAGAGTCAATCATCTCATAATCTACCCTCGGTAAATTATCCAAACTTCCCTTCACGAAGCCTTTCCATATTTTAATCATAATAACACCTCGCTACTACAGTATTAATGAATGTATCAGTTAAATGTCAAATATAAAAAAAACAAATATTAACCTCATATCTCGAGATCTCTTTTGTTGCATGAGAACTGTCATAAGGATTTGCAGTGTTGTCAATGTTCGTTGTTTATCGAAAGGATGGTCCGTTCAGGAAATTTGAAAGTTACAAATACAATAAAAAGTTACTAAGATATGTGGATTTTTTTCTGAGTTGATCAAGTGACGAAGTTTCAATTATTTCTCAATGGCTTATACCAAGCTAGAATCTATATTTTTTAGGAGAACGGTATTAGATGTTTCGGAACATGGATTATGGTGGGGGTTGTTTCCGATGAACGTGACGTCAGCGGCACACTTTCAAATAAGATATTCTTTCAAAATATAAAAATTATAGTTGAACTCTTTGTTAAATGGACGTTTCAGACTAGAATCTATCGATTTAAAAGAGTTTTGCAATTTATTTTTCATGAATGTAAAGGTTCATTGAACGAACATTTTTTCTAGTGCACAAGTAGTATGCAGATGACTGCGAACAGATCAGTCCTATGATGAACATTTAACTATATTTTTGAAATATTTGTGTCATTTTGTATCATGATTTAAAGGGTTCATCATCGGTCGGCAACGACTGTTCGTTACTAAACGATCTCCCAAAGAATTCTGTTTTCTTTACCATTATGTTGTGTTTTCGTTCATATCGCCTTCAAACGGAAATTCATGATGCTATTTTGGCTGATTTTCCACGGCAATTTCACGAGTTTGTTTGTTTGTTAGTACCAGACAAACAAATTTTGGATACAAACATCTGTTTATCATACTGGCATAGTGAATTATAACTCTATATCTAATGAATTAAAAACTTCCACATTCGTAAATAGTTTTTGGTATAGGTCGGAATCTGATAGTTATCTATTTTTTTAATATGTATTAAATTGATTAAATTCATCACATTGTATTGAAGTATTTGGTATTTTGTGCAGGTGTATTCAATTTTTGTTTTAGTAAATATTTCCTCAATATTTATTGATCACGTTTTTTATATTTGTTTTAAGATTTTTTCATCCCTTCTATAAACATGAAAAGTTTCATGGGTTAATAGAGTTGATTGATAAAGGGAATAGAAAGAAAAAAGGGTATATAGTTTCTGTACAGATATTTTGGATTGACCTTTCAAAATTTCAAGAAGTTTCGGGGACATTCAAATTTTAAAAACTGTTTTTTTTTTTCGAGGAACCATATTTTTCATATAAAGAATTGAATGAAAAGTTATAACATTTCCTCACATCTCGAATGATCTTTAGCAGACACCGACTTTCAAATTAATTTTAATCGTGATTGAGAAGTTTGATTCGCAGGATATTTTAATTTTTTTCAGACTCCAAACATGCTATTCATTCATAGTCAATAACGAGCATGATTCCTTCTGAAGGAAAATCAATAGGTGGACAATTAACGAAAACCCACTATGGACTAATAAAGTAGGGATCGTCTATTCACCCACATCAGGTCCTCAGAAGATTTGGAGGATGCAAAACGAATATTCTCTTTCAAAGAATAGTTTATATTTTACTTTCAGTGTAAACTGACATCAGTATACCAGTTGTTCAAAATAATATAACAGGAATACCTGATGAAGGTTTTGAGTTTATATCCTTTTAGTCCGAGTTTGTTATTGAGAATATAATTTTATAAAAAACTATTGAATTCATTTTCTTGGACATCCCTGAATCTCACCTAGCATATGTTATGTTCTGATTTGATGAATTTTGTGAAAATATATGTTAAATAGTCTATTCCATTTTTTCATTTTTCCTCCTCCAAACTTTAGAAGATGCTATGAAATTGTCTGAAAGTATATTGGTGTCCTCAAAATACCAATATAGTAATGTATTGTATTTAACCATATTCCAGTAAAAAGTGAATATTAGCGATACTGATCAATATACATTTCCTTTGTATGAATCGTTTGAATGGACCACAAATATTGTTAACGAACAGTCGTTACCGACCGATGATGAACCCTTTACTCCCATAAACACCTAACTATGTAGGCTTATTATGGCAAGAACCTGTCAGAAAACAACTACTCCCCTGGCTAAGACCAATAATAATAATAAGACTACATAGTTAGGTGTTTATGGGAGTAAAGGGTTCATCATCGGTCGGTAACGACTGTTCGTTAGCAAACGATCTCCCAAAGATTTCTGTCTTCTTCGATTAAATCTCTCAACCCGGAGATTCGGAGTGTCTTCCTCTGCTCGCTAGGTGGAGCGGCCTAGAAACTGCTTTCATCTCGTGAACTAGAATTGACTAATCAGCGGAGTGTGTTTTGGTTTGGACGGGGAACAGATGGCTTCAGTGCTGTCTGTGTTGACCTGCCCTTGCACTGATGAGAGGCAACAACCTCGAAACTAGTCTGCAGGTGGTCACCCCGTCCAAATCAAAACATAATTCTGCTGGTTGGTCATAGAGAGCACTTGCAATTGCGTCCTCTGATGTTTTGAGGAACGTCGCACAAGTAGCTGTTAGATTTAATTCAATACCCGTCGTGGTCTTAGCCAGGGGAGTAGTTGTTTTCTGACAGGTTCTTGCCATAATAAGCCTACATAGTTAGGTGTTTATGGGAGTAACGGGTTCATCATCGGTCGGTAACGACTGTTCGTTAGCAAACGATCTCCCAAAGATTTCTGTCTTCTTCGATTAAATCTCTCAACCCGGAGATTCGGAGTGTCTTCCTCTGCTCGCTAGGTGGAGCGGCCTAGAAACTGCTTTTATCTCGTGAACCAGAATTGACTAATCAGCGGAGTGTGTATTGGTTTGGACGGGGAACAGATGGCTTCAGTGCTGTCTGTGTTGACCTGCCCTTGCACTGATGAGAGGCAACAACCTCGAAACTAGTGTGCAGGTGGTCACCCCGTCCAAATCAAAACATGATTCTGCTGGTTGGTCATAGAGGGCACTTGCAATTGCGTCCTCTGATGTTTTGAGGAACGTCGCACAAGTAGCTGTTAGATTTAATTCAATACCCGTCGTGGTCTTAGCCAGGGGAGTAGTTGTTTTCTGACAGGTTCTTGCCATAATAAGCCTACATAGTTAGGTGTTTATGGGAGTAAAGGGTTCATCATCGGTCGGTAACGACTGTTCGTTAGCAAACGATCTACCAAAGATTTCTGTCTTCTTCCACAAATATTGTATTATACTTGAGTATTAACCTATGTGCTATGAGTAAAAATAACATGGAAGATTTTCAGTTTTCTCTTTTGGGGTGATTTGCCGCTAGAAAGAACGATATTAAAACTATTTTTGGTAAACTTCATAATTATTTCATGGAAATAGATGGAATTCTTTGAAAGCTATCATCAAGAATCTGCTTTCATGGCTCGCTATTCAGAGGCAAGTAACTCCGAAAGGGGTGCTCTACGAAAAAAATTCGTAGAAGTAGTGGTATTTTTACTAACAATCCATATGTTTTTGAAGTATTGCCTACTATTTATTCATGTGCCACCCTCAAGACTAACAATCGCAAACAAATATTAACAGTCGCGTCTTTGGACCAAATAATGTATATGTCAATTCAAGATGATTTTTGTTTCCCACAAGTATTTCTTATTCTTGACCTACTTAGTTCTCTCAATTCTGAATTCACTGAATTATTTATTTGGTTTCAAACAGCAATTCTATAAACTCAATACTCTATGTTCTGATATGGAAAAATAAAGAAGAAAAACAAAACACTGTAATGTTTGCCACTTCATCGGTTATATCTTTGAACGAAACAATGATATCTTTCCTTAACTGAAATAAATATTTTATTTTCATTAAAGTGGCTCACATTTTGCAATCAAGTATTTCATATTCTTGAAACAAGTCGTGCTAAGAATCGCACGTAAAGAGGTAAGACCTAGTTAATACTTGGTTTACACAAATTTCGACTGTTGAGGGCTGCCGTTCGTGAGGGGACGACAGCTGCTTAACGGAAAAAACATTTTTTTTTATTCTGTTAATTCTGAATTCACCCAATAAACAATTTGGTTCCAAAGGGCAATATCCTTCTGTCAATACTATATTACCTTAGATGAAATAAATAGAATACAACAATTCATTTCATGACAATTTGGAAGCATTTTGGTTCTTGAATCAATAGCAAACCAAACCAAACCAAATAGTATAGACTTTAACCAATGTATTTTTGTGTCAAACATAATATTTTTTTTTCGAATCCAAATAAACTCCTGTTTTTTTTTTAATAATAGGGCTTTTCACCATATTGACACAACGAATGTGTTTAACTGAAACAGATTTTGTTTTATTTAATACAATTTTTTTCTGTGCATCACCGAATTGCCAATAGACAATAGAAATACTTCGATCAGTATCATTCGAAAGATACATCCTGATAATATTTTGAATACAATTTCAAATATATTAAAAAATTACGACAGATTGAGGTATCCAATTGGTCCAAATTCTGTCCCTCTAAAATCCTATTTACTTTCAGGAAGTAATGGAATAATGTTGTGGCTCTGCTGGGTTCATTGGCACTGTTCCAATCTAAGTTAGTTGAAATGTTGGTAGTTGAGCTCGATCTACTGTCCAAGAAAATACGAAACACCTAGTGAATTATTTCACTATCAGACAAATATTCATCCTCCTTGATACCCCTCTTCGCTATAGCATTGAATTATTCCAACTTAGTAGAATCATATTTTTAAAATAATATTAGTTAATAAATGAGTATGAGTTGAGTCACAGAGATCCAAAAATATCATAATTTTTATACATAGTCTATTCGTCTGGTGTCAATGTAATTTTCTTGTCAGTTATGAATAAAACTTGATACAAATGTTTTACTCAGAAACAGGCATATTCACTGAATTAGTTTAAGAATTATGAAAGAGACAAACCTACAGTAAAAGAATTTGCTAGCTTATGTGCAAATACGCCAATAGATCAAGCTCAACAAGATACTAAAACTTCAGGTAATTCGATCAAATTGCTTTTATTATTAAAATAATTTCGAAAAGATCAATAATAAACTTCTCTATACTAAAAAAAATCGAATGAAATAATGCTACGGGTAAATATTCCGAATGGAAGAAATCAATTTTGGGAACTTCAACTTTCCACAGTCGGAAAATTAAAAATATATTAATTCAAAAATGTCTATACAAGTGTGGAAGGAGAAATGAATCAATTTGCCCCGATTGGTTTCCACGTTTGTCATAAAATGAATTTCCAGTTTAAAAATGAATTCTATAAACAGGAATTCAGTATGTCTATGGGTTCTTCATTATCGCCCATGGAGTAATATTATTATGGAACACTTTGGAAAATGTTTCGTTGACATTTGGGACCCACCCAGAAAAAACTGAACTCCCTGTGTGAGTTCCAACATTTTCATTTTGTAGAGCTCAGAAAATAGAATAATTTTGCTGATCAAATTACCCTTCTATCTATTACCATGATGGAGATATGAAACACCACACCCTTGTTACCATTTGAAAATATTATATGTTCTTTAGTATAAAAAATTGTCATGTTGTTTAACAGTGAATTGTAAAAAATCATTTTCCAATTTGTTAATTGTTTTATTCGTCATAGATACGATTACAGTTTTTGAAAATACAGGAAACATTCCTGAGAATCATGAAATGAATACAATGAGGCAGTGTAATTATGAAATAGATTTGATAATGATACATGATACTTAATACTCCTATTATTTGTAAGTTTTGCTCAATAGTGCCAAATATGCAACCAGACGAAATCCAGCAATCAACGCAAACAGTGATATTATATCCATCGACATGTTTTCCTAAAAATGTTAATAAATTAGTCAGATAAACATATTCGTTTCAAAAATACTCACCTCTAAGAAATTATAAATTTGAAGAACTACATGACCGTCCCGTGGACAAGTAGAATTTCCATTAGGACAATTTATTTGAGTAATATTCTCCCACTGGTTGATCATCAGTGCTTCATTACCATATTTGAACCAAGAGAGATACGACAACCATTTGAAATATACGGGAATTGATCTGGAATCAATTCTCTATTCAGTCTGATAAATTCACTATCAATATAATAAAAAATGTATCATATATTGTATCATATATTGATCTACATATATAGAGTAGTAATTACGTAATTACAATGTAATTACGACCTAATTACACCATACCGGCAGACCTGTCATAGACATGGCGATTTATCTATATTTCTGTGTTTATATTAAGGTATTTGGAACGATAGAGCAGTTTTCTTACAAATACGATGAAAATTTGGTATGATATTTCTTGACAGTGGCTACATCAGCTGAAGTTTTTTCATAATTTTCGTCCATTTATAATCGGAGATAATTGTACTCAAAGTTGCTCCCCAATAGACCTTTAAATCATAGCACCATTTGGCTTTCGAAAATATTATTCTACAACAGGTGTTACAATAAGGGTGGTAGATTCATTTTGGACGATAAGCTAATTTGGACTGAGCACATTAGACAACTTAACTTGAAATTGTCACGCTCTCTTTTCAGTATGCTACCACTTAGACTTTGCACAAATATAAGCACCCAGAGATCGGTATATTTTTCATTATTCCATTCACATCTAAATTATGGCATTGTCGTTTGGGGAAATTCATCTGCAGTTTCCAGCGTTTCTGACAACAACAAAAAACTATTAGAATTTTATGCAATGCAAAATATTGAGAAACCTGCCGACCACTCTTCCTTCTATTTACATTTGGAATACTTTGATAGAAATTCCCAAATAATTCCTACATTAATAATACAATCAGACATTCATCAGCACAACACCAGAGGTGCAGATACAATAAGAGGACCAAGACATAGGCTCGGTAAATCCCAAAATAATTCACTGAACTTGAATGTTTATAACATTCTTCCAATGGAAGTCAGAAAATTAGGAATATTCGCTTTCGATAAAACAATAAAATCATTTTTGCTTGAAAATTCCTTCTACTCTCTTGAGGAATATGTGAAATGTGTAAAGCAAGGTTTAAATATGCTCGAGGAATCATGACCTTTCAATTATTTAATAAACTGATTTTATGATTGATTGCCTTATGCTCAAGATCGTGTTAAGTGATTTTTTTACACATATTTTACAAAAATCTTTTACTAGTTTTTTAACTACACTTTTCTACTACTCTTGTAACTGTGACTTGTCATAAATGTATTTTGTGTACATAGCATGATTAATAAAGTATCTATCTATCTATCATAGGCCAAATGCAATCATTGTTTCAAATAACACGCTGTACAGAAGAAACGCGTCTTACAAATTTGATAGAAAACTTACACTTGTCAATAAACTCGATAACAATGCTAATAACCAAATCTGGAAAAATTCGTCCATCTAATTATCGAAATACATGCTCCCAAAGTCGACAATGTTTTGATCGATGAGAGCATAAAAATTACCACGTCAAAAGCAATGGCAACAACGCTCGTAAGGAACACGAGAAATATATTTCGAAATAAATAGACCAGAAAACTTAGAAAATTGAAACTCTAGAATTGGAGAATTGGACAGCAACCCTGTCCATATTGTCGTCAGCATATTATGGGAATTTTGGAAAAGATTAGACGTGGAATTTGAATAATTTTCTGAACAAAGAAAATTTGTGATTACTTTTTTGTAGGATATTTTACCTCTCTTCCTAGTTTGGCCCGATTCCATTTGCGTCGAAATTCATGATTTTTTTATCTTGAAGTTTTGCACATTTGGATAAATCGAAAACGATCATCATATAACATTCCAAGTTCTTTTTTGGTTTACGTCGAGTAAATCGAAATAATGCACAATTAAGAATAAAATGATACCTCAATAAACTAAAAAACATGCTTTATTACCAACATGAAATGAAAAATAAAATATAAGTACTCAAATGTAATAAAGCGTAGGAGCTTGTTGGCCGTTCGGTTTACGACATATTTCCCCAGTATTAACTAGAGTCGAACTGATACAAAATTCCCCCATAATTCTTAAAATTGAGAGCACACCCAATCTTCTTTCATTTATGGTGTTTTTCATAGATAATATTCTCTTGCATTTATCACATAACAAATTTTTGCCAAGCTCGAATAATTCTACGATGCGCCTACATTCCGAGCTCCCTTCACATAATTTCTCATTTTCCATTTTTTATGCAATGCGCCTTTTTTTCAAATGGCTTTCTTTAATAAAGCCCTGTGAACTAAATTGGTTCGAGCCTTTGCGTTAACAATTTATTAGTTTTCAATCACTTTTAACCGATATGATCTTCGGGACTATGAAAGTTACTGACACTGACAGTAGCAACAGAGCCTCCGACACTAGTTGATGGTTGAAATGGTGGGGAAATCGAACAGTCAGAGCACCAAATTCACTTTTCCCAAGTAGCACAAATTACTGCTTAAAAACGCTAACAATAGTATAACCGCATTCTTATATAACTTAATGCTATATAAATTAGAGTTGACAACATTATTTCAGCATCAACGAAGTATCAATACGTCCAAAATAGGCACAAATAATACAGCCTCTATAAGATCTATAACAGGCACATTAATGCTTATGTAGTAATATCTGTATTTTATCAGTTCTTATAAACCACGTTATAAGGCTTCTGAGGAGCTGCCGTATACCGTCTGTTAGTGAGCTTTTATAAAGTAGAGTTGCTTTGTATAAGGGTTAGTGGTTGCAATTATAAAGCAACCGTATTGGAGTGTTCGCAACGGATTCAATGTAGTAACTTTTTAGTTGTTTCAAAATAGAGCTTTATATGATTTTGAAAAGCTATATAAAGATTTAAAAAGCATGGCATTTTTGTGATATATGAAAATTACTGGGTGGTAGTTGCTAGCTATTATATTCTTGAATTATTTTTGCACTATTATGGTTTTGTTAAAGATATTTTAGGAAGAGATAGTATTGTGTTATGGCGTACAAATAAAACTATTTGAAAGTTTTTCACTAACCAATTTTGTCATGCGAAGAAAATTTTTCTGTTGAAACATGCTATTCCACTTCAAAATAGTTCAACGTGCATCCAAAATATCTACAATTTCATATTCAACAAATTATACTTTGAAAAAATATAATCATATTTTTTCATAAATTGGTCTGGAAATAATGCATTCATGTTATTACAATGCCTCGTGGGTGATATTTCACATATTTCTTGTATTGAGTTTCGGTACTGTATAAATGCGGTATAAGTAGCTATTTGAAAGAGTTAACTTGATGTTCCTAGTGGTGTTATTGCTGAATATGTAGGTAGCCAAGGTTGCCTTGCCATTAGATAGAACATATCCTATAAATATTATACAAACCTGTATTTTTCATCCAGAAGGTGAGTAGGTATTTTTTCAATTTTGTGAAATATTGAACTCACCAAACAGGAGGGTGTTACAAGTTCAAATACCTATCGTTATTTTCCAGAATGTTCAAAATAGTCCAATCAAGTGAAAGGTGAGAACCCCAACTGTGTGTGGTCCTTCACAAATGGGAAAAATAGAAAATTATTCTGGCCCCAAATGAAGGCATATAAACTGATTACAAAGACTTATTGATATCACACAATTTTAGAGGTTAGGGAACTCTGATGTTTCGTCGTTTGAAAAGAAGTTCTATTGATATAGAAGCCTCGAGCTATATATAGCTCCAAAACAGAATTTCTGTTGTATGAACGCTTTATAAAACACGCCAGTTCTACAAGCATACATCATTCATAAATATACTGTATAAGTTGTGGCTTAGATGGCATTTGGCTTAAAGATATGAATATAGATTATAAATTATTTAAAACTCAATATTATATAGCCTCTATAGCGAAGCTGTGGAACAGTTGCGTAATTGTTATATACAGGTTTAAACGACACTTATGAATGTGCATAATTTGCTTCTGTGAGAAAGATCTCACTAAACCTTTTGTAAAGTAATAAAACGATAATAATCTCTGTGTCCTTATACTACTTGACTACTCCAAGGCGTTCGATCGCATCAATCACAGGCTGATGTCATCAGTTTTCCATTTCACGGGTTTTTCGACTGAGGCATCACATTTAATGAATGAGTATCTGTCTGACAGATTCCAGTCTGTTATCTTGGGAAAGCTGAGCTCGAGTTCTATCATGGGGCCTCTTCTTTTACCCTTTATACGTCCCAGTTCAGTAAGCAATTGACTTATCTAACTTCACATTTTTATGCTGACGACAGTTGTACATGCCCTTTGAAGAAACAAATTTGAGAACTGCCTGTGAACAAATAAACGAGGATCTAGATAATCTCAATAATATATCTTATAAATTATTCGTCTATTTAGTACTTGTTTCTTGTTTCTTTTATTTCATGAAATTTTTTTTTTCTTATACATTATTTTGATCTATATTAATTTTGTATACTAAAGTTAATCGTCTATTTAGTACTTTCTTCTCATTTCTTTTATTTCATGAATTTTTTTTTCTTATACATTATTTTGATCTGTATTAATTTTGTATACTAAAGTTAGTCGTCTATTTAGTTATTTTTTCTCAATTTCATTGATTTTTTTTTCTTAGGTTGAGTGTAAGAGCGCTGCTTCTCAACTTCTATGAAGTTGAAGAAGCGCGAACTCTGCCTTTTGCGGCAGCAATGTTTATTGAACATTAGTTATGTACCTTTCTCATCGTTCATTCTATTGTATTATTCTGCTGCAATAAAAACAATTATTATTATTATTATATATTGAATGCCTTAATAAAGCAAACTTCTATTTAAGCGCTGAAAACGTTTTATCAGCAAATTCATTCAACCGAATCTCTTTATAAGCAATTTAGTACAGAACAAAGCTTCAATGTAGCCTATTAGCTTCATTGGTTGCCAGAATAAATCATTTATAAAGCTTTAGACCCAATAAGAGCTCCTCGTGTGTTACTTAGGTTATAATCGACGTATGTCTAATGGGCCGCAAATACAAAACTTTTGCCGCATACCGTACCGTTCCAAATACCTTTTGTTTTCTTCCGTGGACTTGCCTAAGAAAAATCATCCTATAGCACATGTTTACGAAAATCCCAATATTACTTTTAGTCCAATCAATAGAGCATTTTTTTCTAACAAAAATACTAGTAGAAAACCGAAAACCGAAAACCGTGTCTTCACATGGAAAACAGTCTGTAGTTATATGATGTTTTCGACTCGCAACTGTCATTTATTAATTTGTTATAAACATTTAAATAACAAAAAAGTGTGTTTTAAATTGTTTTGCTTATAAAATGAAAAGAATTGTAGATAATTGAATTACGAACAAAATGGAATGTTTTACGACCCGATCGGATCATATGTAACGCAGGAATACTGAATTTTTTTGAAATTTATAACTCTACCATTTTTCAAGAAATAGGGTTGACCCTTCTCATGAAACATTGAATCTTGTGCACTTTATATGTGCATAAAACAGGCATTAGTTTTGACACAATTGCAGTTTGAATATTTTTTTGCAGCGTGCCTGGCGCTCTAGTGATAGTCCGATTTCAATTTCTAGACAGATTTTGAATGAATAGTACAGTTGCTCAAAACGAATTCTCATGCTGCAGAATGGGTGAAAAGTGCTTGCAAACATGACTGAAAACTGCCGAGCTGGTGGAAGCGGTCGAGTGGTAGGAGAGAGCGGGAGATGAGGGGAAGCGCATTATCACGTAACCCGTTCATTAGAAGAATTCCCTTCATATCTGGTACTCTCCTACCACTGGGCAGCTAACGCGAGTTCGGCCGTATTTAGTTATGTTTGCATGCATTTTTCACCAATTTCGCACCATTAATACGCAAAATGAAAATATACGTTTTGTAGTACTATACTTCTACTTTGATACTCTGTTTGATAAATTGAAATCGAGCTATCACTAGAGCATCCAGGCAAGCTGCAAATTGATACAAAAAAAATGTATTGCAATTGTGCCATAACTAACGATCCGACAGCGCCTGTTTAGTGCAGACGTAAAGTTCACATGATTCAATACTTTCATGAGAAAAGCCAATCCCACTTCTTGAAAAATGGCGGGGTTATGAATTTTTCAAAATATCGCAAAATTTTCTAGTTTTTCCAGTTTTTCTCCGTTACTAATGATCCGACCGGGTCTTAAAACATCCCATTTTGTTCCTATTTGAATTATCTACAATTCTTTCCATAGAAGTAACCAGATTGCTCTATTACTTTTCATTTTATAGACAAAACTATTTTGAAAAACACGTTTTTTGTTATTTAAATGTTTATAACAAATTAACAAATGACAGTTGCGAGTCGAAAACATATCAGAATATAACTACGGACAGTTTCTCATGTGATGATATAGTCGGTTTCCTACTAGTATTTTTGTTGAAAACTTGCTCATTTTATGCTCTATTGCTTGGTGTATTTGTCAATATTATAATTACAATTCATTGAGAAAACACCACTATTTATTATAAGAGACTTTTAAAACAGTATGGAATAAAATTTGTAATTCTTTTCTTTTCGATGAATCTACTTACTCTACATTAAGGAAGAACCCACCGAAGAGTAAAAATGGAATTATCAGTGGCGGTCCCAGAGAAAGGGCCATCGAATTGGAATTAGATACACAAGAAATCAAATATCCTGAAAAATATGTTCAAGTCATTATTCCTTTCCAGTCTGTACTGAAAAAGTACTTACCATAACTTGTAGCAACATTGGCAACCAAAATGACGATGCAACAGGCAACAAAAAATCGTGGCATTTCAGAATTGAGACCAATCAGAAAATAGCAAACCGATATGAATAATGTTGGTAGTACTATGAAAAACGGTGTTTCAGCTATTGTTTTACTCAAAAAGTAAACGTCTGTGCGATACATTCCATTGCGATGTTCTCTGAGGAAGAGGGGAATTTCGGAACAAAAAACCTGTAAAGAGAAAACGTTGTTGGAGTTTCTGGTTAACATGAAAAATCACTTTAGTGGGATTCTGATGTACGAGTTATTTATGCATTGAGAATTGGCAACACTGGTGTTGCAAGGTGCGATTTAACTGCGCCATCGCCAAGTTTGAGATTTTTGACAGTAAACGTAATCAAAAACTTTTTCTCATATATTTATTTATTTACTTATTCATTTATCACCCATACAGATTTCACAATCTTATTAAATGGATTAATCCACTTAAGCTAAAATAGCGTGTTTTGATTGGTTGAATTTTTTGTGTTGATAATTGAAAACATGTTTTTGATTTTGTAGTTCCGCTCTTGATTGGCTACTGGATATGTATATGATGTGTTTTCGATTTTGTAGTTCGATTCCTGATTGGTTATTATCAAAACAAAAACTTACCACTAGCAAGCTGCTATAATGACACAACACCAAACTTTGACCAAAACCAAATAAGCACTCACTATTAATTCATATCAACTTCACAATTCTCGACAAATTTTGCATACTCGTTGATTAATCAAATCGCTAAACCAAAATGTTTTCAAAACATAACCTCAAGCGAAAAGCAGTAGAAATGCAACGAAGAAACTATGAATGACGCGCTCTGTGATTGGTAACTGAAATAGCGGGATGTTTGAAATGATGTAAATATATCCACAACGCAGACGGTTGTATCTACTAGTACAAAGAAGGACGAACTGGATATGGATAATGTTAAAATATACAACAGCACGAACTGTACATTTAATGTTAATATTTATGATAATAAATAAAAATAGTTTCGATTTTATTCATGGAATAATCTTTACAAATACAACCCGTGTTATCGGCGATTATCGTAAATTCCTTGTTGCTTTCGAAACAACTTATGTTGCTTAACCACACTCGCGCAAGCGCTAGTGTGGTTGCCAAGAAACATAATTTGTTTCTCAAAAACAAAGAAATTTCTATTATGATAATCACCGATACACCTACAAAAATTTCACTCATGTGTTAAAATGTCCATAAAAGGTGTGGAATTATAGCTGAATTACAGCGGTAACCCACTTAGTATGTGGATTATCGTAGGTAATACAACAAGTGTATCGGAGATTATCGAAATAGAAATTCCTTCGATTTTGAGAAACAAATTATGTTGCTTGGCAACCACACGAGCGATTGCGCGAGTGTGGTTGCTGCGCGAGTGTGGTTGCCTAAAGCAACATGATTTGTTTTGGAAACGAGAAGGAATTTACGATAATCGCCGATAACACGAGTTTTATTTGTTGAGATTATTTTATGAAAACATTTTTATTTATTATTATAAATATTACCATTAAATGTACAGTTCGTGCTGTTGTATATTTTAACATTATCGATATCCAGTTCGTCCTTCTTTGTACTAGTAGATACAACCGTCTGCGTTGTGGATATATTTACAGAGCGCAGATTGCGACATTCGTGGTTTCGTCGTTGCATTTCAACTGTTTCTCGCTTGAGGTTATGTTTTGAAAACATTTTGGTTTAGTGATTTGATTAATCAACGGATATGCAAAATTTGTCGAAAATTGTGAAGTTGATATGAATTAATAAAGAGAGCTCATTTGGTTTTAGTCAAAGTTTGGTGTTGTGTGATTATAGCAGCTTGCTAGTGGTAAGTTTGTTTTTTTAAAAAACCAATCAGGAATCGAACTACAAAATTGAAAATACATCATATACATATCCAGTAGCCAATCAAGAGCCGAACTTCAAAACCGAAAACATGATGTTTTCAATTATCAACACAAAAATTACAACCAATCAAAACACTCTATTTTAGCATAAGTGGAATAATCGCTGTAATTGTGACTGATGAATGACTGGACATGCCAACTCCAAATCTATTGCGAGCTACCTACAGATAGATGAAGAACACCATCAGGCTATAGTTGAAAAAATGCGTTGCTATGAAAATCTACAACCATTTTTCATTCTTTCAAAAAATGTTTGCTTTGAAATAACGAAATAAATAAACAGAATTATCGGTAATTTTCAAAGCACTCTTGGTATTATCCCCGATGATTTATTAATCAGAAACTAATTCAAATACGAATGAAGTTTCAAATATAATAATGCATATCAATAAGAAGTTAAGAACAATGCACCCTTGAATAGGTCACACAAAAGCAATGATTGGTATTTTTATATTTAAATTCAGGACTAGTTCATATTGATAGAGCAAGAGTATGTTTTAATATAACATTTCTAAATGTTCCCAATGAGGCTATCCAGTCTAAATCTATTAAAACATTGAATTCGTTTGCCAGCCGAAAGAGATCTTGCAGCGGTTACTGTTATTTATCAGTGATTTATAAAAGCAACTAACAAAAAATTTCCACCATAGGTTTGAGTACTGATTGTCGAAAAACGAGTGCATGCCAATTTGTTCAAACCATATTCATATTCCACAATTTTCAAATATTTATAACAGTTTTCCAGTTGAACCTCGAGATAATTAAATGAAGAACACGAAAAAACTTTTGTCCTACAAAATGGATGCTAGGACTGAGGAGTCTCCCACTCCCAACATGTACCAATGACGTGGTCATACGAAATCATCAGTCCCCAGCGGATCTTTCTACCGTTGCTTGCTTTATATTTGTATAATTAAATGGACACATTGTCCTAGGTAGGTTTTCCTAGTCCTACGTGCAAAAGCCGTAGTAAACAGGGTGCTCAATTATGTTCTTGTACAAACTTCAAATGGTGAATCTTTGACTAAATACAGAATGAAATGCTCATTTGAACATGTGTCCGCAAATGTTTCGTTTAGAAGATACAGGGTATTGAAGTTGAAATGTTAAATTCAATTACTTTGAATTAGTTTTTGAATAAAATTTGGTGAACGGGGTTTATTTGAGGTGGAAATCGAAATTTGCTATACATTTTTAAGTAGAACCCACGACCGGCGACCAGAATGGATGAAAGATCGGTACTTGGCCACTTGACCCACGTAAAATATAACTGGACTTTTTGAGGCCTCTGGAGACAGCATACCATAGAGCAGATTTTCACAATTCGTCTGACCTCTTTGAAAGTTTTCAATTATAAATTTCAGCTCTTCAGACGATGTGGTGTTGCAAGTTTTTCCGTGTTTCATTGCATCTGTGAAAGCGAATGCGCCATCATTTAAGCCGCCCCGGAGGGCAGATTGATTATATCAATTATTTTACTTTGATAATGTTGTTTCAATATGTTTATGAAAATTTTGAACGCTAAACAAAATTTCCCACTTTTATCATAAACTTTTCAAGTAAATTATGATATTTTTGAATTGAACAAACAATTATAAATTGAAAGTGACATTACTTTACGAATAAAGGTGTATAAGCCGTGTTGGCCATGCTGGTAGAACGTTCGTCTTTGGAAGGGTCGAGGGTTCAAAGCCTCTCATTGCCATCGGTCTCGAGCATGGCATCACACGTTAAAAGGTAAGGGCTGCGTCTTCCCTAGCTAACACAAGTCTCTCGAAGACTTCCGAGGGTTGCGCGTAGGGGTGCATTCGGTTGACGGTTATAACAACAACATTAAATTAGCTCAACCTCAAATTCAAAATAATTCGTTATTTTGAATAATTTTTGTAGGACTAACGACATATACCCGTTTTTTTGTAGGGCCCTGTATTATTTAGGTGAAGAATACACTAACCATTCATGTTATCATTGTTCTACAGATACTAATAACTTTTTTTTACCATGGAATTGACTATTTCGGAACGTAGGACTGGGAACACCCACCATTCAATTTGTAGGACCATTCAATTATACAATTATTAGCCAAGCAACGGTAAAAAAATCCGCTGGTTACTAACGATTTCTTATGACCACGTCATTGGTACATGTTGGGAGTGGGGGACTCTTCAGTCCTACCATCCATTTTGTAGGACAAAAGTTATTTCGAGTACTGTATCGAATTATTTCGAGGTTCAACTGAAAAACCAACTGTTATTAAGGACTTTTTTGCACTCACCAAATCGACGACTGCGCAGTTTATTAGCTACCACAATCGAGAATTTTCGTAGAGGAAAAAGTTGGGAGTCTCGGCAAAATGAAGCTACTCAGGAAGATTAGGCCTGTTATTAATCATTTTTAAAAAATAGGCGTGGGATCCTGGTCTAAGAAGATTATTCTGACAAAACATTATTTGGAAGGGTATTGAAAATATCACCGAAATGCAATCAAAAAATCTACAAGTAAAAATATTTTATAGGTTTGCAAGGTATAAAACTTTTAAATGATGTTTAATAGGATATTTCATAATTCTGCTTTTTAAACGTTCCAAAGATAAGTTAATTGAACAATTCACTTATCGTCAACAAAATAATGTCCATTGCAGCTTTAATATAATAAAAGATTGCTGGATGAGATGTTTTCTGCCAGCTTTTTACCACAATATGGAGAGAAAAAAACGATATCTTGTTTCTTCACTAACTTTTTGTCACATTTGTTGATCTAATGGTCGATTTATGCAGCAGTCATAAGGTATAAGTTTTAAGTCATAAGGAAGAATATTCGTCAATGATTGGTTGAACCGTTTATTCCAACCAATCATTGACGAATTTTCTTCCTTATGACTTGAAACTTATGACTTATGACTGCTGCATAAATCCACCATTAAATCCACTATTATATTTATGTGTCGTCAGCAAGCAGTACTAATTTCTAGGGGTATCATCCACAAATAATGGACAATGAGGTTCTTCATACACGAATTCGGTATGGTAGGTATTTAACTTATCAAGTTCAGAAGATAATGTAACATGAAATAAATTATGGTGTTAATTTTCAACAGTGAATTTTTCGGGCATTTTAATGGCGCAATTTGGTTGCATTATTACTTACATTGATAACAGCAAAAACATTCTGAAAAGTCATATTCGTCAGAAATATGAACAAAGCTCCATTAATATTCATCACACCGACTTGATTAATTTCTTGTCCATAATAAATGGCGCCTATTACCAATGCAATCATCTAAAAAAAGCATTAAATTCGATATGTATAATACTTAAATAGAACTTACCGTTGTTTGTAATAATCGGACTTTTATTAGTAACGGATCTTTCATGGTACTGAGCCACGAGCGCCACAATACAGCTCTGAATTGTGCAAACCACGATGCTTTATAAGGGCTGATACTGTCACCGTTGATCCACATCTCGAAATCATTTGTTTCAACATCATTTGTCTGAAAAAAAAATCATTCGCTAGAGATAAGGCCCATTTTCACAATGTCTAGTCACCAAATGGTTAGGATTGAGTATCAAAAAGTGTTTCACAGTAGTGGGTTAAGAATTTAATTAAAGTTAACAATTGGTCAACTTTACTACAACACAATTCAATGGATAAGAGCTGACCTAACCTAACCTTACTTCTGCTTTGTTTTGAAAGTTAGTTTTTGATATACCTACATAATAATTATAGATATCCCATGATAGTAGAAAATTCTGAACTGGATTTGTACGATATCAACACATTCAGTGAAGACGAGGAAGAGGTGCGTCGGAAAAAATTGACAAAAATAATGAGGCCGAGGCCGAACTTTTTCGAAGAATATGATAAAAAGGACTTTTTTACCATTTTAGACTGACCCCAAGATCAGTCGAAAGGATTATAGAAGAAAAATCTGAGATTCAATTGAACATCCCACCGAATGGATGTGAAAACAAATTATCTCAAAAACATTTTATACATTATTGTAATAACAATTATGCTGAAATTTATTTTTAGGAATGACTGTGAGTGATCAAGTGTTCTTGACACTAAATTTTTATGCAAATAGATCATTCCTGAGAACAGCTTAGGAAATAATTGACGCAATGAGGTCTGCTTCAACTTCGGCAAAGACGATTCGAGAATCTCTGAATCAAGTACATTATCTACTTCCAATCAACCTGCCATAGTTTATAATTATTGCGTTTTCCATATAAACAACAATTACAATAGTCAAAATAATATAAATAATTAGATTTATTATCACTTGTAACCAATCATATAAAATAAAAAACTAAAAACTCTATTTTTTATGTTATTTTTCAACTGCTGGAAACCTAGTTAGGCAAATATAACAAATTTACATTGCGTCAAAAGTTTCGATACCATCCTCTAGGTATGGGTTACAAGCCTGCGATAATTCTTAAATTTTTACTCATTGTAGTTGCATGAAAATGCCAACCTAAAGCGTAACATAATATATTCTTTTATTTTATATCAATTTTAGATTACTACAAGTGGTAGAAAGTTATAATTTTATTAAATTTAATGTGCTTTGCAGTTTTGGTAATGGCCATGTAATGGCTTCTCAGCCTGCCCTTTAAGATATTGTTTTCTACTCATTATAGATACACGGTAAAACAGTTTTTTAATGAAATATATTACATTCTTTGATTTCTTCATTTACTTCGGGCTGCTACAAGTGGTAGAAAATGAAAAAAATATTAGTTTTATAGATACATACCTACAGGAACAGATTACACAATAATATTCAGTTTGTCTTCACACCAATGGACTCTTAGCCTATAAACTGTTGATTACTACTGATTGTAGTAGACCAAAACTGCCATTTAGGGACAAAAAATATAATATTCTTTTATTATATAGTTACTTGAGCATACTGCATGTGGTAGAAATATATAATTTTAGACTATTTTCGGGAAGCTGCATGAACAGATTCATGGCGCGTCATAGCTTTAGGCCTTCAAATTGGTAATTTCTACTCATTGTGGTTGCATGGGAATACCATTTCAAGATAGAAAATAGTATATTCTTCAATTTTACATAAGTTTTGAGTAACTACAATTGGTAGAAAATTGTTTTTTTTCGTTTTTATAAACGTGCGTTATGCGCGCTTTAATGGTATGGAATTCATAACCAGCGTCAGCAAGCATCAATCATAGGAGGCTGTGATCATTGTATTTCGACACTTCAAAACATCAAAAAAACTCGCGTTTTGTTGCAATAAAGAATATTGCACAGCCAGAAAACCAATAAAATTCTTTGTTTAAAATATGAATCGATTTGAAAATCATACTATATGCAAAATATGCGTGATATTGTCTGATATAATGATCAATCATCGTACCATGACTTATTTATTCGCATTAATAGAGAATTGTGGCTCCAACTTGAAGAAAGAAAATTTGTTCCGAATTGTCTACGAATATTTGCATCTAAACTACGCAAAATTGAAAGTACTGAATGGGAAAACGGTAAATAAATTAGTGTCTAAATATTATATATCTTTTATTAGACATGGACACTTAATTGAAATAATTCAAAGTCCTGCATTTTAGCCATCAAGAAGAGATGATGTGTCTGAAGGATATAGAAAACATCTTAGCTTTGTAATTAAAATGTATCAAAACTAAATATTATGTGAACAAATAAAAACCAGTCTGTCAAAAATGGTCTGTTATTGTAAAAGTCAAAAAATTTCCAGTATAATTCGCTGTTGGGTATCAAACGAGAAGAAAAATTCCATCAAAATACCTCCGTTGCCATGGTGATCTGTCAAAATAACGTATTTTGATTATTTCAAAATTACAGGTGTAGGTGTAGGTACACTAATGTCACAAGAGCTTAAATTATTTCCAGAAATTTTTTTGAGGGCACGAATATTTTGAAAATTAATTTTCTTAAAATATTCGTGCTTGAAAGAAAATTTCCACGAATAATTTAAGCTTGCGTGGTATTCGGTAAGAGAATTTCACATCATAATTTGGAAAAAAATTATTAATCCAATCTGACATTTTAAATTAATTTCACTGCTTGTCAAGTCCACCATGTTTCGTTAAATAAAATAGTTATTTTTGTATCTAGTGCGCGAAATGCTACTTTGGTGATCGAGAACTGATTTGTTTACGAAAATCCAAGAAAGTCTGCTGCGGATGTCAAGTAAATATGGCCTTTTGCGTAAAAGAGATTTGAACAAAATTGTTTCAAAATATTACAAATATGTCTCAAAACACAGACATCTAATTAATCCGTCACCTTCCTATTCACCATTAAGAAGAGAGGATGGGTTAGAATTCAAGCCACATTTAAATCTTACTATTTTTGTAGATCCTACGATTTTTGAAATATAAATTGTTAATGCATAATAATTAAACAAATTTGTGTTTTCTGTTTAATGAAACTTAATAGCGAATAATAAATAATAATGCTAATTCTTATAGAAATTTTGCATTATTCGCAGGTATACAATATTTAATGGTTGTAGATCATATGTTTACCTTTTCAACTGTCAAAAAATTTCCACTTAAATATCGTGGCGCCACGAAAAAAATTCCGGAAATTTTTTTAGTTGCCATGGTAACTAGTCAAAATTAAGGCATCTTATTGGTTAAAAACTAGAGGTGTGAAATTTTCAATAAAATCCAATACTGGGTAAGTAACATTACAGATTTTTATGTGTATCAGTCAGTTTAATTTTCTTCTTCAGAAGTTTTAATATCAGGGAATATTCCTCCAAAAATATTTTCAAAAGATTTACAAAAGATAATTTTTCTTCAATCAGAAAAT
Organism: Chrysolina oricalcia; assembly: GCA_944452925.2. Lineage (NCBI taxonomy): Eukaryota > Metazoa > Arthropoda > Insecta > Coleoptera > Chrysomelidae > Chrysolina > Chrysolina oricalcia. The sequence goes on from OX101808.2 coordinate 26,273,411, forward strand.
TACTGGGGTTTGTGTTTTTTTTTTTGTTACATTGCTTTGCATAATTTTTCTCAGATTTGTTATTGATCTCAACTTCTGAGAAATGTAAATAACGGAGTCTAGCCGTAATATGTCATTGGTAGCATCAGTTTGGAATTAATAAATAATAATAATAATAATAATGTTTATTCACATAAATACATCAATTCATTTACAAACCATAGTACTTAAGTATGTATATTAAGACATTCATGCGCATGCCTAAAACAAAGAGATTTCTTGGGAATAAATTCAAGTGACTCACAAAGGAAATCCTGTGTGTGGGTAATTATTAAATATTCTACAATTATTCTCTCGGTGATCTCATCCCTACCCAAAGTATTTTTATACAAACTTCAGATATATTTTCACAGTAGCAAATATGTGATATAATTTATATAATGCATTAAGTTTATAAAACTAGAAATAAAAAAATTACAAATACCTACATCTATCATAACAATTGATAATTATTGTGGTGAGTGAAAGAGAGAAATAGTGGTGGAAATGTTCAATTGTTTTTTAGGTCTACGAGTTTTTGAATCTCTTGACGGGATTTATTTAGTACTTAACCATATTTTGAGCTTAGATTTGAACATCATGAGGGAGTTAAGTTGTTTTAGAGAATTTGGAATTTCACTATATATTTTTGATGTAAGATATAGGTGGCTTCTTTGTCCTATTGTTTTCGACATTCGAGGTATGACAACAGACTCGTTCCTATACCTAGTTTGATACCTATGGTCTATTATTACCGACTTTGCATAATTTTCACGCTGTTATACAAATTTTTGTTCTATCCCTTGCTATACAGGGTGTCCGGTAAACCTTGTGCAATATTGAAACTGGTGATAGACCAGGTCATGAATGTTCATAATATCGGAATTTCACCTCAGTAAAAATCTCACCGTTTTCGAGATAATGGGCATTTTAAGAATTTCCGGAAAATCGCTACCTAATCATGGATTTTTGAGTGCCATGTATACAAATTGAGACGAATTCAAATATCTTTGCTGCTGAAGATTACTGATGAGCGATGTTTTCAGACATACAAAACAGTTTTCCAGAAAACGATACAATTTTTCAAGAAATGAGGCTAAAATGCCAGATTTGAGTTTCACCATTTTTTTAACAACAGTTTGACATTATTGTTTGAAAAAAACATGACCAAGTGGAAGTGGATATTCATTACAAAATAATGCCCATTTCGTCCAGACTCTACCATGGTATAAAACATACGATAATTATATTTGGAAGGGGTAGAATTTCGATTATATTAGAGTGTGATGTTATTCTGAGATAAAAACAACTCCATTAGACTTTATCAGTAATGTATTTTATTTTATCCTATCAACATGAAATGATTGAATAATTATGAGTAATAACGAATCAATTGCTTAGAAGCATTCAATGAGATGTAAAGAAGTAAATACTAATTCAACGTTTTTTTTTAATCATCATACACTATAAACCACAATAACGATTATTCAACATCGCACCAAATAATATTACAAAAATGTTATTTCCATCCACTCGTACGCAGAGACGACATCTTTTCAAGAAGAACTATTTTAAATGCGTTATAGGTTATAGCCCCCAAATCAGCGACTCTCTGAGCGGAATTGTTTAAGATTGTTTTGTTTAAAATAGTTTTTCCCGTTAACCAGCTGTTGTCCTCTCAGAAGTCTAAACTTGTGCGAGCCAAATATTAATGAGGTCTTACCTTTTTACGTGCGATTCCTATCACTTTGTGCAATCGGATATCGTTCTGCATAAAGCGATGCTACAGCAGTAGCACTACCTCCACATTAACCATAAATTTGGTGCATATACGCATATTCTCGGGGAGTATAACGTGTGTAAGGCAAGACAAAGAATTAAATACCACTGAATGAAATAAGCGGAATAATTTTAAAAAACTACGACAGGAGTCACATTTTTCAATTCTATTTACAGAAGATCTGTTCATGCACAATGCTGTATTTTATTTTTTTATTAGGAAACTATTGCTTCTACGGACACAACACAGGAGTTAGAAAAGTTTTTAATTTTTGACAAGGATTCACCTCCTAAAAATCACTTCCTCCAAAAAATAATTATAGTTTGTTTCACACCATGGTAGAGTCTGGACAAGACAAGCATTCTTTTGAAATGATTGTCCACTTCCAATTGGTTATGTTTCTTTCAGACAATAATGTCAAACTTTTTTTTTAAAATGGATGAAACTCAAATCAGTCATTTTACTCTCATTTTCTGATTTTTTTTTCACTTTCTCTAAAACTGTTCTGATGTACGTCTAAAAGCATCGCTCATCAGTAATCTTCAGCAGCAAAGATATATGAATTCGTCTCAATTTGTATACATGGCACTCAAAATCCAAGGTTAGATAGCGATTTTCCAGAAATTCTTAAAATGCCTATTATCTCGAAAACGCTGATATTTTTACTGAGGTGAAATTCCGATATTCTCAACAGTCATGACCTGGTCTATCACCAGTTTCAATTATGTACAAGGTTTGCCGGACACCCTGTATAGCAAGGGATAGAACAAAAATTTGTCTAATGTCGAGCACTTTTGCTTCTCTGTACATGTCATCGCTGGGGTACCTATAATTGTTTCCCAATATTATCTTTAGGATCCATTCTGCGTTGTTTCCAGATGTTTCAGATAAATGTTCGTTACAAAGCCCCAAGCTATTATTCCATACAAAAAGTGAGTTTGTATTAATGCGAAATACATAATTTTCAAATGTTTAATTTCGAGAAACTTTTTCATATATTTGAATTTGCTCAGATAGTAACTCAAAATTTTTATGACATTTTTATGACATTTAGATTGAAATATTTTTTTAATTTCTCATGTTTCGGTGTTTGATGTCTAGATACGGCACTCAAATTATTTATTGAAATATATAAAATACATTCGTTGTGAATGTTGACATTTCGTTATAAATTAGTATAGTATGGCAGTGAATTCAGTTGATACTTACCATTGTAGCAGATTCGAAGGACATTTTAATTCCTGGTTCAGATATTTCGTATTTACTACAGATCAATGATATCGCTTGTCTGCAAGATTCTTCTCTACCGGGTACGACTGCTAGTAACTGAATGAAGTAGTCTGCTGGATTATAGTTTCTTGGACAAGGTGCTTCCATTCTGAAAATATTCACTATATTTTTTGAAATCTTTCAAAATTCGCAAAAATCTCAACCACCATTTACTTTCAAACAATATTCATTTACTTTCGTTATGCCACGGTTTGGGTTTATAAGGGTTTATAGTATGAGATTTTGCTACTTTTTTACAATCGAAGGTTTTGTTTTCACTCGATTCCACTGAATGACATGATAAGTAGTGAACTGACTAAACTGTGCATCCAATGAAAATTATCCAACCTGAATAACTTTTAAGTTGTTCATTTTTAGAAAAACGCAAAAATTCGCCTAAAAGCACCTTTTTATTTAGATTTCAAGTTACCGAAAAAAACAACTTCAACATGGTTGAATCTGGTGAGCTAGATGGCCACTCCATGATTTAACCTCATACTTTCAACGTTGTCAGCAAAATGATGGAGGAGCTTCATCTTGTTGAAAAACTAGTGAACTTTCGGATAAATTATCACCATTTTCCAATATTTGGGTGATTTCTGTAACAACTGCTTTACTTAGTTACTCTAAATAAGATTCGCTGTTTCGATTCATTTCGTGACAAAATGGTCCAACAATGTGAGTACCTACCTATTATTAAACCACATGGTTTTAGACCGCATTACATGTGGAGCACTTACGGCCCAGTATCTGCAATTGTGACTGTTGACCAACCAATATAGTGTCAAGATACATTTTCTGTGAGTCGTTGTCTCATTATGGACTGTCTACTGAATGTTGAAAAGTACATAGAATGTTAAGGAAAATATTGATAAAAGGAAGTTTTCAAAATTGGTCCCGCTCATTAAGAACCAAAGCGTCGGATACCGAGGATAGAAATCTAAAGTTTTATCTAGGGATATCAATTAATTTATTCAAGATGCTGATAACGAAACAAATTTACTTTATATAAGCTACAGATATAATAATAATTTTGTAAGATTAGTAGTAATTTCAATATTTTTTATTTGTAGGTTGTCCTAATTTTGGGTATCAGCGGTGCTTGTCGCCGTGAAGAATAATTACATATAACTATTGATGCCATTGAAGATCTGGATCTATATTGATTGTTAAAATACCTGATACGAAGGCCAATTGCGCAAGAACGTTTACTGTTTCAAATTCTGATTTTATTGAGATATAGAGCACTACGGCCGCCTCATACAAAAAGTAACAGATTATTTTTGAAATATTCGAGAGGAAAGCGTATCAACCAACATGTGGGGATAAATGAAATAGGAGAAATTCCCAGCTTGATTGCAAAATGGCTTTGAAAAGGCACGGTGAAAAAAAGTAAACATTAACGCATCAATTTCTAAATTTTAAAGAACAGCTTCAGTCCACAATAAAAAACTACATAGCTGACCATTGTTAGAAGATAAACTACCGGACACAACATCTATCTCAGACTGCTTTATTGCATGATTTATCTCCACGATTCGTTTACAGAATGAGAAAAAATAAAGTTCCTCCAAATGAAATGAAAATTGTCTGAAAAAATCCTGGGTGAAGGAATTATTAGTAACAACTACCATAACTAGTGAACATTTTCAACAACATTTTTGATTTTTGGAGCGAATAAATAAAACTATTTCAAACACCTTGCACTCAAATGTTTAGGTTGGTAAGTACCTCCTCTGGTAAATTTCGAAAAATCAATTTATAGTAAAGAAATAGTGTACTTAGTTAATCTCATGTCATCCATATTTTGATTTAAATCTGCATCTTGATTGGTTCAACGCTTACAACGAGAACTTTTGCTGAGCCCTGTTGGTTATTTCATAAATGTTGGGGAAGGTGACCCTTGTCTCAGGGCCGTCAAGTGGGCTTGGGTGTCGCCGTGGGTAAAAAAAATATATTAATATAAATGTAAATTCAATTTTGGTTCAAGGAAAGAATGAATTCACACCAAAAGAAGTCTTGGGTATGATCAAAAACACAAACAGTAAAGATTTGCAAAAATATTGTGGATCGCATTAGGAATGTTACTAACAATACCCGTGACAGTTGGGGGTGCCAAACGAAGCTTTAGTAAGCTTAAGCTTATGAAAACTTATTTGCGCTCTACCGGAAAGGCTGAGCTCTCGCGCCATTCTAACAATAGAAAATTACATCATTTGATCATGCAAAAGCCAGGCGAATTCCTTTAAATGTCAAAGTGAAAGTCAAAATATACTTTAATGTAAGAAGTTTTTCAACTTATCGACAAAGCTTTCGAGTATAAATAAAAATTTAAATTGAAATAGGGATGTACTATACATATAGACTACATATAGACATAGAAACCTGGAAAAACCTACAGTACCACCCGAGAAGTCACGGAGGCGAGAATGAGCGCATGTAACTAAATGAGAATAAAAATACAACATTAACGCTCATAATCACATCAATGACTCATTCATTTCTGCCATATTCTGCCAGTCCAGCCGCAACACGTGGTGAAAGCGTTTCAGTCCAATCAATGACGAGAATGTACATGAAATCATAGAAAAAAAAACAATAAACAACAATAAAAGATATTTGAATTGAACTTTGTTCGATTCATGTTAGAATTATGAGTTTCAGAACCCATCATTATAGAACTCTTGCAAACTGTAATACACTCTTTCAGACAAAAAACACTTCACGTCCTTTCTAAACCGAACCAGTGATTTGATAATTTTAGTGTTAGTGTTAGTGATAGAAGGTGATTAAATATCTTACATCCATTGTAAATTATTGAGTTTTTTGATCAGAGTACTTTTAGGGATTGGCAAGTTTGATTCATTATTTTGTCTTGTAATATGATAAGAAGAGCTACCAATAGTAAATTTTGTTTTATGCTTGTATATCAAACACAGTTTAGAATATGAAAATTGCAAACACTGTTAATATTTTGTGTTATAAAAATAGACTTGAATCCCGTTACTTTGCTTTGTATAAATATCGTAAAGCACATTTGTGTAAAATTAGAACATTCTGCTATTCTGCTATAAAATGCTATTCCATACCGCAGATGTGATTCAATAAGAGAATGGTACACAGTTTGAAGTTTGTATATATACGACAAAAAAGAGCACCAAAAAAAAGAATAAAAATTGAAAAAATCAAATACTGTATATAAATAATCCAAATTTTAGTATGGGTGATTTAGTATATGTATATAGGAGTTTGGAAAAAAATTATATGTATATAAAATATGTAGTGGAGGGTGAACGTTCCGTGATGCTGTTATTTATAAAAGCTGCCCGGGTCTATAGGTGGTAGATGGTAATGGATTATGGAGTGACTCTAAAGAGCTAGGGTATCATCCCCCAGAATCAAAACTGGAACGAACAAAATTACGAGTTTTTCTGGGGGGAGGGGCAGCCTTACCTTGGGCTCTTACAAACCACGTGACGGCCCTGCCTTCTCTAATTACCAAAGAAGATCTAGAACTTACGAAAGTATAGGAAACATGTTGGAAAAGCAATTTTTTAACTTATTTTACAGTACACTAATTTTTTTATAGATTTTCCTAGGAAAAAAACACACGAAGAATATTGAAAAAAATGTACATACTCCCTGAAAAATATATCCGCTTCTTCAGGAGAACCCAGGAAAGCTACCTTTCCTTCAGACATCAACATAATCTTATCAAACATGGCGTACAGCTCCGAACTGGGCTGGTGAATAGTGCACACGACCGTTTTACCGGTTTGCGCCATTGTTTTCAATACTTGAACAACATTGAGAGCCATGAAAGAATCCAAACCAGATGTTGGTTCGTCACAAAACATCAGCGAAGGATTTGTGAGAACTTCCGCTGCGAACGACAGTCTTTTTTTCTCACCTCCTGAAATCCCTCTCATTCCGACTCCGCCTATTACGGTGTTCTCACATTTTCTCAAAGCCAACTGAAATATAATAAATTCATTAGATTGCATCCCAAAGAAACTGTTATATCACAAGACCAATAAATTTAATCGATTGAACTATCAAAATATTTTGAGCATGATTTTCATAGAAATATATATTATATACTTACTCTAGAATGCTAACCCCGCCAATTTTCACCGCGAAAAGCATGCCGCGTATGCGACCCGTTTACGATGTGCGCATGCGCGTCATCAGTGTAGTTTGGGTAGATCGTTGTCAAGTTTGAAAATAATTTGGAGTTCCAATTCAGAGTTTTTTGTTATGAGGCAATAAAACACATGTCAATTGAAAGAGAGAAATTTGACAGCGCATTTAGGACTTTTTAAAACCGAAAAGAACCTTTCGGAGATTGATTAATCCGAATTTTAGGCGCGAAAGAAACTCACTTAAAACAGTAATGCACCATATGCTACTGTAATTATAATGACTGTGCAACAGTGCTTTTTCATCAACAGGAAGACTTGTCACTAAGATTTGTCACTCTTGTCAGAGATCAGAGACGGTTTTTAGAATTTCAGATTTTCTCTTGTCGTTTTGTGTGGTGTTCAGTGGCGGCGATGAGGTGCCCGCAGAGCCCGCTGTGCGGGGGGGGGGCCCTTCGACCTCTATGCTGTTTCCAGATTTTATTGCCACATGTATGAATATCCTAACAGAATTTGGCGGGGGGGGGGCGAATCCTTATCGCCGCCACTGGTGGTGTTTGCTGTCTTTGGTTATTCTTTCATCATTCGTGAATTTGTATTAATCTTGTTCATTTAAAGACAATTTCTAATAAAGCCGTTTTTTCCTACAAATAAACAATGAACTTTTTAGTGTTGTGTAAAGGAAAAATACCTGAAAGTTATCGGATTGTAAGATACTTCTGTAACAAAAGTGTTAAAATTAGGTTAGGTTGTTTTATCTTCTTTAACGTCAGAAAATTGAATCTGTGTGCAGTTGCCGGAGCGGAATAGGGGCGAGCGAAGCGAGCATAATGACGGCGAGCGCAGCGAGCAACTATTTCAATGGTTTCAAAGCTAAAGAGTGAACGTATCGAAATCAACGTCTGTAACAAAAGTGCCAAAGTTAGGTTAGGTTGTTTTCCCTTCTTTTACGTTAGAAGTTTAGATCTGACTACAGTAAGGTCGGGTCGTAATAGGGTCGAGCGAAGCGAGCATAATGACGATGAGCACAGTGACATTTTAAACGCTTAAAAGTGATATAATCGTGAGTAACTTTCTTCAACACCACCTTATTTCAATTCAAAAGATTAGATCTGAGTGCAAAGAAAATAAATACTAATGTTTCCGAATACGTTCTCACGCCAACCGCATCAACACAAAGAATAGCCTCAAATTCAACAGTTTTTCAAATATTTTCAACATATTTCCAAAAAAGAATCACATCCAAACTGATCCTGGTATGCAGGAATTAAAAGAAAACTGGCAACGTCGCTTTGTTATCTTTTTAGTCTCTTCGCTTGTTTGACATTTGACACTTGCATCAATATTACTGTTATGAATTTCTGTTTCAAATGAATTGAAACTAATGATAGTTTAAAACCGTTCCCTATATGAATGGTTTCTTGTATGGCTTGGAATGCCATTTTAAAGTTATTGGCATTTGTTGGAACTGAATAAACAGCGCAGAAGTAGTCAGTTGGTTCAATTTAAACTGGTTATAATTTATGTATTTGTAGGGTATGTACTGCCACACATTTTATCGAAAAATACCAAAAAAACATGATTTCCGCAAAAAATTAACTCAGTATTAATTATTCGCTGTTTTAAGGCATCTGTGAAAATTTCGTTAAAATCGGCCAAATGTCCATATTCGCAAGTTTTTCCCTTTGCTCAAAATAGCTTAAATATTAGTTTAGCTTGACAAAAAAGGCATGATTTTTGGTTATTGTTCTTAAGAAGAGACCCCAGCAACATTTAAGTTGAGAAAATTGAAATTTGTGGCATACATTTTCCTCATGAAGATTCATGTGAAAAAGACAATAGAATAATTTGAAATCTAGTGCAGTACCAATACTGTGTCTGCGTAAGCATGCATGGCGAGTGATACAACTTACTGCCACACTGCTCATATTATGAGTTCTACATTACTACAAAAAGTACTAAACATACATAGAATCGCCTCAGAAAATTGATGTCAATATGGAAGTGCTTTTCTTCATGATAATCACAGAATTTGCCAATTCTGAAATCAAATTTGATTACAGAATGCTGGAATTCACTCTCTTGAGATTGAAGAAATATTCTGCAACACCTCTGCCCCCATGCAATTTAAATGTATTTTTCTGTCAACATCCCGCTGTGATGACTATTGCAAAAATTTCAAGAATTCTGCTGGTTCAAAGATCCACAAGGCAAAAATTCACCATTCGCTTAGTCAAGAAAGCAATGTTTCAACATCTAGCCATGTTTCTCACCATTTTGTTGATGAGAATTTTTCACTGCTCCACTTGACTCTAGCAACATCGAAAAAAACATGTCGTATCATTAAAAGAGTTCCCAAAGCTGCAAGATATCTCGCTGCCTCCAACCTCTCTGAAGCTAATGAGGAATGTTTGAAGAATAACAGTGTCACTTCCTGGACGAATCTCTTCTTATTCGCATACAAAAACTTCAGTGTTCCACACGTTGATGGTAATCATAAGGTATCACTAGCCACTATAATCAAGAGGAATCTTAATAATCCTTCCAAATTACCTTTTCCACACATTAAGAATAGAGATCGTCCTGATTCAAAATCCTTTATTCCCAAATTGGTAGTGAATAAAGTTCCGATGACACATTGGCAAATTTTGATCATGAAACATTCACTCATCTCAAATTGAAGCATCCATCGGCAAATTCTCAACGTTATTTTCCGAAAGATTGCCCATCGATTACCCAACTTAAAGTTTCGAAAGAAGAAGTCCAAGAAGCAATTGGGTCATTCCGTACTAGTTCATCTGGAGGATTAGACCTCAGACCTTCACATTTACAGGATATGATTAGTTACAGTGCAGGATCTGCGGGTATCAAACTGTTGTCGTCTCTCACGAGTCTTTGCAATTTTTTGTTATGTGAATGTATCAGCCCTGACATCTCTCCTATACTGTTTGGTGCTTCCTTGTGCGATCTGAACAAGAAAGACGGAGGTATCAGACCGAATTATTTCGTCCAATACAATTTGGTTTTGGCACTCTTGGAGACTGTGAAGCTGTCGCTCATGCTGCCAGACGATTTGTGAATGAACACATCAACAAGAGCTGCAAGGTATTTTTGAAATTAGATTTCAAAAATGCCTTTAATATGGTGAATCGTGACTTGATGTTCGAGAAAGTTAGAAAGTATATTCCTAAAATATATCATTGGATACTACAGTGCTACAATGAGCCTTCTATTCTTTTGGCGATGATATAATCATGTCGGAACGTGGACTTCAACAAGGTGATCCGTTATCTCCGGTACTCTTCTGTCTCTCAATTAATGATATCATAAAAAAATATTACGACTGATTTTAACGCTTGGTATCTGGACGATGGTTATTTTGGAGGAAACGCAAATGAAGTTCTATTAGCACTTTCATCAATTATTGATAATTCCTCGGATATTGGTCTGGAACTGAATTTTAACAAGTGTGAACTCTTTTTTCTTGAAGGCTTCGATAGTGATATCTTCAATAGTTTCTTTAATCTTGCTCCTGGAATAAGACATTTCTTCTTGGTGCACCGCTTACCAATGATTCTTTCACTCCCTGCTTCGAAGAGACACTTCAAAAATTCAATACAATGTCCTCCCGATTGTCAATTCTCCCTACCCATATTGCCTTTCACCTCCTGAAACACTGCATGGCCATTCCAAAACTTACTTATACTTTGAAATGCAGTCCCTGTTGGCATTATGTGAGTTATTTGAACAAATTTGATTATGCGTTGCGAGACTCTCTCCAATTATTATTGAATAACCCAATGGATGACGTTTCTTGGTTGCAAGCATCAGTTCCGGTCTCTCCGGAGGGCTTGGGAATTCGTTCAGCATCCTCTCTTTCATTTCCCGCTTTCCGGTCATCAGTTTATAATGTTGCCGATTTAACGAATCTGATTCTACCTACAAATTTTCCTTCTGATAACTTATTGAAAGAAGCTGAACAAATTTGGATCAGTCGAACACATTCTAATTCACCTCCAGAACAAAGAACGTTTCAACGTGCATGGGATCTTCCGCTTATAAAAATTGAACACGACAAACTGCTACAGTCTGCTACCACTCCACAAGATATGGCACGGCTCAAAGCAGTTTCATCGAAAGATGCGAGAGCGTGGCTGTATGCTCTTCCTGTTTCATCCCTTGGAACGATGTTGGACAATGAGTCATTCAGGATTGCTGTTGGGTTTCGCTTAGGTTCGATGATTTGTGTCCAACACCGTTGCAAATGCGGTACAGAAGTTGTAGATATAGTGCCGGTCGTTTTTCAAGACATCAGGCAGTGAATGACCTAATTAAACGAGCACTTTCATCTGCATACATTCCATCAATTTTAGAACCAGTTGGTATTTCTAGAGTCGACGGCAAAAGGCCTGAGGGCATAACACCCATTCCATGGCAGAGAGGAAAACCTGTTATCTGGGATTTCACCTGTGTAGACACTTTGGCACAGTCACATGTTTCTTCAACTTCCATTTCTAGTGGTTCGGCAGCTACTTTGGCAGAAAACTTAGAACACCGTAAATACCAAAATTTGAAGGACAATTATATTTTCTATCCAGTAGCAATTGAAATATTCGGCACTCTCGGCCCTCATGCGAAAAAGTTCATCCAGGAAATTGGTTCCCGTATATCCAAAGAAACGAATGACCCAAGAGCAACGTCCTTCTTGATTCAGAAAATCAGTGTTTGTATTCAAAGAGGTAATGCAGCCTCCTTTTTTGGAACCATGCCTAGTTCTGAAAGACTCGATGAATTGGCGATGGTTGTTCCTTTCAAATCAACAATGAAATATTGCCCACAGATTCCTCATAAAGAAGAAAATCCTAAGAAGGAGAACATTATCAATGTTTTTGGTCTTAAAGGATTGATTAACATAAACAACTCCTGTTACATGAATTTCATCATTCAATGTTTGTCGAACACTAAATGTCTTCTTGAGTATGTAACTAAGGATGTTTACTTGGAAGATATTAACACTAAAACGTCTAGTATGGAAGGAACTTTAGTCAAAGCTTTTGCAAACGTGATTAAGGAACTATGGTCAGAAGATTTATCGAATGGTGTTGTCGATACGGGGTCATTAAAAGGTTATATTCAAAAATTCGCGCCTCGTTTTTTCGGTTTCGCCCAGCAAGATGCTCAGGAATTTTTGAGATACCTGTTGATGGGTCTACATGAAGAATTGAGTCGAAATACAGAGGAACCTGTAGACTTAATGACAGATATTGATAACAATATGAGTGACAATAAAAAAGCCGTAGAGGCTTGGTTGAGATTCTTTCGGAAAGACAACTCGAAGATAGTAGACTGCTTTGTTGGCCAACTTAAATCTTCATTGGAGTGTACGTTTACCACTTCCGCAAAGAACAGGCAATCTAAGTGTTGAATTATAGATTTCATTGAGATATATCATTATATATTATGTTGATGCTGTGATGGTGATATATAAATATAGTTGTACTGAAATTGTTTTCTGCGTCTGAAATTCTTCAATTATATTTTCTTTGATTTTTCAATAAACTTTGCAACTGATTTGAATACTGACATTCAAAAGGTTATGGGCCCAGTATACTGAAGCTGGTATTTTAAGAATTGAAAGATAAATTAAGAATTGGGAGAAAAGAAATAACCAGGCCATGGTTATTTTTCTTACAACTATCTGTGAAGAACAGCTTTCTCCATTAGTAAATTGCCAGACTGCCCCAGAGATGTGGACCAAACTGATAACCATTCATGAGCAGAAAACAGAGGTCTCTAAACACATCATATATCAGAAGTTTTATGACCTGAAGATGAGAGATGGTTTGAAGATAGCTTCATTTATTTCTGAAGTTGAATCACTCGTAAAACAGTTGGAAGACATGGGCGAAAAGATATCAGATGTGGCCAAAATATCTGAAATCATAAATAGTCTTCCATCCCATTATGATATGTTCGTGACAGCATGGGATTCAGTTGATTCCACAAAGCAAACTTTTACTGAGCTCATAGCCCGGCTGTTGAAAGAAGAGCAGAAACTTGCAATTAGGCAGGAAAACGAAGATTCGTTAGCGCTTCAAACACAGTCCCTGAGTATGAAAGCAAATGATAGAAAAGGTCCATTACAGAAACAGAAAATACAAAATCTAAAGCGTAGAACTAAATGTGGATTTTGTAAGCTCACAGGCCATTGGTGGAGAGAATGTCCTGAGAGAAAGAAAAGCAGTGAAAAGAGAAATTATTCCAGAAGGAATGATGTCGAAGCCCTAATATGTAACAACGTTGATCTTTCACTACTGATAGCAAATACTGAAGAGGACGATGATGCTTGGTTGGCTCATATGTGTTATCGGCAAGAATAGTTCCAGTCCCTGAAACCTCTTCAAGAAAATATCATTGTGCGGGTAGCTGATGATAAAATTGTCACTCCAATTGGCATTGGTGACATTTCAGTCAAAGCATTAGTAAATAAAGAATGGAAATTGAAAATTCTCTCTGATACTTTACATACCTGAATTACGAAGAAATTTGCTGTCTGTTGGAAAGATAACAGAAAAAGGATATACTATGATTGCTAAGAAGGACACATGTCAATTTCTCAACCCAGCAGGAGAGATATCATGTGAGGGTGCGAATGTTATTGAAAGTAGAAGTCAATCTTCACTGTAATGTGGCAGCAGTTGGTAATCTGAAGCGGTGGCATGAAATGCTCGGCCATATCAATAAGAAGTCAGTAAGCGATACAATTAAAAGTGGAGCAGTTGAAGGAGCAAGAATAGAAGGAGACGATTTCACTTTCTGTGAGGGATGCCAGTTTGGTAAACAGTGCCGTCGAAGTTTTCCCGAAAGTACGAGACCAAAAGCTGAAAAACCTGGTGATTTCATTCATACAGATGTATGCGGACCTATGAATTTCGTATCACCAAAGTGGATCTAAGTATTTTTTACTTTTTAAAGATGATTGTACCGGATTCCTGACAGTTTACTTTCTCAATCACAAATCTGATGTCTGTGAAAAATTCAAAGAGTTTGAAAAGCTAGTAAAACGTCAAACTGGAAATGTGATCAAAATACTTCGTTCTGACTGTGGAAAAGAGTATATCAATATAGATTTGACACATTTTTTAAAATATAACGGAATTGTTCATGAAACTTCAGCACCCTACGCTCATGAACAAAATGGGAGATCTGAGCGGGAAATACGAACTATAACAGAGAGTGCACGATCAATGTTACATGCACGAAATGTTTCTTGTGACTTATGGGCTGAAGCTGTGTATACTGCAGTTTACATTCTGAAACGAACAATTTCGAGACAGCTTGCTGATGGAACCCCGTATGAAAAATGGTTTGGCATTAAACCCAACATAAAGCACATGAAAGTATTTGGTGCTGTGGCTTTCATGCATTGTCCAAAAGAACTCGTCAAGAAATGGAGTCCAAGAAGCAGAAAAATGATATTCGTTGGATATGAAAACAACTCCAGTAATTAGACTTTGGAACCCTGAAAAAAGAAAAATATATGTCAGTGCCAATGTGAAGTTTGCAGAAACAAAAACTGACATAGTGAAAGTAGAACGAAATGATGATAGGGTGATACTTCTGAAATTCGGAAACGAAAATGAAACCGATGAAAACGAAAACCAAAGTTTGGAAGAATATGAAGGTTTCACTGAAAATACAGATGAAAGCAACAATCATGACTCTCAACAAGTACGGTATGAGCTGAGAGATCGTTCGAAACTGAAACCTCCAGAACACCTTTTTAATTAATGCGATGATGGCCGATGTTGAAAACCCTGCTACCTTCAAGGACGCTATGAATTCAAGACAATCAGAAAAATGGATGACTGCTATGAATGAGGAAATTGACGCCTTATTGAAGAACAAAACGTGGATTCTGGTTGCCCAACCAGATAATATCAACCTCATTCCGTGCAAATGAGTTTATCGAGTGAAAACCGACATTAATGGACGACAGAGGTTCAAGGCAAGATTAGTTGCTAAAGGGTTTTCACAGAGATTACCAGGAAACTTATTCTCCAGTAGTAAGATTCGAGTCTGTTCGAGTACTTTTAGCCATTCCAGCCGAACAAAATCTTGAAATCACCCAATTTGACGTGAAGACTGCATTTTTGTATGGGGAATTGGAAGAAACAATTTTCATGGAACAACCGCAAGGCTTTAAGAAGAATGATTCAGTTTGTAAATTGAATAAAAGTCTGTACGGGCTCAAGCAATCCCCTAGATGGTGGAATTTCAAGTTCAAGAAATTCCTGGAAAGAGTTGGTATGAAACAGACTGATGCAGATCCCAGTATATTCGTTGGTGAAATTGGTGGATTCAAAATCTATCTTGCCTTGTATGTTGATGACGGTTTGATTTTGACAATGTCAAAATCTGTAATTGATGAAATATTGTCAAATTTGTCCCAAGATTTCGAAATTACAATCGGAGATGCGAAATGCTATATTGGAATTGAAATAAGAAGAACCGAAGATTCAATTTCTATTAGTCAAGAAGCCTTCATCAATAAATCCATACAAAAATTCAATATGTTAGATTGTGTGCCAACAGCTGTACCTGCTGAACCGGGAATCAGCTTGAGAAAGCCAAGTGGTACAACAGAAAATGATGAAACCTTCAAGAATATTCCGTACAGAGAAGCTGTAGGAACTTTATTGTATATAGCCATGAATACCCGCCCTGACATAGCGCAATTCTGTAATGGATTCGATCGTTCACACTGGAATGCAGTAAAAAAGATCTTCAAGTACTTGAAATCAACTGCTAACTATGGTATTGTGTACCGCAAAACTGGAAAGCAAAATTTTAAACTGATGGGTTATACAGATGCTGACTTCGTTGGAGATTTAGATACCAGAAAGTCAAGAAGTGCTTATATTTTTCTTTTGAGCGAGTCCCCAATTACTTGGGCTTCTCAGAGACAGCAAGTTGTTGCCCTGTCGACTACTGAAGCCGAGTATGTTGCTTTGTCATTAGGAGTTGAGGAAACTTTGTGGTTACGACATAAAGTATCATTTTGTTCGAGATGCCGTTGAAAATGGAAATATTCGAATCAATTACGTGCAGTCCAAACTACAATTGACCGATATTCTCACGAAGCCTTTGACCAAGGAGAAATTTTCTTTTATTCGAAAGATGTTGAACATTCGAAATCTAAATGAAATAGGGGGAGTGTTGAATTATAGATTTCATTGAGATATATCATTATATATTATGTTGATGTTGTGATGGTGATATTGTCAAAAATATATGGAACATCCTGTACATTGAAATATTTCATTATCATTCAATACGTGGGTAACCTTTTAACCTTTTTACAATTCAGTACGTGAGCAAAGATATTTTATTTTGAAACACAGCTTGTCCTCAACATAATATAAATAAGAGTTTTCAAAAAGGCCACTAATAGTTCGATCTGGTAGTCGAGTCGAGTTTAGAGTTCTGCCGTGCCCACAGCTATGGGGGGAGTTTGGAAGATTCGATATTAAATAAATGGAAAATGTTCATAAACTGTTTAAGCCGATATGTATTGTAAGTAAAGATCTTTTTAAAATAATTTATCCAATCAATAACTAGGAGAGATTCTTCAATTCTTTAATTCATTAATTCTTTATTGATTTTTTCCTTCATTAATTTCAATCGTCTAAATCGCATATTTGTACATAGTAAAATAAATATTTTTATATTTTTCTAAAGTGTTTTAAATCTATGAATGATCAGTATCTACCTAGTTAGTCGTGAATCAACCCCAAGTCACGATAAATATACAGTGACCGCCAAAATGTATGTACCATATGGGAAAAAATTTTATTATTGGAGTATTGGAAAAAATATTCTGGGGAAAAGTTTGTGCATGTCCGATAACCTAAAAATAGATTTTGACACATGTCACGTGATCGCTAGAATGGCGGCAAAATGAAAAAAATTGTAATGCAAAGGCAAAAAAAGGGGTAAGATGGCAAGATATCAAAAAAAATTATTTGAAAAAGTCACTTAGAATTCAATTTTATACACATAAACGATAATCCACTGATAATAAAGCTAGTTTGGCTACTGGTCTTTCGAAAATACCATTTATTGTTTGTACGTTAGCTTTTCTCACTTTACCATCACACGACTTGGTCACATGTATTATCCTTCCTTTAGGCCAATTGCAGCGCGGTAGGTCCTTATCGCAGATGATGACTCCTATTTCTAGAGAACGTACTGGTTCGTACCACTTCGAACGTAGCAAGAGTTCTGGAATATACTCGTTGACAAATTGCCGCCAGCATTTATTAGCAAACTGTTCTCGATACAGATAGCTGAATTTCAAAACCTTCTTGCTATCATCTAACTGTACCATAGGTTTGTCACCATTAGAAGAACCGATTATAAAATGATTTGGTGTCAATGCCTCTGATTCATCGGAATCCAATGGCAAATACGTTAACGGTCTAGAGTTAACTATATTTTCGGCAGCTATTAAACAACTTCGAAATAGTGATTCTGTTGGTGTTCTTGAAGGTAGGGAATTATACAAAGCAATTTTGATGGCTTTGACTAGACGCTCCCAGGATCCTCCCATGTGAGGTGACAAAGGTGGGTTGAAATGGAATGATAGTTCAGGATTCACGAACGAATTGGCAATTAGTTGAGGATCTAGTTTCTTCAACTCTTCTCGAAGAACACGTTCTGTTGCTATGAAGTTGGTTCCGCGATCACAATAAATATGTCGAGGTCGTCCTCTTCTATTCATGAAGTTTGTGAAACATAGAATACATTCATCGTGGTCTAATTTACATGCAATTTCCAGGTGAAGAGCCCTCGTAGTCATGCACGTGAAAAGTGCTCCCCAACGTTTTTCGGTACGTCTTCCCACCATGACATTGATTGGACCGAAGTAGTCCACTCCAGTGTGAGTGAATGGAGATGTGAATGTGGCTAGACGGCATTTAGGAAGCGGTGACATTTCAGTCACATTTGGAGAAGATAGTTTGATTTTACAAATTTGGCAGTTCCTTCGAATCTTATTCAAAGTCCTTCGTAATTTAGGAACATAGTATTTCTGCCTGATTTCATTAACCACACTCTCGTGGTTATGATGTTGGAAGGCGAAGTGGTAATTTTCGATTATCAGTAATGTCAGATGACTTTCTCGTGGTAGGATGATTGGTCTCTTGGTATCAATAGCAATACAATCAGCACCATCTATTCTTCCTCGAACACGAAGTATTTCATTGTCGTCCAAGTATGGAGATAATTTATAAATGCTGCTTCTGCGGCTCACAACAGTACAAGATGTGTCAGTCAATGTTTTAATTTCATCTGAATAGAACTCACTTTGTACCATTCGTATTAGACTGTTTTGTGCAAGCTTGAGTTCTTCAGAAGTTAAAATTCCCATGGACCTCTTTTTGTACTTAGTTTTTCTAAGTATAGTGATAAATTTATACACATAGCCCATTATTCGTAATAATTTGGTGTATCGACTGAATCTTTCCATTTGAATGATAGGTTCACTCTTTGTGTGAACATTCAGAGCTTCTTTTACATAATCTTCATCTGACTCTTCTGTTGGCCATAGTTTTTCTTCTTCATAAAGAAATTCTGGTCCTTTAAACCACCGATCAGTTGATTTCAGTGATGGTTGTTTGGACCACGTGGTTGCTTCATCCGCGACATTGAGATTTGTTGGGACATAGCGCCAATTTGATACCAAGGAATTGTCTTGAATTTCAGCGACTCTGTAGGCGGCAAACTTTCTCAATTTCCTTGGGTCGTCTGATCGTATCCAATTCAGAACAATCTTGGAATCAGACCAGTAAATGGTGTCATGAATTGTGATTGACATATGTTGTCTAACATTTTTTGCAAATCTAGCACCTAATAATGCGCCATCTAGTTCCAGACGAGGTATGGTTTGGAGCTTGATAGGTGCTATATGTGTTTTTGCGCCGATGAGAACACATTCTACAGCCCCATCTTCTCTGAAGATCCTAAGGTAGGCAGCTACTGCACTTGCATTCACGCTAGCATCCACGAATATATGGAGTTGTATATCAGAACCTTTCCAATTTGATAAATTTTCTAAGTAACATCTTGGTATTGATAGCTTCTCTAAATCTGGAAGAAATTTCAGCCATGAGAGCCATTTGTCAAATTGTTCATTTGATATTGGTTCATCCCAATTGACTCCGCTTCTCCAGATATCTTGAAGAAGAATTTTTAAATACACCAGGAAATGGGTTAAAAGTCCTAACGGGTCATAAATGGACATCAATATTCGTAGTATCTCACGTTTGGTTGGTTTTATCTTGCCTTCTAGGACTTCTTTGTTACCTTTGTTGTATTTTAAGGAAAATATCAGACAGTCTGTAGTTAGATTCCACCACATGCCAAGAATCTTCTCTGTATTTTCTTCCGTTCCCATGATGATTTTCATCTCTTTGGGATTTTCTGTAGAATCATTCATTATTTGCATGAATTTCTTCGAATTCGAACGCCAATTTCTTATTTCGAAGTTGGCTTTAGAATGGATCAAAACAACTTGTGTAGCGATCTGGATGGCTTCTTCTTCGCTATCTGGGGTATCTAACAGATCATCTACATAATGGTTTTTGATTATAGATTCGACTGCTCTGGGATACAGTGAAGAGAATTGTCTTGCATTTGTGTTCTTCACATACTGGGCACAGCTTGGTGAGCATGTTGCGCCGAAAGTCATAACTGTCATGACATACGTCTCCATTGCATTCTGAGCATTACCATTTCGCCAGTAGAATCGTTGCGCGTGTTGATCTTCACTTCTGATTCCAACTCTAAGAAACATTTCCATGATGTCTGCGCTGAATCCAACCCTCCTTTCACGAAATCGAAAAAGTATGCCAAGCATGGAGGCAAGTTGATCATCGCCCTTCAGTAACATCGAGTTTAGAGATGTTCCTTGTACTCTGGCCGCTGCATCCCATACAATTCTAAATTTTCCAGGTTTGTTTGGATTCAATACAGGGAATATTGGAAGATACCAGACTCTTTCGAATTGATGAGAAAGTTCTTCAGACGTCAGTTTTCTTATGTATCCCTTTTGGACAAAGTCTTCTATTTGTGAGTTAATCTTCACACCTAACTCTGGATTGCATTTTATCCGTCTCTCAATACACGCTAATCTATTTAGGGCCATGTTGCGGCTATCAGGTAACTTCAGATCGTCGTATTTCCAGAGTAATCCAATGTTGTACCGATTTCCATCGTGTGAAATTGTAGACTGCATAATATGCTCTGCTCTCCTGAGCTCCTTTGACGAAACATTCGATGCTCTCACTCCTAGACTCTCCAATGAAAAATATGTCTTAACTGCTTCATGAAGCTCTTGATTGCTCATCATGGTGTCGACACATTCACAAACATGGTAATTGTAGGTTGGTTCAGGAGTTTGCAGAGGTACTGATCGAAGTGCGAATACTGTCCACCCTAATCTAGATTTAGCTGCTATCGGTTGGCAGTCATCTCCTTCAACAACACGGAGTGGTAAGGCAAGTTTCCAATTATCCAATCCAATGAGAATCCGAGGGTTCGCATTTTTATACGATTTGATTGGTAGGTTCTTCAGATACGAATACTCTGTAGCTAGTTTGGATGCGTCAACAGTTTGTTGCGGGAGATTCAAGGAGTTGACCGTACGTGCTGAACGATAATCGAACTGCGTGGCACCTTGGAAGTCACCAATGATTGAGAAGATAACCTTTTGTGACTTTGTTTCCAGTCGCTGTTGGTCACCGGTCCACTTCAGACACAATGGTTCATAATCACCCTGTAAGTCCAATTCTTCTGAAAGTTCTTCTTCCAGCATGGTAATTGATGAACCTTCATCCAAGAATGCATATGTTGCAACTTCTTTATTGCCGTTTTTCAATATAACTGGCAATATACGAAAACGAATGCCCTGTGGAAAGGATTGATGGTATACATTGACTGCCAAATCCATAGATTTGTTGGAAGATGTAGATAGAGCTATTGTTGCAGGTATCGGTACAGGTGCAGGTTCTACATCTTTGTGAAGAAGTGGGTGATGTTTTCGCTGGCATTGGTTTATCTCACATTTTACCGGATACCTGCATGGGAACCGATGTCGTTTCAAACATAATCTGCACAACTTTAAATCTTTCAACATCTTCCATCTTTCTGGTAATGGATACTGTTGGAAAACTTTTCATTCTGCCACTGCCTTACAATCTCTGCTGCATACTTTGCATTTCGCTTGTTCACTTGTTGGATATGAATTTGTACTAGATCCAGAATTATGAACGTTGAGATGTTCGTTCTTGTGATTCTGTTTTTTACCTCCAGTCGTCTCAGCTATTTTTATGGTAGGTAGAGCAGTACACATATTTGTTGCCAGTTGGTACATCCATTCAGCAAATTCTTCTAAGCCAATAGATGAAGGCAGAGTTGAACGATGTATAGCCCAATTAACCTTTATCTGCGACGGAAGCTTATCCAAGTTCCAAGTATCCAAGTTCATGCATTAGCATTGGATTGCTGAGATATTCCGACAGTTTAGCAGCTTGTAGAGAAACGCATAAATTTTTTACTGACAACGCAAACTCTACAAAAGTTTCAAGTTTGTCCGCTTTTGGAGGTATCTGGCGACGAATAGCATGTGCTTCCAAAATCGGATCTGGTCTACCAAAGAGCATTTTTAAAGTAGATATGATCTGTGGTACACATTCAGGTAGTATGAGAAAGCTGGATACTACGGTTTTAGCAGTTCCCTTGAGACTCTGCTGTAGCCTCATCAAGTTTTCGTAATTGTCAAAACCACATAACTGAGTAGACCTCTCATAACAGCTAATGAACAACGGCCAATCATATGAATTTCCAGTGAAAGTTGGTAGTTCTTTTGGTGTTCTTCGTCGCGCGGCACACTGTTGTTGAGTCAACGTAGTTTGTCCCAAGGTATCGAAAGTCGGTAGGTTGACTGCTTGGATAGGTGTTCCTTCTTTTTGGTTCCTCTGCATCATCGAGTTTCCTTCTACAATCTTCCTACATTCTTTGATGAGGTCTCTAGGGGGGTTGATTCCACTTAATACTTCGTTTGTTTCGACGCCATTTTCTATTTGCAATGACAGTAATCTATTTACCAACGGGTCAGATGTTTCCACTTCATCCTTATCCAAACATTGACTGTCATCAGATTCTTCGTCTAGGAGTTTTCGTGTTTGTTCAACTAATTCCCTTTCTTTTCTTAGAAGCTCTCTTTCTTCTTGAAGAATTTTCAGTTTCAACTTGCGTCTACTGCTTGTTGTAGAAGTGCTTTGCTTACTCCTCGCGCTTTGTGGTTTAGTAACTGATCTGATCGCTCTCGAAGAGGCTGGTGGATTGAATTCTAATCGATTTTTAGACTGGTGTGATTTGGTAGATTGAATATCATATTGCTGCGCTATTTGTTGATGGATGGCTTCACAAGATGGACACCTCCAATTTTCATCTGTAGCTACAGTTTCTGTTACATCAACACATTCAAAACAGTACCATCTTAAACATTTGGTACATTCGACCATTCGTTCCTCACGGTATGGTCGTTTGCATACCAAACAGTGGTCTTTTTTGGTTCTTCCAACTCTTGATGGAACCATTTTTAGACCAAATCGAATTTGAGAATTTGTAGGAGATAGATTCGCTTGAACACTGAATAATAAGAGGCCAATTTGCAGTTTCTGTCAATAAAAACTTTATTGTTTTGGTTTCATGAACCAAGATTTCCACTGACTAATAGCACTCAAATTCCTATAAATTATAAAGTTATACAAACAAATCAACATTTAAACGAGGGTAACTTACGATTGCCCCTAATATTCAAGCTATAATCTCGTAGCAAATTTCAGAATCCTTTTCAATATCTTATCAATTTTTGACTACTTCTTTCAAATTTCTGACGTTTTTCCGATATGATTTTACTGAGTGTTGATTTCTGAATTTTGCCTTGAGATGTACAAATTTGATAAAATGCATATTGAATCATTTCAATGATCATTTCTAACAGTTCTTATCTAACAGTTATATCCGAATTCCACGACCATTATGATGACATGACACTCCAAAAACATGGTAATTTCCAGATTATAATCAAGTTCCGATGATAATCGTGCATGAGCGTTTCACTTCGCACATAAACTTGAAAATAGTGCGTCAAATTAAAGATTCTTAAAGTTTATGTGCAAAGTAAAAAGCTCATACAGCATTATTATTGAAACTTGATTAAAATCAGGAAACATGGTGTTTCTAGATTGCCATATCAACACAATAGTCTTGGAATTCTGATATAACTGTTAGATAAGAACCAATGTAACAGCGAGGGTTCTGGCAAAAACCAATTTTTTTAATTTAGTGCCCTCTGGTGTGGAGAAAATGAGAAAGTTTTGTCATTATCATTAAAATGCAAATGTTTCAGTATAGTCAAGCAATTCATAAGAAAAAAAATAATATTTTTAAATAGATGGGAACATATTTTTAAAAAATTGCTATTTTCCATTTTTTTTAAATTATCTCTTGAAACTCCGTTTATGTGTATAAAATTGAATTCTAAGTGACTTTTTCAAATAACTTTTTTTGATATCTTGCCATCTTACCCCTTTTTTGCCTTTGCATTGCAATTTTTTTAATTTTGCCGCCATTCTAGCGATCACGTGACATGTGTCAAAATCGATTTTTAGGTTATCGGACATGCACAAACTTTTCCCCAGAATATTTTTTCCAATACTCCAATAATAAAAATTTTTCCCATATAGTACATACTTTTTGGCGGTCACTGTACATAGTTGTACTGAAATTGTTTTCTGCGTCTGAAATTCTTCAATTATATTTTCTTTGATTTTTCAATAAACTTTGCAACTGATTTGAAGACTTACATTCAAAACCAAGACTTTCGCAATGTCTGGATTCTTTCACTAAAGAAGAAACTTTAGATGGTGATGAGAAACCTTTTTGTTCAAATTGCGAAGTGAGAAGGAAATTCACGAAATCCATTTCCATTCATAAATTTCCAAAAATTTTAGTGATCCATCTGAAACGTTTTTCTCCTGGAGGAAATTTCAATAGAAAGTTGAATGTTGAAATTGATTTTCCTCTAGAAGGGTTCGATTTGAGCAACTATGCAGCAAATAAGCTTTTGCCTCTTTGTTACAACCTGTATGCATTGTCCAACCACAGTGGAACTTCTAATAGTGGACATTACACAGCTTACTGTAGACATCCACATGCAGGCACGTGGTTTGAATATAATGACTCGCGTGTATCTCCAATTGCAATGGGATCAATTGTGAGCGGAGACGCTTATGTCCTTTTTTGAGTCTTACTCATAGGAGTTTCATCGTTGATTGCTGTTGGGTTTTGTCCTGGTTTTCATTTCACACTTTTATATTATTATACTTTTATAATGTTTATATTATATACCTAATTTTTATTGTATTTATGTTAATATACTACTTGTTGATTTTTTCTGAAATCGTTCAAGAATGCCCACTTTCTCGGAGCAACTGCAGGCCTCAAAATACGCTAATCCAGTATTTTAGTCCGTTGCTAAGCAACGAACTTTCCCGGACCGTTTGATACTTTCCCGTATCGAAAACGATACGGGAAAGTACTTTGCCGGCCTAGGCCGTCAAAATCGGTCTTTGGGTTATAGTTGTCACTTTGACGTTTCAGGAAAGCACGTAATTTCGAATCCTCAATTTATGATAATGCTGATTGCGATTTCAGAAAAAATAGTATGTGTACCTCGTAGTAAAAGCACATTCCCAGACTTCAATGCTTGTTGGCCTCGGCTACTACTAGGTACACAATATACTATTACATTCTCTATCTTGTGATAGAATAATATTCTCACACTGGTTAGCAATAATAATATTAGCTTTGACGCAGTTGATTGTCATAGTAGTGGCAAAATTTGAGTAAGTGTCAAAATTATTGCTGTCACGTTTCCTATCTTTGATCGTGGAGAAAATATAGTCTGCTACTCACGCTCGAAACTTTCCACTCGCATCGAATTTTCATTCTAACCTTGTTACAGAATATACTATTCCATGATGATTTTGCTTGGAAAATAGTTGAATGCACAATAATTTAATAAAATCCCGAGACCGCGATGATTATTGTGCATGTAATTATTTATCAAAAAGCACAATCATCCAAAAAATACTTTGATAGTTTAATCCATTAAAATTTATAGGTCGTGTGATATACGACAAGTTTATTTTTTGAATGAGATAGATTTAAACCAACAATAAAGAAATGTATTGATAATGAACACCGACATTTTCTAACAATTTCTTTATTATAAGTACATTGAGAAAATCATTTATTTTTATTTTGTATCCGTACAGTTGTAATAAAAATTACAATTTGTGTAGGTTACAAATGTTTGTTTTTCATCGCTATATTATATTAGATGGGATTCAATGATGGCGATTGGGCAGATTGTAACTTTCCATTTACATTTTTAATTTTTCATAAAATGGAATAGTCCAGCTGTACGAAGATTTCGGAAACATCAGTAAATAGATTTTCAGTAAGCTAGCCCTAGTAGTTTCTGATGAACATATTGACTCAGCTCGTTGTAAAGGACCCTCTATAGGATGAAGTGGAAAGTTAAATATTAAAATCAATATCAAAATAAATTTTTTATAACTTGTTCTATAGCCATCCTATAAACATTGCCAAATTGTCAATCGACAAAAGCAAGAGTTGGTTTCATTGAGATAATCTTTTGGAAGACAAAATAAATATGAACTCACCTCGGATAAAACCTCCTCGACTCTTCTCATTCTCTGTTCATAACTGATTGATTTGTCCATTCGAACCAGGGCCTGAAAAAATATTCAAATGATATTAAAATGGATCAATAATATTTTTGGATAAACAGGCCATTTTTCTATCAGTCATCTTATAATTATTGTGGTTGTAATTGCATGATAAAACCGAAGTAGGACTACCATCGCTATTATTTGAAAACAGAGTTCTTTTGGGAGATCGTTTAGTAACGAACAGTCGTTGCCAACCGATGGTGAACCCCATATACTACCATATACACCTACTACGTAGGCTTATTATGACAAGTACCTGTCAGAAAACAATTACTCCCCTGGCTAAGACCACGACGTATATTGAAATAAATCTAACAGATACTTGTGCAACGTTCCTCAAAGCATCAGAGGACGCAATTGCAAGTGCCCTCTGTGACCATTATTATTGAGTCACGCGTCATTTTCAGCGAATAAAGGCACCTTGTCAGTTTCAGGTAAACACACCATTTGATATGTTATGTCATTGTTATTTGTCTTACATCCGGTAATACCTCATTATTTTCATACACACCATTTCTTGGTAACTGATATCGTTATTTGAATTTTCTATTGATGAAGCAATTGTATTCTGCAATATTAATTTTGGTCGCCTGCTTGCATTGAAAACTAACAACAAACTGAGTATCCGTTATGATGGCAGCTTATATTAAAATGGATCAATAATATTTTTGGATAAACAGGCCATTTTTCTATCAGTCATCTTATAATTATTGTGGTTGTAATTGCATGATTTAACCGAAGTAGGACTACCATCACTATTATTTGAAAGCAGAGTTCTTTTGGGAGATCGTTTAGTAACGAACAGTCGTTGCCATCCGATGGTGAACCCCATATACTACCATATACACCTACTACGTAGGCTTATTATGACAAGTACCTGTCAGAAAACAATTACTCCCCTGGCTAAGACCACGACGTATTTTGAAATAAATCTAACAGATACTTGTGCAACGTTCCTCAAAGCATCAGAGGACGCAATTGCAAGTGTCCTCTGTGACCATTATTATTGAGTCACGCGTCATTTTCAGCGAATAAAGGCACCTTGTCAGTTTCAGGTAAACACACCATTTGATATGTTATGTCATTGTTATTTGTCTTACATCCGGTAATACCTCATTATTTTCATACACACCATTTCTTGGTAACTGATATCGTTATTTGAATTTTCTATTGATGAAGCAATTGTTTTCTGCAATATTTATTTTGGTCTCCTGCTTGCATTGAAAACTAACAACAAACTGAGTATCCGTTATGATGGCAGCTTGACAGCCCTCCTGAGAAAAATGCGGCCACTAAGATTCAATCAAAGAAACCGTTTTGTTCAAGTAATTTTCAGATAATGCATTTATCCTAAATATCGATGCACATTTTTATACACACGGCATAAAGTGTGATGTTTTTTGGATTGACTTGCGGTATTTTTATCATATTTCGGCCAGAATGGTGTAAACAGTTAATAATTAGATTTTCATCGTTTTTAGCTAGATGATCGTGTCATCCGCAAATAGTGAGATCGTTTCTGAGAAACCAATATTTCTCAAATCATAAACAAACAGTAAAAAAAAGTACTGTACCAAATACGGTCCCTTGAGGAACCCCACTACTAATTTTTACTGTTGAAGAATACCCGTTGGTTTTCACAAGTAGATTACGGTTTTGTAAGTATGACTGAATCTATCCTCTGAAGCCATAATAGTGCAACTTCTGTATGGAAGTATTCTGTGATCAACACAATCAAAAGCTTTCGACAGCTCAAGGAAGCTGCCACAACAGCTATTCCATTGTAGACCTCCGTATAAACGTTTCAAATTGACTATCACTAATAATTTTTTGTTCAGAATGAGAGCTAATCATTCTCAACTTCACCATTTTTGTTGAATATCAATAAATAAATGTCATCAAGTAAATAAATGTGTAGAGATGACTTGTTTAAGTTTATGGATTTATCATGAAGAAAAAATATTTCGTTTATTATGTTGTGTTTGAATTAACATTTTTCCATTTTCAGACTTTCAGAAGATTAAAATTCCCAAAAACCGAACTTTTAATCAATAATTGCGCTTAACATTTTCAAAGAGGTCATTTACTGGTCTTTGGTTTGTACTGAGCTTTTCAACAACTGTGCAAAAATGATTGTTCGGGATGTTGGAACTTGGAAGAGATAGGAATTTCATTTTTTCGGGATTTTTTTTCTCTAAGGTGATTGACTATCTTCCAGCTTTCTTTGATTTTATTTTGTGCTACAACGATTTTTCCATTATAATAACTTTCGTTGGTCAATTCTATCATTTTTCTGTTTATCGTACGATAATTTCTGATGTAATTTAGGTAGATTACATTATTATTAAATTTCCTTATGTAATGTAAACAGCATAAGTTTGTAGAAGATTACTATATACCTTTTATGGTCCATAGTTTTTTTTATTCTTCATTTTGTGCAAAGGAAAGGAATAATTGAAAGCATTCAAAACATTTTTGTTGAATTATCATTTTGATATCGCTGTAGAATGATTTTCTAATCAGTATTTGAGTAACTAAGGTTGATATTCTGGTAAATTTTTCTATTCGTTCTACTCAATTTATAACCCTGGTGAGTTTCGTTATGGTATCACTTCAAAAGAAATTGAGTTTTCCCACATATTTGAGCAGTATTGTGAAATATGTGTGGCTGAGCAAATGTGCATTTTCAATAGAGGTATCATATCATATCGACCTGAATATATTTAATAAATATTTAATGTAAAAAAAATAAAAAATTAGTCGAAAAACGTTATAATCAAATCCTTATGATCAATCCTCTCGAGAAAAAACTTGATTATTTTGTACAATAGTCTTGCTGAATCAATTATTAGATACTGCACAATCGCATGGAGGGGTGCATTCATTACCACTCTACAGTTATTACAGTCAGCACAAAATATATTAATTAAGATCATACTAAAAAAAACTGATTATTTTCTACCCATTTTCTCTATAAAGATATTGATCTGCTAAATATAAAAACACTTTTTATTTACCAATCATTACAACGAATGCACAGTACGCAAAACAAATTAAAGGTGAAAAAAAAAACAGGATGACCAGATCGACTCTAAACAACAACAATCAAGTTCATTCATTCAAAAAACCTTTAATACAAAGATCTTTTATGTATTTCGGTCCAAATTTCTTCAACCTTATCCCAGCTGACCTTAGAGAAATAAAAAACCACAAAACCTTCAAAAAGGAAGTGAAAAAATTCATATTAGAGAACCATGAAAAATTCTGTTGATACAAAACCTGAGTAAATAACACTTAATTCATTGTTTCCATGATGTATCTAAGACGCATAAACTAAAAACCACACCACCGTGCTTCCGTCGGGTTCTTCCTCATTGTTACATTGAACTTTCATTTTACTATTTTTTTTTTATCATACGCTCACCCTTATTACACACAATGCAAATTTGAAAAGCATATGTGAAGGTGCGGAAAAGCAATACAGGCATATTTTACCTAGGCAATTTCCGCTCCTGAATCATGATGCTGCTATAAAATTGCAATCAATATGTATCGAAATGTATTTTGTAACATGAATTATTATTACTTGTAAACTTTTTTGTAATTAGAATGGCAAAAAATTGAATTGAATTGAATTCAGTTGATATTAATTTTTCAGTTGTTACTAATTATGATAATATCTAAAACTACTTCGTTCCAACGTACTCACCTGAAAAATTAAATGTTCTTTCACCGTCATACAAGCGATAAATAGATCATCTTGTTGAACATAAGCCGACACGCTAGTCAACGTTCCTGAATTGATTCGAATACCGTTGACACATCGTGTGCCGGTAACAACTACATCTTTCGTTGCCCGAAAGGTCAACGCGTTCAAAAGCGTTGTTTTACCGGAACCACTGGATCCAAGTACTGCAAGAAGCTCTCCGGGGTACGCTGTACCACAAACTGCAAAAAAGCTGGATGAGACCACACTTTACAACAGGGCCGGTTGTTCAGTCCATGGTAAAATCCAAAGATTTATCAAACTTGGTTTGGAGTCGAATCCTAGATTACCGTCAAATGTGTTGTTCAGTAGAAATTCGACCATGGATAATGAAAACCAAGATTTTGCTATTCATCTGAACTATTTCATGAAAAGTCGAAGTCGAAGTCAAAATATACTTTAACGTCAGAAGTTTTTCAACTTATCGACAAAGGTTTTCAAGTATGAATAAAAATGAAAATTGAAATAGTTATGTATTAAATACTATAATGGTGATAGTCTCCCCGATCTGAACATAAATCTGAAACCAAATGCGCTCCGGGGCTACTTAACAAATAGAAGGTGGAGTATTTTCTATTCCAACTGCAGTTAAAAAACCGAAAAACCCAAAAGTAACACCTGAGGAGACGAGGAGTCACTGATACGAGAACGAGCGCATGTACCTCAATGAGAATGGAAATTCAACACTTACGCTCATCATCACATCAATGAAGAAAATATTTTACTAATTTATGTCAAATATAACCAAGCACTTTCCACCCGTAGTTTCTTACTTTCCTGTGGTTTTTTGGAAAGCTTGGTAGAAAACGGAATCATTTGAGGCGCATTAAACAATGAAATAGATTGAAATTCTTGAGCAAACGTGATGGATATTTTAAGGTAGATATAATGATTCGTTCAAGATAGATATGTAAATATGTCCTATCTGGTTCCCACGAAAAGGAAAATCCCGTAATGGGTTGTGCCATTGTGCCATCTTTGGTGTATGTAATGCGTACCAAAAAAATAATCATCACTAAATTACCTAATAGTATCAAATTACATAATGCACTCACTAATTAGTTTTATTAGCGATTTCATGAGAGACCAGTCCACAATAATCCTCACATTATATTTTGATAATCTAGACCTTAATATAAATTCTTCATATGACCATTTCTCGAAATGATTTTCACGTAATATATAAGTACAAAGTGACCTAATAGGAACTAGGATATTCACCAATTCAATATCTTAATAATCAGTTATGTTATATCATGAGCGTTTTGTGAAAGTGATTTCCGATTATTTTCCCATACTATCATATTGCAGTTCTAATTTTGTCAGTCAGTTATGTCAAATTGAGTGCTCAATCCATCGATTTTGATGGTTTAGCGAAACCTGGAAGCAAACCAGGATTAAAGTTCTAACTATGCACTGAACAACTCGATAAACCAAGGTTCACATTAAACTGCAGATTATCTCTGACTGAACAACCGGCCCTAAAAGAGTCTTGGTATAAACTTCCGTTTATAAAAAACTGATTCAGGAAATTCTGATGGTAAACTAATCCAGCAAATAGTTAGAGAGACTGTTTCAATTCGTCTGTTCTTTCCTTCCTTCTTTGATTTATGGTTTATGGTTAATGATTAATGGTTGGATGGTTGGATGGAATGCAATGATTTTTCATAAGCGGAGATTTAATCCTGCCTTTTGTTAGGTTAGATATCTATTCTGTACCGAGTATCCTAACAATAAATTTATTATTTTTTTTAGGTGCACACATTGAGAGAAATTATATGAATAAAGTGACAATCAGTGTTGTTGAAAGTACTAAGTAGTCCTGATACAGTTTTCTGGGACATACAGAGTTTACTGGATTTGAAATCTCTATATAAAGTGAAAATTTGTTCATTCATTCACTTTATTCGATTAAAACAGAAAGTATCTAGTTCAAATTACACGGAAGTAAATAGTATACAACATCATGAAACAAGACGAGCAAACTGAGTAAGCCTGGGAAATTTCAGAACTAACTTTGGAAAAAAATCAACATACCATGATGGTATAGTAATTTACAATTCACTTCCATCTGAAATAAAAAATATAAAAAAGTGACGATTTTCAAGAGTAAAATCAAAAAATATTTTCTTTATTGAATCTTAATCCTCATAATAAAAGAATTTCATTATTTCAATTTCAACATTACCTTTTTTTTATTCATTAATGTCTCTCAACTCTCAATCTAACTATTCTGGATAAAAATCTAAAGGTTAGGTAGCATTGATTATATTTTGATTTGCTATGAATTATACTTGTATTAATTTTATGTATCAGTGTCTAATAAGTTTGGATATTTATTTTGTAATTAATTTTTAATATCAAAATTGTTTCTTGGGATAACAATAAAGTACTACTACTATATTTAATTTTGAACTTGTCAGGATATTCTTTTTAAAAAAAATAAGAGTGTGGAATTTCAATAAGAAATAAAAAACCACTCCATGATTTTGTTATGTTGTTGAATATGTTTTCAAATAAAATCAAATGCAATAAATATCTAGAAAGAGACCATCCACATATTATTCTACTTTTTTATTCTTTACGTAATCTTATCTTATTTAAAAGGTTATGGGCCAGAATGAAAGAATAAAGAGGTGGTTTGAATGATGCAAAAGTTTCAACTCGTTTGCAAGTCGCATAAAATTTAAGAAATGGAAGCCAATTTAGGTAAAAATCAAATTGTATAAGATATGGACATTTTAAATGAAGATCGTCTGGCATCAAGATGCTCAATAGAAGTCACCGAGAAAGATACAAAATCTACCAGTGTATCAGAAAAATATGAATACTCATTTGCTGATAGAATGGGCACAAAGAGATAATAAAGTCAATAAACTTTCAGTGACAAAGAGATAAGAGATTCCAATCTACTAACCTGTGAAACAGCAAACCAAATGTGGGATTAACTATTGTCTGAATACAGAAATCAGAAGTCAGTATTCATGTTCTACAACAGAAAATTTTCAATGACAAACAAAAGAAGTTGAAAGAGTGTCTGTTAATTTTTTTTTAAACTGAAAGATATTGTTAGTCAACTGATACAAGATGGTGAAAATTCAGATTTAAATTTGTTTTTCTCCGTTAACCAGCTGTCATCCCCTTACGAGCGGCCACCCTCAGAAGTCGAAACATGTGCGAGCCAAGGATTAACGAAGTCTCACCTTTTTACGTGCGATTCCTAGTACTTTCTCGGGCCATCAGAAAAATGTCTACAGTCGCCATGGTTTGAACCATTGCCACTGGCAGCCAAATGATTGAAACAAAGTCGCTTTAACCATTCGGCTACCTGGCCCCAGATGATGATAAACAAGGTGTTCATGCCGAATAATTCAAATATTTATTTTCTGCATTAGAGTTAGTAAATTACCAAAATCAAATCATGAATGATTTGATATCATGACTATTGACAGGGATAATGAAAAACAAACTAAAGACTAGGTGATAGTTAGCAAGTAAAATTGTGCGTTGGGCATCAAAAACCAATAAAAACAACCTGCCAATGAGTCCGACATAGTGAAGAGGAATTTTTCGGAAACATAAATCCAAATATGTTTTGTCATTTCAGTAAAAAGCCAGGAAATTTCATAAAAGATTGAAGAATAAGAAAAACATAATGTCAGAAAAGAGGAAAAACGGATGAAAATGCATTTATTAGATAAGCCTTAGTATAATGACGGCAAGTAGTAGTTCTTTGGGGAGGCCGCAACCGCAGCCAGGCAAGTAGGCCCTCATGGACCCTTTTTGCCATCCCCTGCTCTCCACTTATCTACATTCATCCTCCTAGTTTTCCTTTTCGAAGCGTTGTGACCTCCTGATGAAGGTCAGTCCGACCACTCCAAGTTGATTAGTTCTTCTTGTTGGAGTTTGTCAACTCCGAAGGTCCCAAATCTTAGCCTCCCGTATGCCTCACACTCGCCGAGGAAGTAAGATGAAGTTTCTTCGTCTTCTTCGCATTTTCGGCAAGTGCGACTGTCTTCTATACCTATAAGGGATAGGTGTCTGCCTAACTTGTTATGTCCTGTTAGTATTCCTATAAGGAGGCGTAGTGCTTGGCGATTTCTGCCTAAGAGCCATGTCGTCCTTGACTTAATGGAGCCGGCCACGAAGTCTTTCGACTGCCCGCAGCCGGTGTTATCCCTCCAAAGTTTATTCAGCTCTTCTTCTGCCCACTCGTCGAGGGCTGAAGAGGTGTGGCTTCTTGCGATGCCTAGTACAGGCTCCGGTTTACAGAATGGCGTTGCGGATCCGGATCTGGCAAGTCCGTCTGCCACCTCGTTTCCGAGCACCCCTCTGTGTCCCGGGACCCATACCCGCTGAACTTCCTTCGTTTCAGCTATCTTCTCGAGCGCATCTCCGCATTCCTGTACAAGCGCTGAGCTTGGTTTAGGATGGCAGACCGCTCTGAGCGCTGCCTGACTATCCGAACAGATATAAATTCTCTGTTCGGATCCATCTTTCACCTCTTCTCTCGTAGATACGGATAGGATGGCGAACACAGCTTGAAAAACTGTTGTATATCTGCCCAAAGCGTAGCTCTCTCGTACTTCTCTTCCCTCCAGGTAGATTCCGGTACCCGAAGCCTGTTTGTCAGTTAAACGTGAACTGTCCGTATGACATGTTATGCTTCCTGTACTAAACTCCACCGTGTTTCCTTCCCATTGTTCTCTGCTCGGAATAGTAAGAGTAAACTCTCTATTCCATGGCAGTCTGTCTTGTGCGCTTTTCACTCTGAGGGCAGAGATAGGGATCTCCTGTTCCGCCCACTTCGCGCATGACCTATCATCGCTCCTTCGTTAACCCAGACTCCCGAGTCCCGCATCCTCAAATGGGCTGCCATTTCCTCCTTCTTGATCCAGAATGGAAGCGGTGGCAGCCGCAGCAGTACCTCCAACACTGCGGTTGGAGTCGTTCTCATTGCGCCCGTTATTACCAAACAGACCAACCTCTGAACTTTGCTGAGTTTTCGGCCTATTGTGCTATCCTGTGCGCCTGGCCATCACACGGCTGACTCATAATGGATCTTTGGTTTTACGACTGCCGTGTACAGCCAGCGCATGATCTCTGGATTGGTACCCCAATTGTTTCCTACAATTCTCCGCAGTTGCCATAGGATTGCTACCGACTTTTGAATAATCATATCTACGTGCGGCCTCCATGAAAGTTTGGAGTGTAGGACCACCCCCAGGTATTTGACCTGCTGAACTAGCTCCAGCTCTTGCCCAAACATGATATATGGCCTGAATCCATCTTTTTTCCTCCGTTTGATAAACAGGATCATCTCTGTTTTTGTCGGATTCACTGAGTGTCTTGCATCACCGCACCATCTCTCAATTATTCTGCAGGCAGCCTGCATACGGTCGCAGACGACTCCGATGAATCGTCCGCGTATGCCTGCTCCTCCATATGTGAGTTTACCCAGGAGTTCATCCATTACCAGGCACCACAGATGGGAAGAGAGGCAGCTCCCCTGAGGGCAGCACCCCCCCACCTCGGATTCCATTCTGATGTCTCCTCGGGATACCTCGACCTTTCTCCTCGTAAGCGACGATACAACCCAGCTGACCATCAAGTGAGGCGTTCCTCTGGCCATTAGTGCTGCCTCTATTGTCGCTGTTTTTGCCTTGTCAAATGCGCCTTCCACATCGAAAAATACTCCTAATGTTACCTCTTTAAACCTTAATGTCCTTTCGATCCTTCGCACTACAGCGTGGAGGGCCGAACCAGTCGATCTTCTCTTTCTGTATGCGTGCTGATTACTGTGGAAAGGGCTCACCCTTAGGGGCCCCTCCACCAGGAATCTGTCCACCACCTTTTCCATCGTTTTAAGCGGGAACGGTGTTAGGCTGATGGGTCTAAAGGACTTTGCTATTGTGTAGTCTCTTTTTCCCGCCTTGAGGATAAAGACTACTCTTGCTGACTTCCAGACCTTTGGTACGTACCCTAGCGCTATACTGGACCGGAATATCCTTCCCAAGATTGGGGTAAGAAGTTCCAGGCCCCTCTGTAGCATTGCCGGGAAAAATTCCGTCGGGCCCTGCTGCCTTATATGGGTTGAACTCGTTCATTGCCCAGGCTATGGCATCAGACGTAACGACCCTCTCTGCCAGTTGCCAGTCCCCATGGGGGACCTGCTGTGTTGGCAGAGCCCGTTGGTAGTCCCCGACACCACCCGGGAAGTGTACTTCCAGCGAATCTTCGGCGGAAGTTGTCCATGTCCCATCTGGTTTCTTCAAGGTTGCTATGGAACCTTCTGTCTCGTTGCTCAGGATTCTCATGAGCCTAGCGGATTCCGTTAGGGAATTGATTTCCCCACAGTAAGACCTCCAGCTAGCTCTTTTGCTTTTTCTTAGCTCCTTCTTAAATTTCCTTCTCGCGGTTTTGTAGTTTTCCCACGCATCTTCGTTGCCCTCCTTAATGGCTTTGTTATGAGCCTTTCTGGTCACTTTTCTCAGGCCCTTCAGCGACTGGTTCCATCAGCGAACCCGGCGCATTGGGGCCATTCTCAAAGGACATGCCTCTTCAAATGCATTGTTTTTCCTAGTTCTTCTACTTCCTGATCTAGTTGTGCCTCCGAGAAAATCTCTGCCTAATCCCTTGACAGCCCTGAGAGACCTTCTAGGAAGGTGTCCCAGTTGGTTGATCTAGGGTTTCGGCCTCTGCTTCAGCGTAGACATCAAATCTTATCATTCGGTGATCTGACATCGATATGTCTGCCGATACTCTCCAGTTTGTTATATCACCTAATATGTCTCTCGTTGCCAACTTAACGTCGGATGCGGTTGACGAACGTTGGTTCCGTCCCCCTGTTCAGTATCTCCAAACTGGTTGTTGCTAGATATTCAAGTAGTGCTTCACCACGCGCATTGACATCCTTTTCTGCCACACATCGTGTTATGCGAGTTGGCGTCGCACCCCAATATCATGCGTGAACCATTTTCCTTAATGACGGTAAACTATCAGGTGAAAGGTTAGCTACGCTAAAACCCAAAAAAGTCGTTGAAATAGGAGACAGGTTGATCCTGGAAGTTGTTGGTGACATTGAAATGAATCGTCAATTATTATCCAGTTCCAATGATCATGAAAAATGTCATGTTACTTCCCAAGTAGCGAGTCAATCTATTTTTATTTTCTAAATGCAGGGCACTCGATTGAGGGTTCATACTTTTTGGAGATGCGGCCGGTGTTGAAAATGATACCGATCACAGAGTAACACTGATCTAAACAGACCTATGGTTCAGAGTTCATGAACAACCAAAGAAGGTT
Organism: Chrysolina oricalcia; assembly: GCA_944452925.2. Lineage (NCBI taxonomy): Eukaryota > Metazoa > Arthropoda > Insecta > Coleoptera > Chrysomelidae > Chrysolina > Chrysolina oricalcia. The sequence goes on from OX101808.2 coordinate 26,310,575, forward strand.
GAAAGAGGAACATCTACCATCGTGGATGCTGTTAATAAAACTGTATATGTGATTGAAATGAAACTTCAATTGAACTGTAATTTGTCAGAGAATCTGGTTAGGAACCACTTAGAAATCCACAAATTTCTAGTTCTGAAGTGTTTGTTTTGTTATCTAAGAAAAGTCGCAAGAAATCGAACTCAAAGAGCAGAAGGGGTGCCTGAAGAGGCCATCAATGCGTTCAGGATTCATTTTTCTGGGAAGAAAACTGTAGAATGTGCATGAAATACAGTATTCAATACAAATACTATGCTCAGTCCAGAGGAAGGAGTCGAAAAAGACAGGACCGAAAATAATATAATTTCTATGACAGAACATGGCAGCAGTGAACTTGATGATCTAACAAAAAACGACGAGGTACTTTAACTTGAAGAGAAAAATCAAACAAGTTAACCATATCATCATCAAAATCAAATTTCCATAAAAAGGACTGAATGATAACGTGAATGTACAAAATACAAAGCAGCTGTCGATGGAGAAAATGATATTTCATGAGAAGTAACTAATTTACCAGTCGAAAAGCACCCCAAATGCCCTAATAGTTCCAAAATGAGAAAAATAAAAAAAAAGAGACACTTAATTACGAAGCATGTTTACCTGCAAATGGTTTCAAACTGCAAGATTTATTAAATTTTTCTAAAAGTTCTACAACAGTAGCAAGGTGAAAATAGTAGTTGCTAATCACCAGAATGTTCTTATACCCCGGGAGTTCACAGAAGGTGGCTATCCCCTATGACTTTTCATTAATGAAGAAGATGGAATGAAATTTGGTTGATCTGCGAGGTCAAAAAAACCGTTATTTTTGAAAATCGCAGATTTTTCGGCATAACTGTGTATATTAACATCGTTCGCAAGTCAAACTTGGCAGAAGGTATGTACAGCACCATATCTCCCGAAATGGAAACCAGCAGACAGTCACAAACTGACTGGTTTTCAAGCCACCCCCCTCCTTGACCTTGACCTGGAGAAACTCTAAAAATACATCCAGGCGACTTGGGGCAACACCAAAAATGCTATATCATGCCCAGCAGACGGTTTCCTGACCTGTCAGTAAATCATATAGGCCGCTCTTTAACTAATACCTTTTTATTTATTTCTGGTTTTACAGTGAGAAAGTGTCATTCATACGTGGTGTACTTGTCTCAAGATTCCTCTCAATGAACTATTTACGTGGAGTAGAAGTTTTGGAGCTAAAATGAAATCCTGCTTAAGAAGTGTGTCAGAAGTAATGAAGAAATTCGCCTCATTTCTTGATACATGTGATACATGTGAGACGTAAGCGATCAGGTCATTATTTTCAATAACTAATGTCTGAAGGAAGGTCTTACCATTTCTCAGAATGTGCTTCTGCTTTGCCCCCGGTGTTGTAATCCTCTCTCCACAGCATAGAAATTTTTTTCGTGTGAGGTCTACTCTGTGAGCGAAGGCGTTTATATTGTTCCACGTGTACTTTCTTCTTTCTCCCGTGGGCACTACTCTGGTGATGGAGTTCGTTTCTGTTCCATAAAATGGTACCCCGATATATCCAAGTTTTATGGAAAGTGTCTCCGAACTAGTGTCACTCTGAAAAGACGAAAAATAAGCGTTAATATTGTAACAGCGAATTCCCAAAGTATTCGCAATATTGTTTTAGAATACGAACTTATTTTGAAAGTCACTCATAAGAATTATGGACCAGGTGGGGGGACTGGGTCTCTGAACGCCAAATTTATTGTTTCGTAATATGGTAGGTTATAAACTATTTTTGAGAACAAAATGGCGTAAGGCCGCTATTTTGAAAGATTTTTTTGAATTGCTTGGGGGTCGAGTGACAAGTCATTCGAAACGTCTTCCAAATCTCTATACGACGTCAAAATTTCGAACAAAAATATCTATCCAAAACAAACTGGTGGTACATTATGCAAGACCTCTGCTGTCAGTATCCTTTCGAATTAAATGGATATCGATGAGCTGTAGTAAAATCATCAAATCCTTGAATAAAAGTTTTTTGGACCTCAAAATTAGGGCCACTGAATCCTAGAAGGCTTTGGCCTTCTTACGAGTATGGCCAATGGATGGAGTCTAAATAGTTCCAATGTTCCAAAGAACACCACAAAAATTAGGTCCGATGTTTGAACTAGTGACACATGTCAAAAGTCAATTTTTACGTCACTGGAAAATTATGGAAATGTTCAAAAATAGTTTTAGCAGATTCACAGAAATGAAAGCAGATTGTCCCAAGTCCCAAAATCTTCTGATGAGCCCTGCTGTCACTGATCCAACCTAGGAATATGTTGTTTGCTTTTTTTATAAATATTCCTTTCTTCTGAAAGTGAAGTACCTATTGTGCAGTGAAAACCTGCAAGAATACCGACAAAAGTGATAAATTATATTGTATTGTCAGAGGCGAGTTTAAGATCATTTTGTTTATAAATTGTTAATTAGTAGATTGAAGAATACATTTTTCCCTTTTCCTCACTGAAGACTATTACAGATTATATTTTCATTCAAACTTTTTTTTTCAGGATTGAAACAGGAAACTTCGAGAAAGAAATAGCTATCAATATAGAATAATTTAGTGGAAAATTGTTATAGAAATCAGGACTAAAACTAAATTCAAAAATGAACTCAAAAAATGTATACCTAACAAATCTTCAATTTCTATGTATAACAATGTTTCACCTGTGACTGTTATGGCTTTGGTTTCTTTTTGCTTTGATTTGACTTTTTTACTCATTTCAAAAATTATTCTTATCATTCCTTTTCTAATGATTGTTTGATTTCTTCATCAATTTGTATTTCATATGTATTGCCGTTATACAATTTATGTAAAAATGTGATATCTCTACGAACAGAAACGTTTCTTGGGATCAATAAATAAAGTAAAGTGTGTGCAGTGCAGTATTGATATTTTTGTGTTCACTTTAGGAATGACAAATTTTTTCTGAATGGAAAAGTTCTAAATTGCAAAAAATTAACCTTTCCTTTCGAACAAGGTTGAACATTTTATATTAACGTTTATCTTGAGAAAATTGGTTAGATCATGATATAAAAGATAGAGTTAGTATATTGGTAATATCTTTAGAACAGCTGTTTCATTTAAGTAAATGGCTATATTTTCTTCTTTCAATCATGCCATGTGCAGGACATAATTCACTATCTCAACAAACTTCGTAATTTATGATAGGAATACAAAAAAAAATAATTCATACATACAAATAAGAATGTACAAAAATGTAAGATTGTAAATGGGTGAGTCAGAAATGCAGTATTTCAATTATATGTCAATATTTTTTAGATGTTTTGTAATACATGTCTGATATTAATTTTTGCCTCAACTTTAAAGCTTGATTTCATCTGAGAGGCTTTCAGCGAATATGTTTTACATGTGTTATGTTCACGAATGCTAGGCACTTATGTAAAATTCAAACTCGATATTTGGTTTTTGAGTTATTAGCAATACCTCAAATGGATACCCAATTTTGAAAATTTAAGTTTATCAAACAATTGAATATATTGACTAAGAAGTATTTGGGAGAATTTTGAATAATGAACCCAATGGACGATTCCAGTATGTATTTTCAGTGTTGCCAGAATTGATTTTCTGGTTGATATCACTGATATTTTCCAGGCCTTTTCTGATATGGTACAGTGTCGGAATGGATAGAATTTTAAATTAGAAAGATAACTTGTTGTTCCCGGATATGCGAATGAAAGTACTAATGATGATATTGTCAAAAATAAAATATTCTAGGGAATTTCACGATAGTACGTTTTTCAATATGACAGGTAAAATTCCCTAGGATATTTTTATTTTGTCCATTTCATCAATGTTACTTCGATTCATGTTTCCGGGAACAGTAGTGATACTTAACAACTGAAAATTGTATTCGTTTCGACCATGGACCATATCAGAAAAGTTCTAAAAAATGTCAGAGGTTTGTTTCAACCAAAAAATCGTCTGTGGCAACACTGAATATGGGTACTGGATTCGTCCATTAATGGAGAAGTTTCAGTGTTTTTATAAAGGGTATGTTAACTCCTGGATATCTTCAATGAATCATTGGCAACTTTTACACATCATTCTGAAAACAACACTAGGTTCTGCCTTTCTGAAAGAAACTCTTGTGTCTCCAGCAGAGATGGTCGACGGCTGTATCTCCATGTTCCATTATGGCTAGTGGCAGGGCCACAGAATATCGGGGCGAGCCCGGAAGTCGACGCTTTTTTGTAATTCGATTCAATTGTACACCTGACAATTTCAATTCACAAAAAAATTTGAATGGATATGTATCCATTGAAATTGAACATGCTAAACATAATTAACTTAATTGACATTCTGACTTTCAAAAGCAACATAACCCAACTTTTTCTTTCAAAATTATCGGTGCTCTCTCTCTCTTATGACCCTTACTTCCTGATTGGCGCTTTTGTGGGAATATTGGAACTATTTAAAAAGATTGGAACTATTAGAGTCCACCCATTGGCCATACCCGTAAGAAGGCCAAAGCCTTGTAGAATTCAGTGACCCTACTCAAAATTAGGGTCACTGAATCTAGAAGGCCGTGCCGTCCTTACGGGTATGGCCAATGGGCGTGGTCCAATACTTAAAATAGTTCCAGTGTTCAAATAACCCACAAAACTTGCTCTCTAATTGGTGATTTTGTGAGTTATTTGAATACTGGAACTATTTCAAGTACTAGACCACGCCCATTGGCCATACCCGTAAGGACGGCACGACCTTCTAGATTCAGTGACCCTACTCAAAATGGCAGATGAGAGCCATCTCTGAATGAAATTCAAGTGACACAGGCAGGCGATATAATCACAAATGTTATAACGAAACAACACTTATTTTAACAATGTTTCAAACATGTAATTAATGGTTTCCCCCATCACTTTTTTTCTCTATAATTTTAAATTCAGCTATGATGAACCTATATAGGTTCGAAACATGTACTATTCTCACTTCCTAACTAATTTATGGTTATTTACTATTCTACCATCACATAACTAATTGATTGCGATATTGTATTGTGGAGATGAGTTTGAGTTTTTCTACTTCGTAAAATGACTAAATAACGTTTGTCAATTTTGACATTGAAGTTATGTGTTAGGATTGTCAGTAACAGTTGTAACTATGGAAACACACCTACATAGATATCCACTTGATTTTACAGTTTTATAAATAGAAAATTCAAATTTATTTATATTTCATTTATGTTCAAAGGCTTTTCAGATTTTCGAAATTAGAACAAATGTTGCATGTAACATGTTACGAAATAACATTTTTTGCAACCTGTGTCATTTTGCAGGAACTAGTGAAGTAAGTAAGTGAATTTATTCATTTCAGATATAAAGCAGATAAAGATTCGTCTATAACAACAGAAAAAAAAATTATATATAAACATAAAGATTACAAAATCCTATGAGAATTAACGGAAGTTGCGGCTACCTAAGTAAGCTTGTATTTTGGCAAGCAAACAAAATTGTGATCCTAATCCTACACCGAGAAATAGGTATTTTTGTAGATAGTAAATCAATTTATTTGAACTTAGAAAGCTCAAAATGAGCAATTTTTTTCAGTATTCATGCAACCTGGTTGCACATAACACAGCGTTTGATTTTTTATTTTGATAGGCCATTTGTTATTTCTCTCAAACTCTCTTTATTCAAATCCTTAATTTCACAATGCAAGAATGCAAGAAGGATTGGAACCTTGAAGAACAAATTCACGATTCCAAGCTGAAGTAATTTTAGTTCGAAACTGCCTTTCCATAATAAGAATTATTCGAAAATACATCCTACTATTTTGTTGTTTGTGAAAATCTAATACTTATAAGTGCTGATCATGTATCTATTAGGCTAGGTTATTTTCATTAAAAAGAAATGCAAAAGTAACAATGTTTTTCGTATGTGTTGTCTTCTTGTGTAAAATGCTTGTTTTGTTCTTCTTTTCCACTACTTGAACTACTGATTTATTACAAATGTTCAAACAAATTATTTGTTTGTCGTGGAATGAGATTAGATTGGCCATATTCAAAAAAATTATTTGATACCATTATAGAAAATTTCTTTATTGCTAATAAACTGTTGTCTCAGTGTATACAACCAGACATACTGATATTGCAGTTTGGAGAAAGGAGTAGATAGAGAGAGAAAGAGAGATTGGGAGAAAGAAAGAGATCTGTTTGTATTGAGATCTGGAAGGCATCTATAATAATGGTTGATAATTATTCAAGGATCAGTAGAGGCATAATTATCATCAAAACATTTTTTCAACTCTCTTTCGAATTTGAGTTTGTTTCTTATTCCTGTCATTGGTTCAGGTGTTGCGTCAGTCTTCATCGTGGAACATTTATGGTCTGAACTGAACTAGTACGAGTATTGAATGCGTGATGTAAAAATGTAATTGAAGAACTAGCAGTCTATAGTAAACTCTGAAAAAATGTGAAGTTTTCTAATTCCGAATACTTTACATTTTCTTATCCCGCAAACATTCAATCGTTACACAAGATGGAGCTTTTCGTATCTGGTTACATAAATAGCTAAGAATTTTGAGCTGGAAACGTTCGTTCTTGATTTATCTCAGAAAAATTTGTTTCAAAATATTGAAGAATACTCTGAACTATGGTTATATGATATCTTGCATTTTTTCTAATTCGAATAAATATGCATCTCACATCTTTCTGAAATGACTGATACCTAATGATAGTAGTAAGATGTCTAAAAACCCTGGTGAGTCGACTCATACCTGAAAACTGTGGGATAAAACGGGAGACAATTCGCCAGCTTGATTAAGAGAAAACAAATGAAATCGTTAACTGTTTCCAAATATTCCGCATTTGCGTGTACCGCCACGGTCGGTTTACCTGTTAGGGTAAATTTACAAGCATAGAAGTTTTGAAGTATTGCCGACGAGTGAACTGAATAAAGAAACCTAATCATTGGAATTTACTGAATCACTATCACCAATCCGTTTAATTTGTTACATTTTCTACTTATTTATATAATTTTTTAGTGAAATGCAATTAACTATAATAATAACCACGCATTTCATCTGGAAGTATTGGAATTAAGCTTCATAAAAATTCACCATTTCAACTTGTCAATCTGGTGCTAATATAAACAGGAATTGCGGGATTCCATGTGAGACATATTCGTGCCATTATTTTCATTAAAATGTTTTCTAATAATACAAGATACTATGTGATAATCTTCATAATATGGTGGTACTCACTTTCGGTACTGAATATAGATGAATTATTTTGTTCGTCTCTCTGCCCACAAGTCTCATGCCCACAAGTCTCATGCCCACAAGTGATACAAAAGCGGAACATGATCAAATTATTATTTTACAAACTACACAGAAAACGATTCATTCAATCAGACATGTTTCGCCATCAAAGTAGCTTCTCCACTGTCTGATTGAATAAAGTTTGTGGAGATCGAATAGTTTTCTGTGCATTTTATACAATTACTATGGATCTTCATCAAGTAACGGCCGAGTCAATCAGACAAATTGAATTGCTATTAAATGAATGATGAATTTCTACGAAAATATACAGCAAGATGGAGAAACACATTAATAATAGAAACAAAGAAATTGCATCATGAAATTTAGATTCCGTCTGAACTATTTATTTTTGAATAGTATTTAAAGTTTGTTGAAATTCCATAAAATTGACAACAGTCATCAATCACCATATCTCTGGAATATTGACAGCACTAAAATCCTATGAGGGCGCCATCTCTGGAACCGACTAAAAAAGCAGACCACTATTTCATTTATTTATTTGTCTTCTGAAAAATCTAAACAAAATCGAATCAGTCGAAACACCAGGGTTTTTAGGCATCTTAGATAGTTGACTTTCCAGTCGCGTAGGTTAGGAGAATTAACAGATATGTAGCAGACTATTGATCAAAAACAAGTTACTATACTCACTATCATTAGTAGGAACATAAATGATGTGTTCCAGAGCAATGAAAAAAAGCTCTGCTTACTGTAACAAAATACCTCAAATAACTACAGAAGATGGAACAATAAGAAACTCAGTTGAAACTGCAAGAAAATGAATTTGATCTGCCACAATCTGCCTCCAATGAATCTCAGCAAATTGAGGAGAATGTTGTCAACTCTGATATAGTTAGAACAATTAGAATGTTAAAACTTGAAGTAGGAAAATAACAGTACGTTATGTAGTAATTTTTAAAATACCTCAATGTATTTTGTAGGAAAATTAAACAAAAATTGTAGAAAAATTTGTCAAATTTTTATACAAATCAATGAACATTTGATATCGTGTGTCAATTTCAATTAATAAGCTGTTTTTCCTTTCAATACACCAGCTTGATCAAATTCGAATACTCACATGTTCCTTAGAATTACTGATTGATATCCTACTCGATGTTCCAGGAAGCAATAGGGGCGTTTTTTCTTCATTCATTGTTTCTCACAACTCGAAGGCAAACAGGAGGATTTAAAATATTCACTCGACAATAATCCTGCCCGAACACAATGAGTACGATCTCATTGTAACATTGCGTACAAAATAAATAAGATAATTTTGTATATTTTTGGGTGTCTAGATTATCGTGGTGTAATTAACTATTTGCTGAAGTTACGAAACGACTGCTCATGTAAGGAAATATATTCTGATGCCCTGTGATACGATATCTTTCGAGGTACAGTTCGTTAGCCATATCGAATGTCCCCCCACTGAAAAACCTTTTATGTACACCTACTGGTTTCACGTTTATACACAGTAGTCTAGTCTACAAGAAATATTTTGGTGAATGTCTCTTAAATGGCACTGAAAATTAGGATCCAGGGCTCATTCGATTCGGAATGACCCCTAGAAACTTTTTGAAAAATTTGTAGGTGCGCTGGCAAAAATTGCAAATGTTATAAACAATTTATAAAAAAGGGGGGGTTGGTTTTCTGCAAATATCTCGAAAACTGTTGAAAATATCTAAAATTTGAAAAAAGATCCTAAAAGAGGAGGAAATTTCCGAAAAAAAGTCCTTCGCCTCGGAAATCTACCACCAATATTTAGAATTTTAATTTAGAGGCGAAAATGGTGCTAAAAGCGGGTGATGCGAGTCCCGCGAGCGCTGACTAAGGACCCTTGAAAAATTAAAATAATTTTAACCCATTAAATATCAATATCAAGGAATATGAAAATCCACTCACCTTCTAGACTCTTGAATAAACAAAAATCAATGGAATTTTTTTTTCCGTAATTATTTTATCACAGATACCTTTGTTAATTAACTAGTTTTTACAAGTTCCAAATTTACATACAAACCCTGATAATTGCTAAACTAAAAACCTTATGCAAAAAGTCTTTCGGTAAAATTTTCCAAATTTTTAGTATGTTGTTGAACTCTGCTTCCTGAATAAAAGTTACCATAGGCACACAAAAATTCTATGTATAGTTTACGAAATACAGAGTGTTGAAGTTGTAAAATGGAACTTTCAGGCCATTATTGGCTGAACTTTATTACTGGGAATATCAAAAAAGAATAGGTCAATTTTTGATCTATACCATACTACTATACTTGGCCAGTGCAATGGTATGTTTTTCAAACATTTTGAAAAACTGCATACAGAGTAAATCATGACTTTTTCCGAGAATTATTCCATATCTGGTTTTTGTTTCATGGATGAAATGCTGAAAATTCAAATGATAATTGTCTTGAAGCATATTTGAAATTGATTTCTGACAAAATGACCCCCACATTTTTTATTACTCCAAGTACTCTCAGATCATGGATATTTTGTTGTTGTTTTTGTTATTTTCGTCAACCGATTGCACCTCTACGCGCAACCCTCAGAAGTCTTCGAGAGACTTGTGTGAGCTAGGGAAGACGCAGCACTTACCTTTTAACGTGTGATGCCATGCACGAGACCGGTGAATCGGTAGATCGAACCCACGACCCCACGCATGCGAGGCGAACGCACTACCAGCCGACCACCACGGCAGGATATGTTCAAAATACGGGGTTAGTCAGTACTCAAGAAAATAATAATATGTAGGTATATTATGAAGTTTACACCATGGCCGCCATCAGTATAAATAAATATGTAATGTACTCTGACTGAACTGTTTGATTTCAGTTCCCTTAAGCAGCGATGTCAATATCCAATATCGTCAATATATTGATTGATGCGAACAGTAATACTGGGAGAATTCTTGACCTAAATCAATGAAAAAGGCGCTTATAGAGAGATAAGTTATAGAAAATATACTACGGCACAAAGAAACTTCCATTATAACTGTAAAATCAATTTCTTCTTCTTATCACATTTTTGTAATCGGACGGAAAGATTCCAGCAAATTCGAATGAAGTTCATTAGTATTTGTAACATTATTGTGCCACTAATTTTAGTCCTCAATGATTTCAGGTCCAACGATCTCTTCAACGGATCTCCGATTAGCTACATCACAGATATGATTGAGAATTTTCGTCGACGGATATTTAACACCTGCCGAATGACAAGCATGTCCCAAAAACCACAAAACACTACAAATGTCAATTTAGGCTGTGTCGAGTCACCGGTCGGACCAATATGATTAGACCAGCGCGGTCATTTGGTTGACTTGACGACCTAATTAGAACTGTTCGTATGTGACCAATATTTACAATCATCTGATCGGTCCGACTCATCGTCATACTTCATACTGAACGCGAGTGCCTTGTCCGACCGGTGACTTGACACGGCCTTAAGCTCTACTCTGAAGCATACGCGATATTGACAGATATAAATAACTGAAAAGCATCGCGAATATCTGCTTTGAAATTCATTTGTTCGATATCTAACTTACGATCAAATAGGAAAATGGAAGATAACTATGGGTATTTTTTCACAAAACACCTCTTATCATGAATGACTTGATATTATTGCCTTATTTGAGTTCAGTAGATTTGACGTGATTTACTTGAATGGTTTATATAAAAGTAAGATAGTCAATCCCTGTGCAATTGGTGTTGGACGCACACGCGAGTGTCATCTAGCGTGATTAGTTACAAACATGAATATTTGACGTCATTTTAATGCAGGTTTCTTCAAAAAACCCTGATTTTAATCATTGTTTATATAGAAGATAGTTAGTCAACCTTATGGGATTATAATTGGATCAAAATGGATGCGACATGTAGATGGCGATAGTGAGCTGGCATCCAAGTCATGTCGTAACTTCAGTGATCTGGCCTCCAAGTCATGTCGTAACTTGATTAAAACAATGGAAAAGCATTAAAATCAAAGTTTTTTGAAGAAACCTGTATTAAAATGACGTCAAATATTCATGTTTGTAACTAATCACGCTAGATGACACTCGCGTTTGTGTCCAATACCTTTTCCACAGGCATTGACTAACTATGTTCTATTTAAACAATGTTTTAATGCTGTCCCATTGTTTCAATCAAGTTACGACATGACTTGGAGGCCAGATCACTGAAGTTACGACATGACTTGGATGCGAGCTCACTATCGCCATCTACATGTCGCATTCATTTTGATCCAATTATAATCCCATAAGGTTGACTAACTATATTCTATATAAACAATGATGGTAGTTACTGACATACACTCGTGGAGAATTATGCACTCATATAAAAAACGTTATTTGGTGTGAAAAAGTAAAGTAATAGATTTTTCAAACATGACCTACTGCTGGAAACTATATTATAATTTCTTTATGTATTTCTATACCTCGCATTAAAGATTTGAAACCTCACTGAAGAATGTGGCCAAATTGTTCAATATTCCGGTAGCAGATAGTATTTTTATATTTGTTAGTATTCACCCATTCCATTAGCGTGATTTTCATTGATTTCATGGTAAAGGAACTTTCCGTTTTCATTTCAAAGTATGAAGGAAGAAACTCGAAAGAATCAATATTGAATTTGTCCATAGTGTGAATTTATATCCTTACATTAGTATTTTAAGTAAATACCTATATACTGACCGACCCCTTATTTCTTACTTTTGACTAGCCCTATTTAAATAGTTATTCTGAATACTCTCAGTGGGAAAAAGTTGGGAGTTGCTTTCTAAGGAATTAGTTTGAATTATCCTTCAAATGAATAATCACACGATCGGATTTTCAGCATCTCCATCCATCAATTGAAAACTAGACATAGAAAAATCCTGTATTTTTCACAGAAGTTCATATGATATATCTCCTATACAATATGAAGGAATTAGGAAAATTGACAATTAAGTTTTTTTTTATACAGGGTATTTCGGAAATTTTTGGTAATATTAGTCTCGTGTATTCTTAAGTCACACTGTAACATATTCAAAATTTACCTCCTGTCAAGTGGCCACATAGCACATATAACTTGTGCACTGAATTGATCTAATCATGTAATCCAAAGAATACATAACAGATACACTTATACTTTCAACCTTTTCTGCATATTTAAAGAAAAATCATATTTTTTGGAATCAGTCAATCTTATCGGATATACCTACTTAACACAGAAAATTCAATTTTCATACGATCCGACTTATGACGTTGCTGCTCCATTCTGGAATTATTTTCATTTTGTGTAACTTGGAAAAAGTCATGATTTACCCTGTATACAGTTTTTAAAAATGCTTGTAAAACATACCATTGCACTGGCCAAGTATAGTAGTATGGTATAGATCGAAAATCCACCAAAAATTTTGTGAAATTCCCAGCAATAAGGTTCAGCCAATTATGGTTTGAAAGTGCCATTTTACAACTTCAACACTTTTTGTGTACCTATGGTAACTTTTGTTCAGGAATCCCAGTTCAACAACATACTAAAAATTTGGAAAATTTGACCGAAAGACTTTTTGCATAAGGAGTGTGTGTGGTCCTTTGTTTCAATTCTTGAAATGCTTTAAAATAGATCCCCATTGGAAAAATAAAAAAAATGTTGATTTTCCACTTTGTTATTAACAATCTAAGACACTAAAAAATGAAAATAAAGCTATGATAAATTCTTATTTTTTTAATATTCCGATTTGATCGTATTTTAATTATTCAAAGTAACATGAAAATGACATTTTTTTATTTCTTACTCTCACTGTTTAATTAATTGTTATAAACAAATGCATTGTTTATAAGATATTTGAATTTTTGTTTTTTGAATTTTAATCAGCAATAAATATTATGATCTGTAAGAAAAAAAAAAGCATTTCTTAAAAAAAAATTATTGCTTAAAAATGCATTTGTAACTATTGTTTTTTGCTACCAAATATTAATATTAAGGAACCATTTGTTTTTTTATAATTCCATTGCTCTTGGATATTCTAAAAAGAAAATTTTTATTTATATTTTCTTTGTTTATTTAATGAACAATTTGTTATGAGCAAATGAATTTGCTATGGTTCTTAAAGATCATAATATTTATTGCTGATTGAAATTCCAATAACAAAAATTCAAAAAACTTATAGACAATGCAATTATTTATAACAATTATTTAAAGAGTAAGAAATTTTAAAAATTCATTTTTATGTAAGTTTAAATAATTAAAATACGAACAAATCGGAATAATAGAAAAAAATATTTCATTTATTTGCATTTTTCATCTTTCAGTCTCTTAGATTGAACAAAGAGGAAATTCAACATTTTTTATTTTTCCAATGTGGATCTTTTTTGAAGCCTTTCAAGAATAGCTCCAAGAATTGAAACAAATTTGAAGTTTTTAGTTTAACAATTATCAGGGTTTGCATGTAAATTTGAAACTTGTAAAAACTAGTTAATTGACAAAAGCATATGTAATGAAATAATTACGGATTTTTTTCCTACTGATTTTCGTTTATTCAAGTGTGTAAAAAGTAAGCGATTTTTATTATTTCTTAATATTGATATTTAATGGGTTAAAATTATTTTTATTGTTCGAGGGTCCGTATCAGTCAGCGCACGCAGGACTCGCATTACCCGCTTTTAGCGCTATTTTCGCCTCTAAATTAAAATTCTAAATATTGGTGGTGCAGTTCCGGCAGGTTGGACTTTTTTTAGGAAATTTCCTCCTCTTTCAGGATCTTTCTACAACTTTTGGATATCTTCAATAGTTTCCGGGATATATGCAAAAACCCAAACCCCCCTTTTTTTACTAAATTATTTATAACTTTTGCAATTTTTTCCAGCGCACCCTTAAATTTCTCAAAAAGTTTCTAAAGGTCATTCCGAATCGAATGAGCCCTGGATCATAATTTTCGGTGCGAGCTAGGTGTTTAATAGAACATTGATAATACAGTAATCAATCGATAGTTAACTGAAATAGTTATTTATATTATAATTATCATAATAACGATCATTATGGTAGTAGCCGTGAATATTATCAATCGAGGCGATAGCCGAGCTGGATAACACAGCGTGCACCATAATGATAATTTTTTATGATCCGATTAACATACAAAACTCTATCTGCTGGCAATATACGGGGTGTTAGTGAATAAGTGCGACAAACTTCAGGAGGAGATTCTTCATGAAAAAATTATGACAGTTTGTTACATAGCTTTTGTCCGCAAATGCTTCGTACTCCGAGATACGGGGTGTTAAATTTTTTCTTAAAAACTGACTATTTATTTATTGCTCTGAAACCGGTAGATATATGCAAATTAAATTTGATGAGTTTCAAGAGGTATAGTTATTTATGTTCATTATTGGCGCGCATACGGGTAATGATCTCAATTTTTTCCACAAAAAAATGGTACCCCACTGAGATATTTCAAACTAACAACCACTTTTGGATTCTTCGTTCAATTTGTGACAAAAAAGCTCTCATGCCTTTTCTCTGTGTGGGACGCCGTTTTTATGCAAAAAAATAAAACATCTTAACGCGTATTTTTATTTCTTTAACACATTATCTAGTAGCGACGCTAGTAGGCTACTGCCAACATTCTTAAATACGAATATTTCAACGAAATGTCAAATTAGAGTTTTATCATTTTTAAGCTTTCAGTTTGGCATAAAATAACATTAATTTTCCTTTATCGAAAAGAATGGAGAATTATACAAATGCGGAATTGTCAAACATGCATTTTGTCTATGGTCGAAGTAATGGAAATGGTTGGCAAGCTCGACGATTGTATGCTGAGTTGTATCCAGGACGTAGGGTGCCCCATCACACAATATTTTCTCGTCATCACCAACGTTTGCGCGAAAATGGTACATTTAAGAAACAAACGGCTGATGTCGAGAAGTACGAACTGTTCAACTGGAACAAGCAGTTCTCGGGGTAATTGCGGCGTCATTTGAAACAAGTATTCGAAACATATTTCTGGACCTGAATCTTAAAAAGACCAATCTCCATTTTCAGTGATCTGAGATATTAATTACGCAAGATTTAAAAGCAATCTGACTATAATTTTAATCACCGAAAAGTCGAATTTCTTTCTCATCCCTTCCAGCTAAGGTTCGTTGGCATACTTATCAAGAATGGGGGTGAAAATAATGAACTCGATGAAAATTGGCAACACTGCACCTGTCCGTTCTCGATTACAGCGCCAATCAGGTATACATATCCTGATCGTAGAATCCGTTTCTTGCAAAAACCATTTATTTCATGAAAGAGATATTTTTTGTATGGGCTCGATGGTCCCATAAGAATTCCGGAATGTCTCAATTTGTTTAATTTTTTTTTTCTTAAAAATTTTCATAACCAAAAATCACTGAAGTTCCGGAATTTACACAAAAACATTGAGTAACGCAAAAAAATTCAAAAATTCTTAAACAAAAACTGTGGACCCAAAACGACTTCCAATTATACCAAGGTAGTGTTTGCTCTTAAGTGTGTGAATAATTATTTTCAAGTAATAAAAATCGATAAAACACTTCAAAATAATGTATATTTTTTAAAAATTATGTTACTGATGAAAAAAAAGATATTTTATGATTTAGATGGAGATTGGCCCTTTTACTAATTATTGTTATGGGAAATAGTACCCACTTTCTTTAGCTTTTTTTATGAAGTGGGGTAAAAGTATTACCAAAAGAAGCACAAAATTGTCTCTATTTAATAGGTACACATTAATTTATTTGAACCAAACATAAAATTTTGTTGAAAAAATAAACGAAACTTAATTTTATATTATTTTAAACCTTTATTAATACAAAAAAAAATTAAGGAACATTTCAGACACTTTAACAATTAACAAAACTTTAAATTTCATCTTCTGGAGCAGTGAAAACTTCTGGATTCATAGAAGACGAATGTTGAAGGTTTTGAAAAAATGACTTGTTGTAACCACTGACATAAGGCAAAAGTTCTAGTAAATTATTATATTTTAAAACAGCTATCGGTAATGATTGATCGTGCAGAGGTTTTAATTCGAAATCACTGTGGTTTTGTCGAGTTCTTAGCGATCCTCTTCTTAAATCAACTTTTTGAAATTCCCATCGCTAAAGTCTGTTCTATAAGAAAACTGAAGTTCTTGGTCTTTCTGAAATTTCATCCACTTAATTTTAAGCCATGGGATTAGGTTCCCTTTCTCATCTTTTTTTCTATGGACTAGCGAAGATTTAAGGAATGTCCCATAATTTATAAACTCATTTTGAGACATCTCGTCACGCTCATAGGCTTTTTTCTGTACACAGGTGTTTTAATAAAATTAACCCAATCATGTGGAACTTCTACATCCATTGTTGTCTTTTTCTTGGCTCGTTCAATAGCGGCATGAATAGTATCAGCCTCCATGTGAGTGTGGCCTGGTTCCATAAACTTATGGTTTATCTCAGCGATTGTACTGGTTGATGGAAGCTTCTTTAAAATGTAACAAAACATTATGGCCACGTAAATATTTCTATTTTGGCCTGAACAACAATCGCTGTAAAAATTCAAAGTTTGAATTTTCTTTGAATCCAAGGACAATATAAATTTTCTTATACAGGAAGCGATTTCTTGTCCGCCACGACCCCCTATCGTTTCGTTCCACAAAATACAGGTTGCCTCATTGCCATCTGTATCTGTTTTGTATGTTGTTAGATTATAGGTCCATAGCTGTCTTTTGTAAAAGGATACGCCGTTTCTTAGATGTGGCGTTGGGAGACACTTTTCCAACCGAAAGAGATCTACTTTGCTTTTCTGTTTGTCCTCAGCCTTACATTTGTATGCATTTTCAGCCAAAACTAAGTGTAATTTTTGTTTTAATTGTATTCTCTCCTTTTCTTTCTGTTGTTCCTCTGTTGAATTAGCACAACTGTCAATTGATTTAATTGTCAGATTATATTGGTCACATTTTGCACAGGTGTCATTGGCCGGGTGGTGAAAGAATAAATTAAATTCTTCGTTGAATATTTTTCGATATTGAAATTCCTTCACTTTATCTAAATTAGTAGTTTCGCAATATAAGCAATATAGTCTATACATTTGCGAAATCGACATGTCAGGACTTAAATATTTTTTCGACGTTTTTTCGCGGGAATAATGACTAGTATAGCAGGAAAAGCTCTTGATATGTTGACGAACATTATCCTTAATCAATTCACTTATTTTAGGTTGCATTCCATGCTTACCCCTACCATCCTGTGGACATACACCATTATTTTTTCTTTTTTTTTCACAAATAACTCTAATCTTTTTTAACGAAATGTCGAAGGTTTTTAAGTACATTTTTTGGCTAAGGAGCTTTCCTTCTGGTTACCTTTCTCGCTCTTTCAAGCCTTCCTCAATAGTTTCCGATAAAAATTGATCCTAGACATGTCTACTTAGTGCATAAAATGAAGTAAAAAGACGAGTTATCTGTTCTTCGTTAATAAAATTCTGGCATTTTCTCTTACAGTTACAATGAGGTTGCAATATCTTATCTCTTCTGTAATAACCTTTTGCTGTCTTGTACTGTTTTCCCCTAGCTTTATTTTCTGTGCGTTCAACTTGCTTCCATGTATTCTCTTTTCTGAAGCGTTTCCTAGAATTCGTTTTCTCTGGCAAAACATTTCCTTCATCATTAATTTCTTCGCTTTCACTGTTGCTTTCATTTGGCACATAGTCAATGTCATTATCGTCTGAAACTTCCGCGTCGTCACTGACCTCTTCTTCAGCATTCTAAAAAAATATTTATTAAACTTTTCTTGTGGAACAAAATATCTTACTGCTGTATAACTGGAACCTCTTTTCTTCGACTATTACAGAAGAAGTCTTTTGATTCTTTCATAATACATTTTATTAAAATGTCAACAACGGCACCGAACGTCATGTGGTACACACATTTTTAGGTTAAGTTTAATCAAGGGGCCAATCTCCATTCATTATTTTGTTGCGGTTGATGCTGATTATTGCATGAGAAGGGCCAATCTCCATGGCAGGTGGACATTGGCCATTTTAGTTCTTAATGGTTTTGGATATAAGCCCTACACTTGAAATGGTATATCATGTACCCTTAGCAACAGGAGATTGGCCTTTTTTCTAGCGATAGAAATGAACTCGGGAATTTTAGTGCTGGAGATATCTCAAAATCGATTAAAGTGGAGATTGGCCTTTTTAAGACTCAGGTACAGATTTACTAAAGACACACGCTTTGTACTACCACTATGGACTAAAAATTGAAGAATATTCATTAAAACTCAACTTTTATGTTGAAAAAGAGTACAGTACTTTTCACTCACATTTTCGTCATCACAGCATTTACTAATATCTATAACAATAAAAAATAAAGGTAATTAATATCAAGCACCAAACGCTTTTCCGATATAATACGATATAATTTTTTCATATAAAAATTCTATTTCTAAAAGCAGAAAATGATCATTGATCATCCGCACAAAGTACAGCTATACATCAACAACTCAATGAAGATGACTCCGATCGCCGTGGGAGTTCTGTGAAATAATACAGGATTTGTGTAACCGCAATCCACGTTTTGAAGAACAAATTCTGCTTTCTGATGAGGCTCCGTTTTGCCTGAATGGTTCAGTTAATCGTCAGAATTGCAGATATTGGAGTAGGGATAATCCTTACTGGATGATGGACGGGCATACTCAACATCCTCAGGAAGTCAATGTTTGGGCAGGGATAATAAACGTCAGGATTATTGTCCCGTATTTTTTTGAAGGGGAGCGTTAGTTGGAATTTTAAAGAAATAAACTCATACCTAGCCTTGCCGATATTTTTCCAAACGCCAACAATCCTAACTCACCAAATAAAAGAATTTAGTTGCAACAAGATGGTGCACTCCCTGACTATGCACATGATGTTCGCGAGTCTTTGAGTAACTGTTTTCCTAGGGGGTGGATTGGTAGACGCGGACTGATAAAGTGGCCCCCAAGATCTCCAGATCTTAGGCGCCAGGATTTTCTTTTGTGGGGTTATTTGAAATCGAAGGAATATATAGATAGGCCGCAAAATCTACACCAGTTGAAAAATCGAATTAGGATCGAAATTAACAGAATTACTCCGGAAGTTATTCGCCATGTGCAAGAGGTATGTGCAGTAGATTTGCTTAGTGTCAAGAGACTGGTGCATGGCATTTCGAACATCTTATTCAACTGTTCTATTTTGTTGGATATAAATATTGAAATAAAATATTAATTTTTGTTCACCCTGTATAAAAAAAATCTAATGAATTTTATCATTGAATGCAGTATTGAAAGACCTTCCAGATTAGGTATAACAAGACATCTATTCCAATTAAAAAATTACCGATTCAATTTACTGGTTTTGACGTGGTGACGTCAAAACCAGTGAATAGAATATACATAAAAAAATCGGCATTTTTAAATACAAAATCGACTTATTTCAGGATTTTTGTCAAAAGTACATGGCTTGCGAAATATCGAATTTGTTCCGTAATTGTGACGCGCACTGTACCTATAATGAATAGTTTAGTTGTGGTGTTTTGTGTTTTGAATTGAGTAAATTGTTTGAAATTACTTTCTCGCTTTTTTTCTCATAATGTTCATTCATGCCAGACAATAAAAAAACTTTACATTTAAATTTCATTATGGTACTAGGACTTTTTGAACTTCACTATGGTCCTTGTCCCGTAAGGAACTTCGTTATGTCAATAAAATACATAATGATGTCATTATGACATGCCAGCAGATAATTGTAATGATATGGATCTACTTTTTGTCGATGGTGAATCAATTTTCTTCAGAATTACTTGTATCCGTTTCAATTGTATTCGTATGTTATATCACAAGACCTATACATTTAATCGATTAAACTATCAAAATATTTTGAGCATGATTTTGCTTGCAAAATAGGTGAATGCACAATAAATTATGATTTTGAAATTATTGTGTATGAAATTATTTATCAAAAGGCGCAATCATGCAAAAAATATTTTAATAGTTTGATCCATTAAATTTCATAGGTCGTGTGATGATATACAAGATTAATTCTTGAATGAGGTAGATTAAAACCCACGACAATAGTATATTGTGTGTCCAGTAGTAAAAGTAATACATTCTCGGACGACAATGTAAATTGTTGGCCAAGGCGTTAAGCCGAGGCCAACAAGCATTGAAGTCTGGGAATGTGCTTTTACTGCGAGGTACCAATACTATTTTTTCTGAAATCGCAATCAGCATTATCAAAAACTGAGGAATTCTACATATTGTTTGCGTGAATTCAATAACTGTCTAAAATGTAAACAAGCCGGCAAAAATATTCCCGTATCGTTTTCGATACGGGAAAGTACTTTTTCGGCAACCATCCGGGAAGTGTTCACTTCCCGGACACTATTTCTTTGGGAAAGTAGCACTTCCCGGCCTAGTTCGGGAAGTACCGGCCTAGTCCGGGAAGTACGTACTTCCCGGACTAGGCCGGGAAGTACTCGAATTTTAATACAAATATAAATATAAATAAGAATTAGAATGTTTCTGTTGGTACCTATATTCTGTTCGAATTTCAATAAATAATATAATTAAGAACTGAAATGTTCGAAATATTCAAATTTGGAATCGTTTCATCCGGTTAACAGATGGGTGAAAGTCGACCTCTCTTCGTCTCTTAGACTAAATGCGTCTCATTGATTTGTTATTCTACATGACTGCCTAAAAAATAGTGTACGCAACACGTCCGAAAACAGTTTTTTTGGACTCGTAGACTTCTAGGACTCGCTAACGCTCGTCCTAGAATTTGGTCTACTCGTCCAAAAAAACAGTATTTTCCGGACTTGTTACGATGTTTAGGTCCGAATACGGTCCGGGAAAGTTCGTTGCTTAGCAACGGACTAAAATACTAGATTAGCGTATTTTGAAGCCTGAAGTTGCTCCGAGAAAGTATGCATTCTTGAACGATTTCAGAAAAATAATTTCATTGATAATGAACACCGACATTTTCTAATAATTTCTTTATTAAAAAATATTTTTACTTAAGCTTCAAATAAGAGACGTTCCAGAATCAAACGCTTCGTTGGTGAGGTTTGTTTATACAGGGTGTTCCAGAATAAAGGGGACAAACTCTGGCGGTGAAATCCTCACTTTATTTCAAGGAAAAGATCCCCCATAAATGCCAACAATTTTCTAAATATTTGAATTTGTACTCATTGCATGGTGTGAAATCTCTTTGTTGGTTATATTGTTATGAATAGTTATACATTCCTTTCAGAAATGGGGAGATTTTTCTTAAATTTTTTATTTTTTTAGTTACTACAGTTTTATGGGTTGCTAATCCTTAGTAAGTAGGTAATGCTTTAAATTTTTTCCGTAATTTTCTGAAATTCATCGAGAAATGCCACTGTGGGCACAATATATTTGAAATTTCAGCAACGTTTAACAAAATAATCAACAGTGACTTTCCTTATCACATACGCACGCACTTATTCAACTTAAAAAATATTGAAAACCGTTGATATTTTTAATAATGAAACCTATCCTTTTTTGTATAGAAAATGTTGGGGATTAAGAAAAAGAAGATAAAATCGACAATAATCCAGTGGCGTGAAAATTGGGGTGCGGCGATTAGGCGCACCCACCTCCCGTACGCCTCTGTTCGAAGTTACAAACTCATGATTTATATTGAAATTTGGAACTGAATGCTGTTATGTGACATACCAAATTTCATCAAGAAAAGATGAGCCGTTATGGAGTTATTCTTTAAAACATACATTTTTTTGTCATTTTCAACACCCTGTAGCTCGGTTATTATTCATCTAAGCGTATATGTTTATTGGAACTTATAGCTTTAAAATGAAGTGAAAATTCTACCCTTTATTCTGGGACACCCTACCCTGTTTATTACTTTGGCTACGCATCCCAACAATGCTTTGAAGAAGCCTTAACTGCGAATTTTGCATGTAAACATTTCAAATTCTGTCGCATTTTCTTTGCCTTATGTGAAAATATTTGTCTAGAAATCCTATCGAAAATGGAGTTTTCACTGATGAAAATCAATATTAGGTCATTCAAATGATTGAGAAATTATTGTTTTTTTTAAACTGTTGCCAAGAATTGCAAGAATCCCTGAAAAACGTCACAACGAAAACCAATACGGAAGTCGAAAATTTAATCGCGATTAAACAGCTCTTGTGAAATAATCACTTATTTAAACAAAAAAACGTATTCGAAAAATGGTGGTGTCTGATTGGTCTATTTCATCATGAATGAAATAATCAATAGTAATTTACTGTTTAGAGAAAGAAGTAAATTTCTAAGTTCTACGATGTTTCCCTGAATAATTTTGTTAGTTATAATATACTTTCAATAATTTGTTTGGCCACAACTTATTTAAAAATAATATCATTTGAAGAGGTCCGGAGTTCGAGCCCCAGTTGCGGCTGGGATTTTTAAATTTAATTTGACCGATTAAATTATTAAAATCTCGTGGCTCGACTGGGGTGAGTCCTGCACGATTCACTGTTGCGTTCCAATTAACAGTGCTGCTCCTAAAGTGGCGTATGGAGTTAGTAACAAGGCCTACCCAGAACACATGGCTAATGACCATAGCAGTCGATGCCAAAACACCCAAGAAAAAAAAATGTATCATTTGAACTTTGAACATGAATTGTTATAGTTCGCCATCTAGCGGTGAGTAGCATATGATAGAAGAATCCATGAGATAGGATCCTCCCTTTCGCATTGTTATATTACAGCATTTTACAGTATTTTTGCCTTGGGAAATATTTCCTTCAATGAATTTGTACTAACGTAAAAATTCAATAATCTGTGTGTATGTGGAGGTACGAAAGAACAGAATGAGTTTGTTATATTAGATTAATAACATTGTTTATATAGAAGTAAGATAGTTATTCAATGCCTGTGTAATTGGTGTTGGACGCAAACGCGAGTGTCATCTAGCGTGATTAGTTACAAACATGAATATTTGACGTCATTTTAATGCAGGTTTCTTCAAAAAACCCTGATTTTAATGCTGTCCCATTGTTTCAATCAAGTTACGACATGACTTGGAGGCCAGATCACTGAAGTTACGACATGACTTGGATGCGAGCTCACTATCGCCATCTACAAGTCGCATCCATTTTGATCCAATTATAATCCCATAAGGTTGACTATGTTCTATATAAACAATGTTAATAATGTTGATAATGAATAAATTTCAGCCTTGAGTAAACATTGGCGCCCCGCCACCTATATTCGAATAGAGTAAACTCAAGTAAAGGAATGTTAAAGGTAACTGAGAAAAAGAATTCGCGGAAAAACCAGATGATTTAGTCGGTCTATCAGATGTTCGGGTGGATGTTATTGGATAAGACATGTAGATGGCACAAGTGGTCTCGGGACCAAATGTGTATGTCATTTTTTTAAATTACACGTTTTATAGTTTTTTATTGTATGAGTGCTCTATCCATATAAAACACGAAATAAAATCGACACAAGAGCGCAGCTCGAATTTTGCATTTCAGCTCGAGTGTTGCATTTCTTTATTGGTTTATATGCTGATAAGACAATACGAAGGTAGGTAGTGGTAGTCCACACTGGAAGTGGAAGACCAAGTTTTTTTGGAAGAATAACACAAATTCGACTCCACAAATAGTACTATTTGTGGAGACGACTTTGCGTTATTCTTCAAAAGCATAAATAGCAATAAAATAAAAATTATATATACAGTGTGTCCCACTTTGAGAAGCCACACCCTCATATTCCATTGAAATTAAATTATTATTTTCAAATCATAGTACTCAGGAATACCTACCTTTATGTTGATGAAACATTCGTTTATCAATTTTCCCCGGCTATTTCCAATTGAAAAGTGAAAGAGTGGGGAGAACATATTAGGGATTTTTTTATCGCAAAATGAATATCAAATTCTTTTTCAGAGTATCCTCAAACTCCCAGAACTCAATGCTTGAATCAATTGATTATACAGAATGTCATTTGTTACTGGCAATATGATCAACTCTTTTCCATCAGTAATATTTTCTTAATTTTCAAAATTTCTTCAAGTTTCACAAAATTCACTAAAATATCAAATGTCACCATTTGAATGGTGAAAAATTGGGAAAAAATATATTAAGTATCTTTTTTTTAATTAACTCCAACTCCTGGATTTGGAATGTCCCAGAACCAATACTAAATCATTAAAATATACAGGGTGTCATATGTAGCTGGCATTATCACCAACTCTTTTTCACCCATAATGCTCGGGATGATTTCGAAAATGTCTTCTGTTGTGATAAAGAGACCAGAAATAATCCATTTATACTGCAGAATGTAAACAAGCAGCCATGGCTAACTATGATTAGCTAAAAAGTGAAAAATTGGGGAAAATATTTCAGAAATGGGTTCAGAATTCTCTTATACTCTTAGATTTCAATCCCCGAGTCATCTGCAAATTCCAATATCATGAGTTGATGTGAATTTGCAGCTGCGGAAAATTAATAATTTGATAAGTGAAATAATTTTCAAAATAAGTCAATTTAGGAGTTCAACTTTTGCCATATACAGATTGTTAAAAAAATTGTTAAAATTGTTATTTCCGTCAACCGATTGCACCCCTACGCGCAACCCTAGGAAGTCTTCGAGAGACTTGTGTGATTAGGGAAGACGCAGCCCTTAACCTTTTAACGTGTGATGCCATGCACGAAACCGATGACCATGCGAGGCTTTGAACCCTCGACCCTTCGCTCCAAAGGCAAACGCTCTACCACCACGGCCCATTAATGACACCCTACATATTTCTCAGGAATTGAGTTCTGCGGGTTAAAGAGTGATGATACAGAATCTGATGTTAGTTCAGTCATAAAAGAATCCATAATATGTTTTTCCCCAAGTTTTAGTTGGCCATGAAAAAGTGATTCTTGGTTACTTTCTACAGTATTAATGAAACATTTTTGGGCACTTTGTGACAAAAAAGACATTTTAAAATCAACCGAGCATTATGGATGAATAGGACTTGGTGATATTAACAGCTAAATATGACATTCTGTATATTTCAAAGATTCAGCATTGAGTTCTGGAGCTCTGGGGCATTCCAAAACCAAAAGTAGGGGTTAATTCTTCAATAAAAGAGCCTTAATTTATTTTTTCCCAATTTTTCACTATTTAAGTTTGCCATGGGAAAGTGACATTTAGTTATTTTTCGCAGTATTAATCAAATATTTTTGTAAAAATTGTAGAAAGTGAAGAAATTTTGAAAATTAAACAAATGTTACTAATGTAAAAGAGATAATCATGTTGCCACCTACAAATGACATCCTGTATAATTAATTGATTCAAGCATTGTGATCTAGGGGTTTAAGAGTATTCTGAAACAAAATTTGATGTTCATTTTGTGATGAAAAAAATCCCTAATATGTTTTCCCCATTTTTTCACTTTTCCATTGGTCATAGTTATCCGTGGAAAATGGATATAATAATTTTTCATCAAACATTAAGGTAGGTATTCCTGAGTGCTATAATATGAAAAACAATTAATTTCAAATTATTTTATTCTCAATGAAAAGTGAGGGTGTGGCTTCTCAAAGTGGGACACACTGTATATATAAGACAGATATACACAATACAAAATTTTATTCAAAGCTGATATATTATAAACTCAAAAACTATTCCTAATTTGAGGGCTTATTTCAACTCCTTTATTTTCATATATATAGCGAAACGCTCGGACAGGTCGATTTTTGTTTTTATTTTTGCGTTTTTCAAAAACACTTAAATATACAGGGAGATACTTGTAGGAATATGACGCCATCGGCAATTTTTTAAAATGGGAACATCAAATTTTTAATCTGATAAAGCTCATTTTTATACCTACGATGATCTCATTTTTTTGTTATAAAGGGTGTCCGAAAATGATTATGGCGGGTTATAGCTTTTAAATCGATTTTATAAAATGAAGTAGTGGATAAATTCGTGAAAATCGTAACGAAATACTTGTTGGGAAAAACTTCCGGACAGGTCAATTCTTTTCTTATTTTCGCGTTTTTTTTTTTCAACAAATTTCATATAATTTATATTGCTAGGTAATGTAACGTCATCGCATTTTTTTCAAATAGCAACCCCAAATTTTCATTGGGAAATCTGACTGAGCACATTTTTTTACATAACGGTTGAGTAATTGATAATTATACAGGGTTTCCCAAATCTCTGATTGAATTAAATACTGAAAAATTGGCTTTTCGCCATTTTGACGGTTAATTTGAGGTTTATCAGAAATTTTTTAAAACAAAAGTTTGCGATTTTTTTATTATCTACAACTTTTTCATTAAATATTTTTTGCTAGGAGGTCACGTTTTGCCGCAAATCGTAAAAGCTGTTTTCAACCCCTGGACTGCTTCCCCATTTCACCCTTTTGAATGTTTTCGTGTTTAAATACTTTTTCTTCAAAGTTGAAACCTCAACAACATTTTCCGCCTGGTCCTTGCCTGTTACTTATTTTCTTATTTTTATCGTTTAAACTTTGTTTTGGCACCAGACTAATGATGAAGATTACAATCACAGCTATCACAAATCTATTCCCGCAACATTAACATTATGAAATCTATTGACTTTGAATGTACTTCGCAATGTACTTTGTGCGTTAGTTGAACCTCACATTAACCGCCAAATGTCCGCCTCATGTGACTTTGGCAGAAAGTCTCTTGTATGACAAACAATAAACATTGAGGTAATGTTTGAGGCTATGTTGTTCCGGAATCTCTATGATAATTTGTTATACACAATTCATCTTAGATGATAAGCAGTTACGTTCGTCAGGAGTAACATGCTAACACTAATGCAGTCAGCAATGGCTCACGATTTGATGGAGAGGAGATGCTTATAAAAAGGGCTTTTCGAAAATTTACTCAGGGTTACTAACCCGATCCAAAAAATCAACCCGAGTCAGTGATCAGCGTATGCAAAACTAAAGATTCCGAACGCGGATTGGTAACTCAGGTTAGGGACCTCATCAACCCGAGTAGGTTTCCAAAAAACCCTAATGTCAGCTTCACTAATAGTGGCAAATTTGAATAGTCCCGCACCGGGCAGACTGTTATTTATTTTATTATTTCAACAGTTACACCATTTCTTTTAAATATACTTTATAATTTTAATAATAATACAGGGTGTTTCTTAAGTACGTGTAGAAACTTAAAGAGCATGTTGCTGACGTCGAAATAAGAAGAAGTTCCCATAAACACATGTCGCAAGTTATTCGTTTCTAAGATACAGAGTGTCAAAGTTTAATTATTATATTTGTTTTTTGTGAATAAATGCCAAAATATTTGTGATATTCGAGTAAGGTTTGGTATCTGGGGTGATTTTTCAATGACAAAATCAAATTTTGTGTTAATTGTTGAAAAACTAATTTCTATTGAATTTATTTTGATTTACAAAAACATTGTCATTTTAAATCACTTGCATCGATTATTTCAAATATCAATAACTCGAAAACAGTTGCTCGCCAAGAATATATTTTTTACACAAACTAAATAATAAATATTCCCAGATACCAAACTTTACCCAAATATCAAAATTATTTTGAAATTATTCACAAAAAATAAAAATAGGAATTCAACTTTGACACTCTGTATCTCAAAAACGAATAACTTGTGGACATATGTTTATAGGAACTTTTCTTCTTATTTTGATGTCAGCAATACGCTCCTAAATTCTACACGTACTCAAGAAACACCCTGTATAATAGTAATGTAATAGTAATAATAATATTGTAATAATAGTTGACAGTATCGACTTCTAGTTGTAGGTCGCTCTACGAAGATCTGGCAAAATAATCGTTGATGCCTTGAGCATTTCTCAAATGAGCGGGATTAGGTTTGTTTCTGTGTTTAGAGTGAATATTCATTTTGTCAAGTACTCTCCATAGCGACCTGCTGTTATTACCACATTTTCTGGTTCTAAACTGGATATACGCCTTTTTTCACGAATTATTGCATATTTAGTGTGGTTTCTGAGATCTCTGTGGTGGTTCCAATCGCGCTCTAGCCGGGTGCGCTTGAATTCAATCAGGGCATTATCTCGAAATGAAATCATCAATTTGATTACATCAGTTATCCAGGGTGCGGCAGGTCTAGTTACATGGTAGTCATATAAGGCTATGAATATGTTGTTGAAGCATCCCACTTTTAGATCGGGGGATAGTGACAGATTTTGGGACACGATTTTACTCAGTATACCTTTTGGAGGACAGTACGAGTTCACGTGACCATAGCAGCCATTCGGACCCACCCTAACAGCCTGTCCATGATTTTTCGAGTATTTTAGATTTATTTTCTCATCACGAAACACATGACAGCCTGACTGAAGTCGTACTCGAATAATCAAAATAATAATAATTATAATTATAAAAAAAATTAATATGAAAAACTTACAACGACTCTTTGATTCATGCATTATTATCATGAGGATATACGGATAACACTGTCCTCCAAAAGGCATACTGAGTAAAATCGTATCCCAAAATCTGTCACTATCCCCTGGTCTATTAAGTCTATTTAGAGTCTATATTATCGAGGCGGTAGATAGGGGAGAAATCAGATGCGTCTTCAATTTGACTGCGGTCTCCATATCGAAATAACATTATAACCTGACCTTGAAATTTGATATTATGATAAAAGAAACCTGTTTTTGTTTTCTGTGTTTTACACGATGTTTTCTATTGCACAGGTTATTGACTATGTATATATTTCTTCATCAGCTTTCTTTGTTTACAAACTATTCTATATTTTTTTTATATAAGTTAAATTATCCTGATAAATATTCATATCCTCTACTAGTTATTCCAAGGATTACTGAAATTCTCAACATTGAAAATTATATTTGAGCCATGACTTTCTGCCTGATTACGTGGGGTTTCTCCACATTTTTTTTAAATTTCAATTAAGTAATTTTTCAACACGAAAAAGGAATGAAAGCAGTACTAAATATGTAGAAAATAAAAATAACCGGTGAACCAGAAACTCCAGTCAATTAATTAATAAATACTTATGACAAATGAGTTTCTTCCATTTTAATTTTGTCACGCCACTGGAGTATCATCCATAACCAGTTCCACTAGAGGTGATAACACGATCTTGTGTCCAGTGATGATATTTTGCATTTAAATTTGTTATTTTCAAAAAGAAGTCGCATTTGTTACTCATGAGGTGAATGATGATTAGAACTTTTAGATGTAGTTTGTTGATAGTGTTGACCTTTGTGGGTAAGTGTTGTTTCCACTTTTCACAAGTAAATGTGATCGGACTATAATTAGTATTGCATGAGTGAATACCTTCAAACTCTCTGTTTGGAATGTTCTTTAACACAACTTCCGAAAGTATATCTTCGGAAGGAACTAGAATGTGACATATTTTGTCAAAAAGTCGTACTCGGCACATTTTATCAGCCCCTATTTTTCAGGTTTCATTTGTCTCCACAATGTTTCTGGGATCGTTTTATCCAAAAAAACTAGAAATGCGGTTAGTCTGGAAGGGCAACATGAAAGGTAAGAAACACCACTAACATAACTTTTACATATTGAAAAAGAAACATCGACCTTTGTGTTGCACTTGGGATTTATTTTTTTTATTAGACCATCATTAGACAGAGATATTGTTTCTACAAATAACTATCAAACAAAATCTGTTAGCAAATAAGTTTTTTTGATATGTACATAACCTACAGATAAGTTCGAAAAATTCCGAAGTTGAGACGTCAGAAAATCCGTATCCTAACGAAATACAAAATACTGAACAGAAGTAGAATTCATTCAAAAACATATAACAAAATTTCACTTGTGTCTGAAGTAACAGAGACACATATTTATTTACTTTATTACTCAATATACTGTTATTGGACTTTTCTCAGACATTACTCTGAATTTGCAAGTTTTCCTGAATAATCCAATAGGATTTTTCAGAGAATTGTAAATGAGTCTTTGATATCCGAATCCTAAAATTTGTTTTCAAATGTTGGTTCTGTGACTTGTCGAGTCCTTGAAACAGAGTTTTTTATTCTTTTTGTTTTGCTAATACTCATTTGAAAAATTTACAGTTCTCATGTCAAAGTGAACAGCAAACGGTCTTCATCATTTTGAGCATGATTTTGTTCGTCTTATATTAGGTTTCTTGACATGGTATTTTGGGTGAATTATAGTTCCACATTATGAAAATGAAAAAATATGTCAATTCAAGGAAAATCTATGCAAGTGCAGAAGGGCAAATACAGGGTGTTTCATAATAAATGCGCAAGACTTCCGGAAGTGATAGCTCGTTCAAAAATATGAAAAAAGTTTCTATTAACTTACCCTCTAAAATTCAACATTTTCGAGATACAGGATGTTGAAATTTTTAAAAAATTATAGTTTTTTGCGAATTTTCTGGAACCGTTTATCGCACAAAAAATAGATTTTGAATGCATTTTCTACACATGTTTTGTGAAGATTTTTTACTTTTTAAAATTCATAATTGGTGAAGATTTTGAAGGGGTAGCAGGTGTTTTTTTCTCCAACTTCTACGCCACTGGAAAAAGTATGATGTTGAGCCGCCTACTTGAACCGCCAATGTTTTCTACATAAAAAAGGGACACTCGGTCATAAGCTCTAAAGTTTACCGTTTTCAAGAAAAATCAACTTTTTTTAAATAATTTTTTTCCTAATTATACAAAATTTATTTAAACGTTAAAACACGTAACAAAACCAAACGTTGACTTCTTAATTGCAAAATAAAAAAAAAACAATAACAATCATACTCAGTTGAATTGTTGGAAATGTCCGCCGTTAGCTTCAATGCACGCAGCAATTTTCGATTTACACAACATGAAAGTTGATTTTTCTTGAAAACGGTCATTTTTAGAGCTTATGACCAAGAATACCTTTTTTGTGTAGAAAACATTGGCGGTTCATATAAGAAGCTCAAAACTGTACTTTTTCCAGTGGCGTAGAAGTTGGAGAAAAAAACGCCCACTCCCCCTTCAAAATTTTCACCAATTATGAATTTGAAAAAATAAAAAAATCTACAAAAAACATAGCTTATTATGAGTAGAAAATGCCTACAAAATCTGTTTTCTTTGCGATAAACGGTTCCAGAGATATTCGCAAAAAACGATTATTTTCTTAAAATTTCAACACCCTGTATCTCGAAAATGGTGCATTTTAGAGGGTAAGTTAATAGAAACTTTTTTTCATATTTTTGGACGAGCTATAAGATTCTGAAGTCCTGCGCATTTATTATGAAACACCCTGTATAGTAAGTTTTCTGAGAATGATTTCATTGGAAAAAACAATTTTAAACGAATCCATTTTGAAGTGATAGTTGGTCATAGAGGATTTAATAACATTTCTTACAGAATCAAGTGCATACTTCCACCATTCCCAGAAAATGGACAATGGAAAATAATCAATGGGGAAGGAGGACCGGGCGAAAAAATTCAAGAGGACACATTTCTAAAGTTTCAATGTTATCCCGGATATGATTTAACTCCTAAATACCCATACGTATTCTGTGATACAAACTGGAACCATGACATTATGCCTAAATGTCTGAGTGAGTGATAATGAAATAATAATGGGAATCCCAATCGAAAATGCAAGGTCTTGTAATTACTGAATATGATTATGACTGGGAAATCCTAAGATAGTGCGGTGCAATATTTCTTAGCAGTATCATTAATTTCGATCTTGAAAACCATCAATATACAGTAGATACACGTACTTGTCCTCTAGTTCAGAAAGTGTGAATTCAAATATTTTCGTTACGATTAGACAAGGTAACCAAAATCACCAATGAAAGTACATAATTTTTTATGATAGGCCATTAGCTGAAGGAAAACTTAGTTGTAGTGAGAGGAAAAAGTTATTCTAGAAAGGTGGAATAGGAACAATTATTTTCTCATTTTCCTCATTCGTTCACTTGTAATAATGTTAATTTAACAAAGGAAACATTTGAATTTCAATTAAAAAGGGGAGTGTTTAATATGTTTTGGAATTTTCAGTCGAAAGGACTCTCCATATACCTACTACAACAGCATGGACGGTTTATGAGAATTCTGTAGTATAATGACATAAAACAGTGCGTAAAACCTTAGTTACGCACTATCGTAGAAAAATAATTTCTTATGTCTTGTGGTACAAATAACTATATTCAAATGTTTGAAGTATATGTGCAGAGCTGTGCCGAGCACTAACAAAAAGTGCTTCGAGTACTAAGCACTAAGCACTCTTGAAAAGTGCTCGGGAGTCTCGAGCACTAGGCACTTTTTTTCATGAAGTGCTCGCGATTACTAAGCACTTTAAAAAAGTAATTCGATTTAATGAGCACTAAGCACTTTTCAAAAGGGCGAGACCGTTAAGGTGGGCGTTCAATTTCCTGTATTCCAAGTTCACATTGCATTTGGAAACGGTTTCACTTGAAAAACTCAAATTTGGTAGGTGAACTCAGAAAGTACTCCCTTGTTCGGCATTTGAAGGAAATGAGTCAATACTTGCTTTTGTTTCATTTCAATAGAAAGACCCATAAAAACAGTGCAACTTCCAACTGATAGGGAATATCCAGACAATGTCGTTTGGGAGATTAATTTGATTTCCGCAATGGGCGGCGAATAGCCAAATTGAAATATAGAGCGGCGTGAAATAGTTCCTACCTTACCAACATTTTCACTGACTTCTTAGTCCGGCAGTTTTCGGACAGAAAGCACCATTGTAAGAGCGTTTTCACACACACACCGGTAAAACCGGTGCCGGTGACGGTGCTGACACCGAATGCAATGTATTCAAATTATAATTTTCACACCTAGCCCGGTCCGACCTATTTGGCGGTACGGCCACCGATTCCGATTTATGCAGCCGGCGGGGATCTCGACAATCGGAAGACGGACCGGTGAAGATGATTTCGACTGAAAACGAGAATTTTCAGAGTGGCCAGCTAGATCTCCTGATCTGACCACACTAGATTTTTTTGTGGGGATACCTCAAGTCAAAAGTTTACGTTACCAGACCCTATAATACATTATTATAAACGAATTATATTTTATGTCTCGATCATACGGTTATCCAACAGAAGAAAAAATATAACACCCATACACAGAAAAATGCGTACTTTTTGAAAGTATTATCAAAATAGGGTAATGCCATTCAAAAGATATTTTAATGACTTCATAACTCGAACAGTGATGACGTCATCGATAATATGAGTAGACCAAAAAATGCGCGACTGAAAAAAAAAAAGTGTCTGAGCATATTTTCCCTAATGGCCATATCAAACGTTTAACGAATTTGTTCCAACCTTCACGTGCTCACTGTATAAAACAGATAACGGCACCGATAAGCCGGGCTCTGTGAAATACTCTATTGTCCGGTACCGGAACCGATACCAGCACCGGCACCGGTTTTGCCGGTGTGTGTGAAAACGCTCTGTATATTTCATTGTCCGAGCGTGCTGCCAATAGAATGAAATAGGAATGTGATTTTGATAACCATCGGTAGACGCTAGACGGGCAGAACTAGTCACATCGAGAAATTGAAATGTTCATATTCATAAGCGTTAGATTTTTGAAATTTTATTATTTTTCTCAAGACATACATAATTTTCAGTGATTAAAATCCCAGAAAAGAGAAAATAAGTCAGCAAAATCTGTCATGATCTGACGGACTATAACTTGAGAGTCTTTTGTGGACCGCGGTCCTCCCAATCGGGGCGGATCGTCACGTTCAGCGAAGTGAGGCAACTTATATGTTTTTCTACATTCATGCAAAAAGCAAAACTTTATTTAACTATATTCAGTGGAAAAAGAAGTTCTTTATTGCACTAGTGCAATAAAGTTTTTATTGCACTCATCTGTCATTCTACTTCAACGTGTTGTCATCATGACAAACATGGAAATCGTCGACAGTAGCGGAGGGATACGTAGAGGAATCACATGCAAACAAACTCAGTGTTGCAAAATAAATATTTCAGCCTGAAGGAAATAACGATGTACAGTTACCAAGTACTAATACGTTTACAGCAGTAACAAATCAAGAAGTGGATTTAAAAAGTACTTCACTACGAAATATTCATATTGAAAATTGCACCAATTGTTCATTCACTATCAACATTGAGGGTAAAAATAAAGTTTGAGTTAAATTGTTCGTAACGTATTAGTTCCTGTTTCAATGCAAATCGATATTAATAATAAAGTAATCAAGTTGCGCTTTTCATTTTCCTACACGTAGTGCCGCACCTCAATAAATCAATTTTTGCTTTTTGCATGAACGTAGAAAAAATGTTGTATGCAACTCGTGCAAAAATTGTTTATTGCACTCGACGTGTTGTCCAACTCGGCCTAACGGCCTCGTCGGACAATTTCACGTCGAGTGCAATAAACATTCACTTTTTGCACTTGTTGTATAAATAACTATTATTCGGTAAACTTTGTTTAAGGTAACAAATCAAATATAAAATCAAAATATTTTAGAACTAAGTCGCTTTTTCCTTGTAACTACTAAACGGCTGAACAGATTTTGATAAATTTTCGGTCGTTAGATTGGTCTTGATACCGCATGTGCCACTTATTGTATTAAAATTATGAAAAATCAAAATAGCGGTTTTTTTGCGCCAAATTGGCCGTCTTGATTCAACCTAATAATTGTGTACTAAAAAGCTGAAAAAAAAAAAATAAACAAACTAAAAAAACACGTGGTTTAAAATAAAAATTAAAAAAGAAGTAATATCTTTTCAAATCAAATAAAAACTGGAAGCTGCCGAGACATATTTGCTCAAAAAAAAAATCTATAGAAATAGAACGGGTCTCGGCTACTTCCAATTTTTCTTTATGAAAAGATTATTGAATTTCTTGTTTTATGCATTTTAGTTTAAACCGCAGTCGGATTTTTTAGTTTCTTCAATTACTTTTTTATATTGATTAGCTCTAATAAATAATTTGGTTCAAATGAAAAAGAATGTTGTTATATTTCTGGTGAATTTATTATTTATTGTGTGTGGCACTAAATAATCTAGTTTGGTGAAGCACTAAATTCACTCCGAATGCTATAAACACTTTTAACTAAATTTATGTCAAGACTGAGCCCTCGAACCTAGAATTGCATAATATAAGGCCGCAATCAGTAGTTCTTGGTGGTGGGGTGCCGCTGACCGCGTTTAATATCTTCAACAACATTCATAGATCCATAGCTGAGAAAAGGCTTAGTGCTTAGTAATCCTGAAAAGTGCTCTCGAGCACCGCAGTGCTCGGCAACACTTTTCGGGATTACTAAGCACTAAGCCTTTTCGTAAAATGATCGAAGCACTAAGCACTAAGCACTGAATTCAAAAAGTGCTCGGGAGCACAGTGCTTACGAGCACTAAAATGCTTCAAGCACTTTCACGAGCACTAAGCACAGTGCTTTGGGACAGCTCTGTATATGTGAGGTCAATATTGTTATACTTTGAAAAACTATGCATATATTTCATTTTAATGATGAACTAAATTAGATAATGTACATTTTCTCCCAAGTATACTTATCTATTGCTGTTTTCTCATTTCAAAAGTCTGAAACTGAACGATAAAAAATAATGGGCCTAAAGTGTTAAATGAAGTAATACTGGATGTCGGTGTGAAAAATACAAAAATCACCGATTCATGAATTTCTTGTAGGTATTGTGCTTCGTACAATTTTCTCGATTTGATTTGATTTCGTTTCTAGATAAAGAAACCATACATGAGTGACTTATTCATTTCAAAACAAACAGAGTATTCAGTATGACAAGTATCAGTCAAATTGAATTGTAACATTATTTTAATTGTTTTTGTACAGGAAACCTAATTTCAATCTTCAACTGTGTGCATTGGGACACTCTATATACTTAAGATGATGTTATAAGTACCATAATCCGTATTTTCAGGATCTACTATTAACCACAATGTTTCTGAAATCCATTCATCCAAAACCCGTGGTGATATAAAAAGACTGAAACGGCAGAATGACGGGTAAGTTTCACCACTAAATTTTGTGACGAATGAAAAATATTTCGAATCTATTTACGATCGGATTAAAAAAAATATATATATATTATGTGTGGTTGGCTTCCTGTTGTTAACTTCCTTTGTTTCTATTTTTACATCCAAGTGTTGTACATCTTCGCACTTGATTTTACCGTACTGATGAGAGCTTAAGCTCGAAACACGTGTCTACGGTTGCAGAACATTTTGAGGGTTATACCCAATAACTTTTCTACTTATATTTTCATATTGCCCCTCGCTATATCCATCCTTATTTTTTTATATATATATATATATATATATATATATACATATATATATATATATCAACCGTGAAAGAAGGATTCTACATTTTATTCGTCTTCGATGCTCTTTACAGCTCTGCGAATTTCTCACTTAAAACATTTGGTTTTTATGCATATGTTCGGATATAATTTTCTATGATGATATGCCAGCCCCTTGTAAATTTTTTGTTCATTTATACACTGCATATTTATATTTACCTTTATATGTTGTATTACTTTCTATTGATACTTCGACAAATTACGAACAATTAGTCGAAAATTGATTTTCTACTATACCTGCATCATAATCCTTGTCAAATGTTCTGAAAAGCGTGCGAAATCATTTTCCAATGGCGTAGATTTCCGCTTGGAAAATGCTAGGGGATTGGCCTAGACTTTCGAAATAATTGGTTCCAGGCCCATGAACTATAATTTCAGTTCCTGTTGCTGTTCTGGATCCATTTGTGTATCATTTACTAGCAATTCCATCGAGTCTTGGGATAGCGTCTTTGTCCCATTCACTTTTGCTACTTAGTTTTGAACAAAGAAACAAGGTGTCCTGCCATACCAGGACGGTGCTCATTAACATAATCCTATACAATAGGAATGATTGGGTCGAAAATCCTTCAGAAAACAACTACTTTCCTGGCTAATACCACGACGAACGTTGAATAACATCCAATGAATTACCGTGCAAAGTTCCTACAAGGCTATCTCTGCAATTGCTAGTTGCATGATAATGTTAATTGAAACATTTGGACCACCTATAGATCGATTTCGCGGTGTTGCCCCTCATCAGTATAGGGTAGGGGCACCGTAAGTGATGGTCGGTCTCACTATAGACGTATACATCCACTGTAGGGTTACATCACAAGTTCTTCCCCGTAAAGTTTGTTAGGGCTTTCATGGCTTTGTTGGTTACTTACTTTTCGTGCTTATTCCAGATGAGTTTATTATATAGTATTAGTCCCAGATATTTTACCTCTAGTTTCCATTCAATAACTTTCCCGTCTCATTGGATGTCTTTGAGGTTAATGTTTCTTTTCATTGTGTATGTGGTGGGGTTGACACTAAGTCCCATCGATCGAAACTAAGATCGCGCCCGCACAGTGGATTACTCCAAAATGCGAGCGCCATCCCAGCGCCGGCCACCCAACTAAGCAATACCCATGATCCACGATCGTCAAGACCGTATAAAAAACGGAAAAGAAATCTGTAGGTCACAATGAGCTTATTACAAGAGGCATAAGATGTCTGAGGAGAAGAGGACTGCTCATTGCTAATATCCTATACAATATTTTCCGTTTTATATACGGTCTTGACGATCGTGGTTCATGAGTATTGCTTAGTTGGGTGGCCGGCGCTGGGATGGCGCTCGCATTTTGGAGTAATCCACTGTGCGGGCGCGATCTCAGTTTCGGTCTTTAAATGGGTTTGGTTGCCGATTCATTCGTTGCATTCATAAGTTATTGACTGCCAGACCTACCCTATACTGATGAGGAGCAACACTCCGAAATCGATATATAGGTGGTCCGAATGTTTCGATGAACATTCCCATGCAACAACCAATTGCAGAGATAATCTTGTAGGAACTCTGCACGGAAAGAAATTTCATCAGATGTAATTCAATGTTCGTCGTGGCATTTGCCAGGAAAGTAGTTGTTTTCTGATGGATTTTCGACCCAACTTTTCCTATTGTATAGGATATTAGCAGTGAGTAGTCCTCCGGACATCTTATGCCTCTTGTCATCAGCTCATTGTGACCTACAGGTTTCTTTTCCGTTGAATAGTTTTCTCGAGGTTTTTAATTCAATGTGAGTTTTAAGAATGGGAAATCATATTTTTTGATTCATTGAAGGTTCAAATGTACACTACCACCATTCCCAGAGAACGGAAAGTGGACTATAATAAACGGAGATGGTAGACCAGGAGATCAAGTTGACATCGACACCGGACTGAAATTTCAATGTCATCCCAGATATAAATTAACTCCTAAACACCCGTTCCTCATCTGTGATAATGGCTGGAGCCTTGAGAGTATGCCAAAATGTCTGAGTAAGTGTCATTAATCAAATAACAGTAGTTATATCTTCTCGACAATCCAAGGTCTAATGTTCAAGTTACTAATTAAATCTGATTGAATCTGGAAAACCCGTTGTGCGATATAATCTTCGTCGAGTCTAGTCTATAGATCGAAATTTTGATCATGTCCTGCCAGAAAAATTATATCTAAATATTCGATATAACATTCATATCACTTTTTGTGGGCTGGCAACACGAGACGAAATCAACTGATCAGCTTCAACATAAAACATAATTGGCTGCCAACTACAAATCTGAATTCGTAATAATAATAATAATGAATTTATTCAATAAGCATATTATATTTTATTATGTCACCATGTTATCCATTCATACTTATTGAATGAGACCATATTCAGTATCATAATCCAACCGACGATTGGATTATGACCCTGTTCTTCCATATGGGAAAATGCATAAGTATACCGAAATAAGAATGGGGAATTACTTTAGGGGAAATCCGTTTTCAGGCCGGGGATTTAGATAAAAACAATTGTCGAATTCCGGTGCCATATTCTGAGCCCCACTTTTCATTTCCTTAGAAATTTTCCAAGCTTGAATTTCGAAACATTATTTTTATGTTGAGGATTTTATTAAAAACTTGACGTTTCACACATCATGACGTTTTATATGGAGTTTTACTGCAATTTAGCGTAGATTTAAAAAAATTGATAAAAGTTATGGCATTCTATTTGAAGTGAAGGAGTTGAGTCCACAAACTGGCAATATTTCAGCTGAAATAATCCTTATTGAAAACTTCCGTATGCAGCCCCTGTTATATTTATTATAGATTTCATGAAAATGAATGAGAAAATATCGAAAATAAAGTGAAACTACAGAATAATTAACATGAATGAAAAATATAGAGACTTCTTCAATAAAGTTTATAAGGTTTATGATGAAATAGCACCAAAAAAATTAGTAAAAATTTATCCACATTATAGAGAATGAGGGAAGCAACAAAAGACAGGGATAATTGATATAAAGAGTGGAAACGGAAGGAATCAGAACAACTCAAACATATTTACAAACAAAAAAGAAATATAGCAGTATAAACTATGAGGGTGAAAAAACGAGAATATTACGAGAGAAAAATTGAGGAAAATAAAACAAACTCAGTGGAGTTATGGAGGGTATTGAAAAATATTTGTCCGAATAAAATTGAGAATCAAATAATGCATGAAATAGAATAGAGTGACAAAGGAAATTATCAGTAATGAAGATGGCATGTCCAATAGGTTGAATAACTTCTTTGTCGAAAGCATCAAAAGCATAATAGATAATATTGATATAGCAGAACTTGACTTTCCAATTGCATCTAATTCAAATCTGGGGGTCACTTATAATTTAATAGAAAACTTCTCACTACTACAGTTTGGAGAATTGAAAGATACCGGTTTATCGTTGAAAAATAAGGGGAGTCCATATGAACTGAATGTTGCCTTTTTAAAGAATTGTTTAATTAACCTCGCAGAACCATTATTGAACCTCATCAATACCTCATTACTAACAGGGGAGGTCCCAGATGACCTGAAGATCTCAACAATCATTCCAGTTCCTAAAAAAACAAACTCCAAAAAAGCCTCGGATCTAAGGCCAGTTAATATGTTGAGCTCAATTGAAAAAATAATGGAAAAAGCAGTTTATAACCAGTTAGTGGATTATATTGAAAATAATAAACTTTTGAGTAAATACCAATCAGGGTTTAGAAATAAACATAGTTGTGAAACAGCATTTCAGTGTGTACTAGATGATTGGAAAATTAGATTTGAGAAAAATGTGACCACTGTTGCAGTATTTTTAGATCTTCAAAGGACCTTTGAGAAAATTCATAGAAATAGATTATTACGAAAATTGTTAGCAGTAGGAATAGATGGAATAGTCTTGAAATGGTTGGAAAGCTCCTTGAACAACAGAAAACAAAAGCTCAAGATAAATAATGAAGTGTCAGATGATATAGAATGTAATCAAGGAGTACCACAGGGAAGTGTTCTGGGCCCCCTATTATTTTTGATGTATATCAACGATTTGCCAGAGGTGGTAGGTCAGAGCTCAGTTCATCTTTTTGCAGATGATACACTGATATACTTCTCATGTAATGACCCTACGAAACTCGCAGAAACCATCAACAGAACTTTAAAATTATTTATAGTTGGTGTTATGATAATTATTTGAAGATCAATGTTGCGAAGACTAAGTACATGGTAATAAGTACAGAAAAACGATTCAGAGACTTTTGTAATAAAAATTTTGAGATAAGGGTAGGTCCAGATAATGTGGAACAGGTCAACCAATTTAAATATCTTGGGGTTCAGGTGGACAGAAGATTACAGTTTAAAGAACATGCCAACTTCACAATAAAGACGATATCATTTAAAATACATTTTTTATCTCGTTGTGCCCCATATTTAACGAAGTCGGCAAAAATATTACTGTACAATTCATTAGTGCTTCCTCATTTTACTTATTGTTCTACCATTCTCTATCTATTAAAACAAAATGATTTAGCTCGTTTACAGAAACTCCAAAATAGAGCCATGCGCATAATTTTAAATTGCAGAAGATTAACCCCAATAAAAGATATGTTGATGGTTACCAATTAATTCTTTTCTCCTTTATCAAACATTAATCCTGATTTTCAAAATAAAATTTCCACATATTTACACATATTTACAAGAAAAAGTTATGTACAATGACCAAATCCATGGATACAATACAAGATCCAGAACTGACTTTCATATTCAACAAGTCACATTGAGGCATACCCAAAATTCAGTTTTTTTCAAGGGACTTGATAGCTATAATAAGCTACCAGAACGGATCAAATGTTTAACATCCATCAAGAACAAGTTAAAAACATATTTGCTCAATCAATAAGAGAACTAGTGGCCACTTCCTCATTTTATTAAGTTCGCTTTACTATTTAGCTAGGACAGATATACATGTTATGTATTAATTAGTACGTTCAAAGAATATTTTAGTGTTCATACATTTTTTATTTTTTTCTTGAAAGTGTATGTATGTAAAGATTTGCGTGAGTGCAAATAGGTGTAGTAGGTATATGTATGTGTTGTATATTTATATATGTGTGTATATAACAACTTATTATTCTATGTAAGGGTTCAAATGCCCTATAAGTACTTGATTGATTATTTTTTTAAAAATTAATTTATATTAGCATTAGAGCATGCTGTTTATTGTTCCCATTGTAACAACCAATAAAAATGTAAATTAGCCAAATGGCCTAAATAAAGGATTTATATTTATTTCATCTCGTCGTGAACAGCCCTGTTCATACAGTGCGGCTTTTTTAGTCCCTCCCCCCTGTTAACTTTCGAACGGTTTGACGTTTAAACATGAGACAAAAATCGTTTTGAATGGTATCACCGATCCTACTTTTCGAAATAAAATACATTGCGATTGCCCGATAGGAGGTGTGGGGGGCAACATTAATTTAAAAAATTTAAATGGCATGGGGGTCAAATTACATACCATTGAAAAAATAATTTAATTCTCTTTCCAGCTATATGAATTCTTTCAATTCTTGTTTATACTTATTTTCACAAATTCCATCTCTTTGTGAAGGGCGAAAGAGGTGAACTTTTGGGGTGTAAAAATGGTTTCTCACGATTTGCAGCGAAAATTAACCTCCTTCTGAAATAAGTTAGGAAAAAAGTTGTTGACAATGAAAAAATCTACAACTTTTGTATTCAACATTTTTCCACATAATCTCTGATTCTCCGGGAAAATCGGAAAAACCGTTTTAATTTAGTTTTAATTTTTTTCTTGTGCAAAAATTGTATGTTTGTCGCAAAATTTAGTGGATATATACTTTTTTATGTATTGAATGAAAGTTTGTTTTTGTGGAGGATATTCATTTCTTGACTTACCTTTTTGGGAACCTTCCACAGTCTGAAAATGACAAAATGTTATTTCAAAGAAATATGTACAAGTGTAGAGGGGCAATAATCAATTTGCCCCTATCAGTTTCTGCGTTTAGAAGACAGGTTAAAATTTCGTACGGAACGAATCGTATACTAAATTTTCCTACTTATATGACGACAAAAATTTCAAAACTTCTCTTTTTTGAAAACGTTGACGTTTCGGAGACTTAATCTATCTCCGTTATCCGAACTCGAAGAATGAAAACTTGCTAAAAATTCTATTTTTATCAGCTTGGATATAAAAGGATTCGTTTTGACAAAATCAAATGAAATCTGCCAAATATTTTTTTTCATGGCATTTGCTATCTGAATACATATAGGGTGTCTGATATCAATCAATCAATCTGTTATTTCTCAAATCTTCTCTGAGGA
This sequence comes from Chrysolina oricalcia, assembly GCA_944452925.2. NCBI lineage: Eukaryota > Metazoa > Arthropoda > Insecta > Coleoptera > Chrysomelidae > Chrysolina > Chrysolina oricalcia. The sequence continues at coordinate 26,353,550 of OX101808.2, forward strand.
GAGGTAACCATGTGCTATCCATTTCTACTGAGTTGGTAGAAAAACAGTTCGTCAATAATAAAATACAGGCAGTTTCCTTCAAGTTTCTCTTTTCTTGATTTGATTCACTCATTAAAATTTTGGTGTCATTCCGTTTCATCATATGATCGCCATCCGATGTCAGAATACGTTCGGATATTTTGGAACCAGTTATTTTTCGATTTCTTATATAAATTTTGTGTTCTTCCTTACGCACAGTCAAAGGTCTTGATGTTTCACCTATATAACTTTCACCACACGAACAAGGTATGTTATAACACAATTTTTGGAACACTCATCAGTGTTTTTTGGTTTTGTGTGTATAAGTATTGATCTCAATGTATTGGTTGTCTTGAATGTTGTTTTAACATCATACCTATGGCCAATCCGTTTTATCTTTTCAGACAATCCGGGGGCATATGGTATTATGTTGGTTGTTTGATGTGTATTCGGTTGATGTATTACTGGTGGTTGTGTTCTTTGGTTGTGAGGTCCAGTATTATTGTTTTCAATTTCATGTATAGTTTTTTCCATGAATTGATCTGGATAAGCGTTTTCCTTGAGGACAGACTTTATTAGATTTATTTCTTCTTCCAGATCCTGGTTCGAATTGCAAACGATTTGTGCCCTATTGTACAGACTTTTCATAATTCCCTTCTTCACGCTAATGTGATGGTTAGAGGTATAGTTGAGATATCTGTTGGTGTGTGTTTTCTTTCGATAGACAGTAGTATTGACTTGAGATGTTGACTTGTTTATCAAAACATCCAAGAAAGGCAGTTGATTGTCTTTTTCTGTTTCTATAGTGGATTTTATTGTCAGTTATTCACGAAACTAAGTCTCATGTTAAAAATGCTTTTTGATGTCTTATACAGATTCTCCAAGTTGCATTCCATCGTCGTCAAAAACAAAAAAGTTTTAAGGGTGAGACACCATCCGCGAACACCCGGTATACTCAACATCAATTAATTGAATAGAAAATATATCTTGGATTATTATTTTAGATATGTTTAAGACTGATTCAGATATCCTTCCAAACGAGTTTTATCAAGGAGATGATGGAAGAAGTCAGTGTAAACAAAAAAAAAAAAATTGAAATGAGTTATTAGGCAATTTCGAGAGTACCGTAAACGAATTCTTGTAATATAAACATGTTATTCTTCTCAAGAGAATAATTATTGCGATTAGGAAGGAAAGGATAAACGGTTTCTTTCTGATAAAATTTTATAAATAGTTTCATTGAATTCAGAATGTGTTCACGGCAGGATCTTTTGGAATTAGCATCGCAATGAAAAAGTGGTTCTCTACGAAAAAAACCAGAGAAAAAGTTGATGTTTTACAATCATGACACACAAGCGTTTGCAACGAACACCAAAGTTGAATGTTTTTATTAAATTAGAAATCATTGAAAACAAGAAGCAAACATTTGCAAATAATAAAATAGTTCTAATGGAGAATATTCTAAGAGCTAAAACAACTTTCAACATGCCCTTCAGATTATTATTATTTTAAATACTTCTTCAACTATCAATGAAATATGCAAAAATGTACTTAATTATTTTTTATATAGATGAAAACGTAATACATTCATGAAATAAAATTATTTAGCATGAATAGTTTCAAAGTTTTGAAAAAATTAAGACTATTCAGGTTACACAGGGTATCCCCGATTAAAGGAGACAAACTTTGATTTAGTAAACTCCTGATATTGTCGACATACGACAAATAGTGTATGTTATTTAAGGTATTCAGATTCATTGTTTCTTGGATAAGTTGTGTTAACAGAAGCAAAATATTCGAAAAGCTTGAAATCCAATTGTTTAATTGCCTAATTTTTTTCTGCGTCTATTATTATTATTTTCTATTGACTGAATTGAATTGAACTGAATTGATGGGGATTTAGCCAGTTTCTCCAACCAGGAAAGGAAAACGAGAGACAGAGAGATTTCCATTTGCTATTACAGCAAAACGTTTCCAAGAAATGCAAAACGAGAAATGCAAAAAGGGGAAGAAATGAAGAAACAAAAACGGAGAAAAAGTGTGAAGAAGTCAGAAAAAATAAGGACGCGATAAAAAAAATTAAAAGTCACTTACAACAAACAGAAATGCAAAGTTTGTAACTCCACGTTAAAAACTTCGTATAAACTAGATTGTGAAGAATGCCAACGAATATTCCATATAAAATGTATTCCATGATCACATAACGACAACGTACCCCTCAAAAAGGACGGTGATAACTTCTTCACATATGCTACAAGGAAGATTCTGACAGGTGTTGCCAAAGAAGTTCTTAGAATAGGAACTGAAAATAAGAAACTGATGGAGACATATGAGGGAAGAGTCAGTTAAAGATAACGAAGAGTATTATGTTGATGAGGACACATGTATACTTTTGAAAATGTATCAAGAAGAAAAAAGTTCCTACAACCATTAGAGAAACCTAACATCATGATGAGGTGAAAAATGTTTGTCCAACAACTGAATACCAGGTGTCCAATAAATACCGAATTTGTCCAGTAACTGTATTCATGTAACATCCAACATAATTATTTATCACAAAGAGGAAACACAAAGTTTTCCAAATATGTCATGACAGGCGTATTTACAAATATTCATGTCTTCCAATGGAATCAATGCACCTTTAAAATGGACGGGTATAATTTATTCGCCATATAATTCATACAGAAGTTTTATTAATCGTTCAACGACTGGCTGGTTCTAAAGCAGGTCAAAAGAGAATGAAATTTAAATATTTAATACAATTAAAATTTGAATTACATTTTAATAAGGTGTATTATATTTTGGGAGAGTGTAGGTAAATTATTCTTGAACAATATTCAAGTCATTGAGAATACTTTGATGACAATTGTGTTTTAAAAATCGCTGGCTTACTACTTCACTTTATCTAGAAACAGGCTTAGCTGATGTAAATTGTCTCGTGTCAGAGTCTGATTTGAATCCTGAACTCTTCAGTAATGTATAACAATCATGCCTATAATAATAATAGAACTACTGCCAACCTGTCACCCGTCTATAAGAGTTTCTTAAATACTACAGATAAACACAAATTGAAAAAAGGGAGATGAAAAGTATGTTAATATAAAAATGAATTATGAAACATCCAAACTATTTGACCTAGTGTCCTGTTTTCTTTCACATGAAAGATGTGAGAAATACCAAAATTCTTAATAAATAAAATATTTATAATTTTAATTTCAGAACAGTGCTCTCCATTGTTCTCGACACCTACAACCACTCTGAAATGTAAAGATGCAACTGGAAATGCAATTAGCTGCAGTGAAGCTACTGAAGGGACGTATTTAACTTATCAATGTATTCCATATTACGAAGCTTTGGGTCGCAAACAAAGCCTTTATTGTAGCGGAGGTACATGGGACTTTCCTAAACCAGTATGTCAACCAGGTGAGTAGGCATTGATTAAAATAAATCTATGTAACTGAACTGAATATGACGATTTTTGGAAACTATCATAAACAATTTTCTTTTGCATGATTTCTATCGACTTGTCGATTATTTTTTATTTTATTGATAGTCAACCAATACCTATGTAATATAACGAAAGTAAAACAGATTCGCTCTTTCAGATTATTATTACAAATAAAACTGAAGAAGTAACGTTTTAAAAATCAATGGAGTATGTGATCTGCAATTTTTTTCAATGGTAACTATTGCAGTGTAACAAAAATAAAACAGTTTCACAGAAAATATATTTTATCAAGGTATGATACAAAAATAAAAATATATTCTTCAATCATATATATTATAATTATGTTTTGTCTTAGCAAGACTTCAGAGTTGATCAAAAACACATCCTTATTATCCCAAAAAAAATAGAAAATGTAGACTGTACACTGCGTAGTCAATGGAGACATCTAGTTTATAATATTAATAATGATTAACGCTTTTATTAGTAGAAACAGAGAAAAACAAACATTGACAATGAAGTATACAGATCTACCAAAAGGCACAGTTAGTTTTTGCCTGAGCCACAGGGGTCAGGGAAGTGCTTTCTACCACTCAACCTTGAAAAAAAAAATAAACAAAAAATACAACATGAAGAAAATACAATAATAGACCAATACAATTCAGTAATTAGGCGTAGGTTTAAACAAGAAATAAAGACTGAGATAATAATAGTAACAAACTAATTTTATTTAGGATTGCTCAAATCAGAAATTCATATCACAAGTACGAAGGATATTTTTCAATTGTTTAGTGATTGTGTATGAGAAAGAGGACCGATATTAAGCTGAGGTGTTAATGGGTGGCGTTAGCGGAGATTTAAATCGTACATTGACATTATGGATATCGGTCCGAAAAGTAATCTTTTGGTAAAGATAGGATGGTTTTTGCGTAGTGACTATCTTATGAAATAAGGTACAGGCATGCAGAATCCTTCTCTTCTCAATATTTAGCCATCCCTACTCATTTAGAGGTTGAGATAAATGGGCTCGCCTGCCCAATCCACAGATCAGACGAACACAGGAGTTCTGAAGTAGCTGTATTCGTTGAGAGTCTCTGTTCGTAATAGCAGGTCTATAGACTATATCACCATAATCCAAGTGCGAAAGAACCAGGGATTCGCATAAGGATATTTTAGCACGTTTATCGAGAACTTTTCTGTTGGCGTAGATCAATTTCAAATTGCAAAATGCTCGTCTTATCACCAAGTTGACATGATTGGTGAAGTTCAAAGAGGAATCCAAGATGATTCCTAGGTTTTTAGCACTGTCAGAGAGAGAAATTGACATATCCTTGATTTTGATCGTCAAGGCATCATAATAACGAGATTGGGTCTTTTTCCTACCGAACAAGATTACAACAGATTTTCCAGGATTTATTGAAAGACAAAACCTCTCAGAAATTGATGTAATTCACTCTAAATCTGCGTTCAGTTGAGTATTTGCTTCCATTAGACCAGTCTCTGGAAATGACACTTGCTGAAATGTATATGATTGCGGAATTCATAAGTATAAATAATGAAAAGTATAACGGGCCCAAAATTGATTCCTGTGGAACCCCATTCTCCACAGTCAAAAACTCAGAGACATCCCAATTATAATTTTATCTAAATAAATGAACTCATGTCATAAAAATACGGGATAGGACTGAGACTACCGAGAGGAGTCGGTCTACCTCTCAGATCAATATTGATCTGAGCTAAAAAACTGTGTTCTCGTTACGACCGTGACCGTGACTTTGTTCGCACACGATTTATTTGATTTATTGCGTTGATAATTATTTGTCTAAATGAATATTGAACAAATCTTTTAGTTTGACATTAACAAATAACAAATATATTATTATAGACAACAAGCCCATATAACAATTTGGGGAGGTCATTTGACCCAGGATGAAACATATTCAGAACGATGCTGCTATATGAAAAAATAACTTTAGGCACTATGCCGTTAATTCTTGGTGGTGCAAATGACTGTAATAATAATAATAATAATTTTTCATCTGAATATGTGCTCTTCCGACAAAATATTCTTGTACGGCATTCCTCATGTTGGTAGATTATGAGATAATAATCTCCTAGAACCTACTGCTGTACAAAAATAATGGAACTGGAATCCAGGATATTTTTAAAAAATTTTGGAAATTGAAATTTTTTTCTGGCTTCCGGTGCCATTGTTTTTGTACGGGAGTAGGTTCTAGGAGATTATTATTTCATAATTTACCAACGTGAGGAATGCCATATAAGAATATTTTGTCGGAAAAGCACATCTTCGGATGAAAAATGATTATTATTATTATTACAGTTATTTGCACCACCAAGAATTGACGGCATAGTGCCTAAAGTTATTTTTTCATATAGCAGCATCGTTCTGAATATGTTTCATCCTGGATCAAATGACCCCCCCAAATTGTTATATAGTCTATTAATATTGAACAATTTCTAGCTGTCCCTGAATACTACCATAAACTTCTGGTGAATACATTGAATCTTGTTATCAAAGATAATTTGTTGCAAATGTGCTTTCTCATGAATAAAGAAACATTCATGAAAAATACTACTCTTATGAAATGTTTATAGGAAGCAGTGCGTATTTTTCAACAAATTATCATAGGGGCGACTATCATTTATTTCTGTCAATCATATATGGCTCTAAAAAATTGAAATTTTAATATTTAACGATTTCTTGTCTCAGTCTAGTTACATAAAATGCTAAAGGAAATTAAGTATTGGGTATCACGATATTCTCTTAGTTGTCACAAACAGGGTAAAAAACGTCTCAATGAATATTAAATATCCTAATCTATGGTTCGAAAATCGAACGTTGCAACATTCCAACAAAATAGCTAATTAAATATGCTGAAATTTTTTAAATTAAAATAAACGGTATATTATTATAACCATATGACACCTAGAGTTGAAAATCATTATCACTGAGAAGAGAAGTTTAAAATTTGGTAACTTGATATGGGGTCAATAGCCACATATTTAATGCATGATACTTTTTAATTTTGATACAGGGTGAGCCTAAAAATGATAATAATTTATCCAAATTGGTACTAGTTATATTTCCATCGACAATCAAAAACACAAAATCTGTTCTAATGACATTCAAGCCAAATTTTCGGGACAAAGTATTTCGTGATTTCAGATAGGTTTCTGAACTATCCATCAAAGGTTTGCTATCAAACTTGATAGACAGTTACACAGGCAGTGCCTTGTGGCCGCTGGCTGAATGGCATAATTTTGTTCCCCGCATAAATAAATTGTTAAACATTTCTGGAAAAAGTGCACTACTAGAGCTGTTCACAACTTCGAATCGGTGCATTTACAGTGTGACCCAATTAAGACCGGAACACCCTTATAAAATCTACATTTTTCAACCGATTCGAATGTTTTTTTTTATTAGGTAGACATTCAAAAAGTCTACTAGGATACCAAATTTCATGAATAAATCTGCATTTCCAGGGCCAACTAATCTGATTTTTCAAGGTCAAAATTTGTAAAAAATTAACAGCGATTTTTTTAGAAAAATCCTAACTACACCACGGGCCATGCATTTCTGGCGAACAATGGGTTGATTTTATTATTTTTTTTTTCAAAATCCTGCCGTTACAATTGGGTTTTTTCATGCACAATTCTTGACTACTGACAGCAAGAAAGATCTGGACGTATTCAGAATGGATGATCATTCCGAAAACAAGTTGATTTGATTTTCATTTAATTCTCCTCCCAACCGGACTTTGAGGGTGTTTCAGATTTAGGTCACCTTTGAGAAAACCCTTGATCTTCAATCTTCATCTTGAGTCTATTCTGATCTTCACATCTCTTCATCTAAAGTTTCTGGTTCAAAATGAGCCGGAGATTTTGAAAATCGGTTGACGAGGAAAAAAGTTATGACTGCAAAACCAAAAAGTTAATTTTTTGAGATCACCCTGTAAATAATAATAAGACAATTCGAAAAATGTCTTGAGGTAATGAGTTCATCTTCATGCCACTGCTGTCAAATTTGAAAAAAAAATTTTCTTCATTTGGGATCCTTTTGAAAATTCAGAAATTTTGCACAGTTTCAGATAATACCCTGTATCGATTTTATGCGGAAAACCATATGTTTTGAAGAAGTACGAGATTATAGCTGAAGGACTGGGCTAGCGAACAGTATTTACAGTATTCAAATTGTTCAATGCAGAAAAAAGTTATTCAGATTTTAATAGGGTAAAAATTTTGGGTTGCGACGAAATTAGTGTTGAGTAGTTTAGATAAATCTTTGAAGATTTTTTGACAGTGGTCCCTGTAACCAGCATCAGCGATAATTCTAACTGCTTTCTTCTGCATTTTGAAAACCCTAACGGCGTGACAAGAATTCCTCCATAAGATAATGCTATAATTTATGTGATCATGGAAAAATGAAAAATAACATGTTCGAACTGTGTTAAGACATAGTTGTTTCTTCATATTCCGCAACAAATATAGTGAACTCGATAATATATCAGATAGTTAATCTATATGGGCTGACCAAATCAGTTTTCCATCTATAACAACCTCAAGAAGTTTGACACTCTTACTATCACCTGCGTTCTTGGTAAAAAGAACAAGATTTTGGGTTTTATGCCGTTTAATCAACCCACCAATTCAATTTCAAAACTTTTATCAGAACTTTGACTAAACCACATGATTCAGGGAGTCTCGAAATATCACTGACTGTAATTCCATTGAAATAATATTGAAATAATAAAAAAAATTATGATATAAAATTGACATTTTTTTTTATTCATCAAACGGATTTCGATGAAATTACTCCCTGAATTCGGTGGTGTAGTCAAAGTTATGATGAAAGTTTTGAAATTGAATTGGCGGTAATTATTTTAGATTTTTGACCTTGAAAAATCAGATTAGTTGGCCCTGGAAATAGAGATTTATCCATAAAATTTGGTGCCCTAGTAGACTTTTTGAATTTCAACCCAATGAAAAAAAAAATTCCAATCGATTAGAGAAATGTAGATTTTATAAGGGTGTTCCGGTATTAAGTGGTTCACCTGTTTCAATATTCCTGGTTTTAATTGAGATGGAATACTATAAAAAAAATTATTACACGATAAGTATGATTATGTATGTCGTGAACATCACCGTTGCGATGAAAAAACAGATGGGAATTGCTATTTTTTTAACTCTTTGATGGTTCAGTTTTGGTAAAAAATTCTTCAGGTATGCATTCCTGAGTTTGGCTGTTCGTTTAAAGGAACGATCTTGATAGGAGAACGATGGTCAAGACTGAATCCGTTTGGTCGATCTCACTCAAACTTCTAAATGAGAAACTATTGCCTCTATTTCAGAAGAGCATCAAATGTACATACTAAAAAGATAATTTTCTGTCTTTTCTGTAGTTTTCTAAAAAAGTAAGCATGTTCGTGAGCAAGGTTTCACCGATGAGATCAATTGCCTCAAATGGAGATAAAATTCTTCACGAATATCATTCAGTTTCGCTTTTCTCTTTTGCAAATGATTTCTTCAGTAAATAGTATATTTCCATCTATCAGAAGTACAGATCTTCAGTCAAATATAGTGAAGCATGGAAACCAAATTCGGAGAATACTTTGTTCGATGGGATGCTTACTCTTCGACAAAATCTAGTTTGTTAAATTCTTTAATTTTATATATTCCTGTGTGTTGAAGCTGCCATAAGATATAAGATTTATATTCAGAGTCACGACTTCATTATTAGCGTCAGTCGAACTCTATTGAAATTACTAATATTGTTTCAACCCTTTCGATAAATCTTTTTTCTCCTCTTTCAGTTTGCGGAAAAAAAGTAAATCATGAAGTAACCCAGTTAGTATTTGGTGGTGAAGATACGAAAAAATATGAATATCCATGGATAACTGCTATCTACATAAAAAATGATGGCAAATTAATAAATAATTGCGGGGGAACACTGCTGAACCCTAGGATTGTTCTCACTGGTGAGTAGTTTTCGATAATATCAAATACGGGAACTCCCACAACGTCCACAACCAACCGAAGTGTCTTTGGAATTTCATATTGTACCCCTACCATTCTACCATTTGACTATAAAGTGTCCTTCAAGCATCATACGATGTGTTCCATAATTATCCTTACAAATTGGAACTTAAAGGTCCTTCACTACAGAGTTACAGTGTGTGGAAGATGAAATATAAAAATCCATAACTTATACTATTTTAGATATCCATTGATAAAATTTTTAGAAATGTTTCAAATATTCAATTCTCTATTTTGAAAAAGAAATCGAATTTAGTATTATTGATATCCAAGCAGAAATTTGATGGAAAAATATATGAAAATGTTTCAAATAAATTATTTTCAACCAATACAATTCTGTTTCACATTAATGATATTGTTTTAGATTTAAAAATAATATTTTCATCACTCCGTTTTTCAACTACTTTTCAACTACTAATTGATCTTATTGTATTCTCCAAATTTCATCTACTATTTCATTCCTAATCAATATGTCAAGTCAATAAAAAATGAGTAAGGAGTTCCTACTGATGATTTGTGTCTTGTTGCAAGGGACACTATGTGAAAGAGTAACTAGTTCTGCACAGTAGTTACCTTATGTCCCTTAAATTTTTTTCGTTTTTGAAAATAGCGATTTCAATATATAAAACTCCTAGAAAATGTGATAGTTTTGTTATTCAGAGATTCTTTGACTTTTCTGGTGACGTATCCAAAACACGGGTAAAATAGTAATGGTCCCCTCTCAGTAAGCCAGTGTGAGAACTAAAAGAAGCGATTTCTACGTATTCGTAATAGAAAACTGAATATTCGAATAAATTCTTCTAAATTTCATCGAAGGATACTAAAAATAGAAATTACTTATTTTTTTTTATTTTCGAGTCCAACACGAGAATGTCCCTTTTATTTTTCAAACAGAATATCTAGTTCTACTTTGGCGGAATAATAGATTTCTTATAATCAAAGGTCGACAAATTCTTCCTAAGGGAGCTATGGCCCTTTGAATGTGGCCCCGATATACATACTTCCATTCAATATCTGAGAAACCCATTGAGAAATACACCAAAGAAAGTCGGCACATGATTCAATATCAGTGAAGGTTATCATTTCCTAATGAGATCAATCAAAACCAATTCTAACCATAGGCGTGCGAAATCTGAAGGAGACAACATTTTCTTCCTTTATTTTGAATGATGGGCATATAGAACACTTATTTTCGAAAGTCAATTTCAGTTATTATCGTTTCAGAAATTCACCAGTGAATGAAACATCTTAGCAAAATTTTAATTAATTTTAATTTATGTAAAGAAAAATATCTTGTTAAGGGTTAATCCCACAGCAATTTATGAGCAGTACCTCATTCATGTTGGTTTGAGAATTTATTCATAATTCGTAATGTTAAAAAGTTCGGGCTTAAAGAAAAATACGGAAAGAAATATGGCCTCCATCAGGTTTCGCACGTATATGTTTGAACTGGTTTTAGGCTGATTTTAAAAAATTACAAATTTCAATGACATTGAATTGACTACCAACTTCCATTGGTATATCTCGAAGGGTTTCTGAGCTATTAAATGAAAATCAGTCTCTGGGGACCACTTTCAAAGGACTGTGGCTCCTTTAGAAAACATTGACGGGCCTATGTATGTCGGAACATTTTTTTGCATAGAATCATCACCCGCAATGTGTTACTCTATTTCGTAAACACCCTGTAGTAACATCTCATCGTGCTCATAAAAGTATAAACTTTTCCCTTAGTTTTGCTAAAAGATTGTCTGTTGACGTCCACATTATATTATAATCCTTGACCTCACAGGTGAGGTCGATTTTAATTTCATAATGCTACAAAATTAACACTTCTCTCGAAAGAGATTCGAAATTAATGTTCGGGATACTATGGGATTTATAGTGTCAAGAACAATAAAAATAATGATTGGCCTAGATCGGTAAACTCCTTTCTGTTCGAGATGCTTCACTATTTTCTGCAAGACATACGCAGACATCAAATAAAGCAAATCTTTTGAGCATTTTCAGATTGAGAAAGTTTTTTGTCTTACCTATAACAAACTTTTTGTTTGTTATTATTATATTTTTAATGTCACATTTTTTTCAAACGAGCGTGACAACCTGTATGAAATTTACTGATAATAATATGAGTGATTCTGCTAGCAAAAAATTGAGATATTGAACAATTGTGGGAAATAAGATGTTCCTTTATACGAAGTATATATAAATATTGTAGTTATTTTTAATATAAATATCCAAAGCAATTGTCGAATTTTTGGAAAAGTATATGTATAACTCACTTACCATAGCGTTATCTCAAGCACAACTTACCGTTCTAAAATTATAGTAGCTATTCACAAATAATTCATATTTTAAATATGAATACGTTGACACAATAAAAACTACAAACAGAACTACGAAGTTGAAGTGTTCAAATTATCTTTATCATCTTTAAGAGAAGCTGTAGAAACTGTTTTGGATTCTTAATCTGATTTGTATTTTTTCATAATTTTATATTTGAGTTTTCTTTTACCATATTTACACAATCTGTTTTACCGCTTCTCCTCATCTGAATCATTTAATTCATAATAAATACGTATTTTATATCTTTATGGAAACTACCACCAAGAAACGAATTGAGTCGAAGATTGGGAAAGCTATACACCAAATAAATTAACTGGGTTTCAGCTGCTCATTGTGTTACCAATAGCTACGGAAATGCTATATCAGAAGATAATGTAGAGATTGGTGCAGGAAAATATTTCAACCAATATGGTGATCCCAGAGATATTCATGCCCAATATTCAAAGGTAAGAAAAACATGTGAACAAATATTGCTATATCTATCGATACAAAAAATGTACGTAGTTTTAACCAAAAATAAGTGAACCCACAAATTGCAGTTTTTGGAAATTTCAACTCGAAGTATAGGTGTTGTAACGCTCCATAGTTTTGAAAGCAGATTGGTGACTATTGAACAAATAGGACATGAGTTAACTTGACTAGTTCAGATAGGAAAGCGCCAGGTTGCAAAAGACAAAACCGAAGAGAAATATAATTATAATATGATTTTTATCTAGTGGAAAGGCAGAATAAATATGCAGAAACAATTGATAATTTTATTTTCTGAAATTAAAACAAAAGGCTGAAGGCCAGAAAAACATCTCAGATCTACAAATAAAAAAATTGCCAAAGCCTACAATTTCAAGAGAAAATAAGCTGAAGGCAACAATGACTGAAAATTTAAAAAAATCAGCTGATGGCTATAAAATTCAGAATATTTACCTAATCTGATTCAACTGATTATGGACCTGGTTGATATATACCTGGGGTGGCTGGTTAATTCGTTGCTGGTTGGCATTGTCGGAGACTTATGACTACCTGGTAGCTGACGAATTCATGGCACATATTTAGGTGGCTGGTCTCTACGAAGATCAACAGTTGGATAGCAATTGGCTGTGCCAGAGACTTGTGCCTCTTTGACCCTTCTTCAGACAGCTATGGGACTTCTTTGTGGTACCAGTTCTTCACCCAGTATATGGCCTCCTCGATAACATGCGAAGCAGACGAAAGGATCAGAATTGGTTGTTACAATATTTTTTGGGACGAATGATATCCTTATAGAACCGCAAGTTTATGTTTTGAATTGTATTATGCAAGGATATCTAGGTTCTAGATTGAGAGAAAACACACTCTGACTGAATGCTCAAAAGTTAATATTAACTAGAAAAAGGCAATAATAGTTGCTGGAGAAATTAATATTTTCCAGAAATAAGGAGTTCTAGTTATGCTTCAGGAAAAAATTATGGAAGTTAATATTCTTCAGAAAAAGGGAACAATAGTTATGCTATCACTATAAGACAAAAGCTAACATTTGAATTAATACTTGATATTATTTTAAAACCCTGACATTGGAAATCCTTTTAAAGAAATTTCAACAGTTTTATGATAATGAATCAAAATATTAAAATATCTTTATGCACCATAAGTGGTTACAGTTATAGTGGTAATAAGTGGTTAAAGTTATAGTAAATAATTTATTGCAGAAAGCGTCCAAATAGTTTGGGTCCAACTAGGTTGGTCGTTTTCAACAGAAAATTATGTACACTACTTTTATACCGAATTTTATTGGTACAATTGAAAACCAGTTGATATTATTCAGCCATTTATTTTTATGGAAATATAGACAACGTATAATATTCGTAGAATCCATTCAAACTATCTGAACTTTGTGTACAAATGAAAATCTTCTTTTAGCTCACATGTGGCTTAGCACAATAGCAAATACTTTCACACCGAGTAGTGATCTCGTTTGTACGTTTCCTACAAATTGTCAAAATGGATTGGACGTGTTCTGCTTATTTACGTCCAAGTGTGGTACTTACTATGAAATGTCTTGATTTCATGAAGACCTGACCTTATGTGTACATATTAGGACAATAGAGTTACTGCGATAAAAATATTTGTGTTCAGCATTTTCTTTTGACCGTATCAATTTCTTCAATAGCCTCAAATTTGCAGCATCCCAAATATTTGAAAATCGACAGTTAAATGGGTAATATTTCACATTTTATGTTTTTCCTCAGGCAGCTCGTATAATAGCCCATGAAGAATTTAAAGGAGACACTCGACGATTTCAGTACGATATCGCATTGATTGTTACCAAAAGACTACTCACTTTAGGCCCAGTTGTGCAACCAGTATGTTACAGTAACATTGATAGCATCTACCCTCATGTTGGAAGTGTAGGAGAGGTATGTTATTTTTCATAACTATAGATTCATAAAAGTATTTATTTATTTTTATTTTCAAATTCCTACTTAGTATATCAGATTTCTATAATTCCGACTTCTTCCAAATCTCTGTGTAATAGTTATATATGAAACGAATAATTTCGATAAAGTGGAAATACCTTTTTCACTACACATTTTCTCAAAGGGGGATATATGTGGCAAATATCTGACAGAAAACAACTACTTCCCCTTAAGAACACTGAATTAAATTTGCCATCCATTTGTGCAACGTTTCTTAAGGAGGATTCAATTGCAAGTGCTAATTCAGATTTCAGATTTATTCATTCATATATAATAATTTAAAAATTATAGATTGATTCCAAAAACAAGCAATCCACCTAAATCGATTTGCTGGTGTTGTGACATTGCCTGTTCTTGAGATGGACTTAATTAACACAAAACAAAATTCACAGTACATAGTGATTGCAAATTACAGTAAAAGGGATGAAAGTTTAAATATGTGTGTGTTTTTCAGCGAGAGAGAGAGAGATAAGAGAGATGGGCATTGTGGTTTAGTTTGAGTATGCGTAGGAAGGCAGTTTGATTATTATGTTGTTTTCTTAAAAAATAATTCGTAAATTTTCGTTTAGGCATATGAACTTTTTAATGGAAGTTGTATAATGCTATAAGCGATTAAGAGTTTTTACGTCATAGGGCAAGAAATTATACAGTTTAGGGCCTTATAAGAAAATAAATCTTTGTGTATGAGTTTTCCTAAAAATTTGCAAAAGAGTTGACTTATTTTTGACAAACCTAGTTTGTTTCCTTGTGCCTCTTAATCCAATAATTCCCAATACAGTCGGTTGGTAGAATAGAGTTTCCTTTTTAAATATATTATTTTTAATAACGTGTTTTGCACAGATTGAAGTTTCATGATTACGTTGTTGAATGATCCCCCATGCTGTGATACAATACCTAATAACCTAATAATTCATGTCTGTGATGTATTTTATTTTTGTGTTTATACCTATTGTGATATACTTTCAAATTGGCAGCATATTTTATTGTGCTTGCATGTATGTATTTTTACTTAAGTATATTTATTCTTAGTCGTATACTTGTGTTTATATTATAGGCAAAGCTTTGTCAATAAGGTTTTCTATTATCTATCTATATATCTAACCGATTCAGCAAGTGAGTTATATTATATGAAGAGATTTTTCCTACCCTGGATATTTCTTATGCTGTAGAATTTATCAATTAGCTGTCAGAGCCTTTTGGTAACATGTGCAATATGTTCATCGCATCTTAGATGCTGCTACCGAAATATTTGAGATTTGATTTTTTTATATTGGGAAAGTGGCATGTGTTTATGTTATTACATCCATGTATCATAACAGTTTTGTGAAGAGGCTGTTCAGTTTTATAAATCGAAAATGGTGGATTTATGCAGCAGTCATAAGTCATAAGTTTTAAGTCATAAGTAAGAATATTCGTCAATGATTGGTTGGAATAAACGAAAAACCAATCATTGACGAATATTCTTCCTTATGACTTATGACTGCTGCATAAATTCACCATAAGACTTAAAAGATTATAGTGAAGCCAAATTTAAAGACTTTTTAGGTCTTTTTCTGAGTCAGTCTGCAATTGTTGCCACGAGTTGCCCCTATATACATCAGCATATGAAAATATAGTCCCTTTAAAATCTTTAATGGTAACAATATTATTAACATATGCTAGGAACAGAATTGGACCTTGTGGGGCACCAATTTTGACATCAATAGGTTCTCTATGACAGTTGTGATAAAACATTGAAAAATATCCTCCGTTTGGTTGAAATGACCACCTGCATGTTTCCAAGTTCTTGTCTCTCATCAGTGCTAGGGTAGGTCTGGTGACATTGAAGTCATCTTGTTCAACTGAATGCATCATTAGAAGCACCTCCTACGAATGAAGCAGCGAGTTACAATAAATAAATAAATAGAATATATTTCACTATTGATTTCAATGAATTTGGTATCACACTGGTAGAGATAAATAGAAAGATAAAAAATGCCAGTGATTTGAATGAACCATTGACACATTGTTGTTGTTATAGTTGGCAGGCTGGGGGATCACGGAAGATGGAAAACCATCAGACACCTTGAGGACAATAAGGATACCTTACAAAGAGAAGATAACTTGTACACAAGAGCTCCCTGGCGAATGGTCTGACAAATACAATTTTGATGACAAAATGTGCGCCGGATTTCACAAACAGAACAAAAGCGTCTGCCCAGGAGATAGTGGAAGCGGCTTGGTGTTTCGTAATCCAGAGGATAACAGATTTTATGTCCATGGCGTCGTGAGCATTTCACCCAAAATTGTTAATGGTTTTTGTAATAATCAAGATAACGCACTTTTCACCAAAGTTGCACATTATTATGAGTGGTTGGATAAAAAAAGTACAACAAATTATGTAGAAGACTGTATACTTCCCCCTTTTCCAAAAAATGGAAAGTGGGAAATAGAAATTGGCAATGAAAGGCTTCCCGGAGACATTGTTTCATCTACAAGTATCCTGATATATTCTTGTAGAAAAGGATACAAGCTGTCAACCGTTAATTCGAAATTTTTTTGTGGGCCGACATTAGTACCACCTTCCTGTGATTGTGAGTACAACTAACGATATGTTTACAAAATTGTTAACTGATTTAAAGTGTATTTTTATATATTGTCCATTCAATACGAACCAGTAGAGTAATCAGTAGATGATTGGATTCATTTGAGATTATCGATTTCTTTGATTGCTGAAATTGATAAGTTTTCTTTTCTAGTGTTGTGTCCTTCATTGAACTTTCCCCCTTCAACTGTTTCAAAATGCACGAACAAGCAAAATCTGACCATTGATTGCGATGATGCTGTTGATGGCACCAGTATGACTTACACTTGCCCCCAAGGATACGGAACTCTTGGTAGTAAATCAGGCACGGGCCAGTGTTCCAGCGGATCCTGGGGTAGAAACCCACCAAAATGTACACGAGAACAAGAAACTGGTAATGTTGACATTGTCAATAAAATCGATTCCTCAACAACCACCCCTATAGTGGACACTACAACATCCGCAAAACCAACCGTTGAATATACTTCTGGTGTAAAAGTAATTTGTGCCTACGCCAGTTGGAGATCCTACCAAGGAATTAATCCTGAAGACTTTGATCCAAATCTGTGTACCCACTTGGTCTACTGTTATGCAGGAATTACTGACAAGGGAGATTTACGAATTGGAGATTCCTGGCTCGATGGTAAGAGAACTTAATATCATTGTTTATATAGAAGTAAGATAGTTAGCCAACCTTGTGTGATTAATATTGAATTCAAATGGATGCGACATGTAGGTGGCGACAGTGATTTCGCATCCAAGTCATGTCGTAACTTCAGTGATCTGGCCCCCCAAGTCATGTTGTAACTTGATTGAAACAATGGGACAGCATTAATATCAGGGATTTTTGAAGAAACCTGCATTGAAATGACGTCAAATATTCATGTTTGTAACTAGTCACGCTAGATGACACTCACGTTTTGGTCCAATGCCGATTCCACAGGCATTGACTAACTATCTTACTTCTATTTAAACAATGGTAATATTTACGGTTACAGATAAATTTGTAAATATACCTTATTTTACGGAAGAAATTGAATTCTACGAACATTTTTGATTTCACTGATGTATATTGTCCAACATCTGTTTGATATACTTTGAACCACTGAATTCCTTATTTTGAAAGAAGCAAATCATAAGAATTTAGCACACATATAAGCAGATAGAAGAATGTATACCCAAGTTAGAGAAATCAGTATTTTACCTAACTGATATTTTGGAAAGATCGATGAATACTCAGTTTAGGAGCCCTTTGCACAACTTCTCATAACTTCCTGTCTTCCTGAGGTATAATCTTGTTTTCAGAAGGGTTTCAGCTGCTCTGTTGCTCTCTGTACTGATGAGTACAGGGTCGTGGATGTTATGAACTAATTCTTCTTGAGTTCAGTTGACTTTTTAACACAATGAAACCGACAAGCGTGGTTTTCGCTGAGATATAGTGACTATCAAAGTAATGCTATTGCTATTTTCCCATATTCCAATGCTACATGATATACTTCTAGTAACCCCGATCCAAAGTGAATTGCTCATAATACATAATTTCATCGCTCCAAAATGTATGACTTGGGAGATTGAGATTCAATCAGGTATATGATATTGTAATTAAGGAATGGGATCCCTTATGGATCATTGGGTCCTATCTATTCAGGACGTTGGAATACTTGAGTGGCATCAAACATTTTCGCAAATTCAGTGGAGATCGAACAATTAAAGTTTGTTAAGAAAACATTCAGTTTTCGTTTAGTTCCAAAACTATCAGAAT
This sequence comes from Chrysolina oricalcia, assembly GCA_944452925.2. Lineage (NCBI taxonomy): Eukaryota > Metazoa > Arthropoda > Insecta > Coleoptera > Chrysomelidae > Chrysolina > Chrysolina oricalcia. Next base: position 26,372,185 of record OX101808.2, read on the forward strand.
TCTCGTGTTATTATTTTGCTCATTAACTCTTCAACATCAAAGAGATTCGATTATAAATTCTAATTATTCACTGTTTTTCAGTTCGTTTATATCCCAGAGCTACCGATCTGAAGAAGAAAAACAAAAAATTGAGGGTTTTACTTTCAATTGGTGGATCTGGAGCGACTAATATCACCCTGTTCTCAGGAATGGCTGCAGATGCAGAAAAAACTGCAACATTCATAAAAAGCGCCGGTCATTTCATGAATACCTATGATTTTGATGGCTTGGACATTGACTGGTTTTATCCAGAGATAACAGATAAGGTGAGTAGAGAGAAGAGAGGATATTTCTGGAGTTGAATATTGATTCAAAAAAAATAAACACCAAAACTACGTCAAAATCACACTCGACGCGCGTTTTGCCAACAGCATCTTCAGGAGCTTACTAAACTACTTGTTCTACGTTCACTTAAGTGAACTATTTATCTGAATGCCTATATCAAATTATTCAATCTAATCTTTTGCCTAATTTTTCTAATTTACCTGCTCTACTACTCATCTGAATGGTCAAATTCACTCACCAACCATATCGTTCACGTATGAAACTGAAAAAAAAACAGTTGCCATTTTTAGATGTGTTACGACCAAAATCAGCTTGAATTCGATGTCTATAGGAAGGGCATGAGTTCACTCAGATACACCCCTGAGTGTTCCCACCATTGCGCACAGCACAAATGGCAGGATTGAATTCCTGTCGTCGTTCTCGCACTCAAAAAAAAAATATCGAAACTAAGAAAATGATCAACAGGAAGGTTGCTGAGATGAACAGTCATTCTGTGGAATTGGTTCGATAACCTCATTAGGAAACATAGATTTAAATAAAAAACTCTTCGAAACACTTCGACTTTTCAAAAAGAGGAATTCCTCCTGAATATGTCGTCATCCCATATGAACCTCGAGGTTCTCGGGGTTTCGAAGGTATTTTCAGAAACCTCAACATGAGGATGGTATATAAAAATTCGTATAAACTACAAAAAATCTAGGGTACTGCCAAAGATAAGAAAGAAGAAAAAAGGCGGGAATTCATGATATTTGCTGTGAAGAAGTACTTTGATCAGACATTGCACATAGTATTGGTGTTTGGGTAGTTTATGTTCCTTGAATAGTGTTATCATCAAAGGTTCCAAATATTTTGTTATTCGAGTTGAATATTACCCGAAAGTTGGTGAATTTCATTGATTAGAAACTAGATGAGAGTAGAATTGCAATTTTTTTTCTGTGAAGGGAAAACCGTTTGACATTTTTATCTCTGTTTTTTTCCAGGGAAAAAAGTGAGTACTTTTTTTCCGTGTACCTACGAGTATATATTCACACAAGTAAAGGTAGATATTCAATTTCAGAACATTTTATTACACTAAAGTAACATTTCCTTTATATCAAAAGTACAATTAATTATTGATTAATTACATGTCGAATTTTTTTGTATTGAAATTATATTTTTTTCTGACATGGACACAACTGTCGTTCATTACCTGGTCAAAAATTAGTGTCATCAAGTCTCCCCCGGATTCTACTGAAAGTGTAGCTGCCGATCTTCGAAAGGAATGACCTGTATATGAGTTAGCATTTTCAAGTAGAAGAAAATTACCTACTGTTTGAGGTACTTCATGAAACCAACAACCTGATTGATACATTTTCCATTGCGATAAGTATAAAATAGAAGGCGATCCTTTGCTGCTGCCGGACGAAGGGCTATATACATTCGGTAAAATTTCATATATTCTTTCCCTGCAGCTGTGAAAGCGAATGAATGCACCACCGAATTGATTTGAGCAGCCACGGAGCGCCAATTATTTACACATATTTAATTACTTCAAATGTTTCCTTAGCATCGCAGATCTAATTGTCGCTATAAGTACAACAGCCTACCGGTTTAATAACTCTAATTCAACATTGATAATTTTATGACTTCAACATATTGTTATATTATATTTTTCCATTATCGAATTATCGCTTTTTATGTCACATAAAAATATAGTGTGTTATACACGGAAAAATGTTGGATTTTAGCTCTCGGTTTTTTTGTCTCCTAACACAACCTCAAGCTTAAATCTAATACTCTTTTCCCTTGTATAATAAATAACTATTGACTATTTTGTAGGGTTGGAGACACGCATTTTTGACAGTAAATTACATTTCATCATGAATAATATCGAAACTCCAAAATTATCTCCGAAATTTCATACAATTTGAATATAACTAATGACATAGGAGGATTTTGGGAATTTCTAATATTGATGATTTTTTTTTGTAGGAAAATTATATCACTTTTCTTCGGAAAGTCAAGGAGGCATTTGACAAAGAAGGTTGGTTACTTAGTGCATCTGTGCGGTCTGACGCAGAGGGTACTGGATACGACCCTCCAAAAATGAACGAGTTAGTATTTTGACCTATATTCAATCAAATGATAACAATTATTATTATATTTTTTTGTTTTGCATAACTATTGTGTTAAGTGTGATCTTTGAAACAAGTTTTTTGAGTTTATAGAGTGTCTGATCAGCATTTTTCTGATTTGCAGGGTTTTGGATTGGATCACGGTGAAATCATACGATATGTATGGCTCTTGGAGTACATACAGTGGAAATCATAATGCTCTATATCCATCTTCGAAAGAATTTCAATGGGAAAAGGACCATCTCAACATGAATGCGGTTGCTAACAACTGGATAAAAGCTGGTTTACTCAAAAGTAAACTTGTTATGAGTGTGGCTTTTTATGGCAGGACATTCACACTGAAAGACAGTAACCAACATTCAGTATATTCGTTAGTTAGTGGTAACGGACCAGGAGAGGATGGTTGGCTGAGGTATTCTGAGGTAAGAATTCACCAACTATTCAATTACAATATCCCCTAATGAAACTGATGTTTAAAATGCGTAATGGGGTACCCACAAAATTTCCACCAATCGCTTAGTGTACGTTTCAATCTCAAAATACAAAGTTATAAGAGACTCGGTTCAAAACATCAATAGAATGGCAGCAGATATACAGGGTGTTTCAAAATTCATTAACAAGATTTTAGGAGCGTATTTTTCTGGTCAAAATAAGACTTTTTTTCATAAATATGTGATCGCTGCGTTACCGATCTACAGAGCGTTGAAGTTTCAAGATTTTTATTTTATTTTCATGCCTCTTTTCAGTTTTTGAGTTATTGAGATACCTGAAATGAGAAGTTGGGGGTAAGTTGCTGTTCTATTTTCAAGGCAGAAGTTTGGGGAATACGTTTGATGCGGGTTATCCTGATGCCACATCCCACTACATAATCTTAAATGTTTCTCTTTGTTATTGAATCTATTTAATATTTAATACAATATATGAAGGAAAAATATATGAGGAATAAACACAATTATTCAAAGTTAAAGTGGAATACTTAAATATCGAACGCAGAATCAGAAAATAAGGACTTTTTTGAAATTATAAAGTGGGGGTGAACGTGAAAAATCTATAAATATGTTTATAATTCCATATATTTCACGATAAGAATTCAAAAGTTTCATTTACCTTTCAGACAGCTTATCCACACAATAACTATTTGTTCACTAAGGGACTGAATTATGCGTACGAACAAAACGTTATAGGTAAATAAGGACCGACACAATAATTACGTTTTGTCAGCAACTCAGAAATACTAAACAAACAATAGCGATCCAAAAGTTAAACAAATGCCAAAGTCGGTCATTGGCCTGGCTGTTGCCGGTTCTTTTAGTTTAGGTCCTCTGTCGGTAGTGTCACAAGTGGCGCTGTTCGTTGTCTTCTGGCAAAAGTCGCCCGATCATAAGTCATATAGAACTTCTTGTGTAATGTATAATTGAAAATTCAATAAATATCACATGATGGATGGATGTAGCAATTGTTTTAAAAAAATGTAGTCGTCACTATGTGGTACGAAATCATCACGAAAAATGAAAAATAAAACTAGGCTGGATTGGAAAGTTAAATTGAAGAGCACGTATTCGACTTTATACACAACACCAATTGAAAATACCACCCTATGAAGCTTTTGGGAAATATACCAATAACGGAAAAATAAGTATATCTTTACACTGGAGTGAGGTAGACTGGATCTGAAAATTGAATTGAACAGCAAGTGTTCGACCTTTTAAAAAATTCACCATATCATGGTTTTGGATAATATTTTGTCTACAACTGAACAGATCGAAAGTTTGGGAAGCGTGGTGAACAAGAATAAAAGGGTTTTATTTCTCATTTCGTCACTGTTATGTTCTTCACAATGTTAGCACCTCATGGTGATCACATTGTAAGCAGTTCTCTAAAACGCATTAACTTGAACTGCTTTTGAACGCTGCTTTGCGAAATCACAAGGTTGATATTTATTACATATTATTGTCGTCCTCAAACCGAAATCGCCGGTACATCGAAATGGTGACCTATAATGAGTTATTGAACTGAGTTCTCTGCGACTAACTGCGACTTCGCTGGTTGAATGGGACTATTATTTAAAGAGAAACATTCTCAATTGAAAATTGAATCAATACATGACTCCTCTGGAAATGGATTTTTGTCGACCAAAATGTATTGGAGGCCTAGCGAAAGTGATGCAATCCACGCGTCAATGAAATGAGCGATTTTCTGTGAGTGATACTTCTGAATAACATTCTCCCTTATCTCATTCATAGATAAGAATCTCCAATGGAAACTGGACATTTAATAAATAATCAACTATCTGAACGAAAATGCAAATTTTCAATTTCAGATTTTTTCTCTTAAGTTATATGGGGTCTTTCTCAATATCTATCAGATGTAGTTCAATGTCCAGCGTGGCCTTTGCCGGGGAAGTAGTTGTTTTCTGTTAGATATTACAAAAAAGTAACTTCAATTTTATCGTAGGGTTTTTCCATTTCCAGAGGAGTCATGTATTGATTCAATTTTCAATTGAGAATGTTTCTCTTTAAAACATGAATCCCTTCCAAGAGAGGTTATCTTGTACGATGGAAAACAGCGACTAAATTCCAACTTTTAGTCGCAGATGATTCCACAACTGACTTTATGAACATCCTGTTCATATTTTCAATGAAATCAAAAGGGACTATTATATTTCGACAGAGTCCTCAGGATGACTAAATATGAATCCAAACGTCGACAAATTAAAATAAAGTGGTTTTCTTTGAGTGACCTGATTCCCAATGAACTGTACAGATATAGAATCTATCAACGTCTTAAATATAGTACATTTACAAATAAAATTTAGCTGCAAAACTTTGATGTCAAACATGATCAAATACTTCGTAGATTACTGCGGCTGAAGTATCGTTAAAATTTTCGTGATTCGACCATACTGTTTCTATCGATAATAAACACTCAAGAAAGTGAAGATGCCACAAATTATCATTCCATACTAAACACAATGAATGTTAATGTTTATATTATATGTACCTACCTGATAATTCCAATATGATACCAACCACGGATGAAGAAATAATATTGCCTTTCCTTTCTAGATTTGTTCCAAATATGGAAATTATACTGAAGTATGGGATGATGACCAGAAATCACCGTACAGATATAAAGACAATTATTGGTTTGCATACAATTCAAAGGAAGCTGTTTCGATCAAGGTATATAATCATTTTGATAATTTTCTTATCTAACAAACTGAGCTAAGTGGAGAATTAGTTTAAAGTAAATCCTAAGATAATAATGATTTGCACCGTTAGCCGACGCGACGATTGGATTCTGGATTATAGATTCTTGATATAGGTTTCGTGGAGTTTTCAGACGGATATAGAGAGTTCGAAGAGCCCTTCATCATTAGTTCACTTTCTATCATGTTTGAACTTTTTTCTAGTCCTCCTAATAAAAAATAGCACTATTCTAAACTTGCCTGTCTCCATTTTTGTATGGCATAAGCAAAATTCTTTCAAACTGGATAACCATTAAATTTCACAACAAATCGTCATATTGGCTTGAAAGGTTTTGCGGTATATTTCAAAGATTGGTTTCCTCTGAATGCAATACATTACAATTTATTCTTTATAAATTGAAATACTTCTACCAATTCATCAATTATTAACATTGTATTATGCGCTCGTCGAAAGTCATATTTGATATGACATACTAGCATGGGGCGGCGCTTTGAAATCACATCTCAGACCCCTCGAAATTCTGCAACGAAGATTTTTCAAGATTATTTTGGGGAAACCATCCAGATATCCTTCCGACCTTCTCTTCACAGAAACAAAAACAGTCAATATAAAACAACTTTATTACTACACTGTGGCCATGTGGTACCTTTGAAAATTTAGCAGACTTACCAACACATACGTACAACACCAGACAAAAAAATAACTATATCGTTCCGAAAATCACGAAAGCTCTTTGACTGACTAGTTTTTCATTTAACGCACCAAGAATGTACAATTATTTGCCAGAAACGATCCAAAGTATGCCTAACACTTTCAATTTCAAAAAACAACTTGAATCTTACATCAGAGAAACCAAAAAAAATATGCCCCCTGTAATGATACGTTCTTACCTGGAATGAAACTTCCTGCAACACATCTTAGTTATCAACTTTACTTTCATTCAATTTCATCAGATATATGTGCAATTGTGTATAAAAATTATCAACTGAGTGATGTCTATGTTCTTTTATATTATTATTATTACTATTTTCAAGTTATCAACCACTCATATATTGTTCTTGTTTGTTTTATATTAACGTTTATGTAACCCTTTCTATTACTCATCAATTAATTAATTAACTTACATTTTATTCGTAATTAAGATCTTGTAGTTATCTGCAATATTCATGTTGTCTCGAAACAGGTATCAAGACTTATCGAGTATCTTGTTATTCATTCATTGTATTTATTCATTTGTATTATGTATGTATGTATTTTTCTACATGAATAAACTTATTTTTATTATTATTCAAGCGCTATATCCTAGAAATTCGACGGACCACGCATCTGATCAACTTTTCTGTTTCAGGGAGACTATATAAAGTCGAAAGGTTTTTACGGAGTTAACGTTTGGCCAGTAGATGCTGATGACGTTCATGGTGTATGTGGCACGAAACAGGTTTTGCTCCGGTACCTGCATGAGGGATTAGGAAACAGAGTTAATTTCGACAACTGAGAGGACAACTTGTCTTCCTCTTTCCAGATGGACAATGTTTGGAAAGCCAATAGTAAAAACGAGAACTGAAATTGAATTTTCTCAATTGAATTAATCTAATTGAATAAAATGTTTGATATATATTTTTTTTATTTAATCAAAGTGGCCACCCAACAGGTAACCATACAGAAACTCCGACAGATCTGGTCATCAGAACATTCTGGTAGAACAAAGTTTATGCGACAAATATGCTTACCGTTCGGATACTTCACTACTCCTTAGGATTGGAGAAGTGGACACTGGAAGAGCTGCGTCTAAAGACCAACGAGTTCGTATAGGATAGAGTGGGAAGTAAATGAACCAATGTGGCACCAAAATAATGCAAATTTTTCCTACGTGAATAACCCTAGTGATGACGATTTGAGAGTAGTTGGGTTCTTTCTGGAAAGTTTTTCAGTCGAAAAACTAGTTAAAAGTCGACTGGAAAACGTTCTAGAAAGAAACCAACTACTCTCAAATCGTCAATTTGGCTTTAGGAAGGGCAAAGATGCTATATTACATTTGACTAAAAAAATATACGTGGCAGTGGATAAATGTAAACACTCCCTATGTGTCTTTCTCGACTTGTCAAAAAAAATATTGGCTAATTTATTTTTAAATAAATAAATAAACAATATAATATAAAAACAATAAAAATGCAAATGAAACATTAAATAAAACTAAGTATGATATGATAGCAGCGATTTAGTGCTTTCCTGCTCATAGAAGAGAACATAGGCATCTCCGCTCACCAGGGATCTAGATGAAACTGGGGTCACATGTGAATCATTGTATTCATGCCACGTGCTCGCATACGGATGTCTACAGTAGGCTGTGTAGTGTCCGCTATGGGTAGTCCCACTATGGTTAGTTAATGCATATAGACTATATCGACAAGGGGTTACGTTTTCTGTTGTATAATTACTCAAATCTAATCCCTCTAACGGAAAATCTATGGTAACATTCAATTTTCCTCTTTCTGTTGAAGGAAACCTTTTCAAATGAATAACTAGAATTTTCGGGAATCTATGAATCGATAGGGATTTCGTGCACTTCCTTCTCTCTTTGCACTTCGCACATGTCGGCTACTCGTCACCATCCAAAGTTTCAAAAGCTTTTGACACTGTAAGTCACATATACAATTACTTCATGCGATGGGAAATATGGGAATTCGCGGTACCCCGCATAAACTTATGAAAAGCTATCTACAAAATAGGAAACAATATGTAGAAATAAAAACAAAGAGAAGTGACGAAAAAGTTGTCGAATATGGAGTCCCACAAGGAACAGTGCTAGGACATATACTGTTCACGATTTATATCAATAATATTCTCACTATGAGTACCACTGGAGATATAATCAGTTATGCAGATGACACTGCCTTATTTTATCAAAATGATAACTGGGGTGATCTGAAAATAAAAGCAAAAAATGACTTATCTCAAATTTTGTCTCTATTTAATCATAAATGATTAACGATTCATACAGATAAAACCAATTTTATTCCATTTACATCATATAAAAGTAATGTATATATACGCTCTTGAATATTAAAAATAGTAACATACCAATGGACCATATCGGATAAGAATAATTTTGGTGGCACAATTCATGTTTTTGCGTTGGCATCCCTGTGTGAGTAATTTATTTCAAGTCCATCACTGGATATTAGATGGCGCCCCATAAAACACAGTGGCGGTAATTTTGAAAACATATCAATTTGAAAGACTGTGACAGCTCCACTGAATATTTTTTCATTAGAAAAAAGATAGAAAACTGGTATCCTTCAATGAAACTGAAAAATGTTCTACAGCTCACCCAAAGGGCCATGGACTCGGAATCTGGAAGCGTTTCCAAAAATTTTCGCTGAGAAATATATCGTCTTATCCAAAAATGCTGAAATCGGAAATGTGAAGCATCATGTCTTGGGATGTAGGATGTTTAAGGCTGGTAAAGTTTTGAATATCTTTCTACATTATAGTGAAGGTGAGAGAAAAATGATCTCGAAAGGAAAAATTGAAGCAACAGTGAAAAAGAATAAGAGTTATGAGCACATGTCTACATCAATGGTGATAGAACGGTGGCTAATGAATTCAGGCCGATCTAAGCACATTTTCGCGATTTGGTGGCATCTCCTAGACTTCATAGGAGAAGAAAAGTTTTTTTAACAGAAGATATAGCTTTACATTCGAAGCAAGAGCATGAGGTACAGGATCAAATGAATCACTCAGCATTCCTTTAGAAAAACAAACATACAGAAAGAAATATCAACAGTAGAAGAGACTGCATCAAACACCATGAAGAAGTGAATATTTAAACTGAAGATATGCTGAAAGATCACTGCAGTAAATTCAAATAAATTGAATACTTTCTTTAATTCTAATATTTTATTTCATTTCTAATATTTTATTTTATTTCTAATATTTTATGAAATCTTGCACTTTTCACATAAATACTTATCAATACCTAGCAAAAGCAAACTGAAAGAACAAGAAAATATCACTTCTCTAACAGTGGTGTTCTAGTGAAATTTGAGAGTATTGAACATGTAGTCCACAGCTGATTTATTTGATCACTCATAGTATTTGGAATTGGTCCCCTAAGAATTCTCCACATTTCCTCCCAACTTTTAGCACTTTCCACAAGTCCTCACTCCTGAAAAAGGTTAGTGTTTTTCACTTGAATTTAGTGAATTACTGGCAGTAATAAGTACTTGAGACAGCTAGCATTGGTTACTCATTTGGAAAAAAAATTGATAGCAAATTAACAGTTATTTCAAAACTTCATCCAGTATAATTATCATGTGGTGTATGGATAAAAATGGATATAAATCAAAATAAAAGTAAATTATTTTGAAATTCATTTTAACACACGACTTTGGAGAACTGAAATAATAGAGCCTTAGAGAATAGTTTTTTCAGATTGAAAAAATCAAGCCCCTGGAGTCTCTCGGTCTTTCCGGGCGCCTCCTGCAAAATGTTTACTGCAAACACAACAATTTCCAAGTTTCATAAGTTCTTCAACTGGAAGGTATTCCAAGTTTCTTGAGCCAATGTTTTCCTGACTCTTCGTTCTAAGGAAATCTATGAAATTTCATACCGTCTCTTTTACTGGATGATGAACATCCATTCGAAGAGAGGTCGACTTTCACCCATCTGTTAACCGGATGAAACGATTCCAAATTTGAATATTTCGAACATTTCAGTTCTTATTTGTATTATATATTGAAATTCGAACAGAAGATAGGTACCAACAGAAACATTCTAATTCTTATTTATATTAATATTCGTATTAAAATTCGAGCACTTCCCGGCCTAGTCCGGAAAGTACGTACTTCCCGGACTAGGCCGGGAAGTGCTACTTTCCCAAAGAAAAAGTGTCCGGGAAGTGAACACTTCCCGGATGGTTGCCGAAAAACGGATTTTTCCGCGCGCTGGTGTCATTATAGCTGCCTATTTACAAAATTAAATAATGTTGTTGACAGTTCTCTAGAAATCGCAAATTGTTTGAATATTTCCTTACCAACAGGGTAAATAACGCAATTTCTGGATATTTTTGTACCATAAATATTTCAATTAATAATACATGTTTTTGTTCTTTCATCATTAAAAATAAGTGTTTCTTAACAATCTGTGGTTTTCAGGTAGATATAATGAAAAGTATTATTCATTACTCGTCCATAAATGCTTTTTCCGTGCTTGCACGACTTCCCGTGTTCGGCATCGGCTCCCACGGAAACATGTCGGGCACCGCACGAAAAAATCCTATTTTCTGAACTTGTAATGAAATGTACTATTTTATTTCCTTATATACTGACTGGGGTACGCTACTGCGTGCTTCAACCAGTCCAACTGGAAGTGGAACTCTCGATTTTATAGTCTATCAATTTCCCACATAAGCCGGCCATTCACGGCCATTAACTGTCAGTTTTAACTGGGCAGTTATAACTGTCAGGTAAAACTGTACGTGTGTGTCTATTTTAGTCACAGTTCAACTCCAATTTTTCAACTGTACATGTAAATTGAATTCATAATTTCAACTGAAATGACAAATTAAACTGAGTGTGTGTGGCTGTTTGGCATTTTCCATAATTCTCAGTTCAGTTTGTGTCGACTATAGAGAGTGATCAACATGTCGCGTAAACAAAACCAAGTTATTGTTGACTTTATCGAGCTATATAGATCGGAACCTTGCTTATGGCAAGTTAAATCTACCGATTACCATGATCGTTCAAAAAAGGATGCAGCGTACAAGGGATTAGCAAAGAAGTTGGACGAATTAGAACCTGGTGCCACAATAAAAAACTGTTGTAGCAAAAATAAACCGCCTGAGGTCAGCCAACGAAAGTAAACCCCAAAACAACGAAAGTAATTTTTGGTACACTGTTCGAGTCATGCGCAAATAATTGAGAAAATCTAATTACTCTTCCCTCAATTCTTTTAGTAAATGTATGCGGGAAGATGCATTCGGTTTTATAGTTACTTCTTGCACCACTGTTTACGCTTTTTCTTCTTTCTTTTTTGTAGTAACATTGCAAAGAGTGAACCAAGCGCGGCCATATCGTCGTCCCCGTTCGAATCCATGGAAAAAACCAATGACATGTTACCGTTAGACTCCGTTATTTTACATTTCGAGCTGGGATCAAGACAGAGTCACATTCTTAGCACAATTTTTACATCTGCTTGTTTCGCGGCAATTATCTGCTTACATATATATTGTATATAAACAGATAATTCAGCAGAAACTCAGCTTTTCCGACTTTTGGGTTGACTGGCAACTATTTTTCGCGAAACAAGCGGAAATAAGAATTGTGCTTAGAATTGCAGATCGAAATGTAAATAACGGAGTCTAGCCGTAATATGTCATTTGAAAAAACTGAAGGAATGAACCACTGAACTGCACGTCTGTGTACATCTCAGTTCACAGTTAAAACTGTCGGTTTTAACTGCATAGTTAAAACTGACAGTTGTCACTGTACGTGAGTGTCCGGCCTTAATTGATGAATACCATTCCTGAAATGACATTTGTAAACTTTCGATCTTGTTGCTCGATCACAATTGAGGATTAATGGCGTTTTTGTGATATTTCATCAGTTGAAATTAGTCATTTTTGTATTAAGTGCGTTAAATGAGTGTTTTTTAATGGCACATGAGACTGCTAATTTTGGCCGAGACCGCATGTCGAGGCCAAAAATTCTCTTTGTACTCTCTTTATATTCTTTATATAAACAACAATTTTTGTACAACTGTGAATGTGATTTTACATCGTCTGCAATAAATTAAAAATAAATACTTCCAATACATCTTGAGGTGTTTTTTTGTCCCAATAAGTTACCGCTTTCAAACGACTGTTGTCTTGAAAATATTATTCAATGTTTTCAGTAAAATCGTATTTAAACATTTTTTCTGTCTGAAAAAAAAATAAGTCCAAAATAACTAAATAATACTTCTTTTTTTAATGTTATCAATACTTCCAATACAATTTCTGTGTCGTTACTATAGAAATGGTTTGTTGGCACGCCGCGTGTTTGACTGTATTAACTCGTAGTTGCTTTAATTTCAAGATATTTTCAAGAAGATTGATGTTGATTATGATAGTGGTAGTGATACCCCATCAGATATATGTTACCGGCCAAATCCAAGTCAATGAGAAGAAATATGACCAATTTCGTGAATGATGCTACAAGAAACATGTGAAAAAGGTTTTTGAAAATGTGCTTTTATGCTATTTTGATGAAAAATCAATAATTGTGAAACCTCCTACGTTATGGAGTATTTACTCAATGTTGAGAAGTACATTGAATATTAAGGAAAATATTGATATAAGGAAGTTTTCTAAATTGGTCCCGCTCATTAAGAACAAAAGCGTAGGATGTCGAGGAAAGAAATCTAAAGTTTTATCAAGAGATGATATCAATAAATTTATTCAAGATGCTGATAACGGAACAAAGTAACTTCATAAGGAACAGATATAATCATAATTTTGTAAGATTAGTAGTAATTTCAATATTTTTTATTTGTAGGTTTTCCTAATTTTGGGTATCAGCGGTACTTGTCGGCGTGAAAAATTATTACATATAACTATTGATACCATTGAAGATGCTGCATCTATATTGATTGTTAAAATACCTGATACGAAGACCTATTGCACAAGAACGTTTACTTTTTTAAAATTCTGATTATAATTGTTTTATGATGAATAATCAATTAATAATTGACTGTTAAAAATAAATCCTTCCAAATAATATTTCATGTTCATTTTGTGAATTACTTTGGCAGTGAAAAAAAGGAAACATTTACGCATTGATAGAGATGCATAAATGTCAAATTTTTTTGACAGTTGTACAAAATAGCTATTTATGATACAATGAAACTATGGTTTCAATGATTTTCACATAAAGAGGGTTTACAAAACCACGACAATTGTTTCGCTTTACAAAAGCTTCTTCAAGTGGTGAAGATATACAAAATTACATATTTGCTATGTTCCCTTAAATACTTATCCAAAATTAATTAGGGTTCGGTTGTATACCTAACTCCCAGTTAATTCCCGATAGGTACTTTTACATTTCTATTATTTAAATCTAACCTTTCCAGGAAAACAAATTGATCAGTGGTGACGAATTTAATTCGGGTTGGTCATTGAGCAATTTTTCCATTTATTAATCTCCATACTTTCTAAAAGATTTAGCTTCTTACCTTTGTTTTCGACATGAAGGATTTCAAAATCATAGTCGAAAGTATGGTTTTCAATTAATAAATGGTTAGCATACGTGGAATTTGTTTTCCCATTTACAAAACTACTTCTGTGCTCGGCTAGGCGTTGTTTGAAGGTTCTACCTGTTTGGCCAAGATAAAACTTAGGGCAACTACCACAGTTTAATTTATAGACTCCACATTTTTCTCGTTTATCCACCCTATCTTTGTTATTTTTGATATGTCTATAGGTATGTTGATGATATCTTGGTAGGTTTCACTGGAACAATGAGGCAATTAGATCAATTCTTGGAATTTATTGATTCTCTTTACCCTTCTATCAACTTTACAATAGAGTCTGAAAAGGACAATTCAATTAATTTTTTGGACCTAACAATAACTAAAGTAAATAATAAACATGAATTTTCTATTTTCCACAAACCATCGCATACAGATATCACAATTCACAATAGCTCATCACACCCATATCAACACAAAGTAGCAGCTTACAACAGAATGATACATAGATTACTTAGCATTCCTCTTAGTACTTCAAATTTTAATAACGAACTTAATATTATTAAACAAATTGCAGTTAACAATGGCTATAAATCATCTTTGATTGACAACCTTCTGACCAAGAAGAAATACAAAAAAGCTATGCAAGAAGTTTATCCTACTACAAAAGACCACCAAAGGTTCAAAACAATTACATATATCGGTGAACCAGGCAATAAAATAGGTAATTTCTTGAAAAAGCAAGGTTTAAATTGCATTTAAGACAGACAATAGTTTGGGCAGACATATTAAAAATAACAAAGATAAGGTGGATAAACAAGAAAAATGTGGAGTCTATAAATTAAACTGTGGTAGTTGCCCTAAGTTTTATCTTGGCCAAACAGGTAGAACCTTCAAACAATGCCTAGCCGAGCACAGAAGTAGTTTTGTAAATGGGAAAACAAATTCCACGTATGCTAACCATTTATTAATTTAAAACCATACTTTCGACCATGATTTTGAAATCCTTCATGTCGAAAACAAAGGTAAGAAGCTAAATCTTTTAGAAAGTATGGAGATTAATAAATGGAAAAATTCTCAGTACTTGCTCAATGACCAACTCACCACTAATCAATTTGTTTTCCTGGAAAGGTTAGATTTAAATAATAGAAATGTAAAAGTACCTATCGGGAATTAACTGGGAGTTAGGTATACAACCGAACCCTAATTAATTTTGGATAAGTATTTAAGTAACATAGCAAATATGTAATTTAGTATATCTTCACCACTTGAAGAAGCTTTTGTAAAGCGAAACAATTGTCGTGGTTTTGTAAACCCTCTTTATGTGAAAATCATTTGAACCATAGTTTCATTATATTGAGTATAATGGATTTTCATCAAGTATTGGCTATATCAATTCAAAATTATGATAAGTTCGTAATGTAGAACTTTTTTGTATGAGCGTGCTGCGCCTCTTTCAACAAACACGCGAGTACAAAAAAGCCCTTTACGAAAGTGTTTCATACAAAGTTTTTTCTTCGATAGTTATTACATTGCCAAATTGTAGCAATTATAGCATTAATTTGAATGTTTAATGATATGAATTGTCGTCGTTTTATCAAATAAAGACTTCCGAATTAAATTTGACGCAAAATACTATATTTTTCAAAAATGCATAAATGTATGAACAGTGTGTAAAAAATGCTTTACGCAAAGTTGATGATTCTACGCACAGGTAATTTTTTTATGCACTTGCGCGAAAAAGTATTACTTCACGCACTGTCAGCAGTGCGTAAAAGCTCAGTTTACGCACTGTCGTAGAAAACTCAATTTTTCTTCATTTCAGTGTGTTCCTTCATTCAATAATATTTGAAATAAACATTCGTTAAAACAATTATTAAATATTGACTAACGTAGTTCAGTGTTAAGGTCAATGATTAACTACGTTTTGTTTACTGGTGATGTGATGCGAATCTGAAACATTTGCATTTATAAATCAACATAAATAGTACGTTATTATGATGGCAAGATTCTTCCATATAAATGTTGTCACGCTACTGGAGTTCAACTCTCAACCAGTTCCACCAGAGGAGCATGGAATCCGAACAAGTATTTGGCCAGAACACGATTTAGTGATATTGCATTTGTTTGCTGTTTGTTTGAATGATTATTTTTGAATAGGACGCATTCGCATTCGGTTTTCACAAGTTGAATGATGAATAGAACTTTCAAATGTAGTGTGTTGATAGTGCTGACCTTTGTGGGTGAGTGCTATTAATTTTAGTTTTCCAGTTTTTTCTCATATTACGATATGATAGGGCTTGAGTTAGGTTTCAGTAATCACCTCCACATTCTCTTCTTGAAATATTTTCCAACGCAACTTCAATATCAGACTTTTGATAAAAAGTAAAGTGCTATTTTGCATTCAAAAGTTTATACATAACCTATTTCATCGGTGCTGTCATAGCTCGAATTTCTTGGAATTCAGTGTTTCTGGAATCAGTTTATTGCATGAAACTCAGATGTGAATGATAGGTAATACCCACCACTAACACTTCAATCAAGCATAAAAAATGATACACCGACTTTTCTTTCGTAGATTATCTTTAATTTACGGAATTGATTGATGTCTACGAAGGCGTAGAAGGGCCACGAGCAAGTTTTTGTTGGAATGACGTCTTTAATCTCGGACCCCCGACTTTAATCTCGAAACCCCAACTTCAATCTCGGACCCCCGACTTTAATTTCGGACACTCGACTTTAATCTCGGACCCCCGACTTTAATCCCGGACCCCCGTATTTAATCTCGGAATCCCGACTTTACCCCCGACTTTAATCTCGGACCCTCGACTTTAATCTCGGACCTCCGACTTTGATCTCAGACCCCCGACTTTAATCTCGGGGGTCCGACTTTAATCTCGGACCCCCGACTTTAATCTCGGGGGTCCAAGATTAAAGTCGGACCCCCGAGATTGAAGTTGGGGGTTCGAGATTAAAGTCGGGGGTCCGAGATTAAAGTCGGACCCCCGAGATTAAAGTCGGGGATTCGAAATTAAAGTCGGGTGTCCGAGATTAAAGTCGGACCCCCGAGATTAAAGTCGGGGGTCCGAGATTGAAGTCGGAGCTCCGAGATTAAAGTCGGGGGTACCACTTTAATCTCGAGATTTCAGTCGAAAGGCGAATCAAAACATCTGTTTATGGTTTAATCTCGAGATTTCAGTCGAAAAGCGAATCAAAACATCTGTTTATGGTGGAAGTGATGGTCGATCGTTTGCTTGTCAACCATAAGGGGTCCGAGATTAAAGTCGGGGATCAGAGATTAAAGTCGGGGGTCCGAGATTGAAGTCGAGGGTCCGAGATTAAAGTCGGGGGTCCGAGATTGAAGTCGGGGGTCCGAGATTGAAGTCGGGGGTCCGAGATTAAAGTCGGACCCCGAGATTAAAATCGGATTCCCGAGATTAAAGTCGGGGATCCGAGATTAAAGTCGGGGGTCCGAGATTAAAGTCGGGGGTTTGAGATTAAAGTCAGGATTCCAAAAAAAAATTCTCGTTGCCCTTCTACGCCTCCGTAGATGTCTGAAACTTTGTTTTCTAAATATTTTTTGTAAATTTGGTCTTTCAAATATGTTAGTGGATGAAGAAACGGCCACAGAAAAATGTTTGCAGATTTTTATTTTAAACCTGCTTGCAATCGCATTGTTTTCAAGTCTTCACAAGACACACGAGAAATTTCCTCTATAGTTCGAAATGATGGAAGTCTAACAATCAATTCTTTGCAGGATATACTGTTTCCATCACTGTTTCTGAAGTCATTTCAACGGAATACTACAGTAAGGTAACAATTGTGAATCAGCAAGAGGACGGGTAAGACTCACAAGTTTTGTTTGAATGAACAAGAAACCTGAACCTGAATGGTATTCTTGAAATATAAGGATTGAACAAATTAGTACAGGTTGTTTTCTCGTTCACAGAAGAAATTATATTCTTGAAATCGTTTCCCATCCGCTTCCCGATGAATCTGGGGTAAAACCCTGGTGAAATCAGCGATTCGATTTTGTCATGTACATGTTACAGTAGGCAACACCTGTTGGGTTACGCCTTAGTTCCACCTTATCCGCAAGATGGCGCGTAGATCGCTATGACATGACATAGTAAGGCAGCGTACACATGGCAGCGTTTTGTATTAACGACTTTAATTTTTATTTCATAAGTGTTGAATTTCTTTTGAAATTCTATGGATAATCTCATAATGTAGCAAAACAGTGAAACATAAACAAATTGCACCACCCCGGGTGGTAGGTGCACACTTCAAACAAACACCAGACGTCGAGATTGGCATCTAGGCAACTCACATCGCACTTGCTCTACAACAAGGAATATCGATACCGATGCACTGGAAAAAATGCCCTTATACTCCGGATTCGAACCGGGTCATGTGCTAGCGGAAACTTGTAGCTTGTAAATTTTCGCTACTTTTTTTGTTAATTTTTAGAAAGCTTTAGAGCAATGTAGACTTCACCCTACCTACTTTCAATGAGCCTTAACGCAACATATAATATGTTTATAGTTGGTTATATAATGTCATTCATAGAAACCTTATTAATATTCCCGTGCTAATTTTGATTCATAAACAACATTTTATGATCAATTCACATTTTACAAGTTTTCACTAGGTACAAGGAGAATAATTAAGTTCTGGATGCACCATCAGAATAAATCATGACTTCTCTATTTTCGACTTGTTCTCATTGAAACTGCATACGTTGTGGTCCTGTTTGTTTTTCAGAGTAGCGCTTGTATTTCTGCTTACTAGAAAAGTGTGATCTGTTTCACGCTTTGCAAGTGTCGGTCTAAAAAGGATTAAAGGGGAATAAAAAATGACTTCGAAAGGAAATATATCTTCCTCACTTTGGCATCCAATGCTGTCTTGAAACGAATTTTCGTGAATGCTTCATATAGGCGTGTTCCGTTTCATGCATTCATCGCATAACTGTTGCAGACATAATCAAGCGTTCCGTTTCAACTAACATTGACGTTGGTGGGTTGAATCGGAACGATTTTTGTTTGGAAGGTGCATGCCGTTTCCCGCAGATGTTGACATTTATCACTTTATCAGTCAACCAAATTCTTATGTAACAAAAACAAATCTGTTAATCTAGTAAATAAGTTAATATGGGTGGAACGAAACTGTTAATGGCAAGAGTAGGAAGCGAGCTTTGTGAAAATGAGAGTAGCTCAGATTCTGATACAAGTGATAGTTATAAGGATAATATCGTCTGTCCCACGCCAAAACCGCGAATATTCCAGGGTTCTGACTTCAATATGCAGAGTACTAATTTTCTACCAAAATTTTCAATGCCAAACTCACGAAAGTGCTATCAGGTTGTCTACTGTGAACGAGAGTGAATTCGCGAATTTGAAAACTTACCTTGGTTTTCAAAGCAAGAAGCACGAATATTCTCAAAACTCTTCTCATTCGAAATAACAAATTGCACATTCGTGGTTTTGGCATGAGACCGCGACGAATGGTGTTAAATGAATTGACGATTTTTTCTTCCATTGGACAGTAAATCAGGTAAATGTGATATTGCACGATACTTGACACTTCATTAAATATCAAATTTAAACTTTTAATTCGGTTTCTGTTTGAACGTGAAACACAGACAAGAAACTCTTAAGTTTTGACTTTTGAGTTTGACAGATCTAACTTGGATCGCATTCATCGCTGCTAGACGAACGGGCAGTAGTTCATGCACTTTCGATGTCTCAAGGCCAAAGAGGGGAATATAAAAGTGGGCGTGTTAATGCGCTCCCAATGTAGGAAACGGAACGGTCATATGCGCATTATGTCCTCAATGCATGAAACGGAACACTCCTTATGTGTGTCTGAGTTCTGGTTATTGAGAAGGTTCATAAGGAGTGTCTTCGAATTATCGTCTTTGTTTTACTTTTTAGGGTTCAATGTGATTTTAACCAAATGTTTTGATTGCTTTCGTGTTTACGTTTATTTTTATTTATCAGCTGTCCGATGATATTTCAACTGTCAGCTGTCAACTGTTCCATTTTCTGGGCTATCAGTTTAGCCAAATTAGCTTTTGTGGTGTGTGATCAGAGACAACCAAACACATCATCATTTTTAAGCTGGTCAGATTGGTCGGTTGTGCATGGAACACTGGTCAGATTGGTCGGTTATGCATGGGACATGCAAATATGGAAATATCTGAATTTGGGTACCCTAACTTCTTGGATGAAAAATTCTTCAAGGTAGATTTCGTTTCCGACTGAGAGACGACGAGTCTGATGGTAGAATTGGTGAGAGCTACAGGTGTCTAGCCATACAGGGGTTCCTGGTTTTTTTCGGCTGACGAATCATGAATTTGTAAAGTGATCCTTCGTGGATAGTCCGTTTTACTCATCTCACCATCAACTCCAAAATCCTGGCTTTTCATAGATGCCTATCTTGGACAGTTACGACAATTTGGCGTTTAAAAACTTTGTACCAAGCCGACACCTTTTTTCTACAAGATAAATCCCTTCACAGAAGGTGAGTTTTCCAACTTTTCTTTCCTTATCAGGTTGGGTATCTCCCATGCTTTGGTTAAACCCCACGTCTTCCTGTTGGGGACATTTATGGTAGTATGGCTCCAGTATAGTCCATTTGCCCGAAGTGTAGACTACCTGGTTTAGCCTGATGAATTGCTGATTGCTGACAGAAATGATGAAGCCTTCTTCGTTGAAAGTCTTTGTAGACTCCCTTCCGTCATCACTCTAGTCCTGGTTGGCCTAGGATCTAGTTCAAAATCTTCACGTTGGTGTCACCAGAGGAACAGGTTTTACTTACAATTTTTTATATAGGATGAAATCCTGACATTTCAATTTTAAGTATTAATTCTTATTCAATATTGATATTCTCCGGTTGAAGTTCATATCTTTCAACAACTATCTATAAACCCCCGCATAGTCCTATGCGCTGTGAAAATTGATTTCCTAATAAAATCTTACATATTTAATCTCATATGTAACAGATTCGAATATTGAATATTATTAGAATCACAGTCTTATTTTTGGAAACCGTTACTCTGACCAGTGAAGATTGATTTATATTAAATGTCGGTGTGTTTATTTATGTTTCAATTATTCAATGATTAACAATCTTCAACTTGACAACATCGTATGGTAAAGTTTCTTATAATTTTGGGTATAACATCTAAATTGTCATTATTCGGTTGCTCAACTTTCCAAGTAAATACTCTTTGATATAGAAATATTAAAAGTTGCTGTGGCTCCCCCTCTTATTTTTGTGACCATTCTGTTACTGTTCAATGATATAATTCTATAATAAAGTATAAACGAACCCATAGTGCATACCGACGAAGAGCTGCTGCCGTCTGCATTGCTCCTTTTTATTCAACTTTAAATAGACACATCGACGAACAAACGTCCATGCATCGAACAGATTACCCACGGGCCATCACTACATATTAATACATTTATATAGTTTTGGTTGTGTACAAAATCTAAGGAATTTATTGATTTTACTGATATTCTCCTGGACCACTTATAGGCCAATCAATAGAGCATTTTTTCCTAACAAAAATACTAGTAGAAAACCGACTATGCCATCACATGGAAAATAGTCCGTAATTATATTCTGTTATGTTTTCGACTCGCAACTGTCATTTACTAATTTGTTCTAAACATTTAAATAACAAAAACGTCTTTTTTAAATTATTTTGCTTATAAAATGATAATGTTTGCATTGCCAAAATTTTCCGGTTTTTCTAGTTTTCTCTGTTGCTAATTATCCGACCGGACCGTAAAACATTACAATTTGTTCGTATTTCATTTATCTACAGTTCTTTTCATTGGAGCAATCAGATTGCTCCATTAATTTTCAATTTATAAGCAAAACAATTATAAAAAACACGTTTTTTGCTATTTAAATGTTTATAACAAATTAATAAATGACAGTTGCGAATCGAGAACATAGCAGAATATAACTATGTGATGGTGTAGTCGGTTTTCTACTAGTATTTTTGTTAAAAACTCGCTCATTTTATGCTCTATTGCTTGGTGTATTAATTAAATTGGCCAAGACAACTGGATCTGATTTGTTAGCTTATACAACCCCAAAACCCCTGAGATAACAGGACTCTTTGCAAAAGGAAGGAAATTCAAGAAGACGGGCAAGTGAGGAGTACCTACGGTTTGAAGTTGGAATAAAGTAGAGATTGAACAACTTAGTCAGAAGTAGGAACAAAGTTGAAGTTGCTGACGAGTTAGAAGTAACTTAGAATTGAAGTTGGAAGTACCAATGTGTTGAAGAACTCAGTCAGAAGTACGAATCAAGTTGAAGTTGCAGTTGAAGTAAAATTTGAAATTATTAGAGTACACTGGAGTGTATAGAGATCTTTTGCAGTGTATTCGCTTTGGATAATTGAATTATCGTATTATCTCAGTATTGATTGTTGTGCTGTAAATGAACGAGTCAGAACTATCTAATATTATCTGTAGCCACGAACCCCAATATTCACAAGAATATACTCAATTCTGTATATCTGTACAGGTTCACCTGTACTCTCCCACCTTTCCCAGAAAACGGAAACTGGACTATAGTACATGGAAATGGGATACCTGGAGAAGAAGTGGAACTCGATACAGGATTGAAATTTAAATGTCAGCAAGGATATAAATTGACCCCTGACCAACCGTACATACTATGTGGTACAAACTGGAATCTCAGGAGTATGCCGAAATGTTTGAGTAAGTGTTGCTAATCAATTAATTTGATATCTTTCCGACTTTCCGAAGTTTGGAGCTTGTGTTATAAATTGGATTTGTATGCAGGCGATATAATATTTGATGATAATAATAATGATTATTCTCCCTCATAAACAATCGTAGACTGAATCCAAAAGCACATCCTGTGCGGGTAGAGGACGGCTATTATCATTCCCCATGGCGTTGTGTTCTCAACATACAGTTATCGAGAAGACAACTGTGGTGGATAAGTAGTGTGGTGTCGAACTGAAAGCCAAGCAACCTTGGAAGCGGTTACGGTTTGGATGTATAACTGGCATAATCAAACAGATATTTTCAGTAAAAATTTAAGTTAAAGTGTGTATTTGTCATTTTTGATAAAGGCATTATAATGACACCTCAAGTTTTCAACCATGCAAAGAAAGACACACCTATATAAATAAATAAACGTACAAACAATGTACTTATAAGTACATAAATATTCAGTACAGAATCAATAAATATTCTCATACTCTCTGAGGGAATAAAAACAACTTGCTAGCAGATTTTCTTTGAGATTTTTTTCGGAATTTCATGTTGTTTCTTCCTTCCCCAATGTTTTGGGGTAACGAACCAAGTAACAATTGTTCAATAAATTGACATCGGATTTAAAACTTTTAGATAAACTAAAAGCTCTTAAAGACCACTTATTCCTAAAGAAAGAATTCAATGCACTCTTCAAATCAAAATAAAATTGCTATTTGCTCTTAATGTCCTATTAATCCAATACTGGTTTTATGTTACTCTTAACATTGTCTATTTTAAAACTAATTTGCTATTATTGAAATTAAATAGCAAGTTGGTTTCAAAACAATTCGTTCTGGGAAAAATAGTTTTAATGCAGTTTTATGGAGTACCCATTAAGAAAACTATTTTATCCTAAGATTATACATTCAACATAGTACCACATTAAATCTTAAAACATAATTTTTACCTTTTAATGAGTACATTAAAAGTAATATTAACTTTAATGTTTCAATTTAGACAATTTGGTTTTAAAAAATACCTTTTGGTCTATGGACGACTTCATTAAAACTAATTATATCCCCTCCACATTCAGGTTAAACGCTATCTTGTCAAGAAGCCATTATAGTGAACCAGTGCAGTCCGCATGTTTTCATGTGAAGTAAAATTTTGAATCAACAGATGAAATATAAAATATTAGCTACTACACGGTTCACTCACAATACCGGCAAAATTTGTGAGGCTAGGATTCCTTTCGAGCGCAATGCCACTTCTAATCAATAAGGTCACTAGTTTGAACATATTAAAGCATATTGGTTTTAAAAGGAAACGTAAACATACTCCTGTGATAGTCATTGGATTCAAAGTGGTAAATAATACGCTGTTTTAAATCTTGTCAGATTTAAAACATTTAATAAATGAATAATTAGTTTTAATATAGATCACGCCATGTGTTACTGCAATAAAGACTCCAGCATTTTGGACATTTTCAATAGTAAACGAAAAGAATACGAGGATGTATTGATATCTAGTTAGCCTAGACCAGTTCCCTGCATAAACGAAATATTGCGTTACCATAGCAATGAACAATAACTTATTAGAAGTGTCAGTGTAAAGTTCGACGTCAAAAAAGTAAACCAGATTTAAGCAATAAATTAAAAGAAAAAATATGTCCACCGAAATTGTGAAAATAAAAAAATTGGAGTATCGAGCCATCATCAAGTACCTGTATTTAAAACGGTTAAGAGGTAAGCAGATTTACGAAGATATGCTCAATACCCTTTTGGTGATCAATGTCCTGCGTATGCGACCGTGAAAAATTGGAATGCAAGCTTCAAAAGAGGTAAATTTTCCATTGAAGATGATGACCGATCGGGAAGGCCAGTTTCTGTGTCAGTCCCCGAAAATATCGATGCAGTTCATGACATGATTTTAACAAACCGTTGAATTGGGCTAAAACGGATATCTGAAGCACTGAATATTTCATACGAACGCGTTCATCACATAGTTCACGTCAATTTGGACATGAGAAAAATTGCTGCAAAATGGATCCCCAAATGTTTTAATGTTGACCAAAAGCGTGCAAGGGTAGTAGCATCGCGTTCGATCTGTGCTCGATTTGAAAACCATGTAGACTTCTTAAACCGAATTGTTACTATGGATGAGACTTGGGTACATTTCTACGATCCAGAAACAAAGCAACAATCGATGGAATGGCGACACTACGGTTCTCCAAGACCTAAGAAGTTTCGTGTCCAAAAATCTGCTGAAAAAGTTCTTGCTTCAGTTTTTTGGGATTGCCATGGAGTAATCATGATTGATTTTTTAGATAAGGGTAGAACAATAACTGGAGATTACTATTCGACGTTACTGACCACTCTACGGGAAAAAATTAAAAAGAAAAGACGCGGAAAGCTATCCAAAAGTGTTTTGTTTTTGCACACAAATCTGATGTATCATGTATCATCTCTTTCCTCAACTGAAAAAAAAATTAAAAGGTTGTAAATTTTCTTCCAACGAGGAGGTAATAAAAGCTGTGGAGGTCTGGTTTGCAGAGCAAGAAGAAACATTTTTTTTGAAAGGTCTAGAGACGTTGCAGGTTCGCTGTAATAAAAGTATCCAATTAAGGGGAGAATATGTTGAGCAATAAAATATTATGACATTGAAATTTTGTTTGGTTCTATAGTAGGCAAAGAATTTTTCAATATATCCTCGTATTATTATTGAAATAATTGCGTCTTGTATCTTCTTAAACAAATGAAGAACGGTGTTTTGAAATATGCCATTTAATAAAAAAATGCAGTTAGATACTTAGATGCAAAATAAAATTTGATGATATTTTTGTAATATTTTTTAAATAAGATAAAAATACATAAAATTAATGGAGCTCGATTTATGTTGAAGTATTTCATTACATTTTATCAGAAAAGTGCCATTCGTTGGTGAATTTTTCACTAGAATAATTCGCTTTCGAATATTATTTTATGATATGCTTAGTATACATATGCGGTTTAAAATATTACCACTCTGCCGGCCGTTATACAGACCTAAAAGTTGTCACAAAATAAAACTCTTTTAGTATCAATTAATTAATCTCTGGAAGAAGTCCATTTCGGCTCAAAGTGGAGTGGTATAGATGAAGCGGGAGATGATTTTGTGATATTTCTTCCCGCTTTATTAATTAATTATTTTTGAGTCAATTTAGTCCGCTGTAAATACATTTTGAGAGCAAAACGTCAGATAGTAAGTTTTGATTTATGTATTTAAGAGCAAACACTACCTTGGTAAAACGGAAATTCTTTTTAAGCCCACAGTTTTCGTTTGAAAATTATTTAATTTTTTTGCATTACTCAATGTTTCTGTGTAAATTCCGGAATCTCAGTGATTTTTGGTTATGATAATTTTTAAGACAAAAAATTCAAATGACATGATGAATTGAAAAAATTGAGAGTTTCCGGAATTCTTATAGGACCACTGAGCCCATACAAAAAATATCTCTTTCTTGAAATCAATGGTTTTTGCAAGAAACGGATTCTACGATCGGGAAATTTATGCCTGATTGGCGCTGTAATCGAGAACGGACAGGTGCTTTGTTGCCAATGTTCATCGAGTTCATTATCTCCAACCCCACCCCACCCCACCCCAACAAACCTGAGCAGGAGGGGATGAGGAAGAAATTCGACTTTTCGGTGATGGTGGCTCTTAAAGTTGCCTTGAAGAACTCTTGAAGAATATAGAATTAAAACTTAATGGTTTTAACACTGTTTTAAAATTTAGTATTGAAGGCCTTTTTGGCTAGAAGCTGCTTTATGATGGTCTCAGGGCTGTCTTGAAGATCACTTGATTTCATTTGAAATGTTATTGTGTAGTATTAAAGCGATCTTGAAGATCGGAATAAGAGCGTTAATGTTACTTGGGCAGTTGAAATATTTTGTTAATCATATAATTACAATGTGGCGATTTTTTATATTCGGAATTGTTACATTTTGTCAGGTGGAAGTCATTTCTGTACTTTACGTAACAGTCTTGTCTGAATTTTTTGAATTCCAAAGTAATAGAGGATAACTCGATAAAGTTTTGTAATTTCGTTAATTCCAGCTACTGAAGAAATTACTTCGAAAGGGTGCAAATAATTAAATAAATATAAAGAATCTCATTGCTTTCTGATAAATCATTCCTAAAAAGCTATTATCTTGTCGAAAAATGCAATAGTGAAGAGAAAAGTACCATTCTGAATTAAAATGTGTTAGTAGTAAAAATACCTAATATACCAAGGCTGAGTATTTTCAAGAAATACGATCAGTTTGACGAATATTAGCAATGTTACCTGATTTTAGTTGGATGAAAATAAATTTCTTATAACTTATAGGATCGTTAACATTGAATCAAATATCCTTCCAAACGAGTTTCGTCAAGGAGACATAAAAAAATATTGGTGTTGTTTTAGGCTATACACGAAAACATCAAGTATATATATGTACTTGTTTTCATGTTTCCCCAACGAAATAAATACTGCGATTATAAAAGAATGAGAGATGATTACTTTCGTGAAAACTCATATTTTAATAATTTATAAGGATCTTATATTAAGCTGGTGAAACTGTATAAACAGTTTCGTTAATATATCTATTCTTACAGGCGCGTCGATACGTTATTTTTCTAGGAGGGGTACTTAGTAGCGAAATAGGAATTATAAATTTTCATATTCACCGTCGCCATATTGTCCTGCAAAACCAAGTAACCCAAATTCCATACGTCAGTGAAAGTTTAAAATAATAAAATTTATTTGGACAGCGCATTTCCCAAAAAAATGTAGAGTGGTAGTGAGTTTAGTATCAAGTTGATTTTATTTTTAGATGAAAACGAAGGGACCGTGGACAAAAACATTTCGAAATTTCCTAAATTATCTAGAGAAAATTATATTTAGAAATACAAAAGGCAGTGTTGAAAATCTCTTTCTTAGCTACCGCATGCATGAGGCAAATAAAGTTGGAAATATTATACCAAGTTATAGTGCAACTGCAAATGTTATTATTAAAGCTCAGGTGAAAGCTGATACCGAGAGTAATACATATATGTTGGTGTCAAAACGAATTTTAAGCGCTTAAAATAAGAAAAAAAAGTAACAGGCATGGACCTAGTGGAAAATCTTGAGGTTCCAACTTCAAGAAAAAAACATGTAAAGACGAAAACACTCAAAACGGTGAAATGATTTGGGGTTGAAAATTAATTTTTGCTAATTGTGACATCTTAGCGGAAAATATTCGAAGAAAAATTGAGTTTTCGACATAACCTCAAATTAAACGTCAAAATGGCAAAAAACCGACTTTTCCGTATTAAATTTGGTTCTCGCGTATGAATGATTCAATTTACTTGAATAATAATAATAATAATAATAAACGCTTTTATTGGTAGAAGCAGAGGAAAACAAACATTGACAATAAAGTATACAGATCTACCAAACGGCAGTGTTAGCTTTTGACTGAGCCACAGGGGTCAGGAAAGTGCATTCTACCACTCAACCTTGGAAAAAAAAACAAAAAATACAACATAAAGAAAATACAATAATAAACCAATACAATTCAATAATTAAGCCTAGGTTAAAACGGAAATAACGCCTGAAATAATACTAATAACAAAGTAACATTATTTAGGATTGCTCATATCAGGAGAATACCCATCAGAAATTCATATCACAAGTACGAAGGATATTTTTTAAATGTTTTTTGAAACTCAGAATGTTCATTCCCATCAGGGCTTCCGGAATCCAATTGTAAAGCTTAGTGATTGTGTATGAGAAAGAGGACCGATATTGAGCTGAGGTGTGAATGGATGGCGTGAGCCGAGATTTAAATCGTGAAAAAGAATAAAAGTGATATTGATAAATTGATTTTGTAGTGTATTAGTGTTTAACGATCAATAAACCACCAAGTCACATAGACCATTTGAAAGTAGACATTTCAGCAATTAAAATGATCACTTATACACCTTCGAAATACAAAAAACAACAGAACAATTATTTGTGGAAGATGAGGGTATTTTTTTCGAAAAATTTACATAATTCGAAATTCGTCTTCCGAATTGCGGAAAAATCATGCTCATTTGAAACCAAAAAAGACATAAGCTTACAAATTTCCATGGAAATTAAATCATTTATAGGCGAGAAAAAAAAAACTGAAAAATCGGTTTTTCGCCATTTTGACTGTCAATTTGAGGTTATGTTAGAAAGTGTTGGATACAGAAGTGTTTGATTTTTTTCCTTATCTACAACTTTGCCATCAAACATTTTCCGTATCGTCGTAAATCGCAAAAAACCGTTTTCAACCCCTAAACTGCATTCCCATTTCACCATTTTGTGTGGTTTAAATATTTTTTTCCCTGAAGTTGGAACCTCAACAACATTTCCCTCCTGGTCCTTGCATGGTACTTTTTTTTTCACGAAAGTTATATGCACTAGTCTACTACCCATTATTTATCCTAGATTCTCTTTTCAGTGATATTTTTCTGAAACTCACAAAGTACGCACTTGAAACATAAGAAAACGGGAACATGTTACACAACATTTGAGAAATCTTGGTTGGCTGAACATGGAGGCTAGGCGTATATTACATTCCACCACGATTTTTCATAAAATAATAACAACTGGGAAACCCCCCTATCTATTCAAGAAATTGACTTTCAGAACTGACATTCACAATCTCAATTTGAGATTTAGAAATAATTTGACTGCACCTAAACATAAAACCTCCTATTTCCGTGGCTCATTCTCATATCAAATCGTTCATCTTTACAACCGGTTACCCAGTGATTTCAAATTAGTACCAATAAAAAGCTTCAAGAAAAAAATAAGCAATATTTATTTGATACAACATTTCCTAATTTATTGGTATGATGTTAACAATTATAATAATAACCTTGAATCGTCACATCACCTTTTCTTCGCTCATTTGTGTTAGATTACATGTATTTTGATTATTATTCTCTTAGATGCATCTTTTGTCGATTTTTTTTTTTTTTGTATTTATATGGTGAATCTTTGACTTTTTTTGGAAGCAGTTAAATTGCTTAACATATTCTATTATGTATTGTATGTGAATAGTATATTTTTTTGTATTTATAGAGTAAGTCTTTGATTTTCTTTGGGAGCAGTAAAATTGCTTTAATGCTTTATATGTTCTATTATGTATTGTATATGTGTGTACTGCTGTATTATGTGTTATTAATCACAATCTAATTAGTACGAGTTAATTTCACTGGTTGGATGGAAGAGCAATCCCTGCCATGAGTAATCATGTGCAGGAATTGTATCATGTTGTAGTGCGTTACCTATTTAGCGTTACGTACTTCTCGATGCGTTGACTAATGTTATCTAAGATGAACTATTTTCTGAGCCGGGCGCGACGAACACGGGGACTATGGCGGCGATTGGGAAGTGGACAGTTGAATAGGAGAACAAGCGTCAGGGGACGTCAAAAAATGCACGTGTATTGGTATCAATTGAAAATCATTGCTTCGTTGTCGCTGGTTGCTGCTTGTTGCTGTCATTTAGGTGATTTCTTTCCTATCTATTCCCCGATACATCTAACTTTCGTTGCCCTGATAAGACTATGAACAGTTTCGTGCGTACCGACACCCGAATTTGAACTTTAGGTAATAGTTTCGCCGCGTATATAGATGATTTAGGTTATTTTAAGTTAGAACCTGTGTTAATTTCTAATCAATTATGTTTTTTTTGAATAAAGAATTCCTCGGGATCTGCTTATTTCCGTTTGTCTGGTAACCTTTTTCCCTGATTCCTCTTATTTATTTCAAGAGTCTTATTGGCTCATTACACTGTCTTTTGTTAGGACATACGCTCATTGCTGTACCTTTTAGTGTAGTGTAGTGTACCTTTCAATAAAAGCATGTATTATTATTATTATTATTATTATTATTATTATTATTATTATTATTATTATTATTATTATTATTATTATTATTATTATTATTATTATTATTATTATTATTATTATTATTATTATTATTATTATTATTATTATTATTATTATTATTATTATTATTATTATTATTATTATTATTATTATTATTATTATTATTATTATTATTATTATTATTATTATTATTATTATTATTATTATTATTATTATTATTATTATTATTATTATTATTATAAAATATGCACCAAATAGAACATTCTTGACTTTCGCGGTTTTCTTAAAGATACATTATATTTTTAACCGTTGGTGACAATGGATAGTTGGTATTTTCGGTGAATATGGTCAATTGTAACGTACTTTTACTTATAACAAATATAGATCGGGAAGATTGTACAATGGAATTCGTTGGAATCGACAAATTAAGGTACACCTATTAAATCAAACAGTGACCATCTTAGACCGGGGGATAGTGACAGATTTTGGGACAGGATTTTACTCAGTATGCCTTTTGTACGACAGTATTGTACGTATATCATGATAATAATGCATGAATCATAGAGTCGTCGTAGGTTCTTCATATTAAAATATAATAATAATAATTTCAATTATTATTATTTTTCGGGTACGATTTTGATCAGACTGCCATGTGTTTCGTGATGAAATAATAAAACTAAAATACTCGAAAAACGATTGGCAGGCCGTTAGGTTGGGTCCGAATGGCTGGTATGGTCACGTGAAATTGTATTTGGAAAAAGGAATTCTCCGCCCATCCTGATGGTATGCCAATGGTTTTTCGAGTATTTTACGTCTATTACTTCATTACAAAACAAATGGCATCCTGATTGGAATCGTGCCGAAACACATATTTTTTCGAAAATATTATTATTATTTTTCAATATGAAGAACCTACAACGACTCTTTGATTCATGCATTATTATCACCAGGATATACGGACAATACTGCCCTCCAAAAGGCATACTGAGTAAAATCGTGTCCCAAAATCTGTCACTATCCCCCGGTCTATCTCCAGCTCGACTTTGCGTGCACTGGCATGCGACTGTTTGAGTTGGATTATTGGCTCTTCCAATTTTTCTGCTTCCAATGTTTCCCTAGGGGGGTACTGTCCCCTAGCACCCCTCCTTATCGACGATGGTGTATTCCTAATGAGTTCGCTCGCACTATCTTGCAGAGGATGTTCTGGAATTGTTTTATGAATTCATCAAACATTTTTCGTATTCGCTACAAATACGAAGAGTTTAGCTTACGTCAATAAAGCTCAGCTTGAAATCTTACAATTTCAAAATAAAGATAAGGTGGAAAAGCCTAGTGAAGACAAAGAGAAAGGAGAGAAAAACAAGAAATTGAAGAGTTCGAAATGAATAGACATTAATCGAAAAGGCACAATTGCTCAGTATTACGATTCGAGAATTCTTCAGATTCTCTTCAGATACAACATGTCAATTTTTTTTTATTCAAAAATATTATGTCATTAAAAGGCCCCCTTACAAATCAAATGAGAAATGGATCCCTGTCGAATTGTCTGAAATTTGAATATATTATAGTTTATACCCTTCTGATCAAAAGTCTACATGGGCCCGAGACCTAAAAATGTACAGTTTATTAGGTATCGAAGATCAAAAGTTGCGACTAATGCAGATCTCTCACGCGATCGAAAAAGAATTCGCCATCTATTCGAATCATATGTCTCGGGGTAAATCGCCCATTACACACGTAACAGGTGAGAATATTTCTAAAAGCCATGTTATTCAAAATAATGCTAGTATGAGAATATTTAAAACATTTTGTAGCTATATTGACAATTATATATTATACATTATACATTATACATTATACATTATACATTATACATTATACATTATACATTATACATTATACATTATACATTATACATTATAC
The DNA here is from genome assembly GCA_944452925.2 of Chrysolina oricalcia. Classification (NCBI taxonomy): domain Eukaryota; kingdom Metazoa; phylum Arthropoda; class Insecta; order Coleoptera; family Chrysomelidae; genus Chrysolina; species Chrysolina oricalcia. The sequence goes on from OX101808.2 coordinate 26,404,653, forward strand.
ATTATACATTATACATTATACATTATACATTATACATTATACATTATACATTATACATTATACATTATACATTATACATTATACATTATACATTATACATTATACATTATACATTATACATTATACATTATACATTATACATTATACATTATACATTATACATTATACATGGTCAAAATTAATGTGATCGCTTGAGATATTTGCACTAGTTGCAACTTTTGACTTTCGATACCTAAATAACTGTCCATTTTTAGGTCTCGGCCAATGGAGACTTTTGGTCAGAAGAGTATATACAACATATCCAAATTTCAGCCAATTCGACAGGGATGTAACGTTTTTCTTTTAATTTCAATTATGTTTCTACTGTAAATCAATTAATTTAACAATTATTTTTTCATATTTCAACATACAATCAACAGTATGAATAACTAAGAAAAAGTTTTTGAATGTAAAACAGGGCCGTATACAGGGTGTCCGATAAACCTTGTACAATATTGAAACTGGTGATAGACCAGATCATGACTGTTCAGAATATCGGAATTTTACCTTAGTAAAAATGTCACTGTTTTCGAGATAATGAGCATTTTTTTAATTTCGGGAAAATCACTACCTCACCTAGGATTTTTTAATGCCATGTATACAAATTGGGACGAATTTAAATATCTTTGCTGCTGAAGATTACTGATGAGTGATGCTTTCAGACGTACGAAACAGTTTTTCAGAAAACGATAAAATTTTTCAAGGAATGAGGGTAAAATGAAAGATTTGAGTTAAACCAATTTTTTTAACAACAGTTTGACATTATTGTTTGAAAAAACATAACCAAGTGGAACTGGATATTCATTACAAAAGAATTCCCATTTAGTCTAGGCTTTACTATGATATAAAACATAAGTACGATCATTATTTTTGGAAGGAGTAGAATTTCGATAATATTATAGTGTGATGTTATTCTGAGCTAAAATCAAATCCATTAGACTTTGTCAGTAATGTCTTTTATTTTTATCCTATCACGATGAAATGATTAAATAATTATGAGTAATAACGAATTAACTGCTTAGAAGCATTCAATGAGATGTAATGAAGTAAATACTAATTCAACGTTTTTTTTAAATCAACATACACTATAAACTACAATAACGATTATTCAACATCGCACTGAATATATTACAAACATGTTATTTTCCATCCACTCGTACGCAGAGACGACATATTTTCAAGAAGAACCTTTTCAAATGCGTTATAGGTTATAGCCCCCAAATCAGCGATTCTATGAGCGGCATTGTGCAATTGGATATAATTCTGCATAAATCGCTGCTGCAGCAGTAGCACTACCTCCACATTCACCATAATTTTTGTGCGTATGCGCATATTGTCGGGGACTATAACGTATGTACGGCAATACAAAGAAATAAATACCACTGAATGAAATAAGCAGAATAATTTCAAAAACTACGATAGAAGTCACAAGTTGTTTAAACAAAAGTTTTTAATTTTCGACAATGATTCATCCCTTAAAAAAGTTTGCACTTATTTGGTTACACCCTGTATATCTGTCGGTCTCTGAAACTTCGTTGGAATCTGGATGTTGGACAATTGCGACATTTATCACAAGAATTCGTATAAATCGGTGCCATGTCGGATAATCGACATTTCGTTTCGATAATTTTATTAGGCCTAAACATGAAAAGTTGATTTTATTGACATACTATTTAATGCTACCAACCAGTCTATTCTTTATTATTGATAATTATTTCCACATTTTATCTTGATAAAATCTAAATAAAATAATTTTTGGGCTTAAGTATAAAAGTTGATGGAATAAATGAATATTTTGGAACCTTTGGTGTAAATACAATTCAAGAAAAAATAAAATCCCCAAACGCCAAAACTACGTCACAATCTTAAAATCTTAAAAGCTTACTTTTAGCTCCTGAAGATGCTAACTTTGTTGGCGAAACGCGCGTCGAGTGTGATGTAGTTTTGGTGTTGGATAGTTTCCTTTTTTTCTTTAATAAAAGTAGATAGAAGCCTAGATTAAAACCACGCCCAATTCAATGGAAACCACTTCTTCCAAAAATAATTATAGTTTGTTTTATACCATGTTAGAGTCTGGACAAAATGAGCATTCTTTTGAAATGAATGTCCACTTCCAATTGGTTATGTTTCTTTCAGATAATAATGTCAAACTTTTAAAAAAAAAATTGATGAAATTCAAATCTGTCATTTTACCCTCATTTCTTGAAAAATGTTTTCACTTTCTGAAACACTGTTCTGTATGTCTAGAAGCATCACTCATCAGTAATCTTCAGCAGCAAAGATATTTGGATTCGTCCCAATTTGTATACACGGCACTCAAAAATCCAAGGTTAGGAAGCGATTTTCCAGAAATTCTTAAAATGCGCATCATCTCGAAAACGGTGATATTTTTACTGAGGTGAAATTCCGATATTCTGAACAGTCATGACCTGGTCTATCACCAGTTTCAATATTGTACGAGGTTTACCGGACACCCTGTATATATTTTAATTTGAATGATATAGTAAATCTTAGCTTAAATTTTTCCTTTGAATTCAGGTTTCGGATGTAAACACCCATTTTGTATGAAACCCTCTTTGGAATATTTCTTTTAAACTGGATAGTTGAGTTCGGTATTTGACACTGTCAAATCGTCCAATTATGTACATAAACTTGGAAATAATTTCCGTCAGCCTTTAGTAATTACTTCTTAGTTTCTTTGGGAACGTTAACCTGTTCAATGGACAATATCTTTAATGATTATTGGGCAGAACTTTGGTTTACTGGAAATCAATTATTGTATTGTATATTATTTATGCACAAAAATGAATTAAATATTCTCACCTCTGTGGTTTGTGGTTCAGATAGTTTTTTTTTCATTAATAGAATGTTTTTCATAATAAATTCATTGAATTTCGGATTCTCGAATATTTTTCAATTTGCGTTGTTTTCTTTTTCCGCTTGATTTTGTTTTCATCACCAAGAGAACGTTCATAGTTGCAAACTCAACAAACAAAAATATACTTGGTAAAGCTATCAGTTACATAAGGTTTTTTTCCTACGAGCGTGCGGAAAAGTAACTTTTCCTCACGATTTTTACTTTTCCGCACGATTTTTACTTTTCTGCACGATTTTTACTTTTCCGCACGATTTTTACTTTTCCGTTCGATTTTTACTTTTCAGCACGATTTTTACTTTTACGCAAGATTTTCTCTTTAAAGCACAATATTTTAATTCAAGATTAGTATATTGTACAATGAGCATGAAATGACATACATTTCCCACAAGTAGGTAGGTATATGAAATTTTGTAGTACGAGCGAATTATTTTTTTCATAACAGATTCTATCAAAAACACAAATATTGAAAAATATAACGAAAATTGAACAGTAAGTACTCTCATCGATTTCAAAACAAAAACAAAAAAAGGCAACTTCCCCAGGATTCGAACCACCTACCCCATTAACCAATTCAATTCAAAATGTTTATTTAATTAAATTCATTGTAAATATAAAAACAAGTACGTAGACAGGGTATAAATAAAAACACACAATAAAAAATTACTTCATCCGCCTAAAGAATGGGACAATGGAGATTTCGATCATGTGGGGTTGTTGGGGGGGGGGGGGGGGGTTCTGGCTTGTTGCCTCCCGGTAAACCAGTGGGCGAGCGAACCAACCTACATGGGGTTCTATCCCTAGGGATATCAACACCCGTCCTGCCGTGTTAGCAGGGACCCTATACCTTCTGCGCCTGTGTCTAGGTGTTTAGACTTCCCCCACCTCCTCTGAATTATGTGAGGGAATTAATTTAGTTTTATTTGACAGGTCATCAGGTTATCATGGTCGTCATCTTTCAAGTATGTTCATGCGAGAGGGTGTTTCCAGAAAAATACAGTAAAAAAAGTGTGTTTAAGCCATCGGGTGCCTGCGGATCTGGTTTTGTTATTGTTCTAGTATTTCGTTGAAAATATCCAAGGTCCGGTATATTAGCCCTCCATGCTTCCTATACCTTTGATTGTTATTTGCTCTAATGCTAGTTATATCTCTAGACTTCCCAAGATGTGGAATCGATAGAATTTGTCTGAAATATTTTTTATGTAGTCTTCGATAGTTTCAGTGTTGGCCAACACACGTAGTGTGTTCAGCTGAGTGTATCGATCGCTAACCGTGATGATACGGATAATCTTGTTCTGCATCCTCTCCAATCTCATCATCTGAGTTTTGAGGAGGCTACAGAACACTGGGCAGGCGTATGTCATTGCTGGTCTTATTATCTGTTTATAGATTAGTACTTTTTTCTTTAACGTCAGTTTGGAACTCCGGGCGATCAGCGAGTATTGAAATTCAAACACCTGTCCAGTTGGACTCCCAGGTACCTCACGGAAGGTTTCTCTCTAATCTATCGATTCAAGACCTTAAATTCCACGAAGATCGTTCTGTTCGTACGTTTCTTCGTGAAATTTATAAGTTCCGTCTTCTCTGGATTTATCACTATCTTATTATTCTTCATATACGGTAGCCTATCCATATGTATTAACAGTTTGCGTGCAGCCGCCTCGCTGGAAAACGACGTTGCGTAGATTGCAGTGTCGTCAGCGTAGACTGCTGTTTGCGATTGGAGGAGTTTTGGAAAGTCATATGTATACAAAGAATATAAGTGTGGGGAGAGGCTCAATCCCTGAGGCACTCCCGCTCTAGCCGAATACATACGTGAGTTGGAGTTGTTCATTCTTACTTGGAAAGTCCTGTCAACCAAGTAGGAATCTAAGATTCTGACCATATACTTAGGCATGCCTGCCTTCAACATCTTGGAGAAAAGCCCCTCTAACCAAACAGTATTAAAGGCTTTTTGAAAGTCTATGAGGTTCTCTTGGAAGCCTCCTCTTATCCCGTGAACAATTCTAGCCACCTACGAGGACGTAGAGTGTCCCTTACGGAAGCCGTACTGCTCATCCGGGACAAGTTTGAGCCTTTCGTCGAGCTTGTTAAAACGACTCAGCAAGATTCTGTCCACCACTTTCGCTATAGCGCTTAGCAGCGAAATGGGTCTGTAACTTTCTACCAGATTATCTCGTTTTCCCTGCTTCAGGATCGGGATGATCTCCGCAATCTTTAGGCATTTAGGGTAATATTGCCATTTTATTATTCCATTTATAATATAAATGAATTGTACAAGGGACCTCTTCGGAAGATTCCTGAGAAGAACTGTATCGATCTTGTCCATCCCTGGGGCTTTGTTTCTGGGCAGCCGTTTGATTATTTCAATAAGTTCATCATATCTAGTCATCATCTTTGAGAAGATTCGAGTGTTGAGTCTTACCTTCTCCTCGCTTCTGAAATCTTGGACTGCCCCTGTTACTGCCTCATGTTCCGGGGTTGAATTCACTGTTGTCTGGAAGGTCTCTAGGTAGTACTCCCCGAACTCCGCCTTTCCACGTTCTGTCATCGCCCGTATTTGACCCCTCTCCACTGCTGGTATGTCCTTGAATTTTTTCTGAATCCTTTTGGACAGTCGCCATAGAGAGTTGCCGTTTAGATTCACGAGCTTTTTCTGCCACACAGCATTCTTATGTTCCTTAATAAGTTGACAATGTCCTTACCTAATTTCATGAAGTTTTCCTTGTGATTAGGATTTCGTGTGGTTTGCCACTTTTTTCTTCCATGATTTTTCAACTTAATAAGGTCAGATATGCTGTCTGGCAGGAAGTCTCGGTCCTCTCTCACAACCTTCTTCCCCGTCGTCAGGTCTCTTGCCTTTGCAATGTTGTCAATGCATTTCTGAGTCTCTTCCTCGACCTCCAGTTCTGCCAGATTTGGTGTCACTTCCGTGAATCTGTTCAAAACTTCCCTGTACTTTTTCCAATCGGTGCTGATATAATTATATATGACTTTCTCTCTTTTTGATGTAATACCTCCCCCGAGTGTAAAAAGTACAGGATCGTGGTCTGAGTTGAGCTCAGAAACCGTGTGGACCTTTTTTAGGTCAGCTATGTTTTTATTGACGATGAGGTCGATGGTTGTGGGTGTACTACCGTTCCAAGGAAAGTGGGTGGGGTCATCTGGAAAGTCGATTACCACATTGTTATTCTGAGAGTACTCCCAAAGAGTCCCTCCATTGGCATTCGGTTGGATGGCACAGTTCCACTCAGGCCTCCTCGCGTTGAAATCCCCAGCGACCCTATGTCCTGCATTGCACAGAACATCCAGATCCTGTACCGTGAATATATTTCTGGGTGGGTTATACACTGCGAATATCTTTGTCCCATCTTCGAGCTCGATCCCGGCATGCTGGGACTTGGATATGCGGTATGTTAGTTCTTATAAAAATTGCTACCCCCCACCTCGTATTGCATTCGGTCTGTCCGCTCTAATGGTGGAGTATTCTCTGATGCTGAGCCGATGGTCCTGCATGAGTTTTGTTTCAAAAAGAAGGACTATGTCAAGCTTGTGTCTATGGACGAAATCAGCAACAAGCGCAAACTTGTTGCTGATTCCGTTCACATTGAGCGTGCACGCCTTTAGTGGCATTAGAGCTCATAACTTTAGATATTTTCAAGGACATTCATGAATGCCATGAGTTTTTCTCCATCTGTCCGGGCCTCTCGTAGACCTTTGATGATATGATCAAGTGCTCTCATGATACCACTCGTATTTACCGGATCTTTGATTACTTGGAACCTGTCAAAGGTCCCTAAGGCAGAATTGGTATTATTTGGTTGGTTTTCTTGAACCCTTGATCGAAGTTGGGAAGGGTATGGGATGGGGTTTGGATTGATTCTTGGGTCTTCTGGATTTCGGACTGCTTGGCTGCTACTTGTTTGTCTTCCTTCTTTCCTTGATTCCCAAGCATTAGCCTCGGGCAGAGGTGCTGGTACGTAGTTTTTCTGTGGAGGTTGTCTTCTCATCTCTTTCACTTTGACGTGCGATATGTACGTGTCGCAGTTGACAGAACTCGAGGGGTGATCTCCTCCGCAATTGCAGCAAATAGCAGGAGTCGTTTTAAGTTTTAGGCACTCGTAGGTCCAGTGTCCTTCGGCACATTTGCAACATCTCACATCTCTGTTACAATTTGCTTTAGCATGGCCCCAGAGTTGACACCTAAAACATTGGGTGAACTCCTTGCTATTTTTCCGGACGTCCCAGGTCACGACTACTCCATCTATGACTCTTATCTGTTTACTGATATATCCTTTTGTTATGTTTTTGTCCGTAGTGATCTGATAAATCGGACGGATGGTATTGTGCCAGATGAATACATCGTGGGCCCTGACGTGTTGAGCTGCAAGACTCTTTTTGACGTCTTGGATGTCTGGACGATGATCTAGGCCTTTTATTATGAATGAGTGTTTCCTGTCATCCGGCAGAGTGAAAGTATGATATTCTGCTTTATTTTTCTCCAAAGCATCTCTGATTTTTCTGTGGTCCTCTTGTGTAGCTGGATGAATCCTAGTGCATTGACTTGTGAATTTCACTGTATATTCACCTTTGATTTCAGCTTTGAAAATGCTGCTTTGTCTAGTTTCCCCTTGATCATAAATGGAGTGGTTTTCAAGCTCTTCTTTACTGGAGGGGGAAGATTTGGTATAGCTTTAGGTTTCAGCTGTTTTCTTGCCAGTTTTGTTGTAGCTGATATTGCTGCTACTTCTTCATTTTCCTCTTCTGATAGCACCTGATACGAGTTATTCAGTTCTATAGGATTTTCTATGCTTTGGAGTGGCACGAATTTTGGTCTTGCTGTCTTTTTTGGGTAGAAAAATTCAGTGGTCCTTTTCGGCGACTCCACTATCTTTAGAATTTTTTGTAGTCTCTATACTTCCGGTTGTATCTCACCGTAGTATTTATCCTCATTAACCATTAACCAGCGTAGAACGACTGCTCCCTTACTTTGCCAACTGAGCTATTTCAGATATTAATTCAATTGCTATAATACCATATCAAATCCTGTCAAATTTTAAATATCACTATTTATTTTGATAATGTCTTAATTACTTTATATTTTGAAATTAATTTTATGAAAATTACGGAATATCGGAAAGTTATTATCAAACAGTCGTTAATAAACTAGATTCGATCTCATATTATTTATAATCATACAATTGTTTTATTATTTTATAGTGCATAAAAAATCTCGCGGGAAGATAAAATCATGCGGAAAAGTTACTTTTCCGCGGTAGTGCTGAAAATTTTTTCCGCACGATTTTTATATTGTTGAAAATGAGAATATTTAGGACTAACTAAATGATCTACGTAACTATTCTGTCTTATGTGTCATTTTGTACCATTATTATAAAATCTTGTTTAATAAAAACCTTTTTTTTATAAATAAGATGGACAAAAACACTCGTAGGAAAAACATTGTACCTAACTCTTGCGGAAAACGTCTTTTCCGCCCTTGACAGCTTGCCCGAACTCCGCTCCGCGTCGTTCGTGCAACTGCCGTCTCGTGCGGAAAAGTACTTCTTTCCGCACTTGTTAGGTAAATAACTATTACCTATTCGAAAAAGACGGACAATGTTTGCAAATGTCATGATGACAGACTGAATTTCATAATGACAGCAGCTCAAAATTACTATACAGTATGATACATTCAAGATCAATAAATGCCTTGCAGGGATCCATTTCCCATTTGATTTGTGCGGGGTCCTTTGGGGAAGATGAAACATTTTCAAATGGTATCTTGTTAGTACTAAAAGAAATATAAGTTTTTCTGCTCACCAAAATCATAAATTATACTAAATTTTGAAAATATTGTGAAATTAGTTCTCGTCTTCTTAAAGCTTTCATATCAATTTAATTTTCTACTATAGAATACTGAAAACTAGATGATTATGTTGGGTTCACCTAATCTTAGAAAAGCTTGTGTTGTGTTTCCATCATAATCCGTTATATTTACTTGCCTAAAAAACTAATTTCTTAATTTTCTTATTGTTTGATTTGTTTGAGAGAATTTGAGTAAGGATGGTGACGATATTTGAGTAAGTGCAAGGAGATTATATCATTATCGATAGCTTCATTATTGACACTAACATTGTTGAGAACTGATGCTGCAACTATAATTATCTAGAAGGAATCTAGGTTAAGTCTTTATCCATATAGAGGCCAGGTAGTCGAGTGGTTAAAGCGCCGATGTTCCAATCACTTTGGCTGCCAGTCGGCGGTGGTTTCAACCATGGCGACTGCAGAAATTTTTCTGATGGCCCGAGAAAGTGCTAGGAATCGTACGTAAAAAAGTAAGACCTCGTTAATCCTTGGATCGCACAAGTTTCGACTTCAGAGGGCTGCCGTTCGTAGGGGACGATAGCTGGTTAACGAGAAAACAATATGCCAATTTCAGAAGCGTTTCTTCAGAACGCCAAAAACCCTTTCGATGACATTTCTTGTACGGATCTGGCTTACATTATGAAGCTGTTCAGCTTGTGATTTGGCATTCAGTGAAGGAGTCATCAGATATGGCGGCCTATTTTCGAATGTCGAGTGAGATTTCTCGCATTCGACATAAGTCGATAGAAATTGTCGCACGACATTGGCATGTGGTATTCTCAAATGTGTTCGACACTTACGTCGCATGAGATAAATTTGTCGAATAACATGAGCTGGCAACAACGAATTTTTTATGTCAGATCGTGTTCTGTGTCCCTTCACTTGTAAAACGTTAATAACAAATAAAATGACATTTGATTTTGGAAGTAAGATCACATCAGAATAAAGTGGAAACATAAAAAGTGAAGCCAAAAAAATTACTGCACCCAAAATCAAAAGGGGCCTTTAAAAAATGTAATGCAAGAAAAAGAACCTCTTTCATCAGGGATTCTTAAGGTAATCTCAATGTTTTCAATAATTTTTTTTCAGATGAAAATGTAAAAGCACTTCTGTATATTACTCGTCTCTCTCGAGGCCGCTGATAAGTTTCCTGATTTTCCAACATTTTCTATAGCTATTACTAAAGATGCCAATCTCTCACGTCAAAAAAGAGATGCGCAATTCACGCATCGATGAAATGAGCGATTTTCTGTGAGTGATACTTCTGAATAACATTCTCCCCTATCTAATTTATAGATAGGAATCTCCAATGGAAACTGGATAAAAAATCAACTATCTGAATGAAAATGCAAATTTTCGCTTTCAGATTTTTTCTTTCAAGTTAGGTTCTTTTCACAATATCTATCAGATGTAGTTCAATGTCCAGCGTGGCTTTTGCCGGGGAAGTAGTTGTTTTCTGTTAGCTATTAAAAACATAGCTTCTGTTCATTTCAACTAGGTATCTGAATGAAAATGCAAATTTTCACTTTCAGATTTTTTGTCTCAAGTTATGTAGGGCCTTCTCACAATATCTATCACATGTAGTTAAATGTCCAGCGTGGCTTTTGCCGAGAAAGTAGTTGTTCTCTGTCAGATATTACAAAAAGTAACTTCAATTTATCATAGGATTTTTTCCATTTCAAAAGGAGTCATGTTTTGGTTCAATATTCAATTGTTTCTCTTTAGAGCAAAATAGTTTTACAACAAAGTTTCAATACAACTGCTGATGTTCTAATATTATGAAAAACTCAAAGTAATTTTCAAATATAATTCTTTTTGGCTAATTTTCAATTGAGAATGTTTTTCTTCACAACATGAATCCCTTCCAGGAGAGGTTATCTTGTACGATGGAAAATAGCTATTAAGTTTTTTCTTTCAGTCGCAGATGATTCCACAACGGACTTTATGAACATCCTGTTCATAATTTCAATAAAATGATCTAAGAATGTTTTGTTTTGACATTTACTAATAAACTATTGGACCCAACCTATAAATTTCGGTTCTAATGAAATTCTCGCATTCGACATTCTTTGACCATTCTACAATTTGTCTATCAAAAATTTGCGAATGCGACATTTGAAAATAAGAATATTCAGATTTCGTTCGACAAAGAGCATTTCTCGCATGCGAAAAAATATGTCACGGTTTGAGAATAGGGCCCATGATCTATAATGCCCATTACTACGATGATCTGTAACAGAACAATATTTTTATCATGCCAATTTTGTGATAGGTATAAGAACAAACCTACTGAAAAATACTTTCGATCTGTTGTCTTCAAATTTTTGCTTCGAGTGACTGCTATTGCTATTTCAATTTGAGCATCATACACTAATTGTAATAACTTTTTTCTGTTTCTGAATATATCAGTTTCAGGTCCACCTAAAAACTTATAATCAATTTCTTCAGTTTGGAATATATCTTCTTATTCCCTATCCATACCTTCACACAAATATCTTCCTAGGGAAAGTATTTTGACATCTTTGCAGTCAACTGCACCAATAACTATTGGAAAAGATGCTGTATCGTAAAAGTCCGTTTGGCTACTTGGTATGTATATCAACCGGAATCTTAATATAATTTAGAGCAAGTCTAGCATTTGCCTCAGACACTCTTGCAACGACACGAGAAACAGTTGATAAGTGCATTCCAATAAACTCAGCTTCCATATCTAAATGTCCTCCAGTGGAATAAATAATTCCAAGCAAGATAACTGGTTTATGGAAGAGACGCGATTATTCTTTAAAACAGAACATGCTATTGTGTGATAATACAACTTATTGATTGCATAAACCCTACCCTAGCCTAGGATTTTCCTAATCAATAGATGAGTCCCTAACTATAGATTGAACCACATGGTGCACAGATATTTTGATTCAACTGTAGATTCAATTTCAACTGTAACTAACTACAATTCGTGCAAACAGCCGTAACATCGTTTTGTAGTTCGTTGATAGTGTATATGACGAAATAGTATATCGAATAACTTGAGAACTGGAAACTAAAAACATAACATGGTTCAAAAAAACTTGACATTTCTGAATCTCTATTGATGCGTAAATGTTTATTTTTTTTACCGTGAAAAAATTCCTGTTTTTCGCTGCCAAAATAATTCACAAAATAAACATGAAATATTACTTTTTGAAGGATTAATTTTTGACAGAGTCAACTAATAATTGATTATTAATCATAAAACAATTTCATTTATTGGAATAATAATTGGTAATAAAGGTTGAACAATTACTTCAAACATAAATGCCTGAAGATGTTCCATGTTGCTGTTGATCAGAAACGTTAGATATTTCTTGAAGAGTTGATTCCACAATTTTATCAGATATGTTAATTCGTTTGGAAGAAGTTGGACAATTTGATATTTTGTTAGAAATCTCAATTTTGTTATTCAAACTATCTTCTATATATGCTTCTGCTACGGAGGCAGACTTCCAGCCACCGTTACGTTTTATGGATGTAATGTTGCTGCATTGGCCAGAAGAGTTGCAGAGCTTCTCCTGAAACAGTGACCTGTGTAGCTCTTATACATAACTTTCTCAAGCCATTTTGCAATCAAGCTGGAAATTTCTCCTATTTTATTTATCCCCACATGTTGGATAATACATTTTCCTCTCGAATATTTCAAAAATAATCAGTTACTTTTTGTATGAGGCGGCCGTAGTGCTCTATATTTGCAGTATATCTCAATTTAATCAGAATTTGAAACAGTCTCAGTATCAGGTATTTTAACAATCAATATAGTTACAGCATCTTCAATGGCATCAATAGTTATATGTAATAATTTTTCACGGCGACAAGCACCGCTGATACCCAGAATCAGGACAACCTACAGATAAAAAAATACTGAAATTACTACTAACCTGTATACCTTATAAAGTAAATTTATTTAGTTATCAGCATCTTGAATAAAGGACCCTGCAAACTCCTTATGGAATTTGGGTCCTGGTGGATTTTTTTTAATCTTTGGTATGATGTAGTAGATATAATTCTCAGCCAATGTTACCATTGCGCCAACCCAAAAAAATGAACAGTTTTGCTGCTAGAGGGCGTTGAAATCGCCCCTCGCGCAGATTAGACTATTTATTTTTGAACCCGGAAACAATATTTTCACTAGTTTCATAATTGCTAATGTTGCACAATATTGTGCAGTTTTATAAAAAAATTCTTACCCCCTCCCCTTTACCCCCCAACTCCTATTACGAAACGCAAAAAAAATATTTCTCGAGTGCCTTTAAATGAATCGTTGAATGTTTAAATATGCATAAATGGGGGAAATAGCAATTTCTTATGATTATCCCCCCACCCCCCAAGTGAAACAAAACGAAAAAAATTCGGTGGATTTTTCTGAATTTTTGATATGATGTAGTTCGATTTATTTTGAATAGAAATAAATTGGGTGACAAACCCCAAAAATGAATGGTTTTGATGCTAGGGGGCGTTGAAATTATACCTTGCTCAGAATAGACTATTCATTATTATAGGCGGAAATAATAGCTCTACGTATTTTAGTTTAGATTATGCTGATCAATTGTGTAATTTTTTATAAATTGAAAATCCAAAACCTCCCCTTACCCCCTACCCTATTTTAAAACACGAAAAAAATTAATTCCCGACTACTTGTAAATGCTTTATCAACATAAATGTTTTAATCAGCTCATATTGAGGAAATCGTAAAGTTGTTTAATTTCACCTTTCCCTCCCTTCAGAAAAATATTGATGGTGTTCGCTGACTTCTTAGAAGGGCGTAGTTCATGAATTTTTAATATTATATTAATAATAATAAATGCTTTTATTGGTAGTAATAACAAAGGTAGAGTTAGCGCTTTCTCATACTAGATGAGAAAGTACTCTCTTACACTCAACCTGATAAAATACCCCTAATAACAAAATAGAAGTAATAATACAAAAAAGTCATATAAAATTAAGCAGTACAGTAATATTCAATTAGTTTTGGCTTTTCAGCCAAAATAAATTGGACGAATCTCTTGAAACTAAATAAAAATTAGAAATCCACAATTTGAATTTGAGGTGGTGCCTGAATAATTTTTTTTCGTGTTTTGAAATAGGGGTTGGGGGTAATGGGTAGGTTTTAGATTTTCAATTTATAAAAATTTACACAATTGTTCGGCATAAAATAGAACAAAAATACGTAGAGATATTGTTTCCGCCTATAATAATTAATAGTCTATTCTGAGCAAGGTATGATTTCGACGCCCCCTAGCATCAAAACTATTCATTTTTGGGGTTTGTCACTCGATTTATTTCTATTCAAAATAACTTGAACTGCATCATATCAAAAATTCAGAAAAATCCACCGAAATTTTTTCGTTTTTTGTCATTTGGGGGGTGGGGGTAATCATAAAACCTGTTATTTCCCTTATTTAGGCATATTTGAACATTCGACGATACATTTGAAGGCACTCGAGAAATATTTTTTTTGCGTTTCGTAATAGGAGTTGGGGGAAAAGGGGAGGGGGTAAGAATTTATTTATAAAACAGCACAATATTATGTAACATTAGCAACAATCAAACTAGTGAAAATATTGTTACCGGGTTCAAAAATAAATAGTCTAATCTGCGCAAGGGGTGATTTCAACGCCCCCTAGCAGCAAAACTGTTCATTTTTTTGGGTTGGCGCAATGGTAACATTGGTTGAGAATTACATGGACTACAATCATACCAAAAATTCAAAAAAATCCACTGGGACCCAAATTCCATAAGGAGTTTGCGGGGTCCTTTATCGATATCATCCCTTGATAAAACTTTAGATTTCTTTCCTCGGTATCCGAAGCTTTTGTTCCTAATGCGGGACCAATTTTGAAAACTTCCTCATATCAATATTTTCCTTTGTGTACTTTTCAACATTCAGTAGACACTCCATAACGTAGGTTTAATAATTTTTTATTATTCCTCAAAATAGCATACAAGCACATTTTCAAAAACCTTTTTAACATGTTTCTTGTCGCACCATTCACGAAATTGGACATACGTATGTTTTCTCATATATTAACTTGGATTTGCCCGGTAACATATAAGATACTATTGCACTTGCTTTCTCAGATATATCTGATGGGGAATTACTACCACTATCATAATCAACATATATCTTCTTGAAAATGACTTGAAATTGAAGCAACTACGAGCAAACACAGTCAAACACGCGGCGTGCCAACAAACCGTTTCTATAATAACGTCACAGAAAGACCACTGGATGCTGTGAAATTGTATTGGAAGTATTGATAAGATTAAAGATAACATGTATGGAAAAGAGAAGTATTATTTAGTTATTTTGGACTTCTTTTTTCAGACAGGAATAATTTTCGAATACGATTTTACTGAAAACATTGAATAATATTTTAAGGCAACACTCGTTTAAAAGCGATAACATATCGGGACAAAAAACATGTCCAAATGTATTGGAAGTATTTATTTGTAATATATTTCAGACGATGTTAATTCACACTCACAGTTGTACAAAATATTCGTATTTTCATGACACATTCGAGAGAATTTTCATGCACTTAATACAAAAATAACTATTTTTTTATGAAATTTCAAAATTCGCTCAGGATTTATGAAAATGTTGTTGGCGTAATCATATTGTGGGGAAGCCAATGCGGCAACTTGGTCCCAATTCAACCGATGTAGTTGGAATCGAATTTGTAGCAGGCTGTGTATCCATGGCCATTTTTTTATTGTTTGGCCTGGTTATATCAAGTTCATGTCCAGTTTCTTTTATTTAATTTTTTTTTATTTATTTATTAGTCCAGTACACTACAGAATTGTAATAAAATCCCAAATGGTACATGAAGTAAGTTTCAGATAAAGAAACCAGTCAAATACAAACTAAGTTATAAACCTAAAAATTAAAAAGTTGAAAATGGACAAATGTATTTACTTAGATATGAATGAACCCAATCATTTCCCTTAGTCAAGTACCTACAATACAGATTTTTTATAAAATACCAAAAGGAAGTTTCAATAAAAGAATACTTAAACGTACATAAAAAATACATTCAAACACTCGAATATAGTTATACACCTAAAGATATCATTATTAATGCACTAAGAGGTAAGTAACATACCTAAAAATAAGTATCTACACAACGACTTATCAGAAGTGTATTGAACAATGGCAAGATTAAGTTGTCTAACTGCCATTTCTTTAAATTTATAATGTGAAAGATGAAAAAGATCAAGTTCTAAAAAATGCATATTGTAATTTTTTTGAAGTCTACAACTAATTGCCATCAAACCATAGTTTGTTCTGTGGAACCGTGTGCCAAATGAAAAAATACGATTACTTCTCAAGCTTCTGTAGTTAACAGAAAGGCGCAGCTCTCCTAGAAGAGCAGAACAATTAAAGAAAGAATGTATTATTTTGTGAAGAAATAGAACCATTGCAAGTTTACGTCTATCCTCAAGTGGATTAACAGGTCTATTCTCTAAAATTTCGTTATTTAACGAGTCGTTGATCAACGATTGTAGTTCAATTTACGATTACGTCAATCTAAACGACAATTCAGAAAATTGTATTCTGTAAACACTGTCGTTACAGCTTCAGTCGTTACCAAATGAATAACGACAAACCTGCATTTTTGAGACAGGTAGTACTCGTGAATTCATGTTTTGTAATTAAGTGATGGATGAAAACAAAATTTTCGAACCTTCGGTGAATATTATCAAAAAAAAAGTAGAATAGGCAAAAGATTTCCGTATATTTGGTTGAATTGGAAAAAAACTGGTGGTTTCCTACAAATGAGTATGAACCATGTAAACCAGAAATTCTCAAAGAAGCTTGGGACCTTCTAACATCAGACAAACTGAACAGCTCTGTTGGGAATTTTATATAAATATAGGGGCCAAATGATCAACCAATATTTCTGATACTTCATGACATGACAAACGATTTTTCTTTTGCAATAGACTTCTGGTAATGGCCATGGACGAAGAAATGCAATGCTAAAAGGAAACTGTGCAATTGGTTATTGAGTGGAAATTTACAATTTTTTGTTTTCTTGTTTTTCGTTAAATAACTCCCAAGCCAGTTCTCTGGTTGATATAAAAAATTTCCCTTTTGAGTCTCGAAAGAGTTGCTGATATCCCTCACCTACAAATTGAATCTCCGAATCTACTCTCTACGGAATAACAGATACGTGATCCGATTTACCTTAAGAAATCATTATAATACCTTCTTCGCAGTTCTTCCAGGATTACAACCAATACGTCCTCGAGCTAATCCATTTCTATTCGATTACTGTTTAAATTTTGCAAAGGTCGAGTGAAAATAATTTTTTTTGCTGAACACAGCTATTATCGTTGACAGTTACGACAGCCACATAGGTGTCGTCTCCTTAGCGATGTTTCGGTAACGATATATCGTTGAATAACGATGAAGAAACAGATAGTGAATACGATTCTGTGATTTTATCGTTACTTAACGGCTTATTGCTAGGTAACGACTGCTAACGATATCGTTAAAAGTTAGTGAATAGACCTGTAAATCAAAAACAGAAAGCCTCATTTTCGGGTTGAATCCAAAATATGGTAGGCCAAATTTCCATATTAAGTATTTGGTCAAACGATTCTGAACATTTTACAGTCTCTCTTTATGGTAAGCATAAAGAGGACACCAAATGAGATTATTATACTCCAAAACACTACGAATCAGTGAAAAGTATAACGTCTTTATCGCATCGCAGTCTGTTATATGGGGAGTATTTCTTCTTTTAATGAACCCGAGCATTCTGAATGCTTTGTTACAAATATTATTGACATGATCATTGCAGTTGAGATCATTATCGAAGATAATTCCTAAATCCCTTAAACTATTGACAGATTGAAGAGTTAAAAAATTGAAGATCATCTGCATACAGAGAAATATCAAAATATTGAAACACAGATTTAACATCATTAATCAGACTCTGCACAGGAAATGATTGAAATCATCCTTATCAATTTTTTTTCAAGAACTATGCCCGCCCTTGTTCTCTACACCAACAACTAGTTTGAAATGTAAAGATGTAACTGGAAATGCAATTCGCTGCAGTGAAGCCGCAGAGGGGACTTATTTAACTTACCAATGTATTCCATACTACGAAGCCTTGGGCCGCAAACAAAGTCTTTATTGCAGAGGAGGTAAATGGAACTTCCCTGAACCAATATGTCAACCAGGTGAGTGGGCTGTGATGAATATCAAAAGAAATTGAAAGTGAATGATAGGTTTACCACACACTTATGTGTATAAGAAAATTGGGTGTTCTCCCATTTTATCCCATTTGTATGAAAAATTGAAAGAACGAGATATGAATGTGAAATTTTATGAAAACTGTGACCAAGTTGAGTTATTTGAGATTGTTAAATGCAAATGATGCATTTCGCAATGTACCATAAATAATATATTCTACGGCAATGCGTAAACCGAGGTCAACAGAGCGTAAAGTGACACTTTTTAGCACAAGTGCGTAAAAATTTACCTGTGAATGAAATTCTCAAGTGCCCGCGAAGAAATGTTTTACGCGCTGTCCATATATTTTTCAAAATGGAAGTATTTTGCATCAAATTGTATCGAAAGTTATCGTTTTATAATACGACGAAAATTGAAAACTTTATAAGATGAAACATTCTACAACACACACACAAAATTAAGCATATATGAGACATCGAATTTTTGCGATGATTGATTTTGGAGACCAAGATTTCCAAAAATAGGTTTCGAGTAGTGCACCTCAACCAAATCGTCTTCGCTTTGTCAGATGATTACCAGTCACTTTCTAAACGAATTATCATAACGGAAGACGTACATAAATCGTCGAAAAAATCGGTAGACATTTTCCCTTCGCACTGGAGTGGGCCCTACTCGGTTTCAAAAATATTTGGAATTTGGGGTATTCGAGGGACAGACTTTCACCTCACGAAACGGAAGACGTATTTGGGTTATCGCGTCTCAAAACTCGCGGCTCTCTAATTATGAGTTTTATTAAATCTTTTAAAATGTCTAAGATGATCAAAGACCTCTGCTCGAATTGCATACACAAACTTTACCAAATCCCCACATAACTGTAAAGAAAGTTGCCAAAGGGATTTCATAATTGTACAGGTTTGGTATTTGGGCCAATATTTGAAACAGTGCAGCATTTGATACATTAATAGTAACTACAACTTCATTACTACTATTCATTACTGCCATCATCATTACTGTCAGAGTAAGACCTGGAAATGAGAGAGAAAAGGAAGATTTCCGGAAGATATCGACCAAACTCTGTAACAGGGAGTAATTCATTTCACAGCACATATAATAATACCATCTCAAAAGCCGCCAGGTCATTGTGATTCCTGATAAGGAATTGTAAGGAATTCACCTCACCAGATACTTTACGCACCCTGTACTAGTCTCATGTCAGAAGTAAGCTAGAATACTGTAGCTCAGTGTGGAATCCCAATCACTTGAAGTTTATCTCAAATATCGAAAGCATTCAAAAGAAATTTTTGAAATTCTGCCATCTCAAAAAGCGCGGAGCTATCCTGAAACTACAATTCGCTTCTTGAAGAATTTGGTCTGTACTGTTTTAATAAATCACCGTGAAAAAGGCTACTTGATATTTATGTATAACATTGTCCACAACTTATAGATTCATCAACCTAACTATCTTTTCTTAACTTCAATGTTCCACGTCTAGATCTCGAATTTTATTCAACATTGGGATTCCGCTCATGCTTCATCATTTTCACTATCCCATCTCAACAATGTGTCGAAATTATAATAACTTAAGCAACGTAGATATTTTCTTTTCTAACCTTTCACATTTCAAACACACAATACTAATACAGTACAGATACAGATTTGTGTTCTATCTTTGCTATTCAAATGTTCTTTCCATTATTTTGCAATACCTACTCATGAAAAAAAAGAGGTGATTCATGCAGAAGCATCTTCAAGTAATTAGGTATCTTAACTTTACCTTCGATCTTAATTGAGGAAATGTGTTCATATATATTCGAAAACAGAAATGTATTAAAACAGAGGAAGGATATTCACCATAGAGAAACAAGACAAAAAAATCATTATTTTGTTCCATTCTGTAAATATAATGTCTCAGCAAATGCTCCCTCGCACTTGAGCGTGAAACTATTTAATAATCTACCGTGCCACATAAAGCACAGCCCAAGAGATATAAAAAATTTCAAGCGAAATCTGCAAGCATTTTTATTAGAGAATATTTTTTACAATTTATCTGAGTTCTAGGATCATCCATGTAATTGTGTGTAATTGTGTGTATCTCTAATTTTTTAGGTATTAGGTTAAGTGTGACTATTCTTATACAAATTTTACTTTGTCAATAAAAAGAAAATAAATGATACCACTACTACTACTAAAACATGTTCGCAATAGACATTATGTACACCTGTAATTGGGTTTTCGAACCTGCTGGATGTATTCAATAAGTAAATAAATATAATCGATACTTATAAGCATTTCGAGCGATGATGGAGACCATTTACCACCTATGGTTATCCGTTTGTTCGCCTCTTACAACAGGCATGATTTACCAAGGGGCTATTCTCATTACGAACCCATTCGTACGCAAATACAATTCATTTCATCTAATATCTCATTCATTTCACGGATACTATTATGATTTCGTTTTCAGTTTGTGGAAGAAAAGTCAGTAATGAAGTTAGGCCATTAGTATTTGGTGGTGAAGACACAAATAAATATGAATATCCATGGATTACTGCTATCTACATAAAAACTGGAGATGAACTATTGAACAATTGTGGTGGAACTCTAATAAACCCTAGGATAGTTCTCACTGGTGAGTAGTTACATTTTCAATATGTTCGCACTGAGAGGCAAGAAGTGATTGACGGAGGTAACATTTAAAAGGGCGCGACAAAAACGGGAGATCGAAACATTTATCGCTCCTCTTGGTAGCGTTGTTCCAAATTGCACTTTTGGGAGTTTTTGGACTTTTTTAGACGTGAAGCCGCGTGTGAAATTGTTGATCGCTTGTATTCAGAATCGAACTTAAATATTGAAGGTATTCAATTATCGTTATTATTAGTACATACTGTGTCAATTTTTTTTTATTTTCCATCCTAGATTACCGTCAGCGGTGTTGTTCAGCAGATATGAAAACCAAGATTCTGCAGTTCATCTGAACTATTTCATGAAAAAGAAGAAGATTTTACTAATTCTTGTAAAATATAACCAAACATTTTCCTTTCGTATTCTCCCACTTTCCTGACATTTTTTCGAAAGCTTGATAGAAAATGGAATTATTGAAGGTGCCTTCAACATCAAAATAGAAAGAAATTCATGAGCAAACCGTCCTATGTGTACCCATACGTTACGTACTTTATGGTGGACTCTGTATATGATAAACCTTGTCCAAATTTTACTTTTCTAGTTCTATCGATTAGTTTTATATCGTAAAATGACTGCAGATGGAACTCCACAAAACAATTGTTGTGCCCCCCCCCCCCCCCTAAAGCAACCATTCTAGTATCGAGTATACACGGATAAATAGATTTCTTCAATCAAACATATACACGTACTCTTGAATAAAACAATCTTCTGAAAAAAAAAATATTTCTAATTGATGATTATACTCCCATTTCAAACTGATTGAGGTGTTTGCTTCTTTACATAAATTCTTTTGAAATGAATTTGCTTTGCAGTGAAAACATTCTACGCTTCATCCTAGAAAACATTCACATAAACTCATTGTGAAACATAATCCTCTTTACACAAGAATATAATTCCTTAGTAGATATCACTATCCGTGCCAAGTGACAACTTCAACCAATGAGCAATCAAAGCAGGTGGCGGCACCGCGACCTGTGAATACGACTTCCAGTGATTTCATTCAGTTTGAACATTTGGGTTGGAGATTATGAGGCTAGGCGTACCTATATGAATGTTAGTTTTGTGCCTAGTGGAAACTGTTTCGATGCAATGAAAATGCATTATCGAAAATTGAATTTGGCTCATTGTGGGCCAGTTGTGAAAATGAGTGAAATATATATTGGTGTTCTACAGTTTTGTGTTTAAAAGCGAGTGGCGTTGTTTATGTATTCAATCAAACTGCAATATGCGTCACTACTAACTGTTTTTATTGAGAATACAGTTATTAAATTCAAAACTATTCTCATATAAAACCATTATTTATACCTAAATTGTTCGTAGTTGTGAATTTAGGATTTGTTTAATCTATTCAATGTTGCCAAAATGAAAATGGCTTCCATTCTATATTTTATAACCAAGTGCAAAGTGCAGATTGGAACTCAACCTCCAAGTTGATAGAAGAATAGTATTCATTACTGATATTGCAATGTTCTTGTCTCAACCTACTCCTATGAGTCAACAAAAATAGTGCCCATTACTGAAGCTAAAATATTCTTGCATCAACCAACTTATGAAGCAAGTGTTCACTTGTTCCAAAATATTTTCCTTGTAAGTGACCAAGAGGAATCCGTCAAAAAATCAAACTTATATTTGGTTGGACCTATTCAAGAATACAATCTCTTTGAATCAACGCAATTATGCGTTCATGCAAAAAATCCTTTTTATCAGTGTACGCAAAGAAACATATTAAGTGTGCTGATTATTGGTAAGATATTCTGAAATTGTTGCGAGAAATGGTAGCAAAATGCTGTTTATTTAAGAATGCCGTTGTAGGGCTAACAATGTCCTACACATGACTGAGAATATAAACGTAATATCAGAGGTCTGTTTTTTACAGTACTCATAATATCTCAGCAAGCATGTTGGAAAATATATTGCAGTTTTTTTGAGCGAATGTTCATGTTATTTCCGGTTGTTGAATTATTTGGTTTTATTGATTCTAATTTTGGAAAACATGGACTTACAGATCGACAACGGTAAGGATGCCTCTGAGATGCGCAAACGATAGAAAGCGTGAGTAGATGTGCGACAAAGATCGACTACTGTTTACGGCTGGTTATCATCGGAATATACAATCGGGAGAGAAATTTTTCTGCAACACGTAGGAACGTAGGTTCTTATCTGAATTTTCATTAATTCCTAATGAACTGTTCGAATAATATAATTGTCTGTGATCACTGAAACGTTCATGAAAATTGCATAATTTTCCCGAAGCCATAAGTGTAAATAAAGTACGACTAGAAAAAGAATGCATCGCCACACAATATCAGAAATAGGTAAATAAATATAATAAAGATCACGAGGAACATACTTACAGAAGTTGACTAACAATATCACATGACCTCTGACCACTGCCAAATCAGCATTGTCCATGGTAACTTTTGATTTTTTGTTTCTCTTTTTATTTGGAGTTGAGAATTGTTCCATTTCACCTTTTTCAATTTTATTCATTTCTGAATTAATTTTCCTAATGCTTCTAACGCAAACTCCCGTTGCGGCAGCAACTCGTTCTTGAACCTTCACAAGAGGAATTCTGGTTTCACCTATCATTGCTTCTGCCTGCATAAATTTGATGACATTACTGACAATTTCCCTACTTTGTCCACTCAGAATCTTATTTCTCACTTTACTCTTTGAAGGCATTTTCAAACACAACAAACTACACTATAACCTATCTAATAATATATCAAAATTATACACAACACAACCACAACACAAGGATTTCAAATTCACCACCCAATCAGAATAACGCCACAATAATTTTATTCCACTGACTGTACACTCACGACGTTAACTGCTTGAATAATGCAGAGTGATTGAGCTCGTGCCCCACTCCAGGGTTGTGTCTACTGCGTAACCAATTCTCAGAGGCATCCCTACGTTTGTGGACCAGTACATCATTTACATCTGTTTCAGCTGCTCATTGCGTTACCAATAAGTACGGAGATACAATTCCAGAAGATACCGTAGAGGTTGGTGCAGGAAAATATTACAACAAATATAGAGATACTAGAGATTCTTTTGCACAATATTTGAAGGTGAGTTAAAAACAACGACATAGATCTTGCTCGAAATATTAATTTTCTTAACTGTTTTTACACAAATGTGATACCTATACAATACAGGGTGGTATGAAGTCGAGGCTCACTATTGTAATTTTAGATGAAGTTAGAAATAGTGATGGGTTGAATGTGCTGCAAAGTTTTTCAGATTAAGTTAATATAGTTGAATCGACAGTATTTTTATTGTAAAAAATTTTTCAAAATAGATATTGGCTTTGGAATATTTTTAAATTTCTCAATTCGTGACATAATTTAGATTTTTCTAGTGGGCCTTGAACTTGTAGCAGCCTAAATTTTGGAGAAATTAGGCCACAAATGCATCTTTTTTCTCAGGTTGCTCGTGTTATAGTCCATGAAGAATTCAAGGGAGATACTCGTCGATTTCAGTACGACATTGCATTGATTGTCACCAAAACACTATTTACTCTGGGTCCAGTTGTGCAACCTGCATGTTATAGTAACATCGATGCCATTTTTCCTCATGTTGGAAGCATTGGAGAGGTCTGTAATTTTTTGTAACCAACTACTGAAAAAGACCATTTTGAAGACTTACTAATTTTGTCCGACATCCTATAAGTAGTGTCGGTACATTAGTCACTTAAATTCAATTTATCACACGAAACGTATTAATAAATGAATCTCAATTTTTTATGGACCGTGTTTATTTTGTGTATCTGCAAAGTATACTTTGTGGAACACCCTTTATATGGTGCTACACATGAAACAATACGTTGACGAGACAGCGCACTCCTATTTTGACACTAGACTAATCAGGTGTCGAAAACAAAAGAAAAACACTGTTACGTCGCAGTACCGGGAATCCTTCTTCGAGCGGCGAAAGAAAGCTTCACTGATTCATTCGTGGTTCGTCACAACACGTAGTATTATAGAATGCTTGTTAATATGAGAGGAGAAAGAAAAGTCAAACATTGATATAACTAAAATTAATTTATTTAAAGATAAAACAAAAAAATATCGGTTTAAATTCTCGGTGTGAAATCACAGGATCTCACTTTGTATATAGACAGACCGTTGAACGAGTGAACAACATGCAAATCTCACTGCAAAGGTATACAGTGCATCAATGCAATATTTGTTTAAAACTATAAAATGGGCAAATGGTACACAAAACAACATTAAAAAAACATGAAACTCTAGTCACTCTAACTGAGATTTAAAACGAGAAAAAGAATAGCATAATTAATCTTAAAGTGAAATATCTGGTGACAGATAAATAACTGTAAACTCGTTTTGTATCACCCGGTGCAGGTCAAAAACAATTATTAAAAGAAAATGGTAAAAATGAATTCCTTACAAAAAGAGTCTACAGCAAAGATCATTTTCAAAACGTCAGAAATACGCAAAAAGAATTGATTGTAAAACAAAAACAAATATCTGAGACAAGTATAAAAGGAATATTTAGTTCATTGAATAGTCGAAAATGGGTACAAACAGATGTGACAAATATTTCTTTGCGGGAATATATGGTCGTTGACCTACTCACATAAGATAAACATCAGGGAAACGCACTGCACCAGATGTCAGGGGGGACGTCACGTGTCGAACCTGATTCAACACAATTTATGATGTGACGACGCCTTCAGGTATCTCTGAGAGATGCGGATTTTCATTGAAGGGCGTAGAAATACTGTATTCAATATTGTGATCGTAGAACAAAGTAAAGAAAAAGTGAACCTTTTCTTTACTTTGGTACGAAAAGCACTTGTTTTGTTTTTGATATAAAAACTCGACGTTTATTCTTCACAGGAACTAACAGATTGAAAACTATATACTTGGGTACACAGATCCATATGGCCGTAGCTACTTTACTTAAACTTGTTGCAGGCTCTGATTTGCCTCAACAATACGCCATTTCGTAGCGAACTGTCTCAAACAACATATTGAAATAAAGAACGTTTTATTTTAGACAACACTGTACGAAACGCCTAGTTGACGACTTCAATGGAAGACTGTCGATTCATTCCTACGACTAGGAATTAAAACTTCGGAACTGACTGGCGAACTGATGATTAAAATTCGCGAAACATTCAGTCTTTTTGCCCGGAACTAACTAGATACCAAAGAATACTGGACTGATACTGAAAGAACATACGCTTACGAGTCATTTTATACACTCATGAAGCTATAAATTTTAATATAACGAATAATAAACTAACACAATAGTGACATTAATTACGGCTATTAATAACACTCTAATAGTCATTTTCTCATATATCATAGTGCTAATTCGGTTTTCTGTCATCCTTAATGGGTTAAAATTGAGATTTATCGACAGAAAAATGTCAAAAACGCGTGTTGTAATTATATTTATTACACCTATAAATATATCCTCGCCACTTTTATAGTCTGTGAATTCCTAAGACAATAATAACTTTTGTCTTTGGCCATCTGTGCTTTTGATGACTAATCGATTGAAACATTTTGTGCATCTGGAATACGAGTATTTATGTTAGATCTTCTCCTTCTGTAGTTTGTTCTACGATAGGATTTTTATTGTTTTGATTATTTTCCCTACGTTTTGACGTTATCCTGCATTCAATTAACTGATTAAATGATGCTACAGGGGGTTGGCAGGGGGTATATCACAACTTTCATCTTGAACGATACGAACGATTTGCTAGTCAATTAATATTTTTATACATCTGAAAATTGTAAAAACTTTGGCAGTGGTTTCACACAAATTATTTTATACTCTCCCTGAATTTTTACTACGTTTCTTTCTATCTAGGACATCAACGGCTCATTAATTACAAATACGGACCTGTATCTTTCAATGGAGATCCAAGAAAACATATTGCTCTCTATGAAATTGATCAAATAAACTATTTATCTATTGTTCACAAAAATCTTAACAAAAACAAGGGACGTAGCGTATCGATAAATTTTAGTTAAATTTTTGAGGAAAATTTTGTTTTTGCCATTTGTTTTCTGAAATGCAGCTGTTAGTAATCAAATGACACATCAAAATTAAAAAAAACGAACATTTTCAGAATAGAAGAGGATGTTTTGGATTTTCGAGCTCTCTTCTAGAGGAGCATAAACAGGCAACTTTTTTCTGTTTTGGTTTCCTCCGTGCCTATTTATCATATATCTATCAACTACGAATATTGATAACACGTCATAAGACACAATGTAATCAAATTGAAGCCAAATATATATATATATATATATATATCTTACCTTTTCTCAAACAGACGCTGGGAAACTATTGCGCATGCCTCGCATGCCGAATTCTGAATCACGAGAAATGTCATACATTTTTAAGGTTATGCTTCTTTTGACATTTTCAACAATTTCAAGTCCCATATTGAATATGGGCTAACATTTTTCTATAATGTGGACAAATGAAGAATGAGAATGATGCAAGACTGTCAATTAAACTTCGTATCATTAAAAAACGATTCATTGGCTACCAGAGTTATATCAGTCAATTTTCTGCCATAGTCAGATAAAAACTCATTAAACTTGAGGATATATGCATTGAGTATGTGACGGACAGTTGTTTGAAATGGTAAATCTCGTTCCACATCGGCCTCATAACAGCTGAAAAAAAAAATAGTTTGCTGGTAGTGATGTATTTTTGCCACCTGAACACAAACTCGTAGTAAAACGCGGCTATCTTAAATTATTTCAGGCATGAATCTAGAAATTTCGAAAATGTGTCATATTCTCAGGAATAAAACCCATATAGTGCCGCCCTCTTGTAATTAGCACAATCTACACTTGCTCTCTGTAACCTCATCCAGATTATGAGGTTATGTTGGAATTTGCCGAATTAGCACCACATAAGATTTACTTCCCATATCTTCGATAATTGTTGCTGCCAAACCATGCGCGCTAGAGAAAGAGATGACAAAACAAAATCACGTCTTTGAATGGGAATCTCCGACGCAAGCGCATTAATTCATCAGCGTCCAATTCGAAGTCGATGCTCTTTTTTTTTGGCTTCACATAGGCTGTCCTTATTATCCATATTCGTAGTTAATAGATATATGCTATATATGGTTTTCCAATGTAGCATTGTTAGCTAAATAGAAATGAAACAGCCTATTGATATACAAACATTAGTCTCAGACTGATTAGTTCTTCCTTCATTTATACTTTTACTATCATCCTGATATTAGACTTAGTACCGAACTTACAAATCCTTGACATCGGCATTAATATCATTGATATCCTTTGCACTTCCAGTTGGCTGGCTGGGGAATCACGGAAGATGGTAACGCTTCTGACACCTTGAGAACTATAAAAATTCCTTACAAAGAGAAAATAACCTGCACGCAGGAGCTACCTAGTGGATGGTCTGACCGATACAACTTAGACGACAAAATGTGCGCTGGGTTTTACAAGCAGAACAAAAGCGTGTGTCCAGGAGATAGTGGAAGCGGCTTGGTGTTCCTCAATCCTGAGGATTATAGGTTTTATGTCCATGGCATCGTAAGCATTTCACCTAAAATTGGGAATAGTATTTGTAATAACCAAGATAACGTACTGTTCACCAGAGTTGCACATTATTATGAATGGTTGGATAAAAAAACTACATTGAATTATGAAGAAGATTGTACACTTCCTTCTTTTCCAAAAAATGGAAAGTGGGAGTTAGAAATTGGTGGAGAAAGTCTGCCCGGACACACTGTTTCCTCCACAAGCATCTTGGTATTTTCATGTAGAGAAGGATACAAGCTGTCAACCATTAATTCGAAATTTTACTGTGGACCATCATTGGTGCCACCTTCCTGTGATTGTGAGTATGCGATTCGAGTGTGGAAGTATGGTATAGATCTGCAATAAACTTCATAACAGTTTGTGGACTACACTGTTATCTTGTTATCTTTACTCATACAAACAATATCATTTCCATCACAAAATTAGTTACCATGTCACAAAGTTAATACATTCGTGACAACAAATTATTGGTCACATATTGTAAGTCTCATAGCGATCGTTCCTTCAGAAAATTAGAAATAATAATTATAAAAATTAATTTGGAATATCAATATTAATTTCACATATCAATATTAATGTTCATCAACTTTTATTCCATGTTACTTCATCTCATCTTATTTCCATAAAAGGTATTTCATGAATATTGACTCGGTGTAGTTAGGCTGGTTGAGAATATCTGATAATGTCATTTTCTCGGATTCAACCCTTACCATGAGCTTAGAACCCCTTCACAGCAGTAATGCAGTTTTATCATCAAGGAAGATCCTTATTAACTGTTTGGAACTGGGCTTCATGAGCTATTTTTCAAAGTGCACCATGAAGGTGGTGGAGAAAGGAGATTGTAATCAAAATTTATTCAGCAAATTCGAGATCTTGATTGATTTATTATTCAAACAACACAATAAAGACCACCAAAGAAAAAAGAAAACCAATATATGCAAAACAAAATTGAAAATTATAATCATAAAATCCTTTGCCGTCTCATGTAGATATCTAAATATTTCAGTGATTATCGATTTTCCAACAAATTTGTTATTTCAGATGAAATTTCCTCAATATTTATGCTCCAGTAGTGTGTATTCCGTTGACAACAATAAATACACAAGTCCTTCAGAGATAGTATGTAGTGCTACATTATTGAAAAAGTGTATAGGTAAGACCTATTCACTCGAGTTTCCAACCTCAAAGGATATAATATCAACTCAAAACTTGTGTTTTGACAAGCAAGGGTGAATATTTTTAAATTTTTCATAAATCAATAAACGTGTTTATCAACTGGAACCTCATGGATTTCACTTGGGACCGATACCTTTTACAAAACACCCGAGTAATATATTCAGGTATTCAGCAGTGTTAGCTCTATAACTTCATCAATAATTGAATCAAGTATTCTTCTGCTCACGAAGTGTACTAAGCAGATATCCCAAAAATTCGAAAATGTCTTGTCCTGGGTTGGACCCAAATATTTCAAGAAATCTCCTGGAGAAAAGAAGAAACCGAAATTGTTTAATCATTTCTTTCAGTTCGAAGAATACCTGGGAAATAGCATTTTTAGTTAATATTTTGTTCCTGAAAGACTCTGTCATAAATAGCGGTCAAATTACAAGTGTTTCCTAAATTGTCCAACCCAAGTTCACTACAATGATTCTCAAGGTAACTTATACAACTATCCAAAGACTGCACGTAGTAACCAATCCTTCCTAGTGAAGTGGAATCTTCTAGAGAGTTCAATTCTGCTCTTGCTTGATGAAGACCGATTGTTGATTATTTTCTGTAAAGGAAAGAGGATCAACATTCAGTGGTTTAACATACATTGGAGATCTAAAATGCACTGATTTCTGCTTCACTCAGAGATTTTGAACTAAAATGAGGAATATACACAATTTCATCAAAACAATGGGAAGGAAATATAGTTCCGAAGTAGTAGACTCACGTTGGATAGCAATCCTTATTCATTCTATCAAGAAATTATAGTCAACAAGAAAATTATTCCACCCTTTGTACACGTCATGTCCTTCCTGTGGAAGACATGAATAACTTTTGTCTAATTTCCACTAGTTATTCTATTTATACTAAAAACATGTGAATAACTGATTAGGAATGAAAAATGTGTTGCCTTCATCCATCAGCGTGTACATTTTTTCGTTATTTTAACTAAACTCAAAATATGTATGTAATAATATAATTATTCTTAAAACCTAATTAAATCAATTTATTCGTTCTTGTGGCGCTTCATCTGACGATTTCTTTTTCCAGTGATGTGTCCTTCACCAAACTTTCCACCTTCAACTATTTCAGAATGCAGGAACAAGCAAAATATAACGATGGATTGCAATGATGCTGTAGATGGCACCAGTATGACTTACACGTGCCCTCAAGATAACGGAACACTTAGGAGTAAATCAGGCACAGCTTACTGTTCCGGCGGATCTTGGGGTAAGAATCGACCACAATGTACCGACCCACCAACGGTTGAATATACATCTGGGATTAAAGTCATCTGTACCTACGCCAGTTGGAGTTCCAATCGCGAACTTAATCCGGAAGACTTTGATGCAAGTCTTTGTACCCACCTGGTATACACTTATATAGGAATTACAGATAAAGGAAACCTAGGAATTGTCAAACCTAGGCTTGATTGTAAGAAAACTGATATTCACAGTAACACTGATAGGGGTATATATGCGCTCCACAGGCTCCAAGGATCTTAAGAAAAAATGTTGATACCACTCATGTTTTTTACTCCCTGTTTCAAAGCATAAATTGCCCGACTCCGAAGGAGGGAATTTTTTTGAGACAACAAAGAAAGATAACCGATTTGAGTTTAAAAAAAAAAACACCTTTTTTCCAAAATTATTTGGTTAATTTTTAAAGCACGGGTGGTATTCGGTAGAAAATTTGAAGAATACAAAAGATTAATTTTATTTATTGTATAGTACAATTATTGTAAGTAATATTGTAAACATTTGTATTTGTATTCTCCCCAACTGAAGTTAATCTTGAACCTCCTCCTGGCGCGCATGGTTGTAGATTGTCATTTGCCACATATTTATTCAATGATTGTTGTTCATCTATCTGTAGTTAGTTCGCAATACATTTGGAGTTGGCATGTCCTGTCATTCATCAGTCACTTCAATTAAATTGTCACCTAGCGCGCTGAATTACAGCGACAATTTCCCTCATATTATATAAACCAAATGCCATCATTTTTTGAATTCAAACCAATGAGAAAAGGACTTTTCGAAAACACTGTCTCCAGCCCGTGGTATTTTCAAATCGGTGTTTCGCTTCTTCCTTCTGTATACGTTTCCATAGTTACAACAATTTCTGTGAATAGAGAAACGTCAGTTTGACTGATGTATTTGTGAAATTATCTGATCGAATATCCCTTCAAAATGCAGAATTTTCAAGTTACTTTCACCTTGCCAGTCGCTCAAACTGTGTTGCTGTACAAAACACTACTCGAGCAAGCTCTCGTGGTGTTTCTAAGCAACACAGTTTTCGTGACAGCAAGGTGAAAGTATTTTTTGAAAATTCAGCATTTTGTCGGGATATTACTCGCGATAATTCAATACCTCATATGGACATGTTAACACATGAGGGAAATTTTCATTGAAATTGAACCGCAAGAAAGAATTTTGTAAGCATTTTCTTCTAATATTTCAAAGATGTCTACAAAAAACAAAAATATAATTCTAATATGTATAGGAAATAATGGAGGATTAATAGTGAATACTAAAATATGAAGAATACAGTCTATTCATGAGTTTTTATTTGTTCTGTTTTGAAGTATTAATAGTAATAAATTTAAATCAATTGCAAAATTTGTACCAAAACGACGAATAATTATTATTATCATATTTCAACATACTATGCAATGATATTGTATTGTCATCCAATTCTGAGCACTATGAAGTTAGCTTGAAATCGATTGCAAAAATTTAACCTGAATGACAAGTATTATCATTGCTATATTTCGACGTAGTATGCAATATTATTGCATTGTCATCCATTACTGAGCTGCAATTTCAAGTCTCTAGCTGATCGGGAAGTTGCAAAATGTGTACCTCACAAAAACAAACATTATTGTTATGTTGATATCAACATTTTGCTATAGCATTGTCATCGAGTCCTGAGCTTTCAGAGTTGGTTAAAAATTTGTAACGAAGAGACAAATATTATTATTATGAGATTTCAACAGATTACGCAATAATTAATATTGAAAAATCCAAATTTTAATTGGGATAAAATGTTCTCTCAAGTGAAACACTGCATACATTTTGTTGATGTCATCAGAAAAAAAATTTGGATTTCCCAAGTTTACAATACCCACTACAGTTGTTTTCAAACCAGTCGCTCTGTAGAACCCACGGCAAAATTTAATTCATTTCATATTTCACTATACAAACATAAGCCATATTTCATTCAAACCCCCTCTGGCATGGCAGCGGATGCACTGCGCATTATCTCTAGTGTTGTGTGAGGTCTGGTAGGGTTCGTTAATATATTACAGCATTGGCTTTCTAGTTCTTTGAGTTCTGTAGTTTGGCCTTACTTGTTTTGAGTGGGTGGATTTTTTCTTCGAGAATCGATCCATTTGTCTTTACGGCATGAAATCGTACTTGAATAAAAGAACACAGTATGTCTCTTACAATGGATTTTGTTCACAAAACTATATTGCAACCAGTGGAGTCCCCCAAGGATTCAACTTGGGCCATTGTTATTCTTGATTTTCATCAATGATATTTGCGAGAGACTAGATTGCCATAAATTAATGTTTGCAGACGATTTAAAATTATATGATTCTGTTTCCAATTTGGATGATTGTATCATACTACAGGCACAAATCAAATCTTCACATGATCAACTTTTCTTAAATATTTCTAAATGTAAAATATTGACTTTTAATCGAAAATCCAATACTTCTTTTACCCATACACAATTAATAATACATTTCTAGAACATGTTGATAATAGTAGAGTTCACTTCGACAATCAGCTTACATTTAACTCTCACATAAACAAAATTACTAAATCAACATATGGTATATATGGTTTCATCTTCAGGAATTGCAGGAACTTTAATGATATCACTGCTCTCTTATCTCTCTTCTTCAGTCTAGTAAGGTCTAAACCAGATTATGGATCATTAATATGGAATCCCACTTATAGTCAATCATCAACCACTATCGAGAAAGTACAAAAAAAGTTTTTTAAAATTCCTATTCTTCAAGGTTAACAAAGTTTATCCTCCAAGAGGATCTGATTATATGAATATACTACGCAGATACGATTTTGTTTCTTCAGAAAAACGCAGAAATCAAGCATCCATTATATTTCTTCATAAGCTGTTGAATGGTGAAGTGGACCCCAGTACAATTATCACAAATTTATTTTCATGTGCCGAGACTGGGGTCTAGATCAAAGACCACTTTTGAGTGCAAAAGAGCTCAAACAAATATTATGTCTAAAGCACCAATTAATGTGTTGTGTTCTAATGCTAATAAATTATTAAATATATGTGATATTTTAAACTGCAGTAAGAGTGAATTAAGAAATAAATTTCGAGTACATCTATAAGCCATTTGGGAATCAATAATGGATTATTCTCATTATTTTTATATTGTATCCATGCCATCTTTTGTATGTTGTACACTGTTACTATACTTTTAATTATATTTAAATTTCTATCCTTTAAAATTTGCCTTGTAAACGGTTTTTGTTGGGCAATAAATGCCATATTATTGCTAATAATTCTTCGTAAGAGGTTATGTTTATAGAATCCAGAGGTCCTTGTGAAGCGCATATAGTTATATTATGGACAGTATAATTCATTGGTAAAATACTCATTTTGGAATCGATTTTTTATTATCTTGTGGATTCCAATGGCAAATCTGATTATTTGTTGTTTTTCAGCGAGTGCGTTTACCAGAATTAGCACTCTGAAGATGAAAAACAAAAACCTGAGGATTCTATTGTCAGTTGGCGATTCCACTCCATTCTCAAGAATTGCTGCAGATGCGAGACTAACTACAAAGTTCATAGAAAGTGCAGGACATATCATGAATGCTTATAATTTCGACGGTTTGGATGTTGGTTGGTTTCATCCAGATATAGCAGATAAGGTAAAAATATCAAAATCACTTGCAGCTGACGAGTAACCATTGCAAATGAAATTTCAAATATTGCCATGGAAATTTGTATTGCCAATAATTATCATGATACCTATTCAATTTGAAGAATCTCATGGTGTAGGATAAACGTTACCCACTATTGTGTTCAAAGAATTCGTCGATCCACTAAAATTACCAAATTTATGCTATCAAAAATAAATAGTCAAAAAAGATGTAAATCCCGATTTTTTGCAGGTGAACCTCATCAATTTTTTTCGAAAGGTCAAGGATGCATTTGAAAAGGAAGGTTGGTTGCTTAGCGCATCTGTTAGGTCTGACCCAGAGGGTACCGGTTACGATCCACCAAAAATGAACCAGTTAGTACAAAAAATTTATTATATAATGATAACGACCCATGAAATTTTCTGATCTTTCAAAATAATTGTGGGTAGTGCGAGTTCTTTGAAAAGCTTTTCAGTGGTTCACTCCTCTCACATTTTTTAATGCATGTTTTCAATTATCTGAAAAACAAGATACATAGATAAGTGGAATAAAAAAATTGAATAAAGAAAAATTTGTCTGTCCGGCATCTGCCGTTCACGAAAAATCTATACCGCGAAATTTGACACAAAAATCACGTCTTCCGAGGATGATCCTAACAACTCATCATCATCCAATTCTAAAAAATTTCAGAGGGCTCCTTCGTTAACAATAATGAGCACACCTCAAGGTGCCTTCCTACCAAAGGACGTGGCACTGGATGCATGTTTTCCATGAAATAGAGGTTGGTAAACTACTAATAGCTTCTCAAAAAAACATGGTTTGTAAGATCACCTCTTCGATTTGTATTGAAACATTTATGTTTCTTGAACTACGTAACCATATTTTGACACGATCTTTGCAGGATTTTGGATTGGATTACAGTGGAATACGATACATATGGATCTTGGAGTTATACTGGTATTAATGATAGTTCTTACCCATTTTCGAAAGTATTGGAGCGGGAAAAGGATTATCTCAACTCAAATCCAGTTGCTGACAACTGGATGAAGGCTGGGATCACCAAAAACAAACTTGTTATGACTGTGACGTTTTATGGCCGGTCTTTCACACTCGAAGAAAGTAACAGACATTCCAAATATTCCGTAGTTCATGGTAATAATGGACCAGGAGAAGTTGGTTTGTTGGGGTATTCTGAGGTAAGATTTGGCGCATTGACATGTACAATTCGGCAAATTTTGTAGGGTGGGCAAGTGATATATTTATTAGTCAGATAGCACACAGCATCCTGGGTCATAACATTTTTCCTAAATCCCGATTATTTTTCTGAAATTATTTGAACTTTTTCCAAAAAAAAAAGTGTATACAAAATTTTTTCAAAAAGTTCAGATAATCTTGATGTAAGTGAGAAATAGGCCTGTTTTTCTTATCTCTCAATTTATTACCACATTTATATATAGATTTGATAATGCAACTTTTTGGAGTTTAATCTAAATCATGATGAAATTCTTCAGATGCGTCAATGGTACTGAAATCATTTTACCTAAGAATATCGAAAGTTCTGAAATGATTTCATAAATACCAGATTTTTTTAGTTTCAACGATTTTATCATTTGTTTTATTTCAATCGAGTTTGTGTCTTATAGATAAAATATTTACAATGAGTGGTTCGAATATGGGTGTTTTTAGACTGAATAACTTATCTATCAATTTTTTCTGCTACTTCCAAATTATAATTGATGGCATGGTCTGAAATAGTCTAATAACGCAGATTAGTCGGTTTTTATAAGTCTTTCAATCTAATTTCAGAAGTGCATCATCAGAATTATCTTTCAGTTGTTTCTACAATGCATTTTTCTTCCTACAGAAACTAATAATGCTGAAATCATCCACTCTTTTCTTCGTGTCTCTTTATTTTTCCTGACTTCCTTCGTAAATTATTTTTATAATATATTCTGCCATATTCATCGAAATTGTTCAGTTCACCTAATTTTTTATTTTCAAACTTTTCTTGTAGTAGAAAATCTATCTTAATGTTTATGATAATACAAAAATTTGGTTTACAAAACTGCGACATACATGTCTTTATAGAACTTTTTATCACAATACTATTTCCTTCCTTTTTCAGATTTGTCCCAAATTTATTAATAATACTACAGTAAGAGACTATAACCAGAAATCAACTGAGAGAAATAAAGGCTATTTGTATGCGTACAATTCAAAGGAAGCTGTTTTGATGAAGGTGATTTTTTGAATATTTTTCATATTTATACAATGATTTTCTAGGGCTTCATTCAATCATTCTGAATTCATGAGAATTTGAAAAAAATCGCTTGTTGAAATGAATTCATGTAATTATTGACAACGATCGATCGGGTTTCCAATCTCAATATATTGAGTACAAAAAAACAAATCATGCAAATAGAAACATACGAAGCGTTTTAACTTGACAAAGCACTTGACGTCGCCTAGTGTCACTGATTTCCTGGTTGCACCCATAGAAATATTATAAAAACTAGAACGCCAAACACCTGTTTATTATATTTCTATGGTTGCACCCCATATTGGCTGAATCTTGAATTCATGTTGGGCTGATACAGATATATCGTAAATGAAAAAATAATATTTATCCAATATGAGTGACTATTGAAAAAAATTATATTTTTAATATTTGTGGAATATTGGCACAACTTTTTCGGAATGTAGATTGTTACATATAATATTTGGTCAATATTTGTTGAATAATCCTAACCTTATCGATAAAACAATGTTGTCTACATATTATTTCCAACATTTAGAATAAATATTGCAATCCCAAATGTTCCACTCATACCGATTCTAAAAATAAAAAAACTATATTGTATATCCAAGTTTGATATCACATTGGTTGTATATTATTTCATCTATATTCAATAATCAACTCATATTGGATCAA
Source organism: Chrysolina oricalcia (assembly GCA_944452925.2). Taxonomy (NCBI): domain Eukaryota; kingdom Metazoa; phylum Arthropoda; class Insecta; order Coleoptera; family Chrysomelidae; genus Chrysolina; species Chrysolina oricalcia. The sequence continues at coordinate 26,441,967 of OX101808.2, forward strand.
AATTGGTTTGTTAATATTTAATATCAATAAAACAACAATGTCTTCATATTGTTTCCAACATCTACAAAAAATATTGCAATCCCAATATTCCTCTCATATCGATTCTAGCAATAAAATACTATATCGATTAAACATTATAGTTTTCATTTAGTTTCCAACATCTAGAATAAATATTATAATCTCAATATTCCTCTTATTTCGGTTTCAGGGATGAAGAACTATACTGTACATCCACTATTCACCATTATTCAACAAATCATAATATTAACTTGTAATGGGTCAATAATGGTTTTAGAGTATTTACCTATCAATCAAACAATATTGTCTACAGATTGCTTCCAACATTCATCTCATATCGTTTCTGATGGAAAAAAGTTATATATCTAAGTTTGAAAGATCATTGGTTGAATAATATTTCACTAATAGTCAACAAATTATATTAATTCATATTGATTAAAATTATTACGATAATCTCGTTAATATCGAAACAATATTGAATTTTGAATTTTGACCCAAAATTCAATGAACCAAATTATTTTAAGGGCTATATTAATTCCAAAATATTTCGCCTATATCGTTCAAGTAATATTGGATCAATATCGCCGAGTTTTCACATTTTTTCCCGCCAACATTGCGATTCAAATATTTTCCCAATATTGTTCACAATATTGTACCGATATTCTACCAATACAGGTTTGCAACTTGGGTTCGACTTGCAACATTCATATGTATGAGTAGTTAGCCAATTACAAGTTATTTAGATTCAATATTCGTTTTTCATCGAGTTGAAAATAGTGGTTGACTATTGTTTATTTTTCAGGGTGACTACATAAGGTCACAAAGTTTCTTTGGAGTTAACGTTTGGGCAATGAATGCTGATGACGTTTATGGTGTATGTGGTGCCAAACAGGTTTTGCTCAAGAACCTCCATAAAGGATTAGGAAACATAATTAATTCCGACAACTGAAAGGGGTACCCAATTTCCACCTTCCTAGGTGAACTCAATATATCTGGAAGGCTGATGGCAGTCACGAGTGAAAGTGAAAATTGTTGACTGAAATTGATTTGATAATAACAATTTATTGTACTCATTTTTAATTTTATAAAATTATACCTTTCTTACTTTATTGTATCTTTCAAATCTGGTACCAAAAGTAAGGTCATTTGATACCGAAATAAACCTGAAAAATAGATTTCTTTTGTATATATACCATAACCAAAAGCTGTACTTAAGAAAGTATAATAATTTCTGAAAGGATTGAATCGACTGTTTAATCCAGGCAGTAAAGGACGTTGAAAATTAAAATTGGCTCGTCCCTGTAGTAAATTGAATTATATATTTTCAATTTCAATCTATTAATTCGAAATACAGAATATAAATTGCATTCATGAAATCAAATGAATCCTACTTTGAATCAACCTTTTTTCATTTTCTGACTGTGAAAGGATAAAATTCCCAACCCAAAGCTACGACAAGAATACTACGAACTAGAAACGTAGCATTAAATGAAATCTATGAATTTGATACATTGCTTTTCGATTTCAGGGGAACAAATACATAACTCTATGAAGCCGTAATAATTACAGCTAAGGCCAAAAGGGCCTAGCCTATAAGACTAAAAGAGCGCTAGGGCTCTCTCCTCTATAGGAGTCTATTACTAACTATCTTGATTCCTTATATTCATATAAAGGAATGTTTATATTTTTAAGTGGTCTGCACAGTCACGGTCATACAATTCGCTAGTCATCAACCTAGCAATTGATAATGATCTGCGGTCATGACCGAATCAATAAATAACAAGAAACAATAGATCAGTGCACTAAAACAATTCAAAGGGCATTTCTCGATATTCACGACAATATGATTGATAAAAAACGATTGGGATGAGAATGATGGTTATTGTGTATTACCTGTATTTGAACAACGTAGATCTGTACTGCAGAAAAAAATGTTTGCACTATGTTCAAAAATAGCATACTTTTGACATACAAAGGTCATCAAAAATTAAATATTTTTTAAGTAATTATTGGAAGAGTGTAAATTTGGCGGGGAGTAGCTGGTACAAAACACTATCAAATATTTAAATATTTCGGAGGTATCTGAAGCCAGGGCCACAGTTTTAATAAACAATGTGGCATTTTATAGTCCTCAACCAAATAAACTAAAAAATGTTGATGGTTTAAAAGAGGAATGAATGATCTTTTCAAAAATGTGACAATTGACTTCCCATGCTATTTGAAATTTGAAGGTTGGTGTGTCCTCCCGCTCAATCTATCGAGCAAGCATAATGTCGTTCATCCCAAAGAGTAGTATCGATGATATCATTCAAAACGGATTTTTGAATCAAAATGAATTGCTTATTCAAATGAAATTAATTAGAAATTGATTCATCGCACACACATGTTTTACATTCATTTGAATAAATTAGAATGATTGCAGTACGCCACTGACTTCTTCTACCAGTCGAAATAGGAGTGGGATTTTTTATTCAATATTCATTTGAGATTTCCACACAGTTGATGGCAACAATTCTTGATACATGTAGTGATAAATTATGAACAATCGATCAGACTTGTTTCTTTAGAATTCAATATCATTGACCTTTAGTGATGTTACCGTGACCTGCGTCATTGGTACATAGTTGAAATGTCTAGTGATTGTTATTGTAGTGTGTTGTTTTTGTTTCTTTATTTACTAATTGGTAAGTACCTAGTATTTCATATTTTTGTGACTGATCAAACTTTCCCTTCATTCACTTGAGTTTATGTGCAGGCTCTCATGGCTAAACCACTTCGCATCTCATTGAATCATGAGGTATTCCATAGAATTTCAAACCAAAACATGACATACCGATCAATAAATTTACCATTTTGAATCAAAAATTGGAAAAAATAGCAAAACAATGCAAACATTCACAAAACTCATATTTCACTGCTTAATTAAACTATAAAAATTTTCTCTTCTCGAACAAGGACAGACAGTTTGTTGAAAATGTAAATTATAAACAATGACAATGACAATGACCATTTCTAAGTTTGACATCAGAGTAAACATTATTTATTCATAATTTTGTTTATAATTTTGCAAAAAAAAATCTAAGAGATTGGCAAACTTAAAAAAGTTTTGCTTGGAACCTGAATTGATTATGGAAATAATGCAAACGGTTTTTGAGTTGTTCTCGAAAGTAGGGAGTAATTTCCTATATAAAACATAAATTTGCCACCACCACAGATTTCCGAAAGTTTGCGAAATCTGTGATGGTGGCAAATTTTATGTTTTCTACGAAATTACTCCCTACCTTGGCGACCAACTCAAAAAACTTTTCTATCATTTCCGTAATCAATTCAGGATGCAAACACAATTTTTAGTATAAAGAAAACAAAAAAATATGTTCAAAGAAGGTGGCTAAGTTTCGGCGAGACTTATGACATAGAGAGGAACGTTTCTTTACGTTTGCCACTCATCTAGGTTTTTTTCGGCCGAGTTATTAACAAAAAAACTATGAATAAATCATTTATTCACTCTGATGCCAAACATGGATATGATCGTGATTGGGAAACAATAACGGATGATATTTTTCTACGACTGTAGCTCGGTATACGACTGGCTGTCATTGGTCCTTCCCCTTCCGAAATGTTAAAGAGAATGTTAGGAATGATAGAATGTTAACCACAGTTAAATAAAATATAATCTTTTGAATTTGATTCAGGGTCAGTCGAGGCTGTCGGCTAAATTTTTGTTGTTGGAATTAATGAATCTGAGAGTATGGTAAATCAAATTGCAGCCTATCTAATCCCGATATTTACACTGGCCATTGCCTTAGGACATCGGCAACTATCCTGTTAGATACAGGAGGTGATATTGCTCCTTTGAAGAGTACGGTGGATGGAAATCCACCACTGTTGCAGAGTCAATTCAGAGCTGTGCCGAGCACTGACAAAAAGTGCTTCGAGTACTAAGCACTAAGCACTCTTGAAAAGTGCTCGGGAGTCTCGAGCACTTAGCACTTTTTTTCATGAAGTGCTCGCGACTTCTAAGCACTTTCAAAAAGTAATTCGATTTAACGAGTGTTCAAGATTAACTGCTGTATTGTCACTTGGAAATGGCAAAATAACGTATCTCGGGACAACGATTTGTAAAAATTCAATTACGAGCTAATTGTCAACAATTGTCACAATAAAACCATTTTCAAGCGTTATTACTTTCAATTCAATATAAAAAAGTTCAAATACAAATTGTATCAACATAAACTTTGGTCCTTCGACGGATGTGAATGCAGAAAGACCAGTAAGATTGCAAGATTTTTCAACATTACAAGGCATCGAAAGTCAGCCATCATTCAACGGTCGTTATAGTGGAACATATCGAAAGCCGAGCATTGAGCAGTTACGTTATCCCAACATTTGAAGTGGGCGACTGTGTCGGTGAGTCCGTTCCTTATTCCTACCTTTCCTTACCTATGCTTACCATTGTTTGAGATTGCGTCTATTTCCAAGTTGCTATTGAAACCGTATTTACAAGAATACTTGTCTTCGAATCAAACTTTTAAAATTATCAACTCAAAATGAGCGAAGAATTAAAGAGTTTAAACGCGAATCGATTAAACATCGTCAGGCTCGATTTGAAACATATTTAGATCATTTCACACAAGTAATTGCGGATCATTCTATTCACCAACTCGACCATAAAGACATTTTAGAGCTACAAACGCGTTTAGAAAAGCAAGAAGGTCTTTTAGTTGAATTTGAAGAAGTTCAATGTGTAATCGAATGTTTGAAAAATGAACTTCACGATCAATTATCAGAAAGAGAAACTTTTGAAAAGCGATATTTTTCTACGGTTGCTTTGGCTCGTAGTTTGATCTCCGCGTATTACGAAGCTCTGAATACAAAAAAGAGAGATAATTTCAATGGAAATCAACAAAATGATTCCAAGTTGGTCACGGCTGAAAATATAAAATTGACTCAAATACAATTACCGAAATTTTCTGGTTCATATGAAAACTGGCTAGAATTCCGTGATACCTTTGATTCGCTTATAAATTCGAATAATGCAATCAGTCCAATACAAAAATATCATTACCTACGGGCAGCGTTGGAAGATGGTGCGGCACAGGTTATTCGTTCATTAGAATTTTCTGCAGCAAATTATAACGTAGCTTGGGAGGCCTTGCTCAATCGGTATAATAATGATAGTTTGTTAGTATCAAACCATGTGAAAGCGATTTTCAATTTACCTAATTTAAATCAAGAGTCAGCTCATGAGTTGAGGAAGATGTTGGACACTGTTGCCAAGCATCTTAAATCTCTAGAAACCCTTGGACAACCGGTTAAACACTGGGATACTTTGCTCATTTATGTTTTAGGTAATAAATTAGATAGAATCACATGTAGAGAATGGGAAGAATACAAAGTAAACAAAAACAGTGCAACAAAACAGCAACTTCCTACCCTCGATGATTTCAAATCTTTCATTAAAAATAAAGCAGATTTGCTAGAAACTTTGAAACTTACAGAAATGAAACCAACGAGCAGAGGCAAGCCCCCCCAAGTTACTTATCAAACAAACGTACACAGTCCTAGTAAACCAATGTGTATTTTTTGCAAGGACAATCAGCATTACATTCAATCATGTGCAAAATTCTTAAAACTTTCTGCTCACGAACGCATCGAGCAAGTAAAACTTTTAAAACTTTGCACAAATTGCCTACGAGGACACCATTTCAGTAAATTTTGTTTCGCTGGTCATTGCAAAAAGTGCAAGGCAAAACACAATACTCTTCTCCACTTCGAACCTGAGCAGAAAAGTAGAGAAAATGTTGAAGAAACTACTGCAAATTATACAAACACGTCTCAAAGTGAAATAGTCAATTATTCAAGTGTAGATCAGCAAAACATAAAGACAAACTCCAATATTTTATTGTCAACAGCATTAGTGCAAATAAAAGATATGACAGGATGTTTGCATACGTGCAGAGTTCTTCTAGATTCCGCATCACAAAGCAATTTTATAACCAAGGAACTTTGTAAAAAATTGAAACTACCTTTGACAAAAATAAATGTATCCGTGGTAGGTATCAACCAGGTGACATCAGATATTACTTATCAATGCAATGTTTTTATCGAATCTTTTCAGAATTCATTTCAAAGTAATGTAACTTGTTTAGTGTTGCCAAAAATCAATGAATGATTACCAAGTCAGTCAGTCGATATTGCCAGCCTGAATATTCCACATCACATAAAATTAGCAGACCCTGCATTTAATGAGACCGGAAAAATAGATATTCTTCTAGGTACAGGAATATTTTATAAACTCCTTTGTATGGGTCAGATTTCTTTGGGAAAAAATTTACCCACATTGCAAAAAACTGTTCTAGGATGGGTTGTTTCAGGACCAGTCAATATAGAACGTTCTCGTGAAGTTCAGTGCTATTTCAGTAGTAATGATTTTAATTTGCAAATTCAGAATCAATTATCAAAATTTTGGGAGATTGAAGAACCTTTTCATGAAAGACCCATAATGTCAAAGAATGAAATTTTGTGTGAGGAAATATTTCAAAAAACAACTACACGTGATGAGCAAGGTCGATTTATAGTTCATATTCCGATTAAGGAACCTTTGTCAAAGTTGGGTGACTCAAGAACAAATGCATTAAATCGATTTCGAGCTGTCGAATCAAAACTCAATAGAAATCCCGCCAAGCGTCAGCTCTATGTTGATTTTATGAAGGAATATTTGAGCTTGGGCCATATGTCTGAAGTCAGAAATTCCTCCTCTGAAGTAGAGTACTTTTTTCCTCATCATGGGGTTTTGAATGAGAAAAATCAAACAACACGTTTACGGGTAGTATTCGATGGATCTAGCCCTTCGGATACTGGAATTTCGTTCAACGATTTGCAATTTACAGGTCCAACAATTCAAAATGACCTCGTTTCTATTATATTACGTTTTCGTGGGCATCATATAGTCATTTGTTCTGACCTAGTAAAAATGTACAGGCAAATATTAGTAAACCCAGAGCAACGGTGTCTACAGCAGATATTTTGGAGAGACGATCCATCAGAAAAGTTGAAAACATATCAATTAAATACCGTCTCTTATGGAACAAAATCTGCTCCGTGGCTTGCTATCAGATGCTTAAAACAAATTGCTCTTGAACATTCCGAACAGTTTCCACGAGCTTCAAAAGTCATTTTACATGATTTTTATGTGGATGATCTCTTAACTGGATGTGAAACTTCAGAAGAGGCATTAGGGCTCTGTGACGAACTTTCGGCAATCTTAAAGAACGGGTGTTTTCAGTTGCAAAAATGGGCTTCAAATAGTAATACAGTTCTCAATCATGTGCAAGCTATCGATCCATTAGTTATTTTGAAGCTTGGCGAAAATGAAAAAACAAAAACCTTGGGGTTATATTGGTCTTGTTCTACAGACCAGTTAATGTATAGTATTGGCAATTTTGATACAACCAAACCCATTACCAAAAGATCAATTTTATCAGATATTGTTCAGGTCTTCGACCCGTTAGGCTTGTTGAGTCCTTGTACCATAGTAGGTAAGATGGTTCTTCAAAAACTATGGATGCTCAAGCTTAATTGGGACGAAGCAATACCAGAAGACATTTACACAAAATGGTTCAAACTGAGAAAAGAACTGCCGGAATTAAATAATTTAGCAATTCCAAGAAAGGTTTTGAGCGATGATTACATCAGAAGGGAATTACACAGTTATTCGGATGCAGCTCTGGAAGCCTATGGATCTGCCTTGTATGTCCGATGTATAACAAATTCTGGGGACATCCAGGTCAGACTCCTCTGTGCAAAGGCTCGAGTCGCTCCATCAAAATCACTCACAATTCCCCAGTTAGAACTATGTGGGGCGCTTTTATCGGCTCAACTTGTTAGTAAGGTCAAAAAATCAATGCAGTTTGAATTCAATGAAATATTTCACTGGAGTGATTCAAGTGTATGTCTTTGCTGGATAAAAACTCAACCGAATCTTCTGAAACCATTTGTACAAAACAGAGTGGCTCAAATCCAATCTCTAACCAATCCTTCAGATTGGAATTTTGTGAAAACAAAAGATAACCCTTTTAACAAGAGGAATTCAACCAACAAATTTATTGAACTTTTGAATTTATTGTGGTGGTCAGGACCGTCTTGGCTATCTCAAAGCAAGGACAGGTGGCCTATATCTAGTATTCAATTTCCAAGTGCAATTCCGGAAATGAAAACTCAGAAATTAACTACGTTAACGGTTGCAAAATCACCTGAACTATTTTTATTCAATCACTTTTCGAATTTGACTAGATTGCTAAGAGTGTTCACATACTTACAAAGATTTATCTTTAATTGCCAACATGAGGCTCAAAGTAGAAGGTATGGTCCTTTAACTTCAATGGAATTAAATCACGCGATGAAAAGTTTGGTTAAAATTTCTCAGCATGAGTGTTTTTCAGAAGAGCTTTCATCACTAAAGTCCAAAAAGCCCCTCAACAAAAAGTCAAAACTTCTTTGTTTAAATCCTTTTCTTGACAACAATGATATTCTCAGAGTGGGTGGAAGGCTACATTTCTCCTCATTTGATTACCATAAAAAACATCCTGCCCTTCTTTGTAGCAAACATAGGTTAACTAAATTAATATTTCATCAAGAACATATTAGATTATTTCACTGTGGACCTCAACATTTACTTTTCTCAATCCGTGAAAGATTTTGGCCTCTTTCCGGGAGAAACTTGGCTAAACAAACTGTTCATTCGTGCATACGATGTTTTCATGCAAAACCTCGTCAGAATGCGCCAATAATGGGAAATCTCCCAAGAGCAAGAGTTTGTCCCGTGCCACCTTTCAACCTGACTGGGGTGGATTATGTAGGACCCCTCAATATCAAAGACAAAAAAGGACGCGGAGCAAAAATCTCGAAAGCTTACCTTTGTTTATTTGTATGTCTGACAACAAAATCAGTACATTTAGAATTAGTTAGCGACCTAACAACAGAATCATTCATAGCAGCCTTTCGACGTTTTTGTTCTCGCAGAGGTAAACCATCAGAAGTTTACTCTGATAATGGGTCTACATTTGTAGGAGCTAAATCAGAATTGATCGAGTTAGCTAATTTCATTCGCAATAATCACACAACTATGGAAGACACTATTTTAAATTCAGGTGTTACATGGCATTTCATACCGGCCTATTCCCCTCATTTTGGAGGTATTTGGGAGGCTGGTGTTAAGTCCGCGAAAGCTCATCTCAAAAGAGTAGTTGGTGATACGCCATTAACATTCGAAGAACTTTCTACGTTCTTGACGGAAATAGAGGCAATCTTGAATTCCCGTCCTCTTTCCCAATTATCCTCAGATCCTAATGATATGTCTGCCCTAACACCATCCCATTTCCTTATCGGACGACCGCTAACGTCAATTCCTGATCCAGACGTTACCGAGCTTCCAATATCTCGCCTAAACAGATATCAACTACTACAACAATTCCAACAGCATTTCTGGAAACGCTGGTCGAGAGAGTTCATTTCAGAAATGCAAACCAGGACCAAGTGGAAAACCAGCCAACTCACATTGAAAGTTGGATCTTTAGTTATTTTAAAGAAAGACAATACTCCACCTCTTCACTGGCCACTTGGACGAATAATCTCCCTACATCCAGGAGCCGATGGTATCGCTAGGGTCGCCTCTATTCAAACCAGTGCTGGTGTGGTAAAACGGTCGTTTTCGAAAATTTGTGAACTACCTGTCAACAGCGTCGAGACTTCTTAAAGTGCTTACAAGACTGTTTAAGAAAACTTTTATTTTCTGTGAACATTTTATCCTTGTGGACATTAGACAATGTGTTTGTTTAATGTCATATTATTTCCTTTATTTTATTATTTTTGAAAGGTCAACTCTTGTTCAAGATTAACTACGGTATTATCACTTGGAAACGGCAAAATAACGTATCTCGGGACAACGATTTGTAAAAATTCAATTACGAGCTAATTGTCAACAATTGTCACAATAAAACCATTTTCAAGCGTTATTATTTTCAATTCAATATAAAAAAGTTCAAATACAAATTGTATCAACAACGAGCACTAAGCACTTTTCAAAAGGGCGGGACCGTTAAGGTGGGCGTTCAATTTCGTGTATTCCAAGTTCATATTGCATTTAGAAACGGTTTCACTTGGAAAACTCAAATTTGGTAGGTGAACTCAGAAAGTATTGGATTACTTATTGAATAGATTGACCCATATAAACAGAGCAACAATGACTGCACTTTCACGCAATTTCTCGAGGTATTCTGGGAGAAATGTATCCCTCCGCTTGTCTGGGTGGCAATCCAAACAGCAAATCGCGTGCGAGTTTACTGCCTCGCCCAGTGTTTAACATCGATGAGGTATTTATATCCGGACTCATAATGAGATTAAGTTGGGACAACTAGTGTCACCAACTCACCCCAATCTCTCAGCGACGAACATCCTCAGATAGTCCCAATAAGTGCCATTCCGTCTTATTGGAGATGTAGAGCTGTTAGTCGAGTTTTCTTCATGCCTGAAATGTTCATAGTTTCTTACTTTATTAGAATCTTAATCCAGCGAAACTGTATGTCTGGGTATCACATTCTATATAAAGCATTTGCGACTGCAGAATCTTCTGGTTGGGAATTGGTACAACTTCAGACTAAAAGGCTTCCGCGGCCGAAGTTTTCAGTGTCACAATTATCACTCGGGTTTGAAGGCAGTCGTTTCTTGGAATTTCTTCCTAACGATTTGCTAGCGTGAGTGGCTAGCTTCTTCAGAGGCTTATACATCATGAATTATCTCAGATGACTGGAGATTCCGTCTGCGGAGATTGTATTTATTCTGACTGGTGCGTTAATTACCGTATCTGGATTTAGTACATTCCTCAGATCAATAAGTAAACAGTACATTCTCACTAACTCTAATTGACCCCTATCTACCTGCCGGCTCAAAATTGCTTATTACCGTAACTGGGATAGGCATATTTTCGATTTAGAGTCACTTTGACGACTTGTCTGTTCCAGTTTACAACTGTTCTGAAGATTCCTAAATAGAAAATCATCGTTTGCAATTGCAACCATGAAATATAATTTACTAGAACTTACCTAACTGCGCAATAAATTCACTCAGAACGCTATATACACTTTTAACTACATTTATGCCAAGACTGAGCCCTCGAACCTAGAATGTGCATAATATAAGGACGTGATCAGTAGTTCTTGGGGGTGGAGATGCCGCTGACCACGTTTTATATTTTCAACAGCATTCATAGATCCATAGCTGAGAAAAGGCTTAGTGCTTAGTAATCCCGAAAAGTGCTACCGAGCACCGCAGTGCTCGGGTGCACTTTTCGTAAAATGCTCGAAGCACTAAGCACTGAACTCAAAGAGTGCTCGGGAGCACAGTTCTTACGAGCACCAAAATGCTTTAAGCACTTTCACGAGCACTAAGCACAGTGCTTTGGGACAGCTCTGAGAGTCATATATAGATGACTCGATGAAAAATAAAATAGATGGCCGGTCAGGTATCCACTAGTTTGGGGCTGAAGCAACGTTTCTTTCTATAAGGGCTGATGTAATATACGCATGTGATGTGTTATCAAACGCCCGTTCTACATCAAAAAACGCTGTGAGTGCAATCTCTTTATTCGAGAGAGACTTCTCAATTGTTCCGACCAGGCTATGGAGGGCCGTCTGACAGGATTTTCCAGATTGATAGGCGTGTTGGTACTCCGAGTAAATTGGATTATCTGAATCATCATCTCGGATGTTCCTATAAACTAGTTTTTCTATGGTTTTGAGCATAAAAGATGAGTGGCAGATTATTAGTATGAATGCCTCAGCCTGGGAGTAGAATGGTTTCTCCGGCTTCGGTAAGAAGACCACTTTGGGACTTCGCCAGGTGTTAGGTATGTGTCTGTAGGTCAGGCTCGCTCTGAACATCCTGACTAGGTGAGGAATCATTAGGTTTGCTTCTTGCTGAAGTAGAACAGGTTGGCTTTCGTTAGAAATTCTAAAATGTACTCACCTATCCCATGCCGTGTTGTAGGCGTTGGCATCACGTCCCACTACCAGAGAGTGTTTCCCTGCAATATGTCATGAACTGTTCCAGCACTTGGGGGATGGGTGCGCTCTCATTGGGGAGATAGGCGGAGCTGACAATGGCTCACCTCCTTCTCCTCCAGTGCGACCTTCTAATATTTAACTTCAATAATGTATTTTTTTAAATCCTGATGGTTTTTTAGACAATATCGTATAAATTGGACAATTCGACTCTCCTGTATTTAACTTAATCGGTGTTGAAACGTTGAAAATTTAGTTGTAAAACATTTCATAGCGTCGTTAGTTCGATATCTTCTGATGTGTGTTGAAAACTGGACGAATTTCAGGAGAAAACACAAATTTTTCTCGTCTTCTAGATGGATCAACGAGTATTTAGTTCAATGATTGTTTTTACATCATTCCATCGGTATAAATTTCCCATTATTAAAAAACATCAAAGTGGCATGATTGTTATTGATTTTTGACGAATGATGAATATAGCCATCTTATCAAGTAGGTACAATCAAATGCACATTTGTTGTGTTTTCCACTTATGATGATACTTGGAAATAATAGCATTAAACACCATACGGACAAGATAGAACTAATCATCAGAGTCACTGTTACCATCTATAATCTTACGTGTTGTTCTAAAAATAAATATTGTTTTCAATCAAAATATCGACTGCAGTCAGAACAAATCAAGAAATTGATGCATATCGACGAAGAGGTTGCTTATAGATAATACTAATTTGTCAACGTAATTTTTTCAGATTGTTTTTTATTGTTTCATTATCCTTGCCTATTATTTATACAATTCATTAGATTTTCTATTTTTGCATAGATACCCAATGAAAATATGAACTTTAATTGAACTGAGCACGATAAGCCCTTATGGATGCACTGATAAATGGCTCTCACAAAATTTCTGTGGCCATATCAATAGTATATTTCATTAGGAGTCTAACCTATTTCTGGACGAATTATATACTCCTTTGAAAACGAATACATAAAAACTAGATATTACATAAAAAAGCTGTTATCGGGAATTTTGAAAAATTTTTCTGGGTACATTCAATAGGCTTAAATTCAATTGACTTGAATCGAACAACGCTGACAATACAGTGATAATATACAGTGTGGCTTTTTTTAGTCAACCCTGTTTACGTTTGAAGGGTTTGACATACAAACATGTAACAAAAATAATTTCGAATGGTATCACCGATACTACAGCTTGGCAACTGTAGCTCTACATCTGAGATGTGCGAACGGTAGGGTAAATATCCACTACCATTGCCACTGGAATTTCTTGCCAATTTGGCTACCGGAAAAATGGGTGGTTTAATCGCTGCTGGCGTGCAGTGTATATCAGGTAGGATGACCCTTTTTCTGCAGTAAGTTCATTTCCAGTATATCTGTCGATCCTGAAAATTTCATGATTCTACGTCAAAAGTTACAGAAGATACGAGGGTGTTTCCATGATACACTGTATAAGGATAATATTTATGTTTTTTACAAGAATCATCTGCTTTCGGCTTCTAGGTATATAGACCAGTAGAGATAGACATCAAAAATAAAAAATTCAGCAATAAATTCTAAAATTTTCAAAGTTTGGTCAATCGAGAAAGCAATAGATCTCGGTATGCAACCTGTACAATCTTTGAAAAAATTCAAAAAGTTCTGCAAACTTGACAGATACATTGGAAAAATACTCCGAACAGTTGTACAGATTAACAACCTATTATGTTGATCGGAACATGTTTATTCATGTATTTTTCAATTCGTGGTAAATTGTTTGGCCATGTGCTCCCGGAATAATTACAAAAGTTATGAAACTCTGTTGCAAATTTTGAAAACTTCTATTCTGATGCATCCACTCTGCACCTTGTATACGATCCGGAACTTCATGCAATTTGGAAAAATCTAATTTTTAAGAAATCAGATTTTTGCAAATAAAATACCATTTCAAGTGCCAATACTCACATAACTCTTTCGTTGCAGATGTTTGTTATTCTCAAATTGAGGTTCCAGCGATATTGTTTCAAAAGAAATATACAAATGCAACGAGGATCAAACGACAGCTAGATGAGTAAGTCATATTTTCGAATAATATTCTTATGATACTGAAATAGGATCTTGACGTAGAATTTGTTTTGGATTTTACAAATACGAGTACCAAGGGAAAAGACGTAGAAGTACGACTTTTTTCTTGAATTTCTGAATGCTGTGTGCCCCTGGAAACACCTCCAAAGGCAATGACTTCCGAATATTTGTCGTTTTTTGAGAGAACGAGGAAAACAGCGCAGTATACATTGGTAAATCTGAATGAAGCATAAGGAAGAATGAACTCGTCAGATCAATCTCGATGAAACTGTGGATCGATTTCAGAAAAGCATCGGCTATTATTGCAATATCTACATCTACATGTGCGAATTTTTGTGCAACGAATCACCTACAAAATGCAACTATTTTTTCTGGATAGAATCTAGAAGCTTTAATGAATGTTTTCAAGCTGGACTCTACATATGGGATCAATATTCTAGGACGTGCCTCATCGTTCTTTATATACAGGGTGGGGCACCGAAAACGAAACAGATCGAATATCTTCAAAACACATGTATTTTGGAAAAAATGCAAAAACACGTCGATTTTTAATATAAGGGGGACATCTTCCTATCATATCCTCAACTGTCATACCTATCCCCCCACCCCTTGCTCACCATCACCCAAACAATTTGAATAGGGAAAGTGGTAAGTGTGACACATCATTAAAAAGATAATTTCATAAGGAATTCAGCAATATCAGTTTTTGCTACCTAACTTCTTATTTTGGCGCCCTCTTGCGGGAAAAAAACTGTTCCGGATTCCAAATTATGATAGTTCATTGCAAGCTGATTTTATATAAATTCGGTGACAGTGGATTAAAGAATTTTTGTAAATCAAAAAACAAAATGGCGACTCAAAAATGGCGGACAAGATTAGCAATTATGGTCCGATTCGATTCAAAATTGATATGTGGTGGTTTTCAGGGTCGGAAATTATGATTTATTTGTCGATGCAAAAAAACAAGATGGTGGCTCCAAGATGGCGGATGAAATTTGTAATTATGGTCTGATTCGAATCAAAATTAGTATGTGGGGATTTTCAGGGTCAGTAATTATGATTCTTTTGTTGATGCAAAAAACCAAGAAGGCGGACGAAATTTGCAATTGTGGTTCGAATCGATTCAAAATTGGGATATGGGGGTTTCAATTGTTTCAAGTATGACTAAAATGAATGAATTAAATTGATAAGAAAAACCTTTCATACGGATACGCTAAAAAGGAAATAGTATTTTTTTTTAGATGTGTGACGTAGGTTATTCTGTGAGTAAAAAAATCAGAATTTTACCTCGTACAAATACCTATTTTGTACTAGCTGCAAGTTTTTGAATCTGTTACGCACATAATAACCTACGTCCCATATCTAAAAAAATATTTTTTCTTTTCATTGCATTTGTATAAAAGCTTTTTTATCAATTTTACTCAACTATTTTTAGTCATGCTGAAAATCTGTTGCTAAAACCCCCACAATGCAATTTTGAACTAATCGGACCATAACTACAATTATCATCTGCCACACTGGAGTTGGCATTTTGATGTTTTTTTTTTTTCAACAAAAATTCTATAATACATTTTCATCTCAATTATGAACACCTACCAAAGTTCAAGTTGATCGGACAACTAGAAGTGGGTCAAAATTCAGCTGCAAGATTTGTCTCACACATTCATACATACTTATTAATAGGGCAAGTTGAAGAAAGCTTTTGAAAAAAATTGGACATTGCATAAACTCTATAAATTGGAAAAACTTGCATAAATCCAAATCCAATTATTCCAAACTACATCAATTCACAGTAGATGCTCAAAGTGTTCGCCATGAACTGCCATACATGAGTATAAGTTAGTCTCAAAACGATGTCTGACGATTTTTAAGCAATTTCTGAACCTGAAAATCCCCACATACAAGTTTTGATTCAAATCGAGCCATAATTACAAATTTCATTCGCCATCTTGGAGCCACCATATTGTTTTTTTGCATTGATAAACAAATCATAATTTTTTACTCTGAAAACCACCACATTTCAATTTTGAATCGAATCGGACGATAATTGCAAATCTTGTCCTCCATTTCGGAGCCGCCATTTTGTTTTTTCTCTTAGAAAAAATCCATAATGCATTGTCACCGAATTTATGTCAAATTAGCTTGCAAATGAAGTATCAAAATTTGGAATCCGGAACAGTTTTTTCCTGCAAGAGGGCGCCAAAATAAAAAGTTAGGTAGCGAAAATTGACATGGCTGAATTCCTTATGAAATTATCTTTCAAATGATGTGTCACACTCACTACTTTCCCTATTCAAATTGTTTGGGTGATAGTGATCAAGGGGTGGAAGGAAGATTATGACAGTTGAGGTTATGATAGGAAGATGTCCCCTTGGATTAAAAATCGATGTGTTTTTGCCTTTTTTTCACGACACATGTGTTTTGAAGATATTCGATCTGTTTCGTTTTCGGTGCCCCCCCTCCACCCTGTATGTCTCAATACAAGCCAAAAAACAAGTTTTTTAGCGGCACTCCATCAGTGACCCTCACTGTGTTCCAAAAAAGGGTATTTCTGATGGTAATGGTAATGGTAATTGGATGATTCCATTGATATGGTTACTCCTAACAAATTAACGATGGGCAATGTTATAGCGGCTTTTCTGGAAAAAAGACAAGGTTGGTTTTTGTTTGTGTGTGTTACAAAATTATTGGATCTCCATTCAATTATTTTGTCAAGGACATTTACATTGTTCACATTCGTTCCTCGTTGATATCTGGTTTCACAGGCCAATGAGTTATGAAAAATATTATCATCTCCAAGGCTGCAAATTGAACATAATGTTGTTTCCAACAAATCAGTAATATGGAGTGGAATCAGTGTTGGTGCTAGAATTGGTCCCTGCAGAACACCTACGCTTATAAGTTAATTGAATTGAATTGATGTGAGGTCACGTGCAGATTTTTAGGAACGTACAGCAATATCACATTATGTCCACTGCTTTGTTGGTGCTGAGTCTCAACAAAATCCGCCTCATCTCAGGAGTATGATTTTCAATAATGGTGATGTTCGAGGATTGTTTTCCTGGTGAGAAATGTTGTATTTTTTTTTAAGTGATCGTGACTAGTGTTTTATTTTCCTTGCTTGGAAAAGGAAATGAGGCGGAACCGTAATTTCCACTCAATTTGACACATTTTTGGCGAAGAACTAAAATTAACAGGGTGCGTTAAGGCATACAACGAGTTTAGAAGATTGTATCCTTGCATGTGTCTACCATCAACATATTCTTCCCTGTCTTATTTCAGATCAGTCGATGCTATGCATTCTTTTTGTAGTATAGTACTACTGAGTTATGTAGAAAATACAAGCAGTATGATCGTGAAGTGACACACCAACTTCTGTTCTCTATAGATCATGACGGCATGATGACAGAATGGTCAAGTACGAGGATATATTGAAAAATTCTTAGCCTACTAAGGAACCAAACAAAATTTCAATGTCAAAATATTTTATTACTCGACATATTCTCCTCTTAATTGGATACATTTATTACAGCGAACCTGCAACGTCTCTAGACCTTTCAAAAAAAATGTTTCTTCTTGCTATGCAAACCAAACCTCCACAGCTTTTATTACCTCCTCGTTGGAAGAAAATTTACGACCTTTTAAACTTTTTTTCAGTTGAGGAAAGAGATGATAGTCGGACGGAGCCAAATCTGGTGAATAAGGGGGGTGTTCCAGTAATTCTTACCCTAAATCACGAATTTTTTGCATGGCAACATAAGATTTGTGTGCAGGGGCGTTGTCCAGCAAAAACAAAACACTTTTAGATAGCTTTCCGCGTCTTTTCTCTTTAATTTTTTCCCGTAGATTGGTCAGAAATGTCGAATAGTAACATCCAGTTATTGTTCCACCCTTATCCAAAAAATAAATCATGATTACTCCATGGCAATCCCAAAAAACCGAAGCAAGAACTTTTTCAGCAGATTTTTGGACACGAAACTTCTTGGGTCTTGGAGAACCGGAGTGTCGCCATTCCATCGATTGTTGCTTTGTTTGTGGATCTTAGAAATGTACCCAAGTCTCATCCATAGTAACAATTTGGTTTAAGAAGCCTACATCGTTTTCAAATCGAGCACAAATCGATCGCGATGCTACTACCCTGGCACGCTTTTGGTCAACATTCAAACATTTGGTGATCCATTTTGCAGCAATTTTTCTCATGTCCAAATTGACGTGAACTATATGATGAACGCATTCGTATGAAATATCCAGTGCTTCAGATATCCGTTTTAGTCCAATTCGACGGTCTGTTAAAATCATGTCATGAACTGCATCGCTATTTTCGGGGACTGACACAGAAACTGGCCTTCCCGATCGGTCATCATCTTCAATGGAAAATTTACCTCTTTTGAAGCTTGCAGTCCAATTTTTCACGGTCGCGTAGGAAGGACATTGATCACCAAGGGTATTAAGCACATCTTAGTAAATCTGCTTACCTCTTAACCCTTTTAAATACAGGTACTTGATGATGGCTCGATACTCCAATTTTTCGATTTTCACAATTTCGGTGGACATATTTTTTCTTTTAATTTATTGCGTAACTCTGGTTTACTTTTTTGACGTCAAACTTTATACTGACACTTCTAATATGTTATTGTTCTTTGCTATGGTAACGCAATATTTTGTTTATGCAGGGAACTGGTCTAGGCTAACTAGATATCAATACATCCTCGTATATAAGCAGATTGGTTGTTGGATTCAGAAATCCCTCCCTCGAATAGCTAATCTAGACTATAAGTTATAGGAAATGCTTCATATTGATGAAATACTTCATCTGATTCTACTGAAACTTTGAGCCGGTGAAACATACAGCGGTTGTATGTAGGTATTTGTTGGTCTGAGTCCAGTTTGAGATATCGCCATAGAATTTGAGATTGGCACATGAGTGTAGGCAGCAGAGAAACTTGGATGGTTTTTGCTATTAACCTGCTTGAACAACTTTACTTTTGGCTTCAAAGTCTAGTTGGCATGAAATGTTATTCATCTGATTAACTCAAACGTCACAAACACGATTCACAAGTGAATATACTCACTTCAAAAAGCTACTGTGTTAGAAAAACATGGCGTAATATTTGAATAAAGTTGTGTGGATATAATCGTTTTCTGTGTAGTCCGCACAACTGAAATCTTATTCTTAGATAACACCTTCAAACCTGAATGATATTGTATTTCCTAACCTGGACAAACCTTATGAACCTTGAGTATACGTTAGGGTCAGAATATCTGAAATAAGTAATAATACTAGAGTTACCAGTAACCAAGGCTTTCAATACTGCCAGACTATGTGAGAGAATATTCATGTTCTCGTTGTGATAGCCTCGTCTGACATTCAGGACATATGCCTGAGTTTTTCATCTAATCCGTCGGCACCTTCTACATCTTCTATTAATAATCCTTCAAAAAGTACTTATCAGAAACAAATAGGTGCCATTTGGATAATAACATTGTTCAACGAACTTTTTGGTTAATGCTCTAGAATCACAAACTGGTTTGTTTTTTATTATGTCAGATTCAGATGTAAACTACCTGGACAGCCAGACAACGGCCAGTGGAGCTTGATAAATGGATATGGAAAACCAGGAGATGAAATTGAAATCAACACCATGATCAAGTTCGAATGTTCACCAGGATACATGTTAACTCCCAATACTCCTTATATTGTATGTGATAGGGACTGGAATCTGCAAATTATACCAAAATGTGGAAGTAGGTAAAATAATGTTAACTTCGAAACGTATGACCGTAAAATATTCAATGGAATTTTGGAAAGTAACTCTGTTATCATTACTTTTAAAAACCTATATATTTTAGTAGTGGCCCAGTCATTACAAGGAAACGCTTCATATATCATATCTTTCAAGAAGAAGCAAACCTCTGCAAGGGTAGTTGCTGACGATTCATTTTTGAATAGAGCAGTAAAAATCACCTAAACATCACCTCTCTCGATAGTACTGATAGTAGCATGCCTGAAATGACGATTTTGCTAGCACTTATCACCAACAAATCTCTGATTATCTGCAAGATATTCAATATCTCCTACAATTTGGAGGTGGTACTTACCTCAATAAACACACAGTATACCTCATACAGTACTCCTTCTTTAGCCAAATTCTAGTTGGAATTTTTATTTTCAAATGGCTATGCATTTTGTTACACCCGAATATGAACATCTGCCAAATTCTCATTCTACTTGAATTCTCTTTTTTATTTTTCAAAAGCTCAGAGTTACCTTGATACTACACAATTATCATTTTTTCTAATTTTTATATGTCCACGGCAATTTCAATATACCGAAGTTTTGCGAGCAGTTTATATCAATAGTTGATGTGTTGAGCAGTTTATATACGGTGTGGTTGGGATCGTGGTAGGGAGAAATGTCATTAGTGTCAATATTAGCATCGTTATAAAAAATGAAACTCGTGAACACGAACATCAAAGGTACCGACGCTAAGTCGGACTACTGTATGTGTTAAACGGTGAGACAGCTAAGAATACAATCCCCAGAAAGGGGACGAGTACCATATCCATAGCAATTATAAACGTATCCCTTGCACGTAGGAGACTCTATCAACATTTAGTTCGATTAATATTTGTGACGCACTTTGCAGATACCATAGCTGAAATTATTTTTCGATTTAATCAGCCTTATTCAGGTGTCCACATGAATATTGGAAAATTTTCAATATTGAATATTGTAACTTTTCAATTTCAGGAAAGTTTTGTATTCACGTGTCACTCTTGAAAATCAGATTATTGAATGTTGAAAAACTGTTATTGGAATAAGTTTTCAGACTTGGCAACGTTGGAAATTCGGTCAAAAGATACATTTTTGACAGATGCGACTGCGTTGTTCAAATTTGTTTGGATTGGAGAATTTATAATTCATTTTTATTATTTGAGTTATTTGACAAAAGAGATAAAAAGGACTAAACAATAGAAACTAATTTTTTATCAATAACCAACCTGGAAACGCATCGAAGTTGTTAAAAAACTTAACCTTTTCCTCATATTTTTCTCCATCAGTTTGAAGAAAATGATCTTTATGTCCAAGGATGTCAGTTCTGCCCTCCTCAGCCAAAACGCAGCATTGAGTAAGATCAGTTTTTGTTTAGATGTCTGACCGTTGTAAACTATTCAAAATTTTATTTTGATCATGCATAATTCTTTCACAACGGTCAGACATCTAAACAAAAACTTAATTTTGACTTTTCTGCAGATACTGCGTTTTGGCTAAGGACTAGGAGGGCAGAGTTACAAGTCAATGCACCTGGTAACGAAAGATTACCTCATGGGACAGCTCATATCCTGTCCAGTGGATTTTTGATATGTCCCTTGGGCATGAAAGCACAGTAAAATGCTTAATGCCTCTAAGCATTTTAGTGAGATGAAAGTATAGAGGACACAATATTATTTGTGATTTGGAGATTTCTAATTAATTTCATTCTGAATCGCGTCCTATTTCATTCATGGGGTATCTTTTTGACATATCCTTCTTAAATCGATACTTATACACACATTTGCGAACAATTTCAGGAAGACCAAGGGAATCTAAAGTAGGTATTTTATTACAAAAATGTCTTTGAGTGTGCTCTAGTCTGGAAAATGTTATGTAAATACAGAAAAATGCTAAATGTTTTAATCTTCTTTCCTAATTTTGCAATTCTGTAATTAAAAGAGGGAAACTTAGGAGAGATCATACCCATTTTCTCATTAAAAAAAATTGACTAGTTGGGTATAGTTGATTAAAAATACTCGGAGACATCAATACATACCCTCTACATTTTCAAGATTCAAGTTTATAAACAGTTCCTTAATCATCTGCTTATGATATATGAAACTTGTAAAACTGTTGTTGAAAGTTTCTGGACACGTGAATTGGAAAAATTGAAAAATATTCAACAGTGAAGAACTTTTCAATAACCAACAATCAATAGGGCTTTTCAAGGAGCACCAGAATAGACATCCGCCATACTTTTCAATATTCAATTCAATAAACAAGTTTCAAGGTGCACCTGAAAAAGGCCCAATAGAGGACTTCGGATAAGGATTCAGTCATGCCACCACACAACTTTTGGCTTTAAAACTACTGGCACGTTTTTCGGCAAGTTTTCTTCATGTCAGGGTTCCTGGCAGCCTCAGGAACCCCGTAATATGATTGAAATTGTTCATAACGACGGAAATATTGAGATTTTCCATAAAATACAAAACCCTAGGGACTTTATTTTTTTTAGGGATTTTTTTCACAAAATGGCGCTAATTTCAAAATGTATCATTTTCCTGAATTTAAAAAAAAATTGCATATTTCACGTTTCCTAGTTGCCAAATAGTTGATCGATCTAGAAAATATTCTGAGTGGTAACTTTCACGGATAAACAAACCTTATTACCTTACTGATTAAAATGCTCTTGGCCTGAATACTTTGAGGTTACACATCACAGAATTTGTATTTTGTTTCAGTTTTGTGGGTATGTGTTACATTTTAATCATAACAGTTAAAATGGTTGAATATCATTTCTACTTTTGAACTTTTTCATGGAACTAATGTGCACTGACAAAGAAATAACCTTACACTCAGTGCCGCATTTGCCAACTAGCATGCTACCAAGTACCAGTTAGCAAATTAGCCAGTAAGCAAATGCTACGGGCCCCGCGCCTGGGGGGCCTCGCGCCTGTGCGCAAAGTAAAAAAAAACTATCAAGTAAGATATGTTTTTTATACCACCCACAGAAAATGAATAAAGTTAGAAATGGGAATAATAACTATAGCGTGGAATGAAATTCTAGAACACTTGCAAGCGACTAACGCTTCGTTGCAGTCGTCCGATCAAGATCTTAACAAGAGATAGGTACGCTCTTTATAAATAATTACAAGGCTACTTCCAAGCAATACGATACAAATTTTCAGATGTAGAGGCAAAAGCCAAAGCTCTAATTGACTGTGAAAAATATCAGCAATCGACTTCAAGAAAACCCAAGCAAAATACAAAGTACGACCATTTCAGCAGCAGCTCTACTCACAGACCTTATAAAAGAAGGCTCTACTACACTCGAAGAAGTTGTTAGAGGCAAAAGCCAAAGCTCTAATTGGCTGTGAAAAATATCAGCAATCGACTTCAAGAAAACCCAAGCAAAATACAAAGTACGACCATTTCAGCAGCAGCTCTACTCACAGACCTCATAAAAGAAGACTCGAAGAAGTTGTAGAACATCAAACACCCAGACAACGTTTTGAAATTCATGTTTTTATTGTTGTAATTGTCTGCATCAGCTAAATGCATGGAAGCTTACCATCAAGTGACTAGTGTATTTGGAATACTTCGGCAGAAAAGATCTTAAAAAGAACTATCGTCAATTATTTCCTAGACGATGTGGAAGATAGTCTGGGCAATGAACTGGTGCAGTTTGCGAAGCTGCTGAAAACATATGTGGCTGCTGATATTGACAGCAGAAAGAAAAAGCACGAGGCTCAGGAACTACAAGTTTATAAACTGTTGACACTAAATTCATTGGAATCGTGTTTCCCAAATGTTGGAATAGTGTTTCGCATTCACTTGATTTTGATATCACCAACTACAGCGGAGAATGTTCTTTTTTAACGTTGAAGCGTTTCAAAAATGTGTTAAGGAGCACAATGGGACAAGAACATCAAAACGACCTCAATATAATGAACATAGAAAGTGATTGACTTAGAAATATTGATTTGACGAGTGTATCTCCAAATTTGCTCGGATTAAATCACGGAAGGTCTTTTAGTAAATGTGCTGTTTTATTTTATATTCTATACTTTAATACTTAATGCAAATCAAGGGCCTCTTGTTCACATTTGCTACGGACCCCACGGTGGCTTTATCCGGCACTTCCTAGACTACACAATACCTCTTTCAATAACAAAACTCTAGCTCTAGTTTTGAATTTAGCGCCATTTTGAAAGAAAAATCCCTAAAGAAAATTAAAGTCCCTAGTGTTTTGTATTTTATGGAAAATCTCAATATTTCCGTCGTTATGAACAATTTGAATCATATTACGGAGTTCCTGAGGGTGCCAGGAACCCTGTCATGAAGAAAAAATGCCGAAAAACGTGCCAGTAGTTTTAAAGCCAAAAGTTGTGTGGTGGCATCACTGAATCCTTATCCGAAGTCCTCTATTGGGGGAACACCTCCGTACGGATTTCATGGTTCTTGCCAAATCATCAGCGAAGGCTAGTTCTCCCAAATAAACCGAAAGACAACTTCAGCATTTGTTGGTAGATCCTGAGATGAACACTGGAGTATGAATCCTGCGCCATCTCTAGGTTCCAGAGAGCACTCCGACTATAGCGTGCACTTCTTCCCAAGTGCAATTTTCATGAGAAAATATTGACACTACTTGGCGAAAGACGTAAATCAAGTAATAGAAAATAGGTTATATAATCCAAGTCTTCCCATATACCTATTGTATAGGTTGAAGTGGAAGACTTGGATTATACAGGGTGTCCCGTAAATAATGGATAACATTTCAACTGCGAATAGGGGGTAGTGAGATCGTTCAGAAAATATATTTTTGTGTTACAGAAAATCCTACGATTTTCGAGTTGTTTGGACTTATGGATGTCAAAAAAATTATCCTTTTTACTTTTTTGCGCGCCACTGCCACAAGGTTTTTCTTTTTTAATATACTTGATCAAGTGTACTAACAGACTGGTATTGAAATTTCGGATTAATTACTGTAAAAAATATTTAATCTCAAATTCGTGTCTTGCTAGAGTTTTTTGCCAAAGTTTGAGCTTCTGTGGATTGAAAAATATAGGGCGACTGAGTGGCCAACTTTCCTAAAAATTCCCTATTGAATGTAGATTTTAAAATGGTATAACGCATACTACTTTGTTCTCCACAAAAAATGATATTCCGATGCAAATAGGGAAGGAGCTATGGAATTACAATTCCAATACAAATAAGCTGAATTATGTTGACAGTGCGTCGATATAAATAAAAATAGTGTCTTCTTCTGACTTCCAACTGAGTTTTCTCGTCCTTGTGCGTTTTAAAAAGGGATGGCTCGTATGAAGAAGACTGAGACATCGACATATCGCGTTATTTTTTACTAGTTGGCTGAGCAATCTCGATTGAGTGTCTTTTACGGCGAATGTAGAGGCAACGCCAATGCCGCCGCTGAACTTCATCGGAAAATATACCCAAACGCACGCCATCCCGACTACCCCGTTTTTATCAGAGTGTACAACGCGTTTTGTGAGGGAAGATTACTTGGACATCATGGTGTTGGAGATGCCAACGAAGGAAGGCCCGTACATGATTATGATGACATCGTTCTTGATGAAATTGAAGCAGACCCGGCTTCATCTGCACGTGCCATACCACAACGCACTGGAATTGGGAAGACAACTGTCTTTAATATCTTGAAAAAATACCAATTTCATCCTTTCCACGCAACGCGCGTGCAAAGTCTGCTGCCCAGGGACCATCCTGTAAGAGTAGTTTTTTGCCGCAGAATGTTGAGTAATCTTAGGTTTTCTCAATAGAATTCTCTAGAGTAATGAATCATCGTGTCGCAAAGATGATTACTTAAAACCTCCATGATTTACACAGCTGGGCAGTGGAAAATCCCCACTTCATGCGAAAGGACAGATCGCATTACAAATTCAAAGTGAATATTTGGACAGGGATTCTAAATGGAGAAGTGATCGGACCGTACGAACTGCCAGACACTATGAATGGTCAAATTTATTAGAAGACATAACTTTGCATCTGCGAAGAACAATGTGGCTGCAGAACAGCGGTTTGTCCGGCACACTATGCTACACAAGTACGAAGGTACTTGAACAAAACCTATCCGAATAGATGGATTGGCCGCTGTGGACCCATTTCTTGGCCTCCGCGATCACCGGACTTGAATCCACTTGACTTTTTTTACTGGGGATGCTTAAAAGAGAAGATCTACAGTAGGCCCATCACTTCCTTACAACAGTTGCGTGTTCGCATCCAAGAAGCCTCTCGAGAAATTAGTGAGAAAAGATATTCGCCGGTGCTGAAAAAAACATTCATACGGAGATGTCGAGCCTGCATAAGAGTGGGCGGCAGACAATTTGAACAGCTGATATAGTTCTGTAATAAATCAATAAATATTTATTTTTTATTTTGTTACATACCGAGTTTTGTGCGTTATACCATTTTAAAATCTACATTCAATAGGGAATTTTAAGGCAAGTTGGCCACTCAGGTCTCCCTACATTTTTCAATCCACAGAAGCCCTCATAGTACCACAGTAATTAATTCGTAATATCAATACCAGTCTGATAGTACACTTGATCAAGAATATCATAAAAATTAATAAGGACAATATTCCTTTTTTGTGGCAGTGGCGCGCAAAAAAGTTAAAAAGGTACCAATTTTTTTTAAATTCATAAAATTCCCAGTAACTCGAAAATTTAAGGACTTTCTATAACACTAAAATATATTTTCTGAACGATCATACTGTCCCCTATTTGCAGTTGAAATAGTATCTATTATTTATGGGACACCCTGTATAATCCATTTTCCATTATTTTACAAATATTTAGTTTATTTGCATAGAAACACTTGCTTTTAGAGCTTCTCGCCTCCTCATGATTATGAGCTGTCCGTAATTACCTACTCTTCTCTGGTTATTTTTGATTTTGTGTTTCACTGATCAGGATCAATCGAAACTTCGTTTGCATAGAGATTTTAACGATTTTTGTCCCAAGGACTGTGTCGGCCCTTCTATTCGACACCTACGACTAATCTGAAGTGCAAAGATCGCAATGGATTTGCAATTGGATGTGACAAAGCTACCGACGGAACTTATTTGACTTACGAATGCATTCCATATTATGAAGTACCTCTTGGTCGTAAACAAAGCTTATTTTGTTTTGATGGAACATGGGACTTTCCAAAACCCGTATGCCAACCAGGTGAGTGTGTATACCAATCAATAAAAAAAACATCTGGTAGTTGAAATGTTGTTATCTAGTGGTGGCTCACATTCTGGTATATATTTATAATTAAATAAACATTTTTCAACTGGAAAATTTCTGACCTCTCATTACGGATTATATGTAAATAAATAAACTTAAAAAAAAATTTATAAAAAAAGCTTTAATTTAAATGCACTTAAAAGGAGGAAATAAATTTTAAAGACAAATAAACCCATCATTTTTTACATTATAAAATTTTGAATCATATAAAAGTTTATCGCGAGAAGTATCTGTGTATTTCTTATTGTAAATTAAATTTGAAATTGCCTCAAGTTTTATTCTCGCGACAAGCTTTTATATCATTTGAAATTTTATAATTTAACAAAACTATGGGTTTAATTCACTTTAAATTTATTTTAAAGAAAAAGAATTATTACATACACCTTTTGATGCCATTGAAGATGCTGGATCATATTGATTGTTTAAACACCCGATACGAAGACCTATTGAGCAAGAAAGCTGTTTCAAATTCTGATTATATTGAGATATACCGCAAGTATAGAGCACTAAAGGCCGCCTCATACAAAAAGTAACAGATTATTTTTGAAATATTAGTGAGGAAAATGTATTAATCAGCATGTGGGGATAAATAAAATAGGAGAAATTCCCAGCTTGATTGCAAAATGGCTTGGAAAAGACATGTATAAGAGCTACACATGTCACTGTTTCAGGAGAAACTCTGGTAACTCTTCTGGCCAATGCAGGGAACAATATTATATCCATAAAACGTCACGGTGGCTGGAAATCTGTCTCCTTAGCAGAAGCATATATAGGAGATAGTTTGAATAACAAAATTGAGATTTCTAACAAAATATTGAATTGTCCATCTTCTTCCAAACAAATTAAAATATCTGATAAAATTGTGAAATATCTAACATTGCTGATCAGCAGCAACATGGGACATCTTCAGGAATTTATGATAGAAGTAATTGTTCAAACCCTACTATCAATCATTACTCCAATAAATGAAATTGTTTAATGATGAATAATCAATTAATAATTGACTGTGTTGAAAATAAGTCCTTTAAAAAGTAATATTTCATGTTTATTTTGTGAATTATTATGGCAGTAAAAAATACTTTTTCTACGACAGTGCCTAAACTAAGCTTTTACGCACTGCTGACAGTGCGTAAAGTAACTCTTTTTCGCACAAGTGCGTAAAAAAATCACCTGTGCGTAAAAACATCAACTGTGCGTAAAGTAATTTTTTACACACTGTTCATACATTTATGCATTTTTGAAAAATACAGTATTTTGCGTCAAATATAACTCGGAAGTCTTTGTTTGATAATACGACGACAATTCATATCATTAAACATTCAAATTAATGATATAATTGCTACAATTTGGCAATGTAATAACTGTCGAAGAAAAAACTTTGTATGAAACACTTTCGTAAAGGGCGTTTTTGTACTCGCGTGTTTGTTGAACTCGGCTGCGCCTCATTCAACAAACTTCACGCTCATACAAAAAAGTTCTACTTTACCAACTTGTATCATAAATAGCTATTTTTTCACGGTGAACAAAAGCAAACATGCAGAAATGTCGTTTTTTTGACAGTTGTACAAAAAAAAATTTCAGGGTAAGTTGCAAATATGGCCAAAGAAAATTCCATATATTGACAGGTCAATATTTAGAACTAATTCACACGGCAATATTAGGATCACAGCTACTCAGTCAAAAACGTCGATTACTGTTCCATTCGCTTTCATATTCAATTGAACGCAATACGTCTGGAGAAAATACTAGATTTTATCTACCTTATAACATAACCTTTTAACGGACATATTGCTTTGAAGCGAACTCCAATACTACTGGTCACTGCATCACTGGTCACTGCAATTACTGATGGTTACATCCAAAGAGAGTAAACTAACAGGAGGGTTTAATAAACTCTAGCCAATCAGAATCTTGTACGATCAACGCGTCATTGTGACGTACTTGGACATTAGCACAGAGTCGAACTCGAACCAAGAAATAAAACTGTCACCTGTAACTCTCATGTACAAAGAGTGCGGAGTGCGCTAGTCCGTCACTGTCTATAGAGAACGACGGCCATGACATGTCCAACAACGTCACATTTCGTCACAAATGTTCTTAGATCTCTTTCTATTAGTGTCACCATTGTCTTATGGGGATTAGACTCTCCTAGTAAGATGACATTTGATCTCTTCGGGAATTTAACTTATTATTTTTCTTCGATGATAGTTGATCTAACAAAGCCATCTATGACGGAAGGAACGAATGTACGAATTTATAGGATGAAGCAATATTAAGAGCATGGCAATAATTAGCACACTTACCTTCTATAACCTCAATTTCAATATTAATGGAAATTACACATTTCAAAAAACATTCTTGAACTAGTTGATAACATTGTTCCTGAATTTTTGTTTTCTCGCAACGTGAGGACAAATTCACATTTTGATCTAAAGCATTGAGCAGATGTTTTGACAATAATGAAGAATACCAACTAGACCCATCAGGCATTCCATTGGAATGAATTTAATCCGCTACTTTTCTCAATTCACTAAAACAGACCAATTTTTTTGTCTTATTGCAGTTTGTGGGAAGAAACCAATCAACGATACTTTAATACTTGCATGGGGTGCAAAAGACGCCAAGGAGTCTGAATTCCCCTGGGTTACTGCAATTTATAGAAAAATTGGACAAAATTATACTAATGTATGTGGTGGATCACTGATAAGTCGCAGGGTTGTTATTACAGGTGAGTTTTCTGACTTATAAGAGCAAAATAATTTAATCTAAATGTGCAAATCTCAGGTAGGACTATTTCCAATCAACGGAAGATGAAAGCAATCGTTTTTATCGATATTACTTGTTTCAAAAGATAGTAGAGGCATTTAAAATATGTTCAAGCGCTATACGCTATGACGGAGTTTTATTGAAAGTACTAACATCGTTTATACTTGAGTGCCAGAAAATATCCTTCAAGAGATAGGAAATAAAATTTTTATTACACTTCTCTGGTAACACTCTAGTCAAGATGAGCTTATTTGGGCTAGCACGGAAAAAGTTTTCGCTACATGCTGACAATGTGTCGTCGGCAAAGAGGTTTATGAATTCACATTCAATGAACAGTTCAATATCATTCAAATATAAAATAAAAAGTAGTGGGCCTATGACACTTCCTTGGGGAACTCAAACATCATTATTGAGTTCTTGTGATACAAACCCAATGGAACGTACTGTTTTTCTGCGATTATTAAGATAGTTATATACCCTACCCTCGATTCCATAGCTTGATAATTTTTTTAATAATATTTTTCGATCGATGGCTTCAAGGGCCTTTTTCAAGTCAAGGAAAAGACTGACAACATATTTGTTATTGTCCAACTCTTTTTTAAATTTACAAAGCGTGAGTTGAAGAGATGATTCACAGGAGTATTTTTTTCCGAAAACCCGATTGGTGATTCATTAATATTTCATTATTGACAATGTGATCTACCAATTACCATATACAGCTAATTCAATTTTTTTCTAATGGAGGCAATGTATTAACTGGTCTAAATTCCGAGGAGTTAATGGTTTTCACTATTTTCTGTATCGGAATGATAGTGCTAGTTTTGTGTGCATTAGGTATGAGACCAGACTCAAGTGAAGTATTAACTTAGTTCAATATAACATGACCAATTGTTTCAAAAATATCTTTCAGCATTTTGGCATTGAGTATTTCATGTACAGATATCGTAGAGTCCGAAGTTTCAACTATTTTTCGTAAATCAACCAAAGATAGTAATTTGAATGTATGCATCAAGGGATACATATTATAATTTGTAGGTACAGCTATACTTTCATCATCTTTTATCATTATTTGATTGTTGCTATCTCTGAACAGAACACAATTTGGATTATCTTCGACTCTTGTATTAGCTATATTCTTCAAAGTTCTCCACATTTCTTTGGGATTGTTTCTATATTTCTATCAGTTTTCATAATAATATTGTTATTTTCTAGATTTAATTTAATTGACCACCTCGTTTCTAAGCCTTTCAAAGGCATCCCATTTATTCGCTTTCTACTCCATATTACAAGACTTGATTATTTCATAAGCTTTGTGTCGATCTTTCATTTTATCATTGTCAAACCATGGGAGTTTTGATTTATATCGACAATTTACTATAGAGATAACATTATTTACCACATTCTCATAGATCACATATAACACACTTACGTTATCAGAGTCGAGATTCCAATTATGCATCATCGAATTGATTTTTTTTTAATTTGGAGTCTGAAATTAAGTCATTATAAAACCCGAATTCGTATCGAAATGGCTTCTATTTCGATACGCATTTTAAATTTTTTCGAAATTGAACAATGGTAACATCAACTGTCAGATGAAGGTCAGGCAAGAGGGATGGGATTTTCAGATATTACACATAGAAGAAGAATAACCTTTGAATGTTGTGGTGTTATTTGTTGCCTTGGATGGTGCAGTTATTGTAAACTTTAATTGTTACATGACTGGTTTCTCGGGTGTTTGTAATTAAATTAGCTGGTGTGGTTTGGACTGGGTTTACAAAATTATGCTCAGTGGTCTGATTATTTGAAAAGTAATTTTGACTGCAGTGGGAGTGTGGTGAGGCATCGGATACTTCGAAATTGTGAAATTCCTTTTCGTAAACTGAACGAGATTTTTTGGGCAACAAATCATTCACAACCGTTTGAGCAACTACTCTCAATTCAGGGGGAGTGCAACTTGAGTTTTCTTCATCAGTCATTTAAAAAAAAAGGTAATTTACTGATATTTGCATTCAAATTTTAAATAATTTATGTAAACAAATTAATTAGCCTACAGCTTCCTTCAAATTTTAAATATTTTATCAATGTTAGCAACCCGATATTTCTGATATTATTTTTTAATATTAAATTCAATTTGCTCCAATAAAAAAAAATTACAAAAAAATGCCAATTGGGCAAAAATAGTATATGAAACACGTTTTATAAGACACATTGTAGCACTTGTTCTGTTGGAGCTCCCCTCGCTTCGATCGTCGTACTCCAAACAACATAATGGTGCCTTATAAAACTTGTATCATAATATACTATTACGGCATCCATATTTTTTTAACATAAATTTTGGTACTCTCTAGTATCATCATTATTATGATTATCAACAGTGTTACATACATTGAAAGAAAGAATGGAGTGATCTGTGATTTTTGAATAATCATGAACCCGTACTGAAATATAATTTTGCTTTGATAATACATTGTCCACTAGTGTTGCACTAGTACTAGGAACACGAGTTGGTTCTGCCACATGTTGTGAAATGCCGTGAGTTGCAAATAGACTGGTATTTTATTGGTGTAGAAGCTGTCTGATAAAAGGTTAATATTGAAATTACCCACTAATTTACAACGATTTCTGGTAAACACAATGTCACAAATTTCTTCAAGATTTTCGAACTTATGGTGAATGGTATAAGCATTGTTTAAATAGAACATAGTCAATGCCTGTGGAAAAGGTATTGGACACAAACGCGAGTGTCATCTATCGTGATTAGTTACAAACATGAATATTTGACGTCATTTTAATGCAGGTTTCTTCAAAAAACCCTGATTTTAATGCTTTTCCATTGTTTTAATCAAGTTACGACTTGACTTGGATGCGAGCTCACTATCGCCATCCATTTTGATCCAATTATAATCCCATAAGGTTGACTAACTATCTTCTATATAAACAATGGTATAAGCATCCAATTAACCATCCAGAAGAAATTGAATTCATTCTCAAAATTCGGCACAACTGGTTTCCTCCTAACACAAATGATTATTTCATTCACACATTGCTGCACCAATGAAATTTCATGATTGAAGTCACATGATGTGTGATATGAGCGGCTATTTAGGTAAACAAGCGGATATTTAGGTAAACACGGCTATTCATTTAAACAAAGCTCTCTTTTGTTTGTATAAGTGTCAAAGTTTGACATAACTCAGTCGCTCAAATTTGAAATGTCTCCTTTTGGGTTATCTTCTGTGACAGAAATTAATGCATATATGCGAATCCATCCCAGAAAATACCGTGAAGAGTAAAGAGTCTGTCTGGAGACAATTAATGTCTTTTTGTCAGCAGAAGAAATATGAATTTTGTGCGACCACCCCAACTCTCATGATCGCCAAAATCCTCAAAGATTGGGAATGGAATATGCGTAAAGAAAATGGCGAGGAATATAAAGAGTACACGGTTAAAGTGATGTGGAATTCAACTGCGAAAACTCTCCAGGAATTTTACTTGAAAGTTAAATGTTGAAACGTATATGATCGAG
Source organism: Chrysolina oricalcia (assembly GCA_944452925.2). NCBI lineage: Eukaryota > Metazoa > Arthropoda > Insecta > Coleoptera > Chrysomelidae > Chrysolina > Chrysolina oricalcia. The sequence goes on from OX101808.2 coordinate 26,475,444, forward strand.
TATATTCAAATGATTTGATGCTGTTCATGAAATATTCTTCCTAAATATCACTCGACCATGACAAATAGAGACTATTATTTTCTTCAATTCATCTCGAATAACTTGTATTTTGAGACAATTGAATTCGACCATATGAACACTAATAATCAAAGAATAACTCTCTCGAGCTAAAGCTCTCGATAGAATTATGGAGAAAATAATAGTCGGCTATTTGTCATGGTCTTGGGATATTACCTACGATTATTTCCTGATTGCTAATGAAATAGACTATGTTGTAATGTTTTTCGTTTAACTCGTGCTTTGATAACCATTTTTCGTGTGTGTTTTATGCAACTTCTTCGTATTTCAGCTGCACATTGTGTTGCTAACAGTTATGGAGAGGCTTTACCAGTAGAAGAATTTGAGGTAGCAGCTGGAAAATACTATAACGAGTATGGAGATTGTAGAGATACTCATGCACAATATATGAAGGTATCCGACTATGACAATCAGATATGTTCATTTGATTAATACGATTTTTTCATTTTTAGATAGCTCATATGTTGGTGTACAGTAAATTCAGAGGAGACAGCCGACATTTCCAGTACGATATCGCTGTAGTAGTCACTAAAAAACTATTTATTTTGGGTCCAATGATACAACCCGTTTGTATAAATGACATAAATTACATTTATCCAAATATCGGAGATATAGGAGAGGTTGGTAACATCGTGTATTACAATAAAGTGATATAATCTATACGAACTCAACTGAGACAGCACACAACCAAGCGATCATACGAGGTTATATCAATATACAAATTGCCGCTGATAATTTGCATAGGCATATATAAAACGTTATTCTCTAATTACTCCTCGTCTCAACTCGATTGCAGTCCTCGTCGACTAGATATATTCTGTCACATGAAAATGTAGGCCGAAATGAAAAACGAAAGCCTTTGATTGGCCGCTGTCGAATTCTAGTTGGTCAGACACCGAATGTCTTTGACATGCCGCTGAATTCGAATTAGTTTTTATTTGCGAGATTTATTTACCAGGCAGTGCGGTGCAGCTAGGCAAAGACGCATATTTACATATATCGTTATTAAGTTGTCGTAATTATATTATCTGTTCGGTATAGTATTCAGGAGACCTTTCGATGTTGATGTAGTTGAAATAGAAGATTTTGATGCTAATTCTCCAAGTGGAAGCTGATCTAGAGCGACTACATAGGAAATTATTTAATAAAGCCTTACACACTCAAACTCAAAGGGTTATTTTAAATATGTATAAGCGTTTGAAGTATGAGGATAGTAGTGGTTCTTCAGACAATCAAATAGTGAGATGGACAAAAACTCAAAAAACTTGATTCAGCTTGCAAAGAACACATTCGCAGATGTGTGATCAGTTTCATCACGAAAATACGGTGCCGGTATTAGAAATGATTCATGATAAATTACGTGAATATCCAGATTAGGTATGTTTATAAATCATTAGATACTTTGCGGAACATTTTACTTAATGTTTCAAACATAAAAAATTGGATGAACGCAGGATTATAATGGAGTCAGTACTAATCGTTATCCATCGACAAGACTACTCAAGAAAAATTAAAGAATATCGAAATGGGAATAGAGACATAATATATCTTGACGAGTTGTGGTTTGATACCCATGCTGTCTTCCAATTCGGTTGGGTAGACTTAAGCAACAAGTGTACTTTGAACGCTCCATGTTCTAGAGAAAAAATAATTGTAAGTCTTCATCCCGGAAATGACTAGGAGTTTGTTGCTAATGCGTTGTTGTTGTTTGCAAAAAATATCAAAATCATCTGCTGATTATCATGAGGACATGACCGCCGCGTTGTTTGAAATATCAGCAGAGCAGCAGCTCTTACCGAATATTTGATCTCATTCCGTAATCGTTATGGACAATGCATCTTATCATTCCCATCAAGATAAAAAAATCTCTTACAGCAATACGAAAAAAAAGCCGATGTAATCAAGTATATGGAATGTAGATGGGAATACCCCATAGAAGAACAAGAATAAACTATTATTGGAATTAAGAAAGAAAATTTCAAGGAGGAATATGTGATTCATGAACTTTTTGAAAAACATGGCCATGTTGTTCTAATGTCCATATGCTCCGTTTTCGCGTTTAATCCAGATCAACCAAACCGGAATTGTCAGATGATAGTGGGATGAGTTATATTCTCCAATAAATGAATAGTGCGGATTACTTAATCCAAACCACAATTTGGCATCATTTCAAAAATCTGTAAAACATGAAGTTTTTAAAATCATCTTACCAAACTTTGACATCTCAAGAGTATCGCGCAAACACAAGATAATTTTGAAAGTTATAAGAATTCCAAATTTCACCATATTGAAAAAACAGTATTTGGTTGATTTAATAGCTGAGAAATATGAGACTTTATTAAAAGATGAGAAAACGAATCGAACATCGCTGGATGATAAGAAAAATGCATGGAAAAAATCGAAAACGAATAAAATGCAAGTGATTCTGGTCTATGCTATCGTACTGCAGAGTCGCTCAAAAGATGATTTGAAAATAAGGAAAGAGTTGAGAAAAAAAATGTCCAATGAAAAGAAGCAGAGACTTTTGCCTGGATGAGGAACGATGCCAAAAATTAGGAAACATGAGGTTGAGGAAACTTGAGCAAACCAAAAAAGCTTCTGACTATCCAAATCAGATGCAACTGAAAAATTAGGCATGTTCATGTTCTGATTGTAGAGTTAAATACAATTATTTATTCATCGTGTTTTCATTACACACTCATTTACCCACTGAAAAGATAAAATATGTGACTTTCAGATTCGTAGAGAGTATGGAGGAGAACAATTTTTCACATTTATCACAAGTGGAAGATTTTGTGTAACTATAAAATTTTTCAACTAAGAATTAATTATACAAACGAGCAAAATAATTATGGATGAAATTCTCTGTACGATTTTAAAGAATCCTTTGGCCTTCCATACGATTACACATATTCGACCATTTGACTATGTGTTCCAATTGGTGCTGTCCTAGATTTTCAGGGGAAGGAGGAATCTCTTCATTCATATCTCTGGCGATATTATGTAATCGAATCACATACATGTCATTATCAAATTCCAGTTCCTCCTCAATTTGCTCAAGAACCAGAAATTGAAACCACCGAAATAAAGACTATTATCCATGTCATGGAAGTATTCCGCCGTATAATATAATCTTCTAGGAAATCCAAGATTGATAATATCAGTAATATATCCGCCATCCCCCAAAAATATTTCGTATTCAACTTCCATTTTTCCGTTCTTATTGAGGAATACAAAGGTACATTGACAACCAACCCAACTGTCTCAGGTGCGTATGCTAAGCCTAAACCTCAAAAACCATTGGATTAAAGTTAATCGCGATTAGGGCGTTTTTCGATACGGTGCATACAAAAAGTAGACTTATAAGAGCTCAATTATACCATATAGCATTATATTACTGCATTTTCAACCCCATTGAGATGATTTTGACTGCTATTAAAGAGAAACTGAGAAAATATATCTCCAGAATTGAGTGGATCTGTATTGAATAATGTCGCGACTAGGGCTACTAGAGTAGCATCCTGAGCCGTATAAGGGGTTGTTTCCCTTATACTAACTGCGACTTGGGGTGCAGCTACAGATGGTAGCTATTGAAACGCAAGGTGTAGCAAAGGAATATAAACATTTATTATACAACAGGGATACTGGGGAAAGTTATATACACATTGTAACATAAGGGACATTCAATATTATAATAGGGAACAAATAAAACTCTTACCTAAAACCATCACTAAACAATATGCAGAGCTAAGGCCAAAAGGGCCTAGCCTATAAGGCTATCTGAGCGCCAGGGCCCTCTCCTATATGGGAGTCTATTACTAACTAACTCCTCAATCTATTCCTTTTGTATTTATATAAGGAAGTATGTTTTGTTCATTCGGTCAACGATTTTAGCTCGTCACGCGACTTCGCTAATTTCAATGTCGGTCACATATGACAATGAACTTCTATATCGAGGACGAATCAATAAACAATAAGATGAATGGATCAATGCACTAAAATAATTCAAATTCAACATTTACGACAATAATATCAGAACATATGTATATCAGATATATATCAGAACATATCGCTGGAAGTGATATGTGGAAAAAATGAGTATCTCATGTGATAGATTTAAAAAATCAATACTGTAATCTACCACTCATCAATTCGAAAAATGAATACATTATCCTACCACTGATCAATCCGATTATCATTAACTTTAAGAAAGACTCAAATTATGAAAGTGAAAATTCCTATGATGATTACCTAGTCACTCTATCTTGGTCTTTGTTTGTCTGAAAATTTTAGTTTATGCACAAAATGTGTTTTTTAAAGTGATAGGGATAGTATGAAACATTCTGTTGATTTTTCCTTCCTTAGAGTGAAAATAATTTTAATTTATGTTGAAAGAATGATTATTCAATTCCGTCAGATTTTTGCTCTGAAATTTCGGTTTCCCAAAAAAAATCGATAGTATAGAAACAACTTCTGCTTTACACAACAAATTTTTATAAAAACGTATGCCATCTTATAAGATTATTCATTATAAATATTTAAACTACCATGAAAAAAAATGTATCCGCCGCCACTGTTTCATAAAAGATATGCCGACCCTAAGTAGAATTTCAGTTTTTGTGCTGTCTCAACTGTCTTCGTATAAACTATAAGAGAGAATTAACATTTCAGGTTGCTGGGTGGGGTGTTACGGAAGATGGCAAACCCTCAGATAATCTGAAATCACTCAAAATCCCTTATAAAAAAGAGTCGGTCTGCGCCTCAGAACTGCCTCCTGACTGGGAGGGAAGATACAATTTGGACGACAAAATTTGCACTGGATTCTTCAGGCAAAACCTCAGTGTCTGTAGAGGAGACAGTGGAAGCGGTCTGATTTTCCGAAACGCAGAAGACAACAGATTTTACCTTCATGGTATAGTGAGCCTCTCACCCAAATCTTCTGACGGACAATGCAACCATGGCCAAAACGCGTTGTTTACCAAAGTAGCCACCTATTACGAATGGGTGGATCGTGAAGCTACGATAAACTATATAGAGGAATGCAGTCTTCCAGCTCATCCCAAAAATGGTAAATGGATATTAGAAAATGGGGCAGTCAAGAAGCCTGGACAAATAGTTCCATCGACGACGGTTCTGATATTCTCCTGTGATTATGGCTACAAGCTGTCAGCTGTTTCTCCCAAATTTTATTGTGAGCCTTCATTCCAGCCGCCTTCTTGTTATCGTAAGTGTGATAGAAGTTGGACATTGTTGACTGTTTCTTAACAAATGATTTAACTTAAATTGAGTCAATGGGTTAGGGATATCAATGGCGACAAATGTATAGAAAATTTATTACACTGAAAAATAAGACTTTTTGCATCAATGCATAATTGCATTGTTTCTAGAAGACGGTACTCTTGAATAGGTACAACCAAATATTACACTGATAAAAAGGATTTTTTGCATTAACGCATAATTGCGATGATTCAAAGAGATTGTATTCTTGAATAGGTCCAACCAAATAATAGTTTGATTTTTAGACGGAGTCCTCTTGGTCATTTACAAGGTAAATATTTTGAAATAAGTGAACACCTGCTTCATAAGTTGGTTGCGGCAAGAATATTTTAGCTTCAATAATGGGCACTTTTTTTAATCATGGGAGTAGGTTGAGTCAAGAATATTGCAATTTCAGTAATGAATACTATTCTTCGATCAACTTGGAGGTTGATTTCCAATCTGCACTTTTCACTGGGTTATAAAATATAGAATGAAAACAATTTTAATTTTGGCAACATTGAATAGATTACGGTATTTAGGTATAAATAATGGTTTTATATGATTTATATGGTTTTATATGAGAATAGTTTTAAGTTGAATAACTGTATGTAACTGAATGTATTCACTGCAAGCAAATTCATTTCAAGAGAATATATGTAAAGAAGCAAACATCTCAATCAATCAATTAGAAATAATTATTCTTTTCAGAAGATTATTCTATTCAAGAGTATGTATATTTTTTATTGAAGCAATCTTTTTATCTGTGTAGTTTAATTTTTTGTTAGAATCTTCTTGTCCATTTGAAAGAAATATGTTTCGAAACAAATGAACACTTGCTTCTTGAGTTGCTTGAGGCAAGAATATTTCAACTTCAATATTGGGCACTTTTCTGAACACTTTCTTTGTTGAACGATGCGAGTCGGTTGAGGTAAGAATATAGCAACTTCAATAATGAATACATGCTAATCTTTCATCAATTTGGGGGTTGAGTACAAATGTTTAGACCAGGAGTTTACAACGTATTTTTTTGTGACTCATTTGTTCTCACTCGACAAGCCAGAACTGAGACGTGAGAATTGGATACGCAGTGGCAAATCCGGGAATAGTGGGTTTGGATGACCAGCAATACGAATGATACCATTGTTTCTATCTATTGAGTACTACTCAACAGGCCGAAAAATGGTATTGAAACATGGGATGAAAAATGCCTAATATGATTTCGTCATTTTTGGGGTCTTATTTATTATCGTAGTAGGCTGTGGAAAAGTGAAATATTAAAACAATCCTAACCAGGATGTAAACCTCTCAGAGTACAATCTTTCTAAAAAAAGTTTTCGAAAATCGGCCTACCTGTTATGAAATAATGAATTATCGCCACTTAAAGTAAAACATACTGATAAAAACTAACTTTATGTACAAATTTTCTGTAATGAAATGAAATGAAAAAAAAACTACTTACTGTTGTGGGATTTTGATTGTTTGCTGTGGTCTATTTCGACATATGTTATTACTCGTTGATCACTCGCAGGAAAATTCTCAGGAATGTTTGCTTCAGATTTTACATTTTTATTTGTTCTTGAAAAGCTTAGTCAACAAGTTGAAAAACTTCTGAAATTAAAGTATATTTTGACTTTGATATTTTGTTTGCAATTTCACCGCGTAGATGAGTGAAAAATTTCTTGAATAACTCAGCTATATACGTTTAGATTTTGTGATCTGAGAATTCAGCTACACTGATTTGATTTGGTATTATCTATTCATTTCTTGTTTCTAGTCAGGGTGTTCACTTCATTCGAATATGTTTAGATAGTAATTAAAGTTGAGAAAAAATATTGGCTTGGTTTGCCAAACCAGTGAGGAATTCAGAAAATTCTTTCACTTCATCAATACATTCTCCCATTCTCGGCAAACTGAAAAAACTCTTTTTATGTTCGACACAAAATAGTCATTGAGTATAAGAAAAAAACCTACACAAAATCAATAAATAATCAATGAGAATCAATGAGAATTTTACGCCAGAATTTCATTTTCTGAAAAGAATATATATAGTTTCATACCAATCATTATAGTTTTTTGTTTTCAGCATTGTGCCCAACTCTAAGATTTTCAAACGACTCCATAGTTTCTTGCAAAAATTACAAAAACGAAAACATCGATTGCGCTGACACAACAGAAGGATCCAGTATATCTTTCACATGTCCCCGTGGATATGCTACTTCCCAAGGACCTTCTGGAGTCAGATTTTGTGTTAACGGATCATGGGGTAAACCGAAACCAGAGTGCAAGCCAAAATCTTCCACAGGTACTCTCACGAGCTCCACAACTGCTAAGTCTACCATTGAGCGAACTGTTGAAGATAGAACAGGTGTAAAAGTTATATGCACTTACGACAGTCTGTCGTCCTACAAAAGCGTCAATCCCGAAGATTTTGATGTCAGTATGTGTACACATTTGGTTTATGCGTATATAGGACTTTGGGACAAAGGAGATGTACGTGTTCAAGATGATTCTATTGATCTAGACCAAGAACACAAAGGTGAGGCTATTGAACATTTCAGTTAGGTGAAAAAACGTTACTCGATATAGGACGGTCATATGTGTTTTAATATTTGTTTCTGTACCATCCGTCAATACAACGTATTTACTGTCGATTATAATAACTTCTATTCAACAACATAACGCATCATCATTCAATTTTAATGTAGAGTCTAAGTGAAAAAAAAATGAGGAAAATGATAAGTATCCTACATATGTACGTGTTTCGTAATAAACGAAAATAAAATATTGACAATCAAATAATTAATATATTGACATCCCAATAATTAAAATATGAGAAATAGACAGTTTAAAAATACACAAAATATGAATAATCAAGTAAAATGTATGAGACTTTTTTAGAAATAGATAAAAACTATATAATTAAAAAAGAAAATAAAAATCCAAGTCGATACATAGCAGAGGAATTGATAGATAGATGAATCTTCATTGATCATATTATACAATTGTGCTTTGACAAGTCAGTAATACAATGAATTTAAAAAATTAAATAATATAATATAAATAACAGAAGAAAAACAATTTTTGTCGATAAAAACACTTTCACAATAAAATTAAGTTACGATATATTACTTAATGTATATGTAGTAAAAGATCGGTTGATAGGAACTCATCAACATCATTAGAAACATTATCAGTCGGGAACAGCTTAATAACAGATTCGTACTGAACACACTCGAGAACTTGATTGCATAATAGCTAGTCCCATTTCTCGTTTTCGAAAGTTTCAAATAGTGTTGATGTACAAATCTTTGTTTCTCGTTGTTTATGAATGTGAACTTTCATTCTTCCAATAAGTTTTTCAAGTTTGATTTTATGTGCATAAGACCTGCAGTATGTAGGCACATGGCAGGGTTAGTATCTTAAAATGTTTGAAAGCACCCTTACTATCATCTCTATAAGGCAAACCAGCAATGATTCTAACCGCCTTCCTTTGCATGGAAGAGACTGCTGAGGCATGTGCTGAGTGGCCCCATCAACACAGAATGGTCTCAGAGATGGTAGTGATAGATTCATGTATATTCGGTGCATCGTTGGTCAGTTCGAGACATCAAAATGTGATGCAAAATGTGACTCGAAATTAGACCAATGTGACATTCCATTCATACTTCGGAATCGAATGCAGATTGAGATCCTTTTGATGTATCAATGTGAAATTGAATGGACTGGTACTTATTTAAAAATGCGCTTCACTGATTTTTCTGTATGTCAAGAATAAAACAAAGCTCGCCATGTTTCAACATAACTAGAAATTATTCCTCAACATTATTATTCTTACTAATGAATCACGGTTCATATGGAATGGAATGCTAGAAAACAAATGCGTGAGTTTATAGTTTTCACGTTACAGTTCATACATTTTACAAACAAAAAAAAATTATCAAACTCATGAAAAAAAACAATATACAGAAATATCTATACTGCCACTCCAATCCTTTAGACAGCATTTTCTTCGCAAAGAAATCAGTACCTAGCCTGAAAATGCCAAATTCTGTAAATCAGTGAATTTACCTTTCTGAGTTACTACCCACCGATCCGGTCCTTGAAGGGGTACAGTTCTTGGTAGAAATAATAATTGGACAATGTTGATACATTTGATTTAACTATTGAAATAAAAAGAATTAAACAGAACACTATTTAAAGAATGACGTCAACCAAATACAAATTCTTCTCGACTCGACTCGATAAACTACTCTGGCCATTTTGTTTCGTGATGGTGATGTCATGCTCAATTTTGTTACCAACCTAATTCCTTCTATACTGACAAAATCACAATGAAACCAAAATTCATGTTAATGTGCTTTGCAATTTTCTCCACATTTTGTGCCTGAAAGCGACACTACCCAGGTAGCACATCATATCGGCTGAATCTTGGTTCCATATTGGGCCAATATAGATATATTGTAAATGTAAAATCAATATTGGTCCAATATGGATGAATATTCAAAAAACAATATTATATTAATAATATTGGTGGGATATCGGTTGAACTAGTTTTGAATGTAGATTATCACACGAAATATTGGGTCAATATTGGTTGAATAATTTCTACCAATATCGATAATACAATATTGGTTATATATTGTTTTCCACATCTAGAATAAATATTGCAATCCAAATATTCCAGTCATATCGATTATAGGGGAAAAAAACTATATTGTATTTCCAAGTTTGTTAGAATATTGGTTGAATATCATTTCCACTTTATTTGACAAAATGTAATAACTCATATTGAGTCAATATTGGTTGACTGATATTTACCAATATCGAGAAAACAATATTGTCTTCACATCGTTTTTAACTTCTAAAATAAATATCGCAATCCCAATATTCCCCTAATATCGATTCTAGGAATAAAAACTATATTGTATCTCCCAGTGTGATTACACATTGGTTGAATATCATTTCGCCAATATTCAACAAATCTTATTAATCAATATTGGGTCAATATTGGTCCAATAATATTTATCGATTTCGTTAAAACAATATTGTCTTCATATTGTTTCCTACATCTAGATTGAGATGAAATTTGAATATTGGCCGAATATTCAATAAAACATATTGAAATTATATCATGATCAAACCTAGATAAATATCCGCTAGGTGGCTCTACATATGGATCGTCTTCTAAAACCTACGAAAGTATATTAAATACTTCTCACTACTTGTTTCAAGACAACTCACTCAGTGGTTATGGCGATGAAAAGACAGACTCTGGTGTCACCTTCATCAACTAAAAGACATTTAATAATTTACCAAGGTATATTGACATCCACCAATATATCCAAATGATATTGTACCAATATCGATAAATATTGTACCAATATCGATAAATATTGTACCAATATCGATAAATATTTTGGGGCCATTATAGCTTCAAGAATATTTCACCAAAACTATTTCTAAAATATTCAAACAATATTCGACCAATATCGCAATATGTTCACATTTTACTTCTCGACAATATAACTTTTGAATATTGTGCCAATATTGTATCAGCGATATTGTACCAATATCGCCGAACATTTTGAGGCCAATATCAGTTCAAGGATATTTCGCCAATATTATTCAAGTAATATTGGACCAATATCGCCGAATGTTCACATTTTTTTTCTCGCCAATATTGTATTTCAAATATTTCGCCAATATGTTCACAATATTGTATCAATATTTTACCAATATAGGTGTGCTACTTGGGTAACGAGAAGAAAATTGTGAATTATCCATAACTAAGTGGTAACAATGATGTCTAAATGCAACTCATTTTGTTACCATAATAATCAAGAAAGCAACATCTTCTAGAAGTTTGTGTTAACTGGAAAGATATTGTGGACCGTATGAGTGCGTTGTAAGCTGTTAACAGTGCTAAGTGTGACAAGCAATATTGCAGGTTGCGTGTTAAAAAGATTCAGACTTTTCTTTGTTTAGCACTAACTTATTGTTATTTAGCCAAGATTGTGTCAAAGACCTCAATCAGCAGCATATTAAAATCTCTATTTGAATGGGCTAATGAGGTGTCGTCATCAAAAAGAGTAAACTTTGCTAAAGGAGCACTATTGACAGGTTGTTGACATAAATAAGAAATAGGACCGGACCTAGAACAGAGCCTTGCGGTACCCCATATTTGATGTTATTTGATTGAGAGCTGACGTCCTTAAAGTTAACAAATTGAGTTATGTCCGTTAAATATGACCTAATCATGTTTTGGCTGTTTTCGGAAAAGTCTCACTTCCCAAGTAGCACACTTATATTGGTAAAATATTGGTACAATATTGTGAACATATTGGCGAAATATTTGAAATGCAATATTGGCGAGAAAAAAAATGTGAACATTCGGCGATATTGGTCCAATATTACTTGAATAATATTGGCGAAATATTCCCCAACCAATATTGGCCTCAAAATATTTGGCGATATTGGTGCAATATCGCTGATACAATATTCTGACAATATTGGCACAATATTCAAAAGTTATATTGTCGAGAAGTAAAATGTGAACATTTTGCGATATTGGTCGAATATTGTTTAAATATTCCAAAAATAGTTTTGGTGAAATATTCTTGAAGCAATAATGGCCTTAAAATATTTATCGATATTGGTACAATATCATTTGGTTATATTGATGGACGTAAATATACCTTGGTAAATTATTAAATGTCTTTTAGTTGATGAAGGTGACACCAGAGTCTGCCTTTTGATCGCCTTAACCACTGAGTGAGCTGTCTTGAAAACAAGTTAAGAGAAGTATTTAATAAACTTTCGTAGGTTTTAGAAGACGTTCTATATGTAGAGCCACCTAGCAGATTTTTTCCAGGTTTGATCATGAAATAATTTAAATATGTTTCATTGAATATTCGGCCAATATTCAAATTTCATCTCAATCTAGATGTAGGAAACAATATGAAGACAATATTGTTTTAACGATATCGATAACTATTATTGAACCAATATTGACCCAATATTAATTAATAAGATTTGTTGAATATTGGCGAAATGATATTCAACCAATGTGTAATTACACTTGGAGATACAATATAGTTTTTATTCCTTGAATCGATATGAGGGGAATATTGGGATTGCAATATTTATTCTAGATGTTGAAAACGATGTGAAGACAATATTGTTTTATCGATATTGGTAAATATCATTGAACCAATATTGACTCAATATGAGTTATTACAATTTGTCAAATAAAGTGGAAATGATATTCAACCAATATGCTATCAAACTTGGAAATACAATATAGTTTTTTTTCCCTATAATCGATATGACTGGAATATTTGGATTGCAATATTTATTCTAGATGTGGAAGACAATATATAACCAATATTGTATTATCGATATTGGTAGAAATTATTCAACCAATATTGACCCAATATTTCATGTGATAATCCACATTCAAAACTAGTTCAACCAATATTCCACCAATATTATTATTATAATATTGTTTTTTTAATATTCACCCATATTGGACCAATATTAATTTTTCATTTACAATATATCTATATTGGCCCAATATGGAACCAAGATTCAGCCGATATGATGTGCTACCTGGGTTAGGTCTAAGAATTGCGCATTGAGATCCATTTAATTCTGAAAATTTCAATTCTGTTACTTCGAAATCATTTTTTTTCAGTTCTTTTTCAAGTGACTGATATTTATCTTCGATTTTATCATTTCAGGAATACTGCGATTTTTCTTTTTTGTTTGAAAAAGAAGATTAGAAAAAAAATGTGTTTATTCCAAAAAGTACATTTCTTCAGAGTTATCCAATGCATGACATATTTTTTTAAGATTTATTTACATTCTCGATAAAAACTTGCAGATTCATTTAAGAAATTACGTAGATGGAAATGTGTAAATTTAACCGAATTCTAAAATGAATTCAACTTTTTTTTTCTCTGCAGGTTTATACTACAGAGTAACCGATCTGAAAAAAAAGAACCCAGATCTCAAGATTCTATTGAGTGTTGGCGGTACAGCAGCAAGCAATTCTTCTCTATTTTCGAGAGTTGCTGATTATGCATCTAAAACAGGAGCATTCATTGGGAGTTCTGGCTATTTCATTGGAACTTACCACTTTGATGGTTTGAATATTGACTGGGATTATCCTAAAGAAGCTGATAAGGTAAAATATGCAAAACAGTTTGTTATCATACAGAATAGATAAAAATTAGGAACGTTATCGAGAATTTAAGCTCGATTGACAATGAAAAACTGCTCATAATCCTTGATAAAAAAAAAGACTATCCCAGCGATATTTTTTGACATATACCGACCCTTTCTGCACACTCTTTTATTATACCATCTTCGAAACAGTCACACATACTCTAGAGGTAGGTAGGTTCCTAAAATGCTTAAAACTATTGGAAAAAGGTGTTATCTATTTCGTGCTCCAAAATAAATCCACACGAAATTAGAAATCTAAACTCATCATCCCTATTTAAAAAAGCTAAGGCACGCATTAATGAAAAAACAAGAATAAAGATACAGCGTTTAATAGACAACCTCACAAATTTTTGTTCAAATTTTCAACAATCCAAATATTCAACTGAGTGGAATTATCTCGCATTTCAATCTGAAGTCCATCATAATTTATGTAACAGCACAGGAGATAACTGACTTTGCATAGTGCTATTTGGAGGAATCATTGCATATGGAATACACTCAAATGTTCAGATCCAAAATAAGGCAAATCATGCTACTCGAAAAATCATGTATGTGGTAGCGATACGATTCAATTTTTCCGTCTTGAATTCTGCATGCAAAAAAAAAGTAGGATAATTTTTTCATTTCAGGAAATTTATATAACCTTCCTTGAAAGGATTAGAGACGAATTTGACAAGAAAGGATGGCTACTCAGCGCATCTGTTCGCTCGGATCCTGCTGAAACTGGATACGATCCACCAAAAATGAACAAGTGAGTCTAATTCAGTTCAAATTTATTATTTCTCCTCAATTTTTGCAACCAAGAGTTCAGTGTTTTCTTCTTTTAAATTCACCTGTGGGCCAACAATGCCGTCTAAAATGTCTCGTTTATAGGAACATATACTGTAAGTTATATCTTACAGAAATCTATTTGGATATAGTTTGTAGTGTTTGTGTAGAAAGATGGATGAAGTAATCAACGTTTTATTTGAATTTATTGTCCATGAAGTAATTACACAGCCATTGTTTTAAGAGAAAAACAAGAGAATATGTTTCAACATCTGTTGAAATAGAAAATACAAATGATAAAAAGGAAAAATCTACAATAATAATACATGTTCAGGTGAAAACTTTATTACATTCGCCGCACATCACAAATAAATTGACGAAATACAATTTTTTTCTTTGGTGTTTTGCCATTCATTCATTAGCCATTATCTTAATTATTATCTCCAACACAGCCATATTGCACTCTTTAGGATAATGAATGTGACAGAAAACAACTTGAATCATTTGTCGGTAGATATGCATAGCTTATTATAAAAATCAAAATTTCAGGCTTAATATGCAGAATTAAGTAAAATGGAATAGGTAATATGGAACTTATGGGTTTTGGATACTGGGAAGTGAATTCAGAACTAGGGCTGAATTTCACAATGGTAGTATACATGAGAAGTAAAAATAGGGTCTCCAAAGGGTTTCAATGTTCAATAAACTAGTTGGAAAACATTAATATTTTTGGGGGCTTGGTTGATCTCAATCTCTTTCTTGAAAATTAGTATTCTCGTCAGACTACATGATATTGTAACCCACAAAAAAAATTTCTGCAGACTGCTAGATTGGGTCACTGTTAAAACGTACGACATGTACGGAGCTCCGGGAAGTAACTATACCGGAATACACAACGCACTGTATCATTCACCGAAAGAAAACAACTGGGAGAAGCACCATCTCAACATGCATGAGGCTGCTAACAACTGGCTCAATGCTGGTATCAGCAAGAATAAACTTGTATTGAGTATAGCGTTTCATGGAAGGTCATTCAAGCTCAACGATACGAACCACCATGAGATTCATTCGCCAATCATTGGTCCAGGGCCAGGAGATGATACAGGATTTTTGAAATATTCTGAGGTAAGAAAAAGTGTAAGACTAAGTTCAAATTATCTAGGATATTGACTCGGTTGAGTGGATGAGAAATTACTGATTTCAGTAGCATACATATTCAACCTTTCGTCTATTTTATTATCTATATAAAGATATGGCCAATCACCACACTCAATATATCATGTCGCATCTCGAAAACTCAAGATTGTATACCTGATAGATTATTGCCTAACGCAAGAAAATGTCACTTTTCGTAAAAATGTTTTATGTTCAAAAAAATATTGCGATTTCGTTACAACTTACAATAGTAATTGAATTACATTAATTTTTTGTAAATTATAAATCCAAACTGAAAACAAGAAATAATCTTATGTTTGTTCAAGAAGCTCAGAAGTCTCACTTTAAGTATTTTTCCATTTATTTTAGCCAAATTCGAGATAAGTGAAATCGGTCTGAAGCTGATTATTTTCAACTTATCTTCACTCTTATAAAGTGGTTTGATAATTCCAATTTTGAAAATTTTTGGAAAGCAACCTGTTTGAAATTATTTATTTATTTCCATAACGTAAAAATGTTTTATATTAAAAAAAATATTGCGATTTCGTTACAACTTACATAGTAATTGAATAACATTAATTTTTTGTAAAGTATAAATCCAAACTGAAAACAAGAAATAATCTTATGTTTGTTCAAGAAGCTCAGAAGTCTCAGTTTAAGAATATTTCTAATTATTTTAGCCAAATTCGAGATAAGTGAAATTGGTCTGAAGTTGATTATTTTCAACTTATCTTCACTCTTACAAAGTGGTTTGATAATTCCAATTTTGAAAATTTTTGGAAAGCACCCTGTTTCAAATTATTTATTTATTTGATAAGCCAGAGGTATTTTTATCTTACTAGAAATAGCCTTCACTGTTTCAGATCTAACGTTATCGGGACCAGGTGATTTTTAAAGTGTTAATTCCATGATAACTTTATGAACTTCTTTCTCATCAGTGTCGCGAAGATACATGGTGTCTTGCAAAATATTTTCAAGATTAATCGAAATCAAGAAGTATTGATATTCTGCCAGCTATTTTTTTCCATATCGTGAAACTATCCGCGATTTATATATTGTTTTGTAAACATTTTCCATTTTCTAATTTGATTTTTATTTACCATTTCAATTTTGTTTTGGGTTCCATTACAAATATCATTAAGACATTCCCAAGGCGTATTTGAGATATTTTTATTTTTATGTCTAATTTTATTTGAGTAGTTCTGTATTGCTACTTTCGTGAGCCTGTATAAATTTTACTTTTCTCTCAAGACATGATTTCCTTGGTTTCTCAATAATTTTGTGTACAAAATACTTTTTTTCTTGATTCATACAAAGCAGGCGCAATCCAATTTTTTATACATTTCTCCTCAATTTAACCTCGCGTGTAATTTTTTTCTATCGGAGAACTTAATTTTGTCAGTTTCGTCGTAAATACCCAACTTTTTTCAATTCATCTCTTAGATCTGATCTCAGACGGTCATAGTTTACATAATTTTTTTTATTTAGTAGTTATAAGAGATGTACGGTTACAGTCGTAGACTAGAGTTATTCCTATTAGTACTACAAGCAGCTTTCCTTCTCTGCCACTTATTCGCTCGCTTCTTGCAAATGAATAAATGAAGTGTTTTATCAAAGTTTTCCAATCGTTTTTTCAGATCTGCTCAACGTACGAGAATTATACAGGTGTATGGGATGACGATCAAAAAACACCATACAAATATCACGAAGACAAATGGTTTGGATTCAATAGTAATGATGCAGTTTGGGTTAAGGTGAGTATTTCTAGATTCAAGATTTCTAGACGAACCTTATAAAAACTACTAAAAATTATTATAAAAAAAAATAACTGAAGTGTCCGGAAACACTAAAAAAACATGGTAGTTGACAAATGAGGCTTCAAATAATACTAGCACTAGAAAATATTTGAAAGAAACTCCAGTGAAATCCCCTGATGGAAATAGTATTGGTACAGATATGACTGGATTGATTGAAGAGGTGGATGAGTTACCTAGTCAATTTTTGAGTGAAACTTCACCTCTTTCTTCTATATTTTCCACTCCAATCACTAAAAATGAAGTAATTGAAGAATTATCAATTTTAAAAAAATTATTAATATTCAATAGTAGTGTGGTATATGCTCCCTCAGCAATGGAAAATTAATTCAGTGACCCCTCATTTTAACTTTGGTAAGCATGAAGAACTGATAAACCACCGTCCTATTTCAGTAATGAACAATTTTGCTAAAAAACTTGCTACATTGGACTCACCCTGTATATCGTGGGTATGTGGTGGAATTATTATACTTTATGGTGGATTTGTTTCGGCCATATAAATAATCGATGCATAATTGATTTGGTTTATATATTCGAAAAAATGTCTTCACAATGGCACTTGAAACATTGGAAAAGTCAACTTCAACACCCTGTATACTCTAAACCATTGAAATTAGAGCTTTGTCGCAATGGAGACATTTGATCTGCATCACGAGTTCTACAATGTATAAAAATCTGAGCAGATTTACCGAAAGACAATTTCTCATTGAACTTTCTTTAGACATTGTTTTTGGTATGGCAAAAATTGTTTTATAGCACTGCTCCGCCACCTCTTGGGCAATAGCCGAAGGTAACTTCCACGGCGTATCGATGGTTTCATTGTTTATAGAGAAAGAAGATAGTCAATGCCTGTGGAAATCGCGTTTGATACAATCGCGCGCGACATCTAGCCCGATAACGACGAACCGAGGCAGAAAATACACCCGTACGAATGCGCCCCCTACAATCAACTTGCATTTTTTGAGGTATACTTGAGGATTTTTATTTTCGTCAAGGAATCCTAGTAGTGAATCGTTCGCCCTGACAGGGACGTACTTGAAATTTTCTAATGATAGTTTTTAACAGAATAGCATATTTTATTCACAAATTCAATGTCATTCAATAAAAATGAAGTGCATACTTTTTTGTTTATTATTTGATATAAATTGAATGAACTATTCATAAATGTAATAAAGTGAACGTGAACTTAATATCAGTTTTGTCATTTTGACTTCAATCATCATGAACAATACTGTGGCATGGTTCAATTGAAAAATTAGTGTGGAATTTCAGTGAAATATATCTTTTCACCTACATGTGGTGTCCAGTGTATTTTTTAGCCAAAATCACTGGGACGAAGCTCGTAATACACTACCGGTGAACAGCACCTTTGCCTTATTATTTTCGGGGCAAACTGCTTTGTGTTTGTTATTGTTTGTTATTTAATTTCAATCACTGGGCGACTCATTTTAACCAGTAGGTGGGTGACATTTGTGTCGCACACTTCACTAGTGAAAAGGTGGTGACACAATGGAACAAATAGTATGTTTGTAATCATCAGTTTATTTAGTCTCTGTATTCACCTTGAAGATATCACTTAACGAGTGTGTACATTTTACACCTGTGCTCATTTACTCAAACTGAATTTATTTCTTCGAAATGGGGCTCCCATATATGCTGTCAGAAATCAGAACAGGTTCGAAGTGTTATAAAGACAACGATTATTGAATGAAGAGATTGAATGTGTTTACCAACTAAATTGTTACCTATACTGAGTACAATAATATATACAGGGTGGGGCACCGAAAACGAAACAGATCGAATATCTTCAAAACGCATGTGTTGGGAATAAAATGCAAAAACACGTCGATTTTTAATACAAGGGGGGAATCTTCCTATCATAACCTCAACTGTCATACCTCTCCCCCTACCCCTTGGGCATCATCACCGAAACAATTTGAATAGGGAAAGTAGTAAGTGTGACACATCATTGAAAAGGTAATTTCATAAGGAATTCAGCCATGTCAATTTTTGCCACCTGAATTTTTATTTTGGCGCCCTCTTGCGGGAAAAACAACTGTTCCGTATTCCAAATTATGATACTGCATTTGCAAGCTATTTTGACATAAATTCGATGACAATGCATTATGGAATATTTCTAAGAGAAAAAACAAAATGGCGGCTCCAAAATGGCGGACATGATTTGCAATTATAGTCCGATTCGATTCAAAATTGATATGTGGTGGTTTGCAAGGACGGAAATTTTGATTTGTTTATCAATGCAAAAAAACAAGATGGTGGTCCAAGATGGCGGATGGAATTTGTAATTCTGGTCCAATTCGAATCAAAGTTAGTATGTGGGGATTTTCAGGGTTAGAAATTTGGATATTTTTGTCGGTGCAAATAACAAGATGGCGGGCGAAATTTGTAATTGTGGTTCGATTAGAGTCAAAATTAGCATATGGGGGTTTTCAGTATGATTAAAATGAATTATTTAAATTGATAAACAAAAGCTTTTATACAAATGCGCTAAAAGGAGATAACGGCAAATAAACGAAAAAGAGAGAAAAGGTATTCATATTTTTTTTAGATGTGTGACGTAGGTTACTCTGTGCGTAACAGATTCGAAAGCTTGCCGCGAGTACAAAATAGGTATTTTTGCGAGGTAAAATTTTGATTCTGTTACGTATAGAATAACCTCAGTCACACATCTGAAAAAAAATATAATTTCCTTTTTAGCGCATTTGTTTAATTTTTTTTATCAATTTAATCATTTCATTTTAGTCATACTGAAAACTTGTAAAACCCTCATATGCCAATTTTGAATCGAATCGAACCACAATTACAAATTTCGTCCACCATCTTGGTTTTTTGCATTGACAAAAACGTCATAATCTTTCACCCTGAAAATCCCCACATACTAATTTTGATTCGAATCAGACCAGAATTACAAATTTCGTCCGCCATCTTGAAGCCACCATCTTATTTTTTCGTATTGACAAACAAATCATAATTTCCGACCTTGGAACCACCACATATCAATTTTGAATCGAATCGGACCATAATTGCAAATCATGTCCGCCATTTTGAGCCGCCATTTTGTTTTTTCATTTCGAAAAATTCCATAATGCATCGTCACCTAATTTATGTCAGAATAGCTTGCAAATGCAGTATCATAATTTGGAATATAGAACAGTTGTTTGTCCCGCAAGAGGGCGCCAAAATGAAAAGTTAGGTGGCAAAAATTGAATGGCTGAATTCCTTATGAAATTACCTTCCTAATGATGTGTCACACTTACTACTTTCCCTATTCAAATTGTTTGGGTGATAGTGCCCAAGGGGTGGGGGGAGAGGAATGACAGTTGAGGTTATGATAGAAAGATGCCCCCTTGGATTAAAAATCGACGTGTTTCTGCATTTTATTCACAACACATGCGTTTATTGCGTTTCGAAGATATTCGATCTGTTTCGTTTTCGGTGCCACACCCTGTATATTAATAGCAAGTGTTGAACAAATATAATATTCAAAAATACACGAAGGGTAACGTGACAATTTCACAAATGATAACGGCACAAAACAAATAAACACAAAATTCACTGGGAATGGTCTTGATAACATCAAGTTCCAGGTTAAATAGAAACACTGAAACTGAAATGAATGGAATCTCGAGTTTACACCAGTGTCCAGTACAACGCTGGATAGGATGCACGTGTCAAAATTATATTTCATAGCCATCTATCGGATTATTCAATGAATCATATTTTACGAACTGATCAAATACATACGTTAAAAACAAGAACAGACGTGACTGGAGACTCGTGGACTAGCGACCTCTAGTGATGGTCTCCATTTGAATCCAACTAAAAGTACGTAAGATTGGCTAACTATCTTCTCTCTATAAACACTGGTTTCAGCATTGTTAAATTGATAAAAGCATAAAAGCATTAGATAGTAGCCGACCGAATGGGATTATTATTGGATTCATATGGATGCGACATGTAGATGGCGACAGGGATTTCGCATCCAAATCATGTAACTTCAGTAATCTGGCCTCCAAGTCATGTAGAACCCTGCAGTAAAATGACGTCAAATATTCATGTTTGTAACTAATCACGCTAGTTGACACTCGCGTTTGAATCCACTACCGATTCCATAGGCATTGACCATCTTACTTGTCTTCTATTTAAATAATGTTCCTACCAACATATAATTTTTACAGAAAAACCTAGATTTAGGATTGAGTGTGCTTCATTTTATATTTCACTATGTGAAATGAAATATTTCGACCCAGTGCTTCTGTTCAGGAAGTATTTTATGTACATTTGTGCGAAATATGTAATTTTCTGTGCTAGTTTTCTTTGCGAAATAATACGTATTTCAAGTAGGTACCTAGGTCGTTGGAAAACAATTTTTTATATCAACAATGAATAGGTAGGTACTATAATTTTCATCTAACATCTCAAAATGTTTTTGGGAAGGAATTCCCGAATAAGAATACTTGGTGATACTTCGATGAGCACAAAATAGTATATAGGTACCAAAATTTTGAAAATAACACATATCCAGGTGAACTTCTATTTATTTGAATAAAGACGTACGAAAGCGTAGAAGGGCCACAAAGAATTAAAAAAATAATTTGTCTAATTCTGACTTCGCAACTCGAAATTAGTATAATTCCGACTTAACAACTCAGAATTAGTATAATTCCGACTTCACAACTCGGAATTACTATAATGCCGACTTTACAACTCGGAATTAGTATAATTCCGACTTCACAACTCTGAATTAGCCTAATTCTGACGTTGCAACTCGGAATTAGTATAATTCCGACTTCACAACAAATATTATTAGAACGTATCTTTCCCGCACGCCACATCGGCAGTAGCTTGCGGGAAAGTATAAAAGCCAAAATGTAAATTTAAAAATGCCCTGAAACAATTGCTTGGTAAGGGAGAGCATATTATAGCATCGATGAGTACTATACATCGAGCTTACTATGAAATTATTGTTGTTGTTGATTTTAAATGATATTTATGTACTTATATTATTAGCAACTGGTGCTTTCGTATTGTGCATTGATTGTGTTTACTGACATGTGACTTATATTTATAGTTTTTATATGTATTTTAAACTTATAGCTTTATTTTGACGTGTATATCCACCTATGGTGGTTGCTGTGGCAGTACGAATAAATTCTATTCTATTCTATTCCATTCTATAACTTTCCGCACTTGTTGAGTATTTTTATTGGAAAAGAGCATACTTTAATTGGAGAAAATTGTAAGAAAAGTACTAGTTTCATGCTTAGCAACTTTTCTACTTAGCAACACGTTCTTATTGATCATTAAATTATTTCATCCTGCGAATCTGAGAGATTTTTCTTTTAATAATTGATGCGTTTCCATTGAAAAAAACACGTGTTCAACTCTTATGCCGTGTCCACATCAAACCAACAATACAGAAATAAAAAATGAACTCAATGTTTTTCAACCATTCAACAAAAAATATGAAACTTTTCATCATCAAATCGTGTTGTGTTTTTTATGCAACAAACTTTTCGCGTTCCCGTTTCCATTAAAAAAAGTCAAAAACACGTTCTCAACTCTCATGCCGTGTCCACATCAAACTAAAAAAACAAACATTAACTCAATGTTTTTCTACAATTTATCAACAAATCTGAAAATTTTCTTCAATAAAACGCCTGTTGTGTTTTTGTATGCACCAAACTTTTCTCGTTCCCGTTTCCATTAGAAGAAAGAAAAAACACGTTTCCAACTCTTATCCACATCAAACCAACAAAACAGAAACAAAACATGTTTTTCAACAATTTAACAACAAATCTGAAATTTTTCATCAACAAAATGTGTTGTGTTGCAGCAACTTTTCGTGGTCCTGTTGGAAGGCGTTAAACATCAAAGGGTTTCTGTTTTGTTGTCATTGCTGGCAACATTTTCGGTGCTGTGTGAATCTAATTGAAAAACAAAGAAAAACAGAAAACCCTCCAGTATGTCTTTGGGGACTCCGAGATGTTGTCAATGATGTCAGAAAATAAATATGCAGTATGTCTGGTAAACTGGTACATCAAGCTATGATTAAAATTTACAGTTTCCAAAAATCTTAGTGGTACCGCCAAGCATTCAACCACACAGCATTTCTAAAATTGGTGTATTTTTTCATATATCTTTGCGCTTTGCATCAGCATTTTCACATAACTCCAATGCCAACTCGTGAAATCGTAATAATTACACTAATTCCGAGTTGTGAAGTCAGAATTATACTAATTCCGAGTTGTGAAGTCGGAATTATAATAATTCCGAGTTGTAAAGTCGGAATTATACTAATTCCGAGTTGCGAAGTCGGAATTAGGCTAATTCCGAGTTGTGAAGTCGGAATTATACTAATTCCGAGTTGTGAAGTCGGAATTATACTAATTCCGAGTTGTGAATTCGGAATTATAATAATTCCGATTTGTAAAGTCGAAATAATTCCGAGTTGTGAAGTCGGAATTATACTAATTCCGAGTTGTAAAGTCGGAATTATACTAATTCCGAGTTGTTAAGTCGGAATTAGGCTAATTCCGAGTTGTGAAGTCGGAATTATATATTTTTTATTTTATGTGGCCATTCTACGCTTTCGTACGATAGTCTTATCCACATTAAGAGTATTTATTTTTCATTTCTGGGTCAAAAATGAATTCTGCACATCTGCAGACCACCCCATACACTAAATAAACGTAAAAAGCAGCAAATTTGGAAATGAGTAAAAATTTCACCACAAAAGTAAACAAGCAGCATTAACTTAAATAAAAACTGTTCTGAATTTTTTAAAAAGGTGTTTAGATGGCCATCTATAAAACGATAGCTGAACTGACAGAATAAAATAGATATATTTTTGTTAATATGGAATCAATATATTTCAAAGAGCATCGATAATTTGTTTCAAAAGTTATTTGTTGCAAACCAGATCGAATCAAGTTCAAATTCCATTGACCTTATGTGTTCTCTCAATTGGTTCGTCTATCATAAGATTATATGCTGTACTTTAAAATCTATAACACATACCTACTGAACATAACGACCCGATTTCATTTAGTTCTATGAGGTTGTTAAAGACATTATACCTAGGTAGGTGTGTGTAGATGAGTTAATTTTTTTTACCGAAAATAAATTAGAAAATCGATCGAGGTCAATCTCATTATCTGTGTGGTCGATCGTTAGTTGTTGCCTTGAAATCTCAAGGTCTTCTAACCGAAGGCACAAATGTGTGGTTGGCTTCCTGTTGTTGACTTCCTTTGTTTCCATTTTTACATCCAAGTGTTGTACATCTTCGCAATTGATTTTACCGTACTGATGAGAGCTTAAGCTCGAAACACGTGTCTACGGTTGCACAACAATTTGAGGGCTATATCCAATAACTTTTCTATTTATATTTTTATATATTGCCACTCGATAAATCCATCCTGATTTAAAATTATATATATATATATATATATATATATATATATAACGTCCATTTATTTATATTAAAAACCTATTCATGACCACTTCTCAACTAATTAATTTCTTTTCAATTCCAGGGTGATTACGTCAGAAAGAAAGGCTTCTTCGGAGTAAACGTCTGGCCTCTAGATGCTGATGACGTCTATGGAAAATGTGGAACAAAACAAGTTTTACTAAAACACGTTCATGGAGGTATTGGAAACAAAGTGAACTGGGATAAGGAATGAAACAGATCAAAATAATTTAATTTTACTTATATTTCTCAAAGAATGTGATATATTTGAAATAATTAAATGAGCTAACGAAATTTGTGTATACAATTTTATATTATTGTTGAAAAATATAGTAGACGAACAAAACTGGTAACCCCCGTTGTTTTGTTATTATGAAAGTTAGTGACTTGGCATTATGTTCTGATAGAAATCAATACTAGAGTCAACCTAAAGTTATGCCAAATTCCTTTTTTGAATGGAGCCTTACTAGCTTTTCACCAGCACATCATTTCAATTCAAATTACTTATACCTACAATGGTTTACTGTACAAATGAGCATTTAACATCTGTCGCTCATTTCATATATAGTACCTAATTTAATTTTCCATGTAACCTAGGTAAAAATCCAGATGGACACATATCCAGGTTGATAGAAAAGGTAAACTAGTATCAACCCATGCCTATTTTCAAAAATGATTAATAACAGGCTGAATCTTCCTGAGTAGCTTCATTTTGCCGAGACGCCCAACTTTTTCATTAGTAAACAGTTTGTTTTTCAGTTGAACCTCGAGATAATTCGATAAAGTAATCGAAACAACTTTTGTCCTACAAAATGGATGGTAGGACTGAAGAGTCTCCCACTCCCAACATGTACCAATGACGTGGTCATAAAAAATCATTAATAACCAGCGGATTTTTTTACCGTTGCTTGGTTAATATTTGTACAATTGAATGGTCATACTGTCCTACAAATTGAATGGTAGGTGTTCCCAGTCCTACGCTCCGAAATTGTTAATTCCATTGTAAAAATAATTATTAATAACAGGCTGAATTTTCGTGAGTAGCTTCTTTCTATTGAGACGCCCAACTTTTCCCTCTACGAAAATTATCGAAAGTGGTAGCTAATAAAATGCGCAGGCGGCAATCATGTCGATTGGGTGAGTGCAAAAAAGTCATTAATAACAATAATTCGATAAAGTAATCGAAAAAACTTTTGTCCTACAAAATGGATGGTAGGACTGAAGAGTCCCCCACTCCCAACATGTACCAATGACATGATCATAGAAATCATTAGTAACCAGCGGGTTTTTTTACTGTTGCTTGGTTAATATTTGTATAATTGTATGGTTATATTGTCCTACATATTGAATGGTAGGTGTTCCCAGTCCTACGCTCCGAAATTGTCAATTCCAAGCAACGATGGCCGCGAAAGCCTTTCACAATTTCCAAAAAAAATTGGTACTTACTTACTTTTTTGAGGTAGCTCTGACCAGAAATTGTTTGACTATACAGTGATCATGAGAAAAACGTCGAGAAAAACGTCGAGAAATTCGTGTATTGTAATTAACAGCTGAATTTGTTGAAACAGTGGCTACTAAAATTGATGAAAAAAACTGGAGGCCACATTTAAAACAATAAAGTTGACGATGGAATTTAATGAACAGAACGTCGCATTGGAAATTGGTTCATATAAGATTACAACAAATATGAAACAGTATTGAAAGTTCTTCTGACTTTATTTGAAAGTACACTGACGGGAATTATTTGACCAAATATTGATGATGTTTTTCAATAAAAAACGTCGAGAAACACATATATTGTAATACATAGCTGAATTTGTTATGAAAGTGGCTACAAAAATCGATGCAGAAAACTGGAGTTCGTATTTGAAAAAAATTAAGTTGATGATGCAATCTAATGATTTTAACGTCGCATTGAAAATTGTTTTATATCATATTATAACAGATATGAAACATTATTGAAAGTTTCTCTGACTTTTTCTTATATCGTTTTTTTGTAGGACACTATATTATTTAGGTGAAGAATACACTAACCTTTCATGTTCATTGTCCTACAGTTATTAATAATTTTTTTTTACCATGGAATGGACAATTTCGGAGCGTAGAACTGGGAACACCTACCATTCAATTTGTAGGACAATATGACCATTAAATTAAACAAATATTAATCAAGCATTGATGAAAAAATTCGCTGGTTATCAATGATTTTTTATGACCACGTCACTGGTACATGTTGGAAGTGGGAGACTCTTTATCGAATTATCTCGAGGTTCAACTGAAAAACTAACTGTTATTAATGACTTTTTTGCACTCACCAAATCGACATGATTGACGTCTGCACATTTTATTAGCTACCTCTATCGAGAATTTTCGTAGAGGAAAAAAGTTGGGCGTCTCGGCAAAATGAAGCTACTCAGCAAGATTCAGCCTGTTATTAATCATTTTTGAAAATAGGCGTGGGATCCCTGTCTATCATGCATACCGATATCAAACATCTGCCAGGACAACAAATATTGTAATGCAGATGCCCTATCTAGAAAAGCTCTGTCCACGGATTGAATGCAATGAAGGAGTCACTGATACAGAGGTATAGAGACAAATGAACGAGAGTACCAACTGAAGAATTGGACAACCGTTCACTTGAGACTGGATCAAGAAACCAACCTTACCATCAATAATTTTCTGCATTGGAAATAGAACGAAGCTAGTAGACCCTCCTGAAGATTACCTGTACAGGGACCAACGCAATACGAAAATAGAGGGACTCTCTGGATATGCAAAAGGGGTTACTTAATGGGGTCTGGGAGTCGGCTGACGGAAAGTGTTCAATAATAATGATAAATATACTTTACTGTCATAAAAATGTTCTTCTTTTCGACAAATCATGAATTCAGTATTAAAATATTGTATATAAAATAAATATAAATTTAATACTAACAATTATACAATGCTCAATAAAAATTTTGTTAAAATATAGAAAGAAACACAAATATTAACACACATGAATACGCAAACAAAACTTAACAACGAAATTGAAATTTAAAATAACAATGAAATATTCAATAAAACCTATTTTTTCAAACATAAAAAATAGATTACTATCATATACAACAATTCACACACATGAATATGTAAACGAAACCAATTTGAATGAAATATTTGCACGAATACATACCAACACATTGTAGAACAATCAGGAAGTTTTCAAAATTCTTGTAGGCTGTAATATGGTCTAGAGTCCAAAGGTTCTTTGACAGTTTTCCTGAAATTGTTTTCCCCATCATCTAAAATGAACAGAGATATAACTGTGAAAATATCATTTTCGTTGAACGAGTTACGCAGGTTTAACTTTATAAATAGATCAGATTGCTTTTTTTGAAGTATCTGAACAGTTTGTAACAGATCCAAACTACATACTTCCCAAAACGGTATCTTTAAATTTGACTCAACATGGCTGTTTCTACAGTCTGGGATCACAGCTATATAGAAATTACCCTCAATGCACAGCATCCAGAGGATACTTCACTTTTGAGATTGTTGTTATTATTGTTGTTATTTCCGTCAACCGGCTGCACTCTTACGTGCAACCCTCAGAAGTCCCCAGAGACTTGTGCGAGCTAGGGAAGACGCAGCACTTATCTTTTACCGTATCCAGTCCAAAAACCAAATGTTTTAGAAAATTTTCATCATCTGGAGCGGTGGTACAAATACTGAACCAGATGATGTAAATGTCTCGTTTACCTATTCACAATTGGTTTAAATACACTATGCATTGGTTCAAAATATGTGCGCCTGCAGCAGTAGATGAATAATTTTGAAATGGTGCTCTAAATTTAACGCCACCACCTCATATGGGTGGAAATTTTCGTGGTCATCTTTGTTTACCACCTCCACAGTCAGAGTAAAGGAAAGTAAACACGAATAAGCTTCACAAGTGGCTTTTAAAATGACTTTGGAACAATTTTATAATTTGAATGGCAAGGTTCACAAACTGACACAGGTTATCTATACTATGAAATTATATGAATTTCAACTTTGTAATGCTTTTACATCTATCATTATTTTTTTATAATTTCTGACAGAAAATGCGGAAAAATAGTATAAACAAACCTCGTGAGGAAAGCACTTTAACCAAACGCATACTGCGTTTAGGATCCTCTCTCGCTCGTACTGAAAAGTGTTTAGTGAAACTCTGCTTTTCCTAACTTGTTTAATATACGTTTTGTGGCACTACCAAGTAATATATGATTTTGTTATGATTGTGTTATTTTTATCAATCTAACACTACTTACAATAAAATATAAATCAGCTTACATTGAAAAGAATTTCTTGATATTATTCATATCTAGTAAAAATCAATGTTCGATTTCCGAACAGAAGAGAATGTTTATGTTTCTTCATCGAAGAATCAAAGCGGTGTAAGTTGATTCTAAGGGACGATAAAACGATCGATAACATATTATTAAAGTTATGGAACACTTTGTAATGTCTACCATATCTAACACTCCCCTAAAACTTATTCAATCTATTCTAATAATACAGGAATATTATATTCTCTGAAGGACTAAATAATACCTGCATTGTTGTCGAAATCGGGTCACAAACCAAAATTATAGTGTAATTTACCCACTAATGATGATGACTCTGTTATCAAAATACATATCTGTGTGAGAATTTGAGTTGAAAAGGGTGTAAAGTGTTATATACGAAGAAAATACTAAATATTTTTAGGAACTTTAACTTAACTTAATTAGAAAGAAAAAGAGATTAGTACATGAAATGTAGCTTTATTGTTTTGAAGGTAGCCTTCAAGATCTGTAACGGTACTCTTGCATGAGCTCGAACCAATTCTGGAACCACCAAATTCGCTCAGAAGTGTATCTCCGAAACATGCAATTTGAGATATTGAGAATCACTATGAACGTATTTCAACGTTGACAGAGAGGAACAAGAATGATTCATCAGTTCAGAAATCAGCGGAACATGGACAATAAGACATTAATTCGAATTCGATGTTTTGGGATTTCAAATAAGTGTCTGACTTTGTGCGTGGTGGCATTTCTTGATGCAGTATGATGCAATGTGTTCGACGTAACCCCAAATTTTGGCAAACAAATTGTAGTATGCCCGTGAGTTAACAAGTTTTCAATCAAATATTGCCAGAGCAATATAACCCGATAAGAACCCCCAGAAATCGGAGACCGGTAATTTCATAGGATGACCTCAAATAGTATGTGTCACTTGAAATCTGCAGCGACTGTGATAATCCTGCAGCTTCATAAGGCAAAACAAAAATTTTACCTTATCGTCGAGGTAACAGCAATACGTTGTATGTCAATTATGTCATCCTGTCGATGAAATACGACATATTTCTGTAACCAAAACGCATTAGTTGAAATTTCGTGATATTGCAACAAGATTCTTGGTCGGTACCCGGTTGGTTGATTGACAAGCAACTCATTGTTGTGCATGGCATTAGTGATATTGGTTACATAGATTCAGAAAGCCCGAAATCGAATTTTTCTGACATACGACATATTGCGGTTACCAC
This sequence comes from Chrysolina oricalcia, assembly GCA_944452925.2. Classification (NCBI taxonomy): domain Eukaryota; kingdom Metazoa; phylum Arthropoda; class Insecta; order Coleoptera; family Chrysomelidae; genus Chrysolina; species Chrysolina oricalcia. Next base: position 26,505,787 of record OX101808.2, read on the forward strand.
GACGTTATGTCTAGTGGGATGTAGTCAGAGACTGAGTCTACCGTAGTCGTATGATGGGTATAGAGGTCCCTGACACTATAGATGCGGAACTTGTTGTGGGGCACCATAATGCATTTGCTGTCAGCAAGCCTAGCTTTTGCAGTCTCAAAATATATCCACAGGCATAACGAGTGTTACTCTCCGAGAGATATTGAGTTCCTCATGGATTATGAGAAGAGCAGAATCTATTGGAACTACTCATTCCCAGCAGTCGGGCAAATACAAGCCATTGAATCTGAGGCAGTCACTCTCGATCACCGAAGTGTTAGAGTTTTCCGCTTCAGGCAAAACAAATATTGCTCAAAAAGAGAAAAAATTAACCAAATATCGAGATTTACCCTTTGAAGTTCGCAGGTTTCTTCCAAATCATTCTGTTTAAATGGTACACGGAATAAAAATTTAATAGAAGCAAGTAAAATTTGCATACCACCAAATGAAAACTCGCCTACTGTATGTACACTGTATGTACACGCTTTATTAGCCACAAGAAAAATTAAATTCCTGAATTTGATCACTTGATGTAATATTTCAGGAACATAAAGTAACCTACCGATATCCAAACTCTTTATTAGAAGCATCCTTTTCATTTTATTAGCCTCAATCTACGTTTTATTTGCAGTAGGTGCTCAGTTTGATAACTACTAGTGACAAGTAAATTTGCCATTGATGAAAAATTATTAAATTTACTAAAAAATATATTAGTTGCTTACTATACAGTATTCTACTGCAGCAACATTTTTAGATTATTATAGTAATTTTGGTTTACTTGGCCTCATGAAATAACTCACTTTTGGGTAGTTTATTATTGTCTTACCATTAATAGCTTCCATTCCATCTTTGTTATCAGGATACACCGGACTCAATTGAAATATCCACTTGCCCTCAGTTTAGACTAATTAGTTCTTCAAAGAAGGATCATTTGTATTTTATAAAGCCTTATTTTCAATACATTCATTTCATTCTTGAATTTAAAATGATATGAAAGGTTCGGTTGCACCAAGGAAGCAATGATTCAGTTTATACTCTAAGAAAACGTACTTGCATGGCATGATGGGAGAAAAACTGGACATAGGGATTGCAGTTTTTATGACGATATTTTTTCGAGAACTATAAGTTGATGTGAAAAGAAGTATACAACATTTTGACGGTTCTTTTAACGAAATCATCGTCTCTGGCCCCCTTACTGGTTCACCCAGTACAACCTGTTTCATGATTTTGGAACTTTGTAGAATCTGTTTGTATTCATCGGTATGAATGAATGAACAGGCAGGCAAGCTAATGTCTTTTCTCATTATGACCATAACAAATCCAAGTTATGTATAACATAAAGTAGAATTAGAACGTTCTGAAAATTCAAAATAAAAGATAATGAAGAAAGGAAATAAAAATATGCAAACTTTTTATATTTTTATTGAAGCAAAACTGTTGTTCAGTCATTTGGAAAATTCTCCAGATCCTATTATAGATAAAATGTCAATACTCTAGAAATGTTATGTCAAAATCCACATTCTACATACCAACAAGTGAAATATATGAATTAAACTAACAAACACTATTCACACAGCTCACAACAGTAATGACAGTATAATTCAGGCACACGATGTAACACGTCTACATACAACTACTAACTCAAATGCTGGAATTGTAATAAGGCCAGCTTTGCGAAAACGTTGTTGAACAGGTGCGGAAGTTACTACCGAATGATCCCGAACTGGTCGAAAATCAACAAGTAGGTGAACGGGTTACATTTTCGTAGGAATACCAAGCTTTACTGCAAATAAATTGTTGTATTATGCCTGTAACACGAGTCTCTGTTGTTATGATCTACTTTTCAGAAACTCAAAGTTGATAAATATTAATAAATACTTTTCCAGCGCTAGTAAAATATTGACTGGCACTATACAAAGTGAATTTTGGCATAGAGCTCTCCCCGTATAGACTTAACATGTTGCTGGTAGGCGGTAGGAAACTTTTGTGTGGGAAATGATGGCAGCGGCTCCTACGTTATCTTCTCCCATTATCTTTTCCCATTATCTTAGAGGCATCAGTGTCAATGCAATCGCGACCAGTGTACTAGGGTTTAACTTCCATGATTAAAAAATGAATTTTCTCTCAGAATGGAAACCTGTATAAAGAAAGGAGGTGGGAACGTTGAGGCATTAATGAATTGATGGAAAAGCTATTATACAGTGCGACGCTAAATTATGGATCAAATTCATTATTTCTGAATATAAAGATACTTCGGAAAAATCCTCGGACAGGTCGATTTTCTTTTCCGATGGGCCAATTTTTGAACCCCACCCAAAATATATAGGGTTATCCGCAATTGAGTAAAAATTACTTCGGTGATATTTTTAAATTGGACACCCAGTATATTTTTCCATATTTGGTTAGGGATCGTCATTACGAATCCAGAGATACCAAGTTTGATGGGATTATGTCAAACGGCTGCGGAGATATGGCCAAAAAACTTCCTCGCATGTCTAATGAGTATGACTGAGAGACTCCACACGATTCAGGTTAAAAGTCGCACTCATTGGGTATATGGAGAAGTTTTTTGGCCATATCTCCGCAGCCGTTTGACATAATCCTATCAAACTTGGTATCACTGGATTTGTAATGACGATCCCCAACCAAATATGGACAAATATACTGGGTGTCCCATTTAAAAATATCACCAAAGTCGCTTTTCCTCAAATGAGGATAACCCTATATATTTTGGGTGAGGTTCAAAAATTGGCCCATCGGAAAAGAAAATCGACCTGTCCGAGGATTTTTCCGATATATCTTTATATTCAGAAATAATTAATTTGTTCCATAATTTAGCGTCGCACTGTATACATAGGTAAGTACTATTTTTTTGGAATGAATGTTATGAACTTATTACGTAGGAACCATATGATACAGTATATAAGTTATTAATTGGAAAATATATTATTTTATTTTGTATACATTTTTAAAGTGAAGGTAATCAAATTTTTATTTAAAAAAAGTTCTGTTTTTAAGAAATTTGAAATTTTTTCAATATTGTCAAAAAAGCTATATATTTTTCTGTTGCTTAAAATTCATATTTTTGTATGTTGTACCTCGTTTACGACGAAAATTTCGATAGTTATTGTTTGTCTTTTATGTCTTCGACCAGGTAGACTTTTTATGAACAATAAGTCATTTTCCCAAAACTAAAAGAAAAACTGAACAAATAACGATATTTTCGTTTTCATGGTTGATAGAACTGATTGGATATCTGAACATACTTTTTAATTCTAAACAACTTTATCCCATAATAATTTTCGATATTGTCAAAAAAGGTAAAATGGAATTCATATATTTTATGAAACCTCTTACCTATACGAATGAAAAAATGTCTGATGGTTGTGTTCTAGGTTTAAGACCATGCAGAACTTTTTATAAAGAGTAACTGTTTTTCTTAAAATTAATTATAAAGAAGTTTTCCGAATACTGCGACCTTAAATGGGCAGACACTCTGTATATCCTAACTATAGACCATCATATCCCTTATTTACAGTTTAACCGCTCTCCATAGTAGACAATCATGCAAAAACAAAACCCAATGACGTAAATGGGGGAAGCTGTAACTTCGGCACAAGTTTTGACCCGACAAATATTAGGTCGAGGTCAGGGCTGGTCTGGCCCGGTCGATGGAGCTATGCGCACTCCCAAAATATTGCCAGAAACTAGTTGTTAGCTGATCAAAACAAAATAATTCCATCACGATTTGTGCGGGTGGGTCAACAGTATTGATTTAAACATAAAAACCGTGATATGTATATCAAATCCCATTGCTCGTTGATGTCCAGAAGTTCGTCGAAAATATCTGCGGAGGAAGGCAAAAATATAGGCTGCGTTGGGATGGTATTTCTGTTGGACTCTTTGTTTAGGGTCTACCTGATATAAAGTTTTAGGTACCGTAAACACGGGCTACTTAAAAAAAAATCCACTGTCGATGAATTTGCAATTTTTACCACTATCAAGCTCCAGTATTTTTTTTATACAACTGGTCTGTTATAAATTTCGTCAGTAAAGAGATTTTGAAATTATTTTATGTTGGCTACCAGAGAAATTTTTTTTTCTGTTGGGTCAATGTTACCTTTATGACAGGGTAACTTTGGCCCAATATACTTTTACCTACTTTTAAGCGCTGTACAGCGAGCTAGGACCAAAGAAGAACATGGGTTTGGAAGATAATTCATTTCCGAACAAAAGACATTATATTTCAATGTGCAAAAAGGTTACAACTATTGGAACTTGCAAACATTTCAAGAAATTGAGCATTACAAACTATTGACAATGAAAATGCCTCTTTTGACTAGTTTTGAGGGTAAAATAAGTCTTTCAATTTCGTTCCATTCATAAAAGAACGAGTCTTTTTCTTTGGGCCACTTCCAAAACTTCATAGTGCTCCATGCATTCGACACCTGCACCATCTTCTGTCACAGTAATCACCATCCCTGGATACAGATAACCATTCCAATGGTCCAATGGTAAGAAAATTTCCTTCTTGCAGTTCCTTCTTCCAGTTTTCGTCTGGACTGCTTACAAAAGGGTTAATGTTGCTTGAACTGGATTAAACCTGAACATCGTTTTCATCAACAACTATATCTAGTTCCTGTTCCTCATCAATTGTGATAACCATGTCGCTGTGACCTGATGACACGAGACTATAGTTGTCACTATCTTCATCAGTTGATGAGAGATCCTTGCACACATTACCTTTTTTCTTCAGGCATTGGCCCAAACACTTGCTTGGCCAAAGAAGGTCGTAATTTTGACGACAATGTTGACGATATCCGAAAGATTTAAAGTTAAAAATGTGCAAATAAACAAATGAAATTGTACGAAGGCGTAGAAATGGCCACGAACTTTTTTTTTTGGAATTCCGACTTTAATCTCGGACCCCCGACTTTAATTTCAGACCCCCAACTTCAATCTTGGGTGTCCGACTTTAATCTCGGACCCCCGACTTCAATTTCGGAGGTCCGACTTTAATATTGAAACCCAGACTTTAATCTCGGACCCCGAATTTAATCTAGGACCCCCGACTTTAATCTTGAACCCCCGACTTTAATCTCAGACCCCCGACTTTAATTTCGGACCCCCGACTTTAATTTCGGACCCCCGACTTTAATCTCGGACCCCCGACTTAAATCTTGGGGGCTCGACTTTAATCTCGGACCCCCGACTTTAATCTCGGGAGTCCGACTTTAATCTCGGACCTCCGACTTTAATCTCGGGGTCCGAGATTAAAGTTGGTGGTCCGAGATTAAAGTCGGACCCCCGAGATTTAAGTCGGGGGTCCGACTTTAATCTCGACATTTCAGTCGAAAAGCGAATCAAAAGATCTATTTATGGTGGTAGTGATGGTCAAGCGTTTGCTTGTCAACCATAAGGGCATCACACGTTAAAAGTTAAGGGCCTGGTCTCTCCTAGCTCACACAAGTTTCCCGAAGACTTATGGGGTTTGCTCGTAAAGGTGCAGCAGGTTGACGGAAAGAACAAATTTTGAACAAACAACAACAAATTTCATATTATGTTTATATAAAGAATCAGCACTCATTCTAAATGTCAGGTTCCAGATCTCAGTCTGGAAGAGAATACTTACATTGATGTGTTCAAATAGTTTTTTGGGACTAATACTTTCTGACCGACGCGACGTTTCAAATTTTAGTAATTTCATCTTCAGGACCCTTCAATAATGAGTTTACATGTGGTGAAATTATTCAGTCTTATGTACAAACAGATACAGATTAGATGCACCAAATTCATCATTATTTGTTCCATGCAATAATAGATACATTTTCACAAAGGGAAACATCCTGAACTGAAAATTGAAACAAAATTACTCCTCTGGAAATGTAAAAAACCTACGATAAAAATAAAGCTGTTTTTGTAATATCTAACAGAAAACAACTACTTACCCGGCAAAAGACTCGCTGGACATTGAACTACATCTGATAGATATTATGAAAAGACCATATACAGGGTGGGGCACCGGAAACGAAACAGATCGAATATCTTCAAATTACATGTGTTGAGAAAAATAACACGTCAATTTTCAATCCAAGGAGGACATCTTCCTACCATAACCTCAACCGTCATACCTCTTTCCCCACCTCTTGGGCACAATCACCCGTACAATTTGAATAGGGAAAGTAGTAAGTGTGACTCATCAATGAAAAGGTAATTTCATAAGGAATTCAGCCATGTCAATTTTCGGTACCTAACTTTTTATTTTGGCGCCCTCTTGCGGGAAAAACAACTGTTCAGTATTTCAAATTATGATACTTCATTTGCAAGTTAATTTGACATAAATTCGGTGACAATGCATTATGGAATTTTTCTATGGGAAAAAACAAAATGGCGACTCCAAAATGGCGGCCATGATTTTCAATTATGGTTGGATTTGATTCAAAATTGATATGTGGTGGTTTTCAGTTTTCAGTTCAAATTATGATACTTCATTTGCAAGTTAATTTGACATAAATTCGGTGACAATGCATTATGGAATTTTTCTATGGGAAAAAACAAAATGGCGACTCCAAAATGGCGGCCATGATTTTCAATTATGGTTGGATTTGATTCAAAATTGATATGTGGTGGTTTTCAGTTTCGGAAATCATAATTTGTTTGGCAATGCAAAAAAACAATATGGTGGCTCCAAGATGGCGTGCGAAATTTGTAATTATGGTTCGATTCGACCCGGCACCGAAAACGAATTCTTCATAACACATGTGTTGTGAACAAAATGCACACGTTGATTTTGAATCCAAGGGGGACATCTTCCTATCATAATCTCAACTGTCATACCACTCTCCCCACCCATTGGTCACTCATATAATTTGAAAAGTGAAAGGACTAAGAGTGACACACATGTGTTGAGAAAAATAACACGTCAATTTTCAATCCAAGGAGGACATCTTCCTACCATAACCTCAACCGTCATACCTCTTTCCCCACCTCTTGGGCACAATCACCCGTACAATTTGAATAGGGAAAGTAGTAAGTGTGACTCATCAATGAAAAGGTAATTTCATAAGGAATTCAGCCATGTCAATTTTCGGTACCTAACTTTTTATTTTGGCGCCCTCTTGCGGGAAAAACAACTGTTCAGTATTTCAAATTATGATACTTCATTTGCAAGTTAATTTGACATAAATTCGGTGACAATGCATTATGGAATTTTTCTATGGGAAAAAACAAAATGGCGACTCCAAAATGGCGGCCATGATTTTCAATTATGGTTGGATTTGATTCAAAATTGATATGTGGTGGTTTTCAGTTTTCAGTTCAAATTATGATACTTCATTTGCAAGTTAATTTGACATAAATTCGGTGACAATGCATTATGGAATTTTTCTATGGGAAAAAACAAAATGGCGACTCCAAAATGGCGGCCATGATTTTCAATTATGGTTGGATTTGATTCAAAATTGATATGTGGTGGTTTTCAGTTTCGGAAATCATAATTTGTTTGGCAATGCAAAAAAACAATATGGTGGCTCCAAGATGGCGTGCGAAATTTGTAATTATGGTTCGATTCGACCCGGCACCGAAAACGAATTCTTCATAACACATGTGTTGTGAACAAAATGCACACGTTGATTTTGAATCCAAGGGGGACATCTTCCTATCATAATCTCAACTGTCATACCACTCTCCCCACCCATTGGTCACTCATATAATTTGAAAAGTGAAAGGACTAAGAGTGACACAGCAATGAATAGGTAATTCCATAAGGAATTCAGACATGTCTTCGCTACCTAACTTTTCATTTTTGCGCCCTCTTGCGGGGAAAACAACTGTTTCGTATTCCAACTTATGACAGTTCATTTGAAAGCTAATGTGAACAATTCACGAAAACAAAACAGAAATTGAAAAAATTAACATTGTATTAACTTACAAATTGGAAAATTTTAAATAAATTGCTCAAAAACGTCAGACAGCGTTTCGAGGCTAACAAATGCATTATGGAATTTTTGTTGGATAAAAAAACAACAAAATGGCAGCTCCAGGATGGCGGATGAGATTTGTAATTATGGTCCGATTTGATTCAAAATTGGATTGTGGGTGTTTTAGGTACAGATTTCCAGAGAATTGAATAAAATTGATAAAAATCAAAATGCGATGAAAAGAAAAAAAAATGTTTTGGATGTGGGGCATAGGTTAATCAGTGCGTAACAGATTCAAAGGCTTGCCGAGACTACAAAAAAGGTATTTTGGCGATGTAAAATTTCGATTCTGTCACGCAAAGAATAACCTTCGTCACACATCTAAAGACATATATAATATAATTTTTACTTTTTAGCGCATTTGTATAAAAGCTTCTTTTTATCAATTCAATTAATTCATTTAAGTCATATTGGAAACTTGTAGAACCCCCAAATGCCAATTTTGAATCGAATCTAACCACAATTATAAATTTCGACCACCATCTTGATTTTCTGAATTGACAAAAAAAATATCATATTTTCCGACCCTGAAAGTCCCCACATACTAATTTTGATTTGAATCGGACCATAATTTAAAAATTTCCTCCGCTATCTTGAAGCCACCATCTTGTTTTTTTGCATTGACAAACAAATCAATATTTTCGACTCTGAAAACCACCACATTTTGATTTTGAATCGAATCGGACGATACTTGCAAATCTTGTCCTCCATTTTGGAGCCGCGATTTTGATTTTTCCCTTAGAAAAATTCCATAATGCATTGTCACAGAATTTATGTCAAATTAGCTTGCCAATGAAGTATCAAAATTTGGAATACGGAATAGTTGTTTTTCCCGCAAGAGGGCGCCAAAATAAAAAGTTAGACTGCGAAAATTGACTTGGCTGAATTTCTCATGAAATTATCTTTTGAATGATGTTTCACACTCACTACTTTCCCTATTCAAATTGTTTGGGTGATATTGACCAAAGGGTGGGGGGAGTGGTATAACAGTTGAGGTTATGATTGGATTAAAAATAGACTTGTTTTTGCATTTTCTTCATAACACATGTGTTTTGAAGATATTCGATCTGTATCGTTTTCGGTGCCCCACCCTGTATAATGAAGAGATTCCTTGGTAAAAATTCTGGAATCTGAGAGCACATTCGAATCCCGAGTTTAAAGTCTGGGGCCCGAGATTAAAGTCGGGGGGGGTCCGAGATTAAAGTCGGGGGTACGAGATTAAAGTCAGGATTCCAAAAAAAAAATTCTCGTGGCCCTTCTACGCCTTCGTAAAATTGTTAATACGTTCTTGAGTAACATCTGATAGATAGATATATTTTATTTGACAACTTTACATTACATGTTTGTTGCAGGTCAGTTAGTGAATAAAAAATTTAAAAAAATAGTATAGAGACAAATACAGAAATATGTAATAACATACCCACTGAAACATGGCATTGATAGTGATACTGGGACCCAATTTTGAATTCATTGAAAAATCTCATCCAATTGTTACCTACTCATTTTCCGAAAAATATAACTTTTGAGATTTTGCTAAATTTAAAAAATGCGTTTTATCAAGAAACTGAAAATCGCTCATTGATGAATTTATTTTTTATCACAATAAATATTTTTTTAATTTCTTTGCGTACTTTTTGAATGTTACTGTATATACAGTACAGTATTATTGTTGGTTACAAAGTTTACGTTGAAAGGGGTGCATATAGCAATGTACCACAGCTCTAAAATATAAATTTTTTAGTTGACAACTTTTACCGACTTACAATAGGTCAATTTTTGAATGTACCTAACGATTAAAACGAATGCAAAAGAAATAATAGAAAATAAAAATCTATATCCGACCTGGAGTTTTTTCCTACAAAAATTTTATTATAAAAATGTAAAATGAATTTAGGATGGGTCGATAATAATAGGTAATTGGTACTAATAAAATATTAACGACTTAATTTGTTGCAGTAAGAGTCGGTAATGCTAATTTGAAATGGTTTATTGTTGTACTTTCAAAAATTAATATTGTTAATTAGATCATAAACCCATCTGTGAAAATCGTTAAAGTTAGAGTTTTATTATTATAGAAGGTAATATGGAAGTATCGGCTACATCAATTCAACATTTCAGATCATTGAAATCTCGCACATTTTGACTGCTTTCATCTATTCTGCCTGGTTTTCGACCTCTCTATTTCTGAAAAACAACTGATGAACAATTTGAGTGATTATTCTCCATTTCTGCACAAAAAGGGTTATTTCTATATCAAATAACAAGAAATGTTTCATCTGACTAAAGATAAAATTATTTTGTCACGTCAATTTTATGGGTAACTCACATTCATAAGTTAAGAAACAACAAGTCCCCGTATTAGACCGTTTTGGAACTTCAAGATTGTTTTTTAATGGTTCAGATAAAACTACTCAAGTTTAAGCATATTTTTTTAATTATTGGAACTTAACAACTACTTTGGTGAAACACCTCAGATTCCAAATCTCAATAGCTTGTTCAATAGAATAAGTCACCTCTGCTGGTTTCACCACAGATTCTTCAAAATGTTGGGCGGTATGATTAAAAAGAGTATTTGCTTGTACTTCAAGTTAATGCTCCATGTTGTAGTTTCCACTTCAAAAAATTAAAGCATTTACTCCACATAATTCTCATAGTAACACTCAAGTAAGTACTAGCAGCAATTACTTCATACTTTGCTTTATTTACTTCGATATATAGAAGTTAATACTGCAGAAATTACTAATGTTGTCTTGTATTTCCTCCATTTGGGAGTGTTTGGTATAGTTTTTATAAATCTACTTATAGAGTAACTTCATTCACATCTTTAATAGAGGACTATGTCGGGGCGTGGCGCAGTGGTTAGAGCGTCCGACTTTGGGTCGAAAGGTCCGGAGTTCGAGCCCCAGTTGCGGCTGGGATTTTTTAATTTAATTTTACAGATTAAATTATTAAAATCTCGTGGCTGGACTGGGGTGAGTCCTGCACGATTCACTGTTGCGTTCCAATTAACAGTGCTGCTCCTAAGGTGGCGCATGGAGTCAGTAACAAGGCCTATCCAGAACACGTGGATAATGACCATAGCAGTCGATGCCAAGACACCAAAGAAAAAAAAATAGAGGACTTCGGATAAGGATGCTGTCATGCCACCACACAACTTTTGGCTTTAAAACTACTGGCACGTTTTTCGGCAACTTTTCGTCATGTCAGGGTTCCTGGCAGCCTCAGGAACCCCCTACTAGGATTGAAATTGTTCATAACGGGGAAAAAAATTAAGATTTTCCATAAAATACAAAACACAAGGGACTTTAATTTTGTTTAGGTTTTTTCTTTCAAAATGGCGCTAAATTCAAAATTATAGAGCTAGAGCATTGTTATTGAAAGAGGTATTGTGTAATGTAGGGTTGTTTCTTTGTCAGTGTACACTTGTTCCACGAAAAATTCAAATTCATTCATTTTAACCAACTGTTATGATTAAAATTTGGGGTCATCCGTTGACTTGAGCTTAAGAAGAATATTGCAGACCAATTTGATCAATTTTAGTATAGTTTGTATGTTTAACACAATTTTGCCGATTTATTCATAAAATAATAATTGACACTGCTTGCAATCATATTTATTAAACAACAAAACAAAAAAAATTAAATAAATTAATGGGAATCAAATAGAGGCATCAGATCCACATTGAAGAATAATATTGAGCCTCTAGATTATTTTTGCTGCAAACAAATCAATAATCTTCTCGTTGTCAATATTTACGTCTCGGTGAACTGACATCAACGCCAATCCATTCAGTCTCTCCTGACCTGTGGAATTCCTCAAACAGGTTTTGAGGCGTTTCAGCGAGGAAAATTATCTCTCAGAAGTACATGTTGTCGAGATGAAACAGGTTCTTTTAGCCATATCATTTTCCATGGGTCTAATTCTCCTTTCAATTAGTCCCATTCCAAAAACTTTTTATGCAGAATGAAATCGTTTTCTTCAACACTCGGCTGTTTTTCACACCAAATTGATGGAATCAAAATATATAAAGATGATAGAGTAGATTGATGCTTCTGGAATCTTGAGTGGAGTTGATCAATGAAATCATCTAGAAGTAGAATTTCTTCATTTATGGATTTGAAACCAAGAATGCTGTTATAAATGTTGGCGAATTTTGATTTGACATTTTTTCGAATAGCATTGATATTATCTATGATCAAATCAACATGTTGGCTGCCACCAAATCACAGAGAGGCGACTGGAGTATTTTACAAAGTGGAAGTATGAATGAAAACAACATGATCTAGCAACTTCTACAAATTCACTAGTAATCGTAGATCTTAAAAAGGAAGTCACTCTTGATGAAGTTTCAGCATCCCTTTCTTCACTTAGTTCTTCAAGAGTTTCGAAGATAGCCTTGAAAATTTCCCTGAATCTAATTAAATCATCATGATTCTCATCGCAAGTTTCGCACATTGCTGTAAGATTTTGCCATCTCACTTCGGGATTGGTCTTCTTTATATTTTCTTTCAAGTTTTTCGTTGTTTTTGCCGATGCTCTGAAGAAATTCCCTACTGATTTTATTATACCGATTGTATTTCGGATTGGCTGAATTTGACAAGAGTGACTCGAGCTGCAATGAACGTATAATGCTTCTGGATAAGTTTGGCGGATACCCGCTTCCCTGCTTGGACACCATTAAAACACCCTTTCATCGAAGAAGCGCCATCATACCCTTGTCCGATTAGGTATTCACAATCAACCCCTGAATGATTCAGTGTGGAGAGAATTGTATCAGCCAAATAATTTCATAAAATACTCTGTACTGAGACAAATCTTAGAAAATCTTTACGTAGTATATTATATATTATTATGTTATCTCTGGGCTCAATATATCTCACACACATGGACATTTGTTCGTGTCGGAAACATCAGTAGTGTCGTCAACTTATATCGAAAAATATTCAGAAGAATGTACAGTACCCACAAAACTGTTACAAGTTCTGTGATGGAACCTCAAAGTTTAGTTATTGAATGAAAGGCCGAGAGCATTTTAATCAAAAAGATACTAAGGTTTGTTTACATTTTCTAGATCGATTAATGATTTGGCAACGAGGAAAAGTAAAATACGCAATTTTTTTTTAAATTCAGGAAAATGATGTATTTTGAAATTAGCGCCATTTTGTAAGAAAAATCCCTAAACAAAATTAAAGTCCCTAAGGTTTTGTATTTTATGGAAAATCTCAATATTCCCTTCGTCATGAACAATTTCAATCATATTACGGGGTTCCTGAGGCTGCCAGGAACCATGACATGAAGAAAAGTTGCCGAAAAAAGAAAAAAAGCCAAAAGTTGTGTGGTGGCATGACTGCATCCTTATCCGAAGTCCTCTATTGAAAAGGTGTTATGGCTTTTTTTATGAATTATATTAGGAAATGAGTGAAATGAGTGAACCGAAATGAGTGAACGTAGAACGTATGGGGAGGAACAATATAGAAAATAATTTCAGCAAGTCAACTTTTCTAGGTAGCTTGCTACTTTTAGGTAATGTACTTTCAGCTCAAATGCAAACAAATGGATAGCTAGAGAGTTCTTAGGAAATCATAGTGAGATGAGGGGAGCACCTTTGTCACATGTAACGAAAATTGAGGTATTTTCAAGAACTCTCAACAATCGAACCAATTTGATGTAAAGAACGTCCTAGTTATTACCAGTTTATACTTCTAACCTAAGTCAACACTTCTCATCGAAGAATTTACTTCATGTAAAATATTATACTCTACAAAATACTAGGAAGTAAAAGCTCTTTCCTGAAGTACAAGTAAATACTCTTTTTAATCATACCGCTCGTCGTCTCTTGAAAAAATATTGTTTTGACTTCAGGAACATGAAAGCCCATCATGAAAGGAACACTGAAATATCTTTTCGTGAATAACATTATGCTCTTCTGAACTCATTATAAAGGGATTCGGTATTTTTCCTCGTAATTTGAAGTTAATTCAATTAGCGTTTCTTTGTTTTGGAAGTATGTATTTGTTAGACGCTGGAAATTGATGTTCTTCAAATTCCTCCTAGCGATTTAGCATTCGTTGATCTTGATTATGAGAGAATCTGATGAAAATAGAGTTTGTCTCCAATACGCTTTGTTGTCTACGAAATTCTTTTGGTAATCCCACCGAGAGATACATTTATTTAATGAAAAAATATAAAACAGATTTAGCACTGAAATAACAGTGTACTCTAAAATGTACTTCTCTTGTTCTTCCCATTTCCGTTAGCTCAGACGAAAAATTATATGAGGGCTTTTGTGATATTAGAGGCGTCGACCCCTTTATAATTCTGTTCCATCTCAAGTTTCGTGAAGATGGCAATTTGCTCCAATCATTTGATGAAATCCTTTTAACTTGTGTATCAACAGAACAAAAATGCCTGTTGTCTCTGGAAAACTGTTCACTGATCCACAATTATTATGCAGTGACTGGTGGATTTGTGGATACAAATGTTTTATGAATTTCCAAGAATTATTTTCCAATATCTCTGCAAACTCAAAATACATCAATACAACCTTCGAATATCCTCTTTCTCAAATACGAGATGTGATAAAAAATACAGAAACTGAAGAATGATGTTCCGTTATTATTGCAAATATAAGAAATGTAAATAAGTTTATGGCATATCAGACGGAAAAATGAAAATCAGAGCATAATTAAAAAATGTGGATCAACCCGGATTTATATATAAATACGTATATATAAATACGTATTCTCTTAGAACTCTACAGGGAAACTAATACGATTTGCAGAAGACGTGGCAGTAATATGTTAAAACATGAGAAGATTTGAAAAATTAATTTGAGGATGATTTAAAAAATATGTTTGACATTTTTAGTAACAAGATATTAATAGTTAATCATAAAAAACATACATTGTTCCCTTTACTATTTACGAACATAATTTGGTTACTTCTAAGAAAATAACTGTCAAGAACATCGATATCTTCCTGGAAAACAAATGAAATATCTTGGGCTAAAACTAGATTCTCCCTTAGGATGAACTTCTCACTTTGTCAGAAGTAGCTGAGCAGAAGATTTTTATTATATAAATTTGAACAATTGTGAAAAATACAGTATTGTAAACCAAATCTTTAAAAAGTATACACACGCACTTGTTGAATCTTACCTAAGATACAGAATTACCAACTGGGGGGAACTATGCCTAGTCATTTGTAACAGGTTGAAATATTTCAAAAAATCTTGAAAACTATTCATTTTAGAAAAATGAAATACAGCACAGAGCTTTTTTTAAAGGAGCAGATGTAATGAGTCTGAAGCAACTGTATATCGTTAATTTGGAAATTTACCTATTTAAAAATCGTTCTGACTTGCAAACATTTGACCATCATTACCTAACCAGAAATTAGACAAAAGACTCTATACTAAATAACGCAGCTAAAAAACTATAGGAGCTAGGTATTTTCAATCTATTTAACTTTCTTCCTGAAATGTATAAAACCTTATTAAGAAGTGCAAGCTCACCATCCCTACTGAAAACCATATTCAAAAGATACATGAAACATCTGAGGAATACTGGTATTATCGGAATTCAGTGTGTTGGAGTTGCTTGATGATGTACCTTTTCTGCGTGTACTTTAAGTCCCTTCTCAGTTTTGAAAATAATTCCATATATGTTACACTTCACACATCATCTCTGAATGAATTCTTACTCATATCAAACAAATCATCAGTTTACACTCTGATTATTTGTTTAGGATCAAGAAATCTGGACGTGACAGACCAATTGAAATTACACCAATGAACAAATTCAGTTATACGTACTCCTCTTCTGTCTGTCAAATCTCACGATCGCATTCCTTATTATAGGAAAATATGAGTTCTAAAACAACCAAGAAATTCTAGATTACAGTAACAATATTTGAAATCAAGAACTAGTGTTTCTAGATGTTTCTGTGAAGTTTTCTGAATGTTCGACAGAGTTTTTAGATTGTTTGATGATGTATCTATTGAACATAATATTCTCCACAATTTTTTCGAAAATATTCTCTTCATTTTGATTTGATCGATTTTTGGCAAATATCTAATACGAACTCAGCTAATCTACTTCGTGAACCTCAAAACCTGATCGCATATTTTTTGTAGAAATATCAGAGCTGCAGAACATTTCATCGATTCCCCAAAAATTCTTTGATACTGGAATATCAATATCGTCAAAATCATTGCCTACTGATCAATGTTTCAGTAATTTCCCGTCGTTTAGGTTAAAGGACACATAGTGAGAATGTAATGGTTGGAACAAATTCGTTAAAAGTTTGATATGGCCATTGGGGAAAAAAGCTCTGACACATTTTATGTTCTACTCAGATTTTTGATGAAGTCATTGCTGTTCGAGTTAAGACGTCATTATATATTTTTTTAAATGGCATCACCCTATTTTGATAATAACTTCAAAAAGAACTCTTTTTTTGTAATTGATGACATATTTTTTCTTATGTTACATAACCGTATTTTCGAGAAATGAAAGATATTTCATTCATAATAATGTAATATTGGGTCTGTTACGTTAACTTTGACCCGAGGTATCTCCACAAACAAATCTCGTGGGATTAGATCAGGAGATCTAGCTGGCTACTCTAAAATTCTTGGTCTGTGATCGAGATCACCTTCATGAATTACTATCCAATAGGAAATTGAAAAAACTTACAGTGTATCTCCACCAAACATATTCTTTATTGCAGCTGTCATGCAGTCAGAAGACTGACATCACGTTGATATCATGTAGTCAGAAGACTAACATTAAGGGGGAGGACATGTTTCGAAGGATTAAACCTTCATCTTCAGCAAAATATATGAGTTAGTTACAAGTCGATCTAAGGAAAAACAAAATGGTTACCAAAGAGTAATGAATAGCAATAAAATGTGTGAACCTACCATATTATGGTGGAAAAATCACATTCACAATCAGAATCGATAAAACTGGAATATTGGGATTGCAATATTTATTCTAGATGTGGAAAACAATATACAGTGCGGGTTTTTTATTCCCCCCCCCCTGTTAACTTTTGAACGGTTCAACATACAAACATGAAAAAAACCGTTTGGAGGGTTTCACCGATACTACTTTTTGAAACAAAAAATATAGTGATTGCTCGACAGGGGGCGCAAGGGGGTACATCAACTCAAAATTTTTAAATGGCATGGGGGGTCAAGTGTCAGATCGTTGAAAAGAGAATTCAATTCTTTTCACAATCATCTGAATATTTTTGAATTTTGTTGAGAAATTTTTTTCCAATTTTGATTTTTATGCCTTTCGAAATTTTCGAATTGATGTGCCACCAGCGCCACCTGTCGAGTAATTGCAATGTTTCTTCTTTCAGAAAGTAATATCGGTAATACCCTTCGAAATGTTTTTGGTTTCATTATTCCACAACAAACCGTTCAAATTTATCGTGGTACGAGTAGTTTTCAGATCCGCTTTTATATTTGATATTTCGAATTTTAATTGCAAAAAAAATATTAACATATTTCAAAAAAAATTAGATGGTTGTGAAGAGAATTGAATTCTTTTTTCAACGAGGTGACACATGACCCCCCATGCCATTTAAAAATTTTGAGTTGATATGCCCCCCCCGCGCCCCCTGTCAAGCAATCACCACATTTTTTGTATCAAAAAGTAGTATTGGTGAAACCCTCCAAACGATTTTTTCTTCAAATCTGTACGACGAACCGTTCAAAAGTTAACAGTGGGGGGATTAAAAAAGCCGCACTGTATAGACAATATTGTATTATCGATATTGGTGGTGATTATTCAACCAATATTAATAATAATAATAATAAATGGTCTTCATTTTCCTTGGCGGAGTTTAGCTTACAGCTATTCTTCCACCCAACCAAGCATGTTAGGGCTTAACAATATTATATATGAATATAAAAAGGAACTATGTGTAATGAGGAAAAAAAATAAATATATGAAAAAATAACATTGCTAGAGTTACAAAATTGAGGCTATCGATGTTCATCCGGAATATGTTGTTTTAGTTTACTTTTAAAATTGTTCAAAGATAAGCTTTTTATGCTTTGACTGATGGAATTATACAGGGCTGCGGAATGGTAAGAAAAAGATCGTTCAAAGAATACCGTTCTGTGTTGAGGGATTGACAAAGTATTGACATGTCGGATATCTCTGATGTGTGCTTCTTGTCTATGTTGGAGTTTGTCAATGAGGTAAATAGGTGACTTTTTTCTGAAGAGTTTATGTAAAAAGCTGGCATGATGAAGTTCTCGTCTGTTGTGCATTTTTAACCAATCTAGTTTGTTAATAAAAGATGTGATGTTACCTCTAAAACCTAACCCAAAGATGAACCTCGCGCATGCGTTCTGAACTTTTTGTATTCTTTTTGATTGTACCCCATCTAGACATGGGCCATAAAGGATGTCACAGTAGTTGAAAATTGATAAAATTAGGGGGTCACACAGTGTAATTCTCAAAGTTCTTCCCAAAAAATGTCTATTAGAATAGAGACCTTTCATTATACAAATGCTCTTTTTATGAGATTACTTATATGATTATGAAATTTCAGGTTATTATCAATGGTTAACCCAAGGCATTTAATTTTTTCTCAGTAGTCGATCTTTTGCCCTTCCACTTCAATCTAAACGGTATCTATAACCTTCTGTCTATCTTTTTCACTAGCAAATACGATCAGAGAGGATTTTACAGGGTTAATATTGAGACAACGTTTTTTTTTGATATTAAAACCAACTGTTTTATGTCTTCGTTAAGCAAATACTCATATCTTGGAAGATATGAATAATAGAGATTTGTGTCGTCTGCGTAAGTATGTATTTGAAAATGGTGCAGAACCCGATGAAAATCGGCAGTATACAAAATGAAGAGTAGTGGGGATAGTACAGAGCCTTGCGGGGGCCATGCGATACATTTTCATAACGTGATATATTATTTTCAACCTGGACACACTGGCTTCTGTTCGATAAAATGGAATCAATTAATTTGTTAGTGTTGTCTGAAAATCTGAAATAGAACTTAGATAGCAGAAGAGGGTGATTCATCGTATCAAAAGCTTTACTATAGTCTAGCGAAAGAAATATTGTCGCTTCATGTTTATCATATGCCTGGATAATAGCATCTGTCACCTTTAGTAGGGCAGTAGTGGTGCTATGATCCTGTCTTAAACCTGATTGGTGAGCTGGTAATATTTCATTAGATTTTACATATGTATATATTTGTTCATAAGCCGCTTTTTCAACCACTTTTGATAATGCAGGTTAAATATTAATTGGGCGTAGATCATTTAGTGATGAGGAATTAGCGGTTTTGTTTATGGGAAATATCAAAGCTTTTTTCCATATTTCGGGAAAAATTCCTTGTGTCAAACATGCATTGACAATGTAAGTCAGAATGGGAGTTAGGAATAGTATACATATTTTCAACTTTTTAATGGAAATTTGGTCCGTGCCAGTGGCGTTACTTTTAATTGAACTAATAATGCGTTCCAGATATTCATTGGATATTTTGAAAAATTCGAGTTTATCTTCGAAAACGCATGAGAATTATAGTGGTTTAATATTTCAATAGGAGCATCAGAGGCTAGATTGTTTACGGACGTAATGAAGTGATTATTTATTAGGTTAGGATCACTAAGTCCTTCAGGAATTTCATTTTTGTTATTTTTTTTCGAAACTATTTCTAATAAATTCAGCGTGTTCCATAGTTTTTTGCTATTTTGTTGGTTTTGAATGAAGATGAGATAATTTTTTTTCCGTTCTTGTCGGAGCCGTCACCATGTTTCTGAGGTTTTTGTAGGTGTTCCAGTATTCAGGTTTCTTGAATTTTATGTATTTGGTCAGAGCTGAATTTTAATTTCTCATCATTATTTTGAGCGTGTCCGTTAGCCGTTAGCCGTTAGCTTTCGTCTCACTTATTCTCACGGTTTTAACAGGAGCATGCACATCAAAGACAGAACGGGGGGGAAGTATTGAATAAAGATACTATTTGATTTATGACATCAGTCTGATAAATGTCATACCAGGGCAATAACTGTAGATTATGAAGGAAATCGTCATAAACAAAATATTTATAGTCTCTGAATGTTCTAATATTACATGTGACAATCTCCATGCAGAACCGGTTCAACCAATATTATTAATATAATATTGTTTTTTGATTATTCACCCATATTGGACCAATATTATTTTTTCATTCACGTTATATCTATCTAGATTGGCCCAATATGAAACCAAGATTCAGCCGATATGATGTGCTACTTGGGAGGTGCGATGTGAGTTGCCTAGATGACATTCCCGACGTCTAGTTTGCTCCAAGTATGCAACCGACCTCCTGAATTTTCTTGCAGCAGAAAAGTGAGCCACGGCAGTTGATAATAATAGCCGACCTCTACCCGTAGACGAGGATTTTTAGAGTGCCCGGCTAGATCTCCTGATTTAACCCAACTAGATTTTTTTGTGGAGATACTTCAAATCAAAAGTTTATGTTAACAGACTTAATATTACATTATTATGAATTAAATATCTTTCATTTCTCGAACATACAGTTATCTAACATAAGAAAAAATATGACATCCAAACACAGAAAAATGCGTTCTATTTGAAAGTATTATCAAAATATAGTAATGCCATTAAAAAAATATTTATTGACGTCATGACTCGAACAGAGACGACGTCATCAAAAAAATTGGGTAAACCAAAAAATGCGCAACTGAAAAATAAAATCGACGTGTCTGAGTTTATTTTCCCTAACGTGCTCACTGTATAATATCTGAACACGAATCCAAATCACTCAAATTATCTCCAGTTCCATCACTGGTTCACCCCGTAAAATATACCGCCATGAACGTTATAGGGAATAAATGGGTATATAGAGGCTTTGTGGGCCACTAACGGGATGAAATGAATTCCGCGACTCCTGCAGGAGAGGATGCATTCTGGAGCGCGGTTTGACGTCAGGCCGTTTCTCTCGCTAAAATGTCAAAGTTCGGTCCGCGAATCGATATAGCGCCCAGAATTATACCCGGGCCTCTTTGGAACAGCTCTCGGGTTCTACTCAATTACGATCACATAGTTAGTTATTTCTTCGTTCAATATGCAAAGAACATTTCCACTTTTATGGAATTTGCCGACAACAAGTACGTTTTGTAACGCCTTGATAAGTCTTGTTTGAAACTTTTCATGAAGCGTGTTCCGTGTTTGGAACCACTCAATCGGAATCGGAGAACTCAAAGGGAGATTTGAAAATGCACACGTACAGAGAAAACACTGGGGAATATTCCAACACCTGTGCATAGCTAGAGATGCCCAGAGAATACAAACAACCGAACAAGTCGATATCAGTTCAGGTCTAAACGATTAAGTTGTAATTTTCATGTATGGTAGTTCAGAAAAGGATAACTAACTCTTTGATTTTTCCTTGTTCTGGTTCCCACAAAAATGAAAATCCTGTAATGTTCCGAAAAAATCGTGAGAGCCGAAGGAAAGTAAGTAGGAATTGATGTTCTTGTTGAATTTCTGCAGGCTGTACGCCTGCTGAAATTCTAGCAATTGAAGATCTGGCCCCAGAACTATGCAGACTGTATAGGATGAGTCTAGCACTTGGCTGGATACCACAAACCTGGAAATCTGTGAACGTGGTCTTCATTCCGAAACCTGGCCGAAACTCATACGACGAGGCCAAGGATTATAGACCTGAAAGGACTAGAAAAACTGATAGACATACAGGAGGCAGCTCTCATAGACCGGCCATTACATGCCATTACATGCCTATCTAACAAGAAAATCGTGCGAGACGGCCAATTGGTGTCAAGGCTGGAGGACACTCTGACTAAAAAAGAAATAGCAGTATGCACTTTTCTAGAAATCGAAGGAGCCTTTAACAATACATCCTTCGAAAGTATGGTTTCAGCGGCCAGGAGGAGAAGCGTTGACGAAACCACCTGCAGGTGGATAACGTCAATGGTCCAAAATCGACAGGCCCTTACCAACATGATTGAAGACTCCGCGAGCTAAATATTTCCAGAGGAACCTCACAGGAAGGGAAACTATCCTCCTACTGTGGGACATGGTAGTAGAAGAAACTTCTGGAATCTTTGAACAATCAGGGCTACTCCTGCCAAGGTTATGCGGACGACATAGTAGTCCTCGTACAGGGAAAGTATGCCCAAATAACCTCTGAGCTAATGGAAAATGCACTGAGGACCGTAGAGGAATGGTGCAAAAGAGAAGGACCGAGGGCAAACCCCAGCAAAACCACACTCATTCCCTTCACACGCAAAAGGATTCAGGGGGACTTGAAGTCACCCAAGTTCTTTGGCGCAACACCACGAGTTGCTGATCATGTCAAATATTTAGGGTTGTTCTTGGACAAGAAACTAACCTGGAACATGCATCAACAACATGTTGTCAACAAACGCAAAGCATCGTTCATGATGTGCAGAAGAGCTTTTGGAAAAACATGGGGACTGAAACCGAAAGTCATGCAATGGCTTTACACCGCAATCATAAGACCCAGAATAACATATGGCTCACTTTTGTGGTGGCCCAAGATGAAACAGAGACAGTCGAAAACCAACCTTGGTAAAATACAGAGGTTCGCCTGTCTGTGTATCACGAGTGGTATGAATAGCACTCCAACCGCTGCTATGGAAATTATCATAAACCACCCACCTTTAGACATCACAGTCATGGGGGAGGCGAGGATGAATGCATACAGACTTAAACAAACAGGTAATTGGATAACCCAACCACAAACTGGGCCCATACGAAAAACCATTCAGAACGCAGCTCAAGTGGAACGAATGGGACTCAATAGTAGAATCACAATCATCTGGAAATGTTATCTGGTATACTGATGTTTCAAAAACGGATCAAGGAACAGGAGCAGGAATATACGGGGTGAGGCCAAAAAGGAACGTTATACCACCAACAACACCACAGTATTCTAAGTAGAGACACATGCCATAAGGACATGCATACAGATGAATCTATACCATGGGTATGAAAGAAAACACATCTACATTCTATATGACAGCCAGAACGCTATCAAAGCTCTGAACTCAATTACAGATAAAATCAAAGCAAGTCTTGGAATGTCTTCAGAGCCTAAATGAACTGTCAGAACGCAACAAGGTTACACTTGTGTGGGTGCCTGGATATAGGGGAATAGAAGGCATTGAACGGTCTGTTTTTTCATTGCAAAGAATGCATCTGAATCACCATTCACAGGTCCAGAACATATTGGGACCAAATCGAAGGGCATCGACACAGCACAGCTAAGGTGAGGCGCCTGAGCCAAGCACTGACGGTTGACACACTCAACCTCAACAGATCTAAGATACGCTTGATCACCTGCTTACTAACCGGACACTGCGGCCTTAGGAAACACCTACACACCATGGAAATAAATGGAGAAACCGTGGACTGGATACAGCCTCTCACATTATCTTCGAATGCGACGTGCTGCTCAACAAGCGCAACAGTATATTCGGACAGATCAACCTAGAAACAGGCATGAATCCGAAACACCTAGTAAATAGACTACGAAACCTGTTGAAAAACACAGGCCTATTTAATCTGTATTTAGCCTGTTTTCCCATGAAAGGAGACTGATGCTGACGGTAATACTCATCATCGAAATGGAGGACTTCATTGGTATGGATACTCCTGACAAAATTATGTTGACCACTGCGAGATCGGCCTTTATAGAAAAAAGCCATGCTTGGGTTTTATTCGTATTGAAATCTATCTACCAAGTTTCGGAATACCCATTCTTGGATATTTGTTAAGTCCATATTTAAATCGTTCACGTTCCTTTCCCGTTCTGTTCTGGATTCACGGTCTGATATCGAAACTTTGGTTGGGCATGAGGTCTAAGAGAACGATCTGTCTGAGAGAACCATAGAGAAACTAAAAAAAAATTTTTTGTTTATTAGAGAGAACGCTACATAGAAGGAACACAACTTGGTGAGCAAGCCATTAGTTAGAGGCTTGGCGAGGAGTCTCTGATGCCAAACGCGATAATCTTTTGCAATGAAGTTCAATAAATAATCTGCTGTACGCTATGTCGAGCTATGTCGAGCTACCTGTTGCTGAAAACGAATATGTTACATCGAGTTTTTCCATATGTAAAGAGTCCTTCACAAGTCGCGATGCTGTATCTTTTATACAGGTTCAAAAGTGTAGCAACGTATTTATCAAAATGTAGACCTGATCAAAATAGATCATTTTAGCGAAAATCACCCATAAAAAAGTCGAAAAAAAAAACGACATTGCAAATTTACCCCATCAGGGTTCTGGTAATTTACACCATCAGAGTATGTGAAGGAACTGGTCCAACTCTGCGAGACACACAAACTCCAGGCAATTATTGGTGCTCCCCCAGCTGGGCCGGCAAGTTGGGAAGTGGTTAATCTCAGACAAACCCTTAAATTCCGAACATCGACAAATTTACCTGAATATAGGTATACAGTAGTTTCAAAGTCTCCACATTCTGGGTGAGCGGCTAGCACCGACTCCCCGTACTGAAACCGACTCCCCGTACTGAAAAGAGGTAGTATCATGTTCCTTCAGTTGTAGTTAACCAATGACAATTGTTTCAAATCAAAGAACTTCTTACCTACATTATCAATAATTGTATGGAAAAAGGAATTAGGTCTAAAGCGTTCAAGGAAACTGTTGTAATAGCTGTTTTTAAAAACGGCGATGAGACTTAGATCACAAATTTCAGACCAATTTCATTAATAACGCACCTTACAAAAATATTTGAAAGGATTCTTAAGAAAAGGTTATCTGCGTACTTAACATACTTAAGTATAATCTAATATCTAACCTACAGTACGGTTTTAGAGAAAATCTCTCCACATAAGATGCAATATTGTCACTCCCCTGAAGAATATCCACTGCTCTGGAAGAAAATTTGCCAAACTTATGAATTTTTATTGATTTGTCGAAAGCATTCGATTCAGTAAGTCATGATCTACTCCTACATACACTGGAAGATATAGGAATCAGAAACAAATCTCTCAAATTATTTGGAAATTATCTGAACAATAGATTCAAAGCTGTGAGAGTAGACAATGTAAAGAGCGACAAGAGGAAAATAGAGTATGGAGTGCCTCAGGGGACTGTATTAGGCCCTATCCTATTTAGTATCAATGTTAATAGCATGTTTTCGTTAAAGAGTCGGGGGAGATATTGGGATTTGCTGACGATACTGCCATCTTTTACAAGGCAAATACTTGGCAAGAGTTGAAGAACATTGCAGAATCAGATTTTCCTTTGTTAAAAAACTAGCTAGAACACAAATCAATAACTGTTAATTTAGAAAAAAACATATTTAGTTGCAATAAATCGAAATAAAACGATAAACACCATTGGACAACATCACACTATTCTGTGAAAAAAGTGGAATATCTAGGCGTTATAATGGATACAAACCTCAAATGTGATAAATTAAATATGCAAGAAACTAAGATTCATTATACAAATTGAAGTACTTGAAAATTATTCTACCTTTTTACCAACTAAAAGTCTTGTACCATGCTTTGGTGGAAAGTCACCTGAGATATAGTATAGTATGCTGGAGAGGCGCATTGAAAATACACCTCCGTCCTCTGGAAACTCTACAAGAAAGGTTTCTTAAAATTAATATGTCCATAGAGTTCAGAAGTCCCACAGACGCACTATTCCACGAAGCCAAAGTGTTTGACATCCGCCAACTATTTTATCACAACATAAAATTGGAATATCACCAAAACCTGTCATTCTTTTCCTACAAGGAAAAAATATCATCATGTAGTTCCACAAATGCAGAAAGCCATAGGACAGCGAAGTTATCATATAGCACCAAAATCATACAATACTGTTCCACAACACATACAAAAAATCAATAATGTATTTTGAAAATTCACTTATAATACAGCCTTCTTCTTTTCATCGTTATTCACATTTTAAAAAATTCTTTTAATGATATTGTCTGCTGTTTTATAATTTTTAAATTTTTCCATTATTGTTAGTGTTAAGTTATTTCATTACATATGCGAAACAAGTATTCTTACACTTATCGCCTAGTGATATTTATTATAATCAACATTTTGATCCTAATGTATATATTGTATATGCCTTATAATATTTTTTTTTCTTTGGTGTTTTGACATCGACTGCTATGGTCATTAGCCATGTGTTGTGGGTAGGCCTTGTTACTAACTCCTTACGCCACCTTAGGAGCAGCACTGTTAATTGGAACGCAACAGTGAATCGTGCAGGACTCACCCCAGTCGAGCCACGAGATTTTAATAATTTAATAGGTCAAATTAATTTTTAAAATCCCAGCCGCAACTGAGGCTCGAACTCCGGACCTTTCGACTCAGAGTCGGACGCTCTGACCACTGCCCCACGCCCCGACATTAATAATATATTTATTATCATTAGTATTCTATGGAATTAGGTACAGGGCTTAAAGTGGATCAGAGTAGTTAAGTTCAGTTGATGTTGCTCTTCAAGGAACCTGCTGGCTATTTCAGAGCAGTAGATGTCAACTACTCTTCACGCAACTTGCCGAAATGTTGTCAGTGTTGTCTGAAAGTCTTTCCTCTTCTTGAATTCAAATAAGTGTTCATTATTTTTCAGTGTTTTGAGAGCGTCTTGATGAAGAGTTGGCTGGAATAAGGTAGTAAATTTTAGTCATTTGGGTATTTGTAACTGAAAGCAAGATATAATTAGAGTTATGAGAAATAATAGTGAAACGTTCCCGAACGCCTCTGATCGATTATAGTTGCGCGCAGTGAGCGGATTTATTCGTGTAGCTACCTGGCCAGAGGGAAAAGAAATGATTTTTTTTTTTTTTAGGTGAGTTAATATTATTTCAATCTTAAACATGATGGTATATAGCTGAGATAAGCCAGTGCAGTTCTGTATATTCAAGTGGAATAGTGCTAGAGTTTTACCTTTATTACTCCAACCAGAATCTTACGCGAGTCGAGCCCCCGAGAAAATTGCAAAAAACTTGAATGGTTGACTGATATCTAGTGATGAAATCTAAAATTTGATTTTACAGGCATTTCGGAAATGGTGTGAAGGGATGTGATGAGCATAACGTACGTCCTTATTTACAGTTGAGTGAGTTTGGACTTGGTACAGAATCCTCAGTATATGGCAATCATAACCGTATATGAGTAACTATGATTTCGATAAACAAATATTCAGTGAATTTACCTGAAGAAATTAATAGACCGGTGGAAAATGAAGAACATTTGTATGCCAAATATAAAAAAATTGCACCTAGTTTTTCTAATTCTAGTGTCATTGTTTATCGCTAATTTCTCGTTTAATCACAATCCCCATAACTTTCACACTTTCAATAGTCCTTACAGTGGAACACATTTACGAAATACTTTTCTTTTCAAAAACATTCTGCAATCACCAGGACTTGTTAAACCCCTAATATCATCCAAGTATCGTTTCAATAGAGAGTATTTTACAATACAATACGTTTATTTTTCTCAGAGCCAATACTTCTGGAATTGTTTCATGAATAAATAGTCAAAATTTCATCTTTTAACTCACCTAAACCAAAATATCAACAAATTATGCTGATCAGACAAACATGATAAAATCGAGTCTCAAATATCGAATTAAATTATTCATTTTAAAAGACAGTAATGCTATAAATACATTTAGACAAAAGCTAAGCTTTGAGTTCTATTTTAAATCAAGTCATGGGTGAATTTTTGATTATTTGGCAACATACTATAAAGACGAGGTCCTGCATAGTTTGGCGATCTACACGGTATGACTTGCTTTGCTAATGGAAAAAGTTATATATGTTTATTTTTTGTCTAGTATCCACAATATGATAATCGTTAACCTGAATAAATGAAAATACATTTTTATTAACGTAATTCAAAAATATACGTAACTAATTCTTTTCATTTATATCTTATTGAATGTAATTTTGTTATATTATTATAACAATGATAATTCTATTTAAAATTTTTGTCATTAAAGATGCTCAAAAATATTCTCTAACAATGTTGATAATGAAAAGATCTACAACTTTTGTATTCAACATCTTTCCACATTACCTCAAATTTTCCGGAAAAATCGGAAAAACTGATTTTTCAGTTTAGAATTTTTTTCTCGCGTGAATTTTTTTTTTTAAATTCGGTGGAAATATAACTTATTATTTTTCAAGTAAGCCGTTATTTTTTTTGTAGCGAAAAAACAGATTTTTAATTTTTTTCTTTCGACAAATTCCGAAAAAACTACCTCATTTTCAACTTAAAAGTCGCCATTTTTTCCGTTCTACAATCATATAAATTAAATCATTTATATGCGAAATACTGAAAATATGGAGGTTATGTCGAAAAGTGTTGAATACAAAAGTTTTTGATTTTTTATCATCTAGAACGTTTGTATTGAATATTTTCCGCTTATAGGTCACGTTTCGCCGCAAATCACAAAAAAACATTTTCAACCCCTAAATTGCATCCCCATTTCACCATTTTGAGTGTTTTCATGTTTAATTTTTTTTTTCTTAAAGTTCGAACCTCAACAATATTTTCCACCTTGTCCTTTTGCCTCTTACTTTCTATCTTTTTCACAAAAAGTCCCGCCATTTTGTGCCATGTGTAATGGTGGGAACTCTCAAGCATGTATCTGAGTGTACTCGTGTACTTCCTGTTGACATCGAATTCAAGCTGGTTTTGATAGTTTGTAATTACTAACACGTCATCAAAAAATGGCAACTGTTTTTTGTTTTCAGTTTCATACAAGAACGATATGGTTTAAAATTCACTTCTGAAAGGAAACTGTCGACGTCAACATGGTTGTGTATCAAAAATAACGAACATGTCAACCCCAGAACGGATCATGCTGCTTTACAAAGTGACCTAGAGGCAATAGAAAAATGGAGTCAGGATTGGTCAATCCCACTAAACGAAGGTAAATGTGCTGTCCTCCATATTGGTAATAACAACCCGAAACACATCTATTCCACGTCAAAAGGTCCTATGGCAAGCAAGTTGATCTTGGAATAGTAATCAACAATAAACTAAGCAGGTCTGAGCACATCACGTCAATCACTAAAAAGGCCAACCAACAACTCTACCTAATAAGGAGATGTTTCCCAAACCCCAGCCCACCCCTGTTTCTACGCATCTACAAGTCTTATATTCGCCTGCTGCTAGAATACGGTGTCTCAATCTGGAACCCTTTTCTACAAAAGGACATCTCATTGATCGAGAGAGTCCAAAGATCCGCAACCAGAATGATCGAGGACATGAAAGACCGACCATACACAGATCGCCTTAGACTCCTTAATCTACCCGAACTAACTCAACGACGTCGAAGAGGGGATCTCATACAAACCTACCGCATGCTCCATCACTCCTTCAGCGTGAATATGGCGAACCTATTCTGTCTGAACAACGACCCCCGTCTCCGCGGCCACAGTCTCAAACTAAAACGTGAACACTTCCACACAAGTGGACGTCAACAATTTCTACCCAACAGAGTTTTTTACGGTTGGAACTCTCTACCTGAAGAAGTTGTGAGTGCTCCCAGCGTCAACACCTTCAAGAACAGATATGACAGATTTTGTGAAGTGTCTCTATAAACCTATACTTAAGTTTCTTAAAATTTGTATTTTTTATTAGTTTTGGGCATAACAGGATTTCCTCTGCCCTTATTGCTATGTTAATAATAATAATGTCGTCCACATATCAAACATAAACCCAAGGAGAATAGCTGAAGCTCTCTCTAGATTTCATTACACACACTCATGAAAAAATTGTCTGGAAAGAGAGACAGAGGGTTACTCATGGCTGTATATTCCAGTTGCTCGTAGAATCATATATATTCAACTGAAAGCAATTTTGTCTCATGCAAAGTCTATACTCTCTGAAAAAAAAACAGATCACGATTAACAAGAGAGTATTTTATGCTAAAGAATAAAAGACATGTTCTCTGCTATTTGCTCACTTTTCTCTATATAAAATATTACCAGGGCTGGGACTCTGTAACTTATTTCGCATAGCGATAGCGAAGCTAAGCATACGCTATCTCTCTCCGTTACGTCGGAAAGTGATAGCGTGTGCTTCTTTTAGCTTCGTTTCGCTTCGCTATGCGAAATAAGTTACAATGTCTTTTTCGAACGCAAAGGGCCCCGCAAACTCATTATGGAATTTGGGTACTGATGGATTTTTTTTAATTTTCGGTATGATGTAGTCCATGTAATTCTCAACCAATACGCCCATTGCGCCAACCCAACAAAAATAACAGTTTCGCTGCTAGGGGGCGTTGAAATCACCCCTTGCGCAGATGAGACTTTTTATTTTTGAATCCGGTAACAATAAGTATTCACACTTGTTTCATTGTTGCTGATGTTGTACAATACTGTGCTGTTTTATAAAAAAAATTCTTGTCCTTCCTTCTTCCCACTAAATCCTATTACGAAACGCAAAAAAAAATTCTCGAGTGCCTTTAAATGTATCGTCGAATCGTTTTTTTATGATTATCCCCCCTCCCCCCAAAGGGCACAAAACGAAAAAATTTCGGTGGATTTTTATGAATTTTTAATATGATGCAGTTCAAGTTATTCTGAATAAAAATTAATTGGGTGACAAACCCCAAAAATGAATAGTTTTGATGCTAGAGGGCATTGAAATCATACCTTGCTCAGAATAGACTATTAATTATTATAGGCGGAAACAATATCTCTACGAATTTTAATTAGTAGATTATGCTAATCAATTGGGTAAGTTTTTATAACAAAAATATTAAACCTCCCCCTTACCCCTACTTTGAAACACGAAAAATATCAATTCTCGACTACTTGTGAATGCTTCATCAAAATAAATGTTTTAATCAGTTTTTCAAAACTTCGGCCGCGAAAGCCTCAACCATTTTGTCAATCACACAATTGTTCAGCATAATCTGAACTAAAATACGTGGAGATAATGGTTCGGCCTATAATAATGAATAGTCTATTCTGAGCAAGGTGTGATTTCAACGCCACCAAGCATCAAAACTATTCATCTCTGGGGTTTGTCACCCAAATAATTCCTATTCAAAATAACTTGAACTGCATCATATTAAAAATTCAGAAAAATCCACCGAAATTTTTTCGTTTTGTGCCCTTTGGTGGGAGGGAGGAATAATCATAAAAAACTGACTTTCCCTTGTTCAGGCATATTTAAACATTCGACGATACATTTAAAGGCACTCGAGAGTTTTTTTTTTGCGTTTCGTAATAGGATTTAGTGGGAAGAAGGAAGGGCAAGAATTTTTTTTATAAAACAGGACAATATTGTGCAATCATTAGCAACAATGAGACAAGTGAAATTATTGTTAGCGGATTTAAAAATAAATAGTCTAATCTCTAATATCTAACGCCCCTAGCAGCAAAACTGTTTATTGTTTCGGGTTGGCGCAATAGTAACATTGATTGAGAATGACATGGACTACATCATACTAAAAATTCTAAAAAAATCCAAATTCCATAAGGAGTTTGCGGGGTCTTTTAAGGATGGAATTGTTTCTGTGTTCGATAAAAAACAGTTTTTCGTATAAACATGACTTTTTACATTTGGTTTCTTTCACAGGTGATATCAGGAATTAGTTACTGATTACTTTATATAATCTATTTGATGTTTCCTCAATACATTTACTGAGAAAATTTTGGAATTATTATCCATTCCAATTGTTGAGCAGTGTATATCTCCCAAATTTTTCAAATCTCCTCCATTAATTTACAAATAATACACAGGATTGGTTTGTTCCCTCCCTAGGACAACTGAAGAATTTTTATTGAAACTATTGACATTTTTGTTCGGATTATATAATCTAATAACTGCGATGTCCAATTTCAAATTGATGTCACTCCAGTGCCTTGCACAAGCCTTAAATCCTTCCAGAAAACCGGTAATGATCCTACACGTCCCGGGGGCAATAAGAATGCACTGATGACGCAACTGAAAAACGGGAGTCGCTTCTAAACAAACCGTTACCGTGGCAACTGTGTCGTGACGTCACCAGTGACGTCGGTCAGAGCTGAGAACCGTGTTATATATCGACGGCCGAGCTTTCGGTCGTTATTGTAAGCGCAAAGCGCGAACGCGAGTGTTACGGAGTGATCGTACTAGTCCACATCTTTTATATTTTTCTACTTTTATATCTAATTGTATAGTTTGGTTATTTTTATTACTTAGAAGTTATATTTTCCCATCGTTTTATACGCTTCTGGTAAGTACACATTCACGGATTTCATTCCCTAATTAGTGAACTAAAAATATATATGTCATCTATGCGCAGCTAGATTGTTATGCCTGCCGCAAAATATCACATGCCGCTCAGCTGATTTAACTAAATATAGTAAAATATATGTGTAGTGGCTGGTGGGGGGCGAGTAGGTATCTAGTCCCACACCAGGTACCCCTGTCGGCAAGCACAGCTTTTTGGGGCGTTACTTGACATACGGAATGCTTGCAAAAGTGCTCCCATAAAGGTCGACCACAAAAACCCACCATTATCTAATCTACTGTGAGCTAGTGACAGTGACTGTGCTACGGAGTACCTATCAAACCAGGCTACCTGGAAACGTTTGGACAGAAATGTCAAGGTATCGAATTTATTTATAACTAAAAATAGACAATAACCCACTTCTTTTTATACTTGAAACCCTTCAGATAGTTGCTGGTTGAGAGTTTGAATATGCTACTTTTGTATCCCTAGTAACACGATACTACACAGTATCAGTGGAAACCACCCCTCGATTCTGGGGCACACACCATTCACGAGAAAGGTCAGATTATATCTGTACCAAATCCCACCGCTCGTGGCGATCGATTACCCTATAATAAAGGAGTTAATGAAGGAAAAGAGATAACATCACCTAGAAATAAGCTAAATCATCATAATTTCACGAGATTTCAATCTATAGCTCGTTCTATTACAACCGTTCAGCAGAAATTGCCGAATTGTATGGAATAGGTCTCGCAATAGGTCAACGAAAACTGCTTTGATCGATTTTCTTATTTGTGGAATCCAGAAGATCTGCGTATTATTCACGACTTTGATACGCTGATACACAATTCGGTGTTTGATTGGTCGGATCATCCTGAATGTTCTCATTTATTCAGATTGCTAGGGCAATGTGACAGCTGGGACCTGAAGCTGAAATTTGTTGGGCATAAGTACATTTCGGAAATGATGTTACAAAATTGAAGAATTTGTTGTAGTTATTTCTTCAAGTGATTGATTGAGAGGTTGCATCAATACTGTACCCGCAGAAGATTTGATTGATTTCTTATGGACTTCGGATGAATTTTTTGTTTCTGATAAACAGCTGTAAAAACGGTCTTCGAGGAAAATGCCAATTAAAAACATTTCAATTATATCCACTGTAAAATATGACCAAACAAAAAAAAAACATAAAATTCAAAGTACAAGTATTTGAAGAGTTTGTGAAAATCTTGAAATTTGTTTTGAGTGTATTGGGCTCAGACTCCAACTTCCACATCTTTGTATTATTATTACTATTTGAACTCTCGATTACTTTCTCAAATGAAAGATATGAATGAATATAATATAATCCTATAGCTTTTGAGAATATGTTTACGTCTTCTCAAAAATGTACACAGACAATAAATCCAAAACATTCCTAGCTAAGGTCAATTACAAAACACTAAAATCTGTGAAGAACCCCATTATTCACAAAAAAAAATCATAAATCACCGGTATGAATTATTCAAGAATTGTTATCAATGCAAATTTTCTGAATACTAATTTTGTAGTACGTCCTATTTACAATTTCTGAAATTCACCTACCAACGTATAAACATGAGAAATTACTAGTCTCTACTATTACTTCTGTTCTTCCGATTTCAAAAATGTTGTGTTTTCCAAAAGAATGAGGATCTTTTTACTGAACCCTCTCGCCATGTTAGTGATTTTATAGTAACAATACTTGATTATTTTATAGGAATAATGCACCCCTTTTCTCAAAGCCAATGAGATTACTTCAATTTCTTAGAATCGGCCAATCAGCTTTTATTTAGAAAATGAAATGCTTCTTAGCTTTTCCAATAAATGACAGATAATGTGCACCTTGATGAATGCCATGAAGTAGCGTTGAAATTTCTAGGTTGCTAACTGTCTCTGTCAGACTATTTCTGAAATTTTCACAGCTTGGCGTCTCCTTAAAATGGAAAATCGTTGATGAAACTTTGTTTTTAAAATGTACGAAATGTTTCATCAGAATATTGGATACAGCAAAAACAAAGTAACGATAAAAAAATTACCATACCACATCAGATTTGCAGGGGTTTCAACAATACTCGTTATTTTATGTCTGTCGGTTGTTCTAGCGCAGATTCGTCGTTCTGCTTGATTCTACTCAAAAAATATTCAAAAACTGTTATTGTGTATCAATCTTTCTAAAATACATTTCAGATCAAAATTTTATAATTGGCTCAAATTATATTCTCTTCTTACAAATACTCTCGATTAAGGTGAGTAAAAAAATCGCTCGAGCAAGCTCTCCCAGTTTTTCACTCACTTGATCCTCGGTTGTTTTCCATGACAATAAAATATTTATACAGTTGAACATCGATTTATTGATAAAAATATAATTCTTTATGTACTTACCCTCGATAACGATTTTGCGTATTAGTGTCGTTTGAGCCATGAAAATATAATTTCTATAATATTTACCGTGATTGCTGTAACTATGGTAATATATATCTATGAAATCATCGAAACACCTATTTGCAAACACTACGAAGTGGAAGCAGTGTTTTTGAAAGTCTTGTTTTCATTGGTTTGAAATGAGAAAATGATCTGATTGATTTATATAATACGAGAGAAATTGTCAGTAGTAATATCCCGACAAAATGCTGAATTTACCAAAAAAAACTTTCACCTTGCTGTCACGAAAACTGTGTTGCTTAGAAACACCACGAGAGGTTGCTCGAGTTTGAGCGACTGGCGAGGTGAATGTATTTTGAAAATTCTGCATCCTGAAGGGATATTCGATCAGACAATTTCACGATTACATTAAATTATTATGGACTAAATGCGAATTGCAGGACCGATTCATCATGCGTCATTAATGTCAGTTGAATAGTTGAACCGTCAAACTGACGTTTCTCTATTCACAGAAATTGTTGTAACTATGGAAACGTATAAATAAGGAAGAAACGAAACAGCGATTTGAAAATACCACGGGCTGGAGATTGTGTTTTCGAAAAGTCCTTTTCTCAATGGTTTGAATTCAAAAAATTATAATATGAGGGAAATTGTCGTTTGAATCCATGGCACCTAGCGATAGTTCTCATCAAGTGACTCTTTTGACATTTTTTATAATATTGCAGTATAAAGTAATTGATTTGGACTTAGTTCGAAAGATGAAATCAAATGGCAATTTACTTTCTGAGATAATTGAAAATTCATATTTAAATTCATGGTTATTGTCGTACTCATTTAGATTATCTATGGGGTACCTATTCACGATAGCCAACCAGCTTATGCAATGTACTCTCACTCGAAAATTCTAGGAGCAAACCCAAGTCCTTTGGCAAATTTCAATGTGGGAATTAAAATCCAAAATTTGTATCCAATCAAGAACCTCAAAATTTGAATAAGAACTGAACTAGCTGAAAAACAGACTATTGAGTTACATTTCACAAATACATACCTAAATCGAGCTTCATATAAAGTGGAATGGAAATTATTGAAAATTCTAAAAAATTGTTCTAGATTCATCTTAGAAATCAATAATCAGGGTTTTCTGCAGTTTTACTCCTATAAAGTTTATGACGTGATAAAAATCTTCCAGTGTGTTCCAAATCGCATTAAATTCTGTTCATATTTTGACGAACAAAAGCAATTGTTGTTTCATAATAGAATAAATTAAAACACGGCGACCTTAGTGCTTCATAGAAATGTTCAACATGCGCTAATATTTCTCACGGAATTTAAAAATAACAAATACCCGAGATTCAAAGTTTTCCACCGTGTCCGTGAAATTTTAAATAGATAAAATATAATTAACTTTCAAAATAGCTCCAAACAAAATCACTCATTTTATTTTTAAACCGCTCACATTCAACGTTGACACATCCTAAATAGTCACGCAACGAATAAACGTCTAATTTTTTCGGAAAACATACAGCGAACTTGACAAATATTCAATTGAGCTGGAATCAGGTTAACCAACATGTTGATTGATATGTTTGCTTCGTAATTTGGAGTTTCTGTTTGTGAGTATCAAAACTCATTATCTAGACTGCTTATAAATTATCAGAACAAAACTTCGATCAAAACGAATATAGTGAATCATTATTCTTGAAGCAATAATAATATTGTGCAACATGCATGACTTCACACTTTATATGCACCTATATATGAATGATATGAATCAGATGAGTAGGATCACAAAGTAAACTGTAACAACAATTTGAACATGTGAACCAGCTCTTAGTTTTGCTTTTTACATATGTTCAATTCATGTTCATTTCATTTTCAATTGGAAATAAATGAAGGTAATTGAAATTGATCAATTACTCATTCAGTCATTATTAAAATAAAAATAAAATAAAATCAGAATGCTTTTCTGCATGGATTCATTAATATTGATAGATATATTTTATAAATGGTATTTCTGACCATTGCTATTCAGATATAATATCAGTTATTCCTCCGTTAGCAGTTTCATTGAGACTGGGCTGACATATTCAGTATTCCCGCCCCTTCGTGGTTGACATGTAGACTTGCTGAATATACTTCTCAGCATACCTTTTTGGGAATTTTAACCTTCCACAGTCTGAAAATGAAAAAATGTTAATTCAAAGAAATTTGTACAAGTGTAGAGGGGCAATAATCAATTTGCCCCGATCAGTTACTGCGTTTAGAA
The DNA here is from genome assembly GCA_944452925.2 of Chrysolina oricalcia. Classification (NCBI taxonomy): domain Eukaryota; kingdom Metazoa; phylum Arthropoda; class Insecta; order Coleoptera; family Chrysomelidae; genus Chrysolina; species Chrysolina oricalcia. The sequence continues at coordinate 26,542,724 of OX101808.2, forward strand.
GACTGTTGTCTTTAAAACAGTTTATTATTTCGTCAGTAACGTATCGAATACTAAATTTGCCTATACGACGAGAAAAAAAATTAAATTGACTAAAAATACTTCTCTTTTTCGAAAACGTTGATGTTTCGGAGACTAAATCTGTCTCCGTTATCAAAACTCGAAGGATGAAGACTTGCTAAAATTCCATTTTTATCGGTTTGAATATGAGGGATTTGTTTTGATAAAGTCAAATGAAATCTGCCAAATATTTTTTATGATGACATTTGCTGTCTGGATACATATAGGGTGTCTGATATCAATCAATCAATCTGTTATTTCTCAAATCTTCTCCGAAATAATAAACTGTTTTCAAGACAACAGTCTTCTAAACGCCTAACTGATCGAGGCAAATTGAGTATTGCCCCTCTACACTTGTACAGATTTCTTTGAATTAACATTTTTTCATTTTCAGACTGTGGAAGGTTAAAATTCCCAAAATGGTATGTCAAGAAACGAATATCCTCCACAAAAACAAACTTTCATTCAATATTTATCAGGTATCGTTCTATTCCAACGGACGATACAGCTAGGGAAGTCATTGCCTATTAGGGACGTATTTCCAGAAGATTTAAGTTTTCCATATTGGAAGCAGCTGCAATTTTAACAATCTCTTTGTTGGTTTTGACGATTTACTTTTCGTGTGAAACAGTACAATAAACTACATACTTAATAAATCCAATGTTGACTCTTCATTGTATTTGGGGGAATTATACAGTGCGACGCTAAATTATGGAACAAATTCAATATTTCTGAATATAAAGATATATCGGAAAAATCCACGGACAGGTCGATTTTCTTTTCCGATGGGCCAATTTTTGAACCTCACCCAAAATATATAGGGTTATCCGCATTTGAGGAAAAGCGACTTTGGTGATATTTTTAAATGGGACACCCAGTATATTTGGTTAGGGATCGTCATTACAAATCCAGTGATACCAAGTTTGATGGGATTATGTCAAATAGCTGCGGAGATATGGCCAAAAAACTTCTCCATATACCCAATGAGTGCGACAGAGACTTTTAACCTTCTGAATCGTGTCATACTCATAAGACATACGAGGAAGTTTTTTGGCCATATCTCCGCAGCCGTTTGACATAATCCCATCAAACTTGGTATCACTGGATTCGTAATGACGATCCCTAACCAAATATACTAGCTGTCCAATTTAAAAATATCACCAAAGTCATTTTTACTCAATTTCGGATAACCCTATATATTTTGGGTGGGGTTAAAAATTGGCCCATCGGAAAAGAAAATCGACCTGTCCGAGGATTTTTCCGAAATATCTTTATATTCAGAAATAATGAATTTGTTCCATAATTTAGCGTCGCACTGTATATAAAATCACTAACAAATTTAAAGGATTGATTAAAAGTTTTTGGTTTGGAGATAGAAAGAAACATAGTTATTACATTCCTTTTTTTTTTTTGCCAGTTCTTCATAATCAGCAATCTCTGAACTAGATCTGCTCGCTAATTTCTTGAAATTACATTTCCTGAAATTATACTTTCTAATGTGTTTCCCAAACTTAACCTACTTACAAACAGAAATTCATAAATTGCAAATGTATGAAACATTTCTAGTGTATAACCTCAAATAAATTATCAAAATATAAAAAAAAAACAGGGCGCATTGACTGTACTCTATTTCATTTCATTTGACTGTACTCTATTTCAATTTGAAGAAGATGCCAATAATAATGATATTTGGAATTTGTGCATATCAAATGTATTTTGAATTTAATAGGCTTCAGAGAAAACATTTTGACTATAAAAATGACTGTTGTAGGAAAAACTCTTGATTTTTATATACCTAATTCAATTACTTTTTCATCGAGTACATCATGTGTGAATATGTATTCAGTGTCAAACTTTTGAATATCAGACTGATATAAAAATTATCTAAAACGAAGTCTATGTGTACAGCCTCATTCATATTTGACTATTTTATCTACCTACTGATAAGACATTTTGCGCTTCATTTTTCGTGAGTTATACCGTTATCTTCCGCGTGTTAATTTAACGCGAGTATACAATCTGAAAATTATAAAAAATACAATTATCCTCAAATAACATCAAAGTATCGAGGAATTTAGCAAGAATATCGCCAAAAATATAATGCGTCTTGAATCCTCACCATGGTTGGTTTGAAATGTAGAATGCAGTATAGCTACACTTTATTTGTCCAGAGACAACCTTGAAGCGAAATTGCGATCATGAAAATCACTCGAAAAAACACGATAGTTTCAATAGAAGAATTAACAAATGAATTCAGATCACTCACTTTAGAAGGGCATGAGTAGTGTGTGATAGTTGAAAATGTACCTACTAAGCGATGAGAAAAAGAGTGCCACAGGGAACCGTCCTTGGGCCTATCCTATTTATAATATATATCAACGCGTTTCTCGACTTACCTGAAGATGAGCGAGTAACTAGTTTCACAGACGATACTGCTATCTCCATCAAGGACAAAAACTGATCCGATCTGAACAAAAATTATGGAATAATTTCCTGAGGTGCTAGAGTTCTTCAGTGGTAAACTACTCAGTATTAACATGAAGAAGACTCCATATTTAACTCCCACGAGTTATGAATCGAATCTTCCTTCCTTTAATGAAACAGAATTGCATCAAACGAAACAGTAAAACAAACAGTAAAATTTTTCGCAGTTCACCTAGACAGCAACATGAAATTGAATATTCATATGAATGCATAATCTAATAATTGAGATATTATCCATAAATTTTTTTGATATTTAAAAAAGAAATTGAAATAAAACACCTAAAAATATTGTATTTTGCTCTGATAAAACATCTCTACTATGGATGGGCAGCATATGAGGCATCCGACCACGATAAAAAAATGGATTCTGAAAATGATAATGAGAAAGTACTTCAGATATACTAGTGATGAATTGTACAGAGAGGCAGGAGTGATGGATATTCATCATATATTTAGTTTTGGTTCTTATGAGACATCAAAATAGAAACATAGTCAAAGTTGAACATGTCGATCACGCAACTATTCAACTAGATATAAAGAAAATGGCTCAAACGTGTTTCGCATGTTTAAGACAATCAAATACCATGCACCAAAAATTTATAATTTAATACCAAGATATTTGAAAACACTCAATTCCACGACCATGTTCAAGTCAGAACTTCAAAGACGGCTTATGGGCAAACCTTGGGTCGAAATATAGAGCATAGTTAGTTTGAAAGATAAGTTGATTTGCATAAACTATCAATAACGTATTAAGACAATGAGATGTGAATATATAATTCACATAGATATATTCTCTTTCACGTTATCTACAGTTTAAATTTTCTACATTTAATATTCTAACATTTTCAAGTTTGTAAGTTTTTCACATTTTCTACATTTGTGATTTTTTCACATATTTACATATTCAATTGTAAAAATCATTAAATATGATCCTATTGATTATGATATATGTATAATGTGAATATTGTGTATTAGTAATACTTACGAACAAGTTCTACTTTGAGAATTAGCTGAATTTGTTCAGTTCGTTCAAATTGTTATATTCGTACTTATACTAAATACTGAATGAATTCAATTTTATTAGTATTATATGATTCTGATAAATATAAGCTATGACTCTCTGATACATACAAGCAATGGAAGGAAGATATTGTGATACTGTTCAACATATTTAGCATATTCCGAATCTTGAATTGTGAGCATTTTCAATATTTTTGCAACTATATTAATGAACGGAATACTTATGTTATTATTTTTTCTTCCTTTCCTTTTTACTCTCTCAATTCTCAGTTTTGAATTCGACAATAAAGAAAGAGGAATTCTCGAACTCTTCATGTTTCCTGTTTATTTCGAATTATTCGACTTATTTCAAGTGTTTGGGGATTCAGTAACCAGAAAAATATGTTTTGGTGTGGCAGTATGATTATCGACCATATATCCTGTTATTTCTTTCTACCATACTTATCACAATTTTGGTATTATAACGAATATATTATTCTTCGAACCTCTGTGTTGGTGAACCGCGAAAAAGTATTTTATTTGTCTGATAATAGCAATAAATGTATCAAGCATAAAAGTCACATGTCTGAAACAATAATATGTTGTAGTACGGAATATCCGCGGAGAATTCTGTACCGGAGATTTGTTGTCATCGCGGAATATTTCTAGTATTTACTAGATGATTCGTGAATGACCCAGTTGGGAATTAACTTGATACGCCAGTGCAACCATCCCACAGTGCTCTTGCATTTAAAATAAATTGGGTCAATTGCGACGTTCCGGTCAGAACCTTGTATCATTTTTTTCAAACATTTTAATTTTACCTTGCGATTATAAATATTCTTGCGCAAAATAGTTTTACAAGCACCCGCATCTTTTGTTCATACAGTTTAATTTAATCGCGTATTGTTTATAACTAAATCTCTCAATTAATTAAAATGCAATTCGCATGTACTATGTTATCTCTAATCGGCGTCCTAGAATTGTTTTCTTTTCAAAAATATAATGAATTTTTCGGGTCATTGTCAGAGGAGGAGATCGTATACTCTTGGTTTCACAACATATCCATTAGAAATGGGATATTACGCTGGTTCATTTTACAAAATTACTAGTAGAAAACCAACTATGCCATCAAATGAAAAACAGTGCGTAGTTATATTCTGTTGTGTTTTCGACTCGCAACTGACATATATTAATTTGTTATGAACAAATACAAAAAAACGTGTTTTTTTTTATTGATCAGCTTAGAAAAAGAAAACTAATAGAGCAATCTAGTTGCTTCAATGAGAAAATTGAAATACGTACAAAATGGGATGATTTTCGACCCGATCTGATCATTAGTGACAGAGAAAAACCGGAAAAATTTTCAATTTTTTAAAAATTCATAACTCTGCTATTTCTCAAGAAATAAAGTATTGAATCATGTGTTCTTTATGTGTACAAAAAACAGGCGTTGTCTGATCATTAGTTTTGACACAATTGCAATTTGAACTTTTTTTGCACTGTCTTGCAGCGTGCCTGGATGCTCTAGTGATAGTCCGATTTCAATTTCTCAAACAGACTTTGAAAGTAGAAGCATAGTACCACAAAACTTATTTGCGCTCAAATGCTGCAAAATGGGTGAAAATGACTGAAAACGAAATATATCAATGCCGTATGTGTCATTTGTAATGGCATTATGTTCGACGGAAAGCTTACATTACCAAGACCAAGACCAAGTTTTGGTCTTGGTTTCGAAAAATAAATGTTGTCTTGGTCTTGAAACGAGACTGGCTTAGTCTTGGACTTAATCTTGATAGTCTTGGTCTTAATAGTCTTGGTCTTGGATCAAAAGGAGTCTAGAAATATCAATTATTCAATGTTTTTCAATAAATAAATATGTTATCTACCTTCTGTGTGGTATTTTTAAATATAAATATAACCCATATACAGGGTGAGTTAATAAAGTTGCGGTAATTGGCTGTCGTAAATTGCAAAATCTCACTTTTCACCTGTCATTATTTCAAAAACTGTTGATAGGTATAGAATATTATTGAAATATTTAACCTAAAATTCAAATAGGAATGCATCAATATACAGGATGATTTATTTGAAATAAAAAATCGTTGCCAAGTTTAGCTGATGACAACAACGCAGTATCAAATCATCTCTCTCATAAGATTATTGTCAATAAAAGTCCTCCATATTTGTATAATGAATTAAAATTCAGAACTGATGTACATACAATCAACGGTTCAAAGGAATTCGAACACCACCCTCTTTCAAACTGAATTTTTCAAACGCTCCTACAGTTACCAAATTTGCAACGCCTACAATAATTATATTCCTACCTCCTTAAAAACTATCAAGAATCAAAACTAGTATGAAACTCAAGCTTGGTAAAACTTGTCAAACTTGAACATTTTTTAATACCTGTCACAGTGGAAAACTAGATCGAATAAAAATAAAAAAATGTTATTCAGTAAACTTGGCCCCTATCTGATGTTTGAGACCGTTGAAGGTTGAGTGGAAGAACAAGTCGGTAGTAGGTTTTATCTGCTACTGAATTGAACTCCGCCTTTTATATTCAGTTTTATAATACCAATGATATTTATAAACTATCAAATAAGGATAGATTTAGCGAGGGGCAATATATGAAAATATAAGTAGAAAAGTTAATGGTTAGGTTAGGTTAGGTTAACTTTTCTACTTATATTTTCATATATTGCCTCTCGCTAAATCCATGCTTATTTGTATTGTATTCCTGGGTAGGATTGTCACGCGGCTGGTAGCTATAGCTGCGTCCGTGGCGACGTTAGTTGTTGCCTTGTGAGTACAAGGTCTTCTAACCGATGCCACAAATGTGTGGTTGGCTTCCTGTTGTTGACTTCCTTTGCTTCTATTTTTACATCCAAGTGTTGTACATCTCCGCACTTGATTTTACCGTACTGATGAGAGCTTAAGCTCGAAACACGTGTCTATATACGGTTGCACATTATTTTGAGGGTTATACCCATTAACTTTTCTACTTAAACTATCAAATGTACACTAATATTGTATTATGCTGGAAATAATAAAGCCATTTATTATTATTATTATTAAATATATATCCAAAAATTTCAAATTCAAACCAAATAACTTTTGTATTTTTTTTTCTATCAACAATAGTAGGAGGTATGGACCACTGCGATCTTACAACACACACCTATTTGTTGTAGACTGTAAAACTGCAATACTGAATTTGAAAAATGTATTTTCAATTTTCAGTGAGCAAATAGTAGTTTACCTAACAAGTGCGGAAAGTGATACTTTTCCGCACGCAATTGCGGATGGCCGAACGACGCGCCAGCGGAGCTCGGCCAGCAATCGCGTGCGGAAAAGTCACTTTACGCACGTGTTAGGTACACTGTTTTTTTACTAGCGAGCAGAAAAAATCCAAAAGTTAACATAAAGAAACATTTATCATTAAATACGTATCAAAAAATTTATTATTATCAATATTAATATTGAATGTGCAATTTGTAGCATTCTGTAAATTAATTGCAGAGGCTAAAATTTTATTCAATGAAGTCGGGGACTTGAAGGTTGGATTTCCGACGTTCTGGTTTTCCACTGCTTTGTCACAAGCACTAATTGTTGCAAACGTGGCCATTAGAGTAACTTGGCTAGAAGAAGTAATTTTTGAAGGCTGCTGTACTGGTGAAAGTTGCTGACAAGTGGTAGGGCCAGCGACAGCGTCACTGAAGTTTAATATTTTATTGGATAGGCCCTTTTGGAAGCTTGGTGAGCTCTCTACATAACCTTCTAAGAAATATATCCTTTGTCATCAATATGATCCAAAGACATCTTTGTTAATTCTTCTCGCCTACATGCGCCCGCCAAACCAAAAATCGTAGCGACTTTTATATGAAGATAAATTTCGTCAGGTGCTTCATTCATAAACGTTTTGTTTTTTTTTTTAAATATGCCGTGACCTTTAGAAACTTTCTTAAATCGACGTCTTTTTTAAGTTTAATAACACTTTTTAACATTGAGTACCTGGACCAAAGAGTGTTTGGCTTGCATGTTTTGGAAATTTCAGGGAAATTAGCCAGAAAACGTCTTCTTTAATAGTTTTTAATTCCCTTATTCTGGCACCAGATTTCAAACAAAATATACTCCTTTTCATACCTATGACGGGATTTTGATGGTAGTAGATCCAAGTTTGCAGTTCTAGCTGCTTCCAAAACTGACTCTGTCAAATCTTCGTCTGAAGAATCCATGAAAAATTATCTTACTAGTAAAGCTGCGACGGTAAAATTGTTTTTGACAAGGTTGTGTTTTGACTGACAGGTTTATTTTTTCTCTATTGCTACGGTGATTCAAAGTGACAAATAAAAAATGTCTGATGTTTATTACTATTTGACATTCATTTGATGAACTAAAAATTTATTGAAACATACTCTTCTTTTTATTAAAAATTATAGCAATTCTAATAAACTAGTGCGGAAAAGTGACTCTTTCAACACTAAAATGAGTGTGGAAAAGTGGACTTTTCCGCACGCTAGTAGAAAAAATTGAAACCTACCATATAAAAAATAAATAATTGAAATGAATTGCCACAACATTTTTCATCAGATTTAATATTGAGTAGATTCAAATGCATTATATTTTTTTCGAGACCATGCCAAGACTCTTGTTAGAGAGTCTTGGTCTCGAAAGACAAGTCTTGGTCTTGGTTTAGAGAAGATTTATTAAGTCTTGGTCTTGATCTTGGTCTTGAATCAAGACTCTTGGTCTCGCGAAAGTACTCAAGTTGCAACGAAACCTATTACTAGAGCGAGTACTTGTAAACGATTCAGACAAGAAATAGAGAAGTAGGTACTATTTTTTTTCAATACAAAATTAATTTCCTGTTACGGCACTGGACACAAAATTGGGAGTGTATGATCGCCATTTGTTTCTGGTCTTCAGGGTACTTCTAATATTCATTGTGATTTCGAAACATGAAGTAACTTAGTTGACTAACTGAAAATTTCAATTTTGGAACTTGGAATCATTTCTTCATAATAATGTCTCAAACTCGGGAGAAACGACAACATTTGGTGTGATCAAAGGGCTCGGCTCATATTCTAGTTGATGAAACTAAAACATCCCCGGCTAACTTTCAACGGTCCAGCGTTCACCATAAATAGTCGAATACTCGCACTTTAGATTATATCGTTTGATCAGCCAAGGTATTTTTCAGTAGGAGTGCGTTTGTATATTTTTACGAATGAATTTAGGATGCTTTTATTTTGGGATGCAGGGGGCTAGGTCCTCCGCCGCTTCCTATGATGTTTACGGTGGTTACCTTTCAGATTGTTTTTAGTATGGAATTTTGGCCCCGGTCCATTTTGTTCTGCGGGATTTGCTAATAGGACAAATGTTAGCACATTTGGCAATAATAAAAGTTTAACACAGATGACTGGCAATAGCATAATACTTATGTTTCTATAAGCGTTTTGTCTCCTAGGGATCTCAGAATGAAATATCATCCATAAAGTGAAATAAAATAGCTGTTAATGCTACAAGTTTTAAAAATGCAATTTGGCAATAATAAAGGTTTAACACAGATGACTGACAATGGCATAATACTTATGTTTCTATAAGCGTTTTGTCTCCTAGGGATCTCAGAATGAAATATCATCCATAAAGTGAAATAAAATAGCTGTTAATGATACAAGTTTTAAAAATGCATGTCCAAGGCACGTGTATGGAAGGTTACAGAACATGCTACACAGTTTTTTTTTTTCATGAATATTATAATAATTTTTAAATATTTAAAAATATATCTACGATAGGAATATTTAAATTCGTAATCAGGAGGCTATATGCTATACTGCAGTTATACTACAGTGCTATAAAATGCGGGAAACGAGACTCCTTACCAGCTACAAAAATTGTGATTGGGTAATTTTCGGTTCAGTTTTGAAATATTATTTTCACCTCTGTACAAAAATGTATTGTCAGTACAAACAGAAATAATGAAAGTAATAATCATATTCGTCCAAAAAACGAAAATCTGTCCAAAATCAATCTACTTTCAGGGACCGTTCAATTTTTATTTGTGGACATATATGTGAAATGGATCTCTGAACGACAAATAATAGAATTTGATTTTTTCTTCTTAAAATGGATCTCTGAACGACAAATAATAAAATTTGCTTTTTTCTTCTTGTTTTATGATACTGAATAATATGACAAGTAGATCATTGAGAGACAAATAATGAATCGTGTTTTTTTTCTCCTCCGTCTCTGAAACTGAAGGGACTTGCCTACTACTCTTGAAAAAATGTTAGTACTGTCGAACAAAGCTAATCAATCAAGCAAAATTTACAAACTCAACCAAAACAATTGTTTCCTAGAAGTATAAAATAAATAAAACTATTCAGTTATCCAATATGATGCTCCTTTGAAATCTGCATTGAAGATAATCATATAACTCGCTCAACTTTCGTACTCAATATTCATGTTTTCATCGTCATATTTTAAAAATTTTGGGAATTGTTATTGATCTCTTTGCAAAAATCTCCGCATGCAAAGGATTCCAAAGAGTTAAGATAAACAAAAGTTTCAAAAGTGAGAAGACTGGAAATGGGGTTAATTTCAATGAAACTGCTTGCGAAAAATGAGGAATGAAATTTTAGAAGCAACGATCATGGTTTCGTCTATAGAAGAGAGACATATCAATAATTTCTTTATCATGTTCCATAAGATTTAGTTCCTATTTTTTTTTTAAATTAAAGGTTCATAAATCATGAGAAACTTCATATCAGTGATGAATTTTTTTGAAGCTATTTGAATGCAGATAGTACTATTGTACTTATAACATGATGAATTCAGTCCGTACTGGTGTAACAAAATCTCTCCTTTCAGGATCGAAATGTACCCAAAGGTTATGATATTTCAACTGGTCCATTGTTGCACTGGCTTACTTGAGAAATTGACACTTATGAATCCTCCTACAACAAACATATCAGGAAGAACGTTTGTCAATTCAACCCTCTAATGACTCGGCATGCATTTTGGAGTAGGTCGAAATTACGTAATTGAAACCTTTAATGAAGTAATTAAAAAATCGAGAATTGGGATATGAAGGCATTTTGCCTACTGAGTTAAGATATTTAATAAGGAAAATTGCCTGCGCTCACAAACTTTTGTTTCAGATCAAGTATGTTTACATTATCTAGAGAAGGGTGTGAAAAAAAAATGATTTTTATTTCAATAGCGAAGATAGCTTGAATCAACAAATATGGAGTCAATTCCACGTTGAATCAGAGATTGATTCGATGATGAAACATTTAGAACAGACGTAGTATACAAATGGCTGAACCTGTTACCAACTTGCTTCTTATCTCCCAACAATATGAGTATACTTGTGTACTTTTCATAAAAGGTTTTCCAATACGAATGATATACTTTTAAAATTAAACTGAATAAAGCTATTTCGGATACAACCAAACTTTTTATATTATTTCAAAACACGTTATACTTTGAATAAAATATAATTTAAGTGCTCACTTCGAGGTCATGTACACTAGCGAATTCTATTAACTCAATTTTTGATCACTTTGTGCAAAAAATCGGGCGTATTAATGTCACGACTGCAGCATCCGATATTCAATATTTATAATAATAATAGTACTCCCTTGACACTCGTAAAATGTACCCGAAGGCATAGCCTGTGCGGATAGAGAACGCCTATTACTATTATTAGCCGTGGCGCATCAGGACTACAGAAGCACCGCCCTTAATGCATCAAGAGTTCTGAGTCGGTTTGCACAGACCATATATTTCAAATAAACCCACAAAAGGTAATCCAAAGGAGTTGAATAACTACTTCTTTGAGGCCAGCTAACAGTTGCATCATTCCTTGGAATTACCCTTTCATCAAACTTTTCTTGCAGTACTTCTATAGAGGGTTAGCTTTGTTTTGACGGAATCACGTGTCCTGTAAATTCATTCACTGTAACTGCATCTTCTAAGTACCTCATTTTGAAAAAATGGTTAGATAAACTACTGGAAGAAGTTCTCAAACAAGGCACAAAAAACAAGAATTCTCGGTGCTTACGGTCCAGAGGCTTAAGTTTTTGGGTCAGTACAATGGGTTAGGTGTAAACCCACAAGTGTTTTTCCAAAATCCCCATAATTCTACCTAATTCTTCAGCACGACGGGGAACCGATAAATTTGGAACCTCTCCAATACTAGTTTTCACAACAGCACTGTTATCTAATCTTCTTACATTTCGATGGCTTGTTGGCGTTTCCAAGACGAGTAGAGTAAAACTCCTTATTTTATACATCGACGAATAGCAAACAAAGAAGGGCGATTATTAATTAGACAACAATCACCTCAATTTTGTTATTACGCAAGCCATGAATTTTGCTCGTACAACTTATCCACGTGTCACCGGAATATCATCGAAAGTGACCTCAACTTGATATTAGTTATTTAATATAGGTATAATTAGTGGTTTTCTGTTTTTATCTAATGTATTGTTCAAAGTCGCATTTCATTGATTCTGATAAAAAACCGTGACAAACTTAATTTACTGCCACAACGAAAACAGAACGTGATATTGGTGTGATGTTTCATGCAGTATTCATTGACACTGACCATATACGCCAAACAAATGTCGAAACATAGCGAGAGGTCAACAAAGTGCACGCACATTGTCATACTATAATAGAATCATCACGTAGTAAAAATGACTAGTAATGATATTTTCATTTGAATTATCAAGTGGTTTTGTTACAAGTGGCTTTCGAAAACATTGCACTTTTGTTATACAGAATCGTTGAATATCACCGAAGCTGGCCACGTTTTATGTCAAAAATATTTTTAGATAAACGAATTCAGTACTAAATCTTTTACTTTTTTTACGACTGTGACATTTCGTCAGACACAAGTAGAGTATGTAGAATAAAATGATTTCAAATGAAAAAAATACCTACAAAAACACAATAAATAGGAACAGAAATGGGAACAGAAGACTTTTTATCTAAAACACACAACTAATAGACCACAGATTGATAGGTTTACTCAACACACTGATAGGTCTTCACAAAGATCTATAGCAACTCTAAAACCTAGTAAAACTTGATATTTGTCTTGTTCAGGAGGCTAAGATTGACGTGACATTAAAAGGATTCGGCATATTAAGACTACAATTGATCAGAATACTTGGAGCATGCGAAAAATATATGATCTAGGTCTAATTCTTGATCTCAATGATACTCATTTTCAGAAAGATTTTGTGGGTAAGAGTTGTGATGAATCTGCGGGGTATATTAAGATCCGTTGACTAAAGACTGAAGCACCGTCATAAAGTTAGTTGAATTAAGGTATAAGAAATTAAGTCGCAGATACCCATTCCAAATATACCTTCATATTGGTTTCTCCGTTTCCATTGCCCTGTGTATTATGACAAAAGTATACTTGAGAATCAAAACAATATTAAAAAAATACAGAAACTGATTTTTGAAGTTCGCAACACATAATTTTGTTGCAACCAATGCAAAAACTTGAGATTTTTAATAAACTATGTCTTCAAATGGTCTCTCTTTTCAGAATGGATATAAGAACAGAGATTTCATTAGCACAGTTTGATCAATACAATTTTCCACTTGTTACTTTGGATAAGCTCAGGTATGTAGGGTAGAAATAATTTCGTTAGGTTTCTGTGTTTGTCCGACCGTATGACAGAGCTTTGTAAAAAATTTATTTGTTGACGTTCTTTTAAGACATTTTCCTTCATATGCATTCAGTGGAATGTGCACCTCCCCACTTTAATATTCATGTATATACCATACAGCTACGAGGACATATATTCCTAAAAATTACGTCATGGCTAGAATTGATGATAAGTACACATTTCTTCCGTTGTCTAAATATCTCAACGATTTTCTTCCATATGAGAAAACAAACGATTCTGGATGAATTAGTCACACTTATCTTTTGTCTAGGATGCGTTAAGGATGAAAATTGTGAAATTTGGGTAATATTTTATAATAAAAATTAGTAGGTTAAACTTTTTATTTCATTAAAAACGATTTCTTCAAAAGCCTTTCAGTAGTTTCCCGTGGCATACAACCTTGATATTATTCTTCTTTTCTTATCACTAGATACTTGTTTGTGTCGTTATCAGTATTATTTCAAGAATGGTCTAGATGACACGAAAAGCATTTTTTCTATTCCCATACTTTCATTATTTTATCAAACATTTCCTATTAGTATTCTAATGATATTCATTCAGATACATATTTTCCATTCAGGTCCAGTTGCATAGGTCCAGTTAAACTACGAATAGAATTGTCAATGGTTTAGGAAATGAAAGACATTCGTTAAATGGTGTTGTAAGGGTTAACAGTCTAATGGTGGATTTATGCAGCAGTCATAAGTCATAAGTTTTAAGTCATATGGTCAATGATTGGTTGGAATAAACAGGTTGAACTGTCATCATTGACGAATATTATTCCTTATGACTTGAAACTTATGACTTATTATTTTATTAAAACTAGTGTTGCACTAGTTTTGCACCAGTACTGCATCGACACTGTACTGGTTTTCTCCAAAATGTGCCCTAGTTCATTCTCAATGGAATGTGAAATATTTTTGAAACTTGTCACCTTGTCAGTTTTCGTTTTCACAACCATCATATACAGGGTGTTTCCTAAGTTCGTGTAGAAAATTTAGGGGCATATTGCTGACGTCAAAATAAAAAGAAAAGTTTATATAAACATATGTTTCCAAGTTATTCGTTTCATAGTGTCAAAGTTCAATTTTTATTTTTGTTTTTTGTGAATCAATTCCAAAATTATTGTGATTTCCAAGTGAAGTTTGATATTTGGGAGTAATTTTCAATGAAAATATCAAATTTGACGCTAGGTTGTCTCTTTCGTAGGGTTGGCGCCACCTACATGTCTTTTTAGTCATTCAAAATGTCATAACTATTTTGTACGTAGCTCTAGCAGGTTTTCTTTATAAATTTATTGTTGCTGTTTTATTATTAAACTGGTCTTAATTACTGTTATTATTATTTGTATCAAATTGTAATGATACCCTATTCCTATTTCAAAGTGAAATTAGGGAATAATGATTTCCTTCACTACTTAAATTTATTTTGAATTTAAACATCTTGTCATTTAAAATCACTTGCATCGATTATTTCAAATCCCAATAACTCGAAAACAGTTGCTCGCAGCGATCTCTACCAGGAATATATTTTCCACTAGATAACGTAATGAAGGTCCGCCCAAAAAATTACATTGCAAATGACTGAAAAGACATGTGTGTGACACAAGAGAATAACTAACATCATATTTCAGTTCATCATTTAAAATTACTCGGAGATACCAAACTTTACTCTAATTATTTTGGAATTTATTCGCGAAATATAAACATGATAATTCAATAGCCGAACACAAAAAGTGGACTCAACGAGGGGAAACATCAAAATCGGGAATTGCTGACCACGCCTGGACAAAACACCACCGAATTCTCTGGGACGAAGCTAGTGTTCTTCATAGAGAGGAACATTGGTTCAAACGGAAATTTATGGAAACCGCCTACATAGAAGCCAATGGTGCCTTCAGTCAACCAAGCGTGGAAATTAAAAACGTATGGAAACCGCTCATGGACCGTTTTGGAGGGAGAAAAAGCGCGAAACCACGCGCGCCACAAGACCACGCGTAATTACACTTAATTATAGACCTAAGAAAGGTCGCGTAGCATCTGATTTTGTCACTATTCACCAGAAGACGATTGCGGATTCAAGCAATTGAAACGTTGTGGAAAAATTTGAAAGAGATAGAAATCTTTCAACCATTAAGATGATGGACGTCCGAAATATAAGTAATCATGATAATTCAAATTCGACACTCTGTATTTCGGAAACGAATGACTTGCGGACCTGTGTCTATAGGCACTTTTCTTCTTATTTTAACGTCAGCAACATGCTCCTGAATTTTCTACACGTACTTAAGAAACACCCTGTATAATAGAGAGGTCATTAATAAATTGAGTTGGAGTCGTTGAAGATGAATAATTCACATTCGTGCCATAATCCGGAAAAGGGATGACTGAATCATGTCAAATCTTTGAGACAAATCCCTTATAGATGTTTTATTTCCTTCGAGCCAATTATGATGAAAAAGTGTTATGTGGTGGGTTTGACGCCTGGCTTATAAGTAGGTACAATACGAAGTTCAATTTTGAAAAACCAAAAAATTGTTTTCATTGGCAGTAACTTAATGAAAGTGGAATCCCACATGAATTCTTTATCAATACTTCTTCAACAAAAAAGTTCATGAGAGGTCAACCATGAGGACAATATTTTTCATTTATTTATCTATTCCATTCGAATAATTCTCTACTTGTCTTTATATTACACCAATCCACTTTGCTGAGTCTCTACTGTTATAGGATATATATAGGGCATTTCAAATTCGACCCCCACCATTGGGATCTCCTAAACTACAGGAGATACGTGGAAGCTTACATTGGGGCAAAGTTGCGTATTCTGGTGCTTAACAAAATACTGTTTTGAAACTTGGAAAATCCGAGTATTTCCGGAAATATCGGGAAAAAACTGAAAATCGGAATTTTCGTTTTTATTTTTTTCTATCGTTATTTGACAACATAGCTCAAAACCAAAAGAACATTTTCGTTGATACTTTTTTTCAGCTACACGTTTTCATGTTTAGATTTACTATCCGATGTTTAGTCTTCTGGCATTCATCATCAACTTTTTTTTCTGTTATGGGCGCCATATTGTTTTTTATACAGAAAAATAGTGATTCTCATTCTGATTTCATTGATGTATAATTTGTTATGATTTGCACTTCTGAAACCACAGATATTAATAAAAAAAAACTTCATCTGAGATGGTCATGACTCCATCGAAAAATTTTGTTTAATAAACACTAGTTGTCAGAACCCATTAAACATCATAAGTTTGCACAAATACTTCAGTCGAAATGTCCTCATTCTCAAATGAAGAAAAACGAGAGATGTTCAAACTTTATTATAAATTTGATAGGAATAGTACGAAAACAACACAAATTTATTTTGAATTATATCCGGAAAGACAACAGCCAGATAGAACATTATTCGGAATTTTGGGCAAACACTTTGCTGAGTACGGTGCGTTTCAAAAAACAATAATGAAATCATGAGCTTGTAAAAAGTGCACAAAAAGTATTACAACAAGTGTTCGAAATGATGGCCTTCCTCTTGAATACATAACCGAGCTCGTCGTCTCAAATTAAGAACAGCCCTAACAATATCCCTTCTTCTGATAGACCTGAATTGCGTCATGATATTGTCTCTAAGTTCATCTACTCTGTCATATTCTTGCTCTCCATAGATTCTGTTCTTTAAAGTGCCCCACAAGAAAGTTTCCAAAACTGTAAGGTCAAGTGACCTTGCCGACCACCTCACTGGTCCAGAATCACCTATTAGGAAATCTTTGGTGTAAATTTTCGCAAACTGCTCTTTTATTGTGTGGAGGAGCCCCTATTCTTAAACCAGCAGCTGTTATAATTAACAAGGGGAAACGTATCCATATATTCTTCGAATTCGTTTCTTACGAACCGAAGATAGGTTTCCCCGTTCAAAGTATTAGAGAAAAAATGAGGTCCAAGTATTCGGTCGTCATAAATTCCAGCCCACACATTCAAACGAAACCGAACTTGTGGTCTGACTTCTCTGAAGTGTCGTGGATTATTTTCACTCCAAATGTGCTCATTATTTCTATTAAAAACACCACATTTCGAAAAAGTACTTTCGTCGGTCCAAATAACGTTTTTCAAGAAGTTTGTAGGGTCTACCTATTCGAGAGCCAGCTACAAAATTCCATCCTTCTCTCAGGATCACCTGGATGTAATTTTTGTGAAATATGTATCTTATAACATTTCAAACCACTTTTTTTGAATTCCCTCCAAACGCTCGTCTGTGGCACATCCATTTCTGCCGAGACTTGATGTGTTGATTTGGAAGGATCTGCATTTATCTAAAAAAGTACCAAAAATAATTATACTTCTTCGAATATGGAATGAACAATTATTTTACCTCGGAATAAGTTACGTCTAATATTTTGTTCTATTCTGGTTCCATATTTTATTCTTGGTTTTTGAAACGCACCGTACTCAGCCAAGTGTTTGTCCAAAATTCCGAATAATGTTCTATCCGGCTGTTGTCTTTGCGGATATAATTCAAAATAAATTTGTGCTGTTTTCGTACTATTCCTATCAAATTTATAATAAAGTTTCAACATATCGCGTTTTTCTTCATTTGAGAATGAGTACATTTCGACTGAAATATTTGTGCAAACTTATGATGTTTAATGAGTTCTGACAACTAGTGTTTATTAAACAAAATTTTTCGATGAAGTCATGACCATCTCAGATGAAGTTGTTTTTTTTTTTTAATATCTGTGGTTTCAGAAGTGCAAGTCATAACAAATTATACATCAATGAAATCAGAATGAGAATCACTATTTTTCTGTATAAAAAAAAAACAATATGGCGCCCATAACAGAAAAAAAGTTGATGATGAATGCCAGAAGACGAAACGTCGGATAGTAAATCTGAACATGAAAACATGTAGCTGAAAAAAAGTATCCATGAAAATGTACTTTTGGTTTTGAGCTGTTGTCAAATAACGATAGAAAAAAATAAAAACGAATTCCGATTTTCAGTTTTTCCCCGATATTTCCGGAAATACTCGAAATTTTCCAAGTTTCAAAACATTATTTTGTTAAGCACCAGAATACGCAACTTTGCCCCAATTTAAGCTTCGACGTATCTCCTGTAGTTATGGTGGGGGTCGAATGTGAATTGCCTTGTATGTCCTCATGGCATGTGTTGAATACAACTGTGATGTTCCAAAGTCATTAATTATTTTATAAGCAGTTTCTCTCTGCATCTTAAAGTTTTTTACTGCAAAAACACTCCAAGCAATAAATTCTCATATATTGCTCTGAGAAAAAACATGAAGCATGAAAAACCACAATTATAAAAATATGTTTCTCTGACCTCTTCATCACAGAATTTACGGAATTTTTTTACAAAATGGTTAATTTTAGGCCGTATGGTCTCTCCTTTATTCGTATGTGTTATCACTGCTTGACGACTATATCAACAAAAATGCTACTAGAAGTAGCCTGTCTTTTTACATTTTTGAGCTTTCCGCCATTTTTACAAATGCACTGACCTTGCACGAGCTCAAAGAGCTCGTGCTAAAACTATTGCACCGAGTTCAAAACTAGGTGCACCAGATTCCCAATGGAATACAAAACTCTACACCAGTTTTACCAATGGAATACAAAAAATGCACTCGGTGCGCACCAGTTTTACCAATGGAATTCCCTATGAGTTTATAACAAAAAATAGAAACGTGAAACACAAAAAAATATTATGTAAATATCTACCGCTGCCTCGAACATCTGACAGATATGAAATGTAATAATTTTGGATAGTCGTAATTATTTACTGTTCACCTATCAGATTTTCAAACTTTGTACTTCTTGCAATTGCAATCACTGAACATGTGCGATAGTCAAAGTGAAATTGAACACTTATTTTAACTCTGCCAGCAATTGTGGAAAAGCCGTAAACAATTTATTGCCCGTAAAATCAGCAAAAACGTACGAACAATTTTACGCTCAGTTAATAGATTGGAGGAACAAAAACAAAATCAGTTGTTTTTCAGAAAACGTCTCACCTGTTTATTTTGATGAGTAATCTAAGAAATTCAATTCTAAAAGTTCATGGACACAATATTCCATTTTGAAATTTACGGTGTTTATTGGACATAAAGTGGACATACCCAAACGTTCTGAATTGCACACATTACCAAAAAGAAAATCTAAATTTGCCTTTTTCTTATGATATGATAGTTTCCATAATATTACCCAAGTTTAGTTTTCATGACAATTCTCAAGTCGTAATCTGTAGGTATTTAATAAATTTCAATAATCAAGTATTAATTTGCCTATTTTATTTTGACTGGTCGTAGAAAAAATAATGTATGTAACTCACATTCAATTACTATTGAGACACTTGCATTTATTATGATATTCGTCTACTGTTCATGTCAAAATTATCATGCTCGTGCCCTAACAGCCTTTAATAAATGGTCGTTGAATAATATACAATTTTCACATTACTCTTTATGACAGTAATAATCTGAAATTAATAATCTTGCTTCGAACGTGTTCCTGAACAGGCTTATTTTATAATGGCTGAATTATCCGATAACACGAAAAGTTTTTTTTTCAACTGACATCCAAACCATGTCCAAAAAGGTGGTGGATTTGATTAGTTTGGTGGAATACAATGTGCAACGTGATCTCTTTAAGTTGTTTGTTCACCGAAACTGTCAGGTTTTGTAGTCGAATGCCTTTGGTCCGTGGCCTGAAGGAGGACTGAATTTTCGAAAATAATTGCGTTATAGTTGCCAGTATGTAGTGAGTAAATAACTGTTTGTTACTTTTAACATTTTCAAAAAGTCAGATTTTAGAATTAGTACAAAAAAATATCAGGACACCAAAAATTAAGCTAGGAAAATTGGGAACTTAAAAACTCCTATACACGTTTTTTGAAAAACCTCACGTTTGATTGAAAAATTAAGAGAGAAAAATGTATCCACTCCAACTTTTGATCGAAAATCCCAAGTAAAAGATGAAAAATTATTTCGTAAATGTATTTCTTTTTCACATTTTTATGTTTTCAAAAGAAAATACACAAGAGAGAACATTTTGGTTTACGAGGGCTGTTTGGTAACTCCGTGACTATTTGAATAAAGAAAAAAAAAATTGGCAAATAAGCGTTTTATTTTTCAACATAATCTCCTTTTAGATCAATACATTTAGTCCAGCGTTTTTCCAGTTTTTTTATTCCTTCCAAATAATAGGTTTTCTCAAGGCCCTCAAAATAGGCGTTTGTTTCGGTTATAACCTCTTCATTCGACCCAAATCTCTTACCACCCAGCCATTTCTTCAGGTTTGGGAAAAGAAAATAGTCGCAAGGGGCTAAATCTGGAGAATATGCTGGATGGGGTAGTAGTTCGTAGCCCAATTTATGAACTTTTGCCATAGTGACTACACACGTGTGCACTTGTGCATTGTCTTGATGAAGCAGCACTTTTTTTTTCGCTAAATGTGGTCGTTTTTGCCTCAAATCAATATCGAATCTGTCTAAAAGCTCTGAATAATATTCGCCGTTGATCGTTCTACCCTTCTCTAAGTAATCTATATGAATGACACCGCGTGCATCCCAAAAAACTGTGGCCATAACCTTGTTGGCTGACAGACGCACCTTAGCCTTCTTTGGTGCACGTTCACCAGTTGACACCCACTGTTTTGATTGTTCCTTGGTCTCTGGGGTATTGTGATGGATCCATGTTTCGTCTACGGTTATATAACGGCGTAAAAACTCGCCCGGATTGCGATTGAACTTTGCCAAACACTCCTTTGAAGTGGTCACACGGTTGCGCTTGTGGTCGAGTGTGAGCAATCGCGGCACCCATCTCGCGGATAGCTTCTTCATGTCCAAATATTCATGTAAAATGTGATGTACTCGCTCAGTTGAGATGCCTACAGCCTCAGCTACCTCACGTACTTTTATTCTCCGATCGTCCAATATCATTCCATGGATTTTATCGACGATTTCTGGCGTGATGACCTCTTTTGGGCGACCTGAACGTACGGCGTCACTTGTGCTGGTACGACCACAACGGAACTCAGTAAACCACTTCTTAACCATTGAAATTGATGGTGCAGAGTTCCCATAGTATTTATCAAGTCTTTCCTTGGTTTCAGTTATGGTTTTTTTACGCAAAAAATAATGCTTAATCAACACACGAAATTCACTTTTTTCCATTTTTGTTAAAATTCACGAGGTTGTCTGCTTCTAATTGCTGTCAAACACAAACCAAATGTCGCAGCTTGCTCAAAATTTGACAGTAGTCTATTGAAAGATGGTGGTTGACAGCAGCAGTGTTGCATTTAAAGTTACTGCGCGGGAAATTTAAAAAGTCACGGACTTACCAAACAAGCCTCGTACATTGAGGAACTCAATAGATTTATTTTAATTCATTCTTCATCGCTACATGTCTCGGGATCTATATCAACGAGATCGTTTAGCTCTTCTTCAATATCTTCATCTGAGTTCTCTTCAGCGTCACAAATAGTAGGCATATTACTACAACCATTGGTGTAGCCAAGATAACATGCTGCCGTGCACAACAACTCGGATCTTCGACAGTAACAGTTATCCTTTTTTGTGTATCTTCTCCTATCCACCCCCAGTCCTTAGCCTGAGTATCACGAGACAGCTACGAGTGTTGGGAATACACAACTGCAACCGGGAAGGGTATTTTTCACCTGAAATGTATTCAGAATGGTTGAATACAAAAATAACCAGGACAAAAGGTAAAAATATTGATTTTCGGCTGAATGTTTAAAAAAATTAATTATTTGATATTTTCCTGCTATTAATTCACAAGGTGAAAA
This sequence comes from Chrysolina oricalcia, assembly GCA_944452925.2. Taxonomy (NCBI): domain Eukaryota; kingdom Metazoa; phylum Arthropoda; class Insecta; order Coleoptera; family Chrysomelidae; genus Chrysolina; species Chrysolina oricalcia. The sequence goes on from OX101808.2 coordinate 26,564,782, forward strand.
TCACAAATGGTACTTGATGGATTTCGGATCATCCTAGAATTTTTTCAAAATTTTCGCAAGCATCTTTCACTTCTAAAAAGTACTAGAAAAGTAGGAAAATTGTAACCTCAAAAAAGTGTGTTTACTCAGTGAATATCAGAGACCAATTTTTCAAAACCGAGATCAGTAGGGCTGAGTTTCGTTAGCTGAAATCAAATAACGTAGTATGAGCTTCAAAACTAGTAAGGGACTGCATGAGATACTGGGTGAATCTTCTGTATAGGTCCTTCAAACAATTGAACTAGAAAACCCAATAGTTGCGGAAATTCATAGAAGTTTCTGGGTGATGGAAAAATGTATTCCATATTTTATATCCATCAGGATTCTGAAAGTGCCAGTCCTACCCTTCAATGCCAGTTTTAACTTTGAAAACATTCTTTCTTATTTAAAAACGTAAGTGTTTCCGACACGAGCGTTGTTATGACGTTCCAAAGTAATTTCAGAGAAAACCATTTATTTTTGGTAAAAATAAAAGGAACCATTTTTGATCAAAATTTTCACAGCTTTTTTTTTTTTCGATATCTTGGTATTTTTCAATTTCCACGTTTTTTCAAGTTGCAGCCGGAAAAGCGTCGGAAAATTCTTTACACCGGATTTTCTTTCGATTTTCACAAAGTAGGGCCCGAAACTTATTTTTTTTTTTTTTTTTTTTTTTTTTTATTGAAATTAACGTGTCTCGGCATCTAATGGCCACTGACACGGGATCTTTGATACATTTGATTACATAATAAAAATCAAATTGAATTAAACAGTTGACAGTCTTTGAGGAACTGTATTACAGCCTTAAACTGGTTAGGTGATCCAATAATGTTTTTGAGAGTTCCACTGAGATTATGTTTGCGGCGAGTCTGGCTGTAGTGCAGGCAATCTAAAAGTATGTGCTGAATTGTGAGTCTTACACTGTCACATAATTCACAGGTAGGGGGATTTTGTGAAGACATCAGGTAACCGTGGGTGAGCCGGGAGTGACCTATTCTGAGTCTTCTGATAACACTTTTGTGCTTTCTTGTCAATGTGGGCATCTGCTGCACGGAAACTGTAGGTTGAATTGTGCGTAGTTTTGTGTTACTTGTATTCCAATGTGTTTGCCAGGTTTGTGTCATCATTTGTCGAGATACTGATTTTAGGTCTTGGTGAAGTTGGATTTGCTGTACTGGCAAGTCGGAGGAACAGGTATGTTTCGCTGCTTGGTCTGCACGTTCGTTGCCCGTAATTCCTATATGGGAAGGAATCCAGATGATATTCACGTTGATACCTCTAATGTGATGGTGGTGGCAAGTGTCGTGGATATCTTGAACTAAGGGATGTTGTGAGTAGCTGTTTGTGATGGAGTGTATTGATGAGAGGGAGTCTGTACAAATTGCAAGTTTACTGTTATCCTGTATTGGGGTCCTCAAAGCTTGTAGTATTCCATATAGTTCGGCTGTGTGTATGCTACATAGGTCGGGTAGTTTGTGTGTTGCTATTGTTGTATCTACTGTAGTAACAGCACATCCGGTACCATTAATTTCTTTGGAGGCATCAGTGTAAAGGATTTTGTCGAACTGCTGATTATTTATCAGTTCTCTGAATTTTTGTAGGAAGACTATGTTAGGCGTATCGCGCTTATTATAGTTACTAAGACATGTGTTCAATAGTGGTGGTGTTTTGGTCCACGGAGCAGTTTTTGAAAGCTTTGTGGGAGTTGTATCTTTGAGGTTAGTGTCTCTTGAAATAGAGTATAGTAATTGTGGAGATGAGAGTGGCGTTCTGGGTCTATTGTCGGGAGCTGGTTGTATAGAATCAATTAGTTTGAAAACTGGATTTTGTGGGTGGGCAGATATCCTGGAAAAGTAGGATAGTAGTTGGTATTCTCGTCGTATGAAAAGGGGTGGTTCAGAAGATTCAATATAAATGCTTTCCGTCGGACTGGATCTAAAAGCACCTAGACATATTCGTAATGCTGTGGTTTGGATTGTGTCAAGATATTTGAGGTATGTTTTGCAGGCACTCATGTAAAGAATACTTCCATAATCCAGTTTGGAGCGGACTAATGATCTATAAGTCCTTATTAGTACTTCCTCTTCTGCTCCCCATTGGTGATGTGCTAATGATTTTAAAATGTTAATCCGATTTAAACAATTGGCTTTTGTCTCCTGAATATGGTGTCTCCATGTGAACCTTTTATCAAAGATTACTCCCAAAAATCTATGTTGATCAACCACAACCAGCTGATCCCCATTGAGAACTAGTTGTGGAGAAATAGGATTGAGTCTTCTGCTGAACTGGATTACTTTGGATTTGGTTGTTGAAAAGTGGAAACCGGATTTAAGAGACCAATTGTGGATGTTATCTAGAGCCTTCTGTAGTAAGGTGCAGGTACTGACCGTAACTTTGCCTTGACAGTATAGTATGATGTCGTCAGCGTATAGTGCATATTTGACAGGTGGGATTATTGATGAACAGATATCATTGATACTCATCAGGAATAAAGTGGTGCTAAGAACCGAGCCTTGTGGTACTCCATTTTCTGGGAAATGTTGTATAGATATCTGCCCATTTGTGACAACCTTAAAGGATCTGTTGGTTAAAAAGTTTTGTAGAAAGGAGAGAATGTTTCCAGTTAGGTTAAGGTCTACGAGTTTTTCGAAGATGGTAGTTTTACAAATCGTGTCGAATGCGCTATCGATATCAAGACTCACGGCGATTATGTCATTTTTGCTTCCAATAGCTTGTGAGATATCTGTGTGTAGAGTAACCAGGTTATCCAATGTGTTTCTGTTTGATCGAAAGCCTTCCTGCGCTGTAATTAAGAGGTTGTGCGATTCTAAGTACCAGTGTAAGCGTCTATTGACCATTTTCTCAAGAATTTTGCACAGTGTGCATGTGAGGGAAATTGGCCTGAAGGAATTTGGAAGATTGGTATTCGAGTCGTTCTTTTTTATTGGTATTATAATTGATTCTCTCCATAGAGTCGGAAATTGTTGGCTGCACCAAATTTTGTTATAGAGTTCAAGCAGTTTAGTTTTTGTCTCTAACTGTAAATATTTTAGGAAGATCATAGGTATATCGTCAGGTCCTGCAGCTGTGTTCTTGACAGAGAGTAGGACTGAATTTAATTCGGAAAGAGTGAAAGGAACATTGAGAGAGTGACATATATTATGGGTTTGTTTAGGTTGTGGATCGTTTGTTAGGTTTGGAGGTTCGGGATTAGATTTTGTTTTGTTTTGAAAGTGTTCGGCAAGAATGTTGGCAATTTGTTGGTCATTGGTAATGACTTGTCCCTCGTGGGTTAGGCCAGGGATTTTAAAGTTGGTGTTTTTTCCTTTCATCTGTCTTATCTTGTTCCAGATTAGAGAAGGAGAGGTGTCAGAGGTTATTGTACTTGAGAATTTGTTCCACGACTCTCGTTTACTCTGTTTGAGAACCCTTTTTGATTTTGCTCTCATTTTTTTAAGGTTAATCAAATCTGACTCATTTCTGGTTCTTCGGTATTTGTTGAGCGACTTTTTGCACTCTTTCACTGCCGTGCTACAGGATTCATTCCACCAGGGAACGGTTCGTTTAGATGGGTTGATGGAGTACTTCCCTATAGATATATTGGCTGCAGAAATTATGGCGTTATTCAGTTGGCCAACAGCTTCATCTATGTCCTTCGTATATTTGATAGTTTCTGTATTTTCTTTCAGCGTTTGACTGTAAAGGTTCCAATTCGCTTTTGCGATTTTCCACTTTTCCTTGATGATAACTTGTTTTGAAATGTTGTCTGAGATTAGGATGGGAAAGTGGTTACTATCATAGAGGCTATCAAGGGTGTGCCATGTTAGTAGGGGTGCTGTTCCTGGATCTGTTATGCTGAGGTCTATTGAGGAGAAGGATCCGGATTGTACGTGGAAATATGTACTGCTCCCAGTGTTTAGTAGATTTATGTTGCAATTGTTGATCACATTTTCAATCATCTTGCCTCGGCCAAACGTACGTTCTGATCCCCACATTGTGTTGTGAGCATTAAAGTCACCTACCAAGATAAAAGGTGTAGGAAGTTGGTTTATGAGATCCGTTATTTCTGTGTCTCTGACAGTGTAGTTTGGAGGGATGTATACACTGCAAATTACGATTTTATTGGGGCACCACGCTGTGATGGCGACTGCTTCTAAGCTTGTATTCAAGAGTATTTTTCGATGGAAAATATCACTAGAGACAAAAACTGAGGATCCACCACTGGCGCGTTGATGAGTAGTTCTGATAAAGTGGTGACCAACATAATTTTTCAAGTATGGGTTGTGAGAATTAGTGAAATTGGTTTCTTGTAAACACATGAAGTCTGGTGAGGAATCTGAGATGAGCTGTTGTAATCGTTCCAAACGAGGGTAAAAACCGTCGCAGTTCCACTGTATTAAAGAGATGGGCATGGTGGTGGAAAATTTAGTATGACGATTTGTGCGACTGCTGTGAGCAATCGGAGCTATATTCCTCGTCACTAGGTTCATTAGACATATCCAGACTCTCAGTATCTATAGCGTCGGATTTAAGCTTCTTTTTTATCTTGTTTGTCATGCGGGTTATTCTGTTCTTTAAGGATCTATCTGTGAGGTCGGGGTAAATAAGATTTAGGTTTGAGACTAGACCAATAAGGTCATCAGTGTGTCTGCGGGCTTCCTGATACGGATCAGAGTTACCAAAGGTATTTTCTAAGAAGTCATAAAGGTTTTCTATGGGAAGTATGAAGGCATCTGGTGTTTTCTGGTAGGATTTTGCTATGCATTCTTTTATTGATGTTGTGAGATTAGATTCAGTATCATCACTTATCTTCCGCTTCTTCTTTACTGCTTTATGAACTGTTGTGGGAAGAGTAGATGATGCAGGGGGAGGCATGGCGTCCTTGATATTTTCTGTTTCTACGGGTAAACTTGGGGTTTCACTTTGAGTTGAAAGCTGGGAATATCCACGTTTTTGGGCTGGTGTCATATCTGCAGGAGGATGGTTTTCTTGTGAGGTGATCGGGTCTTCATTTGAAATTGTATCGTTGTTCTCTGTTAGATTTTTAGAATTTGTATTTGGAAGTACCTGTTCAGTTTGCTCGGGCAGAGTGGATTGTGACAGTAAAATATTGGTTGGAGGGTTTGGGCAATTTGAAGCGATGTGTCCGGGTTGCTTGCAAATAAAGCACTCCATTTTGTCTGTAGACAGAAAGATTCTGTTTTCGTTTCCGTCAAAAGGAATAATTATGGATGTCTGCAATTCAAAGTTGTCTGATGTGGGGAGAACGTAGACTTGTCGTCTGAAGCTTAGAATGTGGGAATATTCGTCCCCTGGGATACCAGCTCTCAGAAACGAAACAGGAGAGGTTATCTGTAAACCAAGGCTCTTTATAGCATTTTCAGCGAGGTCATGGGGTATATAGGGTGATATGTTTGAGATGATTATTCGTTTTGTCGGAGAAACAAGTCTACGGATGTTTATGGCATTATTGTTGATAGTTACGAATGAATGGGATTTTAAAAGGTCATCAACGAGTTTGGAAGTGGCTAAATAGATGCAGATTCTATTATTCGAGATCCTTGACGCAAAAGAGATGTGTTTGGGGCCTACAATATCGCCTATAGCCTTAACATAGTCGAATAACTTTAGATTGTCATCTGCGTGCATCACTATGGCTTGGTCCTTTTTCGGGAAAGATGGTTTAGGTGTTGTCTTGACGGCTGATACGTAACTGGTACTAGGGACTGGATTGTTGCTGCTTATGTTGTGCGACATTTTGGTTTCTGTAGGTTGAGGTATATACTGTTTGGTTTATTGTTGCCCTTGTACTCAAAAGCAATATGTTAGGTTGTCTTAATAAATTCACTTGATGATTTTAATTCAGTGTGCAGCAATATATCCATTTTGATATACTGCCTACGCCTCTGGTAAGGAGGAGCAGGCAAGGAACTGAGATTTTTCGGATCTCAGTTGATGACTTGGCTGATATCAGTTCTTTTAGTGAATTAGGAACGAAAGAAAATGAAAATAAAAACAAACAGTTCAGCGCGGCGGCAAAAACTCGATTTAGAAGTACATAAAAATGTTCAGTACATACGTCGGTTTTTGTAACACTGAATAACTAACTTTAACTTGGTCAATCACTGATGAAACAAGTAAACTGCGGAGCAGAATGTAAACGATGTTGACTCGTTCAAGCACTCGAGCACTCTCGAAACTTATTTGAAACCCTTTGCTCTATTGTTAACCTAAGCTCATACCAAATTTCATGGACTTCCAATTTTTTGAGCAGAAGAAATCTCTGGTTACTATACTGCATACCCCACATACATCTCTCCTCATCAAATTTGGATTCTTTGTTTCAAGCATTTTTTATCTCCAAGATCTAAAAGGAATGTTAAGTAAAATACAGCTCAAGAATCAACGAAACTTGTGTTATTTTGAATGTTTGTAAGGATCGGGAAATACATTTTCTCAGTCTTACGTTCCATCAGAGCTTTGCCATTTGGTGAAAGAGTTTAGTGATTGTCCATGCTAACAGTTAAGCGTGAAAGGAATGACTGTCATAAAATATCTGTGAAAGAAACACACATGGCCAACTTTTCTGCTTTCTATCATATACGTGTGCGAGTTCGTGAGCGAGGTGTCACCGAAAACACCGCTGAATTATTTCTGTCCGATTTAGTGTCTGGTTTGTACCTTCTTGACCACCCTCTATGACGGGTCGGATCTGTATCATATAAATCATAAGGAGATGAGTGGTTGTCGAGTAAAAGAAATATATAGCCAAATCTTGAGAGATTTTCGCTAAACATCAGATGTTTTTCTGGAGAAGCTGAAGCGATTAGAACATCGTCTATGTAGGCGTAGTCTGACCCGCGTAGGACTTCGTCGATGAAGTGTTGAAAAGTATGTGCTGCATTCCGAAGACACAAATTCATAAATCGGTACTCAAACTGTCCGAAAGAGGTAACAATGGAGGTTTTTGAAATGTCTTCTTCATCAACCGGGATTTGGTGGAACGCATGCCATATGTTCACTGCGGAAAAATGGTTTTGCTTCGGAGACACTGCGAAAAGTCTTCAAAATTTCGAACTGGATAGCAGTCTGGAATTATTCTGATATTGAGTCCACGATAATCTCCACAGGGTCTCCACTCGTCGCCTTTCTTGGGGTCCAAATGCAAAGGTGCTGCCCAACTGCTCTGTGAAGGTCGAACTTGATCATGACGTCAATTTCCTTCTGGGGCCCAATTTTTGAATTGTCGGAATTGATTCTCTAGAGAAATATGAGCAATTGCGAGTAATGCTAGAAATTGAGAGAAAATGACGTCATATTTCTCTAGAGAATCAATTCCGACAATTCAAAAATTGGGTACCTGGTGGTCCGGAGCGAGGAGTCGTGGTTTCTGAGCAACTGGGGGTCTTGGGGTGGTCACTAAGTATATCAAGTTTACCAGTATTTACCAATATGGTGAACTACCTTGGGAGTTCCTTCTGGACGAGTTCTGTCAGGAAACTCGTTCGAAAGAGTCGAATAGGTGTAAAACCCCCGTTAAATTCAAAATTCATAGAAGTGCCTCTGCCAGATAAAATGATATATTCAAAAAAGTAATTAAAATTTATATGTATGAAATAATTACCTATTTGGCAATTGAAATTATAATGAACGAAATGAATAAAACAAGTGGAATATGACCACATGACCGATCTGCAATAATTAGTAGTAGTTTAATCGAGATTGACCTGACAAGATCATTCTTTACTCCCTGAAGAACATTATTGACAAGATAAGTTACTCTTCGTAGTTCCCTGTTTTTGACCCGATTCTCTATAATATTAGGTGTAACTCCGTGACTGAGATTAAACAAGATATCCAGTTTCGAATCTCGTCAACTATTCCGTTTGAAAAAATGCAATTGCTCAGAAACTGATTTTATATTTCTCCAGGGATTTGACCACTTTTACTATTATTGACTTATTATTTATTGAAAGAAGTTCACCTCTTTTGATACAATAATAAGATTCGAAACTTTGAAAGAGTTTCGTTTCAAGTAATCTCAATTCCTTTTAACAGAAAATCAGAATTTTCATTTAAAATTTTTTAAATTCTTGATCTGAAATATAAAATAACCTGATTTGAAGTAAATTTCGTCAGCTGAGAACTATTGAGAACTTTAAATTCTCCATTTGAAAGAATAATTTTATCGGTTATATATATAACAGAATTATATTCTTGGAATAACGAAAGCTGCATTATTTCGAAAACTTGTTTGTATTCATGCAAATCTGAATCAAAACCTGTTTTTGTACATGTACTGTAAGGAATGATTATTTTGATAAGTTTTTGATGATGAATCAGCCTGCTGAAATGTTTATTTGTCTTGAGCATTTGAAAAATTTCAAAATTAAATCATCAGAAATGTTATCTGAAGAAAATATTGGTATAGTTTGAAAATAATATTATCTTGAAAGGAGAAAATTGAATATTTTGTACTAAAATACACAAAATTTTCTGACGAATAGTTATCTCAATACAAGAATATTTTCCCAGAATTAGAAGATTACTCAAGAATATTGAAGTTTTGAAAGAAAACTTTTGATATGATCACAATAACCAAATTTTCTTGATTAGAAACGATATTCTATCAATTCAAAACAATTGATTCAATACTTTTGAAATTGTTAAGTTGAGAAGTAATTTTTATGTGTGCTTGTCTTCACTTCAGGGACTTGCCGAAAATATCTTCTCATAAGGACCAATTTTTTCCTACAGGTTTTTCTTCACGAATACCTGCTATAATGCAATTTATATCGATCAGTTTTCAAGTAACAATTCAATTTCGAGTACTTACACGCATTGAGAAACGTGTGGGAAATACCTTCTTTATTCAAACTCATTGATGATCCGTCGTATTTCAACGCATGTCAAATTCATGCAATTTCAAGCCACTCATTATATAAATGTCCTACAAATAATTCCATACAATCAGCAAGGTCGGATTACGTCACGAGTCACGTGAGGTCGGATCCACATTTTGTCGTCTTTTTCGTTTTATAGTTGTTTGCTGGAACTTTTATACAGAAATTACATACCTGCCTACTTTTTTCATGGTTTTCGCCACGTGTAGTTTATAATCAAATGAAAATGACAATAAAACAAGATTTTTGTCAATTTACTAGACAGCGTAAATAAATATTATTTTTTGGGAAAAATTGCTCACACTGATATTATTTTTCAAATGCTCCATTCCATAAACGACAAATATATAGATTAAAAAAAATCACTCCAACACTCTTTATTGTTCTACTTCCCGGTTTTAAACAGAATATTTACAAAAAATTTGTAAATAACCATGTGTTAATTCTGTCCAATATTTGGTTTGTTTTTACTCAAATTCAATACATTCAATGGATTCATTATAAAATTGATTTGGTTTTACAGGCTGATTCCAGATCACGAGATGCTTTTTTATTGTATGTTTCAAACATATCATTGGTCATAAGGTAATAAGACCTGAATTGAGCTCCAATCAGCTCCCAATAGAAATCTGTGCAGTTTAATAGCATAGCATCAGTAAAAATGGTATTGTCAGGGTCGAACATATAATAAAATTTCCGTGTGTTTGTTTATTTTTATTAGATTTACGCACCAATCACACCAGCTGTTTTCTATTAACTAGTCACAGTAATTATAATTCAAGAATCGAATTTCATTGTACAAGGTACTCGCACTGCACTGTTTGGAATCTTTCATGTTAATACAAAAGAGTTTTATCCTAACACCAAACCAAATTCAAAATAAATTGTGAAAGGCTTTCGCGGCCATCGTCACTTACATGGTGGTTCTTCGGGTAGTAAGGCCGACGTGTTTTCAGAGAAGAACTCGACGTTTCGCCAACACGAGTGGTTAGCATTTTCAAGAGTTATTTTAAAAATTTTCACTTTCTGTAGTCGCTGTCAAATGCTTGAAAACACGTCGGCCTTACTACCCGAAGAACCACCATGCAAATTCAAAATGTTGGTTATTCATAGTATATAATTTATTTCATCGAAACAAAGCTGTTTCTATGTTCGGTTAGGCGCTTTTTGAAGGTTCTACCAGCTTGACCAAGATGAAAGTTTGGGACAACTACCACAGATTAATTTATAGACTCCACACTTTTCCTGTTTTCCTACTTTATCTTTGTTGTTTTTAATATGTTTGCCAAAAGTATTGTCTATCTTAAAAGTAATATTAAAACCTTGCCTTTTCAAGAAATTACCTATTTTATTACTTGGTTCACCGATAGTTTAAATATAATCAGTCTATTTTGGAATATATTGGTCTCTAAAATGCTGCGATCCTATTTTTCAAAAGTTACCTCGATGATAGAGTACAAAGAATTAAAATAGGAAATGAAATATCAGACCCCTTAGGAATATTTTGCGGCGTTCCACAATGCTCCATTTTGGGACCTCTGCTATTCATTCTATATACTTCTGATTTCCAACGGGCTATAAACGATTCGATAGTAGATTTCTTTGCTGACGATACGCAACTCCATCTGTCCTTGAACCCCATGAACATAAATAACGTTGTGGGGGCATTGAATGATGATGTAGCAGCGTTGATTCGAAAGATGGAATGTACGCTAATAGGTAGACCTGAGGATTTAGCAAAAGCAATAATTCGAGAGCAAAATTCAAACATTTCATTTACTTGTTTTTTAAAGCCATCATTGCCATTAAATTTAGTGGGTACATTACAATTGATATATGATATTTATTGATATTTTTCATTTGACCTAAGTATATTCATTATTATCTTATGGTATGTAGATGTGCTCTTTCAAGTTTCGTGATTAACGAAGTTGCTATAAAAAAACATATGCGTTATCTGCTTCAAGATTCACCCTGTATATTGATAGTATGTGAAAAAATTAAAAAGTTCGCCAATAAAAATCGAGTTTGATGTATTTGAAGTTTTCCAAAGAACGAAAAATTTGGAGATCACAAATATAACCAATGAGAAGTGGTTCTGGGTGTTTTTGCTGTTTCCAAAGTATTTACGTCATTTTCATAACACTTGAAGATTATTCTTTTTGAATAACAAGTTCATAAATATACTTTAATCAACATGTCGATAATAATCATTCATTCATATATTCTTTATCAAAATAATTTTGTACCCTATTATTTCACCTCCCGCGCCCATCTAAACTTCTTGAAATCCTCAATCTCTTTAATGTGATTCTGTAGTAGGAGTTTGAACATTTCAATGCCTTTATAAACTGAAAACTTCACTAGTGAACTATTTGGATTAGGAAGTTCAATATTGCTGGTTGGTTGGCGAGCGTTGAGAGAAGAATAACGACTCTTGAGACACGATTTATGTTTCTTAATCAAGCAAACTGTTTCTACAATAAACAGAAAGCACTTACAGTGATACCAATGAGTCTTGAGTAAGGATTTGAAGTCGACTCTTTGTCCTGCTTTGTAAATGTATCGTGCACTTTTTTCTGTAGCTTAAAAGTCATTTGGGAACATTCCTAAACTCTATTCAATTTCATTTTTGAGTGTGAGAGATAATACTCCAGTTCCGAAAAGTAAACCTAAGTTTTTCATTCAGCTCTATTCAGGATCTCATTATTTTGGGTGATTTCATTCAAAACTGTTTTTGTCCCTTATTTGTATGTCGAACCGTTCAACAGTCAACAGGATACTACGAAAAACTGCAGTGTATAATATACACGAGCTGCAATATTTGCGTACGAATATATGATCTTAATTAAAATGCATGGAAATCGTACGTTCTTAAAGCTGCTGTGTTTCTATTCTGGCTCATTCCATGTTTTTCTCGAGTTTCCCTGCATTCCCTACATTCGAGAACATTCCAAAGTTTCCTCTCCACTGGTGGCCGAACTTCACTAGAGTGCTATTTCAGAACATTTTGTGCTTCTGTTCTGGTCCATTCCACGTTTTTCTCGAGTTTTCCTGCACCTTCCAAGAGAACTTCCAAATTATTCTCTCCTTGGTGGTGGAACTTTCGAAAACTTCATTTGAGTGTCGTTTCAGTACATTATGGAACCATCCGGAACATATTTTCTAGTTCATTCTGCGTTTTTCTTGAGTTTTACTGCACCTTCCAGAAGCTTCGAGAATATTCCAAAGTTGGCGGAACTTTCGAAAACTTCATTAGAGTGTCTTTTCAGTACGTTCTGGTACCATCCGGAAAAGTTTTTTCTAGTTCATTCTACGGTTTTCTCAAGTTTTCTCCCTTTCCCTTGTGGTGGAACTTTCGACAGCTTCACTTGAGTGTATTTTCAGAACGTTCTAGAACCTTCCGGAACAATTGTCTGGTTTATTCCACGGTTTACTTGAATTTTCCAACACATTCCAGAAAGTTCTACCCCTACGCCCCTGGTTGCTCCAGTGGGGCCTCCTAGCCGTGACAGAATGTCCCAAGTTTGGTTGAAATCACTGCAGGCGTTCGAGAGTTATACTTGAAAAACAGGTTCTGTTTGATTTTTGATCACCCTCCCCCCGAAGGTACTACGGAGGTCTTATCTCCATGAATTTTTTTACAATGGTGTAGGAGGAGATGTGGAACATTCCCATACTTATTTTTGTATGGGGAATGTATGGAAAATTCGGGGTTGAATGGACGAGCAACCATGTTGAATACCGCCCCCTCGATATAAAATTAAGTTTATTGGATATTATATAAAAAAATAAGAAACATTATTACTACATTGAGATTTCAATACGTTTGTATTCGTAAGCATTTTCATAATATTTACATAGTGTACTTTATCAATAAAAACTATGTGTTTATTAAGTGATTAATTGACTCAGTATGGTTATAGGTAGTCCATAGTTCAATGTGCTGCTGAGACAATCGCTCTCAATGGCAAACAAAGTTAACTTTTTACAGGGAAGGAAGTTTCAGAAATTATGTTTAATTTCCAATAATAATAATATACAGAGCGGCTGTTTTAGTCGCCCCCTGTTAACTTTTGAATTGTCTGACGAACAAACTTGGAACAATAACTAATTTGAATCATGATACTACTTTCTGAAACAAAATATATTGTAATTGTTTGGAGCAAATGGCATGGGGGGTCAAGTGATACATCGTTGAAAACAGAATTTCATTCCCCTCTTAACCATCTAATTTTTTTCGGATTTTGTTAATATTTTTTTTGTTATATGCGCTCGAAATATCAAGTATAAGTGCTGATCTGATTTTTTTTGTTCAATTTGTATTTCCGTCAACCAGCTGCACCATTCGCGCAACACTCAGTAGTCCTCGAAATATGTGCGAGCTACAAAAGACATAGCCCTCATCTTTCAACGTGTGATACTATGCACGAGACCGGTGACCATGTTGGGAATCGAACCCACGACCCTGTGATGGTAGAGCGTCCCATCATGGCCCTTATCTCGATAAACTAATTGGAACGGTTTGATGTGGAAAAATGGGACAAAAACATTTCGAATTCTTACCGATACTATTTTTTAGAGAAGACACATTGCAATTACTCTACAGATGCCGATGGGAGCACATCAACTTGAAAATGTCGAAAGGCAAAGAGAGAGAAATTGTGAAAATTAGTATTAACTAAAATGAAAAAAATGTAAATAGTTGAAAAGATAACTGAATTATCTTGTCAACGATGTGTAATTTGACCCTTATGACATTTGAAATTTTTAAATTGATGTGCTTCCCCACCCCCTTTATCGGGCAACCACAATGTCGATGGCCAACTAGGGTAACGAGAGACAGCGCTACAAATATAAATATTATTTTTGTAAATTACCCTAATCCTGGTTCATCATGCGTATTGGACAACACTGTATCAGATCATCGGACTGTTCTCGTAGAAGTTAACTGCGATGTTTAGCTGCCTCTCCGGATTTTTATCTTGCGAGACATTTCACTGAGGACTGGAATCAGTTTTACGGCATATTGGATACCAATTTAGCTTTTATTAATTTTATGAACACTTTTACCTTTCACTTTGATATTCATTTTCTGTCAATAACGAGACAATCTGTAAAAAATAAAACAAAAAATACTAAGTGGATAAATGATGATGTACGACAATCGTCAATCAACCTGAAAAACTTTCATGCTCTATCAAGGACATTCCCTGACCTTCGTGACTATTATAAAACCAGAAAAAAGGGTCATTTCATTGTTAACGGAAACACGAAAAAAACATTCTCAGAATATAATTGAAAGATCTGATAATCCTACAAAAAGTGCGTGGAAAGTAATAAAAGAATTCACAAGAAATAATGCAAAATATATCATTGCTTTCAAATGAAAACGGCCTGCTAGATAATCCCGTAGATGTTGCTAATTCCTTTAATGTGTTTTTTAGAAATGCTCCTCTTGATATAATCATGAATATACCTAGTGTTTCTGAAACGAATTCTGTACATGAACCCACAAATGCGTCGCAGAAAAAATTGTTATTGTATCCTTTCACGCAAATGGAATTATACGAACTGCTGCTAAAGAAGAATCAAAATAAAAAGTCATGGCCCTGATGACATACCAGCATTTTTGCTAAAAAAGGTTGCTTTTTTACAATATCTCCTTGCACCTATCTTGTAAATTTTTCGTTTTTGAATGGTAATTTTCCGGATTGCCTAGAAACTAGCAGGGTTGTTCCAATTCTAAAAAAGACAATTCTAAGCAGGTTAGTAATGATCGTCCCATAACCATTCCCTCCATATTTTCGAAAATATTTGAATATGCCTATTTAGAGAGACTGAACTGTTACCTGAAACAGAATCACATAATAATCGATAACCAGCATAGATTCCAAGCGAACAAATCCACAAACAGTGCTGTCCACTCATTTTATGAAAATCTGACCACTTGGTTCATGCGGGCGAGTGCCCTGTTGGTATATTTTGTGATCTCAGCAGGGCATTCGATTGCGTAAACCATAACACCCTATTGAATAAACTAACTAAAGTTTATAGTTTTAGCTCTAATTTCTGATAAATTCTACAAGTGTTTATGCATGTCTTAAAAAAAATAAAGTATTATCACTATTATTATTATTACCATCCAAACGGTTTGTACGTCAAACCGTTCAAAAGTTAACGGGGGGAGGATAAAAAAGCCGCACTGTGTAATAATAATTACATCTTCATTATTTCAGAAAATGTATGTATAGAAAAGGCCACTAAATACATAAGACGCGACAGTAACAATAACAAAAAAAATTTCAATTTCAATTTCAACAAGATATGGTATGATAGAGATAACCTAGTTCACTATCTACCATAAAGTCTCCTATGCTGGAATAATAATTAATATCTGTTGTGTTTCAAAATTCATTGCAAACCACTGGAAACTTAACTTATAATATAGGTCAAGGGCAGGAAACAGTGTGTATAAATCTGTGGAGTCATGAGTATAACATTTTTTCAAATGAAAATATACTTATTATGTGCATTTTTGTACATTTCGTGTTGACGATAATATATTCATAAATCATAAAATGAAAAACGACTAGCAACAATATCGTGAAGAAATAGAAATACGAACGACGAAAATCGATACATATACGACTTCAAAGCGCAGATCACAATCAACAATCAGTCATCCATTGTATGAATTTCAAGTTATACTTGTAAATCACTTACACTAACTCAGAATCGTTCAATGTAACCTAAACTATTTCTACCATTGGAGAGGTTCACTCAATAGTCGACTGTATACAAATGCGATTCATATCAGTTACGACACTGAAATCTTCGGAAAACCCCGTTTCTGTAAATTTGCTGAAATGAGTTGGAATGGTTATACAGGGTGTTTCAGAAATATGGTAACAAACTTTGGCTACTGATTCTACATGCAAAAATATGAAAAAAAGTTTTTATAAACATAGGTCCGTAAATATTTCCTAAAGCAGCTACGACACTTTGAAAGAGGCCCTTCAAACTGAATTTCGTTCAATATCTCAGGAACCCTTCGAGATAAACCAATGGAAGTCAGTACTCGATTTAATATTATTGAAATTAGCTATTTCCTGGAAATTAGCCAAAACCAATTTTTCCCACCAGTACCTCGTGGTCCTTGTGACTCACGGTCCAGAACGAGTATGTAACTGCCACAAAATGTAAAGTTGCAGATCTAAATAAACCCAAATGGGGATATAAATATTTTGATATGTTAAATGTATATCCGTTCCAAAAACTGTTAACCATGGTTACGTCGATTTACTTGACGAGTATCGCACTGATGATGGCCAAATAGCCGAAAGCGCTTTGCTATTGTAATAAAGGACCCCGCAAACACCTTATGGGATTTGGGTACCGGTGGATTTTTTTGAATTTTTTGTATGATGTAGTCCATGTTATTCTCAACCAATGTTACCATTGCGCCAACTCAAAAAAATTAACAGTTTTGCTGCTAGGGGGCGTTGAAATCACCCCTAGCGCAGATTAGACTATTTATTTTTGAATCCGGTAACAATATGTTCACTTGTTTCATTGTTGCTAACGTTGCACAATATTGTGCTGTTTTATAAAAAAATCTTACCCCCCTCCTTCTTCCCCCCAACTCCTATTACGTAACGAAAAAGAAAATATGTCTTGGGTGCTTTTAAATGTATCGTCGAACGTTTAAATATGCCTTAATAAGGGAAATAGCAGTTTTGTATGATTATCCCCCCTCCCCCGAAAGACACAAAATGAAAAATTACGGTGGATTTTTCTGAATTTTTAATATGATGTAGTTCAAGTTATTTTGAATCGAAAATAATTGGGTTACAAACCCCAAAAATGAATAGTTTTGATGCTAGGGGGCGTTGAAATCTCATTTTGCTCAGAATAGACTATTTATTAATATAGGCTGAAACAATTTCTCTACGTATTGTAGTTTAGATTATGCTGAACAATTGTGTGATTTCTTATGAAAAAAAATCTGAAACCTCCCCTTACCCCCAACCCCTTTTTTAAAACACGATATTTATTGTAAATGCTTTATCAAAATAAATGTTTAAATCAGCTAAAATTAGAGAAACTGTACAGTGGTTCAATTTCACCTTTTCCTCCATTCAAAAAAATATTGGTGGATTCAAAGGAAGAGGGGAGAGCTTAATTAAACAACTGTACGATTTCCTTCATTTGAACTGATTAAAACATTTATTTTGATAAAGCATTTACAAGTAGTCGAGAATAATTTTTTTTGTGTTTTAAAATAGGTGTTGGGGGTAAGGGGGAGGTTTCAGATTTTTTTTATAAGAAATCATACAATTGTTCAGCATAATCTAAACTACAATACGTAGAGAAATTGTTTCAGCCTATATTAATAAATAGTCTATTCTGAGCAAAATGAGATTTCAACGCCCCCTAGCATCAAAACTTTTCATTTTCGGAGTTTGTCACCCAATTATTTTCGATTCAAAATAACTTGAACTACATCATAATAAAAATTCAGAAAAATCCACCGAAATTTTTTCATTTTGTGTCTTTCGGGGGGAGGGGGGATAATCATACAAAGCTGCTATTTCCCTTATTAAGGCATATTTAAACGTTCGACGATACATTTAAAAGCACCCAAGAAATATTTTCTTTTTCGTCACGTAATAGGAGTTGGGGGGAAGAAGCAGGGGGGTAAGATTTTTTTTATAAAACAGCACAATATTGTGCAACGTTAGCAACAATGAAACAAGTGAACATATTGTTACCGGATTCAAAAATAAATAGTCTAATCTGCGCTAGGGGTGATTTCAACGCCCTCTGGCAGCAAACCTGTTCATTTTTTTGAGTTGGCTCAATGGTAACATTGGTTGAGAATAACATGGACTACATCATACCAAAAATTCAAAAAATCCACCGGGACCCAAATCCCATAAGGTGTTTGCGGGGTCCTTTACACGAAATACAACGTTTTCATTTAATTGAAACCACTTTTAAATATATGCGTGCGAAACCTGAAGGGGGCTATATTTTCTTTCTGGTTTTTTTTATGTCTGAATTTTTCTACAATTCGATCAAATATTATCGGTATAATTAGTTGAAACAACATGGATAAGTTTCTGTAGAATCAGTAGGTACCCATTTCGGAAGCACGCCCCAAATACTCTCCTACAAATCAAGCAGCAGCACTCAATGATAATCATTCCATGCCGAGGGGTATATTCGTATCGGACGCAGCAGTAAAATGCGTACGTTATTAGCCAACCTAACCTACCTTAATTTTTCTACTTGGTACCCCCCAATCTAACAATTAACCGTATCAATTCCTCCTTTGCAAAAAGTGATCGTTAAAAGAAGTCAAACCTAGCACCCGAATGGTTCCGAGAGGCTAATGTGTCGATGTTTACTCTCCCATTGTGCAATAAGCTACGTCCGATACGAATATGCAGCCGGGGCGTAGCGCCGTGAAAGAGTATTATAGGTTAGAACTCTAGTCGGAGCTGTGATTTTTTTCAATTCAATTTTACCGATTAAATCATGGAAATTTCTAGGTGAGTCCTGCACCATTTACTGTTGCGTTCAATTCAACACTGCTGCTCCTAAGGTGACGTATGGAGTCTACCCTGAACACACTGGCTAATGAGCTCAGCAACCGATACTTTTATTTACTCGTTGAACTACCAACACGGAAAATAAAATGGGATGCTTAAGTGACATTTGCGAAAGCACCTGTGGAATTTGAGTGCCAACCGTGATGATTCATACCATTTTTTTGTAGGAACACCTCCATAGATACGCCACTGTATCAGGGGAGTTGCGTGTACACAGCCTCATGCTCCCGCAGAAATTAGTCATGATCCTCTTCCTGCGCTCCTGCAGTATTGCCACATGTACAGAATCTAATCGATGCTGATCGATGTTCAGTTTTTATTGATTTGTCTTGTTTGTACATGTACACCCATTGCAAAACGAAGACCCACTGCTTGTGTAGATGCAAATGAAAGCATCCTATGACATAACCCGTTTTTCCCAGATAATTCAAAATTGAGAACCCTGGTAGTCCTAGATACCGACATATGATAAGCACTGGCAAACGTGCACATCTCTATGTTACGTGTCAAGAATATCGCCAGTTTGCAATAACGTGTACAGTAGAGTATCGAATTTTAATTTTGCTTCATTCGTAAATTGATAAAATTCAACACATTTACTTTTCAAATTCCTGTTGGGAGTTATGATAAAATTTCATTTAAAAAAACTAGCTTCAGTCTCACGATTGAGAAAGGAAGGAACTATCCACGTGTTTACATCCAGACACGGCGCTCATAAAAAGTTATTTTTTGTGGCCAAATTCACACATTTCACTCAGTTTTCTACTTATTTTGGTGAGGAGAGCACACTGTATAATTTTACGTAATCGATCGTAGTTCACCTGTTTAAAAATTCAAAATTAATAATTATTAAAAATAATTCCACTAAACAATGAGCCGGAAAAATAATTGTGTCAATAATAAAAGTGTCACATCAGAGACTTGAAATGATTTCTAGTTTATAGCAATTTATGAAAGTTTTGAAGAACGAGAAAGAGGATTAAAAGTTCTTCGTGAATCAACTTATTTTAATATGTGTCAGCGACTATAAAAAGCTTTCGTTTTGGAAGCCAGCCCTGTATGTTCGAACGGATATAATGGAATTACCAATTTCCTCTGATGAATAAAACTGATCAAGGCTGGCGATAAATAGGAAATTACCTCACAGAAACACGAAAGAATCGTGCTTATGTTCTTATCGTTCAGACTATTCAGATCATTCAGGAAATTCAGGTGACTTCAAATATAAGGAACGTTTCAGAAGATATTTCATTGGCTCATTGGAGTGTCCTAAATAAATTCCATGAATTTTGCGAAGCACGCATCAACTTTGCCACATGTGACATACATACTCAATTACCATTCAATACATATGTCGGTCTCGTTAACATCCAGATGCATGCTTAGTGTTGACTAAGGTCTCCGCGTTAATAATACTAGCTAATGCACAAATTTTGTTCTTGATAAATGTAAAATTGTTTTTTTCGAAATACGACAGATTTTAAACCCATCCCAAAATTCAGTAGTTCGTAAACTGAAATAACTTATTCATGGATAAGAAAAACATTTTGGAAACAATTAAGAATGATTCATAGAGACAAATCCCTTCTTGTAACGATAATGAAACGAGTGAAAATGACACAATGAAATGGATGAATGGATGGAAAAATGGATTTATTCAAACTAATAAACAATAACGTTTGAATATAAATATCTAGGAGAAGAAAAAACTAGCGCTTCAAAGTTGCAATTCAGTGCATTCCAACTCGTAAAAGAGGTTATATGCTTCTCCACACACAAGGGATCAAGACAATAATTTCACTCGCTGTATGAAACTCGCATAATCTGCGATTCAAGGACCAATCGAATATCCTGTAATTGGAGGACTAATCAATACAGTGTGCCTTGATATTACACACTTCCTTCTTTTCGAATCGGCAAGACAAACGTCGTCTTGGTTACCAAGCAGAACTACTATCGACGATAATGAACATAATGGTAATACCAGATAGTACTAATACCATGTGCCACCGTAAGGGTGTCTAAAATAAGCCGTATAGAACCGTATAAAAGGGCCCGGTGTGTTTGGATAATGCATATATGTATGTTGTAGTGACAAGGGGCTACCTTCTCCGATGCATAGCAGCTCATATTCAAACCTACCAAGGGGAAATCAACGATGACATCTGACTTTCTTCAGAATTTTCTTGTCACAGAAAATCGATTCAAATGAATCACTGAAATTCTCAAAACTTTATAGATTATAGAGCACATTGCTTCAACGTCATCATAAAAAATCTCCTCCGTGGTGGAAAATTCCAAACATTGTGGCACACTCAGTTGACCTGTTTTGTGGTATCGGTAGAGAGAGACCCCAGAATGGATCAAAGCTTTCTGAACTTCGACCACAGTACACACATTTCAATGCAGATTTTAGTCGACCAACAAAGGAATCTACAGTTGTCCTCGCTCAGGAATCGTGACCATGACTCTTGAGATTTTTCACTTTCACTTAAATTATCATCAACCTCTACCAAGGATGGATTGGTTTTTCGTTTCTCCTTTATTCTGTTGACATCTCCATGCATATATTGCAGTAAATAACGTAGAAATTCCTGAGCATCTTGGAAGAAACCCTCAAAGCGAGGTGGAAATCTTTGAAGCTGACTTTTGAATGAGACCGTATTCACCATTCTGACGAATCTTCCGACCATAAGTTATTGATCAACTCCGCAAAAACTTCAATTAAAGCACCCTTCGTACTAGGGGTGTTCTTGTTCGAATCCTTGAATCCTTTTTTTGCGTTTAATAGGAACTGGATTTTGCTGTTTATGACTCCAACCAGATGGTGTTGAAACTATTTGAGTTGCGTTTCCTACTATATTGCTGTCATAAATATATCTATCACTGGAACGATGTGAAGGACTTCAGGTTTAAACTGCATGTTATTGACTTTGATGGAGACATGGTGAATTTGTTGAGTATTGGAAGAGTTGATGAATGCAATGTAAGATTACGTGATACTTGATGTATGGGAATAACTTCATTGAAAATGTTATAAATGTCATTCTTCTCAACAGTATTAATATACTGAGAATCGCTAGAGATGTGTGATCCAGAATTATTCACTTCCAGATTGTAATATACAAAATCATTCTTCGACTCACCTTTATCTTTTTCAACCTTCACACGACGTTTCCACTGACTTTGATTCAGGAAGATATCAAATCTCATCTAAGTGGTGAGAAGAACCCTGCCGAACGGTAAAGCGGCATTACTTCACTGGATAGCTATACCTACTGATCTATGGAATCAAGAAAGAAGTTAATCTGTTTTCTTTAGTTGATGGATCTAGTTTTCTCCCTATATCGTTAATGAAAGACGGAGAGTATGGGCCAAAATGCCAACAACAATAATGCATGAGTAGGAAGTTTCTTAGATATCCTACTAATGAATGTATAGTCATTAGACGAAAATTGTCTTTCTACTACCTCTTAAATCGCGTAGTTCCCCTGAATTTTCTTTATTATTTAAAGTGAAGTTAGGATATTTTGTATTGAAAATTAAGGTTAAAAATCCCTTCATCTTTGACAAATATTATAGGAAGGGACTTCTGGTTGGACTGGAACTGATTGATGCTCAATTTTTTTCAAATATAACTGCTTCGTTTTTCATCTGGAATTCAAATTGTCTAAGCAACTATCACTCTTGGGTGTTACAATAATAATACTCCGTCATAAACACACGTAGAGTGTACCGAAAGGTATACCGTGGGTGGTGCTGTAAGTTGTGAGCATTCTAATTTTTGTGAATTATCATCTCATAGCACACAAGTTGAAAATATTTCCCACACAATTGGCACTGCGGTGTTTGGAACCTTTGATGTGGTAATGAATTTATTGGAGTTTTTTCTCGGCACGGGTTAAAACAATATTAATATTGGAAAACAACTCCGGTGTATTGCATATTAATATTTGAATTTGTGGCACTATACAATGTTCGTAAAAAAGTTCGATTAACCATATTTGGAAATCTTGATCGTTTATACCAAATATCAAAACCAATCTGAATAATAATGAACTATCAAGTAACTATTCTACCGGGGGCCACCCTATATTCTTCAGTATTTTGGATTTTCAAGTGAGAAGTACATGACTAAAGACTCTTGGTTTCGATAGTCTGAAAATAGCGAAATATCATAATAGTAGGTATGACTGCGGAAAAGTGCCCTTATCTTTATCATTGTTCATATTACAATAATTTTACGAATAAAATTAAAATTTTACTCCACGCTTTTTCATTCACTATCAGACGAAAGTCAACAGCCATCAAATGTTATTCATGAACAGAATGTTGTGTTATCAATTTCAAATTAGGGTAGTTAATTAGATTTCGTGTACCGGAGCGTAGTAGTGTAGCACGTAAATTAATTAAAATCCAATCAAGATAGTTTTGGAGTTTGGTAGTTTTCTACATCTCAGAATTATATTCACGCAGAAGGTTCCAAATGTTTATACATATATGAGAACTTATATCAACGGGGTGTTTCGTAAACAAACGAAAAAATGACAAGTGGTTATTCCCTGAACCATTCTTCATTGTCCTTTGATGATTTTGTTTCGATGATACAGGGCAAACTGAATTTTCGACAATAACAACATTTTATTAGCAAAACTTACATGTGAAGGTTCGTAATCTACAGTATACTTTGAATTCTTTGGAAGGGGGTATCTGTCGAAGTTGTTGAGACTGAGTGACGTTTAATTTATGGACTTGCTGGTGGCAATTCATTTCAAGCTATGTGGTTATGCATTGAACGCAATTATCCTGCCAGAAACACCTTCCAAAGTATTCATCAATGTCTTCATGGAGCAGGCATATTGGACCAGCGCATTTTAGTGCAGTTGCAATTTTTTAAAGAAAATATACGATGATTGCTGGATTGGTCGAGGAGGACCTGTTGGATGGCCTGTTCGATCTCCGGACTTGAATCCCCTGGATTATTTCCAATGAGGCAAACGAAAGTCATTAATTTACTCTACTCCACTGGAAAATTTGGAACACCTTTGAATTCGGATGATTTCTTGGTATAACACAATAAAAAACGATCCTGGTGATTTTTAAATAGTTTGAAGTACTGAAGAGATGTTGGTTTCTTGCATCTTCACTGAATCTAGTAATTTTCAACAGTTCTTGTAGATTGCGAACATTTACATGTAATTTTAGGTAATAAAATGTTGTTATTGTCGAAAATTTTGTTCGCCTTGTATCTTCACAATAACGCGGATTTTCAGGAATGATCAAGGGACAAAATATTCTTGGAATGGTCCAGGGAATAACCCGTATAGTTCTCCACCTTCTTTATTCGATGATCCTTGAATGAATTAGTTACACTAGAAGAAATCATGCTGGTAAATACTTATTTTACTTTGTTGGAATCTACCGAGCATGCGCCAAACCTGAGCAAGCTAACCTACCAAAGAAACAGCTGCATGCAAACCGAGTTGAAAATGCGTAAATTCCTAGCCAACCATACCTTACCTGACTTACCTTACCTAGACATAATAACATTACAAAATTGTTACAATATAACGACTATTTATCCAAAATTCATAGAGATCAGCTGTGGAGCAGCTATATTTTTCCATGTTTTCCTGGTCCAGATAAAATAACAATTATATCAATGGAAACTCAAGTACCTATTGCTGTCTTCGAAACCGGTAACCTTCAACAACTGAATCAGGGTTATTCAGGTGACCATTGAAAACGGAACAACATTGACTGTCGATCAATTATTGCCAACTTTTCAACGTTGACTAAAATTTCCTTTTCGGGTGACCATTGAAAACAAAACAACGTTCACTGGAAATCAGAATTGTTTATTTTTCAACGTTGTTTTAATTTTCCTATTCAGGTGACCAACATGTATTGAATTTTTATCAACCTCTTGTACAAACACTGTTGGTTATTTGGCAAGTAGATTTGGTACTTGCTATCAGCTATTCAACGTTGTTTGTCAGTAAAATGGCGAATAATGGTTTTATTCTGCTAAATGAATGTTGCCAATGATGATGAAGAAAGGTAAAGAAAAAGTTTTCACAAAAAGAATTCTTATTTTTGGAATAAATCAAATAATAATAATAAATGGCTTTATATTTATCTTAGGGATGTCTAGCTAAGTTATCCTTCCATATTCACATTACAGAACAGAGTTTTGAGGAGGGAATTGAGGGATCAAAGCGATCCTTTAAATATGAATGAGAATCAATTTTGTGTATCGCCTATCAAGGGACATGGTGAGTCAGTTGATCGAGACTCTGGAACCTCACTTACCTCAAGGAGTGAGGGAGGAATTATTTATCTCTAACAAATTGAAAGTAAATATTCTTGTTAACAGAATTTATTTTTGTCATTCCTGTAAAAAAAAGTTATATGTAAATCAAATAAACTTATATGATACTTTACTTTTCCACTTCACTGTTTCCCTATATTTTGGTCCTATAACAAAAGTTGATTTCTGCTTTCTTTCTGGCTTGTGTAGACCAAGTTCAGTAATTTTCATGCCAATGATTATCAACTTATTCAGAATACTTAGTAGCCAATTTTCCAAGTTAGGTATTCCTATTATATATTATACCTATTTCTTGTAGGTACCTGAATATTTGTCTAGCTTTTTTATGGTTTCACTAGTCCATTCCAGAAAAGTCTATTGAAGAGACAAACCAAAATGACCAAAATTCTCCTGCTGTACCTTATGCCATTCTTTTTGACTTCTCATTGGTCCCTTCAAAGTGTTTAATTCATTACACATTTTAGCAAATTCGTCATCCAGAATTTTTCCCCCCACTTTGAATTTTTGTAAGTATTGGAGGTATACTTTGTATTGCTCTGCACTGGTTTTTTTAGATTTCGCTTCAAAAATGAAACATAATCATTGATTTTCAAAAACATGTATTGAAATCAAATTCTGGTACAAACTAGTCGTTATTCTTGTGAATAATTTTAAAACAAATTCAGATATAAATAATAAAGTCTCTATTCTCCTTATGATATACAACAAACACATTTCAGGTATTGATCCTCACAGAGCTTCATTTAAAATGAAAGTTAGTTTAGATGAACCCTCTCGTAAATATCACAAAATCTATGAATACTACTGGCCACAATTATCAAGTGCTCTGGCAATATTTTCCAGTCCTTTTCTCTCCACCTCCTGTCCATCTTGATATGCAGTGAACAGAGGATTTTGGGGCATTTTTCTGTTTTTGTGGAACTGTTGGTGCCTCCACTTGAATCACCGAAATATCCTCATTTTCAGATAGTCTTTCCTCAGTTTCACACATTGTTGCCTCATCTGCAAGTACAAATTCAGCAGCAGCTGCAGTTACTCCTTCAGTATCTGATACACCAGCTTCCCTAATTTCTTCCAGCTTCAGGCAGTTCAAAACCTGCCACAGCCACTGATCCCGTTAGCTATAAGATCTTTTTCTCCAGGCTAGTCAGTTCTTTTTTCTCCCTAGCCCTTTTACTGACAGCACTTTTCCACTCACGAAATACCTGTAATATGAGAGTAATAAAAATATATTCTCTTCATACCACACAGATCATTATAATTTACTCACCTTTTTCCAGTCATGACTGCTACAAGTGGGGCCATCGCCAGTGGCGTTTAATTCCTCAGTCATTTTCCCGTATTTCTGATTTTTTTTGGGGGTCATTCCAAGGGTTTAATAGGTTTAATTTACCCATTCTCAAAATGTTTTTTTTTTTCCAAGTAGTTCACGTATATTTGTAAAACGAAACGAATCGTAAACAAAAACAAATTCCAAAAAAGTCAACATGAAGTTAGCGCCAAAGCATAATTTAGGTGTTCCGTGAATAAAATAGCCAACATCAACCCCATTGTTATTTCAACGTTGAAAAAGAGTCATCGTTGGGAATGAGTGGTCACCTGAATAGGTTACTTTGCTCAACGTTGAAAACATGCATTGAAAAGTAGTTGGCAATTAATCAATGTTGCCTCGCTTTCAATGGTCACCTGAATAACCCTGAATAACTGCAAGTCCATTACAGTAATGAACAACTTTGTCAAGATCCTTGAACAGTGTCCGAAAGATGGCGTGATGAGACATTGTATAAGGCGGCATGTTAATGGTACAAAACAATAACATCAGAAGTTCAGTATAATAAAATACACATAGCTACTATTCAATTATCACCATTTAATGGATTCTGTTAACTTGTATCACATCTTCGTTGAAATGTGAAGGTCGTGGAGTACAAGGTGGCGCATAATGTTAGGATTGGAGATTTTTTGGAACAAAATATATTTATAATTGAAATGAACACATATCGACTATCGGTACAGTAGAAACTTTGAAGAAATATTTCGAGCCTTGTCCATACCATCTCATCTTGCAAAATCTTACGAGACAGGATAGAGACATAGAAAACAGTTACTTTCCCGACTAATATTTGGTCTAGTAATCATGTCCTTCCTTCTTCTTCTTAATTGTTATTTTTCTAACAATAACTTCATAAGCATCTACCACATTAGTCGGTATTATTTTTTATATATATATATATATATATATATATAGGACTATGCACGAGGGTTTGTCTGTCACTCTCTATGAATTATCATAATTAATCTGAATCCAGTAAACTAACTGTAACCCAGGTTTTGTTCAGTGATGGAGCGGAGACTGACTTGATTGCAAGCCACTACCTCAACCTAAGAAAGTCATATCTGAAGCCAGAGCTGTGAATAGCGTAATTGGGATATGGACGGCTGTCAAGTCTGATCTCAACTGCCCTTTATTAATGAGAGGCAAGTGCCTGAAAACTAAACTGCATAGTCAGGTGGTCATCATGCCTCTTCCCCATGTTAGACGGGGCTCTGCTGTTTGATACAGAAGGCGCTTGCAATTGCGTTACCATGATCTCTTCGGGGAATGTTGCAAATATATCTATCAGATATAATTCAATGACCGTTGAGGCATTAGCCATTGAAGTGTCTGTCCGATATCTGCCACAATATCGAGGAAAAAAATAGGGTTTCAATGAATTGAATATATCTTCATCTATACTCTTTCAGACTTGATTCCAATACATGGTTCAAATGCATGCGGGAAAAGATATCATATATTATGGGCCTTTGGATGTTGAAAGATTGACTAGAACCTTTTTCTTCCAAGTCAATGAGTTCAGAAGCTTTGCCGCTCGTTGAAAGACACAGTCCTTACTGAGGAAAGAAAGACAGATACCCTATTTTTTTGTGGTGCTTCAGAGAAAACGCACAGATAAAAAAGATTTCTTCAATCAAGAACACACATACTCTTGAACAGAATTATCTTCTGGAAAGAATAATAATTTCTAATCAATGGATACACTCCCATTTCAAGCTGATTGAGATGTTTGCTTCTTTACATAAATTCTCTTGAAATTAATTTGCTTGCAGTGAAAACATTATACTCTTCATCCTAGAAAACATTCACATTAACTCATTGTGAAACATAATCCTCTTAACACAATAATATAATTCCTTGGTAGATATCACTGCCCGTGCCACGTGACACATTCAACCAATGAGCAATCAAAGCAGCTGGCGACACCGCGACCTGTGAATACGACTTTCATTTCGACCATTTCATCCAGTTTGACCATTTGGATTGGAGGTTATGAGAGGTACCGATATGACTGTTAGTTTTGTGCCTAGTGGAAACTGTTTCTATACAATAAAAATGCAGTATCGAAAATTGAATTATGCTCATTACGGGCCAGTTGTGAAAATGAGTGAAATATATTTTGGTCTTCTACAGTTTTGTGGCGAGTGGCGTTGTTTATGTATTCATTCAAACTGCAATATGCGTCACTACTAACTGGTTTTATTGATAATACAGTTATTAAACTTAAAACTATTCTCATATAAAACCATTATTTATACCTAAATTGTTCGTAGTTGTGAATCTATGCTTTGTTTAATCTATTCAATGTTACCAAAATGAAAATGGCTTCCATTCTATATTGTATAACCAAGTGCAAATTGCAGATTTGAACTCAACCTCCAAGTTGATAGGAGAATAGTAAATAGTATTCATTACTGAAATTGCAATGTTCTTGCCTCAACCTACTCCCATGATTCAACAAAATAAAGTGCCCATTATTGAAGCTAAAATATTCTTGCCTCAGCTTATAAAGCAAGTGTTCACTTGGTTCAAAATATGTTTCTTGTAAGTGGCCAAGAGGATTCCGTCAAAAAACTTTGCTCTCAGATTATCATCGATGAAGCTAATTGAGTTCTTCTTGATAGATCTCAACCCTTTCAGTATTCGTGTTCTGCTGATTGCAGGTACACGCAGGTAATTAGTAACAGTATAGTTACACCAGACCTGATTATATAGGTATTATAAAAAATTGATGCTTTTTTATGTTTTCCATACCACTGTTCCTGTTCTTTGTTTCTGTTTTCGTTAGCTTATGTCGGAGCTGTATGATATGTAGTGCCACCCTGTATTTCTAAAGATCGTCTCGAAATGCAGCATGAGTTTTATTTACCCACGGTATACTCTTTCCATTGAAGCTAATTTATTTTTAATGCAATGTAAATAACTTAAAATTTTTGCGTCTGTCTACTAAAAACAGCACGTGACAAACACGTATTCGAATACCACAGGAAAGACACATTTTGTAATAATTATTCTAATTATATCACGTGGCACACTCGTACATTTTACATCTCTTAAGATTCGAAATCAGTTTTTTTTATTTGGCTACATCAAAGGGGACCTGCTAAATTTTGTGTAACTTCACTTCGCTATGGTCTTCACATCGAGAAAATCCCAGTGGAAGACTTTTTTAGTAGGATCCCGCCTCAAGGTTGACCAAATAAACAAATCGAATACTGCACTTGGGTTCAATCTTAAGCTTCCAAATTTTGCATGGAGCTTCTTCAGGGGCCAGAAAACCTAATTTGTAAAGGGAAGACTTTTTGGCCACCTTTCCACCCCTGTATACATCACTCTTTCTTGATTCGCTTAAATAATAATAAATCGCCTGTATTCATCTTGCAAGAAATATAAATTCACACATAATTATGTTGTATGACATAGATGAAAGGGCGAAGTGTCAGCTTATACTGTTTTACAACTTAACCCTGATCACATGACTATCACCTTCATGCAGATGAGTCGTAGCAGTATTTCTCATTTCAATATTCAAACAATTCAGTGCATCGACAAAGACCTTGAGGAAATATCCAATACTTCGTGAATTCACTGTCTGAAAGACATTTTGAGTAGGAATTCTAGACCGTGCTTGGGATTGCACGTTAAAATTCAAGACCCTTGTCATTCCCAGCTAGCACAAGTCTACTGAATACTTCTGAGGATTGATCGTGAGGATGCAGCCGGATGACGCATAGAACAAAAATACGTAGGTAACTGAAAATATAATACATAATGAATAACAACTGTTTGTTTGAGGGTGGTGAAACTGGATGCCAAATGAACGAAAAATATTCAAGACTCAAACCCAGCTGCTGACATAAATGTTAGAAGTTCAGTGCTGAAAATACTGGCCTACATAGAAATCCCTAAATAACTTCAACCTTCATGCACCAGTCTTGAATAACTTTGAAACTTTCAGATCTTTCGATAGATGACATGATTGACGCAGTCGTTTCTTTTTTGTGCACTTGTGCTCCATAAAGACATATTCACTCCACAGAATTATGCTACTAAATAATAGCTAGATTCTATTTTTGATTCGCAACGATGACTCACGTAGTAAACTTACGCAAAATGAAAAACAAATTAATATTTGAAGAAAATTTACCGTAATCGGGGATTTTATTTTTGCTAGGCTTTCATTCCATTATCACTCAAAGCGATTAGACATAATTTGATTGTCTTGGCAAGTAAGAATCTACTGTTTTTAAAAACATTTCATGAGACCAAACTCCTATGGAGGGGCGAAAAAAATACCAAGAAACAATAGATTATCATAAATATAATTATACTGAATACGAATAAAACTAATTTCTTAGATTTCAATGTATTATACAACTTCGTTATATAATTTTAGTTGATTGTAGTCTAACCGATAAAATAGAAATTATTTGGAAAGTATGAAGTAATAGTCGTTTTGATTGAATGATCAAAAATAGTGCGATACAGTTCCACCTACCTTATTTATTCGCTAATTTTATGCATCGTGTATTTTGTCGTGATGTGACAAAAGAATCAGGGTGAAACATGTTTAGCAGTCCTGACGCAACAAATGAACTCTAGAAAATCTGTATATGCTTTACAAGATTTGGAGACCTATACATTATGAAGGTCTTTTCTTTCTTAACAATACATGAATCTGTGTGGACATCATGTCGGATAGCCAAGCAGCCATTAATGTCATAAACTCCCATGTAACCAACTCCAAGATGGTGTGGGAGTGCCTAGAGAAACAAAATGAACTAGATGAGAACAATATTGTTACTCTCCTATAGGTTCCGCGACACACTGGATTGGAGGGTAATGAAGACGTACTGGCAAAAAGGGGCTGAAACACTATTTCTGGAACCTGAACCCTTCTGCGGAATGAGTACCAATACAATACTTCATGAACTTGAAAAAGAAGTACACGATGAAAGCTCCCAATACTAGATACAATCAAAAGGTATGAGGCAGGCCAAGATACTACAAGGAAACTACAACCACAACAGATCAAATGCCTGCACCAGCAAGAGAGAAAACAAGCTCAGAATACTAACTGGAATCCTATCAGGAAACTTCTGGTTGAAAGGACACCTCAAGAAAGTTTGATAAGTCGAAGAAGAAGAATGCAGCTTTTGTGAGGAAGATGACGAAACCTCCATCCACATTATCTCAGAAAGCATTAACCTGCAAAATCCAGAGGAAGATAACTCGAAGAACACCAAAAAGAAGAGGAGATCTACCTAACCTGGAACCAGATATCCTCAACTTCTTGAAAGTTATAGGACTGGAGGAAATGATCTAGTCGTTGAGACATCCTAAACGGCTGAGCAGCAGGGTGCACAACAGATCTTATAGGTAGCAGTGTATTGACAGCCCCACTTAACAAAACAGAATCCTATTCCGGTCGAAAAGATAAAATTCAGTCTCCAACCCTCAGTTGGATATAATTCAAATTGTCGGGATTATTGTCTTCTCCATCGCAAAGCACGTTATCACCATCGTCATCTACAGACGTAATCACGCGTCCATAATCAACATAAACAGAACGAATTAGGTTAACTCACTCGAGTGATATGCCGACTAGGATCGTAAATGCACGAAATTGCTGAAAGAGTGACGTCAGCCACGTGGCCTCCGAAAATTTTTATAGAGTCGTTAACGGCACACTGAGCATTAATGGGTTGACACGTATTCAGAAGCGTGTCAATCTGTTCATAGCAATCTGTAAGGTAGAAATGTGGAGTGATGATTCGGTTTTTAAAATAGGTAACATGTTTTCAAAATCGGGCAACTTCTTCGAATTGACGCGAGCTTTGGCGACCAACTTCTTTGATTAAATTGCTCTGATGTATTTGTTAGATTCAACCGATACTTGATGATATTCATACTAGAATATGTTTTCAATTAGAAATTTTACAAATACAATGACAATTTTTCCGCCATGCAAGTTTTGTACAGTTATTTGTAGTGATTTTTGGAACATTCATATATAGTTAAAGTCTCTATAGTTGAGAGTCAGTTTGAATGCTTCTTTGATGTATTGATCTACATGTATATCAGCTTATCAGCTTACTTGCATTATTTTCAGACTTCCATTATCTTAATGGTTGAAATATTTCTGCTTAAGGCACCATTGGCTTCGATGCAGGCGGTTTCAATAAATTTGCGTTTGAACCAATGTTCCTCTCTATGAAGAATACAAGCCTCCCGTTGGGTCCACTTTTTGTGTTCAGCTATTCTTACAGATAATGGTCGCTTGGTCTCTCCGATATAGTAATTCGATAGTGATTCTATCAGAAATCAACGAGATCAAATTGCTTGATAACATCACGAGTTCTTTAGGACGAGGGGTGTTACCTCAAAGAAATTTGGTCGAGTTTAAGATTTCTGACAGAATTATCGATAGTATTGTGAGCACTAGTAGTATATTTTCTGAGATAATTTCACAAACCAACAAAGTTCCATTGTCGTGAATTCTTCAATAGTTATAGATAATGTCTGATAGACATGAAGTCTGTCAGACTGACATTCATATTAGTAGCAAGATGATATTATATGTTTGGATAGGTGGTTGCAATGACAGAGTGGTATTGCCTGCTGGAAAGGAAGGAACTGCGTATTCTTTCTTTTTTTTTTCTTCTTTGGTGTTTTGGCATCGACTGTTATGGTCATTAGCCGTGTATTCTGGATAGGCCTTGTTACTAACTCCATACGCCACCTTAGGAGCAGCACTGTTAATTTTTAACGCAACAGTGAATCGTGGAGGATTATTCC
Source organism: Chrysolina oricalcia (assembly GCA_944452925.2). NCBI lineage: Eukaryota > Metazoa > Arthropoda > Insecta > Coleoptera > Chrysomelidae > Chrysolina > Chrysolina oricalcia. Next base: position 26,597,785 of record OX101808.2, read on the forward strand.
CAGCCAACACGAGCCGCAATCATTCAGACTTTCACATCTGAAAATGAAATAGATCGCACCGGGAACTGCGTATTATCGAGGCATATGTCCCTTATTGGTCCTAATATTGCAGGAAAGAAAGGTTTCATAATGCGAGTGAAATTATCGGGGGTAATACCACGAGTTCTCGCAATACTATCGATAGTAATTCTGTCAGAAATCAACGAGATCAAATTGCTTGGTAACACCACGAGACCTTTAGGACGAGTGGTGTTACCTCAAAGCAATTTGATCGAGTGGTTGCCATGACAAAGTGGTATTACCGGCTCGAAAGGAAGGAACTGCGAGTAATCGAGACATGCGTCTCTTTTGGTCCTAATATTGCAGGAAAGGAGGGTTTCATCGGCGAGTGAAATTATCGGAAAAATATGTACAAATAAAAACTCAATATTCCATTCTCATATTCAAAGAAGACCCCCGTGAGCTGTGACGTTATATTTGATGAAACATCGATATTTATGGTTCTAAGCCACAGTGTAAAATTAATCGTGTTGACAGTTTTACCTAGTGTTGAAGAAGGCACGAATGTTTTTAATCTATGCTCAAGGAATTCCCCATCATAAATTTTTTCATTGTGATGCGGTAGTATATAATTGATTGTTTTCATCACTAAATAAACCTGAATCCAATAATACAACGTATTTACTTCAACTGAACTTGTCACTTTATATTCGACAGTTATTTTGTACAAGTAAATTATTTATACCTTGTTTTTCAACCAAAATCTTATAAAATACCTGGAAAACAGCGAGTAATCAAGGAACTATAGACCCAACCCGTTGCTATCCAAAACAAGCTGTATGCTGTATAGGATTTCACCGTGGGAGGATTCCGTGGAATCGAGTGTGAAAGGACTATTGTTTCCGATAAGGGTGATCAGAGGTGCACGTGTTTCCTCCCTTACAGACTCATCACGATGCCGACACGTGTTCTTTTCCTGTACCTCAGAAATAAACTCCTTTTCCGACCTCGAGTATAATCGTTATGTTGCATGAGTATCTTCAAACCATCGTTCGTAGTTTGATAGTAAACAAATTATGGTTTTTCATGTTCGAATTAAAAATTGTAATCAGTACGAAAATTTTTATTCTTATTTGTTTACACTTAGTGTGAAAATGTTCGGTAAAACAGAATGGAGTATTCTGTATGCACCCCCATCTCTCTAAGAATTTACTATCTGAACACCTTCAAGCTAAACGAGAATCATTTTAACTGTTAACTCCTTGAATGGATAAACTTCCCAAACACGTTGGATGCATATGTTCTTTAAAATATTCATTTGGCCATTCTGAGCTTATATTATTATGTCCCCCAGCAATAACTTGATGAGTTTGATTTACTTCGCAACCCGATGGAGTTTGTTACAAACAATGATTTCAATAATGAATATTGGCTTCAAGCGGATTGACACTACACTCGGCTTCTTTCTTAGCTTTACCCACTTTTTTGTCTTCATTAAATACCGTGTCTGATCTCGTCAAGTCGTCAATTCCATTCTTGATTCGAAATTTGTCGGTTCAAAGGACAACTTCTATGCTTATCTCGACATTATCAAGTGAATGTCATGTTGAAACGGGTCTTCGTATCAACAGGCACCCCCGCAATTTTGAAAATTTCAGTTACCAGTCGTCATTCGACTTCCGGCCATGCTGGAGGACAGACGGCGTCCTCTTTCTAAAGTCAAGCAAATGTGTGAATGTTATAATATGTGTTGGTGATGTCCGTCATCTATATAGTACGTGCATTGAACAAAGTTTTATGTGTTTGTGAAGTCCGTCGTATTACGTGCAAGAACAAAAATAAAAGGTCATGATTTTTTGGGTGGAGGATTGCTTAGAGCAAGACCCCCTCCACCAATCGACGAAGCTCCCACTATTTACGCCAGTAACCAAGCTGGGGTATTGCGGATCCCTACTTAGAGGGGAAGAGCTGGACAAGTGCGTCAATAGGAAGCAAGTTCCAATAAATTCAGAGAGAGAGGTACCAGTCGTGATGATGGTAAACGTCCAAATAATATGTCTCTCATACCTTCGAAACATGATAAACCTATTGTCTACGACTTTACTTGTTTTGACACATCTCTTTTGGGTGAAGCAGAAATCAGTTCATTGAAAGTCTCCAATGTATGATGAACGAGTGATGAACCAATGATGAACCACTAATGCTATCAAACTCTGCAAACAAGTGTACCCAAAAGAAGAACCTGTCGTAGTTCCAAAATGCCTCCTGTCATTTGTCAATTCCGACAAAATATTTCTATTTTTCTATGCGAAGTTATGAAGACTACAGAGCTTGGGAGTAGATATTTGCTGCTGAGAAACGTATTATTCTTGGCCGTGCCGCCAATTGATTTGTGGTGAAATACCTGTTATGTATAGAAACAAAAATTCGAATCTCAGAATTCAAAAATAAACATACTGAAATGTATTTATTTAATATCATGAAAATGACAATGAAAGACAAACAAGCAAAACAACATACAAAAAAGGGTATAATGTGTTCTATCGCTGCTGGCGTGCAGTGTATATCACATTTTTGGTGTATCTATCGATATCACAAAATTCAGAATTATACACAAAAATTCCGGAAGTAACGGGGTTGTTTCCATGAGAAGTGAGTCACACTGTATACTCCTAAAAATATCATGGCAAAGAAAGCATATGTGCCGGAAAAAACATAATTGATCGATAAGGTAGTAGACACATATACAGTGCGGCTTTTTTCAGTCCCCCCTCCCCTGTTAACTTTTAAACGGTTCGACGTACAAACATGAATAAAAAACTGTTTGGAGGGTTTCACCGATACTACTTTTTGAAACAAAAAATATAGTGATTGCTCGACAGGGGGCGCGGGGGGCACATCAATTCAAAATTTTTAAATGGCATGGGGGGTCGAGTGTCACATCGTCAATTCTCTTTACAACCATCTAATTTTTTTTGAATTTCGTTAATATTTTTTTTGCAATTGAAATTCGAAATATCAAATATAAATACGGATCTGAAAACTAGTCATACCTTGATAAATTTGAACGGTTTGTTGTGGAATAATGAAACAAAAAACATTGTGAAGGGTATTGCCGATACTACTTTTTGAGAGAGAAAATATTGCAATTACACTACAGATGGCGCTGGGGGCACATCAACTAGAAAATTTCGTTAGACATAAATATCGAAATTGGGAAAAAAATCCTCAACCAAATTCAAAAATATTTAAATGGTTGTAAAGAGAATTGAATTTCCTTTTCAACGATGTGACACTCGACCCCCCATGCCATTTAAAATTTTTGAGTTGATGTGTCCCCCCGCGCCCCCTGTGGAGCAATCACCATATTTTTTGTTTCAAAAAGTAGTATTAGTGAAACCCTCCAAACAAGTTTTTTTTCATGTTTGTTCGTCGAACCGTTCAAAAGTTAACAGGGGGGGGGCTAAAAAAAGCCGCACTGTATAATATGTTTACGTAAACATAAAGGAAGAAGTAGAAACTTTCCAATATTTGATACCTTTTTTTATTGGACTTGCAATTGTATTACAATAAATAATAGAAGTTGAACATAAATGTTGAATGAATGAGAAATATTATTTATGCTTCGCCTAAATGCTACATATTTCGAAAGATTTTTTGTAATAATTTTTTTCTTCGAGATAAATTCAAATACTCTTCATCCTATATTAATAGCATGTTGTTGTTGAGTGCGTGAAAAGTGTTGCAAAAACAACAAATGAAACGTTAGATGCAAAGGATGGAAAAAAATAATGCTTTTTATAGGGAAAATAAGAAATTACTTGGCTCAAAATAAGAAAAAAACACAGATGTATATCAGTTATGGGTTCGATTGTGAAAAATGCCGAAAATGAAACACTGACAAAATTCAAGCGAAATACAAGAATTGGATGGGGTCCAAACATTATCAATGGAAATGAAGTAGATAGATACAATGATCTCAAACAAGCAGAAATAATAACATGCTATCGGCATATATGAAGCATAGACACAGGATCTGTACAAAAATAGTTAGCAACTGAATAACATTCGAATAACAGTCAACCGTCCACGATTAAAAGGTATTCTATCCATTGAAAGTAATTGTATCATTAGGCTAGGATCTTTTTGGTTCATTACACAAAAAAATTGGAGACATATCGTTTGCTGGCTCTTTCGCTCTGATAATCAAGTCTTTAAATGACATATCTATCAATTTTTGGAAACGCGTGCTCAGCATCTCGCTCAATGATACAAGATTTATGCAATAAAACACCGAAGAGTGTTCAAAACGGGGTCGCAGATCGATACAAATACATCTGCCAACGCCCCGTTATCGTTAAATGGCTTACTGAAACAAATTCTTTTCAGAATTATTTGGGTCGGTCCCAAAAACTAACATTTCTGTTCCAACATTATCTTGCTATTGTGAAAGTCGGATTATAGAAATATATGGACCACTCACAGTCGTGTTTCGACAAAAGGAAGCCCAGTTGGCGTTCCATTGCTGTTTTTATAGTAATAAACGTTGTTTTGATGCCGAAACACCAAAGGAAAAAAAATAAACATTGCCACCAAAACAACCCCTCTATCTCATGTGTCAAAACTTATGGACATTTGATAGATGTTGCGGTATTGATTACTTGATTTCAAAATAAGTGACCTTTCTAAACTCAGCTGTAACATAATTCCGTTTTGCGTTTCCTAGACTCTTGCAATATCAAATGATTTGAAACGTCTTTATTGTCCAGCCTGCTGTGAATTTTGTTTATTCGACTCTTATTTAAAAGATTTTCGCAGTTTTTATTTTAAATGATCCATCTTTTCAGCACGATCTCCACCACTGTTTTCTCTCTTCCTGTTTCAAGTAATTGACCTTCACCATAGAACAATTGAGATAACAGGAATTCATAATATTTCTTTTGAGTTTGAGAGTTGTTGCCTTAAGATGTTGAACACTTTGTCCAATTCTTGACTTTTTTTTTGCTGTTTTTATCTTCCATAGTCTGGAATTGAAAAATATGTAATTCAAGGAAATCTATATGAGTGTTGCCCAGATAAGCTACTGCGTTTACAATACTGTTGATGTGTTCCTTCACGCCATATATTGAGCAATCACAATGTATTTTATTATTTGAATTCACATGTCACTCATTATCTGACTGTGGAAGGTTAAGACACACAAAACAACATGTCAAGAAGCGAATTTCATCCGCTATATCAAACTTTCAATAAATACTTTGTCCATCTTTGGCCACCATGCCACAGCTCGAGTGGAACATGTGGGAATGTTGACCACATATTTTTCCAAAACACTTCAACTATTGCACCAGCTGTAAAGGTTTACCAAAGTATAACAGTGATTTAGTTAGTACCTCTGTTGTATTTATCTTATGGAAAAACTTTCATGATATCATTATTTGCTTCTTAAGAATCAGGCTGTTTTACCATTTTTGAACAAATTGATATTTTTATGACTACGAGGTACTGTACACTTGAATATTAGTTTTTAAAAAAATTGAAGAGATATTTGCATTCGCTGGTTTTCGGAATAATTTCCTTTTCTATGCAAATCAATTACTTTTTTCTTGGCCACTTTCATATTAATGACTGAGTTTGAGATAAAACCAATGAAAATCAATTTAAATGTTTGTCCGAGAATAGTTATAAAATGTTCCTGTTTTATTTCAGATTTTTATATTGGCTATAAGAATCTACAAGAACTGAACAACAAAGTGAGTATTCACAATTTTTATATGAAAATATATTTGATATTACTCCCTTCCTTGCTAAGATGGTATGTGGCCAAGCGTGTAACGAAACGAATTTTCTCAGGTTTGCTAGAGTTATGTGGGTTCGATCTGGGCTCAAGAATGTTACATTTCTTCATTCAATTACTGGTTTCATGGTCCGTTCATAAGACCTGCCCAATAGAAAGTGTAATGCAGGGTGCTTTTATACCAATCCCAGTACATACAAGCGCAAGGGAAAATAATAATAATTGTGGCTCCTTACTTACACACTCATTTGGCATTTTAATAATTTTCATTGACACCATTCTTTTCTGTCGAGATTTCCAGGTTCTATAAATAATACCACCAATAACCTAATCTACGATCTGTATGAATCTTCCATTCAATGGTAGAGCTTTACTAATTCCCAGTGGACGCAAAAATTCACTGCTACTTTAAATTAGATATTTTGTGAGGATATTTCCATTTTTCATGAAATCCTGTTGAAGAGAAGGTACGGTTAGAGAGTTAGAACTGTTAGAATGTCTGTCCAAACGATAACCAACTGGATGGTCTAACTCGAGAAAAACACCTCAACATAAACTATTCGAAAAACTGAATTCCAACTTAACGATTTCCTTTAACACAACTGAATGATTAAGTCTGAACAGACAGACATGTGAATGAGAAAGAAGGAGTAAAAAATATGTTTTTAGTTAAGTTTTTTACTTAAAAAAATGTCGCGATAGCCAGTGGAAAATAAATGAAGCCTATAAGTACTGATAATACCTACTTGAGTAAGCGGATGAAAAATCCATTGCTTCTAATTTCATTTTTTTTTACCGGTATCCTGGGTTGGATCAGTTTTATGGAATCTATTGATTGAAAGTTTGATTTTGTGGAGGAAATTCGCTTCTTGACATGGTATTTGGGTGTTTTTACCTTCCACACTATAAAGATGAAAAAAAAAATATGTTAAATGAAGGAAAATCCATACAAACTTAGAAGAGCAATTGATCATTATGCCCCGATACGTCTCTGCATTTACAAGACAGTTGTCTTGAATGATATTATAAAATTTCGTTGTAACGTATTCTATTCTGAAAAAACTAAGTTAAAATTCATTAAAAAATACTAATATTTTCCAAAAAAAAAACTTTGACATTTCGGAGAATAAATCTGTCTCCGTTATCGAAACTCACTGAAACCACACGAACAGGTATGTAAACATTAATCCGTGTTTTTTGGTTTCGTATGATGGGATGAAAATTTGTAATAAGAGAATCAAATCAAGAATGGAGGAAGTTGAAGGAAACTTCATACATTCTTTTATCGAAGAACTGTTTTTCGTATACCTGGTTACCTCTTCTCAGAGAAGTAAGAAATAACAAGATGGCAATTGATTGATGTCGGTCACCCTATTGTTGTTAAAATTGTTATCTCCGTCAACCGATCGCACCCCTACGCGCAACCTTCGGAAGTCTTCGAGATACTTGTGTGAGCTAGAGAATACGCAGCCCTTACCTTTTAACGTGTGATGCCATGCACGAGACCGATGACCATAGATAGAAATTGAGCTTCAGCGAATTTTGATAACGAGGACGGATATAGTCTCCGAAATGTCGAAACGTGACTATTTTGTTGGAAAAAATAAGTTGATCTTGTTGATTTTTTTTCAATTATCCTGTTGAGGAATTTCGTTACCATCAGTTTTTTTAAAACGGTTCAAATACCGATACTTTATTTCCAGTACCTCTCATTATTTAAACACGTTAAAATATTTTTTCCCATAAAACAATATTTTATTTCTGGCTGTAAATTATATTTTTACATTAACGTAGGCGTTACGGCGTCTTGAACGTTAACCATTTGTTCGATATGAATCATTGCATAACAAATTTATTATTTCTTTTTTGTTTCGAAAAACTCAAACGTGACTAATAATAAATTCAGAAGCGTTCGTTGTTCTGAAATATCGCAAGAATCATAAAATTTTATTTCATTTTCAAAAGACTTTCGTGTAATCTTGGCTTTTTGTAAGTTGACGAAGTACCTGTCCACCTATAAAATAATTTGGAGAATGTGATACTAACTTTGTCAACGAAACGTGTACATTCTTCAAATCACTGAAGTAACCAAATGTTCCAAAATCCCCACGTTAGTACCTTCCTCCAAATTGTTATAATACCGAAACTATGGATAGAACACAATATCCATATATATTATTGAATAAGAAGATCAAGACTCCGCAATGGTACGTTTTACAAACAAATACTGAAAAACTTAACAGATTTGTTTCTTTCATCATGTAACATTGTACATTCCAAATAGAAATAGATACGAAGACGATCAATTTGATCTCAAAAAAATCTTCGGAGAACCTAGTCCTTCTCGTATCATAGAAGAAAACCTAAAAATGCTGTGTTCAGATTTTCACGCATATAATATTTAAAACATTACACTATAGTTAATGTTGATAAAAAATGTTCATTTCGTTATTGTTACTATGAGTATCACAGCCGGGGCGGGTTCTGCTTGTATTAAGCTGAGTCGCCGAAGAAGTTGTCAGTCAGAACGACCTATCAAAAAAAATTACCTTTTAGGAATTTTTATCCTTATAAAATAACAACGACATTAGATCTCTAGTCCTGTAATGGCAAAAATTCCTAAGAGATTTCAGGTGAATATAATTGAAAAATCGCCTGTTACGCTGTTAATGTTCGTTTATTGTGGACAAATTTTGATACTGCCCGCTTGCCTTTATAGATTTCATAGAAGTGCGCTTCAGCTTGATCAGACTGAAATATTTTCATGTGACAAAAATAATAATTTAAATTCATATGTATGAAATACTATCCTAATGAGAAATTAAAAGTTGAATGGACATACATATAGAAGTACAATAATTCCCCACAGTTGTATCAATGAATCTTCGATGCGACGTTTCGTGTCCTCACGGCCACCATCCAGTAAATTGTTTAATACGGACCTGTCTCTTTTATTGTAAATATTGACAAAGCATTAAAGTCCAAATTCCGTGATATAAATATCACACTTAAGTTTGTTATTAAAGTTTTATCTAAAATAAGTTATGACATCCTCCAATTACGACTCTGCCGTAGTTCTTTGGTAAATTCGTTATGATTTCGTCAAACCGAATACAACAAAAGGCATACGACATTCCCAAACGCTTCGATACAAGAGATAGCATTATCAGTGACGTTTTTTTTTTCAAATATCATTGCAAATTGTATTTGCACAATAAGAATCCATGAACAATTTGTGTTATTTCAGTGACAAACGATAGCAATGTAACTCACTAATAAACTTATCAACGTTGACTAAAAAACAAGCACAAATATTGTTTATTTCAGAATGGTGGTGGAAAATAACCCCATAACGAAAATAAGTATTTTTATGGCAATTTTAGAACGTGGTGGGTGTAATGTTATCACATAACTCCCTTATTTTTACTTCGAAATGCTCGTTATCTTTAGCCTTGAGGTATAATAATAATAATAATAATAATATTTTTATTATGTCGGGGCGTGGCGCAGTGGTTAGAGCGTCCGACTTAGGGTCGAAAGGTCCGGAGTTCGAGCCCCAGTTGCGGCTGGGATTTTTTAATTTAATTTGACTGATTAAATCATTCAAATCTCGTGGCTGGACTGGGGTGAGTCCTGCACTATTCACTGTTACGTTCCAATTAACAGTTCTGCTCCTAAGGTGGCGCATGGAGTTAGTAACAAGGCCTATCCAGAACACGTGGCTAATGACCATAGCAGTCGATGCCAAGACACCAAAGAAAGAAAGAATAATATTTTTATTACCCATCAATCACAATTAATATAATAATTTTCATGTAACAATTTCATGAATGAGGTAAATGGTAGTTCGGTTCAGTTTCCGACCAAGGCCGAATCAGGTCTTCCACCGACACCACTAAAACTAACTAGACTAGAGAATAAGAAAAAAAATCAGACTCAAGTATGCGCTTATACAGAAAAGAGAGAGACAGCGTAAGGGAGAATGAGTGTATATGAGAGAGAGAGAGACAGAGATAGAGAAAAGAAGAAAGAGAAGTAAAATGAATCAAATGTATATCACTGAATGTTCAGCAAATATCCTTTAAACTTCCTCTGGAATGACATATTACTCATATCAAAATATGTTCTATTTATTTTATCCCCAGAAAAATCTAAAGGTGTAAGATCCAGGGATCGAGATGGCCAGGAAATCGGTTCATTGTTTCCAATTCATTTTCATATGAATTTTACATGTTTCCTCACTATTGCTGAGTTTTGGGAAAGGGACACTGTCTTGTAGAAATTATTCTACTCCATAGCTGATGTTCAATGGCAGATTCATCTAAATAGCAATTAAACTCCTTTGATAAAAAATGTTAATGTATGTAAATGAGTGAAAAAGGATCTATAACGTTTGTTCCAAAAATTCCCAGAAACTGGTATCTCTATGTGAATGTTCATTTGTATTATTATATTGGTGATAGACATTTATGCATGTTAATAATAATCATTGTCTTTATTGACAGTTTCTTTCAAAATACAGACATACAATGAAATCCTGTCAAAAAGCAGGTCAACATCTGCACATGATATTGCACATGGCAGATATTGCTCTTCCATCCAACTTGAAAATAAAAAGGTAATAATATGAAATTTCCTTTCAAAATTTAAACTGAATAATTGAAACATTTTCGTATGTAAAAAAATTATTCGTAAAACAAATAGAAATACATTATACCTGCAGTCTACAAAAACAATAGAATTCTCATGACGGGAATGAACTAAATTTAAAAATTGTAAATGTGAATACCCCAACAATTTTATATATATATATATATATACATATATGCATACGTAGAGACATGTGTATAAATCACAATATACTGACGAAATACTAGAATTTTTTTTAAAATTAAAGAAAAATCGACATAGTAAAAAAAATGAGGGAGAAAACAAGATTCAGCACAGGTTTCATAATATAAATGTGTGATCGGATTCAAGCAGATGGGTTTTTTTTTTTTCATGGAGAGAAGTTTCATTTCAGCCGGTGAACGGTTATATAAGCGGGAAATAGTAAATGAAAATGATCCACGATTAAAAGAAGTTTTGTGTTTGGCTGTCAATTGATTTTTATGTCTCAGGTTCATGTTATGAATATCGTTTCGAATGTTATTTTCCTATAGAGATAAGGTGGCGTTTTCGTATAGCCATCCGAGATCTCTCAAATGATGTGAAACATGCTCTCGTCTTCTTGTACCTGTTATGAGTCTTATATTTGCATTCTGTCATTTTTGAATTCTCATTCTGTCAGTTTCCTACAAACCATTGATTCGTCACTTCATATTATTTTTTCAAAATTTTCTGAACCTTTTCGCAGTTCGTATACCTACTCTTCGTCCGTAATCTTCTTCGTTAAAGTGGTTAAAGATCCTTCCAATACTAGACATTTTCGAAAAAGTCATAATCAAATCCAAACCCCCAAAAACGCATGGTAGATGTCATTAACCAAAACTATTTCAACTGTCATTATTATCTTGAATTCTAACCTAACTTCCCTCGTCTCTCACGAACCAGCAAAATCGCTTTGAGGAATTTTTTAAACAAGCAATAGTAAAGAAATTACAGCTTTCATGGTTTTTTTGAAATATCTCTAAGATTATTCAAAGAATCGTTTTACATTCGATGGAACTTTTGTAGAGATTTATAAAACCTACAACATGGATTTTCATATGACATGGATCGGTGCATTTTCTACTGAGAAAATCCGGGAAAACCTCGAAAAAGAGACAATTTTTCAAAAATTTATAATTTTTATAAATCTGAAGCTGGACAAAGAATATTGCGGAAACTGATACATAATAATATGTGGTTCAACTGTGCGCAAGATAGTCCGATTTGTAGTTTTTGGCATAATCACGTTATAAACAATTTACGAGAACATCTGATGCGCCGATTTAAGGGAAATCGTCGAATTCAAATTCTATAAATAGCGTCTGGAACTGGAGATCAATATCTACAATTTGTATATTTTGGATTTTCACTTGAGAGGTGGGAAATGTGTTGAAAATGTCACTGAAAGTTTATCAAAACGCTTCAAAGTGCGTCCGAAGTCACCCGAAGTCGCACTGAGTTGAGCGACTTCGGGTGCACTTTGAAGCATTTGGAGTAACATTCAGTGTCATTTTCAACACATTTCCCACCTCTCAGGTGAAAATTCAAATTGTAGATATTGATCTCTACTTCCAAAAGCCGTTTACAGAATTTGAATAAGATGATTTCTTCAAATCGGAGTATTTAGAAAGATTTGCCCTCAAATTGTTTATAACGCGATTGTGCAAAAACTACAAATCGAACAGAAACCATCTTTCGCACAGTTGAATCACATGTTATTATCTATCAGTTTCCGTAATATTGTTTGTCCAGCTTAAGATTTATGAAAATTATGAATTATGCATTTTTTCGAGGTTTTCCCGGATTTCCTCAATGAAAAATGCACCGATGGGGTCGTATGAAAACCATTTTGTAGGTTTTATAATTCTCTACAAAAGTTTCATTGACTGTAAAACGATTACTCCGATACTTTTTGAAATATTCACTATTTCTTGTTGTTGGAAACTAAATAGAAGAAATAAAAACACTCCGTGTTAAATTTGGACATAAGTTATTTGTTTTGTGTGAATTGAATATGTTACTATGGAATTTTGTAATTAGAGATATAACAATTTTGATATTTTGATACATTTGACAATGACTCGAAAAATAAACCAAAAAGAAGTTGAGTAGCGGGAAATGCCTTATTAACAATTGAACAGTTATAAACTCTACTTGTCCATCAGATCGAGGGGATTCTCAACTCGCGTCCCATGCATCCGATCTCTCCGATCTGCAACCTCTCACACCCTCTCACTTCCTGATTGGACGTACCGCAAGTGCGCTTCCTGATCCTGATTTGTTACAAGTACCCGAGAATCGACTGAAGCCGTATCAGAGAATTCAACAACTTCAACAGCACTTTTAGTCCAGATGGTCACTAGAGTATATATCCGAACTACAAAAACGAAACAAATGGTCGTCTACCCAAGGGACTCTACAAGACAATGATCTGGTACTGATTAAAGAAGACAACCTTCCTTCATTCTTTAGGTCTTTAGGACGCGTCATTCAATTGCACCCTGGAAAAGATGGAGTCGCGAGAGTCGCAACGATAAAAACTACCACAAGATATATATACCAAGCGTTCAATGGCCAAGTTATGTCGTTTGCCCTTGGCTGAAGAAAATTAGAAATGTTGAAAGTCTCCCTGACCCCTTTCAATGCCTGGGCCATGTTGGAAAAATAGAAGAAATAAAAACACGCCGTAGATAAATTTGGACATAAATAAAATATGTGTTACTATGGAATTTTGTAATTAGAGATATAACAATTTTGATATTTTGATACATTTGACAATTACTCGAAAAATAAACCAAAAATAAGTTGATTTGTCTAAATCCAACCTACTACAGTCCACAAAATACCACTTTAGAAGACAAAATAAACTCATGTTCAAAAAATTCAACAAAGCGATTTTCCTGGGGCGATTCACTATCCATCTTATAAAAAGTAGTGTAGGCCGTTTGCTTTTATTTTGTGTAAAAAGAGCCTCTTATTTTCATCTACATCTTGGCCTTTTCGTAGGAACCAAAAATAAAAATGAACTTCAATAGCTACACGTAAAGCGGGTAAAGAATGAAGTTACAAATTCTGACCCGCACATAAAAAGCATCCTTGAGAACGTCTCTCCAAATTAATCCGTTATGTTCTCCCAATGAGATTACGTTTTGATGCCCTGAGGATCACCAGCGCTGACAAGGTAATCAAAATATAAAGAAACTCCGTGTCATCTCCAAATAGTGAAACGCAAACAAAATTTACTGGTAGCATCCGTCCAATTTGGTTGGATGTAATGATGTCTCCCAGAACTTCTGCGGACGTATCCATCCTCTTTTATCACTTCGAGTTTATCTTTCACTCCAGCCATCCCACACACAAAAATAAAGTAATGCACTCCGCAGAAATTGCTTTCTGTTGTGTATGAGTAGGTGGCTGTTGCATAAACATGCTCAGTCCTAGATCAGCTGCTGAGATTTCAATTTCCATAATTTATTCAATGCACAGTAAGAGAATTGAACGGATTCATTTAATGCGATGGCGGACTTATCTCTATTTTCTTCCGAACATCAGAGAAGAAAGATAGGACTCATAAGAGATATATTTATATACTGAAATTACATTATTAGACCAGTGCTGATGAATGCCAAAAAATATTAAAGCGGGAAAAAAATTAACACCATTAACACCATGAGACTTACTGGAAGAGGAGTAAAATATTGTTCGAATGACGGGAAAAATTATTTGAAGTCTACAAAATGGGGAAGGATGGAACGCGGTGAACTTTTAGGGGTTGAAAGTGATATTTCACGGTTTATCGCGATTGGCAACGAAAACTGACCTATCGAAAAAAGTTAAATAGCAAATTTGTTGATAATAGAATGATCTACAACTTCTGTATTTACATTTTTCCACATTACCTCAAAGGACTCCGTACTAATCTTATGAAAAACCGGTTTCGGTGAAAATCACTGAAATTCCATTATGATGTAGCCCATGCCATCCTGAACGGCGTTTGGATTCTACAGGGGGTCAAAGTTTGATATTTTGACGATTTTTCAAAAAATCCGGAATTTCATTTTCATCGTATCGATCTGAATTTTTATAGTGGAATAGTTCACAATATTTTCATCAAAAAGTTCAAATGACAAAAGTTTCTAGAATCAAAACTGGCTGCTATACAGAGGGTTAAACTTTGTTTTTGGCAATTTTTATCGAACTTTTTTCGAGAAAATATTCGTTTTCCTGCAGGTCCATATGCAATTGATGTTACTTACAGTGCATGAGAGGGCGATCATATTTTGCATTTGAACCTACCGTCCTACTTTAAGTATTTTGAAGATACGGGGCGATCAAAAGCATATTTTTAATTTCAATATATGTAGCTGATTTTTTTAAACTATGTAGCTAATATATATCACTATTTCTTTATTTAGCACATAAAGCTAATTTCACATTGACAATATAAAAAATATTGAAATAAATATACCATACAAATCAATTACAGTCACAAATATAACAAATATATCACAACAAAAATGTAGAAATAAAATGTACAATAAAACAATGGTAAAAACATTGTAATTCATACACATTAAAACGCAAACTGAGTAGGTAGGCAAGAGTAGTAGTGATAGTGACAATCATGTATGACACTCGCGTAACAGACATATTTTCATTTCTTTTTTGAAAGTTGTAATCGTGTCGCAGGTTTTCAGAAAATCTTCTAACTCATCGTAACGCACTATGCCTTTATGGAAAATTGATTTTTCTGAGCTTTTTTTATATATACAACGTCTGTGCTCATTAATCTGAATCCAAATGAAGTTGCGGCGATGGTTCAAAAAATATGGAGGAGGGATGTTTCGGAATAATTTTGAAATGATTTCTAAAATCATCCGTGATTTTTTTTTAATTATTGACAAAAAGTTCCACAGTGCCTACCTCGCGAATGCCACGGTTTGAATTATACAGGGGTTTGAAGTAAAGTATTTCATCGATTTTTCGAACATAAAATATGCTCGTATTGATGTGCTTATCAAATTTCAAATCAGATTCTAACAAAACACCCAAACTTTTCGCACTGTCGACTATTTCGAGATTCACATTATTTATGTTTATATTCACAGAATTGAGAACGATGTTACCCTTTTTTTCTTGAGACTTATCATTATTTATGATCAAGCCGTAATTCGAAGCTGTTTAAGTAAAAGACGCAAGGTCTTCATTTATGCGCGTACAAGCACTTTCTGTCATTTGCATACATATGGATTTTACAATGCTGTTAACTAAAATGATTGTATAAATAGCAAATAGAAGGGGTCCCAGAATGGACCCTTGTGGAACACCTGAATGGACATTGAGATATTGAGAGTCAGTTCCGGCAATAGTCACCTTTCGTTTCCGATTTTTCAAAAATGATTCAATAAGTGAAATAGCATTTTCAGAGAGACCTGTGTAGTGCAAAATGACTAGTAACAAGTCATGATCGAATGCTTTACTAAAATCCAATAAGATAAGAACTGTACAGTTTCCCTGATCTTTTGCCCTAATTACATCATCAACAATAAGAAGTGCAGTTGTACAGCTATATCCTTTGCGAAAGCCTGATTGTACCGAAGGTAATAAAGAGAAGTGATCAAGATGTTCTTTCAGCTGTACCTCTAGCGCCCTTTCCAAAATTTTTGAGAAGTACGAGAGTAGGCCGGAGATTATTAAATTCAAAGGGGTTGGAAATTTTAGGTAATACTTTTACAACTGCACTCCTTCATGCTGCAGGAAAAACGTTGTTCATTAGAGCGAAGTTTACTATATGGGTGATATAAGTTATAATGTGAGGGCAACACAATGCTATGAGTATATCTGATATTCAAATTGTCACATCCTCCTGCATTCGTTTTAATTTGGCAGATTGTTTGATAAACAAATAAATCATTGATTTCTTTAAAAGTAAAATCGTTGTCAATCAGTTTGTTATCCCTTTAAAATGAAACTAAATCTTGAGGGGGCTCAGTTGAGTGTACGACATTGATGAAAAATTGATTAATCCCATCACGATTTTTAGATTATCAGGAATTTGAAAAGATTTGTGTGTTTCACGGTCTTCCACATTTCCTTCAAGTTTTTTTGACCATATGTATGAATTATATGCTCGTTTTTCTCTTTTGATTGCTTGATTTACATAATTTCTCATATCTTTGTAAAACTGTAAATGAATATCTGTTTTGGATGACCTATATCGCTTTAATGCATTGTCTCTTGTTGCCATCATCTCCCTTATAACACATGTTAGCCACGGAGCTAGTTTTTTGGTAACTCTTGAAGTAACAATCGGAGCATGTCTGTCAAGTAAGTTCAAACAGTTTACCAAAAACGATAATTTTTCATCAATATTATTCACGTCGTACATTCTAAAAATTGATGTTAAAAATAGTTCTATCTCAAAATCATTTTCATTGAAATACTTCAGGTTTCTGTAGGTGCACATTTTTGGTCCCTGTCTATACCCATTCAATCTTAATTTGCAATATACCAATGAATGATCAGATATTCCACCATATGTCAATGAATTCTCAAAACATAAGTTGCTTGCCAATTTTGTGTTACTGTTCAGTGATCTGATACTCTTTTCCTAACGTGATGTCGCTAATTAAAAAAACTGTTAACTTTTTTTAATGGCAACTGCATCGATAGTAAATCAGCATCGATATATTTTGTAGATAAACCAAAAATTTTCTGCGTAATATTTCGCATTCCAAGTTTTGTAACCTGGATTTAGACTGAGCGAGTCATCATTCCATCGTCACGAAAGTCTATTTTTGAGTTTTGTTTATTCGTAAGTAAGGTGAATACAAAATATAATGATTCAACGAAGCATACAGAAAAAACTGGAAACATCGTAATTTGAAAGTTGTTGCCAATGTCGTGTTTACACATTCTCACTTGTTGTTTGGTTCTACCCAGTTAAAATGAAAGAGAATTGGCGTTGTACGTGTTTTGATCTCGTATGTCTTGGCTGTGAAATATTTTGATATGAATTAAGCAACTTTTTGAAGGTCTTTCTCGATCTACTCATATTTTCAAGGAATATTTTCCGTTTGATACAATTTTTAAATGAGTATCTCGTATTTACATGACCGGGTCCAGGTCCGGTCCATTATACAGCGACCGGCAAGAGTATGGATAAAATTTGTTAAAAATTCCCGAAAACCTTCCCTGAACGGATGAGTACATTAATAATCTTTTTTTCAAATTGCATCGTCCCCCCTTTTTTCAAGAGATTCGAATTGGTTATGAAGTTCTTATTTTTGGGGCAAATTGATTAATGTGCCCTTCTATACTGGTATAGATTTCTTTGAATTTATATTTTTTCACTTTCAGACTGTGGAAGGTTAAAGCACTCAAGAAGCTATGTCAATAAACGAGTTTCCTCCACAAAATCAAATTTTCAATCAAAGCTTATGAATACCTTTCGAGATAATAGGGGTACTATAAATTTCAAAGTTCGTGATTTTTTATTGTTTATTTCTACAAAAATTATTTTGTTACTCAAATAGATTTAATTTGAAACTCATCAATGGTTTCCTGGCAGTCAGCAATAGTATCCGATAATTCTCTGAGAATAGTCGATGTTCTTTCATGAAATTAAACATTAAAACCAATTTTAATTGTATTCTGTCCACCCATTTATCAAAATACAAATACTTTTTGAAAAATTTAAATATTTGTTTCAAAGTTTGAGGCTTCATTCTGATTGAAAAAATGTTTCACGCCACAGGCTTTTCAGAAAATACTTGAAGTTTTAAAAGTATTTTAGGTTTCGAACACTATATTTATTTTTACTTTTTAATACAGTTGTTTCTAGGTATATACGTACGTACAGATCAAGCTACGAAAATTATTCAATGGTCTGATGTTTTCACTATTTTAACGGATTTTTTCAATTTTGTTGTTCGCAAACTTTTTTCGAGGAGAAAAGAGGCTGAGCCCCCTACCGATATGGTTTCTTTTCACCGTAATTTTCCTCTTATGAAACCGACGGAAATTATTTCCAAATTCCAAAAGAGTTGGAAGGAGGTAACATTGTTTGAAATTGAGTTATTCGACAGTTCATTGTTTTTACGGATTTTTCCGATTGTTTTCGCAACTTTTTTGAGAAAGAAGGGATCCGAGTCCCCTCCCGAAATTTTTTTCGTCGTGATTTTCTACGTCTGAAACTGCCGGAAATGGGTTGGATTTTTTTAAATCAATTTATTGACGTGTCGATATTTTTCAGTACTTTTACAAATTTTTCTGATTTAATTTTCCCTAATTTTCGCAACTTTTCTCATCCCTCCGACTGACATGTTTTTTCGTCGTAATGTCATACGTCCGAAACCGTCCGAAAATTTTCCCAATTCCTAAGCCTATCTCTATCAAAGTTCAAAAACCAAATTTGCCACAATTTGAGATTTAATTGTAGCTCTGTACATCTAATAACTTCCAAGATAAAAGTACTTCAAAAATTGATAACTTTTAAGTTTTGGGTTTACTTTTGAGCCAAATATTTGATATAAGGAAAATTGGTAGGACTGAAGACCTAGTTTTGATTACTCCTCCATAAATCTGCGGTGTCTGAACTTCTTGTACTGCAATATAGATACCCTAACTGAAAGAGGGGATGCCTCACAGCAGAAATAAGAGCATGGGCGATAGCAGCCGTTTTTTTCTCAACTTGGTCATATTTCCATGCTTTTTACGTACTACGAGTTCAACACGTTAGATTAGAAATGTGATGAGGTATTCAGCTCTTATCCATGAACTCATGTGGAGGTGGGAATTTTGTTACGTTGTACACTTGTGACATGTCCTCAACTATTATCACAGCAGCTGTTTCCCCAATGCCAGTTTTTTTTCTTCAACAGAGTGCAATTTATTTGTATACAATTTCTTGACGATGCACATGAAACAGTCAGTTATCAATATGTCTTCGCCGTGCCTCTGAATGAGGTGATTTTTAATAGTTCTCCAGGTGTGATTTGACAATCGTCGTCATTGTTTTCAATGTAAGAGCAAACACACACTTCGGTGTTATTTGAGGGTTTGTGGGTTTCTGGGACGGAGCTCGATAGTGGAGATACGGCATACATACCAAATGGTACCGTCTCCCAGCAGCCTCAAAGTTGAATCTGGGCGGGCAGTACTCATTTGTTAAGCTAGTTCCAAAACCTTATTTCTCATATCTACTGATTTCACAAGAGACGTTTTCGTGTAGCTATCTATCTTTGGAAGACTTCATTGTCCTCAAATATTCATTTGAATTTCACGCTATCATTGAAGTTAGAAACCAAAAAAACAAAAAAGGATTGAAAATTTCGCTGCTCCTTACGAATGTCTCAAAACGCACCAGAAAATTTTGTGGATTACCCAAGATTCGGACTCAGCACCCCAAAAAACTCAAGAATGATTCTAAAACCGACTGGATGATATTTTTGATACCGTTTGCCTGATTTACTCAGAAATTGCGATAACCCTGGAAAAAAGTTATCTTCGGAGAGTTTTCATGTCGCTATAGAAAATAACGTCAATTTGTTTGACTCACTCTATCTGTGAGTTTCCTAAATTTTAATATCTTCTACGTAAATGCACGAGATAACTAAGATAAACATATTGTTTGTTCAATATCGCGTGATATTAACACAGTAATAATATTCATTCGCGAGCTCCGTGTTGATTAAATAATTTGAATTGAAAGTGATTATTTCTCGACGTGGACGATACTACGCATCATTTCGATTGTAACTCTTTTGTTTTCACTTCTATTATTTCAATATCCAAGTGTGTATTCGAACGACAATTTATCGATATTCTACAGGAGGAGCACCAGGTGAGTATTGAGACATTTCAAACATTTTCTTCGAAGTGCCTTAACGTGTACAATTTTTTGACAGCCCTTTCGTGACGATTTTCAGCGAACGCATACGCATTTCGATCACTGGAAATTACGTCATTAACAATCAATGATAATAACAATCGCACCTCAAAACATGGAACACGTTTTTTTCACAGATTCACCCGCTTTGTTCTGCAAATGAGCTAGAGTTGATTCTGTTAGACATGAAGATATGTTCATCAGAGATGCCATATAATTGAAGAATTTGTCAAAAAAAACACAAAAGTTGTTGCTATTGCGATCATTAGCTTTTCGGGAATTTTAATCTTCCATAGTCTGAAAATAAAAGAAAGGTAATTCCAGGAAATCTGTACAAGTGAAGAAGGGCAATCAATCAATCAATACCTTTGTATGGCTAGACGATCAGATCAGATAAGTCATAAAGAATGTATTAATAAGCCAACCTTCCTCTAACTGAATTTCATAAAATGGAATTTTTCATTGTCAGATCAGATAAGATTAAATACGATTATTTTTTATCATTTCTAGAAACCAATAGAAACATTCAATTAAAGTCATTCACGTACGTTTTGGCCCAATGACATATTACGGCTGACCCCGTTATTTACATTTCGAGCTGCGGTCACATTCTGAGCACAATTTTTATTGCCGCTTGTTTCACGGAAAATAGTTGCCAGTCAACCCAAAAGTCGGCAAAGCTGAGATTCTGCTGAATTATCTGCTTATATACAATGTATATAAGCAGATACTGGCCGCGAAACAAGCGGCAGTAATAATTGTACTTAGAATGTTACTCTGAGATGACTACAGCTCGAAATGTAAATAAATAATGGAGTCTAACGGTAATATGTCATTGTTTTGGCCAATCGTATAGTGGGAATTTTCCACCTAGAAACTTGCAGAAATACTTTAGGGTATTTTGTTTTTTGTCAGGCAACGTATACTTTTGATTTGATATCTGTCATCAATTCGCATGGAAAGTGAAAATTAAATCAAAAACGGTAATTCGATGAAATCGGTATTATAAGAGTTCGATGAGAGTAGAAAATAATTCTCCAGATTTTTTCTCAAACTTGATGCCATTTGGGAATAGCCACTCGAATCTATACAGGGTGATTTATGACCAATGAAATAAAATGCAGAACATCAGTCTCGGCACTAAAGCCTCTAACAGTAACAGTACCAAAACTCTGTTGGTGCTGGGATATAAATATAAATGATGTACATTAAATGTGCATTCATTAAATTGTCGTTCAGAATTACACTCAAGCTTAATTTTTGGAAGTAAACTCAAAATTTATAATTCGATTTTCCTTGCCTTTAGGCAAATCAACTTCCAGAAAAAAATACTCGCTCTCCGGTAATGTTTTTAGAAGCAGTTTTTTTTTCTTTAAATTGTCACAACACCAAATTCTCATTGAAATGTTATATTTACTTCGACAAAAAAAAAGTTCTTGTACAATTTCAAGTTTGTTTTGTTTTAAATCATGGTTATCTTGCTTTTGCTTCTACAGAAACAAATTTTACAAAAAAAAATTTACAGTGCGCTTGTTAGGTATAGCATAAATTTATTACTTCTGATAGGTCGATTTTCTATTTCGAGGGGTCCTTTTTTTCTACCAAAAATATACAGGGTGTAAACTAAATGATGTCATTAATTCCAGGTGGAGATTCCTTGTCATATTTTATAAATAAAATTTCAAATAAACGTGTGTCCTAACTTGATTCGTTTTCGAGATACGGGGTGTCAAAGTTTCATTTAAAAATCGGTATTTCATCAAGTACTCAATAGTTTTTCTGACGATTTTGATGAAACCTGGTGTAGTTATTAGCAGTAGCAAGGGGCTTCTTTTTATGATATTATATTTCAAATTATAAGTGGCAGATGGTTACCTGATATTTACAATAAAAATCATTGTGCGCCACTGTTTTTCTATAAATTTCATATTTTTTCAAAAGAAATAATTGAAAATACAACTTTCTTATAATGCCGTGAATTTGAAATAGCTTTGAAATAGCAGTGGCGTAGAAATGGTGGTTACGCACCATCAAAGTTCAAAAAGTTATGTGAATGAACTTTTTTTCAGATGCTCCATATTTCCTTGAAATTCTGTTTAATTTTATGCACAAATATATTGTTAAGTTAGAAACAGTTGACAATAATAGGCCCAGGAACACAACAGACAGTCCATCAATGACGAAACCAACAAAAGAGTTCAGGTAGAAATAAATTAAATGAGGAAATCTATCGATTGATAAAGTGTTTTTATTCCATATTCACGGCATCATAAGAGAGTTGTATTTTTACATGTTTAATGTGATAAAAGTTAAAGATACACAGTGGCGTACAATGATTTTTACCACAATTATCAATCAGGCGACCCTTCGCTACTTATAATTTGAAATATATCCTTATGGAAACAAGCCCCTTGTAACTGCTTATAAACACACCACGTTTCATGAAAATCGACGAAAATACATTTGAATACTTGAAAACAAAACAAGTTAGGACACACGTTGATATGAACTATTTTTCATAAAATATAACAAGGAATTACCGTAAACCGGGCTACTTTAACATCGAGGGTTACTTTGATACTTTTTGGGGCTACTTTGACAAAGTCCCTCGCATAAGCAGAAATGCGAGAAAAGTTGAGGTTATGTTACTGTTATTATTAGTAGGCGCCTGTTTGAGAATTCCGCTGCGTATTGAGGTGTTCTATTGTGCCCTAAATATTCAAAATCATAGTGTAAAAATGGTGAGAACCTACAAAAAGAAACTGGGAGCTCGTGCATACAAAAACTACAGTGAATAAGACTTAAAAAAAGCCGTGTGTGAAGTTAAAAGCGGTAGGCTATCACAAAAGGCGGCTGCTGAAAAATATAAAATAAACAGAACGACGTTATTGTACAAAGTTCGTGGGTCTCATGAAAATAATCCCGGACATCCAACCGTTTTATCTAAAGTCGAAGAAGAATTGATAGCAGAAACACTGGGAACTGTTAGTGATTGGGGATTCCCGATGACTAAATCAGATGTACGAGGTGTGATCGAGAAATTTGTTAATAAACAAGGCAGGGTTGTACCACAGTCACTGTGGTACAACCCTGCCTTGTGGGAAAATAATGTGCCGGGTATTGACTTTGTGAATTCTTTTGCCGCCAGAAATGGACTTTCCTTTCGTCTAGCTACAAATATTAAGAAGCAGAGAGCATCGGTAGGGAAAACTGAACTCACCGAGTTTTATGAAAATATTCGTAATATTCTAACCACTACGACACCCCATCATATTTATAATTACGATGAAACGAACATTACGGATGATCCAGGATAACTTAAAGTTCTTATGCCACGAGGAAGAAAAAGAGTGGAACGAGTAAGAGAGCATTCAAGAACATCAATCAGCGTGATGTTTTGTGGAACGGCGTCAGGAGTTTTATTGCTGCCTATGGTGGTATATAAGTCCAAAAATTTATATGAAAATTGGACCAAAGGAGGGCCAGTGGGTTCTATATACAATCACAGCGAATCGGAATGGTTCGATATGAAATTATTTGAACAGTGGTTTTTTAAATTGTTGCTACCACATATTGATGCCAATCGGGAAGAAAATGAGTCGGTCGTTGTTTTGGGTGACAACCTGGCGTCATACTTTTCACCAGAGGTTGTGAGAGCATCAATACAAAACAACATTTATTTCAGTGCTTTTCCTCCTAATGCCACACACCTGCTACAGCTATTGGACGTTGGAGTTTTTGGGCCCATTAAAAAGCAATGGCGAAAGGTTTTGGATAGATGGAGACAAGAATCCAGGCGTCGAGGAACGATTCCCAAGGAACAATTCCCCGTGCTCTTGCTGAGGCTATAGAATTCTATAGCACCCAAGATGGAATCCAATCTTCAAGGTGCTTTCCGAGGAACTGGCCTCTATCCATTTGACCCTAATATAGTTCTAAACAGGCTTCCTTCCGGAGAAACCAATACTGGTAGAGTTTTAGACGTCAGTTTACTTGAATTTCTGAGAGAATCTAGGGGCTTTGATGAAAATAGATTGCGTCATAAAAGAGGGAAGAAAATTACCATAAAGTCAGGTACTCGCATTTCATTAGACAATTCCAAGAATGAAACTCAGACACAGGATCTGCATCTAGGCACTTCTAGTAAAGTTCCACTCATTATTCGGGTCCCAAATTCATCCTCCAAAGCACAAGAAAATTCCAATATTCAAACTCAGGCGAAAGATCTTCATCAAGCTACTTCTAGTACACCTCACCAGATAAGTCTGCTCGACTCTTCAGATGAAGGCCTTCCACTCAAAAATGTATCCACCAAGCAGACCAGGAAGCGAGAAAAAATAGGAGATAACGAAAACCTTTGTTCGATCTGCTTATGTGACTTTCGACATTATGTTGGAAAGGATTGGATTTGCTGCGTCAATTGCACGAGATGGGTTTGCGGACATTGTAACAAGGGCACCAAGAATCCTCGCTACCATTGTCCAAGATGTGAGGATGATGAATAAAGGTGTTAATGGAAACTTTTTTTTTAAGAATATTATTTTTGTTTTTGTTAGCATTACCATTATATTGTTAGCTGTCATTTTCTTAACATTATTAAAACTTATATTTAATAAATTAAGCTTGATAAAAACCTGTATTTTTAAGATTTATCCTCTTAGAAATATTGTAAAATAAAAAATATATATTTTTTTTGGTGTCAAACTAGCCCCCGAATGGAACTAATTTGACCTCCAGTACAAAACAATGCCCTGTCAAAGTAAACCTGAGCATGGGGCTACTTTGACACCAAAAAAAAATTTTTTTTTTATATCAAGGAGTGCTTTTCGAAAGTTGTCGATTACAGGCAATGTTGCTAAGACATCCATTGAAATGAAATTAATTACATCATTTAGTATACATTCTGTATAGGGTTATCCGAATTTGGGTGAAAATTATATTGGTGATATTTTTCAATGGGACACCTAGTATATTTCACTATATTTGGGTAGGTATCTTCATTACGAATCCAGTAATACCAGGTTTGATGGGATTATGTCAATCGGCTGCGGAGATAAGGGCAAAATCTTAGATTAGAGAAACAAAATCGACCCTTACGATAATTTATCAGAAATAATTAATTTATTCCACACTTTATGACCGTACTGTATATTGTTTCAGAATAGATGGCTTTATGTTCGAAACAATCTAGAGCTGGATACAAATCGTGAGGTATTGAAACAGCTTCAGGGTTACTGAATTCAGGGGTTGGAGACAAACTTGTGGTAGACATAAAAGCGACAGCTCAATGTTTTATCTCAAAAATAATCATAGCAAATTGTCGGATGTGACAATTATCTTAGGAGCAAAACACGCAATGCTCGAGAACATTTGTATTGGAAACAACTAGAAACATTTCAAAAACAGGTACTCGATTCAAATCTGTCAGAGAATTGTATCGCTAACCTTTCGAAGAGTAGGAAATATGCATGGGAAGTTGTCCTATACAACACTGTAGAAACCATATAATCTCTAGCCAATCACGTGCGCCGGAGAACGTCGACAAATAGAGCACATGTTCGGAGAGAATTGCTCATTTTGGAATACAGAGAGAATATTATAATCTATATAAAATAGAAGTAGCTGTTAGTTCTATAATTGAATGTAAACCACAACCACAAAGGAAGTGTTTGGAAATTCATGTAATCTTCACACCATCATAGATTGAGAACTTGAATAATGCCCTACAATGAAAGTGTATTCCAAACATAACTGGTGTAATTTATAATTATGTACCTATTACTGTTCTTTTTTTCCATTGAAAGATTTTTAAAACAATTTTTCAAAAAAAAAAAGCGGATTCAATTTGGAATTTTTCTGGAGATTTTGACCATCAGCGTTCTGATGAGCTCTGTATTTTCCAAGTTGAACTAAAAAATAAATTCGAAAGTATGAATAAAGTTGCAGTTGAACCAGTAAAAAATAGAAAGGAAACTCTCTTCCTGAAAAAAATTCACATTTCACGAGCTATGGATAAAATATTCCTTCGAATTGGAATTTCAATGCTTTGTGTTTTTTCAAAGTTTTCATAGTGTCTGAAAAGTATAGATTCAATAGTAGACTCAATTAGCCGGGTAGATGATTTCTGCAAATTAGTTACCATTAACCATTATTCGTTTCTGAGAAATTAGTTTTTTATGCCAAACGTTTCGCCTGTGTTATGGCAATACATCCGCATTAGTTAGTGTTCCACCTAAGACTAGAGAGTACAAGACACATCTTATATACATGATGTTTCCCAAAAAGGATTACAAACTTCGGGTACTTATTTAACATGCAATAATATATTTTTTTTAACTACCTATAAACATAGTTCCACAAATGCTTCTTTAGAGTGTGGCCTCCATAAACTAATTTACATTCAAAATCTCAGGAACCCGTAGAGAAATACACCAATGAAACTCGGTATACTTACGATTCAGTTTCATTGAGGGTTAACATTTCCTAAAACAATCAATCAAAACCAATTCTAACCATCGGCGTGCGAAGCTGAAGGGGACAACATTTTCTTTCCTTATTGAATTGAATGAATGATGGGAATTTTGAATATTTTCAAAATAAAATGTTACTTATGATTTCATGATTTTCAGCAAATTTGTTATCGTTTCAGACATTCACCAGTAAAAGTAAATTCACCATCTTCATTTTCTACCCAATTTGAAATTCTCATCATGCAGTATTTTATTTAACGGAATATTTCGTTAACGTTTGATGCCACAGAAATTTATGAAGAGAGCCTCGTGTATGTAGTTTTAACAGTTATTCGGAACTCAAAAAAATAAAAGTGGATTCCGAACCACTTTGGCTGCGTGACAGACGGTGGGTTCGAACCCTCCATGCACGGCCACTTCGCTATTGATGACAAGACAAGGCAACATGTGACACACCCGCCTGCTATGCGGTTTCGATTACAGAAAACTTAATCTGTGACTCTTAAATGAATCACCACAGATGAATATTAAACTTTTTTTAAATCTACTCCTCGGTGAGAACTCAAAAACTGAAAAATGTATACTTCAGGGTTTTCTAAAAAAAAAACTTTAATAGGTGACTGCAAAGTGGTGGAGTTGGTAACTACTCCTAAAATAAATACGCTTAATGATTTTCCGCTTTATACGAGTTTTGGCGTGTTTTTGCGTTTCCCCCAGACACAGTATCAATTTGGTCCAGTTAAAAATATTAATCTTATTGATAGGATGCTGTAAAAAGTTTACAGAATTTTTGCAGATTAAGATATTTACTACGCCTGCGCCGATTTGAGACTTATGTACATAAGAAACGCCACAAATTGCATTATATATAAAACACCTACAAACGCTACTTGTAAGATACCTACCAGCGTTTTTGTCCGGTTGACAGTAGATATGGTATGAGCCTACGAGCTTAAACAGTTCATATTTCACTTCACTACCAATCAAAAATGAAAAGTCGAAACAATTTGGAATTGGCCTGCTTTGAATTGATAAAACATATAAACGAGAAAATGTTGTTAATAATTAATTTTCAAAACATTAATTTCATGATAGGTAATAATTCTTATCGAGCACTCTACAAAAAAAAACAATTCAAATCTCTCGTATTACGTTTGCTGATAATTGGTTACTTTAATAGGTTATTTCGCTAGGAATAGTCATTGATTAAACATTATGATTTGAAAATTACATTGATTATATTTCCAAAAAGTTGAGCCAATCCTGCTATGGTATAAGAATTCTAATGAAAAATTCTAATTTGAACATAACAAGAACATTTTAATTTGACAACTTTTATGCACGTGTTCGCAACAGTATCAAACTCTGTGGGATAGTAACGATGCTGAAGTGGTTTTCAAAATTTTGGAAAGAGCAGTTCACATTATGAATAAATTTCAATCACTTTGGCTACCAGTCAAAGGTTCAAACCCTAGCGACCGCAGACATTTTTCTGATGGCCCGAGAAAGTGCAAGGAATCGCACGTAAAAAAGGTAAGACCTCGTTAATGCTCAGCTCGCACAAGTTTCGACTTCTGAGGGCTGCCGACCGTAAGGGGACGACAGCTGGTTGACGGAAAAAAAACAAAACATGAAAAAACAAAAACAAATTATCATGATTCATGCATCAGAGGCCATTTAAAAAAATAGTACTTGTCACAATATCAGCACTGTTATTTTTTTGTCACCTTCCTATCACCATAAAAGAAATTAGTAATTTCACATGAAAACGCTTCTTGATTTTGAACTTTATTCAGTTGACGAATTTCTCCAGTTTATTTTTCATAATTCATTGTTTATTTATTTGCTGTTGATTAATGGTGGATGTGAATAAAATAAATTTTAAGTAAATGCTTGTACTTTCTTGAGACAGACTGATTCATTTCATATTGAGAATTGAAAGGGAAAAATATATAGTATGAGCATTTGCTAGATTTTATTCACCTCACCCACTATGTTTTGATTACTTTATCTCGTATTGATTTTTGACTAGTTTCAACCTTTTTTCCGTAAAGAAAATTCCCCGATAAATCCGGAGGGCGCGCTATTGTCATTTGCCTAGATAGTCACTGAGTAGTTAGAATAGATTCGACACTTATCATTCTCCACAACGGAGTCAATATCTCCCGGAGCATAAGGTAACACAGGTGTCTCGTCTATACCGTAGATGGTAGTATAGCACTCATAGCGTCGAGTTATACTTGTAGATATAGGCTGAGATCGCGTTAGCTTGACAAGCAGACAACACATACATTGTGATCTCGACTTTACTGGCTCCAACAATACCATTTGACGGAAGAGATCTTGAACAAGTGAGCAGTATTAAATATTTAGGTATAATCATTGATGAAAACCTCACTTTTAGTGAGCACATTGATTATCTTTCCAAGAAAATATCTAAAAAAATAGGTTTTGCATATAGAATTAGCAAAACAGTAACTCAATACACTAGACAATTAATATATAATAGTATAATAAAACCACATTTCGAATATTGTTCTTCTTTACTTTTATGTGTAATAATTCAGATATTCATAAACTACAGATTCTGCAAAATAGGAGTATGAGATTCTTACTAAATACCAACAGATATGAAAATATTAACAGAATGCAAATAAAGTTAAATTGGATGTCAGTGAAAAATTTAATTACATTTCGTACAATGATCTTTATTCACAAACTTATAAATAATATATTACCAGAATATTTGTCCACAAATTTGCAGTTTCGCAATGAAATACACTCTTATAATACCTGCCAAAAAAAACCACATAAACGTACGTCAAACTAATCTGATGTGTACGAAAAAAAGTATTTTTGACGCTGGAATCGTAATTTATAATAACTTACCTGACTTCATTAAATTGTCTCCTAACATCAATATCTTCAAAAGTAATATCCGTCAATATATTTTACATGATCAATTCCAGTAATGCAATTTATTCTATTTGTTGTGTTCAGATTTATGTAGGTATAGTGATCTTTTTCAAAGCTGTGTTATGCTCCGCCACTGCTTTATTTTAATTAACAACTAGGATTTTATAATACTTTATATATCTATAGATTTACTAATGTTTATATGTTAATGTTCCTTTTTTGCCTTCTTCTATGTTAATGTTCCTTTTTTGTCTTGTTACACGTTAACATACTTCATCTTTTATTTATGTGATAAAACGATATTGTATTAGCAACGCTAAATAAATAGATAAATAAATAAATTATATTATGTAGTTGCTCACAAGTCGATTACTATTATCATCATTATTTACAATAAAACACACAAAAGTTTGTTTTCGAGAGAAAAATCTAAAAACTAAAAACTTATAATGGGCTTTTGGCCTTCTATGTATGTATGTGTATTATAAACATCTCAAATGATGAAAACAATAACAAGATCATTTGAGGAAATTATTTCAAAATAGTAATTAACCAAATTGTATTTTTGTTTTTGTTTTATCGTAGAGCAATATCGAGATTAGGGAATATAAATGAAAACCCTACACGTGTTTGACGAAGGTTTGTTTGCCATCATCCTTGGATTGATTAATAAAAATTACACTGTAATTCCATCATAAAAGGAAAGAGCTCATTTAGAAGAGACTAAAAGTAGCCATTTAAGCTGTATGCTTAATTTTCATGCAGATTGTCGCAGTTTTGAATTTGTCCAGATAGTCATTTAGAAAGACGGTGGTTAATTCAGGAGGTGGGGTTATACATGACCTTTGTGTCTGGCTTTAAATGACATGAAAAAGGCTATAGCTGTTTGAGTAGTGTTTCGCTTCTTTACGTTACAAATCCTGACTCGGAGTCGGTTTTATATCCTCGTTAACCCTGACAATGTCGTTTAAACTTGAATTCGACCAATCAATAAATGACATTTGGAGTATAAGCTTGAGTTTGAAGTACACCGAAAGGTGATATAAGCTGACCCTTACCCCGTTGACGTGGTTTCAATTCAATTTCCTGTTATTGTTATTACCATGTAATTTACGTTACTGTTGATTTGGAAATCAATTGAAATTCGGAAACGAGGCTAATACAATAACTTAATTAGTCATGCTCTTTTAATTTCTGGAAAAAATACTAGGAACGATAATTTCACATTTTTTATAGTTTTATAGGTATACGGTGATTGGTCAATACTATTGAAGGGGTGGGTGGACGTCATTAAAATTCTATAAAACATTAGCTAATAAACATTTAAAAAAGAGGTCTCAAGTCTGTAGATATTTCTGGGTTCGCCTTGTATTTTCGGCAATAATTTTTGGTTATATACACTATTTTGTCTAGTTTACTTTCGTTTTCGAATCATCTTCGTAGCTATCATTGAACTCGAGCAATCAGACTCTAGCACATTAGAGAGAGAGAGAGAGAGGGAGAGAGAGAGAGAAAATAATACGTGTTTCAAAATTATTCATTTTGTACAAGTAATAATTACCTGTAAAATTCCACTTGTTGAATCGATTCTATCAGAACTAAGTAACTGAAGTAATTTGTGCAATAACAATATACATAAACTAAATATTTTTTTTCTCTCTGCTAACCTTTTCTGATTATTTAAATCAACACCGTGATAAACTGAAAATGACAGACTACAGGCACGGGTGTAAGGTGACTATTTATATGCCTGGAACCACACGATCCTTCATATAGGTACATTGCATATCGGAGGATCATAGACAGGCAAAAATCACCCTGTACGATCAGAAAGTTGAATCATTCATTTATAATGTTATCAAAACAGATCCAGCAAGAAACAGTCAAAATGTTTTTAAAATTTCATTTGGAAATGTCCGTATTGGACGAAACTATAGTATCATTAGTGTTACAAACTCAAGTGGTTTATTTCTCAGTTTTCATGATGATCTCCTACCAATTAAGTAATGGCCACATCCATCAATTTATTGATATTATGTCATTAACCACCTCGGTCTTCTACGTGTGATTATAATATAATAAGAAACTCAAACACTGATGTTGGAGTTAACAATCATTGAAATAAGTTTCAGATATACATATATGTAAATGAAGACGACATTCGCAAGGCTATAAAAAAAATTAAACCAAAAAGATCAACTTGCCCTGATAAACTACCACCATACATACTGAAAGGTTGTGGTGAGCTTCTACTAAGGCCTCTAAAACGTATATTTAATTTAATACTAGAAACAAATGTTTACCCGGATTCATGGAAGAGATCTAAAATATGCCCAATATTCAAGAGTGGAAACAAAAATGAAATTGAAAATTATCGGCCGATTGTTCTAATGTGTGCTCTAAGTCAAATATTCGAATCGATTTTGTATGAAAAACTTTATAATTCATATATCAGTGACATCAGTGATAATCAACATAAAAGTCAACAGTGACAAACTTAACTTGTTTTTCTCAGAGAGTTAATGAAGTTGTTGATGGCCATAGTCAAATGGACGTTGTCTTTACAGATTTCGCAAAAGCTTTTGATTCTGCTCAAAAAATTGAATTCTTTCGGTTTTTCCGATCCATTGATGAGGTTATGTGCATCCTATTTAAAAAACAGGAAACAGTATGTGGTTTACAAGGGAAAAGAATCATGTGACTTCTTCGCAATCTCTGGCGTACCTCAAGGGTCCAATTTGGGACCTTTATTCTTTCTATGCATGATGATGATATAGTTAGCGAAGTGAAGTATTCATTCTGTGAGCTATTTGCTGATGACTTTAAAATTTACAGAGAAAAACAAAGTCAAAAAGATTGTGAACTACTACAATCCGATCTAAATATGTGGACAGTTGAAAATCATTTGTCATTCAATATAAAGAAATGTTTCTGCATGTCATTCACAAGGAAAAAACAAGCTGTTGCATTCGACTATAACCTAAATAATGAATTACTGACTAAAAAAGATAAAACCAAGGACTTAGGTGTGATATTTGATGAAAAACTGAGTTTTAATCATCACATAAACTATGTAGCAAATAAATCCCTCAAACTATTGAGATTTGTAATCAGAAACACAAGAAATTTCAACAATGAAAAAACCATTAATATTGGAATACGCTTCGCTTATTTGGTCACCTGCTTATTCTTCACACAAGGAAATTATAGAAAAAGTTCAAAAACGTTTTTTGAGATACATGAATTACAAAAAAGTTGGTGTTTATTACTTTGATATTCCATATGTAAACTTGTTGGCCGAATTCAAATGTAATAAATTAGAAATGCGAAGAAAATACATTTGTCAATTATTCACCTATATAATCATCAATAGCCATATCGATGCACCATTTCTATAGAAGGAATACCTCTCTCTTTTTCATACCAACACCCCATACAAATTTAGGACAAAATTCACCCCTATACAGAATGGCATTACTCGCCAACCTCATAAAAGAATCTGATTTATTTTCTTCGACATATCAGCAATTCAAAAGACAAATTGAATCGCTTCCTGGATATTAATTTAAATTCAATTAACCAATATTTATTTATTATATATATAAACATCTGATCAATCCAGTTATGACTTTGTTTTTGATTTAAATTTACTTACATTCACCTAGGAATAATTATGAACTACATTTTCACTGTTGAAAACCACAAAAAAAACCACAACTCTAAATGATCAAAAATGTAACTATTACTTATACAGGGAAATCCTCTAATTATATTTGGTTAATGCAATACACAAATCAACAATTTTTTTAAATTTAATTGTTTGCTTTTGTTTTTTGTTTAGTTAAGATTGGGACTTGTACTGATCTATAATTTACGAATAGTTGAGCATAACTTTAAACGTGTTTAGTCAAGCTGTATTAATTGTAATCACTTATTGGTATTGTATATACTGTAGATTACAAATGAATAAATAAATAAATAAATAAAATAAATATGAACAAAATCATGTGTTAGTAATCTATGTCTCCACATAGTTCTGGAGAGAGAGGCAAGATGGGCAACATACATACTCTACCAAGCGGCCATTAGTCTACCGCAGACATGTGTCATGAGAGGCAGCAGCATGCTGGAGGGCATAATAGCTCAAAACATTCTAGGAATGCACTCAGACATCATGCCTAAAACTATCAACCTTCACACGTCCTACACTGTGGTCTTTCCTGAAAGAGAAGACTGGGTACGGAATGAAACCAACCTATGTAGGGCAAATAAACGTTGGTTCACCGATGGTTCCAAAACTCTGGAAGGCGTCGGAGAAGGAATATATGGGATGAACCCAGTAGTGAAACGCTCGTTCAGTATGGGTAAACTAGCTACTATATTTCAGGCAGAGGTATATGCCATTTAAATGTGTGCCCGGGAGCTGGAAAATCGACGCCACACACGAAAAACAATAAAAATATTATCAGATAGTCAAGCAGCACTTAAATCCAACTGCTTTAAATCTAGAGCAGTATTGCTTTAAATCTAGAGCAGTATGGAACTGCAGAGACATCTTGAACCGACTGGCGCAAAGCAACAACGTTACCCTAGTCTGGATACCAGGTCACACAGGCCTAGAAGGAAACGAAATAGCGGACGCCCTAGCAAAAGGGGGGGCCGAAACAACGTTCACTGGATCAGAACCGGTAATCAGTTTAGCATATAGCTCTGCCAAGAATGTCATAACAGCTTGGGCAGACAATAAAAGATTCGAGTACTGGCGTAGTCTACCGGGCCTAGCCCATTTCAAAGCATTTATTGCTTGTACAAGGAAAAAACAGGACTCTGACAAACTGCTAGAACTCAGTAGAGTGCATCTCAGAGTTATAGTATGTTTGCTTACTGGCCACTGCAAACTCAAACATCACATGCATAAAATCGGACTTGCACAAGATGCAGAGTGCTGGCTATGCATGGAGGATGATGAAACGGCTAAACACATTCTGTGTACATGCCCTGCAGCGGACAGAACCAGGTTCTCAAAATTTGGCGATACGACAGTAAGGCCAGAAAACCTGGTAAATTGTTCTCCCAATGCATTCCTCAATTTCGTCAAGAGATTGGATATACTGGGAGAAATATAACCATAGGGTGAGCCACAATAGGCCATTGGCCGCAGTGGAGGGCCTGATACGGGCCCACTCACGTTCAAACCTAACCTAACCTAGTAATCTATGAAGTAGCTATTATTTTATCAATATCTACGCTTTCCACCCGACCCCTCATTGATAATATATTCTGGTTGTTAAAGAAAACATGGCAATACAAATTATGTTTTGAATCGATAAATCCTTTGCAGCTCCAATGTCACGGAAACTTTATGTTTTATTGTGATCGATCCAATTAGATTGAATGAAGATATTGATGGCAATAAGGGTGTGAAATGACGGATGATGACTGAACAATCGCATTGCAAATGGCGTATTGGGCAGTAAATATATTTTTTTATTTGGTGGTTATATTTGTATCTGTACGGACTTTTTCCTCACCTCACCTATATAAGCATAACATTATACAACAAAGTGCAGTAAATGAATGAAAGCAGGAAACGTTGCAATATATTTGGTGGAAACACAAATTTAATATCATCCTGAAATTCAGAAACAACCATTTTATTCACAAGTTTTTGTACCATTCTTTGGATAATAGAAAGATTCATTTCTCACCACGATGACAGCAAAAAATACTTATTTTTAGGTATTCCGGAAATTTATTGTTAATGTGGGATATGTGCGACTTCCAATCTAGCTTATCATTAATTAGAAAGCCTAACAATTTGGTATGTAAGACTGAGTTTATGTTTTCGTTGATTGCTGAGATTTGAATCGGTTCGATGTGTGTATTCGATGGCATAGTCATATTTGATGTTTTTTTTCCAAATTGATCACGAGCTTGTTTGCACTAAACCAGCCGATCATGTTATTGATGTTATCTTGAGTTGCTAACTTGAGATCTAATAAATCTGAACCACTATTCAAAATATATCATCAGCGAATGGAAAAAATTTTGAGAATGGAAAGTTCGCCATCAAGTCTTTATTGTAGAACATGAAAAGTGTTGGTCATAATATTGATCCTTGCAGTACTCCACACTTGAGAGTGTCCCCACTTTATCGTTCATTCGAAATTCCATTGTTTGAATGAGACGGGACTTCGAAGTATACAGATCTATTTTCTGAGAACTTCATCCACTGGTGCGGAATACCTCTGATTCAGTAAAATACCTTCATGATTAACACAATCGAGTGCTGTGCTTAAGTCAAAAAAAACCGCTAATAGTATTGATTTGTTCTAAAAGAACATTTGTTGCGTCCCCCGAATTTTTTCTTTGCGAAATCCGTATTGCTGATTATTGAGTATTTTTTGCTGTCTTAAGAATGTCACCTTCTTTAAAAAGAAGTTTACCTATTGCAGTTTTTAGAATGTTCGAAAAAGCTCCATACTGTAAGGATGGGTTAATATGCGCTGAAACTGATTTGAGATTATTCAGGCTATTTTTAATAACTACTACAGAGATTTCAGCTTGTCCAGTGGACTTATTTTTTAGGTTTTTTACAGTTTCTACTAAATCACCATCTTTTATTGATACATTTTTTTTAATTAGTTGAATTGGTTGGTGTGTATATTTGAAAAGTATTCCTCTGCTGATTTATGGCTTACCAATTTTTTATTCAAGTTATCGGCAGCGTTCATAAAAAACGGAAGAAATTCATGTTCCACAGTTCTGAAATATTTTCATCTTTCTCGGGTGCAGTGTAGTGTCCAAAAATGGTGATACATGCAAGAAAACATTTCACCAGATCGTTTTGTAACGGAATGATAGCAATGTTGCTAGCGAACGCATCAACTATTACCGCTACAAAACAAATAACAATTGAATGTGGCGCTCCTGATGCGATTTAACCAGATCATGCTCTATTACATCAGTCTATTATGTTGAACTTCCTTCAATTATGTCGTTTGCTGCATTCAGTGTTTAGACATCTATACCGCTTGTCTTTTATTTCCGCATCGAAATGTTAGCGTTAAATTAGTTGTTCACCGTTTTTACTGACTGAAAAAATTATCATTTCATCGAGGTTAATCTCCTGATGAGAAAGAAGTATATGTGTCCTGTATATGTGGATGATCCTGATATTGAACATGTATATGTTGTGATCCCAACTTTAACAGTTAATACCAAATCTCAAACAATGCATAAAAGGCTTTTGACTCTATCTATCAACGTTGCTCTGAACAAATTATCTGCTCTCCTATTAGCTTGTGTAACTGAAAATCTGTGTTGAAGTAGATGATTGTAGATCTCAACTACATGATGTTGATTTAGGGGTTTCCCAAGGATCAGTTTTAGGTCCCTTGATTTTTCTGTTATTTGTCAATGATTTACCAAAATATTTGAGTACTGAACATATTTTTTTGTATGCAGATGATACGACTATTTCCACTGATGCCAAAAGCCCAGAAGAACTTTCAGAAAATGAATATTTTATCGAAAGAATTTTCCGATTGGTAGTAACAATTCCTTGATTGTCAATTCTGAAAAAACAGTACTTATGTCTACAATTTCACTCACGTACGAACATTTCAACTGATTATTCTGTTCAAGTTAACAACAAAAACAATTTTTTTTTGGTTTCAAAAGAATGTCTGGGCACACATTTGGATGCAAATTTGAACTGGAATACACATGTTTATCAGGTCTGTAGGTGACTCAATAGTAGTTACTATGAAATTTTACAACTGAAAAATACATATACAGTATAGCAATTAATTAAAGTGTACTTCGCTCTCTCATATTCACATATTTCATATACCGTGTGTCCATGTTAACTTTTGAACGGATTTGAAATTTCTCATGAAATTTTTTTTGGAGGAATGGTAGTTCATAAGCTACTTTCTGACGACAAAAAAATATCTTTCAAAATGGCAGCCCGACGCCATTTTGAAAGAATTTTTCAAATGGCATGGGGGGTCGAGTGATACCTCATTCGAAACGTCTTACAATGCTCTATACGTTCCCAAAATTTCAAACAAAAATATACTTCCAAAACAAAATGGCGGTACATAATGTAAGAACTCTCCTAGAGTAACCCCACCCATGTTAACTTTTTCGGATTGGAATTCTGTTTTGAATTTTTTTTTGGATTAATGGTAGTTCATAAGCTTATTTTGACAACAAAAAAACTTCCATTTAATGATACCAAAAAAGATTTGATGATTTTACTAGAGCTCATTAATAGCAATCGAAAAGATCCTCATATATGGCAGAGCTCTAACATTATGTACCGCCATTTTGTTTTGGATGTATATTTTTGGTTGAAATTTTGCAAACGTATAGAGAATTGTAAGACGTTTCGAATGAGGTATCAGTCAACCCCCCATGCCATTTAAAAAATTCTGGCTCTTATGATTATCCTACGAGATATGGTGATTTAGAGTTACAAAGCATCTAACTTCACTTTACGAAAACAGCCCTAATTATAATGGAATACGAATTTTTAATCATCTCCAGCGATTTAAAAAATAAAAAGATGTGTCAACTTTTCCAGTACTATTTTGGTTTTGCAGGGTAATGTTTCAGCGCATAGATTGCACATTGCCTCAGAAATATAGTTTGCGAACAAAGTGGACATTTTTTGTGGGTTTGAAGGCATTGCAAGCGCCGTAATAAATTTAATCAATCAAGAGAGGTTTTCGTTGAATAATGCAATAATTCGAGATTGAAATTTTCTATTCTTTATAGAAGGCCTAGAATTTTTCAATAGATCCTCATGACTTTATTTGGGGTAGGGGATTGAAAAAATACTTTCTGTCAATACCATGCAAGAGAGGATTCAGAAAAATTAATAATAATAATAATCGTCTTTATTTATTCACAAGAAATGTAACATAAAATACAGAAATTAATCAATAGATACATCAAAAATCCTAACATGAACGAATGAGGCGAAGTTTAGCGCTATTCTTCCACTCGAATATTCATTTCTAAAATACAACTCAGATACGCGTGGTGGAGGGGTAGGGATCTATATTTCAAATGAACTAAAATTCAAACTCATTGAAACATCAACAAATATTGAGCAGTTATGGGTAATGGTGCAGGCAACAACTTCCCTGAACTTCATCTGTGGAGTTACCTATCGTCCACCTAGCTCAGACGTTGCTAATTTTTTCGATGAATTAGATAATACATTCCTTAAATATGTCTGATAATATAATTTGCATGGGAGATTTAAATGTTGATGTTTACAACTTAAACAATTATTCGAACAAATATTTAGAGAATTTTATGAGCGATCATGAGCTATCACAAATAATAAATTCACCTACTAGAGTGTGCGAAAAAAGTTCAACACTGATAGATTTAGTAATGGTTACACAAACAGAATTCATATCGAATTCTGGAGTGAAAGTTTGTGATATATCAGACCATGATGCAGTTTTTGCAGATCTTGTTATTTCAAAGCCGAAACCTGTCATGAAACATTGTAGAATTTTGAAAAATATAGATGTTAATAGAGTTTGCTCAGAACTAGAAGAAATGAATCTAGATGAGATTTACTATATTAAAAATATTGATGAAAAATTGAAATTACTCAATGAATCTATTTTGTCAATATTTGATCATCACGCCCCATTGCGGTCAGTCAGACTCACTAAAGCACCTGCTCGCTGGCTGAGTAACGATCTGAGAAAATTAATGAATCTCAGAGACAAAGCAAAACTGAAATACAAGCGAACTAAGTCCAAGGATAATTTTCGTCATTATAAAAATCTTAGAAACATTACCAACGCTTCAATTAGACATGGAAAAAAAGAATATTTCAATAATGTTTGTGCCAATAAAAACCAAAAGTAACTGTGGAAAGATCTCAAAAACTTAAATGTTTCGAGCAAAAAACCTCAGGTTGCAATCCCAGAAAAATTGAATAATGCCAATCGTATAAACTCCCATTTTATTGACAGTGTCCCAAAATTCAATAATGATAACAAAGATCTTATTGCATTCTATAATAACAACTTAGCCCCGAATGTGGATGGAAATAATTTTGGTTTCAACCTTGTAAGTGTCCCAAAATTCAATAATGATAACAAAGAACTTATTGCATTCTATAATAACAACTTAGCCCCGAATGTGGATGGAAATAATTTTGAATTCAACCTTGTATCTGAAGATGACATTTTCGATGCAGTAAACTGCCTGAAAACTGATGCCATTGGCGTGGATGGTATTAATATGACAATGATACGAATATGTTTTCCCGTAATAAAAAATGTTTTACTTCATATAATCAACAGCTGTATTCTTGAGAGATTTTTCCCCACTCAATGGAAAATCGCGTATGTAGTACCTGTCCCTAAAACCGCCGATATTCTGGAATACGAAGATCTCAGACCCATAAGTATTCTTCCCACTATGTCTAAGTTATTGGAACACATTTTAAACAAGCAAATTAGACAATATATCAATCACCTAAATTTAATGCCAACTTTTCAGTCGGGATTTAGGCCCCTGCATAGTTGTGCAACAGCTCTACTCAAAATAACGGATGACATATTGGCAGCAACAGATAAAGGCAATATTTCGCTAATGGTCTTACTGGACTACAGTAAAGTGTTCGACTCCCTAAACTCAAACATACTCATATCCATGCTAAAATATATTGGCTTCTCAAAAACAGCCGTTGAGATGATGCAAGAATACTTCACAAACAGACATCAAATGGTGAAACTTGAAGGTGGACTTGTCTGAATCAGTGAGATTAATGCGTGGTGTCCCCCAGGGATCTATACTTGGACCTTTACTGTACAGCTTATACACTTCCAACATACTGACCAAGATAAGTCCTTGTAAGTATCATGCTTACGCTGACGATACCCAACTGTACGTATCCTTCAAACCGGAAATGCTGAATGAAGCTGTTGCTGGTATCAACACTGACCTTAAAAATATTTATGAATCTTCTATCAGTCATGAACTGCAACTCAATCCCACCAAAACACAAGTTCTTTTGTTTGGTCCAAAGTCAATGTGTCAAAGGTACTTACCCCAAATCAATATTTCACTGAATCATTATCAGTCTCATATTAAATAACAATTTTAGACACAAAAAACAAGTTTCATTATACATCCAAAGAGCTTATGCAAGCCTAAGAATGATTCATCCTCACCGAGGATACCTAAATACTGAGACGAAAACCAATTTATGTCAGACACTCGTCCTTTCACACTTTTCCTTCTGCTCACCTATATATTTTCCTTGTTTAGATAGTGCAGATTTGTACAGAATACAGAAAGTCCAGAATTCCTGTTTACGTTATATGTTTGGTATTCGTAAGTTTCAGCACATTTCTCATAAACTCATTCAGCTGCAATGGTTAACAATGAAGAATCGTTGCTTGTTGCAATCTCTTATCCTGTTTCATAGTATTATTACCACCAAAACACCCGTGTATCTTTATGATAAAGTTAATTTTCGTGAAAATGAACATGATGTAAATATCAGACGCAAAGATCTAATAACTGCCCCCCGCCACACCACGACGCTCTTCAAGAGATCGTTTAGTTTCTTTATCTATAACCGTTATAACAATCTTCCCGCATATTTAAAAAAACTAAAACTACCTCTTTTCAAATGGCAGGTTCGTAACTGGTTATATGAACAGCAGACATCGTCCAGCTCGAGTCTCCCATAAAATATTAGTCGAGCAATACCTAAATTACATTGAATCGCCCTCTTTCTTTTCGTCGATTTTGTTTTCTCTCTTTTCTTTTTTCTCACCACATAGTCAATAGAAGTTTTACATATTAGTTAGGCTAAGACTATTTTCTGATTATATACTGTAAAGGAGTTGAATGGAAGAGCAGAATTCTGCGTGTCTCACACGCTGACTTCTGAATTCCGCTCCGAGATTTCATCAACATTTATTATATAACTTATTTGTACCATGTTTATTGTTACGTTGGTTTTTTTGGAGGAGCATTCGTTTTACAGCACATTCCAAGCAAGCCGTAGACGTCTGGATTTGCACGTAGATAACCTTCTGCACACTCGTTGGCGAACAAGGAATGTAGGCATCTATTGAGACCGATATATATGAGAAAATATTCCTCTGATACCGAGACTCGAACTCACATCCAGTGATAGCTAAAACTCACACCTTGTTTTTGAAATGATTTCTGTTTAAATATTTTTTTATCGTTATATTTTATTGTCTTTCGAAGAAATTGTGTGCACCTACTTATACATATCTTTCAATCAATATCATGAAACAGATAAAAAGCCAACTAAAAAAAAACTAAAAATAGTAACAAAAACTAGTAGTTCAGAGTGTCCAGATCCAGACACTCTCAGTTCCGCTGATATTTCTTGTTTTACATATTTTACCCTGTCTTGGTTGTGAAATGATAAAACAATTTTTTCTCCTATTTTTCTTAACGTGATCTATGTTAGCGCCTGTACTTTCGAATCCTTGCTATGAACTTTATGTTTTTGAAGCAATAAATGTTTTCTATTCTATTTTTAATGTTGCTTCCTTCATGATTCCAAACACTTTCAATGGATAATGAATCAATGGACTAAAATGTCAGCTGTTATGATTATATAAACTTGAATGATCATTTATCTCTTCTTTTCTTAACCCCACACAAAATTGTTGTTTATTTTTTCCACGGTAGCAGTGTTCCTTTATCACTCAGACTGCCAAAAATCTTAGAATTGTGGCACAAACCAATAAATCTTTCTACATTGTGTGTCTCAATTTATCATGTTGCCGGGCAGACTTTTTTTTTAAATGCGGCAGTTGATCGTGAATAACATGATTGGAAATAGCTTCTCAGAGTCTTAAGCGAGATATCCTAATTTTGCTGCAAAATTAAATCTTTTCAAAGTATGTTATTGGCAACCACCAAGAGATGTTT
The DNA here is from genome assembly GCA_944452925.2 of Chrysolina oricalcia. Classification (NCBI taxonomy): domain Eukaryota; kingdom Metazoa; phylum Arthropoda; class Insecta; order Coleoptera; family Chrysomelidae; genus Chrysolina; species Chrysolina oricalcia. Next base: position 26,640,470 of record OX101808.2, read on the forward strand.
CAGAATGATTTTTGTTGCTGAACCAAGACGTGGCATTTTTTCTTCGTAACGGGATCTGTTTAAAGAAATATCAATGAACTCTAGGACGCCAATTCAGAAAAATTCACTTAGTACTGACTTTGCGCATTAGACAGAAGGAGTGGCTAACTATTCGAGTGATCAGTCAGGGTCTGTCTTAAAGGAATTATGTCGGTGATGAATATTTGAAAATTACACTAAAGCTTGTCTCTTGATTGGTATATATTTTGAATCCACCTTCGATCACAATGATTTTTTTCTATTTGGAGTTTAAAATGAAGTCATTATGAATCCCAAATGCGTATAGAAATGGCATCTATTTCGATAGGCATTTTAAATATTTTCGAGATTGGTAACAATGCTAACATTAACTGTCAGATGAACGTCAGACAAGAGGGATGGGATTTTCAGTTATTAAACTGAAAGAAGAATAACATTTGAATGTTGTGGTGTTATTTATTGCCTTGGATGGTGCAGTTATTATAAACTTTGATTGTTACATGACTTGTTTCTCGGGCGTTTATGATTAAATTAGCTGGTGTGGTTTGGACTGTGTTTACAAAATCATGCTCAGTGGTCTGATTGTTTGAAAAGTTATTTTAACTGCAGTGCAGTTAAATTTCTCTCGTTCGTCTATATCAACTAACCATGAACTCCTCTGAATTGTTTGGAGTTTTGGTGAATATGAGTTTCCTAAAAATTGTTAACCATAAACTTATCTTCTTTCCTGAAGTGCATATGACAGACACATTTCTTGTCACTCAAATGCACTTCTAGCATTTTCACTAACTACACCTATCCAATAATCGATGCAATTCGATGTTAAAACTAAATACTCGGTTTCGATTTTTCAAGACTACAATTGAACAATCGTCAAAAAAACAGGAACAGGAAATTTTTTTGAAATTTTTACTGTTTTTGGCTGACACTGACTCTGTTTCTACACACCGTGTTTTGTGCCAGAAAACTCCTTCGTCAGTATTTCCAAACTATGGAGGTTTGTACTTGTACCCCCGGTGTTCTCACAGTTATCGACATTTGCGACACCGAACACCTAGCTTCATTTGGAAAAAAAGAACTGTATCAACATTCGGGCGCACTGCGCTAGTACAGTTGGTAGGTGATAACTCGCTGTGTCAGGTCAGATGTCAGGTGTCATTAAACGAAGATAAGAAATAAATTTATGGGCGTTCTAGGCTTTACTATCATTTCTGTGGATCTGTTCTACATCATCGTAAACTCTTCTTTATATTTCTGTCAGTGAACTCTTCCAAAATCTACCAGACAGCAAACCTAATCTACATAAATAATTATCATTATCTAGCACACCTTGTCCAGATTCTCCTCTAAAGCACACTGTGATTTTCAAATGACAAATGACGCCAAACTGAATCACTTTCTTGTTGAACAGGTTTCCTCCATGTTTCAATAAACGAGTTGATTTATAATTTGGGTGTATCTAACGCTCTACTTATTCCTCTTATCTCTTATCTGTTTATTTGTTTGTAAATTTCAACTCGAGTTGTGACCTGGTAATTTCATTGAAACCAAGGTTATTTCTTTGATATAATCCAACAAAATTATTGGAACTATAGAAAAAATCTTATAAATAATACAAATTGCTGTTCGAAGCAAGATGGCGCGAGATGTCTTGAATGGTAATGATGTATTGAAGATAAGAGTATATTTGGTTCATCGGGGACACATTAAAAGGGACAAAACAATCCAAGGAAATGAAACCTATCCAACCTATGTTCCTAGATTTAAGTTGAGGTAATGAAGTAGTAGTAGGTACTGTAATCTGGCCATGTCGAAGAAATTTGTGTTGGACTATTTCTGATGATTTTAGAGTAGTTTACGATTCTCCATGCCAGAATATTTAACTGGTTTGAGCCCCCAAAATGTTTTATATGTCTAAAATCAGAGCTTTGTCTGATATGAATCCAATAGACCAATCAATAGAGCATTTTTTCCTAACAAAAATACTAGTAAAAAACCGACTGTGCCATCACATGACAGGCCGTCCGAAGTTATATTCTATTATGTTTTCGACTCGCAACTGTCATTTAATAACAAAAAACGTGTTTTTTTCTAATTGTTTGGTTTATTATGGCTGGTTGCTCCAATGGAAAGAATTGTAGATAATTGAAATACGAACAAAGTGGAATGTTTCACGACCAGATCGGATCATTAGTAACGGCAGAAAACCGAAAAAACCGGAAAATTTTAAGATTTTTTAAAAAATGCATAACTTCACCATTTTTCAACAAATAGGGTTTACTCATGAAAGTATTGAATAAAGTGCACTTTGTGTGTGCACAAAACAGGCTCTGACGGATCATTAGTTTTGGCACAACTGCAATTTGATTTTTTTTTGCACTATCTTGCAGCGTGCCTGGATGCTCTAGTAATAGTTCGATTTCAATTTCTAAAATAGATTTTGAAAGTAGAAGTACAGTACCACAAAACATATTTTCTATTTTGCGCCGAAAAGCTGCGAAATTGGTGAAAAATCCTTGCAAACATGACTGAAACCGGCCGAGCTGGTGGAAGTGGTCGAGTAGTAGGAGAGAGCGGGAGATGAGGGGAAGCGTATTATCACGTAACCCGTTCATTAGAAGAATTCCCCTCATCTCCCGGACTCTCCTACCACTCGGCAGCTGACGCGGGCTAGGCCGTTTTCAATCATGTTTGCATACATTTTTTACCCATTTCGCACCATTGTAGCGCACAATGAGAATATACATTTTACAGTAGTATATTCTACTTTCATAACCTGTTTGAGAAATTGCAATCGGGCTATCAATAGAGTATCCAGGCACGCTGCAAGATGGTGCAAAAAAAATTAAATTGCAATTGTGCCAAAACTAACGATCCGACAGCGCCTGTTTTGTGCACACATGATTCAATACTTTCATGAGAAAGGCCAATCCTATTTCTTGAAAACTGGAGGAGTAACGAATTTTTTCAAAAAATCACAAGATTTTCAGGATTTTTCAGTTTTTTTCCTTTACTAATGATCCGACCGGGTCGTGAAACATCCCATTTTGTACGTATTTCAATTATCTACTATTCTTTTCCTTTGAGCAACCAGATTGCTCTATTAGTTTTCATTTTATAAGCAACATGATCAGAAAAAACACGTTTTTTGTTATTTAAATGTTTATAACAAACTAATAAATGACAGTTGCGAGTCGAAAACATATCAGAATATAACTATGGAGAGTCTTTCATGTGATGGCATTGTCGGTTTTCTACTAGTATTTTTGTTAAAAACTCGATCATTTTATGCTCTATTGCTTGGTGTACAAGTGTTCTAGTTGCCAACTTCGTAGTATTCTCAATAAACCTATTGAACAATAGTTCAATATTTCGCGTTATATAATAAACTGCGAACACATTTTGAAGAAAGAGGGAAATAATCATAAATATTTGCAAATCGGTAACTATATACTATCAACATATCACTGTGCGCGCGTTTCCAAACTGGCATTTATGGAAATATAGATATAACAGAGAAAAGCCCAATCAGTAAATATAACAATGGCATAAAGCCAGATTGAAACTTATAGTCGATTCTGTTTCCTGGGAATTATTGAATACTCAGAACCATCATTGAAAGATTTGGAACATATTCATGGAAATAACTGCCTGTTAACAACATACAAACGTGGTATATTGTCTCTATCTAACTTTCCTAAATAGTTGAAAAATCATTTGTCATTGGAATAGACAATGAAGAGTTATGTAGGTGGATTACTGGTCAAGGTGGTCACAGTGTACGCTTCGACCAGATATAAAATTAAAAACGGAGGTAAATCAAGTCAACCGGCACTATTAACGATTAGTTTATAATTTTATTAGGTATCCTGTTTTTATAGAATCACAGGAGCTCATTATGAATTATATTTGCTATATGGTCCAAATTTCATGACGACATAAAATTTAGCCCCTAATTTTCGCGGAATCGCTTGATAAAAATGAAGAAAATTGAGCGGTCACGTTATCCGACAAAGGTTTTGGGGCTTTCTAGTTGTCGGACAGTCCCATATGTTTGCGGGGGACTGTAAAAAAACGTATTCCATTTCTCAATCCTTTACTAGTCTCAAAAAAAAATAAGTTGATATCAAAAAAAGGTGTCAAACAACTTATACCGAAACCTAATAAAAATCATCAGTTCTGAAGCAACTTCACTTTTCATTAGCATTTTAGGCTATGATTTCATATCAACCGCTCCTAACTGAAAATTCCAAAATAAACTCTTGTTTTTCCGCTCCAGGAATAACTCGAAGGCGTAATGTAGTCTTCTATCAATATCATACATTGATGGAGATAATTTACAGATGGGTCGTTTCCAAAGAGTTATGCGACTACTCGTGACAACACAAACAAAATGCTAGTCCTTTGCCAAAAATTCTGTGTAACGTGAATCATTTAGCATTTTGCCAAAGCTAACTACTAATATTATACTAATCTCTACAAACATTAACTGTTCAAATGAGTCCCAGAAAATGCCGTCTACAACACGAAACATTGCTTTTCTCACCACATCGACATTCTGATGAGTGTTATTTCCACTCACACCATTTGGAAAATAGCCACAGCGGAAAATCTTCAACCACGATTTGCATTTAGATGGATTTATGTTTGTGAAAAATTGCGCTTTACTTTATTATGTATCCGATTATGAATATTTATAAAATGATTTACAATTTTTCTGTTTATTGCAACAAAACATGAATGACACATTTCGTATCATAGTACAGCAGTACAGAGTAAAAAATCACTAAAACTTTAAATTAATTTGGAAGTTCATGAAAATTGGTATAGGGTTAGTTTAATAATAGACGAATTGAAAACTGAAAAAATATGATGAGACCAAAAATGAGGCTAAGAAAATTGGGAAAAGAACTCTTATACAGTTTTTCCGAAAAACCTCACGTTTGATCGAAACATTGAAGAGAAGGAAAAAAATTTATCCACTCCGACTTTTGATCGAAAGTTCCAAGGTAGAAGATGAAAAATTATTTCGAAGATATTTTCTTTTCTTCACATTTTTATGTGCTCAAAAGAAAATGCACAACAGAGATCATTTTGGTTTACATTAAGAAACTCAATAGATTTATTTTAAATTATTCTTCATCGCTAGATGTCTCGGGATCTATACCATCAAGATCGTCTAGCTCTTCTTCAATATCTTCATCCGAGTTCTCTTTAGCGTCACAAATAGTTACTGCAACCATTGCTGTAGCAAAGATTACATGCTGCCGTGCACAACAACCCGGATCTTGACAGGAACAGTTATACTTTTTGCATCCTTTTGTGCACCTGCAGTGCATTATCTCTAAAATGAGAAGAACCTAAAAGCCCACTTCGGAACTGACTTTTAACGCTGGTTTGTTTAAATGCGTGTTGGGAACAGACAACTGCAACCGGTAAGGGCATGCGCAGAACGCGTCAGTTCGAACTATTCAAAAACTTGGTTCCAGTCCGCTCCAATACTCCCTGAACGACACAAAATAAACACCTGGGGTACTATTCTTGAGTTTGTACGTATGCGAATTCCATTTACCGTTTTACACCAATACACATGAAATATGTATGTTTGTCTCTCTTATTCGTATACGAATTGGAGTCGATTGGTTCAAGAATAGCCCCCCTGGCCTTTGAATACCAGTGCACGAAAATATATATCACTATATGGGATTTGAAGAGTGAGACTTCAGCTTTCAGTTTCCACCGTGAACGTATTCAGAATAGTTGAATACAAACATAACCAAGAGAAAAAGTAAAAATATAGATTTTCGGCTGAATATTTAAATTAATTAATTTTTTCCTGCTATTAATACACAGGGTGAAAATCATAAATGGTACTGGATTGATTTTGGATCATCCTGGAAATTTTTCAAAATTTTCGCAAGCATCTTTCACTTCTAAAAAACACTCGAAAAGTAGTAAAATTGTAACCTCAAAAAAGTATGTTTATTCAGTGAATGAGAGATACCGATTTTTCAAAAACGAGATCAGTAGGGCAGAGTTTCGTTAGATGTAATCAAATTACATAATATTAGCTTCATAACTGGTAAGGGACTGCATGAGATACTGGGTGAATTTTCTGTATAGGTCCTTCAAACAATTGTACTAGAAAACCCATAATTCATAGAAGTTTCTGGATGATGGAAAAATGTATTCCATATTTTATACCCAGAATTCTGAAAGTTCTTACCCTTCACCCCTATTTGAATTATCGAGATCCGTTCATCAGAGCCTCAGTAAAACCAGTTTTAACTTTGAAAACATTCTCTGTTATTTAAAAATGTGAGCGTTTCCGACACGAGCGTTGTTATGACGTTCCAGAGTAATTTCAGACCTTTGATTTTCGGTAAAAAATGAATAGTACCTTTTTTGTTCAAAATCTTCACAGCTTTATTTATGATTCTTTGATATTTTTTTCAATTTCTACCTTTTTTCAAGTTACAGCCGGAAAAGTGTCGGAAAATTCTTTACACCCGATTTTATTTCGATTTTAACAAAGTAGGGTCCGGAACTTATTGGAAACCTTTTCCTCGATTGTTAACCCAAGCTCATACCAAATTTCATCGACTTCCAAGTTTTTGAGCAGAAATCTCTGGTTACTATACTATGAGAGTCGTACAAAAAGAGACTGGCTTTCTGAAATTAGTTTCGATGTTTTATAGCAGTTCAAATATGGTGGGGCTCTGACGAAAGCATCTGAAGGGTCAAGCCATCTCACAGGCCATCCTAAGAGTTTGAGAGCAAGGGAGCACAGATACCGGTGATCGGTATTGCGGTCACACGGATTCGAACCTACATCGTTTGTGTGCGAAGCCAAGGGACGTTCTACCTTGAAAACATGCGGTATAAAGAGAATAATAATTTGAAAAACTGATTTAAAGTTATGCACCAAACGGGATTCAAACCTTGAACCAGCATATTAGTCGGTGCATTTCCTCTACGCTACCGGGTTTCACATTCGAAAACTCATATTGCCAATCCAGTTTCCTATTAGTAAGCAAAGATGATATTTTTGTTAGAAATGATGATGAGAATGTAATGATCGATAGGAGAACCGTACACGACTGATCAGAATTCCGACTTAAGCTATTTTTTGTCGTTGAACCGTATTCAATAATGTTTTAAAAACTTTTTCAATTTTTCGTCATAAAATTGACTATGGCGTCAAAATGGTGCATTTCTTTTGAAAACATTCTGTCTATGACGTCACTGTTTCAACGCTAAAATGAAAAGTTTTTAAAACGGTCCAAATAATTTTTTAAAGGTGATACGACAAAAAACAGCTTTAATCTCGGAATGTGCCGCAGTTTAAACAGTATAAAGATACAAATGTATCAACTCACAGCTTCCCAAATGATCCAAAATTGTGCAAAGTGTGGCAGTACATTTTCAAAATTGGAAAACTTATTTCCAAATACATGTCTGTGTATAGCAGGCACTTCGTAGAAATAGGTAATTTCCAAAGATCTCATTCTGTATATTGACAATTTCACTCATTTCAAGGAATCATCTTGATGTTCAGTTTGGTTATAATATTAATGCTCTTTTTATTTCAATTATCGGCCGATTTTTATCGCCAATATATTCGAACAAGTCCATCCAACTGATCTTAACAAGTACAATCTATCACAAACAGAAATAATTGATGGGTGAACATTTAATTTTTTTATCAAAACATTTTTTGTTTTGTTTTTTCGAATAGTTTCTTTTTAGAAAAATTTCGATTCGTCCACCGTCTTGATATGAATTTGGACAAAAAATTCATAATCTCTGACCCCGAAAATCTGAACAGAATAAAACAACTCGTCCGCTATATTGAATTTATGAATTTTGACAAAAATTGCATAATTTCCAATCTCCTTCCCTGAAAACCCTCATATACCAATTTTGAATCGAATCCGACCATGATCGCAAAATTCGTCTGCTATCTTGGAACCGCCATATCAAATTTAGTGACGTAATTCCATTTTTTCATATTCTTCTCAGCAAACCATATCATGGGGGTGCATGGAAAATAATTGGCCCGCCATCTTTGATAGTCCGCCATATTGGATTTAGAATGATTTCACTAAGCTACCATGTATTGTTATCCAAACCAAACGTGTATGCAAAATTTCAAATGAATCGGTCTAGTTTAAGATTAAGAAAATTTGACCCACTATCATAGCAACTTAAATAAAAGCTTGTAATAATAATAATAATTGGAAAACAATTAATTCCGTTAACGATTGTCTTTAACGACCGAGGTTCTGTTACAAAACAACTGCTCCCTTGGCTAATACCACAACGGGTATTTTTGCCTCTCCTCAGTACAAGGATAGGACACTACAGACAGCTTTGAGGCTGTCGTTATTTAAAAATCTTCCAGCTCTGTGCTCAGTTGTCTTTCAATAATGGTATTGTTATTTTGTTGTCAATGTTTCCTCAACTTCCACATAAAAGCTGTAATTTCATTTTATTGGCTTCGAGTAGTTATTTCCATCCCAAATGCGAAATCAAAATAAATTACATTAAGACAATCTGAAACACGTTTCCAGGTCACGTTGTTTCTATAAATACAGGCAATAAGAAGATGACTTAACGTCTCGACAGTTTCATAAACAGAAACAGCTTCCCAGCATTTGCAATTTGAACGTTTTTTTTACCAGAGCTGGAATTTCATCACTTTCAGAATAATTGAAGTAAACCACTTCTCGTCTTATATTTCTCCCCAGCTAGCGCGAAATTTTTCGGTTTTAGGTTTGCGATATATCTTGCGGAGCCGTAAAGGTCTTGCGTAGTGATGCGATCAATAACACGCAGCGCTAGATTTGTGACAAATTTAAAACTGGGTCACACCCAAACAAGCTTCACGGGCGCTCGCAATCAGAACGTGTTGTCAAGGGATTCCCCAATATTTTATGAGCCTCTTTTATGTGTGACACGTGACTGCCACCGTGGGAGCTGTCAGTCAATTCCTGTGCGAGCACAAGTGCTGCCGTTTCTAGTACGATTTTACTGTTCTAGGACAATTTGAAACGATTTAGTAGGCCAGTACATTTTCACGAATTCTGGTACAATTTCGGTTTTGACATAATGCTAAAGGCTCATCTGATTCGTGAAGCTTGCTCAAAATTACGTTGACAGTTGACTACATTCTACAAGTTGAGCAGGATTTATAGATTCGTTGCCGTAGCCGCAGACAAAATTATGACAAATTTATAGTTTTATTTTGTGTTCATTGGGCGCTGTTGTCCTTCATGAACATATTTTTATAATTCTTGTCTAGTAGGTTTAGGAATACCCCCACATACATCAACATCTATATTTTCCTCATATTTTGACATTTTGCCTTTCGTTTATTTTTGACACGGAAATTTTGAGTTTCATGTTATTTTCCGCTTCCGCTGCCGTCCAAGATAAAAGTTGATTAACTACCGGTGGCAGCGACAACTGCAACTGCAACGTCAGGAAATCTGGGAGAGTTTCGACTCAGTTCGAGAGGGTGTCTTGAGGGTGAACCCCATCATCATCATTTTCCCAGGAAGATTGATGATGGTTTTTAACCAATTTCTTCGGGTCCTTCTTAATGTCCCTTAACGGAACACCAAAGGCTGGTTCTGGTCCAATGAGCGTTGTTGCTGCCTCCGCTCTTGCTAGAGCATCTGTGCTCTTATCTCCCTGGATGCTCCTGTGACCTGGTACCCAGATAATTTTCACCCAGTTCTGTGCTCCTAGGTCGTTCAGGTTTTTGTCTGTCTATTTTAACTAGTTTGGAAGAAAACCTGCATGCTCGCAGGCCCTTATTGCTCCCTGACTGTCTGAGATAATGACTATGGGTTGGTTTCTCGGACCTCTCCTAGAATATCTCTCTTGCAAACGGAAATAGCTATTATCTCTGCTTGGAATATTGAGGCTTGAGTGCCGAGGCTTAGTCTCTCCCCGTATATTCCAGCCTCATCTCCATTGCTTGTCTTAGAGCCATCCGAATATCAGATTTTCCTTCTCGACAACATTGGTATTGCATGTAGGCATAACTCCAGATATTTTGTCTTTCCTGGTATCTGTAGGCTTTCACCAAAGCATCGTCCATAGATATACTAATAAGTCCGCTCACTCTCGCAAGCGACCCAAATCATCCCCTCCGGTCCTCGCGCGTCCCTTGCCCTGTCTGTTTGGCTTGAGCGCCGGCCTGGTGGGCTAGCCAGTAACAGTTCGCATTGCCGCAACGATGTCCGTATGATTTACGACCGCTCACAAAAAGAGCGGCATTTTTCGACCACATCAAAGGAGTTACCAGACTTATTAGTATATCTATGGACGATGACCAAAGATTCGAAGAGCTCTGTTGGTCTCTAGATTTCTCTTCCAGGTGAAAGGGACAATCGTGGTTTTTTGAGGGTTGATCTTAAGGTTCACCCTCAAACACCTCGTCTGTGAGGGTTGATTGCATCAGATCCATACATACCCCCAAATACTTTCCAGTAACAATTATGATGATATCGTCAGCATAGCCTGGGGCATACATTCCTCTCCGATTCAGGTCTGTAAGGAGGTTATCTACTACGAGATTCAAAAATAGTGGAGATAGTACTCCCCCTGTAGGCATCAACTCGTAATTTTTACCTTCATTGTGTCCCCGATTAGGTTGGCCTTAGTGTATTTTGTTTTATCATTTATGTTGGTTACAGGTTACTCGACGTATCTGAATCTTAAATTAATTTTAATCTCAAACGGTGCTTCATTTCTAGAAAAACCTAACGTAATTTCTGTAAGTTTTTTATCGAAAATTTGTTTGAAACCTAATAGGTAATTGTTGTGCGGTATCAAATTAATCGTAATAAAATGCTTTTGTTTCCTTATCTGACGAGCCAACATATTGATATTTGAAAAAATTAGTAATTCAAATTTGAAAATTAAATTTTAATTGTGGATGGATACATTTTGCCGAAAACAGTGAAGGTGTATTTTCTGAACGTATCCATAGCCCTTTATATTGAAAAATAAATTTCAAAATAAAAATTGTAGTTACAGAAAGTGACAAGTGATACATGTGAAAGTGCAACTATAAGTTGCATGAAGCACTTGTAGAATAATGCAGTTTTATTTCATCCAAATTTCATTCCATTTTCTTCAAAAATCAAAAAGTAAAGGGACGAGCCATCGATATTGAGGGAAAAACTACAGACAATAAATATTGGCGTTTGTATCTCGAAATCAGAAGGTTCCCTTATACAACCGTTTTCATTGTATAGCATGAACATTTTGCTGGATCTTCGACTAGAGTTTTTTACTGCACTAATTTTTACCAGAGGTAGAACTCAACTGATCCGAATCCTAAACAAATGAACATAAACAAACACAGAGCTCCATGAAAAAGTTTCGTCACACTCTTTCAAATAACTTATTGTTCCTGCAAAATTTGATTTGTGTATATTTTTACAGTTTATGTTCTTTAATGGCTATTTAACATATCCATGAATTCTAAAAATATGCTTTTTTATTTCAGAAACGTACCTTAAGTTCGAGGAGAAACGGAAAAGAAAGGAAACTTCGTTGCAAGGGGAATTATCCAATGTGTTAATCAAGTCTTTCGAAGAAGAACGTAAACAAATTCGACACCACAAAATGCATATTGAGGTTCAAGTCGCGTTGAATTTCGTAATATCGTACCTGTACAACAAACTCCCCAGGAGACGCGTCAACATATTCGGAGAGGAACTAGAAAAAGCTCTAAAAGACAAATTCCGCGGTCACTGGTATCCAGAACAGCCGTTCAAGGGGTCAGCTTTCAGGTGTCTGAAAACGGGCGACATTGTAGACAAGGTGCTGGAGCACGCTGCCAGAGAAAGCGGAGTACCCATTCAAGACATCCTGGAGAACATCCCCCAGGAGCTCGCCGTTTGGGTGGACCCCGGTGAAGTAAGCTACCGCATCGGCGAGAAAGGTGCCGTGAAGATCCTCTTCAGCGACAAGGGGGACCCGCTCGAAGACCACTCTGCAGACAGGGAAGTCACCAAAACCTTCAACCCCGAAGCCCAGTGTTTCAGGCCGATAGAGTGCGTGACCGCCAGCATGAACAGCCTCAGTATATCGCCAAAGGCCTTGACGCCCTTCGCTAACAACCCCCAGAGCAACGCTGTCGGCGTGCAGCTGCATCAGCAGATGCCGATTCCGCAGCATAATGGAAATCAGCCGCTTCCAAATAACACCAACCACCATTCGTCCCCCTCGTTGGCGCCGTCGCCCACAATGAATAACTCTTACAAGGGATCGCCATCGCCAGTACCAGCTTTCATACCAAGAACCACTACGCCGCTCACTTTCACGACGGCTACCTTTGCTCAAACAAAATTTGGCAGCACCAAACTCAAGACGAGCAGCAAGAGAGCTAATAGGTAAGTAATCATTTCGAATCAATCACTTTCAATCTTTCAGTGACCTTGGTTTCTGGTCTCGTTATTTCGAATCAAAGCCCAGTTTAATAGGTATTTCAGCACTTAAAAAGAACATTATATTTTTTAACATTAAGAAAAACTATCTTCTTCAACCTCTAAGAGAGAAAATCCCACAGATCAGTCACTTCTTCAATAGAACCGCTGTCACTACGTTAATAGAACGTGCACCATTCTAATAGAACATCAAACTCTTTATCTCTTAGTGAGTGCCTAAGTGTTTCAATATAATACAATAGAAACATCTAATATGACTTATGGTCCTCGGATCAGAGGTTGCGTATAGATTAGTTACAACAATCGATATATTTCTTACTCTCTTGAAGAGGGTTAAACCCAACTTTGTATCGCCTGGGTATCCCTCTGTATACCGATTTTCCACTCGTTCAACAATTACGAACTCCGATTTCTAGATTCAAACACTATCTCTAGATACCGATTCTAATTTCTGATGTCACCCCGAAAATTAAAATATTATAAAAAAACTGAGTAAGGACAACCAACCTCCGACCTCAACGCGAAAATCCACAACCACCGTACTCTTCGACCCCATAAATCTAGCTCCCGAGACTTGTTTTTTTCATCAATCATCACCCCCCAATTTAATAATGAATAATGGATTATATAATCCAAGTCTTCCGCTTCAACCTATACTCTAGGTATATTCGTAGGCAAGTGTTTAACAGAAAACAGCTACTGCCCCTACGGCCCTTGAATCATATACGTTAGATTCTTGGCAAAGTTTTCTACAAGAACTATTTTACAGTGCTCTGTGAATACCACAGCTGAAATTATTTTTCGATTCAATTGGGGGAACACCTTCGTACCGGTTTCATGGTTCTTGCCAATCATCAGCGAAGGCTAGTTCTTCCAATCAAACCGAAAGATGACTTCAGCATCTGTTAGGAGTTCCTGAGATAAACACTGAAATGTAAATCCATGGCCATCTCTAGATTCCAGGGAGCACTCCGACTATAGCGTCTTCTTCTTCCGATGTGCAATTTTCATAAGAAAAGATTGACACTACTTGGCGAAGGACCATTAACTGGTCGTTTTTGGTTCATAATCACTTTTACAGTTATTTTTCGAACTGGAACGACCCGGTATGTAACGAATAAATTCCAAATGAAAATGTTAAAATGTTCTGTTAGGAAAGTTCTGTTTTTGCTTGCTAGATGGATGACCAAAATTTTATTTTTCTTCGTTAGCAGCATCACCAGCTAGTTTAGAACGTTTGAAATGATTTTCTATATTCACTAAACATATCGAATACAATAAATGTATACTTTCTTTGAAGCAAAAACAGAAAAATTGCAAATTCATCTTGTAAATCTGTCAAATAGTAGGACCAACCAAGATAAATAATTTTCACTTCTTTATGAAAAGTTTCGTGCATCCTCCTAAGTCCTTCGGTTTACACGTGTCATCCATCTCATTCATGCTACAAAGATTTTCTCGAGGATCTTTAGAGAGGAAAATCAGGTCACAGTGACAACTGGCAATATTCCAGAAAGTCCTTCTGTCCCAAAGCATACAGAGTAGGTAAAAGCAGAGATTGGGTAGGAAAAGATTGAAATATTCCAACAACTGTTTTCCACATACAGACTCTGAAAATGATCGTCTATTAGCATTGTTGAATGGTATCAAAAATCAGGATCAGATGTTTTCTTTACAATGACGTATATTCATTTGTAAGTCTTAGTTCTCGAGTCTCGACCATCCTCGGAGATGGACAGACCTCTGAAGAAGCTCGCCACTTGCGCTAGCAGAACGTTAGGAAGCTAATCCAAAGAACGACGGCCTTTAAACCCGAAAAAGAATACTTATGGTTATTAATAATAATTAAAGTTTTATCAAACTTATCATCAGATCGGTACGCTTATATGTAATAAAAACAAGGTATTGAATGGGGAACAACAAAAAAAATCTATTGAAATGTATTTGTTTCACACTCAGATAATATGAAAATTATAAGTAATTTTCATATAGCAAAGTAGTTCATTAGAGTTTAAGAAATGTTTATGAATCATCATCTGCAGAAATTATGTCATTCAATATCTGTTTGAAGTATCAGCCAGGGAAGTAGTTGTTTTCTGTAAGAGATATCTGAAACTGGAATAAATTTTCTTTCTGATTTTTTTAGTCTGATCAGCCAGTTGAAAAACGTGAAAAATTGAGATAATAAAAATATGAGCAACAACTCATTGGATTCGGAATGACCGCTAGAAAAATAGTTTTCAAGGATTTTACCGCACGTAAAAAATTGCAATTGTTATTAACAAAATAAGATGAAAAAAAGTTATTTAGTTTTTTGTTAATAACTCAAAAAATATCTATATTTAAGAAATTTTTCAAAACCCTCCGGACAGAGGAGGAAATTTCCAATAAAAATGTCCAGACTCCTGGAACTCTATCTCCATTATTAATAATTTTAATTTAACGCTGAAAATAGTGCTCCTCGAGGCCGTTACAGCATATCACAGAAAATAATTTTTCCATAGCATTAAATGTTAATTTAAATTGTTTTATAAATTACGGTATTATGTGGACACTTGAAAGAATGAAGCCCCATTGGAAAAATTTGTAAGTCTATTATTAAAAAAGTTATACTATTGTCAATTGACCTTTTTTCCAGTCTCCGTTTTCATAAATAACGACGTGAAAGTCTAATTAATTGATTTATAAATTGTTGGATTCCTGGAGCCCTTCTGATATACCTACTCAACAAGATCTCACGATAAAACTTTATAAAAGTTTATTATTTTGTTTATTATAATTTTTTATAACTAAAGAAAAATTAAATATCCAAAAAATGTTGTTAAATAATTTTTCTTATGAATATTTTATTATTGCTGTAATTAATACTGGTTACAATTTTTTGACGACATATATTTATAAATTAGTTATGAACAAATTAAATATCTAAGAATTTTTTTTCCATAATGCTGTCCTGGAAGAACAATGATTTAATTAAAAATCATAATTTGTACTTCTCAATAGGTAAACAAAAAAATATTTCTTTATAAATAATTTTATTTTTTATTAACTCAACAATTTGTTACAAACAAATTTCTGAAAATGGTTTAATTTTATTCTGGAATTAAAAAAATTACAGAAACAGCCATACATAAATTAAAAATAATATTAAAAAGTGTTTTCTCTACATTTTTATATATGGCTGTGTTTGTAATTTCCCTTAGTTCCAGAAAAAAATAAAACCGTTGCCAGATCTCGTCTATAACAAATTGTTAAGTTGACAAATAATGATATTATTTATAAAGAAAATATTTTTTTACCTATTGAGAAGTACAAATTATGATTTTTAATAAGGAGTAATTTTTTAAATCATTGTTTTTCCAGGTCAGCATTAAGAAAATAAAAAATGTTCTTAAATATTATTCGTTTATAAGTAATTTACAAACGAATGTCGTCAAAAAATTATAACCAGTATTAATTACTGCCATTGTTAGATGTAAAAACAGCAATAATAAAACATTCGTCAATAAATAATTATTTAACAAAATCTTTTGGATATTTAATTTTTCTTTGGGTATAAAAAATTATAATAAACAAAACAATGAACTTTCATCTTGTGAAGCCTAATACTTATAGGTCAATAATTTAAACGTTAACATCGTTATTTATGAAAATGGAGACTGGAAAACTTTTTGTTAATTGACAATAGTATAACTTTTTGAATAATATACTTACACTTTTATTTTCAATTGGGATTTATTTTTGCAAGTGTCCACACGATACCAAAATTTATTCAAAATTTTAAATTAACTAGTGCTATAGAAAACGTATTTTCCGTGCGCAGTGCCCCCGTGTTGTAACGGCCTCTCGGAGCATTATTTTCAGCGTTGAAATACAATTATAAATAATGGAGATAGAGTTCCGAGAGTCTGGACATTTTTATTTTAAATTTCCTTCTCTTTACGGAACTTTTTTCAAAATTTCTCAAATATTAATAGTTTTCGAGTTATTAACAAAAAACTAAATAATTTTTTTTTATCTCATTTTTTAATTCATTTCAAAAATGTTACTTCACCAAAAACTGATTAGAGCACGGAAAAATTTGGATATCGAATCATCAAATTTTTTGTCGGTAAATAATAATAACCTTCTTCAATCCGGACCGGCTGTCTTCGGCTATACCCACTAAGGTTTAGTTGAGAAAGTATTTCCCTTTTAAAAATCATGATAGGAATTACTTCATAGATTAATAAAAAAAACACAATTTTTTTATAAATAATTTCATTGTTTGTTAGCTTAACAATTTGTTACAAACAAATTCTAACACCAATTTTTTTCTAGACCTAAAAAAAATTCAAAAACAAGCATATATATAATATATATCAAAGTACTAAAAAAACTTTCTTCTGTTTTTTATAAAACATTTTAATATTACACCGTACCGAAGTTGAACCGGTAGCATGATTTGTCAAGTAACAAATTGATATAACTTATAAACTATTAGAGATATGATAATGGACTTTCAGGTTGTTCTTTCAAAGGATTGTCTAGTCCTTGAAATAAGATAATTAACAAATTTATAACTATTGTTTATCAGCTATTATAAGCATTTGTATATAAAAATTTGAGATTTTTTTGCATTGTCGTTTCTTTTATGACTTATAACTTGTTAAATAATGAAAATACAGCTATAAACCTCACCTCAGTACAACTTTGTTCAGTGGTGAAATATCTATAAATTAACTTTTACATCATATCTGTATCTCATATAGTTTAAATTATATACGTGTTTTAGTTGATATTTGTCTAACTTGTTTTTCGTTGGATATGAATTTTTATATCTTAATTACATCACTTACCTTAAGGTGCATTTAGTCAACATCATTTTAAAATTGTGCTTAAATATATGTCAAAAGCAAAAGTTGAATCTGTTATATCAAATGGCGCCATTTAACAACAATGTTAAGTTTATGCTAAAAACCTTTGATGTTACCGTTATGTTTATGATAATGCTTATGCTAAAGTTGACTAAATCAACCTTTATTTTGGAATATTTTCATTAAAAAAAAATATTTTTTTTTGTTAATCTATAAAGAAATGCCTATTATGATTTTTAAAGAGAAAATAATTTCTTAAATAATTATTTAAACAATCAAAAAATTTAAAAAACGACTATAAATTGTATATAAAAAATTGTTTAACAAATTATTTATTAATTTTTTTTCCAACGTTACTGAATGCCATTGTTAGATACAGAAGCAGCAATAGCATAATATTTGGTGAAAAAAAATTTATCAACAACAATTTATAGATATATCATTTAAACTTTTATGTAGTCATTTAAGATAACAGACATTGGAAAAAATTAAATAATTCACAATAGTATAACTTTTTGAAAAATTGACATACATTGAGATTTATTCTTTCAAGTATCTAGATGATACCATAATTTATTGAAAGATTTAAATTAATATTTGTTAATAAAAAAAAATATTTTATGTGGTACACCGTCTTAAGCGGTAGTACGCCTATGTCGTTAGGCTGGGCGGAGACCTATTTTCGACGTTGAATTAAAATTATAAATAATAGAGATATAATGTAGGCTTTCACGGCTGACGTCAATGTTTTGGTTGGTTTCCGGGTTTTGCCGTGGTCTTCTTAGGTTTAAATCTCCAAACGTTTCAACTGCAACTGCGGCAGTCATCTTCAGTGGCGTGGTCGAAGTACTCTTCTAGACGTGTCAACTGAAACTGAAGCTTTCGAGTTTGCGATGTTATTTATAGTGACGTTTTTGCGCGCACTTTCTGTAATGGCGGGTTCGCGCGCACTTTCGGCTCGATTCGGGTGACATGGCTTTTTTTGGCTCCTCTCAATGCTGTGTACCAGATTTTTGGTAAATATGTTCTCTCTTCTTTTCTGTTGAAGTTATCTTGGTGTTTGTGTATTTCTATGGCTTCCAAATACATTCTTGTTGAATAATGATTCGACGTTGCTTTGGAGCTACGGAAGAGAAGAACTTCAAAACTTCCTAAACCATTTGAATAGTTTTCATCCAAAAATCCAGTTCACCATGGAATTAGAAGAAAACCTTCAAATCCCATTTCTTGACGTATTAGTCACCAAAGAGAGTAATCATCTATAGGCCTTAAGGTGTACAGGAAGAAAACACACACAGATCGATATCTACACAATGGATCCAACCATTATCCAAAACAGAAACGAACCGTCATCAACAATCTAGTGAACAGAGCTTTGAGAATATGTGAACCAAGGCACATCGACGAGAAAATGAAACACCTTACAACTATGTTACAAGCCAATGGTTACAACAAGAAAGACATCATCCGTGCTACGCGCCCAAGGGAGAAGAAAAGGAACACCAATGAAGAGCAACCCCAAGGCACTGTCTATCTGCCATACATAGAAGGTGTCACCAACAGAATTGGGAAAATTCTAAAGAAGGAGAAAATCAACACCGTCTTCAAACCAACGAAGAAGATATCGGAAAATCTAAGATTAGCCAAAGACAGCAGAGATCCACTCAAATCAGCGGAAGTCTACCGAATTCCATGTAACTGTGACAAGGTCTATATCGGTCAAACGAAAAGAAGCATTGGTACCCGCCTAGTCGAGCACAAGCGGAGTTGTCGTTTGGGACAAACCGAGAAGTCCGCAGTCGCTGAGCATACATTGTCTGACGGAGAACACAAGATCCTTTTCGAAAATACCGAGAGACTAGCACGTCGAATCATTATTCAACAAGAATGTATTTGGAAGCCATAGAAATACACAAACACCAAGATAACTTCAACAGAAAAGAAGAGAGAACATGTTTACTGTACTAGCTATTCTTCATGAGGCAGGATGAACATTTATTCAATTAAATATCAGACAGAAGGCCTCTCTCGTACTACTACTTTGGCTATTGCCGCGGCGTGTACTCTCTTAATTTAATATCAGCTTTTAAAACACCACTTCGGTACTAATACTTTGACTAGGTGGATTGAACATGGATTAATTTAATTTACTATCAATTTTTAATGCCCTCCCCCAAATAGGTAGTCCTACGACGGTTGGCCATTGGCGTAGGTTCTAGTTAGATCAATGATAGTCGAAACTCCCAGTTTTGCTTACGACCGAATAATCAATTCAATATTCCAAAATCATAGTAATTAATTTAATATACTAAAAACAGAATGGTGCCTTTAATATACCAAAACCAGAATGATCACTTTAATACCAAAAACAGACTAGCAGTTGCCTTTTCGTAGGAGATGAACTCAGCCAAATAAACTCATATGTGCACCAGATACAATAAATAGAATTACTTACCGGATAACTTCTCAATCTCGTTGCCTTCACGTCTCGTTCTGGGGACCACGCACGCTGTTCGCCGGGAACACTCTCGTAAGATCGCTCGTATGGTTTTGCTTTTAGTCAGAGGGACTGAACCAATATTTACCCTCAAAATCCCCGAAACCCCAAGTTATTAAAAAAACGAGATAGAAGTGTGGTTTCTTTCAATTTATTGGCAGAGAAAAAAATCAGTTATAAAAAAATAGAAATGTTCAGTTGAATAAAATATGAAGAAAAATCAGTTAAATACAGTATAAGAAAAATCAGTAAAATAAAATATCAAACAAATCTATTGAATAAAATATGAGACGAAATCTAGAGCAATTTACGTGTAAAAGAGAAATAATGAATTTAAGAGAATGAAAGTTAATTAAGACAGAAAACAGTGTCTGATGGACTGAAATACATGTAATCTTTGATACCTAAAATCACCTTTAGCTTTACCAATAGCGACACCGATAATTCACTGATTCTACTAACAAGAGAAATACTTTGTATGACTAAGGTACTGAAAAATGAGTTTACTGGGGAACAGAAAACGACAAACTGATCTTATTTCAAATTCAAAATACCAAGTTGATTTTGTCCCCACTGTTGTCTTTTATTTATTTATGACGTTCCTAGCTATTGGTTTGGAGTCGCCTGGATTGAGAGATATTCGCCATTTTTGGTCGGGGTGAAACTCAGTTTCAGCTTGGCTCCTCCCCTTACTTAAAGTCTGTCCCGGAATATGGCGCACTCTGGTGCAGAGATTTGAACTATGTCTCGCGCTATTTTGGCAAAGCTATCGGTGAAATTGTACAATGCTCTAAACAAAAATGTTCTGATTTTTTCCCTTGGCATGACTTTTGGTAGGGATTGCTACCTTACACATATTACAAAAAGATCCTTGCGGCAATTTAACTTTTTGAAGAGAAACAATCCAAAAACTCTTCGCCTTTAAACGGAAGTCTTTTCAGTCGTGCCTTCGCCATTCTAATAACTATTATTTACATATTACATAATTTAACATATCGATTTCGTTCCGTGGTTTAGTGTATTCGGTTACCAGTTTTCTGAGAATCGGAATTTCGACTAGCTTTAATGGCACAATGGCCTGACCCCTCATAAATTGTTAAAAACCTAATAAATTGAAATGCTTAACTGAACCAAATTTTATGAACCAAATGGAATTTTCTTTTGTAACTGTCACGTTTCGAATTCTACATTATATTGGGGTTACTATTCACTGAAACTATTTTTATGAAGCGTTGTAATTGGAATGGAAAAATGGTTTTTTGTGGATTCTTCATCTTACAAACAGATGTTTAGTTTTGACAAGCTGGCTTCTTTACTGATATGAACAGACCAGGGGAGGCGTACTTTGAATTTTGATTACATTACCAAAGATCTGACACACAGCATTGAGAGGAGCCAAAACAAAACCATGTCACCCGAATCGCGCGGAAAGTGCGCACAAACCCGCCATTACAGAAAGTGCGCGCAAAAACATCACTATAAATAACATCGCAAACTCGAAAGCTTCAGTTTCAGTTGACACGTCTAGAAGAGTACTTCGACCACGCCACTGAAGATGACTGCCGCACTTGCAGTTGAAACGTTTGGAGATTTAAACCAAAGAAGTCCACGGCAAAACCCGGAAACCAACCAAAACAATACAGATAGAGTTCCGGAACCGGAAACTTTTTTCTTGTAAATTTCCTCCTCTATGAGAATCTTTCTTCAAAATTCCTTAAAAGTTATTGAGTTATTAACAAAAAACTAATTGCTACCTTTTTTTCTTAATTTGTTAATAACTACTCTTCTATGAATGGTTTTACACTAGAAAGCTCCTGGAACAAATTTCAGAGTACTGCAGGTCTGTTGTATATTTTGAGGATAATTTATATACAGGGTGTTTCATAATAAATGCGCAGGACTTCCGGATGTGATAGCTCGTTCAAAAATATGAAAAAAAGTTTCTATTAACTTACCCTCTAAAATTCAACATTTTCGAGATACAGGGTGTTGAATATCTCTGGAACCGTTTATCGCACAAAAAATATATTTTTAATGCATTTTCTACTCATAATAAGCTATGTTTTGTGCAGATTTTTTATTTTTTAAAATTCATAATTGGTGAAGATTTTGAAGGGGTAATGGGTGTTTTTTTCTCCAACTTCTACGCCACTGGAAAAAGTACAGTTTTTTGCCTCTTATATGAACCGCCAATGTTTTCTACACAAAAAATGTACTCTTGGTCATAAGCTCTAAAGTTGACCGTTTTCAAGAAAAATCAACTTTCATGTTGAAAAACATGGTAAATTTTTTTAAATAATTTTTTTCCTAATTATACAAAATTTGTTTAAACGTTAAAACAAGTAACAAAACCGAACGTTGACTTCTTAATTGAAAACTAAATCAAAAAACAATAACAATCATACTCAGTTGAATTGTTGGAAATGCCCGCCGTTAGCTTCAATGCACGCAGCAATTTTTCGAGGAAAAAAAATTATTTAAACAACATGAAAGTTGATTTTTCTTGAAAACGGTCAACTTTAGAGCTTATGACCAAGAATACCTTTTTTGTGTAGAAAACATTGGCGGTTCATATAGGAGGCTCAAAACTGTACTTTTTCCAGTGGCGTAGAAGTTGGAGAGAAAAACACCCACTACCTCTTCAAAATTTTCACCAATTATGAATTTGAAAAAATAAAAGATTCGCACAAAACATAGCTTATTATGAGTAAAAAATTCCTACGAAATCTGTTTTCTGTGCGATAAACGGTTCCAGAGATATTCGCAAAAAACGATTATTTTTTTAAAATTTCAACACCCTGTATCTCGAAAATGGTGCATTTTAGAGGGTAAGTTAACAGAAACTTTTTTTCATATTTTTGGACGAGCTATCACATCCCTGAAGTCCTGCGCATTTATTATGAAACACACTGTATAATCCAGTTGTTATTGAATACATCTTCATGTTATTTCGATTATCTGTGAGTAAATTCCTTTTTTACCAAAGTTTTCAGTAGGGACCATTCTAAAAAAAATATTTTCTTGAAATATTTCTGGTAAAATATTCCTTATTCGTCTCAAAAATTACCTGGTATTGTGGGTATATATGATTAGTGTATAAACTCAAGAGCTTACTACCTCACAAGATTCCTTTCAGAATGGAAATCTTGATTGAATATTCTGCGATTTTTGCAATGGGTTGTAGAATATGAAAGTGAAATACACTCAATTTGGCGTTACTGTTGAATATGTCATTTGTTTATACATATTCCTTCCTTGCTGGGTTCATTAACCATATTGTAAAACTACAATCAAAACCGTGGATTTGTACATTTTTCGCAAAAATCTCTCACATGAATTGAATATTTCCAAATATTCAATTGCCATACAAACTACCAATAACTTGATGAATTGACTAACTTTGTATATATACACTATTTATGCCAAATAATCATCTATACCCTAAGATACCACGTAATTTACAGATTGGAACGTGCCAGTTGCAGCGATAATGTGGACATGGTAAAACCAAGGTTGGGGTGCAACTTTAATAATCATTCGTAAGTCACGTTCCTTATGTTTTACTGTTTTTCCAAAATTTTCTATCAATATCAAAATTTTTCGCAGCTTACTATATCAAAACTTGATATTTTCCATAAGTATCAGATTTTCCATCTTATTATACAGTGCAATTTAAAAATTTACCTGCCTGATTATTTTAGTCCCTACAGAAAATCTAAAAATATGCAAAAACACTTCAACTCTATTTTCAAGGGGAACTTTTTGGATGCTGTTTTTCAATTAAATTATATAAAACGTATGGGAATTGAACATATTAGGTTTCTTTTAGACAAATATGTAATATGATAATAAGAATAATAAATCGTCTTCATTTACTAAGAGATAAAAGCTGAAAAAGAAAAATTAAATTTCCAAAATATGGTGAATGGGAGGAGTGTCAGCCTGGGCTGTTTTTAAACTTACCTTTACGAAAAAAAAATAATGAAATATAAACATAAAAATTATTTTATAGATAATAGAAATTTGAGACTTCTTTAGAGAAGCTATGGACATGTTGTAGAAAAGTACAATGATATGTATCAGGGAAAGTGCAGTTCCCACCTGTTTTAGAATGATTGATAGAATGTGATCTAAATTATCTTGGCATCTTGGCATCATAAGGGCTCTGTAACAATGAGTTTTATATGTTGAAAAGGGTCGAGAATTGTGAAGGATAAAATAAAAATTAAAATTAAAAAGTATTGAAACCATTACAGTGAACTGAAAAATTCAAAAACTAATTTTTGGTGAGTCCCTTCCCCCAGTTTTAATATTTCAATTCTCTCTAAATGTTTCACTTCTTGTGGAATCACTTCTTTTATTCTTTACAATTCTTGACCTTTTCCTTATGAAATATTTCCATACATAGTTTTTTGTAAATTCCATCCTTCCACAGTCTGAAAATGAGGAAATGTTAATTCAAGGAAACCTGTACAATTGTAGAAGGTGAATTAATCAATTTTCCCTCATAAGTTTCCGTGTTAATTTCGTCAGTAGGTAACGTATTCTGAAATTTGCTATCTGAAGAAATACTTCTCTTTTTCAAAAATCGTTGACATTTCGGAGACTATATCTGCCTCCGTTATCAAAACTCACTTGAAACTCTATTTTTTATCAGTTTTGGAAAAAATAAGATCTGTTTTTTACAAAGTCGAAAGAAATCTTTTCAAAAACCTTATTTTCTCCAAACCTAATAAAAAATCTCGTACTCGTACTCAGTCGTTAGATGTGAAGGATATAAGAGTGCCAATACTTGCAACAGATGACGGTTGATCTGAAATAGACAGGAAAGATTTTCAAACCAAAGGTTAACATAATTGTTTCCAAGATCTGAGGTGTCTTCTAGTGGCTTCTTGCGAACTAAATGATCATGGACAATGCAAAGTTCTGTTTCAGCACAGTCGAGTTGTTGAACTGAATGTTTCGTATTGATTGAAAGTCTATTGACATAAGTAGCTTTTTAGGAATTTCAATCTTCCACAGTTTCTGTATCTGTACAAGTGTAGAAAGACAATGAATCAATTTGCCCCGATAAGTTAATGCGTTTAGAAGACTATTAAAAACAATAAAATTATTTAATTTCGTAAGTAATATATAGTTTTCTGTTTATCTATCTGAAAAAAATAACTTAATACTCCTTTTATTAAAAAATTGTTGATGGTTCAGAAACTATATCTACCCCCGTTATCAAAACTCGCTGAAAACTCGCTCCTATAATGTATTTGCTGGTTGGGTACATTTCGGATTGAAACAGTATTCCACATCTACTTCCTCTGCAACTTCTTAAAATAATTTTTTTTTCAGAATGTCTCCAACTGAATTCTCCAACTACATCAAGCAGCGAGCCATGCAGCAACAGATCCACCAGCCGCCCCCCCATCACTCTCCAGCGAGCCGAGCCTTGTCTCCAGATCCTTCGGCATACTACTTTCCCCACAGCCACTATCCACCACAGTTTCCCCCTCGCTCCGTATTCGAGTCTTCCAACCAGTTCTTGAGCCCCGATGTGTACTCTGGGAAACTCCCCTTCGAGCACTCGACGCCTGTAGGTCCTTATTACCCCAACAACGGGCCCGTGGGAGCTCCCCAGTCTGCTCCGACTACTCCTCAGGACAACGGAAAGCTGATAGACAACAACTGGCCATACCCTTCTGCTGGACAGTATCAACATCTCCTGGTGGCCAACTGAGGATCTTCATAGGCAAGGGTCTTTTCAGTATCAGATATTTGCACTCACTTGAGGGGAATTTGAGGTTGGAGTTTACACATCGAAGTGTTGTGGAAGGGTCAACTAATTGAATGTACGGTGTGGGGCTGAGAAAGAGGAAGACATTGAAGCCTTGTTCAATTTGATAACTTTTCAAATGTTGAAACAATCAAATTCTGAAAGCATTTTGATTTAATAAATGTTGTTCCTTTAAGCTTTAGGCTGGACCTAGACAACAAAGGAAAAAGTTATCAAAACGCACTTCATATACAGCATTACATAACAATTCCAAAACAATTTCCATCAATAGATTCTTATCATATCTAAAGATAAAAGTTTTGCGATTTCAACCTCATTTACTCGAAGATAACACAAAAAATATCGTTTCATTTGAGCTCTTTTCCGAAGCTTATTCAGTAAAACACAACACCATAATAATACCGTTCAATCAGATTGAATGAATTACTTAACGAAAAATTATTCATATCCTGAAATTTAATATGATTTTGAAATTAATAGAATAAATACCACCTCTCACACCAAACTTAACAGTTTCATCAACATTGTTATAAAATATATTGTGTTTAGTGATATTTACGATTATGGAAACTAGAGAACAAGGTTTTATGTCTATTGTTTAATCTTGGAGATTCTGCATAAGACTTGGTGCTTTTATGAACAATAATAAGTGGTTACCTTGGAGAAGAAATACTGTTCTATGTAACCATAAATGGAAAAATTAAGATACATATATCAATCAGAAAACTCTTACTAGATAATCAGTAAGTGTGTTTCACAATCAACTCAGTTTCAATCTAATCGCAGGTGTTCTCCAGTATCGCACTGTAATCAAATAGTTCATAAGTTGACACTTCTTCAACATCTTCGGTATTCTATCTTTTAATTCTTCTCTAGCAATTCTACTTTTCCATTTCATGATTTATTTTCCATTGTATCATGAAGCTCAACTGAATCAACCTTAGGGTGAAACAATATATCAAGGGTTTGAAAACTTTTTCACTAAGATTTCATTTCAATTTATTGAAATACGTCAAATAATGCAATAGAAAGAAAGATTGGTGGATAGTAAATGCAAATTATTTTTAATATTTATGCTTATGGTAGTTGATCTTTCTGTGTATAAGTGTTTTAATGAACGTGTTACCAAAAAAAGTTTCAACTAATTTCTTGGCATAACATTGACAGACTTTCAATTTTATTAAAGTTCCTACTTCTTTTGTTTTTGTATAGGTAAATTATTCAAGTTACTAGGCAAATGATTAGGTGAATTGTATATAATAGTGTTAGTTTTGATAAAATATTTTAATAACAGAAAACTTCAGAAATATTTATATTGGAAAAATGTCCGCTCATAGAATAATTTAGATCTCTCTGAGTGAAATAATTTGTAAATAACTTATTTTATATTATTTTTTGTATCGAAGACGTTATAACTAGTTAAGTCACTTTTCTATTTTTGATACTTGCATAATGATTTAAGTGATTTATGTTTGTCTGGTACAAACTAGTGAAGACATTTCATAAAATTTCTTCCTCGAAGAATTATTGAATTATTGTAAGAATACAAACACAACTTTGAATGATGTATAAGTGCAAATCATTGCATTATTTAATGAATATCTTAGAGCCCTTCTACACCTGAAAAGTCTTTGGAAGTATAGGTGCAATGGAAAATGAAATGTTCAAAGCGGAAGAGTAGAAATGCAGTAATTTTAGAATTATCACAGTGAAAGAAAAATTATTCTCTTAGATACAATAAGACTTAGAAAAAAGATCCCAGCTTGATATATTAGATTTTTATAAATCGTAGTCATTTAGATCCTAGATGTTTCTTACTTTATATAATGGTGTTTACAGTATTCTTGTAGTGTAGAGTGTTTCCTAAATTTTTTATATTGTATGTATTTTTTTATTTTTGTATGAAAAGCTCAAGCTGTCATCTAGTCCCATGGAACGATACATGTTTATAATAAGTGTTGGCATATCATGTTGGGTCCTACAAAACCAAAAATTAATGTAATATTAGATCAAACCCCGTCAACACAAACTCGCAGCTTTGTGTGGAATAGCTCTTCCTAGAATATGCAATAATATTGATCTGTTATAAAGGTACTGAATTTGTGATATTCCGTAGTCATAACGTCATAGTAACTGTAATGTATCAAACGTTTGGTAGCATGTTGGGAGATTTGTGTAGACGTGGCTTCCTCCATTCAGTATTGCATGTTACTGCAACCCAATGGGTCTTAGATGCTTCCTCTTCTCAAATAAGAGAGATAATGTGCTATTTTTTACTGCTTGATTTTTGTTACTTTTTCACTGATGTTTATTTTTATTTGTATAAACTTGTTAACTTAATATAATATATATTTTGTTATGAGCCGATAGTTTGATTGCACTATGTTATTTTTTATGCGTACCTGAACTTGTTACTATATCATTATAAATTAATTGCTATCTTACTAGCTAATTTGTTGATCGTATTAATTAATGATAAGTACAGATCTTTTCAACGAAAAATCAAAATTCAACTTATGAAACGCTTACTTCACTAGATATTTAACTTTACAATTTCATCTGTCAATGAACCAACAGATCATCACCAGATTCTTTCTGCTTTCGGAGTAGGTCTAATGGAGGACGATCTGTACTGAAAAGTATAATTTGAAACCAATTTTTACCAGTTAGTAAATAGTTCACTTGATTATTCAGACACCTTTCTAGTTTTATTTTCTATTATTCATAGATGATACGCTGAACCCATACAAATTTTCAGGTTGGTTTAATTAGGAGTCAACAAGGAGATGGGAGTGATTCTAGAAGCTTATAAGGCTGAAATTGTAAAGAATAAATATTAAAATGAATTTATAAATGACATGAAAATTTCCTAGAACTTTTCAAAATGTGATCGATGCTTTAGAAAAATCACTCCAAGTGATACAAATCTGACCAGATATATATGTGCAAATAATTGGTCAACAATTCAGGAAGTAGTTAAACTACTCGGTATTGCATGATGATAATGCATGTTATTTGCAAATAAATCGTTTGTGTGTGGAAACAGTGTAAATAAATAATATTGATCATTCTCTGAGATGTCAGGATTAGACATAGTGGTGCTCTCTCTCACAGACTTGAAATATCTTGATCACTTACTCGTCTGAAAAAATAATACTGTTCAGAAGTTTCCTAACAGTGGTGGAGGCGATGGTCGTTTTCCAACAGTAGTTCATGTGATCTGTAGAATCTATTTCACTTATTAATTTTCTTATCAAAGTTCAAGTGAACCTAACAATATTATGTCACTGATCACTCGGTAGTAGACTTCCAACGTCTAAATAAAAAAATGCAACATTTGAGAAAAAAAAAATTTATCAGCCAGGCATCCCACATCCTGATAATATGACATCCTATGAGGAAATGAAGTAATCTCATTGTTTTGCAGAAAGGCAAGTTTGAATGGTAAAAAATATCGAAAAATAAAATGAAATCTAAGAATTCTATTCGTTTTTTCACTTTTCTGAGAGTAATTTATATTCGATAAAGATGAAAACTCTTCCTTAAGGAACTTCAGATTTTTATGGTCAGCATATGCGGAGTTGTTGAGAGAGTAATGAACAACAAATTGACAATATGGCGAACTGCGAAGATGTAATGGCCAAAGAACGATTTGTGTACCAACATGTAGGGAGTTTGTATGAGATATCGTAAGTATAACGCAAGTAATTGCAATTAATGACATCGATCAGGAACTAGTTCATAACCTTTTCTCCAACCTGATGAATTATTACACAAATAATAATAATGGAGTGTTAGTAATCTTTCACTGTTTGGAAGCAAATACCAAAAGATCGTTATATATTTGTATTTCCATTCAGTACAGATACAACTTGGTAGAATGATCAATATATATTCACTAGAGATGTGTTTTGTTAATACCATTATATTTCATAAAATTAAATTGAATTTAAATACAATTACTAAAGTGTACTAGGTGATAGACCGCTGAGCTCACTAGACAAATTGGCAGACAATTTTGTTAAGGTTCATCATTTGGTAGGTCAAACAAAACACACTCAAATGAAAATCATGGTGTCATGTAGTTGAAAATACCAACTATAGTAGTTCTTTCATTGAATACTTTAGCACAATTTGGTAGTAGTAAATTCTTTGAATAAATCAATACACATATTATGAAAGTTACTAGTTAGATATTTCCCTCCACGTGATAAAAAGTATTTTTTTAAGCTTCAAAATGGCGTCTAAACGCTGAGAGGGGTTTTAATACGGGATAATATCTATCACCACTATAGAGTGGTAAGATATTCGCCAATGGTGTATGCGTTACCTGTGAAGACATTTTGATTTATCAAGATATCACTTTGTTTTTGAAACGACTTGTTTGCATTGGAGTGTTTTGCGTGACATGAATTTTTTTGAGTGAGATTCAAATATTAGCTGTATTTCTGAACACAAAAATGTTTGATATCTTAATATATCCACCAGTCGCAAGCTACACAATGTACATGATTCATAATAATTATAGATTACTCAATTATTTTGTATACTTGCTTGTAAGTACTTGCATTTTATCTAAGATTTGTATATAATCCTAGTTACCAACCTATTTGTTGTTTATGATTCGTGTAATCCTGTAACCAATCTTATATACACAATATAGAAATTTTTTAGGTAAAATATAACGCCAAGTTTTTTCTGGCAACTATTGAGTTACAAAACACGTCGCTGAAATAATAGGTGTCCCTATCAACGTTCCCATAAGTATTGATATATTTCAATAATTCTTACTTCCAGCAGTTATCCCTAAATGTGCTGATATCAATGGCATGTGACAAGTCCAATATATCTATTATTCAGTCCTAAATTCATTAAAAGCTGACGATGTGATGGAGGCTCCAGCCACTAGGATAGGACCTCTTAGAAATTCATGATAGCAGTGACCCATAATTTCAGAGATGGTGATTGTACTCCAGTTCTTTTCGAAAATATATACCTACTAAAGGGGGACTGATGCCCCAAGGAATGTGATGGCTCTTTTTTACTATTGTAAAAGTTAAAAATGCGTAGAATTTGCCACAAACGAAATGTTCTGGCCACTGCAAATCTATTGTTCCCAACTTAGAATGAGACTGCAGGGCTTGAACAATTTCTAAGCGGGCCCATTCATGTATGTAAATGTCACTATCTGTGTTAGTTTGTTACATCTCTAATTCATTAAATTACGATTATTATGATTATTTAGTAGTAAATTTATTATATACATTAAATATAGTGAGAGGGTTTTTCTATCCCGTAAATAAATAAGGAAGTAATATGTGTATAATAGTCTATAATTTTTCATATTGTTGTACGATTTTTAAGTTTATATTAAAATGTTTGTGCATTCAGAGTACAACGTATTATTTATTTTAAGCCCCGCATTATCAATTCGAATCGAAACTTGAAATTTAATGAAAATTAATTACTTATGAATAATTGAATTTATCAGACATCAATTTGTCAACTCAATAAAACTTGGTTATACTTTCATGAATTGTTTTCAATCATTAATAAAAGACGAATAATTACCACAAACAGGAGTTTTTGTTTAATGAAAACGTTATTGTTAAGAATATGGTGAATTATAAATCATTCATATACTTCCCCGCGAGCACAAAAACATCTCAGAGATGTTAAAAGTAAGAGTTTTTGAGACATCAAACCTCCACTGCGATGTTCTGTTCATACACGAATAGAACGTATATGTAGGTACAAATGTCCGCCGCACGCGGCTATTTTTAGGATGTTCCTGGGACATCACAAAAAGTATTACTTTCACGTTTTTTTCAAAGCCTTTTTTTAAGACAACAAAACATTTTTAAAGCTTTTCGCCTACATTAAATCAGTGTATATAAAACATTGTTTGAGATGTTCCTGAGACATCACAAAATGCACTTTTATTTCGTTTTTGTCATTGATTGTACAAATCGACAATAGTCAAAATATGAAGAGAACTCTGGGGCGATTTAAAAAAAAATAGATATAACTTATTTTAATAGGATCAAAGGAACACACAAACAAATTTAAACCTAAAATATTTTCTGTTCATACAAATTGAACAACTTTTCAAAAATGTAAATATCACTCTAACAGTTGTTGTTGTCTGATTCAACTGAATTTAAACAAAACTGTGAATACACTCTCAACAATACAGTACCCTTGACTAATCACTTTACATAGATAAGGTATACATAATGATTATGATGATGATTTTACAAGTCAGAACCGGTATATGTTTTTGAGGTTTTTTATTTTCTGAATATCGACAATTTATTCCTTACTTTGCAGTCCGTGATCAACTTGATTAGTATTGGTAGGTATGGATGGTGACTGATACGCTGCGACCTAGTTAGATCTATTGTGCCCCATCTTCTTCTGCTATCTCAAGGTGTTCTCGTTTACAGCAGCCCCTCAAGCCTCATTTCCTTCAGGAATTTTAGGATTTTGAGTGGGTCCATTTGTGGTATTTCTTCCACAGTGAGCTGGTGAGATCCCAGTATATTTAATCTGCAGGTGTCGTCCTTCTCCAAGCCTAGCTTCCTTAGGTGTTCGTTGAGTCTGCAATGCCCCGTTAGAAATCCTGTGATTGTCTTTAGACTAATTTTGCTGAGGTTAATCAGTGTTTTCGATCTTGCTCGGTTGAAATTTCCGAGGAGATCTTTGGCCTGCCTTAGCCCTGGAAGTCTTTGCCAGTATGTTGCTCTCATTACTTCTTCAGTTTTATTGAGTTCTTCTTGGAAGTGAGATTTTCCAAGTCCGCAGAATGGTTCTGGCCCGATCAGTGGCGTTGATGCCCCTTTTCGTGCCAGGGTGTCTGCTTGTTCATTGCCCTCTACTCCGACCTGCCCAGGCACCCAGAGGAGGATCACCTTGTTGTTCCTGCCTAGATCATTAAGTTTTTCTAGGCATTCCCAGACCATCTTCGAGTTGATGTTATATGAGCTCAACGCTTTGATGGCTGCTTGACTATCGGAGAGGATTGCAATTCCCTTGTTCCGGTAGTTCCTGTCGAGGTTGAAATGAATGCATCTTGCTATGGCGTGAATTTCCGCTTGAAAAATGCTGGGGAAGTGTCCCATGGGTTCGGAGTACTTGGTACGAGGTCCAAATACTCCTGCTCCAGTTCCGTCGGGAGTTTTAGACCCGTCCGTGTACCATGTAATGGTATTCTTACCCAGTGCTCGAATGGATTCTGTGTTCCATTGTTTCTTGGTATTTAGTTCCGTTCGAAAAAATTTCTCGAAACTAAATTTCCTGGTAATTTCGTCAGTAGGGAGATCGGCAAGCTGTGCACTTCCGGTGGGGGTTGTGCCCCTTACACTGTGTGCTGCCCCTTTCAGTCCGACTTTGGCCAACCTCAGGTCTGCTCCCCAAGCAGTTCTCCTCACCATAAGATGGAGAGGAGTGAGGTCCAGAATGACCTCTATTGCTGCTGTTGGAGTTGACCTCATTGCTCCTGTTATGCAAAGATATGCTAGTCTTTGTACTTTCTCCAGGACTTTCTTTGTTGTGATGAGTTCGGTTCTACCGTGCCACACTACTGCTCCGTAGGTGATCATAGGTCTCACTATCATGGTGTACATCCATCGCAGTATTAATGGGTTACAGCCCCATGTGTTTCCTGCAATGTTCCTGCACACCATCACAGTAGTTTTGAGTCTAGGGTTAGTCCTAGATACTTCACCTCTTGCTGCCATCCTAAATCTGATCCGTCGAGGCGAACAGTCCTTAAGTGCTGAATCTTTGTTCTTCTAGTGAATGTTACCATTGTGGTTTTTGATGAGTTAATTCTCAATCCCACAGAGAGGCACCATCTTCTGGTAGTCTCTAGCTCCCTTTCTATGAGATCGCAGAGGTTTCCTTCGAATTTGCCTTTGGCCATAATGACTATGTCGTCAGCATATCCAAGGCAAGTGACTCCGTTCCCGGTAAGTGTTCCGAGTATTTCGTCTACTACGAGACTCCACATCAGAGGTGATAGCACCCCTCCTTGTGGGCATCCCAAGCTTGTGCTGATCCGAAAGCTGGTATCGCCCACTTTCGTTTCAGCAGTTCTTGTAGCCAGCATTTGGCACATCCATCTGGATGTGGTTCTGTCTACTCCCTTGTTCGTTAGGGCCCTATTTATTGCGTCGTGAGAGGTGTTGTCGAATGCTCCCTCCTTGATTACTTCTTGATTACTAAATATAATACTTTGTCTTGACAAAACGTTTCACTTCACTCTAAAACGACTACTTTTACGAAAAACAAAATGGGGTAAATTAAGTCAAAACTAGAAACGAATGAAACGATTTTCTCCGTCAACTCAAACATCACTGAGATCACATGATCACATTTGCGATTGCGCGAACGCTAGATATATTCTCGGTGAACATCTCAAAGGTGAACTATGTTACACGCCAAGTGAAAACATCCACAAGATAACATTTTGTGCACATCTTCGATACATTCCTATAGGCATTTAAAAAAAGGCCACAGAAGAATAAAAACAGGACATTGAATATCCTTCAGGGACCTCTTTGGGAAGTACATATCACGTCTCAAAGGAACATCGGCGTGACTACATTTTTGAAACATCTCAAAACCTCCCAGAGATGTTTGTGCTCGCTGGGTTGAGGGTACATGGTTACAGTTACATCAGAAGTAAGGAACAAAATTTATTTTCTGTTCAGAAGAAACAGCACAAAAATATGTATTGTTATGATATACAAATCAGTTAAAGAGAGAAGTGTAAAATATTTGAATTTTAGAAGTCAAAAAGTGAATAGAAAACCACAGCATTCAGCAAGTTTACATTGAATGATCTTTCTATTGCAAAGTTGTTTTAAGACAATCGTAAACAACAGAACAACCAGAGTTCCATTGCACAAATAACCTAAAAGAAAACCACAACACATATTAAACATTACAATGACTGACAAACAACAAAATAAATCAATTACAATTTTAAAGAACTTCATAGGAAAGAAAGACTTGAAAAAAGAACACACTGTACAATAAATTGGACACAAAACAAAACACTGACTATGACAGGCAGAAAGTAGGAAAAATGTATGAGTTCAATAATTTGGTAAAAACAAGTAAAAGTAATAAAATAAAAGTTTAATAGATCATAATAAATAAGCAAACAGCTTCTTGAGAATAGAAATTAGTACCTATTAAGTCAAATTAATTTGTTTTAGTTATTTAAGGAATAATGCTAGGTATAAAAAAGTGATCCATGAAAACGAATAAAAATAGTGAGTGCTAAAAAGCGTAGTGTTGGTAAACAGGAGGTGACGCGACAACAAGGAGAAGCCATCATAACTCTGGAGAAGCCAATGAAATTTGAACGAGAGAAGAGAGCAAAATTTAAAAAAAAAATAAAAAACAAGAAGATGTAACCAGACTAGCAAAATTTTAATGACAAAAGGAAAACAAAACAGAATACCTAAGAATTTAGGACAAACTGTTTCAACAAAACCAAAAAAAGGTGACTTCTAGCGTTGGTACCAGCTAATAACCCAGGAATTCCACTCCATATCATAAACCTCTTGTCAAGAAAATTAAATAGTAAACTTCCTGAGTGTTTCATAATCAAAATAATCATCCAAGACTCTCAATAAAACGAACAATATTTAATAATATCATCTATAACTTAAACCATATGCCAAAAGACAATTTAGGATATATTTGACCCTGGAGAGACAGAAAAGTAGCTTTCTTTTTAAAAACTTGCACGGGACCCTGAGGCACACGATAGTCGACATTTCGATATTTTGAAGCCACATCTTAGGTGGTATACCTAAGACTGCGTTCTGACTAACTGCGAATAATGGTTTATTTTGATACAGTTCCCTGCCCTAACACAACATATCACTAATGAGCACTATTCATCCCTATACTTTAAGTTCATCAAAACGAACCAGCTAGAGAATCCATAACCTGTGGATCAGAGAGATCGCTGACAACCGAACGTAAGCATAAAAATAAAGAGCTGCCTGTACGATTTACTGACAGGTGAGGAAACCATCTGCTTGGCATGAAATATCATTCTTGGTGTTGCCCCAAGTCGCCTGGACGCAATTTTCGAATTTCTCCAGGTCAAGGTTGAGGAGGAGGGGCGTTTGAAAACATGTCAGTTTGTGACTGATCCGGAAACCGTCTGCTGATTCTATGTTTCGGTTGATATGGTCCTGGACATACATTCTGCCATGTTTGACCCGCAAACGAGGTCAAGATCCAGAGTTATTCCCAAAAAACCGCGATTTTCGAAACGAATAAGAAAAAGTAAACAGCAGAAGTTTTTAGCCGAAAATAGTTTTTTTTTTATGTCAAAAAACGAACAACAGTTTTTGGCGCCAGAGTTGAATTCGTCCATGCGGATGAATTACTCAATCGTACTAGGCATATTCAGCCATTTTACAATTATTAAGCACATGCAGTAGGCTGCTTGTTAATAGTGCGTGAAAATAGTATCCCACCCCCTCCACGCCTACCCCTGAAAAAACCGTTAGTTCGTGAAAAAATACCCTTTTTCTAGTACCGCTTACCAAAGTAGCCTTTGACGCTTTCAGATCTCAACGCAAAGTTGATGTTTTCCGATAAATGTCATTTTAAGACAGCTTTTACGCTCTAGAGCGAGAATATTGAAAAAACGCTCGATATCCCTAGCTTTTGTTGAAAACTAACCTATTCTTGCCTGATCGAAAGTAAAGACAATAAATTCAAGGAACTGCGGTGGTGTCAAGGTTAGAGACTCTTCCTACCAATCTGGCATCGATCTCATCGTGAGTTCGATTTCTGAGTTCGGTATTTTCCTTTCTTTCCTTTTGTTAGAGATGTAAATTATGGGATATTTGCATAGCTTATACATTTGGGATTACTGCTGAGTGTACATTTTCTCAAAGGTAATATGTGCCTATGTTAAATGAAGTGTCGATCGTTTTTATATCTAAGAGCTGCGTTTGTAGAAAAATCATGTGTGTATTTCGAGCAGAAAGTGTCATTGCCGCTCTCCAAAGATTACCGCGCTTCGCTTCGCGTCACGCGGTAACTCTGTCGAGCGGCAATCAATCACTTTGCGCTCTAAATACACAAATAGCTATAGGCTCGTTGCTCGTACTTGAGCATACTCGGAAATGTTTGTACTCCGTATTACTCGCGATGTGTCAGGGACCGGCTTTACATTAAGATCTATCATAAAAAATATATTTTTTAATGATTTGTAAAACAAAAATAATTGAAACAGATATATATTCTATAATATTCTATATAAGATCAGTTTTCAGAAATGTCTAAAAATATTTCTCAAAATACATTTCTCTATTTCTGTCAGCTATATTCCGGTGTATCTGGCTGAAAACTTTTGTTATCGTAGTGGGTTTGCCGACTGGTCCTATTTTGTTCTTCGTATCTCTCAAGGTCCTTCTTCAATGGCTGGGTTTCCACTGCCCATGGCTGTAGTTCTCCGGAAACGAAACTTCCGTAAAAGATGGCTCCGAAGAGATAAATGCCAGAAGATATGAAGAAAACTATTCGCCACTCTTCAATACTGGTCTGGAACAAATTATAGGCAGAATATTGTAATTTAGCAAAATTATATTGTAAATATACAAAACAAAACATTTCGCAAACCAGTACCGATATTTTTATTCAGGTAGGTTTATTTTTCCAGGCATATGCAGGGTGTTTATTAAGTACTTGTTCAAACTACAAGGTGACTCTTTGACTAATTTAGATAAAAAGTTTACACCAACATGAGTTCGCAAATGTTTCGTTTCGGAAATACAGGGTGTTGAAGTTGAAATTTTATTTTGAATCATTGTGAATAACTTTTGAAAACAAATTTTTTTGCACAGAATTAGGTTAACGGGTTTTTTTGAGGTGAGTAATCAGAACTTTGTATTAATTTCTATGTTGCGCTTCGTACGCAATCATTGCTTACTTTAATTTGCACTTTTTTGACAGTGAGCTTTTGGAGTTTTTTAATGTGAATCTTATTCCTATACCTTTTCTTAGCAAAAAAGGTATACTTACTCAACAACGCTAGGGGCAAGCGTTTTTGAGAAATTTCTGCATCGATGCAGGGTATGGGGTCACTAATGTGCCAGATGAAGTTGCTCAGAACTTTACAAAAACTGACTATGTGATATATCTTGTTAAAATAAATAACTTTTTTCCATCAAGATTAATCGAAAAATGATTTGTTTTTAAAAAATATCGGTTTTCTACATCTTGAGAATGAATTATTTCTCGATGCGTCTTCGTAGAAAACAGTTGTCAATTTTTGCGAGATCTATCACATATACTCAGTTCTTGTAAAGTTCTGCGCAACTTCATCTGGCGCCTAAGTGATCGCAAAACCTGCATCGATGCAGAAAGGACCCCGCACTTTCCTTAAGGAAAATGGCTTTCTGTTAAATTCCCTGAATTTTTGGTATGTTGTAGATTTCGACTTCCTCGGCAAAAGTGTCCACAGGCACAAAAAAATCGGCCTACTAGTTTTCGAGATACAGGGTGTCAAAAATGAAAAGTGAAGCTTTCTGCTCAGAATTTTTAACAACTCCGACAATTGACAAAACGCCCATTTATTCATGGAATAACATGCCTGAACGATCGTACAATATCATCTGGATCTCGTATCCGTTATATTTTTATGTTTCGTGCTCTACAACAGGGTGAACAAAGAAAAATCCAATTCGATTAATTTTTAAACAACCAGTGTAAGTTCGTTCATGAGAATTAAAGATCCAATTAAGCCTGGATGAACTTCCTTGATCTCGATCGAAGTTTACTGACATTTTTATTCATATACAGGGTGGTTCGAAAATAGGGGTGCGTCAACTCCTAGTTTTTTTAATCGGATAGGGGAGATCATGTCATATATATATATCAAACATTCTTTGATGTTAAGAATGTCGCATAGTCATTTCATTTATATAGGGTGAGTAAAAAGATACAGTCCAAGTTTCTTGCAAAAATGCGGTTTTTTTTCAATGAATACCCTATATTTCGAAAAAGAATCGGTTAATTTGCTTAAATTTTTGATATTATGTTTGATTTGAGGAGTCCGAGATATTGTCATCAATCTCAGTTAATGCCGGTTATATACTTTTGAATGTATGGATTTTATTGATACCCGATATACTCCATTGGAGACCGAAATTCAGATGGAGAAATATTTTATGATTTCTGTGAAATGTGCGGTTTCTACAAAATTGGGATATTTGGTACACAATGAACAAATGAATGGTGAAGGTATTATACCTCCCATTCTACAAGTCCGCGAAAAGAAATATGTACTTTTTGTGGTCATTTCTTCTTTGAACCAATTTTGAAATGTATTTGAATACACACAAAAAAGAAAAATAAATATAAATGAAGAAACTTTTTAAAGGTAAGCTTTTATTGAATTGCACTGAAAAGGAAAAAATTATTTATTTAGGGGTGTCAACTTATTCTATAACAGATTCAAATACTTGAAAACTGCGATATAAGAGGGTGTTTGGAACTAAGGCAACAGAAATCAATACTAAGGTATAATACTTTCATCATTCATTTGTTCATTTTGTACCAATTATCCCAATTTGGTAGAAACCGCACATTTCACAAAAATCATAAAATATTTCTCCATCTGAATTGAAATAGCTTTCAAATACTGTAGAATTAGTGTCAACCTTGAGAGAGATATTGCTTCTGGTACAATTCAATTTTCTCTAGTTTCTTCGGAAACAGGGCTTTCAAATGAAAAATATTTTATTCACCATGTATATAAGGTATTGCATTTTTGGTATTGCATTTTTGGAATAGGAAATAATTGTTGGAAAATAGCCCATTTCGGTCTCCAAAGGAGTATATCGGGTTTCAATAAAATCCGTACATTCAAAAGTATATAGCCGACAAACGAGTCCGGAGACCTATGCTGAGATTGATGACAATATTTCGGACTACTCAAATCAAACATAATATCAAAAATTCAAGAAAATTAACCGAATCTTTTTCGAAATACCCGCATTTTTGCAAGAAACTTGGACTGTATCTTTTTACTTACCCTATATAAATGAAATGACTATGCGACGTTATTAACATTAAAGAATGTTTGATATATAAATGACACGCTCTCCCCTCTCCGATTAAAAAAACTAGGGGTTGACGCACCCCTATTATATATATATATATATATATATATATATATATATATAAAGTGTCAGTAAACTTCGATCGAGATTAAGGAAGTTCATCCAGGCTCAATTGGATCTTTAATTCTCATGAACGAACTTACACTGGTTGGTTTAAAATTGGATTTTTCTTTGTTCACTCTGTTGTAGAGCACGAAACGTAAAAATATAATGGATACGAGATCCAGATGATATTGCACGATCCTTCAGGCGTGTTATTCCATGAATAAATGGGCGTTTTGTCAATTCTGGAAGTTGTTAAAAATTATGAGCAGAAAAGCTTCACTTTTCATTTTTGACACCCTGTATCTCGAAAACTAGTCTGCCGATTTTTTTGTGCCTGTGGACACTTTTGCCGAGGAAGACACAATCTACAACATACGAAAAATTCAGGGAATTTAACCGAAAGCCATTTTCCATAAGGAAAGTGCGGGGTCCTTTGCGAATTTCTCAAAAATACTTGCCCCTAGCGTTGTTGAGCAACTATATTTTTTTTGCTTAGAAAAGGTGTAGACATAATATCCGTAAAATTCCTGTCAAAAAAGTTAGGGCTAATTGAAGTAAATAATTATAGCGTACAAATACTAAATTCTGATTACTCACATAAAAAAACCGTTAGTGTTCGAATTTTTCTTCTCATTTAGTTCAGTTCAGTAACTCATATAGTGGTACTGTAGATTTTTCCAGTTTCTTTCTGCAGTTGGAATAGCAAATGCAAAGTAGCCCCGGAGTGCATAATATGGTGGTGGTACTCTCTTTCGCCTGTACTTATGTTCGGGGAGACTATCACCATTATAGTCTATAACACATAACTGTTTCATTAACATTTTTGTTTGTATTTGAAAAGCTTTGTCGATAAGTTGAAAAACTTCTGACATTAAAGTATATTTTGACATTGACTCATTTCTTACTTTTTACTGCTATCGTTGGATATCCTTGCCAAAAATGTCTCATAGAGACTGATTAAAAAATGTATAAGAGAATTTATGAGATCCAAGTTGGCTAGTATAACCGCAAATCCGTATAGAGCCATATTCTATATCCATCGGTATTTAAAAGACATTACAAATGCATATTCCTTCAATTTCTAATGTGTTTTTAGACATAACTGTTATCCGTTTCTATCAGCGAGTACTGGGATGGATACTACATGTTTCTATGAGGTTCTGCAGTTTGAAAATAAATGAGAACGTATGAGATTTTATCGCACTCAAATGAATATTTAAAAAAAATCATTGATATTCTTCGAAGTCTGCAAGATTGGTCCTGTCACGTTCCATATGTAGATTGAATAAATAATCCAATGAATTTTATATGCACATACAGAAATATTGAAGTCATTTTCAAATTAGAAAAAAAATTCAAAATTACAGTAATTACACAATCATTTCTAACAGAAACGAAAACGGTGTTGATCGGGTAGATCTGTGCAGAAAGTATTAACATCATCTGTTCCTCGTCCGTATTATCACAACTCTCATCCTACCTTGTCAACAAATGCGTGTACTCGGATAGTTTGAAGTAGGGTGTTTCACCTCTTCCGACTAGCTCAGACCGCCTATCCGAAGTACAGCATTGTCGCAAAAACTCAGCAACTCCGGAACTCTTCATTTATTTGGAAAACCAGCAGGAACGTGTCTGACATACGAATTCTTTCTGGATTTTGTTGGTGTTGCCAACCAACGAGGTTCCATTAATTCGCATGCCAGGCCGAAGATACCTAAAAACCAGAAATACTATTTACACTTAAAACACTACTGAGCCATCCAGAAGTGAGGGCTTCTCTCCTGGGAATTGTCCGAGCCCTCGGGCGGCTCCTGGATGACTGCCTAAAACAGCCATTTGAGCCTTTATTTATACCATTGCCGAACATTTAAGTCGGCCAATGGTATCGCAAAGTGCTGGTAGGCGGAGCCTGTTAGAACTCTCGCCTCCAGATATACTCCAGTGAGTATTTTCCAAAACTTCAAAATAGTAGTATTTCTGGCAAAAGATAACAACCTGGCTACTTGCCTACTCTGATCCCGCTCTATAAAACGTGGTCTAGGCCGCACCATCTTCCGACTAGAGGAAGAAGCTCTCTGAGTAGCCGGTTAGAGATTCATTTATTTCACACATACAGACATTCAGAGCTCACGATTTGTGAAAGAACCATGCAGTTCATTCGAAAAGAAACGAAAATGTTTATCAGCGAATACATTTGACAAACGAGGGAAATAATAAGCAAATAAATTCATTCTCGATGATAAAAAAAAATTATCATTTGCAATTGAAGTCATTTTGAAATATATTTGTAAGCGTAGATAAAATAACCTTGGGTATATTATGATTCTTCTGATATGTTTTGAAAATCTGGAGTGATATGATAATAATAATCTATTCGAATACGCAATATTCTAGAAAGGATTTTCTGGAATGTTGCATTTCGTTGATCTTGTGTGATGTGATCTTTCTGAAATAGTTTTGAAATCATCTGGCTTGATATGATAATAATCTATTCGAATATTTTGGTAATATTCTTAGGAATATTTTGTTTAGAATATTCCATTTGGTTTTGTACGGTTCCTACTGTTGGATCTCATGAAATCTCATAGGATTCGCATTAAACTGGATACGGAATTCCAAATACAGATTGGACCGCATCAAGTCCTGAACCCACTTTCTCATACGATACCGAATGAGATTATAAATTGTGTATTTCCACACGTAGGCTCTCAAGATTTTCAATGAGGATGAAACATTATTGTTATTGAAATTGAAATACCTCATCGAATCATGATTGAAATTGGAATACCTCATCGAATCGTGTATATAGTCTCTTTGCACCTCCACTGCCTAAAACAAACTCTTATATACTCTGTATCCTTGTTTTTTTATTGACACTTGTGAAATCTCA
This sequence comes from Chrysolina oricalcia, assembly GCA_944452925.2. NCBI lineage: Eukaryota > Metazoa > Arthropoda > Insecta > Coleoptera > Chrysomelidae > Chrysolina > Chrysolina oricalcia. Next base: position 26,683,190 of record OX101808.2, read on the forward strand.
GTGATTTTGAGTTGTATGAAAACTTTCAGGAATCGCATAAATTTAGATAAGGAATTCCTAATCCAAATCATCACATCCTGATCCTAATGTTTCCCCAAGAAACCCATTAAAATTGGATACGGAATTTCTGAAACAGATTATCGAATACTGAATCCACTTTCTTCATACGATACCCAATAATATTAGTTATTGTGAATCTTCACAGATTTCTCATACGTTAACAAGCTTGTGAAATAGAATATAAAATCGTTGTGATTGAAAGTGGAATACCTCATCGAATCTTATAATCTCCTCAAACAATCACTGCCTGATACAAACTCGTATGGCATGTATATGTGTATGCTTATAAATTACACCTACTTATAAATCCTCATACATCTTTCCAAAAAGTGTATGTGCCAGGGATTACGTATGTAGATCGTTATAAATTCTCATAATTTGTCTATAGTTTTTCATAAGATTTCATGTGATATTTTTGGCAGGGATTTTGGATATTTTCAGAGCTTTCCATTGATGTAACACAAGTGAAGGGTTGCCATGAACAGAAAAAGACTTCTTTGAAGCAGTGTCTATGTAGTTGGAATGACAGACAGACCCATCAAAAAAAAAGTATCGAATTTTTTCATGTGTGTTAGAGGCGGGGGTGACTCAATGATCACAAAATCAAGTTACTCATCGGTATCGCTAAATTCTTGATATTTCTTTTCGTTCACAAGATATAACCGATAGCGTGTTCTCAAATTGTCATTCTGTATATTTAGATGTGAATATACAATACATTTCGGATTTTATTTTGTAAAACTAAAATTTTTGTAAGCATCACTGGCGTTACCGCACAATTAAGCCCATCGAGCGACATCCATTCCCAGCCAAAAGCCTACTAGATTGGGACGTTTGCATAATCGTGGTAGTAACATCCAAGACGCATAAAAAATATCAAACTCGCGCCTGACCTCAACTAAGCGTTTATCATTGTTTAAAGAACATAAATAATGATTTTAGTGTATTGACTCACCTCATCTGTTACAATGTATCCAGATATTATGGGACTGACAATGCCGGGTATCGTTGCAAATGTATTGCCAAATCCCATGAGAATGCTGGCATATTTTGGAGCAATATCTAGATGATTTATACTGAAAAAAATAGAAAAATTACTTTTCTTTCAAAAAGAGTTCATAAAAGAAAATTCTTATATCATTTGAACGCTTAACTTTTGACCTAAGCATCCTTTAGATAGATGAATATCAGGCGTTCCCTAACAGAGAAGTAAACAGAATAGTTTAGGGGTATTGAACTGAATCTGATGGAACGAAGTATGATTTGAGGTTTCAGAGACCATATTTTTCCATCTTTTTCAACGAGCAAGTTTGTCTGAAAAAATTTAATAGATCAACAGATCATTGAATCAAGTGTGTGACTCATGAAAGCGAACATAAAGAAAAAAAATTCATTCAGAACATACATTCCTGAACTCAACTTGTCATGTCATTGTTGAAGATGCATATACAGAGTGTCCCAGAATGAAGGGAAATCCTCACTCCATTTCAAGGCTAAAAGTTCCAATAAACATATACTCTAAAGTGAATATTAACTGAGATACAGGGCGTTGAAAGTGACAAAAAAATGTTTTCAAGAATAACTCCATAATAGCTCAACTTTTCCTAATGAAATTTGGTGTGTCACATGACAGCATTCACTTTCAAATTTCAATGCAAATCACATGTTTGTAACTTTAAACAGGGGCGTACGGCAGACGGGTACCCCCAATCGCCCCTCCCTAACTTTCACGCCACTGGATTAATATCTATTCGTCTTCTTTTTCTTGATTCTCGATATTTTCTATACAAATAAGGGTTACGTTTCGTTGCAAAAATTGTCAATGGTTTTCAAGATATTCGAAGTTGAATAAGTGCGTGCGTATGTGATTCGGAAACTCATTGTTGATTGTTTTGTTAGAAGTTGCTATGTAATTTGTTTCAAATATCGGGAAATTTTTGTGAAAAGATCCCTCATAAATGCCAACAATTTTCAAAATATTTGAATTTGTACTCATTGCATGGTGTGAAATTTCTTTGTTGGGTATAATGTTATCAATAGTTATACATTCCTTTCAGAAATGAGGAGATTTGTGTTAAATTTTAAATGTTTTTCGGTACTACAGTTTTATGGGTTGCTAATTCTTAGTAAGTAGGTACTTTTAATTTTTTCCGTCATCTTCTGAAATTCTTCGAGAAATACTACTGTGGGCACAATATATTTGAAATTTCACCATAATGCCATGAATTTCAGTACAGAAGACACAGCAACGTTTAACAAAATAATCAACAGTGACTTTCCTTACCACATACGCACGCACTTATTCAACTTAACTTAAGGTTCCCTTGTATACTTGTATACTTGTATCATAAAAGGTATACTATTTCGTTTCACACGAGAGAAATTGCAGTTGAGAAAGAATCATTTTCGACATGACATATGCTTAGAAGATGTATGTTGTTTGAATCGTAATTTGCTGTGCAGTACAAGACCTCAATTGGATCACACTTTTAATGTTAAACGCAATTATATTCTTAACAGATGTTATTGCAAAATATGAGAGCTTATGTTGATTTGATTTCATCTCGCGAAATATTTGATCGTTTTTGATGCACTGAATTTCTTCTGATATATCAAAATATTGAAATGAGAAATACAGCTGCGTATCACCTGCATACAAGTCATAGGATTTAGGCGAATCAGGAAAGAGTGATGTACACAAAGTAAAGAATAATGGCCAGCGATTGCTACTCTAAGGCACTCTGCAGGTGATTTTTCTGAGTAACAATTTCTACTGATTGTGTGTTGATTTCATCTACAAAATTTAAATATAAGCTACCTATAAGGTTGGTAATGTCATAAAATCGTTTTATTACGACCTCAATTAATAATAATAATCCTTTCGGTTATTATTTATTTCTTTGCTCGATGCCTTTTATCACGAAAAGTTATACATACCGTTCGTTTGTCTTCATAAATGGTAAAATATTGACTTTTTCGCAACAACATGTGACATGACGTCAATCGACAATTCTCTGAACCAAAGATGTGTAATACTACCGGTAAAATTTTGCCTCTGAATATTGCTAGTATCCAGAAGGACACTGGTTCTCAAAATATGGTTGAATTTGTCTTAATTTTTGGATTTCATTCAAAATAAATTTTATATTATTCACCGCTGTATTTTGTTAAACATACAACAAGTACAATTTAAAATATATAGTTTGTACCTGTATAAACACATTCTCGTAGAGAAAAAAAGAGAATAGTGCCAAAATCTATATGCATTTTTCCTTCGATATGACATCATATATATGATCTCTAGAACATTTGGACCAATATCATCTTTCTCACCTGAAACCAGCCCATGCAAAAGCGCCAAGCCCTACTGCCATCGTCAGACAAAATGTAGTTCCAACGGGGTGCAGCCAGTAGGCGGCAGTCATCATGAAGACAGTTTGTGCAACGAATCCACTGCAGTTGAAAGTCCTTCTGACTTGAGTGGTGGTGAGGATTCCTTTCACCAAAAACCAATCGGCAAGATGCCCAGAAAATTGGGTCATTATGGCCATAGCCAGGTATGGTAGAGCAGATAAGAAACCTGCTGCATTGAGCTGCATGCCCAGCACACCTAGAATCAAAACAAAGAGCACTTATCATAACTTGGTTGTACTAAAGAATTCATAAACATTAATTTTAAACTTGTGTTTTCAAACCGGCAATCGTTCTTAAATTATGTTAGACAGCACTTGATTTTTCAGGTCTAGAATATCTAATATGAGTCATATGCTCTCTGCGCCTTGTTTTCATGGTCCTACTAGTTTGGCCAATAAACTTCTTTCTGCAATCCTCAATTTCATAAATCCCGACATTTCCCAATATTCAATGGCATATTTGGGATAAGCTAAGATTTGTTGGTGTTTATAAGAGGTTTTGCCAAGTTTACACGAGATAAACGCTTCTCTCAGCTACAGCAATGAACATCTTCGTTGAGTGAAAAAGACAAGATTCACCAGAAAATTTACATTCGTCATCTGTTCTTTTTTGCTGTGGTGGAGTCTGAGTGTGTATGAGTAGGAGATTTGAGCCGGTTCTGGGCCTCCCCCCTCCACTATGACGTCATCGTTGACCTTGTGGTGACCTTCAGGGATGACCGTGGTGCATAGGTACCTTTGTGTAGGTCTATGACCTTGGCATGCCCTAGAGATGCCTTTGAAATTTTGTGTTTGACCTTGATTTATATTGTTGGGAGAGGTGTTCAGGGTTTGTGTTTGACCTTGAGATGACTTGGAATTTTTTTCATACACGGACAAGTACTTTTTGTAAGTACACATATTTTTTTTACCTCCATGTCTTGCATGACCTTCATGTCTACCTACTCAGGTACTGTGTATGATCCTTGTAGAGTGCACATGAAAATCTATACCGAAGTATGGAGACGGTACACGTCCGCATACCACGGAGATCCAGCCCGATATGTGAGCTCTGATTCCTCTCCCGTGATGTATACCTTGCGACGGTGGTGGGGGGAGAGGTCGCGTGACGTCAGCGCTATGCACACGATGATCCACTGATGTGTGTCAGATACTCGCTCTCGACACGGTGGGTCCGCTGACGTCACACACCCATACGCTGTGGCGATGTAGCGACTACTATTTACTCTCCGTCCTCTATCGATGCGATGCAAACTCGCGCATGGTGGGGTCTTTGCAACACACACGCGGTGCATAAGTCTGTGGTGGGGGTGCTTCACTATCTATTATAAAAGAAGTGGGCATGGTGACATGAAATCAGAAGTTGTATACCTAGCAGTTGAGTAGTCAGCAAGAGTAGTGAAGTTATTCAGTGCCTACACAGAGAGAGAGAGATCAGTGAGTGTGTTTTTCTATTGAAAATTATTTATATTTTCCTTATATATTTTCATCATGTCAGTTCCAAAGGTGGATTTACAAAAGCTCAATTCTATAATTAAAGAAGAGATGGAAGTGTTAGAGCAAAGAGTAATATCATCTTTGCCACTGAATGAAGCTTTCCCAATTAAGAATATATCATTTTGTTCTACTCGGTTTGGTAAATCAATCTTATTAACATTGGTGGATGTGAGCAATGATACGTTATTTAAAACATGGCTACCAAAACGTGTTTCAGCACAATTAACGGATGCTGATGTTACTTATATTAATTCTTCTGGTGGTTAATATACGATAGCATATTTGGGTCAAAGTCAACAGACTATTGTTGGCATGAAAACGAGATCATTGGTCAAATTTGATCTCACTGAATAATAGTAATATATAATTTCCACTTGTCATAGGCTAATTCTGATTCTTTATATTATAGGTGATAATTGTAAGGAAAATATAAAACTTTTCATACATTGTTAAACACACTCTTCGGTAGAGACATAATCAAAAGTCTAATGTGAGTAATACTAATTATTTTTGTAGCATAGTTATTTCAATAATTTCTCTTGATTATAGCTTCATTCTTGAAAGATGTGGATGCAATATGCCAGCCAATATTGGACCAAAGCCACAGATATCTCTTCAGCCGTTGAAAGGTTGTCATCAGAACTGGATGCTTTAGGCGAGGACGCTCACCATGCCACCAATTACGACTTGGGCGTGTGTTATGATGAAGAGCAAATTGAATACTGCTTGCGAGACTACGAGAACTACAAGAAGGGTGCGGATCTTTGCGAACAATATTCAGACGGTTCTTTGGATTTGGATCAACTCTGCAATAGTATGATTGTGTGTGAGCTGAGAAGATTTCTTTATCGCCTCTTACCATATCTACCTGAAAGGATCATCCAAAAGTACCAATTGGATGATCATACCGATGAAGAAATCGAAGACGGCCAAGAAGATAGTGATGAAGAAGGAGAAATAATTTTAGATTGTTTGCATGTACCCAAAACTAATTGAATTGTTAGCTAGTGATATTTGAATAAAAAACGTAATATTATTTAGTCATGTTTTATTTACCTATTCCTCTTTTACATAAATAAATGAAAAAGAAATTAATTCAAATGAGAATAATTAAAAATACATAATATGTGTGTGTTTCTTCAATATCTGCTGAGAACTGAACCATCCAATGCATTGTATGTCAAAAATGTATCATGCAGAATGAGTGCATATACTTTGGTGTTGGCCGGGAAGTTGGCTTTCCTGGTTTCAAACTCGAGCTATCAATCGTTGATGATTTTGTGGCAATCGGCTGATGTGAACAATCGATGATGAATAGTGGATTTTGTCGAAATTGCCCAATATCCATGAGAGGTTCACTCATATCTTTATCATAATAACTTCGTTGAAAATTCTCATAGGCATAATAAGCTGAAGTATCGAGTTTTTTATCGAAATCCAAATTCCAACGTTCATATGGGTATACTTCAGAGTTCAAGTACACTCGAATGTTATTGATATCAGCAGTTGTAAATTTAGTGATATCCTTTGTCCTGTCTTCAGAAGTGGTGGTGCCTTGGAATCCAATGATGATATAACGAGGTGTTTCAAGGGCATTGGTTGTCTTGATAGCCCATATGTCTGAAGATGTGCCACGGAGTGATGGAAGTTCATAGAGATCCCACATGCGATAAGCTAACTTGATTTTAGCATTCAGACCACTTTTGTTGATTCTATTCAAAAGTTTGAGCTTGTGCTTATCTTCTGGCACTATATGTCTTATTTTCCACTCAATTTTATTGATTTCCAAATCAGCATCAACCGCACCAATATATGAGTTCTTGAAGGATCGAGCGATTATTAAAATCATTTCTTGTTTGGCATTCAAGATACTTTTGTTATAATCTTCTGCGAAACCCATCAAATATTTCAGTGGTAATTTACCACTAAATACATGACTGGTTGTGTCCAAGATATCCTGTTTCGTTTCTGAAAGTCCCCATCCAGTTGTTAATAATGTGTTGGCATGTGATTGTCCAAATGAAATCATAATCTTCATAGTAGATGTGATCCCCGGCTTCCTGACCACAGCGACTTGTTCACCACCCATTTCGTAGCGAATTTCATCAAAAAGGAAAGCGATTGCATTGTTCGAGAGATAACATGATTGCGTTTCATCTGTAGGTGTGAATTTACCCTCTCAGCAATGTCGAGTATAACGTCTTGATTATTGATTGCGATTCGAATTTCATCTGAATTCCTAAACAATGGTGATCCATATGGTTTGTATGTGTGCTCATGTAAACTCGTGAGGGAATGATCGAGCAGCGGCTCATCGAATATATTCAATTTTTCACTATTTGTTTCGAGCACCATTTTCCCTTACTTTCAGTCCAATAGATTTCAAAAATTCGAGATCTCTCACTGACAGAGCGTGGTGTGCTAACTGTTTAGCGTACACTTTTGGAATGAGCCTTTTTCTAGTCGAACCTTCCTTTTTAGCGGTTTGTGGAATGATTTGAAATCCTCCACGATTCTGTCTATTATAACAAAAACCCATAATAGTTATTAGATTTTCTTCAATTCCAAAATTATAACAATCTCTTCTGTACTTCCAAAATCAATAAGATTGTTTTTGTGATCCAAAATACGCACTGTGATGTTTTGAATCAACTGGCGACCTTCTGGACTGACTGGCATATATATAATCTTGTGTGGTTCTTTCGTGAGATTGAATCCAGGCTCCACATCGATATCGAATGAAAAAAGAATATGTGATTCTTCATTATTTATGTATGAACCAGATATAATGTTGCAATCTAAGCGGATTAGTCTCACAGTTGTTACGTTTATTGGTAGTGAGGATTCATGTATCTGATTCGGTTGAAATCTATCAAAATTGAAACCCATCATCTTTGCTATGGAATTCGGATGAGTAAGATCAATTTCAAATTTTGATCGCATCTCACATTTGAAAGTATTATTATTGGCATGTAGGTAGAATATATCATCTGCATTGGTATCGTTTTGATTTTTACCAGAAAATAATCTAAACATGATATGTTTCTGAATAACTGCATTGATCTCATCTATTTCATAGGCACCACATGGAATTTCAATTGTGTGTTTCTGAAGTATTGGTGAATTATCAGCACTGATTCTAAAACTGATCACATTGTTTTTTTCAGTTATATTATTGATTGTGTTGCATCCATAGAATCCAGAAAGTCCCAATCCATAACGACTGTTTCTATCCAATTCAATGGGTGGGAAAAAGTCTGCACTCAAGACACTCGTCCCGACAGCTTGTAGTTCGAACTTCCGTGACATGACTGATACATTTTATGAATATCACTTCAATTTATTGTTGTCTACAACACCCTTGAGACAACCTACGCTTTTTCGGAGATGGTTCATCAATATCCAGTTCATTTTTATTAGCAGAATATTTTTCGAGGTGTAGGACCATCATTCACATCAGAATCTGGAATGCTGTCACCGTCAAGATTGTGGTGTTCATTGCAATATCTATATTTCATTATGTCGACATCATCTTGTAGACTTTTGGGTAACTTTTCCCAAACATGAGCAATCTCATTTGCAGCACATGCAAGCATCACTTCCTTCGGCATAGTTGCAAGCATCACTCGATCCATTTTTGTCAAAGTGCGATATTTTGAATACATCTTGAGTGAAAATCCCATCTCCTTAATAGCCTCTCGAGTCATTGCTGGAGTTGAATTCATTTTATAATAATTCAGAGAGAAACTTCAGGCACAAGTGACCGCAGAAAACTGTGTTGAACTTCTGCTGGCGATCATAGTTATATATAATTTTCACTTTCGGACATTTCTGAAAGTATTGAATCAACTCTATTGGTGGGGGTAGATCTCCAAAACTATCAAAGTATGCAATGTCTTTCCCACATTTGCCGTATGCCACCCAATGTTTTCCCGATCCTCTTATTCCATCTAAATTGACAATGGCGGTCTCGTAGTGTCGTGGACCTCTAGTGGGTAATGTATCACGCATGAAAATACCGCGAAAGTATGGAATTTTCATTTTCTCGGCATAATAATTGAGATCGATGTCGGTGAGAGGTCTTCGAGGTAGGGAATCAACTAGTTTTTTGGATTGTATGGTTTTAAGTATAGTCCGAGTCCTTTACGGTATGGTTTAAGGTATATACCACTACCACTTTTACCCAATGCCACACTTTCCATCTTCTTATTATGACGATTCGCTTCGATCAGGGCTGTTCTGCTTGCTTTTGCTGCATTCACAGCTCTGGTGATGCCTGCAACAGCACCCGCTAAACTTCCGAGCGCGGACAATCCAGCAAAAATCGGTATCATTGGCAGAATCCCTCCTACCTTAGGAATTGGAATTATGCGGGGTGTGCGGATTGTTTTCTTCCCACCAGCAGCTTTGAGGTATTTACGTGCCGCATGCAATGCCACTACGGTAGCTTTTTTCACATTATTCGTCACAAATTGCTCACCCCCAGCTTTTTTCAATACATTCCGCACTTTATGAACCACCCCAGAACCGAAGGCGATTTTTCTGAGATTATTTTTCTTTTTCTTCGGTTGCCTCTTCTTCTTTTCCTTCATAGTAGTACTACAACCCATACCAAAACGTCTCTTTGCTTTCATAATGTTGGTAACGAGTAGGGCAGCTGCTCTTTCCTTAATACCAGCGTCTTTCGATTTAACCCTATTCCAAGCTGCGTATTCGAGTTCTTTGTCTGCTGAATGTCTCGCTGTGAGATCAGTAAGATGATTCAAATATTGAATATCGTGTTGTTTGCATGCAATATCCAATTTATTGATTCCTGGATCTTTGCGGGCTAAACGTTTTTCCAATTTTGTACCGGGTCCACAGTACTGATATCCTCCAGGTAAATGTAATTCGAACGGAAGTTTGTTTATCAAATTATTAACGAATCCACGACCGTTTTTTCTGCATCTACCACGAACACATCCGTTTCGTTTGATGGTACTCATTTAAATGAAACATTCACAACATATCGACGCTTACATAGTCTCCAACCACGGTACGATGCGCATTGTGAAGCAGAAAGAAAAGTTTGCTGTAGATAATTTAGATGAAAAATTCGGTTGTGGATTGAATGGACAGAAAGTGTTGCGGCATGGTCCGCTACTTCCATCATCTGTTCGAGGACTCATTATCGGACCGTCGAATTGTGGAAAGACGAATGCCATGATCTCTCTCTTAACACATCCACAAGGACTGCGATTCACAAACGTTTATCTCTATTCGAAATCACTCAATCAACCCAAATATCAATTCCTACGGAATGTATTGGAACCTATAAAGGGGTTGGGATTTTTTACGTTCAGTAATAATGCAGAAATAGTGGAACCTTCCGATGCCAAACCAAATTCTGTTTTCATTTTCGATGATGTAATATGTGAAAAGCAGGACATTATAAGATCATATTTCTGTATGGGACGCCATAAAGATGTTGACTGTTTTTATCTTGCTCAAACATATTCACGTGTGCCCAAACAGTTAGTGCGAGATAATACCAACTTTATCGTAATGTTCAAGCAAGATGAAACGAATCTACACCATATTTATTCCGATCACGTGTCACCTGATGTAACATTCAAACAATTCCAACTGATGTGTGTTAAATGTTGGGAGGATCAATATGGATTTATGGTCATTGATAAAGATAGAAAAATGCATGAAGGTAGATATCGCATGGGATTTGATAGTTTTATATATCCATGACACTGCAATCCACATTCAATCGATCGTTGGATTGCACACAGGTTACTTCAGTGGTGTAATCTCTCTTGTAGAACAAAATGAAGAACGATTCAGTAGTTGATGATAAAAACAATGAATTGAATTTGAAACGTCAACTAGTTGAGACAACAGAAGCTGTACGCCAGAAATTTAACTCTATCAAGAGTGGACTTATTGAAAATCGAATAGCACTTGAAAAATTCTACGATCCCCTAATGAAACCATTGAACGTTCTATCTTCAGCTGCTGCAACGAAACAACTACCACCACCACTTCGACAATCAATGACGAAGCAAGTGAACTCACACTCTACTCTAGTTAGGAGTACTCCTATGGGAAAGAATCAATTTGGTAGTGACACCTCGTCTGCTGACAGTGAGACCATCAAAGAATTCGGTGAAACGTCTATATTTGAAACACCATCATCATCTCGAATAAGTAACTCGGACTATTCCTCCCTTTCTGAAGGCAATATTGAAGATATTTTGAAGATGCATTTGGAAAATGTCAAAACAAACAATGGTGACTATGACACAATATTTGGCATCCGTTCAGATCCTGCTACGGGAAAACTTAAAATGGGAAGTCTCAATGTAAATTTCAGTGGTGGAAATATTTTATTTTGGAATGCCAATAAAACAAAAAAACATGAATTCCCAAGTAGTCCGGAGTTATATAATATGATTTTTTTGAAAAACCCACCTGAAGTCAGTGATGATGGAATTCTTCATACATATGCTAAAATATTGAGACTCACGAATGCACCATACAAACAACATCAACTGAGAAATGGTTTCAAACATACGAAATCTAAAAAATTCCGTGAAGTTATTAAACCAGTACTTAACTTATCACATTATCTAACAACGAGAAGTAGAACAAAAAAAGGTGCAGGGATCAATCGGATACAAAAAAGGTATGATCCCCAAACCTGCGAATTATGTGTACTGGAATTCACCAAAAGAGTTAGTAGCTCGTTTACGACTATTGATATCCTCGAAATCAGCTGGACATACTGGACACTTCAACGAAATAATTTCAATAATTGAAGAATTACGTGAGGAAAGTATAAATTGATCATTTTGTACACGGAAACAAAGTGAAGCAGTCATTGTGAGAGGATGGATAGTGGAATAAGTGATCTCAAACGACAAGTTGTCAATGAATTACATACACCGGCAAGACGTAATTTCACCCGAAGAACCACCTTTGTCAAAGGTTTTGCAGATCTATGGCAAATAGATCTTGCCGAATTACAACCCTATGCTAAACATAATAAAGGATATAGATATGTTCTTGTAGTAATTGATTGCTACTCAAAATATCTATGGACAAAACCGATCAAAAATAAAACAGGTAGTGCTGTAACTGAAGCAATGGAAGATGTGCTGAAAGAAGCCGACTATTCTCCGAAACATCTACAAAGCGATCAGGGACTAGAGTTTTTCAACAGTACTTTCTCATCTCTAATGGGTAAATATAAAATCAATCATTATTCAACATTCAGCACAATGAAGGCGGCCATAGCAGAAAGAGTAATTCGAACAATAAAGACGTGGCTTTATAGGGAATTTTCAGCGATGGGACACAACAAGTGGTTAGACATTCTTCCTATTATAACAAGAAAATATAACCATAAAGTGCATCGTACAACTGGTATAGAACCAATCAATGTTACACCAACAACAAAACTGAAATTTAAAGTTGCCAAAGTCATCCGAGGAAAACAAAAAATTCCCAAATTCCGAATGAATGACATTGTACGTATAAGCAAGTACAAAAATATGTTCGAAAAAGGATATACTGCAAATTTCACAACTGAACTATTCAAAATCATTAAAATCAATAGGACATATCCCACAACGTATATCATTGAAGATATGGATGGTCAACCGATTAGAGGATGTTTATTGAAAACGGAAAATCCTGACATTTATCTCGTCGAGAAGGTGCTGAAGAGTAAAAAAGATAAACTATATGTGAAGTGGTTAGGTCTTCCCATTGAACACAATTCATGGATTGATAAACGTGACATGGTTTAAATATGTATTAACTTTAATGTTTTGTGGAATAAAGTGGTGAAATTGATGTTGAGTTGTCATTTCAAGTAGACTAAATTGAAAAAATATTGTAGCGGTAAACGTTGCCCCAGCCAATCGCAACGTTCTGTGTATGCCAAACCCATTTAAATGCATACCCCATTCCCGCTTATATATTTTCAACTCACAACATTGATGACATTTCATAATCCTCAGAGCTAATCAGTATCAGATTGAAGAGCATGATCAAACTCTTTTCGCCACTTATCACGTACAGATGCTGCCGTATCAAAAAGTTTAGTGGACTCCTGAAGCTCCATCTCAGCTTGCACTTTTAAACAATGGGTGGACTGATTTTCCTGTGTGATTTTGGAACGGAGTTTATCTGCATCTTTACACATTTTGATCAGTTCAACCTTTGTTGATGCAATCTTTGCATCGAGCTCCTGAAGAGCCACCTCGTCTATGCTGCTACTTTGAATATCGTCATCGCATTTGACGATGGTGACCTTCGCTTTTACGATGCGGCATTTTGCTTTCTTCAACATGTCCCCACAGCACTGCAGTGGACCGAAAGAATGAAGCGATACATTTCCCAAATCACCCATCACTTTCTTTAAGGTGTCATTTACCTTTTTCTTACGGGGTTTCCGTACACCCTTAGTTATTTTTTTGGGTTTAGAAACAGTAGATGTGCCCTTTCTCTTAGATGGTTTCGGTTTATGATCCACACTAAGAGAAGAGAGGAGTGGAGGGCATTCGGGTAGTGACAGCTGTGAAAGGGTTGGATCAGCACTTTCTGAAGATTCCGGTTTATCTGTCATCTTTAGATAAGCTTCGAAGTTGAAGTCATCGGTGGAATCTTGGGATGACAAGTGATATACCGGAATATTTTCAAAACCAAACTCACGATTTGTTGGAGTACATGACATTGCACCTTCTTCAACAGATAAATTTGGTAGTGAGTTCATGATTATTTAGCTCGGAGGAATGTGTGATATATCAATGGAATGTGGATAGAAATGGTGCTGATGTTGATGCGACTTCACGTTTTATACCAACAAACCGACTGGTACATGCGCACAAGAACATGACAAAAAACCACCGTAGAAGGAGAGGGAGTAAATATCCCTCCCAGGAGTTAACTCTACAAATTTCATAGGAATAAGAAGTGTTGAGAACATACAGTGTTCTTCCAACCGATGTCTTCTCCAGATGTGTATATAGTTCTATGTCACCTACATAAACTTTGCCCAATTAACTATAAATATGGAAATCATTTCGTAACATAATGCGAAGGTGTGATTTAGAACAAAATGATCCATGTGAGTAATAGTTCTGATTCACACCTACGTATTGCATATATTCATAGTGACAAAAATCTCCAGTCGGCATAGTGGTGAGGGAGGGCCTAGAAGCGGTTCAAATTTACTACTAACTGAATTTTGAAAAAATCATATCTCACTCATGAATGATAATAAAGAACAAGTTTTTTGGTGAAAAACATTCAAACTGATCATATCTTTCAAGAAAACATATAAACAATTTGGGTTATGAACCAAAAAATTTTCACGTCTGAATATTAATTTCAATGTTTTTGAAAAATCATATCTCACTCATGAATGATAACAAAGAAAAAGTTTTTTGGTGAAAAACATTCAAACTGATCATATCTTTCAAGAAAACATATAAAAAATTTATGCACCAAAAAATTTTCACGTCTAAATATTAATTTAATTTAAAAAAAAAATCATATCTCACTCATGAATGATAATAAAGAAAAAGTTTGTTGGTGAAAAACATTCAAACTGATCATATCTTTCGAGGGAACATATAAAAAATTTGGGTTATGCACCAAAAAATTTTCACGTCTAAATATTAATTTAAATTTAAAAAAAAAATCATATCTCACTCATGAATGATAATAAAGAAAAAGTTTGTTGGTGAAAAACTTTCAAACTGATCATATCTTTCGAGGGAACATATAAAAAATTTGGGTTATGCACCAAAAAATTTTCACGCCTAAATATTAATTTAAATTTTTTGGAAAAATCATATCTCACTCATGAATGATAATAAAGAAAAAGTTTGTTGGTGAAAAACATTCAAACTGATCATATCTTGCAAAGAAACATATAAAAAATTTGGGTTATGCACCAAAAAATTTTCACGTCTGAATATTAATTTAAATGTTTTTGAAAAATCATATCTCACTCATGAATGATAATAAAGAAAAAGTTTGTCGGTGAAAAACATTCAAACTGATAATATCTCTCAATGAAAAATATAAAAATTCAGGGTTATGCATAAAAAAAAATTATTGTTAGTTGTATAAATTCAGGGGCTCTATACCCGACACGCATATAGAACATTTTTGACTAATATATTTGGTAATCCAAATAGCTCAGTTGGATGAGTGTGTGATCACCCCCAGAAATAAATTTCTGTTTATCACCCCAGGTGGGGGAGGCGGGGTTGATAATAGAGGTTTATTTCTCGTTTTTTTTTCGTTTGGTGACCTTTGATATCTTACCATAAAATTATACTTTTTTTTTGTTGGTTTGCCATATTTTTTAATATTTTCGAATGAATTTTACCTTGCATCTGACAAAGCTAACAATTTATCATTTATTTGCTTGACACGTGCTTCTGATTCTTACGAAAAGGCAGCCAATCTCTTACCCAACGTAATGAAGTCCACCTCTCCGTCTGTAGATGATTGTGTACTCGACACCTTTGAAAATGCAGTTTTTTTCCATCCGTTAATACTATATGGACTTGCCTTTTCACCTATGAATTTAAATTTATCTAATTTCAAGGACTTCTTTCGTTTCCTGACAGTGTAACGAAGTAACTATTTTCTAGTTATAAGCAAGGCAGAAGCAACAAGTATTCATGTATATCTCCGTTATTATTGGGCCTAAAAATACCAATCTTTTTTAAATATATTCCATGACTTATCCCTGTGTATATAAGATCCTCAGTATACACGCGTCCCGATTGAGTAAGCGTTATTCCTGGACCCCACCATGCCCAGAGTTCAGTCAGACAGCAACTCCCTCTCCGCGAGAGTGAAATTCCGACTCGATCAGCCTTCAAGGCGACAGAATCAAAACGAAAGTTCAGTTCTTCGCTAGCCCAGCGGAAAGGCAGTTGACATCGAGGACCAGCCAGAGAGTAAGATCGTGACTGATGGCCACCGCCAGAGACTAGAAAGTGACGCAGCCGAATCTGACGTCACCAGAGTAAGTGTGCACTTTACAAATATTTGTTAGGTACCGAAAACGAGTCGCGCAGCGCTGACTGAACTTTGGTGGGGGAATAGCCAGGTGAGCTCCCGACTAGAGTCTAGTCGGAAGAGCAGTTGTGTACGAGCCGCAGATAGACCAGTCACGGGGAACCGACCAGCCTAGCCGAGAAAATGAGTTGTGTTCGAGCCACAGGTAGAAGCCGACGTGCACCCGACCCAGCCTACCAAAGCCGTGGTGAAACGTGAGTTAGAACATTATTGAGGTGTAGGGTGAGTGGTCCTCACTCTGACTTGAGATATCAAAAAATTGTATAGGAACACTTTCAGTCCTCTAGATCAGATGTACAAAATGTTCCAATAAAGTTTTTTCATATTATGAAAAATAGCATGAAATATGGTATCCCACAAGGATCAATTTTCGCACAAAGTCAAAAACTTGAGGTATCAGAAAAATGTATAGGAACACTTTCATTCCTCTAGATCAAATGTACAAATTGTTTCAATGAATTTTTTTCATATTATGAAAAATAGCATGAAATATGGTATCCCACAAGGATCAATTTTCGCACAAAGTCAAAAACTTGAGGTATCAGAAAAATGTATAGGAACACTTTCATTCCTCTAGATCAAATGTACAAATTGTTTCAATAAAGTTTTTTCATATTATGAAAAATAGCGCGAGGAAGCAGCAGTAGTTGACGATGAAGAAGATGCTGCTGGTAACTTAAACGACGTGGGGGATCATCTTGGTGATGACCTCTTCGAGGATGATGGTGAAAAACCTCCAGTGTGGTTATGATGGAGTTGGTTTATGACGTCAGAGGTCGGAGAAGAGAGGGAGTGGGAGGTGAGCTGAGTGTTTAAAACGAGAGCTCCCTCCGAATATTCTTCAGTCGACTCAGTCTTCCTAAGAGTCACCATCCACCAGCAGCACCCAGTACCATCGAGAAGTCAGCCAGGAAGAGTATCCGAAGGTAAGTTAACAATCACATATTCATGAACTCGTTTAATTCATTTTCTTATTGTTTAGCAATGGAATCTACATCATTCGCCACAGCCTTTGGAGTAGCCACCATCCTCAGTAATATCCGGTTGGATACTGATGGACGGCGTCAGCGGAGCCCATCATCACCACTTGCCAACCTCATCGGCGGCCAAGGACCAGCACTAGACGTGTCGACGCAATTTGATGACCTGCTGGAAATCATAAAGCAGGATGTGGAAGTCCCTCAGGTGCTGTCGCCGATGATACCATCACAAGGTGAGCGATTGGAAGAACTTGAACGACCATGTGGGTCTGTTAACGGAGATGCTCTTAAACGATCCCGTAAAGAGAGAGCAAACTCGTCAACAAGTAGTGTGACGGTAATAGATCTGATGGCCAGCGATGATGATTTCGTGGTTAAAAAACCAAAGAAATCTTCATCGAAGACGTCATCTGGTCACAACAGTAGGCGTAAGGCTGGTCCTATCAGCAAGTATCGCAATAATTGCAATAGTACCAATCCTTATACCGGAGGATGGCCATCATCTACTGTTGTGACGCCTGTTGTAACACCAGTTGCAACTATAGTGGCACCAGTTGAAGTTGCATCAACGGTTGCACCTTTAGTTGTACCGGTAGAGCCAACAGTTGCCGACATACCACTCCCACCAGTTGTTGAAGTTGTTCCAATCGCTGAAGAAGCCACCCAACCGGCTCCTATGGTGGAGGAAGTTGCCATCGCGAATCCCATCTCCTTGGAATCTATCGCACCCACTCTGGAAACGGATATAGACCAGCTAATGGGTGAGATAGATGATGCCCAACGTGACTACCAGCTGAGTCAATTAGCGCGGGCAGAAATTGCCCGCCAACTGGCAGAGCTGACGGTCCGAGATCGACAGGAAGGCATCCTGGAGGTCGAAAGGTTCGCCAGGTTGGAGTCCGTCAGAGCGCGAGTGGCGGCTACCAAGGAGAGGATAATGGCAACTCTCCAAAGGTTAGGATAATTTTTATTATATAGGTTTAATTGTTTGTAAGTGATGTAAGTGATGTATATATTAAATTAAATTTCATATTGATTAGGTTATTTGTATTGTAGATAAATAAAAAAAAAATTAAATAAAAAAAAGGATTAAGTGAGAAAAGGAGTGTACATTGAATTTGTTGGTTGGTACACACTGGGCAATGCGTGTTGGGGCATTGCTCATCACTTTATCTTAATTGTATTTTCTGATACTTTATATCAAATTCTATAATATTTATTAGCCAAAAGGTCAGTGTATGTCAATGTATGAGGATCATTATAGTATTGAAATAAAAATAACTTTAGTATGACAAAATTTATTCTATAGATTTTTATGATAATACAGATTCATTCTTTCAAACAGCTGGGTCTGGATCACTGCCTGGAGTCCAAAGTGTTGGTCTATGTGTCAGCCAAATATCAGGATGTTTCCTCTCCAAATCGGCTAACCTCTGATATTTCTTCTCTAATACGGCTAACCTCTTTTCCAAGTCATCATATTTTTGCATCATTGCAGATGTAACTTCAAAATCCTCTTTCATTAGATTACATTTATGATCGAGGTCACTAGTCAACTCTGTTATTTTTCGTGTAATTGTAGCTGTGGTATCCCATACTTTGATATCCACATCACTTTTTAGATTACTATATTTGCGATCTAGATCATCAGTTACCTCCTCTATTTTTTCATTGAATGCTAGACGGGCATCAGGTACAATCTTAGCCGTTGTGGCAAGTATGGCAGCCTGCAAGGCTTTAAGGACACGCGCCTTCGTCTCCTTGATTTGTTCATTGAGATACAATTGAGTTACACAATCACTCTCATCTATCGGTTCACCAACATTTTTCAGTCTTTTACCTTGCACATCATATTGGTCATCAGGTGAAAGCTTGAATCCTATACCTTGGGGACCTTGAGAACCTTGAAGAACTCGAACTTTAACCCCACCCCATTTTCGTGTACGACCGAATTTATCGATAGCTTTGGACATCTTTCTCCCACCTTGATATCTTTCATACTGATGATTTTAAAACAATAATTCGTATATATCTCTGTGTAGGTATGTTGATAACTCAAATGAAACAATAGGAATTCAGAAAAACATGTTTACTTAAAAAAATATATTTGGTAACAGGACATAAACTAAAATTTACTAGTATAATTTGACTTTTATACAATAAGAGTACTATATAATATATTTGGTAACAGGACAAGACATCAACTAAAATTGACTAATACAATTTGATTTTTATATAATAAGCGTAATCACATATAAAATACAAATGTATAGTGATGGTGAATTTTCCATTTTGAATGATATTTCATTTGTTCAATTCAGCTGTTAATAAATGAAGTAATTGATCTAAAGGACTCTCTTGGGAAAAAGATTGAATAATATTGGAAACCCAACGAATATTCTCTTCTGGGTCATTCTGGTAGAATTCTATATCGCTATGACCCCAAGGAAGAGTTTGTGTCGTATTGGGAATGATGAACCGTTTATCATCATGGTACGACAATGCAACTTTGTTTTTCAATTCAGTATACATGTCGTGCAATATGCTTCTAAACGAGTTCATCTTCCTAAATATTAAACCACCCTTTTCGACAATTTTCTTATAATCTTCACATGTCAATTCATTCTTTATGACTGATCTTTTGACACCTTTTGCTTTCTTGAATTCACTACCTACAGACTGAACATAATATGCTTTAGCACCGGTACCATAAAAGCTAATTATGGGATCATTCGGAAATTCATCTTTGAAATTACCCAGAATTGACTTTGTAATGGGAATATTGAATTGGTTTCCTAATTTGTAATTGGAAGTATCAAACTCACCTATATTGCTGGTAATGAATTCATAAAAATTATCAGTTTTTACTTTCAAAATTAAAGAATCCGTGTCAGTGTAGAGTAAGGTGGCATTTTCTGCAAAATGACGTTTAATACATCCGTAGAAGAAGTTGTACATAACTGTTTTGGATAATTCTAGAATACAGAATCCCAAATATAGTGGTTTATCGTACAATACATTAACTTTGCCCAATTGAATGGCAACAAAATTTTCGGAAAATATTGAACAGCTTTTGAAATTAGGACGTGATATTAGGGTGCTAGCGCCCATTTTCCTCTTGATACTTTCCCAATGCGTCACCAGTCTAACATCTATTCTGTTATCAACGTTTTCCATCGTTTTCCCATAAACTGCATTATTCATGAGTTTATAGAAATATTTTTCAGCTTTGTTGTTAGATCGATTGCGCATTTCAGTGTTCAAATCAATATAAGGTTTCATCCAACATGACTGCTTGAATTTCAGCACTCTATGTGTATTCATGACAATAAGACCATTGGCCACAGCCTGCTGTAAGTTTTTGTAATGTACAATATATTTACTTTTGTCATTTAAATTTGGAATTAATTTAGGAATTTTCGATTTGGAATGTGGAGGTATCAAACTTTCAACGAGAAAAGGGAGATCAGCATGTTTGTCATGTAATTCTTGGGGATAATGAATATCCACTTCGAGAACATAACCGTATGGACTATCAGACGCAACATCCATTACGTCCAAATTGATAATTTCATTGGGTGTTAGCCAAGCAAAATCATTGGTGGGTAATGGTTGTGACATACTGTGACCATATAGGTTGGTAGCATCTAAATATGATATGAATGATGAAGGTTCATTGGGGTTATAATCGGGTAAAAATTTATTATTAGCAATATGCTTCCTTCCACTACACTGACTTATTCCACCACGTATTCCTTTCTTGAAAAAATGTATCATGTCAATGTCTGTCAATAATTCCAATTCAATATTTGTATACTTTAGCATTGCATCACATGATAATCCGGGTGCTGTATAATACTGTGCCGGATCTAATTTATATTTCTCTAAACATATGTCTCTAAAATTCTCAAATATGTCACATAATAGGAGCACATCGGACTTCAAATATAAATCCGAGTATTCTCCTAAACTCTTACACTCGAATAAATGCCAAACAAGTTTCGCCCTCATATAATCCTTATCTGATATATGCTCTCCGTTAAGATTGTCATAAAACTGATTTTTTGTGGGGAGAGTTGGATGATTCAACTTGTCAATGTGGTCAACAAAGTTATATGGAAAAACACCTTTCTGTCTCATCAAATTGAATTTGTCAATTTGTGGAAAATGTTTATGCATCTCAATACACTGATCGGATGTTAAGTTAGCACCTAAGTTCTGCAAAGAATTCGACATGAATTTGAAACTGTCTATAAATCTCATTTTCAAATAATTCTTTTTCACTTTTCCATCTTTGTCAGTGTATGAGTGAGTAAATAGATGCTTGGTGAAAGATATGTATTTTTCCTTAGTTTGTGGGATAACATCCACTTTGTCTTTGTTTCTATACAGTTCTTTTATGAACAAATGACAATCATACCCACTCAGGTTATGGAAAATTATCGGAACAAAATTGGGTAGTTTTAAATTCAAGTTACATACGGAATGTGCAGCAGGTGATCTTTTTTCCAGTGAGGTGGCAATGGTCTCTCACTTTCACATCGCCACCCGAGAATGGTTTATCACATATACCACACAATTGTGCAGAAGAAAACTCTTTTTCTTCCGCGGAGATTTGTGCAGCCATAGGAATTGGATACCTCAAATGATTGTGATAAATATTCCTTAAATCATCTTCAAGTTTTGTAACAAATTTCTCGGCTGCATCCTTACCCCTATATGTAACAAATTTAGTTAATTTATCATTGTATGAACATTTTATCGAATAAGCAAATGAATAAGGTTCATGTTTGTATGTTTTATTCGAGTATGAGTGTTTAGGGTTGGGTTGACTAGTTTGAATGGGTTTGAGAACTGATTCATAGTCGGCATAAACTAAAAATGGCACCTTAATCTGTTTCTCAAAATTTTCAAACATAAGTGTATTCCCCGGTAACATTTTACCATATTTGTTAATTCTGAAATTGACTGATGGTGTTGTAGTGCTCAAGTGATTACAGTCATGCAACTGATGACGTAACAATAATCGCTCATGAGAGAAATACAATAAACATCCATCACAAAAATATTTTTTATGCTCATGCGCAGATAGTTGACTTGAAACTAACCTAGAAAGGTCTTTAATCCAACAATAATGACTATTGCCAGAATCATCTGTTGTAAGTAACAAATTGACATGTCTTCTAAGTCTTCTATGTGAGTAACGCAACGGACCAACCACTTCATATTTCATTTTACCCTTATCAAGTTTCGACTCTAACCCATAAACATTTATTGAAATATCATTCATGTCTTCAAAACTTTTTATAGCTTGAACTTTAACTGGAAAATCCATACCTGTTACATTCAAGACATTGGAATAGTGGGGGTATGAGGAAACTTCTGACACTCTACCATTCACAGGAAACAATGCAGATGTGATAGCCCATGCAAAACAATGTTGGTCTTCATTACGAATATTTACAACACCTTTCCTTGTCTCGATGAACTCGGGCAGCTTCACATACGAACATCCGCTGAGTGGACTATACTTGTTGATGTTCACTCCGAGGAACTCAACTTTTTCACAGCTCCATCCTGAAACATAACAATAATTTATCATTCATATAAATAGAAATGAAACTTTAAACATACCCGAATCACGTTCTTCAAATTCAGTAGTCTGAGCAATGATGACATCACGGAATCCATCGAATAATACACCTAAATCCGTAGATAGATCCACAATTTTATTTTGTGAGTTGAATGACTTGGTATCACTCAAATCCCGTGTTTGGACAATATAGCTGCCAAATACTTCCATATTCACTTTAAAGATCTTGTAAACCTTTATTGCCTCTTCAAGTAATCCAATAACTTTCTCTCTGATCTCACTGAAGAACGGCATATATTCAGTGTAAACATTTTGACTTTCCACGAGATAGCTCACAATTCTACACTTGAAAGCATTCCTTATAATTTGTATGCCATCACTTACTTGAACACATGCATTGTTCTTGTGCTGGAGAGTTCTTTAGTGAGAACTAACTTGGGAAGCAGGAATTGACACATTACAACAATTGCATGTGTACATTGGTGTCGATGCTGCCGCATCTAACTTAATCCTTTTCACAGAAGGGCCACCTTGGCAACTTTGGAGTTGATGCCGACGGAGATTATCACTACGAGTGAACGATTTACCACATTCACAGGAATACATTTTCTCGATGTCTCTTCAGCACAAAACTCAATGAAATACTGATTTCACAATCATTCTCACCGCCTTTAAATATTATTTCGATGAGTGGAAGAGAGGGTGAACAAATTATATCTGCTTCGACTACTCATGCAACGTCACAGAGCCCTCCCCACCAGTTAACGCATCCAACACCGTATCAACACAGAGAGGACGGAGAGTTAATAGTAGTCGTTAGATCGCCACAGCGTATGGGTGTGTGACGTCAGCGGATCCACCGTGTCGGGAGCGAGGGCCTGACACACATCAGTGGATCGTCGTGCGCTTAGCGCTGACGTCACGCGACCTCTCCTCCCACCACCATCGCAAGGTATACATCACGGGAGAAGAATCAGAGCTCACATATCGGGCTGGATCTCCGTGGTGTGCAGACGTGTACCTTCTCCATACTTTGGTATAGATTTTCATGTGCACTCCACAAGAATCATACACAGTAGCTGAGTCGGTATACATGCAGGTCATGCAAGACATGGAGGTAAAAAAAAAATATGTGTACTTACAAAAAGTACTTGTCCGTGTATGAAAAAAATTCCAAGTCATCACAATGTCATCTCAAGGTCAAACACAAACCCTGAACACCTCTTCCAACAATATACATCAAGTTCAAACACAAAATTTCAAAGGCATCTCTAGGACATGCCAAGGTCATAGACCTACACAAAGGTACCTATGCACCAAGGTCATCCCTGAAGGTCACCACAAGGTCAACGATGACGTCATAGTGGAGGGGGGAGGCCCAGAACCGGCTCAAATCTCCTACTTGTATGTTCTCCCTGTAAATGTCGTCCCTAAGAATAACAATTTTTATTTGTTTTCACTTTCGTGAATGAGATAACTGTGAATTCAATTGTCGGCCTGTTCAAACCCTAGTAAAATGGACAGGGTACTCTCTTGCATCCATTTCAAACCCACCCATGAACAAATTAGCTATGATGGTAGACAGGGAATTCCTTATGGCTGTACCTTCTTGTTTTTCCTAGACGTAATTTAATCTATGAATATCCGAAAGGTTTACATTGCATTAATAGCTATTTGCGTACTTAGAACGAGAAGCGGTAATTTTTGGAGAGCGGCAAAGGCACTTTGTGCTCGAAATACACACAACGCAGCTCTTAGACAAAAAAATGCTCGATACCTCATTCAAGTATTTTGAATTTTGAATCCAATAATCCAAATATCCAACAATTCACATCTCTAACAAAAAAGAAGAAAGACTGAGAAAAAACTACCACCGGCTGTTTCAAACTCAAATCCAAAATTATTAATTTTTTTTAACAATAGACATTGCAAATTATTGATTTAAAAAATACACGTTATATTTTTCTCTTTTTTTTCTTCACTCCTGCCGTTCGGAGAAGGCAACAGAATAGGACTGCAAGTTGTTTCCTGGGTGGGGACCATTGTGTATCACCACTCAAACTGCCCCTTCGATCCCTGGGGGGGACACTCGGAAGGGCCTTCCACAATTTTTGTGGAAACATCCGTGTATCTTCCAAAAATAATATCGATGCTTATTTTCCGCCTCCTGAAAGACTTATGCGTGATTTGGTGGTGGTTTGATATAGAGACTGGATGAGTCCAGGAGAGGGGAATTCTTCTAGTGATAGTTACGTGGTAATACGTGGTAATACGTGGTAATACGTGATAATACGCTTCCCCTCATCTCCCGCTCTCTCCTACGACTCGACCGCTTCCACCAGCTCGGCCGTTTTCAGTCATGTTTGCAAGCATGTTTTACCCATTTCGCAGCATTTTAGCGCAAAACGAGAATATACATTTTGTGGTACTGTGCTTCTACTTTCAAAATCTGTTTTAGGAGTTGACATCGGACTATCACTAGAGCATACAGGCAAGGTGCAAGATAGTCCAAAAAAAATTCAAATTGCAATTGTGCCAAAACTAATGATCCGTCAGAGCTTGTAATGTGCACACATAAAGTACATATGATTCAATACTTTTATAAGAAGGGCCAACCATATTTCTTGAAAAATGGTGGAGTAATGAATTTTTTAAAAAATCGTAAATTTTTTCGGTCTTCCTCCGTTACTAATGATCCGATCGGGTCATAAAATATTTCACTGTGTTTTTCAATTATTTACAATTCTTCTCATTGGAGCAACCAGATTGTTCTATGAGTTTTCATTTTATAAGCAAAACAATTTAAAAAACACGTTTTTTTGTTATTTAAATGTTTATAACAAATTAATAAATGAAGTTGCGAGTCGAAAACATAACTGAATATAACTACGGACTGTCTTCCATGTGAGGGCACGGTCGGTTTTCTACTAGTATTTTTGTTAGGAAAATATGCTCTATTGATTGGCCAAGGTCGGAAATTCCGACTTCAACGTCGGAGTTTTATTTTTCAGACTTCAAACTCGGAAATTCTGACTTCGGAAACTCAGAAGTTCCTATATCGCAGGTATATTTGCAAATTCCACGTGTATCCTGGACAGCAGTGGCTTTGTGCTGATCACTAGAGACTGTTGTGGACATATTGTTCTTTTGACAAAGCTCCTTGCATATGAATTTTTTTAATGAAAAAAATGTCATGTCTAAGAATCTTTGTAGTTAATGAAACCGAGAAAAAGTATCACAAAATCATCTCCACAACTTTAATTGTAAACAGGTTTCAAAATATGTTTCGGATTCAGCAAGAATCCATCTTCAGCCTTATACAAGTTATGTAGAGGAAAAAACGTCCATTTTCATCTTCATCTTGTCTGCCATGTGGTCAAATGTATCTCCATCAACTTAAGGACATTTCTGTTAGTTTGACAGTTGTAGACAATGTAGTAACTTGATTACTTGCATTTCGGACGTCCATCGTCTTAATGGTTGAAAGATTTCTATCTCTTTCAAATTTTATCACTACGGTTCGATTGCGGATTCAAGCAATCGAAATTGATATTGATTTTGTTTTTTGAAGTTTTCTTTTTACGGTAAAGTTGAAAAACAGCATTGAGCTGAAACTTCACCATTTCATGTACTTCTTAGATGAATAAAAGTGATTTATTATAATACATTATTATTATATTAGAAGCATAGCAATCGCTTACGAATTTGAATTTTTTCGAAGTTCAATTCCTCACCTTTCATGAATTTCGGAAGTTGTGTCAAAAGTGTATAAAAGCCCCAATTCTCACTGAAATGTGAAACAGTGATCGCCCAAACTGGCATGGAAGTTACAAATGAACGCCAAGGAATTTTTGGGTTCGTTTTTGAGTTGGATTCACTTTCTTCATTCAAAGCTGCAGTGATATAGTTCAACTCGTATTCACTTATCCTAGAATCTTCTTTGGGGGAGTCTGCGACAACTACCATCCATACTATGCACCAAATCAAACCAACCGTTCCTGAAAGAAGAAGTATAATGTAGAGCTGGCTGACCAATTTGTTATGAGAAGGAATGGATCTAACTCCTAATTGAATAAAGAAATGCGTTGCAATAAATTTCCTTCAAACTAAGGTTGTTTTTAATTTACTCGATAGACGGTATGTCATGAAATGATAAAATAACACAGTTTGAAAATATTTAAATGTTTAATAATGGTAATGATAACAATTAGTTAATTCATCAGCAATTATACAGGGTCATCTACCACCACTTCCGGAAAATTAAGGGTGGTACTGGTCTGCTGTCACGAGCGAAGAGCACCTGTAAAATTTGATAGCTATCTGTGATGATTCAAACAAATTATGGAAGAAAACCTCTATAAATGCGCCACTGCATCAGTGGATTTGTGTAAACATAGCCACATCCCACCTTAAGGTATTCATGAGCCACATTACGTGCGTCTGCAGTATTGCCACATGTTATGATCTTCGAGAGCAGAATCGAAGAGATTCGATGATTGCCGTTGTTAAGTTTTCTTGATTTGGCTTGTTTTGCAATAAGGTGCACAGTAGAGTGATCGTATTTTGATTTTGATTCTTTTGTAAATCGATAACGTTCAACATGCCATCGTTTACCTCCCGCGAATACTGTGATATGATTATAAATCATTCGACACCAACATTCCAACATATCCTTCAACTTTCTTTTGATGCTGTGTTGTGTTCTGCATTCTGCATTCTTTTTTGCAATTTCCTATTGGTAGTCATGCCAAAACTAAATTTCAAGCAACCAGCTTCAGTCTCACGTTTTTTAACGGAAAAGAGAAAGCGATCCTGTCTATCCATGTGTTCGCTTCCAGGTGCGGCACGTTCTTAGACTTCTGGAAGAAATTTTTTTGGTCTAAATTTCCTAATTTCACCTAGTTTCCCACTTCTGCTGGTGGGGTGAGCACACTGTATAATTTTCCGTAATTGGTCGTAGTTCACCCTGTATAGTTAAAGTGAAGGAATAATGAATAATGAGTAAATAAACTCATGATTTCTTGTGAAAATTAATGAATACTTAGTACTAAAAAAGGTATGGGAATTTATCACGCATTGTGGGAAAACTAATTATTCGGTTACCTTTATTGCAGTACAAATGTTGGTTGAAATAAATGATTTGTTTGTTGTTTGTTGGAGATGTTATGTTGTAATGATAAGAATTTATCTAATCCTTTTCGATCACATGATTGAAATTAGGATACGTCACAAAAAAGCTAAAATTGACAAAATTGAATGTGCATGTATCAGTTCCCACAACAAAAATCGCTCTGTTATTCTGTAATGTCTAAGTTTTCTCATTGTATTAGTGAAAAGTAACAGTTATAAATAACATTTAAGCTAACGAAGTAAGAGATCAATTACAAATTGGTAGAAGTAAATGTACAGTGTGACTCACTTAAGACCGGAGCACCCTTATAAAATCTACATTTTCCAATCGATTGGAATATTTTTTTTCATCGGGAAGACATTCAAAAAGTCTACTAGGGCACCAAATTTCATGAATAAATTTCCATTTCCAGGGCCAACTAATCTGATTTTTCAACGTCAAAAATCAAAAAAAATTACTAGCGATTTTTCTAGAAAAATTCCAACTACACCGCTGTATTGGTGACATTTTCAAATGGTTCATATGTAAATTACGTTGAAATGCGCAAATCAATGAAAAAGTTATAATGGAATGAAATTTGAAAAATATGCCGTTTAATCAACCCACCAATTCAATTTCAAAACTTTTATAAGAACTTTGAAAACACATAATTTTTTTTTGTTTATCAACATATTTCGATGAAATTGCAGTCAGTGATATTTCGAGACTCTCTGAATCCGGTGGTGTAGTCAAAGTTCTGATAAAAGTTTTGAAATTGAATTGGTGGGTTGATTAAACGACATATTTTTCAAATTTCATTCCATCATAACTTTTTTATTGATTGACGCATTTCAACGTTATTCACATAAGAACCATTTGAAAATGTCGCGAATCCAGTGGTGTAGTTAGAATCTTTCTAAAAAAATTGCTAGTAAATTTTTAGATTTTTGACATTGAAAAATCAGATTAGTTGGTCCTGGAAATAGAGATTCATTCATGAAATTTGGTGTCCTAGTAGACTTTTTGTATGTCTACCTAATGAAAAAAAACATCCGAATCGGTTGAAAAATGTAGATTTTATAAAGGTCTTAAGTGTGTCACACTGTATAAATACAAAATGAGATTCCCACACAACCAGACTGAAATGATACAGCTGATATTAATTCGAATATTCAGAAATGCTATAAAAACACATTTTCTTGTATACTATTAGAGTTTTGTTCTGAATTAAATTTGATTTTATTCGATCTTAACTGTTCTGGAGGTTGATTGAAGTATTTGATACCTTTATAGTATGTATAATTTCATTATGTGATTCTGCATGCCGATCAAATCCTCATTTGTAGTGAAGTAGCTGTGGTACCTAATCATACCTACATAAACATATTTTGTTCATGAGTAATAATATACATATTTTATTGCTTCAAAAATAATTATACAAGCATCACTTATGGATAGAATGGAAATTACCCTGAGCACTCACTTTTGTAAAACAAATATCCTATTTGGGGTACTAATAATCGTAGTTGACATTCTGGGGCCGTTTCCTGTTGCCGAGCGGGGAAATAAATATTCCAAATCAGGATACAGAAATGGTTGGAAGGGCCTTCATGGAAAATGTGATCTCTAGACATAGAGTTCCACTAGAATTACATTCTGATGAAGGACGAAACTTCGAATCTCAGTTATGGCATTTTAGGAGTGAAGAAAACTCGTACCTCATTCACAATCTGATGAAATGTTGAACGACATAATAAAAGCTTTACCTATTAATGTTCATCTCCAATAATCAAAATTTGGGTTGAGTTGCTGGCACTATTTCTCCTATCCTATCGAAGTGCCTAGCATGATTCCTCCGGATATCCTCATCAATGCGAGAAATGGAACTACCATGCGATCTGCTTTTTGGAATGACACCCAGAAATGCATAGTAAACATTTCTCCCAGAAAATATCGAAAAATTGCGAGAAAGATTGGACCAAGTCCATGACTGCTGCAGGTATAGTTTTCAAATATCCAGAGACAAAATGAGAAAGATATTTGACAGGAACACGCCAGGAACTATATCCGAGCCAGGTGATGCCGTTTGGTTTTACCAACCTCAGGCAAAGAAAGAAACATGCTACAACGAAATTGGACAGGCCCTTTCGTCGTCATAAAGAAGACAAACGAATTGGTATACAGCATCCTGCTCACTCCAGGGATCTCGTGGAGAGGTTAACAGAATTCCTAGGCCATGATCTCCAAATTGGTTCCAGATGGACAACCAATATGGTGATGGTGTTATTCGAGACGGAATAATCTAGAGGAGAAGGCAGTGTTTAGAGCCTGGTGAATTATTCTGGGAACATTTGGAAACCTTCGATGGAAACATCCAAAAACAAAAAAATGTGCTCTAGATCAGAATGTCGAAGGAGTCCAGTGAGTCCGATTGTTCGAGCCATGCAATTGGAGATTTGACAGTAGTACAGTAGTTGACATTTGTTGATTGATAGAAACATTCAAGTATCAGTGTCGACAAGTTGAGTTGAGCTAATGAAGGGTATAGTAGCATAATAGTCACATATTATTTAAAACCCAAAAACGCATCAGTATAAATAACCGATCGTCAGAGAAAATAGTCGAACAAATAGTTTCATATTATTTCCACAAACATTCAAATCTAAATGAGAAACACTGCCATTCAAGAATTCCGACATAGATCCATTTTTCCATGAAGGGAGGGGCCAAATTTATAACTAGCAGATTCACGTGCCAATCACAGTCATTTTAAACTTCAGAGGGTGTTATAATATCAAATGTCAAGTCTCATAGCCGTGACAATAAAAATCGTATGAGAGGAATCGGGTCCTCTAGGAATATACTTTTTTTTGTTGCTGTAAGAAAGAAGAATTCAATATTAATTTTGGGTTTATCGATATATATAGCTACGAGTTGTCCTTACCAAAACAATAGAAAATACTCTCCCATCCGCACGATGATGCCAATATAGAGCACAGAGGCATTGAAATGACTGTTCCGACATAACTCCCAGAAAAAGCAATTGTGGCCAGTCGGCTTCTTTCCAAAGGAGGAGCCCATCTAGCCCAAATTGCATGTATACATGGATAAGTGACACCCTAGAAAATAAATTTACCTTTATTGTATCCTAGTTTGAGAGATAACCTTCTAACAGTTTCTTAAAAATAGATATAATTTTGAGCATGTGGGTGGCTATAATATTACTCTATGAATACATCATGTGTCTCTCAAAGACATCATCAGGGCCCTTATTGAATAAGATAATCTTTGAAAATCAACTAATCACGACGATTGTTTCGATAGAAACAGTGTATCTTGATCATAATGTACCTTGGATTCCCCTTCAGTTATTTGAAATATTTGATATGTATGCGACAGCAACTCTACTAAGAGAAAGTTCACTCATTAGAGTGCAAGCAAAAGACAAAGTGAGTGTCCATCGTTTTTGATTAATACATACATAAAATGTACGTTATTCCAAAAAGTACCAACTTTTGGATTTCCTGTTTTTGTTTTCATAAGTTTACTATTGAATTGGTGTTTTAAATTACATAATATCTGAATCATTGCTCATTGATAATTAATTTGTGATTATATCTGTTTCAAATTTGAAAAAGCACACTATCATGTATCTTTGATCAAAATAACGTCCTGTACCAGTGATCAATAATCATAGGTATGTGATCTTAGTTTGTTATAAGTCAGTTTGCCACTAAGTAACAGTGGAAAAAGGTAACATCATTGACCCTGAGAATTTTGTTAATGCTAATTAATTCTAAGTTATAAATTTCAAATTGTGAATTCTTGTACATGCGTAAACGAATAAAAATTGTGAAATACTTATAATCTTATTTCTTTTTGCAATAAAATCAAATTTCTGTAGAGAAATGTCGTTTTCAATACATATTATCTAAAATATAGATAACGATACAGAGTACAATAGGGCGTGGTCAATGGTACAGGGCATACCACGATGAGTATATGAGAAACTACTGGGAGTATGTTTCTGAAAATGTGTACACGGGAATTTTCCAAAGAGCTCAGTTCAGATTGAATTTTTTCAGTTGTCTACGACTGCCGGTAATACCGGAAGAGGACCCCAACTTTGTTTTATTGAACGGAACACCCTGTTTTTTATTGAATTTTTAGAATCTACGATAAATTTCACTATAATTTTATTCGAAACATCATATGTCTAAAGGGCTCCAGATAGGTCAAAAATTGCCAGAATTTCTCTGAATAAGACCTGAAGCTTCCTAAATCTTTGGAAATTTTTCATCAATTGTGTAACTCATTTTTTTCAAATGGCAACCCCATTTTTTTCTCAACGCTGAAACGTAGGAGGAATTTATGTTTACAACCTTATATCTGAATTGAATGGTTTTTGTAGAATCTTGGAGAAACTAAAATTTCCGTGTGGTTACTAGAGATATCTGAATTATATCAGTAAGCTTTTTTGGAAGAATCGACAAGAAACAAATGCTGAAGTGTCAACAAACCATATAGGGTTGTAAGCATGACCACATACTTTTTAGCGTAAATCCACCGGCCTTAAAGAAAAATGAGGTTGCCATTTGAAAAAAATGAGTTACACAATTTTCGAGATATCCGAAATTGGCACCAATTTCTGAGCACCCCGTATAATTTTTTTTTTGAAAAGGTTTCAAAGCTTCAGAGGTCTTATTCGGAGAAATTCTGGCAATTTTTGACCTGATTCTATTCTCTTTGTTTCCAAAAATTAAATTTGTGATGAGCTGCATCTAACAAAATTTTTCAAATAAATTGAAATAGTTGAAAACTGGAGCTTTTTAGACATGGATAAAGTTATATTGAAATTCATCGTAGATTCTAAAAATGCAATAAAGAACAGGGTGTTCCATTCAAAAAAAACAATAAAATATAATTTAAATATTTCTTCTATAATTGTTGGATGTTTAAATTCTCGAAAAATAAAAAATGTGCAGGAATAATGGCGATATCAGGAGAGACTATTCCCATTGTTACATCATAGGCCAAACTGTAGATAGCTCTTTTCACACAAAATAAAAGACGCAAACGGCCTGAATGAAATCCCCTGTTTTCACCCCAGCAAAATCACTTTGTGGAATTTTAAACAAGAAATAATAAATGATTAATTAATTATGAATTATAGAACCTACAAAATGTTTTTTATACGACCAGATCGGTGCATATTTCACAAAGAAAATCTGGGAAAATCTGGAAAAGAGACCATTTTTCAAAAATTCATTATTTTCATAAATCTGAATCTGGACAAACAATATTGCGGAAACTTACAGATAATAACATGTGGTTCAACTGTGCGCAAGATGGTTTCTGTCCGATGTGTAGTTTTTGCACAATTGCATTATAAACTATTTAAGGGCAAATCTTTCTAAGTGCACCAATTTTAGGGAAATCATCTTATTCAAATTCTGTCAACTGCATTTGGAAGTAGAGATAAATATCTACAATTTGTATATTTTGGATTTTCACCTGAGAGGTGGGAAATGTGTTGAAAATGTCACTGGAAGTTACTTTAAATGTTTCAAAGTGCACCCGAAGTCGACCGAACTAACTCGAGTTAACTTCAGTGCGACTTCGGGTGACTTCGGACGTACTTTGAAGCGTTTTGATCAACTTTCAGTGACGTTTTCAACACATTTCCCACCTCTCAGGTGAAAATCCAAAATATATAAATTGTAGGTATTGATCTCTACTTTCAGATGCCGTTTACAGAATTTGAAACGACGATTTCCCTTAAATCGGCGCATCTTGCAAGATGTGCCCTTAAATTGTTTATAACGCGATTGTGCAAAAACTACACATCGGACAGAAAACATCCTGCGCACGGTTCAACCACATATCATCATCTATCATTTTCAGCAATACTGTTTGTTCAGCATCAGATTTATAAAAATGATAAATTTTTTAAAAATGGTCTCTTTTTCGAGGTTTTCCGATCCGGTCGTATGAGAATCCGTTTTGTAGGTTTTATAAATTTCTACAAAAGTTCCATAATTAAACTACAAACTGCAAACGACATTTCCTAGCATTTTACAGCGAACTTACCTCAAAAATTCCCTCAATTATCCTCACAACTATCAGCAGATAAAAATTGGTTTGCGCAACCCAGGGAGTTACTAGTGTCAAAACAGCGGTGACCGCAATACCGATTCCAAAAACTCGTTTGCCTCCAATTCGTGCTGCTAGATATCCTCCAATAATTTGGGTAGTTATGTATCCATAGAAGAACGAGCTCAGAACATATCCTTGAACTTTCGTATCCCACTCAAATTCACGATTCTGAAAAAAAAGAACATTCCGAAAAATTGATGAAATATAAATTAATATATTCGTTATTCGATTTATTGGGTGTAATGTAATCTATTACGAAGGTTGCTACGTAACCCAAGTAGCACACCCAAATTGGTAAAATATTGGTACAATATTGTGAACATATTGGCGAAATATTTGAAATGCAATATTGGCGAGATAAAAAATGTGAATATTCGGCGATATTGGTCCAATATCACTTGAATAATATTGGCGAAATATTCTCGAAGCAATATTGGCCTAAAAATATTCTACAATATTCGGAAAATATTGTCAAAATATTCAAACGTTATATTGTCGAAAAGTACAATGTGAACATTTTGCGATATTAGTCAAATATTGTTTAGATATTTCAAAAATAGTATGGGTGAAATATTCTTGAGGCAATAATGACCTTAAAACATTCATCGATATTGGTTCTATATCATTTGAATATATTGGTGGATACCTAGGTGAATTATTAAATGCCTTCTAGTTGATCAAGGTGACACCAGAGTCTGTCTTTTGGTCGCCATAATCCCTGCGTAAGCTGTCTTGAAAACAAGTAATGTGAAGTATTTAATATATTTTCGTAGGTTTTAGAAGACGTTCTATATGTAGAGCCACCTAGCGGATTTTTATCCAGGTTTGATCATGATATAATTTTAATAAGGTTCATTGAATATTCGGCCAATCTTCAAAATTCATATCAATCTAGATGTAGGAAACAATATGGAGACAATATTGTTTTAACGATATCGGTAAATATTATTAACCAATTTCGACCCAATAAAAGTTTATAAGATTTGTTGAATAATGGCGAAATAATATTCAACCAATGTGCAATCACAGTTGGATATACAATATAGTTTTTAATCCTAGAATCGATATGAAGACAATATTGTTTTATCGATATTGGTAAATATCGTTAAACCAATATTGACTCAATATGAGTTATTTTAATTTGTTGAATATAGGTGAAATGATATTCAACCAATGTGCTATCAAAATTGGAAAAACAATATAGTTTTTTATTTCTAGAATCGATATGACTCGAATATTGGGATTGCAATATTTATTCTAGATGTGGAAAACAATATGTAGAAAATATTGTATTATCGATATTGGTATAAATTATGCAACCAATATTGACCCAATATTAAACGTGACAATCTACATTCAGATCAGGTTCAATCAATATTCTACAAATATTATTAATATAATTCTGGTTTTCGAATATTCACCCATATTGGACCATTATCATTTTTTCATTTACAGTATATTTATATTGGCCCAATATGAAACCAAGATTCAGCCGATATGATGTGCTACCTGGGAAGTTCTGAGATACACAAATAAAAACAAATATTTATAATCGGAAATGGCTTTATTGTTTTTGAAAACATTCTCCATTGATCAATAGACATTTCCGAAGCACTTTGTCCATTCCGATTGAGGTACCTCCAAAACATGTCACTTGAACGCACGACAGTTTCTTTGGGTGTCGAAAATCGTTGACCTTGCAATTTAATTTTGATTTGCGGGAATAAAAAAAAATCATTGGGTGTCAAACAAGGACTGTACGGCGGATGACCCATCAGTTCGATGTTTTGACTGCTCATAAACGTTTTTGTTCGAGCTGATCTATGAGAGCTTGTTGTCGTGGTGGAGAAGGATTCGTCTTCTGCGATTGGTTTCCCTGAGCACTACTGGAAAACAAGTGATAGTATGCCATTCAGAATTGACCGTTCTACGTTGCTATAACGAAACTGTGGTGACATGTCTAGTTATTCCGAACTACTTTTATTGGATTTGGCTCGTCTTGAAAGACCCAAACAGTTGATTGTTGTTTAGTTTTGAAGCACCGCCATTGAATCTTTTCAATATTTTAAATTATATGTTATCCAACGCGACCAAATCTTTTTGAGGGGCCAAATGTTCATGCAATATGCGAGTGAAACTAATGCCCAAGTATGCCTCAATCTCACGGTGTGTCAAAGGACGATCTTGCTATATAAGTTCATCGATGTTTTTTGGTACAGCAGCCGATTTTGGACGACCTTCACGAAATTCGTCCTGTAGCAAAGTGCGACCACGATAGAATGCGGAAAACCAACGAAACGCGATAGCTCGAGATGGTGCACACCATAGACAAATAAAAAAGTTTCTCTATGGTGCACACTGCTATTAGTTTAATCCACGTCGAAAGTCATAGAAAATCATCTCAAGAAAATGTTCACGACTTAATTCCATTTTTTGACCAAGATGAATATTTCAATTATCTGTAAACAACACAAATAGCACTCGTATGATAACACTTTCCGAGTACGTTCACCATTAGAATTCACAAACTTTACGATGACAATGATTATTTGTTGATTTGACATATTTACATCAGTGTTGTTATATCTCAAAACTGCAATCCTTGTATACTCCTGTGAATAACGGGTATACATATAATGCCATTTTATAACTAATTACGTGGATGAAAATTCTAAAAATAATATGGCAAAATTGAATTTGGTTTTTAAAATTCGCCGACATTTGAGAACCGCTGTCCGCCGAAGCTTAGATGACTGGATCAGAGCCGTCAAAAACTCAGAAGCAATCTACTGTGTGTTGTTGTATTAGAATTTAAATTTTAATTTGAAATTTGAAATGGGGTAAATACCCCCCCCCCACCCCCCATTACCATGACTACATTGAGAAAAAATCAAACAATCCTTATTTTCAAACTTAAAAAGTTATGATGATAAAGACGATAGGTTTTCACACCTGTCTTCTAGTCAGAGTCTTCTATACTCGATAGCTTCTAGTCACAACATTAAATCATAATATTCGCAATCAGGATGGCGCATTATTATTGATTTATACTATTTTGCAAATTCAAGTGACATTACCGGTATCTGTCGCTTCGGCAGAACGCAGTTTCTCGTCTTTAAGAAGACTGAAAACCTATATTAGATCAACCATGTCGGACACTCGTTCAACAGGACTTGTCTTGCTGAATATACATCGGGATATAAAAATTAATATAAATAATATCATAGACAGATTTAGTACTAAAAAACAATGAATTATGGAATTTCCAATTTGATACCATTCATTTATTATAGGTAACTTGTTTTTGTTATTTTGTTTGTTTTTTATGTTTATATATTTTCCAGATATACCATTCTCTCATTTTTGAGTTATTGTTTTCATTTTGAAGAATTATCTGTTAATTTATTTTTAGTTACACATTTACTTATTTTTGAGCTATCATTTTCGTTTTGAATAATATTCCATTTATTTTTATATTCCTTTATATTCGAGTTACTGTTTCCGTTTCGAAGAACATTCATTCTGTTATTTATTTTTAGTTACACATTTTTTTTATTTTTGAGTTATCGTTTTGATTTTGAAGGATATTCATTTTATTTATTTTTACATTCTCTCATATTCGAGCTGCTGTTTTAAAGAACAATTTGCTAATTTATTTTTTCAAAGAATTAAATATGAATGCCTTAAAGTGGATTTAAAAACTCAATTAAACTAAGAACTTGGGATTAACAATTGAGAATTAAAAATTAGCAATTAAGATGGTGTTTATAAACTTCAACTAAAAATTAAGAATTACGTTCGGGCTTGATATGTTTTCGACGTTCAGATCAGAACTAGTAGAAGACAAGTGTCAAAACGTTGTGAATATTGGGCCTGAATTGGGTAATGGTGTCAGAGTTATAGAAGAAAAAATAATACTCATGCATCTAGTAAAACCCGAAGATTGATGATAATAACAGGACGAGGCTAGAGTTCCGAAAGCGGGATCGCTTGAAAAAGTAAAAATCCCGAAGAGGTGTGGCTTAATGACACCGTTCGTGTCTTCTCGAAAATGATCGCAATCCCGTCTGAGAGACCACTATTACGAGAGTTTGATTTCCCGACTAGGCACCTCCCATAGAGACTAAACTAACAAGGAGGGTTTAATAAGCTCTAGCTAATCAGAATCTTGTAGCATCAACGCGTCATAGTGACGTACTTGTATATGAGTACCGAGTCGAACTCGAACCAAGCAACAAAACTGTCAGCAGTAACTCTCATATACCAAGAGCTAGTCCGTCACTGTCTATAGAGAACGGCGGCCATGACACGTCCAACTACGTCACATTTCGTCACAAATGATCTTTCATCTCTTTCTACTAGTGTCCCTTTTGTCTTATGGGGTTTGAACTTTCCTTGTTAAATTTTAGTCTCCTTGGGTACCTCCCACCATCAAATGTCGGGAAGACAGCCGCATTCACACGGACTAGAAAATTTGTAGTTTATTATCCAATATAACCATGACCTGACTAACCTTACTTAGACAAAATAACCATCCAAAATGGGTGTTTTTCGCTTCGGCCACCGGCGGCGAATTTACACTCAACCCTAACCGAGCAAGCTAACCTGGTACAGCACATAGTCATTAAGCCACACCTCTTCGGGATTTTCACTTTTTCAATCGAATCCCGCGTTCGGGACTCTAGACACTTTCATAATAATAATAATCCCTCATAAAAACGCATAGAGTTTCCAACAGGTATAGCCACTACGGGTATCATTATTTGCCGTGGCGCTCCGAGGCGACTCACTTAATTTTGGTGGCGCATTCACTTTTGAATTGAAGGAAAACATCACTGAAATTTTTCAATTATGTGAAATTGTTTCATCAATCAATTACAAAATAAAGTTATAGTCGAAGGACATTCGAGGATTCAGTTACAGTACAACGATGGGGTTTTAAACTCATAATTGAAGCATTCACCTTTTATTTATTCTATTTTTGATTTCATGTGCATATCACAGAACGTTTTCATCGACTGCTGCGGCTGGATTGACAGTAGATGGCAGACATAAAGATGTCATTGGTGTGAAGATGGGAGCCTGTTTTTGTGTATTTATTTTCGAACAGTTGCATGCGCTCATTCTCGCCTCAATGACTCCTCTGGGTTGCGGTCATAAACTTAGGCTGCTTACTCCGCATCGTTCGTAAACGTATTCTAGCTTCATGGAGTATGCATTGAGAGTAATGATAAACATACACATCTAATCCCGTGATCGTACTATTACTCTACTCCCAGAGTAAGTTTATGAACGCAACCCTGGTGGCACTGTGGGTTTTTCCGAATCGCATATGGTGGTGCTGCTCCCTTTCATCTGGAATTATGTTTTTATGGGGAAGGCTATCACCATTATAGTTCATAATAAATACATAATAATTTTAACTTGTTAAGAAACTTCTGACTTCAAAGTATATTTTGACTTTGACTATGTTTCTTACCTACCTGCACAACTGTACCATTACCCAAAGTAGTGTTTTTCAATTCAGTCATGGCTACGATTGCAATACTCAAATTCACTCTCAAGGCATATGATGTACAGAATCCCAGAAATGCCAAAAGCGCCACAACATATCTCCTCATTTTCCAAAACTTCCATGTTGTTTCTGGTGCTCTGTAAAAAGGAAATGTTCATTTTTTTTAGTTGTTTCAGCTCAGGTAGCACAAAAAATGAGGAATCATTTATGTTTAGAAATATAGAGAGAACTAGTTTAGGAAGGTTGGGTGTTTTCATCCTCCACAGTCTGAAAGTGAGAAAAATGGAAATTCAAGGAAAATCCTATACAAGTGTAGAAGGGCCATGAATTAATTTGCCCTGATAAGTAACAGATGCGTTTACAAGACTGTTATCTTGAACGAAATTATAAAATTTTGTTAGTAATGTATCGTATTCTGAATTTGCTTATCTCAACAACATAAGTTCAAATTAACTAAAAAATACTCAACTTTTCCAAAAAAAACCTTGACGTTTCCAAAAAACGTTGACGTGCCTGATATAGTCTACGAAACGTCAATATTTTAAGGAAAAGAGAAGGTAGAGAGTCATCCAACAAAATAAAATCAACCTGAAAAAATTGGTGTTGACATCTATTAAATTTTTCAAACTTCACTTCAGAGTGGTAACAATGAACCATCAAAAATATTCGAATGGAAAATCGACAGGAAAGATACTGAAACACTGAACGTACAAATTTTCAAAGGAACATTTTCACAACCAGCGAAAAGTCATTTTATTTATTAATGACCAATAATATGTTCAAATTGTTGCCCGTTTTCCCTAACACATAGACTAGTTCTATTTATAGTGCACCTCATCACATTGATCAGTTCGTGAGCAGAAATTTCCTGAAATGCACGGTGAACCCTATCTCTTAAGTCTTCCAAAGTAGTAGGTCTTCTGGAGTATACTTTGGATTTGATATGACCCCATAAAAAAGTCAATAGAGGTTAAATCGGGCGATCTAGGTGGCCATCTAATTGGACCAATGATTCCAATCCATCTTTGTCCATAAGTATTATTCAGATATTCCCGAACAATATTAGCATTATGTGGTCCTACAGCATCCTGCTGAAAAAATATACTTTCGCTGATGTTCTCAGGTAGATCGTTGATATTATTTTGAATATCGTTCTCTAAGAATTCTAGATATCTTTGGCCCATCAAAGGCCCGTCGAAAAGAATTGGTCCAATTATTCTTGTCCCTATAATTCCTACCCAGACGCTGAATCCAAATCTTTCTTGGAAATTACCTTCTCTCATCAACCTAGGATTTTCTTGAGCCCAATACCTTGTGTTATTCCTGTTGAACATGCCATTATTCGTAAACCTAGACTTATCTGTAAACAGTATCTTCGAGACGAAATCATTATTCAAGTCATGATGATGCAAAAGCCAATTACAATACGTTTAGTCTCCGTTCTAGGTCATTTTCTTATAGATACTGATGCAAACTGTATTTGTAGGAGCGATATCTATGTTTTTTCAGTATTTTTCTGGCACTTTCCCTGCTGATCCCGCATTTAATTTCCAATTTTGAGGCAGATGAAGAAAAATTAACATATGCCAAGACGTTAGTTTCCGCTTCTTCACTAACGATGAAGTTGATGTGGTTTTGATCAGCTGGTTCTTTCCTTGGCATCATTTCCAATTACCTGTAGTAGGTTCTAGGAGGATGCCATCTTAATGGATAACGAACAGCGTATACCATACTAGCATTATTAATAGCGTTCTTCTGACATTCTCCGTATATCAATATCATATCGATTTGTTCGTTTCGAGAATAACGATTATTATTTTCCGTTTCGATAACACTTTTCACAATCAACAAAACGAGATGACGAGTAAAATTGTTATTTCACTTTTGACATGATATTAAACACCTATTGTTTTCCATGATTCCATGGCTACCTTTCATTTCATCTCACCTAACGAATCCCATTGGAATTCGGAAGCATCGTAGTAAGAATTTGTACAATACCAAATTTATTAAATGATTGTTTTTAGTTTTGAACAAAAAGGAACAATTCTCTATCGAATGGCAAAATGGCCCTCGGTAGGTACCATTTGAAAAAAATGATTTTTTCGTTGAAAATGCGTTCAAAAAATTTCAATTCCTGTTGTAGGATTTCTTATTGATCTTATCGATGAAATGACAATTACTATGAGTTAATGATATCAATTATAATAGATTTTAACCTGATCAAGGCCTCCTGTGCACAAAAAAAAATAATAATTTGATTTTTTTTATTTGTAAAATAAAAATTTGGAAACACTGTCGTATGTAATTTGAGCCGTAGAATCCGAACAGAATTGACCAAACCAGCGGAGTGTGTAATGATTTGGACGGGGAACAGATGGCTTCAGTGCTGTCTGTGATGACCTACCCTTGCACTGATGAGAGGCAACTACCTCGAAACTAGTCTGCAGGTGGTCATCCTGTCCAAATCGAAACATAATTCTGCTAGTTGGTCACAGAGGGCACTTACAACTGCGTCCTCTGATGCTTTGAGGAACGTTTCACAAGTATCTGTTAGATTTAATTCAATGCCCGTCGTGGTCTTAGTCAGGGGAGTAGTTGTTTTCTGACAGGTATTTGCCATAATAAGCCTACGTAGTAGGTGTATATGGGAGTAAAGGTTTCAACATCGGTCGGCAACGACTGTTCGTTACTAAACGATCTCCCAAAGAACTCTGTTTTCTTAGTATTAATTATCATCTTCGTCATTCACGTTCTTCTGTTGTTTGGTTCATCAATTGACAATTCGGGAAGAAATTTCACATGGCATAACGTAAATATGATATAATAGTTATTGACATTATAATTTTTAATGTTCCAATTGGTTAAAAATACTCCATCAAATGTGTTAATGAGCACAAATTATTCGTTACACATTCAGTGGAAACTTACGTGAGAAGGCATTTCAATACCTTCAAGGTTCGAAATAGTAGTTGAGATAACTTTATACGAATATGAGAGCTATCAAATAATATAATGCCTCTTTGGCTGATTGATGATAGTTGTTAAAATTTGTTAAATTGTTAAAATTGTTAATTCCGTCAACCAATTGCACCACTACGCGCAACCCTCAGAAGTCTTCGAGAGACTTGTGTGAGCTAGGGAAGACGCAGCTCTTACCTATTAACGTGTGATGCCATGCACGAGACCGGTGAATCGGTGGATCGAACCCACGACCCCACGCATGCGAGGCGAACGCCGACCACCACGGCCCATATAATTGCAGCCATTCATTTGAAAATACATAGTCGAAAAACAATACGCGAATGTTTTCAAGATTATTTTAATTTTAGGTGGTAGGCCGTGAAGACCAATCCGCTGAAAGCTACAATTAAACAAAAACTTCTTTGAACTTGGAAAAATCTTATACTTTATTCGACCCCATTCAACCCCCATTTTGTCACAATTCTTCATATATCTGGTTCAAAAAGGGGGAGCTTTTGGCAAGAACGGTTCATCGGACATCCCCAGACTTTATTTACATTCTTTTCCACAATTTGTCTTCATATTCAGCACTTTTTGAGCATTGTGAGTTAGTTGAGGTGAGTAATGTTTGGTGGAACACGTGAAATATTGACTGCGTGTGGTAAATTTTTGTTAGATGACGAATTTCACTTGAACTACAATATTAAACGTTGTTATTCAAAAGCAATGATTGTTCGTGAAAACAAACAATTTTTATGAGCGGAGTAATTTCTTACCTTATCTAATATGGGATATTTGCTGTAATGATGAATGACTGAAATTAATGTCAATAGACATAACGAAATGAAAACTAAATAATAGGATCAAAATAACGTTGATATATGGATGTATGCATGGCAACAATCATTTTGCAAGATTTTGATATTATTTTTATTTATTTTGTCCATAGTGGCATCGTTTGCTGTGATCATTAGCCAGTATGTGTTCTGGGGAATATAAAACTCCACTGTTTTCGGTCAAAATGTATGTGTTATTTGAAATTTATTTTAAAATTGAAATAACTAATTTTTTTCGCATGGCAACATGGTGGCTCGCCG
This sequence comes from Chrysolina oricalcia, assembly GCA_944452925.2. Lineage (NCBI taxonomy): Eukaryota > Metazoa > Arthropoda > Insecta > Coleoptera > Chrysomelidae > Chrysolina > Chrysolina oricalcia. The sequence continues at coordinate 26,726,669 of OX101808.2, forward strand.
GGTTAGAAAAAAATGCCATTTTATTACAATTCACTTATAGGTTTTGAACAAAATTTCGTCAAAAAACTGAAAAACTACGTTTGATGTTTCATAAAATACAGCATCTTTTGGTATTAAAATAATACGAAGGCGTAGAAGGGCCACGAACAATTTTTTTTTTGGAATCCCGACATTAATCTCGGACCCCCGACTTTAATCTCGGAGGTCCGACTTTAATCTCGGGAGTCCGACTTTAATCTCGGACCCCCGACTTTAATCTCGGACCCCCGACTTTAATCTCGGACTCTCGACTTTAATCTCGGGGGTCCGACTTTAATCTCGGACCCCCGGCTTTAACCTAGGACCCCCGACTTTAATCTCGGGAGTCCGACTTTAATCTCGGACCCCCGACTTTAATCTCGGACCCCCGACTTTAATCTCGGACCCCCGACTTTAATTTCGGACCCCCGACTTTAATCTCGGACCCCCGACTTCAATCTCGGACCCCCGACTTTAACCTCGGACTCCCGACTTTAATCTCGGACCCCCGATTTTAATCTCGGACCCCCGACTTTAATCTCGGACCCCCGACTTTAATCTCGGACCCCCGACTTTAATCTCGTACCCCCGAGATTAAAGTCGGGGGTCCGAGATTAAAGTCGGGGGTCCGAGATTAAAGTCGGGGGTCCGAGATTAAATTCGGGGGTCCGAGATTAAAGTCGGACCCCCGAGATTAAAGCCGGACCCCCGAGATTAAAGTCGAGGGTCCGAGATTAAAGTCGGGGGTCCGAGATTAAAGTCGGGGGTTCGAGATTAAAGTCGGGGGTCCGAGATTAAAGTAAGGGGGTACGAGATTAAAGTCGGGATTTCAAAAAAAAATTGCTCGTGGCCCTTCTACGACTTCGTAAAATAAGATTCAAGTGCATCGAGTAGGTATCCTTTGACAAACAGAACTGATAAAACAAACTCCTTAAGGAGATCGACTTCTTATTTTACTTCGATTCTGCAAAAGTAAATTAGGTATTTATAGTGTAATTATTAAAAGATATTCATGATAATATTTATGCAAGAAAAATAATTACCTATGTTATTAGCTTTTGGGTTATTGATTTTGTTTTATCAGTTGTGTTGGTTACAGGTTGTTCGATGCATTCAAATCTTATTTTAATCTCTTAATTCTAATGTGCTCTCCTAAAGTTTTTTTTGCGGAAGTTTGTTTAAAAACTAATAATGTGAGGTATCAAATTAATCGTAATCGAATGATATTTTTCCTAATTTGACGAGCCACCATGTAGCCATCTGAAAACAATCAGTAATAAAAAATTTAAAATGAAATTTTTCATGGCAGATATACAGTGTGTCCCTCTTACCATACTCACCATAGGTATTTTTTTAATGGTAAGAGATACGAGGTCTAAATGACACCAAATGTGGAGTTTAACAAGGCCAACTAAAATATGAAAAAATATTTTGATAAAATCTATTCGTTTTTGTTTTATACGCAAATAACAAATTTTGATCATTTTCATGTCTCTTGCAAGTGAATTTTGACCCACTTCTGGAGGTCCTAATAACTTGAAATTTGGCAGATGTTCATAATTCCGGTGACAATGCACTATGAAATTTTTATTGAAATAAAAAATAAAAAATGGCGGCTCCTCCAATATGGCGGACGAGATTTGTGATTATGGTCCGATTCCATTCAAAATTGGTATGTGGGGGTTTTTGAGGTCGGAGATCATGATTTTTTTGTTAAAATTTATAAATTCAAGATGACGACTTCAAAATAGTTCTTGTTTTTGTATAAATGACAGTAACTCCGTTGTTATCAGCAAAAAACTATTACTGTGACATATCATCTATAAGAGAAAAAAAACTTATTCATAACTGAGTTATAATAAGCTATGACCTACATTTGAAAAATGAAAGTTGTTACTGATATCTCAAATTCTAGAAGAGTTGGTAAGAATTTCATATTTTTTTCGAAATCTCATTAAAAAACTGCTATGAGAATGTGAAATTCCTATTCGAATATTTTCATAAATGAAGAAGTTACGGAGGAGACATGAAAATGATCAGAATCTGTTTTTTGCGTATAAAACAAAAACGAATAGATTTTATCAAATTATTTTTTCATATCATAGTTGGCCTTGATAAACTCCACATTTGGTGTCATTTAACCGACCTCGTATCTCTCACCATTAAAAAGATACCCATGTTGAGCATGGTAAGTGGGACACACTGTATTTTGATCAAAAACAGTGAAGTTGTATTATTCCTCAAAATTTTTAGTTTCAAATTATATAGTGATAGGTATGGATACCTAGCACTCTAGAATAAAAAATAAATTTGGTAATTAAAATAAAACTCGGTTACAAAAAGTGATAAGTATCTCATGGTTTTACTCAGTTGATTATATGGAGTAAATCTAAGTGAAAATATACCGGGTGTCCCATTTGCAAATCGAAAGTTTATATCACTTCTGGTGAAATCGGAAGCTGAGTTACTTGTCAAAATATGCAGTTTTAAGTCTTATAGAGATCCTCCAAATTTCATTCCATTATCTTCAGAAACAAAAATGTTATAAAGGACACCCGGTATGAATAGTTTTAAATCTGTATAATAAGGTGGGCATTTCAAAACGGAATGGAACCAATAAATATATCCAAATATTGAATTTGAATAGTTCTTCGCTTCAATGACCAATCCGATACTTTGGAATGTGACATTGACTTTGTTATAGACTCAGTTTCCCTTTCTTTTGTCCCAATTTGAAAGTAAAGGATATCACCTTCACATTTCTATTTCCTTATTGCATAGAAATCATCTATAAAATATCGCAAAGTACCTTTCAGCATCGTCAGTTTGTAACACTTCATCGGAGTTGGGACCTTTCTTTTGGTCTGAGTACACCATAACTGAATCCCCGAACAGATAAAGACGCAAACCTGTGTTACCGAATATCCGGACGAATTATGCACTTCAGCACAACACCAACTACAAAATCACTGACAACTTTGCGCTCGCCACAATCGCGACTCGCAATTCACCTGCTAACAGTTTCGTGTGACGCTGAACGGTGAAATTATCCGCACCTTCTAGTCTACACTTGGCATTTTTTAAGGTATATATTGCGTGGGATCACTTGAAAAGTACATACACACACAAAATATGACAAGAATTTCCATTTTTATCTTTAATCATATACATTTGAAAAACAAAATGAATAAACTCTCTACATTACTCTATAATTGAAAATGAAAATTTGATCTCTAATTTAAAAATCGTACTCTGTCTCTTTGCTGAAGAATTTCCTAATAAAGTAATACCTTTTAAAGGAACAATTCTTGTAGGTATACAGGGTGTTTCATAATAAATGCGCAGGACTTCTGGATGTGATAGCTCGTTCAAAAATATGAAAAAAAGTTTCTATTAACTTACCCTCTAAAATTCAACATTTTCGAGATACAGGGTGTTGAAATTTAAAAAAATTATAGTTTTTTGCGAATATCTCTGAAACTCTTTATCGCACAAAAAACAGATTGTGAATGCATTTTCTACTCATAACAAGCTATGTTTTGTGCAGATTTTTTATTTTTTAAAATTCATAATTGGTGAAGATTTTGAAGGGGTAGTGGGTGTTTTTTTCTCCAACTTCTACGCCACTGGAAAAAGTATGATTTTTGAGCCACCTACTTAAACCGCCAATGTTTTCTACACAAAAAAGGTACTCTAGGTCATAAGCTCTAAAGTTGACCGTTTTCAAGAAAAATCAACTTTCATGTTGAAAAACATGGTAAATTTTTTTAAATAATTTTTTTCCTAATTATTTATACAAAATTTATTCAAACGTTAAAACACGTAACAAAACCAAACGTTGACTTCTTAATTGCAAAATAAAAAAAAACAATAACAATCATACTCAGTTGAATTTTTGGAAATGTCCGCCGTTAGCTTCAATGCACGCAGCAATTTTTCGAGGAAAAAACATTATTTAAACAACATGAAAGTTGATTTTTCTTGAAAACGGTCAACTTTAGAGCTTATGACCAAGAATACCTTTTTTGTGTAGAAAACATTGGCGGTTCGTATAGGAGGCTCAAAACTGTACTTTTTTCAGTGGCGTAGAAGTTGGAGAAAAAAACACCGACTACCCCTTCAAAATTTTCATAAATTATGAATTTGAAAAAATAAAAAATGCCTACGAAATCTGTTTTCTGTGCGATAAACGGTTCCAGAGATATTCGCAAAAAACGATTATTTTTTTAAAATTTCAACACCCTGTATCTTGAAAATGGTGCATTTTAGAGGGTAAGTTAATAGAAACTTTTTTCATATTTTTGGACGAGCTATCACATCCTGAAGTCCTGCGCATTTATTATGAAACACCCTGTATATTTTCGATCTCGGAAACGGCTCTATCGATTTGGATGAAATTTTGTTGTAGTTTTAAGGTTTTGCTTTTTAACTTCATCTGTATAAGCGTCTTTCCTGAGAAAACGCAATTCTATTAATGATAATAGTGATGTGAAATTTCAATTTTCAATCGTCGGAATAATCGAAATTTGTTACACATATCAAGAACTGATGGCAAAACAAGAATTTCATAATAATAATATTATTATAATAATACTAATAATGATAATTTTTAAATTCAATTTTCACCCACTTCCAATCGTCTGAATAATCTGAAATTTTGCACACATATCAATGACCGGCAACAATACAAGAATTCCATAATAATAAAATAAGAATGATAATAATAATGACAATTTTTGAATAATTCAATTTTCTCCCACTTCCAATCGTCAGAATAATCTTAAATTCAGCACACGCATCATGGAACAACGACAATACATAAATTTTATAATATCAATGCAATAATAATAATAGTGATGACGATAATTTTCAAATTTAATTCCAATAGCCGGAATAATCTGTAATTTGGCACACATATCAAGGACCGACGACAATACAGGAATACTTGAAATTTGGCACACATCAAAAACTGATGGCAAAACAAAAATTTTATAATATTAATACTTTAATACTGATAATAATAATAATAATAATGAGAACTTTTGATTAAATTCAATTTTCAACCACTTCTAATCGTCCAAATTTTATCAAATTTGGCACACATATCAAAGATCGACGACAATTCAAGAATTTCATAATATTAATGTAATATCATTAATGTACTGATGATAATTTTCAAATTTTCAACCGCTCCCAATATTCCCAATAAGATATATAGTTTAATATTCATTCAAACATTTTGGGTATCTCGGAAATGGCTCTAATGATTTGGATCAAATTTTGTGTTTAGATAAGAGATTGCCCTGTAAGTTCCTCAGTACACGCGTCTTTTGTGAAAAAAACGCCATTTTACACAAACAAAAATTAGTTCAAATTGAAGAATTAGGGATTCGAATTTTTGGTGTAAGAATACATTGAATTCCACTAATCCACTCAAGAAGAGATGTTTAGCAAAAATTATAAAACACCTGGAACCGTTGGAATAGTCCTTATAGATTTTGGGGGAATGTTTCTTAGAATTGAGAACTGTGACTGTGACAGTTGCCACAAAAAGTAGTTTTTTTCGGTTTTGGTGCTTTTATGTTCGTTATTTAAATGACTGCAGTTCATTTCAGGTAAAATTTAAAATGATATTAATGAGTAATGCCTTTAAATGCATATGGCTACGCTGTGAATTTTTGTTAAAAAATGTTCTGAGTCTATAAGAACTATTTTGGTGAATTTCTCTTTAAGGGTACCGAAAATTATGATCCAGGGCTCATTCGATTCGGAATGAACCCTAGAAACTTTTTGAAAAATTTGAAAGTGCGCCGGCAAAAATTGCAAAAGTTATAAACAATTTAGAAAAAAAAAGGGGTGGTTTGGTTTTTTCCAAATATCTCGGAAACTATTGAAGATATCCAAAATTTAAAAAAAGATCCTGGAAGAGGAGGAAATTTTCCAAAAAAGTCCTACCTTCCGGAACTCTACCACCAATATTGAGAATTTGAATTTAGAGGCGAATATAGCGCTAAAAGCGGGTGATGCGAGTCCCGCGTGCGCTGACTGATACGGACCCTTAAACAATAAAAATAATTTTAACCCAACAAATATCAATATTAAGAAATAAAAAAATGTACTTACCTTTTAGACAATTGAATAAACGAAAATCCATGGATAAACATTTTTTCCCTTAATTATTTTAATACATATGCTTTTGTTAATTAACTAGTTTTTCCAAGTTTCAAATTTACATACAAACCCTGATAATTGTTATACTAAAAACCTCTAATTTGTTTCACTACTTGGAGCTATTCTTGAAAGGTTCAAAAAAGATCCCCATTGGAAAAATAAAAAAATGTTGATTTTCCACTTTGTTATTAACAATCTAAGAGACTAAAAAATGAAAAATGCAAATAAAGCCTTGAATTTTTTTATTAAAAGTTGCATAAAATTGATTTTTAAAAACTTCTTACTCTGATTGCTTATATAATTGATAAACAAATGCATTTTTTATAAGATATTTGAATTTCTGTTTCTGGAATTTTAATCAGCAAAAAATATGATCTTTAAGAAACAAAAAAATTTAAAAAAAAATGTATTGCTTAAAAACGCATTTGCAAATATTAAGGAGCCATTTTTTCTTTTTATCATATTTTCCATTGCTCTTTGATATTCTAAAAAATATATTTATTTAAATTTTCTTTGTTTATTTAATAAACAATTTGTTATAGACAAATTAATTTTCACGATACAATTTTTTTAAATACTGCAAAAAATAACAAAAACAACCATGTGTCATTAACATTACTGGATTATGTTAATAAATTATGTACGTAAAAACACCTATTCAAATTATAAGTGATAGGAGTACAACAGCTTTGGATATCACTAATAGTTTCCGATATATTTGCAAAAAAAACATCCCCCCCACCCTTTTTTTACTAAATTGTTTATAACTTTTGCAATTTTTGCCGGCGCACCTTCAAATTTTCCAAAAGTTTCTAGAGGTCATTCCGAATCCAGTGAGCTTTGGATCATAATTTTTGGTGCCCGTGAAGAGAAATTCACCAAAATAGTTCTGGTAGACTAGACTATTCCAAGCTAATGCTGCTATTGATCAGTACCGATAAGACTATCGCAAAGCGCGACCTCAATAGGTTGGATCTGACTGTAGTCAAAAATTTTGTATCTTTCATTGTTAGTTCATTGTATTTTACTATGTAAACTGGATGATATTGGCTTTAGTCGAAAGTTACTAGGTTTCTTCGAATCGTACCTTGTTAACCGAATTCAAATATTTCATTACAACGGATACGAGTCGAATGCAATAATTTCTACTTCTAGTGATCCTCAAGGATCGAACTTAGGACCATTGTTGTTCTTAATTTTTATTAATGAATCAATAAGCACTAGAATAAATTATTTCATTTCTCGCTTTCGAAGAACTTGAAATTTCATCACACTGTAAGTAGATACAATAGAGCAGAGTAGTTAAAGCGTCAATGTTTAAATCACTTTTGGCTGCCGGTCGCTGGTTCAAACTACCGCGACTGCAGATATTTTCTGATGGCCCGAGAAACTTCTATCGATTGAAATTGCGGTGGGCATATAGAAAATTAGAAAAAATGATAATTGTGTAGTATTTAGGTAACTCTGAGCTATTGAAAAATAAAAAAGAGAATTCAAGTAAAATCTGAGAATGAATGAATTTAGCAGCAGCGGGATTCTTATCTTTCGACTCGACAGCTGTCGTGTCGAATGGACAAAATTTGCGATTCTCATGTTCGATATCGAGAAGTGAGTATCGACTACAAATGTCATTTTTATTCGACATCTTAAAAGGTGTCGAGAAGTCAATTTTCTGAGGTTATGAGATGATGAAAAGTTTTTGATTTGCAAAAATATCGACTTTTCGACCAAAAGAAGAACAATATATCTTACGCTTATTGAATATAGGGACAATCATCGAGTTTTTGCCGCAGGTCGCTTGTGTTTGACAAATGCGAATGGCAAATATAGAGAAATGTGACAAGAGCTAAGTAATAAAATGGAACAAGAATGTTACTGACAAGAGAAGCAAATTTGAAAATGTTTTTTCAGAAGTATTTTAGTTTGTTAGTATTCGAATATACAGTGAGCACGTAAAGGTTGGAACAAATTCGTTAAAAGGTTGATATGGCCATTGAGGGAAAAAAGCTCAGACACATCGATTTTCTTTTTCAGTTGCGCATTTTTTGGTCTACTCAGATTTTTGATGATGTCATCGCTGTTCGAGTTATGACGTCATTAAATATATTTTTAAATGGCATTACCCTATTTTGATACAACCTTCAAAAAGAACGCATTTTTCTGTGTATGGATGTCATATTTTTTCTTATGTTACATAACCGTATTTTCGAGAAATAAAAGATATTTCATTCATAATTATAAGGTCTATTAACATAAACTTTCAACATGAGGTATCCCACAAAAAAATCTAGTGGGATTAGATCAGCTGGCCTCTCAAAAAATCCTCGTCTGCGATCGAAATCCGGAGTATGAGGGAATTATATTGATATCGATAGGCGACCTCATACCTTGTTGCAAAGCAAGTTTTTGTGAATTGCCTTGATGCCAATCCCAACGTCTGGTTTGCTCAAAGTGTACAACCAACTAGCCGGGGTGGGGCTGTTGGTTTTTCCGGGTTCTCCTGCAGCTGTAAAGTGAATACGCAACCAAAAATCAGAAAGTCACCCTGGAGCGCCACGGAAAATAATAATAATAGCCGTCCTCTACCCGCAGACGAGGATTTTCAGAGTGGCCAGCTAAATCTCCTGATCTAACCCCACTAGATTTTATTTTATGAACATACCTTGGGTCAAAAGTTCACGTTAACAGACTAAATATTATATTATTATAAATGAAATATCTTTTATTTCTCGAACATACTGTTATCTAATATGAGAAAAAATATGATATCCATACACAGAAAAATGCGTTCTTTTTTAAAGTATTATCAAAATAGGGTGATGCCATTTAAAAAAAAGTATAATGACGTTATAACTCGAACAGCGATGACGTCATCAAAAATATGAGTGAAACAAAAAATGCGCTACTGAAAAATAAAATCGACGTGTCTGAGCTTATTTTTCCTAATGGCTATATCAAGCGTTTAACGAATTTGTTCCAACCTTTACGTGCTCGCTGTATGTTCACAATAATTAAAGAAACTGTGATTAAGTAGTTATCAGATTATAAAGTCAAGAGTTCATGGGTTGAAAGGTTTTCATCTAGTCTTTCAAAGCCGTCACAAAAGACTTAAAATATAAAGTAGCACAATTGTAGCGGTGTAAATTGTATCTTTCAACAAACATCTGTACATCATTTTGGTAAGAATTTAGCTCTTGGCAATGTTCCAAAGAAGAAAGTCCTAGGTTTACTATTATATTTCTAGTTTTCACCAAGTCATATAAGAACCACTCCTGAAATATAATGGAGAATGAAAGAAGCAGTTTTTATTTGATTCATTTCAAAATATGCTTTATTGTACATGATGAAAGAAATCATGTTGACAAAGCTTTAAACAGTATGTTAATAGTGTGGGTCAAGGGAATAAAAGAAATAGTGCATTCAAGTTTAAAGTTCAGCAAAAAAGAAGGTAGAATATGCCCCTTTTCTGACCTTTGATGGACCTTTGATCTCGGCAGTCGAATATTCTAACATAAATAGTTTTAAAACTTACTAGCCCTTACATGCACTCACTCGTCTGACTTGAAATCTTCACTAAACCAAACCAGTCGCATATAAGCGCAAAGCTACCAATATTTTTTGTTTGCGACTGACATGTCTGTTTCAATACATTCTATCCTGAGTTCTGGGATATACGGTATCAAAAGATTGCACAAATCGCCAAGAAATATTTGTTTATTCAAAACAATTTCTGAAAACGGGCTTCTGGAATTTCAACGACAATGAACTCACTTCAAATTCGTCGTCGACGCCTTCCAAATAGTACATTTTAGTGCCGACGTCTTATTTTGTTAACGATTGGCAATATCTTCAATATTTATTTTATATTTTTGTCAATAATTTCCAGGATCCAACATAAAATATGTAAGAATGAAATGTCAAATGTTTCATTATTCAAATTAGGACGACGGCCTATGCTGAAACATACGTTACCTCTCGACATGTGCTGAAATGAAATTATAATATAATTTCATTTCAGTGTGAGAATCACCCCTCTCCCTATGTCGAGAAGACTGTCGAAAGGTGACAGCTAGTCGATACGTGTCGAATCGAAAGATGAGAATCCCTGTGTATGGCAGATGTTCATATTCGGGTGTAACAAAATGCGTAGCCATCTTTATAAGAGAAAAAAAACTAGGATGGTGGACGAGTTTTACGATTCAAAATTGGTTTGTAGTTGTTTTTGGGGCCCAATATCATATTTATTTGTTAATTTGAGAATTCAAGATGGTGGGCGGGGAGTTTTCTGATCTATGGTCCGATTCATATTCAAAACTGATAATGCAGGGTTCCTAGGGTAGCAAGTTTGTCATTTATGGTCTGATTCTAAACAAAATTGGGTGGTACCGTCAAACGGGGCTAAGTGAATCAAAAATAGCGCATTTTTCGATATTTAACCGAAAGTAATGAAACAAAAAATATGAAAAAATTAATATAGGTTCTCTAAACACTCCTGTAGCCCATGACATATATATCATAATTTTCTCAACATTTCAAGTCCGCCATTTTTTTTATTGAAATGTGATTCACTTTACCCACCACTGTGGGGTAAAATGAATCAGCGCTTAAAATTCGTCTTTTATGCATGATAGACAAGATATGGGTAAAGTGAACCGATTCATTTGAAAAAATATATACCTATTCTGTTGAAAATAGAAAAAAATCGGGAAAAAAACGCTGTATTTTCATTACAAAACATCAATGTACGGAACAGATACAAAACTCATTATGAAAATAAAACAAATAAACAAAAAGCAATTCTTAACTTAAATCTCAATCATAAAATCACAAAAAAATAAAAGAAATTGGTGCCTTTGGTATAAAAATTATCACAAACTGAAAAAACTACTATAAACCCATTAAAAAAACTTATTCCAGAGTTTGGAGGACTTTGACGCTAATTTTGAAGACATGTTGTCCCCTTTTGACATATTTCAATTTTACTTTTTTGACAACTTGGTTGTTATCAATAACGGAAATATCCTGAATGTCAGGATAAACAAAATATCCTTTTTCACGTCCTTTCTTCCTTAAGGCGTTAATAGTCAGTTCCTGCCCGTCAATATTTTCAATTTTGCCAATGTAGAGTCTCGTCCGCTTCACCATTGGGAATTTGACAATAATGAAGTCCCCTACATCTGGTGTTTCGTTTTCATCATCCGAAACCTCTGCCTCACGTGGCTCCTGCGACCTATCACTGTCATGCGATGTGGATGGTTCTGGCATCGGATCCTCTTCATTTCCTGATTCGGATAGTTCACTCATATCTGATAATGAGACGGACTCTTCGCTGTCTTCTTCTGCTACTTGGGTTTTGTTTTTCGATCTATTTGGTTTGCGTTTTGGTGTTTTATCAATCACAGTCGAAATGATTAGGTCCGCCGTGGAAATGCTTTTTCCGGCTGTAATATTGATTTTTTTCCCTCGTTTAACAGTGTATCCAGTAGACGATCTTAATCTTTCCAAGTGTTCTACTATTGATTGAGTCCATGCTTGTGCATCGTCGTTGTCTCTATTCACTGTAGGATTGTTTCTTGGCACTTTATGGAGGACAATATCTGGATTCCAAGAAGAAATGCCACAGGCTTTGAAACCAGCAATAGAGTTTTCCTTAGATCGTAAGCCAATTTTTTCAATTGTCTCCCTCAGAAGCCTTGGAAATTCCGTTTTTGGTAAGACACCACGATGCTTGATTTTCCATTCTTCCAGAATTCTCCGCCAGCATGCCTTAACCGGTCTGAAGTATGCCACATCGAGTGGTTGCAAGAGATGTGTGGAGTTGGGCGGGAGAAGAACAAATTTTATCTCATTATTCGCACACACATCTATTACACTCATAGTGATATGGCTATTCAGGTTGTCACCTATAAGGACTTTAGGGCCATTTAATTTCCTGAAAAATGGCAGAATGATTGTTCTGAACCAATCTTCGAACAACTCGGAATCAAACCATCCACTCAAAGATCTATTGTACCTAGCATTTTCAATGCCGCCTTCCGTCCATCCTTCATATGAATGTTTAGCTTTATACACAGTGTATGGCGGCAATAAAGTGCCATCCGCCGCGGTAGCAAACATGACAGTAGTGCTGCTCTTTGAACTAGCAATAGTCCTATGTGTGTGTTTCGCTCCTCTTCTTGTGACAACTTTAGCGGATCCTGGATCGTCGACGAAATTGGTCTCGTCATAATGTTCTATGGTTCGCCTTAAATTCTCAAAATATTCTTGAATCACCTCATATGATAATGCAGCCCTGACGCGCTTCGTGTTCTCTGCCAACTTAATCGTTAAATCTCGATTTCTTTTTATAAACCTCTTGAACCAGTCCAATCCAGGAAGATTATCTTTGAATCTCCTCTCTACCACTCCCAACTTGTTCAAATATTGTTGCACGATTCCCCTTATATCATTAGATTTCAAAGGAAACCCCCACTTTGCGCAGACCTCAAGACTATCTCTGTTTCGCAATTCTTGATGTTTGGTGAATACTGGTTGGCGGCCATACTTTAAAGGATGGTGTCCATGGTATCGTCTTTGAATTGTGGAGAAAGGAACTCCATAATGTTCCGATGCTTGTCGCATGGACATGCTGCCCCTACGGACCGCCGCCACTGCCCGGTGCACATACGCGTTATCATAATTGCACTTTCCCTGGGGCCCCAACTTTTTTACATATGTTCGTGGCATCCTATGAACAAAAAATCAATGAATAAACTAAAACTATATTGAGGGGTGGGGGTCAATTAGGTCATACTATGCATTGAAATATACCATGATTATTTTGTCAAAAAAGGAAACTATAATTCTTGAATCACTCATCAGATCAAAATTATTATGATTCAAATCCCATGCAATCAAAGATGATTCATTTTCCCCACTATCTAGTTCATTTTGCATAAAAAATATTCTGAATTCTCAACTAAATTAGACACAATTTTTTTTTCATGGAATTCGATTCCTAGATGACTCAGCAAATCATATTATCAATAGTAGTATTTCTCAATATAACCCACTCCACCTCACAACTGAATGATTTCGGCTTTTAATGAGATTGCAAAGTAAAGCTTATCTAGAATAAATAGAACGAACACTTACCTATTAGCAGACTCGAATGTATACGCATCTCACCACGGTACATACACAACTGACTAACGAATGACGCACGAAAGCAACCTTACAAAGGAAGAATGTCGAGTCTGCGCGAAAGAAACCTTTAAATTTACGGATTGATTCACTTTACCCATACCGATTCACGTAGCCCCGTTTGACGGTACTTTGTGATTTTTGGGATAGCATTCTAATTTTATTGAAAAATTTAAGATGGTGGACAATTAATTAGTATCATTTTTCTGCCTAGGAAAGTATCACTTTCCAGCCAGGATTTCAGGTTGCGGGGGGGGGGGAACTGCATGAACATATAATTTATCAGAAATAACTTTTTTATCGTCAATTAGGTGTTATGATATAATGGTTATAATTGGTAGCTTGGGGGAGGGGGCTGCAGCCCCTCCAGGCTGCACCAGTTCCTCTAAGGCAACTGAACTTTTGACTTCTTCTGACAAGAAATGTATAGACACACGACAATTACATTTTTTTACAAAAATGTAAAAAATAATCTTAGTTATTGTTAACAATAAATGGTTGAATAAATGCTGAAAGTAATTTTCCTTTTTCGCCCATCTTTTAGATTACATTACAATATATTTGTTATACTTTGATTTGACGGTGATTATTGACATATTTCTATAGTAACAAACTTTCTCAATCAACAACTGTGATTTCTATAGATTTTGTATTGAATTTACCACGACTGAATGAAGAGATTGTGGGAATTGTAATTTGAAAATCGGTGAAAAAATTTGTTCAACTCAGCAGCAAAGCCCCGGATGAATTTATAGCTCATTTCCATATTTGCATTCAATTAAATTGAGCTGGAAACTGAAACATATGTAAATCACAAACAACGAGTCTCCTTCAAAGTTCACGAAGAGACGTTTTGTTTTACACAGCCACAGCTGTGTATGGAATGGCCAATTTGTTTATAAAATGAATGACCCGACGTGTGGTGTGTGTGCATTATTATGAAATGGAACAAAAAGTTTTATTTTTTTCGCAAGAGAAAAGATAATTATACCCATTCAGCCTAACGAGTCGTTATTTTGCAAATTTGTACAATTTGATAGAAAATACGTAGATTCTGGGACTGAATTTCGTAGGTTTGCATGAAAGGCCTGATGTACGTAGATCTACTTAAAGTCTTGAGTTGGCACCGCTGACTACAAGAAAATAAGCGAAACTTCTGAAATGCGGCAACCGTGTACGGATTGCATCCTTTCTTAAATTCGTCGTTTGCGCACACCCAGGTCACAGCGTATATACCACTCAGCTCCACAACTCCGAGCGGCGCCTTTGATCTGGCGATCGGGAACCAAGCGAGATGGAATGGCACGGTCTTTGTCTCACTTGGGTTAGAAGTCGGGGCCGGATTAAGATATTTGGTTTCGGCGTTCGGCCGGACAGTACAGTACCGTAGTAGATTATTTCAACATGAAAGTCAAAAAATTGTATTACAGTATTACCTATTATAACAATGAAATTAGGTAGGTACCCGACATAGGTAAGAAATAATAGGGTTTTTTACTTGAATTTATGAGAGGAATTAGTTTAAATAATGAAATTACGTGTTTAGGATTCTAATAAACTTTATTGCACAATTGAAAAATAAAAGATTGACAAGTAACAGAATATATTTTTACATTACATATACAGTGATACAGTGAGTACTTCTACAGATTTCTCCATATTATCATTTTATTTCTGTTAATATTTTTAAAATTGCCATTTATTGTTTTCAAAGTGTAATAAATTCTTACTCTTAAATATAATCTAAGTACAAATTCTTTCGGGAAATATTCACGAGGATGACTAAAAGGTAATAATGCATTGCTTAAATTTGAAAATGCGCTACAAATATTTGTTTTCGCGAATTTTTTAAAGCTTTATTGAAATATAATTTCAATTTTACAAATGAGCTCGACAAACTTATCATTTGGCATTTGCAGATTTCCAAATGTGTCTCTATTGTTATTTTCGTATGCCTTTAAAAAACAGTAAAAAGATGAATCCTGAGTCAGTTTCTGCAATAGCTGGAACTATTGTTCTGTTATTAAGAACTCGTATCTTCGCGCAAAGTATCGGGGGTGAAGTATATGAATGGTCATCCTTCGCAGATCTAGAACTGCTTTCAAGAGACGAAAATAGGGTTGACAATGCAGTGGCTACCAATCGTGTATGAAGGTGATTCGTAAAAAGTTTTTCTGCAAAATGGTTTTCGCATAGCCGGTAGCCATTATATAGATCATTCACTTTTTCTAAAAGGTCTTCACGATTGGCTTTCATTGCCCATATCCTAGCTCTGTAAAAATAAAAGATGAAAAAGTAAATAAAAATATCTACCTATTTATGAATGATTCATTTTGTTTAAAATTAATCGTCGTAGACTAATTCCAATTTTCCGACATGTAAAAAGGCGCCTATTGAATATCAATAGAAACTGTGAATACCCATATCACAACAAACCCATTTATAAATAATGAGACTATAGTACATTTCAAGAAAAGGTAGATTAATTCTGCATACCAAATTATTTGTTTTCTGAGAATTTACTCCACGTTATTCTTGAAATATAGTAGGTATACCACCTTTTGTTTGAAAGCAATAGAAAATTATTAGGTATAATAAAATAATCACGGGGAATTTTGCCCATTGGAAAGGGTCATCCTCATAAATTGAGTTCGACAACTATTTATTGCGTTTATGTACAGGTAGATTAATCCCCGGGTGCTGAGTTCCGTATGTACTCTTGCGTCCAAAAAAATAGGACAGTTGTTTATGCGATTATTCCACCTTTCGTCACTGTATTCATATGCGGAATGATTACTCTTTTGTTTGGAATTTTTGTCATATATCCAGTGTTAAATACCATATATGACATATTCATAACACAAATTCATTTCAACCCTTTAAGCACGTTCAAATCTTATGGCTTTGGTTTTTCACTATTAGATTACTATTATACCTGTTAATGTTTTAAAATGACAAGCGAGAAAATAAAAAAAAAAGTTTTTCTGAAAATGGAAAATGAGCCAGCAAAATCTGTCATTATCTGACGGTCTATTGACAAAACTCTGCTATAAGAGTTGTACCATTTTTTATTGGCCTCAAATGTACCAGTTGTCATTCTAACACTCTCACGTAGAATATACAGAATGAAATTATATTTTGTTTGACACCAAAGTTGAATATACGTAGTTTAGTATAGAGAACCCAACGAACTAAAACCTTACGTGGAAGGTAAATAAAATTATATTTTGTTTAATGTAGTTACAGGTAATTCTGATTCATCTGTAACAATATTATGGAACTCAATTTACTTACCTCATTTTGGAACCTGGGACTCAATTAACGTGACTTATATTGAAACCCGGGACTCGATTTGTTTTTATCAGTAGGATTTTTAATCATAGACTTTCGTGAGTAGGTAAAATATTAATTGAAATTTTTTGGTATGATATACTCACCGATTAGGATCCTTGGGAAAACGATAGAATTTCTTCTTAGAGTTGTACCCTTTAATAAACAGTTTTTCACTCCACACACATGGCCCGCTTTTTTCTCACTCATTTCACTATCAAAAATCAAAACGTTAGAAAACCAAACCAATCAAAATTATCAACGCACGACTATGATCGCTCAACGAATAATAATAACGCTTATTACCCGACCGCACGTCATAGCAGTCTTCTAGCCCAAGAGGCGGAGCATAAGCGCTGCGCCAGCAGATCGGCGCAAACCCTTCCCGCCACAAGAGTTGGGAAGCTGTAAGCTGTGCCCAGGTTTTGAAACTACTGGGTGTGCGCAATAAAAATTCCAACCATAACTTGGCTAAAGGAGTACCACAGCTGTGGGAGTACTGTACTACTGTATGAGGTATACTGTGTAGATAAACTTGAGAAAAATTCTCTAGCACACCGATCGAACCGAGTTCAATGCTAGCAGAAGTTTCAACGGCCGACACCTCCACCGGCCACCAAATTTATTCCCATTTACCAACATGTAGATCTAAATGTCCTCGTACATAATTTGAAGTTACGCTAATTATAAAATGATTAAAGTATTCCAGTTAATCAACACATATTCAAAATTTTATTATATATTTGGTTATTTGTACATTAAAAATTTGTATACAAAAATAGACAAAATACAACAGTGATATGCAAACATTATGAAGCTAACAGTCAATAAATTTTTCAATCCAAAACGGTTCTTAGACCGAAAAATGCAAAAAAGCACATGGCATAATTGTATAAATCCTGAGGAGGTATATCGAAATAAGTCTCGTTGTCTTCTCTTACCATAAAATGATTAAATGCATATGAAACACAAGCTGCAATGCCAAAGTAATTTTGATGTATGAATGATAATACTCCAAGTGTTATACAGTTAGCTCCTACAATTGTGTTCAATAAGTTGTCACTCAAATTTTTGTTATCACATATATAGGATATTAATGGAAGTACAGATGCTAATGTATAGGCATATGCGATTTCTTTCATATAACCATACTGCAGCCAGACCGTTGAAACAATGCATGGAAGCGCCAGTAAGTCTTGTAATAAAGATGTGAATTTGTAAAGTCCGTTTGAATTCTGCCCATATGAGGGATTACCTGAAATAAAATAGTTACATGTTTACAAGGTATTATTGTCGATGATTAAAAAACAATGATTCATTCAGTACTACTTGCTTTGGTGGTGGAATACTCACCCCATCTCCATACCCCTAGCAAAGAGTTGATGATTATTGATCCAAAAGAACACTGAGGGAAATACAAACTATGATCGTTTACTCCCAAATAACAATAAATGCCAGTTCCAGCCAAGACGATATGAGATAGTGCTGTGGAGTAGTTGGTGCTCATAGTTTCAATTAAATTCTTCACACTCCATTAAATAGATTTCAATTTGTTTCCTGAAACAATTTCAGTAGATCATCCAATTCTATATGATTGGAAAAGATAAACGTACTTAAATATTTTCCTTGATTTCTTTCGTTGTTTCAATTTCAAACATATTTGTTTATAAAATTTCAATTGACATTTGACCACTGAAATAAAATTATAATATTCTTCTTCTTCTTCTACTTTGTTTTTGGCCTTTTCTCCTAGAGAAATTAGCCAGGTCGTCTCCTGGCTTTTGTTTTGTTATGTTTTTATTTTTGAGGGCCACCGTAAGGTGTGTATACTTTCATTTCAGTGCATTTGACTATAGCTGTTTTCCATTTAACGTAAGGAGCTCCTCAGAGCTACCCAGAGCGTATGACCATGCGTTCCATTTAGTGGAGCTTCAAGCACCGATTGATATTCCCCTTGCCCCTCGAGCACCACCCGTTTTATTGGTGCCTGAAGCACAATTAGACAAAAGTCAAAACGCGAATATATAGTTTTTTGGCGAAAAAGTTAGTGATAAAGTAATTTCCTATCTCAGGGGCTTGAAGCTCTGGGGCTTCACACTCCTAAATGGAAAACGCCTATTGAAATCACAAGAGGCTCACACCAACGTTGCCAAGTTTAGGCACAGTTTAACATACTGTGGTCATTATTCGCGATCACCATTAGCACCAGAGGTGCGTTTCAATTTAACGTCTGACGTCCGGTAACGGACGATGTATGACGTCATAGTTGTTTCGTAGGGCGATATCTTTCGGATTGAATTTTGAAACGCTCTCCTAAATCGTGGTGTAAATAGTTGACGGTCGGACGTTCCACTCAAGAATTTTGAAACGATGGAATGAAGTTTTCGGACAGGACGTTCTAATATCGAAACGCTTCGTAAAAAAAGTTAGACGTCGGACGCACGTCGGACGTAATATTGAAACGCACCTCAGGGGTGCAATTACGAACACTCGATCCGTAGTAAGTTTGACATATGTCAGATTTTATCAATTATAAAAACGAATACAATTCAAAATATATTGCAATTTGAGTCGATATCAATGGTCTATATGGTAGATATAATTTCATCCTATCTCTATTCAAAGAAATTTCATAATTTCGACTTCGTTTCGAATCGGGAACAACCATCGTTCTAGCCTACGTATCGTGACAGCTCTCTTATCGAGTGTTCATAATCCCACCCCAGGTGGCGCACCAAAACTCCGACAAAACAAAGCAAACGTCATTTATCTATGAGTTGACAGTTGTTGACGTGAATTTTATTATTGAATTTCACTTCTAACTTTCAACTTTCGAGTGCTTCTGTAGAAATGTCTGTAGTGAAGATGTATTTGGCTGATATTTCAGTATTTAAGCGGAAAGAGTAGTCAAATGGGAGGCAGTAATCATGTTTTATTTTGTGAGGAAGAGAATGTTGATGAGCAACGAGTTTTTGGACGTTTACCAAATTCATTTCGTTTCCTTGATGAACTAGTTTCTGGATTTTTTTTATATGGAATGACCCCTTTTGATCAATCGTTTTAATGTTTTGCCTCTTGTGCCTAGAAGATAATTAGATCTACGCCAATTGTGGAGACCTGTTACAACACCAGATGTAGGAGAATGAACCGGACAGTATTATAGGGAGTCGAGCAAAGAGAGCGGAGCTCTTGAATATACGGAAAGTTTTACAGTTTATTATTTGTTACCAATGTACTATTGTAAATTATAAATATTGTGAAGTTTGTTGTGTTAAACATAAACTAGTATTTTTTTCCAATATTATTGTGGAGTAACACACCAATTACAAACAAAAATTCTCTAACTAGTTATGAAATATTCCAAAATTAAGTATTCACATATATTTACCAATAGGCTTCCCGATTTTCATTCTAATTCCCCATGTTTTTACTAATTTCTGGTTTCTGGGAAAAAAGTGCATGGACACATTTGCAGATGAATAACTCTTGCGCTGTGGTACTGAACAATTTTTTTTTGACTGACCAGTCATTTCAAAGCTATGCTTTTTGGATTGAATCAGAAAAATCGACCCAAATATAGAACAACAAAGAAATAATCAACAATTTGTTAACACTAGATCTTATGGCAGAATGTTTGTTTTCCCGGAGTTTTACATACAAATTTCAAAATGTAGATATCACCCGCTCCGTGGTGATCGCGAATAATTTCATTTCAGTGACTGTGGTTTAGGCCCTAGGCCTCGTGCAAATCACACAAAGCGTTAAAGCGCAAGTTGTACTGCAGGTGGTTAACCGACGAGTTACAAAACCGATGCGATGTTGAAAAATTGTAACTAGAAAGTAACTAGTAACCGATCCGACCATTCTCCAATATTTTGTGCGCTACCGGCCCGACCGGTTACTACTACGGGAACGGTCAGTGGACTCTTCTAGCATTTACATATGGATCTCATACACATAATTTTGGATGACTGGTCAGGTCAGGTCAGGTCAGGTTAGGTCAGGTTAAGTTCTCTAGTAATTTACGCATTTTCATCTCAGTTTGCCTTTTTCTTGTTTTCTTATTGAAACTTCTCAAGCATTTATCCATGGAATGCAGTATACTTTTGGATAAATAGTCTATATCATAACAATGTTCTATGGTTATCCAGGGATCTGGGATATATTTCAATGTGAAGATTTCGTGTGACTTCTCATATATCACGGTGCAAGAAAACCAATTATAGTGTTATTTCGCCGTGGTTCACATTCAGATAGTTTGATCAAACTGCATATTACTTCAAGGTATATTGATTGATTGGCTGACAAATATTGCTACAGGTACACGATTACAATAGGGAATATGCATAATTTTTTTTTATTTGTTTAATCAATTTTTTACTTCGTTACAACATAGTAAAAAATATAAATACGGTTGAAAGTCTTGGAATTAATTTTTAAAATAATAAATAAAATACCGATTGAATTTGACCTATTTGAACGCCTCCATTTTCGCGTGCTGTGGATGACGTCACATGGCGCTATCAGTGTTGTTCTTCTTCAGTGTCGTTCGTTGAGGCGTACTCTGATTGCTCTACTTGCTTGAAGTTGATATTTTATAAAAGCGTAAGACAAATGCAGTACAAGTGTTAGAGAGAGATGAACATATGTGAAAGTGATCTCGATCAACCAGAGCAGTCTTCAATGAACAAGCCTTTCTATAGTTATGACCATTGACACTATTGACAGTTATTAATTAGGTTAGGGATTTGCAGTTTTAATCGCTATTACGATAATGGAAAATGCTAAAAAAACATTTTAGAGGTATTGTCTAGTACCGGAATGCTAAAACACAATTATAAGTACACCAAGTAAAGTATTTTTTTCTGTTCCAAGAGATGCGAAAATACGTAAACAATGGTGTAAGGTTATGAGAAGAGGCGAAGTATCTCCAATATCACATTTACATTGTTGTAAAGATCATTTCAATGTGAGTACATTGTATTTCGATAGTTAACATGAAGTGAATTGATCAGAAGTAAGTTTTGTATGCATAAATGTTTTGTATATACCTGCCTCACCTATATTACAGAAGGAAAACTTTCATTTGATATACTATTACTACTTATCAGTTCCGGTATTGTCGGATTGTGCTTTGATAAAACCGCTTTCAGTCATTTCTCTTGATAATTTACAATTGTCACTAGACCAAAATCGAACTATGTAATGGAAAACACTACAAATATATAAATAAAAATAAATTTTCTATGAAAGACGACTAGCACAGTATGAATATCAACACAGATAAATTTCATAAGGTGCCATGTGACGTCATTCTTCGTTTCGACCAATGGTGATACGTTTCGCAAATTTGAATTCCGCGCGCTTATTATGCACTTTTTGATTAAAGTTTTATGGAGTTAAATACAAACTAAATGATAAACTAATGGTTTATGTGTAATTTCAAGACAATAAAGTATATGAGGAAAAAAAATCAAGTAAATTTAAATCACTTGCATATTCCCTATTATACATATGGTTCCGCTGACGATCTTCTCCAAAAATGTGGAAAAGATATTTATTCGTAGAATACCAGAGGATGTCGTCACACGTTGAACAAGAAAGAATGTTGACAATGCAAATAAATTTTTTTAACTTTTTATATTGTTATTCATAGAATTTTGTTATATTGCTTAATTTTTATTTTCATTTTACTTGTTTAAATACTATTTCTAATCTTTTTATGTGTAAGTGAAAACTAAAGTAAACGGCATTCGTAAATCGTAGGCCAAATCCTCTCTCGCATTCTACATGCATACGTAAATTGATCCATGAAGACGAAAACATTCGGTGTAGTTATAAGTCGAGTCAAGTCGAAGGTCGACCCAAGATGCAAATATTAAAAACCCAGATGTTCTGGCTAGCTATAGATTGTATGATAGGGATACCATACCGTATACCGTGCAACGATAACATGCAAAAAACAATGTTATCAGAAAGTTTGTTACTTCAGAATAAAGTGTGAATATGAACTAAACTTCATTTGTGGTTGTGAGATCACACTGGTACAAAGCCAGTGCAACACTAGGTTTGCTAATGGCATTCGTTATCAGAGTAACCGAACGCAACGGATTGTTTATGGCAACGCCACAAAATCGTTATTTTTCAATTCGAAGTGACAAATGTCAATTCAAAGTTCAAATTTTCCAGAAGTCGGTTGTGTATGAAAAATTTGTGATAAAAAATGTTTGCTTCTTCAAAATTTACACCCACACCGAGGAAATTGAGAAGAGAGAAAACTACCCTGTCTTCAAGTTCTGAGTCTGAAAAAGAACCAGTACATGTTTATTGTCGGTTACGGCCTCTGGACAATGACTCTGAACCGGCGATGAAACTGATTTCCCCCCAGGAAATTTCTGTTGTATCCGAATCTAAAGGATTCAAAAAAGATATGCGTTACAAGTTCAAACATATATTCACATCCTATTCCACTCAAAAAGAAATTTTTGACCATCTAGCCTATCCTCTACTTGACGACCTCATCAAGGGCAAAAACGGTCTGCTGTTCACTTATGGCGTTACAGGATCAGGCAAAACCTTCACTCTCACTGGTGACGAAACTAATCCAGGGATAATGCCAAGGTGCATTTATACAATATTCAATACCATAGGTGAGATGCAAGCCCCAAAGTATATCATAAAATCAGATAGAATGAATGGTTTCGAAATACAAACAGAGGATGATGCTATGCAAGATAGATTGTCAGAAATTAGAACTTTGGGAAAAACCCCAAAAAGTAATAGAAAATTAAATGGGGACAAAGTAGCGTTTGCGAATGAAGGTTCAAAAATACCTCTTACCAATGAAAACAATATATATGCAGTATTCATAACTTACATTGAAATTTATAATAATAATGTGTATGATTTGCTTGATGATTCCCATAATGGGAAAACTTTGCAAAACAAAATATTGAGAGAGGACAGTCAGAGAAATATGTATGTAAATGGAGTCACCGAAGTAGAAGTCAAAAGTGCTCAAGATGCTTTTGAGGTGTTTGGTGCTGGCCAGAAGAAAAAAAAGATGGCATACACTAATCTCAATGCAGAATCGAGTCGTAGCCATTCTATATTTACCATAAGAATAGTACAGTTAGAGCAGATAACATATAATAGTGATGGAAAGCCTGTCATCCCAGAGAAGAATATGCTTACAGTGGCTCAGTTGAGTCTTGTTGACTTGGCAGGCTCTGAGAGGACTAGTAGAACACAAAATACAGGTGCAAGGTGAGCATTAAGTGCAACATAGTACACTAGGAAACAAATAACCAGTTTTATTAGTTAATTTTGGGATTTATAAAATAAACGCTTTTTGTTTTTAATTAGCATTTAAAATTATAGCATTTTAAATGGCCATTCACAAAGTATTTTTAGATTTGTATTTATAGTCTTTCTAAAAAAACTGAAAGAAATGTCTTTGTTCTCATACACCGACCATAGGACAAAGTCTACAAAACAGTCATGACATAAAGTTAATATATATTACTACTACTACTATAAAACAAATTGCACTTGTATCACGACACACTGCACTGTTCTGCTCAATATCTTTGAAACAGAGACATGCCGATAATAATAAAAATTATTTATGGTAATTTGTGCAACAGTCGGCCAGCAAAGTTACGAATATATGTTTCTTAAAACAGAAGAATGCTCAGTCTGTTGTACAATATTCTATATATCAGGAACGATCTTTATTTAATTTTTTGTTTTCCTTCATTATTTGCACATTCTTATTTGTCAATTCGAATAAACCTTTTAAATTGAGTTGATTTTGAACAAATTCAACTGACGTTAGATACACAACATTATAGCATTTCAAATTGCCATTTACGAAGTATTCTTAGATTTGCATATTAAAAAATGATTGCATGAACTGGTCATTTTGATATATTTATTAAATCTCAAAAATATATATATATATATATTTTTTCAACAATAATTGAACCTCATTGAATTTCATTCACAGGTTAAAAGAAGCCAGCTGTATAAACAATTCTCTCATGAGTTTGAGAACATGTTTGGAAATTCTTCGTGAGAACCAGCGTTCAAGAGCAAACAAAGTTGTGCCATACCGAGACAGTAGATTAACTTATCTTTTCAAAAACTACTTTGAAGGTGATGGTAATGTACAAATGATAGTATGTGTGAATCCTTCAATTAGTGATCTAGAGGAGAACTTGCATGTAATGAAATTTGCCGAAATGTCTCAGGATGTTAAAATTACCAAACCTCAACCTAAGCAAACTCCTGTTACTATCAAAAAAGCAATTGCAAAGAGGGTTGCAACTCCTGCCAAGGTAAAAGCACAGGCTCTTTTCTCTGTAATGCCAGAGATCCCCTGGGTGAAATTCAACTATGATGATGTTGATGAATGCTCCAAGGGTATTGACAATGTGATAAAGGCTCTAAAGCACACCAAACCTAAGATGAAAGAACTGAACACTGAAATAAAAAAATCCAGTTCAGATTTCAGGAAGAAACTTGTTGATATTCAACAGAATTGTATGAAGAACGAAACGGATGCCACCAACTACCAACGCCAATTTCATATATATAAACAGAAAAATAACAATCTTCTGGGTAAAATAACAAACCTGGAAAGCACAAACAGTAACCTGGCAG
This sequence comes from Chrysolina oricalcia, assembly GCA_944452925.2. Taxonomy (NCBI): domain Eukaryota; kingdom Metazoa; phylum Arthropoda; class Insecta; order Coleoptera; family Chrysomelidae; genus Chrysolina; species Chrysolina oricalcia. The sequence continues at coordinate 26,752,034 of OX101808.2, forward strand.
CTAAAAACGAAGAATATCAAGAAGTCATTCGGTCCCTGCACAATACCATAAACGAAAAGGACCTAAAACTCAACCAAAACATCTTGGAAAAGGAAAAGGTTAAACAAAAAATTGCGCTAGCCAGTGAGAAAATGAGCCAGGAGCTGGACTCGAAACTGAAAAAACAGCGTGACCATATTAACGCTGCTTTGAAAACGAAGGAAATTCAACTGCAAAAAGTTAGAGAAGCACTTGAATCTGAAATAATTGTAAATCCTGCAGACCTAGAAGTGGAAAATGTTCCCCCACAGACGCCCAAGACCACTTCATCTGATTACTCCCGTAGAAACTTTAATGGACATACGCCCAGGCGTAGAAGATCTCGATCTGCAGATGAGGTAAAATTTTAACAGTAAAAATTAGTTAGATTACTTCTTTAATAACACGAGGGCATCTCAATTTTTTGAAACGGTAAGAAGCAAGAGACTAATAGAAAATAAGATAAATGTAAAAAATACTTTTTATAAACAAGTTTTTTTTATAAACTAGAGAACCAAAACGTAAAAAATAATATGTGCTGTATGAAAAATAAAGAACTTTATTAAAAGCTTCAGGAGTGAAACGTCATTACACTTGAAATAATGCTTGATTGTAATGATGTAAATTATTGTTTTTTACTTTTTAATTGAATAGTTTATAAATAAAAGCTTGTTTTTAAGACGATCTTTTACACATATTTAATTTTGTTCTTTTTTCACATTGCATTTTGTCCAAATATCGTTACGCCCACATTTCGTTTTGCCCACATTGCGTAGTGCCCACAGCCTCCGAACATAGTCAAATGAAGCGCTGTTGCCAAATGCTTACCTGCTTTCCTGAATTCTCTGAAACAGTAATTTTGGACCTATTGACACATTGCTGTACATGCATATTCCTTGAAATTGTATTGAGCCCAAATTTCTTCAGGCCCACATTTCGTTGTACTCGAGTTTTGTAACGCCCACATTGGGTCTTGCCCCAATCTCCTTACGCCCACATATATCCTTGTGCCTACATTTCATTATACCCATAGTTAGTCCCATATGTCGATACATTATGTTTTTAATGAATATTGTCGTCGAGGATTGAATTTGCTATTTAATGCTATTCCATCGCAGTTGATCTTGTACGCTTTTCACTTTGATGGCGGAAATAGGATTCTCCTGCTCCGCCCACTTTGCGATTTCCGCATGACCTATCATCGCTCCTTAATCCACACTGGAAGCGACGGCAGCCTCAGCAGTACCTCCAACAATTCTCATTGCACCCGTTATTACCAATATCACCAAACAGGCCAACCTCTGAACCTTACGAAGTTTTAGGCCTATTATACAGCTGACCCATGTTGGATCTTTGGTCTTACGACTGCCTTGTACAACCAGGACATGATGTCTGGATTGGTCCTCCAATTACTTCATAAAATTGAATAATACTATCTACGTGCTGAGTCTATAAAAGTTTAGAATCAGGGACCACCCTGAGGTATTTGACCTCCTGAACTAACTCCAGCTTTTGGCCAAGCCTGATGGGTGGCCCTAACCAGTCTTTTTTCCTTCTTTGGTGAACTGGATTATCTCTGTTTTTGATGGATTTACGAGAGCCCTTCTTCACCGCACCTTCTTTCAATCATTTTGCAGACGGCCTGCATACGATCGCAGACTACTCCAATGAATCGACACTATTAACGTTACCTCTTTGGCCCTTACTGCCCTTTCAGTGCTTCGCACTACAGTATGGAAGGCCGATTCAGTCGACCTTTCCCTTCTGTATGCATGTCGATTTCTGGGCCTCCAACAGGAATCTATCCACCACCTCTTCCAGCGTTTTAAGCGGGAATGGTGTTGAGCTGATGGGTCTGAAGGACTTTGCTACTGCGCAGTCTCTTTTCCTTGCCTTGGGGAAATGACATGCTGCATTTCTAAAAACTTTTAGTGCCATCCTTGTATATAAGTTATTCCAATGATGGAATGAAATATTTGGTTCGACTCTACGTAAAATTTATTTCAGATTTGGTTAGAGCACAATTCCATCAAACCAGTACCTTTGGGAACAGTCATGCAACCAACAATGAAGAAACGCAAATCAGTATCCAAATTGACGAAAGCAACTGACATTACCAATCCCAAACAAACTAAGTATTGTTTGTTGGCGCAAGATCAAGATACAGATGGAGAAGTGGAAACAAAGTTGTACAAAGGAGACATAGTACCTACATGTGGAGGTGGAGCCCAGGTTATTTTCAATGATGTCGAGAAACTGAGGCAAGAATCGCCCACAGCAGATGGTAAATGATTTGGAGTTTTCCAATTTTAGGTGTATATATTTATTGTAGGTTTTAAACAGATTGTTTATAAGGTCTTGGTACTTAAAATATTTTGGTTTCCAGTGATAAAAATTTGTATGTTTTTCTATTGTAGATTAAAAATAAATAAATAGTTGAAACAAGCATAGAATAGGTTTATTTCAACTGTTCAAAAGTACGAAAAAAAAAATTTTTGCACGGAATGCCTCAATGTATTATTGTTATTGTGGTATTGAATCTAACAATACAATATATATATCTCTGTAGACAGGTCCTGTCTGGGCGACTTCGAATTATTTTTGAGTAATTTCGATAAACTTTTAGATAAAATTTCACGTATTAATAAACAGTGTGTAATTGCAGGCGACTTTAATATAAATTTCAATTCCGACTCACAGCATTCAAACGACTTGAAGAACGTGTTAGAATATTTTGGGCTCATGGTAACTATAAAACAAAATACCAGAATCACTGCACATCAGCGTCTTGCATAGACAACATTTTCTCAAACATTCCTACTAGTGAATTCATAGTGGGGATTTCAGAACCATGTCTCTCGGACCATCTTGGACAAGTATTCATTTCTAACAAAATGGAAAAGACCACTTCTAAAGCTACTCTCAGAAGATTTTTCGGACGAAAGAATAAAATTTTCTTTCACAATGTCCTGCAAATGGCTGATTGGTAATTCTTAAAAGAAAGGAGTGATGTTAGCTATTTGGCCGACAAATTCATCGACACAGTTACTAACCTTCATAACAAAAATTTTCCATTACGAAACTATCACATGAAGTCTAAGCCACCGGTGACTTGGTACAATGATAATTTGAGATCTATGAGGGAAAACTCATCTGCAGTAAAAACAGCATGTACAGTAACTAATTGTCCTGAAGACCTGGCAGTTTTCAAAACTATGAAAAAACAATACTTCTCTGCGTTAAATACGGCCAAAAAAAATCCTATGAATTATTTTTATCAAATTCAACCAATTTTTCAAAATATTTCTGGAAATTGATAAATTTTGAAAGAAACAAATGTTATGGTACTATAAAAATTGACCAGATCTTGACTCCCACTGCTTTCAATCTTGGTTGGATCAGTACCTGAAATCTACCTGATATGTCAAACTGAGTTGGCAAAGTACATGAGAAGGTCTCCCAATATCAGGGTATCAAAATTCAAAAGAGCATAGTTACATAATTCTAATTGGTCATTAAGGGATTCTAAATTGGGGTTTTTATTCAATTTGATTATTACCAAGGCTTCCAACAAGTTCATAGGTCTTCCTTTATTGCAGGTATGAAGAGTTTTCATGTTATTTTTGTTTATGGTATGATTCGTATTCTGTAAATGTTCATACGTAGATGATTTTTTTTAATCTGATATCACATGCTTACAATCACCACATTCCAGTCTACATTTACCTGATTTTTTCCACATATCCTTTTTGGGTTTTGAGTTGATCAGCATGTTCCCTAAATTACTCTTCCTAGTAAATGAAGTTATTATGTAAAATTTACAAATAGTTCGTAATGTTTTCGGAAAGTCTTCCCGAGTAACTCACGAATGAACTATATCCAAATTAAGTAGAACCCAAAGGAGATAAGATTGTCCTCTGTTCATGTGATGACTTTTCCATAGATGGTCTTGGTTGTTTCAGTGAGTTTACTGCATTTGCTCTCTGTGACAAGGAAGTTAGTATCATCTGCATATGCAACTACATCTACTTATGAAATATTAAGAAAATAAGTTAGCAAATCATTATCTTAGAGTAAAAAAAGCAGTGGTCCATGAATACATCCCTGTGAAACAACTTGATTGATTTATGAGGACTGAAAAAGCTGAATCAGTCTATAGCCTACCAAGTTATTGAATCACACAGTATAGTTTTTGATAATAATTTTATTTTAGATGGTTATTAAGTGAGAAATAACTGAAACAATTCTCTACATAATTTACATTAATAACACCATAGAAATCTTTATAAAAGTTACATATAATGTAATTCACGAATTACCATTGTTTTATTTTGCAGTGACCATGTGGAGCAGAGTTAAAATTTGCAATTTTGGTCTTCTACTTTCAAGATAATCTCTCGTTGTATCACCGTATGTCTTTAACTATTTCTTCTTGTCACTAAGTACACTTTTGATATGGTATAATTTTTCTTCCTTTTCTGATATTGATGAAGGTGCACCACTGAGAGGATCCCTACCGTCAAAGTTCTTCGGAAATGCTATGACATCTCTAATACTGGTTGTATTCAATAAAACTGAAAGAAATCGGTCTAAGCCCAAAGCTATTCCTCCGTGGGGTGGACATCCCGATCCTAGCATGTCCAGGATGTGTTGCATAGAGTCTGTTTTAATATTTAGTATCTCCAAAACCTGTTTCTGTAAGACTGGATCGTGAATTCTTATGGAACCACCTCCCACCTCTTGTCCATTCATGACTAAATCGTATGCAAGAGCTCTAACCTGAAACAATTCAAGATTCAATGTACAAACCAATGAATTGTAAAATGAACATAGTTTATTTAAATAGGAAATCATAATAAATAAAAAGTATTATAATAGGCCAGTAAATAACATAGACAATCAATTCACATTAATTCCAAAAGTTTTCAAACTTCATTGGTATTAATGGAAAAAAACTATAAAATTTTGCATGAGTCTGATATGAACAGAACATTGTTGAAATGGCAAAACATGTTTTATTGCTGTATTTTGGCACTAAAAATTGCAAAAGTTCTGCAAACTAGGAATACTGCTAGTAATAATGTTTTAAAACAAGCATTAAGTTTGCAACCTTGTAAATGTTACGGAACCTTAATTTTTCTCATTTGTTTTAGTTTTCCATTGTAATTTGTTTAAAAAAATTACAAAAGTTCTGCAAATTGGATAAGTGATTGAAAAAAAATGTAAAACATATTCCTGTACATTTGCAACCATGTCTGAAAAACGCATCATTTATTTATCAAATTGTTTTTCTCGTTGTTTTTAATACACTCAAGCATTGATATAATTAGTATTTTGTCGCTGTTACAAATTAAGATATCGTGAAAATGAAACTTTGCAACCTCATACGAGAAACTTGACTTTAATTATTCACGAAAATTTATTTTACTAATTTATATTATAGCTGCAGCAGTCTAAACGTTAAAAATCGCGCAAAGTCAAAGTGGAATACTATGAAAGGGATCATTTTACAGTGGTCCAGTTAAATACTTGATTATCCATCGCGTATATCTTTTACATTTTGTACTGGTTGATTGGAAGAAATGGTGATCTGGCTGGAATGGCAGAGATGGAGAAGTCCTTGATGAATGAGCATGTATTATGTTTAATTGTTGTATTGTTCCATTCCCTCATTCACCAAGGACCATATGATGGTACTGTAGGGTTTTTCCTGCAGTTGAAATAGCTAATGCACCCCATTTTTCTTTTTTATTTGTTAAGTCGCCCCGGAGCGCATATAGTGGTGGTGTTCCCTCTCATCAGCAATAAAGCATATTTTGACATATTTAGAAGCATATTTAGAAAGATAAATTTTCTGTTTGATGCTAGGTTGTGAATTAAAACACTTCTGAAGAACATCAATTTAATTTATTTTTTGTTATACCTGCATCATATTCCCTGTCAAATGCACGGCAAGGTGTTGCGCAATCTTCGACATTTTCTTGATCTAAAATTCGATGCAGACATAATGAAAAATAGCGTGTATAATACACGTGTACAGGTGCTTTTAAAGCACTCGCAACGTTTGAGGTCACTCCGCTTTGCGCCGCGTCCTCAAACTCGTTGCGCGTGCTTTAAAGGCTCACACTTGTGCTCTCGTATAATATACCATTTTCGAGTTTGCAGAACTTTTGAATTTTTATTTTAATAGTTTTTTTAATAGTTGCAAACTTATCAGAAGATGTCAACAGGAATTTTTCAACACATCGAAAGTTTGCATGCAAAACTCTTGCTTTACATATACGAAAATATTTTTATTTTGATTTTAACCTCATTTCCATGTTTCACACCGAAGTTTCAAAACTTTTGTAATAACTATTGAGTTTTGGAAAAATGTCTATATCTTCTGGCCTATAAAGCGTTGACACAAATTATTGGACACCTTCGCTTGAGAGGCGAACGCTCTACCAGCCGACCACCTCGGCCCATAAATTAATTAGTACGTGATATCAAAACAGGATATGTAATTTATATAATTAGTGACAGCAATTATAACTCAAAAGAAGCAAAAATTACGCAACCTTTCTGTTGTTTTATCATACATTTTATTTATGTGGCCACTCAGTAGTTTTTTTTGTTAGAATTGATTTCTTTGATTTAAAAAATTCACCTTCAGAGGATCAGCTTCAAGTAAACTCCTATCATTTGGGTGGGGAGCAGTGAAGGGGTGGTGCACGCATTGTAAATGATCAGACGTTTCGGACGATTCAAATAATGGAAAGTCAATAACCCACAGGAAATGATTTCCTTTCTTTCTTATCGTTAATCCAAGATTTTCCAAGAAATCGACATATTCTAGTCTGATTTTTCCCAGTAGAGAAAGCTGAAATACAAAAGATAAATTTGGGTAGGGTATTCAATAAAATACAATGGAAATGACATAAGAAATTTTTTACTAAAGTAGGAATCATTCATTTTTTCTGTGACGGAAAAAACGTTTGACATTTCATCTCTGTTGACAGGTAACAAAATATCACTTTTTGGCTGAGTCAAGTCTCCGGTCTGACCAATATGATAGACTTGACGACCTAATTAGAACTGTTTGTATGTGACCAATATTTTCAATCATCTGATCGGTCCGACTCATCCTCATACTTCATACTGAACGCGCGTGCCTTGTCCGACCGGTGACTTGACACAGCCTTTATGAAATTACATTTTGCAGAAAGAACTGCATGTCTATTTCATCTTCCATTACATAAATCTTGAATACGTGGTTTCGTAAATTTTCCGCGAATTAGCTGGCAATAATTTTTGTGCCGCTACTTTCGAAGTTACTAGATTCCGTAATTTTATAAGACAGGTTGAAGCAACAATTAATCATTTAATCCCTTTTTGTTTATATCTCCGTTATAACTAGGCGTATACATTCCATTCTTGTTTTAAATGACTCAGTGATTCACCCCTGTATAAATCAAACCCTTTATATTTGCGCGATCCGGTGATGTAAGAAACCAATCCCTGGAACTGCCGTTCTCCAGAGCAATAAACATGCTTCACCATCGCCCCTCCTCGTCAAGTAAGAATCTCGAGACAGGAACGCAGTAAGCTGAAGTGAAGCGACGACAGGAAATTCAGTTTGTTCTCCGTCCAGCCAAGGTTCGTCACGTAGCAGGAGTCCACTAGCAGGTGAGAATTCGCTAAGTCCAACTGGAGGCCGACCGCGCAGGCCAGAGATAGTAGTAGTGGGAGAAGACAGCCGATAACCAAGAAGAGAGCTGAAGTAAAGTCAGTTGTGTGCCGGCCAGGAGAACAGACGCCACGCGAAGAAAACCAAGCGAGCCGTGAGAGAGTGTCCAGCCGACGTGAAGGAGACTGACCCGAAACCGTAAGCACTTGTAAATAATTTTGGGTGATGAGTAAAGGGTAAGTGGTTCTCAGACGATTTGAGATGGTTATTGTCAATTGAGGCACTGTGCAACATCAACCTACATTGACAGCCATATATGATAGGAGATTAGATAGGTGAACAGATACAGGGTGGTCATTGTCAATTGAGACACTGTGCAACATCAACCTACATTGACAGCCGTATATGATAGGAGATTAGATAGGTGAACCGATACAGAGTGGTCATTGTCAATTGAGGCACTGTGCAACATCAACCTACATTGACAGCCATATATGATAGGAGATTAGATAGGTGAACAGATACAGGGTGGTCATTGTCAATTGAGACACTGTGCAACATCAACCTACATTGACAGCCGTATATGATAGGAGATTAGATAGGTGAACCGATACAGAGTGGTCATTGTCAATTGAGGCACTGTGCAACATCAACCTACATTGACAGCCGTATAGATTAGGAAACTTTAGATGGATACAGGGTGGTCACTGTCAATTGAGGCCCTGTGCAATACCAACTTCCATTGACAGCCGTGTTGTCTGAGAATTAGGACCCCAAGATGTGGAGCTTTGGCTGAATTTAGAAATTGCATTTACACATCGTGTGCCGTAACCGTTTTGACCCCGTATGCTTCCGTTTATAACCGCTTGCGTAATAAATACCTGTCCCCCACCCCGCTTTTAATGTTTAATACCCCTGTTGTTGCTTCCGCTTGCATATATAGGATATAATGTGATTTGTTTTCCAGTTTGTGCATTTTAGAATAGTGCTTGGTTATTGAAATACACAGTTGCTGAGAGTGTTGCATACCGTTACGTTATATAAATAAAAACAATTGAGATAATTATTTGGTGTTTGATTTGATTAATTAACTGTTTCTTTTCTCCTCTAATCAATTTGATTGCTTCTGAGTGTTCCATCAAATAGCAGCAGGTACCCAGGATAGGCAATTAAAGCCTGCCTTCCTGGCCACCGAGCTTTCGTCAATACCATAGTGACCCCTGGAGTATCATTTTCTCCACTGAGACTGCCCGGAGCAAGTGGCCTTCCCACGTTAAACAGAGGTGGCGCCCGAGAGTTCCGAAAACTGGACTCGGGTGTCAAAGTGACGCGTACCGACGAAAGGCCGTTACAAATTTGGCGCCCGAGCAGGGACTTCTTATGGTATACCGAGTCCGCCGATTACCAAAAGCCGAGTAAAAACCGATTTGGAGGAGTAAGTGCCTGACTGTGAAACTAGCAACACGTGAGTGCTCCAAGTACCGATAGAAGATGTCCGACGATGAATCCAACACCTATAAGGACCCGACCAGCGGTGCTGGAAAAACCGGAAACCCAGATCCTCCAGTGATAAGCGGTCCACTCGAGACCCGGGTTGGGTGGATATATTTGCTGAGGAAGGATGAGCTCGACGCCGAGTTGACAAAGTTCCGTCTGGAGACTGCCGGCACTGTTGATGAGAAACGGCGACGCCTGTCCAAGTTCATCCGAGAGTGCCGAACTTCGCCTGCACCTACAACCATGATGCCGTTCGTGTTCCCAACTACATCTGGGGGGACGACAGTGACCTCTGCACCACCGACCTTGACTGTCACGAATACATGTGGACAGTCTGTGCCAAGCGTACTCCATGGAACGTTGGTGGGAGTCCAGACCACCCAGCCCCAGCCAGGACCGTCACAGAGCTCGACACTACAGCCCCTTAGGACCAAGGACTGGGGAGTGACCTTTGATGGGACCCAAGACCCCGCCACCTTCCTGGAACGAGTAGAAGAGATCCGAGACTCTCAAGGCATCGCTCCCGACTGTCTCCTGCAAGCCATGCCCGAGTTACTGCATGGGATGCCCGCACTATTGTTCCGGAATAACCGAAAATACTGGGCCATCTGGCAAGTCTTTTGTACCGCCTTCCAGCAGTTCTTCTTTCCCGTCAACTACCACATCGACCTCGAGGTGGCCATCAGCAGAAGAGTGCATCACCTGCAAGAGAGTACAGCTGAGTACATTACCGACCTTCAGACTCTGATTCGACGTCATGGAAGAATAACGCCGGAGCAAGAATTGAACTGGCTCTACCGGAACCTCCATCCCGAATTTCGTCGCCAGATACGTAGAACGGACTCTGCGGACGTCCGGGAGTTCTCAGGAGTCACCAGAGAATATGAACTGCTTTGATTCGAGATTGAGCAGGCGCAGAGAGTCGAACCGCTCCCTTCGTCCAGGTCAAAGCAAGTAACACTAGTAGGACCGCCCTTACACTCTACTACGTACCGGACAACCCCTGTAACCCGCAGAATTATTGTTCCGGGAATCCCAACGGCAACTAGAAGTACCGACAACCTTCCCCACACAGACCAAAGTAATGCCACCACTCCATCCGCCACTTCACCAGCTGAGAGGATACAAGAATGCTGGCGATGTGGACAGACTGGACATTTCCGAAGCCAATGTCAATCCGCCCCCAGAATATTCTGCTCACGATGCAGACGAGAAGGCGCGGCATGTCAAGACTGCTCGTGTTCGATGTCTGGAATTCAGGACCCTCGTTGCTCCGAATCAAGTTACGAACAACGCCAACCCCAACCTAACTCGACTTTAACAGCAGACGAAGAACAAGAAGATGACCGTCCCCATGTAACCGTTATGATACCAGGAGGAACAGTAAGAGCCTTGCTGGATACTGGAGCCGTCAAATCATATGTGGGAGATCGCATAATCGACAGATGAAGAAGACTGGGATTGCGCAATACCGAGATTCCGCCATGTTCCGTAAGAATGGCTAATGGGCACCATATTCCTATTGAGGCTACGTACCGCACTGATCTGACCATAGGAACGACAAGTAGCGTTGAAAGTTTTGGATATATACCTGGATTGTCTTCCGATATGGTCTTAGGTATGGATGTGCTCAAGAAACGCCGTTTCCGTTTGAAACTAGGTACCGGTAGAATCCATCTCGACGAGAAAGTCATTCCGACAGACCCACAGCCTGGTCCATGTAGCCCTATCGGTACACTCAAGCCTGTGACACTTGTTACACCGGCCCCTGAGCGGAGAGTACTGCCCAGCAAGTCCTCATTCGTTGAGGATATGCCATCGTCCGAACATCACCATCCATGGACTGTCGCCTCGACAACCGAAGCTACCTGTTCCCGTGTCCAAGACTTGAAGCAGTCCACCGCCTACTCTGATCTGACCCCACCATGCATCTCTACCCCTGCACGTTCCAGTCATGACCGTCACTCTTCTTATTCCGTTCCGCCTAACCGTAATAACGATTATCAACGTCATCCGCTGCCGTTCGATAACCGTTGCAACACCACCAGAACATCTAGTACTCGTTTCGTCGACCGTAATACTCGGGAAAGAAGCTACGAAGGTGATTATGATGTCCGGAATCACCAGCAAGACAGAAGAACAGAAGCCGACCATCAAACCCGAATAGAAAGAATCAGAAGACCGGCTCGCCTCCGGAATCAAGAAATATTGCAGCCGAGTCATCTGCCGGAATTTATGGCTGTGGAAAAGCACCTTTGTTGGAAGTGTGGCCAGACAGGTCATAGCCGAAGTGCGTGCGTACGTAGGCACACCGTCCTGTTCCCGCTGTGGGTTGAAGGACACCCTGTCTCGAGACTGTCCATGTAATAGCCCACACAGCCCCCTGCAACAAGTGGCCGCCTTAGTCCAATGAGGAACCAATTCCATGTTGCCGATGCCCATGCACATACAAGAAACATCAGGTGGTATGCCCAGACTGAAGAAGCAGCAGATGTCACAAGAGAATGTCACCGGAAGACGAACACAGCTTCTTGGGACCGAAGAAGAAGAAGGATGATAGAGAGCAGAAGAAGAGTTTTTTTTTTTAAATAATAGTAACATTTCGTTTTGTTTGTGACAGGCGTACCTACCCCCAATACAGGGTTCGGCCATTTGAAAGGGTAGGCACCTGACCGGGATATTTGTATATTTTTTTCTTCAATTGGTGTGGTTGAATTTTATTTTCCATTGTCCCTCTTGGACTGTTTGTTTTTTTTTTTTTTCATTGATTAATTATAGTTGTAGGGCATAGGTATATGAAAAAAAATGTTTGTGAACCATTTTTTCCCCGAAGTGGGAAGGGTGCGAAATTCGGGATGGAGGTTCCGCTTTCCTTACTTTTCCCGTGCTTTTTATCGCGTTTCGACGCCTTTCGACTCTTATCATCCCTGCTGTAATTCGATTTTTTGGTCCTGGACCCTGCCATTTCATAGTTCGAAGTTACTAGATTCCGTAATTTTATAAGACAGGTAGAAGCAACAATTAATCATTTAATCCCTCCGTTATAATTAGGCGTATACATTCCATTCTTGTTTTAAATGACTCAGTGATTCACCCCTGTATAAATCAAACCGTTTATATTTGCGCGATCCGGTGATGTAAGAAACCAATCCCTGGAACTGCCGTTCTCCAGAGCAATAAACATGCCCCACCATCGCCCCTCCTCGTCAAGTAAGAATCTCGTCACGTAGCAGGAGTCCACTAGCAACCGTCTAACAGGTGAGAATTCGCCAAGTCCAACTGGAGGCCGACCGCGCAGGCCTGAGATAGTAGTAGTGGGAGAAGACAGCCGATAACCAAGAAGAGAGCTGAAGTAAAGTCAGTTGTATGCCGGCCAGCAGAACAGACGCCACGCGAAGAAAACCAAGCGAGCCGTGAGAGAGTGTCCAGCCGACGTGAAGGAGACTGAACCGAAACCGTAAGCACTTGTAAATAATTTTGGGTGATGAGTAAAGGGTAATGGTGGATTTATGCAGCGGTCATAAGGAAGAATATTCGTCAATGATTGGTTGGTCTGTAAATCCCAACCAATCATTGACGATTATTCTTCCTTATGACTTATGACTGATGCATAAATCCACCATAAGTGGTTCTCAGACGATTTGAGATGGTTATTGTCAATTGAGGCACTGTGCAACATCAACCTACATTGACAGCCATATATGATAGGAGATTAGATAGGTCAACAGATACAGGTTGGTCATTGTCAATTGAGGCACTGTGCAACATCAACCTACATTGACAGCCATATATGATAGGAAATTAGATAGGTGAACAGATACAGGGTGGTCATTGTCAATTGAGACACTGTGCAACATCAACCTACATTGACAGCCATATATGATAGGAGATTAGATAGGTAAACCGATACAGGGTGGTCATTGTCAATTGAGGCACTGTGCAACATCAACCTACATTGACAGCCGTATAGATTAGGAAACTTTAGATAGATACAGGGTGGTCACTGTCAATTGAGGCCCTGTGCAATACCAACTTCCATTGACAGCCGTGTTGTCTGAGAATTACGACCCCAAGATGTGGAGCTTTGGCTGAATTTAGAAATTGCATTTACACATTGTCAAGTTATTTTCAATTTCTTGGCTTAACCAGATAAAACCTAACATGGTTCTAAAAAGAAACAGACTAACAGAGTAGTGATCAGTCAGTTGAAGTATAATTTTGAATGGCGGAAGTTATTAGTTGCTATACCTATTGTGACAAATTGCGATTTTCTGGATTTTCAACGGTTATTCTGAACGAAGAATAAATCTCACAACCTTATTTTTTCCTTCAATCTTTCCCAAAGCCTAAATCTAGAATTTGCCGTGAGTATATTCAAAATAATTGAATTTGTCTTTGGTGAGCTGAACGACCTTGACACACCGGTAAGTTTTTTCTTGGAAATAATATTATTAAGAATCAAACACAAAGCTCAAATTAAGCTATCGAAGGTTTAATTTCAAACACACATCGTGTGCCGTAACCGTTTTGACCACGTAGGCTTCCGTTTATAACCGCTTGCGTAATAAATACCTGTCCCCCGCTTTTAATGTTTAATACCCCTGTTGTTGCTTCCGCTTGCATATATAGGATATAATGTGATTTGTTTTCCAGTTTGTGCATTTTAGAATAGTGAGAGTGTTGCATACCGTTACGTTATATAAATAAAAACAATTGAGATAATTATTTGGTGTTTGATTTGATTAATTAACTGTTCCTTTTCTCCTCTAATCAATTTGATTGCTTCTGAGTGTTCCATCAAATAGCAGCAGGTACCCAGGATAGGCAATTAAAGCCTGCCTTCCTGGCCACCGAGCTTTCGTCAATACCATAGTGACCCCTGGAGTATCATTTTTTCCACTGAGACTGCCCGGAGCAAGTGGCCTTCCCACGTTAAACAGAGGTGGCGCCCGAGAGTTCCGAAAACTAGGGTCACTGAATCTAGAAGGCCGTGCCGTCCTTACGGGTATGGCCAATGGGCGTGGTCCAACACTTGAAATAGTTCCAGTATTCCAATAACCCACAAAATCGCCAATTAGAGAGCAAGTTTCGTGGGTTATTTGAACACTGGATCTATTTCTAGTACTAGACCACGCCCATTGGCCATACCCGTAAGGACGGCACGACCTTCTAGATTCAGTGACCCTACCGAAAACTGGATTCGGGTGTCAAAGTGACGCGTACCGACGAAAGGTCGTTACAACTTTATATTATTCAAAACTTTTCAATATTAAATCGTTTTTTTCCGCCAGAGAAAAAAATTGTGACTTATACACGGGAAAAATATTAGATTTTATCTATCGGTTTGTTATTTCCCTTCGCTTCGCGTCGGGAGCGAAAATCTAATACTTTTTTTCCTTCTATAATAAATAACTATTTTACATACCACTTCATTTTTGTCTCCGTATGCTAAAAATAGAACTGATTCATCTGGAATTTTATTTTCCTCTACAAACTTTGAGGCTAAATCTGTTGTCAATAGCTTTCCAATCTTATTAATCCATTCTGTAGTAGTGCTTATTTTGCTTTGTACTAATTTTGCTTTAACATGCTTCTTTCCTAAACTATCTATTGAATCTTTAATTTGTTTGCTCAAATTGGCATGATCCTTCGAAAACGAGAGGAAGTAGGCACCGAAATTGTTTTCCGTGATGAGTTTTGTGTTGGTTTTAAATAAATCTGTGCAATTTTTCACCTGGAAATTCAAAACAAAAAATTTGTCAGTTTCAAATTCATGTTCCTTTATGAACTAAATCAAGATACGTTTTTGTCTCGTGAAGTTTATGTCCATTTAAAAAACTAAAAAAAAATTGAGTTATGGAGTTAGCAATAAACAATCTTTGAATAATTTAGAGCTATTGTGAATATAAAAAGAAATGAATCTGGTGGTAGTTAATGTTATCTTCAAACACGCAGACTTCCATTATTAATCACAACTGTTCATATAAATATACTACCTTATAGTCAAATCTAACATCAGGCTTATCAATGCCATAATCTTCCATAGCTTCGTTATAAGAAATTTTCGGAAATCTATGAGGTATTGGATCAAAAGTCTGTGGCCAAGAATACTGAAGTAGTTCCTCGATTAGTTGAATTATATCATCAACACTAGTAAAAGACAATTCAATATCCAACTGTGTAAATTCTGGCTGTCTATCTGATCGCACTCCTTCATCTCTATAACACCGAGCTATTTGAAAATATCTGTCAATGGCCCCAGCCATGAGCATCTGTTTGAATTGTTGAGGGCTTTGAACCAAACTATAAAATTGTCCTGGAAATCGTGTAGGAACAATGAACTCTTGTGCGCCCTAAAAATTATTTAGAAACACTAATCCTAGATGAAGCAGTTCAATGAATAAAAATCTCACCCCAGGTGTTGCCTTGAACAATGTTGGAGTCTCAACGTCAACAAAATGATTGTTGATTAAAAATTCTCTCATTTTCATCAACAGTTTTGATCTCGTTCGTAGGTTCTGTTGCATGATGGGAAACCTCAAATCCAGATATCTATACTGCATTCTTAAGGGCTCTTTAGCCTTCTGAAATTCTCTAAGATTGAAGGGCAAATTAACTCGGGCTTTATTAATCACTCTGAAATTTTCCACTGAAACTTCAATTTCACCAGTTATTTGATTTTTATTTGCCATATTCTTTGGTCTGGCTAAAACGGTGCCTTTCACTTCAATAATTGATTCAAAGGGTAACGCTTCCAATATATTTTGTGTTTCCGAGTCCTAAAATTTGAATCAAATTTCAACCACCCAGAAAGGCGCATTACACTTATTTGGGCTAACATTGCTATTTAATTGCTACGTAAGTATATATGACACTAAAACTCTATAAATAAACAAAAGATGTTAAGCATGCTGGTCCTCAAGCAATCCATATGCGATAAAAGTAAATTGTTAAAAGATCTTGCGAGACCATAGTAGAGACCACTGTCGAAATGCTTTCAGTATTATTTGACTAGAAAGTACTACAATATTTTTTCAAAACTCATGATAATGTAAGATCTGAAGGTTATGGTTATAGATAGACTTTATTCAATTGGGCATCCTAATAAACATAAAATACTTAAAAGTATATAGTTACTTACACAAATTAGAGTATGATATTAATAAAACACATGAAACATCTAACCATTTAAGGTAGAACATTTTAAAAATAAACAATAAACTAAAGATAAGAAATACTGATAGACATAATTTGTAAAAATTATGATTTTAATCATGATATAACAAAGGCTGACAATAATGCTTTGAATCATTGTAGCAGAAACTATTAAGTAAATGTTGTCCTCTTATGTTTTGTTACAGGTGGCTATTCTATTTTTATTAGAATTCAGACAGTACCAAATTCTTGTCTTCGACTAATATTTGGTATCAGAAGAACGAAGAAAATATCACATGCATTGAGAAGTCCTGGTTGGCTCATTCGAGATAATAGTAGAATTTCTCACGCTGCTAGCCTCTAGTTTAAACTTGTTATAGATAAGATACATCACACTTCTACAGTAAGATGACCTATTTACCGAACTAATATCCATAATAGCAATATTAAATTTTAAATGTTTTGATAATGCCCACATTCTAAATCGAGATTTTCAACCATTTCGTCAGCAGTAAATACCACAAATCTACCCCAACCTCCTCAAGGTCAAATAACAACAAAAATATCCAGACAGACCTCTGAAACGTCAAAGTGGTGGGGAGCGGCCCAGACCGGCTTAAATCTCCTACTTTATTTGTATACTATTTGTATACTATAGATGAATAAAATAATTTGTAGTGCTGGGATATAATCGAGGTTGACAATAATTGTGATATGGAATATTGAGGAATATAAAACATATATGATCTACATACAAGATAAAATACCTTTTAAGGGATGACTAAAATATGAATATGTAAAATGTATGAAATATATAAAATGTAAAATGTATAAAATATATAGAGTATGATGTATAAAATGTAAAATGTATAGAATGTCAAATGAATAAAATATAAATAAATGTATGAATATATAATGTAACAATAAAATGGGAAATTTTATTCAATTACTGTGATTATCCATGAACAAATGCCGATTTTCAGCGATCAACTGAGTAAATTCTTGGAAGTTGTAAATACAGTTACTAGATAAGATACATTTCAATTTGCATTTGAATTTTTTTGGAGGTAGATCTCGAAATTGAGATGGTAAGTTGTTATAGTATTCAACAATATATTTTACGCTGAATTCATAATAAATAGACTTTCTAAAAAGGCTATCCAAGAAGTAGGAATGTTGACATAAGTACAAATGAACTGTAACTTGTTCTGGCCGAGTTACTGAAAAATTAGCTTAACTTTTTACGTAAACAAAGTTCAAGAGTAGCCTATAAAACAAATAACACTTTGGGTCGGTTTAAAAAAATAATAAAGATAAGACACTAAAATTTGAAAAATCAGAAGTTTGTAAATTGGAATTGTGGGATTGTGGATCTTGCCGCAAAGTATATGTAGGCCAGGCAGGAGACCATTCAAAACCGGCAAACACAAACATCATAGGCATCATGTAAAAAATAATAGAAGTTCATTAGTTGGTGATGGTGCCATAAAAAAAACTATACATTCTAAAATTTAATGATTTCATTTAATTTCGTGAGTGGAAAAAATAGATAGAAATGTTAGCTCAAGATAAATGTGTAAATCGAATGTGTTTAATTTCATAGCTAAAAACATTCATCTGGTAGTTGAAACTAGCATACCACAAGAAGCCAACAGATTACCATACTTTTTCACTTATCAGCAGTTGCGTTTCTCCATAGCCATCTCTGAGTACTACAAATTTATTCATTCTTTGGTATTCCAACCATCCACACAGAGTTATTAATTCTCCAATATTTTTGCTGGTGAGTTCTCCACAAGTGTAAGTCCTGTTAGTATATTTACTGATGCTGGTACCATCCACCTTTTGACTTTCATCTTCATCAATCAAGTAAACTTGGTCCAAAGTTGATGATGTTGCATATTTTCTCTCATTCTGTCTTGGTAATTGCAAAATTACAGTTCTGAAACACTAGGATATCTAAAATGCAAACAGTTTATTCTGAGTCTAATAACAATCAATTGCTCCTATGCTATGCATCTATATCTTCTTGAGGATATTTGAACATTTCTCATACTGAGACATTGAATAAAAATAATTTGAAAAAATCTTTTATTTAATTCAAATGTACTGAATATTCAAACTTGTGGAGAAGAGAGAAAAGCTTTTCAATTCCTGTTGCTGTTAGCATTGTTGATGTACTTTTGGTAGATTAAGTGAACTTATATGAAATGTGGAGAAGAGAAGGGTTCATAAGTGTCAGATGATATTGGTGTTTTCAATTACAAGTAATTTGGAGGGTTGAATTTGTTAATTCTACTTGTCAAGCTAATCAATTGAAGCTGATGTATGTGTCCATTCCCAGAAAAAATCAGCATATATAAAGGAATAAAGATGTTCATCAAATTGCTCACAATTATCACAATGTAGAAATAATAGGCTGTTTTATAAAAAATCTGAGCATCTTGGTGAAATTTTATATAATTATATAATATATTTAATATTATTTTTTTGAACTTATCCACATTCTCATTGACAATAAACATCTACATACAGCAACAAAACACAAAGAGATATAACCAAAGTGTTCTTCAGAATGTAGATGATGACAACTTGGATTCTCAATTATTGTATCTTCAATTTTTGAAATTATCTCTGAACATGAAAACAAAATTGAAAGGCAATGATGTTTTTCTACGGCAGTGCGTAAACTTAGGTTTTACGCACTGTTCACAGTGCGTAACGTAATACTTTTTAGCACAAGTGCGTAAAAAAATCAACTGTGCATAAAATTCTCAGCTGTGCTTAAAGTAATATTTTACACACTGTTCATACATTTTTCAAAAAGACACGTTTTTGCGTCAGAACTTACTCAGAAGTCATCATTTGATAATACGGGGAAAATTGAAAATTTCATAGAATAAAACATTAAACGATTAAAATTTTTCAATATAACTGTCAAGAAAAAACTTTGTATGAGACACTTTCGTGAAGAGCTTTTTTGTACTCGCGTGTTTTGTTGAACTCGGCTTCGCCTCATTCAACAAACTTCACGCTCATACAAAAAAGTCTCACTTTACGAACTTGTATCATAAATAGCTATTTTAGTTGAGTAGCAGACAAAATCGATGTTTTTTTTCAGTGATCTGATCCATACTCGACATTTACCTTGCTGTTAATTTTCAGATCAAGAGTTTCCCTCAAAATCGTAATTTGATGTCTACCAAATAACCGACCGAATGATATCATTTTTGACATTTTTCGAAAATTCTTAATTCATTAAACTAGGAACTAGACTAGTGTAGATCACAAAATACATATTTTACAAAATACATATTTTGTGGTGTAGATTAAGCAAGTACTGAAGACTTGTAAGGAAATTTATTATTTTACAAAATCACACAGTTTTTTAACCAAAGTTTTAATGTTTTCGATTATTTTTTGGTTATGTTCTTCTTCAGCTTCCTGTAATGGCCTTAGCTGCCAGGGCTATCCGGTGGTTATGTTTCATAAAATCATAAAAAATCATAATTCATCTATTTCGTCATCCATCAAAGGTCCTTTCGTTTGTAAGGCAAGTGTGGTGTTTCCAGTACCCACTTCCTACACTTGATTTACTCTTGCATATGCCGATTGGATTAACAATATGATTTTTAACTACGAATATGGATAATAAAGACAGCAAATGTGATGCCAAAAAAAATGAGCATATTGAGCATCGACTTCGAATTGGACGCTGCTGGCTTAATGCGCTTGCGCCGAAGATTCCTATTTAAAGACACGATTTTGGTGCTAATTCGGCAAATTCCAACAAAACCTCATATCCGGATAAGGTTACAGAGAGCAAGTGTAGATTGTGCTAATTATAAGAGAGCGGCATTATATGGGTTTTATTCCTGAGAATATGACACATTTTATAAATTTCTACATTAATTCGTGCGTGAAAGAATTTAAGATCGCCGCGTTTTAATTCGAGTTCGTGTTCAGGAGGCAAAAATACATCACTACCAGCAAACTATTTTTCTCGGCGGTTATGAGTCCGACGTGGAACGATATTTTTCTACGACCGTGCGTTTTTACCCACTTTCCCGCACTCATTTTAGTTTAGAAAGTGTCACTTTCCCGCACTAGTGCGGGAAAACTCGCTTTCCCGCACTAGTGCGGGAATGTAAAATATGTCAATTTATCGTTATTAAATGTACATTTCATTGTTGCTGAGAGTTATTTGGAGGACTCCGTAGAACAGAAGAAAACCATCTCGAATAAAATTCTTTCATGTACTGGCAACTTGCAACCAATGCCGTCTCCGTCATCTTCATGCACTTTGCAATCTACGAGTGTTACTCTTAACAGCCAGTTACCACCAACTAACTACTCTGGACCGGCTATTCTGACGCATTTGCAGAATGCAACAAATTGTGTTTTCTACATTAATATTAATAATAATTAGTGGATTTTCATGGAATGATTGTATGTTGAAATAAAATATATATTTTCAATATGCTTTTTGAATATTTATGCGGTCGTAGAAAAAATAATGTTCCTAATTCATGCGTAAAGTGTCTTTCCCGCCCTTGACTGCTTGCCCGAACTCCGCTTCGCGTCGTTCGGGTCAACGGCAGTCGCGTGCGGGAAAGTATCACTTTCCGCACTTGTTAGGAAAATAACTATTACCTTTTTAAACAACAGTCCGTTACACACTCAATCCATATTTCCTCAAGTTTAATGGGTTTTTATCCGCTTTTGGCAGAAAATTGATTGATGAAACTCTGGTATGTGACAAACATACATTTTAATGATTTTAGAGTTACAAATGGATCAATGCATCGTTTTTTTAATGACATGAAGTTTACTTGACCGTCTTGCATGATTCTTATTCTTAATTTATCCACATTTCAGAAAAATGTTAGCCCATTTTCAATATATGATATGGGACGGTTGAAAATGTCAAAAGAAGCCTAATCTTTAAAATTTATGACATTTCTCGTAATTCAGAATTCGCCATGCGCAATAGTTTCCCAGCGACCGTTTAAGGTAAGATAGATATTTCTGGCTTCAATCTGATAACATATTGCGTCTTTATGGCGTGTTATCAACACCACCATGCACCCCCTAAGGTTGAGGCCCGGAAGGATGAACGCCCCAGCACTCGTACGTACTCGAAAGCTCACCCCCCCTATCCACCACCCCCGCTCGTTAAAGCGGTTCCTCATCCTGATGATTGGCGATCAGCAGAATAAAATCTGATCGTTTGATATGGAGTGCTCGGCCAATTCTCGGTCTGAAACTCTCTTATATCTGACATGAGTTTAATTTGATTTTACAATGACTTTACTTAATGTGCATGGTGCCCCCCTGAAACTGACTGAAGGCCTGAAAAACACTTGGCTGAGAGCCAAGTGTTGTGTATTGAATTTACTGAGTTTACCACTTGGTCGGTTCTTCTTGGAATCTGAAACATAAAAGCATGATTATCGAAATTTTAAGCCTGTTGAAGTAGACGTTGGTGTCGCCGAAGGTTTCGCTTCCGTCTTACTTCTTCAGGGGTGTCGTTGTCTCCCTGGTTCACTGGTCGTCTGTATTTGTCTCTGTCTCTATCGTCTTGCTCACGTCTGTTCTCGAGGAGCTCCGTGAGCAACGGGTTCGTGTGGGTCTCTACTCTGTCTAGAGTAGTCCCCACGTGATTCCTGATCAGTCTGTCAATGTAGTCCGGATGGATGTCTAAGTCTCGATATATAAACCTGTTTGGCATATATCGTGGTGCGTCTGTTGCCATTCTCAGGCAGACATTGAAAAAGGCCTGCATCCTCTGCCTGTAACTGTTCGCGCATTGCCCCCAAGCAGTAGACGCGTACATCATGATTGGCAGAAGGATTGTCCTGATGAGGCGTAGTTTCAACTCGAGTGCCATGTTGCTCCTACGCCCGACGAGTGGATACAGCTTATGCCTCGCGGCTTTCGCTATAGCCAATCTGTGGGAGACGTGCTTCTGAAACGTGAGTTTCTTGTCCAGGGTTACTCCTAGGTATACGGCTTCGTCTACCCATGGAATTCTCTCATCGTTCATAGTAACATGGCCCTCGGGTGTCCTACGTCGCCTCGTGAACAGTATGGCCTTGCTTTTGTCTGCATTGATTCCGATCTTCCAACGATTGAACCACGGTTCCAGCTTGTTTATCTGATGTTGCAGCTTCGATGTTACTCCTCTCTCATGGGATGACTCAGCAAAGATTGCCGTGTCAAGTTTGGTCATGGGGTTGTCCGACATAGGCATGTCTGCAGTGTAGATCGAAAACAGGTGTGGTGACAGTACTGCTCCCTGTGGTACTCCTGCTTCTAGCCTCCTTCGTGAAGAGAGAGCATTTCCGACTTTGCATCGGTAATGTCGACCTCTTAGGAAGGAGTTTATCAGCTTGACCATTGGTGTGGAGTATCCGGCATCAACCAGTTTTGCGATCAGCCCATCGTGCCAAACTCTATCGAAGGCCTTGGAGACGTCAAGGAAGACTGCTCCTGAAAGATGTCCTTTTCTCGTGCGGTTCCAGCTCTGGATGGTGGTGTCCACTATCCGGGTGACCTGGAGTTCTGTTGAGTGTTCCTGTCTGAAGCCGAATTGCTCATCTGGTAGGATGTTCAATTCTTCAGACATTGTCTCAAGTCGAGTCCTGATCACCCTTTCTGCGACCTTACTCATGGCAGGTGTTAGGCTGATGGGGCGGTGGTTTTGCGGGAACGTGTGGTTCTTGTTGGGCTTCGGAATCATGATGACGGTTGCTTCTTTCCAGCTGGAAGGAAAGTGTCTAAGTCTGAGTACAGCGTTTATGATGTTAGTCCTTTCCTAGGTAAGGCTTTTAGTGCCCTGACTGGGATGTTGTCTGGGCCCGGTGCTTTCCTGGTCTTTGCGTGTCTAAGTATGTCCTTGATTTCCTCTGGAGATGTCGGCTCTAGAAGAATGACTGAGTCGTCAGTTCTTCTAAGCCGTCTGATCGTCTGGTCTACGTGCGTTTCCGTGTCCTCGACTTCATCGGTGTAATCGACCTCGTTTTCACGGCACTGACGTTCGAAGGAGTCCGCAAAAGCTTCTGCCTTGTCCATCTCCGTGAAAACGATGCCCATCTCACCATGAAGGGGTGGGCACGGTTTCCTCCGACCGTGTCTGAGGACTTTCTGCATTCTTCATAAGGAGTTGTCTTCGGCGTCGAGTTCGTCCAAACGTTCAGACCACTGTCGCTCTCTGAGTAGCTTCAGCCCTTCTCTCAGCCGTCGAGACGCAAAGTTAAGCTGCCGCTTGTCATCGGGCGCCAGTGTTCTCTGATAACGTTTTTTCAGACGTCGTCTCAGCCTGACCATCTCCTTGACCTCAGGTGGGATCCCTCCTTGGAAATCAAAGTTTGTGACCTGTATGTCTTTAGAGCACCGTTCCATTGTTGTCAGTACTGCTTGTCTCAGTTCGGTCACCACCTCCTCTAGCTGGCGTGTCGTGTCTATCCTGGGGATGTTTATTTCGTTATGGACTACCCTTTGAAATCGTGACCACTATCCGCTTTGTCGTGTTAACGATTTCAGCTTCTTCCTCCCCTATTGTTAGTAGGATTGGATTGTGGTCTGATGATCCTTCGTCTAGTACAGAGATGTCCACCAAGGATGGAATACTCTGTATGAGGGCTATGTCCAAAATGTCTGGGTATTGGTCTTCCCTCCCAGGATAGTGTGTGGGTTCGTATGTCGCTGTCACTGCTACGTTGTCGAAGTCTGGTAGTAGGTTGTCTGCTAGGTCTCTGCCTCGAGGGTTGGTGTTGCGACAGTTCCAGTCTCTTGATTTCGCGTTGAAATCTCCTATAGCCACCGTTGGGTGATGGTCGGGAAAGAGTTTCTCCAAGTCCGTTTTCCTGAGGTTGGGTCCTGGAGGAATGTAGACTGAGGAAACTCTTAGGAGATTTATTCCGTCTACTTTAACTCTGATCGCTACCGATTCACCGAGTGATAGTTCCGGAAGTGCGTCCTCTTTGTGTTCCAGGTCTGATTTCACCAGCAGGAGCGAGCCACCTGCTCGAGCTCGGGGTCCTGGCCTGTCATTCCTGTAACTTATAAAACCTGGAATATTAAATACTTTACCTTGGCTCAGCCTGGTCTCTTGTAGTGCCACCACGTCTACCGAGATTCTGGAGATAAGTTCCAGTAGTTCATCTTTTCGCTGAATTGCGCCATTTATGTTCCATGAACAAATCTGCAGGATCTTCGGTATTCGTGCTGGCATTACTGGCTCGACGGTTTCACTAAGGCGTTTATTACGGCCATGATTTTGTCGAGTACCTCTGGGGTAACCTGCGACAAGGTCTGCAACAGTTGCTTCTGCTTGCTTGTGCCCTGAGCACTAGAGGATTTGTTCGAAGGACCCCATTTTGGTGGTGCGGTTTTTGGCTGTGGTTGTGGACCAGTTCGAGGGTCTGGTCTCCGCCTTGGGGTTGTTGACTCCTGCCGTGGGGGTGGAGGCCCCTGCTTGGTAGGTTGTCTTGCCACCAACCTTGGTTTGGGGAATTTTGGGCATCCCCTGTAATTTTCTGTGTGGTTTCCACCACAGTTAGCGCATTTGGAGGGTTCTTCCCTTGCCTTCTTACACTCATGTGTAGCATGGCTACCGCCGCACTTGACACAACGTGCTGTGGAGTGGCAGCACTTCTGTGCATGTCCGAACCACTGGCAGTTATGACATTGAGACACTCTGCCTCTTTGGGGTCGATGTCCTTCCACGGTGACTTTCAAGTCGACCACTTCGGTTAGTTTGAAGATGTCCCTGTATTATCTCGGAACTTTTACCAGGAACAGTGGTAGGGGCGCTCTTGTCCTTCTCGATGTCATCCTATGACATTCTAGGACCTTGAAGTTTCTCTCGACGAGGTCCTGTTGGACGTCTGCCGCCGAGATTGATTCTGGGATACCCCTGATGACCACATGCAGGGGTATGTTTTGTTTGAGTTGATAGGTGAAAAACTCCACCTTATCAGACTCAAAGAATCTGGTAGCGTTCCTCCAATCCGCTTCCGTGTTCGTATAGAGATAAATCCCATCTTGTCGTGATTGGGCTTTCGAGAATCCAATTCTCTTATCTCGTAGGGCTATCGAAATCGACAGCCACTTGCTCTTCTCCCGGATTATTATCACGGGAGGTTTTTTGGGGTCCTTCGTTTCATCCTCAGTGCTGCAGGGCACAAACACTCCTGTGCTTGATGAGGACGATTCTGCTGTTGGCGTAACAGTAATCTTTGGGGTGTTCTCATCTGCTTTTGATGGTAGTGCAGTCGATGACTCGTTCGTGCAAACGGCTTTCTTAATGCGTCTGCCCACCACTCGGAATCCGTCCAAGTCTTCTTCGGGTTCGGAAGAGTCTACGTGTTGTCTCTTCTTTGCATTCGCTTTTTCGGTGCCTTCGGGGTCGGGTTGGGGGGTGATCTCCATCTCCACATCCGTGGGTTTTGGGGGGGTAGGGGCTACGTGCACTGGTGGCGTACTCTCATTTGTCTCCTTCTTTTCAGAAGAGGCAAGTTTCGTCAGAAGGATGCTTAACTGCTTTTCCATGGCAGTGAGCCTTTCTTCTGTCTTCTTCCTCTCGGTCTCGGCCTTGATTGCCCGATCCAGTGCATCGCGGAGTTGCTGCTTCAGCTGTCTCTTCGATTCTTCCTTCTTGTCCTCGTCGTCGTTGTTCGTCGTCGAAGATTTCCGAAAATTCTCTCTGCCGAGAGAGCTCAAGCTTCTTGACGATTCGTCGCCTGACTTCTTGGATTTGCCCATTTTTTACTTTGCTCCACGCTTTTTTCAAAAACGAATTCT
The DNA here is from genome assembly GCA_944452925.2 of Chrysolina oricalcia. Taxonomy (NCBI): domain Eukaryota; kingdom Metazoa; phylum Arthropoda; class Insecta; order Coleoptera; family Chrysomelidae; genus Chrysolina; species Chrysolina oricalcia. Next base: position 26,778,180 of record OX101808.2, read on the forward strand.
TTTAAAAACGAAGACGGCTCTGAAAAGAGCCCCTGGCCGAAGCCAGAGCTGTGGTTTACAAGTAAAATGGAAAAACTCTCTCTGAATCACTGTGGTTTGGCAAGTGTTCCTGAAAAAGGGTTAATGATTAGTCATTACCACTTACCTTATCACAGCCCTTCAAGTCTAGCCCTGGCTACTTCAGGTATAACCCTTCCTTGCCGTAGCTATATCGCTTTGTCTCGCTTAATGAATGTGCACTCACTATCACAAAAGTAATTTAAACAGGTAGCCTAGGGAGCTTCTGAAAATACGTCTGCTCTCTTCGACTACTGATCAAACTATGTGTTATCACGTAGTTAATCATACTATATAGGGAGTAAGTATATATAGGCTGAGTCAAGTCTACGGTCTGACCAATATGATTCGACCAGCGCGGTCATTTCGTTGACTTGACGACCTCATTAGAACTGTATGTATGTGACCAATATTTTCAATCATCTGGTCGGTCCGACTCATGGTCATACTTCATACTGAACGCGCGTGCCTGGTCCGACCGGTGACTTGACACAGGGTATATATATATCAGAAAGTTACTTATGACATCTACAGTCACTAGTTGAAACTTAATTTGACACGAACCAAGGAATCCAAAGTAGAGGTTTGTCTACAAATTGACAGGCAGCCAACAATTCGTTGTTCTGACCAACCCAAGGTTCAATCAAGTTTCTAGTACGTTCAAATTGAGTTTCAACTAGTGACTGTAGATGTCATAGGCAACTTTCTGTTATATCTGTCTTGCCTTCACGGTACTAATTCTTGAGTGGATTCGTTTTGATTTCGAGATGAGCTCCATAAATCCTTTCTGATGAGTGCGTGAGCACGAAACAGCTGTGATAGGTTGGAACTCTCGGAATTAAAACGAAATATACTCTATTTTCAAATAATATGTATCTATAGTAAGCCTCAGAAAATTTATGTTGTTTTAAGTTATGCGATTTAAAATATCAGTTTTGGAAATGGCAAAACAGAAATGGAAAATAAAGCTTGAATTTTAACTACAAGATTGTGGGGCGTGACCAGAATATAATGGCAATGACGGTTTCGTGTTAAAAGGAATAAAAAAATTGGAAAATATAGAACTTCGATTGTATCTCAGCCTTAACAGCACTGACTGCGCCCTCGTTCAAAATGAAGTATAAATTAATGACAATTCAATGTCCTTCTGGTCATTTTGTTTACATTATATATACTCGATTTTAATATTAGTTCGTGATGTGAATTGTAGAAAAATCCACATTACAACAAGCATCAGGCGAAAGGAACTTTATCTACAATGAACCCTGATCTCACCAAGAAACAAATGAGAGGATCTTAAATTCTCAAATGTTTGGCTTCATTCTGTCTGCACGTTCAGCCAGAGCAAGGCATTACTACTCTGATCTGTTTTCATGTCAAGTCCGGGGCTCACGGTCCAATAGTTTGAATAAACTCAATAAAACGATCATGTGTTTGTACATAATCCTTGGAATAAACTGTCATTTGCGTTTCTTTATTCTTTATTCTGCTTTCGGAATGATGTTTATGTAGTTTTATTGAACTGTTTTAATCATTCCGGTTGCTGTGATTGGTTCTGGTGGAGCTGTCACTCGTCATTTTGTAGCTACAGAAGAAAACGAAAAAAGCACAGCTATGATATGTTTCTGAGTGAAATCTCTGTCATCATCTGATCATCATCAATCAGATTGAATTCGCCCCTGGCGAAAGGTACCGTATTGATATTCCGTTCAAGAGTTTGATGGTGAAAGGTAGTGGAGAGAAACCAGTTATTGTTATGGTGATATTCTAAAAGCAGTGGCGTGCTCATCGTTTCCAACATTTATAGGAGTGAACAAGCCAACAGGAGTCACAAGTTGAAAGGAAATAATTTAAAGTCCAACCTTATTCGAGTCTCTTCTTAGATTACAATGTGAATAAACAAAGCCGGTATGCAGCATTCATGAAAAGGACAGAAAAGGCATCTTTATTTCGTTTATTGCTCGGAGGTCAAAACCGAACATATCCAACAGTGCTTCTTCTTAGCATGATCCAAGGTACAATGTAACTTGTGTCGCATAGCGAAGCAAAGCTAAACGAAACACACGCTATCACTTTTCAGTGTAACACAAAGAGATAGCGTATGCTTGGCTTCTCTACCGCTATGCGAAATAAGTTACAGAGTCCCGGTTACCTTAAACCAAACCAAAAGCAAAAATGGAACTGCGCGGTCGCTCCTCAGTTGACGTAGGGTCACTGAATCTAGAAGGTCGTGCCGTCCTTACGGGTATGGCCAATGGGCGTGGTCTAGTACTTGAAATAGATCCAGTGTTCAAATAATCCACAAAACTTGCTCTCTAATTGGTGATTTTGTGGGTTATTGGAATACTGGAACTATTTCAAGTATTGGACCACGCCCATTATTGGTGATTTTGTGGGTTATTGTAATACTGGAACTATTTCAAGTATAGGACCACGCCCATTGGCCATACCCGTAAGGACGGCACGGCCTTCTAGATTCAGTGACCCTAACTTGACGTTTCATAATTTCCATCTATGAATGAATAAACGAAATTTGGCGATTGACAGTTAAGTCTCGATCGGTATTTGATATTTGAGAGATCTCGAAAATTTTGCAAATCTGCTCATCAGTCAAGTCGTAAGGTTTATGATGTTGGTGTGTTATGGCAAGTTACAAAGGATAGTGTTTCGTTTATCGAAAATATAGCTCGGATAAAGTTGTATAACTATTCTCAACGTTATTTTGCAATAAAATAATTCTAATAAGGTGTAAGCGAACAGGTAAAAGGTACCGAATTTACCATAAATCCAAGATTTAAACCCTCCTACTTCCTGTGTGGTCCAGGGTCTCTTTAAATAACGGTGGACAAAATAATTCCCGAATTTCAGTCATCTTGTTATTTTAAAATTATTAATAACCCTACTTTTATCCTGTTCTTGAAAATCCATAAATACGTACATTCTCAGACCCTTATACCATATTATGGCTACGGTTATACAGAATAATGGTATCAAGCCTTTATCCAACGGAAACGGTCTAGTACACCATCAAGTTCAAAATATAAATGGGTTTGAACACATTAATATGTTGAATGACAGTGATAAATCCCAATTAACACAACCCAATGAGGAACAATGTGAAATTAAAAGTGAACAAAATGAAACTGAGGAAAATGTAGAAATAATAGAAGAACCTGAAATAGACATAGTTATTAACAATGTAGTGTGTAGTTTTAGTGTGCGGTGTCATTTGAACCTTCGTGAAATAGCTCTATCTGGAGCGAACGTTGAATACCGAAAAGAAAATGGAATGGTTACTATGAAATTACGCAGACCCTATACAACAGCCAGTATTTGGTCTTCTGGTAAGATTACATGTACGGGAGCTACCAGTGAAGATGCGGCCAAGCAAGCAGCAAGAAGATTTGCCCGTTGCTTACAAAAACTTGGATTCAACACAAGATTCCACAACTACAGAGTCGTTAATGTCCTTGGTACTTGTTCCATGCCATTCTCGATTAGACTTATCTCCTTTTCTGAGAAACATAGAGAGGCTGAGTAAGTATGGTTTGCTTCAATTGAATCTTTTCTGTTAATTATGAGGGGCCAGGTAGCCGAGTGGTTAAAGCGACATTGTTTTAGTCACTGGCTGCCGGTCGGCGGTGGTTCAAACCACAGCGACTGCAGAATTTTTTCTGATGGCCCGAGAAAGTGCTAGGAATCGCACGTAAAAAGGTAAGACCTCGTTAATCCTTGGCTCGCACAAGTTTCGACTTCTGAGGGCTGCCGTTCGTAAGGGAACGGCAGCTGGTTAACGGAAAAAACAATTTTAACAATTTTAACAATTTTAACAATTTAACAATTATCAGGATGACTGTCATTTATTTGGTTATTAAAATACATTAGGGGTAACTAAACAGTGATTATATTAATACTTGGGTGGTGTTGCTAAAGAGTTTTCTTTGTCTTTGGTCTCTCGAAGATTATTTCTTTCATTAGCTCATGTAAGTAGTTCAGAATCAAGTTATCAATCAAATTCTTGTACTGGGCAGCTAAATGATTGGTGTTTTCACACAATTGGTTCATCAGAGAAGGAATGATTCCTTGACAAAGTTATTTCTGCACAAATAAAACATAGAAAAATGGCTAGCTTTGCTGAGAATAAAATAGATTTCTTAACCTAGTCAGGTAAGGTAAGATGCAATGAAAATATTGGTGAATCCATTTCCATTGCTAACATCATTTGTAAAAGTTTTTACAAAACGTGTTTTTCTAGTGTTCTATCAGTACAGTATTCAGGGTGTATTGTATTTCAACCTGATCCTGATTAAACTTGTTTCCTCTGATGTTGCCAAGGTGATATTTCTGAGTGAAATACTACTCAAAATTGCATCAGTTTAGAAGAAATTAAGTATAAAAATTATTCTACAGGTAACTAGGTATAAATTGCAAACTGTAGGAAACACCATGACAGCAGCTATGGAAATAGTGAGACAATGCTGGGGGCTCACAGGCTGAAATTCATCAACAATTAAGAAACTAAGAAAATTCTGTACCAAAAGTATTATAGACCCTGTAAAACTGGGATGGCTGGACTCATGAAAAAGCTCTAGTGTCAGGCAAGTTGGTATGGGTGCAAGTCTGGATCAGGCCACAGGCCCATGTATTCATGTGGAGGCTCCCAGATTCAACAATTGCGTTCCATTGGAAAAGTAAACTACATTTTTCCAGGAAGAAATCCATGTTATTGAAGTATGGCTACAGGATTTTTGGTAGCAAAAATCTATATTTTGTCATTTCATACAAACTTGAATGCAAAAACTCAATAGACAGATAAATAGAAGAGCTCTCTAGAAAATCCAAAATCTACTTGTCAAAAAACTAAAATAGTTTTTAGAAGGTATTAACAAAATTTCAATGCAAATTGATTACCTGATATCAAATAGATTGACATTGTTTTAATAAGTGTAAATGTTTATACAATGGTCTTGTGAAGGTTCATTCCTTCATTTCCAATTCCAACACATTAAAAAAAAATGTTGCAACAAAGTGAACCAACATGGATAACTTGATCAAAATTTAACCTCATGGACTGGAAAAACAATATGTGAATCAATACTTTAACCATCTTGAGTTACTGTTGTAGTATTTATTGTATTGTATTAGTGTGTTCATCTAATGATATAAGTATTTGAATTGCTGTTTATCTACATATTTTTTACTTTGTATCCTATTTTCACGTTTATAAAACTAGAAGTAGAGAAAAAATGCATTAATGCTGAATGAACAATTTTTGATCAAAATGGTCTGTTTACAATAGTTGACCGTCTAGGCCTGAAATAGTAGACTTTTTTTACGGTTGGACATTCTTAATAAACTGTGGGTATTGGTTCCTCCTTTCCCCAGATGTTTGGGACTTCTTCAGTCAAAACTGCTTACCCACTAAAACCACCTCTTGTCCAGGGAAGTACCAGGACTATCTTGCGACATATTTCAATGCTTTCTGACTGTCCATACCAGTTTGCCTCTTTGAATGGGTTACTGCCTTATGTCTTTACCTTATCTTGATCCTATGCTACCGCACGTCTCTGCATTTTCCTTTCCACGCGTTCCTTACTTTCCTTTACCAGCTATAGTAGCTATACCCCATCTCCCACTTGTCAGGGTTTCTCAACATGGTGTCTGTGTTGTTCTCCTTTGTGACTACCAAAGGTTGTCTCGAGGTTGTGTTGCTACATGTGCCTTCTACCAAAAACGAATGCTGTATGATAAGGATCGTCTCTTTCTGGACAATGTGCGCAAATATCGTTCGCTGTTTTGCCGATTTTATGGGTGTATGTCTTGAACGACCTATGACCGCTGATGGCTTGAGTCACGTAGTAGTCCGTCCGTCTCTACACGCATTTGATGCGGGCCCCAATGATGCCCGGTATGGTGCACTTTGTCCACTTGGCCTTTTGTCATTCTACGCCTCTTGCTATATCTCTAGGGTTCCGTTCCTATCAGCCTCCCTCTGCCTTCTGGTCGCAATTTGAATTGTATGCATCCGGGTTCTCTTCTTGATCGAAAACTCGATGGGGGGAGGGGGATCCCGGTGATAACGTTCAATGCTTCAGCCGCATCTAGTAGTCACATGACCCCTACAGGTACCGCGTATAGCATAACCGATAACGTAAATGACTCTACCTTTGCATGCCCCAGGCCCCCTCATATTCGAAAGGACTCTGGTCAGAGCCGCGGTCTGCCTATCGGCCTTCTCGCATATTCTTCTAACATGCTTGTTGAAAATCTACTTATCGCAAGCCATACACACAGGAAAGTAACGAACTTCTTCGGCGTTATGATGGTGCCCTCTACCTCGATCTGGATGCTATCCTATCCCTTGGCATCCTTAAGATTACTTCCATTTTTTTGCTGGACAATCTCCAAGACGTGCTCAGCAGTCCATCGCGTGTTCTTCACTACTCTACGGTTGGCCAGGTCCATCAGGTCGCAATCAACGCGAGGTCATCGGCGTAAGCCACCGTCTTGCATCCCAGGGTCCTATTGTACAGAAAATTCCACAAGACAGGCCGAGCACCGAGCCCTGCGGGTCGCTCTGCGTCAGCTCCATGTGCAAGGTTCCAACACTCAAGGCCAAACAGTTTTCCAGAATCATGCAGATGTTGTCGTCAAATTGCAGCCTAGCTGGTGCACAATAAGATGCCATTTGGCAGCATTTAAAGCATTTTTGATGACTACCAAGATCATTGCAGCATAGGTAGCGCGTTACTCGTTGCCACACCGCAGACATGCCCGACCTGAAACCGAATCGAGTCCTGGCAAGACCGTTCTCCCGCTCGAGCCCGTCAACCAGTCTGGCCTTGATCAGATCCTCAAAAATATTTCCCATTCGATCAAGGAGCCATATTGGCCGAACCTTAGGGCTGTTTTGTTGATTACCCTTCGGAATAAGATTCGCTCCACCATCCTTCCAGGTTTGCTGGAAGACACCTCGAACAAACAGATCATCTTCCAACTTATTGCATAGCTTCCTCCACTCCTACTTCTGTAACCTCCTTTTTCAATTGCCTCATTGATTCCTTGTAAAAGCTCTGCCTATCTTCGATCAGCTCAGGCTGCACGCTGCACAGTTTGGTGAGCTCCCTCGGTTGCAGGCTGCCCTCTTGCTCGCAATTGGATGGTTGATCCCTAACTGTTCTTTTCGCTTTCTGAGTCGGGCTGGATTTCTGCACAGCAAGTACTACTCGAGCCAGATCGTGTGTATCGTTGATGTTATGTTGAAATAATTGTAGCGTGGTCCCAAAAATTTGTGGATCAATGTACTCGGTGTGCAACTGTGCAGTTCATCCTTCTTATTTACAGCGCGAGTAGTGTTGAGTACAAAGTTGATATATCTGTCCGCTCTCCATCCGCGACATCTGCCATTCGTTGACCTCAGAAGCAATCCGACCAGTCAATAGCGTGATGTCTAAGAAAGACGACTGTGCAGCCTTGACGAAGGTCGACTCATCCTCGGTATTATGTACCGTTGAATCGCTACCCGTGATCCACTCCATATATCTGCCCCTGGCGGCTATCCGCCAATCACCTGCTGTCTGTCTCAAGTGTGATATGAGGTGATACATAGCAGTTATACTCTGCCCAATCCCTGAAATGTGAGGCATGTGAATTCCCGGTTGGATTCGAAATCCAGTACTCCCAGTTTCCGGTTTCTGCACCAGTGTTTTCGTTCCGGTTCACTATCCACTTTGAGCCCCTCATTACTTCGACCTTATTGGGTCCCTGATCAGTATGAGGTTGGCCTTTGCTTCTACGGCTTCTCTTTGTAACAGATGGTGCGCGTTACTGTCTCTGTCTACATTAATCTGTACTACTTGCACTGTTAGTCAAGGTTCATCGGCCCCTCCGTGGTCCCCTTGGCAACCATTATCTCCCTATTAGTCGTCTTCCTTCCCACTATATCCTGCAATACCTCGATTGATTGTGTTGTTTCCGATTTCCCTGCCGTCATCTGCGCTATTATTAGTATTATTGCCTGCTTTCTCTTCCCTCTTCTTCGCATGACTTCTCAACCGGGTTGAGCAGGCAGTATGTCAGCGGAACCGCGATCCTTTTGTGTTTGTTCCTATCTCTCTCTCTTGTCCTGGTTTCCCCGAGTGCATGCATAAAAGCCATTCTTCTTGAAAGTCCCGTATTTTGATGAAAAGAACGTATTTTTCGGTGTATGGATGTCATATTATTTCTCATGTTAGATGACCGTATGTTCGAGAAATAAAACAAATTTTATTTTATAATAATGTAATATTGAGTCTGTTATCGTAAACTTTTGACTTAAGGCATCTCCACAAAACATAATCTAGTAGGGTTAGATCAGGAGATCTAGCTGGCCACTCTAAAAATCCAACGGCTATTATTATTATTTGCCGTGGCGCACCGGGGCGACTTTCTGATTTTTGATGGAGTATTCACTTTTCAGCTGCAGGAAAACTCGAAAAAACCTTCAGCCCCACCCCGGGTGGTCAGTTGCACAATTCCAGCAAACACCAGACTTCGGGATTGGCATCTAGGCAACTCACATTGCACTTGCTTCACAACAAGTTATGAGGTCGCCTATCGATACTTGAGAAAAATTACCTCATACTCCGGATTTCGATCGCAGACGAGGATTTTTAGAGTGGCCAGCTAGATCTCCTGATCTAATCCCACTAGATTTTTTGTGGGGATTCCTCAAGTTAAAAGTTTACGTTAAAAGACCTAGTTACGAATGAAGTATCTTTCATTTCTCGAAAATACGGTTATGTAACATAAAAAATGACAGCCATACACAGAACAATGCGTTCTTTTTGAAGGTATCATCAAAATAGGGTAATGCCATTAAAAAAAAAACTCGAACAGCGATGACGTCATCAAAAATCTGAATAGACCAAAAAATGCGGAACTGAAAAAGAAAATCTACGTGTCTTTTTTTACCCAAAGGCCATATCAAGCTTTTACCAAATTTGTTCCAACCTCTACGTGCTCACTATCTATCGTGTCCCGTATAGTAAAACCATTAGGAGGCGCTGACGTCATTTGACAGGCCCATAAAATCAGTCGATTGGGCCATTCTCTACAAGTGTCCTTGTTCTGAAACCACCATATAAGGTAAACAGAAGTATGCGCACTTGCCGTCATATTTGTGTCGAATGTTACGCTTAGCCTACCTGCAAGGCAACCGAATCAATCTGAGATTGGTAAGAACAAATGAGATAGAACAGCCGACCCCACTTACCCCAACGGATTAAAAAAAAAATCTCAACCCGTTACATCAAAGGAGCCGACTGGCAGTGCACATAATTCTGTTTACCTATATACGATGCTGAAACAAGACCACTTTTATATATTTCCTAGCATATACTAATATTATTATTAATATTACCAATGCGGTTGGGTATTTTTTAGTTTGAAACTACTTATTTATTATGATTATTTTTGTTTAGATAATACTTTCTACATCATTTTATGTCTATTTCATTTATTGAGAATTTCGAATTGAAAACAGTCAAGCCTAATTTAACCTTATCTTCATAATTGTTACAGCATCAGTAGTCCTTTTGAATTGGGTTAGAAACAATTTCAAATGTGTGGGTGGGATTATTATTGATGACAGAATATTTGCTCTGGAAATAGTAGGTACTCACCATGTCTAATATTAGATTTTTGGGACTTCAGATTTGCATAAATTCATAGATTGAAATTTATTAGTATTTTTATTAGTGATGTGTAGCCGCAAACATTGTATTCATGAAATATTTGCCCTTGGTTTAAATTGACCATTCTAAGTAATTTCGTTCCATTTTTTTAAAATAAATGAACAAGATGTTTTTGAAAATACAAAAATTGTCAAGTCATGGACATCAGTATTATTACTATTATCCTCTTCAGAGACATACGCTTAATTTGGTGTAGCTTCAATGGAAACAGATTCTTGTCCTTATTGTCTTTTCATGTTCAAACTTCACAGGGTGTTTTCAAGCGTGCAGGGTTATAGGGAGTAAGTGAAAGACAACCACATGATACACTGAGAAAAATAAGAACCGTTTCTATTTTTTCTATATTTCTTTTTTCTATGGGAAATTAGAGTATTTTTGATTGCTGAATCGAATTCACAGTAAAATCACGCGGAAAATAGTTCTTGGAATCATTCTTGCACTGTTAGTTGATGTGTAATAGGTAAAAATGTTGAATATTTAGTATTCAACCAATTTTTCAAAATTCGACTACCTAGTCTTGAACAACGTTCTCTTTGTATGTAATTTTTGAGTACTCTGGAATATCTGTATCAAAAATAAACTTAGATGTATACAGGGTGTCCGGTAAACCTTGTACAATATTTAAACTGGTCATGACTGTTCAGAATATCGGAATTTTACCTTAGTAAAAATCTCACTGTTTTCGAGATAATGAGCATTTTTTTAATTTCTGGAAAATCACCACCTCACCTTGGATTTTTGAATGCCATGTATACAATTTGGGACGAATTCAAATATCTTTGCTGCTGAAGATTATTGATGAGTGATGGTTTCAGATGTACGAAACAGTTTTTCAGAAACCAATACAATTTTTCAAGAAATGAGGGTAAAATGACAGATTTGATGATTTTCACCAATTTTTTTAACAACAGTTTGACATTATTGTTTGAAAAAACATAACCAAGTAGAACTGGATATTCGTTACAAAAGAATGTCCATTTCGTCCAGGCTCTACTATGGTATAAAACATACGATCATTATTTTTGGAATGAGTAGAATTTCGATAATATTAGAGTGTGATGTTATTCTGAGCTAAAATCAACTCCATTAAACTTTGTCAGTAATGTCTTTTATTTTTATCCTATCAAGATGAAATGATTAAATACTAATTCAACGTTTTTTTTTAATCAACATACACTATAAACCACAATAACGATTATTCAACATCGCACTGAATAATATTACAAAAATGTTATTTTCCATCCACTCGTACGCACAGACGACATATTTTCAAGAAGAACCTTTTCAAATGCGTTATAGGTTATAGCCCCTAAATCATCGATTCTATGAGCGGCATTGTGCAATCGGATATAGTTCTGCATAAATCGCTGCTGCATCAGTAGCATTCACCATAAATGTAGTTCATGTGCGCATATTCTCGGGGAGTATAACGTATATACGGCATGACAAAGAAATAAATACCACTGAATGAAACTACGACAGAAGTCACAAGTTGTTCAAACAAAAGTTTTTAATTTTCGACAAGGATTCGTCTCTTAAAAAAGTTTGCACTTATTTGGTTACACCCTGTACACCTTCGTTGGAATCTGGATGTTGGACACTTGCAACATTTATCACAAGAATTCGTATTAATCGGTGCCATGTCGGATAATCGACATTTCATTTCGATAATTTTATTAGGACTAATTACATGAAAAGTTAATTTTATTGACATAATATTTAATGCTACCAAGTAATCTATTCTTTATTATTAATGATTATTTCCACATTTTATCTTGATCAAATCTAAATAAAATAATTTTTGCGCGCAAGTATAAAAGTTGATCAAATAAATGAATATTTTGGGACCTTTGGTGGGAATACAATTCAAGAAAAACAAAATACCCAAACACCAAAACTACGTCACAATCTTAAAATCTTAAAAGCTTACTTTTTGCTCCTGAAGATGCTAACTTTGTTGGCCAAACGCGCGTCCAGTGTGATTGTAACGTAGGTTTGGTGTTTGGGTAGTTTCCTTTTTTTCTTGAATAAAAGTTGATGGATGCCTAGATTAAAACCACGCCTAATTCAATGGAAATCACTTCTTCCAAAAATAATTATAGTTTGTTTTATATCATGGTAGAGTCTGGACAAAATGAGCATTCTTTTGAAATTAAGGTCCGCTTCCAATTGGTTGTTTCTTTCAGATAATAATGTCAAACTTTTTTAAAAAAAATTGATGAAACTCAAATCTGTCATTTTACCCTCATTTCTTGAAAAATGTTTTTACTTTCTGAGAAACTGTTCTGTACATCTACAAGCATCACTCATCAGTAATCTTCAGCAGCAAATATATTTGGATTCGTCCCAATTTGTATACATGGCACTCAAAAATCCAAGGTTAGGTAGCGATTTTTCAGAAATTCTTAAAATGCCCATTATCTCGAAAACGGTAATATTTTTACTGAGGTGAAATTCCGATATTCTGAACAGTCATGACCTGGTCTATCACCAGTTTCAATATTGTACAAGGTTTACCGGACACCCTGTATTTTCAGTTGATATAAAATCAAATCATGACATACTGTTGAAGATAATGAAGATACGGCAAATTCTCAGATGAACACCTACTGAGAGAAATGTTAACCACTCTGATTTTTCAAATTTCCAAATTAACAAAATAATATTAAAGACTAGACATAACACATCCATTTTAAATTGTTTCACTGATACCACTACTCCTCAGTACCAGAGCACAGATTTATTCTGCGACTAGAGTTCAATCTGACACAATTTTTTTTTTTTTCAGTTACGAACCTGAACTTCATCCAGGAGCAACATACAAGTTGAAGACGCCCAAAGCTACCTTGAAGATATTTTCTACGGGCAGTGTTACAGTTACAGGTGAGCAATATTTGGAAATTAAGTTTACTGAGATTTTAACACTGTGTAGTTTTATGCAAAATATTTCTCTTACATTTTCACTTCTTGCAAGCGTGTCCTTGAAAACGTCAAACGTCATTCGAGGCAGAGACGGCGATATTTTCTGTCAGATATTTGTCTTCAGCTTGGTTTGAAATATCACTTTCTGACAAATTTATTCGAATAAATGTCAGTTGATTTGTGAGGTCACATACTGTTTTATTATCGACGATGATCATCATTCCTGGTTCTATTCCATTTCCTCCAAACCGAATAAAGTTCTACTAGTGAAATACCTACAAGAAACACTTCAACATTTCCTATTCAGTATACATAGATCAACCAATTCGGAGGAAAGTTTGTTTCTCAGTTTTAGAATTTGTGATGTTAATAATTAAAACTTTTGGCTACATAAATTCTCAAAAACTTGTTTTGAGAAAAGTACAAATAAAATGTTAAGCTTGAGGCAATCTTTATAAAATTATTTATGGAGTGTATAGGAAGTTTTATTTCAATAATTTGTTTTCCAAACTAATCTATAATTTAGAGTAAATAATTGTCGTGATTGATTGGTAATACTATTACATTAAGAACTACTTTGCCAACCTACTGTTAATAAAAATGTGTAGACAAATTCATCCTATTAATCTATTTACTGTACAAATTCTTTCACGGAGCCCATAATAAATAATCAAATAATACTAAAATAACTATGATTATATTCCTTATTAATAACATAGTTTTGCCATTACAGTGAATTCATTATCTTCCAACTACAAGTACCTGATGCAACTTCAAATGCATCATTTGTCAGTGCAAAGCTTAATTGACAGATAATGAGAAACTTATTGATAACAAAGTTTTGTTTTGAATTGAATACAAGTAACTATGCTCATGGAGATATTCAAATGATTTAAGTGTTGACGAATAAATGAAATTCATTGTTAGGAAAGCAGAGGATGATAATAACAACAAAACATGTTGAGCACTCATCCATTTTATGTATGACAAACATGGGCAAATATAACTACAACAAACAAAAAATTAATCAACTGTGCTGATGATTTAGTATTTGTTTCTTAAAAATGTGTTGTTGCCATAATTCAGCTGCCCTTATAAGCAATCCTCAGCAGACTTGTTTGAGTTAGGAATGACGAGGGTCTTAACTTTTAACGTGCGATCCCAAGCATATTATAAATAATGAAAATTACCAAAGAATACAAGATCTTTTATTTAATTTCAAATAGGATAGTAAATTTATTTCAACTGTAGGAAAAACATAGAGTACCACCAGAGGGCAACTGTAGAGAATAAAAATACAAATGCAGGCGTTCATCAACACATCAATAACCTCTTCATTTCTGTGCCAATCCAGCTGTAGCACTCTGTGAAAACGTTGCAGCCCATCAGTTATCCATGTACATGAAATCATAGCAAAAAAATATAACTCAAAAAGTGATCATGGAAAAAATAAAATATGTTTTATTGTCGATAAATATAATTCTTATTGACAAAGCGAGTAAATATAAATATAACAATAATAATAAATTAACTTTATTGAATTGAAACTGAATTCATTTCAACAGGTCCTCAACAGGTCCTTCAGCCTTATAAATATAAGTATGTAAATATATAAGAAAAACTATATGAGCAGTCACAATCACGTTAAAATAAATGAAGTATTCTTAGTAACACAATAAAAAAATTATATAAACTATAGACCTGGATATTCAGTCATACAATTTAAAACAAATTAAAATTTAATAAATAATTAAATAGTTGATAATCCGGACTAATGAAAACCGCGGTGATCCGGACTAGTAAATAATTCGGATTAATGAAGAGGGGCAGTTTTTATATTGAAAAGTTGAACATTTAATAAAAACAACTAGAAATTCATAAACAAAAAATTATGTAAAACAGAAACATAGTAATTAAATTTTATATTATTTTGTGAAGTATTTTGTAATTTTCGGTTGCTTCCTTTTCTGCTTCATTTCAAAAGCCGTTTCTTTTAACAATGCTAGTACCATTGTTTATATAGAAGATAGTTAGTCAACCTTATGGGATTATAATTGGATCAAAATGGATGCGACATATAGATGGCGATAGTGAGCTCGCATCCAAGTCATGTCGTAACTTCAGTGATCTGGCCTCCAAGTCATGTCGCAACTTGATTAAAACAATGAAAAAGCATTAAAATCAGGGTTTTTTGAAGAAACCTGCATTAAAATTACGTCAAATATTCATGTTTGTAACTAATCACGCTAGATGACACTCGCGTTTGTGTCCAATACCTTTTCCACAGGCATTGACTAACTATGTTCTATTTAAACAATGATAGTATGTTTTTTTTGAGAGGCATTTTAATAAATATGTACGAAGCTCTGGAAGGGACACCTAAAATAAAAAATTCTCTATTCCTAAAATTTATAACTCACAATTTTAAAATTCGTGGTTATAACACGGAATTTTGAAGTAACATTCCGACTTGTAACTCGAAATTTTAAAACTCCAAGACATAACTCGGAATTTTAAATTTAAAAATTTCATTACAGAGTGCCTTCATATCCGGATTATAAATTACACAATGCAAATAAAGCCAACGCTTGGCTGGATTATTGAAAATTCCGGTTTACTGAAGGTCCGTATTATCGAGATAGTCCTGTAGAACACAAAGGTGCCCAAGTAAATCAAATGAAATTTGGTTAAACTTATTTACGTTTCAGGTCAACAACAAACATGTTCAAAAATGAAATAAAAAAAACTGGTGGAAAAAAGTGTAACAAAATTATGACAAGAAATATTGCTTTGTACACATTAATAAAATGGACGAGGATCAATAAAACATTTTAAATTTTAATCCTAAATCTGAAAAAATGATGACAAAGTTGAATTTCACAATATTGAAAGCTTTTTTTACGTTTTCGCATTTTCTTTAATTTGTCATAATTTTAATCCCATTGGGAAAGTGATTAAATAATTGTTTACCATTATAATGTATGAAGTTTTTTGTGTGAGTTGAGTTTTATGTTGTTTTATAATACATTTTAATACTATTTTAATGATAATGAATATGCTTTACTGTCGGAAAAAGTAAATTTTTGGTGACAAAGCGAGTACTTAAAGGTAAAGGTAAATGTGTAAACATAGTTAAAAGAATATACATATAGCGTCACAATCACGTTAATAAACATTTGTAGCCACAAATGTAAATAAACATATAAAACATATAAAGCATATAAAACTTACAAAATATATAAAACATATAAAATATACAGGGCAATTCAAATTCGACCCCCACCATTGGGATCTCCTAAACTACAGGAGATACGTCGAAGCTTAAATTGGGGCAAAGTTGCGTATTCTGGTGCTTAACAAAATACTGTTTTGAAACTTGGAAAATTCTGAGTATTTCCGGAAATATCGGGAAAAAACTGAAAATCGGAATTTTCGTTTTTATTTTTTTCTATCGTTATTTGACAACATAGCTCAAAACCAAAAGTACATTTTCATTGATACTTTTTTTCAGCTACACGTTTTCATGTTCAGATTTACTATCCGACGTTTCGCCTTCTGGCATTCATCATCAACTTTTTTTTCTGTTATGGGCGCCATATTGTTTTTTTTATACAGAAAAATAGTGATTCTCATTCTGATTTCATTTATTTATAATTTGTTATGATTTGCACTTCTGAAACCACAGATATTAAAAAAACAACTTCATCTGAGATGGTCATTACTCCATCGAAAAATTTTGTTTAATAAACACTAGTTGTCAGAACTCATTAAACATCATAAATTTGCACAAATACTACAGTCGAAATGTCCTCATTCTCAAATGAAGAAAAACGAGATATATTGAAACTTTATTATAAATTTGATAGGAATAGTACGAAAACAGCACAAATTTATTTTGAATTATATCCGGAAAGACAACAGCCGGATAGAACATTATTCGGAATTTTGGGCAAACACTTGGCTGAGTACGGTGCGTTTCAAAAAACAAGAATGAAATCATGAGCTTGTAAAAAATGCACAAAAAGTATTACAACAAGTGTTCGAAATGATGGCCTTCCTCTTGCATACATAACCGAGCTCGTCGTCTCAAATTAAGAACAGCCCTAACAATATCCCTTCTTCTGATAGACCTGAATTGCGTGATGATATTGTCTCTAAGTTCATCTACTGTGTCATATTCTTGCTCTCCATAGATTCTGTTCTTTAAAGTGCCCCACAAGAAAGTATCCAAAACTGTAAGGTCAGGTCCGGCCACCTCACTGGACCAGAATTTCCTAACCACCTATCAGGAAATCTTTGGTGTAAATATTCGCAAACTGCTCTTCTATTGTGTGGAGGAGCCCCGTCATGCTGAAACCAGCGCTGTTATAATTAACAAGGGGAAACTTATCCATATATTCTTCGAATTCGTTTCTTAAGAACCGAAGATAGGTTTCCCTGTTCAAAGTATTAGAGAAGAAATGAGGTCCAAGTATTCGGTCGTCATAAATTCCAGCCCACACATTCAAACGAAACCGAACTTGTGGTCTGACTTCTCTGAAGTGTCGTGTATTAATTTCACTCCAAATGTGGGTAAAGGTAAGCTTATCGAGCTCATTCTCTAAACAAAAAGAAAAGTGGTGTTACTTACGTAGTTTTATCTCCTGAACACGAATCCGAAAGAATTTTGTGGGGGTCTCTTATACTTTTCGAGTTATGACCTTTTGAATCTTGAAAATCAACCATTTTCAAACACGATTTTTTCGATCAAAAATCAAAGAAAATGCCTCCTTCTTTTTGACTCTTTTTTTATACCCTAATCAACTCATATTTCACAATTACAAGCACTAAAACCAAACGTTTTATACAAAAAATCAACCTTCTTATAAAGTATACATAACCCTTCCCACATCTCTAGAACGAACGCCAATGGAGAATGAGGTTAAAAATAGTGTAATATAAGAAGGTTAATTTTTTCCGTAAAACGTTTGGTTTTGGTGCTTGTAATTGTGATATAAGAGTTGATTAGGGAATGAATAAAGTGTCGACAAAAAGAAGGAGACATTTTCTGCCATATTGACCGAAAAAATCGCGTTTGAAAATGGTCGATTTTCAAGATTCAAAAGGTCATTACTCGAAAAGTAATAAGTATAAGAGATCCCCCACGAAATTCTTTCGGATTCGTGTTCAGGAGATAAAACTACGTAAGTAACACCACTTTTCATTTTGTTTCGAGAATGAGCCCGATAAGCTTACCTTTACCCAAATGTGCTCATTATTTCTATTAAAAACACCACAGTTCGAAAAAGTACTTTCGTCGGTCCAAATAATGTTTTTCAAGAAGTTTGTAGGGTCTACCCTATACGAGAGCCACCTTCTCTCAGGATCACCTGGATGTAATTTTTGTGAAATATGTATCTTATAACATTTCAAACCACTTTTCTTGAATTCCCTATAAACGCTCGTCTGTGGCACATCCATTTCTGCCGAGACTTGATGTGTTTGTTGATTTGGAATAATCTGCATTTATCTAAAAAAGTACCAAAAATAATTATACTTCTTCAAATATGGAATGAACAATTATTTTACCTCGGCTAATAAGTTACGTCTAATATTTTGTTCCATTCTGCTTCCATATTTCATTCTTGGTTTTTGAAACGCACCGTACTCAGCCAAGTGTTTCTCCAAAATTCCGAATAATGTTCTATCCGGCTGTTGTCTTTCCGGATTTCGTACTATTCCTATCAAATTTATAATAAAGTTTCAACATATCTCGCTTTTCTTTATTTGAGAAGGAGGACATTTCGACTGAAGTATTTGTGCAAACTTATGATGTTTAATAAGTTCTGACAACTAGTGTTTATTAAACAAAATTTTTCGATGGAGTCATGACCATCTCAGATGAAGTTGTTTTTTTTTAATATCTGTGGTTTCAGAAGTGCAAATCATAACAAATTATACATCATTGAAATCAGAAGGAGAATCACTATTTTTCTGTATAAAAAACAATATGGCGCCCATTACAGAAAAAAAAAAGTTGATGATGAATGCCAGAAGGCGAAACGTCGGATAGTAAATCTGAACATGAAAACGTGTAGCTGAAAACTAGTATCAATGAAAATGTACTTTTGGTTTTGAGCTGTTGTCAAATAACGATAGAAAAAATAAAAACGAAAATTCCGATTTTCAGTTTTTTCCCGATATTTCCGGAAATACTCGGAATTTTCCAAGTTTCAAAACAATATTTTGTTTAGCACCAGAATACGCAACTTTGCCCCAATTTAAGCTTCGACGTATCTCCTGTAGTTTAGGAGATCCCAATGGTGGGGGTCGAATTTGAATTGCCCTGTATAAAACATATTATAAATAGTCACATTTTAAAATAAATTAAAATAAATTAAAATTGTATGCCGATATTTCTATCTGAGTAGAATTCGTCTAATGAAAATTTAGTGGAACATGTTTCACCTTTAATTTCATTAGCCAAGTGATTAAACATTTTTTTGCCGTTGTAAATGAACGATCTCTTAATTTTTGAAGAAATTGGAATTGGTAAACATATGTTAAACGTATTTCTGGTATAACGTCGAGATATAGTAGAATTTTTAACTTTGTATTTTTTTGGATTAGGCATACCATTTCCAAAATAAGAATGCAACTGTGATTTTACCATATAGTATGTGTTTCTTCCGATTTCTTCTTTTTTTTTTGTATGTATTTTACTTTAATTTAACGTTAGTTTAGGCCAGGGATGCACATACCGCGGCCCGCTGTCGATGTTTATGCGGCCCGCTGTCGATGTTTATGCGGCCCGCCAACGAATTTTATGCGGCCTGCCATCGAATTTTAAAAGTATTCTACTCGCCGCGCTCCGGTCCAAGCATATTATTACGATACTAGAACTCTGTCGCATCAACTAGATTACAGATTCGCGAAACACGTCGGTAGATCCCCGAATAAAGTGGATGGTTCTCGATGTTTGGTAACTCGTATAAATACGACGCATCGCCGGCTGGCTTCCGGGGCAGTTAAGTTTTGACTACGGATAAGCGAACGTTATACTGTTTGAGAACTGTGACGAGTAAATATTTCGTCGTTCGAACTTGGCTTTTACCGACTGTAACAATATAATTAATTAATTTTGATATGGATAAACCAGGCCCCAGTAAGAAACGTAGTTGTAAGGTTTAAGATGAAAATCGACAGTTTCATGATATTTGGACCGAAAAATACTTTTTTATTTCATCGCATAACAAAATTGTCTATTTAATATGCAAGAGTAATGCTTCTATTCCGAAGGAATATAATGTGAAAAGGCACTATGAAACCCAGCATCCTACTTTTACCAAATTAACTGACGAAAATCGAACGCAAAGAATTTCCACTTTACAACCGGAACTAAGAGGCTAGCAATCTATGTTTACAAAACCAATTCAAGATGCTGAAACAGCCACTGAAGTTAGCTTTGAAATATCTCGAATAATAGCGAAAACTTGTAGGCCTTTTAAAGATGGTGAGTTTGTTAAGCAATGTTTGGATATCGCCGCAAAAAAAATTTGTCCGGAAAATGTAAAGAAGTTTGAAACAATTCAGTTAAATCGGATGACTGTTGAAAGAAGAATTACCGCATTAGCAGATAATATAGAAGAGCAATTAGCTACGAAATCGAGAAGTTTTGAGTATTTTTCTACAGTGCTCGACGAATCTACAGATATAAGTTCAACTGCTCAACTATTAATATTTTTATGCATTAGCGACCGCCCGGTTCGCCGGGCGTAAAGTGGCACTTTACCGCCCGTGGGCGCATTATGGCCCGGCGGGCCGTAAAGTAGACAAAATTCTCAAATTGTATATACTCACACATCATTTCATGCAATTCCTAACACGAATTAGAATCATTTCAGTTCAATAGAGCAATACTCTTTCTAACATTTGTTCATAATCGTTGGCAATTTTTTCGGTGATGATCTATTTATTTGAAATAGATTCTCCAATATAGCACTCAGCTACTATAGTTTCACATTCCTCATATTATATGCATAACGTATGAAACGTGTAGACCATTGCAATTCAAGTCAGTATTTGTGATTCGCGCTATAAAACCGCTAGTGCATAAAATTTTGTATGTATCACGTGCGTAAAATGCGTTTAAGGTCTTCGGCGTGTGATGGCCCTCGGCTAATGCCATCGGGCCATCATCCACGCCGCAGGCCATAAACGCCTACTTTACGCCCTTGATACATAAATAACTATTATGAGGTGTAACGCAAAATTTTGAAGTGAGTGAAGAACTGATTGGTATGAGTTCTTTGACAAGTCAAACCAAGGGAAATGACATGTCCGAAGCTCTTCTAGAAAAATGTTCTATAATGGATTTGGATTTAACGAAAATATCTGGAATTACAACTGACGGAGCACCTTCAATGGTTGGAAGTTCATCTGGGATAGTAACTCTGTTAAAAACACATTTACAAACTGAAAATATAAATACCAAGGGATTAATGCAGTTTCATTGTATTATACATCAAGAAGCCCTCTGTTCAAAATTATTGGGATTTGAAAATGTTATGAAAGTAAACTTTATAAAATCACGAGGTCTCAATCACCGACAATTCAAACAATTTCTCGAGGATATTGAAAGCGAATATGGTGATCTCCTGTTTTACACTGAGGTAAGGTGGCTAAGTCGTGGGTTGACACTACAGCGGTTTCTTCACTTGATTGAAGAAATCCAACTATTTTTGGCGGAAAAGAAAAACGACGTCCCCGAACTCGACAACCTTGATTGGCTGTGTGACTTAGCGTTTCTTGTAGACATCACAAATCACTTGAATGTCTTAAATACTAGACTCCAAGGCAAAGATCAATTGATTTCGCAGCTATACTCTCATGTTTCGTCCTTTCAATGCAAATTGAATATTTTCAGGAGACAAATCAATTCAGCCAATTACGGCCATTTTCCGAACTACAAAAAAATTATGGAGAAGTTCAATAAAACTGACGGCAATTTCGCTCATGTTGAAGAAATTGATATTTTGATACAAGCTTTTGAAAATCGTTTTGTAGACTTCAAAAAAGTTAAATCGCTATTGGACATTACAGAAAAAAAAAAGTTGATGATGAATGCCAGAAGGCGAAACGTCGGATAGTAAATCTGAACATGAAAACGTGTAGCTGAAAACTAGTATCAATGAAAATGTACTTTTGGTTTTGAGCTGTTGTCAAATAACGATAGAAAAAATAAAAACGAAAATTCCGATTTTCAGTTTTTTCCCGATATTTCCGGAAATACTCGGAATTTTCCAAGTTTCAAAACAATATTTTGTTTAGCACCAGAATACGCAACTTTGCCCCAATTTAAGCTTCGACGTATCTCCTGTAGTTTAGGAGATCCCAATGGTGGGGGTCGAATTTGAATTGCCCTGTATAAAACATATTATAAATAGTCACATTTTAAAATAAATTAAAATAAATTAAAATTGTATGCCGATATTTCTATCTGAGTAGAATTCGTCTAATGAAAATTTAGTGGAACATGTTTCACCTTTAATTTCATTAGCCAAGTGATTAAACATTTTTTTGCCGTTGTAAATGAACGATCTCTTAATTTTTGAAGAAATTGGAATTGGTAAACATATGTTAAACGTATTTCTGGTATAACGTCGAGATATAGTAGAATTTTTAACTTTGTATTTTTTTGGATTAGGCATACCATTTCCAAAATAAGAATGCAACTGTGATTTTACCATATAGTATGTGTTTCTTCCGATTTCTTCTTTTTTTTTGTATGTATTTTACTTTAATTTAACGTTAGTTTAGGCCAGGGATGCACATACCGCGGCCCGCTGTCGATGTTTATGCGGCCCGCTGTCGATGTTTATGCGGCCCGCCAACGAATTTTATGCGGCCTGCCATCGAATTTTAAAAGTATTCTACTCGCCGCGCTCCGGTCCAAGCATATTATTACGATACTAGAACTCTGTCGCATCAACTAGATTACAGATTCGCGAAACACGTCGGTAGATCCCCGAATAAAGTGGATGGTTCTCGATGTTTGGTAACTCGTATAAATACGACGCATCGCCGGCTGGCTTCCGGGGCAGTTAAGTTTTGACTACGGATAAGCGAACGTTATACTGTTTGAGAACTGTGACGAGTAAATATTTCGTCGTTCGAACTTGGCTTTTACCGACTGTAACAATATAATTAATTAATTTTGATATGGATAAACCAGGCCCCAGTAAGAAACGTAGTCGTAAGGTTTAAGATGAAAATCGACAGTTTCATGATATTTGGACCGAAAAATACTTTTTTATTTCATCGCATAACAAAATTGTCTATTTAATATGCAAGAGTAATGCTTCTATTCCGAAGGAATATAATGTGAAAAGGCACTATGAAACCCAGCATCCTACTTTTACCAAATTAACTGACGAAAATCGAACGCAAAGAATTTCCACTTTACAACCGGAACTAAGAGGATAGCAATCTATGTTTACAAAACCAATTCAAGATGCTGAAACAGCCACTGAAGTTAGCTTTGAAATATCTCGAATAATAGCGAAAACTTGTAGGCCTTTTAAAGATGGTGAGTTTGTTAAGCAATGTTTGGATATCGCCGCAAAAA
Organism: Chrysolina oricalcia; assembly: GCA_944452925.2. NCBI lineage: Eukaryota > Metazoa > Arthropoda > Insecta > Coleoptera > Chrysomelidae > Chrysolina > Chrysolina oricalcia. Next base: position 26,801,499 of record OX101808.2, read on the forward strand.
AAATTTGTCCGGAAAATGTAAAGAAGTTTGAAACAATTCAGTTAAATCGGATGACTGTTGAAAGAAGAATTACCGCATTAGCAGATAATATAGAAGAGCAATTAGCTACGAAATCGAGAAGTTTTGAGTATTTTTCTACAGTGCTCGACGAATCTACAGATATAAGTTCAACTGCTCAACTATTAATATTTTTATGCATTAGCGACCGCCCGGTTCGCCGGGCGTAAAGTGGCACTTTACCGCCCGTGGGCGCATTATGGCCCGGCGGGCCGTAAAGTAGACAAAATTCTCAAATTGTATATACTCACACATCATTTCATGCAATTCCTAACACGAATTAGAATCATTTCAGTTCAATAGAGCAATACTCTTTCTAACATTTGTTCATAATCGTTGGCAATTTTTTCGGTGATGATCTATTTATTTGAAATAGATTCTCCAATATAGCACTCAGCTACTATAGTTTCACATTCCTCATATTATGTTAACCTTAATTATTATATGCATAACGTATGAAACGTGTAGACCATTGCAATTCAAGTCAGTATTTGTGATTCGCGCTATAAAACCGCTAGTGCATAAAATTTTGTATGTATCACGTGCGTAAAATGCGTTTAAGGCCTTCGGCGTGTGATGGCCCTCGGCAAATGCCATCGGGCCATCATCCACGCCGCAGGCCATAAACGCCTACTTTACGCCCTTGATACATAAATAACTATTATGAGGTGTAACGCAAAATTTTGAAGTGAGTGAAGAACTGATTGGTATGAGTTCTTTGACAAGTCAAACCAAGGGAAATGACATGTCCGAAGCTCTTCTAGAAAAATGTTCTATAATGGATTTGGATTTAACGAAAATATCTGGAATTACAACTGACGGAGCACCTTCAATGGTTGGAAGTTCATCTGGGATAGTAACTCTGTTAAAAACACATTTACAAACTGAAAATATAAATACCAAGGGATTAATGCAGTTTCATTGTATTATACATCAAGAAGCCCTCTGTTCAAAATTATTGGGATTTGAAAATGTTATGAAAGTAAACTTTATAAAATCACGAGGTCTCAATCACCGACAATTCAAACAATTTCTCGAGGATATTGAAAGCGAATATGGTGATCTCCTGTTTTACACTGAGGTAAGGTGGCTAAGTCGTGGGTTGACACTACAGCGGTTTCTTCACTTGATTGAAGAAATCCAACTATTTTTGGCGGAAAAGAAAAACGACGTCCCCGAACTCGACAACCTTGATTGGCTGTGTGACTTAGCGTTTCTTGTAGACATCACAAATCACTTGAATGTCTTAAATACTAGACTCCAAGGCAAAGATCAATTGATTTCGCAGCTATACTCTCATGTTTCGTCCTTTCAATGCAAATTGAATATTTTCAGGAGACAAATCAATTCAGCCAATTACGGCCATTTTCCGAACTACAAAAAAATTATGGAGAAGTTCAATAAAACTGACGGCAATTTCGCTCATGTTGAAGAAATTGATATTTTGATACAAGCTTTTGAAAATCGTTTTGTAGACTTCAAAAAAGTTAAATCGCTATTGGACATTTTCAGCAATCCTTTCAACATTTCACCCGAAAATGCGCCGGAATCAATGCAGCTGGAATTAATAGACATGCAACATGATGATAATTTAAGAAACAAATTTAATGAAGGTAATTTACTCAACTTCTACCGTTGCGTTGATAAAAATGCTTATAAAATGTTGCGAATAAATGCATTGAAATGCGCAAGCTTATTTGGATCGACGTATATTTGTGAACAAACGTTTTCAGTGATGAAACTTAACAAAACGAAAAACCGAAACCGTCTGGCAAATGAAAATTTTTAAGCAATTATACGTGTTGCTACAAGTAATGTGGAGCCAAATATAAAAAACTTGTTAGTTCCATGCAATGTCATGCATCAAAATAATAAAACATGAAATATTAGATTGTAATGATTACATAATTATTACAACAAACATTTTTTAAGGTTTTTTTATTTTTATCATTGTATTTTATACTATCTAAAAATAAAAAAATGTGTGTTAATAAGTATTGTTATATTTTTCCCGAGTGGCCCCTGTTCCCTATAAGTCTGTGCATCCCTGGTTTAGGCCATTACTTTGTCAAAAAGATTTTATATCTTTGGACTATAAATCATATTCTCTCTCTCTCTCTTAGGTAACCTTTACAAATTTAAGCAGAAATCACGCTTCGCGCTGCTTTTTAGACGGCCAATTAGGTTGTTTGGGCTATTCTATCACCAGAATAATTGCTTCTAATTCTGAAATTAATACTGTAAAAAGAAAAATCCAAGAGACAAATTTGATTCAGGTTATCACGTGTGAATAAGGGACGAACAGACGAAACTTGCAATATCTCTGTTTTTAATTACAGAATAGTGGCGTGACCATCAAAATAAATATTCTTTAAATGCTGCCTGGCGTTATTGCAATATCTCTCTAAAAATATCGTGTGAGAACTTGTCTCATAAACTTCTTTGTAATTTTTTAAGGATAATAAAAATCTATATTTTTTAATAGAATTCCAAAGTATTCACCAGAAGGTCATTTCTGATTCAAGCAATTGAAACGTTGTAAAAACGATTCATTTAGTTAGTTATGAGAAAATGGAAGTGGGAAAATACTCCACTCAAGCTAGGTTGTCATCTACCGCTAGACAAAAAAAATTGTATTTTAGTATTATTGAACGTAATGAGGATATCAGTGTAGAAAAACTGCAATTCATTTTTTTTGTATTCCAGCGCCAAGTGTGGCCGATGTACAGGCTGCAATCGAATACATTTTCCCCCTAGTGTACGAATTTCGTAAGGAACGCACCAAAGAAGAAAAAGAAGCCTTAGCTAAGAAGAAGTTGAGGCAGTACGGCGAAATGCCCATACCTGAGGAAGAAGAGGGAGTGGATGCAATGTGCGGACTGGATAACCCAGACGAGCCCTGGGGCTAAGCAAGTGAAAACTTGTGCACCTTTGAACTTTACTCGAACTTCGCAATTTTTTCTTTGACCATCTATATAACCTCGCATATCATGGATCGGCAAGTATTTATGCATCAAATAGGTTCTCGTGACTGCGGGGGTTTTGGTTCTTGTATACAACCTAGTCAGGTTTTTTGGCGCAACAGTTATTTATTATGTGAAATAAGACTGTGGAAATTTCTGTTCAATACAATAAATGATAATATTGGTTACTGCATTTAGTAAGGGGCTTGATGATGTTTTTCTTTGTGAAAACTTGGCTTTTAATACTCGGGCACTATTGAGCATCTAACGATATAGAGATACAGCAAGACCCTTGAAGATAGTTTGTGAAGAAAGGCACTACTAATCAGAAAGCATTAAAAACAATTCCTGCTTTTAATTGAAAAACGATTGATTAAAATCAATCAATACTTCAGAGTAATTTAACATCTACTCAATCGGTCAGTAATTACATCACTGTTGAAACACCTCGTAAGGTTCGTAATTTTTTCTCGAATAGCTGTAGTTCTTTTGGCCATGATTCTAAAGTCAGCATTAGTCTAATGAAGAGTTTTCATAGGGCACTCTAGAATTCCTGTTTGCTTTATTGAAACCAGAGTACTGATTAACAAGTCAACACCCATTCTGTTAGATGATTATTCTGATTTCCATTGACTTCATCAGAGAAGGCCTGTGAATGGAGAAGTTTCCTATATTCAGATTTTTATCTCACTGTGAAGTTTATAAATTTGAAATGTACTTATTTTTTCTTTCGTTTTTAAGATCAAATTTCAATAAAAAAAAAGTTTAAGAATAATTTTTGGCTCCTGTACTAATATGATAATGTAGCTTGTGAAAAGCCATGTCAACATAGAGATACAGAATGGGATTCCCGACACGACGTTGCCGGTACTATCTGTCAAGATTTCCGGAAAATGCTCATTGGCAACAGTAATGAAATATAATCTGTTTTTTATGCTACTTTGTCAAACCTACCTACAGGGTGTTCCCTAACTACTACGGTACGAAACTGCAGAGGGTGATTCGTTAGGTCGTTTTAAGAAAAAAAGTTCTTATGAACATAGTTGCTTCGTTTCCGAGATACAGGGCGATGAAGTTTAAAAAAAGAAAACTGTATTTATAAAATATAAATATCCTTAAAAACGATTTGGTTGAAATTTGGTAGTTATTTTAACTAATAAGGCGCTTATTTAGCCCGAGCTAGATTGAAATTATTAGGTCCAGTGTCGTCTCAGCGGGCACCACAGCCAACAATATTGAGAAAAACTGGCACATGTCATATGAAATTTTATGGTTGTGACCAATGACATATTACCGTTAGACTCTTATTTACATTTCAAGCTGCGGTCAACATGGAGTCACATTCTAAGCACAATTTTTACTGCCGCTTATTTTGCGGCAATTATCTGTCTATATACATTGTATATAATCAGATTATTCAGCAGAAACTCAGCTTTGCCGACTTTTGGGTTGGCTGGCAACTATTTTCTGCGAAATAAGCGGCAATAAAAATTGTACTCAGAATGTGACCGCAACTCGAAATGTAAATAACGAGTCTATCCGTAATATGTCATTGGTTGTGACTATCATCAACCATCTTAAAAGTACATTCATATAGTCAGTCAAAGTTTGCCATTATATATTACTTTAGTTTGAATTTAAGTTACTGTCAAAACTTATTTTATGACAATTCATCTGAAGGAAACTTCTCTATTATAAGGGAAAAGGCTTGTGTAGTACCACTGTTCAGAAGAATCTCACAAAGCAAAACATCTTGATCATAAGCCAAAGCAAGTTATGTTACAGAAATGTTATGATGAATATATGTAACAATTGACTGTTTTAAACCATTCATGTATATAGTATATCATTCTGAGATTCCCTCAACACACAAACATCTTTGAAAAATGTGTATCAAAAGTGACATCAAAGAGAAAAAGTAAATTTTTCTCGGCTAAGTACTTCAATAATAGCTTCCTCAATGTATTGCATGGAGAATTTCTAAGGTATTCTTAAAAAGCTTGTTCAAAACTCTAATGAACTCAAAACCAAATAATTGAATAGTAGCAAATATTTAATAATAGATAGTGAATATTTTATTTTATAGTTAATTTGTTGAATGATTAGATTTAGGTAAAGACTTGATGGAGATCCAGGAATGCTTGACAAAATTTCATTTAATTTTGATGCATGAATTCAACCAGACATAAAACAGAATAAAAAATGCTTTGCTGTTCTAGAACAGTTGAAGCATTTTTAATTGAATTGTAGCGGAATTTGATATGCATTTTTCACATAATCGTAAGTCTGTCAGTCAGGGAAACTCATTTTATATAATTATCATTATTTATTAACACACACACATAGTATTAAGTGATTCACAGAGCTACTGACTGATCTTGATCCACATTACTTGACTCTGACTGAATAAAAAAAACAAACATCAGAATTATTGCGAATCTTTTTATGTACCTATTGATATTTAGCTCTGTGTCTTGTACATGTTATAATTGGTGTAGTCGTAGGCCTAGTAATGTCAATTTGTTTGTATTTTTTGAAAATGCGTATAGAGCTGTTCCCTCCCATAAGTGTCTTAAATCCCTAAAGACAAACCGTAATGAGTCACACCAAAAATATGGTATCATGATTTATTTCAGGTAAAAAATACATTTTTATTGATTATTTGTTTCTGTTAGTTTCAATCCTCAATCAAAGAGTCGTTAGCCTCATTGAAATTAGTGACTCAATGCACTATTTCGCATTCTCAGAGGCAAAAGCAATATTTCTATGTGATTGCACTGAAATTATATTTTTGAATCCTTGTCTATCATATACATTGAAGAAAGTGTGTAATACCTTAGAATGCTTATAACAGACAAAAATTTCTTCTAGATATCGATTGTTCTTCCATTTATCATTATCAGTAATCAAGAGAGTTTCACAGAAAAATCAAATATCAATCAGCAGTATTTGCTGTTTTTCTATGTCGCAATCAGAATTTTATCGAAAGTGTGTTACAGTGTCTCATAATTTTGCTTTGCTAAATAGCAGTCTTAGTTTGAATACAGTTTGACAATTCTTCGCAAAGAACGGTAAAGGAAAGTTAAGAGAAAATGAATGAAAACAAAAAGTATAATAATAAAGGTGAGTTTTTAATTCCTACCCCTTTGTTTCCGCCACTCCAGCTTTAGTACTCAGTGATAAGTATGTACATGAAGTCATAGTGAAATATTCTGAAAGGGGTTGAATGGAAAGAAGTAATGGTTAATTTTACTGCCAGAAAAGCTCATTAGTAAAATAACGTAGATTTTGTCAGATGTTTTTTATCTGATAAAATAAAAGCACATTCAACTCTTAATTTTTGTTTTTTTTTTCAGTATGTTGTTTAGGCATTGATGTAGTTTCCACTATTTGCAAAATATATTTTTAAAAAAGAACTATCTTTGCACTTGTCTCAGAAGACGGAGAAAGGACACATTGGTGAACTTAATGAATATTTTCTTTCATCATAGTGATACTCTCCGTTATGACTACTCGCGAGTGAGGGATGTGTATTGTTATTAATTTCCTTGGCGCCTCGAGTCGACATTCTGATTTTTGGTGTTACTGGCATCTAGGAAATCCTACAGTTACACTCCGGTTGTCTGTATATCTCAAGCTAGCACTCCTCACTAGAATTGGCATCCTAGCAATTCACATTACACTTGTTTCAGCGCTCATAAGGCCTGATACTCGAGTCCGAAAATTAATTTTTTTTTGTAAATCGGGATTCTGAACACGCTCGTCCACCTACCACCTGAAGTATAAAAGACCTTGTTGACATCTTTCAAATCATTTTCAGTCAATAGACTAATTAATTAGGAGTTCCTAATGACAGTCCTTGAAATTACCTCCCTGTTTTCTTGTGACTGAAAAAAATTCCCATTGGTTCATTCAGAAATGATATTGAAGACTCATTATCAACCCACAAATTAGCAAAAGAAGTCACCTAATAAAAAAGACCTTGGGTAGGTCTCTGTAACTTTTATCAGTGAAAACGAAGCATGCTATTTCTCTGTGGTACACGTTACCCTGGACCTCTGGACCAATTTAATATATTCCGTTATTCACAAATTCACAGAAATATAAAGGATGTTTGGGATATGTTGGATGACTTCGACAGATGATTGCTTAAACTCAATAAAAAAAGTTGAAGTTATAGGTTTAAAGTTCGAGATATAGCCATTCTCAAGCCTGTCGCTCACGGTCAAATATATGTGTGACGTCACTACAAGTAAGTGTTTTAACGTAACATTATTCAACGTTCCGAAATTATTTGTTATAAAATTTGATTTGATTTCCCAGCGCATATGGCAAATTCGTGATATGGCGATATTAAAATAATTTTATTCATAAAAAAAATTAACAACAATAGAACAATAGTTTATAAAAACGTTGTCAACGGTATTCAAAAATGTAAATAAAATACGAATCAATAGGTAAATAAAAAACGACAGTTTGACACTACAAACATATACAGGGTGTAAACTAAATGATATTATCAATTTCAGGTGATGATTCGTTTTCATATTTTATGAAAAAAAGTTCATATAAACGTATGTCCAACTTGCTTTTTTTTTTTCAAGTGACGGAGTGTCAGTTTTAATAAAAATTCGGTTATTTATTAATTACTCAAAAGTCTTTTCGCCTATTTTCATGAAACCTGGTTTGTTTGTTAGCAGTTACATGGGGTTTGTTTTCATGGGGTTATATTTCAAATTATAAGTAGCGAAGGGTCTCCTGATTGAAAATTATGGTGAAAATCATTTTACGCCACTGTTTTTCATATTTTTATCAGATCAAACATTTAAAAATACAACTCTCATATGATGCCGTGAATTTCAAATTGCAACACTTTATCAATACATAGATTTCCTTAATTAATTTATTTCTACCTGAACTCCTTTATTGGTTTCATCTTTGATGTACTGGTTGTTTGTTGTGTTCATGGGCCTATTATTTTCAACTGTTCTATCAAAACTTAACAAAACATTTGTGCATAAAATTAAATAGAATGTCAAGAAAATATGCAGAATCTGAAAAAAAGATCATTAACTTGACTTTTTGATGGTGCGTAACTTCGCCACTGACTTTGTCTTTGTTAATATTGAATTCTTTGTAATATTTTTATGTCAACTCCACCATTACTTCAACGAACAAAAATTGTTTTTACCGGAAATGATTTTCGATAGTCAGTGGAACCCTATATTTTCTCAAACATTGTTATGAACAATTTTGCAAATGGATCGATCCATCTATTTTGCATTACTTCTTTGTTATATGACTCGATAGAAAATATTTTGTTGATTTTTATTTTATTTGGGTTCACTGAATTGAACAGTATGTTCCCTTCTAATTTTTATCACACTCTCCGAATTATTTCAAATTTGTGCTCATTGCTATATCTTCCTGATTCTCATCTATTCACTCAATCATTCCACTGGTAATCGCACATTTTTCCACAAGACTTTATTTACGTCATTGTTGTAACTGACAGCAATAATCAATTGTTTCAAAGCCATATGTTCTCAAATAGTATTTGTAGAATCAAAACAAATGATTTTTTTTATGTAATGATAAAAACTATTTTTGTCAATTAAATTGAATATTATAAATTGACAAAGAACCCATTAATTACATACGCATACACCGGGTGTCCGCGGAAGGTGGTTGGCACCCATAACTTCTTTTGTTTTTGAATATAATGAAATAAAATTTGGAGGATCTGTGTACGACACAAAACTGCATTTTTTGACAAGTGACTCAACTGCAAGTAACTTCCGGTATCGCCAAAAGTGACATAAATTTTCGATTTTTAAATGGGACACTCGGTATATTTTCACTTTCCGCGGACACCCGTTATAAGATATGGCAAAACATATTTTTAACAGCAAAAAGAATGTCTACAGTGGAAGAGAATTTATTGTTGAAGAAACAAATTCTTATTGACAAAGCTTGTAAAATTCAAAATTAAGTAAATATGGAAAATTAACAGTTCATAATTTAAACGCATGTTCACGAATGTCATAAAATTAAAGAAATATTCAAATCAAATCATCAGAAACTGTTAGGTTTGGGAACCATGTTCTATAAAATACTTTTGTTTGAGTTTAAGGAATTATCTACTGAAATTACTGCAGCTTCTAACACCTAGTATATCCCAATTGCATATCCGTTATTTTTTCTGAAAACTGACTCAAGAACACATTTTTTTGCTTTAGTGTTGTGTGATATATCTACAATTTCTATAACTCACAGAGTCCTGAAAAGAAGCAATTACGAACTGTCAAGCCTTATAGAAAGTAATAATGTTAGGATGACTTGTCTCATCTTGTGTCGAATTCGAATGGCTATGTGTCTTGATTGATAATAAATGTGACTACACACTATCAGTACGTGTGTTTGATGTGAATGTTCAACAATATGAGTGCATTTTCGAGTTCATCATCAAAACCCTTCGAATGTATTGGGTACAATCACCCACTTCAATATATCTACCATCTTCGTTTATTTCTCATATGGATTAAATATGTGTATCATATTGATATATACCAAATTGATTGATAAGTGATAATTTGAGCAAGTGATTCGAATTATTTTGTTTTAGCTAATTTGATTTGCTTCTTGTTCTGTTGAGAGTTTCTCTTTATTTTCCTTATTGTAGCATGTAGATTTAATAAAGTTTTCTCATATTGTTCACTATGCGTTGTTTTATTTTTTGATTTACTTCACAAAAACGTTGCCTCATCAAAATTGGTTGTCCAACCAACAAATGTGGGTATAGCTGAAGGAAAAAAATGTATGATCCTGCTGCACGCAGCTCAATAATTCAAACTCTTTGGTTTGGACTGCTGCGACAATCTAGAACTAGCAATTGCACATTAGCAATCACAGAATAAAATAAATATTATTTCCGATTCCTCAAATCAATTATATAGGTCATATAATATTACGAATTTAGTCAAGGAAAACCTAGACAAGTCAGGGAATTCACAAAGAAATAGTTGGTGGGAAACCTGAAGTAAAATTTGAGAATGTACATTTATTGTAAATTGTATTGTAAGATTCAAAATGAAGTAAACATCAAAAATGTTTAATGAACAGGTATACATTTTCAATCACTACATGAATATTAGGATAATTAAATTTTTTTGGAGGCAATGAATGATGAGAAAAATTGAAGATATTTAATAAAATACGATCACAGACAAAAATACAGCTCACTCACTGAGATCAACAAAGGTAGTTAAAACTTTAAATGGCAGATTAACAACAATAAAACATTTAACAACTAAGATAACACAATATATCACAAATGAATCACTACTTGAAGAGAAAACTATCACATTTTACATAAACGGTTCAGACTATGTTATGCCTTGATTTCATATGCATCTTCAAATTATACTTTCTGGAGAGAACAACATTACAAATTGTACATTTGGTTCTGCCCAAATGAACGGGTTTATGATGATGAAGACTGTACGGGTGAGTGAACACTTTGTAGCATATGGGGCATGTCAAGTTGTCATCAGATTTGTGCATGGCACTGACATTACTGTCCGGTGTGATATAGTAATGTTCTCTGGGGGTTTCGTCTTCAACTGGAAAAATATACATGGTATTGGAATTGCTATTTGCTAATTAAATAGATAGTATATCCAAATTTTGTAACTTATTTAAAAATTGACAAATATTTTATTATCTTGATATTTTCATAATAAATTCAACTGGTTTTGGTAAAATATGACAAAAACAATATGAGGGATGAAATTAAATAATGGATTTCATATGAATCAAACTGTTTTCAAATTTTTCAAATTCTCTTCAACAGGAATTTTTCACATTCAAAATCAATCATTTGGGGTAATTATTTTAACTCTATAAGATTATTTTTGTTGGTTAATTTTTTACCCAAACATACTTGTTGCTATCTTTGAGAAAATTAGTAGGGTTCACTATGGGCTTGTTCAGCCGTGCTCAACAGTTGAGTGATTAGTCAACTTGTTTGGCTGAACGGTCCACTTTTCCATTGACTATGCTCTTACTGATGAACAACGGACTCAACATGTGATTAATCTCAATGGTTGGGCACGGCTGAACTCTACCTATATTAACATTTTGTATAAATTGTTGACAAAAAATATCTTGAGGCTTTAAATAATTACCTTTGGCAATGGTCTCTTCAATTTCATAATTATCAATAGAGGCTGAAAAATAATAGTGATTAGCAACAGCCATTGGTATTTTTCAAGTAACAAAACCTACAAGCTTGTAACATTTCATCAGGAAACTGTGACCTCTCCTGATCAGATATGTCATCTACAAAAATCGAGGTCAATACCTCAGGTTCACCATCAGCATATTCAGTGTCACTATAACATTCTGTTGGTTCTTCTTTGTGAAAAGAATAGTTCTCATCAAAATTGTTTTGCTTGGTTTTTTTAGTTTTTGGAGGCTCATCAGATGGTTTTAAATTTCTGATGATAGAATTTTCAGTTTTTCCTTTGGATTCTTTTTTCTTTCCCGTATCTGTTAATCCACTTATTTGTAGAAATTCTGCAGTTTGTAAGAAACTATCGAACACGTCACTGTCTACACTGACTTCTCCACTGTAAATGAATTTGAGTATATCTGCCAACACCGAATACCTCACTCCTTTCAGCACAACCAAAGGATGTTCTTGTGGAAACTCTCGAAACAAGTTTCTAAAATAAATGCTACAAGCTGAAAGCAACATTTTATGTGCTCCTATTTTCTTTCCTTCCGCATACAAAGTAACATCAGTAAATTCACTGTTATTAAGTAGGTGATCAAAAGCTTTCTTTACATGATTCATGTGGTTGTTCCAATTTACAGCAAACTGTTTGGTATTATTTTCATTGGATGTCATGATGGAATTTTGAAAATTTGCCAGCAAGGATAAACAAAATGAAATTTTTATTTCAGAGATTATTTAAAACCTTTATCTTATTTCTTGTTTGAATTGTTGTGACAACTGACAATGTTACGATACAGCAGAACAATGCGTTCTTCTTCTAAATTTATTGGCCATTGCTCCATCTTGGTGCATTCAGCCAGTTTACATTATGGGGCTACTACTTGGTCTGATTTCCATCATTTTGTAGCCCAATATTTTCCTCTATCTTCTCTTATATTTTATTTGTATATAAATATCATACATATATTTTTTGTGCTAAAATGTTAGTTAGGACATAGTGATACACATAAAGGAAAAAAAACTCTCCTCGCTTCGGGACAGCGGCGAAGCATTTCACACCCTAGAACTGTCTCGGATAACAAGCAGCCAGGATTGTATAAAATTACAGTAGAAATAACACAAAGAGATTAAACGTTATTTGATTAGCTAATCCCCATAAGATAATGGGGGCACTGATAGAAAGAGATGAAAGAACATTTGTGGCGAAATGTGATGTAGTTGGACATGTCATGGCCGCCGTTCTCTAGAGACAGTGACGGACTAGCTCTTGGTATATGAGAATTACTGCTGACAGTTTTGTTGCTTGGTTCGAGTTCGACTCTGTACTCATGTCCAAGTACGTTACTATGACGCGTTGATGCTACAAGATTCTGATTGGCTAGAGCTTATTAAACCCTCCTGTTAGTTTACTCTCTTTGGGAATAACGTGGTTTTGAGATTCTTCTTCTCGGAATCTCCGTATTTCTTCATGTTCGTTTTACTGACCAGAACTACCAGAAATATTTGGCCAAGTGTTGACTGATTTCAACTTTTTACACTGTGCAGAAGCCTCAACTTTGACGATGGGTCATCATGTAGATCTAGGAATTCGCATGAATTCACTGCTGACTTGCTTGCTCAGGTAAGGTTAAGCATAAATTTGACGCAGGAAGACTAAGCGTAAAACACTGAAGTGGGATTCACAACCAAACTTTTTGCTTCTATTTGTTTCGTATTCAGCAGACTGAAATTCAATTTCAGATTCAGCTTCACCAATTAGTAAACGGAATGTAAAAAGCAAAACGCAAAAAGTTTGGTTGTGAATCCCACTTGACGATATTTTCCAAAACACATTTGTGTATGATCCGGCAATGTTGATACAGTGCGGAAGAACTTCTCGTGTGGTGCCTTCTTGCTGGTTGGGCAACGAGGGTTGTTCCTGACAGGCCCAGATCTAGTACTTTTTTGCTGAGATTTAGGGCCAGTTTCACCGGTTCCATCCAAACTCCAGATAACTAACTAATAGTTTAGATGGTTCAAATGGTGTTGACAGGTTCACATTGTAACCAACAGTTAATTAATCTGAAGCTGGAACCTGAGAAACTGGCCCTTAGTATTTTCGTACGGTTATAGTGAAATCTATTACTATTCAGACAAAAACAAACACGAAAGTAACCGATTTCAGATCAACGGGATCTCGTTAAGAAATACTTTATGAATTCAGTACTTTTTACGGAGACAATGTAGTACGAATATTTTTACACTGGGAGACTGGGAACAACACTTTGACTGTCAGACGTCAGTCAGTATTTATTTTTTAAGACTACTTGTCTTTAGTTTGAAGACTTTACTTGATTCTTGAAATTAATGTTTATACGATTAAACTTTACCGGCTAAAGTGATACGATACCAGTGATACCTGATACCACTATTACGGACTATACGGTTTCAGGTTGTAGGTGTGATTTAAAACTAGACACAATTTTTTTTTTAATATACCATACTGATGAATACATTTTTCTAGTCAGAATATATTGTAAGAAAAAAAACAATGAATAAATGCCAAGCTCCTCCAACGTTTGAAAGTGATGGAGACAATAGATGGATTAGCATTGTGAGTTTCTTGGTTCATTTTCATCCAAATGAATGTAATAATCAACATTTTTAGCATAACCGTTTTCTATCTGAAACAAGAGAGAAAGACCCAGATGTGATATTCATAGGTGATTCAATAATTCAAGCTTTACAGCATACAGATGTTTGGAATGAGTTTTTTGCACCATTGCATTGTTTAAATTTTGGAATACATGGAGATACTATTGAGAAAGTCTTATGGCGAATACATCATGGAGAGCTGGATCATGTGAAACCTAGGGTGAGATTACAATTTAAAGTGGACTTTCAAAGCACAGGAATTTTTGTAAATTATAAATAAACCACCTAAATATACCTGATGATGAATTTTATTGACTAATGTGAGAAATATCAAATCCTTGGATGAAGTAGTTTTATGACTGAAGAATTGTTATTTACTAGTTGTGTAATCTGTATTTTCATTACTTTTTCAGGTTATTGTTCTGCATGTAGGTACCAATAATCATTCATATACAGCCGAGGATATTAGAGATGGTATATTGGATATAATCAATGAAATTAGGGAAATACATTCGGATGTGTATATTGTCATTCCGGTAAGAAAATCAAAATTGAATTCAACAATTTCCTCTCTAGATGATAAGTAATATATTTCATAACTTAGCAGATTGTATTTAATGGGAATATCATTAATATAACCTCCTGTAGTACCAAATTCTGAATATCCCTTCAAATCTGGGAGGATACAAGATCTTGATGAAAAATTCAGCCAAAAACAAGGTTGTGTAGATATTATAAGAAGCTTTGCAATACCTCTTTCATTTCCCAGTAAAAAAAGGAAAAATAGAATGATACTGAGTTTTATTGCTAATGACATGTTCACAGAAATTACATAAACAATCACAAATTCAAATAAACGAATTTTCGGATTTAGCCACACTGATTATTTTCAATATTATGTCATATTTAACACAAGCTGCTATTTTCGCATAAATAAAGCAGGAGAGTGAATTTTGTGAACAATGACAATGAATGAAACGGAAACAAAAAGAACTCGGGGATTCCCCGGGTCTCGCGTGCGCGCGCCTCACCAGGAATCTCGGGCATCCGAACCAGACATTAAATGATAGATTTATTTCATTTCTGCAGAGTTGTTTTCACTCGTCTGAGAAGTAAGTCATCCATACACATAAACTTGAAACATATGTTAAAAATATCATAAAATGAATATCACTAAACATAAAACACAAAAAAAGCAAAATCAACCACATGAAACATTCATTAAAATACTTGTAAACTTTCGTCTGAGCTGCTCTCATATTCAAATATATTTATAATTATTGAAATTATTAAAAGATTTAGTTTGAAAGATGATAACTAATGGAGTAGGGCTCCGAGTTACACAGATAGTTCCTCACTGATCCTAACAAACCTTCTGAATGCATATCTTTAAAATATTATGGAAAATGATTTAAAAACTTAATGGCATTGTTCTGTGGACCTGTCTCGAAAATACTCTGATTATGAATTGGGTAGTTACAATTATTTTTCATTTTGGTGTTATGCTCATGGGCCATTTTGAAACTGTTGAAGTACCACTCATGTGCAACGAGAAACTTAATGTTCTCGTAGATATAAACTGTTGGTACTGTTAGCATATTGTCATTTTAAAATAGTCCTCTGCACAAGTCGTCTATCTTCAAATCATAAATTATTTTCATAACTTTTTTCTGATATATGAAAATTTTATTTAGTTCAGAACTTCCTTCCCATGTCCCTATCCCAAAATTAATTTTGAAGTTGGCATATTAGACTGTCATTAAAGATAATACTGGAATTTTCCGACTCTCAGACCCAAGTATTAATTACTTCCTAATATCAAGAAAGCAATAAAATATTTATAGAATACTTGTTTGTTTATTTTTTTATTTTTCTACTGTTAAATACATATACAATGTAATTTAATAAACTGTAACCACGGGCTGGAAGACCTCGGTCGAATTCCCTTTGGATCAAATCGAATCAATAAAAGACATTTATTATTATTACATGATCAACACGTCAACAGATACATTATAATATAGATCGGGGATAATAATAAGCCACTATTGTTCAACTAGTAGAAAACTGTAAAATTCATTTTTCTACGACAGTGCGTGAACTAGGCTTTTACGCACTTGCTGACAGTGCGTAAAGTAATACTTTTTCGCACAAGTGCGTAAAAAATCACATGTACGTAAAATCATCAACTGTGCGTAAAGTAATTTCATACATTTATGCATTTTTGAAAAATACAGTATTTTGCGTCGGAAGTCTTTATTTGATAATGCGACGATAATTCATATCATTAAACATTCAAATTAATGACATAATTGCAACAATTTGGCAATATAATAACTGTCAAAGAAAAAACTTTGTAAGAAACACTTTCGTAAAGGGCTTTTTTGTACTCGCGTATTTGTTGAACTCGGCTGCGCCTCATTCAACAAACTTCACGCTCATACAAAAAAGTCCTACTTTACGAAGTTGTATCATAAATAGCTATTATTTGCTCATGACACTCTAAAATACTTTTCTTCCCCATACCCGGAGCTTTTGATTCGAATCATAAATTATGCAGTAAACAGAATACAAGAGTGGGGCTGTGGCAATTTACTTCAGCGTGTAATGGCTCTCGGATAACGCCATCGGACCTATTATTCACGACTCAGGCCACAAACGCCTACTTTACGCCCTTGATACATAATAGCTATTTATGATACAAGTTCGTAAAGTAGCGTGAAGTTTGTTGAATGAGGCGCAGCCGAGTTCAACAAACACGCGAGTATAAAAAGTTTCATACAAAGTTTTTTCTTCGACAGTTATTATATTGCCGAATTGTAGCAATTATGTCATTAATTTGAAGGTTTAATGATATGAATTGTCGTCTATTATCTAATGAAGACTCCAGAGTTATATTTGAAGCAAAATACTGTATTTTTCAAAAATGCATAAATGTATGAACAGTGTGTAAAAAAATACTTTACGCACAGTTGATGATTTTACGCACTGTCGTAAAAAAATAACTATTCCTTAAAGATGGAACCTCAACAACATTTTCCAGCTGGTCCTAGCCTATTACTTTTTTTTCACAAAAATTATAGGCACCAGTGTACTGAGCAATAAATCGTCGGTTAAAACCCACATATAAAACTTTTTTTTTTCGGCTTACAACGCCGCTAACAATCTTCAGAACGAATCACTTCGATGCTCAATCTACCCTTCTCCGCACCCGATTACGTCACACGTGTGACTACGTCAACAACCAGCGAATGGCCTTGGCCACTTCCGGCCCAGAACTCTTATAGCTGCTCTACTAACACACCATTTTACTTCCTGTAATATTTTCCGTAATTGAGCTATCTCATAGTTTCCAACAGTAGTCTTCAACCAGCACTCCCTTATCTCTATAATAGTCTATAGTAGAAATTGGTCAAATATTCCTACTTT
Source organism: Chrysolina oricalcia (assembly GCA_944452925.2). NCBI lineage: Eukaryota > Metazoa > Arthropoda > Insecta > Coleoptera > Chrysomelidae > Chrysolina > Chrysolina oricalcia. The sequence goes on from OX101808.2 coordinate 26,818,821, forward strand.
CATTACTACTACTTATTTTTTCAGACCTTACTTCCTAGGGGACAAAATCCAAATGCCGTAAGAGAAAAGCTATCCAAGGCAAATGATCTACTAAAAGCAAGTCTTGATGGCAGATCGAAGGTACAGTTGGTTGAAATTGATAAAGGATTCATCCAACCTGACGGTACAATCAGTCATCATGATATGCACGATTACTTGTTACTCACAAATGCTGGTAGTAAAAAGGCGTTCGAACCTGTTTACGAATTACTACTGCAATTATTAACTGAGGGCGAAACAGAAAAAGATCTAACCCCTTCAGAATAACATAAATCATGAAAAGATTGTTGTATTCTCGTAACCAAAGGAAATATAGAAACGCAAGCAGAGTACAATAACTTCTCAAAATATCCTTTTTTTTTGTCGTTTTCTTTCAAAGACTGTTCATATTTGACTGGCTGAAAGGGTTTCTCGAAATGGTTAAATAGGGACAAAATTGACTTAGAGAAAAACAACAACTTTAGTCGTTTTTGGCATAGTTGGAAATAATTAAAATTTAGTTATTTTTATCTTTTCCTTACTTTGATACAGAAAATTTATGTAATTGAAATACGCTATTTCCTTCCGGTTCATTTACTCTCGAGTTGTCATCAGAATTAAATTTTGAAAAATTATTTTTCACAACTTTGTTATTTCTGTAAATCAAACAAAATGGGATTATCTGTTGTCGAAATATTCCTTTGCTGAATTTAGCGACATATCCCATGTTGGTTGGTTTGATGATGTTTCATATTCATAAAAACGTTTCTTGCTCTGTGACAAATTTCTGATGATAATATATCTGTGAGTTGCAACTACTAAACATTTGGAGTGGACGTAGATTAATCTAAGTGGACTAGGATTGATTCAAATAATTATTATTTTAAGATGTTACTATTTTCAATGAAAGTTCTGGCAAGAGTAATTTTCAAGTATTTTTCCAATTTTCTCTTAATAAGAAGGACATCAATGAACTATTCTGATTCCTATTAAAACATTGATAAATCTTCCCAAAATCCTGAAAAATTAACGTCATTAGATGTTCACTAATAACCATTTAGCAAAATTATGCAATTTCTAGTCCATTTTAGTCAAAACATGAGCAGAATTGTGCATCTCATCTATTTCCTCAAAGACATATCAAATGTTGTTCTGCCTACTTAGAAATTAGCCAAAGATTTGTTCTTCGAGGATATTGATGTGGCCAAATTTGAATGCAAAAAGATTTAGTATAACTGAGTGGATTTAAATCCTTTATTTAGTAAAACTGCTAATAGTACATACATTTGTAAAAACAATGTGTCATAACCAAAAATATTTAAAATCTAAAAACATTAATATGAAAGTCATGAATAAGGTCAGGACACTTAACATATAAAATAAGTGTAAAATATTAACAATACAGTCAATACACACTATAATACAATAGAAACATATTCAATATAAAACAACACTAATTTGAATGGATGGTACACTTGCGTTTCTCCATTTTGTTTTAATCATGATTGAATGCATCATAATCAAATTTGCAATATGCACCGACACCTATAGCAAAATATAACAGAAATAAAAGTATTATCATTTATCATCCAAGTTATTCATACAAATTTCAATATACAAAACTACGATATGTTTGGTCTCTCAGAAACTCAAGGACTTCTCACCTCTCTTCATACCATTATCACTTACCCCACTTCTGTCACCAATAGTGTACATCTTTTTGTTGTTTGAATGAATGGTACACTTACGTTTCTTCCTTTTGTTTTAATGATTATCAAATGTATCAAAATGTAATTTGAAATATGCAACGACACATATAGCAAAATATAATAATAGAAACAAAATGATTGTCATCCAAGTTACTCATACAAATTTCGAAAGACAAAACTATAATATTTTTGGTCTCTGCGTTGTTAAATAGGCGTGATTTGACACTTTTTTCAAAGAAGAACTGATATTTTTTAGTTTTGTAAAATCATGAAACATACTCATCGAATCGTGATTGACATATGGAAAGAGTATTTTCTGAAGTTATTAATGCAAATAAGTACTTGAATATATTTATTTTAACCATATGCTGCGAACCAAATTTTACATGGCAAATTATTGTCTTCGACCACTGTAAAAAGAATGTCAATTTATTTAACGATTTATTTATTTTGGGGTTCATGTGATAAATAAGACTTCATTGAAGATACTTAACTTACATTATATTTAATTTAGTATTATTGCTTACATTCCACATTTATTTTTGTTAACTGTGAATTTAGTTTGATAGGTTTACTTATATTTTGTAGTAAGGATATCTATGAGTGCATTTAATACATGATCTATTGAAATGTATTGATTGATTCTGTAATCTTTCAAGCACGTGCTAAATAGTGGTGGTGCATACGATTCCATTATATTCCCAAAATACAAAGTGTGCAAGATATTGATATACTAAGAGAGAACCCGTTTTACTGAGTAAAAATATTAATAAATTTACTAATGATGCACTTCACTAATGGCTTGGCTTGGTCAATAGATGGCATTTGTTGTGACCCAAACCATAACAGTTTAATGGGAAGCAAGTAATTATCACTGAAATGAAATTATAATATGATGACTGGAATGCTCGTCAGGCTGCGCGACTGGATTTCTCATGGAGGCCGCCATGTTTGTTTTGTGTTTCCTGGCAGTAGCGGAGGAATCGAGATTGAGTTGATTGTAACATAAAACTGATACAAAGACGCGCTGCACTGCAATGTCGTGTTTACAAACCATAAATTGGGAAACTAATAACACGTACGTGCAGATGAATGTCTCTTTCGCACCCATACAAGTAAGCAATAAAGTATTTATCTGCTAGATTGCATGTGCCTTCTTTCTTCATCTCCTAGAGTTATCACTTTATACGGGTGCGCAGAGGAACTAAGAGCATTCCAGTCATCGTATTATAATTTTATTTCAGTGGTAATTATCTATCCTGGTGAACTAATCCTAATTGAAAGTGAAACATGTCTCAGGATTTTGTTGATCATGGAATCGAATGGACCTATTTATTAAAAAATGCTTCTGTTCTTCAGTACCGTCATGTGTATATGTTAAACATATGTATGTAGTTTTCTTCCCAAATGATTTTTGCTCATTGTATAAGCTAGGTATGTCAAATGAATAAAGTTTGTAATTTTGATAATTTTTTATCCTTTGAATTTTAGGCGGTTTTCAACAATCATTTTAAATGTGTTCAAATGTGATGTGGCCTTTCAGTGCTGTGGGTTAACTAGGCCAAGGGTAATTCAAATAAAGACATGGAGATGCCATTTCTATATGCACAACACACATTGTTTTGAAAGCTACATAACACTATCCTTTGTTACAGTTTGATGGTGTGATGGGTTACCTCCGAGTTCGGTGGGGGAGATTTGTTATAATATCCGGATGTAAGCTTAGAAACAGTGGCGTGCTGATGAATTTTTCTCATGTTATATTTTTAAAAGAGGTTTCTAATGGCTTTGGTTACCCTAAAAAAAGAGACAAAGGTTCTCAATTTTTCTATCCTTGTCGACATCTGTCCAAGCTAGCAGGTAGGCGTGAGAACATAGTACATACTAACACTACTCAACCGTCCACATTTCTTTCCTTTGAAAATAAGTGACGTCTGGCGGCCCTGGGATCTTGCTCTATCGTTGGGTATACAGCAGTTGAGTACAAAGAGAGTTAACGAACAGGAGAGTCTAATACAAAGAGACTAAACTAACAAGGAGGGTTCAATAAGCTCTCTAGCCAATCAGAATATTGTAGCATCAACGCGTCATAGTAACGTACTTGATATGAGTACAGATTCGAACTCGAACCCACCGATCTGTAATCACATCGGTGCTCGAACCAAGCAACAAGGCGTTTTCCATTTAGGAGTGTTAAGCCCCTGAGATCGGAAATTACGTTATCACTGACTTTTTCGCCAAAAAACTGTATTCGCGTTTTGACTTTTGTCTACTTGTGCTTCATGCACCAATAAAACGGGTGGTGCTCGAGGGGCAAGAGGAATGTCAATCGGTGCTTGAAGCCCCACTGAATGGAACGCAGGGTCATACGCTCTGGGTAGCTCTGAGGAGCTCCTTACGTTGAATGGAAAGCAGCTAAAACTGTCAGCAGTAAGTCTCATATACCAAGAGCTAGTCCGTCACTGTCTGTAGAGAACGGCGGCCATGACACGTCCAACTACGTCACATTTCGTCACAAATGTTCTTTCATCTCTTTCTACTAGTGTCCCCATTGTCTTATGGGGATTAAACTCTCCTTGTTAAATTTTAGTCTCCTTGGGGGTCTATGACCATAGATATATTATATACTTATTTATATATCATGATTTCTATGTCTATGGCCCGTTTCCCATGTTGAAATGTGCTGACGTCATTTGACAGGCCCATATAAATCAGTCGATCGGGCCATCCTCCACAAATAATGTTCGATGTCCTTGGTCTATGACCCCCAAGGACACTGAATGTTGTACTTTTTGCACTGAACACCAGGTGTTCTGTGCTAATGAATGTCCTTGTATGACCCCTACTCTTTGGGGGTCCATCCAAACCATCATAATAATATATCCCATCATCAAAAATAGAAATCGCAAAGCATCATAAGGCTACAGGGTCATATTCGTAAAATATAGAAATCGGAACGCAAAGAAAAGTACACTGTCATAAACGTATTGCAGCATAACGTAACACAGCATAATGTACTTTTAGAAACACGACCGAATCATATTCGTAATACATCATTTTCGTATTCTACATGTCGTCACTGCAACATAACGTTATTACGTAGAATTTGTATTGGATAGAATTCGTACCTGATCATATTCGTATTGTGTAGAAATCGTATTCTAGCATAATTTGGATGCGCGCGCATCAGTCAGCTTCACGATGCCTGCCGGTAGTCGGTGGGCTGAGCCAAGTTTCTTCAAAGCTCGAATCGAAATAATTAGTAGTATAAACTAGTGATATTATACAGGCCTAAAAATGAAATTAAACGGATGTGGTGATTATAAAAGAAACAAAAACCGCGAAAACAAATTCGAAGCTTTTATCACTACTATAGGTATCCTATTGGCTGAGAGTGCTATTTTTTACAAAAAAACAGATAAGTGATTCCGTTGTCATAGTCATAGATACACGGAAAACGCTTTTTTTCTACAACCGCTTACCGAATCAGCCTTTGACGCTTTCAGATCTCAACGCAAAGTTGACGTTCTCCCGAAAATGTCACTTTTCTACAACCGCTTAATAAAGTATAGCCTTTAACGCTTTCAGATATCAACGCAAAGTTGACGTTTCCCAGCTTTTTGACAGCGAAAATATTGAAAAAACTCCCGATCTTCTTAGCTTTTGTTAAAAACGAACCTATTATTCTTGTATGATGGAAAGTATAGAAAATAAATTCTTAGCATTCCAAGCAGCTGTGGTAGTGCCAAGGTTAGCAACTCTGCCTACTAAACTGATGGCCTGGGTTCGATCTCGCAATTCGGAAATTTTTGATCAACAATATTTCCCTTCTTTCCTTTTGTTAGAGATGTGAAATTTTTGAACAGCTTATTCATTTAGGATTACTATTGAGTGTTTATTTTCTCATAGGTAATACCATTGTATGAGGATTTACTTACACTATGGTAATACTTTGTGCCTATATTGAATGAAGTGTCGATCGTTTGCAGAAAAAAGTATGTATCGTACATTATTTGTAGTTGACAAATGGGAGAATTCAGTGAAGAATTGTTAATGTCATTTGCTTATAATAATATTGCCTCTGTATTTGGGTTAGTTCTAGAAAGTCAAAGTGCTCAGTTTTCCTTACGGTTTACAGGTTACATCAATAAGAACAACACACCTAGGGACCAGCGTGTCGTTATTCTGATTGCACTTTAGCCCCCTGGCAAAAGATGGCGCTGGGTGGCATTACTCTTGGATAATGGGGTGACAGTCATAGAAATATAATCAACACATTTCTATGAAAACAATGATCTAGATACTATAGATAAAGTCCAGGATATTCTCTTAAATTCCTGATTCACGAAAAAACCGGAAGTGTTGAATTTCCGAGAATGAAATGTTAAAATTATTCTTCGCAACGTAACTTTTACTCTTCATCGTTGACATAAACCTATTTTTTGTTTGTTTGATGTACAGATGGCGAATCATCTAATTTGAGGATGAAAGTTCGTGTCTTTGTACCACCATTAGAGTGACCAATCACATACCGCTTATTGCCGGGCACTTTATTATTGTCTGAAACCAAGGACATGGAACATTATTTGTAGAGAATTACCCGATCTACTGATTTTATGGGCCTGTCAAATGAAGTCAGCGCGATGCCACCTAATGGTTTATCATATCTTTATATATTTATATATAAATGAAGATGGATTTATCGAGGGGCAATATACAAAAATATAAATAGAAAAGTTATTGGGTATAGCCCAATTGTTGTGCAACCGTAAACACGTGTTTCGAGCTTAAGCTCTCATCAGTACGGTAAAGTCAAGTATTCCAAATACACTAGTCACTTGATGGTAAGCTTCCATGCATTTAGCTAATGCAGACAATTACAACAATAAAAACATGAATTTCAAAACGTTGTCTGGGTGTTTGATGTTCTACAACTTCTTCGAGTGTAGTAGAGCCTTCTTTTATGAGGTCTGTGAGTAGAGCTGCTGCTGAAATGGTCGTACTTTGTATTTTGCTTGGGTTTTCTTGAAGTCGATTGCTAATATTATTTACAGCCAATTAGAGCTTTGGCTTTTGCCTCTATATCTGAAAATTTGGATCGTATTGCTTAGAAGTAGCCTTGTAATGATTTATAAAGAGCGTACCTATCTCGTGTTAGGCTGTGTCAAGTCACTGGTCGGACAAGGCACGCGCGTTCAGTATGAAGTATGACGATGAGTCGGACCGATCAGATGATTGAAAATATATTGGTCACATATCAAACTAGTTCTAATTAGGTCGTCAAGTCAACCAAATGACCGCGCTGGTCTAATCATATTGGTCAGACCGGAGACTTGAGATCTTGATCGGACGACTGCAACGAAGCGTTAGTCGCTTGCAAGTGTTCTAGAATTTCATTCCACGCTATAGTTATTATTCCCATTTCTAACTTTATTCATTTTCTGTAGGTGGTATAAAAAACATCTTACTTGATAGTTTTTTTTTTTACTTTGCGCACAGGCGCGAGGCCTCCCAGGCGCGGGGCCCGTAGCATTTGCTTACTGGCTAATTTGCTAACTGGTACTTGGTAGCATGCTAGTTGGCAAATGCGGCACTGAGTGTAGGGTTATTTCTTTGTCAGTGCACATTCGTTCCATGAAAAAGTTCAAAAGTAGAAATGATATTCAACCATTTTAACAGGTATGATTAAAATGTAACACATACCCACAAAACTGAAACAAAATACAAATTCTGTGATGTGTAACCTCAAAGTATTGAGGCCAAGAGCATTTTAATCAGTAAGGTAATAAGGTTTGTTTATCCGTGAAAGTTACCACTCAGAATATTTTCTAGATCGATCAACTATTTGGCAACTTGGAAACGTGAAACATGCAATTATTTTGAAATTAGCGCCATTTTGTGAGAAAAATCCCTAAAAAAAATTATAGTCCCTAGGGTTTTGTATATTATGGAAAATCTCAATATTTCCATCGTTATGAACAATTTCAATCATATTACGGGGTTCCTGAGGCTGCCAGGAACCCTGACATGAAGAAAACTTGCCGAAAAACGTGCCAGTAGTTTTAAAGCCAAAAGTTGTGCGGTGGCATGACTGAATCCTTATCCGAAGTCCTCTATTGAGAATGTTTCTCTTCACAACATGAGAACTTACCTTTTGTGTATATTGCTTCTCTTGGTTTTGAAAACAAACAAAATCCTGTCCTTTCAAAAACATCAAGAATCTTTTTATTCGTATTTTGGCAATTACTCAGAAAGGGAAAAAATTGCGAAAAATTAAGAACAATGGATGAATAAATCCAATTGTTGAATCCATCGTTTGAGTTTTTACAATTAACAAACGTATTTTATTAGTTCATCAACGCGTTACGAATTCTACCGAATACGAATATGATCACTTGACGTTTTGATGCGTTGCTGTTATGATGGAATGATTTTGTGATGCATTGAGGTTATTCTGCAATGATATTTTGATGTAGCGTTATGACGGGATCCTTTGTGATGAAGTACGTTATGCTGTATAATATGATGGATTACTTTATGATCCGTTACTTTATTCCACTGTACATTTCTATCTTGTACTGATATGATCAATTGCGATTTCTACATGTTATCGATATGATGGAGTAAATTTCTTCGCTTTACGATTTCTTTTCTGTACATTATGATGAATTGGGTGTCACCCTCTTTGGCACTATTTTGCTGCTAAGTTGAGCACAATAATTGAAGTTTGCTCCGGAACAGTCCTTGGGCAAGAGCGTTTTAGCACTGGAGGCACTGGAGCAGTGCAAACGAATGACCAAACTCGAACAGCGAAGGGGCAACAAAAAGTAAAGAGTAGATATATAGTGTATAGTAGTAAAGTCAAGAAACAAAATTCTAATTTTGAACGTAATATGATGGTTCATTTTATTTACAACGTATATCACATATTGGGCAGTTTTTAATATTGTACTGTGTGTGTTTCTGTACAGTAATTCCAATTGTTTTCGGAACAAATCGTTCAATGCTAACTTGAAGGATTAGTTGTTTTAGGTTGTGTTGTTCATCCGGTCGGGTTGAGCTATTTTTTCCAATATAATCAAACATAATGGATAATGTTCGAGGGGTATTGGACTACATCAGAGCTTTTTTCGCACCTGTTTCAGATACAAATCGGAAAAGAAGGTATTACTCGGAACAAATGCAATATAAAAAAATATATAAACATTTTGTTACATTTTAGAGCTGTAGATACACTGGAAACTCTTTCAAGTCCTAAATATAGAAAAATGCAGACCATGTCGCGGGATGTCGTAGATTTGGATGATGACAACTACTTTATAAGCCCAAAAATTCGCAGGAGGTCCCCAATCTTCAAAACACCACTGAGCCGTGTTATAGACACTGTAGTACTGGATGATGATGATGAAAACGTAGAAATTAAAAAGCGCCGTGGTACCCGTTTTCAGAATCATTCAAGAACCAGTAAACAATTCACTTCTACTCCAGATAAACCAAGGGGCAAAATTTATATTAATGGAAATGATGACGATGAAATAGTTTATGTGAAGGAAATAAAATCTCCCAACAAGAAAAAACTTGAAGCTTCCAAACTTGGCTTGAATTACATAGAACCATTTTCAGGCAGCTTATACAAATTTGGGACCTCTCAAAATGCCAACTTCAAAGTTAGATCACCACTTATGAATGGAGTACCAAAAAAAGCAAACAATGCTTCCCGAAACACTTTGGATTATTCCATTAGATTAGATGATAAAATTGAGTATAAAAAATTGCTAGATTCTGCTGCAGGCTTGAATAGTGCTGATAATTCGATTTATGGCACACCTGTAGGAAAATTATTCCATTATGATACTGCAAATAGATCTCAACGAATAGTAAATATGGCATTGAAGTCTCCGCTAAAAAGTGTGAATGGACGCCTGTCAACAAAAGATAGAATCAAAAAAATATTAGATAACTTCGAAAGTGACCCTGTTGTGGTAAAAGATTCGGATTCTGAATCTGACATAATTTTTGTGAATCCACCCTCACCAAAGCCAGATTTCTCAGTTGAACCTGTCAACAGTTTCAAGAAAGTTGTTGATAATACACAACAAACAAAATCCGATTGGTTGGAAGAGTTGTAAGTTGAATTCTAGCTTCAATTTTCTTTAATAGATAAGTTGATAGATAGTTTTTATTCATTCATGTGTACAATACATAATACCCAAACAGCTGTAGAACATGTCAATAATATAAATAAAAAGTAGATAGATAGATAGATCTTTATTCAATTAGGAACCCTAATATACATATGAAAAAAATTAAATATAAAACAGACATAAATACTATAAATCCCTTTTTAATTAAGTAACACTTTAAACTTACAGGACTATTTAGAAATATATTACAATTATATTCGGATATCGAGATATGGTACATTTAGGACAAAGACATTTAAGTAATAGACCAACCAAGAACAATAAATTATAAAATAACAGAACAAACAAATAAAGATATAAATATAAATAAATACCAAATGTAGATATATGTATAAAAATATTTTCACGTCAAAAGAAATTTAACAAAAGTATTATATTCCGTACTATTTGTCTGTGTATTTATTTTGGACATATTCCTTCAATTTACTTTTAAAATCGATCAAAGAAGTAGATGTTCTAACAGAATCCGGTAGTTTATTGAAATATACAAAAGTATAGATAAAGGAAGAGGAAATAAAGGTATTTTATACATATGGTATATAACATTTTATAAATTTATCACAAGTTGAAAATACTAAAATTATATAGGACCATCTCCAAAATAGTCCTCCAATGTAAAGTAAGCCTTTTGTATTAATGTCTGCTTAAGACGGTGCTTCATTTTATTTATTTGCATTTTTTTGAGATTATCTTACTTACAAGTGATTGACAATTTTTGCGCCAAGCAGAGACTAAGGGCCAGTATTGAAGTTAACTTTAATTTTAACAGTCAAGTTAATTTCTGCTTTGAAATGGCAGTTTTATAAAAGTCCCATTTCCAAAAGAAAAAGCAGGTAAATAGGTAACCTACAATTTTTCTGTTGCATGAAATCTGAGTGTAATTAACACTTGTGTTACTGGCAATAGAAGATGATTTCTAAAAATGAAAATACTCATAATTCCATAGTATTTAATTAGTAGCTAGAAATGCTGACTTTTTAGTTGGTCTCTGAAAATGTACTTTACTATCTGCCTCATTAATAAGCTTACAGACTTTCTTGATTATCGAAATTTGTTTTCAAATTCTATTTTGTTCCACAAGAAAAAATGGTTTAACTGATTTATTAATAATATCCTTTGTTGCCAAAGGCCTTCATCGTCGGTTAAAATTTCCTCAAAAAACCTGGATATTGTTTGCTAGAATTATTGCGAAAAAAACAAAACAACAAAATTTAGATTATATGCTAAATTATTCATAGAAGAACTGTTAGCAATCGCCATTCCTGCAAAGTTATCTTTAATTGATACCACTTCCTCTCGATAAAGTTATCTCCTACATTTTGGAGTTAACTATAACATGTGACTTCATTCCACAAGTTACTTTCTAGTTAGCTGTTAAAATAGTTTCAAATTTCACTTCCGAAATAACCTAAAAGATTCAATTATTGACATTCACTTTTGTCAAAATATACACATGAATATTTTTTTCATTTTGCATAACATCAAATTTAGGGCACTATGGGAAATTTTATTAATGGATTATTCAGTAATTTTTCATATTATTTTTGGTGGTACTGCTTTCATAGTTATCATTGATATTTTAGATAATTACATTTTCTTTTTCAAAGGGTGGACAGGCACAGAAACTTTGTTCAACAGAGACAACAAGAGATCAATGTCCTTCAAGAATGTTCCAACAAACATGAAAAAATCAACAAAGACATGCGGATGGACATCCTTACTGATAAAGTCAACAGAGCCCTTTCAATACGAGAAACAGTCCTACCTTTACAAGAAAAAGAGGAAGAAGTTGAACTCCCACCTTTAACTGATGCCCAGTCAAAAATGGTAGAGAGGGCCTTCCGAGGAGATCCTAACGAAGTTTTAGCTAAGAAGTTCAATCTGAACATCACGAGAAGAGATTTGTTGACTCTCGCTGGACTAAACTGGTTGAATGACGAGGTTATCAACTTTTATATGAATATGATCATAGAGCGAGGAAAAAACCCTAAATGGCCCAAATCTTATGCATTCAACACATTTTTCTATTCCAAATTGATCAAAGACGGACCTCAGTCTTTGAGGAGGTGGACCAAAAGGATAGATCTCTTCAGCTATGACTTGGTGTGCTTTCCCATACACTTAGGAATGCATTGGTGCATGGCCATAGTTGATTTCAGGAATAAATCTATAAGGTAAAAATTCTTTAGTAAATGTGGTTGTCTATTGCTTGGGAAAACTGAAATATGAACAATATTGATTGAGGAAATTTTATTGAGCAGTAAACAATATATCTTCTATTAATTCTTCTATTAGTGACATGCTATTAATATGCAACCGTTTTATTATAAGTACTATGTTCAATGTTATTTGTATCCTAAATTTCGAATTATATACAATTTTTTTGTGACGATCTATCAATATACAACTGTGTATAACATAGTCAAATAAAAATATTCTATTCTATTGTTGTGAAAGCTGATGAGTATGGAAGCGCAAAGGGGTCACAATTATTTTTTATTTTATTTTACCAAACATTACTACTTACTAAGACGTAATTACGAGATAAAAGTCGTTGTAGAATTACGAACTAACTCATAATTCTGACTTACTAAGACTTAGTTACGAGATAATAAAAGTAATAATTGTAGAATTACGACTTACTAATTCGTAATTCCGACTTACTAAGACGTAATTGCGAAACAAAACTCGTAAGTGTAGAATTACGACTCTTTATTCCGACTTATGAAGACGTAATTACAGGATAAACGTCGTAATTATTGTCAACTTTTGACTTACTAAGACGCAATTACGAGATAAAAGTCATAATTGTAGAATTACGACTTACCAACTCGTAATTCCGACTTACTAAGACGTAATTCCGACTTACTAAGACGTAATTACGAGATAGAAGTGGAAATAATTGTAGAATCACGACTTACTAATTCGTAACTCCGACTTACTAAGACGCATTTACGAGATAAAAGTCATAATTGTAGAATTACGACTTACCAACTCGTAATTCCGACTTACTAAGACGTAATTACGAGATAGAAGTGGAAATAATTGTAGAATTACGACTTACCAACTCGTAATTCCGACTTACTAAGACGTAATTACGAGATAGAAGTGGTAATAATTGTAGAATTACGACTTACTAATTTGTAATTCCGACTTACTATACGAGATAATAGTGGTAATAATTGTCGAATAACGCCTTACTAACTCGTAATTCCGACTTACTAAGAAGTAATTACAAAATATGTTGTAATAATTGTAGAATTACGACTTACTAACTCGTAACTCCGACTTACTAACTCCTAATTCCGACTTACTAGACGTAATTGCGAGATAAAAGTCGTAATTGTAGAATTACGACTAACGAAGACGTAATTACGGGATACAAGTCATAATTGTCAAATTACGACTCACTAACTCATGATTCCGACTTACTAAGACGTTCTTACGAGATAAAAGTCGTAATTTTAGAATTACGACTTACTAACTCGTAATTCCGACTTACTAAAACTTAACTACGAGATAGAAGTGATATTTTTTGAATCACGACTTACTAACTCATAATTCCTACTTACTAACTCCTAATTTCTACTTACTACGACGTAATTACGAGATAGAAGTCGTAATTGCCAAATTATTATGACTTCATAATTAGGCAGTTACGATTTTCTAACTCGTCATTCCGATTTATGACATAATTACGAGATAAAAGTTTGAAAACGAGAGAGATAAAGATAGAAAATGTAATTACTAGAGAAAAGTTGTATGTGATTATTTCTTATATTGTATATTGTCTACATTTTATAAAGAGGAGTTTGCCCGTTTACATATAAATAATAATCTGATCTGGTTAGAATTTGTTTTTCAATTCGTACAAATACATATTTGTTTTACAGATTGTTACTTTCACTTTGAAATATTTTTAATTATGCTTGAAATATATTGTTGAAAGAAAGCAAATGGCACTTGTGAGTCTTATTTAGTACAATACAATACAAATTTATTATAACATCAGTTGAAGCAGAACATACAAAAGCTTATTGGACTAGTCAAAATCATAAATTGTACAAAATTCATGTTTCATGGCACTAAAACTAAGACAGCACATACAAAAATACATTATAATAAATTGGAAATTTGTGAAATCACTATTTTTAAATTCTCGTATGGAATAAAATACTTTGCTCGGAAGATTTTCATTTAACATTTTTTAATTTTTTCCAATTTGGATCACAATTATAAGAAATTTTACACATACAGGCAGCAGATTTGATTTTTGAAATCGAGTCATTATTTTAGGTACTACGACAGTATGGGAAACAGTAACAAAAAATGTCTCGATGCCCTTAGGAAATATTTGGAGGCAGAACATTTTGATAAAAAAAAATCGACTTATAATACGTCCGATTTCATCATGGAAAATGTCAAGGATATTCCTCAGCAAATGAACGGTAGCGACTGTGGAATGTTTTCCTGCACTTTTGCTGAATTCATATCCAGAAATGCCAAGATAGCTTTCTCTCAAGAACACATGCCGTATTTGAGGAAGAAAATGGTCGTGGAAATCATATCTGGGGAACTTTTAATACAATAATTTGTGATTGAAGTTTTTTTTTATAATAATCTCTTGTAAATTTTTTATTTTATTTATTAAAGAAAATTTGTAATGGGTTTCTTTTTGTACAAGTTATTACTTGAGGAGGCAATACTTCTAGGATGTAGCCGATACTGTAAATATCGCTTCACGGTCTTGAATTTATTCATCAAACCCAATAATAGTAAATTTGATTCACTGACGCCGATCTCTTTGTAATATTAGTTTGTTTGGTGTCGTAATTAGCAGAGAAGAGAGTATTCATTCCAATGTTCTCTACACTATCTTGAATTTGAATTAACAAAGTGATTGATTTTTCGTATACATTTTCCTGAAAGGAGCGATGATCTTCAGTCCTCTCTTCGATTTAGGGAAACTTTCATTCACCTACCATTTCGAGATTGATAACGCTAAAACCTTCTCAAGTAAAGCATCTTGTATTACAGAAAAATTGATTTTTGTAACAAAAAAAGTGTTTTACTAGATAATAAGCATTTATGATTGTAATGGTTAAATCGCTTTTTTTACAGAGATCATAAGAGTTTAGGTATAGGAAACAAGATTTTGTTTTATTTCAGTAAATAAATGAGCTGACTTAACTGTAAACTGATGTTCCAATATACAGTACCCATTGATATGTTTTTTTTTTATTTCTCATTATATACAGCATGACTCACGGTCGATGATAGATTAGACTTTTATGGAAAACTCAACGCAGGATTTTTTTGAAAATGTTACCTTACTTGTTCTTTCGATATAAAATATTTTCAGCATTGCAACATTGCCGCTCTTACCAAACAATCCTAGCAACTTTCTTTTTTTAAATAGAACACCTAGTACATTAACAAATTTTTAGAATCGTCCTTTTATTATAATACTTTTTTGTCAATAATGTCCTATCAGTTTTAGAGATAAAAAATAATTTGTGTCAAATATGGTCCAAAACCTTAATTGAACTCAAGTTAATTAGTAATCTCAGTCCATGAGAAGTTGATTTTTTGATGCTAATTTGGACAAACTCGAATAATTCAATTTACACTTTACAATCGAGTCCATATGTGCTACAATTACCATTATTTCCGTTATGCATAAAATTGTTCAAAAGGTCGTTTTTTCAGAATAAACCCTCTGTATATTACTACAAATTTAGAGATTAAGAAACATGGTTTAAGATGACATATCGTCCCTGTACCTAAATCATTAAGTTTTCTTAATGAAGCCTCTTTTTTGGGAAAAATAAATTATGAATGAATTTGTTATGAAATTATTTATTATACACGGACAATATATCAAGTCATTGCCAGAACTTGCAGAAAAATTAACCAAATGAATTCTGACTAACACCAAAGAACGAGAGGAAATTTGTAAGATTATGTATTTTTTGTCAAAATTCATAAATTCAATATGGCGGACGAGTTTTGTGAATATGGTCAGATTCTATTCTATGTGGGGATTTTCGGGATCGGAGATTATGACTTTTTAGTCAAAATTCATAATATCGGATACTATAACATTGTGAACATTCAAAAATCCAAGATAACGGCTCCTATTCATTTAGCTTGAGAAGTAAAAAAAATTGAAATAAAATCAGGTAAAATATATTAAAATTCAATTTTCCCAGAGATTACTCCATGTATAACTTGATTAATTTTCTCCTCTCCAAAATTCATTGAACAATTATCGAATAACAAGCATATTTGTTGTGAAAACTTCCTATTTCTTCAGCGGGAAAACTGCTTACAAATGCTGATCAGTTGAGATATTTTCTTACTAATACACTTACATAATTTGGTTTGTTAATTTTTTCACGCAACAATTGTCGAATAACCAAAACATATTAAATTTGTCGTGAAACGTTGAAATTTTCTGAAGCGGAAAAACTACCTGGCGTTGCTAACACTATTTTCGTAGCAGTATCTACCCACTATGTGATGATTAATATTTATTTTCGGCAGGAAATTTATTGAACAATTATCGATTGGCCAAAAAAAAAAAATTGTCGTGAATCCACCGATTTCTCAGTAGCGGAACATTCCTATTCTTCAAAGCCAAAAAACTAGGTTGAAATACTTAATAACGGAGTAACGGAGATATTCCATTTTTTCATTAATACATACTCACATAATTTGGTTGGAATATTTCTGCGTCAGACAATTCACTCAATAGTAGACTACAAGCCCATATAACAATTTTGGGGGGTCATTTGACCCAGCATGAAACATATTCAGAACGATGCTGCTATATGAAAAAATAACTTTAGTCACTATGCCGTCAATTCTTGGTGGTGCAAATGACTGTAATAATACTAATATTTCATCTGAAGATGTGGTTTTCCGACAAAATATTCCTGTACGGCATTCCTCACGTTGGTAGATTATGAAATAATAATCTAGAACCTACTGCCGTACAAAAATAATGGGACCGGAATCCAGGATTTTTTTATTAATTTTCGGAAATTGAAAACTTTTCCTGGCTTCCAGTCCCATTATTTTTGCACGGTAGTAGGTTCTAGGAGATTATTATTTCATAATCTACCAACGTGAGGAACGCCGTACATGATTATTTTGTCGGAAAAGCTCATCTTCAGATGAAAAATTATTATTATTTCAGTTATTTGCACCACCAAGAATTGACGGCATAGTGACTAAAGTTATTTTTTCATATAGCAACATCGTTCTGAGTATGTTTCATGCTGGGTCAAATGACCCCTCCAAATTGTTATATGGGCTTGTATAGTCTATAGAGTGTTATCATATTTATCTTGTTTTGACCATTACGCAGGTACCTCTGACAGAATTTAAAAAACGGTAAGCCAATATGGTTTGTCGAGTATTTTAGTTCTATTATTTGATTACAAAACACAAGGCAGCGGTACCAAAACACATAATTTTCGAAAAACATTATTATTTAATTATTGAATATTATTATCATGAGGATATACGGACAATTTTGTCCTCCAAATGGTATATATTCAGTAAAATCGATTCCCAAAATCTGTCACTATTCCCACTTCCCGGGTCTATGTGCAGAATAAACCATGCAATGATCTGTACAAAGAGAGAGTATTAAATTAATGTTAAAAAATGATAAACAAGAGGTTTCCTTTAACCGGAATCTGATTATATCATTACACCGTGTGACGGAATTTCAGGAAATGTCGAGGAGAGCAGTTGAGTGATTCCTAGTGCGTTGACGAAATCCATGAAAAAAATTTAGCACCATCAAAGCGTACAGAGCGAGCCATAATAAGATAACTGAACAGAATCTTCATTATTTCCATTGAAAGAATGCCATAAGGTATGAATATTATACAGTGTGATGCATTATTTAGTGCTGCTTAAGTGTACCCCGGGGCCCTGCCCAGCTGTTTTACATCTTTACATGACTACAATATGAACAATATATCAATTAATAGGAAGTCAGTGACATATAGGACCTAGGAATTATGTTTGATTGTGAATTGAACTACGAATCACAAAATGAGTATATTGTAGCTAAATTACTGAAAGATGTTAGACTTCACAGATCTTTCAAACACTTCAGTTTGGATACTATCAAGTTGTTCTTCATTAGTGAGGTCATTATTGGAGTATGCTTCTATAAAATCTGGTGCCCTCATATGAGATCCACAAAAATCTTTTCTAAGAGAATTTGTGCATACGACGATGAAATTATCATCTTCAGAATTATTATAGGCAGATGTTTTTTAAACAAAATTTTATTCAGCAGCATTCACTGTGAGGAGATTTCAGCTTTAATTGATTTAAATGTCAATGAATGCAGAAATTTTCACCCAATGAAATTATGATTTTATCTTTCCTGTCAGTGAATGCTTAAAAATGGAAAAACAAGTTGATATCTTCCGCACTCTACAAATGCTATTTTCTTGAATTGTTTTCCTTATGAGCAGTATTGTTAATTGGAACCCAACAGTGAATCATGCAGGACTCACCCTAGTCGAGCCACAAGATTTTAATAATTTAATCGGTTAAATTAAAATAAAAAAATCCCAGCCCAACTAGGGATCGATTTCCTTGAATTATTAAATTTTATTTATTGTGTATTTAATTATTTTTAGTTTTAAGATTTTATACATTTATTATAACAACAGGACTATCAGATGAATAAATAAATAAATATTTGTCTTATATTTCTCACTCTGTGGGAATTTTTAGAGAAAAGGGTATTTGACATCAAAATCATTCGTTTCATTTAGCTCCTTTTTGGCCTCTTATATGAATCTTCAGAATACATACAATTTTTTTCTGAATACCACTATTACTGTGTTTTCCAATAATACAAAAAATAAAAATCAACAATTTATTAAAAAAATATAAACTAATGCAAAAATACACAATAAATTATTTTCCACATCTCCATGCATTTGAAACAATGTACTAATTGAGAGCTACGAGATGTTATAAAAAAAGAAAAACTTTAAAATCATAAAAAGTTCTGTGTGTATGAATAGTTCATTCGCTATCTTCTGATAAACCAGCATCCTCTCTTGGTACCCTCACTGTACTTGCACGTTTCTTCACATATCCTGGACCCCTCTTTGACTTCCTAAAAACCTCTATGGCTTTCATTTTGTTCTTCATCATGTCACTTTTATCCCTCAACCTCTGATGGATGATCTCTTTGGTGTGGAAACTTGGGCGCTTTCTTTCACCCAAAGATCGATCCAAGTCCTTTTTGACTTGTTGTTCGATTTCCTCGACTCTTGTTAAAGATCTAGATGTAGTTGCGACCAAAAGCTGAATGTCTTCATCTACTTCTAGATTCCTTGATACATCTGCCGCTAATGTTTCAGGAGAAATTTTGGGTTTCTTCTGAGGGGGAAAGTCTTTCTTTGCTTTGATTAGGTCAATCTTCTTTTCTTCATTCCTCTTCCTTCGCATCCTTATTGCAGCTGCCAAATTCTCATATTCCTTCAATTCAGCGACTTCATCCACTGGTTTTGTAATGATATTATTAGTGGCAGTGCTAGGGGTTTTAATTTTATCACCAATATGAGCAGTCTTGACATTATCGTTCTTAATACTTTCAATTTTGGTTCTCTTGTTCCTACCACGATTTGGTAATCTCGCTGTGCTGATTTCATCTGCCTTACTTCCTTCACCATGTTTCTCTTTATCAACGTTTGAGACATTCACTGATTTACTTGTTTTCTTTCCCCTAGGTTTTTTTTCAATGCAATCACTTTCCAAACTGACTTTTTCTGTTACATCTTCAGACACTTCCTCAGTTTGTTTTTTTCTGCCTTTTTTAACAGAGGGTTTGTCCTTCTTCGTCCTTGATGTTTTTTGTTTCTCCTTCTCAAGATCCTCCATTTCCTCAGCTATTAGTTCTTCTTGAGTTTTACCGAATCTTCCTATGGCCGTTTTCACCCTTTTACTCATTTTCTCCTCCGTTACCGTCGAGTCAACTTTGAACCTAGTTTTGAAATATTCTTTGATTGATTTCTGTGAGTGATTTTCCTCTAATCTTTTGATTACAGGGTTCAAAATTTCGTCAGTTTTTTTCGAGCCCCAACCGAATTTTTCTCTTGCAAAGAGTGAGAGAGAAACGACGTCAGGCTTGCCCCAAGAAAATTTTTCTTCACTTTTTTCCACCTTTGGGTCTAAATATGCCTCTATCACCTGAAGGCTAGGAAAGTTATCCGTAAATGTGATATTTTTCAATTTGCTTTTCAGTGTTGCTCGTCCTAGTCCTCCAGTTTTTCCTTTATTGAACCAGGATCGAAACTCCTTCAATCCGGATAGTAATTGGGCCTGAGACAAACTAAATTCGCTAGATTTTGAAGGGGGGAAAGCCGACAGTATTTCCAAGGCTGTAACAGGCCCAACACCCTGAATTCCCGTGGTGTAGTCACTACCAACAAGGAGGGCGAGAAGAATCATTTGTTCGCGACTTAGCTTGAAATGATGTTTAATACTTTCGGCTTTGAACTCCATGACGTACTTGCTTTGATTGAAGAAATTTTTGTAAACAGTTCTTCCTCCAAAAAGCCAAATATCGCTGTCGTCTGTTATGGTCCCATCTGTTAATTCAATTTCATCTAGGAATGCACACTGCGCTTCGGCTTCCATAGGAGCAATTACATATGGCAGCCCAAACAGTTCCAAGAGTTCCTGAAATAATTTGAAAAGTACAATTAAAAGCTATCTGATCTATAATGAGAATAATCTGAAATGGCATCATTACAGCTGAATGAATTTGAATGGGATAGTGATATACCACAAGGCTCTGTTTTTGGGCCAACCGTATACTGAAAAACATTATTGACTGGATATCTTCATCATCTTCATTCTCTATATCACTGCCCAATCAAATTTTGGGAAGGGTACATGAAGAGTTGAGTTCACTGGTTTCTTATACAGTGACATTCCATAAGTTCGCAACAAATTGAAAATTATTTGGGATTTTTCAAAAAAAATTAATTTGTCATCAACTTAGGGTCGTCTTGAAAAAACGGATTTTTCTAAATTAGCAAAATCTCAAAAGTTATATTTTTCGGAAAATAAGTAACATTTGGATGAAAATTTTCAAGATCTTTGTTGGAGCTCACTAAACAATGTGTAGGTGAGAAAAATTTGAATTCTTAATTTTTTTTTTTTGAAAAAGCACAAATAAAGATTTTTCCATTAGTTGCGTACTTTTTCCACAAATCACAATATTCTCATTACTAAACTTATCGAATTATTTAATAATGAACAGTGGTCAGTATGTATCCCATGAGAACATTAGTTCTATTTCAATGGCTCTGCCTTCTGGAGTTCCCCAAGGTTCAGTACTGGATCCACTGTTCTTCTTACTTCATACTACAGATTGTAAATATACATCTACTGACTGCCTGACCATCAAGTTTATTCAAGTTTTAGTAAGGATGGTAGATAAAATTAATCTCCAAAAATAAATCAAACCCTTGATATCTGAGTACTCTACCAAGCATGGATTGAAATTTATTTCATCTGAATAATAGATGAAGTGTTTTGGTAATAGTTCTCATTCTGTAGAAAAAGTTAAAGAAAATTGAGAAAATATTGAGCTCTACCCCATAATACTAGTCCACATTGTAAAACTGAAAAATCCCAAAATATATTAGTAGATTCTCTTACATAACATGTGGTTAATCTGCATATTGACATGCAGATAAAGATTATGATAAATATGTGTTTCATCTGGAAATTGACATTCTGATTAAGTGTAACATTCCTTGGTATAAACCGCATGAAATATGTTTTTATGACATTCAATTGCAGACCATTCAGAATACAATATTCATGAAGCCTCCAGTAGTATTTGTAATTAGTTGTTAGGCAATGCTAGACATCAAAATATTAGTATCATCAGCATATATGATGTGTTCAGAAAAGTTGCAGTATTTTTTTTATACCAGATGTGAATATCATAAAGAACAGAGGCCCAATATTGAGCCCTGAGGTACTCTTTAGTTAAATTATCTTGTTTGTGTTATGGAACATTGTTACTTGTGTAGGTTCAGATTGGTAGGATTTTGACCAATCAATAGGTAAATAAAGCATCAAAAGATTTTGGTTGATTTGCATCAAAAGCACAGGTTAGATCATAAAAAACACAATGTATTTTCTTTACTATTGGTTACATGGGCCGTGGTGGTCGGCTGGTAGTGCGTTCGCCTCGCATGCGTGGGGTCGTGGGTTCGATTCACCGGTCTCGTGCATGGCATCACACGTTAATAGGTAAGAGCTGCGTCTTCCCTAGCTCACACAAGTCTCTCGAAGACTTCTGAGAGTTGCGCGTAGGGGTGCAATCGGTTGACGAAATTAACAATTTTAACAACAATAACCTCCAGTAAAAAATAAATATAATATTATAAATACAAAATCAAATCAAAATATGTTTTATTGTCGGAAGATGAGGATCCTATTGACAAAGCCTTAT
This sequence comes from Chrysolina oricalcia, assembly GCA_944452925.2. Taxonomy (NCBI): domain Eukaryota; kingdom Metazoa; phylum Arthropoda; class Insecta; order Coleoptera; family Chrysomelidae; genus Chrysolina; species Chrysolina oricalcia. Next base: position 26,841,269 of record OX101808.2, read on the forward strand.
AAAATAAAAAAAAATATGTCTGTATGATTACCTGGGCCTCCTGGTACATTTGATCTGTAATATTACTTGCCAATCTTTCTTTGTTTGACTTTTCTATTATCAGATCTGTTTTCTCCCTTTGAAGTGAATCTCTCATATCTGACATTTCTTTAAATGTTAATTGTTTTGTAATTGGTTTTGGGGTAATCACAGGTGACTTTTCCTGTTCAGTTCTGGCACATTCAATTTTTTCTGATTCAACTTCAATCTTTTTAGTTTCATCAACTTCAATACGATTTTCTTCAATAGGAGATACCGACTGATTTGTGACATTCGCTTTAGACAAGGTGTTTTCCTTTAAAGCTGTCGAAGGCTCAGATTCTGAAGAACAGAATGTTTCTTTCTCAGCAATTTTCTCTTCAAAAATATCGCCAAATAAGTCATCACCTACCTCCAACTGAGATTGGATAGTTATAGTTAACACCTTATTTTCTTCACCTTTCTTTTCTTCCATAAAAATATCATCAAACAAATCATCTTCTTTTTGCTTGTTACCAGGGTCAATGAATATTTCTAAGGAATTTTTTGACTCTTTTTCATCAACTACCTCAACCAAATCATTTGAGGACGAAGATGCCTCACTGTCAGACATAATTTCACAGGTAGCCATCACTTCAGATGCTTCTTCATTTGTGATATGCCTTTTGGATCTATGAGATTCATCATCAGTTTTATCGGTTTGCTTTTCTTCTGTTAGTTCTATTTCTGAACTTTCTGTCATTGTTTTGCTTGAAGTTGTACCCCCTTGTTCATGAATTGTACTCATGTTCGGGGTGGCAACTGTCTGAGCTAATATAATTTGATTTGCCTTCTGAATCTTGTTGAATTTCGACTTCAGGTGCTTTTGGCCTGCACTTGTAATAATTTTTGAAATTTCATTTGGCGTTAGCCCACTGTATTCCATCATGTAATGCTGAGCAGATGAGAGGACTGTATTAGCAGGAGTTTCTTCAATTTCCTCATCTGATTCAGATTGAAAGTCTGCATCATTGAAATTTTCTAAAAATGAAAATTCACAATTTTTCAAATTATCTGAAGATGTGGAGGCAACTTCTTCTAGAGACAAGGCTAAAGCCTTCTGGAGTTCTTCCTCTTCTTCTAGGTCTGCTTTCATTTTGGTATCTCTTCCTGAAACAATTTTCTGTTTTATATTCTCTCCACTCATAGAAGATTCAGGTTTTTCCTCCTGATTTTGTTTTGATTCTTCCTCCTGAATTTGTTCTGATTCTCCCTCCTTATTTTGTTTTGGTTCTTTGTCCACTTTTTCTGCACTGTCTACGGTAAGGAATTCATTATTTTTTTCTTCATTTTGTTTAGCTTCTTTCTGTAGTTGTTCTTTCCTAGCCTTTTCCATTGCCTGCTTGACATCTTTGATGAACAAGTATCTGGTATTTTCATCAGATGCTATTCTCTTTCCAATGTTATCTGTAGTGGTCTGTATACCTTGGTCTTTAAGAATTGATTCAAGTTCCGCTATAGATAATGATGCACCCCCCATTTCTTGAGCTGCCTCATCAAGAGCAGACTGTACAGATTTTCTCTGCAACAATCTCTTCATTTGATAGGAAGAAAATTCATCACTTTGTTTTGGTAGTTCGTGCAGCCTTCCCCATGAATTTTGCTTTCGAGTTTCTTTCAATTCCGTGAGTATCTCATGCCTTACATCTACAGGAAGTGACTTGAAATGGACACTGGTCATGTCAATTGTATGCAAATCCCAGGTTTTCGTAGGACTTGAGTCTGTTGTGTCAGATGTACTAACTGATTCATCTTCATCAGAAGAAGATATTGTAGAATCAATTTCTGAGGGAGGTAATTCATAAATGTTATCCTGTTTACGAGATTTTTTTGCCTGGGCTGTGAGTGAGGCTTTGGTTTTTTCTGATAAAACATTGGTTATAGCTGTGTGTTTTAGAAGGGTATTGAGAAGTTGCTTCTGAAGTCTATCTGCATCTGAGGAATTTTTTGATTTCAACTGGTTTCGTTTTGCCTGTAAATAAAGTACCAAATATTCAATGATATGTAGCAAAACAAATATTGGTTTTCTGTAGTAAATATGAAGGAACCGACATCTGTGAATGTTATTTAATTAATAACATTTGATTTATGTTAAACTTCACGTTTATGAATTTCGGGTCAAGGTAAGTTTATCGGGCTTTTTCCTGAAACAAAAAAAAAAGTGGTGTTACTTACATTGTTTTATCTCCTGAACACGAACCCGAAAGAATTTCGTGGGGTTCTCTAATACTTTTTGAATTTTGAAAATCGACCATTTTCAAACACGATTTTTTCATTAAAAAATCGTACAAAATACCTACCTCCTTCTTTTTGTAGATACATTTTTCAGACCCTAATCAACACAAAAAAATCAACCTCCTTATAAAACTATACACAACCTTACCTACCAACTTAATGAACGCGTATGAAAAGTGAGGTTAAGTATAGTAACATAACATAAGGTTATTTTTTTTGTAAAACGTTTGATTTTGGTGATTGTATATGTAAAGTATGAGTTGCGTGGGTCCTGAAAAAAGTGTGGACAAAAATAAGGTGACATTTTGTGCCATTTTTTACTGTAAAATTTTCAAGATTCAAAAGGTCGTAACTCGAAAAGTATGAGTTGCGTGGGTCCTGAAAAAAGTGTGGACAAAAATAAGGAGACATTTTGTGCCATTTTTTACTGTAAAATTTTCAAGATTCAAAAGGTCATAACTCGAAAAGTATTAGAGACCCCCACGAAATTCTTTCAGATTCGTGTTCAGGAGATAAATCTACGTAAGTAGGTAACACAACTTTTCTTTTTGTTTCGGAAAAAAGGCCGATAAACTGCCTTCACCACATTTAACGGATTATAACTTCGTTTATGAATTTCGTAAACCGGGATTATAGACACGGCCATTTTGTGTTTATCTACATTTGGATAGATTTGTAGGTGCCTCACAATTAAAAAATTACTCACAATGGTTTGCTTTTTGAGAGCAGGAACTCCTCCATCAAAAACAAATACTGGTTTTATTTTAAAATATAGCAGTTTACAAACTCTGTGGTAAATCCCCAGTAGGTGTGCATTTGGCAAGGGGGCTCCTTTGGAATCTTGAAATCCCTTTACTGCTTGATGCAGCCAAATGGAAATATCTAAGATCAGAAGTGAGGAATTTATTTTTTACACTGGTGTTTTTGTACGTGTTTCACGCAAAAGGATACCTACCCACTGCAAGAACTTTATTTTCTAGTGTTTCCAGCGGAACTGGTTTACCGGACGGCTCAATAAGTCTCCAAAGACCGTGAACTCCCATGTCCAAATCGCCAAATTCCTAAAAATATTTTTCCCACGCTCTACACACTGAATAAAGAAAGAACAAGAAATAAGAAGAAGAATCAGTCATCACATCACATGATCACATGTTCCCATGATTTTGACAGAGAATCTTGAATCGGACGAAGATAATTTTACTCTAGTCTAAAGTCTAAATTACATCGAGCCACAAAGTCGTTTCAAATAAATGTTTGGCCACCCACTCCACTCTTTCCCACACAAAATGTTCCCACGCCCCGGCATAACCCTAGCACATCCTTCCCTCATTTTGATGACTTCTACAAGCGGTAGAGGGGATGAACATGATCAATTGAGGGTCATTTCACACAAGGAAGTTTGATTGATGCACGAATACAGGGGAAAGCGGATAAGTTGTCACTGATACAGTTTTATGGAACTAGTAAAGAAATGCTCTGGTCTCATTTGCATTTCCGTATTATACGACGAAATAAGAAAAGAGGAAAAGGTTGGCATTAATGGATCAATTTAGAAATTTAATTGAAAATACCGAGTTATCTGACTGCGCAAGTACTATAAATGCTATGAGAAAGAACATATCTACGCTATTTCCATCAGGAAACGGTGTTTCTTTTCTTTTCCACGAATATGTTACTTTTTTGGTTGTTCTTTACTAGAATTGGTACTGTGTATTGATGATGTTATAATTATCGGGTCAGTGCTTTATTACCGATGATCGAACGAAGCAAGGGCAGTGCCATTTCATAGATGTTGAACGCGAAATCTGTAATATGACATCTCTGAGATGTGCCAATGAGGTAACACTGCGATATCATATATGTTGCATCGCTGCGATATACGGAAGCAGAAATATATCTGTGACTTGTCACCTCTAAGATGTCGCAGTTGCGATTTCACAAATTTTACATCAACGCGATTATATTATCGTCATATGTGTTTTTTGTGATGTCAACATGCAATGAATGCTCAGCATAAAATGTTATCGTCAAGCCAACATGGATTTCGTACTAATATCTAATATGGGTACAGAGACTGCACTGAACACTATTCAAAATGAACTCGTCTGTAGGTTAGACAAAGGGATCGTGTAAGTGGATTGTTTATAGACAACTCGTCAATGTCTATGTTTTGTGATCTGGAGTAGCTCCGGTGTTAACGGCACGTGGCCATATAAAACTCTGTTAATGTGTTCATCGTTCATTTGCCTTTTGGAAATCCGAAACCCGTGATCGGTAATAGAATAAATGCTTGATATCCTGTGAAAGAGCTGTGAAAATAAGTTTTTCTAGGAATAAAAGGATAAAAGTAACTACCTATTATTTTGCACTTGAAACTATGGCAAAGCGTTAATTTTCATCTCTCTCTTATCTTCATAAAAGAACGGATGATAATGGAAACATCTAGAATATTTTGAATATAATCCATTGTTAGTTCAAACACTATACATTTCTCTTTGAAACAACTGATATTGTTGCAGCCTGTGCATTTACAGATTCTAACGATGAAATAATAGGAACTGAAAATTTCTTTTAGAATATGTTTCTGAGGAAGTTTCATCAGACACATTGGTGTGGGAAATTCAACTGATGTTGATGTTTCCATTTCATCAGCCTCTTCCGAAAAAAAATTTATAGATGATTCACTTGATAAATCTTCTGATTTGGTTTGTTCTTCACCGATATTTTTCTATATGTATTACCTATCCTCTACATAACAAAAGTATATCGCTGTAATGTCACATGTTCAGTCACATATTCACATAACAGCGATGTCAAAATTAAATTATCAACCAATCTCTGCATAGCAAAAGTACTTCGCTGTGATGCCACATAGTCACATACCTGTGAGGTCAAAAAGAAATTATCTCGAATATATCGCAAAAAACACATCGCAGTTACATCTCAAAAACTATATCGTTGTAGTATCGCAGAACTTGTCGGCGCGACGTCGCAAGGATGAAACTTGAGTGGAACAAAATAACATCTCTTCGACGTCTCAGCAACGTATTTGTGATATGCAATATCGCAGGTCGCATTGTGACATCGCTGAGATATATCTCGGTGATGTAACTGTGCACAATGTGTTGTTTGCATGGTTTTCTGATCAACCCACCCAACTGATCCACTTGAGTTGATAAGAATAATGACATCAAGTTCAAGAAACCATCAGGATTATCTAATTCACATCTGTGTACTAATGAATATAATCGAAATGAGTAGGTATCTGGGAATATGTCAAAAATATGATTAAGAAGAAACACATGATCGAAATTAAAATGTCTGCATACAAATTTGGATTAGTAATTTTTGTTTTCATGTCGGATTGAATATTAAATTAGTTGGCTGGTTTTATTTATTTTTTACTTTCAACTCTACAATTATTTAAATCCCCCCGTGATAAATTGTGACTATAATCGGAAAGTGAAATATTTATTTCATCTACGACTAATATGATATAATACGCATTATAGATGTGATATTTACAATAAAGTCATTTATTTTTTCTACTCCTATGTTAGTAAACATTGTTTTACAAACAGTTCACTCTATAAGTAAATCCATTCTTACGCACAACTGTGCGTAAAGAATAAAAACGCACAACTGTGCGTCATGATATGATGGCTAGTATAATAGGTAACAATCAAGTTGCCTCTTGAACCACTCAAATCGTGACATTTATCTGTCTTGCGTTTTAAATATTTGACAGTGACATTGTCACTTTTTGAGATTTGAAGTTCAAATCGATACTTCATAAATTATAATCCGATCTTTAATTTTATATCTACAAATATGAGCAACTCCGATAATGAAATGAGCGCAACGCCACCGGAAATTGTTCTTCAGGCTGCTTCTGCTATGGAGAATATTCTGCCGCAAAAATCAAAGGATAGATATGAAAAAGCCTATCAAAAATTTATGGAATGGAGTATGGATAACCACGTGAGTACGTACTCCGAAAATGTATTGCTCGCCTATTTTAATATATTGACCAAAACATTTAAACCCTCCTCGCTCTGTTCATCATTTCTATGCTATATAGTACAAAATTGTATTTTCTTAGATTTAATTTGTTGTTGTTGGAAATTAAACCATAAACTGCGTTAGTTACCTTCATTTTTTTATTACTTAAAGCTTAATCAAACGCACCATCCAGTATATAAGAGTCGTAGAAAAAGTATAGTACGTATTACGTGTTGTAAAGCAATTACGCACTCATGTAATTACCGCACTCACCGCTACGCGGCTCGTGCGCAATTTTTCCATTCGTGCGTAATATGCTTTTTACAACACTTGATACGTAATATACTAATTCCCTCGCAGATGAATGAATAGTAGTTTGAAACGAAATGTTTATGAAAACAGCAATGACAATTGTTTGACGCAACTGTCAGTGTTAATAAATAATTGTCAAAAACGTGTTATTTGTGATTCAATGACGGAGAGTGTAGAAAATGTGATGAAAAGTGACATGGAAGAAGAATTTTCCTATCACAATTTTATTGACAAATAAAGTTGTTCAATAAAAATCGAAAATAAATATAAGTTAGTCGTAAATACAGTAGAGTATACTACTCGTAATAATGGCTATTATTCTCTCGGAATGTTACTCCATCGCCTCAACGCGGCTCGGTTAGGAAAAATTCCTCGAGAACAATAGCTGTCATTATTGACTCGTGGTATAATCTACTATTACGAATATTTAAAACACCCCTCGTATATTGAAAGGCCCAAGAAATTGTGAATCGTGTGAAATGGCCTACACAAAATCAAGAAGAGGAGGTTTGACAAAGATAGAAGATACTGGGGATTGAACTCAAATTTGTCAAATCTTGTTATAGTTGTTTTACTAATAAGATATTCAATGCGTAAAATGTATACATAGAATATTAACGAATGTTTCTGATTTGTCAGATTTCAGGCAAAAAGATAGCAGCAATAGCTAATGGAAATTTTAATTAGTTTTGGTTTGGCGTTTTAGGATGTTGGTCAGACTGTCGGAAAATCCAAGCTGTGAACAGGTGTTTTTCGAATGAAATGTAATGAGGTAGAGTGGAGTTGTAGAGTAGAGGAGAATAAAATAGTATGTATGGCATGGCCAAAGACCAAAGAGGGGAGAAATTGAAACAGCCGCACGGCATCATTTGGTTCTCACGTTCAGCGGTAGCCGCGGAAGAGTCAATCAAGTCTCGCAGCGTGTTTACTATTTGTTTACATCTACACCAGATTATTCAATACTAGTTAATTTTCGCTGGACATTGCGAAATGTTCACGGATTAGTAGAATTTACTGGAAAATAAGGAAATTATGAAGTGTATTAAGTTCAAGCAATTGGTGTAGTGTAATTTTGTGAAAAATGCCCCATCAGTATGGTCTACCAGGCATTGCCCATGCCCAGTCGCCCCCAACTCCACCTCCCCAACATGGGGCCATGTACCCCAGATTTGCTGGGGCCGTAGTTCCTGGTGGGTACAGGGGTGAAGACAGAAGGCTCACCAGGGATGCCATGGAGAGGTATTTGAGAGAAAGATCTGACATGGTGATAGTTATTTTACATGCTAAAGTTGCTCAAAAATCGTATGGTAACGAAAAAAGATTCTTCTGTCCCCCACCTTGTATATATCTGTTCGGAGATGGCTGGAGACTGCGACAAGAACAAATGTTACGTGAAGGTGAGTCCGAACAAGCTTCTCAACTCTGTGCTTTTATTGGAATCGGGAATTCAGATCAAGACATGCAACAATTAGATCTGAACAATGGGAAACAATATTGTGCTGCCAAAACATTATATATTTCGGATTCTGACAAACGTAAACACTTTATGTTATCTGTGAAAATGTTCTATGGATCAGGACATGATATCGGTGTTTTTCATAGCAAGAGGATCAAAGTTATTTCAAAACCGTCCAAGAAGAAGCAAAGTTTGAAAAACGCTGATTTGTGTATAGCTAGTGGGACAAAAGTGGCTCTTTTTAATAGGTTGAGATCTCAAACTGTATCTACAAGATATCTGCATGTGGAGAATGGACATTTTCACGCCAGTTCAACTCAATGGGGTGCTTTTACGATACATCTTTTGGACGATAATGAATCAGAAAGTGAAGAGTTCCAGGTGAGGGATGGATATATTCACTATGGATCAACAGTCAAGTTGGTTTGTTCTGTAACGGGAATGGCACTACCAAGGCTGATCATTCGAAAGGTAAGGAAAGATAGTTGATGAATCTTTCAATAAATATAGTACCTGGCAATCAAATGCTGTGAATTTGTTAAGAATTTCTTTTACAAATGGCCAAAACAGCACACTTTTCAGGGGTGAATCTCAATTTACAATAACATACCTTCAGAGATCAGAGCAATGCATAACTAAAAAATTGTTCAGGCAATCATCTAGTTACAATATTTTTCACTTTTCCAAAATCACTTCTGTCTGTAGGTATATATATTTTTTTGTTCTCCTTGCTGTATTTGTAAATGTATTTGTATCTGTAATACTAATATTGTGTAAATAATATATGTACTTTCTTAATGGTAAATGTAGCCACTACTTTTCTGTATTATATTTTTTATTACAATGGATGAAATTCCATACTCCATTTACTTATCTAGAGGATGAATCTGTATAGAAGGTAAATTCTATTAATTCAATAAAATGCTTTTTCTCTTCAATTGTTAGGTGGACATCATCAAAAATTTATTGAAGAGGTACTAAGTACTGTTTTTTTATTCATTTCTTATTTATTTTTTGGATGATCTCACATTTGAGATGAATTCAGCAAGAAATTGCTAACTGATGAAGTTATTGGTTGTTATTTTCATTATAAATATGCTGAAAAAAATGTTGTATACAAATTTTTTCCAATTGAAAGGAAGAAGTAAGTACCAAAATATTTGTAAATGCACTTTACCTCCTCTCTTGTGGAAGCTTTCATTTATTTAATTTGTTTATGTTTCTGGCCTGAAGTGGAGTAAGTATTCATTTTAATTATTGTTTTAAATTGTGATAATTATTTGGGGACAGTCTAGGTACATCCAAAATCTCCAGTTTTCTCTTGGATTAAAGAATATTTGATTGTTGAAATGTGCAAATTATTGTTACTTACTGAATTAGGTATCTAAGTTTTGTAAGTATTAAGTATATGAGGTATATCATGAAATTCTTAAGTATTCATAAAGGTTATTTATACTAACTTTTTATTACCATTGCTATGTGCATTGATATTTATGTCTTCCTAAATTATAACTACTTATTTTATGATTTTTTTGTGAGGTACAATTAATATGCAACTCTGTACCTATAATATAATCAAATAAAAATATTCATATTTATAATAATTGTTATGGGCATCATTAAGAGATTATTTGAAATAAATTAAGTTTGGTGTTTTTGGAGATTTTCTTAATTATATTTATTTATTTATACCTACTGCATACAACAGATATATATCTATAATAATCTGCTTATGTTCATGATAAAACTCAAAATATTACAGTGTCTGCCAAATTCTCGGAACCATATGGGAAAATTATTTAGAGTAAAGTGACAATAATATGCAAAAATTGTGATCTACAAAAGTTGTTACAATTGAGTGATATTCCCAACTATCCAGTTTAGTCTACTAATTACTAATTTTAATAACTGCTCAATTATTTGGCCTCAATTTTTAATGAGAATAACCCACAATAATTTTTGAGTACCTGTTAAATTACTAAATTAGCATAAATTATCTGTCAAATCAATTGGCTGATCTAACAAAATCTTGAATATGAGCAAAAAAAAAACAGTACCTCAGTAATGGAAATATAATGAAATAAAGCCAGGATCCTTAAAAAAATTAAAATTGGTAATTGTTAGACTATATGGGTAAGTTAACCTCCGATTAATTAACTAATGTGATCCTGAATGAGTATTGTCATTCACCATCTAAACTATTAAGTACTTATTTGGAGTTTAACTCAAACATGAAAAACTGTCCCTAAACTGAATAAATGGAAATATCATTCAATTGAAAACTACTTGATTTTCGATATTCTGTAGAGTAATGTCACTTTACTCTGTAGTGAATTGATTTGCAAAATTTTGAATAACACATTTTCTTCAATATCTTCTATTTCCTGGTAATCAATCTGGAAAGTGCTTCATAAAGCGCTTAATTTTGTTTTTTTTTCTGTTTTATTCTACTATATAAGTTTCTGCTATGTACTAGCCTTCTTCAGTAGCTGAAATAGTTTTTAAAACGATATTTGTGTATCTGAATCAGCGAAAATAGACTTCCAACAGTTCAATACAGATTTTCATAACCATAACACCCATGGTAAAAAACATTTATGTACATACTTAAGTTGTCAAATTTGTTTAATATCTATTTTTTTGAAAAGGTAAAAGATGAAAAATTATAATTTCGAAAATGTACTGTTTTCTTCACATTTTTATGTTTTCGAAAGAAAATATACAAGAGAGAACATTTAGGTTTACATTGAGAAACACAACAGATTTATTTTAAATTATTCTTCATTTATTTATTTATTTATTTATTTTATTTAATTTTTCATTTCCATACAGACTCGAAAGTCTTTTTACATGGAAACTATAACTAGATACATTATAATAATATCTATACATTCATCGTTAGATGTCTCGGGATCCATATCATCGAGATCGTCTAGCTCTTCTTCAATATCTCCATCCAAATTCTCTTCGGCATCACAAATAGTAGGCATATTACTACAACCATTGGTGTAGCAAAGATTACATGCTGCCGTGCACAACAACCCGGATCTTCGACAGGAACAGTTATCCTTTTTAGAATCCACTTTAAAAGTCCTTTTATTATAAATCTGCTCAAAATACTGCCAAAACTAAAATATATACTTTAATCTTGATTGAGAAGAACCTAAAAACCCACTTCGGAACTGACTTTTTACGCTGGTTTGTTTACACGCGTGGTCCGAGCTATTCAAAAACGTGGCTCCAGTCCGCCCCAATACTCCCTGAACGACACAAAAGAAACACCTGGCCTTTGAAAACCAGTGCACAAAAAAATATATATCAGTATATGGGATTTGAAAAGTAAGACTTCAGCTTTCATTTTCTACCGAGAACGTATTCAGAATAGTTGAATACAAAAATAACCAGGAGAAAAAGTAAAAATATGGATTTTCGGCTGAATGTTTAAATAAATAAATAATTTGATTTTTTCCTGCTAATTCACAGGGGGAAAATCACAAACGGAACTTGATGGATTTTGGATCATCCTGGATTTTTTTCAAAATTTTCGAAAGAATCTTTCACTTCTAAAAAACACTCGATAAGTAGGAAAATTAGAACCTCAAAAAAGTGATTTTGCTCAGTGATTTTGCTCAGTGAATGTAATCTTTCAAAAACGAGATCAGTAGGGCAGAGTTTCGTTAGCTGAAATCAAATTACATACATAGGATGAGCTTCAAAACTGGTAAGGAACTGCAAAGTTGCGGAAATTCATAGAAGTTTCCGGGCGATGGAAAAATGTATTTCAACTTTAAACCCAGGATTATGAAAGTTTAAGTCTTACCCTTCAATCCTCCGTTTGATTTATCAAAATCCGTTCAGCAGAGCCTGAGTTATGCCAGTTTTAACTTTGAAAACATTCTCTCTTATTTAAATTTGTGAGCGTTTCCGACACGAGCGTTGATATGTCGATCCAAAGTAATTTCAGAGAATACCTTTGATTTTTGGTAAAAAACAAATGAAACCTTTTTTGTTAAAATTTTTCACAGCTTTATTTTTGATTCTTTGGTATTTTTTCAATTTCCACGTTTTTTCAAGTTACAGCCGGAAAATTCTTTACACCGGATTTTCTTTCGATTTTCGAATTGGAAACCTTTTCCTCTATTGTTAACCTGAGGTCATACCAAATTTCATTGACTTCCAATTTTTTGAGCAGAAGAAATATCTGGTAACTGTACTATTAGATTAGATTTGACAAGTAATATGGGAATTATTTGCCTTTCATTCCGTATTACTATTTATTTCAATTTTACGAAAATATAAGGTCATTGGAGCATTTTTCCAAAGGGATAATTTGCCAAACCAGCCTAAGCCAAAACAATGCTAGTTGATTTTCTTGAGTCCACTTATTTTCATCCCCGTAAAGCTAGCAGAACCAGTTTGGAACTTTCAATTTTTTTAGGCCACAATTTTAGGCTAATTTATTACCCTATTCCCGATTTTTTTTATCTTCAATTGTGGGGGATATCGCGGGTTCTGCTAGCTTAACTTCTGCTAGCTTCACGTTAAGCTGGCAGAACCCACCCGCTAAACGAATGCTAATGAAAAATCTAATCACACCATAATGTCTCACGTTTGAACTTTGAAAAATCTAATCATAACGTAATTTTAGGCTCACGTTTGAACCCATCGCCGATTTCAATTTTTTTTCAAATCTTGGGTTCTGTTAGCAGTACCCAACCAAAAAAAAACAACAATTTTAGGCTCTATTCAGGATAATTCATTACCTAATTATATATTTTTTTGCTCTTCAGTTGGAGGAGAAATCATAGGTTATGTTAGCTCAACGCTGAGCTGGCTGTACCAAAAGGCTAACCGAATCGTTGAGAAAAATCTGATCACAATAATTTTAGTCTCGCGTTTGAACACATTGCCAATTTTTTTGGAATGCTTTTTTTAAAAAACCTTGGTTCTGCAGGCTTTAGCGTTAAGCTAGCAGAACTCACCCATAAAAAAAAACAACTGAGAACAAATCCAGCTAGATAATAATTTTAGGCTCTATTCAGGCTAGCAGAAGGCAGGATTCAAAAAAACTTATTACAAAAAAATCGGCTATGGGTTCAAACGTGACCCTAAACTAAACAGCTTAAAATTTTGGTGTGATCAGATTTTTCATAACGATTCGGTTAGCCTTTTGGTACAGCCAGCTCAGTACTGAGCAAACAGAACCCATGATTTCTCCTTTAACTGAAGAGCAAAAAATGTATAATTGGGTAATAAATTAGCCTGAATAGAGCCTAAAATTATTGTCCAACTGTATTTGTTCTGAGTTGTTTTTTTATGGTTGAGTTCTGCTAGCTTAACGGTAAAGCTAGCAGAACCCAGGATTTTTTTAAAATCTACTCCAGCATTTATGGCGCATTTCAAAAAAAACTACATAGTTTTGTACACATTTATTACAAATTTGCGTCCCAATCAAAACATTTTTTACAATCCCTGTTTTCCAGGAAATGGTCGTGGGCTAACTTTTAACTAAACCTACACCACACTTTCTGTATTTTTGAAAAATACGCAATTATTGTTGATCAGAAGGTTGCTAAAATTTCTTACACATTTGTTACAAATCATTGTAAATTACATCATGAATGGCCCCTAAGGGGTTAATTAAAACCCTCACACTTCACAAAATTCCTATTAAATTATCTATCACATTGTGCTTATCGCTATAATTTTCCACAAAACTGTTAAACATTCATTACAATCTATCGACGTGTTGAAAATTTCAAAATAATGATTTCCATGGGGTTGAACACCTCACAAAGAGTTGATAGCCCATCAATAGACACCACGTATTATTTGTAAATGATACTTTACTTTACAAATAACCCCAACTTTCCTTTGCCCCCTTTTTCTTTTGCTTCTGCTATTGCTGTCAAGTGCTTGAGAGAATGTTTAAGGTGAAGTGGAAGAGCAACTCAGTAGCACTAGTGCCACATGAGTTAAACTTTTATTTATGTTTTTTTTTTCTGTTTATGTTTGTTTATAGCTGAAAATAATAAAGACAAGTTATTACCTATTATTATTATAAACCTTGGCAATTGATATTTTGAAGAGAGGGTTGTGTACATTTTTGTGTAACAATTGAAACGAAACATTTCACGTTTCGTTGAAACGCTGTGTGTTTGTGAGAATATTATAGAACGTTGGACATTTTGATACCTAACGCTAATGGCTTCTATGGCCTCCATAAAGCGCTCTGTCTGGTGGTGTATAGCACAAACGTTGTTTATAGAGGTAACCATACTTATAGGACCCTTTTCCCAGAACCCGACAGTGTTGGCCTCTGTCCATTTCGTAAAGGACCTCGCACTTTTTATAGGTAAAATGGTTCTCGGTGAAATCGTCTGAATTTTTAGTATATTGTAGTATTCGATGTACTGATTGAACGTGCAGAATGGCAAAGGTCGTTGATGTATAGATTTTGAAATACAGTTCAAGTTAAAAATCAGTAATTATTATTCAATTATTTTCTCGGGATTTGAAAGTGCCAACTGCATTTTTCTTCGTTCTTATCATCAACGTACCTTCATATTACTAAATATCATTCAGATGGTGCAGATTATATCATTATGTACAGAGTGAAAAATAAAAACATTTTAGTAATGTCTGAAAATTCGATGTAGTAATGAAATATTGTTAAAATTATTTTGGCATGCAATATACTATTCTTATTCCATCATTACCAAATTATCTTTACAACAAGATTAAATTCCGTACAGATATCCATAATTTGAACTTAAGATTCAGAAATATGCTTACGCCTCCTCGCCACCTAACCTGTCATTATCGTGGATCATTTTCGTATTACATAACTTGGCTATACAATAGGTTACCGCATTCGCTGAAAGATTTATCCCCCTCGTTGTTTAAAGTAAAACTGAAAAATTTGCTTCTCACGAACAAAATTCCAAATATTCTGGGCTTCAAAAGCTGAAATAAAATTGTTCTCCACAATTCCTTCTACACTAATAGTTGTTATTAACGTTTATTTTTTATTTAATATTTAATATTTACTTAGATTAAACAAAAAGTTTGAATTTGGTGTATGTGCTCAATTGTTAAGTCGTTGCATGTTTTAGTATAGTTGTGAATATATTTATTTAATAGTGTGTACTCATAAATGCATATATTTATGCGTGCACACTTTTTTTGGTTGGATGGAAGAGCAAGGTCTGACTGTAACACTTGTGGTATGGTCAGAAATTGAATCCTGCCATTTGACGGGGTTATGAATGTAACTTTGTAATTTCCTGTCAATAAAATCTATTATTATTATTATTATTTAAGAGTGTACCAGTCAGGTCCTGTCTCCGGTGCTCCGACCCATCCGGAGGACGCGCTGGTGTCGTTTACCTCAATAACCACTCCCTACGTCCGTAGGGTGAGTGATTATTGGGTCCGAGAGTCATGTGTTCTGAGCAGACGAAGGGAACCAAGGATGACGGCCTTCTGCATTCGAGCGGCTAGGATTTGTGCCATATTACGGCAGGCCGGTATCAACTTCAAATTAGAGAGCAGTGTGTCCATCATTCCACCAAGGACTCCTATAATCAGAACCACCATTTTGACAGAATGGTCCGGATACAACCTGCGGAGTTCAAAGAGAAGATCTCGATATTTAGTCCGTTTTTCCTCCTCTTTCCGAACGATATTCATCTCGCCTGGAGCGGAAAACTCCACGACGAATATCGTTTTACTTTGACGGTCGAGGAGGACAACATCAGGCTTATTGGCTTGTATTTGCCTGAGGGTGGGGAATGAGTAGTTCCAATAGATTCGGCACCTCTCATTCTCCACCACGGACTCAATATCCCCCGGAACATAAGGCAACACCGGTGTCTCGTCTATACCGTACGAGTGTCTTAGATGGTAGTACAACACTCGTAGCGCCGCGTTATGCCTGTGGATATAGGCTGAGACCGCATAAGCTGGACATGCTGATAGCAAATGCATTACGGTCTCAGGTGTCCCACGACATTCCCTGCATCGGGTGTCAGGGACGTCTATACCCATCACGCGACTACGGTAGACGAGGGTGTTGAAGACACCATCCTGGCAGGCCATTATGAATCCCTCGGTCTCCGACTTTAGCTCACTCGAACTGAGGAAGGCAAAGGTCAAGCTTTTGGATAAGCCAAGGTCTTCGATGTTGTTGAAGAAAACACCATGCATTGGCTTATCCATATGCAGCTGTAGGAGGACCTCTGTCTCCGCAGCTTTAATGTGAGCTTTTAGCTGAACGGGTCCCAACTCGGTGACAGAGTTTGGGTTAGCCCGTTCAGTGTCGAATACGAGACCAAGTTCATCGGCTGCACGGGTTGCTGCCTTAAAGAGAAATGCTCCAATCCCTGCTGTTTCATGGTCGCGGACCATACAGAGAAGGGGATCTGAACTCCTGATGACTTTACAGGCCCCATCCAGAACCATTCTGTTATGCAGACACTCCAAACTCAAAAGTCCACGGCCTCCGCGTTGTCTGGGAAAGTATAACCGTGGAACGGACGATTTAGGATGCAAGCTCCTATTGAGATGCATCATTTTGCGAGTTTTTACGTCGAGTTGTCTCAGCTCTTCCTGAGTCCACTTCATCACTCCGAAGGAGTAGAGAAGGATCGGAACGGCAAGCATATTAGTTGCAGCAACTTTGTTCTTCCCCGACAGTTCTGATGACCAGATCTGTCGGAGTTTATGCTGATACTTGCCGCGGAGAGAGTTCTTAACTGTGATTACCTCTTGGGAGCGGCGTTGCTCCATCCATAGGTAAGTATACGTCTCTCCGGCATCCAGATGATGTAGGATGCTTCCGTCTACGAGCTGGACATCCTCTCCGTATTCCTCGCATCGTCCTCTTTTGAGATGAACCGTGGCACATTTGTCGATCCCAAATTCCATTCCGATAGCATGCGTATATTCTTCCACCACCCTAAGGGACTGATGTAGGTCCCTTTCTCCAGAGGCATATAATTTTAGGTCATCCATGTAAAACAGGTGGGTGAAAACAGGTGGGTGACTGTATGCCTCCGGTTGCTGGGGGTGCCGCAGCTGTACCCACGGGTATTCCTGAGTGCAACGGACAATGGCAATAGTGAGATGCAGAAGAGAAGAGGGCTGAGGGAGTCTCCCTGAAACACGCCTCTTCTAATGATGACCTGCTCTGTTTGGACTATGTCTCCACCAGATTTTATAGCGAAGCGAGTCCTCCAGAGCGGCATCAGTTGTCCAATGGATCCCACTATTTGATCGGGTACCTCAAGGCATCTGAGCAAATGCATGATTAACTCATGCGATGTTGTATCAAATGCCTTGCGGTAATCGATCCAGGCCATCGAAAGGTTACGCTTGTACTGCACGGAGTCCTGCGTGATACATCTATCGATGAGCAGGTTCTCCTTGCAGCCGGCAACCCCTTTCTTTGACCCTCTTTGCTCATATATCCGTTCATACACCGGATCAACTGCGGAGAGAATGCGTGTGTATAAAATGCGCGTAAACACCTTATAACACGCATTCAAGCATGTTATCGGTCTGTAATTCTTTGGATCAGTCAAATCTCCGTTTTTGGGGATGAGCACGGTTCGCCCCTCGACAAACCACTCCGGAATCTGCTGCTCCCCATCTAGCCATGAGTTGAAAACTCTAGCCAGATGGCGGTGGGTTGCTGGAAACTTTTTCCACCAATAGTTATTCAACCCATCGGGTCCTGGAGCAGCAAAGTTCTTTGAGCCTTTGAGGGCTCTTTGAATTTCTTCCGGGGTTATTGGATTGCGCAGATCATTGAGCTCAGGCTGCCGAAGCCTCCTGCAGAATGCTCTGAACTGCGCTAGGGCTGGAGTATCTACATTGATTGGTTGCGGATACTCATAGATGTTCTTCCAGAAGGTTTCCACCCGATCAACAGCCGGCGGGTTATCAACAACACGTGGAGGCTCTTGAAATAAACGAGAAGGTTTATCGCGGAACTTCAAGTTTTCCGCGACTCCTCTCGCTCGCCTCACTAGTGACTTCTTTGCAGCCACTAGCATTCGTATCCTATCAAGACAGTGCTGTTTGATGGTAAACAGCACCCCTTGATTCAATGTGTGGTGAGCTCGTCTCAATTTTGCGGCAATTCGCCGCACTGCAGGCGTGAAAGGCCTATTGGCCGCCACGTAGTCCACCACACACTGGATACGAGACGCGTGTTGTCTCGCCGACTTGATCTTAGCTTCCATCTTGTGTACGCGTCGCTCATGCCTCCCAACTACAGCGGTGGTGTCCCTCCTCTGCGTTTGGGTTAGAGCATGAGCGGCGTCATACACGACAGAATTGATCTGCCAGATGTCAGCCTCTTCTGGAAGAACATCGCCGATCTCCGCATCCACTCGTGCCAGTTCTTGTGGCTTCAGGGGCTTCATATGGTGAAGTGCCCTGCGAGTTCTGATGTCCTCCATCGGTGGTATGATGCGAGCATTCTCCACAGCCAGACCGACACGTGGCATAACTTGTGCCACTTCGATAACCGGCTGTGGAGGTGCTCTGACATATCCTCGTCTCCGAAGATGAGATACATAATCCCTAAGATTTTGGGCGGAAAAGGCGGCATGCTCTGGGTGTCTTTCACACCACAGAGCATGCATTCTCGCCATGTATCCTCTCCGGGCGGGCTCACTGCTCTCGTAGCAATGCATAAGACCGTCCCTTAATCCATCCGTCCACTCAAAACGTCCGTTTTCATAGCGTAAGTCGTCAGCTGGCAAATCATCGTTGTTGGCCCCACCACCTTGCCTTTGACCCCTAATCCGAGGGGGTCGGTTGTGGAGGCCTCTTCCCCGATTATTTGGAACCGAGTGTTAGGGTTTACTGGGGGGTTAACCCAGTAAACCCACGGCCGACACCAGAGGGAAAGATGCCTCTTCCCTCCCGGATGCGCATGAGCTGCCGGTCCGATTTTGCATCCTTTGCTCGGGTAGGTGGTGTCGCAACTCACCAGGGCCTTATTATTATTATTATTATTATTATTATTATTATTATTATTATTATTATTATTATTATTATTATTATTATTATTATTATTATTATTATTATTATTATTATTATTATTATTATTATTATTATTAATCACAATTCATACATTTCGTACAGGGTGATTTGAAAAATTGGTGAAATATATGGCCGGTTCTTTCGGACATATCCTGTATATTCAAGTGAATTATCATCCTCCGAAAATAGCTGATACCATATAAACAAGATTTTGTTGGGATATATAGGGTGATCATGAAAATTTTCGATGATAAAAATAACAAAATATCAACGTTTCAGAAATCACTCTGTAATTCACGATTAACTTGGTGAAATTCCTTTATTATGTTTAATATATTCATCATTCTCTCCTCAACACTGTCCCAAAAATTCAGTTTCATACTATGACTAGTTATTAATTGAGAAACTTATTACCATTTGCATGACGAGTTGAAGGAACTTGTTCACGCGTACATTCTACTAGTGGCCAACATTTTTCACAAACAGTGAAACGTGAGAATGTGGAGATCAAAATAAATGTAAAAGAGGGTGAAGATTAGAGATAACATTCACATCAGATATATGAATTTGATAATAAAAAACAAACTATCTGGGAAAAGTGAAAATGATTGATAGAACGCTTTTATTACTAATAGGACAATGTAGAATTTGAATCTGGGCATTGACTGTTTTTTTCCAATGCGTGTTCCACTCGGAGAGAGGTTTCCATGATTTTTATATTTGCTGGCTATCAATAGAAACATATAGACATCTATTATATTTCATCAATATAGGTAATTCAATACGTAAAGGTAATAATCATTATCACTGATGGAACTAATTCATTTTTCTTTTTCATTCACCTTCCGTAAACGACAGAATCAAAATGTAGCCGATAGGGTTTTCTTGTTGTATGAGGACCGTAGCGCTGCTACGGGGGAGGTGGATTCGGTTAAGGCTGTTCCTTGTCACCTTCAGTGATAAGTGATTTCCCGTACCGAGGCCTCATATACCATTGGGCGAGTCCAACTATCCTAGCATTAGGAATTGTATCTGGCTCATTCCTGAGTTGTAAGTTGTAACTGATGTTTCGTATAATCAGTCAGTTCCTAAATGGTAGATGAAATTGGATGGACCGTCATGGACCCTGCATATAATGTTACATTTATTCTGATCTCCACATTCTCACGATTCATTATTTGTGAAAGATATTGGCCACTAGTAGAATGTACGCGTGAACAAGTTTCTTCAACTCGTCATGCAAATGGTAATAGGTTTCTCAATTAATAACTATGAAACTAGTCATAGTAGGAAACTGAATTTTTGGGACAGTGTTGAGGAGAGGATGATGAATATATCAAATAATATTAAACAAATTTCACCGAGTTAATCGAGAATTACAGGGTGATTTCTGAAACGTTGATATTTTGTCATTTTTATCATCGAAAATTTTCATGATTACCCTATATATCCTAACAAAATCTTGTTTATACGGTATCAGCTATCTTTGGAGAATGATAATTCACTTGAATATACAGGATATGTACGAAAGAACCGGCCATATATTTCACAAATTTTTCAAATCATCCTGTACGAAATGAATGAATTGTGATTAATGATGGAATAAGAATAGTATATTGCATGCTAAAATAATTTTATCAATATTTCATTATTACATCGAATTTTCAGACATTACTAAATTTTTTTTATTTTTCACACTGTACATAATGATATAATATGCACCATCTGAATGATATTCAGTAATATGAAAATACGTTGATAATAAGAGCGAAAAAAAAATGCAGTTGGCACTTTCAAATCCCGAGACAATAATTAAATAAAAATTACTGATTTTTAACTTGAACGCCCTGTATTTCAAAATCTACCAATCAACGAACTTTGCGATTCTGCACGCACAATCAGTACATCGAATACTACAATATACTAATAATTCAGACGATTTCACCGAGAACCATTTTACCCATAAAAAGTGCGGGGTCCTTTCATACTTTACTTTAGTTTGAACTGTTTTTTTGTGTTTGTAAAGATAAGGTGCTGGAATAAAATGCGGGCAAAAAACTTATATTAAAAAGATTATTTTCGTGCAAGTCATTTGGGAATGAGAAATACGCGACGGCCTCGCTGATTTGTAGAAGCTATTTCTAAGTGGCACAACGGCCTCCATGCCCTTCTCATTAATTTGATCGTGCAGTCTGGTCTTAGGTGAGTCCTTTAAACTTATAAGAAAATTACTTTGTGAAATTTATATGGTCGTTTTTAGTTTAGTTACACACGAGTCAGAAGTGTCCGGCGCCCTGTATATGGTGACCGCCTATTGAAAAACCAATAAAATATTGCTTAGCGGAATTCAGATCCAATCACTTCTTATTTGGTCAGACCCCACTTTATCCTTGTTTCGCAATATAATAGGAAATCCGACGTGAACTGTTTTCAATTGAGGATTAAAATTCTTTGAAATTTATTAAATTGTTCACTTTGCAATGCAGTGAAGAAATCATAATTCTGAAATTTTTAACACGTCGATATATTGTAATGAATTTTTGAGAGGTTTAAACACCCCCTCTGTAATTTTGAACATTTCGCTGTTTTGTACAAATATTATAAACAATCTTGTGAACAATTCGGGCACTGACCACGTTGGGATCCAATATATTAGGGAATTTTTCATAAATAGGGGTATTTAACCCCTAGGGGGTAAAAATTTTGGAATTTTCAACACGTCAATGATTTGTAATAAATGTGTAAGAAATGTTAGCAGCCTTCTGATCATCAATAATTGCGTATTTTTCAAAAATACGTATGGTGTAGGTTTACTTAAAAGTTAGCCCACGCCCACTTCCTGGAAAATGGGGACTAAAAAATTTTTTGATTGGGACGCAAAGGATCCCGCTCGAAAACATGGGAAAATGGCTCTCGGTCAAATTGGCTGAAATTTCATTATGATATAATGGGATGGGTAGTTAGGAAAATATGTGAATTTGAATGATTTTGTATGTGTCGTTTCGGAGATATAAGCGGTCAAAGTTCTTAAAAACGTCGTAATTGGGTAGGATTGACAAAGAAAATAACTATTTTGTTAGTCGAAATAAGACAAATTCAGGATGAAATTATACTTATCAGAACTCGTTAACATCTCCAATTATAACCTTATTGATGAAACTATATTAGGGTGTATACGGGGAATAGTCGAAAAGTCGTTTTTCGGGATTTCCATTCTAGCACTATTCTAGAACCAACAAGTTATATTTCAGCAAGACATCATAATTTTAATCTGTTCCGGCTGATAAAAACGTGTTTTGTTTCTTACTGACTCTCTGTTTGGAATATGATTTTTTTAAATTTTGGAGTATAGCCCTATACCGAAAACAATTGACTGGTCGTTTTTTATTACAAAAAAATTGATTACTGCTGTTGATTGAACAAAAGATAAGGTAACTTTCTGACGAATTCAGTTGTTCAATAGTACCTTTCATTTAGATACAGGTTACATTTTTTTGTTAGGTTATTCACAATGCTTTTATTGAATATAATTTAGTCATAATTTTACTCACACTGTTGTGAGAATGTTGACTATTTTTGTTTTGTATGCATTCAAAGTTTACCATATTATGACAAATGGGTTTATTACTATCGATTGAACAAAACTTTAGGGTACCTTTTGATAAATTAAATTCTATTCCAAACCTTTTCCAAATCAATTGTTTCATCAACCACATAATTATTATATCGTAATACAATAAACTTTAAAAATGAATATCTTCGAAACGCAACATGCAAAGTTGACAAAACTTTTACATATAATAGTCATCATTTTCGAATTAGTGTGAGTGAAATTAGATCCAAATTAACGGAACGCTTTTTGGGATATTCAATATAAACATTGTAAATGACCAAAGAAATTAAACACATCAGGGTTAAATGAAAGGTAAAATTGAACAACTGAATTCATCATACAGTTACCTCATTTTTTGTTCAATTAACATTGGCAATAAATAATTTTTTTTGTAGTAAAAAACGATCTGTCTATTGTTTTCAGTATAGGAGTATAATCCAAGATTAAAAAAATTCGCATGTCAAACAGTTATCTCGAAACAAAACACGTTTTTATCGCCCAGAATAAACTATGATGTCCTACCAAAATATGACGACTCATTGGTTCTAAAAAAGTGCTAGAAAAAAATGTCAAAAAACGACTTTTATTACAGTGCCTCGTATACAACCTAATGTGCAGGGTGGGCCAAATTGGACACTTTTAAAGGGAAAGTTCTGTTTTTACACTAGATAGATGAAAACTGATGGCTTTGTCTGAGGATCAAATTTTATGACAAACTTAATGGTGAAAACCGCATATTTGCTGTATCTTTTTTCCTGTCGAAAACTCATTGTTTCTATAAAACATTTCCAAAACACTTTTTTACGTAGAATTCAATTGTGTAAGTGATTTATTTTTTCAAATAACATCGGTAGTTATTGATGAAAAAAAAATAATGAGACACCCTGTATATTCATGTAAATTTCAATAGAGCTTAAAATTACCTTTCCAAAAATATAGCACACTTGATATTTTGCTAGAGTCATCTTTCAAATACAGAGCATTTATAATTTTTCATCTAGACTTCACACATTTTGAACAAGTAGACTTTGGACGACGCCGACGCGGCGATAAAACAAAAAGAAAATGTTTACTGGTAGCTGTCAAATTTTGATTTGAGAAGTACAGACGTTCCGCAATTCGTGGTTTTTGTTCAATTTTCACACACATTCGCAATGAAGTATGAGAATTATGAAAATTGGGATATGATAGCCTATTTTATACAAACCGTGGAAAATGCAGAATCAGCAAGCAATTTGTACCACGAGAGGTATCCAGAGAGAAGACAACCTTTTAGAGATATTTTCGGAAGATTGCTACACAACTTAATTGATGGTGGTCAATTTGAATAGAAAAGTCCAAAATTATATGCATCAAATAGGGATACGGAGTTGAAAGAAATAGTCGTTTTAGGAGCTGTTGAAAATAATCCCAAAACGTCAACGCGAAGTCTACCAAGAACTAACGTTAGGCGGATTTTGAGAAAGCACAAATTCAAGCCATCAGGACCAGAAAAGTTCACAAACTCAGACCAGGTGATTTTGGACGCCTGCGCCGTATTGATTTTTGCCAGTGGTTCCTGAAAAATTGTAACAAGAGCGTGATTTTTCGTTAAATTGTATTTGGACAGACAAAGCACATGTAAGCTACAATTCTTATACTTGGGCAAAACAAAATCCTCATTCAATTGTGGAGCAGAGAAGTCAGGGAAGATTTGGATTTAGTGTGTGGGCAGGTGTTTTCAGGGGTAGAATTATCGGCCGGTTCATTTATAATGGCAGTCTCACATATCAGAGGTATTTAGAAATTTTAAAGCAAAATATTGAACCCCTTGTTGATGAATTGCCACTAATGAAGCCCAGGAAAATATATTTTAAACAGAACGGGGCTTCGCCTCACAACACTGCAATTGTCAAAAAAAATTTGGATGCAAATTTTGGGTAATAATTGGACCACCCAAGGACCCAACCGTTGGCCGGCCAGGTCACCGGACCTAACGCCTATGGACTTTTACCTCTGGGGAAGGTTGAAAGATCTTATTTTTAAATGGCTGACCAACTCTAGATACGAATTGGAAGGGGCAGTGATGCAAAGTTTTGCTTCTCTCACTCCTATTGAACTAATTTATTCGACAAAAAGCGTTCCGAAAAGGTGTCGCCTGTGTTTATGAGAAGCTGGTAGACATTTCGGACACCTCCTGTGAAGAAATATATTTAAAGTTTGTTCTTTATCATTATTATTATTATTGTTGGAGTTTAATTCATTAGTAGTAAATATAATATAAATTGTTTTCATGAAACTATGAGTTTTAATCACTGCTGTGAAGAGCTTTCTCAACATTTGATAGCTACTAGCGAACAACTGCTTTTTTTATCGCCGCGTCGTCCAAAGCCTACTTGTTCAAAATGTGTGTTTCAAAGTCTAGATGAAAAAATATAAAAGCTCTGTATTTCAAAGATGACCCCAAGAATCAGCCGAATACAAAACAGAGTTTGATGATAACACTCTTTTAAGTAATTCAGTGAAAAAATGTCTATACCATTGAATTCTACGTAAAAAAGTGCTTTGGAAATGTTTTTATAGAAACAAGGAATTTTCGACAGGACAAAAAGTTACAGTAACTTTTCGTAAATGCACATTTTCGAAAAACACGCCGTAACTCATAAACGATAATAGATATCGATATGCGGTTTTCACCATTAAGTTTGTCATAAAATTTGATCCTCAGACACAGCCATCAGTTTTCATCTATCTAGTATGAAAATTCATTCATAAAATTATAATTAGACATGTTAACGTGTTCCGATATAGTATATTACATTACTAGTGTGAAAAATCACTTTCGCACGAGTAATGTATACTATTTTTCCTACGACCACATAGTAATTTTACCAAATAATGTATAAAAATATTATAATTAAATACGACATAGTTTAGTTTAAAAAGTAACACTAACTATTATTAGGAACAAGAACGTTTCACACAAATTTTTCAAAGCCTGCTTCTTATATACAATAAATAGCTAACAAGATGATTACAAGATTGCCTGACTAAAGTAGGGATTTGATATATGAAACTATTCAACGAAAATAAACATGAATTTTGAAAATTCATTGCTTTATTTAGACGATTCAGAATGCTTTTAAATGGATATTTGTTAAAATCAAACTCCAAGAAATATAGATGATATTGACATGTGTCCATAGAAATCATAATATATTATAATATATATATATATATGCATGTGTCCAAGAAATTCGAATGAATAGTCCGACTGAGAACCATTCTGACTTCATTTATTTTTAATAATTAATTTAAATACAAAATATTTTCTTTATGATATAATACCGACGAGATCAAAATCATAATTAGACATCTTTTATTTTTGATAATAATTACTAATCAAGATACACTCTAATACAATATATTTTCTTGTCATAATATGTGTCCAATACCTCAGTTGGTAAGCAGCGGGACTCGACGTGACTTCTGACGAAGAGTACCCGGGTTCAATCCTCGTCCGCGGAAACTTTTTTTTTTAAGAAGATGAAAAAAATTACACTTCTCAAATAGATTGCTTCAAGATTTTGTTGGTAGGATTTTAGATAGCATACATGGTGTCCGGTAAACCTTGTACAATATTGAAACTGGTGTTCAGAATATCGTAATTTCACCTCGCTAAAAATATCACCGTTTTCGAGATAATGGGCATTTTAAGAATTTCTGGAAATTCGCTACCTCACCTTGGATTTTTGAGTGCCATGTATACAAATGAGACAAAATCAAATATCTTTACTGCTGAAGATTACTGATGAGTGATGCTTTCAGACGTACAGAACAGTTTTTCAGAAAGTGAAAAAAAATTCAAGAAATGAGGGTAAAATGACAGATTTGAGTTTCATCAATTTTTTTAAAACAAGTTTGACATTATTGTCTGAAAGAAAGACAACCAATTGGAAGTGGACATTCATTTCAGAAGAATGCTCATTTTGTCCAGACTCTACCATGGTATAAAACAAACTCTAATTATTTTTGGAGGAAGTGATTTCCATTGAATTAGGCGTGGTTTTATTCTAGGCTTCCATCAACTTTTATACTTACGCCCAAAAATTATTTTATTTCGATTTTATCAATATAAAATGTGGTAATGATTATTAATAATGAAGAATAGACTGCTTGGTAGCATTAAATAGTATGTCAGTAAAATTAACTTTTCATATAAGTAAGCCTAATAAAATTATCGAAATGAAATGTCGATTATCCGACATGGCACCAATTATTACAAATTCTTGTGATAAATGTCGCAATTGTCCAACATCCAGATTCCAACGAAGTTTCAGAGACCGACAGATACACAGGGTGTAACCAAATTGGTGCAAAATTTTTAAAGAGGCGAATCCTTGTCGATAATTAAAACTGTTCTTACTCCTGTGTTGTTTCGGTAGAAGCAATAGTTTCCTGATTAAAAAATTAAATAGAATTGAAAAAATCTAGTAGGTGGCTGTCACATTTTGTTTGAACAACCTGTGACTACTGTCGTAGTTTTTTGAAATTATTCCGCTTGTTTCATTCAGTGGTATTTATTTCTTTGTCATGCCGTATACACGTTATACTCCTCGAGATTATGCGCATATGCACTACATTTATGGTGAATGTGGAGGTAGTGCTACTGCTGCAGCAGCGCTTTATGCAGAACTATATCCGATTGCACAATGCCGCTCAGAGATTCGCTGATTTGGGGGCTATAACCTATAACGCATTTGAAAAGGTTCTTCTTGAAAAGATGCCGTCTCTGCGTACGAGTGGATGGAAAATAACAGTTTATTCAGTGCGATGTTGAGTAATCGTTATTGTGGTTTATAGTGTATGTTGATTCAAAAAAACGTTAAATTACTTAGTATTTACTTCTTTACATCTCATTGAATGCTTCTAAGCAGTTGATTCGTTATTACTCATAATTATTTAATCATTTCATCTTGAAGACATTACTGACAAAGTCTAATAGAATTGATTTTAGCTCAGAATAACATAAAACTCTAATATAATCGAAATTCTACTCCCCCCAAAAATAATTATCGTATGTTTTATACCATGGTAGAGTCTGGACAAAATGGGCATTCTTTTGTAATGAATATCCACTTTCACTTGTTAATGTTTTTTTTTTTCAAAAAATAATGTCAAACTGTTGTTAAAAAAATTGGTGAAACTCAAATCTGGCATTTTACTCTCATTTCTTAAAAAATTGTACCGTTTTCTGAAAAACTGTTTTGTACGTCTGAAAGCATCACTCATCAGTAATCTTTAGCAGCAAAGATATTTGAATTTGTCTCAATTTGTAGACATGGCACTCAAAAATCCAAGGTGAGGTAGTGATTTTCCAGAAATTCTTAAATTGCCCATATCTCGAAAACGGTGATATTTTTACTGAGGTGGAATTCCGATATTCTGAACAGTCATGAGCTGGTCTATCACTAGTTTCAATATTGTACAAGGTTTACCGGACACCCTGTATATACTGATTTTTAGATAGTATCTGTTGGTAGAGTTTCGGCCTTCTGAATGAAAAAAAAAAATCTTTTCAAATAGATTTCTTCAAATTTACATATTAAATAGTAAATCTGAATTGAAATTATATATTTGACAACTTGACTTCGGTAAATCATAATAGAAATTATGCATTTGACAACTTATCCGCACGCTTGTGGATATGAGCCACTTTCCGCGGCACTGTACGGTGCAATATACGTTACTTTCCTATGTGGTCATAGGAAAAATATATTTTCATCATGAATTGGTCTTACTTCGACGAAGAAATATGTATTACTAGGGAGGAAAGTGCCACTTTTCCTCCCGCAGGATGTAGTTTACTGCCCGAACGCGAAGCGGAGGGCAGTAAACATCCAAGGGAGGAAAAGGCACTTTACTCCCATGTAATAAATATGATTTTTCCTCCACCCACTCAATTAAACCTTTTTGTGACTTTGTTTGCAAATAGACCTATTCTTACTTGATGGAAAGTATAGACAATACAGTCATGTGTATCTGAGAATCTGCGGTGGTGCAATGGCTAGGGTCTTGGGCTTGTAATCCGAAGGTCCCGGGTTCATCTCCTGGCAGTTACATCTTTTTTTTTTCAAGAACGTTATTTTACTTTTTTCTTGTTAGTTATTTGAATTATTGGATATTTAGATAGCTTATACATTTCGGATTGCTATTGAGTGATTTTCTCAAAAGTAATGTTATGTGCCTATTTGAATGAAGTGTCGATCATTTTTTTTCTAAGAGCTGCGCTTGTAGAAAAAATAATGTGTGTATTTGGAGCACAAAGTGTCATTGTCGTTCTCCAAAGATTAATCTCTTTGTCGAGCAACAATCAATCACTTTGCGCTCTAAATACACAAATAGCTATTAAAGAACTAGAGTAGAAGTAACATTCATGTTTGATTTTTACCAGAATACAGGATATATAAGATGTTCTAGAAATTACGGAAACAATTTGATTATAATAGATTCACAAGTTTCATCGTTTACAACTTACTTGAAATGAGGGGGAGGAAAAGTACTTTCCTCCCTAGGGAGGAAAAGTATGAGTTTCCTCCCTGGTTTGAGGGAAGAAAGTGTGTACTTTCTATAGGGGTAGGAGGAAAACAGTTTTTTTCTCTGTCAATCCTACCCGAGTACGAAGTTTTTACGAACTTTGGCCGCTTATATCTCAGAAACGACACATACAAAATCATTTAAACTCACACATTTTTCTAATGACTCCATACCACTATAACATATTAAAATATCAGCAAATTTCATCGAGAGCCAATTTCCCATATGTATTCGTGCGGGGACCTTTGTAATGAATGTGAAAAACTTGAAAACGGATTGTTCCACAATTTGCTGCCTTTTTGTCGCTAATTAGTTGCGAAGAAAAAAATTTTGTCGCTCTTTTTTTTAAAAAAATATGCTTTGTTTCGCTAACCTTATATGTGAAGTTAGCGAAACAACATCCCTAATTTCTATTTTTCCACAGTTCTGAAATATCCATAATTTTCCGCCTTTTTGTCGCTTATTAGTTGCGAAGAAAAAAAATTTGTAGCTCTTTCTTTTAAAAAAAATATGCGTTGTTTCGCTAACTTCATATGAACTTAGCGAAACGACTTCCATAGTTTTTTTTTTCACAGTTCTGAAGTATCCATAATTTTCAGCCTTTTTGTCGCTAATTAGTTGTGCAGAAAAAAAAATTGTCGCTCTTTTTTTTAATATACGATGTTTCGCTAACTTCATATGAAGCGTAATTTCTATCTTTTCTCAGTTCTAAAATATCCAGAATCTGCCGCTTTTTTGTAGCTAATCATTTGCGGAGAGAAACAACTTGTCTTTCTCAAATAAAAATACACGATGTTTTGACAACTTCCGTTATTTTTATCTTCTCTCACTTTATAGGTATCCAAAAATTGCTCCTTTCTTTAAAAAAATATGCAATGTTTCGCTAACCTTATATGAAGTTAGCGGAACAACTTCCGTCATTTTTTAATATTTTAAACGGTTTTATTGTTGGTTTGTGTGAGTCAAATCTAGAAATTGAATTTTTAACTCCCTTCCTGTTGACCGATTGATCTGAAATTTTGTACACACCTTTGATTCTGATGACATGATGACAATGCAATTATGTATATTTAGTATCATTGTAAATCCAAAATGGCCACCACCACAAAATGGCGGACAAATTGTTTTTAAACCCCCTCAATATGAGTATCAAATGAAAGGGCTGAACTAGTAGAATTCAGTACACCATGAAAAAATTCCAAATCCACGATGACCGCCGCCCCAAAATGGCGGACGACATATTGTTCAACCTCCTCAATATGGATATAAAATTAAAGGGCTGAACATGCTAAAAAGATGAATACTTATTTTTTTCAAAGCACATTAGCTACAGAGGAAACCATGTACCCTCCATCGAACTAATGAAAATGGATCATTTTTGGCCTGTTAGATAATGTAATGTAAACAAATGAATGCTTCCATCACCCTGCAAGTTACAGCAACCCATAGCTCGACACTTGTTAATTTTGATACAAAACCACAACTCACAACGACTCAATCTGTAATAATATTGCATGTATCAACTTTGCTCACTTGTAAAATTTGAGGGGGAGACGTCACAAAAATATGGTGGGAGTCAATTTACTTCTGTACAGTGCTTCAACATATTTGGAACAAAGAAGCAATGAATCAAATTCAAATTGCATATGGTACTACTTACCGCACACTTGTGAAATATCATTTTGAAAGGAATTCAGTTACAAAAACAAAGGTCTGCCACAATTTTATTTAACGGTTACCTGAAATATGTCATGAATATATTCTGAATCGAGAACAATTTAATTTTATTCCAAAAGAGATTTTATGGCAAATACATCATATTTTTATCATCATAACCTCAAACGAAGGATCCACACTTGTTGTAGTCAAATTATGGATACTTCAAATTGATAAAAGGTAGAATTTGCGGAAGTTGTTTCGTTAACTTCAAATGAAGTTAGCGAAACATCGCATATTTAAAAAAAGAGCGACAACTTTTTTTCCCGCAACTAATTAGCGACAAAATGGCGGCAAATTATGGATACTTCAGAACTGTGTAAATACAGAAATTGCGAAAGTTGTTTTGTTAGCTTCAAATGAAGTTAGTGAAACAGCGTATATTTAAAAAACGAGCGAAAATTTTTTTTCTTTGCAACTAATTAGCGACAAAAAGGCTGCAAATTATGGATACTTCAGAACTATGGGAAAATAGAAATTACGGAAGTTGTTTTGCTAACTTCCTATGAAGTTAGCAATTTAAAAAAAAGCGACAAATTTTTTTCTTTGCAACTAATTAGCGACAAAAAGGCGGCAAATTATGGAATAATCCGTTTTCAACTTTTTCCAAGTTGTCTCGCTAACTTTATATAGGTTGAAGACTATGTAATAGTTTTTTTGGAGTGTGTCATAAATGCTGCTGTAGCTTTTATTTATTTATTGAGTACATCATTCTACAGCCAAGGGCTTTTACAGAATGAGGCAAAAAAAATGTTGAAAAATATTGCACAATAAAAGAAAAGTAGAAAATCTTGTAGTAAAAAATTTAACACATGCAGAAATTTCGTGTGTGAACTGAAAAAAAAAACTCAGAAAAAAGTTCACACACGGCACTACAGCTAGCAGTGATTGAAAGAATTTAATTTATATAAAAACAAGAAAAATAATGTAAAGAATAGCCCGCCTGATGTCGGTTGGCTTACAATGAAAAATGTCCACGTTACTCTGAATTGACAAGTGATCACGACATATAGTATACAGAGGCGTGAAATGAAGTACATCCGTTAGTGGGGCGGGAAAGTCAAACGTAGGAGTATTACGCACAGGAGAGTTGACTTGATATCTTGAGAGCAGTTGATCGTGTGGAACGCCACGATTTGGATAAACTCCATCACATCTGAAACTCATGTACTTCAAAAATCTCCTCTGAACACTTTATATGTTATTTATATAAGTGCTGTATCCAGGATTCCATACAACGCTGCCATATTCAAGTTTCGATCTCACAAGTGCATCGAAGAGGAGTAAGTGAGTTTTAGTTTCAGTAAACCATTTGGAGTTTCTAATAATGAAACCAAATATTTTTAACACTTTTTTAGCAATGGAACTAACGTGATGTGAAAATGTGAACTTTGCATCAAAGACTATTCTTAGATCTTTGAACTCTGCCACTTTCTGCAGATGATTGCCATTTACGGTGTAGGTGGATTCAATGGGTGTTTGTATAGGTAACGACATTACACTTTGTTATATTCAGAAGTAATGAATTGACTTCGCACCATTCATTCAATATATTTATGTCGTTCTGAAGACAGCAACTATCACCCAGAGAGGTGATCTGACGAAACACCTTACAGTCATCTGCATATAGGAGGATTTCCGAGTCAATGCCCATACAAATGTCATTTATAAAAATTATGAATAATAATGGATCAAGTACAGATCCTTGAGGGACACCAGAAGATGACTTTTTTTCTACAGAGCTGAAGCCATGGTACTGAACCCTCAAACGCCTTCCGATCAGATAAGACTCCAGAAAAAGAATGAAGTTGTTGGTCAAGCCAAATGATGAGAGTTTTATAAGAAGTATACCGTGATCAAGCCTATCAAAGGCCTTGGAAAAATATGTGTAAATGACATCGACTTGAGAGGACTTGTCCAAGGCATATGCAATGAATTGAGTGACGCATCTGACATGCGCAAATAAAACATCATATAATACCATTTCAAACCATTTACTGAAGTTACATAGTATAACAATCGGTCTGTAATTCTCAACCATATTTTTGTCACCTTTCTTAAATTTAATATTTTACAATCTTTCCATGTATTGGGAAAATGAAGTGATGCCAGAGCCAAGTTGAAAATAGTAGCGAATATTATAGCACAGTCTTTCAAGAGAAACGATGGAATGCCATCGGAACCTGTTGTCATTTTTGGTTTGCATTTCTTCAGCGACTTCAGTACGTCATTTTCAGTGATTTTGGGTACAGATAAGGTTGGTATATTAGTGTAATCGTTTGTTTCAGTTTGCCGATACTTCGATGACTCAATGTAGGTAGAATCAAAAAGGGAAGCAAAGCCATCGACTACTTGTTGGTGGTCAGTTAATTGGTCATCCTATAATTCAAAGAACTAGGAATAGATGAACTATCACGAAGATTATTCACGTGCGCCCAAAACTTAGATGGCTCATTTGCCAAGTTATCTTCAGTTTTACGAATATAATTGGAATGAGCAAGGGAAATATCTTTTTTTAAGTCTCTGCGAAGAGCTTTGTATTTTTCAAGGTGTTCCGCATCACTCCCTGATTTATATTTTTTCAAATAACTACTTTTTGCTTTCAATTTCCTTATGATATCACCTGTGAACCACGGTGGGTAGGATGATTTCCTACCAGTGGTTTAAAGAACATATTCTATGAAGATGTTATTTAGTAAATTGTAAAACTCATCATAAGCGATGTCGACGTTATTATGATTTTCCAAAAAATTTCAATTTGTTTTCAAAAGCTTATCATAAAGTGCAGGAATTTTTTTTGTAGTTGAATTTTTTTACGCTATTTGTTATGAATTTTTCTGGTTTCGGCAAGAATTTCAGAGACAATTCCAGCGGGGGGTGATGCACGTCAATGGGAACCAGAGGAAATAATGATTGTTGAATATTTATTGGAAGTCTACTACATACTTGGTTCATCTTTACGGGGGTCTTAGTTTCATGCTGCTTCCATTGTCAAAAAAGTCTCAATGAAAATTCCCCTTGCACTCTTCCAGGTTGACAAACAGCAGGCCCTGCTTGAAGCCGACGATCCAGTGTCGCAGCTTCACAAGTGCGCCTTCTACATGAAGGATACCGAACGCATGTACCTGTGCCTTTCCCAGGAAAGAATCATACAGTTCCAAGCTACTCCTTGCCCCAAAGAACCCAACAAAGAAATGATCAACGACGGAGCCTGCTGGACAATCATATCTACGGATAAGGCGGAATATCAGTTCTACGAGGGAATGGGTCCCGTCCGGTCGCCGGTTACCCCCGTTCCCATCGTCCACAGTTTGCATCTGAACGGTGGAGGAGATGTCGCCATGCTAGAGCTGACCGGTGATAATTTTTCGCCCTCGTTGCAGGTGTGGTTTGGAGACGTCGAAGCTGAAACTATGTACAGGTTAGTGTTTGAGGATTTTTTTTACTGTGGGAAGGTAGGTGGGTAGCTTTATTCAAAGAATTGTACTTATACATCATCATAAAATACACAAATACAATGAACCATATCGGATAAGAATAATTTTGGTGGCACATCTCATGTTCTTGCGTTGGCATGCCTGTGTGAGTAGTTTATTTCAAATCAATCACTGGATATTAGATGGCGCCCCATAAAACATAGTGGCGGTAATTTTGAAAAGACATTTAAATTTGAAAGACTGTGATAGCTCCATTGAACAAATATTTTTTCATTAGAAAAATTAAAGAAAACTGGTATGAGCTGTCAATACATTACATTTCCTTCAATGAAAATGAAAACTGTTCTACAGCTTACCTAAAGGGCCGTGGACTCGGAATCTGAAACCATTTTCAAAAACTTTCGCTGAGGTATCGTCTCATACAAAAATGCTTAAATTCGGGAATGTGAAGCATCGTCACTTGAGATTTATGATGTTTAAGGCTGGTAAAGTTTCGGATATCTTTCTACACTATAGTGAAGATGAGAGAAAAATTATCGCGAAAGGAAAAATTGTAGCAACAATGAAAATGAATTAGAGTTATGAGACACATTTCTACTTCAATGGTGATGGAACGGTGGCTAAGGGATTCATAAGAGAAGAAAAGTCTATTTTACCAGAAGACATCCGACGCAAGAGCATGGGGTATAGAATTAAATGTATCACTCAGCATTCCCTTAGAAAAAATGAATTTTACCAAACCAGAACCACCAAAAAAAAATAACAAACACGCAGAAAGAAAATGATATCAACAATAAAAGATTCTTGATCCAACACCATAAAGAAGTAAATATTTCAACTGAAGATATGCTGAAAGATCACTCTATATTTTATTTCTAATATTTTATTTCATTTCTAATATTTTATGAAATCTTGCACATTTTACATAAATACCCATCAGTACCTAGCAGAAGCAAAGTGAAAGTAGAAGAAAATATCACTTCTCTAACAGTGGTGTTCTAGTGAAATTTGAGAGGATTGAACATGTAGTCCACAGCTGATTTAATTGATCATTCATAGTATTTTTTGTTAAAATTTTGTTTTGTTAAAATTGTTTTTTCCGTTAACCAGCTGTCGTCCCCTTACGAACGGCAGCCCTCAAAAGTCGAAACTTGTGCGAGCCAAGGATTAACGAGGTCTTACCTTTTTACGTGCGATTCCTAGCACTTGGTTCTCTAATAACTCTCCATGTGTTTATCCAACTTATAGCTCTTTCCACAAGTATCCTCACACCCGAAAAAGGTAATTGTTTTTCACTGGTATTTAGCGAATTACCGGCAGTAAGAAGTACTTGAGACAGCTAGCATTGGTTACTCATTTGGAAACAGAAAATTGATAGCAAATTAACAGTTATATCAAAACTTCATAAATCAATAAAAATAAAATGAAATTATTTTGAAATTCATAAATTTAGCACACAACTTTGGTGAACTAAAATAATAGAGCATTGGAGAATAGTTTTTTCAGATTGAAAAAGTCAAGTCCCTGGAGTCTCTCGGTTTTTCCGGACGCCTCCTGCAAAATGTTTACAGCAAACACGGCAATTTCCAAGTTTCGTAAGTTCTTCAACTGGTAGGTATTCCAAGTTTCTTGAGCCAATGTTTTCCTGACTCTTCGTTCTAGGAAATTTTATGAAATTTCAAACCATCTCTTTTACTGGATGATGAACATCCATTCACACAGCATTTCCAACCACCACCACTTGAAGACCAACAATTTTTCTTTCCAAATATGATTTTAAATCTTGTTAATTAGGCTGAGTCAAGTCTCCGGTCTGACCAATATGATTCGACCAGCGCGGTCATTTGGTTGACTTGACGACCTCATTAGAACTGTATGTATGTGACCAATATTTTCAATCATCTGGTCGGTCCGACTCATCGTCATACTTCATACTGAACGCGCGTGCCTTGTCCGACCGGTGACTTGACACAGCCTTAGTTTTTGGACATGAAGCAAGACAGCATTGTCAACATGACAACTGAACGGACACTAAGAGCATGGGTGCCAATAAAGAGAAATTGAATGTGCCACCAATTCATTTCTTATCGAATATGGTCTGATAATATTCCACTGGATTTTGGTGATCGTTTTTTTGCAGTCGGGTTGGCAATATATTTTGTATTTAAATGTTGGAAACACTGATTCGGGGAATTTATAATTTTCATCTGTCAACTTCAACAAATTGTTTATTGTTTACTGAAAGTTAAAATATAATGAAAAATTGATCGGATCAGATATTCTCGATTTTTAGAGAAACATCGATACATTATGCATTGCCCTGAGTTCACAAATTTTTCTACTCATAGATCACATGATCCATGAAGTAGAAAAATATTGAAAACTGAAAAAAATTGTGTTCCTATTCAGCTACAGGACTTGAAAAAATCAGTATTTGGGACTAAAGTAAAAAAATAACTTTTATTAAAATATTGAATACAGCAATAACAAAGAAATAATCACCACGTCATTTGAAGACTTGAAATTAATTGAATGAAAATTCCTAAGGTGGTCTGTTGAATTATTAATAGCTGCTTTTCAGTAAAAAGGATGTAAAGTTTCTAGAGGCTCCAATTCGTTAAAAAAAAGTCTAGCAACTGTCATCAAATTTGTACCAGTCTGTTCAGTCCTTGGCCAAAGTATGTGGTAGTGGCAAAAATCGACTCCAAAACCACAGTGAACGCTGACTGTGTGAAGCTCATGATTGAATTTGAAATATTCAAAATAGAATCTTGTCAATACTGGTACAGGATCCAAAGTCCAGTCCACAACACTGTAATCTCGTCAGAGCTAATTGCCTTAGAATTTGAAAATAATTGTTTTTTTAAAGCTTACACTCCCTAACTGTTGTCAAGAAATACCCCTGTTCCACACATTGTTTTACAGTGTATGTTTTTTTTCAATTCTCTATATACAAAAATTTTCATTTCCAACAAAAATATTGGTACTGTTATCAAAAACAACTCCGTCAGGAGACGTTGACAAGAATGGGATTCCTGGGTTAATAACAAGTCCACATGAGGAATATGTGAAAGCTGCATTCTCAGTTTCATATCTAGCTGTAACATCATCCTCATTATCCAACCCAGCTTTCATGGCTGCTATTATTTATCATTCAGGCCTTCTGTTTGATTATGGGTCTAAGTTTGGAAGATGTAATCCTAGTCATTCGTTTTCTTTCCAAATTTGAGAAGCACATTGGGGATTTGTTCTATTTTCTATGTTGTGTGCTTCACTCAGCGTCAGGGATCATCAACTATCCAGTAACTCACAATTATAACCATGTTCAAAAAGACAACAGTTTCATCCATGGGTTAGGTGTGATATGGGCTATCTTCCTCTACATAACTTTCTTCATTAACAGTTCCTAACTGAAAATGCCTCAAATTTAGTTAACTCACCAACATCAGAGTTACTAAAGTAAATCTTACCAACTTCAGAGTTACAAGAAACAGAATCATCAGTTATTCTTTCACCTTCTTTGGTTGAAGTATTGGGAACATTTTCGGATAATAGGGTCTAGAAAGGAAAGTGTTTCCTCAAATTTCGAATTTGAACATGGAGAATGGAACTCAAAAACATCAGAGTTTTGACATAAACGGTGTCTTCCCAATCTTTCACTATCCTAGAAATGATCTCCAAAAATTCTCTTAGGATAAAAGAATTCTAGTTCGTCGATGGGAAGATTCAAATGGAACAACCATTTTCGCGCAAGTTCTTTAGTTTTAGGGAATCTGTGAAACGTATTTTTTTTGTATATTCGTACACATTTCAGCAAATTGGAACACAACATTTGCAACAAGCTCGATATTTTTGGAAATTTTTTTTCAATAAATTCAAATTTAAAAAAATTTAACTTGACACTTGACAATGTTGCCACATGTCAGTGTATCAATTCAGTGTTTCAAACAGTTAAACTTTATTTTGCTATAATTTTTGTATTTATGAACAGATTTCAATGAAATACTGATCTTTGATATTTCGAGACTTCCTGAATCCAGTGGTATAGTCAGAATTATGATTAAAGTTCTGAAATGGAAGTAGCGGGTAACGGCATATTTTTCAAATTTCATTTCCTTATAACTTCATTATTGAAGGACACATTTCAATGTTATTTTGACGTTAACCCTTTGACAACGTTCTGAATCCAGTGTGTGTGATTTTTTATCTTGAAAAATAAGAATAGTTGGCCTGAAATTGAAAACTCATTTATGAAATTTGGTGTCCTAGTGCACCTGTCCAATTGGTTGAGAAATGTATGTTTTATAAGGGTGTTCCAATTTGAAATGGGTCACACTGTATATGAGAAATTTCATGCCATGGGTGCATTTGTCAATAGTATCACTGAGAAAAATGAATAGGTAGATGAAGCTTTGTTTCCGAAAAATATCTGTTTTAACAGGATTCTACAATTATTTCAGATGTCAGGAAAGTATGCTGTGCGTCGTTCCTGACATATCTCAATTTCGAGGCGAATGGCTTTGGGTAAGGCAGCCCACTCAAGTTCCGGTGTCGCTGGTAAGAAACGACGGTATCATATACGCAACCGGCCTGACGTTCACCTACACTCCTGAGCCAGGTCCGCGGCCACATTGTCCCCCCGCAGATGAAATCATGAGGCAAGGCCAGAGGAGCGCTGCAATTGCACAAGCCCAGTCGCAAGCTGCCATAGCTGAGGCTGCTTGGAATTCTCACGGGATGCATTAGGGTAATAGAATATGTGCAATTTTCTATTTTTGAGCAAGAAGAATATTTTCTGTGCTTGACTGTATTATTTTTGCGGAACCATCATGATTGAATGTTTTGACTGAGAAAAATCGGAAATGTAGGGATAATGAAATCAAGTGAAACTCATATCATATTGCCCCAATCTTTATCTAGATACGAAATATTCTCGGAAGATAATTTTTTCTCAGTGTGTGAATTAGCCGAGAAATGTTTTCTACACTTCTACAGAATCTTCTTTCTTAGTGAGACTATACTATAAGGCGGTAATAATAGTCAGTGACGTATTCTTAGCTTTATGGTGCCCAAGCGAGGCAAGGGAAGAGGGGTAGAAATTCCAACCGCTCTTATTGGGTTGTTTCTATAGAAATCATGAGTATTCAGGGTGATTTACCACCACTTACACAAAAATGGAACGAAACAATTACCTGATTAATTTGTAGGAACGCGCCGCCACTGGATATAAACCGCCCATGTTGAACTGCGCAGAGTCACTTTCCCTCCCGCTTCATCAGACTTGGGACTGACAACAGAGCTGGTGGGGTTGGAAGTGAGTTTGGGATGTAACTCACATTACAAAATGGCAGAAATAAAAGAAATATTTTTGCAAATCACATAACACAGCACAACAGAGATACTTGTTTTCAAGTTGAAGCAAATGTTCGAATTATTCTCCGTTACCGCCAATACACAATTCCAAGCGACGAATGAGGTTGTCGTGTACGCACGCAATCACATACGTCCCTTTGAGCAGGAATGACATCAGAGGCATTATCGATGGCTTACGAGTCAATGGGGTTAGCGTTCACCACCAAGCTTTTCATGTAATCCCACAAAAAAAGTTTTAAAGAAGTAAAATATCTGGGCTTCTTGAGAGCCAAGAAATGTATCCACCCGATCTATCCAACGGCGCCGGCGTGAGTATTCGGTGTCCAAAAAGTCTCTCACCACATGAATAAAATGCATGAACCACATTCGTCTTAACCTTACCAAATGTATATCATCAAATAGTTGATCCGTCAAAAAGGCCAAATAAGCATCATCAGTTAGCCCGTTGGTGAACGATAGGGCCCTATCAACTCATTGTTCTAGAGAAAGTTTATGGAAAATCGATACTGTGACCGAATGGGACGGATTTTCCCGAGCCCAAACATGACTATTGTGGGAATTGAAGATCCCGTCCCTGGTGTATACAACCTCGCCTGTCATAACATATTTCGGGGGAAATGAGGATCTTGTCTGGTGCACTCAAGAAGCCATTCACAAAACTCCGTACGACGTGGCAAGTCTTGTGGCTCTAAGACTTGTTCAACAACAGCATGATTGACTTACTACACGTTCGACGTGAGTTGGAAAACATGACTCGCTATCACGAAATCTTTGCACTGCACCCAGAATTGTTCGGTTTAGATAGCGTCTATTTGGAAATTATCTCGCGTATTCTCGAACACAAGCACCTGCGTTTTTATTCACTGCACCATATGTAACAATCATATCATAATAATCGCTAGAGGTAAACGCTGGCATATTGAACAGTACCGATTTACGAAAGACGTCAAAATACGATCATTGTTGCAAGTCAAACTGACGATGTTTTTGACGGGTGACATACATACGTTGACCAGTGCCAGGTCTTCTCAAATTTCTGTACTATTCTGGACTATTACGGCTCATAACTGAATTATCTGGAGGAAACGGGTTATGTCGAGGAATGATTTCGGTTGTTTCCATATACGCCATGGGTATTCGTTCTGTAATAAGTGTACAATAAAGACAAATTAGAGACTAGTAGACAACGAGCATCCGCGATAGTAACATTGCAACACGACAATGCTTCAGTTCTCATCTATCACAGAAGCACAATTGTATTTTCACTTAGATGGTTCCTAAAATTAAATGAATTTGTTAAATCGTCACGGATAGCTCTCAAATTTTACTGGTGCACATATTAGACCAGTACCCTATTTAATTTTGTGTTAGTGGTGGTATATCACCCTGTATATATTATATATCTATGGTTGTTTCTGAACTAGTGACTGACGACACTGACTACTATTTCTTTCTCATAGTATAGACAGTGTTCAATTCTCAAACGAATTAGAAGCAGTTGAAGTAATTTCTATCAGAAAATTTACTTTCCCATTGTCATTATTTTCCAGAATTCCTATCGAGATTAATTTAATTTTTAGCGGTAATTATAATTTACTTAAATGGAATCTCTTTGTAGCTCAACTGCTAGCCTGTTTTAATGGCCGTTTCTGAATGGAATTCTAATTAATGAATAAACTCATCAAAGTATTATTCTTCTGGAAATATACAGTTCTAACCAAAAGTTTATTTTGTTTGCTTCGCAGAAGAATAGTTCTTTTTTTTTAATTTTATTCGGGATTGGACCTATATTCTTTCAACAGGGTAATTCATATCACATACAGGGTATATCAAAAAATTGTAATCAAAATTGATTGAAAATTATATACGAAAACTTCCGATTAAAAAAAGTCCATATTTAGGTCATTAATTTTTTTTCTCGCATTTAATCAGTGAGCCCGCTACCGAGAATTGCCTCAGAGAAGAACTTGTCCAACTGGACATAAAGAACAGATATACAAAAATCTCAACGGTTAGGTAATCATTACTTTTTCATAGGTATCTGGCAGGAGGACTATAAGCCAACTAATACAATGGAAGTCCTGGATACTGCTTATACTCAAAATTTGTAATTTTTCACAACTTTCAAACAAATATTGCCATTAGTTCTTATTCTAAAATGCTGAAATAATAATTTGAAAACCTTCCTATTATTTTAGTAGTTCAGATATTTTACAAACAACATTTCATCATTATTTTTCAGTATTTCAAATCATTTCTTTGAAATCAACATTCAAAAACTCAACTTAAAAAAAATGTATTTTACATAAAGCTGCAACTCTCTCTTTTAACATTAGGAAACAGCACACTTTCAATATTAAGTCAATAAATTCTCAATCAGAAAAATCATCAAAAAGTTTGGCGGATGGGGTGGAGGGGAAATCAGTCGAAAATTCGGTCGCAAAACGCCCGTCTAATACAAAAGTTATAAAAGAACCTATTTTTGGAAAATACCCATGCTATTGGTACATTGAGAATTTTTTAAATGCCAAATTGTCAACAAGAATATTATGGTGGTCGTAACAAAAAACACAAAGATAATAATAATAGAAACCTTATTTTATCAACTATGGAAAAAAATGCCTTTTTTACAAGAAACAAAGGGTCTATTAAATTATTATATATTTGTCGGTAAGTTACACGTTCGTTTCGATTAAAAGTGTTTGGCTAAAACTTAATGGAAAATTAAAATTTTCCATTTTCCAAAAAAAAAGTTGGTGCTTTCCTCAAAACCTAAACGGCGGTTTTATCTTGGTCTAAAAGATAAACAAATGACAAATGGAATGACATTTGGAAAGTAAATAACAAACCCATTTTTATGGATGTACAAAAAAAAATATTTCTGAGAAACTATGGCCTTATACAAAAATAAATCAATCGTTTTTCTGTCAGCCTTTATCATGCATGAACTTTTTTACCAGTTACTTCAAACTATCTTGGAATATGGGGAAAACTTTTTCATCGTCATGATGATTAGTTCATTTTCCAATTGTTGCTTGTTTTGATAATTCACAGGTGATCTATGCTAGTGAAAAATTCGGTGTAACTCTTTCAAAATGGAATAATAATGATTTATTGGTAATGAGGGTACTTACCTGATACCAAGAGAAGTTCAGAAATCCGTTGCTGCAATTCAGATTCGAAAAAAACACCAAAATCATGCATGGCGAATTTTATAATAAATAATGAAGGAGTTCTTATAAAGTTGGTGCAAGCATTCTGTATTTTGGAAGTGTTAACATATATACTTACAGGTGTTTATTATTTAAAATTTTCAGATAAAATCAAACTGAAGAAGAATCTTAATTTTTTTTTTGAAAAATTGAATAATAATGTCTGGGCATTTGATGTGTTTTATTCTTATGCCATTGTGATGCTAAGTTTGGGAACAAAATTTACAGAAAGGCCAACAAATTTCTAAAAATTCAGAAATA
The DNA here is from genome assembly GCA_944452925.2 of Chrysolina oricalcia. Taxonomy (NCBI): domain Eukaryota; kingdom Metazoa; phylum Arthropoda; class Insecta; order Coleoptera; family Chrysomelidae; genus Chrysolina; species Chrysolina oricalcia. The sequence continues at coordinate 26,884,574 of OX101808.2, forward strand.
TAGCTATTGAATTCAAATTGCAGCTATATAAACTAATAAATGATACTATTATTATCAACATCACTGATGAAGAGCAAAACCCTGAAACCAGTATGCAGATGGCAAGCCTGTGCAACTCAAACAAAACTCTGCTAATCAATTAGAAGCATTTTGTAATGAAATCCGATACACTAAGCAATACTAGCCAGGGAAGTACTATTTCAGATCGCCGGATTGATAGAAGTGGTCCATTGAAATGGCCTGCTCAGCCACCGGACTTGACTCATCTCGATTTTTTCTTGTGGGGATATGTGAAATCTAAAGTTTACATTACACAATGCAAAACAATACATGAACTTAGAGATAAATTATACTGGGCCGTTTTATAATCAGAGGTAGGTTAATATTTTGAGAACTTAATAAGAAAATCAAATTGTATATGAAACAAAATTACAAATCGAAAACTAAACAGAATAATTCAGATGTCGCGTGACCATTTTGAGCTAAAAATTAAAATAACCAATGGTTGAAGTTAGGTTTTTGTCACATTGTGAAAATGATTAATAAAATACTAAAAGAAAAGTTGGTCTACAATATGGAAATTAACATAACAACGTTCTATTTCAAACCCACGTTTTCTCTATCTGAGTGCATATCATAAATAATATAGTCTTCAATCGTCTTATCATATTTTGCCTTGAATTCGAAACCGTGGTTTTTCTCATATTTATACGCCAATTCCCTCAACTTTTCTTCGATTTTTGGGATCTGTTTTGCCAGCGAGTTCCGTTCTTTCTCTTCTTTAAGTAATTTTCCTCCCCTGTTATTATAGCGGTCAGGACCTGTTGCTGAGTCTTCAAGTTCAACCATTTTTTGCCATAATTTCACGTGTTTACTCAACAGTAATAGTGTCTACACTAAAGTAAAACACGATCAAATTTCCACGGAATTTATTATACTCGTAATAAAGTCCGTGGAAATTGTGTTTTACCTTAGTGTTTATACAATGGATTTCTATCAAGTAATGACCGATTCAATCCAAAAAAGGAACAGAATACATCTGAAAAAATTTGTATTTCATGCTGCTAGGTCATTATACATAGACCAAGCTATAGATGTTTTTTCTCCCGCAAAATAAAAGACGCAAATGGTCCATACTAATTTTTATAAGATAGTTCGTAAATGAAAACCCCAGTTTCGCCCCAGCAAAATCGCTTGTGGAATTATTTAAACAAGCAATAGTGAAGAAAATTACAACTCTTTTGGTTTTTTGGAAATATCTCAAAGATTATTAAGGAATCGTTTTACAGTCAATGGAACTTTTGTAGAGATTCATAAAACTACAAAATGGATTTTTATACGACCGGATCGTTTCATTTTCCACTGAGAACATAATTTTTATAAATCTAACGCAGGAAAAACAATATTGCGGAAACTGATAGATAATAATATGTGGTTCAACTGTACGCAAGATGTTTTCTGTCCGATGCATAATCGCGTTATGAATAATTTAAGGATTGCAAGATGCGCCGATTTAAGGGAAATCGTCGTATTCAAATTCTGTAAACGGCATCTGGAAGTAGACATCAATATATATTTTGGATTTTCATCTGAGACGTGGGAAATGTATTGAAAATGTCACTGAATGTTGATCAAAACGCTTCAAAGTGCGTCCGAAGTCACCCGAAGTCGCACTGAAGTAAACTCGCGTTGAGTTCGGGCGACTTCGTGTGCACTTTGAAGCATTTAAAGTAACTTCCAGTGACATTTTCAACACATTCCCCACCTCTCAGGTAAAATATACAAATTGTAGATTGTGCCCTTAAATTGTTTATAACGCGATTGTGCAAAAACTACACATCGGACAGAAACCATCTTGCGTACAGTTGAACCACATGTTATTATCTATCAGTTTACGCAATATTGTTTGTCCAGGTTCAGATTTATAAAAGTTATTAATTTTTGAAAAATGTTCTGTTTTTATAGGTTTTCCAGATTTTTTTCAGTGAAAAATGCACCGATCTGGTCATATAAAAAACCATATTGTAGGTTTTATAATTCTCTACAAAAATACTATTGAACGATTCCTTCGATACTCTTTGAGATATTCGCGAAAAAACAAATAAAGAAATGGAATTTTTTTCACTATTTCTTGTTTAAAAATAGCCTCTTATTTTTAGCTACAGCTTAGCCTATTATTATGTAGCAGTGCACGTGGTTGAAAAATTTCGAATAAGTTGTGACACACCCTGAAGATGTTGACTCGTTTGCAGGAGCTTGTCTATGCTTTTTGATGAACACAGTATCATCAGGTTTATCTGTTTCTTAGTACAAAGCATTTTTTTCCAGATGTTGATTGCAGTAGGGATACTTTCAGGGGTGAATATTTTGAATTAGTGAAACTTTCATCATTGATTTTTTTTTTGATAAAATGGGATTATTTGAATTTGTATCGATGAGTAATTCCAAGAACAAATTGAAAGGATCTTAGGTAATTTTATGTACTAGACACTGAAGAAATCGAATTTATTTATGAAATCGGGATAATTTGAATAAGTTTTATTGAAAGTGGTCTTGCAATTTCCATCTATAATTGATAATTTTTGGTATGTCTCAATTTCATCATCATGTTTCGAGAGCCAAGTAAGTTCAGAGAACAAAAACTTGAAAATACAAATAGAAAACATTTATCAAGTGATTCCGAATTGATAAAACGCATCTTACTGGCTGCCGTAACTCTAGATTCCGATTCTAGACTCTAGATTCAGATTCTAGAGTTAGAATAATTGATTGAACCTGAAAAAATCCTTCAACTTCATCTCAAGTATACTTTAAATCGATTGAGATTAGACAAAAATTCGTAATTCTAGAATATAACTAGATTTAATGTTGGTAAATAATATTTACCTTGAATTTTAATGCAATAATATATAGTCAATTTATTTATATTATCTGAAAATAACTTGATGCTATGATTTTATAAGACGAGTTCAGTGTTTACCTACCCTATATAAATGTTTTCTAGCAAGCACTGTTTCTCAGTTATTTATGTTTGTCTCTCTCTCTGTACTTTCCGACCATGAATATCTTTTTATATTTATTTTTATTGTGATATATTTTAAGAATAGTCTATAACGATATGTTATTTTGTAAATATTGTCACAAGAGTGACGAACATTTGATATAAAATGAACCAAAGTCAAAAAAGAGTATTGTTCTTTTTTAATGGTTTGTTTGGTTTGTGATGTTTTGTTGACACACTTGCTGCACAACGAAAGAGTTTACTACATTGAATGAATAGCATGTACATATTGGAAATATGCGAATTGTAATTTATATTACTTTTGTAGAAATATAAATATCCAAAGAAAAAATTATTTCAATTGCAATATTTCCCGAACGAAACCTGTCCTCCTTTTGATATGTTGCAAAGTATCGAACATATGTCTTTGCTTTTTGACCAACACTGTTTCTTTATTTTGAGCTCAACTATGTCGTGAATATGTTCGTTATTTCATGAAATTATTCAATGTGTTTCATTATCATAAAAGTGCTCAAACTTTTTTTGCAGATCCGTTAAGAAATCATAGCAAGTTTTTTTCTAACTCACCTGTAAAAATGAGGAAGTGCGGATTTTTCTCACACATACATTAAAGAATTTCCCACGATTCAGATGAATGAAAATATAAAATCTGTGTGAATACATGCTTATTTAAACCTAAATGTGGGAAGTTCGAGATAACAATGGTATTATTTTTAATAATTGCTTTCCTCCTGTATATTAATTAGGTGAACCCATTCCCACAGTTGGATCAAAGGTAAGAAAGAGGCCTTCATTATGTCTTCATGGGAAAAGGGGGCATTTGCTAACATGCAAGTCAAAGACACTGATTTTGATCCAGATACAGATAATGAAATTGGTTTAGTTTCATTCTTTAAAGTTCATTGATGAGACTGAGCATTTTTTTGCTTTCCAAATATGATTAAATCATTAGGAAGGAGGATCAATGTATCTCTAGATTTCTGTAGAAATTTAACTGGGTTTTCAATATCTGATGGAGAAGAATGGGTTCCTATTATAGGAATAGGTTATTGGTTACTTTATTTATTGATTCTAAGGAAAGTTTCGAGCTTTCTCGAATTGCGGACGGACTAGCTGGGTCATTATCAGTAATAATTGAACAAGTACATAAAAATTACCGATAATTTTGAAGAAAAGCGCGTTATCTAAAAATTGCACTAGTTTATTTGCAAATTTTGGAACTCAGACCAAAATATCGGGACAAAATATAAAAATATCCGAGTGAAATTTTTATAAGATCAGATTGAAAGTTAAATTATCTGGTAATTTTTATGCAAAAAAGAGTTGTAATTCATTGGATTATTTCACGAATAAAGAATTTTTTTTAGAAGTATCATAGTACTGACAAAGACTATAAATAAAACTGTGCTAGACACGCGACATTTTTTCACATTTTGAAGTTTATCTGACATTATGCAGTATTGTTTATGGTGTCATAACGACGCAGTGCAATTATCGCTCCGCAGTGCAATCAATAATGATCTTTATTAACCCCAAGAACCATAAATGTTTATAATAGGGACCTAAATTTATAACTAATACAATAAACAACAAAATTTCAAGTTGAAAATGTTTGCATCAGTTTTTTTTAAGTATCATTGTAATAAGTACTTCTTTAAATGAAATTTGAAACGATTTTTTTGTGTGATATTTTTTAAATTATTGGGTATATTATTGAATATCAAATTTCCGTTATATAAAATTGATTTTTTCCCGATGTTTGTCTTTATTCTATGCGTAATGAGACTATTTGATTGTCTAGTTTGGTGATTGTGTGGTATCGGTTGAATTAAATTCCAGAGATGAATGTTTCCTATTATTGATGACAGAATGTATAAATATACATATTTTCAATTTGTACAAAGAATTGATATCCAAAATATTGTTTGGAGCATATAAATATAATTATTCGATAATTGCATTCCTGTTGTGAGAAATGTTATAATTGAGGGAAATATTCAGGTAGGTATTTCGTCCGCAAATCATAGGTCTTAAAAACACATTGCAAGATCTGAAAATTGTTGATTTTTGGACCGCAATTCATGTACGCCCAAAATTTCTGCTTATAGAGTAATACCAAAATCATATACATACAGGGTTCATCAAGACGAGCTGCGTATGGAATATTTTCATACAGGGGTTTTCTGACAACCTCGTTTGCGCTGAAATATTTTCAGTTTGCTGCAGCTTCCGGTTATACCTGTAATGGATCCCAACTTCTACATTTAAAATGAAAAGCCAACATTTTTATTGGTATTTGAATTGAACTTCATATAGCACGTCATATTATGCCTAGAATGCGTTTTTGAGTTATTCAAGTTTTTTCTAAATTTTTCGCAGATGCAGCCATTCACAAAAAAAATCAAAATTCAAGTTGTCTGACCCAATATTTTCAGGGTTCGCATGGATACGACCTATACCTCTTAAAAAAATTGAAGACTTTCTGACAAATTGATACAGAGTGCTTGCTATATGTGTATGGGTCTTATCTGTGCGAAGCCTGAAAATCTTTGGCCTGACTGAAACTTGGATTTTAACAAAATAGGTTTTGTGCAGGGCAGCATCTTCCAAAAATTTTGGAAAAACTCAAATAACTCAAAATTACATTTTTATATGAAGTTTCATTAAAATTTTGCGTGTATTCGAAAATATCGTCATGGTATTAGCCAGGAAAGTAGTTGTTTTCTGTCAGATATTTGCCTTTGGTAATGTGGAGGAATCGTATTTCGACAAGTTGTGGAATATTATTATACAGGGTGTGTCTTAATTGATGTCAATAATTTCAGGTGGTGATTCCTTGTCATATTTTATGAAAAATGGTCATATAACCATGCGTCCTAACTCAGTAGTCTTTTAGCCGATTTTCATGAAACCTGTTCGTGTTCGTTAGTAATGACAAGGGCTCCTTTTCAGATTGATATTTTTATCAGATTAAACAATTCAAAATTAACTCTCTGATAATGCCTTAAATTTAAAATAACTAAACTTTATCGAATTAAAGTCGGTAGCGTTGAAATGTGGTTTACGCATAGTTCAGAGTTTGAAAATGTATGCAAAAGATCGTTTTTCCAGATATTTGTCGCCATTTTAACAAACTTTAAAATGAAAATATATTGGTTATTAGATGGAAGAATTTAAACTGCTCCTTATTTTTTTGTTTTTCACAGATAATGATACATAAATGGTGCATTCATTTATAATAAACAATAGATTCTTCTACAAGTAAAGAAAAGTGACAAGGGGGTGAAATATAATGATAATAAAAGTGTTGCTAAGTAGAAAAGAGTTGCTTACCATAAAACTAATACTCTATGATTTTCTTGCAATGAAGTGTGCTTTTTTCCATTAAAAATACGAAAAAAATCTGATTTATTAATGACTTTGGTTTTTCCACTAATTTTGTTAAACACTATTTTCCTATTGTTCAGAAAAAAAAATTATCCGCACATTCCCGTGATAATGGCTTTACCAAGGCTCTAATATTACACAGGGCAGTAGAAAAAATAAATAAAAAACAACAAAAACGCATCCAATCACAAGCTTTTTGTGCAAGTACGGTTTTGCTCTATTTAAAACAAGGGTAGGTACATAACTGTTGGGGAAATAATCAAAGTTTTTTTCGTTGATGTAAAATTAAAAAAATGGGAACTAGAGTCACCCAATTAGAGATTTCATTGATTTTAATTTTTTATATATTATTGAACTCACATACTGTTCAAGTTCACTGAACAAAAAAAATTATAATTTTTTTGCAACACTGTCTATGCCAACTTACATTCATTTGTCCATTATATTTTCATGCTTTAAGCAGTAGATCAGTTTATAGGTTGCATAAATAATTAAACTTTTGAAAACTACTTATTTTCTGCCATTGTTCCAGAGATCTATATTTTATTGATCTATGGGATATTTTCTATGTAAAAAAAATATTATACAAGAAACTAAAAATACCCGTTTAAAAATATATTTTATTGTCATACGTTCATCATTTACCTATTTACAAACATTTTCACATATATAAAAACTATATAACTAGATAGACCTATTGTATTTCAGTGATGTAAATATATTTACATTGTATATAAATAAAATACTTGACAACAAAAATAAAGCTTCGAGAAAAAACACCTATACATTTGTGTCCATATCAACAAATACTTTTAATTTCATAGTTTGTAAAAAATATTGGAAGCACACAGAGATTCTTACTACAGAATATTAGTCGAAATAATAATATTAAAAGGACAAAATTCTTTAGTCACCTAGTAGATTCATACAGAAAAATGAATAAGATACTCTACTTCTAAGTATGTCACTTCTGAGTTCCAGAGTATTTGACAACAGATTTATTTGATTCTTATGCTTCTTTGTTTATTCATATTGGTCAACATAAGTGAGATATAAGACGTCAAAAGGTCGTCCATTTTATAACCCAGAGATGTTTCACATAATAATTTGGATCCCCTAACCAGATTTCCTATCGTCATATGGAAGTATGTGTTCCCTGAAGACCAGTTTGATATTCTTGTGAAGGGATGGGTTACCAAAATGTCCTGAAAAAAAATGAATAATGAAGATTGTTTTCAAGCAATAACATTTCGAAAGAATCACCCTTATGGTGGCTTTAAGAACTCAACTATTCTGAGAATTAAGCTAACAACTAAGAATTAAGAGAGATATATACAAGGCCATCAGGTATTTATATACTTTCATCTGTCAATTAATTTAAGAATTAGCAATTAAGAAGTTGGCCATCTTTCATCTTTTCAATTAAGAATTACAATTAAGCTATTGAACGCATGCGCTCACAATATTTCAACAATTCCAATGTTCTGTCTTGTGCAGTGTTGTTTATGGCTGCACGATTATACATTTTATTGCCATTTCTGACTCATGTGTGCAGTGTTCCAAATTGTATGAATATGAACTTGGTGGTAATTAAAATTCCTTGAGACTAATATTGAAAAAGAGTTTTGGGCTTTTAGGACACTTTTCTTCCTCTGTTTCAGATCTGAGCCCGAACGTAATTCTTAATTTTTTATACTGCAAGAAAACACAAAGTCGTCTCCTTGCTGTATAACTATGCCACTCCACTTCGAGATACAATGGACTTCTACCACAGCTTAATTTTTTTGTTGATGTTCATAAACACCTTCTTAATTGCTAATTGTTAATTATAAATTTTTAGTTTGGTTGAGTTTATAAATCCAGCATTAAGATATGCAAATGTTCAATGTATGTTGTTGTTTTGTTGTTATTTCCGTCAACCGATTGCACCCCTACGCGGAACCCTCAGAAGTCTTCAAGAGACTTGTGGATAATGTAGATTTCTCTTTTCCATATAGTACAGGGACCGAAGAGAGGTCGACCTTCATCCATCTGTTGAAACAATTTTTTATGTAATTTCATAAATAGACGAATACGCAAAATGACTTGCCTAACGAAATGTTGTCATGGCTATTTTTAATTTAGTTAATTTGCACCCATTTGTTAAACCAACGAATTTTGTTGTAACCCATAGTTTATAACAAGTATAAAGAATATGCCTAGGTAGTATTGCCTACTCATTTCTGATTATGACTACCTGTCAAACAGGTATGAACAGGTAAGTAAATATAAATTACTTCACTGATGTGTTGACCAATCGAAACATATATCAGAAAATAATTTAATAATATACGGGGTGGTATAGTATTGCCTGCAATAAACCATAAACATACGCAAACAAATAAAACATTAAATAAAACATGTAAATGAATAAAAAACTTATCAAATTTGGGTGGATATGTTCCCGAACACATAATAGTATTATGAAGTTTTTTCAAGGTAATCATTAACAGAGTAAAAACTATTATTTGAGAAAAACGATTTCATTAACTAGTTATTTGAACTTATTCATATTCAGCAGCTTATATGACATGGCAGAACATTATAGAGGCTGAAGCCTAAAGAATTATTCTGAGATACAGAAAGCCTATGTCTAGGAATCGGCATTCCTCGTGTTGTATTGATGAATATCAGCTGGTATAGTGAGAGTGGATGATTTCTTGTGGATTTCAATCAAAAAGGACGGAAGAGTCATAATTTTAAATTTAAATCTCCAAACTCTAATTTCCTAATATTCTGAGGGCGTTTTTCTGTTGAATGAAAATTGCACTAGCAGCTGCAGAATGCCATAACCCATATGAGACTGGAAAATGCACTGTTATTAGTGCATCAAAATTTGCAATATGTCTCTATTTGAGCACTACAGTTGAGTTTACGATTTAAAGTAATTCCAAGTATCTTAACACTTTGTCCTTCTTGTTCAATCTGACGGGTAGTGATGAATAATCTCTGCGACTTGTCATTATTGAGTTTTAAATTATTAGATATGAAACATGCTTCAGCTTTTTGTTCAATTTCTTTAGACTGTTCCAATAAAGGATTGAAATCTGGATTTGAATATATGATATATGTGACATGACAAATTTAAAAGTAGTCATGAAGCTACTCAATTCATTCACATATATAATGAATAAACTTGGCCCCAACACGGAGTCCTGGGGTACACCATGATTTATTGCTTTGAAATCTGATGAACAGTTATAGAAATAGACAGTCTGAAACCTATTTGTCAGATAACATTCAAATAGCGAAAAACCTTTAGCAGCAGAATATCATTAGCAACACAGTCGAAGGCCTTTGACATAACGTGATAGCTATTTGGTACTCGACTATGCCGCTTATCATATCCATTACTGCTGCTGTGGTTGAACATTCTGATCTGAAACCAAATTGCGAGTCAATAAAAAAAAAACATTAGTTTCAAAATATCTTGTTAACTTTAGTTTAATATTTTTTTCAATGATTTTGGAGAAAATGCAATTGATAGATATTAGTGAATATCCAATTTGTAAAGTGATCCTAAGGAGTTGAGAATGTTGGCACGGTATTTTTCATCTTAGGGGTGACTCAAAAAATTGCTGTTATTCATTACTATCATAAATCTTGGTTGAATGATAAAATCACTGTTATTATGCATTATGCAACTCATGTGTGATGAATATTTTACAAGGAATAATTTAATAACCTTAATTAGTGAGGCAGCGTTAATTATTTACCCATTATGTGATGGTAAATAAAATTATAATGCATAAAAAATCATTAGGCATGTGAATATTTCAAAACAGGAAACGCAAGATTTGTGGGAATATTTCGTATGTATTATAATGTTACATAAGACGGCAACTAGCATACCAAATTTTGGTTAATAAGGTTGCCTATCATTAATTCTATCATATGACATTCATTTTTTTTATAAAAATAATTGAGGAAATATAATAGATCAGTCAAAATTCAGGTTTCATTTTGAGATTAGGTAAAACCTAAAGTGATTGGTGATCACGAAAGATGTAATACTGTAACTATACAGGGTGTCCGGTAAACCTTGTACAATCTTGGAACTGGTGATAGACCATCTCATGACCGTTCAGAAATTCAGAATTTCGCCTCAGTAAAAATCTCAATGTTTTTGAGATAATGTGCATTTTTTTTATTCTGGAGAATCTCTACTTCATCTCGTTTGTTTGGGTGCCTTGTAAACAAATTGAGACATTCAAATTTCTTTATTATTACTGATGAGTGGTGCTCTTGGTGCTTTCAGACGTATAAAACAGTTTTTCAGAAATTGATACAATGTTGCGTAAATGGGGTTAAAATGTCAGATTTGAATTCCACTAATTTTGAATTACTCAACTTTGACATTATTGTCTGAAAAAACTGTATATAACCACGAGGAGGTAGAAATGTATCACAAAAAAATTGCGCATTTTGTCCAGACTCGAAACTTGTATAAATCTTATTATATTATTTTTGGAAAGAGTGATATTTCCATAAGTTAGAGGGTGGTGTTATTCTGGGCTAAAATCAACTCTCACAACTTTGTACAAAATGTGTTTAGTTTTTATCTTATCAAGATGAAATTATGAATGATAACTAATCAATTCGGAAATTGTAGATAGTGACCATAGTCATTTTAAGGGATTTCAGCACGTAAATGATGAGATGATAAGATCATTCAAGGAAATGAAAAAAGTGAATACCAAGTCAACTTTTCCTTTAACGCAAAATATAAACCATTGTATTGATTATTCAACATCGAACCGAATAATATAATGAATGCTCGAATAGCTTCCCATACGCTCTCATGCAGAGACGTCATCTTCTCCAGAAGGACCTTTTCTAATGTGTTATACCTCTCGACTCAGCGATTCTTAGAGCAGCAGAGTCAATATACGCTGTCTCAATTGTTCCATGTCAGTTATAGGTGTGGCGTAAAGTAATTCTTTCAAATAGCCCCAGTGGAAAAATGCCAGTGGATTTAAATCCGGTGACCTGGGCGGCTACAGGATTGGACCACGGCGTCCTATCCATCGCCTTGGGTACATTTTATCCTAACATTGTCGAACGCGTAAGTTGTAATGCGCCGGGCAGTCATCATTTTGAAACCACATTGTTTGTATCAATAGTATAGGTACATATTCTAGAAGAAGGGGCAGTTCATTTTGCAAGAAATTTATACAAATTTTACCATTCTTCGTCATTTACAATTTCCGGCCATTAGTTTATCTTGAACTGCTGTTGTAAGCTCTCATTACATGTGGATTTTCTAGGCTACGGCTGTGCAAGTTATGCATATTCGTATACCCATCTTTTTTGTATGAAGATTTATCCGACCACAAAATTTTATTAAAAAAGTTCGGATCCTCACGGTTTTTTTTTTAACACGAATACTTTTAGTTTTTATCTTCAATAGGCAAGAAAAACGAAATGAAGGAAAAATTATTGTACAGGATAAAAGTCAAATGCACAATTCCTATAAAAACTTCTAAGTATCGATTTCCGAAATGAATCCCGAACTTCAACGAAATCTTGAAAAGAGATAATTGCAATATTATTTAAAACAATTATTTAATTAAACAAACGTTAGGTTATGTTGTTTAATGCTATCTTGCAATTGATTCGGTATTTGTTATAATCATTTCATCACTTCATCTTGAAAACAAAATACATTTTGGGCATAATTATAAAAGTTGACGTTGGCCCAAAATAACACCACACTCTAATTTAATGGAAAAATCATGCAGTCCATCCAAAAATAATTATATTAAGTTTTATACCATTTTAGAGCCTGGACAAATCGTGCATTTTTTTTGTAATAACTTTCCACCTCCACGTTGCTATAGTGTATAACCCGAAAACGGTGAGATTTTTACTGATGTGAAATTCTGTTAGTCGTTACAGTCATGACTCATGACCTGGTCTACCACCAGTTCCAATATTGTACAAGGGTTACCGGACACCATGTATATATACATATATATATATATATATATATATATATATATATATATATATGTATATATATATATATAAATATATATATATATACATATATATATATATATATATATATATATATATATATATATATATGTTTGGGAAGCAAATAAGGAAAACCTACCTTTGACTGTGGATGAATAAGACTGACCCCATGCTTATTAATGGCAATCAACAACATTTCTGGGTAGTTCGGATCCGTAGTTTGCTTAACTTCAAAGAAGGCCGATCCAAACGTTGGCCAGCGGTAGACAACCTTCAAGAACGTGATTTTCGCGTCTTCCGGTGACATACCTGCGTCTTGATTATACGCTGCTACAATAGATCTTTTCCAGTCATTTGCATTTTGAACTTTTGCGAGGTCCGCGGGAATGAGCTCTCTCAACATTTGTCTGAAAAAAAATCATTTATAGAGAAATCAGTTCACTGGCCCTCAAAAATAAAAGACGAAAGCTCGTAGTTTTTGACAGAGTTTTATTACGAAAGAAACAGCTTATTAGGCCAATCAATGGAGGACTTGAACACCGCCTTCTTGATGAACACATATCGAGTCCTGTCAACACCTCGCGTTGCTTTCAATACAGTTTGCCATACACGGATCTAATGAAAATATTTAATTATGTATTTTGTTATATCAACGATGTTATAGGTTACCCATATAGGTCACCTACCCCTACCAAATTTAGACTTTTTTTCCAAACCCCTCTCTTCTCAAGTTATGCAAAAAAAATCAGATGTTTTTTCTTGAAGTGATCTTGAATCGGCATAACGTGTAGGTGTATTCCAGTAATAAAAATATCATTTTATGAAATATTTTGAGAACGCGACCGTATTTTTTTTGTTATCTCGTCGATATGGCCGTGAAAAATGCCAGTAGTTAACTGAATTCGTAGCGTCAATAATAACAAAGTTGGCAATGTTGCGCAGAAATTGAAATTGTGCTAAAACAAATGACCGACAGTGACTGATTTGTGCAAAGGGCCAGCCCTACAACTTAAAAAAATGAATTATGAATTCAAAAGAGTAGATTTGATTAGATTAGTCCTCGCAGTGGCATAGTATGTATACTGATGCTTCCTCTTCTTTATGACAGAACCTGCATAGCATTTCTTCTGCCAGACCGACTACTCAAATGTTTGTTGATCCTACAATGCCCTGTGAGAAGTCCTACTAATATTCTAGTAGTGCTTCTCTTCTAGATCAATAGATATTAGACCGTCAGATAGTGACAGATTTAGGTGCCCCATTTTCGCATACAAGCCTCGAATAGAGTTGAAAAGTACATCAATGTTGAGTAAAATGGAGGGAAATTTACGAGTGGCTCCTGGGGAGAACCTATGGAAAATTCGATTTTCCAGAACAGAAATAAAAGGAGTATTTTGCCCATATTTTCACGCGAGCCGTGTTCACATAATTATTAATTTAGAACCTAGCTTCGGAATACCAAAGGCTTTAGTGTTGCAGGTGGCTAAAGGGTTAAAATGAGGGTGTAATCTTGTAAGGAAAAATCGAGATATTGACAGATTTTTTCACACAAGCCCATCCAAACTATGAAAACTTACATCGTCACTAGACCGAAAAACATAATGGCTCGCGTAAAAATATGGGCAACATACTCCTTTTATTTCTGTTCTGTAAAATCGACGTTTACAGATGTTCTCCCCAGGAGCCACTCATAAATTTCCCTCCATTTTACTCAACATCGATGTACTATTCAACCCTATTCGAGGCTTGTATGCAAAAATGGGGCACCTAAATCTGTCACTATCTGACGGTCTATTTCCCGTGAATGTTGGCTGCGGATGTTTAGTCAAAACTTTACTTCCTAATCAAAAAACTAATCTAGGTCAATTTTTACCTCTAAAAATTTCGCATGCTGCCCAGTCAAAACTTTACTTGTCAATCAAAAAATAAATAATGTAGATATTCCGTCTAATAAAATAACTTTCTTTGAACCCAAAACCTAAAATTGGTATTATTTATCGACCACCCAATGTAAACTATTTAGAATTTTTCAAAATTATCAATCACATTACAGGGATTTATAAAAGCCTTATTTTATTAGGTGACATGAATTTAAATTTATTACAGAAAAATTGTGTTGTCGATGAATACAAAAGCATATATATAACTAATGGTTACAAATTACTCAACATAGTCGATGAACACCATTTTACTAGAAAAAATCATAATAATGCAAAATCAATTTTGGATCATATTCTAACAAATATCTCAACAGATCATTCTGCATTTCTTATTGACTATGAGGATTTTCATCTCTCAGATTATAAATTAATAAATATAAAAACAAAAAAAATTATCAAGATGAAACCAAAGATGGTCGAAAAGTCTATAAAAATTTTGGATAAAAACAAATTTCGATATTATTTTTCTGAGCGTCTACATTCCTTATGTGATACACCAATATTTCAAGAACTCGCTAATATTATAAAATAATCTAAAGAAAAATCGAGCATTTTAAAAAAAATCAGGACAAGGGAAAATAATAATTGGATAACACAAAATATTCTAAACAAAATGAAAATTCGGGATAATTATTATAAAAGATTGAAAAGAGATCCTAATAATAGCGAATTGAAAGATACGTATAAAAAATTAAATAAATACTTGTTGCAAAAATTCAAAGAAAGATAAGTTAAATAAACAATTTGAAAGTGCTGGGACAAACCCCTTAAAAAATATGGGAAGTGATTAATAATAACATTGAAACTAATAAGAAAAAAAGGCAAATACCAATCAACCAAATTATGAGTAAGACCGGTGTACTACTGAATAATGCAAAAGATATATGTAATGAATTCATTAACTTCTTCACAGAAATTGGTTAAACATTATCTAAACAATTCAAATCTGTATTGAAAAATTTGTCACCATATAAAAAGTCAATTTTTTTGAAGCCAGTTTCAGATGAAGAAATTAATAAAATAATTATGACTCAAATCGCATACAGCACCTGGTGAAGATCAAATTACTTCAAACAATTTAAAAGATATTGTTGATCTAGTAAGCTTACCTTTATCCTTAATTATTAATAATTGTATAGAAAATGGTACTTTTCCAGACTATTTGAAGAGAACAATTTTGAAACCTATTTATAAAGGAGGTGACAGAAAAAACATTTCAAATTATCGTCCAATTGCACTTTTGAATGTGTTTGCTAACATTTTTGAAAAAGTGTTGAAAATCCAATTAGTTGATTTCATCAATGCTAATATTGGTTTTGATAAATTTCAATATGCATTCCAACAACATTCCAATACCCAAGCAGCAGTTACTGACTTTATGAGTAGTATTCATGAAACTTTAGATTCAAGTAATTATGGTGTTGCAATATTCATTGATCTTAAAAAAACTTTTGACACTGTCAATCATACAATTCTATTAGGCCGGGTTTCACCAAAACTTTAATCTCGCTTTAGGAGATATCCAACAATTTTAATCAGGCGTATTGCTTCACTGGCCATCACTGGTTAGTTGAATAGGCCGTAGAGCGTAGATTACGTTACGTAAGATTACTTCTAACTGACCAAAAACAGCCAATTGAGCAATACGCCCGATTTAAATTGTCGGTTATCTCCTAAATCGGGATTAAAGTATTGGTGAAACCCGGCCTTAGACATCTTAAATAACCTGGGTATAAGGGGACATGCATTGAATATATTTCAAAATTATTTCCGAAATCGTGTACAATATGCACTTATTGACCAATATAAAAGTTACGAAAAAGTATCAACATTTGGAGTTCCGCAGGGTTCTGTTTTGGCACCAATTCTTTATTTGATTTATGTTAATAGCATTATGAATATCAACCTAATTGGTACGCATTTTTCTTTTGCTGATGATACTGTACTCTATCACAAATCTAAAAATGTTCAAACCTTAAAAACAAATTTGGAAAAAGATATTAAAACAATTGAAATTTGGTTGAATGAACTTAATTCAACTATTAATTCAGAAAAAACTGTCTACATGATATTTAAACAAAAGAATATGGAAAACATCAAATTAAACATTATAATTAAAAACAGAACTATTGCTGAAGTTGAGAAACACAAGTATTTGGGTCTGATTATTGACAAAAATTTAATTTTTTTTGAGTCATATAGAGAAAATAAAAAATTCTATTATTCGTCTGATAGGAGCTATACAATTTCTAAGAAAAAATATTCAATTGTTAATATATAACGCATATATCATCTCTCGAATCAGATATATGATCACAGTGTGGTCATCATGCAGTCAAAAACAAAAAGAAATTATTTATAGATTGATGAATAAAGCAATAAAAGTAATATTTGGTAAACCTTGGGATACACCATCTTCAGATTTGTACAAAAACACCAATAATATGACATTGAACCAACTTATTAAATTTGAAAAAGCTAAATTTGCATTCAAATTAACCAAAAATATTCAAAAGAGTAACACAACAATTCAGAAAAATTCCAAATTACATAGTCATAATAGGTACTCGGATTTTGAACCACTTTCACTTGGACAATATCCATTCCAACAAAGGAAAAGCAAATCCGATTTTCAGCTCTATAGAAACATTTAATAATTTACCTGAACAAATAAAAAATTCAAAAACGATAATGTCATTTTCCAAAAATTTGAAAGAAATGTTGCTATTGAAATGATGTTCATAAGAATACTACAAAACTTTATGAAATATTTGTATTATTTGATAATTGATGTACATTCAAACTTCCTTATACCAGAACTTGTTGTTCTGACTGGAAGTTATTTATACAATAAAAAAAAAAAACTATAATAATATTTCTGATAAACTCTTTGGCCTGTCTCATTCCTGGTGAATTGTTCCACCATTCTTGAATTTCTGTTGGATCCATTAGTAGGTACAGCTTTTGCTATACCACAAAACGGCTCTGGGCAATTCAGGGCCTTACTTGCTTATGGGGCTGGTG
Organism: Chrysolina oricalcia; assembly: GCA_944452925.2. NCBI lineage: Eukaryota > Metazoa > Arthropoda > Insecta > Coleoptera > Chrysomelidae > Chrysolina > Chrysolina oricalcia. Next base: position 26,901,965 of record OX101808.2, read on the forward strand.
AATGGCACTTGGGTTTCCTCCTAGTATTTTTGTCACAGAATCACTCATTGTATGCCCTATTGATTGGTCTATACATTAATATTATTCCGTGTGAACTAGCAATGGAAATATATACTTTCAGGTCATTGGCCACCAATAGACATTTAGATATTGGCCAGGGAAGTGGTTGTTTTCTTTTTGTTAATCTTCAGGTTCAGACGAAGGAAATCCTGTTTGTTAGGAGAGAGAATAGCGCTAGGCGTAGGAGGAAAATGATAAGAATTGGTATAGTTTAGATTGATAACATTCATTCATTTATTTTATACTGGAATAAATAGGGACATTAAAATCTTATCTATTTCCAAAAAGTATTATTGACGATCGATTTCGAATAACTATACTGTTTACAGTGATGTACTTACATATTATACCAGGGTAATTTAAAATCGAGGATCACCGTTAGGATCTCAGAAACTATAGGAGACGGTTAAATGGGGGTAAAATTGTGCATTCACGTCACTATACAATATTTCTCCTAGAAAATGTTTAAATTCTGAGAAACTTCTGGAGAAATACAAAAAAAAACAAATTTTGATAATTTGAAATTTTGTGTTGTGTTGCATTATTTGATAAGGGATATATCAAAATATACTATTCATTTACATTGTAATTTTTTCCCCTTATATGATTGATTGATGATATGATTTTCAGGTTTACCATCCGATGTTCCGTGTCTTGGTCACTATCCACACACTTTATTTTTTATTAGGGGCGCCATATTGGATTATCACAAATTGTACTACATTTTTTTTATTCTGATTTCAACGATGTATAACATGTTGTACTCCGGTACCTAACAACCTCAAATATTTCACAAAAACTAAAATATTCAAGTTGGCCCTGCTATCTCGAATTCAAAGTGATAGTAAACGTAAAATGATTTTTTCAAACCAAGAAAAAAGTAAAGTTGAAACTGTTTTCTAAATTTGGCAGGAATACTGAGATCACTGCAGAAATGTAACTTCAGTCATGGCTTAAAGATAAATAATTCAACTATACTCAGAAAGAATACAACCAGCAAGAGAACTATTTGAAAAATTAGATAAAAACCTCACTGAGTATGGTAGTTCTAAAAACCGGATCTCCCATGGTTTCTGATATTCCAATGGTTGCCCTCGAGTTTAAATAAATAATAAATATTACCGGCCATGAGGGTAATGCCGTCCTACAGACATTTCCTATTGTTAACTAATACTTTACGGCAAAAACGCGCTGCGCCATCTGTAACAGCATGTAGGAATGTATGCTTGAAATTTCGTCAGGATACGCTACTCAGATAGGTTTGTTACATTGCTTAACAATATTTGACGTTCGTTGATGTAGCCGGAAGAAATTTATAGAGGTACAACAGTTATTTTCGCATATTTTGTCACCTTAAATGTATTCGTGTTACGTATGCTTCATCCACTATACATTAATATATTTAATTTGGGAAAATTTTGTGTATTTTATTTGAAACACACTAGGAAACATTTAATAGGTTATTTCAGGTAATGCCTGCTAGTGTGCAAGGCGGGAAAAATACCGGCCGGCCATCATTACTTACCCGCATTCAACAAATTTTATTTATTGCATATTTTTGGTTATGTATCGCTCTGGATTACCAAGAAATATTTGAATCACAGATACCAAGTAAATATATTAGGGCAATAGTGAAAGCCGTGTGGTCGTCTGAAAAAACGCAAGCCGCTACAGGACATCCATAATGGGAAAAGTATTAACATTGTCATCTTTAGACAATGGTATTAGGGATGTTTCATGAAAATTTGGTATTGCTAGGAGCACTCTGCAAGATAGAATGAAACATCGGAGCCTTCAGTCATCCAGTATTTACCAAGAGAAACTTCTCGCAAATCAAGTTATCAAACTTTCCGAAATTTCTACGGTGTCCAGAAACCAGTTGGAGTTTCGTTTTCTGATCTTATACCATTACCTGGGACATCAGGAATAAAGCCAGCTGCGAATAAAAGGAAACACCAACGCAATAGACAGCACTAAAAGATAATCACATCTACATCTATGAAAACAGTTTTAGGCGAGAAAAAAGGACTTGACCCCTGAAAAATCATATATTCCTGTAGATTTTTACAAACACATGGCGTGCTGGATGACGTAAGCCCTCAATCGTAACCTATGTTTGAAATTTCTCAATATCTCAAGAACTGAGAGAGCTATTAAGAAAAAAATAATAAAATCTTGAAACTTCAACGCTCTGTAGATCGCTAACGAAACGTTTGCGGACACGTTTATAGAAAAACAGTCCTATTTTGACCAGAAAAATACGCCACTAAAATATTGATACTGAATTTTGAAACACCCTGTATGACAATTTCCAAAATGTAAAATGTATTCTTTACTTTATCGACCTACTTTTGAATCGGGGATCTGTTGATGTTCAAAAGTCAAAATATTTGTATAACATTTCAATTAGGGATTCTTATTGAAAAGAAAAAACTCACGGAATGGCCTGCAACTCCTGTTTGCTCTCACCGTACCGCACCCTGTAGATGAGAGCGGCTAGTTTGGAAGCCTCTTCCTTGCTGCATTTGTGATACCCTCTTATGAGCTTCGGCAACTCCTGATGGAAATGGAAGATCAGATCGGCGTTTCTGTCCTTGCCTGGAACCGTATTCGTCCACAGTTTTTTCATGAAGAACACTTGATAAGAGAACTGCGGAGTTATGCCATCCCTGGTGGGTCGCGCTTTCCGGATCCAGTCCGTTAGGTGCCTCACGAAGTCGAAGAAGAAGTCACCTTCCGGCACTGAAATGACCTAGAAGAATTGAAGATGAAGTATAACATACAACTTTATCAACAATTGAACTGTATATTATAGTTCTCATTCAAAAATATTATTCGCTTTGTATACTACCAATACCAATACTATCAACTAAACACTATTTAATTCAGAGCTCGGTAATTCCTAGTTAATAAGTAATTAATAATTACAATTACTTTTTTATGTAATTTGTAATTGTATTTAATTATTTTTAGTTAAAGTAATTTAGAATTGTAATTGCAGCAAAATCTGTGTGGGAATTGTAATTTGTATTTATGATATTCAAATAATCTAATTACAATTACTCCTTATAAGTACAATTACTTTCAAGCAAGTGTATGAACTTCTCTCTTTATTCTCCCAAAAGCAATGCGTTGACACTAATTTTGAATAACTGGTTGTAATGAAAAGTAACAATATAAACGTATTGTGTATTATACAGACCTCGCAAATCGGCGTCATTGATCTGCACGCGCTTGATGAAAAGTAAAAAAAATAATAGTTTTAAATCAAACATTATTTTTACATAATGTGGTCCCACTTGATTTAAAAAGGGTCTGATACCTTGTCCTAAAATATGTGTTTGAACACTATCGATTTTACAACAACAAGGTATAAAACACTTTTTGGTCAGAGTTCACCACCGAATGTAAAAAAAGTAAATTTTTGTGTAAAACAGCTAACCATTTCATCTCTTTGACCAAACGAACTAACTAATAACGCCCGATTCATATGGCATGCTTATTAAAGTACCCACTTGTGTGTTGATGTAACTTTCTTGCTTCGAGTCAATAAACTCTTAAATGTTTCAATGTTTTGATATTATCAAGTTGCCTATTCCGTCTTTTTTATAAATTGTCTACGCCACTGTAACATGTCTACTCCACTGGGAGGAATTGAGATCCTGACAGTCGAGAAAGAAAAACCTAGGAAATGATTTTGATATTTTTTGATTACTTGTCAGATAAAAAAAAAACAAGAATACATCTTTCAATTTTCAATTTCGAGTTTCAATTTCCAATAAAAATAAGCAATTCTATCCCAAAAGCATTTACAGTCCATTCAATTCGCGACATAAATTACTCCTCTTATTTCTTTTTATTGATTTTTTGCTTACATGTAAATATTTTTAATTTGATTTCTAATAAATTCCTATTAAAATCAATTTGATATATTAATACTGGTATTCAAACCATTCAGTTGACCACTTTCAATTATTGAATTTTTAAAAATTTTGTTTCCACAATTTTATCATAATTTATTGTGTTATCCGAAAAGTCATTGGAGAAAAGTGAATAGTAATTCCTTTCTTATGACTTGTACTTTGTAACTGTACTTAGTTCCTTCTTTGAAAAAGTTCTTTGTAATTGTAATTACTTTTAAAGTACCTGTAATTACCAAACTCTGCTATTTATATACCGAGGTGAGGTACGCCGTTCAATTTTTTTATGGTTTTGAAGGATCAGATATCAAATTTGGTATATCGCTATTTATATGTATCGTATTGAGAAATTATGAATTATCCCATTACTCGAATGATAATCATAATTAAGAATAGGTATACAGAAGAAAAAAATGTATGAATTTCTTCTAGTTTTTGGAATTGAAAAAAATAATGTTTAACCATAAAAAACAACGTAAACAATTAACTGTGTGTTGTTGCTAGTCACTTATTACTTTCAATTCAATTTATTTCCCAAAAAACATGCAGTTTATGAGAGGGAAGAAATTCACATAATGCAAATTACATGAAGGTAAATACAACATTAAGAATTACTTAATAAAGAAAATTATGAAATCAGAATTAGAATTTTTTCAATGGAGGAAGTAACTCTTCAGATTATTTTTGAATCGCAATTTACCATACGTTTTTAATTATTTCTTCAGATGTCATCTTGAAGAAATACCGTCGGACAATAACATTGTTGAAAATAAATTAGGTTAGAAGTACCTAGGTCTATATCTTGATAGTTCATTAATATTTGAGCAGCACACTGAAATTATATGTAAAAAGCTCTCTTCTGGTTGTTATGAATTGAGAGATGTATCGAATGAATTAGTATTGTCAGCTTCTAAACCTGTGAACCATTCTCTTATTGAATCACAACTGCGATATTTATGCAAAACAAAGTAGAGGGATTCATGTCGAATTTTAGTTTTCATACTTGACACCGTGTGTTTGATATACAAGTATAAAACAAAATTCACTATCGGTAGTTCTTCTGATAATCTTGCAAGACTATACAATTAATAATGATCAACACAATCACCTGACCCGACAAGCCCAAAATTTATATGTCAACAAAATTAAAACAAATATTGGAAAGAAATCAATTTATTTTGATGGTGCAAAATTTTACAATGAACTTCCAAATTGTTTAAAAACGTATGGTAAATTGCGATTTAAAAATAATTTAAAGAAGTACTTGCTCCATTGAATCTATTCTAATTCTGATTTCATGATTTTTATTCATTAATTTATTCTTACTGTTGTATTTACCTTCATGTTATTTGCATTATGTGATATTTTTCCCTCTTATAAACTGTATGTTTCTTGGGAAAATAAATTGAATTGGAAAATAATTGAAATTATCCATCCCTAAAAGTACTCTGATCAAAAATTCAACAGTTTTTTCCTGCAGTTGGAATAACAAATGCGCCACCTTTTTTTCCTGGAGCACATATGGTAGAGGTACTCTCTTTCATCTGGACTTATATTCCTTACGTTGAAAAACTTCTGACATCAGAGTATATTTTGACTTTGACTTTTATATTCCTTGTGGGAGTTTTTGAAAATTTCTGAATATACTTAACCATTTTCCGATCTCTCTTCTTACCTTATCTGCAATCTTCACGAACAAACTGAATCCTTCGCTAGACCTCAAATTCAACCTCTGACTGATATTCTGACAGAAATCTTTGGCTCTTGTACTTGAATCTACTTCGAAGGCCTCGTCAGTATCATCAGGAAAATAAACCTTATGGAAAATCTGAGTCGTTTTATGCTGAATTGCTTCTACTTCCACTTGGTGTGGCGGGTACTTCCTCTGGCCGTTTCTAAGGGTCTTTTGCAACCGTTGCAGAGAATCCTGAGAGATTGGGTGTCTTCTGCTTCTCAGGAACAAGGTGAGTTCTTTCAGTAAGCTTTGAGAACAACTGAAAAGCCCCGTTGCTAGCCACATGAGCTCCCACCCCCTTTCTTCAGATAACCTGGAAAAAAATATTACATCAGAAAGTACTGTAATAAATATAAAGTCAACTGTTTTACGTTAATTTATTTTGCACATATAATCTAACTTCTACGAAGACGTAGAAGGGCCACGAACAATTTTTTTTTGGAATCCCGACTTTAATCTTGGACCCCCGACTTTATTCTCGGGGGTCCGACTTTAATCTCGGACCCCCGACTTTGATCTCGGGGGTCCGACTTTAATCTCGGGCCCCCGACTTTAATCTCGGGCCCCCGACTTTAATCTCGGGGGCCCGACTTTAATCTCGGACCCCCGACTTTAATCTCGGGGTCCGACTTTAATCTCGGAGGTCCGACTTTAATCTCGGACCCTCGACTTAATCTCGGGGGTCCGAGATTAAAGTCGGACCCCCGAGAATAAAGTCGGGGGTCCGAGATTAAAGTCGGACCCCCGAGATTAAAGTCGGGGATCCGAGATTAAAGTCGGAGGTTCGAGATTAAAGTCGGGGGTCCGAGATTAAAGTCGGACCTCCGAGATTAAAGTCGGACCCCCGAGATTAAAGTCGGGGGTCCGAGATTAAAGTCGGGGGTTCGAGATTAAAGTCGGGGGTCCGAGATTAAAGTCGGAACCCCGACTTTTCTCAGGATTTCAGTAGAAAAGCGAATCAAACCATCTGTTCATGATCGTAGTGATGGTCGAATGTTCGCTTGTCAACCATAAGGGTATCACACGTTGAAAGTTAATGGCCTGGTCTCTCCCAGCTCACAGAAGTTTCCCGGAGACTAATGAGGGTTGCTCGTAAGAATGCAGCCGGTTGACGGAAATAACAAATTTCGAACAAACAACAACAAATATCATATTATGTTTATATAAAGAATCAGCACACGGAGTTTATTGTTCTCATTCTAAATCACCCTGTATATATTTGGCTCCGGATCTCAGTCTGGAAGATAATAGTTACATTGATGTGTTCAGATAGTTTGTTGGGACTAATATTTTATTTTCTGATCGATACGATGTTTCGAATTTTAATAATTTCATCTTCAGGGCCCTTCAATAATGAGTTTACATGTGGTGAAATGATTCAGATATGAAGCAAATAATGAATGTCCCATGTATTGAAACGCTATAGAAGTAAACTTTTGAAAACTACCTACTTCCCCGGCAAAAGCAAGAGGTTAACTTGAACGATGGAAAATAGCGACTGATATATGTCTTTCAGTCGCAGATGATTTTATGATTTTATGAACATCCTGTTCATTTTTTCAATGAAATCAAAATACATTATCCTTTCAACCAATAGTGAACGAGGAAAAACTTTTCATTTTGTGTATATAGCTTTATAAAGAGATTCCTTGGTAAAAATTCTAGAATCTGAGAGCACTGAGTCGAATCCCGAGATTAAAGTCGGAGGTCCGAGATTAAAGTCGGAGGTCCGAGATTAAAGTCGGACTCCCGAGATTAAAGTCGGGGGTCCGAGAACAAAGTCGGGGGTCCGAGATTAAAGTCGGACCCCCGAGATTAAAGTCGGACCCCCGAGATTAAAGTAGGGGGTCCGAGATTAAAGTCGGACCCCCGAGATTAAAGTCGGGGGTCCGAGATTAATCGGGGCCCGAAATTAAATTCGGGGGTCCAAGATTAAAGTCGGGGGACTGAGATTAAAGTCGGGGGTCCGAGATAAAAGTCGGGGGTCCGAGATTAAAGTCGGGGGTCCGAGATTAAAGTCGGGATTCCAAAAAAAATTGTTCGTGGCCCTTCTACGCCTTCGTAAACTTCTAATTTAGATCACAAATCTAATTATCACACTAATTTATTTCAAACTAGACTGTTTAGCTGAACTATGTCTCTCACTGCATTTAACTCTGCCCTCTTCACGCGCGGTGCGGTATTTATCCACGAAATTCGATTTCGAGATAGTTCTCAACAGCCGCGATTCTTCGTAGGCAGTTCGATTGCCCGCTTCTAGATTGGTTCGAATAAATGGCTCTCGGCGTCTGTGAGGTTTTCGAAAACGCCGGCTGGCACTCCGAAGCGATGGTGAGGTATTTATCCACGAAATTCGATTTCGAGATAGTTCTCAACAGCCGCGATTCTTCGTCGGCAGTTCGATTGCCCGCTTCTAGATTGGTTCGAATAAATGGCTCTCGGCGTCTGTGAGGTTTTCGAAAACGCCAGCTGGCACTCCGAAGCGATGGTGAGGTGAGATATGTAAATGGACGACAGGTCCTTCGTCATTTCGTTACAGTACAGTGATACAGAGGTTGGTTTCCATCACTTTATTCACAACATCAATTGAATAAGCAAATAGAAAATTTTAAATCATTATATTTATACCTACCAAAACCCTAAAGGGCATACGTTATAAAATCATTACACTTTTTGGCAGCGGGCTGACGGACTATATAGTCTGAGATTTATAGCCCCAGGAGGTGGAGCTTTGGATGAATTGATGAATTTAGAACTTGCATTTACACATCCTTTGCCATCACCACTTTGACTCCGTAGGCTTCCGTTTATAACCTTTCGAGTAATAACTACCTTTCTCCCACCCCGGCTTTGAATATTTAATACCTCTGTGTTACTTCCGCTAGCATATATAGCATATAAAGTGATTTGTTTCCGGTTTGAGCATTGTAGAATAGTGGTTGGTTATTGCAATACATGATTATACTGAAAGTGTTTTATACCGTTACATAATAGTAATAAAACAATTGAGATAATTAATTGGTGTTTGATTTGATTAATTAACTGTTTCTTCCTCCTCTGATTGATTTCAATTGCTTTTGAGTGTTCCATCAAACAGGTACCCAGGATTCGAACCCAGGATAGACAATCAAAGCCTGACTTCCTGGCCACCGAGTTTTCGTCAATCCCACAGTAACCCCTGGAGTATTATTTTCTTCACTGAAGCTGCTCGGAGCAAGTGGCCTTCCCACATTAAACAGAGGTGGCGCCAAAGACTTCCGAAATCTGGACTCGGGTGTCAAGGTGGCTGTGTTACATTGTGCTATTGCTGATCAATTTTAATCTTAGTGTATCTTAGGAATCGATTTTTTTTAAGGGTTCCCAAGTGATTTTTTCTACGACAGTGCGTAAATTAAGCTTTTACACACTGCTGACAGTGCGTAAAGTAATACTTTTTCGCACAAGTGCGTAAAAAATCACCTGTGCGTAAAATCATCAACTTTGCGTAAAGTAATATTTTACACACTGTTCATACATTTATGCATACAGTATTTTGCGTCAAATATAACTCGGAAATCTTTATTTGATAATACGACGACATTAAACATTCAAATTAATAATTGCTACAATTTGGCAATATAATAACTGTCGAAGAAAAACTTTTTCTACTACCGCTCACCAAAGTAGCCTTTGACGCTTTCAGATCTCAACGCAAAGTTGACGTTTTCCGAGGAATGTCATTTTGTGACAGCTTTTACGCTCTAGAGCGAGAATATTGAAAAAACGCTCGAAAAACGCTCGATCTCCCTAGCTTTTGTTGAAAACAAACCAATTCTTGCATGATGGAAACTGAACACAAGAAATTAATAGCAATCTGAGGTTCTGCGGTGGTGTAATGGCAGAGATTCTTCGTATGAAACTGATTTAGCGTTCTCGTGAGTTCGAACTCTGGACTCGCTATTTTTTTTTTTTTTACGCAACTTTTTTTTCCTTTTGTTAGAAATGTAAATTATTGGATATTTGGATAGCTTATACATTTGGGAATACTATATTGAATGTAAATTTTCTCATAGGTAATATTATGGTGCCTATGTTGAATAAAGTGTCTATCGTCGCGCGGTAACTCTCTTTGTCGAGCGGCAATCAATCACTTTGCGCTCTAAATACACAAATAGCTATTGTATGAAACACTTTCGTAATGGGGTTTTTTGTACGTTTGTTGAACTCGGCCGCGCCTCATTCAACAAACTTCACGCTCATACAAAAAAGTCCTACATTACGAACTCGTATCATAAATAGCTATTATGCACTAGCGGGCGGTAAAGTGCACTTTACCGCCCGGTTCGCCTGGCGTAAAGTGGCACTTTACCGTCTGTGGGCGCATTATGGCCCGGCAGGCCGTAAAGTAGATAAAATTCTCAAATTGTCTATACTCACACATCATTTCATGCACCTAACACGAATTAGAATCATTTTAGTTCAATAGAGAAATACTCTTTCTAACATTTGTTCATAATCGTTGACAATTTTTTCGGTGATGATCTATTTATTTGAAATAGATTCTCCAATATAGCACTCAGCTACTATAGTTTCACATTCCTGATATTATGTTAACATTAATTATTGTATGCATAACGTATGAAACGTGTAGACCATTGCAATTCAAGCCAGTATTTGTGATTCGCGCTATAAAACCGCTAGTGCATAAAATTTTGTATGTATCACGTGCGTAATAGTTATTTATGTATCAAGGGCGTAAAGTAGGCGTTTATGGCCTGCGGCGTGGATGATGGCCCGATGGCGTTAGCCGAGGGCCATCACACGCCGAAGGCCTTAAACGCATTTTACGCACGTGATTCATACAAAATTTTATGCACTAGCGGTTTTATAGCGCGAATCACAAATACTGACTTGAATTGCAATGGTCTACACGTTTCATACGCTATGCATACAATAATTAAGGGTAACATAATATGAGGAATGTGAAACTATAGTAGCTGAGTGCTATATTGGAGAATATATTTCAAATAAATAGATCATCACCGAAAAAATTGCCAACGATTATGAACAAATGTTAGAAAGAGTATTGCTCTATTGAACTGAAATGATTCTAATTCGTGTTAGGAATTGAATGAAATGATGTGTGAGTATAGACAATTTGAGAATGTTGTCTACTTTACGGCCCGCCGGGCCATAATGCGCCCACTGGCGGTAAAGTGCCACTTTACGCCCGGCGAACCGGGCGGTAAAGTGTACTTTACCGCCCGCTAGTGCATAAAATGCGTTTAAGGCCTTCGGCGTGTGATGGCCCTCGGCTAACGCCATCGGGCCATCATCCACGCCGCAGGCCATTAACGCCTACTTTACGCCCTTGATACATAAATAACTATTTAGTTGGTTTGAGGCGAGAGATCAAATAAGCAATGGTAACGCATATTTTATTGTATGAACTTGATTGAAATGAAAGACGTTACCTGTTTCTGTTGTCTGTCAACTGCTTCATAACTTGACAGTAGATTTCATCCCGGAGTATCTCGTGTTTCAAAGGTCCGTCGAAAATGTGATCGGTGTATTCATTTCCTAGCCTCGGCCTCTTGGAAGGCAGGTCACCCATGTACTTCAATATGGCGGTGAAAGCGAAACAAGCTTCTTCGGCGAGCTCCTCCTTCATTAGTAATTTCTTCAGGATGGGCTGTTTGATGGGATCCCTCGAATGTCTCCACAGATCGTCGATTATTCTCCGATTAGAAGTTAGAGTGAGAGCTTTCGACATTGTTCTTTTTAGAGGAGGGCGAAAGTGGTCTATGGCGTAGTCTGCTAGAGTGTGGGGATGATCTCGAGATTCGGTTCCATTGGCTGAGTATTGTTGGCTGAGACGACGGCCATGTTCAGCTCCTGAGGAAGAAAAATTCGATATAATAATAATAACATTCACTATTCCCAAGAAACAATAATACGTTTATAACAGGGAACATTTCCTGAGGTATCGAAAACATGATATAAGCAGTAAAAACAAAATAAATTGTGAGGGGTAAATGAATAAGGTAAAGGAATATTTAAAGAATAATCCTATTATTATATTAATAAATATTTCTTCAATTTAATTTTGAAAGCTGTTAAACTTTTTTCCTACGAGCGTGCGGAAAAAATTTTTACTTTTACGCAAGATTTTCTCTTTAAAGCACAATATTTTAATTCAAGATTAGTATATTGTACAATGAGCATGGAATTACCCATTAACCAGCGTAGAACGACTGCTCCCTTACTTTGCCAACTGAGCTATTTCAGATATTAATTTAATTGCTATAATACCATATCAAATCCTGTCAAATTTTAAATATCACTATTTATTTTGATAATGTGTCCTAATTACTTTATATTTTGAAATTAATTTTATGAAAATTACGGAATATCGGAAAGTTATTATCAAACAGTCGTTAATAGACTAGATTCGATCTCATATTATAAATCTCGCGGAAAGATAAAATCATGCGGAAAAGTTACTTTTCCGCACTTGTTTGAGGTAAATTATTATACTGAATTATACCATTATGATAAATAGATCTTTTGCCAATATCTGTTTTAACCTTAATGAGAAATGAATCATTAGCTTGCCTTGTTGAATGGCTATGATTAATTTGATATACTGTTAATTTTAAATTGGAATGTTTCAATTTATTTTTGACGGAAAAAATTAACAAAGATATTTTGTTATATAAGGAGCTGATATCAAAAAGACTTCGGGGTTTATAAAGATATATAGTTGGTTCACGATAGTGCAAAAAGAAAATACATTTTATTGCTTTGTTTTGAAGAATTTTTAGTGCTTTGAGTACCTATACATGATTTGGCAGTTCCTCATATTAGTCCTATTGGCGCCAAAATTCGACATTGGGGCAAATACCAAAGTTTCCTGTCATGTTACAAACTTTGTCAAAAAATTTTATTGCGTGAATTGGATAAATACTATTTATGGATGGAAGGAATATTTTGATAGATTTTTATGTTGAAATTCGATTATGAGATATTCCCATTTCGCCAGCTTTTTCAGCAAAACAAAAGAATAATACACAGCCTTAGGCTGGTTTCGTGCATCAGTAGATTATATAACATATAATTCGCGATAGGGTCCATATTTCAATTTGTCAACCAGCTGTCAGCACTACACACGAGCATAACTTCACAACTACAGTGTATTCCACTGCATCAGATCCCCCATAAATCCTGTTTAGGATCGCAACAGTGAAAAACGCGTTCTGGAACGCGTGACACAAAACGCCATGCATAAAACCAGCCTTAAAAACCAACGCCGTAATAGCTTTCTGAGATTCATAGAGTTTTAGAAGGAACATTCGGTGGGAAGTTTAAATGTAATTTTCTTTTTATATCCACCTATTACGCACAAAATATAAACTTCTCTAAAACAAATAAAAATAAATTTTTGAGAAATGAAAGTTATAGTAATATATTCAAAAATAATGTAGAGCATAGTATCTTTCTGGGTTCGTTGGATTTGATATTCAGGAAACACTTTTTAACCAGATTTTTTCTACAATGAGTAAAATTGTGAAAGATATTCAACTATTATTCACTATTATTCAGAAAATGTTATTTGATAGCTCTTAAATAAGCTGAGTGACAGTTGTTGAGAAGGAAATATCAATTCAATACCACCATTTACGGCATGATTCGTCATGATTAAGGTGTATTTGTAAAAGTTATTCGAAAAGCTAGGTAGTTTAGAGATTGGCCGATTCCAAGAAATTGAAGTAATCTCATTGGCTGTCAGAATAGGGATGTATTTATCATTATAACTTGCGTGAGACCGGTATTATATTTTTTGTGTGATCATGTAGGTATATTTTATTAAGAAAACTTCCTCATAGGAACTATTCATGTACTTTATCAAGATGTAATTTCAATTGATATTTGACGTTTCGTTGTCTTACAACCATCATCAGCCCAACATTTTTTGTGGTGGGCAAAATTAAATTTTTACTAATTTTAATATTTTTAAAATTCACTTAAATTTCAGGATTATGAAAGGCCATTAAAAAGACTACAAAGATGATTGGATTTCACACAATCCATATATCCATATTATTCTAAGGTCCGGAACTTTCATTTGCAACTAGCCAAATTTATTCTGTGGAATACATTTTACTTACAGGTTAAGTAAAAATGCTATAGTTTCACTTGCGAATAGTGTTATTCTCCAGATAAATTAGCTTTATCTGCCGGATAATATATTAGTCATTTTGTTATAAATTGGTATTTTTTGACAGATAAAGCACACCTAACCTGAGAAAGCAGCATGTTAGTTCAATAGTTTTATTTCAATGTTCATTTACTTTTTCTTTTGGTGTACTGTTTTGCAATTTGTAATTGTTGTCATGCTCATTGTTCACTAGTTTTTATACGACTATTCAAATCATGTAATACGTTTAATAAGATTCTGAATAAGACCATGTTTCATTTGTCACTTTTTGTGTTGAATTTTTTTTATTTAGAGTGCTATGGATCCGTTCAAATCATTAATTTCAGCTCTAAAATTTTGGGAAAAATAAAACTTTACTGTTTTCGGTCAAAATGTAGTGCTATTTTAAATTCAATTTTCAAATTGAAATTACTATTTTTTTTTTCAATGGCAACATGGCGGTTCGTCGGGTTAGGAAGAAAGATAATTTTATTACGATTAATTTGATACTGCAGACTAATAGGTTTTAAACAAACTTCCGTTAAAAAACTTAATAAATTACATCTTTTCTTAAAATAAATCATCTTTTGGTATTAAAATAAGATTTAAATGCATCGAGTAACCTGTGACCAACACAACTGATTAAACAAAATTATTAAGGAAGACGTCTTCTTATTTTACCTCGCTTCTGCAAAAGTAAATTGAGGAAGGTAGGTGAGCTAATTATTACCATGCTCTTAATATTGCCACTTCCCAAATATTCGCTAATTTGGCCCTTGCGTCACAGATGGGGTTGTAAGATCAACTATCGTATTAAGACAAACACTGTGAAAACATATTGGATACATCCTGTCAGTAATGGCGTTCGCTTCAAAGTAGTGTGTGTTCCGTTTATCTCTTATAAAAATTTTGAAAACTGTACTGCTTGTTATAATCTTGTTAATATCGATTATTGCAAGGTGAAAACGTTATAAGGTAGGTACAATCAAGTAGTTTCTTAATAGATATACGACATGAAATTCCTCGAACGACACTTGGACTACATTATCGAAACCAAAATTCGGTTAAACGCTTTGGAAGGAAAAGTATTTTGAGTCTAGATCAAGAAAATGATCTAGTGGCAAGAATTCATAAGCTAGCAGAGATAGGCAGTCCATGACAAGTAAAATTGTAAGAAGAAGTGTGTTTTCATATGCGACAGCAATGAGCATACACACTCCTTTTTCCCATACATCCAAATTAGCAGGAAGGAAATGGCTCAAATTTTTTGGAAGACATACCGACGTGGCCAGACGTAAGGCTCAGCAAATGAATCCAGCTAGAGCCCAAAAATGAACCATTTCATTGTGAATGATTATTTCACGAAATTGAAAGCAGTATTCACAAAATTGAAATTGTTTGATAAACCTGGCAATGTGTATAATATGGACGAGAAAGGTTGTCGTCCAACTATTCACAAACAGCAAAAAAATGTGCCAAACGTGTACACTTGACAGCGCCAGAACATGGTGAAAATGTGAGTATTGTGGGATGTGGCAATGCCCTGGGCCAAGCTATCCCACCATTCCCACCATTATGTTCAAAGGAAAGAGATTGAAGCCTGAAAATTATGGTGTTACTCTATTTTGCCCTCCAAGTAACACCACCCATGAACTGCAGCCTATGGATAAAGCAGTCTTCACAAGTTGTGAGTCTTTCTGGGATCAGGAAGTTTTAAATTTTTTGGTTACTAAACCTGGAAAAAATTTAACCAAAATGAGATTTGGTGAAATATTTAGTAGAGTTTGGTTGAAAGCAATGACGCCAGCTAACATCATCTCTGGATTCAGGGTTACGAGCATATTTCCGTTTAACCCAGACATTATATACCTGAATCAGCATTTGCACCAAGTCTTGTAACGCATGTTGAAGAAAATATATTACAGCAGCCCGAATACGCAAACGATAATAACGTAAATAAGCCATTATTCTCCATAACTGAAGATAGCAATAAGATTGATCAAAACCGCTCTAGCACAAGTGGAATCAATTCAAATGAAAATGCACCAAAGAAAAACAAAAATTCAACAAAAAGGTCCTGTTTATATAGCGATTCATCGTCTTCTGATTCAGATTTCAGTGTTCATGATAGTTCATCTGACGATATAAACACCGACGATGATGATTTCATAAAAAAGATTACCGCGATCTCAAGAAGAACAACGCACGCTAAAGAAAACGAAAACAGTGCCATTTACTCCGGAAAAAGATCCACATCCTGATGACACTTCTTTCAAAGGTATGGGTTTACTAATTACACCCGAAATCAAGATATCCACTACGAGGCGAAAACCAGCAATTAATAGTAAAGTTCAAGAAGTAACAAAGGATTTATTCACCACATCAGTGCAAAAAACACTCAAACAACAAGAAGAGCAAGACAATGTAAAAGGCAAAAAGAAAGAGCAACAAGAGAAAATAAACAAACAACAAGACAACATGAACAGCAAAAACAAAGGAAGAACGGAAAATAAAATAAACAAGAAATTTAAAAGTAGTGAATCGTGGTTCTGTTTTTTATATAATGAAGGTCGCCAGGCCGATATGAGATTGTGTCTTGCATGTGGCCAATACGTTCATGAAGAGTGTGTGGGTCTAACTAAAAATGACAAAGATGCATTCCAGTGCCCTAATTGTTCCTCTTAAACAGTAAATTATTGACAGTGAAATGTTAATTTGCCTAAGAATTACCAATTTAGTTTTTGTTAAAACTACTGTTCCTTTTATTGCCATACTGTGGCAATATAAAGATTCCAAATATTGTCAGTTTGCAACCTTTAAAAAAAAATAAAAATATACTTTTTCTAGATGGTTGATTGTAATTATTGTTCTTGTTTTAGAATATGAATATGTTCTTTACTTGTTCAAGAAAATTACAAGTTATTACGAACCAATTTGAGTCTAATAAAAAATGATATGTCTTAGCGTGGCAATGTTTGGCTCACTTACCTTAATTATTTTTTTTTTTGGAGAGGTATCGACTGCTATGGTCATTAGCCTAGGTAATTATTGTGTACTTTATTGTTCAAAAAACATGTTTTTTAACCAGCTTTTGGATTCATGATTTTGTTTTATCAGTTGTGTTGGTTACAGGTTACTTGATGCATTTAAATCTTATTTTAATTCCAAAGGATGCTTCATTTTGAGAAATATCCAATGTAATCTTCTAAAGTTTTTAACAGAAGTTTGTTTGAAACTTAACAGTGTGCAGTATCAAATTAATCGTAATGAAATGCTATTTTTTCCTAACCATGCATAATGTTAACGTTTGAAAACAATTATTAATAGAAATTTTAAAATAAATTTGATTACAAAAAGGGACAAGTGATACATGGTTGAATTCAGTATGTCATATGGAAACAAAATAAGCGAAAATATACCGGGTGACCCATTTAAAAATCGAAGGTTTATGTCACCTCTGGTGAAACTGGTAGTTGCATGAAACTGAGTTACTTGTCAAAATATGCATTTTATACAAATCCTCCAAATATCATTGTATTATCTCCAAAAACAAAAAAGTTAAAAGGGCGAGCCACTTTCCGCGGACACCCAGTATATATATTTTTGGATATATATTTATAGTTGCTTCGAATATTTTTGATAAAAACCACTAAATCTGCTTTGAGTAAAAACAGTGTTTGATACAATTATACGTTTTAATATATTTTGAAATTGATTTCCGTCAATCTACCAAATATATAATTTTGAACCTAAAATTTTACTCTCAGTCAATATTTTTCATTTGATCAGTTCCGATTCCGAACACAATTTTGCATGAACTTTTCAAAACATTAATAGATCATTATTAAAAGACAAGATTTTCATTAGATTTGCTCACAGCCTTCAAAATATCACAAGAATCACCTGCAACTGCCTTAGTACGAATAATAAAAAGTAATTACGCATATTTAATAAACAATCCGAAATGACAAATATCAACAAACACACTTCTTCCACTCATCACACAATCACAAATTCTGATGAATTATAGATTGTATTTCATTGTCCCTTCTTTTCCAAAAGCTATAAAAAAACGTTACTTGTGAAGAAACACCGTTTTAGAATTCGATCTGTCTACGACATAAATTATATCAACGTAATATTAAGTAACAACATAAATATTGTAACCCACTTTCACTTGTTGAATTCATAGTAAGTTATTCTTCAGAGGTAAGGTATATACTAGCAGTTGTTGTAGAACAATATAAATGAAAACAATGAGATTGTGTTACAGTACTGGAATGGAATTCTTCCTGCGACCTTAACATTTTACCATCCCATAATTTATGGGTGAAGTATTAATTTCTTATAAGTAATTGTGTTTATGCCACTCACAATACAGCTATCAAATGCGGGAAACTGTTTTCTCGACGGGCCGTCATTAATAGTGACTTGGGATGCAACGCAGCCAAAAAGGTCATGCTAAAGAGCAAAGTGGTGCAAGATCCCGAAGCCCCTGGCGAGGCGTTGAAGTTTCTAATTATAGAAAAAGAAGTAGTTTTACCTTATTTTAGGTATTATTCGTAAATGTTGAACCTCGAACAATATTCATTCAGTGTTACAGCAACTATTTATAAACCGTTAGATGATCAGAAGAAAAGTATTGGAATATTTTTAGATTTAAAGAAAACGTTTGATAGTTTCACATACAAAATTATTATCGAAATTATTACGGCTTGGCATAAGAGGAATCTGCCTAAAGCTATTTATTTGAAAGGGAACAAACTGTTCAGATTGATCATATCAATAGTTATTCTAGAAAAGTGAAATGTGGTGTTCCCCAAAGATCAGTTCTAGGGCCTACTTTATTATTTATTCATATCAATCATTCGATAAATACAAAAATTAAAGGAAAGTTGTTTTCTTATGCAGACGAGACAGTTTATAAAGGTAGTGGAAATAACTGGGGAGAAACAGTATCAAATGCTGAATTTAATCTATCAATTTTAAAAAATAATTACAATCACGATTTACTAACTTTGAATTTGAAAAAATCTCATTTTATAACACATTGCATGAGAATATGCAACAAAAAAAATTGAAAAATTGAAGGCCCATAGTATTTTTCACGCCTAAAACATGAAAAACAGTGTACCGAACATATTTCCAAAGTTGATGTAATAAAGTATCTAGGAGTTCACTTAGATTGCAACCTCAAGTGGCATAAACAAATCACTAAATTGATAAAAAACTACGGAAAAATTTAGGAAATTTAGGTTGTTGAGAAACATTGTCAACCGTAAATTAATTATAAGTTTTTATTATAGTCTCTTTCGTCTATATTGGCCTATGAGATACTAGGTTGGGGAGGCCTATGTAAACAAATTTCAAAACCACTTACATCAATTCAAAAATAAACCTTGCAAATTACTTTAAAACCCTTCTAAAAATCTCTTTGAACAATATAAAATTTAATCTTTTAAACAATTATTTTATAAAGCATCGACAGAAATTTACACATTGATAATCATATACAACATAAATATGAAACAAAAAATAAAATGTATGGTTAATGCAACAACATGGCATTTGTAATCAGCGTGAAAACAGCCATGAGTACCAGCCATGGGTTTGAGAATTGCGAGTGATGAAGTCTGAAACATGGCTCAGCCATGAATTCGGGGTTGGCGGTAAATGTGTTTGAGCGAATGTTTTTCGTTTTCTCTGGTAATGTAACATTGAATTGTTTTGTTTTCTACAAAATTTGAAATATATTTTCATGTATTTGTCATACTTGACATTTATTTATAGATGATAGTGAATAACATAAGTGGAGATAAAATCAATAATTTTTTCTATTACTGGACTATGTGGATACTGGTGAAAGACCTACACCAAAGAGATTTTGCCGGGCAAGATTTCATCCTTAAACTTCTCCTCAAACAAGTCCGAAAAATCGTAAAATCTCAAACTTGGAAAAATCCGCAACAACCTAAATGCAGGTAAAATCAATATTTTTTTCTATTAATAGGCTCATTGGATACTAGTGAAAGAGACCTATGCCATAGATTATTTTCCTGGGCACGATTTCACCCTCAAACTACCCCTCGTAAAAAATCGTAAAATCCCGAAATATGAAAAATCCTCGACAAGCTAAATGGAGATAAAATGAATGCATTTTCTTTAGATGTACTCTGTGGATCCAGCTGAACAAGATCTATACCTGAGAGTATTTTGCCGGGCACGATTTCACCCTTAAACTACTCCTCAAAGTCCGAAAAATCGGAAAATCCCGAAATTTGAAAAATCCTCGACAAGCAAAATGGAGATAAAATCCATTGATTCTATCTACATTTAGCTTGTTGAAAATTTTTCAAATTTCGGGATTTTACGATTTTTTGGACGTGTTTGAGGGGTAGTTTGAGGGTGAAATCGTGCCCGACAAAATACTTCCTGGTATAGATCTTGTTCATCAGTATCCACAGAGTTGATAAATAGGAAAAATGATGGATTTTTTCTTGTTGAGGATTTTTTCTCGTTGAGGATTTTTAAATTTTGGAATTTTTCGATTTTTCGGACGTGTTTGAGGGGTAGTTTAAGGGTGAAATCGTGCCCGGCAAAATAATCTCTGCTATAGGTCTCTTTCACTAGCATCCAAAGAGCTTATTAAGAGAAAAAAATATTGATTCTACTTGCATTTAGCTTGTTGAGGGTTTTTCAAAGTTCGGGATTTTGCGATTTTTCGGACTTGTTTGAGGGGTAGTTTAAGGGTGAAATCGTGCCCAAAATACTCTTCGGTATAGATCATGTTTATCAGTATCCACTGAGTCGATTAATAAAAAAAATATGGATTTTATCTTCATTTAGCTATTTGAGGATTTTTCAAAGTTCAGGATTTTTTTATTTTTCGGACTTGTTTTGACGGGTAGTTTATGGGTGAAATCGTGTCCGGCAAAATAGTCTCAGGTATAGATCTTGTTCAGCTGGATCCACAGAGTAAATAAATAGAAAAAATCATTAATTTAATTTCCATTTAGCTTGTCCAGGATTTTTCAAATTTCGGGATTTTACGATTTTTCGGACGTGTTTGAGGGGTAGTTAAAGGGTGAAATCCCCCGGCAAAATAATCTCTGGTATAGGTCTCGTTCATTAGTATCTACAGAGCCCATTAATAGAAGAAAATATTGATTCCAACTGCATTTAGGTTGTTGAGAATTTTTGCATGTTCGGGATTTTACGATTTTTCGGACTTATATGAGGGGTAGTTTAAGGATGAAATTGTGCCCCGCCAAATACTCTCAGGTATAGATCTTGTTCAGCTGGATCCACAGAGTACAATAATAGAAAAAATCATTTATTTTATCTACACAAGGGATATAAACACGACCATTTCCAGTATGAAAGGAGCTTTAATCAAAGCTTTCGCATTAGTGATCAAGAAGCTGTGGTCAGGTGAAATATCAGATTGTGTAGTAAATACTGTCCCATTGAAAAGTGAAATTCAAAGGTTTGCACCTCGTTTCATCGGTTGCGCCCAGCAAGATTCTAAAGAGTTCTTACGATTTTTTCTGGATGGTTTGCATGAGGACCTAATAGAATTACAGATAGGCGTAAACCCATTTTGTCAGAAATCGTCGATAAATTGATTGCCACTGAAAAAGTTGAGGAGTTATGGTCAAGATTCCTGATGGTGGATAACTCCAGGATTGTAGAATTCTTTGTTGGACAACTAAAATCTACATTAAGGTGTACATATTGTGGCCATTTTGTTCAGTTACGTTTGATCCATTCTGGGACCTTTCCTTACCGATTCCGCAAATAACAGGACAAATAAGTCTGGTTAATTGTTTGGATTCTTTTACCAATGAAGAAACTTTGGAGAAAAATTGAACATGGGTCATTGATTTCCTATAGAAGGAATGGATATGAGCAACAATGTAGCGAACCTTTATGCATTGTCCAATCACAGCGGTACTTCCGATTTTGGTCACTACACAGCTTACTGTAGACACCCTTATGCAAATACGTGGCATGAGTACAATGATTCTTGTGTGACAACAATTTCATCAAAAATTATTGTGGGCAGAGAGGCATATTCTACGAGTCCTACTCATATAGAAAATCTTAATTTTTGAAGTTTATTATTTTTTTGTTGAATTTAGTTATCATTCATATTTATATTAATCTATTTATATTTATATTTTTATCTATTTCTGAATATATAAAATATCGTTCCAGTATAATGATAAATATGAGTACCTATAATTTCATATGTATTGAAATGAAAAATTGAAACACTCACCCTCCACTGAAAATAACTGCAGAATATCGGTCGGCGGTTTGGACATACAAGGCAGAACGTATACTGTCTCGGCGGGAAAGTCTCCTTTTTCTTGGGTCCTATCGCATCTTCCTACACACCAACCGGAATTAAGAACCGTCTCTCCAGTACTATCCTCTTCTAAAATTATCAGATCCCCTTTCAAGAACGTTAAAAAACTGGATCCTTCCCCGGGCGCCTTGTAATCTTGTAAAGCAATCACGAACTTCGATCGTTTCTTCAAACCTTCCAGAAAATACACCACCAAATCGCGAATATCCTCCGCGTTGGGGCTCTGGAAGGTGAATTCCTCTCCTCTGACGGTGTTCAGACTGAAGGTTTGTGTGAAAACTTTGTTCGTTTTCTGGCTGGACACCGTAGTTATTTCCGGAAAGGATAATTCTAATAAAACTTGTTCTTGATCGTCTACGACATACACCCCGGTCCAATTCACAGCGATTATTACGTCGTTTTTAGGGAGGTTAGGTCCGGAGTTCCTGTAGGCCTCGTAAAATCGCGAAAACAGCAGAGGCCATTTGAATTTGGCGTAGCTCACAACGTCCTCTTTCACTTTCAATGATGGAATCTACAAAAAAGAAAGAAATTGCTCAAGGGTAATTTTCAGCAATTGAAACCGTAAAGTAAAGAAATATATTTATTATAACACCTTTGAAAATAGACTTTTCCTTCCTAGTTTTTTTCCGGTAATGAAGACACATTCAATAATTTTGCATGTTCCCGTATGTCGTCGGGTTTAAATTTTTTTTCGTATTCGTTTAATTGGTCCATATTTATATATAAATTTATTAAGCTCAGTATCAAATGGATATAGCGTCAAATGTACAGTCAAAATGTGTTATGTTTAATATAAGTACATATACGGATACGGATACGAATTAAACGCATGAAACAACTAGATTAACTGGGTTTGAATTTTGATTTTTTGAGTTAAACAAATACCTAGCTATTGTAAAAATTAAATACGACAGAAATAATATTTATAATGATTGTTGTTTTAAAAAATTGTTACAAAAAAAGTAGATACAGAACGATCAGAATCATAATACTAAATGTCGCAACAACGAAACATTCTAAATCTAAAAGTTTAAAATAAAATTGGATGAGAAAATGTTTTTAAAGGCAAAAGCTTTTATTCAAATGCAAAGTGAAAATGTATTTCTTCAGATCTGTGACGTACGTCAGTAACAGATTCAAAAGCTTGTAGCTTTTGTATTCAAAATGAAAAATTTATTTAAATAGTCTTGTTTTTCTATACAGTGCGCTGGAATAAGTGTTACCCCCTCCCCTATTGACTCAATTATTTTTATATAATTAGCAAAACGCTTGGACAGGTCAATTTTTGTTCTCATTTTTTGCCTTTTTTGCCAAAAACATTAAATATACAGGGTGGTATTTGTAGGAGATATGACGTCATAAAAAAGCTCATTTTTTACGTACGTTAGGTTAACTTTTGGTTATACAGGGTGTCCGAAAATGATTCATGCAGGCTCTAGTATTTAAACCGATTTTATTCAATGAATTAGTGGATAAATTGGTTGAAATCGTAACGAAATACTTGTTGGGAAAAACGTTCAAACAGGTTAATTTTAATTTTTATTTTTGCGTTTTTTACACTAAAGTTTAAATACTACAGGGTTATTCGCGTAGGTAATATGACGTTATCGCCATTTATTTTTAAATAGAAATCCCAAAGTTTTATTGGAAAATCTGAATGAGCACATTTTTTAATTACAGTTAAGTAATTGATAATTATACAGGGTGTCCCAATTTTTGAATTAAATTAAAACAGTTTGGGATTTAGGACCTGGCAAAATTTCTGTTGAACTTTTAACAAGCTTTGTCGTTTTTCGTGCTAGCGCCTAGAGAAAGCCCGGATATTTTGGCTGGCGAGCGTCTTGACAGTAAGATTAATGAGAATATGCTTGCTCAGCTCGCTATCTCATGGCTTAGGAAGAAAACAGAAGGAGAAAATACCTAACCTAAACTAACCTCGCAATCCAAGTTCACAATACAATCGCTCATCTAACCTAACTGATAACATGTATTAAAAAAGGTACCCCAAAATGTTCAAAATCCTTTCTATTTCAATTTTTTGGTTCATTTCAAACCACCAACATATTGTCAGAAGTGTTGACAAGAACCAAAACTGTCAAGATAGTCCAAGAAACGAGGAAGCGGCCCAATGTTAAATGTACAAAAATTAATTAATATCCGAAAAATAAAAATATGCGTATAGGAAATTAAAATTCAGGATGAGTTTCTATTTCATGCGACTCGATCCTGATTACCGAACATAACCTAAAAATTTGACAAAGTTGCGAAAAGCGGTTTTTTGTTGATAATTAAAAAACTACAGCTCCGATCAAAAAAAGTTAAATTAGGAAATTGTAGGTATCAAAAAGATCTATCAATTGAATAACCCATTATTTTTTGATATCATTGATACTTATCGAGTTATATCGGAAAAACCGTAAAAATCGGGTTTTCTATAACTCGTTTATTGTAAGGTATTGAAAATTTTTACTTACAGTTTTGTGTAGCCTATGGCAAGCCAAAAAAGTCTTTTTCAAAAAAATTGATGAATATTGATTATTTTTCAAAATATATGAAGTTTTCTCAAAAAAGATGCTCTCTCAATATGGCTACTCTTGCTCGGGGAATGATGCTACAGTAACGATTCAGGGCTTATTTTTTTCTGTTAGAGTTGTACTTTCATATTATCGAATAAGTATATTGATTTTATTTATTATAAGTGTCAAAAAATTACTTTAAAAAATTGCACAACTTTTTTACATGTTTTTTCTAAATAAATTTCTTAATTTTGTTTTTATAGAAATGACTTTTATGAAAATAGATTTCTAGCATGACTTCACGCATTAAAAAAAAATGAATTCCTACGATCACTAGGAGCCGAGATAATTTTTTTCAAGGCGCAATAATCATCGTACAGCAGTCACCTTCATGGATATTGAGGTTCAATACCTATATTTTCGATAATAAAATACTAGGATATGTCTAGTTCATTTGCAGTATTATTAATTGATGAACAAAGTGAGGCGTGCAGGCGCGGAGCGATGCAATTTTAGCGGGTGGCGCAGTGGCGATACTAATACTGTTGACATTAAAGACACTTTCGTCCTGACAGTGTTATTGAAAAAGAAAAGAAAAGTTGTTGGTTCAATTTCAAGTAGGTACTAGTGTACATTGCAAAAGAAAACGTACGTGAACAATAAGCCGAGATACTCAATATTTTTCAAGCACAAGCAACTTTGAACGCACGAAATAAGTTTTCAGTGCTATCCCCACTCCGCCACCCGCTACAGCTATCGCGATCCGCGCCTGCACGCCTCACTTTATTCATCAATTTATAATACTGCAAATGAACTAGACATATCCTAGTATTTTTTTATTGAAAATATAGGTATTCAACCTTAATATCCATGAAGGTGACTGCTGTACGATGATTATTGCGTCTTCCAGATTCTTTTGAAATAAAAAAATTCTCGGCTCCTAGTGATCGCAGGAATTCAATTATTTTTCTGAATGCTTGAAATCATGCTAGGAATCCATTTTCATAAAAGTCATTCATATAAAAACAAAATTGAGCAATGTATTTAAAAAAAAAAACATGTAAAAAATTGTGCAATTTTTTTAAAGTCATTTTTTGACCCTTAAAATTTAAAAAAATCAATATGCTCATTCGATAATATTAAAGAACAACTCTTACAGAAAAAAATAAGCCATGAATCGTTACTGTAGCCTCATTCCCCGAGCAAGAGTAGCCATATTGAGACAGCATCTTTTTTGAGAAAACTTCATATATTTTGAAAAATAATCAATATTTATCAATTTTTCAAAGAAAGACTTTTTTGGCTTGTCATAGGCTTCACATAGCGGTAAGTAACAAGTTTGAATACCTTAAAGTTAACGAGTTATACAAAACCCGATTTTTCACGGTTTTTCCGATATAACTCGAAAAGTATCAATGATATCGGAAAATTATAAGTAATTCAATTGATAGATCTTTTTGATACCTACAATTTCCTGATTTGACTTTTTTCGATCGGAGCTGTAGTTTTTTAGTTATCAACAAAAAACCGCTTTTTGCAACTTTTTGCACGCACTTTTCCCTATTGCTTGGACTAAGATGCACGTCACCCAAAATATCCGGGGTGTCTCTAGATGCCACTTTTTTTCGTTACTTAGAGATCTTTCAATTATCAGATGTCATATTGAATAGACGCCGTCAGGTATTTGAAAATAAATTTGTTTGTTGTGAATTTGAAAACGGAAACAACCTCGCAATTCAGTAGAAAAATGAGAAATGATTGTTTTTTATGGTGAAACCGGCCGCAACTACCATGAGGCGGTAAGAATTTTTAATGATTGTTTTCCTGATCGTCCAATCGATCGTCGGGAAGTTCATACACAAAAAAAAGTCAACTATTGGGTAGGCATACTAGTTAACTATATTATAGGCTCAATATTCATAGATGGCAATTCACATGGTGAAACTTACTTGAATATGTTGGAGACAGAGATAATGGTAGCAATAAATGATATTATTATGAATAACCCTCAAGAATTTCCACAACAAGTTATATTCCAGCAAGACGGAGCCCCACCTCATTATGCTGCCAGAGTGCAACATTATTCAAACACTGTTTTTCCGGCAAGATGAATTGGTCGACGAGGAGAGTGGAGAGTGGCCACCTAGATCACCTGACTTAACCAAATTAGGTTTTTTTCCATGGGATTACTTGAAATCCAAGGTGTACAAAACCCAACCTATAACAATCAATCAACTTCGCGAAAGAATTATCGCCGAATGCCAAGGTATTGATCAAGAAATCTTGCAAAAAGTTAGAGAAGAAACAAAAAATAGGTTGTATTGATGCCAAGACGAAAATGGGGAACATCTTCTGCATTAATTTTTTTGTTTCAATACATCCTTAGCTGTTACTTATTTGTAATTTCTAACTTCCTTGAGGGCCAATTTTTTGAGTTCCAGTTGAGTTCCAGTTAATTAATGGTTAGAATGTGTTCCTTCAAACGTCATTTAATGAATGTCATGAACCATCTAAACTGTTGGTTAGTTATCTGGAGCCTAACTGGAACTCAAAAAACTGGCCCTGAATCATTGAATTTGGTTTTTAGAATTTACAGTTGTTACACTTTGTGAGTTAGATCTTGGCTAAATCAATTTGGTACATTTTGTATTTCGCATAAATCAGAATACGTAAATTTTGCCAGGTCCTAAATACCAATTCCCAAACTGTTTTAATTTAATTATCAATTACTTAACCTTATGTAAAAAATATGCTCTTTTAGATTTCCCAATAAAAATTTGGAATTGCCATTTGAATAAAATGGCGATGACGTCATATTACCTACAAAAATCATCCTGTAGTATATACATTTTATTGGAAAAACGCAAAATGAGAATAAAAATAGACTTGATTTTAATGAAAATATGGATGTTCATAAAGTCAGTTGTGGATCATCCGCGACTGAAAGTTGGAATTTAGTCGCTGTTTTCCATCGTACAAGATAACCTCTCTTGGAAGGGATTCATGTTGTAAAGAGAAACATTCTCAATTGAAAATTGAACCAATACATGACTCCTCTGGAAATGGAAAAAACCTACGATAAAATTGAAGTTACTTTTTTGTAATATTTAACAGAAAACAACAACTTCCCCGGCTAAAGCCACGCTGAACATTGAACTACATCTGATAGATATTGAGAAAGACCCTACAGCGAAGTGGTCGAGGTGTTAGAGCGTTTGGCTTCCACCCAGACGGTCCGGGTTCGATCCCCGGTCGTGTGTCACTGAGCTGAAGTGGTTCGGATTCCACTTTTATTTAAACTGTAGGTCCCGGATCCTCCCTTGCTCGTACAAGCTCTGCTTTTGAGGGGGTTTTTTCCGAAAACCTGGGAGTTTCGTAAAAACAAAAAACAAACAATAACTTGAGAGAAAAAATCTGAAAGTGAAAATTTGCATTTTCATTCAGATAGTTGATTATTTATTAAATGTCCAGTTTCCATTGGAGATTCTTATCTATAAACGAGATAAGGGAGAATGTTATTCAGAAGTATCACTCAAAAATCGCTCATTTCATTGATGCGTGAATTGCATCTCTTTCGCTAGGCCTCCAATACATTTTGGTTGACAAAAATCTATTTCACTCTTCTTTAGCCGGGGAAGTAACTTCAATTTTATCGTAGGTTTTTTCCATTTCCAGAGGAGCCATGTATTGATTCAATTTTCAATTGAGAATGTTTCTCTTTACAAAAATGGACTTGTTGAACGTTTTTCCCAACAAGTATATTGTTACCATTTTAACGAATTTATCTATTACATCATTGAATGAAATCAGTTTAAAAGCTAGAGCCCGCTTAAATCACCCTGTATATTTAAATTTTTTGTGAAAAACGCAAAAATGAGAACACAAATCGACCTGTCCGAGTGTTTCGCTGATTATATATAGATAAAGAAGTTACTAGGGGGGGGAAACATTTATTCCAGCACACTGTATAATCTATGAACTTACACTAATGATAGGTTTCTACTTGGCCTCTCCAGCCTAAAACAATTATATTCAGCAGCTCAGAATAACTTCTTGACTTCGTGAGCGTTTTAGGACGTTTCGAGAATCCCTCCAACATCATCAGATCCTACGTTCTGATGGTGGGAGGGAGAGGGGGTTATCCACAAAATAAGAACAAACTTGAACAACAGTATCACAGACCAACCTTTTCCTTGACGTAATAACTCTTTTTGAAGGCTTGCACCACCGAAGCCGCCCATCTGTCGACAGCCTTCTCGACTCCCGTCAAGCAATAGTCCGGTATATAGTTCGGCAAAAGCGTCAGCAGTCTCTCCAGGTTCATGTCGGAGTTGTATTCTATGAAGTATTGCTGAGCCGCGATCATCGCCAGATCCTCCTCTTTGTCGCACCTGTACTCTCCGAATTTAACCCCCCTCACGACCTGCTGATAGATGAGGTTAGTCGCTACTTGGTCTTCGGTCGGTTCGTGCCAGGGGGCGAAAATTTCTTTGCGGAAGAACAGACGCCAGGGTGCGTTGCGTTCTTGGGCACCTTGTTCCTTCGCGTATTGCTCACACTGTGGAAATATATACATTGTAAAATTATTACCATGCCACAACGAATAATAAAGAATATATATTTCGATATAATGACAGCAATTTCAAGCTGAGCATTTTGTATATTTTGTCCCTCAAATAATAAAAATCAAGGGGACTCAGATCAGGTGATCGGACTGGCCACGATTTTCGTCTCTACGATCTATCCATCATTCGCGATAAACACCAGTTAAATGTTCTCTTACTAGTCTGGTAACGTGTGCAGGGCAAACATCATATGCAGCCATATCGATGTTTTTAATGACAATGAATTATCGTCCAATAAATTGGAGAGGTCATTTTCAGAAATATATGATGAGTATCCCGGGTCAAATTGTTCTTATGTAGCGGGTAGCTAAGAAACATGTTATGTGCGAAAATAAGCGAGGTGATTATGTACCTCTCATAGAAACTGTTAACGTCAACATGAATGGCATGGTATTAGAATGGCAATATATATTTTACAAAAATTTCAATTTCTAAAACCAACCAAAATATTGACAAGGGATTTTGTACACCCTATATATCTAATGGCTTACGTCAACTATTGCATTTACTCCATTTTCTGTTCAAATTTTCTGACCAATGATTTCAAGCAGGAATTGAAGAAAATGGAACTTGAAACAACGGGTCAGAAGTTTGAACTCCAGTAAAGACTTTTTGAAAGACTGATTCAAGAAAGAGAAGATCCCGAAACATATTGATTCAAAGGCCCCAGAGTTTGGAGGAAGAATTTCTGAAAAATTCGAGGTATTTGAGAGAAGAGCTGCTAAAAAATTCCAAGAGTTTGAAGAACGAACTTCAACAAAATTCTTAGAATGTAGAAAATAAACTTTCAGAAAATTCGGAAGACTTGAAACTAGAACTTCAAGACAATTCGAAGAGTTTGAGAGAAGAGCTTGTAAAAAATTCCAACAGTTTGAAGGAAGAATTTAGCGAGAATTCTAAAAATCTTTTTGAAAGAACTTCAAGATTTGCGTAGAATTTGGAGGAAAACACAGAAGGCCTAAAATAAACTTTGTAGTGTGGCGAACCTATTCGAACAAAGAATAAGAATCGTCAATACAGAGATAGACAAAATATAGGAAAGTTAATGAACCGGAGGTTGACAAAATTATTGATGGAATCGAGGCAGATATGGACAAAATGAATGAAATTTAAACAGTAGTTCTTTCCAATTATCATCAATGACATCATTACATAAAATTTGAAAATGAGATCATTTTCGAATTTTGTTTCAGGTTTTCTTCACCCTAGTTATTTTATCAATAAATCCAGCAATTTTTTTAATAGATGCCCTGCCACCACCATATTTTGTCAGAGCGTTCAAGAGTGAGAATAATTAAAGATTCCATCGACAGAAAACAATTACCGAGCGTTGGGGGAGAGTGGCGCTCTGCAATTTTTTTATTAGGGGTTCTGCCACCACCATATTTCGTCAGAGCGTTCATGATCGAGAATAATGTAAGATTTCATTGACAGAAAAAAAACACAAGCTTTGGGGGATCTACAATTTTTGATTACAGGTCCTGTCACCACCATATTTCGTCAGTGCGTTCAAGATTGAGAAGGCCTTCCCACAAGCACAAACCTACGATCTGTATCGAGTGAATTGTGGGTATAATTTTTTTTTCATAACAATAGAGATTCCCCCATTTATTCGCAACTGTTCCATTATTCCCGAGTTGCTGAGCCCAACTACAACGCTCGGTAATTATTTTTTCTTGTATTCTTTCATTATTTCCCATCATGAAAGCTCTGTCAAAGAATGGTAGTGACCAGACCTCTAATAAAAAATTACTCCACCAACGCTCCCCAACGCTTGGTAATTTTTTTCTGTCGATGTATTCTTTCATAATTTCCTCTGCCAAAGAATGGTGGTGGCAGGACCTCTAATTGCTAAGCCCAACTCGCCCCCAACGCTCGGTAATTTATTCTCTCTATGGAATCTTGCATTATTCTCAATCTCTGACAAAATATGGTGGTGGCAGGACTAATGAAAAAATTGCTGCGACCAACTCGCCCCCAACGCTCGGTATTTTTTTTCTGTAGATGGAATCTTTCATTATGCTCAATCATGAAAGCTCTGATGAAATATGTTGGCGGCAAGACCTCTGATAGAAAAATTGCTAAGCCAACCCATATTAATATTAATAGTCTGGAAGAAATGTCTGTAAAACCCAGTACGCTTAAAACAGAACTTTCTGGTGTTGCGAACCTATTGGAAGTAAGAATAGGAATCGTCGAGACAGAGATAGACAAAATCAAAGATGTAATCGATGCAGAGGTGGACAAAATGAAGGAAATTCAAACAGTGGTTACTTTCAATTATCATCATTACACATAGTCGTGATAATTTTCGAATTTCGTTTCAAGATTTTTTCATATTTCATATTTTATGAGATAATATGCCCCTCTCTGCCTCGCATAACCTACACAATAACACACAGTCTATGGAAACGGTCAATAAATCTTTACCTGAGATATGGCATCCATCACATGGTCTCCTCCGCTTCCCAGAGAAGAAACCTTATCGAAAAGAGCTATGTACAAGGAAAATCCAAACTGATCTTTCAACCCTATTTTATCCGACAACTGATTGCACAGCTCTCTTGCGGTGGTGGCGGAATCAGCCAGCAAAGTCTTCGTGTTTCCATCCATGAAAGTGATAGGTAACATTATGGGCTTTTTCGATTTGGTAGCTTGAAGTTCCAACCAACTGGGTGGTTGGTTCCGCGTTCCGTTATTGAAAGTGCGCTTGAGACGGTCTTCGCAGTACGGGGCGTAACCTGGAGGACCTTCCCGGATAAAAGCCCTCAAATAGCTGACGAATTTTTCAGAAGGAGCAAAGCATCCGACGCAGAGCGACAAGAGGATCCAGCCTCGGGCGTGGGATGATTTGGAGGGGTTGTTGGTGAGCTGCTTGCATATTTGGCAGTAAATTTCATCCCTTGAAGAACAAAAAAAAAATGAAAGTAAAACGATATTACCAATTTCTATAGGTTTGTAAGATCTCCCTTATAAATTGGCGTATAAATGCTCTTCTTATTTTATTAAAATCCGTGATTTGTCCCTGTTCAAATACTGAGACCTATAATTCTTTGACTCAATTCACTGTTACTAATGTATCAAATCAATTCTAGATTTCGCGTACAACAGTTCATTCAAAATCATTCCATAGGACCAGTAGGAACTCTGTCATATAATCCGCGCTAATACTTCGCTAAAAATCACTCAACATTCATCGGTTTACCGCCGCCAATAGAGGGCTCGACCAGCGAAACATCGAGTTTCGTACAGGTCGAGGGGCCTTAATAGACCGTTGGCCCATGACATTAAGGGGGTCTATTATCTACGAAGGTATGCCCTTCAAGGGACATGACGATTAAGTTGGATTATCGGGAAAAAAGTGGTTTGTTGAATCGGTACCCCGTCGCCCCCTCCCTGACGTCGATGACGTCACCTTTCCTACGAATACGGCTAAATTCGCCTACCCAAATTGTATGCAAATGATATAACATTGAATGATGGGTCGAAATAAAGGGTTTAACCAAATGGCATTCCTTCGTTAATAATCTGAGGGAACTGTCGGTGAAGGGTAACTTCCGGTCCGTATGCCGCCCTTGGGGACCGACCTAGACGTATGCAAATCCCGATCCGACTATTCCAATACATTTGTACAGTTGCTTCTATAATAACGTTTTCAACATTGCTTTCTACCGGAAGTTGATTGAACATGGAGATGGCGTCCGGGTACCGATCCAACAAACCACTTTTTTCCCGATAATCCAACTTTTGAAGGGCACACGTTCGTAAATAATAGACACTCGTATTGTCATGGAACAAAGGTCTATAAGGAAATCAAAATGACGATGTCAAGGTAGTTTAGTTCCTGGCTCCTGACCGAACCAAGCAGGAAAAGAGCTAAGAACCAATCAGGAGTTCAGCTTCTGACCGAACCGAAGATACTATAATAATAATAATAATAATAATAATATCGTCTTTATTATTTCATAAAGTGAAAACTTAACAAAATTAATATATTTAAGCTATCAGCGAAATAAAGGGCGAAGTTCATCGTCTGTAATGCTAAGCATCACAGAACATGTTCTTCCACTTAACCCGTTCAGAGTGTCATTTTCCAGCAATTGATTATACAAATTTCATTTTGAATATTTATTTCCCTCTCGTCGAAAACCAGAGAAAGGCCAAACAGCTTTGTTCCTAAAAACTCTGACAGCCTCGAATCCGAAGATAGTCACAAAGGTTTTCGACGGAAAAGGCGGCATGCTCTGGGAGCGTCTTTCACACCATAGAACATACATTCTTGCCATGTATCCTCAGCGGGTGGGCTCGTAGCCATGCAGAAAACAGTCCACTTCAGGAGTCGTTGTTAAAACGGTCGTCGTTTGGGAATCCGGTTTGGCCCCACCATCTTGCCTTTGACCTCTAACCCGAGAGAGTTGGTTGTGGGGGCCTGTATCCCCGTATCTTGGAACCAAGTATTGCGGTTACTGGATGGTTAACCCAGTAAACCCGCTGCCGACATAGAAGGGAAGCTGCCTTTTCCTCCCCTGATACGCATGAGCTGTCTGTCCGATTTTGCATCCTTTGCTCACCAGGTTCTCAGATGTTGGTTGGCCTCCCTGCTTATTTGTTATCATTATTATTTAATTTCGCAACAAAATTTGCAAATGTTTTCTAAATGTAATGTAACGAACTGAAGCCGGACCTGACCGCTTGCGAAAGATCCACCGGCGAGCAATTCGATGTGACAATACGTTAACGAAGTGTCTGATGTCATCGCTTCGGTATGCAAGTTGGCATTTCTAGAATAGACTGAGAGCCATCAAAAAACGGACAGCGAGCGAAGAACTTCAGAACTCCAGAACAATCTCGAAAGGAACCTACTTGGATATAAATAGACAGCCGATATCCTGTTACATAGACAGTCTGATTCAAAGCAATACTTAGCGATATGAATTACGATAGATGATGATATGAATTGGAGGAACGGGAACTCGAAAAAACTTGTAAAAAGGCCGCACTGCAGAAATGACGGACTAATAGAGGAAGCAGAAGACCCTGAAACTTTTTTATTCGAAGTTTCTGGAATTAACTTTGGTGCGATATTGAATATACTCGACGAAAACGCCAAATCTTTGGAAGATAAACTACAAAAAAATTCTGAAAACTTGATAAATTTAAAAGAAGAATTTCAAAATCCAAACGTAGAGAGGTTCAAGAAAATGCCAGAAGTCTAGAAGGTAAACTCCTGGAAAATACAGAAACCTAAAAAAAGATCTTTGTGGTACTCAAAAAAGAATAGAAACCGTCAGAGATAGACAAATTTAGGAAGCAAATGAACACGGACGTAGATAAAATCAAAGATGGAATCGAGACAGAGATGTATGAAATCGATGACAGCATGGATGAAAATAAATCGAGTTAGAAATCAGCAAAATCAGAAAATGTAATGGAGCGATTGACGGTTCAGGCATTCTTGGATGGACTCCTTGATAACGAAACTAGGCAAGCATTGACATTAGCCCGTCCAACACACCTTGATGACGCACTCTATAGGATTTTTCGGAAACATACTCGGGTCGATGAGGTCCCTCTAATCTGAGTTACCAACCCGCGTTCGGAAACTTTAGTGTTGCATACGCCGATCACTGACTCGGGTTAATTTTTTGCATCGTGTTAGTAACCTTGAGTAAGTCTCCGAAAAACCCTAATGACATATTACCGTTAGACTCCGTTATTTACATTTCTAGCTGCGGTCAACACAGAATCACATTCTAAGCACATTTTTACTGCCGCTCATTTCGCGGCAGTTATCTGCTTATATACATTGTATATAATCTGTTAATGCAGCATAAACTCAGCTTTGACGACTTTTGGGTTGACTGGCAACTATTTTCCGCGAAACAACAAGCAGCAATAAAAATTGTGTTTAGAATGTGACCGCTGATCGAAATGTAAATAACGAAGTCTATTGGACGCAGTGGCACTCGCTTTTGAGTTTGAGGCAGCGAAACAACCGGCAAAAGCCAAAGTCTGCTAACTTGGAAGATGCCATAAGAAAAGTGATGAAGGAAGTGTTGCCGGAGAAGATACTGAAAGATTGTAGGAAAATTGGGCACGTGCGTAGCAAATGATCAACATTAAAAAAATCGAGACCGACGAAGGTCGATGAGAAGAACCAATCTTCGACCTGTATCCAGCAAGCCCCGGTTAATAATAAATATGTCTCAATACTCCAGCGGCAATACCAAAGGGTCTTAGTAGACGGTCTGATTTGAAGCAATACCGTGCAATATAAATTACGACATATTATTATGATGATATGAATTACTAGTTATATTTTATGTGTAAAAATAACGCTATAAGATGTGCATGAATATATTATTAAATTTGAAAGTTTGTCGCGCTTTCCTCTATTTATATGGACAATATTATATTTTTTAGGGAGCTGAAGACATACTAACCCATGATTCCATCAAAATCTCAATTGTTTTACTGACCTGAGTTCGGCTCTAAGAATCCCATGCCCGATAATAAAGTGCAGCTTTTCCAAATTACTCGTAGGTCTCGATTCGAGCCACGACTGATAGCTATCGGCGGTATATTCCTCGTCCTGGAGTTTCCTCCTGACGTCCTCCCCGAGTTTATTTTTCCTTTTCAGCGTCAGAGATACCAGTTTGTTCCTAATCGACCTGGGTTTCTGCTGCTTCAGGAACGAGTCTGGATCCAGTCCCATCAGCTGAGCCTCTTGGAATTCCTTGCTGCGGATGAAGTTACGTCCTAAAGTGGCTGTTACTTTGGACATGACCGAAGTGTTGTCTCTGTCCATGGTGTGGTATCGGGGTTCCGGTAAATCGCCGGTGAAACGGAGGATTGTGATCCATAAAGCTTGAGCTGCCTGGAATAATATAGAAAAGTTGATGTACGTTATATTAAAGTAATTATGTATGTATTACAAGTATGTAATCAATATGGACTCGATATGTTCATGTTCAACGTTAAAGGCACCACACTTCGCGTCGTACCCTTAATGTTCACTTGTGAACTTTTATCATAATATACTATATTTATTGATATTCATTTATATTTGTTTATATTAATTTATATTCATTTATATTTATTCATCAAATGTGAAAACTATGGATGATAGTGAAAGACCACAACATATTTAGCCGGGTATTACACCATCAAATTACCACTCAAACGTCTGAAAAATTACGAAAAATACTTCAAAGGCTTTATAGACAGTTGTGAACAAGACCTATGCCAGAAAATATTTGGCGGGGCACGATTTCTCAGTTTGACTACTTGTCAAACACGTCTGAAAAATCGTAAAATTGTAACTGAAAAATCATCAACAAGCTAAACGGGAATAAACACGAATATTTCCATCGTATGTTAAAAATCCCATATGAAGCGGGACATTTTCGATCAATTACAGCGAAAAATTCCCGGCGGGAAATTTTCAGGCTGAAAATTACCCGGTAGGTATCGAAAATTACCCGCTCGGTCCGTGTATCTATAGTAACGATTGTTAAAATGTACATTTGTCATCTGGACAGGCATAAATACTGAATTTTAACTCCGGAAATATTCTACTGAATTACACTCGTGCATCAAAATAAACCTGATAATTTTCCATTCAAGCATGTTGTCAGTAAAAAAACTGCATTCGGTTATTTTCATATTTTGCTAAAAGAGCCCTCCTCCTTCGGGAGTCCGGTTATGACACTCTTACTCCCTGGAAACGCAACGCAAAAAAAGTTGAATTCGAGTGTTTCGAAGGAAACAAAGTTACATTCGAGTTTCGAAAGAAATATTACATTCGTGTTCTGATAGAGAGTTGCATTCTATTGTTTCGATAGAAAGTTGCATGTGAGTGTTTCGAAAAAAAAATACATTCGAGTGTTGAGACAGAAAGTTGCATTCTAGTGTTTCGAGAGGGAGTTGCATTCGGGTGTTCTGGCAGAAAGTTACATTCGAGAGTTTGGAAAGAAACTTGCATTCGAGTGTTTCGAGAGAAACTTGCATTCTAGTAAGAAAAAAAGTGACATTCTACAAGTGGCATTTTAGTATTCCGTCAGAAAGTCGAAAAAGAAATAAAATTACACTCAAGAGTTTAGAAAAAAAAGCTGCATTCGAGTATTCCGACAGAAAGTTACATTCTAGTGTTCCGAAAGAATGTTGCATTCGAGTATTTCGAAAGAAAGTCATGTCGAACACTCAATGCATCTTTTTCCGAATCGCTTGAATGCAACTTTTTTCGAAATAATCGATTACAACTTTTTTAAAACACTGGAGCCACTTTTTTTCTTCAAAGCGAACGCAAACTGTTTTTTTTAATAACTTGAATGCCACTTTTTTTTAAACACTTTAATTCCATTATGTTCTTCCAAACACTCTAATGCAATTTTTTGTTTTTGAAACCCACGAATGCAACTTTATTTGGAAATACTCGAATGCAACTTTTTTTCGAAACACTCGACTGCATTTTTTCAACACTCGAATGCTACTTTCTTTCTAGGTCTAGGATGCAACTTTTTTTGGAACCCAGAAAGTTGCATTCGAATGTTTCGAATGACAATTTTTTTCCAAAACACTCCAATGCTTTTCATTTGAAACCCTCGAATGAAACTTCCTTTCGAAACACTCGAATGGATTTAGGTAAACACTCGAATGCAACTTCCTCTTGAAACACTCGAATGCTACTTATTTTCTCGAAACTATGGAATGCAGCTTTCGAGAAAAATTCCGGAGAAAAAAGTACGGAAAAACGGTCGGTGAAAAAAATCCGGTGAAAAAAGTCAGTAAAAAAAAGCCGGGGTAAAAAAAGCCAGGGTATAAAGTCCGGGGAAAAAAGTCCAGGAAGAAAATTCACAAAAAAAACTGTGTAATAAAATTTCAGAGAATAAATGTCCATGAAAAGCCTGGGAAGAAAATCCGGGGAAAATAGTCAGGGGAAACAAGTCCAAAAAAATATCCGCGAAAAAATTTCAGAAAAAAATAGGTCGGGGAAAAAGTTTGTAGAAAAACAATCTGGGGAAAAAATCAGAAAAAAAAATTCAGAGGAAAAAATCTGGAAAAATAAATTCTAGGGAAAAACTCCGGTGAAAATAGTCATGCAAAAAGGTCCGGGGAAAAAAAGTCCAGATAAAAAACAATTCCGGGAAAAAAGTCAGAAAAAGATTTAAGTAAAAAACTAACTAAAAGTAACCTACAGCTATTGATGAAAATATCTACTTACCAGTTGATCTCCCTGTGTATGCAACGGAAGCAGAGGGTGTTTCAAAGGTTTCCTGGAATACTGATGTCCTACATTTCCCTGGAAGTAAGTAGCAGCGAATTTCTGGAATTTGAACTCGCTCAGGTCTTCCTCGTCTTCTGAAGCAATGGCCATTGGGCTTATAATTTCATTTTCGGCTGGCTGAGAAGGTAAATCATTGAAAATAGAAGTTTCCCGACCTGCAATCAACAAATACAGCCATGAAATTCAAAGTTGAGGAATATTCTATATTCTTTTGAAAAAAAAAAAAATACCTGGAGTTGGAGCTTCACTGGAACTATCAGGAAGGAAATCGAACATTGCTTCCACCAATTTCGAATCATCTACGGGTTCGTCTGCTTTTCTTGCTGCTTCATTTATTTTATTTTTCTTTTCCTCGACGATTTTCCTCTCTTCCATTTCGATTTCCATTTCTTTCCTTTCCAGCTGGTAAATTCTCTCTCTGCAAAATATTTCATAGTAGACTATCATCAGATTATAATACAAGCTACTCTTTTACATTTCAGCCCTGAAGGCGCTTTTTTTATAGGCATTTCCCATCATCTTTGGACAAAACAAACTGATCTATTTTTTTCAATGGATTGTCGCTACTCAACATTAGTTAACGAAATGGAATTTCAATCACCACCCGTTAATTTCTCATTACAGAGTACAGACTTTACGTTAACTGTCTTCTTTTATGATTGAAAACGATAATAAGTCGAAAATAAATTCCCTCGAGTTTTCTTTCTAAACTTTCTAATGTTTTGTAATGAGTTAAGAGAGGTGAAGCAAAAGTGAAGTAGTTTTCAAGAAAGGCGCGAATGATTGGAGAAACTGATTTTAACAACTATTTCAACTTTTGAACCTTACTAGTTATTTAATCATCTAGTGTATTAATGAAGGCGATTAATGATCGAGATATTTTGAAGCGTCAGCGAAGCGAGCGCGTTAATTTTCGAGATTATTAATCCCATTTTAATATAAGAGTGATTACAATATTTTTCCGTATGCCTTACTCTTAGTGAAATAAAGGAATTCTAATTTTTTTCTGGAATTAAGTTAAAGCGTCCATAAGATCTGAATTCTTTTATGTTTGGTTGCTTATACAACAATCATGCATTCATAGAGTAATCGACCATTAATGAAAAATTGACCATTATTAGGGGACGATTCAACCATTAATAACAAATCGTTCATTAATAGGGTCATTAATGGTCGATTTCATTTGCATGGAAGAACATTAAACAGGCATGTTAATACGAGGTAGGCGGAAAATTCTTTTGTAAGACTTATCTAGTTCCACACCCTTTTCTTGGCAAAGCAAACAAAGTATTGTTGTTGCTGATATAGCTAGCGTCTATTATTATTGACTCATTTCATTTCGTTCGTTCAACGAGAGAAATAACAAAAAAAAACTGTAAATAGAAAATTCATAAGCTGGTTAGGTTCAAAGTAAAGAACTGTTCTCTGTTTTTCGTGAATATGTTGTTAGTTTTGGGAATATAAATCGAAATTTTCTTTTAAAAAAATTTATAAAAAATTTCTCATCAAAGAATGTTTTCATCCCGATATACCATGCTCATAAAAATTTCAATAAAGGTTCAGAATACTAAATAATGTTGTAATTTATGTATCGTGGGTGTTGTTCAAATATTATGCAATACTTTTGCTAATACATGGTATAGGTAAAAAAATAACACTAGATGTTCATTTCCTTTTCTGTATTCTATCAGCGTGATTTCTGAGATTACTCCATCAAGAAGTCTTTGTAATTTTTCATTCAAGGACATATGATGACAATGTATGAATGGGAAATTGTGTTATTTTTCATATAAATCGGTATTCTCTAGTATAATTTGGGATGTATAATAGACGTACATTGGACATCCAGAAGATATCCTCAGTGGTTGTTATTTTGATATGTTCTGGACAACCATTACACCAAATATGGACGTACAATGTACAGTGCATCCCATTTTGGGTGAGACAGCTTGTTATTTAAGATAGAGCCTTGCGGTTTTCACCTTCCTGTCATACTTTTTTGTGAAACTCAAGTTGGCCTAATCAGATTTTGCATAACTGTTTCCGTTTATGAGATACAGGGCGATTTTGGAAATTGATACTTTTCGGATCACTTCTTTATCTCCGAAGTTATTAGAAATAATGCTGAGCTAAAAACTACATCTGATACAGAATTCTGCGTAGAATCCAGTGGCGTACTTATTTTTTTTTTCGGGGTATGGTTTTGAAGATACGACGCAAACCTATATTTTTTTCAATGGAACACCCTGTATTTTATTACTTCGTTGAATTCGCTATTTTTTTCCCTTCAAAATTATGTATAACACTATATAGGTAGGATGTTCAGAAATGCTATAAAACACTAAAACATCACTTAATGATAATGTTTTGTTAGTGGGCCATGGATTTCCCATATAAAAGAAGAATTAATTGAATAATTTTCATTTGTGTTTTTTTTATAGGAGAGTAAGCAAATAAAGATAATACACTAACACGAAAAACAAAACGTAGGTTCCTACCTAATAGCAAAAAATAAATAATATAACAATTCATAATACAAATTAGATACAAAAGAAATACCCAATAAAATATTTATCATTAATAAAAATTTTCAACATTACATAATATCTTACTGATTAAACTGTTCAAATTGCTGTCCATTTTCCCTAATACCTAATTGACAAACTTTTTCAATTCGCCTGAGTGCATTTAATATTATAAAAGGGCGGTTTTGTAAATTTCGGAAAGCTGCCGCTGTTGATGCACGAAGTTCTTCGGGACGGTTGTGTCTGTTACTGTATATTTTATTTTTCAAATAGCCCCACAAGAAAAAGTCTAATATAGACAGATCAGGTGACCTTGGAGGCCACCTGATGGGTCCATGAGTTCCAATCCAACAACCCTGAAAATTATTTTCTAAAAACCGCCCGATCAATCTTGAATTATGGGCAGGGGCGCCGTCCTGTTGGAAATGTATGGAATGAAGAAAGGCGAGGGGAACATCTTCCAGTAGTTCTGGTAACACGTCTTCTAAAATTGTCAAGTACCTATGGTAAGAGATCCTTCAAAAATGCGGTATATGATTTTTGTCCCCAATATGAAACATGCCACATTAAAACCAAATCTACCCTGTTGTTGTCGTTCAAAAATCAAGTGCTGGTTTTCATCATACCAATGCCTTGTATTTTGCCTGTTAAATATACCAGCCCTGCTTATATGTGATTCGTCTGACCAAATAACTTTTTTTGTGAAATCAACGTCTCTCCGAGCATGGTTCAAAAACCAATTGCAGAAATTCACACGTCTTGCTGCATCACCAGGATATAAGTGTTGGACAATATTGACTTTGTAGGGTTTTAACTTATACTTTTTTAAAATTCTGTGTACCCGTGATCTGGAAATAGCAGTATCATTCTCTAATTTTGCACAAGAAGTCTGATGATAGGCATGAACGCTAGCTAACACATTTATTTCATCTACTTCTTGATTCTCTTTATTATATACCTTGGGTCGAGGTTTAGAATATGCACCATAATTCAGTAAATTATACTTTAGTCTGAATATAGTTGCTCGACTATGTTGATGCCTCTCAGGATATCTGAAAGTTTTTAAATCACGATGTAAGGAAATGTCTTGTGGTAAAATTCTCGACGTCATACCTGTTCAAATAAAGTTCCAAAGCTTCGCCAACGTTTTCATTGGATTGATTCAAACATTGTATAATGTCATATTTTTCATTGTTTTGAAAAACCAAATCTCTTCCAGCCATTATCAGTTCTCAATCAACAAATTCACAAACAATTATTTCTACAATACTCTATATTCCTTCAAACCCAAACACGATTAAACACAATAATAATTCGTAGCGATGACAGCTAGATCAGATTTGTTTTTTTTTCTCTTCAATGCCTATTTGATAAAACAATGCTTCCAAATGCATAGTAGCCATAATAACAACAAGGATGTTCGTATCATCCATGACCTACTAATGTTAATAATCAAAAGTAATAATCCTCTTATTGAAACTTGGAAAATCCATGGCTTACTAACGAAAAATTATCATTATGTGATGTTTTAGTGTTTTTTAGCATTTCTGAACATCCTACCTATATAGTGTTATACATAATTTTGAAGGGAAAAAAATAGCGAATTCAACGAAGTAATAAAATACAGGGTGTTCCATTGAAAAAAATATAGGTTTGCGTCGTATCTTCAAAACCATACCCCGAAAAAAAAAATAAGTACGCCACTGGATTCTACGCAGAATTCTGTATCAGATGTAGTTTTTAGCTCAGCATTATTTCTAATAACTTCGGAGATAAAGAAGGGGTCCGAAAAGTATCAATTTCCAAAATCGCCCTGTATCTCATAAACGGAAACAGTTATGCAAAATCTGATTAGGCCAACTTGAGTTTCACAAAAAAAAAGGACAGGAACGTGAAAACAGCAAGGCTCTATCTTAAATAACAAGCGATAAACCTGGCTGTCTCACCCAAAATGGGATGCACTGTACATCCATTTGACTTTAATTGTACGTCTTAAGTGATGGTGTCCTGGAATCCAATTGATGTCCAGAACTTCCATATTCAACTCCTGTTATACATCCATTGTACGAACAAGTATGGAAAGTACAACTGATACATTATTTTGTTCTATCATGCTACGCTGTGGAAGACTTTTTGTCTCTGATTATTAAAAAAAGTGTGTGCGGGAATTCAAATAACTCCGCAACCCTAAAGCAGCAGATACAGAGGGTTCATATATTCGAAAGCTCTAGTGGACTCAAGAAATGCCCTGAAATCTAAATGGATCATCTTTAAAATCTGTGATATTACGTTTTCAAAGACAAAAGACAAAATTGGCTGTTTGTATTTCGGCTTTTTTCGGTCATTCGATCAACAGATCTAGTTTTGACGAAGTAGCAGAAGTGCAGTTAAGTGCAACCAAGTGCATTAGTTCAACCGGTTTAGCCAGCATTTTTTATCAAGAAATTCTTGTTCACCACACTTTCCAAAACTCTTCCATTTAAAGCAGCTTTGGATGAAGCAGAAATCGAGCTGTTCGCATTAATTTTTAAATCCAGTTTACCGCGCTTCAGTGTATGGAGATTTTAATTTTTCTGTTATCTCCCCCAACTTGTTATTGTGGATTTTTCAAAACGTAATATGTTTGTCATTTAACACGGGTGTTTCGAATTAATTTTTAAATCCAGTCTACTTCGCTTCACTGTAAGGATATTGTTATTTTTTTGTTATTGGTCTATCTTTCCCAAACTTGATATCGTGGATTTTTCAAAAGGTGTTATGTATGCCTTCGAAGACAGGCAGTCCAAATTAATTTTCGAATCCATTCTACCTCGATTGAGACCATGCATATTTCAATTTTTACGGGACTTTCAGAATAATTCTCAATTACAGACTCTTTCCATTAGACATATGCAATTTACAGATCGCTGCTTACTGGACATACAAGGATTATGTTTTTGTCCCATTACCAGGGATTTGTAGAGCTCTACTAGTACCGTTGCCCACTCAAAAATGTAACTAATTAAAATTCATGTATTACTTTATCTGCAGTAGTCTAGAGAACTTTGAAGAAACTGAAGAATCAATTGCTAGAAAATTTCTTATTAAATTCCAGATATCTTTCTTGAATAATACTAGACCCTGTACCTCAAAAATTATAAGTTTTTGACATATACCTTAATTCTCTATAGTTTATTAAACAAATAGCCAATTTTTATATCTTCCCGAACTCTGCTACCTCTTTACTCAATCCTAATAATAACAATGTTTTTCAGTCGTTGTTAACCATGTTCTGAATTCCTAATAAATGATTTTCTTACCTGTAATGTTGCTCTGCAATTTCTTTGGCTCTTTTATTTCCGGCATCTTTAAGTTCCCTCTCTTCCTTTTTCTTCAGTCTAAGTGCTTCGACTT
Organism: Chrysolina oricalcia; assembly: GCA_944452925.2. Lineage (NCBI taxonomy): Eukaryota > Metazoa > Arthropoda > Insecta > Coleoptera > Chrysomelidae > Chrysolina > Chrysolina oricalcia. The sequence goes on from OX101808.2 coordinate 26,946,575, forward strand.
GGCGTTTCTGTTCGAATTTGATCTTCTTGAATCTCCTCTGGGCTATCATCCTCCTAACGTGCGACTGAATTTTCATTATGGCCCACATTTTGTGACCGTATTCGCGCCTCACCAAGTAACCTCTGGCGTGAGCCTGCAAGCCCACTACATGTCCCCTCAAATGCCTAAATCTGTGGGAAAGTATCCTGGCACGGATGAGAGCCTGCAATCTCATGTAACCGATTCGCATTTTTTTGTAGCGCTGCCTCTGGATGTAGCCTTTCCAGTATTTCTGGACTATTATGCTTGCGGCTCTGAGTCTCAAGAAACGTCTTCTGTATACCCAACCACGAATGGACCTTCGGAAAATGATATTAGTCTCTAGTCGTTTGGTGTGAATACATCTGCATGATGTCTCTACTATTTGTAATTGATCCTCAAATCCAGAGCATGAAAAGTTTTCGTAAAATATTTTTATTTTTATTAAAGCGATGTACTGCTCCAAACGAGGAGTCACTTTTTATAAATGTTGTCAAAAATAGATCGAACGCACTGTATATTAAAATATTTTATTATCATTCAATACGTGGGTAACCTTTTTACCTTTTACAATTCAGTACGTGAGTGAAGTTATTTTATTTTGAAACACAATTGTTTTCAAAAAGGCCACTGATAGTTCGATCTGGGAGTGGAGTTTAGAGTTCTGCCGTGCCCACAGCTAGTGAGGGCTATGTGGGGAGTTTGGAAGAGTAGAGATTAAATTCATGGAAAATGTTCCTAAAATGTATATTCCAGTATTTATTGTAAGTATAAGTCTTTTTAGAATAATTTGTTCAAACAGTAACTGGTCTAGGAGAGATTCATTAATTCTTTCATTAAATTCAATCCTCTTATTCTCATATTTGTACATAGTAAAATAAACGTTTTTGTATTTTTCTAAAGTGTTTTAAATCTATAAATGATCAGTATCTACCTGGTTAGTCGTGAATAAACCCCAATTCACGACAATATCATTAGCTACGCACATTTTTAAAGTCGATTGAAAGGTAATGCAGTCTGATCTACTAGAAAGTTTTCGGCCAACTATCCTCCTTTGTTTATTCGCAAAGTTTTTGGATAAATATAGAGACCGCATTTCAATTAACACAGAATTAATATTGGTTGTCATATACAGTGCGGCTTTTTTTAGTCCCCCCCCTGTTAACTTTTGATCGGTTCGACGTACAAACATGAATAAAAAACCGTTATGAGGGTTTCACCGATACTACTTTTTGAAACAAAAAATATGGTGATTGCTCGATAGGGGGCGCGGGAGGGCACATCAATTCAAAATTTTTAAATGGCATGGGGGGTTGAGTGTCACATCGTTGAAAAGAGAATTCAATTCTCTTTACAACTATCTGATTTTTTTTTAAATTTCGTTAATACTTTTTTTGCAATTCAAATTCGAAATATCAAATATGAATGCGGATCTGAAAACTAGTCATGCCTTGATAAATTTGAACGGTTTGTTGCGGAATAATGAAACCAAAAACATTGCGAAGGGTATTACCGATACTACTTTTTGAGAGAAAAAATATTGCAATTACACTACAGATGGCGCTGAAGGCACATCAACTAGAAAATTTTGATAGACATAAAAATCGAAATTGGGAAAAAATCCTCAACTAAATTCAAGATATTTAGATGGTTGTAAAGAAAATTGAATTCTCTTTTCAATGATGTGACACTCGACCCCCCATGCCATTTAAAAATTTTGAGTTGATGTGTCCCCTCGCGCCCCCTGTGGAGCAATCACCATATTTTTTATTTCAAAAAGTAGTATTAGTGAAACCCTCCAAACAGTTTTTTTTTCATGTTTGTACGTCGAACCGTTCAAAAGTTAACAGGGGGGGACTAAAAAAAAGACGCGTTGTATATATAAATCTGAAAGCCGAAGAAATGCCTCTTTTTGGATCTCATCTTACTTGACCAATCGTACCAAAAATTTTAAGCTATAGACAAAATAAAAAACATATCTTTAATATATAGTGGGCTGGAGACGCTGGAGGCGGAGGCCGAGGGAACCACAAGATGTAGTCCTCTTCAACCAACAAACTAGTACGATTTTTGTCTTGGAGTTTTCCGAATTTGATCAAAAACGAAAAACCTGATAGAAAACCTGAAAGTAACGAAACAAAACTTTTCTCCAAAAAAAGGCAAATTACTTCTGAAACTATTCCTATTTGATACTACGCTACAAGGCCGATATTTTAAAAGGTCACACGGTATACACGATTTAAATAAAACTTTTCCATTAGACGTTATATAACAGTGGACCTAGATGAGATCCTCAGAATATGTTACACTGCAGCTTCCAAAAGTATGAGACATCATGCAAATTTTATTGATGAGTACCTTTGTAGGATGAGAATTTTCTTGGTAAGTACTCTATCTCGTTCTTGTTCAAGGAACAAATCATGAGCATCTTTCAGGAACACTTTACTGTGGCCAAGTTGATAGTCCGACCTTCCTAATACCATGGAGCAGATCTTCACAGTTGCTGCTCTGCAGTCCGTTTTATGTGCAGGAGGAACACCCGAAATTAGGAATCTGAAATACATTCAATTTGATATTTTGTTGAAAGTTGAAAAAGTAATATTTTCTCATCGCGTTATTTCAGCAAATAAATCCCAGCAATATTTATAATTTTGTTCCTATACATTTGAATATCAAGATCACCGATTATCCTCAGGTCAAGTTGGCTGACGTCGGAGACCAAGGGATTCATAATAGCCTTCCAGGATGATGTCTGGACACCCTGGTCTACCTTCGGGCCTTCGTTACTATTTGTCAGGAGGCACTGGCAGCCCATTTGAGGATGCGGGACTCGGGAGTCTGGGTAAACGAAAGAGCGATGGTAGGTCATGCAGAAATCGCGAAGTGGGAGAAGCAAGAGATTTCGATTTCCGCCCTAAGAGTGAAAAGCGCACAATATAGACTGCGATGGAATAGAGAGTTTTTCCTCACTATTCCGAGCAGAGAACAATGGAAAGGAGTTTCGCACGTGAATATGCTATACGATACTCGTGTACCAACTTTCGTTGCTATATCTCAAAGGGTTCCCGATTGAATGAAAATCAGTGTACGTAACTCCCTTGTCATTTGCGGACCTATGATTACTCAGTACCCGAATTCGTGAACCTATTTTGGAACCACTCTATATATTCTGGAGTTCCTCTGCTATATTGTGCGATCAATTTCAAAGTCGAAAATGAGAGATGTTTTGGTGTTTCGTTTTTCTATTGTTTCTATTATTTTTGATTTTGTTGTTTCTTTCACAAAAAGAAACATCGAAATTAGCCTAGTTACTTTAGCAATAAAGTTCATTAATATTTGCAAAAAAAAATTCAGTGGAATAATGGAAAACAGAACATGAGCTAAAATAGTCTTATTTTGGGTACCTAATGATTTTCCAGGACAGGAATAGCTCAAGCAATATTTTACAACATCCTTATTATGGACTCAACCATTTTCATATTTCAGTGTGGCAATCAATGGGTTGAGGAAAAAAACATATGGCCAAAATGATTTTTCCGTGCGTCTAGGTCCGGTTTCACTTCAGTAATACCTCAACTTCCTTATTATGGACTCTGCTATTATCATATTTGAGTACGGCAATCAGAATGGGTTGAGGAAAAAACCGAAATAATGTTTCCGGGCGTCCAGGACCGGTTTCATTCCAGCAATATCCTCATCTTCCTCATTATGTACTCTGCCAGTATGATATTTCAGCACGGTGATTAGAATATGCTGTGTAAAAAAACCACAATGTTGAAATACTTTTTTCGGGCGTCCATGGCCGGTTTCATTCCAGCAATATTCCTCATCTTCCTTATTCTGGACTCTGTCATTATCATATCCCAGTACGGCTATCAGAATGGGTTGAGAAAAAAAACACATGGCCGAAATAATTTTTCCAGTTGGCCATGGCCGGTTTCACTCCAGCAATATTCCTCAACTTTGTTATTACGGACCTTGCCATTTTCATATTCCAGAATGGCAATCAAAATAGAGTCTCGAAAAAAACATGGTCAAAATAATTTTTCCGGGCGTCGAGGGTTGGTTTCATGATCATCGTGCTGGAATATGATAATGGCAGAGTCCATAATAAGGAAGTTGAGGAATATTGCTGGAATGAAACCGTCCCGGACGCCCGGAAAAATTATGTCGACCATGTGGTTTTCCTCAACCTATATCTTGATTGCCGTACTGGATAATGATAATGGCAAAGAGATTGTGTGGTGTCTTTCCACACCCTATTTTGATCATCGTGCTGGACTATAATGATGGCAGAGTCCATAATAAGGAAGATCAGGAATATTGCTGGAGTGAAACCGGCCCTTGAAGCCTGGAAAAATTGTTTCGACTATGTGGTGTTTTTCCTCTACTTAATCTGAAAGCCGTATCGAAATATGATGATGACAGAGTCCATAATAAATAACTTTAGGAATGTTACTGGAATGAAACCGTCCCTGGACGCACGGAAAAATTATTTCGACCATGTGATTTTTTCCTTAACCTGTTCTGGTTGTCGTATTGAAATATGATAATGGCATAGTCCATAATAAGGAAGTTGATGATTATTGCTGGATTGAAACCGGAAAAATTATTTACGCCATGTAGTTTTTTCCTCAACCTATTCTCATTGACATACTGAAACATGAATATGGCAGAGTCGATAATAAGGATATTGTAAAATATTGCCAGAGCCATACCGGTCCTGGAATATCATTAAAGCGCTATAATCTCGAAATAAGACTATTTCAGTTCATGTTGTTTTCCACTAGTCGACTGGAAAAAATGCAAATATTACTGAACTTCATTGCTAAAGTAACTATACTGTATTCACATTTCAAACATATACGATGTAAACGATGATCAATGCATGCTTGCTGCGTGTCTACCTCGTGATCACCAATTCTCGCAATGCTATTGGTCGTTAGAACATCAACCTGACCAGACATTTCAGACTTTTCAGGTTGGTTGCATTACAATTATTAAAGCTGCGTTTTGTAGTTGCCGGCGCGGTGTTTTCATTTGTGTTTTAATTACAATAGTGATTATTTACTTCAGATATTTGTTTGGTGTAAAGTTTTGTGTTGGTTTCGGGTGACGTTAAACATTCGTTGGTTTTATTTCACAACGTTCTAGTTTGGCGTTCACTTGCTTTTGTTGACATTGTCCGTATTTGCAATGTGAATAGGCTATAGAAATTATTCAAAATTCTTAGTTTTCTCCAACCGGTTGGACCCTTCAACCCTCAAAAATCTTGTCTAGACATGTGTGAGATAGGGAAAACAAGGATCTTACCTTTTACCGTACGATCCCCAGCAACTCTCTAACATCTTCCATTATTCCCAAAAACATCCTTGATAAATATGAAGGTAGTAAATATAAAAATATTGCTGGGAACTGTTGCTAACTTAACCACGGTCATTTACTCTCACCTGTATCTTTCAACGAATTCTGGAAAACTGTGCCTGATGGGATATCCAGCCCTTCTGATTCTTATCGTTTCCATCATACCAGAATATCTCAGCTGCCTACAGCAAAGATTCCTGTCAAACATCATCGGCTTCTTAATCTCGTTGGGTTTGATACATCTAATGAAAAACGGTTGACAGTTCGCTAGTGTTCTCATGAGAGAATCCAGACTTTTTTTGAATTGGGTCGACAGCGTGGGGGCTCTCTTCCTAGTTTCGGAACCCATACCGATATCCTCAGCGAAAATTTGTTGCAAGAATTTGTTGCTACTTATCGTAATGAGCTGAAGCAAATCAGCGCTGAATGTATCCCGATTTTTTTCCAAGAACCCTCTGGTGTCGTAGAAAACAATGCCGGCAAAGTGGTTTAGGCCGAAACTTGTGTTGATATCAGATCTAGGTTTCAAATAATTCCTATGCCGACCATGCTGTTTGTGCAGTTTGGCCAACAGCGTTTGGTCGGTTCCTTTTGGAAATTTACTCTCCTCGTCTATGAGCGCCATGATGTTCAATTGTTTGATGGCTATCAAGTCCAGCGCATCCTGGTTGTCGACGAACTCGATATGCTGCCAGTTTATTCCTTCTAAATTGTATTCTTCTTGTTCCAACTTGAATATGTGTCTGACGAAGAACTGCTGAAGGTTTTCGTTAGCGAAGTTGATGCAAAACTGCTCGAAGCTGTTGTGATCGAAGTTCTCGAAACCGAATATATCCAAGACGCCTATGGAACTTCTCTGGCGCTCTTTAGGTCTGTATATTGCTTTATTAATTTTTTTGACTATTAGTACGAACATCCTTCCGTAAATGCCCTTAACGAAAGCGTCTCTAACGTCGACGCTTTGTTCTCGCGAAAGGGTCGACACCACCGTTTCTCCATGGGCAAACAAGGTTTTTCTAGTCAGCGCGTTTATCAGGGGTTGCATAGGCACACCCAATAGGGTTGCGACTCGTTGGACGTTGGTGTGGTCTGGGATTTCAGTGGCGTCCAGATTATCTACTACTGTTGCCTTGTATTTGATATTTCCGATGTGTAGCAAGGCCGCTAGGAGTTTCATTACTTCCCAGATTTCGGAATCCGAAAAGAGGAGGACTTTCATGGCGCTTCTGATGTCCGCGAATTCTGCAGCATCATCTCTTCCTTCGCAGGTGATACATCCTCCCTTGAAAATAAAAGAAAGAAAGAAAATAAAAGAGGTATTATTTTTCTTAGAAAAAAATTGTATTCCCACAACCTTCTTAGGAAACAGCACGCCGGGAGGATGTAGAGCTGTCTTACAATCGATAGTTCCACTCGCTACATGAAACTTTAATCTCCTGCGATGTAAGGATCAATCAAAACGGTACCTTAATAGTACACATTACCTTCCTTTCGAGTCAGTAAGACCATCCAAACAACCATGGAGAATATAAAATTATATTGTTACCTAGTACCAGTTGACAAACATCATATTTATTAGTCGTTAGATATAACTTTGGAATAATTCACGATAATGAAACTTCCTTGACTTCGTTGGTTCGTGAAATTATCTCAATAAATATAACTCGTGCTGCTCACAATATCTACTATCGAACATTCTGCCAGAAATCTTAAACTCGATGAAATTGTTTTGAAGTTCTAGCGGACTCGTGAGTCGTGGTGCTACCAATAAAGTGAATTTTGTCATAGTAACCTGTTATTGAAGTTTATCAACAAACGACAAAATCGCATAAAAGCTATCGTGCAGCAATGATCCTGAACTCGTGAACGACAAAAAACTACCTTTTTTATCCTAGATGGGTGAATCAGGGTCTACCTCAAGGAGCGGTTCTGAGCCCATTGTTATTCAATATTTATACCCGGAAACTCCATGAATATTTTGATGAGAGCATAAAATGTATACAGTACGCTGACGACTTCTGCTTCTATACTGTACAGAGATCTTTCGGTTTATGTGTGAGGGAACTCAAATATGTCGTTTATTGCCTGAAAAATTGGTTAAGTGGACACAATCTAGCTATGTCTCCCGAAAAATCTGCAGTCGTTTTCTTCACGAGACACAGGCTCCATACAGCTGATTATATCACTGTGTGACCTGAATATTCCTGTCAAAAAACACTATAAATATCTAGGAATTGTCCTGGACTGTAAACTGACATGTAATAAACAAATAGAAAACATCAAGATCAAATGCGAAAAGGGAATCAACATGCTAAGATGTGTAACAAAAACTAAATGGGGTGCAAATCCTAATATCGCACTTCAATTTTACAGGGCATATATCATAGATTATGGAAGTGTTTTGTATGGTTCTGCAGCGGACTGTCATCTCAGTGTGATTGACAGAATACAATATAATGCCGTTAGAATAAGTTTAGGAGCACTGAAATCATCACCCGTGCAAGCACTCTTAACTGAGGCTCAAGAACCGCCCCTTGGAATAAGACGCACCTATCTAGCATCGAAAGAAATTATCAAATTGAAATCCTTCTCCACGGATGGCCCACTTGCAAGGGGCATCTGTAAGTTATCCATTGGAAATCTTACTTATGAATATTGGAATCTGAAGAAAACTCCTCTGTTGGCTGACGCTTTTACAGATATAAACACACACTTGTGTAACCAACTGAAATGTTTCCCAATATTTAATCTCGACCTAGAGGCAGGAATGTTCAAGACAACTGTTATATTCCCTGAATATAACGAGATAAATTCTTATAACCAAGCACTGCTCCAATCCATATTGAGATGTTATACCAATCACCTCCACATCTATACAGATGGATCCAAATCAGGCAACGGAACGGGCTTCGCCTTTTATATTTCTAACACCAAATTTAGGTATTCCGGTAAAATTCCTGATCTTTGCTCGGTATTCTCCGCAGAAATGATAGCGATTGAAGAATCTCTGAAGTGGATAATTGAAAATAAAGTAACAACACATGTAGTTTTAATGTCCGATTCTAAATCTGAACAATCTAAATTTTTATAAAATATATAATTCTCGCCATTTGTGTAACATAAAGCAACTCCTATCAACACTATCAAAATCAAATGTGAACATTACCATGGTATGGGTGAAGGGCCACTGCGGAATATTAGGAAACGAAATAGCTGACAAGTTAGCTAAAATAGCAACGTCTTCCACAAACATGATCGAAACTCACCCTTATAATGATATAGTCAAACTGGAAAAAAACAAAATGAGAACAAGTGGGGAGGAACATTGGCAGGACTTCACCGCAACTTCCACTAATCAGTACACACTCATACATCCCACATTACCATTAAGAATTCCACACCTGTCAGATTACATTCTAAGCAGGAAAAAAGCAGTCACCATAACAAGACTTAAACTAAATCACGGCAGATTTCCAGCCCATTTATATAAAATCGGTTTATCCCAAACACCTTATTGCACATGCGATGACTCATCGATCTGTGACTTAAATCACATATTCTTTTTCTGCTTGAATCACACTCCAGAAATAACACGACTCCTAAATCTACTACGAATACATAATATTTCATTTTCGTTAAATATAACATATCTACTCAATATGCAGAATAAAGATATATTTGACATTTTGGTAACATTTTTGAAAAATAGTGGTCTAGATCTCTGAAGCTATACGCTAACAAAAGTCTGTGGCAAATGGATTCATCCAATGCTAAATCACCCCTTTTACATACATACATACATACATACCTTTTTTATAACAATGCCATAGGTGAAATTCATAGGTTTGCAGATGATACAGTTATATTATATGGAGAAAAAAACTGGATTGAATTTATAGACTAAGATCATTTTAGATTTCAAATAGACTGAAAATTGGTTTGATTACAATCTGCTCACAATAAAATTTTAAAAAACGAAATATATGCCTTTCACATTTTATAATAATACCCTACCAAACTTAGGGCCTATAATACTGGAAAATAATACTAGGATAGAAGAAATAGATAGCATCAAGTACTTAGGGATTATGCTTGACAGACGTGTAAAATGGGACAAATAATTAGTATTCCTGTTGAGGTAATTACGGAATTTAGTATCAAAATTCAAGCATCTCAAAACATTCATGCTCACAAAAACCCTAGACATTCTTTATTTTTCATTAATACAGTCTCAATTGAATTATGGGATTCTGGCTTGAGGAGGAGTCATGAAATCCTTCCTCAGAAATCTTGAGGTTCTTCAGAAATGGTTTATGAAAATCATATGTAATATGAGTTTTTATATTTTATATTCATAGAAAAACTGTACAAAGAATCAAAGAAAATGGACCTAAGACAGTTATATCTATAATACAAGGAATAAAAATAGTGTCACAGTGGGAAATAAAGTTTAAAAACAAGGTCTCGGAAAAATTTCAAATATTTATTGCCTTTGTACTATGATTTGGTTCCAAATCATATAAAAACGATTAAGTCATTGTTATCATTAAAAAAACAAATGAAAAGTTGGATTCAAGAGTCTCGACGAAATTTGTTTTATGATATAAACTCCAATTAACTCAGGTAGTTTATTTTTTATTGTAATTTTGATCAATTTTAAAAATTTACAAAGTATATACCTATATGTAATTCTCAGCTTTAATTTTCAAACGTCAAAAAATCAAAAAAGAAAAAGTCATCAAGTTTCGTGTGAAATTATGTCAATAAATACAATTCGTGCTCACAATACTACCGAAAATTCTGTCAGAAATCTTGAAATCGATCATTTTGTTTTAAAGTAACACCACTCGCCCTAGCGGATCCGTGGTGTTACTAAGCAATGTGATCTCTTTGATTTCTAACAAAATAACTTTGAATAGTATTGAGAACACTCGTGGTATTCCCACGATAGTACTAGTGATACTATCGATATTTTCCAAACACCTGTATCGATTTATAAACTATCGATAGTAAGAGTTCCTGGTCTTACTACTACTGGTCTAACATTTATATAACTTTCTAATGAATGAGCAGACTCTTTTCAAATTTGGCGTAGTTTCCGACTGCATTATATAAAAAACCAAAATGTCCAACTTCTGGTAGTATCGACGTTTGGGACTCATGATTATTGTTAAAATAAATTACATTATTGAGAAAACATTGCATAAATTTAATTTTGGGTAGGGTTCCTTTTTGATTACCAGTAGAAAAAATATATATGGGTTGCTAATATTTTATTTCTAGAAAGTCGTAATAAAACTTAAATAAATTTTGATGGGGTAAATGGTCGTATTCTCCAAAAAATCCCAATGCCTTTCACTTCGAGTTTCAAATGAACTAAACCTCTAGAGGAAAAGTATAACTTTTTTCCCCTGTAATGTAAAGAACTGTCAACATTTATAGCTATCGAAATCTTACCCCTGTTAGATACCTATATTGACTTGCATCCCCGAGTTCCAACTTTTTCTTGTCATCCTTTCCCAATCCAGCCAATATACAGTAAAACACGTGATAATTCCTTTCTTCGTCATTTTGGGAAACGATCCGACTCTTTTCCAGTAAATATTGTTCGATTTTAGCCCCCTCAATGACTCCATTGCTGTTGAAATGAATGTCGATGTATTTCCCAAATCTGGAGCTGTTGTCGTTGCGTACAGTTTTGGCATTGCCAAACGCTTCTAATATAGGATTCGCTTCTAGAATTTGTTGTTCGATCCAAGAGTGTTTTCCGCTTATAGCCGCCAAGTATTGCAGAATTAGTTTTGTACTTTCGGTTTTTCCAGCTCCCGATTCTCCAGATATCACGATGCATTGGTCTTGTCCATACCTAGAAATGATATATTATCATAGAAATAAAACACAGAATAAAAAAATCAATAAATATTCATGAAAAATAAAATCACACATTCTGAGAATCAGTGTTACCGGAGGACACGATTTAAAAGTGCCCTTTGTCGTTCAGTATTCGATAGTTCTTGGTGAAAGATTTAGCTGGAGTCATAAGATAAGATAAAATTTGAAATATTCATTTCGGCTTAGTTCTCGTGGCCACCCGGTAAAAAAGTAGGATATTCAACTCAAGAACTCAGTTGAAGACGAGCAAGTTGAATTAACGAAATAGTTGAATTATAATTGTGTTATAAAAAAGTAGTTAAGCTTTTAAAAGGACCCACGGGAGATTTGTAACGTTTGGTATCAGAAGTGGGACTACTGAATACAGACAGGTACAAGAAAAGTTTGAACCATTTATGATGGAGCAAGGCAGACAGCTGAAATGAAAAACAAATGATTTTCTAGATAACATCGTTCAGGGTGGGTCCTCAATAGAAAAAGTAACCGAAGGATTAGTAGCTGGGTAACCTATTTTCCGGGAGTGTTTCTGCATACATTGTTTCCAAATTATTTCACATGTAGAATTTTTATTCGAACTCTGGCATTACAAAAAAATAAATTCAAAAATCCATCCCTATTTCGCATTTCACATTACAATATCATTGCACTATACCTTCTCATATGTCCGTAGGAATTATCACCGATGGCAAAAATATGCGGGGGTAGCTCGCCAATTTTACGCTCCTTGTATAGTTTAATTTGATCGGCAGTATAAATCGGCAGGATTTGATACGGGTTGACAGCCACCAAGATGGATCCAGTATAAGTCTGAAATAAATATTACGAAATTTACTTCATGTTTAATTACCGTGAAATAGTGAAATTTTTAGTTTTCGCGTTCGATGAAATGTGAGTGAAATGAATTTTATGTGAAAGAAGGTATATGTCGTCTGGAACTGATGAAAGACTTGAAAACAGGTCTGAGGGTGTTCAACTCAAGCAAGAGTTTTGATATTTGATTACTGCACATATATCTATCAGATATAATTTATTGTCCGTCATAGTATTAGCCAGGAAAGTAGTTTTTCTGGCAGATATTCACCTCATGCCCTACCTTGTATAACTTGACTTGACCCGACTTGGTAGAAATTATTCATTTCAAGAAGCATGCTCTGTCAAAATTGTGTGAGATAATGATTCGTGGGCCCTGTTGATTTGAAGGGACTAAAGGTTGCCATAGCCCACTCTACCTTCCTGTAGGGGATGACCTAATTCGCTATGTCCCAGGTTTGCCTTGTGGCCTAGTCTCAACTGTCTGTTACTCTCTGAGTCATTTGTTCTCCTAGAGTCAGGAAAGTGAGGATCAAGGAGTATCTCTAGAGATTATTTCTCTGAGGTACTTACAATAGTGGTAATTTGATACAACTCAGGGAGGAATATAATATACCACATGTTACCTTTTACAGAAAAATGAACGTATCACACACAATGAATCCTGGAAAAAGCCATCGTAAAATCAATATCTCTAGCATCAGAGTCGGGCTATCCTTTCAGACCTAGAGATGTAAAAGATGTAGTTCAGGATTTTTTGAATAGAAGAGGTCAACAAGTGAAACCATTTGTGTATAATAGACCTGGTGAGGGTTGGATGGAGACGTTTTTGAATCGACATAAAGATTTGTCTAAAAGAATATCGCAGTCAATAAAACAATCTTTCACAAGTGCTCAAGAATGTCCGCCCCGAAGCGATATTCATCTACGACGAAACAGACTTCACCGACGAATCCAGTCGCTTCAAAGTCATTGTTCGAAAGCAGTCTAAGAGAGCACAAAAAGTTGTGCATGGACTCCTCAAAGTCTTCGACTTCAGTCATGTTTGCTTGCTCTGCTTCAGGTGTTATGCTGCCACCATATATAGTCTATAAGGCAGACCACAAATTCAATCGATGCCTACCCCCTTATATTGTTTTGTTCTATTTTTTACTCAAAGCTCAAAGTATTTACTCTCTCATACAGGGCATTTAATATTGAAAATCGTTTTTGGTCAACGCTTTCCTTAAGCCATATTGGCAATAGGTATGGATATCAGGCATTAAATGTGAGATTATAATAATTTACGAACACAAACTATGTACCTAGCTGGGAAATAAAGCTATTTATCTATCTATCTGTGCCTATTTACCAAACACCATCCATTTTTCGAAAATGAAATACCTCTTACATAAATGAGATTGTCGTTGTAGCGTATAAGAAGGTTCCTCAGTATCCCGGCTTCGTGGAGGTCTCCCAACCCTATCATGTCCTCCACCCCGTGAATGGACGTGGCGTGCATCGCCTTGATTCGACGCTCGGGCGACAACCAGTGTTCGTGGCCGTCGTCATCTTTGACGGCGATTCTTCTTCCTTCCGCCGACACCACCCTCGCTCCTATGGCGACATCGAACTCGCCTCCGGATACCGGTTCGATCCATATGTAGTCACCCTGTAAACAACGTTTTGAAATTATTCACTATACGAAACGGGAAACTGTTTGATTATATTAAAATGGAATTGATTAGCGAACATGTCGATTCGCTTTTTGTAGCCTTTCGTCGCTTGCACTTTTACAATATATTTTGTGACTGAATACATACAGTGTAGTCCAACGAAAACTCAACACCTCGATTTTCCGACGTTAAAATAAAATTGTGGAAAATCGCCCGGACCCGTCAATTTCTGTTTCGAGGGTAATGAGGGTCGTCGGCTAATTTGATTTACGAACTTCTTAGAGTTATAGTTCTACTATACAATTTGTTTATTTCTTCAAATGAGTAAATCATTAAACACGCATTCTAGACATCGAAATTTAGGAATTACGTCTTCAGCAGTGGGATGATATCTTCTGCACTGCAGTGTCTGAAGATATCCATCCTCATGCGAGCCAGAGCTTCGCATTCGGACACTATGTGGAAGACTGTTACTTCTTCCCCATCACAGAGCCTGCATAGTGAAGAGTATATCCCCAACATACGCAGATGTTTTCTCAGGTCGCAGTGCCCTCATCTTCCTAATTCTGGCTCAGCCGGTCGGTTGGCCCCATCATCATCTTTCCTTGTGTATTGCTATAAGCATTCTCCCAGGAGGATTGATGATGGTTCTTAACCCATTTCTTCGTGTCCTGCTTGATGTCCCCAAACGGGATTCTGGTAGGCTGGTTCTGGTCCGATGAGAGTTGATGCTGCCGCCGCTCTTGCTAAGGCATCTGCGATCTAATTTTCCTGGATACCCCTGTGACATGGTGTCCAAACAAGTTTCACCTTATTCTGTATTCCTAGGTCGCTGAGAATTTTTGTGAGTCTTATTGCCACTTGACTGTCGGAGAGCATGACTATTATTCTAGAATATCTGTCTTGTGAAAGGAACAATCGTGCTTTATTGTGTGTTGACCTTGAGGTTCTTCCCCATATACCACGTCTGTGAGGACTGATTGCATCAGATCCATACAGACACCCGTATACCTTCCATTAACCATTATGACGATATCGTCAGCATAGTCCTGGGCATGTATGTAATGAAGTCATCTACCACGAGATTCCACAATAGTGGGGATGTTACTCCCCCCTGAGGGCAGGCTCTCGAGGCTCTTACCTCTATCGTGTCTCCGAATAGGGAGGCCTGTATTACTCTGCACACAAGTATGGTCGATCTCAACTGGTTCAGGGCTGGAGCAACGTTTCTTTTCCTGAGGGCTGATGTTATAGACGCATATGATGTGTTATCAAACGCCCCTTCCAAGTTGAGAAACGCTGTGACTGCAATCTCTCTATTCGAGGGGGATTTCTCAGTCTTTCCGACTAAGCTATGGAGCGCCGTCTGACAGGATTTTCCAGTTTGATAGGCATGTTGGTACTCCGAGAAAATTGAACTTGTAAAATTTGATTTTTCGAATCTCCCAAATTTTTGTAGAAAACCCTTCGAAAGCAATGCTTGGATTTTTTCTCTTTGTATGGCAACAAATCGAATACTTAGAATAGGCGACAGACGAAATTTTAAAAATATTTTGAATGAATTCTTCAGTTTGTGAAATTTTCTTTTTTTTGTCAATAAAATTCAAATGACTTCTTTTTCGCGCCATTGAAAATTGTTGTGACGTAATGTCCCTAGAACTCCGAGCAACCAATAGCATTGCCGTTTCACGTCACAATCAAACCCGCCCTTTGGCTGATTAGGCTCGGGAGATTACGTAACAAAGAGCGTCAATATAAGTAGCTTTGAAATTTGCTGATTTTCAGAAACGAATGGAAACGGCTGTAATTGAAATTTGACTCGGAAAATATTTTCTGGGTTCATTTATATATACGTTGTGTGTTTTGAAGCATATTTGGAGTGATACAAATTCTTCGTGTCCTCGCCTATTTAGAAATTTAAACTAAAATCCACCGAAGGTAAAACAATATTATTATCAGGATCCACCCTGTATCACTTTCAATACTTCAAAGTGTTTTTACAGTCTTCATGAAGCTGTTTGATGATATACTGAGTCCGAACCAGAGCTAACTCTGCCTTTTGACAAATAATGTCACATGTTCACCATTTTTGTTCACTATTATCTGTCAATAAAAGCGATTATTATTATTATTATTATTACTTAGATGATATTTAAACTGGTCTCTCGAATATTCTTCACAATGTTGTTTTTACTACAAAAATTTTCATACTACATTCATTCTGCAATTTTTTGGTAGGTACCTTGATACATTTCCTCGGTAATTATCATGCATTTGCAGCTATTGTAGACCGGTTTGATGTCAAAACTTTCAAATGACTTCAATCGTTCCAAGATATTTATTAGTCATAATAAATTATGGTTGCGAAAGTGTACTTGACAGTGAAACTGCAGCTAATTCAATATGAATTAGTATGATTAGTTTTGAATAATAATGCAAAGACACGCATCTATTTGTACATGTTTGAGTGATTTTGTAATATCCCAACAATTTTTCATCATCTGTGAATAGGTAGATTAGGTTTGAATTGGCTCTTGATGATGCTAACTTTGTAGACGAAACGCGTAGTGAAAATGACGTCTTGGCAATTTGGTTCCAAAATGCACACAAGCAAAATTATGTAATAGTTATTTATGATACAAGTTCGTAAAGTAGGACTTTTTTGTATAAGCGTGAAGTTTGGTGAATGAGGCGAAGCCGAGAGTTCAACAAAACACGCGAGTAAAAAAAATCCCAGTACGAAAATGTATCATACAAACTTTTCTCTACGACAGTTCAAAGTTTTCAATATTTGTCGTATGATGACTTACCAGTACGATCTGACGCAAAAACTGACTTTTTGAAAAATGGATGAACAGGGCGTAAAACATTACTTTACGCACAGTTGATTATTCACGCACTTGTGCTAAAAATTATATCTTTATACGCACTGTGAACAGTGCGTGCAACCTTAGTTCACGCACTGTCGTAGAAAAATACTTTTTTCTAAAAACACTATTAAAAGTTCGTATTTCAACACCAGCTGTCTTCATTGAAAATGTCATTTTGAGACACCAGTATTAAAATTCACTCAGTTTTAACACTAATGAGGATTGTTCGACTGAAATATATTTAGTTTGATTCACTACCGTATTTGTCTCTGTGTACATACGCCTCCTCAGTGCCATTTTGACAGTAACAAACATGAGTGCAATTATTTTTGTCGAAGATCTGTTGCAATCTGTTCGGACAGTAACGCAGCAATATCAAACAGACTAGGCAAGGAGGGATTAAGAAAATCACCAATTGGGCCAGAACCCATCTAGGAATCCTCAACAGCCTGGCTGTAGTCGTAATGGAAGAACTGCTCCAAAAACAGTTTATAAAAACCTGGCAGGTCACACCTGGTATGAGAAAAACGAAGCTCCATATAATTGGACCTTCAAAAAATATCAAAATGGAAAGCCTCTTTCTTGGTAGACGAGATCTCAAGCTATTGACTGGGTTCCTAACGGAAAACTTAAAATTTTAAAGTAACTCTAATTTTCCACCATGATGGTTGACGTACTTCTAGCCAGCCCCAGTTTAAATTACAGGAGCCGACGCTGCTTCCAATAAAAAAAATTAAACGAACAAATCATAATTCAGACGAAACCTATTTTCCACAAGATTGGATACGTTTCAACAAAATTGGTGATTACAGAATCAATTTTATTTCATTTTGTTCAATGTTGTTAATTAAAGCGATACACAATCTCATGACATCGTTATGAAATTAACGCAACGATAGTAATTGTTGTCGATGAATTATATTCTCATAACTGAAACCTTATTTCTTAAGATATGAAACATTTTACATATATTTCGCTGCCTTATTCATTGAACCTATAAAAAGAAATGGCACGGATTATATGTGTTTCTGGGGTCCTATGAATTTAGTTCAATTTTTGTGATGTAGGATGGGTAGGTGATTAAAAGTTACAATTTGCCCAAACTTGTGGCACGCATTGTTTGGTCACAGAAGCCATCCGAAAAAAATGGCGGATTAGCCTCAATAGAAAATATTCATTTTAAATCCAGCTCAGTTTCAAGTGATCCACGATTCGATGTGCAATCACAAAAATCCATGTAGTGTACTGGGTATTCCACAATTAATGTATTTAGTGATACCAACATATGCCCAAACAATTACCAATTCCTGCATTTTATTGAGTGCGATGACTACGTCATTTTACACTCTACGCGCGTTTCGATAACAGAGTTAGCACCTCCAGGTGTTTGGGAAGCAATATTGTATCCAAGATTGAACATATCTCAGAGCACCCAAATGTTCCATGCACAAGAAGTATACATTTTTGAAAGCGGGTCCTGTAGTTGCACCCGATGAGTATATATTGGATGTACACGGGCCTTATTTTTCCGATGGGAGAAATAATGATGCAGCTATTTGGATGCACAATATGGTACGTTAGAATTACCTACATGGAGAGGAAAAAATTGATGCAGTACTTTGTACATTAAGTTATATTGGATTTCCTTTTATTGTAGAATTATTGATAAGCTGATGATGAGCCTGTATGGGTTCGAAACATGTCCTTAATATACTACGGTTAGCTGATTGATAGCCCTTGCCGTACACCATTACACTATCCAGTTGGTGAATTAAATTGTGGAGACGACTTTGTGTTTTCTTGCTGTATAACTATGCCACTCCACTTCGAAATACAATGGACTTCTACCACAGTTCTCTTTATGACAAATGCATTACTGTTGTTTCTGTTTTCATGTTTAAAGAATGAAACACTAATTCAATCAGAAAGGAAATTTGCGCACTCAATAAAATGTTGGAATTAATAATTTTTTGGGGAAATGTTGGTATCACTCGTTACATTAATTGTGGAACACCCAGTACATTACATGGATTTTTGTGATCACACATCGATCTCTTGATCACCTAACATTTGAGAAAATTTACTTTCAATTTGCCAAAACTGGAAACAGCTGGATTTAAAATGAATATTTTCTATTGCGGCGGATCCGCCATTTTTTTCAGATGGCTTCTGTGGCCACACCATGTGTGCCACACGTTTTGGCCAATGGTAACTTCTAATCACCTACCCATCCTACATCACATAAAAAATTTAACAAAATTCGTAGTACCTCAGAAACCCATATAATCCGTGCCATGTCCAAAAGTGAGAAGTAGTGAAGAGACATTTTCACTCATACTTTCTCTAGTGTTTGAATTATTACCGAAAATTTTTGGAGTACACGATTTTTTTAAACTGAAGAGGGATAATTTTCTCAAAAAATCGTGTACAAATAAAATTTTCGGTTATTAGTTCAAGATCGATGGAAACTCGGTAAGAAAAGGACAGACAAAACCTTATAAAAATGGCTGTCAGCAAAATTTCATAATTTTTTGATTTTTTGTTAGGTTCAACATTAGGAGAGTTGCTACAGGGAAGCCAAGTTGAATAATCCAAAATGCATAGTATTTAATACTTTCCACAGAAAAATCACTTATTTGATTGCGATGCATTTAGGAAGCAAAAACATTTTCAAATCAAAGTTCAGAAATATTTTCATGTATATAGTGAACACAAATGTTTCTAGAGCTGAACTTATCGTCTGAAAACAACTGGTATGATCAGACAGAGAAGGAAGATTATGAATAACTTTCAAAAAATTATTACTTTTTATTCTTGTTGTTATACTTTAAGAAATATAACATGTTTCTTTACTTGTTATAACTTTCTTGAGCTACTCGAATAATTTGTAAGATATATCAAATGAAAAAAAATCACAGGAGAAATTTACACTTTTAATAATCAATCAGTAATTTGTAACCAAAAATAGTGTTTTAATTGATCAAATGTGAGAGAATGATTTTATTTCAAATATGAACAGGATGTTCATAAAGTCAGTTCTGGAATCATCTGCGACTGAAAGTTGGAATTTAGTCGCTATTTTCCACCGTACAAGATAACCTCTCTTGGAAGGGATTCATGTTGTATTGGTTCAATTTTCAATTGAGACTGTTTCTCTTTACAACGTGGGAGAATGAATTATACCGAAATCATGTTTGACACCAAAATCATTTTTGATAATTTTTTTGTAAAGATTGTTTATAACTCTTTAGTTATTTATTTTTTGGTAAGAATTATTTATAACTTTATTTATAAATCGTTAACGAGTCTAACGCTAAAGAATTCATTTGGTGGCATTCATTCATCTCCCTTAGTTCATATATGTGCTCTTATTCGCTCAAATAGATTATTTGAGCCGTTGGGGGCGAACAGCCCTTATATAGGGATTTAAATATATTCCTGTTATCATTAAGTTCTAGTTGAGGTAAGTTGATACACTGAATTATCGATGAGAACACTTTTCAATCGAAAAATATTATCAAGAACAGAGAAACTAGAGGAAATTCAGAGTGGTGGAAAGGGGTGAAAAGGTGGTTAAAAGTCTTTCCTTTGGAAATTAGGTTTCCTAGACCTTGAAAAAGCTCCATACGAAATTTGGAAGCTTAAGATTGAACTCGATTGTAGTTTTCGATTTTTCAACTTAGCCGTTCCCGCGAGTTTTTCAATTTGTTTATTTGGTTAGCCCCGAGGTCAGAACCTACTAAAAAAGTCTTCCACTCGGATTTTCCCAATGTAAAGACCATAACAAAGTAAAGGAACACAAAATATAGGAGATGTCGAATTTTTGCAATGATCGATTTTGGAGCCCAAAATTTTCAAAAATAGGTTTTGAGTAGCGCGCCTCAACCAAATCGTCTTCCGCTTTGTCAGATGATTACCTACTAGTCACTTTCTAAACAAAATTTAACTCTATGTTCTCCGAATACAATTCTTGAGAACACAATCAACATAATTTCTGAAAATTATACGAACACGTGCTATTATGAGTTTACAAAGAAGGTGTATAATGTGTAATAAACATCAAATATTATTGTTTAATACGTAGGCATAAAGCCAGTTAACAGTACGTAAATAATGACAATTTACTGTAAAATATGTGGTTGGATTTAAATAAAAAGGGGTGTACCCATCGTATACGGTTTGCATTTGATTTTTATGAACATGAACATGGAACACCTTCAGAATTTACTGAAATAAGAGTAGTGGAAAATATTTTGAATGACAAGTAGACACCGTTTCAACTCTAGAAAAAGCAATCGAATAATAATGTTTTAAAGAGAAACATTCTCAATTGAAAATTGAATCACTACATGACTCCTCTGGAAATGGAAAAACCCTAAGATAAAATTGAAGTTACTTTTTTGCAATATCTAACAGAAAACAACTACTTCCCCGGCTAACGCCACGCTGGACATTGAACTACATCTGATAGATATTGAGAAAGACCCTATATAACTTGAGAGAAAAAATCTGAAAGTGAAAATTTGCATTTTCATTCAGATAGTTGATTATTTATTGAATGTCCATTTTCCATAGGAGATTCTTATCTATGAATGAGATAAGGGAGAATGTTATTCAGAAGTATCACTCACAGAAAATCGCTCATTCCATTGATGCGTGAATTGCATCTCTTTCGCTAGGCCTCCAATACATTTTGGTCGACAAAAATCTATTTCACTCTTCTAAGATCATCAGGGAGGTCGGAAGAATTGGAAAACATACTCTCTCAGAAGCAATTTCACACTGTAATGAGGAATTGTTGGACTATTTCTTGTGCGGTGAAACTTTGAAAATATTTTTCTGACACAAAACCTGTCATGGGTATGGCATGTTGATAATAATAATATTTATTCACAAAAAATATATCACAAAAAGATTCGTAATTCAAAATGGTAAAGTGGATGAAGCAGCAGAAGCACTTGTTTCAGCATTGAACAAATTAAATCTTATAAGGTACCAATAATATTAAATAAAAACTGACTAGTTAAAATACTTATATCTAAAAAGGGTTAGTGAAAAAACGTCGGCGATACAGTATGAAATTATAAGTAATAATAGTTATTTATTGTATAAGTGTTTTAGATATCATTTTATTTGCGCAAGAATGTTTAAACGCGAGAGCGAAGCTCGAGCGTTTAAATTTCTCAAGCAAATAAAATGTATCTAAAACACGCATGCAATACAACGTTTTATTCACAATCACATTCATTTAGAATCAGAATCGCGGACATTTTTCATCACAAAATGATTTGATGTTTTGCTCTAACAGCGGCTGTCATCTCCTCAAAAAAATTGTAAAGTTGGTGAAAATAAGTAAAATGTGATTGATATTCAAGATTGTATTTTTCATTATTCCATTAGTGGAATAAAGTAATTTCATTATTCCACTAGTGGATAAAGTGGTACTTTATACGGTTCATAAGTGTTGATAAAACTTCAATTATAAGGTGATTGTGGATAAAATATATGATATACCTACCTATCAATAATAATAATAAAATGTATTTAAAATTCAAAAAGTAAAATAGAATCATGTATCTATCAGTCTGTAAAAATAAAAGGTGAATAAACGCTTTAGTTAAAATGAAATAGACACATACTCGATGAGTGAAAGACTTTCGTTGTTTCAAACAAAAATAGACTAATTAATGTGGGGACCGTCTCTGAAACTATTGAGAAATCGGTCTGACAAGAAGCCCTAACAAAAGTGATCCTTGAAAAACTTGCACGAGTATCCATCAGATGTCAAACAAGTAACGCCCACTGCGTCATTAGGCAGAAAAGATATTGGTCTCCTCATTGAGACCTCGCTAACAAACTCCTTTACTTCTCTGGGACGTCTGCATACGTAAGAACTTTAAAGTCAGTCAAATAACTAGGAAGGTCATTAATGAATAATAAAAATATTAACGGACCAAGGTCAGTGCCTTGAGGAGTTCTAAGCTCAATATCAAATTCGTTTGAGAAAACCTCTTAGTTTTCACTTCAATCTTTCGATTTTCAAGAAATAAGAGAAACCAATCAATGAACTTAGATATGTTTCAAGCCTCAATTTTTCAATTATTTTTGAGAAGATAATCAATAATGAAATTGGTCGGTAATTTTCGATATTACTGGGATCATCTATTTTGTACAGTAACATCATTAAAGCTATTTTCAACATTGATGAAAATTTACCTTGTCTGATATATTTATGATAAGAGCCACGGTTGGGGAAATGCCATCTTTACTGTGTTTTATGACCGAAGCCGGTATTTCATCACGACCTGTAGATTTTTTATTTTTTATTGAATCGATTCTTTACTAACTTTACTAACTTAGCTTAGTACATCGAACAACATTTTTGTACTCAGTTTATTACTGAATCAGTAAATATTGAAATCGCCGCCAATATATGCGAATTTAAATTAATTAATTAAAGGACAAAAGTTTGGAGAACTGTGTGGAAAATTGCTCTACGTCATTAGTATGATCAGGTTTTTCATTCGTCCTTTGACAAAACTGCACTGAATTTAGCTTTTTTTAAAACACACGGCAAATCAAACCAGAAATAAAAGGTGGATCGAAACCATTTATTTTTTTCTTTCCAGCTTTTGAGTTCCGGTTTTCTCTCAAGTAAATATTACACATTAATTTTCGAGCTATTTTATACAAAAGATAGGATATGATCGGTGAAATTTTAAAATAAACCTGTCAACAGTATCAACCCATTTACACACAGTCCAAGTTGTACAGCATCTGACACATGCGATAAAAATTCACTGATGTAGATAGTCACATACATCTTCTATTCGGTGAAGAATATTTATTCGGAACCCCACTCCTGCAGGAGAAATTATCATAATCACAGGAAGTACCAAGCACGCTCTACTGAGTGTTCTGTGTATCTCCCTCTTTGTTTCGTTCATTCATCTTCATTCAAAGCGTTGTAAAAAGGCCAGAGCTTCCGGAAATTCTGACACCATTTCAATATAATGCAATAATTCTCGTATCAATTACAATCGATGGTGAATCGTTTCTGTTGGGGGATGATGCAAGAACATTGATATTTAGGACAATGGAATAAAGTTCTGAATAGTTCTATGCAAGTTATTCAACATCTCTTATAATTTGAGGGTATTTCCACTCACCTGGAAACTTGCGCGTGTGCAAAATGGAAATATATACCCTATCTAGTGGATACAGACCTATCGCGTTGTAATCTGTTATCTTGACTGTCATGGAAAAACTATTAACATTGAGCTGTTGGAATATCTGGAACCCTCAACAATATGGTTTTCGATACGTCAACTATATTGACCAGCTTGCTGATGATTTACATGTGCAGAAGTTATCAATGAAAAATATAGTGAAACTCTAGACGTGGCTTTTTATAAGAAAACCACGTGGAGACTGTTAACAAAAGTACCTACTCAAAGACTTCGTCTTCTGTCACGTGCCAAGGGCTATTTCACTGACCGCCAGCTACATACTGTTCCCATAAATGAGTTCAGGTCATAAACTGACTGAAGCTTTCAAATGTTTCATAAGATAAGCAAATGCCTCCTACAAACTCACAACAAACTTCTATGAAACAAAGATGAAAATCTACTTCTGTTTTATAGATATTTTCATCAAGAGACGCAAAAAACGTCACATACCTAAAACTCACATCCGATGTGAGCTACATACGAGTTCAGGTCATAAACTGACTGAAGCTTTCAAATGTTTCATAAGATAAGCAAATGCAAGATGCATATAACCCCTGGTGCGTTTACTGATTCGCTTTTGTTTCAACTAAAGTTCTTGATCCTGCAATTGCGTCAATAGAGTTTGTTCCATTCGTCAATGGATGACGCTTAAGTCGAATATAGTGGAGTTTCCAACAATCCAAAGTGCCTACTAGATAAATTTTTTGAGTTTTTGAACGTTAACATTATGTTGAGGTTATTTGTCAATTACATTGCATATTGGTATTTATCGTGTGATTTTTCTGTTCTTTTAATACTTTTCGCCCAGTTCGGTAGTTTTGCGACGTTTTTAGTTGTTGGGTTATTGTTATTTATTTGTTCTTGTGTTTTTCTGTCATTCGTAAAAGTTAGGGTAGTGTATAGCATTTTTTGTGAGTCTCGACTTCGACATGACAATCATGACATGGTTCAATTTGAGGTTATGTCGATGACGCAGCATGCGTTTGTCAAAACGACATGTCAAGTCATCATGATCGGTAATGATTTGCCTGCCATCTATGTTAAAATTGAGTAAACTCTCTTGACGCAATAAAAATGTCATGAATCAAGCAGGCCGTACATCAACAGTTTTGGATGACAATTTCACAGCTATAAGTAATTCCACCAGGAGTTATATGCATCTTGAGCAAATGCCTCCTACAAACTCACTACAAACTTCTATGAAACGAAGATGAAAATCTACTTCTGTTTTATTGATATTTTCATCAAGAGACGCAAAAAACGTCACATACCTAAAATTTAACGTAAATGATAAATTAATCACATCAGATTCACAATTTGTAATTTATTCAAAATATTGAACACATTACCATGGCAACTCAAATTTTTAAATACATTACCATGGTTATACTGTCTGATTTCATCAAATAAGTGATCGGTTTCGAAAGCATGTTGGGCAACATGGTGTCAATTATTTAATATGGGCTATATGCTCTTTGGACCGAGTTTTCCTGGCGCTTCAATTTTGACCAACATAGCTCTTGTCACAATCCTTCCATGCTCGCTACTCTTCTGAACTATCAACAATATTCCAAATGAAAGCAGTATCATCAATATTGACCCTTAACCCAATGCGTTCAACTTTCATGGGAAATAGGAAGAACATCATGGTGTCAGTAGGGAGTGTTCTTGTTTCTCTTTCTCTTGATTAGTGGCTGATGACTATCAACAAGTGATTGGCCTATTACAATCGATATAGAGTGAATTGGTACGTTCCTCCTCTTGGATTTTGACCAAACCAAATATCGCCGAGATCAGCTGGATATTGGAAATTGAACGTCGTTCAGAAGGAAAATTCTTCAGGAAATAGAATAAAGTCTTTATTCATGCAATTGTAATCAATGATTACAAATATGGGTTTAGCGGTTGGTATCGCAGAACAACTGTTTGAAAGGGTGGAATTCAGTCACCCCTATCCGAGGATATTGGTAACCGCTCTCCTATTCAACCCTATTACTATACTACCTTATACAATTATGAAAAGAGCTCACTAGCAAAAAGCCATCCTTATTTAAATGGTACAAGTATATCACTTGGAGAAGAGACTTATTATTGGGTGAAACAATTACAGCCCTATTCTCGCTCATAGTTCAAGAGTTACTTCTGATATTTTTTTTTTCAAAAGTTTTCTATTAGTCTGGGTTTTGAGCCGAACAGTATTTATCAAAGTCAACTCATGGGTTTCGCCCAATGAACAATTAGATAATTATTGTTTTAATCGAAGTTAGTGCTAATAAAAACCTCATTGTTGATATTTATAACGAAAAAGCAAACTGTTCGTGGTTACAGTTCATTGGATAATAACTTTCAAATTGGTTACAAAATTATGATCGTTTTGCGTCTTTATCCAACTACACAGATCATTTCATGTTCAGATATCCAATTACACCTATCTACAATAAAAATGTTTTGTTGTGTTATGAGAAACATGTGTAACATATTATTTATTTTAGAAAAATGCAATTCTAACATTAAACATGACAGTCAAATAATTTGAATAAAAATAATCCTTGTTTCAAAGTATGTATAAATTTTGGTTTGTTATGCTGAGATTTGTGTTCTTTTTCTTTTGCAATAGTTGTTTTAACCACATGATTTGCATGGTAATGTGTTGACCTTTGTCGTAGTGATCTCTTAGGCTTCTACTACAGATAAAATTACTTGTTCCATATTTTCATTATTTGCTACCCATTTCTTCTCATAATAATTTTCCACATTTATAAAAATCTTGACTTTAGTAACAATGTTCCCTACTGTTGTAAAATGAATATTTTTCTCAAGGTGCGTGTGGTTAAAAATGTATGAAGCTTCTCTAAACGTTTTTAATTGTCGCCAAGAATTAAAAAAATTAAAATTTTTCTTGCATATTTATTTTCAACGGCATGTTTAAATAATTAAATGAATATGTATTCCACTTGCTGACCGACTAAAAATGGCATTTCCTAATATTTCAAGTGACACATGGTTGCTACGTTTCAAAAGGACAAAAAAATGTACAGTGAGAGGCAATAGTTAATACATACAATTAGTGTTTAAATTATTTCAATGTAATATTTATGAGTACAACTGCATTTTACTAAAATAAATATTCATGTTTCTATGAAATGATGTGAAGATGACATAAAATTATAGCATCAAAAGGTCAGGTATTAAAAAAACTGATAAATGTTTGTAGCTTCAAATGAAATGAAATAAAATGCATTTATAAATGATCAAATAGTATTTTTGAAATGATTTTTATTTTTTAACACTATAAGAATATAAACGGTAACATTTTCTTTATCCATTTTGCTCTAACATCAAACTTAAAGGTGACTTTCTCTTAGATTAATTCCATAATAGAAATATTTCTCATGTGAAAAAAAACTGAAAAAAGAATTGTGAAAAATAACAAAACCTGACTTTTCATTGTAGATAGATGTAATTCTAGCTAATGTCTAAAGGCGAGAATATTGAACTCATTTTGGAAATTTCACAAAGCTGATTCATGCCCCCGATTTCTGTAGGGTATCATCATTTATGGAAACACATCAATAATTAATGTTCCACCTGGTACATAGAAACGAATAAACTAATATTCAGCGCTGCTTCTGAAACAGTAAAATGTTTCGACATATACGACTAACCTAGATTCCTCTCAGGTTGAGACGAATAATCGGAACTTTCGCAAAGTGTGAACGTTCATAAATCTTGTTCGACTAACAACGGGATGAGAAAAAATGCTTTTGTATAAGCTCATAATACGGCATGTCTATAGATGTAAGTACTCAACACTGCTATAAGTGCTGTATATAATATATAGCTTTTGTATGACTGATAACACAAATTATTAAAAAAATACACAGCGTTGGTATAGCATAGGAAGCCTGAAATATTGTTTTGTTTTGTTTTTTTCTCAGGATAAGTGACATTCCTCATCATAAGACTGAGAAAACACGTGCGCCGGAGAACCTTAAATATGTTTTATTATACCTGCATAAAAATCCTTGTCATATTCATTTAAAATCGAGAGAAATCTTGAAGATTGAAACACGCCGTGCTAGAAAATTTTAAGCTATGTAACAACGCCCAGTTCTCAGTTTTATCATATGAAATGTCAAATATCCCTTCATGTCAACAATACGTGACATCAGATGTCCTTAGGTGTAATAATAGTATATATTATGCAACGATCATGTATTAATAACCATTACATGAGAGTTGCATACGCTATTTTTTCTACACCCGATAAATAACAAGAACAAGAACAAGAACAAGAACAAGAACAAGAACAAGAACAAGAACAAGAACAAGAACAAGAACAAGAACAAGAACAATAACAATAAATATTATACTTGCAGCAACAATACTGCAATGCACTGAGAGCAGCGAAAATTAAATTTAATGACATACGAATAAATGGATTGGAAAATAAAACGAAAGCAATGTGGAAACTGATTAATGAACTGAAAACAGGTAGGACTAGAAATAATGAATTAAATTTTACACAAAATAACTATCCTTTACCAGATCAGTTTGTTGCTAATCAGTTTGCAAACCAGTTCACCATCCCTATCGATAATAATTTTAAATGTGATTATAGCTTTTTAGATTCAAATATTTCCTTATCGCACACATCATTTTATCTAGAACCCGTTACGACTGCTGAAGTTGAGTCATTAATATATAATAATAATATTTCTAATAATTTATTGAAGAAATGTAGCACGTGGATTAGTGAACCTCTGAATTACCTAATCAATCTCTGTTTTGAGGAAGGAAAATTCCCAGATACCTTCAAACTGGCAATAGTTCAGCCACTTTACAAGAAAGGGGATCCGAACGATTTTGTTAACTATAGAGCAATAAGCCTGTTATGCAGTATCTCTAAATTATTTGAGATGGTAATTAAGGATCGGTTAACCAATTACTTACTTAATTACAAACTCTTGTCGTCTGACCAACATGGTTTCTACAAGAATAAAAGTACAGAGACAGCACTATCTGAGTTCAGCGGTCGGATCATTTCAAGTATTGACAAAAAAATTTTTACTTTGGGTATGTTCATTGATTTCTCGAAAGCTTTCGACTTGGTTGATCATCGAATAATTACTGCCAAATTAGAGAGATATGGAATAAGAGGTTTGCCTTTAACTTTAATCGAATCATACCTCAGTAAAAGAAAACAAATGATAAAAGTCAACAACATTTTCTCTGAAGAAATGGATGTAGAGCAAGGTGTGTCGCAAGGTTCTGTCTTGGGACCTCTACTTTTCAACATTTTTGATAACGATCTTATTCTCTATATACAAAGGGCTCAGAATGTTTGTGTTATCTGCTATCTGGCCATGTACAAATTCCTCGCCCGCAAAGTATTGCTGTGTATAATACTTATATGGGGGGCGTTGATCTACTGGATTCTATGTTGGGTTATTACAGAATTAGCATAAGATCAAAAAAATGGTACATTAGGGTATTCTTTCATTTTATCGACATGATTTGTGACAACAGCTGGATACTGTGGAGGCGAAACAATGATTTATACCTACCACTTTCGGAATTCGGTATCGCGGAAATTTTGACCGCTACTAATAGTATACAGCGAAAAAGAGGAAGACCAAGTAGTGCCTCCTTACAACCTAAACTAGAATTGAAAAAGAAAAAGTATCCCTTTTCCCAAATTCCAGCCCAAGAGATAAGAACTGATAACCTAAATCACTTACCCATCGTCAACGAAGACAGACAAAGGTGCAAATATCCAGAATGTAAGGGAAAATCCCAAATTTCTTGTGGCAAATGTAATGTCTATCTATGCTTAAATTGTTAAAATTCTAGCAGAGTTTGAACTATTTTGCCCAGTATCAGCGAATATAATGAGGAAAACTTTTATAAATTGATTTGACTTTTAACTTAATTAGTTGTTACTTCAAAATACTTAAAATAATAATGTCATCACAACATAAAATCATATATAGGGTTATCACAAGAATTCATGCAGATGGTAATCCTTTCACATAAATAAGGACCATAACTGTTTTTCACAATTCCACGTTGAATAAAATTCAATGTTTATTATTTCCTTCTAAATAAAAAGTTTTGAAAAAGTTTGCTTTTCTTTACTTTAATACAATTTGTGCCAAAATTGGCACATGTCAAAATTGGCAGTTTTTTTTCGTTAATAGATGTCCAATATTTTTTCAAATATTTTTTTTCAGAACTTTTAACTCTACGTTACATTACATATATTTTTTTAATGAAATAAAAAAAATTATGCAGTAAGGGGTTAAGTGTAGTTTGTGATAGCAATTTTTCGAAAAACTCAGCTGACTGCAGATTTTCAGTAAAGATATTTCGTTTAAACAGCAGATTAGAATTTCTCAATACGAACTTTTTGTGACAGCATAGAAAAAATTCGGATCAGCCCTCACATAAGGGTAGATTATACTAGTAATTTTTATGAAAATTTTGCTGATCGGGGGTTTTCAGTGAAGATATTTCTTTGAAACGATAAAATGTGATTGCACGACACTTACTTTTTGTGCCGCATCAGAAAAAATTCGCATCAGCTCTCTCATAAGGGGAGTTTATTCTTGTGAGTTTTTTCAATGAAACCATGGATTATGATAGTTCGAAACAAATTTTTTGTGTCGCCGTGAAAAAATTTGAACCAACCCTTTCTTAAGGGTAGTTTGTACTTGAAATTTTTCGAAAAACCCAGCTGACCGGGAGTTTTTAGTGAAGATATTCAATTGAAACGGTAGATATGATTGCTTGAAATATGATTTTTGTGCCACCATGGGAAAATTTGAATCGACGTCCTCTGAGCTGACCGGGGATTTCCAGTGAAGATATTTCGTTGAAACATCAAATTATGATTTCTCATAACGTACTTTTTGTGTCACCATAAAAAAGTGCAGATCATCCCTCATATAAGGGTAGTTTATTCTTGTAATTTTTCGAAAAACTTTGCTAATCAGAGGTTTCCAGTGAAGATATTCCGTTGAAACAGCAGACTGAAACTTACTTCTGTTCCACCATCGAAACCCTCGGTCAGCAAAGTTTTTTAAAATATCACAAGAATAAACCACCCTTATGCGGGGGTTGATCCCAATTATTGCTAAGGTGGCAAAAACAGTATATTCTGAGCAATCATAACTTGCTGTTTCAATGAAATATCTTTACTGGAAACCCTCGATTAGTAAAGTTATTTAAGAAATCACAAGAATAAACTACCCTTATGTGAGAGCTGGTCCCAGTTTTCTCGATGGTGGTACAAGAAGTGTATTCAGAGCAATCATAATTCACTGTTTCAATTAAATATCTTCACTAAAAACCCTCGGACAGCAAAGTTTTTAAAAAAATCACAAGAACAAACTACCCTTATGTGGGAGCTGATCCTAATTATTGCCAAAGTGGCACAAAAAGTATATTCTTATCAATCATATGTTACTGTTTCAATGGAATATCTTCAATGGAAACTCTCATTCAGCAAAGATTTTTGAAAAATCACAAGTATAAACTAACCTTATGTGAGGGCTAATCTCAATTTTTTCAAGGTGGTACAAAAAGTGTATTCTGAGCAATCATAATTTACTGTTTCGTTGAAATATCTTCACAGGAAACCCTCGGACAGCAAAGTTTTTTTAAAACTCACAGTAATAAACTATCCTTATGTGGGGACTAATCCCAGTTTATACTATGCTGGTACGAAACGTATATTCTGAGCAATCATAGTTTAATGTTTCAATGGAAAATCCTTGATTGGAAACCCTCCGTCAGCTAAGTTTTTCAAAAAAATCATAAAAATAAACCACCTTTATGTAGGAGCTGATCCCAATTTTCGCTATGGTGTCACAACTGCACAAAAGGTATATTTTGAGCAATCATAATTTACTGTTTTATGCACGGGCGTAAAGTGGCACTTTCCCGCCCCTGGGTGCATTATGGCCCGGCGGGCCGTAAAGTAGACAAAATTCTCAAATTGTCTATACTCACACATCATTTCATGCAATTCCTAACACGAATTAGAATCATTTCAGTTCAATAGAGCAATACTCTTTCTAACATTTGTTCATAATCGTTGGCAATTTTTTCGGTGATGATCTATTCATTTGAAATAGATTCTCCAATATAGCACTCAGCTACTATAGTTTCACATTCCTCATATTATGTTACCCTTAATTATTGTATGCATAACGAATGAAACGTGTAGACCATTGCAATTCAAGTCAGTATTTGTGATTCGCGCTATAAAACCGCTAGTGCATAAAATTTTTTATGTATCACGTGCGTAAAATGCGTTTAAGGCCTTCGGCGTGTGATGGCCCTCGGCTAACGCCATCGGGCCATCATCCACGCCGCAGGCCATAAACGCCTACTTTACGCCCTTGATACATAAATAACTATTAATGAAAAATTTTCACTGGAAACCCTCGGTCAGAAAAGTTTTTGAAAAAAACTGGGCTGATCCCAATTTTTGTCCATGGTAGCACGAAAAATATATTCTGAGCAATCATAATTTAGTATTTCAATGAAATATCTCCTCTGGAAACCCTCGGTTAGCAAGCAATTTTGGATATGGTGGCACAAAAAGTATATTCTTAGTAATCATAATTAACTGTTTCAATGAAATATCTTCAATAGAAACTCTTACTCAGCAAAGTTTTTAAATAATCACAAGTATAAACTACCCTTATATGAGGGCTAATCTCAATTTTTTTCAAAGTGACACAAAAAGTGTATTCTGAGCAACCATAATTTACTGTTTCGTTGAAGTATCTTCACAGGAAACCCTCGGTCTGTAAAGTATTTTGAAAATCACAAGACTAAACTAAGTACCCTTCTGTAGGGACTGATTCCAATTTTCGCCATGGTAGCATAAAAAGTACTTTTGAGAAATCATAATTAACAGTTTCTACGAAATATCTCCACTGGAAACTCCCGGTCATAAAAGGTCTTCAAAAAATTACATGAAATAAACTACCCTTATGTGGGGGCTAGGCTGAACAATCATAATTCATTGTTGCAATGAAATATTTTCTTTGCAAACCCTCGGCCAGAATAATCTACAATTATGTAAGGGTTGATCCGAATTTTTTCTATGGTGGCACAAAAAGTACGTTTTGTACTGTTTCAACGAAATATCTTCACTGGAAACCCCCGGTCAGCAAAGTTTTTCGAAAAATTACAATGATAAACTACCCTCAAATGAGGGTGGATTTGAAATTTGAATATGGTGGCAAAAAGGTATTCCTCCATAGATATTTTTTGCATTATCATTTTAATATTCTCAGTACAAGTCTGAAATCAACAAAATAATATATTCTGGTCAGTGCCAGTTTTTCAGGTTCCAGTTAAGCTCGAGATTAATTAACTAATGGTTAGAATGATCTTTCCAACATCATTTATAGAATTTTTTCTCAGTTATCGTAAACATGAGCCATTATTTCGAAAGAACTAAAAATAGCAACTGAGAGAAATTAATAGTGGAAAGGCCAAGTCACATTTAAGTCAGCGGCATATTGTATTAATTTGTAGAAATTCTCGGTGACAGTTTCAACAAAAAAGGTGGAAGGGGCACATATGGGTCCAAATTCCGAAAATATGATATTTGATGTCCGACGTCTTTAAAAAAAAATCGGCAACTTTTAGACAAAAGTAATTGAGGTATACTACTCAGACATACATTCCTTATTTACCCATTCAGAAACTTTCGACAAATTTCGACTATAAATATTTTATTTGTTCAAGCAATGTGATAAAAAATTATTCCTCTGGACTGTCACTGTATTAAAGCTATAGTATAATTTAGCGTTTACTGTCCAGACACTAGTTACTTTCATAGAAGTCAATAACTAATAAAGCGCTTGAACATAAAGCAAACAAACTTTGGAAATTATTTCACTCTTTCTTTTTTATATTTTTAGTAAATTAAGTGAGAATCAATGTCCCTAGCTTATATCGTCATTCCTGTGCCACAATTTCAAAATTCACCAATTGTACATTAGATTGCGCCTTTTCAGTTGTGGCTGTTACAGAAGGCAAGTTGAAATTTCATGAGTTGAAAAATATGGTTTTTGATAAAAGGAATTGTCGTGGATGTTCGTTACTGGTAGATTTAGAAGGAAATCGTGGTGAGTTACACTTAAAAATATCATTCCTCTGATAGTTATTTCAAGAACAATAATAATACAGTTTCCGTTCAAACATTATAGAGAGTTTCATATTATTCTCGTGTATTTCCTTATGCAAAATGTGAGATTATGGAATTAGGGAGTGGTGGATTATTTCACGGAAACATTGAGAATCGTCATTTCTCTGACGTCATTCCTCTGGCTCCTTCTCAGACAGAAGAATGATGTTACTATGACCTAGGTCTTTTTTGTAGTGAATATTGGGAATTATTTAAAGCTCAGAAATAGTTTTACAGTTCATGTTGGAACTGTAATTACCATATTTCTCTATTTTTAGTTCAAATACATTGGCAGTATTAATTTCAACTTTGTCATCATAACTTGAAACCATTGATTAGATCCAATTATTTAACTGCTGATACCATTGAAAGTGATAGTTTCTTTGAAATTGGTGAATTCAGTTGGCAGTTTTACCCATTCTAACAATTTGTTTTTTCAAGAATAAAAGTTTTTAAAAATTTACTGATGAAGTTTTCTTCAAAACCACGTATAAAACTCGAAAAATAAAAAATTTATAATGACCTGTATGTGATTCCTATAACTCAATAATAAACAATTATAACTAATATAAAATTCGGCCGCCACGGCAATTCAAATTTTTCAGAGTTTTCATGATACAAATAACATAGTTACAAAATTTTGACCCATATACCGAATTGTACACCGGATTATTAATACTATCCGTCTGATTTTGTCTGTAGCTACTCCGTCTCTGGAAAGTAAGTAGGTAAATATTGTTAATTACTCACCCGCGTCACGATAACCATGGTGGAAAGTCATCAACGTCAGCAATCCTGCAACATAAAAATTCCAGAATGACGCCATGTGCTACTTTCAAAATTCTCTAAATGTTTTTCGTTCACAATAAAAATTACCATTTCCCGTGCTAGGTAATCTAATCGCCCTACTTTCGTTAGTTTCGTTTGTATAATTTTTAGTTTTATACTTGGTTTATAAACTTTAACGATAACACCGATAAGATACATTTTCGAAACGATATTAGTAACGTTTTCTCAGAAAACAAGTTATTTCGTGTGTTTTTTTCCTTACGAAACAGAGAGAGCTCGTGAACACTCTGAACGGTCTTCCTGTAAGGTTAGAATTTTTTTTTAGTAATGAGATCGTAGCAAGCTTTGTACAGTAACAACCACCTGGCAGGCATCATCCCTGCACGTCATCAGCCCTCGTATTTTTGAAAGTATTAATAATATTTTTAAAAAAACTTGGTGCTGTAAGCTTGGAATTTTAATATGTAATAGGTAGTTAATTCACTGATAAGTTGAAAAAAAATTGACAGGCGATTTCGAAGAGCACAAGTACCTGACAGGTGAAACGAAAGGTGTGCAGTATATGGGGGAGGCGAGGATAAGTTCATACAGACTTTTAAAAAAACAGGTAATTGGATAACCCGACCACAAACT
Source organism: Chrysolina oricalcia (assembly GCA_944452925.2). Lineage (NCBI taxonomy): Eukaryota > Metazoa > Arthropoda > Insecta > Coleoptera > Chrysomelidae > Chrysolina > Chrysolina oricalcia. The sequence goes on from OX101808.2 coordinate 26,982,045, forward strand.
GGGCACACCAAAATCATCCATGAAGTCAACATTACCGAACTGGAAGTGATATCAGACAACATGCTACCATAATACTCGTACGAAATACCATTCAAAACACAGCTCAAGTGGAACGAATAGGACTCGGGAGTAGAATCACTATCATCTGGACATTATCTGGTACACATATGGTTCAAAAACAGATGAAGGAACAGGAGCAGGAATATACGGGGTGAGGCCAAAAAGGAACGTAATAGTCCCACTTAGCAACAACACCACAGTATTCCAAGCAGAGACACATGCGATAAGGACATGCATACAGATGAATCTAGACCGTGGTTATGAAAGAAAACACATCTACATTCTATCCGACAGCCAGAACGCTATAAAAGCAGATAAAGTCAAAACAAGTCTGGGAATGTCTTTAGAGCCTCAATTAACTGTCAAAACGCAAGAAGTGTGGGTGCCTGGAAATAGGGGAATTGAAGGCAATGAGAAAGCAGACCAACTTGCAAAGAAAGTTCTGAATCACCATTCACAGGTCCAGTATCAGCGTTTGGAATTAGCAAAACCCGATGCGGAAACGTAATCAATGAGTGGAAGAAATCAAAACACCAAGCATATTGGAACCAAATCGAAGGGCATCGACACAGCACAGCCATGGTGGGGCACCTGAGCCAAACACTGACGGCTGACACACTCAACCTCAACAGATCTAAGATACGCACGATCACCGTCTTTCTAACCGGACACTGCGGCCTTAGGAAACACCTACACGCCATGGGAATAAATAGAGAAACCGTGGACTGTAGACTCTGTCACATCATCTTGGAATGCGACGCTCTGCTCAACAAGCGCAACAGAATATTCGGACAGATCAACCTAGAAACAGACATGAATCCAAAACACCTAGTAAATAGACTACTAAACCTGATGTTAAATACAGGCCTTTTTAACTAGGAACCACTGAGGACAGAACAATACAATAGACCCCAGTTGGTCTAAGTGTTGAGGGAAACCTCAAAGGTAAACCCGGTATCTCGCTGGTCAGCCTTTAACCAACCAACGAACCAACCAGTATATGAGTCAAGGTTTCCCCAAACCGGTGCGGGAACGCGGGAGCGGGAACTGGATAAATACTAGGGTCACTGAATCCTAGAAGGCTTTGACCTTCTTACGGGTATGGCCAATGGGTGGAGCCTAAATAGTTCCAATGTTCCAAAAACACCACGGAAATTAGGTCCGATGTTTGAACTAGTGACACATGTCAAAAGTCAATTTTTGTGTCATTGGAAATGTTCAAAAATAGTTTTAGCAAATTCACAGAAAAGAAAAAAAAAGCAGATTGTCCCAAAATCTTCTGATGAGCCCTGCTGTCACTGATCCAACTTAGTTGAATAAACCCCAATTCACGACAATATGTTGTTCACTTTCTTTACTGATACAAATATTCCTTTCTTCTGAAAGTGGAGTATACCTATTGTGCAGTGAAAACCTGCAAGAATACCGACAAAAGTCATAAATTATATTGTATTCTCAGAGGTGAGTTCAAGATCATTTTGTTTATAACTTGTTAATTAGTAGATTGAAGAATACATTTTTCCCATTTTCCTCACTAAGACAATTACAGATTATATTTTCATTCAAACTTTTTTTTTTCAGGATAGAAACATGAAACCTTGGGAAGGAAATGACTATCAATATTGAATAATTTTGTGGAAAATTGTGACAGAAATTAGGACTAAATGTTTCACCTTTGACTGTTTTTGCTTTGGTTTCTTTTTACTTTGATATGACTTATTTACTCATTTCATAAATTATTCGTATCATTCCTTTTCTAATAATTGTTTGATTTCTTCATCAATTTGTATTTCGTATGTACTGCCTTTGTACAATTTATGTAAAAAATGTAATCCCTTTATAAACAGAAATATTTCTTGAGATCAATAAATAAAGTGTGTGCGTAAGTATTGATATTTTTGTGTTTACTAGGACTGACAAATTTTTTCTGAATTTTTCAGATTATCAACGCATTTCATCAATTTTCAGATTCATTTTGGAACCAAAGACCTAAAAATGGCATTTGAAAAAAGTGGCCAATTCTAATAAGCACCTAGAATGGAAAAGTTGTAAATTGCAAAAATGGAACGTTTTCTATCAAACAAGGTTAAAAATTCTATATTGACGTTTATCTTAAGAAAATTGGTTAGACCATAATATAAAAGATAGAGTTGGTATATTCGTAATCCCTTTAGAACAGCTGTTTCATTGAAGTGAATGGCCATATTTTATTGTTTCAACCATGCCATGTGGAGGTCATAATTCACTATCTCAATAAACTTAGTAATTTATGATAGGAATACAAAAATATTTTTTCATTAGGTATATAAAGGAACTTTCATAATCATACAAATAAGAATGTACAAAAATATGAGATTGTAAACGGGCGAGTCAGAAATGCAGTATTGCAATCATGTCAATATTTTTTTGATGTTTTGTAATATATGTCTGATATTAATTTTTGCCTGAAGTTTTTTGCCAAAGCTTGATTTCATCTGAATGCTAGGCACTTCTGTAAGATTCAAATTCGATAATCGATATTATTTGGTTCTTGAGATATTAGCAGTAGGTACATCAAATGGATACCCCATGTTGAAAATTTGTGTTGATCAAACAATGATATATATTGACTAAGGAAGTATTTGGGAGAATAATAATCTCTAATTTTGAATAATGAATCAAATTAATGGAGAAGTCTCCAGTGTCTCATTGGCAATTTTTACACATCATTTGAAAACAACACTTGGTTCTGCCCTTCTGAAAGAAACTCTTGTGTCTGCGGCAGAGATGGTCGACGGATGTATCAAAGCGTAGAATCTTTGGCTGTATCTCCAAGTTCCATAATGGCTGGTGGCCGGGCCACAGAATATCGGAGCCGAGTCCAGAAGTCGAAGCCTTTTCTGTAATTTGAGTCAATTGTACACCTGACAATTTCTATCCATTCATTCCATTCATCATTTCATCCATTTAAATTGAACAAGATTTACATAATTTACTTATTTGACATTCTGACATTCAAAAGGTACATAACCCAACTTTTTCTTCCAAAATTATCGGTTCTCTCTCTCTTATGACATTCACTTCCTAATTGGCGCTTTTGTGGGTTATTTGGAACATTGGATCTATTTAAAGAGATTGAAACTATTAGACTCCACCCATTGGCCATACCCGTAAGAAGGCCAAAGCCTTCTAGGATTCAGTGACCCTAATGAATACGAGACTAAATTCGATAGTGGGATATGTAAAAATTCAGACCGGTGTGATTATTCGTATTCCGGAATGAGGACATGCAGCGAAATATATTCGGTTTGCCACGAGTACTGTTTTTCTAGCAATTCGCACGGTTCCCATGTTCCGCTTTGGTTTGACGGAACCTTTAAAATAAACTTTGTCCTGTAAAGCTGAAATGTACATATATGTTCTTGTAAGCGATTCAGAAAAAGTGGGTACAATGACAGGCGGTTCTGGCTAGCATTAGTCCTTGACAGGCGAGAGGGAAGATGAAGAAGACATGTGGAACTAAAGTATTCACTATCAGTTCTGATTCGGCAAATTTACCTCCGTGCCAACGGGAACTGCGACAACAATTATCAAGAACTGTATACATTACAACTATCTGGCGGAATAGCCATTCGAAAGAGCCTACGGTTCTTACACCTGAAGATGATGGTTGGAATTTGATCGATGACCACTATGATTTTATTTGGTTTGGGAGGGATACAGTTACGTCTTCAATTTATGACATTATCCCACATCAGTCTACTGATACTGCCGAAAACAAGTCAAGTGAAGCTGAGGAACACATTTTAGGTAACCCATGATTTTTATCTCCACGTAATGTTATTAATTTCGCACCATTGAGTTAACGATACGTCTCCCTCTCGCCTTCACATAGCATATTTCCTCTCGCCTGTCGAGGACTTATGCTAGCCAGTTCATTTCTTGTGTATCTATCGATCCTGGAAATTTCGTGGTTCTACGTCGAAAATTACGGAAGGTACGAGGTGTTTCCATGAGAAGTGAAACAAATAAGAATTTTTCAGGACTAAAAATTTTTCAGGGGCAATTCAGTGATCCTGAACACGAATCCGAAGTATTTTTGGGCTAATTTTGCCCCCTAATATAACTTTACGGAAAAATGGGTAGTTCCATTGCTGCTGGCGTGCAGTGTATATCACGTAGGATGGTCCCTTTTACGCAGTGAGATCATTTCTAGCGATCCAGGAAATTTCATGATTCTACGTCAAAAATTACGGAAGATTCGAGGGTGTTTTCATGAGAAGTGGAACACATTATAAAAAAAATCCAAACCCTAAACAACCTGCAGAGTGTCAATAACGTCTTTAATTAAAAAAAAACAACCGAAAATAACTCATGACATGGAACTATTCCAATAGATTCTACCCATTGGCCATACCCGTAAGAAGGCCAGCCTTCTAGGATCTTACAGTTCAGAAACATGAAATATGTCGCTTCATATGAAAGCTATAATAAATCTGTGAATCATCGTCATATTAGAATTTATTTGACCACGTTATGCATAATTACATTTGTAGCATATCAATCAATGAGGTAGTGTTAGAGTGACTTCAAAATTGCGGATGTGTATATAAAAAGAATGACAGTAGTCCAAGTATTAATCCTTGTAGAACACCCGATTTTAAGTTTTGAAGAGAAACATTCTCAATTGAAAATTGAATCAATACATGACTATCTAATATAAGATATTACAAAAAAGTAAGTTCAATTTTATCGTAGGGTTTTTCTATTTCCAGAGGAGTCATGTATTGATTCAATTTTCAATTGAGAATGTTTCTCTTTAAAACATGAATCCCTATCAAGAGAGGTTATCTTGTACGATGGAAAACAGCGACTAAATTCCAACTTTCAGTGGCAGATGATTCCACAACTGACTTTATGAACATCCTGTTCATATTTTCAATGAAATCAACACCCGATTTTAACTTATACCTTTAGAATATTTGCCATCACGGGAACAATCATTCTGGAAAAACTTCATCATCAAACTCATATTTATTTTAAAGCAAAACATATTCAGTACTCAAAGTTTGTTATAGCTCAAACTCATTTATCACAGCACCTACGTGAAAGTACACTCCTGCTTCCCAGGAACTATACCGGCGTGGCTATGAGTTATTTTATTTTTATAATGGGTAGAGTACTATTATATTAGCTATAAAGTACCAGGTTCGTTAACCTCAAGAATCGATGAACAGCTGAACAATGTATTGATTTTCTATAGGAGTCGCATGGTCGATGGAGATGAAAAAACAGTTTTGTTGTATAAGGGAATAAAACAATGATTTTAACAGATAAGCATCAACATTCGTTTCCGTCGATACAAATTATACAAATATTGCTACAATTGTTTTTTAGTAGAACAAAATCGGCTTCTCAGCGTCACCTCATAATTTCTGCCAGGCTTTTTTGAAATATTCAACGATTAAAAAAAAATCAACAATATTGTTATCGTCATATCAAGCTTGTTGGCCGTGATCTAGGGGTAATTCTAGTTGATTTTGTGTCAACAATTGCGGCAGACATTTTCAAAAGAGATGTGGCTTTTTCAAAAGTGTTTGGCTACGCGACCCTGATATTTTTTGGGGTATTTCATATTGAGTTCTAAAATCAATTTTTTTTCGGATTCCGCAATTTTTTTTCACAATATGCACTAGAAGTATCAAGAATAAGAGCGGATCTGAATGGTACCCATACGTCGATACATTAAACGGTATGATGTGGAACAATAAGCATGAAGCTGTGTTAGTTTGTTGATGAGAAGATCAGGCTTCAATTTCATTTTTATTACTCTAATAGACATTCCTTTATAAGAGATCGGGAGCCTGTTATGCAGCCAATAGCAGTAATAAGTGAATGAACATTTGTATCTTGGCGGAGATATCATACCTATGAATCTCAAATTGAGGTTGTGCACGTGTGTCCTGAAAGTAATTTTGTGATGCAGGTAGACAGGCCAATATGATCTTATGATTATATGAAAAAGAACACATGCATGAAGAGTTCCACGCATTTCCACATTCAACCAGCCAAGGTTAGTTAAGAAGCCGTGAGCGCGATCATACACGGAAAAAAAATTTTAATAGTAGCAAGTAAAATTTGCATACCACCAAGTGAAAATTTGCATACTATATGGGACAAGTACACCCTTTATTAGCCACAAGAAAAATTAAATTCCTGAATTTGATCACTTGCTGCTATTGATGTAATTTCAGGAACGCAATGTTACCTAACGATATTAAACTCTTTACTAGAAGCAAACTTTTTATTTTATAATCCGCAATCTACGTTTTATTCGCAGTTGGTGCTCAGTTTGATAACTACTAGTGACAAGTAAATTTACCATTGATGAAGAATGATTTACTCCCAAATAACTGATATACTTAAATCTACTAAAAAATATATTAGTTGCTACTTTACAGTATTCTACTGCAGTAACATTTTTAGATTATTATAGTAATTTTAGTTTACTTGGCCTTATCAAATGACTCACTTTTGCGTTGTTTATTATTGTCTTACCTTTAATAGCTTTCATTCCATCTTTGGTATCAGGATGCAACGAACTCAATTGAAATATCCACTTGCCCTCAGTTTAGAGTTATTCGTTCTTCAAAGAAGGTTCATTCGTTTTTTAAAAAGCCTTATTTTCAATACATTAATTTCCTTCTTGAATTTAAAATGATATGAAACGTTCGGTTGCACCAAGGTAGCAATGATTCGGTTTATACTATAAGAAAACTTACTTTCAGGGCATATACACTATACAGGCTAGCAAAATACACTACTCAAGAAAAACTGGAGAAAGAGATTTGGAGAGTTTTATGACAATATTTTTTCGTGAACTATAGTTGATGTGGAAAGAAGTATATAACATTTTGACTGTTCTTTCAAACAAATCATCACCTCTGGCCATACCCTCAATGGATCACCCAGTACAACCTGTTTCTTAATTAAAAATTTCGGAACTTTGTTGAATCTGTTTGTATTCATCAGTATGAATGAATGAACAAGCAGGCAAGCTAATGTCTTTCCTAATTATGATCATAACAAATCCAAGTTATGCATAATATAATGTAGAATTAGATCGTTCTGAAAATTGAAAATAAAAGATAATGGAGAAATGAAAACATGTAAATTTTTAATACTTTTATTGAAACAAAACTGTTGTTCAGTCTTTTGGAAAATTCTCCTGATTCTATTATACATAAAATGTCAATACTCTAGAAATGTTAGGTCAAAATCTACATTCTACATACCAACAAGTAAAATACATAAATCAAACTAACACTATTCACACAACTCACAACAGTAGTAATCGTATAATTCCGGCACACGATGTAACACGTCCACATACAACTACTAACTCAAATGCTGGAATTGGAATGAGGCCAGTTTTGCGAAAACGTTGATGATCAGTGCAACGGTTACTACCGATTGATCCCGAACTGGTAGCATATCAACAAGTAGGTGAACAGTTTCATTATCGTAGGAACACCTAGCTCTACTACAAATAATCTGTTGTATTATGTCTGTAACACGAGTTTCTGTTGTTATGATATAATTTTCAGAAACACAAAGTAGATGAATATGAATATACACTTTTCCAGCGCTAGTAAAATGTTGACCTGACATTATACAAAGTGAATTATCTAATTTTCGAAGCACTTGCTGTATGTAAACAATATTATAGCTACAAGTTCATGCGTTCAGAATACTGATTTTTTTAGAGACAAAACGTAATTTTTTTTAATATAAGTATTAATTTTCTTACCACAATCGAAAAAAAGTCAGGAAAACGTTATACTTGGACCATTTTTTTCCGTGTATTTGGGGCGCTTTTTAGGGTAAAAGAGTCAATTGATAACTCAAAAACGGTTCGTCGTATCGATTTCAAACAAGGACAGGATTCTATAGGACGTTCGGTTATAGGCACGTGCAGTAATGGAAATTGAAATTTCAATCCACGTTTTCACAAAAAAAATCTCAAAAATGTCCCAATAATGCAGTTGCTTTGAAGCAATTTTTTGGGTAGAAGAACAAATAATTTCAGAAAAAAAAACATTACAGCACGTACATAGATCAACGTTTTACCTTTCTCTTGATAACAAATTCATTTCAATTGGATACAGATTGCTTCAAATTTTAATGGAAAAGAAATACCATCGCAGCTTCCTCGATTATCTGTGAAAAGCATCGTAAGGTGCTGCCGCAGACGTAGGTACATAGAATCGATCGTCCTCTAGAAGCCTGTCCTTGTTTGAAATCGATACAACGAACCGTTTTCGAGTCATCGACTCTTTTACCAAGAAAATCGTCCCAAATATGATCGCGCCCATGACCTCTTAAGCGATCCAAGTGCCTTCGGGTGACTCCTAATAATAACTTCACGCATGCATCCTGCAGCCTTTGAATCATGGGTTTTTCTACCTTTAGTAGATTTGGTCCGTTGACAACAACTGCATGTTTTGCATGTGAAAGAACTAAAGTTTCACATAACATTTTCTTCACAGTAACATTCAATGGAGGTTGGAGTAAATCAATTTAAGGGTACTAAATCCTTTTTTCAAGATGTTTGACACATGCCCAGAGAATCTTGATGGGCCATCCAAAACCAAACCTAAACTTTTCGCATCATCCTTCAGGTAGGTAGGTCAACTACGATGTCTACGATGTTGATTTTGTTTTTACACAGTTTCTTTGGTTATGGTCGACCAATAAGCATTACAGAGGACTTCGTTGAGTAGATAGTGATGCAGTTTTCTAAAACTATCGATCTAAAATATTTTCAGCAATGCAGCGTTGCCGCTTATACTAGCAGAATCTTTGTCATTTTAAATGGGTAACCCTGTATACTACTGCATTTTTGAACTTGTCATTACTTTCTGATTATGTCTGCCCATCTTCTCCTATACCTATCTCTAACGGTTTAGAGATATTAATTATTTTCCATATTTTTTATCCAAAACATCTCGAATTGAATGTTTATTTCTGCGGTATTTGGATTATTATCTTAAGAAGCTGCAATTTTGTATTTAGTTCATCAAAATCATGTTTATTGATTCTGTATAGAGAAGTATGTTCTACGTTATATAGTAGGGTCGTTCAAAATTCATGATCTTACTGCTAGATACAAAAAAGGTTGAAAGTGCGTTTTTTGAATGGAACACCACGTACATTATGAAATATCTTGAAAGATGATTGAATTCCCTTTGAATTGATATATCATGTTCCTATCCCTAAATAGCCAGAATTCCGAAATAAGAGCAATTTTCTAAAAAAATCGAGTTATTTTTCTATGGCTATTAACACATTCGCTGCTCATGGGATACTAGATGGCGCATAAAATATGCTGACACTATTTATTATACCGTGGTGGTGGCCGTTCTGGCAGAGCGTTCACCTCTCAAGCGAAGAGTCGAGGGTTCAAATTCCTGCATGATTACCGGTCTCGTGCATGTTCTCACACGTTGATAGGTAAGGGCTGCGTCTCCCCTAGCTCACAAAAATATCTCGAAGATTTCTGAGGGTTGCGCGTAGGGGTGCAATCGGTTGACAGAAATAACAATGTCAACAATTTCCAAAACAAGTTATTAAAAATCGGAAAACATACAAACAAGGGCGCGAAGATGGTATGGCATTATGAAAATTTGACAATTAGTGCATTATTAGTATTACCTTTGTGTGTTTCTCATTGAAAGTGACTCAAAAAGAATTAAAATGGAGGGAAATAACTATTCATTCAAAGTTCTGATGAAATTTTTTATTCTTTATGGAAAATGTGAGGGAATTATAGCAAGAACGTGCAGAAAATTCAATGAAACGGACCCTGATTCACAACCAATGAACAAAAGGAAGTTTGTACGATTACAAATTGATTTCATTAATTATCTGTCAAAGATTAGAAAACATTCACAGTAAATTTTCAAAATGCCGACCATTGGCTGCAATGCAGTTGATCACTCGTTGGCGCTGGTCTTGTTTACTGTGCACTGGTGTCATGTATACTTTTCTCTTTAAATTACCCAACAAAAAAAATCAAGTGCCATGAGATCGGGTGATCTCGCAGGCCAATTCCAAGGACCCAAATGTCTGACCAGCGATCGTAGAACATTTCGAACAACTCCGTTGTTATTTCCCTAGTGCAATGAGCCAGTACTCCATCCAACTGAAACCAACTGCTATGATACTCTTCTAATGACAGATTGTCCAAGAAGTCGTTCACAACTGACCTTAAAATTTGAAGATATTTCTCAGAATTCAACGGTTCATCGTAAACAAGAAAACGAATTCGGTTATACTTTAGAAGGCAAAATACGTTGAAACTAAACTTTTCCTATACCATTTCCTTGACATTTGGATTTTGATCAGCCCATAAATGCTCGTTCCTTCTATTAAAAATTCCTTCACTGGAAATTTTTTATTCGTCTGTACAAATGTTTTTTTATTAAGAAATTAAGATCTTCTTGGGTGCGAATAAGGATTATTTCGCAAAATTGTACCCTACTTTGATGATCTTCTGGTTCTAAAACTTGAACTTTTGTAAACTTATATGGGTGTATGTTATGATTAGGAAGGATCCTTACTAGTGGAAGCTTGAGGATCAGCATGGAAATAGGCCAAAACATATATTATGTTGTCTTCATCTGAAGTTATAGGCTTCGGTAAATGTCGTTCCCTCGAAAATTTTGATTCACAGTCAATGAAATTATGTTGTAATCGTACAAACTTCCTCTTGTTCATTAGTTCTAAATCAGGGTACGATTCAGTAAATTTTCTGCACGTTCTTGCTATAATTCCCTCACATTTTCCATGAAGAATAGACAATTTCATCAGACCTTCGTTTGAATAGTTATTTCCCTCCATTTCAATTATTTTTGAGTCATTTCCGTTGAGAGAGGTGTTATTAATAATGTACTTATTGTAAAATTTTCATAATGCCATGTACTATCATGACATTTAACCTCAGATGAATATGAGAAAAATACTTCGATTTAAAAAAAAATTGCTTTTTTTTCGGAATTCTGGCTATCTAGGTATAGGAACATGATATATCAATTCGAGGGGAATTTAGTAATATCTTAGGATATTTCTTAATACACAGGGTGTTCCATTTAAAAAAAAGTACTTTCATCCCTTTTTGTATCGATAGCAGTAAGATCATGAATTATGAACGACCCTGTATAACGCAAAACAAACTTCTCTATACAGAATCAATATATGATGAACTAAACACAAAATTGCAGCTTCCTAAGAATCCAAATACCGCAGAAATGAACATTCAATTCGAGCTTTGTTTTGGATACAAAATATGGAAAATAAACAATACCTCAAAAACCGTTGGAGATAGGTATAGGAAAGTATGAAGCAGAAATGATCAGAAAGTAATAACAATTTCAAAAATGCAGTAGTATACAGGGTGTCCTATTTGAAATAACAAAGATGCTGCTACTTTCTGTCAACTCTTCTATAATATTGACTGGTGATTTCAACATAAATTATAACAATGATGAATCGACAGATGCAGACTTACTTAAGAACCTGCTTTTAACTTTCGACTTAAATATGCACGTTGAATCAGATACTCGAATTTTCAAATTCTCCAGCTCTTGTATTGACTATGTTTGTAGCAATTTTGATGTACAGAACGTATCATGTTCAGTGATACCATCAGGGTTATCAGATCACGAAGCAGTTACTTGCTCTCTACTTCTTGACTCATTGAAAACACAACGTAAAATTAAGTTTGGGAGACTCTACAGTAGAGCAAATTATAATAGGTTCTATCAAAATTGTCAAAAGATTAACTGGGAAGGTATTCTGTTTCAAAATGAACCATTCCTCACATTTCACAACGCGTTATTGAATGTATTTGATGAATCATTTCCTATGCAAAAAATTAAAGTTAAACAAAGGAAACCATGGATTACAACAGGATTAAAAATTTCTTCGAAAAATTTATGTTCACTGCATAACATACGAAAATTTACTGACAATCAGTGCTTCCATGTCTACTTCAACAACTACCGTAGAATATATAGATCCACTATTAAGAAAGCGAAGGAAATCCATTATAACAATCAAATCAGTAATTCAAATAAGAAAATCAAAGAAGCTTGGTCTGCTATTAGTGATATAACGGGAAAATCGAAAAAAAAAACATGTAGGAATCTCACTTGGTCCTGATAAAATCAATGATTATTTTTGTTTTATAGCAAAAAACCTTAGTGAGAATATAGTGATTCCTTATGATCCCCTACTAAATCTTGAAAATGTCAGAATTGAGGATAATCTAACTTTGTACGATACAAATATTAACGAATTAGTAGAAATTTTGAGAAATATAAAGAATAAAAATGTTACTGGTTATGATGGAATCTCCATAAAAATTATACAAAATCTTCCAATCAATGCACTGGATACATTTGTATCACTAATCAACACCTCATTTCATAATGGATTATTTCCTGATTTCCTGAAAACATCTGTTGTTATTCCATTATACAAAGGTGGAGATTCAGATGATCCCTCGAATCTTAGCCCGATCTCCCTCATACCAACTATGGCCAAAATTATCGAGAAACTGGTGAAAACACGTCTGACGGATTTCCTAAGTCGCCACAATATTTTAGTAAAAGCCAGTTTGGTTTTCAGAACAATAAAAATTCGCACGATGCCATCTTTACATTTCTTTACGATATTTATTCAAAGTTGAATTCTGGTAATATAACTGCTGCGGTGTTTTGTGATCTGTCGAAGGCGTTTGATTGCGTTGATCATAAAATATTGCTAAAAAAAATTCATCAATACGGTTGCAGAGAAATGACGCTCAATTGGTTTGATTCTTATCTTTCAGGAAGGAATCAAATGGTAAGAACAACTGAACTTTCAGAAAAAAAGGATATTATGTGTGGAGTACCACAAGGATCAGTTTTAGGACCCATCTTATTTTTATTATACATCAATGACCTTGCAAATTTGAGCATATCTGGAAAATTCACTCTTTTTGCTGACGACACGACGATATTGTGGAACAACGAAAACGCAAATGATTTACATAATGCAATATATACTGATATGAAAAAAATTAAGGAGTGGTGTGATGCGAATTTGTTATCCTTCAATATCACAAAAACAAATATTATATCATTCAGATGTTCTCTTGATGACCTGTCATTTGGTAATAACTTAGTGATCAAGAACAAGGCTCAAATTAAATTCCTAGGCATTAACATTGACAATAAGCTAAAATTTGATGACCACATCAAGCATCTTAAAAGTAAAATTTCTTCTGGGTGTTATGCAGTGAGAGTAACTTCAATAAATTTGGGAATTAAAACTGCTAGAACGGTGTATTACGCCCTATTAGAATCCCACCTTAGATATGGAATGCCGTTTTGGGGAGTACGCAATTCATCAGCACTTCAAACTATATTAGTATTACAAAAACGGGCTATCAGGTATTTGTGTAAGATTAAACCGCGTGACTCGTGCAGGTACAAATTCGTTGAGGAAAAGATTTTAACAGTGATTGCTTTGTTTATTTTGGAATCGGTTTGTCTCATTTACAAAAATATGTCCTTATTTAAGGCTTCGTGCAACTCTTACAACACCCGTTCCACCGGGTTGAAATTGCCAATTCCTCTTACAAATTTGGTCAAGGATTCTATCTATTATAATGGAGTCAAGATGTATAATCACTTGCCTTCAGATATAAGAGGGGCAAATTTAACCAACATTACGTTTAGAAGAAGAGTTAAAACATTTCTGGCTGATAGACCCTAATATAATTTGCAAGAGTATTATAATGACAAATTTACGTGACATAATGTGCATATGTGCATATACATATATATGTGTATATATTTGTTGTATTCTTGCTTGGATATAAATGTGTGTTTATATGGTGTATATAGGTGTGTTTATATATGTTATATGTCTATCAATTGTGTGTACTATATAAGTTTTAGTAATATTTTTAAACAAATCTGACAATTTTAACTGTGTTGTTACAAAATCGACGATGAACTGTATAGTGTATGTTCTAATTTTTCTTATTTGTAGGTGTCTTTATATTTACATTTTATATTTTTATATTTCTATATCTACATTTATATAATTTTTTTCACAAGCTTTGTCCACAAGATTTATTCTTAATGACAATAAAGTATAATTATTATTATTATTAAGCAGCAACGCAGCATTGCTGAAAATATTTCAGATCGACGAATCAAGAGCAATTACCTACTTGCATGAGTAACCAAATTTTCAGAATGATCCTATGTCCCGTTCTCCCTGAACGTCTAAGGTACCATCGACCGTGACCCACCCTGTATATGTGTGTATTGAAGTATGACATAGACAGTTTGGGAACTTTGAAGTGAATAAGAGTGGACCTAAAATTTCACTTAGAAATCCGAATATGTTGGTATTTTGCACCCGGAGTATTTTTTTTTTCAAATGACGGCATAGATGGTATGGATGGCTGGCGAATTTCTCGCGTATAATTCCACAGTTTTGCAGGTCTAACATACTCCTTTTATTTCTGTTCTGGAAAATCGAATTTTCCATATGTTCTCGTAAATTTCCCTCCATTTTACTCAACATCGATGTACTATTCAACCCTATTCGATGCTTGTATGCGAAAATGGGGCACCTAAATCTGTCATTAGCTGACGGTCTATCAGGCATCTTAGAGAAACACCATTTTACAACACAAAGTCGATTAATCAAAATGGTGTTTTTTCATACGCCTTTTAATCTCCTTATCCCATTATAATAGCAGACAGGATTTGGTATGGGTCTTTTTCTATGCGACCCCGTTTTTCCGTTTGAACTGATTTATATAAAATGTATGAGAAACGATATAATAAATCACTTTTATATTCGTTATAAACTAAATAATCGTCATTTCAATCAAACCTACACAGCAATAATGCTGGAATAATGCAGTAGATAATTGTAAACTTGTAAGGCAACGATAATTAAGTACACGTACAAATTATCATGATTAACAACCTTGACAGCGATAATGAAAGTTGGGTAATATGGTTTTTATGTTGAAAATGTATTTACTGCTTTCTACCAAAGATTCGAACTAAGTCTGAAAAGTTTGTCTACAAAAACGAAATGAATAATTTCGATAATTTCGGAATACCCTTTTCTCCAAACATTTTCGCGAAGTGTCAGAAGTAGTTGAATATCCATCGTGGTATCAACCAGAAAAATGGTTTTCTGTAAGATATACGGGATATACGAAAAAGTACAAAAATTTAAAAAATCGTTTAAATTATTTGAAAAGTGATATCAAAATTAACTGCACATTGGAAATTTTTTCTGCATTACGATGGTATTTTCAGATTTACCATTCTAGCTGTTAGGAACTCAGATAGCTTTTCCTCGTCTTTTCCCTTTAATTTGAAACCATCAGAAATTATTTTTACAAACGTCAAAAAATTACAAAATAATAATAAGTTTATTCTCAATTTTAAAAATAAATTATCACAATATAAATATATAACATGCAAATAAACTATAACACAATCCCACGAAGTAAACTTGTTGTGGAATATTCATTGGTTCGTTCTGAATTAATTAAAATTAATTATAAATAATTTAAATATTTTTTATGGTGCTTATTAGTAAGTATAGAAACACAAATTAAAATTTTTAGTATTTCATGTAACCTTATCCTTACACTCTCCAATAACCAAATTTTCAGATTCTTTTTATATGAGAAAATCGATGTAATGGATTTTACTTTGTCAGGTACTATATCATAAACATATGGAGCAATAATTGTATAATTTTTTTTGGCCAATTGTTTTATTAATTCTGATTTTAGTTGTTAATTCGTTTTTACATCAGGTATCATAAATGTGATTTTTTACATTATTGAACCTCATTTCTTCTCTAATACTTACTTTGAACGTTTCCCATTGTTTATTATAACAGCTGTTGGGTTCAGGTCCTCCACACAATAAAAGAGCAGTTTGCGAATATTTAGACCAAAGATTTCCTAATAGGTGGTTAGGAAATTCTGGACCATCCGGCAAGGTCACCTGACCTCACAGTTTTGGATACTTTCTTGTGGGGAACTTCAAACAGAATATGACTTACAGGATCAGGCAATTTAGATGAAGGCCATCATTTCGAACACTTGTAATATTTTTAGAACATGTTTTAGAAGCTCTCGATTTTGAATTATGTTTCATCGAACTTATGATTTTTGTGTATAATTCAAATAGTGTTTATTAAACAAAATTATTAGATGGAATCATGACCATCTCAGATGATATTGTTTTTTTTTTTAATATCTGTGGTTTCACAAGAGCAAATCATAACAAATTATACATCAGTGGATTCAGAATGAGAAGCACTATTTTTTTTGTTTAAAAACAATATGGCACCCTTGATAGAAAAAAAAGTTGATGATGATTGCCACAAGATGAAACGTCGGATAGTAAATCTGAAAGTGCCAATGTGTAGCTGAAAAAAAGTATCAAGGGAAACGTTTTTTTTGGTTTTGGGCTATGTTGTCAAATAATGTCGAATTTGAATTACCCTGTATATACTGCAGTTATATTAATAATTAAATACTTATAACATCTCTCTCCTGTTACTTCCTGAGAGTAAAAAAATATTTAGATTAGAATCAGCAGTTTTTGATGTCATTACTCAATTACAACTTGATATAGATTTAGGTAAAAAATGTAGTATTCTGTCGTTTGATCTTCAAAAAGCTTTTGACACAGTTGATCACAAAATTTTATTGGACATCTTATATCAAATAGGTGTGAGAGGAAGTGCTCGCAAATGGTTCAGAATTTGTCTTTCAGACAGAAAACAGTTTGTATTTATGGAAGATACTGAAGCATTCCATAAATCGGTTTTATGTGGAGTGCCACAAGGATCAATCCTTGGACCTGTACTCTTCTCATATATATATATATATATATATATATATATATATATATATATATATATATATATCAATTCATTAGCCGATTTGAAACTAGATGGAAAAATCAAAATGTTTGATGATGATACAACCATTATTTATAACGGACATAGTTTACAAGAAATTAAAAAAACATGTTGAATGACATTGAGAAAATATCATCTTGGCTAATACCTAAACCATAAATTAACTTTAAATTACAAAAAATCATCATTTATGTTTGTGACCAAAAGATCGACTACTGTCAAAGAACCTATCAATTTCAAAAGTGAAATCATCAAGTATGCTCCTATTTTGAAGTTTATTGGCTTGTATATTGATGAAAATTTGTTATGGTCCAAACATATTGAAATATTAGGGAAGCAAATATCTCCAGTAATCGGAATTCTTTTCAAAATCAGAAACTTTTTAACCTTGAAATATTTGAAATTCATTTATTATTCTTTAGTCTTTTCCAAACTTCAGTACTTAATCTCAGTATGGCGAACGGCAACAGAATGTTTTCTTAAACCATTGAAAACACTACAAAACAAAATCATCAAGTGGATATTCAAACTGGAGTACAGGGAACCTAGAAAAAATTTATACAAACCAAAAAAAAATTCTGAATATCCATGCTCTTTATAAGTTAAAGATTTGTACTTTTATTCATAAAGTCAAAAATAACTTTAAAAACTCTGATTTTGTTTTCAACCTCATCAACAACAATCATAACCACTTTACGAGGCAATCAGATAATTTGTCAGTAATCAAAGTGAAAACAAATGTGGGTCAACAATTAATATAATTTAAAGGAATAATGAATTACACTGAATTGCCAAAATCCTTGAAATCCAAAAAATACTTATTATCATGAATTGTATAAATAATATGAAAATTAGAAATATCTAGTTGGTAAGTAATTTAGTTTAATTGAAAATGTGTTTATTGTTTTTTTCCCTGTCATAAACTTACTTGTATGTTTCTTGGGAAATAAATAAAATGCAAAAAAAAGAAAAGATGTAGATGATTATCATTTGTTTTCGATTATTTTTCTCATAAGCGAACGTTCATCGTTTCAGAATTTGAAGGGGTAGAGTAGCTCTTTTTCAAATAGTTTTCAGCTCCTTTTTTAGCGTAAGTTCAATTATTACATCTCATGAAATGTTATTATTATTCGATAATGTCTGCAAAATAAACGATATTACTATTTCCAACTGTTCCAATTTTATTTTTAATTTCATTAAAAAAATTATTTTGTTTATGTTACGAAATTTTTCAAAATATTCCTATTTACTAGTAGTTGACATGCTGAAACATTATTTCTCATGCTGAAATATGTTCCTAATTGTCGATTCAACTGTTTTTGTGAGATATTTGAACGGACGATTAATATTAAAAGAACCGAAATCTACTGAAAGTGCAATTTCAATTATCTAGATGGCAATGGACCAAGTTGTTCGAAATTGTACTCAATAATTTATGTAATTGAAACTTTCCTGCCTCAAAAACTAGTTCCCCATTCTCGCACGAAAAAAGAGAGAAAAAAATTTTTGTGACCAGTTATGGCTAGTTAAACCAGGCCAGGATTGGAAAATACTCTTGCTCTTCAATAAATTGGAAAAATTATTTGATTTCACGAAAGATAGCGTCAAAGATGCGGGAAAAGAAAAAACATCCTACACCATACATGGTGTGCTACAAGCATATGGAGGACATTTCATTTAACAGTCGATTTGGAGGCCAAGCAGTGTATACATATTAATTTCGATAGAGAGAGTGCGACCTTAATCTACACTTTATGATAAGTCATTCGATTCGTATGGAGAGCATTTCTCTGTCTCAGGAATTGACGGTGGCCGCGAAAAATTAATAATGAGTTTATTGACCAATGTTCTGCTACAACTAAACGCATTTGATGGCTTTTGTGTGCCAGGATGTAATTAGGCCTTGGTTACATAACTTTACCGTTTGAATTATATTCATTTATTGACATGGTTTTATAGAGATTTCAACATTCCTGTCTCCTGTTCGAAAATAAAGAAATGTAAAATAGAGGAAATCTATAGGAGTGTAGAAGATTAAATGAATCAATTTGCCTCGAGCAAGTTGCCGCGTTTACCTACTGGAGTCTAACAATTGTTTGGTGACATTTTTTGAAATATTAAAATATATAAATCCTTCACTCAGTCATGACCTAATAAATTAATAATAATTGTAGACAATTTACAAAACAAAAAAAAATAGATGACTCGTACACATGAGTATATCCTATTAATTTTTGTTAATTTTAAATAATAATAATTAATCATTTTGGAATAAGTCTGTCTAATTCATAATAGTAATTATTTCGAAAAGTTTTGTTTCTTGGTTTTAAGTTTCTATATGTTTTTGCTCGACTCGACTTTTTCCTCGGGAGCAAGTTCCATAGGATTGGCCTAGTTGTTGTTTATGCATTTCTTTTCTGAAAATAAAATTTCCAGGCCATTCTATGGCAGTATTTAATTTCGCACACAAATAAATCAGTTTTACATATATGGTAAATTTTGGAACAATAAAAAACTATAATTATTAATTTTAATCTTTCTTACTTAGTATTTTCATTTGAGTATTCCTTTTTTATTTGAAATTTCTAACATTTGTATTTGTTATTAAAAATTACTTTCAATCTGACATTTCTAATTCGTGACTGCCATCAATTTTCAAATCGTTCAAAGTCATCTCTATATCGATCATGGATCTTTGTGGCTTTTTCTGCGACTTTTGTTTTCGGGAAACTCGAAAAGCTTTTAAAAATATTTATTGATTACAAAAATTGAATAAAAGTACGTGTAACAATTACAAGTTATAAAATCAGACTGAGTTCATTGCGTTCACCGAGAAGCGATGAGAAATTGTTGTAATGCTGACGAAGCGTCCTTCGTACGAATTTCATCAGTAGCGTCAGCGGAATACGGGGTCGTTGACAACGTAATTTCGTAGTTTCGATCACAGAATCCTTAACAGAATTTCTGTCTTTCTGCGCTGCCCATGATATGGCGCACACGCATGTTTCGTGAATTCTGCTATATTGATGAATATTGATCTAAATCTACGTATAATGATTGTCTTTATACGATTAGTACTTTAATTTTTGGATTTTTAATTTCCAACAAATCTTTTTCACACTACCTAGCTCTCTTTTATTTCAACTAGTTTCCCAGCAACTACAGTCTCCTTTATTTTGTTATCGTATTGCAATTGTTTAAGTAAGCGAGTAATACATATTTTTGTATTCTACTGGGTGGTTTTATTATTTATGCAGAAGGCATTGTGGAATTAGATTTTTCTTTAAATTTTTGTAACTGTGTGCTTCCAAATCAGTTATTGTTTTTTTTTTCAATAAGACATTTCAATGATATCAAAGTTTGTTGTTTGCTAAGGAGTTTATTTAATTCTCTTTTTGTGGTTATGGAAAATGTTAAAACCTACTTTATTTATCAAATTTTCTTAAACATCATTGAAATACTAACAAACAAACTTATATAACCTAATGAACAAAACACAGAACATATATAAAAAAGAATCTTGCTACAATATAGGTGCTTACTATCAAGTCTAACTTTGGCTAGCAGAATTTTTCACATAAATTGGAATATTCTTGTACATGGTTACACCTTTAACAAAAATAGAGTTCTGGCTATATGTTCTGCTAACCAGTGGAACACGAAGATTACCTACCTCTATATCTAGAGTCGTGCTCATGAACATCCTGATTGAGAAGTTAAATATTCTGCAAATATTCAGGTATGACATTTTTCATTTTATGAATGAATATGAGGGAATAATATAATAGGTAACTCCTAACCGGTAACCAATGAAGGGTATCGAATTGAATTTAATTTATTGACGTATCAGGTCATCACGTGCACAACAAAGAATAATTCGCATAGCTCGATTTTGTCATTTTTGTAAACGGCTCAGCACATTTTGATTCACCAAATAGAGCACAGTGGCACATTAGTTGATATGAGTAAGTAAAGGGTTTTATAAATTATAATTTTACTCCACTGCGTGAGATGCGAAGAACATCTTCTCAAATAATATATTTTCATGGCAATTGTTTTTATAGCATTTTTTGCATGGTCATTAAAGTACAGTTGACGAAAAATCAAAACCCCGTTCATTTATAATAGCAGTCTCACATCAACACTGCAATTGTCAAACATTTTTTTGAGGAAAATAATTGGATAGACAACCAAGGACCCAACCGTTGGCCGGCTAGGTTAACGGACCTAACGCCTATGGACTTTCTCACCTCTAGGGAATGTTGAAAGATCTTATTTTTAAATTGCCGACCAACTCTAGAAACGAATTGGAAGCGGCAGTGATGCAAAGTTTTGCTTCTCTCACTCCTATTGAACTAATTAATTCGGCAAAAAGCGTTCAGAAAAGGTGTCGCCTGTGTGTAGGAGAAGCTGGTAGACATTTTGAACACCTCCTGTGAAGAAATATATTTCATTGTTTGTTCTTTATCATTATTATTATTATTGTTGGAGTTTCATCTATTAGTAGTAAATATAATATTAATTGTTATCAGTTTTATTGAAACTATATGAGTTTTAATTACTGCTGTGAAAAGCTTTCTCAACATTTGATAGCTACTAGCGAACAATTGCTTTTTGTTTTATCGCCGCGTCGTCCAAAGCCTACTTGTTCAAAATGTGTGTTTCAAAGTCTACATGAAAAAATCTAATAGCTATGTATTTCAAAGATGACTCTACCAAAAAATCAAGTGTGCTATGTTTTTGGAAAGGTAATTTTAAGCTCTTTTGAAATATACAGAAATATACAGGGTGTCTCATTGAAAAAGTTTCCATCAAGTACTATCGAAATATTATTTGACAAAATAAATCTCTTACACCATTGAATTCTACGTATAAAAGTGCGTTGGAAATGTTTTCATAGAAACAAGGAATTATCGACAGGAAAAAAGTTACAGCAACTTTTCGTAAATGCTCATTTTCGAAAAACACGCTGTAACTCATAAACGATAATAGATATCGATATGTGGTTTTCACCATTAAGTTTTTAATAAAATTTGATCCCCAGACACAGCCATCAGTTTTCATCTATCTAGTGTGAAAACAGGACTTTTCCTTCAAAAGTGTCCAATTCGGCCCACCCTGTACGAATGTATTGGAATAGTCGGGTCTAATGGACCTTTACATTAATGAAAAATAAATTGCATAACTCTCTTAAATCGATAGATTCTAGTCTGAAACGTCCATTTAACAAAGAGTTCCACTATAATTTTTTCATTTTGAAAGAATATCTCATTTGAAAGTGTGCCGCTGACGTCACGTTCATCGGAAACAACCCCCACCATAATCCATGTTCCGAAACATTCAATACCGTTCTCCTCAAAAGTATAGATTCTAGTTTGGTATAAGCCATTGAGAAATAATTAAAAATTCGTCACTCATAGAAAAAAATCCACATATTAGCTACTTTAGTTGTATTTGTAACTTTCAAATTTCCTGAACGGACCATCCTTTCAATGAAGAACGAGCATTGACAACACCTCAAATCATTATGACAGTTGTCATGTAACAAAAGTGATATCGAGATTTGAGGTAAATGTTTGTTTTTTTTACATTCCACATTTAACTGATACATTCATCAGGTAATACTGTAGCGAGGTGTTATTATGACCGATCTGGTGTGAATTTATTTGTGTATTAAATACGGAAAGGCTTCGCGAAGGGAAGTTCGGATGATTTATCGAGGGTAGATTATGAGATGATTGACTCTTTCTATTTAACAAATATGAATTTATTTTTTACAATGACTAAAATTTAAAATCGTTCCTTGAACGCTGCTTGAATACATGCTTGAATACAGTAATATTCAGTTGGAAATGTTCTTCACAAAAACATAATTATATTTCCGCTTTTTACACAAGGTTTATTCATTGCTTCGAACCACATTTTTTTACAATGCGGTTCTAGGTATTTAGGAGCATAAAAATTTGTTTATTAGAATATTCACTGGTGTTCAGACAACCAGGTACGAAGCACCTTTTCGACATGTTCACAGTTATTGCAGGGATACAGATACAGGAATTAGGAAAAAAATTTAGAGCACAAACAACAAAAACATTCCAAAACTTTGAAAACCGCATTAACCTCAAAAGAAATCAAGTAGCATACATATTTGATGGAACTGCTCTTCTTGTATTAAATATTAAAGTAGGCAAACGAGTTAAACAGAGACAAACGATTAATATTGATGCTCTGTGAAATAGACGAAAGAACTCATCTGGTACCTATCAAATGACAACTGTCATACGACACATATTCAAATGAGAATTTGAGATTCCACTGTGCACAACTTTTACAACGTTGCCAAGTCTAGTTTTGATGACGTCACGAAACCACTTTTCTTCTGATTATAGAGAAACTAGCGGTCAGAAAAAATAAATAAAAATATCCGAGTGATATTAGCGTATACACTTTCTAAATACAGTGTTCTCTCATGTGTCGTGGAAAGGTCCATTAACCAGGCTCTAGCCGATTTGCATATGTCTAGGTCGGTCCCCAAGGGCGGAATACGGACCGGAAGTTACCCTTCACCGACAGTTTCCTCAGATTATTAACGAAGGAATGCCCTTTGCTAAAACCCTTCATTTTATCACATCATTCAATGTTATAACATTTGCATACAATTTGGGTGGGCGAATTTAGCCGTATTCGAAGGAAATGTGACGTCAGAGAGGGGGGCGACCGGGTACAGATCCAACAAACCACTTTTTTCCCGATAATCCAACTTAATCTTTATGTCCCTCGAAGGGCATACCTTCGTAGATAATCGACCCCCCCAGTGTCATTGGCCAACGGTCTAATACATATCCGAACGCTAAAGCCATTTTAATTGTGTGAGTAAAAAAACCAAATTGATTAGATTTTATTACCTTGTCTGCTTTCTGCTTGCTTGTTTAAGAACTTGAACAGGTTTTTTTACTATAAAAAGAGGTCCCATTAATTCTAACCATACCTATGTCCACCTAAAATCAGAACGAGTCATAAAAGTATCAAACATCTGCTTCATTCAGCTGTAAGTTCATACGATTATACGGTATTGTAGACAAACCTGTAGGATTAAACTCGTTCGCGAAAAATATGCTGCGAATCAAAGTTAATGGTCACAGCAACATTATCCGAAGAAATTGTCGTGCCATAATCCAACTTTACTGTAACCGAATCCATTCTATCTGAAAGAAATAACCACTAGGTGTGTTTCTCTTAGAATCGGAAATAGGTAGCCAGCCTTGTACAAACTTCGATGTCACTTAATTAACAATTAACAATGTTCGTTTGATCGTTTGACTTAATGGTGTATTGCCTTTGTCGTCTTCCTCGCCGCTTGTACGAAATTTGCATAAAAACTGACGAGCGCAGCATCACTGGCACTGCAGAGTCAAGGCTGCAAAGTCTACGACCTTCCATCTAGACGGTCACGAACTTTCAAAAGCATTATGAATACATGAATCAGAATCCGATATACAAACGGACGCGCCTACCATAGTGTTTCTGCCTCGCATAAAACTCTACTTTCTCTTGTGTCATTTCTGATACTTCAAGCTTTCGAAAGCAAATTTAGCTGCTACCATCTAGAGTATACAGAGTGAGGTATCCCATACGACACGGTCTCTGGTCTCCAAACGAATGATTTTTTGGAAATATATGCATATCGATTAAAGCTTCAAGAAAAGATTAAACAGACTATACAGTTTTTTTCTTTATTCAAATGAAAAATCAACAAAATATGAAACACAAAGTAATGTTCTTAATCTAAGTGTTGAGAACAACATTGTTCCAGGATATCTTGGAACTAACGTATGGTCCGAAAGTTTTGGGAAAAAATTCACCTGGTTTCATTGAGTGATAAAATGCATTTAATCAAGCAGGTCGTGGAAATTAAATGTCACTCGTCTTGTCATCTATATAAGTAATGCAAAAGTTGTTTGTTGGTTTGCGCTTACCAAAATGTCTTATAAAATTAATTTTCGTCGAGGTATTTATAATCTGGTTGATCTGGTTAATCTGGCGAATGACGAAACGAGAGATTGTCGATATTTATAAAGATCAGAACAAAAGTAAATCGATAATATATCGCACAATCAAAGATTGTGATGAAGGGATACCATGTATAAACTTGCCAAAGAACGGTCGGCCGCAGGTTTTGAACCAATTAAGAGAGGGGAGACTCATTCAAACAGCTAAACACAGAATTGGAATCTCACAGCGAAAACTGGCAAGAAGATTCCATATTGGAAATACTACGGTGTTTAAGACCCTATCAAGACACAATGTTTTGATCCGGAAAAGGAGAACAGCTCCAAAATACACAGAGGCTCAGTTACAAAGAATTCCGAGATGTTGCCGCGCGTTGAGGCGAGTGCATTTTGCCAACAAGTTGATCGTGATGGACGACGAAAAATATTTCACTTTGGCCAACTCTGAGATGAAGGGCAATGATGGTTTCTTACACGGACGATTACGCAAATGCTCCTGACGATGTGAGATTCAAGAGCAAAAAAAAGTTTGAGGACGAAATTTTGGTATAGTGTGCCATTTCTGAGGCTGGTTTCATTTCACAGCAATACATTGGCGTTGTTCGTGGTGAAGCCTTAAATGCAGAACGATATATTGACACATGTCTTTCTAAATTGCTTCAGTTTTTGAATACAAATCATGCGAATGACGAAATTATGTTTTGGTCAGATCTTGCTACATATGCCATTATGCGACAATCACAAGGGATTGGTATGGGGCCAACAACATCAACTTTGTACCAAAAGTGGACAATCCCCCCAACCTACCTCAGGCACACCCAATTGAAGACTTCTGGGCAATATTGAGCCGGAAAGTGTACAATGACAGATGGGAAGCACAAAATCAAGAAGAACTACGACGTATTTCGGGAAAAATTAGAGAAATTAACGCTGATGGGGTCGGCCAAAGGATGATGCAACGCGTAAGGGGAAAACTTTAGGTAGTGATAAAAATAGTTAAGAGATATTGTAAGAATATTTGTTAAGATTATAAAAATATATTTATAAGAGTTGTCAGCATCTGATTGTTTCCCAAAACTTTCTGACCATACGTTATCCAGAGTTGTACTGCCTAATATAAAAAAGACTCGCTATAGAGGATCTAACGAATGATTGGCCGATATCTGCGATAACTTCTTATGGGATCGCATTGATAATTTCACTCGCTATATATAAACTCTCATCTCCTGCGATAAAAGCAAACTAGGTGCTCGAAATGACGGCCATCTTATTGAATACGTAGAGCCACTCAATGGTTAAAAGACTGTTCAAAAAGCAGCCGTTATTCTCTCCTTATTATCTAGTGTTGGAGGACTGTAGTAAACCTCGTACTTCAATTATCCCCATCCCGACACAGGGAATCTAACTTCCATTACCAAAATAAAATGTATACTATTGAAAGTAGAAGCAGGTGCAATCAAGATTCTGAAAAAAGGCTCCTGCCCAGGTCCTGATAAGATCCCATCAGTACTATTGCAAAACTGCGAAAATAACTTGAGAGCTCCTTTTTCATAGACCATGTCCGACATAATTTGGAAAGCAGTGAACTGTCCGAATCTTGGACTAAATCATAGATGACTTCCCTTTTCACAACGGGAAATAAATTTCTGTCTGAAAACTACAGCCCATTGACCTTAACTTGCAATCCCAGCAAAGTCATGAAAAAAATCATAGCAAGAGAACTAGTGGAAATTCTAACTGAGCATGAAGTAATACGAAACAGCTAACATGGGTGCCTTCCAAAAAAATCAAAAGTCACCAACTTATCTCATCTTGCCTCAGTGATTGGACTAAGGCTGATGAAAAAAATCATCCTATCGATGTCATCTATCCGAACTATGAAAAAGCTTTCGATGTACCATTTACCAAGTAGACTTCTCTACAAACTCGACCACTATGTGGTAAGAGGTAGCTATACACCAATCAATAGAGAATAGAGCATAATATAAGTGATTTTTTAACAAAAATACTAGTAGGAAACCGACTATGCCATCAGATGGAAGACAGTCCGTAGTTATATTCTATTTATTTATTTTTATAAACATTTAAATACAAAAAAACGTGTTTTTGTTCATTGTTTTGCTTATAAAATGAAATCTGATTGCTCCAATGAGAAAAATTGTAGAGAATTGAAATACGAACAAAATGGAATGTTTTATGACCTGATCGGATCATTAGGAACGAAGAAAAACCTGAAAACCCGAAAAATTTTGCGATTTTTTAAATTCATTACCCCGCCATTTTTCAAGAAGTAGGGTTGGCGCTTCTCACATCATGTGAGAGAGATACTTTATGTGAGCACAAAAGAGGCGCTGTCGGATCATTAGTTTTAACAAAATTGCAAATTGATTTTTTTTGCAGCTTGTCTGGATGCTCTAGTATAGTCCGATTTCAATTTATCAAACAGATTTTGAAAGTAGAAGTATATACCACAACCACAAAACGTATATTCTCATTTTGTGCTACAATGATGCGAAATACCTAGGTGAAAACTGGTTGAAAACATGACTGAAATGAGCAGAGTTCATAGACCGGGAGGCCACAACGTATTTTTTCAGTCGCAGAGGTCAGAATATTAATGTTCGGCCATTATGTTTTATTGTTCGGCACACCATAATTGATTGTCAAATATTTGTAATGCAATTTTTTCTAACCCATTACATGACCAAATCGGCCATTCATTCTGTTGTACGGAAAAAAAATTTACAGATTTTTTTTTTCGCTAGTTATAAAAACAGTTTCAGTCATTTTTTTCGGGGTACATATCGACATTTATTATACTATTATCAATCATAAAAAATCATCCCCGAACGGTAACAAGTAATACTGCTAACGGAAATTGGATTTTAGGTATACCAAGGTCAATATCTAATTAATTTGTTCGGCATATATTTTTTTAAATTCCATTTATTTAATAAATGATATGAATTCAATGCCGACCATTAATATATAATACATGCATACTCTACACCCTTACGACAAATGTATGCGGGGGTGGTTTGACCCTGATCTAACCAAAATGTTCGGCAATCATATTATCTTGAGTTTTAATACATGATTAGTTGAATTAACAAACTGCCGTACTTAACAAGTGATAATTTTTTATTACAATTTTTTCACAACAATAAATAGCGCCAATACGGGTAGTATCCACCTTACACGTTCGGCAATGTCGTCCACCCATACTTTTTTTTTTAATAACATTAATTTAGTTACATTTAGTTTGGCAAACATGGCTGAGATTGTGAAAATCCCACTTCTTGCGCGAACACTCACGTGAATATCACTGTATAGTCCGTGGTACGACTAATGCTCATCATGGGCGTGAATATTTTCACAATTGCAGCTATGTTTGCCAAGCTGTAAGTAATGATTCGAGACCCCGGGTTTTTTAATACACATTCACCCTCGCGGCCCCCACTCTTTGGTCCACGATTTTTATTCGGCGACCTCATATCCGGGTAGTGGAAGGTGTAATTAGGAGGGTTCTTATTCTGCTGAGCGTGAATAAATGAGACAGAATAAATACGTTGTTGCCTCCCGGTCTATAAAAAGCCTGCTCTTCCACTCAACCTCATATGGTGATGAATACAATATTACACTGGAAATAATAATTTGTTTTTGACCAATATTAAAAAAATTAAATTAAAAGAAAAAAATACTTCAATAATAATAATAACTGATAATTAATATTCATTACGAGTTCAGAAAATAGGCTTTTACCGTGCGTGCGCGACATGTTCCCGTAGGAGTCAAAGCCGAACACGGGAAGTCGTGCAAGCACGGACAAAGCATTTATGGACGAGTCATGAACGATATTTTTCATTACATCTACCTGTGGAAACATTTATTTTTAATGATGAAGGAACAAAAACATGTATTATTAATTGAAATATTTATGGTACAAAAATATCCAAAAATTAACGAAATATTCAAACAGTTTGCGATTTCTAGAGAACTGTCAACAACATAATATTTAATTTTGACATGTAAATAGGCAGCTATAATGACACCAGCGCACGGAATATTTTTCCGTGCGGGATTACTAAACTGCTAGTTTAGTCTCAGCTGATGAAGATAGAATTAAATAAATTACTTGTGTGGTGAAGGAATAATAGCTATTTATGATACAAGTTCGTAAAGTAGGACTTTATTGTATGAGCGTGAAGTTTGTTGAATGAGGCGCAGTCGAGTTCAACAAACACTCGAGTACAAAAAAGCCCTTTACGAAAGTGTTTCATACAAAGTTTTTTCTTCACAGTTATTATATTGCCCAATTGTAGCAATTATATCATTAATATGAATGTTTAATGATATGAATTGTCGTCGTATTATGAAATAAAGACTTCCGAGTTATATTTGACGCAAAATACTGTATTTTTCAAAAATGCATAAATGCATGAAAAGTGTGTAAAAAATTACGCACAGTTGATAATTTTAAGCACAGGTGATTTTTTTACGCAATTGTGCGAAAAAGTATTTCTTTACGCACTGTCAGCAGTGCGTAAAAGCTTAGTTTACGCACTATGGTAGAAAAAATGTTCTCACTGAGTGACACCACAGGCGTCCAATATCCCATTTTCAATTCATTATAACTATACTTATAGTATGTCATGAATGATCTATTCTGGAGGAGTTAAACCACCACTGAATAAATCGATTTTTAGTTATCTGGTAAATCGGTATTTGCTCATAGATTTATACCCAATAGTGCAAATGTCCAAATGTCCAATAGTGCAGTTTGCTTAGGAGATACGAAAAAAAGACTTAAATGCATGCGTTCTGTGTGTTGGTATTGTTATTTTATTTTTGTGGCGTGGGTTATATGTATGTTGGTTCTGAAAAGGCTGTTTTTTTACAAATAAGGAGGTTATGAAACGTAATGAAAAAGACTACGTACATTGAGTGTTCGGCGTTATTTTTTTGTTAACTAACCTATGCCCTGAATATGGTTGGAGATGCGTTATCCCCTTCTGACCCGCATACCAGTCGAGCACACGAGTTCTGAAGTTTTTGTACGCGTGCCGAGTCTATTCGACGGATATTCGGACCATAAATTGCATTGCCGTAATTGATGTGAGAACAGTAACATTCTGAAATGTTTATTAAGCAATTTTTCTCAGTTTAATTGTTGAAGCCTCTACGAATTCTCATTGATACAAGGGATGGGAATCTGAGATCTGTATCAATTATTAAACCAAGATTTTTACCGGACTCTTGAATTGGCCGTGAACCACCGTTAAGTGTGATCTACACAGGTACACGATTTGCACAGTGTGCGGAAATTTGTTCAGCAACATTTGTCCGACAGCATTGGTTCGTAGAATATTTGTACGAGCGGAAGTTTGTTCGATCGGAAATTTGTTCGACCAGCGCTTGTTCGACCTACATTTCGTTGAAAATTTGAGTATTTTATTTCAAAAAAGCTGCAATGCTACAAAGTAAGCAATATTATAAAATAGCAGTTACCCAAACTAAAGAAAAGTTAAATAATATCTAAGACAATAGCGCCCCATACACGAGCGAAATATCTGTCATATTTGATACGTGGTGAGCCAAATTCGTAAGGATAACAGTGCGTTAATGGTTAACCACGAGCCAGTTACTGCGCGGATAGAATTTCGTACATATTAAATCTACAGGTTTCAACTTGCAGGCCAAATCTCGCCGTCAGTGGGTACGCGCGAATAATAGTGTTATTATAAATTATGGCTGAGTGGACACGAAAAATTTTAACCGACTTTATAGAATATTATAGAAGGCATAATTGTTTATGGCAAATAAAAGCAAAAGAATATACCAATAAAAATCTGAAAAATCGAGCTTATGATGAGCTGGTAAGGTATTGCCAGGCCTATTTTTCAAACGTAGATCGTGGTTTTGTGACAAAAAAAATACAAAATATCTGAGCACAATACTATAAAAGTTTTTATAATTATAATATTGAGCCCCTGATAAAGCCGAACGTTCAATCCGAATATGTTTTCCATCTAGTGCTCCTCCGCAATTCATCATCTGCCAGCGATTTTTGAAACCTTGCGCAATTTCTATCCATTCTTGTTTTGTACTCGGAAACTAAAAAAAAGGAGAATACAAAAATTAACATTCGCGTCAATCCACCACTATCCTGTGTATCTCTGATTTTAATAATGTTTCAAAAACAGATTTGTATGCACTGATCTATGCACTAAAAAGTATACATTTGGACATTTCAACACACACTTATCACCAATCTTCCTCTACAACGTCCAGATCTTTTAGCTCACCTAAGAGACCACGCGCCAGATCGAATCTGTCTGAAATTTAAGATTCTTCTCCACAAACGGAGAGATTTGATACCTTGAATCATGTATGAAGATCAGACACGCATGCTTGGTATGGTAATTAGTGGACACGCAAAGATTTACTTCGTCCGATCCGGATCTGTCGAATCAAATCTCTGCGTATCTGAACTGTACGGATAATCCGCCTGTGTATGGGGCGCTAATAATATTCTGACCAATAATAACCTTCCAACTTGCGAGCTAGGTTAGTTCGTTCAGGTTAGATCAGACTAATAAAATACTTCCCTCAGAATGAATTTTTACCTCAACTTCCAAGCTCCCAACTTGCGAGCTAGGTTAATTCGTTTAGGTTAGATCAGCCAGAAAATTTGTCGAACAAATTTATGTTCGAATAAATGCGAGTCGATTAGCTTACCTCTCGATCAAATTACCAGGGTGCCAAATTTCCGTTCGAACAAATTTCCGTCGAACAAATGTCGATTAAATTACACCAAACCGATTTGCACAACGTTTATGACATTCCTACCAAACAACATAACATTCGACTTGGATGTGTTGATTGTAAACGTAACTTCTCTGAAGAAGAGATCAGCGATTCGAGGTAACTATTTATGTGTATTAATGACGTCTCTAGATGACTTTCCACAAATCGATAATGTAGCTGGAGTATCATTAGCGTAGAAGTGGCTAGAGCAATATTCTAGGGATTTATGAGTTGACTTGTGTAGAGAATGAAAAGTAAGGGACCAAGAATGGACCCCTGCGGAATCCCATTTTCTACTTCAATCCACTCAGATTGTGCTTTTTCAAGGATTACTCTCTGAAACCGATTCGTCAGGTATCCATTAACTAAAAGGCAAGCTTCAATCGAAAACCCCAAACATTTTAGAATACCAATCATCAAAGAATGATTTCAGTGGAAAGAATGGCGTAGAAATATGATGAGCGGTGCGAAACTATCATCATATCCCAAAAATAATCGTGAAAATGATTATGATCTCATGTCAATTAAGAATGATTGCTCACTAAAAACTTTTGACTAGGTAATTTTTTCTGAAATAATTGGTTAAGTTTTTGGATAATACAGGATGTGAAGAATATCTTCACTATAAAAACTCATTTGATTCGACAAGGATTTGATTTGTAATTTTGGGTAAATATTGCATGTTTTATACTGGTTTAACAATTTGATCATCTCTTTTCTAAGACTGACCCATATGCGTAAAGATCTACGAGATGTATTAGCACCAAATACCAGGTAGGTAGGTATCATCAACCGGTTGAGCTTTGTCCATGGAGTTTGCACATCTTGCGTAAACATAATTATACCATTTCAGTGCATAAGAACAGGTGATTTTTTGTCACGGCATTGAAAAGTATATTTATTCATTCCTAAAACGATAGGTATAGTAATTTTAGCCGATGTGCGATGGGTTTCGGTCAATATTTACTCATCAGATAGCAATTTATGAACCCAGCCAGCAGGCATGTGGAAACAGTTAATTAAATATATGCAATTGCTCAAAGATAAAGCAAGATAACAGTAAAGAGTATGTAGGATATCGTAAGGTAGCGGATTCATTCTGTAGAAGATGTGTTTCATATTATGCAGGTAACCGGTACATCGGTACCCGAAGAATTCCTTGAGGGACGTAGAACTCTTTACCTGACCTCCGGAGTGGCACTTGTCGTGGTTCACGGAGTACGAAAATTATTATCATTAACAATTCGATGAAACAGTCGGCTGCTGGCAAAGTGTCAGACCGTGAAGAAATACATAAACACGGCGTGCAGACGTGTAAATTTCGAAAAGTTCACTCACCTGGGTGGAAATTTCGAAATCCCTTCAGTTAATCCAAATCATGGCTTGCGGGCGAAATATCACTTCACTCACGAATACACCCAATTTTTAATGTTTCCAATGCCCGTACTTACCGTCCGAAAGCAGTCGACTCTCATGTACTGTTACCTCGTTACCTCTAATTACGTTACCTGTGTTTTTACGTAGCGTGGCGCGACTGGCGGACAGGTGAGGAACTGATAAAACACGAAACTCGTTTCTTTTGATCCGTAGACGTTCTACAGGTTGCCTATAGGTAGGTTTCACGTTTAAGAAATACAGGTAAAAGTCAGGGCCGGACTTTACCGTGCCCGCCATAAAGTAGGTATGTAACATATGGGAAAAAATTAATTACCAGAGTATTGTAAAAACATTTTTGGGTGGCCGATTGTGCATGTCCGCCAACCTGAATATTGATTTTGACATATGTCAGGTGAACACTGATGGTATGGAGGCAAATTGAAAAAAAATACCATAATGAGGCCAAATACGCTGGTACCAAAACGAATTCTAAACGTTTAAAATAAGAAAAAAGTAACAGGCAAGGACCCGGTGGAGAATGTTGTTGAGGTGTCATCTTTGTGGAAAAAGCGAAATTAAACACGAAAACACTTAAAAAATGGTGATACAGTTTAGGGGTTAAAATCGTTTTTTGGGATTTGCGGCGAAACATGACCTCTTAGCGGAAAATGTTCAATGTAAAAGTTGTAGATAAAAAAGTAATCAAAAACTTTTGTATTCAACACTTTTCGACATAACCTCAAATTATCCGTCAAAATGGCGAAAACCCGATTTTTCATTATTTACTTTTTTTCTTTCGAATGAATGATTTAATTTACATTAAAATTTGTAGCAAAATGTCTTTTTTGGTGTTGGCGTGATTTTTTCGCAATTCAGAAGACGCCTAGGTTTCGAGTTATGTATATTTCTCGAAAAAATACCCTTATCTTCCACGATAAAATTATTCTGGTGTTTTTTGTATTTAGAAGGTCCTATAAGTGATTATTTCAATGGTTGAAATGTCTTCTTTCAAATGGTTTATGTAACTTGGTAGTTTATTGATCGTTAAACTGCTTAAAATTGAGAAAAACCGACAAGTCTCTCTGAATCATGATTTTTTCAATATTTTCAATGATTTTCAATAGTTGTAGAAAAAAATTAAAAAGCAAGGACCAGGTGGAGAATGTTATTGAGCTTCCAACTTCAAGGAAAAAATATTTAAACGCGAAAACACTCAAAATGGTGAGATAGGTATGCAGTTTAGGGGTTGAAAATGTTTTTTGCGATTTGAGGCGAAACGTAACCTCTTTTTTGTGCCGAATAATCATGATTTTTTCGCATCGAGAAGACTTCTAGAGTTCGAGTAATTTTCATTTCTCGGAAAAAAGACCCTTATCTTCCACGAACAATTGTCTCCATATTTTTGTGTATTTCGATGAAGGTCTACAAGTGACCAATTTAATTGTTGAAATGTCTACTTTGAAATGGTCTACGGAAATAGGTAGTTTATTGATCGTTAAACCGCTCAAAATTGAGAAAAAAGTAGTTTATATCGAATTATTTATAAACAAATATTGGAATACATAATTACACTACAAAATTGATTTAATAATATCATGTTTATTCTTTTATACAACTATTGAAAAGCATTGAAAATATTGATAAAAACATTATTCTTGTCGGTTTTTCTCAATTTTAAGCGTTTTAACAATCAATAAACCACCAAGTTACATAGAACATTTGAAAGTAGAAAACAATTAAAATGATCGCTAACAGACCTTCCAAATACAAAAGATAAGGGTATTTTTTCCGAAAAATGTACCTAACTCGAAACCTAGCCGTCTTCTGAATTGCGAAAAAATCGTGCTAATTTAACACTGAAAAATACATATTTCTACAAAAATCATCATTTTGACAGTTAATTTGAGGTTATGTCAAAAAGTGTTGAAATAAAAGTTTTTGATTTTTGTATTATCTACAACTTTTCCATTGAAAATTTTCCGCAAGAGGTCACGTTTCGCCGCAAATCATAAAAAAACCGTTTTCAACCCCTAAACTGCTTCCCCATTTCACCATTTTGAGTATTTTCGTGTTTAATTTTGTTTTTTCCTTAAAGTTGGAACCTCAACATTTTCCACCTGGTCCTTGCCTGTTCCTTTTTTCTTTTTCACGAAAATTAGAGGCACCGGTCTAAAAAGTGAGGTAAGATGGCAAGATGTCGAAAAAAAATTGAGTTTCTTAGAATTTACTTTTATACACATACACAGCGTTTCAAGATTTAAAGCGGGAAAATTTAAAATATAATTTTTTTGGAATATGTTTTCCGATCTCTGTACAAATATCAAAGTTTTCTCTTCTGAATAGCTAGACTGTAGTAGAACGTTTGTGTTTCGGTGATAATGACGGAACTTTCCCATTTTCTCCACAACAGATTGCATTAAATTGAAAATAAAATGGTTTTTGTCAGGATTCTCGCTGTTACATTGTTTTGCATCTAACAGTTATATCAGAATTCCACAACTATAAATATTAAGAAATAAAAAAATTCACTTACTTTTTAAACACTTGAATAAAGGAAAATCCATGGAGAGAAAATGTTTCCCGTAATTATTTTATTACATATGCTTTTGTTAATTAACTAGTTTTTCCAAGTTTCAAATTTACATACAAACCCTGATAATTGTTATACTAAAAAACTCTAATTTGTTTCACTTCTTGGAGCTATTCTTGAAAGGCTTCAAAAAGATCCCAATGGGAAAATTAAAAAATGTTGATTTTCCAGTTTGTTATTAACAATCTAAGAAACTAAAAAATGAAAAACGCAAATGAAGCTAAGAATTTTTTTTTAATATTCCAATTTGCTCGTATTTTAATCATTTAAAGTTACATGAAAATGAGTTTTTAAAATTTTTTACTCAGATTGTTTAAACAATTGTTTTTTTTTTCTTTGGTGTTTTGGCATCGACTGCTAAGGTCATTAGCAATGTGTTCTTTATAGGACTTGTTACTAACTCCATACGCCACCTTAGGAGCAGCACTGTTAATTGGAACGCAATAGCGAATCGTGCAGGACTCACCCTAGTCGAGCCACGAGATTTTAATAATTTAATCGGTTAAATTAAATTAAAAGATCCCAGCCGCAACAATTGTTATAAACAATTACATTGTTTATAAGATATTTTAATTTTCGTTCCTGGAATTTCAATCAGCAATAAATATTAAGATATTTAAGAACAAAATCATTTCTTAAAAAAAATTTGTAGTGCTTAAAAACGCATTTGTTGATTAACTATTTTTTTGCTACCAAATATTAATATTATCTTCTTTACAGAATGAATGACACATGGTTGTTTTTATTTTTTGCAGTATTTAAAAATCAATTGTATAGTGAAAATTCATTTGTTTGTAACAAATTTTTTATTAAAAAACAAAGAAAATATAAATAAATATTTTTTTTAGAATATCGAAGAGCAATAGAAATTATGATTGAAAAAACAAATGCTTTTTTAAGTAATACATTTTTTTTAAGAAATGGTTTTGTTCTCAAAGATCATAATATTTATTGCTGATTAAAATTCCAAAACAACGCATTTGTTTATAACAATTATTCAAACAATCAGAGTGGGAAATTAAAAAAAAACAATTTTAACTTTGTTATTAACAATCTAATAGACTAAAAAATGAAAAATGCAAATAAAGCCATGAAAAATCAGTTTTTTTTCGTCTTTTAATTATTTAAAGTTAAAGTCAATTTTTTTTAATTTCTCCAATAGGGATCTTTTTTAAAGCCTTTCAAGAATAGCTCCAAGAAGTGAAACAAATTTGAGGTTTTTAGTTTAACAATTATCAGGGTTTGTCTGGATTTTCGTTTATTCAAGTGCTTAAAAGGTGAGTGAATTTTTTTATTTCTTAATATTGATATTCATTGGGTTAAAAATAAGTTTGTTGTTCAAGGGCCCGTATCAGTTAGCTCACGCGGGACTCGCATCACCAGCTTTTGCGCTATTTTAGCCTTTAAAGTAAAATCCTAAATATTGGTGGTAGAGTTCCAAGAGGTGGAACTTTTTCTAGGAAATTTCCTCCTCTTTCAGAATCTTTTTTCAAATTTTGGATATCTTCAATAGTTTTCGAGATATTTGTAAAAACCCAAACCCTTCCCTTGTTTTTTACTAAATTGTTTATAACTTTTGCAATTTTTGCCGGCGCACCTTCAATTTTTCCAAAAAGTTTCTAGAAGTCATTCCGAATCGAATGAGCCCTGGATCATAATTTTCGGGGCCCTTGAAGAGAAATTCTCTAAAATAGTTCTTGTAGACTAGACTAGAAGAGATTGGAAAATATTCCAAAAAATTTATATTTTCAAATTTCTTGATTTGATGATTGAAACTCGGTACGTTGGTATAAAATGACATTCTAAGCAAATTTTTCAAATACATTTTTTCGATATCCTGCCATCTTATCCCACGTTTGGCCTCTTGAGAGTAATATTTTTCAATTTGCCACCATTCCTGTGGTCACGTGACATGTGTCAAAATCGATTTTCTGGTTGTCGGACATGCACAATCGATCACAATATTTTCTTTCCAATACTCGAATAATGAACTTTTTTCCAAATGTTATGTACGTAATTTATGGCGAGCACATACAGGGCAATTCAAATTCGATCCCCACCATAGGGATCTCCTAAACTACAGGAGATACGTCGAAGCTTAAATAGGGGCAAAGTTGCGTATTCTGGTGCTTAACAAAATACTGTTTTGAAACTTGGAAAATTCCGAGTATTTCCGGAAATATCGGGAAAAAACTGAAAATCAGAATTTTCGTTTTTATTTTTTTCTATCGTTATTTGACAACATAGCTCAAAACCAAAAGTAAATTTTCATTGATACTATTTTTCAGCTACACGTTTTCATGTTCAGATTTACTATCCGACGTTTCGTCTTCTGGCATTCATCATCAACTTTTTTTTTCTGTTATGGGCGCCATATTGTTTTTTTTTTATACAGAAAAATAGTGATTCTCATTCTGATTTCATTGATGTATAATTTGTTATGATTTGCACTTCTGAAACCACAGATATTAAAAAAAAACAACTTCATCTGAGATGGTCATGACTCCATCGAAAAATTTTGTTTAATAAACATTAGTTGTCAGAACTCATTAAACATCATAAGTTTGCACAAATACTTCAGTCGAAATGTCCTCATTCTCAAATGAAGAAAAACGAGATATGTTGAAACTTTATTATAAATTTGATAGGAATAGTACGAAAACAGCAAAAATTTATTTTGAATTATATCCGGAAAGACAACAGCCGGATAGAACATTATTCGGAATTTTGGACAAACACTTGGCTGAGTACGGTGCGTTTCAAAAACCAAGAATGAAATATGGAAGCAGAATGGAACAAAATATTAGAAGTAACTTATTAGCCGAGGTAAAATAATTGTTTATTCCATATTCGAAGAAGTATAATTATTTTTGGTACTTTTTTAGATAAATGCAGATCCTTCCAAATCAACACATCAAGTCTCGGCAGAAATGGATGTGCCACAGACGAGCGTTTGGAGGGAATTAAAAAAAAGTGGTTTGAAATGTTATAAGATATCTACATATTTCACAAAAATTACATCCAGGTGATCCTGAAAGAAAGATGGAATTCTGTAGCTGGCTCTCGAATAGGTTAGACCCTACAAACTTCTTGAAAAACATCATTTGGACCGACGAAAGTACTTTTTTGAACTGTGGTGTTTTTTATAGAAATAATGATCACATTTGGAGTGAAAATAATCCACGACACTTCAGAGAAGTCAGACCACAAGTTCGGTTTCGTTTGAATGTGTGGGCTGGAATTTATGACGACCGAATACTTGGACCTCATTTCTTCTCTAATACTTTGAACGGGGAAACCTATCTTCTGTTCTTAAGAAACGAATTCGAAGAATATATGGATACGTTTCCCCTTGTTAATTATAACAGCGCTGGTTTCAGCATGACGGGGCTCCTCCACACAATAGAAGAGCAGTTTGCGAATATTTACACCAAAGATTTCCTGATAGGTGGTTAGGAAATTCTGGACCAGTGAGGTGGCCGGACCTGACCTTACAGTTTTGGATACTTTCTTGTGGGACACTTTAAAGAACAGAATCTATGGAGAGCAAGAATATGACACAGTAGATGAACTTAGAGACAATATCATCACGCAATTCAGGTCTATCAGAAGAAGGGATATTGTTAGGGCTGTTCTTAATTTGAGACGACGAGCTCGGTTATGTATTCAAGAGGAAGGCCATCATTTCGAACAATTTTTTACAAGCTGATGATTTCATTCTTGTTTTTTGAAACGCACCGTACTCAGCCAAGTGTTTGCCCAAAATTCCGGCTGTTGTCTTTCCGGATATAATTCAAAATAAATTTGTGTTGTTTTCGTACTATTCCTATCAAATTTATAATAAAGTTTCAACATATCTCGTTTTTCTTCATTTGAGAATGAGGACATTTCGACTGAAGTATTTGTGCAAACTTATGATGTTTAATGAGTTCTGACAACTAATGTTTATTAAACAAAATTTTTCGATGGAGTCATGACCATCTCAGATGAAGTTGTTTTTTTTAAATATCTGTGGTTTCAGAAGTGCAAATCATAACAAATTATACATCAATGAAATCAGAATGAGAATCACTATTTTTCTGTCTAAAAAAACAATATGGCGCCCATAACAGAAAAAAAAATTGATGATGAATGCCAGAAGACGAAACGTCGGATAGTAAATCTGAACATAAAAACGTGTAGTTGAAAAAAGTATCAATGAAAATGTACTTTTGGTTTTGAGCTATGTTGTCAAATAACGATAGAAAAAAAAAACGAAAATTCCGATTTTCAGTTTTTTCCCGATATTTCCGGAAATACTCGGAATTTTCCAAGTTTCAAAACAGTATTTTGTTAAGCACCAGAATACGCAACTTTGCCCCAATTTAAGCTTCGACGTATCTCCTGTAGTTTAGGAGATCCCAATGGTGGGGGTCGAATTTGAATTGTCCTGTATATTCCGGGTGTCTGCGGAAAGTGGCTCGCCCCTACAACTTTTATGTTTTCGAAGATAATGGAACGCAATTTGGAGGATTTGTAAAAGACATAAAACTGCATCTCTTGACAAGTAACTGAACTGCATGCAACTTTTGTTTTCACCGGAAGTGATATAAACTATCGATTTTCAAATGAGACACCCGGTATATTTTCACTTCTCTTGTCTCCTTATGACATACTGAAACAACCATGTGTTATTTGTCACTTTTTGTAACCGAATTTTATTTTTGTTTTGAAATTTGTTCCTCATTCTAGATGGCCATGGATATCTTCAAATCACTAATTTCAGTCGTAAAATTTCGAGAATAATACAACTTGACTGTTGAACAGAATGGCAACCTAGTGGCTCGTTGGGTTAAGAAAAAATAGCATTTGATTACGATTAATTTGATACTGCACATTAATAGGTTTTAAACAAATTTCCATTGAAAATTTAATAGACTAAATTAGAAATTTCTCAAAATGAAGGATCTTAAGAGATTTAAATAACATTCAAATGCATCGAGCAACCTGTAACCAACACAACTTATCAAACAAGATCAATAATCCAAAGCTTACAGATTATTTTGTTGCATAAATATTATCATAAACATAATTACACAATA
Source organism: Chrysolina oricalcia (assembly GCA_944452925.2). Taxonomy (NCBI): domain Eukaryota; kingdom Metazoa; phylum Arthropoda; class Insecta; order Coleoptera; family Chrysomelidae; genus Chrysolina; species Chrysolina oricalcia. Next base: position 27,022,970 of record OX101808.2, read on the forward strand.
AATACCTAATTTACTTTTGGAGAAGCGATGTAAAATAAAAAGTCGACCTCCTTAATGATTTTGTTTTATCAGTTGTGTTTGTCATAGGTTACTCGATGCATTTAAATCTTATTTTAATACCAAAAGATGCTTTATTTTATAAAACGTCTAACGTGGTTTTCTGAGTTTTTTAACTTATTTGTTTAGAACCTATTAGTGTGGGGTATCAAACTAATCGTAATAAAATGGTCTTTTTTTCCTACCCGACGAGCCACCATGTTGCCATTTGAAAAAAATTAGTAATTTCAATTTCAAAATCAAATTTCATAGCACATACGTTTTGACCGAAAACAGTGAAGTTGTATTCTTCCCAAAATTTTAGGGCTGCAATTAGTGATTTGAACGTACCTATCCATAGCATTCTAGATCAAAAAATAAAATTGAAAATTAAAAAAAAAAATTGGCTTAAAAATCGAAAATTTATGTCACTTCCGGTGAAAGCGGAAGATCCCGAAACTTGAGTTACTTGTCAATAAACGCAGTTTTATGTCTTATGCAGATCCTCCAAATCTTCAAAAACAAAAAAGTTATAGAGGCGAGCCCTCTACCGCGGACACCCGGTATAAAAAAGTCTCCAAAATCAATTCATTTGTCCAAAGCGGTTCAACATGACTAAGAATTGAAAGTACATTTGAAAAATTACAGAATGTAGGTACATTGCATTCAATTTGAGTTAATTTGGGAGATGCAAGTGGTATCTGTTACGCATGAATTAGACCCAATTCACACTGTTTGTTTATAAGTATTTTTTGTAGAAAACTTGCCAAGAAACGAACGGATTTAATTCAGCAGTCGTAATGGGTAGTAGTTTTCTGTTGCTTGCCCACTATTTGAGTCTGACGAGTTAACGCGATCTATACATAGAAAAAAAAAGTTGTGCGATTCTGAAAATTGGTAGGATGGGTGAAAAACTAGTGAAGAATTCAACTGAAATATTTTCATTTTGACGTTTCCGGTTTCGCCGAAAGTTACGTCATCTTTGTTAATTTTAATGACACACCCTGTATTTCACCTCATTTTTGATTTCTCCTCACGATTTCGATTCTAATTATTCATGTCATGTCATGCACCCAAAATGAACCATTTTTGATTTATTCGAGATTTTTTAGGAAACGTGTCAGATGCAGCCTCTCGAACACACGTAATTTTTATGTAAATTAACGTTTTTTTTAAATATTTTAAGAATGAATATTGAACGAATTACGCACCATTTCCATATCTGCTGAATGAAAACAAAACAGGGTGCGCAAAAAAAGATGGGTCCAATAAATTAATGAGAATAATAAAAAGTCTCAACTTTTTCAAATGGGAACCCCCTTTTTACCATTCTAGATTCAATTCTGTTATGAAAATAAGCCCTAGTGTTATGAGAAATTTCCCTATTCCCATAATTAATAATTTTGGAGATATTCCGCAATGGAAGTTATTTTCACGAGAGGATTTACGTTTTTCCCCCCAATTTTGAATTTTATTATGACTTCTCCTACAGCTGGTTTTATCATGTTCGGTGGCATAGAGTTGAAAACAGAAAGAGCTCTCTGATGACAATCTTTTTTCTTTGTTGGCGTATGAGAATACACCTCGTTTTTTCATATAACCCCAAATAAAAAAAATCCATTGGAATTCAATCGTGCGATTGCGGTGGCCATAATTAAAGACTGTCGGTGCCAAACAATTGTCATAAAAACTAGTGCTTCATCATGTTGATGCCAAATTTTTCTATGGTTAGCGAGCGTCAGTCATTACAAATGATCTGTATCGAGATTTTTCGGAATATATATGAATCGTTCACCGGAAAATAAAATACCTGTAGCTCAGTTACCTATGTATTTCCTACATCCTATAAATGCTTATTGCAAAGCAACCGGGATAGCATTTTCTCAAGCGATATTTTTTTTTAAATTTAGTAAAATAAGATATTATTCCGGAAAAATGGGATACTGGACGCGTGTGGAGTCATTCAACGAGTACAATAATAGTGTTGATTATACTGAAAGATAAACTTAAGTCGTTATTTTCCATCATTCAAGATAACCTCTCTTGGAAGGGCTTCATGTTAAAAAAGGAAATATTCGCAAATGAAAATTGAACCAAACATGACTCTTCTGGAAATGGAAAAACCCTACGATTCTACAATGTAGTATTCCTACTGATGAAGGCAACTGAAAATACTTTTGTTGTTCACAAGATATTATTCTGATAATTCTTAACTAACCCTTTAAATTCTCGGTTTTTCTGGATACCTCAATACATTCGCCATAAATCACCAATAAATTAATCAAACCGTGATTATTATACCCAACTAAAGCCATTTTCTACCTTTGAGAGCAGGAATCTGACAATAAATAACTTTATTTCATTTGGCACCAAACATTGTGTTGAAGAATGGACAGCAGTCTACTAGAAATATCTCCAAAATTATCAGTTTTGGGTATAGGGAAGTGTATTACTAGAGCTTATTTTCAAATAGAATTAAACCTTGAAGAAAAAAACGTTGTTCCCATTTGAAAGATTTGAGATTTTTCATTTTTTTATCCACTTTTTAATTGGAATTACATTTTTGCGCACCCTGTGGATTATTTAGTGGATGTGAAAATGGTGCGTGATCCGCTCAAGCTTCAATATTCATAATTCACTCACTACATATTTCTTAAATGTTAATTTGCATAAAAATGACTTTTGTGTTCCTCCAGAGGCTGCATCTTACACTTTTTCAAAAAAAAAACCTCGAATAACTCACTAACTGTTCATTTCGGGTATATGGTATTAGAGAGTCAGATAATGACAGATTTTCTCTTTTCTGGGATTTTAACCACTGAAAATTACGTCAGTGTTGAGCTCAAAAAATTAAAATTTAGCGATCGGACGTGTGCTAGGCATGTGGAAAATTCATGTTTCTTTCTCAGAAAAAAATTGTATTTTTTTTAACCTCTCGTTTATGACATATTAACATAATATTTAAAAATCTAATAGTAAAAATCCAAAGCCACAAAGTTTGGACATACTGAAAGGATTGAAATAAAGGCACGATCTTGTAAAAAAATACTCCGTTGCTGATGGTTTTCTCGCTTATGAAAATTAGACTGGGAGATGGTGACAGATTTCAGGTGACGATTTGCTCGTTTATGCCTCAGTGAAAGATAAAATTCCGACAAGAATGATGAAAATTTTGAGCGGTCGCCGCGTGGCTTTCATATAAAAATTCGATTTTCATTGAAAAATATGTTTTGGGACAATTTTATCGCCGGTGCCATGTACACCAACTGCGTGTTAAGATAGACAATAGCAGCGAAAAAATGATAGGCATAAGGGTTGCACGTGGCCAAAGGGTACCAATGATGGCGTAAACTTGTGAATTTTTTTTATTTCAGACGCTTTTCTCCTTGCTGCCAACTTAAATAAAAAAAGTGGCGACCACTCAAATTTTTCATAATTTTTGTCAGCAGTGTCATATCTTTCACTGGTCTCAAAGGCATAAACGAGAAAATCGTCACCTGAAATCTCTCATCATCTCCCAGTCCAAATTGACAGAATGAAATTTTATATCGTTAGGAATCCGAAAAAAATTTCCATAAGCAATAAACGAGATTATTTTCTGCAAAAGGAAAATTAATCTTCAATATGCCTAGAAAACGTCCGATCGCTAAATTTTTATTTATTGAACTCAACACTGACAATTTTCATTTGTTAAATCCCAGAAAAGAGAAAATCAGTCGGCAAAATCTGTCATTATCTGACGGTCTATAATCTATATGATACATGAGAATGATAATAAAAATCTTAAGTAGGATTAAAAAATGAGGTGAAATACAGAGTGTGCCATTAAAAATAACAAAGATGAGATCACTTCCGGTAAGACCGGAAATCTTTTAGTTTAATTCTTCATTAGTTCTCCACCAATCATACCAATTTTCTGAATCACCGTACTTCTAGTTCAATAAATACAGAATGCGTTAACTCGTTAAGATTTACCCTGTATAGTGTAGCCGAATTTTAGATTTTATTAACTGGTTTTTGAAGCAAATGAATAGCTATATCGACTAACATTGAATTCACATTATCTCTCATTCTTTTTCTCAATCATTGACGCAACATTTGCAGAATTTCTGAATAATCATTCACAAAATCAACAATATTCAACTATGCGAGGGATGGATAGACCCCAAAGTCCATTTTGTTTTATAATAAAACTGAATGGAAATACCATCAATATTCACTTAAAAAATATATTTTTTTGAAAACGATTATTACACACCTACTCTAAAAGTCTTCACTTGTTACATTCATGTTTAATGACATGACTGTCAACAAGTGTTCTGAAAAACACCGTCTTACGTCATACAATCCCAAAAAAATTTTGCACTCCTACCAAAACCATCCAGGAAAACAATACAAACTAATACTCTTTTACTTATAATTGTCTAATTGAAAATTTATTTCACATTTATATTCAACCATACAGTTTACATAAATATAAAACCAAGGACAAGTAATTCACGTAAAATAAAATCAAAAATATATTACTACATATTTCTATGAAATTACAAACAATGAATGATATAGTTACTACAGGATATAAGATTTAACGTCTATGTAACTGAGTGCGGAAACAAAACAACTTCTTGAATTATTCAGTTACCTGCACTGCGTGATGGTCAAGAAAAAGAAGCAGAATGTTTCGTCCAGTTGAACCATGCCACAAGATTTCAGTTGCTTACAATTTTTATACAGCTTCGATTCAATGTATTACTCATACCAAAATTTCTCGTCAAAGTTGACCATCAATGCTAATTCTGTAAACTTCGTAATTAAAATCAATCTGTTGGTTGCAACGGACGAACAATGCATTTTCTAATTTCTTTTGTTTCAAGTAAAGAAATCACCTCTGCCGAAATAGTTTCATTCAATTTGTAAGGGTCATTTTTCTTTTGATACTTGGGTTAAAGAGCTACAGTAGGACTCCACTACAATACCGGAAGACCTTCACCAACACTAGCTTTAGAAACCCAAACAATTCACATGAAACTGTTAGAATCAAAAGATTTGAAATGACGACCCAGGGGATATGCTATGATGCCAGAATACTCTCCCAAAGAGTACCCCCATACTTCTCAGATACGAACAAAAAGTTAACAAGATTATGGCACTTTAATACATTCAACCAGACATCGAAAAGTTGATGACCAGGTATACCACCGGGATAAGTTTAAGGCCTCTCATGTTCCTTATGTAACCTGCTAAATCGCAAGAAAATGAGATTTTTGCAGGTCTAGTGAACCGAAAATAGACAGAGGTGTACTCTACTTTATAAGGGAATCAACAACACAAAAGGTACAAAGACCTACAGCAAGTCAATGACCAAAGAGATCTAGGAGTAAAAAATCACCAATGAACTAAACTAGGAAACACATTTGAAATATTTTCAAAGTGACAGAAATCGCCAGAACTGCCTCTCTCCCCCAAAAAATATAGGACAAAGTACTAAACTTCTAAACGAGAATACAGAGCTGCAAAGTGACTATTTTTTAAACCATCATCCATACCGTGAATTATAATCTGAAACATGAAATAATACCTTTAACTATTTGGTAAAATCAACAAAATATATATGTGCGTGTATATTTCATTCATTTTGGCAATACCAACTGAACATGATTGCAACTACCCTATACCTCCATCTCAGAACACACCCTGGTTCATACCGGACGAAACATTCAGATGGAGAGATTCAGGTACATACTCTCTCGTCATTAATATGTACTACTATATGCTACCGTTCAATTGATAAAAGATTTTTCAACTTATCTGTAGGTAATAAAAATGCTTATTGTACAATAATTACCGTTAAAACAAACAAAAAAAAACAGGAAATATACAAAAGAATGACACCTAACCTATATCATATATTATTATTATTAACAGTAATTATCTTGCAATCTTGCACATGACATCTCTCATACAACCTAACCTTGAAAATCATTAGAAATCTAGAACAATAAATTAGAAATCATTTTCAAAGTGATTCTTTTTTTGTTTTCAGGATATTACAAATTAATTTTTTGGATTGTTTAACCTACAGTATTCAATAGAAAAAAATCAAACATTATAAAAAATGTACTTATTCGGCCGGTTTTTCTGCATCCGCTTCTTCGGGACTTGCAGATTCTGATTCGTCTGCAGTACTTTTACTGTCTTCTGCCTTCTTTTCATCTTCGGAGGCAGGTGCGTCAACACTATCGTCTTCTTTAGCCCCGTTTTCAGTGGCCTCAGGAGTTTCCTGCAAGAAAAAATTTGAATTCAACGTCCAATTTTTGTTTTCCACGGCGACTATTGAAGTACATCTGTCTGATATCAGGGAAAAAGTTATCTTTTTCGATATTGAAATGGATTTTACTCTCAAATGACTCTATAGGATGAGTAAAAAATTCACAGTTCTTCAAGATGGTATTGAAGTTGGACCATTAATAAGTATTTTTAATGTCTACCAATTATAATTTAACAAATGAGCAAGAGTCATTATAAAATAGTTATTTGTCCTAAATGATTCTTCATATTATGATAAGTTGAAGAGACCAAAAGTGCGGAAATGCCAATGCATTAGGAATAAATGTTTGTGACACATTCAAGTATACAGTGCGGTTTTTTTAGACCACCTGTTAAATTTTTGAACGGTTGGACCTGCAAACATGGGGAAAAACCGTTTTAAATGATACTGATACTACTTTTAGTAATAAAAGACATTGTGATTGCTCGTGACTGTTCGATAGAGTGGGAGAGAGGAACGTCAATTTAAAAATTTCAGATGGCATGAGGGTAAAGTGATACATCATTGACAAGAGAATTGAATTCTCTTTTCAACCATCTAATTTTTTCGGATGCACTCGAAATATTAAGAAAATCTGAATTGTTAAAAAATTGTTAAAATTGTTATTTCCGTCGACCGATTGCACCCCTACGCGCAACCCTCGAAAGTCTTTGAGATACTTGTGTGAGCTAGGGAAGACGCAGCCCTTACCTTTTAACGTGTGATGACCATGCGAGGCTTTGAACCCTCGTCCCTTCGCTCCAAAGGCGAACGGTCTACCAGCACGGCCACCAAGGAATGGTACCCTTCTCTCGACAAATTTGAATGATTTGAAGTGGAAGAACAATGGGACATAAAATATTTTGAATGATATTACCAATACTACTTTTTGAGAGAAGATACATTGCAATTACTTGACAGAGGTTCATCAACTTGAAAACTTCGAAAAGAAAATAGATTGAAATTGTGAAAATGTATTAACGAAAATCAAAACAATTCAGATGGTTGAAAACAAAATTGAATTCTCTTTTCACCAATGTGTAATTTAAAGAAAGCCGCACTGTAACGATCTACATTACACAGTAGAAAACAAAATATAATTCTTCATTAATATAAATCAATTCAAAGTGCTTTTCCACAGTCGGTTAGTTTAAATATCTAGGTTTTACGCAAAAAAACGTTTCTCCCTATCATCCATTACTCTCTAATTGTAACCAAATTTTGAAAAACTGGGTGAGCAGTTATTAAAAATTTCAATTGTCCGCCAATTCTAACCATCTTAGTGAAAAAAAAAATTGGACCCATTTGAAATTTGACATGTTCTATACCGGAAAAGGTACTTAGACAATCAATTTGTTCTAATAAAATTTTTTACCAGGTGTTTAACCCAATCAGAAAATTCTATTTGATTGTACACCATTTTGTCAATTATTTGTACCCAATCAAAACTCAGGAAATTTAAAAAAGAAACAAATAATAAGAATATTTCAACTAGTTCCATCCTTTTAGTTTAATTTCATTTTCAAATGCTAATTTTTCTCCGTTTCAGGCAGTAAAACTAATCTATTTCAAATTTAATCTTATCTTTGTCACTTTGTCAGACATTTTTCCTTACATTATTTTCAAAATTTGTCAAGAAAGCCAATAAATAATTTGTTCGTACTTTTGTTAATAACTACTATAACTAGGCCGAAAAAATCTAAAAGAGTGGAGTAGCAAACGTAAAGTTTCTACTCTCTGTCATAAGTCTCTGAAACTTTGCCACTTCAGTCAATGACTGCAACATATTTTTTATTTTGCTAAATAATTGTGTTTGCAACCTGATTTAATAATGGAAATATTGCTTATGAAATTTGGAACTAACAGTTTTCGGGAACTTTGTCAAATTAAAAAAAAAAATTTAAAATAACATTTTTGTCATTCTTCAGTTCAGTTCAACTGATGATTAGAAACCAGTGTTGGTAATTAATCAATTAAATTTTCAATCAATTGAATAATTGATCATTAAATTGATGAAGTTCAGTCTATAAGTTTGTTTAACTTCTTACTTACAATAAAGTATATTTTGTCTTGACTGATACTACTTCATAAAGTTGTATATAGGAAATTAACGAAAAAACTTTTTCAAATCACCGAATTCCCTAACTACCAATGGAATAATGGACATTTCCCAGACTTTCTTTGAAAAAATTGAATTCCCTGACATTTCCAGGTTGGAAGCAACGGCGGAGGTGGCAAGTTTCTGAGAGACTCATGATATAGAAAAACATTCTTTTTCGTTTTGCTATTTTTTTCAGATATTTTCGGCAGAGTAATCAACAAAAGTATGAATAAATAATGTATTTACTCTGATGCCAAACTTAGAAATAGTCGCAAAATTGGAGAACGATAACGGATGATATTTTCCTTGTTATTACAAAATTACCATTTTTGTGAAAGTTCAAGTTTTGCTATCCCCCCCCCCATTTTTGCTAAAGTCTCCTTCCTCATTTTTGCTGAAGTGGTAGGACTGTTATTGTGTAACTGATTATGGTAATGGTAAGGAGAAGACAGAAACACATCATAATTTGAAGGATACAAGATACCACTAAATAAAATGCTGTCATTCAAAATTGGAAAATGGAAAAATGAGCTAGTCACAAGCAACCCTCAGAAATTTACAAAGACAAGGACGGAAAACAAAAAGGAGCTTCAGTTCTCAACATAAGATACAAGATTGCCTCAAGTGTAGAGGTAAACAGTCTCCAGAAACTCATAAAAAATTTCAATTTGTACCTACCATTACTGGATTGCACTTATCTTCAAAATCAGACAGAAAAATCAAGATATTTCAACAAAGAATTCTCATTGCTTTATTTCTGAAAGAATTTGGTCATTGCTGATGTAATTTTCTCTAACATTACCTAACCCTTAAATCTGACAGAATTTGGCATCTGATTTAATATGCTCTAAAGTAAACTTTTAAATCTGAAAGAATTTCTGATTGTGATGTTCAGCTTAATTATTCAAAAAAGACAACAAAGAAGTCTTGAATAAACATGGCAATTGCTAATTGCAATTTAATTTATCTTGGCAGATAGTTCAAGCATTATTTGGTATACATGCAGGAGTTAGATCTCAAACACTAGATACAAACCGTGTTTGACATTTTTATATTCAACTAAGCGGACTAAAGTTTTAGATTTAGGCATAAATTTAAGAATGACAGGTACATTTTATAACATGAAACTTTAGGTAAACTTGAATTATAGACAATATTTTTATCTTAAAACTAAGATTCTTATAAAGTTGGGATTTTCAAAGCGACATGTTTTTAGCATAAACTTAATATTGTTGTATGAATGGTGCCATTTGATTCAACAGATTCAAATTTATTTTTAACATATATTTAAGCATAATTTTAAAATGATGTTGACTAAATGCACATTAAGCCTGAAGAAATGCAAGTGTTTGTGATCTCATATCAGATAGTTGTTCAGATTGGTTAATCATTTCCCTACACCAGATAAGTTTCAGATCACTTGTAAAAATACCTTCAGAATATCTTCGTTTTTAGTAGGTACATGAATAATTAAATAACAAACGTTTTGGGAAGATTACTTCTCAAAATAATCCATTGTCATTGAACTCATCTCATACATATCTCTACACATCAACTCACTTTAGTTGCTTCAGCATTATTATTTCCTGATTCTTCCTTCTCATCATGTGAATTAGATTCAGCTTCCGCTTCGCTCTTGGCATCGTCATTAATTTTGGGTAGGTCCTCATTTTCCGTCACTGAAGTTTCAGACTTTTCATCTTGTGAATCGCTGGTTTCTTCAGCACTTTTCTTCGGCCGACGACCACGAGCTGTGGATAAAAACGAGTTGTGAAGGTGGTTATAATCGAAAAAGAAAATACAAAAAAAAAATGTAATTCCTGAAACACTTACATTTTCGTTCCTTCTTGGCTGGGGGTGGTGGGGTTGCTGGAACGCCTTTGGCTGCTGATCTTGTGCGGCGCCGGCCTTCAACTTCAGGTCCCAAGCCCTAAAAATAAAACTGCACAAAAGCGCCAACAACAAAACCAATTCAACTGACCTTAGTTAAGGCCTCGCTCTCCTCCCTTGCTCTCTCAATGGTGGATAGCCTAGGGGATTTAGATTTTTTACCTTTAGCTGATTTTTCATTCTGAAAAACAAAAATAAATTAAAACAAAGTTCAACAGTCGATACTTGAATTTTCCCTCCAATATTTTGCCGGCGGAATCTACGACATGACCTACAACTCGAAGCAATTTGAACAAGAGCGAAACCACGCCAAACGTATGTGCTTGATTAAAAATGAAAATCACGGCGTACATAGCAGAAATCCCACTACAACTGTATTTCCAGTATTTCTACAATACAATTACTTCGAGAACATTTTCAATGCAATCCCATTATTAGAATGTATAAGTGTGATGGGTAGAATGCACTCGAAAAATCTCAAAAATACGTTTATTTCTCGATTTCCATTTAGAATAGCAGATGCATTTAGACTGTGACTAGATTACATAGTTGTTACCTTCGCATCATAGGAGGGTTTAACCGTTATAATTCACATTCTAAGATCACTACGTTATTACGTGCACATTGCATACTTGTTCGAAAAAAATACACAAAATATGATAAAACTAATACACTTACTTGGCTATTTTCTTCATTTACAGAATTGTTAGTATTCACTGATTCAACTTCAGACATTTTTACTAGGTAATTTCACAAAATACAAGCAGAAAACGTTAACAATGCACAGAAGAACCTTCCCGGTCGTTGTTTATACGGAGAAATGGCGGCGAGCGTGGGTCACGTGATTCGGCTCTCTTCGACAGGTCTGCAACCGCCAAAATTCAAACGAAGATTCACCGCTCCTGATACTTGCACATTTAAATGTTTTTCACAGATATTCCGTATATACACTGTAGATTTCCTCTTGACCAGAACCAGAATTTATTGTAAACGTTTTAAATGTTTCAATAATTTTCCTTAATCAAGTGTAAGAAGTAAGAACTCGAAAAACTTTTTTAAATCTATTATTAATTTTCCACTACCTACTAAAGATATATTTAGCATATGGACCATCTTAGTTTGTAAGACTGTTGAATCATAATTTATAGTTTATGATTATAAATAACCATTGGTGAATTTCATATTAACAAATAAATTCATCTACAAATGTTTAAATCAGTTTCATCTACATATGTCTTAGGGCGGATTTTCATGCATACGATATTCGACCATCCGATGGTACGAACATGTTCTGATTGGTTAAATTCTTATTCTGAATCAAAATGAATACCAACGAAATCGATCGATTTTATGATTGGAAAACTAATAATCTTCTAATTTTGTTTCTTATTATTTCATTGAAAATGAGAAATAAATTTTAAAAAAAGCAGAAGAATATTTCGGACGAATAGAAAAACTCATGGAAATTGAAAAATGTTTTGTACGAAATTTAAAGTTATTTAGATATTTGGGGAGGCTACAAAAAGCCTGACAGGCGTAGGTCATTGCTGGCCTGATTATCTGCTTATACAGCAGCACTTTATTGGCCTCTGGCTCATCTTGGCCGTCCTAGCGATAATCGAGTAGGTCCGTCTGACCGCTCGCGCCCCTCGCTGGCCCACCAAGGTGACGTGATTCTTTAGTGTTAACCGTCTGTCCAGTTGTACTCCCAGGACCTGCTCACTGAGTCTGACTCATCTATCCGTTTGTCGAGAACCGTAATCCCCCCACGGATCTCCTACCTATAAAATAGGTATATTCGTCGGCAAGTCTCTAACAGAAAACAACTACTGCCTCCTACGACCGTTGAATTAAATCTGTTAAATCATTGGCAAAGTTTCCTATAAGAACTACTTTGCAGTGCTCTTCATCATCATATTCATTTCAAATTTATTCTGATGAAGTTAAATTATATCATTTGAGACTGTTCTTAATTAAGTTTGAGTATTACATTTATGTCGTTTCTGAAACACCAATGGCAAGTGAACATTATATGAACTTGGATAAAGTCCAAGCTGAAAGAAGTTTGGAAAAAATTTCAAATCAGGATGGATTTATCGAGGGGCAATATATAAAAGTATAAATAGAAAAGTTATTGTTCATGTATAGGATATGCGAAAGATTCTTCCAGGAATATTGCCGACCTGCCACCAGTACTGTGTCCAGATATTGTCCATATTTCTGTTTAGGCTGTGGTGTCACTGCCACAATTCACTACCATACAGAAATTAGGCATTGTATAATGAAATCAAAAGCTTTAACTACTTTAACTAGAACCAAAACACATGTAAAACATACAACTGCCATCAATGTTTATCCTCCAGGCAACTGACCTTAAACATTGTGACGCAGATGGTCTATTTCAACCACAGAACTATATCCCTCTGGAATATAGTTCTGTGATTTCAACTTTCACATTCGAACTGTTTGATTATTGACAGGTTGGCAGCTTATCACTTTGATTGGATAGTTCAAACCATGGAACCACAGACATCGACACTAGACCAGTTATTTGTGCCTGGAACATTGAAGAAAGAACAAATCCTTTTTACCTTTTCATATATTTTGTTTCCACTTCTTGAGGTCTTTGTATAGTCTTTGCAAATGTACTGAAAACTGTAGCAAATTGATTAATATTGCTGAAAATGTACTAAAAATGGCATTGGAACACTAGCGTACAGATCGACAAGCGTAAGGATGCCTCTGAGATGCGCAAACGATAGAAAGTGTGAGTAGATGTGCGACAAAGATCGACTACTGTTTAATAAGGCAGAGCGATTGAGCTCCTGCCCCACTCCAGGGTTTTGTCTACTGCGCAACCAATTCTCGGAGGCATCCTTACGCTTGTCGATCAGTACTAAAAAATGGTTGAAAGTACCAAATTCAGTACGAATGTACTAGTTCTGGCTGCAATATGATATTGCATATTGCAATCGGATTTATAGACATCAGGCAATCCTCTAGAAATAGTGTTCATTGTTTTTGGCTGTCTTTTAAACGCCAAAAGCTGTCATCTGTCATAAGAACCAAAACAACGATTACGTCACAGAGCAATGAAAAATATATAGATATTTCCTGTCCTTTTTTTGAAAGCGGCATGCCTGGCATTGTTTATTTATATCGTAGTCCGGATCACCCCAAAAGGAGACACTGTCGGGTATTTCCGTTTTACTCGTTAAAAAGTTGGCTTTCTATTATTGTTTAGATGATATCCTAGAAGCAGTGGCGTGCTCATCGTTATTAAAAGGAGTCACACATTAAGATTAAAATGGAAAGTCCAACCATTTCTCGAGTGGAAACGGAAATAACAATAGGCTTCTTAGCATGATTCAGGCTATAATGTGAATAAAGAAAGCAATGTATACACATAGACAAATACAAATTTTAGTTTCTCTATGGGTATACAGCATTCAAGAAAAGGAGAAAAGAATTTCTGGATATGTAACTGTTATTTGATCTGTTTCGTGTCTTAAGGCCTCCACAGACACATTTGCATAGCGCATAGCATGGGTGCATAACGAAGTTTAGCCAATCAAAATGCTAGTTGCGTCGGATATTCTCATTTTGATTGGCTAAACTTTGTTATGTCTTTATGTTATGCGCTATGCAAGTGTGTCTGTGATGGCCTTTAGGGTCACTGAATCCTAGAAGGCCTTGGCCTTCTTACGGGTATGGCCAATGGGTGGAGTCTAAGGCCCAATTGTACAGTCCGGGTTTAAGCTTAGCTCAGCGTTAAGCTTAGTTCAAATTTCAATTTTAGTTGTACAGAGCAGGGGTGGGATTATGAACACTCGATAAGAGAGCTGTCACGATACGTAGGCTAGAACGATGGTTGTTCCCGATTCGAAACGAAGTCGAAATTATGAAATTTCTTTGAATAGAGGTATAATGGAATAATATCTACCATATAGAGCATTGATATCGACTCAAGTTGCAATATATTTTGAATTGTATTCGTTTTTATAATTGATAAAATCTGACATATGTCAAACTTACTACGGATCGAGTGTTCGTAATTGCACCCCTGGTTCAGTGCTGAGCTTGCTTCAGTGGCTGTCATTTTTCATTTTGTAAACTTAACTTGAGCTGTGGATTTTGGTAGTAGCTTAAACCGAAGGTTGCTGCGTCAAACGTTCAACCTCTCAAATCTGAGAACTGGTAGCACTGATGGTGGATTTATGCAGCAATCATAAGTCATAAGGAAGAATATTCGTCAATGATTGGTTGGAATATACGGACCAACCAATCATTGACGAATATTCTTCCTTATGACTTATGACTTATGATTGCTGCATAAATCCACCATCACCATGACAATGACCAAGATTAACCTACTCTTTGGCACTGATGTCTGATTGTTTAATGCTCTAAACTAAAACTGATTCAAAGTTTTATCTTTTTTAATTGATAGTTATTTTTGTTCTCATCGTTGTGTGCTAAAATAATAAAATAATTGGATCAACAGCTAGATATGATATTCTTCTGGAACTAACAGATGATGAAGAATTTGTGGAAGCAGTAGAAGTAATAGTAACTGAGTTTGTAGCTGAAGGCCTTGATAATAAACAGAACTCTTATGCTACCTTCCTTGACCTGACAAAAGCGTTCGATTGTATTTCTTTCGAAATCCTTTATAAAAAACTAATTCACTACAATTTCCATCAAAGCAGTGTAGCTCTTGTCAAGTCTTACCTGGAGGAGAGGGAGCAATTTGTTTTTTTCAATAATGTGGAATCTAAAAAACAGAAGATTCAGCATGGAGTTCCTCAGGGCTCTGTGCTGGGTCCTCTGCTGTTCCTCACTTACATAGGTTCTTGGTTTTGAACGTGAGTGGGCCCGTATCAGGCCCTCCACTGCGGCCAATGGCCTCCACTTACATAAATGACCTGCCTAACTTCACCAATATCATCACTCTCCTTATAATCTTGTTTGCAGACGATACCACTACATTAATGTGTTACCACCCCTCAGACCCAATATTTCAGTGGACCCAAAATAAAGACGACCAGATTAATAATTGGTTTTTGGCTTACAAATTAAGTCTAAATGCCGACAAGACACATAATATGAACTTTACTTTGCAAACTTCTTCATCAAACCTGGTAAGTCAGGCATCGGTTAAAATTTTGGGGGTCTATACTTGGATCCAGGGTTGACATGGAACGTTCACATCAATCATCTAAGCTCCAAGCTGTCTAAAATAACTTTCCTAATAAGAAGTCTTTCAAAAAATGTATCCAGGGACATCCTATACTGACGGCTTACCATGGATACTTTAATTCTTATTTATCCTATGCAATCTTTAAACTGGGGTCATTCCCCCAATACTGTTCAAATATTTAAATTACAGAGACGTTGTGTCAGAATTATTGCAGGTTTAAAATATCGAGATTGTTGTAGAAATAGTTTTGCAGAACTGAGACTCCTTACACTTGCATGTACTTTTATAATCCACTGTCTAACCTACATAAAACTGAACCTGGTAAACTTCAGATCGCATAGTGATATTCACTCATACTCAACTAGAAATAGAGATAATTTGGTCCTCAGCTACCACAGGTTGCAACGCACAAGAAGGGGTGCCGATTACTACGGCATACATTTTTTTAATGCTCTTCCAATAGAGGTCAAAAACCTAAATTTTAACTATTTTAAAACCAAAGTCAAAACGTATCTTATAAAAAAAGCCTTCTATTCCATCGAAGAATATCTAGAAAGTGATTTTAATATGTAAATGTATTTGTTTCTATATTTTGATGTTTGTCTTCCTATGTATTGCTACCATTAGTATATTACCTAATAAGCTTTATCTTACTATTGCCAATTTTTATACTATTTGTTAAATTTTTCTTTCTCTTTCTTTTTTATATCTGACTTGTACAAGCACTTTAGTGTAATACTTTGCCAATAAATAAACTAAACGCTAGAAGACAGCCAAAGAACTTTAGAGATAGAGTAGATCATTTTGTAAAATGGAATGATAAGGAATGATAAGGAATTTGTAGAAGACCAACATGAAATATTGTTTCTTGAACTGCGTTTAGTAAACCCGTGCTCAAATATGGAGTGTACAACGGAAAAATTATTTCTGAACCCGGTTCTTCTCTGAGATTAGTTCAGTTGAACCTGGGCTTAAAGCCTGATTCACATAATGGCAGTAGCAGTGGCGTCACCCCCCTCTATTGATAAGATAACCAATGGCAAACATGTTTAGACGACGCTGAAAATTCAAGGTGACGCTGCTGAAAGTTTGATTCATTTAAACTTTTTGCAGTAAAATCTAGCAGTGTTCGCATTTCTAACCATAAAATTATCATGAAATCAAGATTGCTGTTATGATTCCTTTCTACTGCTTTTAACAAACAATTAGTTGAAAATTTCCATCCCAATGTCACTCATTCGGATAACAGCGTCAAAAGGGGCGGAGTCACTGCCTTTAGTGCCACTGCTACTGCCATTATGTGAATCAGGCTTTAGGCGTTCTCGATTGACTCTGGTATCACCGAAAAGTTAACCGCAGTTGAACCAACCGTTCTCGATTCATTATCAATGACGTCACGGATATAACCCGGTCCTGATTCCGTTGAACTATCAGCAGCAGGAGTATTTCTTATTAAGCGGTATACTCTTTCACTCTCTGATTTGTTGTTTCTTTTTGAGCCTAATATGAATGTGGCGCTAAAAATTGAAACTAATGAACTTTTTTGGGATTTGTTGTGTAAATTTATTTCATCAAAGGAAAATTGAAATCTTTTGAGGGAAAATAAGATGAATGCTGCTTACTTTTATTACCAGGTGTATGTAACACATCTGCCATTATTTCTTATTTAGACTGTATGGAAAGTATGTTATTATGTGAAAAATATTTTATTACTTTGCAACAATAACAAATTAAAAAATAAGAAGATAATTATAGTTGGCGCTCTGGGCCAGCTTAAATAAATTCGGTGGAGCATTCGCTTTCACAGCTGTACGAAAACCCGGAAAAACCTGCAACACACATCATCTGAAGAGTTGGAATAATGTACCTACATTGGTTGAAAACTTCTAAAGATGTCCGGAGAATTAAGAAAATCTGCTCTACTGTAAAATAGGATGTATGGGATTTCCAAAGGCAACCATCATCAAATTCATATACCAGTCCGTTCTCTGACTTTGGCTGAGGTTTAGTAGTGACCAGAATTGGGTTGTTCTCCCAGCTTGATACGTTGAAATAGTTTAATAATACATCTTTGAGATGCTTAGTCATAGTTGAAGACCACCAGAGTTCTGATCAGATTTTAAGGTGCTTGAATACTCGTTATTTCATGGTTGTCAGCTGTTTTGGTGCAGTTTCGACAATACAGTTGATTATCACCTGTTAGGTGTTCTTAGATGATGAATGAGTAGGTTCTGCTTATGCACGACTTGCACGACTCTGCACTTGATTATTTCACAAGATCTGTATAAGTATTTGGGATTTCTATGAGACATAAGGAAATTTGAATCACTCCAACACTTTTTCTTCTTTTAGAGCCCAACCAAGTAATTCTAGATGAAAATTCTAGAGGAAAAATGTAATTACGATTAAAAAGACTCATTTGCTCTTGAAAAATGAAGATATAACAAAGTATTTGAGTATTAAATAGGTTATGATAAATTCTGTTAACCGCAACCGACTAACCTATCCATTCGTTTCGTTGTTCTCCATGACGTCACTATTTGAACCAGAAACTGAACCGCTGTCAAAAACTCTGTCATAACGTCAACCGTTACCAGAGGTGCGTTTCAATTTAACGTCTGAGGTCCGGTAACGGACGATGTATGACGTCATAGTTGTTTCGTAGGGCGATATCTTTCGGATTGAATTTTGAAACGCTCTCCTAAATCGTGGTGTAAAATGTTGACGGTCGGACGTTCCACTCAAGAATTTTGAAACGATGGAATGAAGTTTTCGGACAGGACGTTCTAATATCGAAACGCTTCGTAAGAAAAGTTAGACGTCGGACGTAATATTGAAAAGCACCTCAGAACCGATCGCCAATCGAGAACGCCTCTTGTTTCGTCATTGGTGGGAAATTAAGTTGGCTATCCTGAAATTAGAGGCGGCAAATTTAAAGTACACTAAAATATCCTATTTTGTTGGATTGAATTTGAAACCAATCGGTGGGAGTAAATTGAAAAACGTGCGAATGATTAATACATATTTTTTATTAATATATTCCCTAGTTCGCACAAGTATCTCGAAGACTTCTGAGAGTTTCAAAGTTGACGAAAATAACAGATTCTTAACATTTTTTATAGGTTCTGAATGTTGGTCGTAGTTGATAATAATTATCAAATTGAATGAACTGATGAGAAAGTAAATTATATACAAAGTAATGAACCGTTTCAAAAAAAAAGAAAAGGTGGAAGAATCACAATCTGAGATTTGAAATATATTTCAAAGATTCAAATATATCAATATATCTGTTGTAATACTAGTTGAATAAATTGCACCCTTCAAAGAGAAATTCTTTTCCAGTCTGATGAAAGAAATCAAAACAACTCTCTGATGTTGACATTATTCCAGAACCTCAGGTGCAAGAAGAGTGATTTGTAATATGCTTGATTTTATTTCAAAATGTGTGAATGTGAAATGGAGTAAATGATTAAAATGATAGATAGTTGAATATTTATTCGTCCTTGAAGTTTACTCAAATACATATAAAAACTTATCAGACTAGTCACTATCGTACACTCTGCCTTGTTCACAAAACTAACTCACATTTCATCGACAACATTTATAATACTTTCAGAAATCATCATTTATACATTGTTTCATATATAGTAATTTACAATTTCTTTATGTAGAAAAATTTTACATTTCTATATATCTACCTAAAATCCTAATTAAATGGAGAGTAGTAAAATTGTGCATATCTAATATTTTAAATATAGCATTTGTTTTTGCAACGTTCCATAATAATTTTGATAGTTAATTTTGAGTTTGGATATAGTTCTTACACTTGGTAATGGGAACTTTTCTTTTAATTTTATTTCTTCCTTCTGATAATGGTTGTACAATAGTGTTATTGCACAGAACTGTTCAATGAGTTTTTCTCGTTCTTTGTGACGTTGTAAACGAGGGGTGGAAGGATACTGTGAATCCTCACCTGAAATGGCATAAAGACCTATCAATATCAATCATTTCATAGCACCAGAAATAGAATATAATGAAAAAAACCATTATTTGATGGTAAACGATCGGCCATGGGTACAGATTCTAGCAAGTATCTCTCTATCTCCACTGGAACTCCAACAGATTGATACGATATCACAGTGGACAGACCAGATCTTTACCAACACGTCTTGGTAGGAATAACTAAAAAGGAACACCAACATTATATCGTAATGTCATAGCAAAAATATTGGCTTTCAACAGTTTCTATTCGAAACCAAATTGAGTTCTATTTCTCATTAGAACAGTTTGAACTCACCGTTGTTCTAAGTCTTGACTTCTCATGTAGGAGAGATTCTTGAAGATTGGTTTCAACATCTCTTTTATTAAAATGGTATGAACAAATCCTGGAAATGATATATATTCTAATATTAAATTCAACAGGTACCCATACTACAGAAATTGATCCATTGCTGTTTACTGTTCTCGGGGAATATATGGAACGCCAATTTATCATCACGGTATGATGTAGGAGTATTGTTACAATATTAAACAAGTAATTAACAACTAGCAATACAAAATACAACAAATAGGCATAATATTTTATTATAATTTATCCGAGCATTCCGAGCCACGGGCTTTAGTAACTTTATTTATTCGCAAATTGACGTAAATATAACCAAAGTTACCAATTTCAGGATGGCCACCTTAATTTCCCTCCAATGACGTATACTCTCCCTTTCCTCAGTCTTCCCCTTGTAAAAATGTTCACTTATTTCATAACCCCTTCTTATCATAATAACCCTGATATATACTTATATATGGTCTGTGCATCGGACCTAATTTTCGTGGTGTTTTTGGAACATTGGAGCTATATAGACTCCACCCATTGGCCATACCCATAAGAAGGCCAAAGCCTTCTAGGATTCAGTGACCCTATCGTGTCTAATTTCTGAGCGTCATCTAGCGGGAAAGAATCCGCGAAAAGTGATTGCAGTTGAGGTAACGGAAATAGTATTTCAAAAATTTGTTTTTGTTGAAAGTGTCAAAAAACTAATAATTTGGTGTTCTAGATTTTGCAACTGAAGTATCTAAAGTCTTTAACGAAAGAATAGTATCCTTTCCCTGTATCATGGACTGTATGTATAAATGAATCATTTGGTATTTGGTTGCAACATCCAAAGAATTTTCAGTTAGCACAACATTCACAGGCACTTATCTTCCTAATGCCTCAGATGATGTATCTTGGAGCAATTTACAGTGCAACTGGGACACGTTTTCTTTCGAAGCAGAGCTATTATCCAGGAATCAATTTGCTGCAGAAAATCTTCAAAGTTTAAAAGCTTCATTGAATGAAACTGATATTTCAGAAGGTCTGTTTTATCTCATGTTTAGATAATAAAATTCTTACTGGTATAGATGAAAATCCCAGGACTCAATCATTGCGCTTTCTGCAAATCGTTAAGAAAGTTAGAAATACTCTTGAAGGAAGAAAAGTATTGAGAAAGTCCTTGGATGGGAATTGGGAATGCCCCTGTTTAGTATATTTGTTTTTTCTTTATTGGCTTTCATTAGTGAAAGGTAGGAAATATATAGTTGTGGATCTGATATCAGTTGTTTCAAACTATTGAAATTAGAAGCCAACAGTACTTTTGAGGTTGAAGTCTGAAGCTAGGGTAGTAATCAGTATTGCCAAGGAGGTATTTATAGCCACCTGTGTGGCATCTGATATAATAAAGGGGATTTAAAAACTAATTCCATTCATATCTGAGACTGTTCTTTCTTTCTTTCCTTCCCTCAAGAGTATAATTTATAATATTGAACTTTTTCTGCAAATTACGTAAAGCTATTGTTCATTTGATCATATCATGTTATGGAGGTAAAGGGATTTTAAAATTTCAGAGTTTGAAGATGTGAATGATCTAATCAATATAAAAAGTGACTTCAGTACAGCGAAAACATGTAACCAGAAGATTTTATCTGATGCAAGTGATATCAAAGATGTAACTGAAGAATTAAGAAGAAATGTTACATTACTAACATCAAAAAGCCAGTGTCTCCAGAAAAATATTGAGAATCTAGAAAAAGGTAAAAAAGGAAAAAATCAAAAACGTGATGAAAATAGCAACTGGTCTTATTTATAAGGAACAATCAATAAAAATATAAAAAAATCGAAAAAAAAACATAATTTTTTTTTTCAACCAAATCATGATTTTTGAAGTTTTTCAAATAAATTTTTTTTGTCAACCCTGAACTGCTGTATATATAATTTTATTATCTATAATATTCATTAAAAAGTAGTATTTTGTTGATTTATGTGCTGTATCAGGTTCATTTTGAAAGACACGGAACAATCTTTGTTTTTTACAGGATTTGGCAATTCTATAGAATTTGTATATAAGATTGATAAATAGAATTTATGTTGATTTTTAATTAAAGTGTAGGTTTTCCTAAGTTTGTCATAGTGTTATATTTTTGTTGATTCTCTTGAATTTTGTAAGCAGGTTTTTTAATTGAATCATGTCTCCCCAAATGTAAATTACATAAAGGGTTTGTAGATTATTTCAATGAGGAATTCCTCTTCACTAAGATATAAGGTACATGTAGAGGACTATTTAAAAAAAAAAACAAAATGCTGACAAACAGAATCAGCTGTATATATTTATAAGCACATTGAGTTTCTCATTACACATGAATGGTTTCAAAATGACCTATGAGTATAACACCAGGTTGAAAAATAATTATAACCACCCAATTCATAAGACAAGTTCACAGTACAAGTCGATCAAGTTTTGTAACAATCTTCTACAAGAGATCAAAAATTTGCTAAGTTCGAAAGGATTGTTGGGATCGCTTAGGAACTATTTGTGTGAACAATGTGAACATGGAGTCTTACTCTGTCAGTAAGTTTCTCACTCCACTTCATCTTTTATTAATTGTGAATGAATTTAAACATGAGCTGCATGAATTTGCACAGCTATTAATTTTAGTAAATGTTTCATGTCTTGGATTTTGTACTGATATTTATTTTATGATATCTTAAAATGTATTCAAATTTATTTATATAATATAGGATTTACTTCTCAGAAATGGAATAAATTTATCTATATTTGTTGACTTCGAGAGCAATGTAAATGCAAATAGCATTTTTTGTATTGTAATTTTTTTCTTGTTCCATCAGAAATTGGTTCTATATCTAAGGTTAGCAAGATATACTATTTTACTGATTCAATATTTAAAAAAAAAAAACATAGAGCATAGTTTGCTGTTTAGTGATTCAATGTGGTGACTCAATTTCGTAAATGATGGATACCTATAAGAGTTTTCAGTTTTTGGTGCCATTTGTAGAGTGATTGTTAAATGTTTTTTTTTTTTGAGAAACTCTGTAACTTTTTATTTGATCTTGAAAAACTTGCATTGAGTTTTTAACTGATTCAACATTGAGCTATTTTTCTCATAACCAAAGTTCACTATGAAGTGTGCATCATCAGCATAATTTATAAAATTATTTCGAATATTGGAGTTAGTTTGTACTTCATTGATGAATATAATGAATAGAAGGGGCTCTAAAATGCTTCCTTGAGAAACTTTTAGTTGAGTTTTGTCTTATTTAGAGGCACGGGTAATGGTTTATTTTTTTAAATTTCAACTCGTTGGGTTTTATTATTGTAATATATGATTCGATCCAAGATTGAAATTATTTAAAATAAAGATTCAAATCTATGTTTTTGGGAATTTCTCTTCTGTAAATGGTAGGATTACAACATCTTCTTGAGAACAGTTGGGTTTGCTCCAATCTTATAATTTTTTTTTGTTTGAGTTAATGGAATACAAATTTCTTTAGGATTCTTAAAAAGTGATGACCACCAATTTTTCATGGATTTAATATTCAGTAATGACCTTCCAATACATTTCTATCTGCCTTCAATTTTTTTCTGTATTTTCAGAGGAATCTCTATTACTAACAGAATATAAACTTCAGAAAGTAGCATATCAGAAGGCCCTACAGAAATACAATACCCATTTTGATATGAATATTGATGTAACAGAAAGATCTGAGTCATCAATAGAAGCCCTCATCAAGTTTTCAAGCCCAACTAGTTCACCGCCTATCGAAATTGTGGTGGATAAAAATGAACGAAAAATTATCAGTGAGTTTGATTCATAATTACTATACAGTGTGTCCCACTTACCATGCTCACCATGGGTATCTTTTTAATGGTAAGAGATACGAGGTCATTTAAATGACACCAAATGTGGAGTTTATCAAGGCCAACTATAATGTGAAAAAATATTTTGATAAAATCTATTCGTTTTTGTTTTATACGCAAATAACAAATTTTGATCATTTTCATGTCTCTTGCAAGTGAAATTTGACTCACTTCTGGCGGTCCTAATAACTTGAAATTTGGCAGATGTTCATAATTCCGGTGACAATGCACTATGAAATTTTTATTGAAATAAAAAATAAAATATGGTGGCTCCTTCAATATGGCGGACGAGATTTGTGATTATGGTCCGATTCCATTCAACATTGGTATGTGGGGGTTTTTGAGGTCGGAGATCATGATTTTTCTGTTAAAATTTATAAATTCAAGATGGCGACTTCAAAATAGTTCTTGTTTTTGTATAAATGACGATAACTCCGTTGTTATCAACAAAAAGCTATTACTGTGACATATCATCTGTAAGAGAAAAAAAGTTATTCACAACTAAGTCATAGTGAGCTATGACCTACATTTGAAAAATAAAAGTTGGTGCTGATATCTCAAATTCTAGAAGAGTTGGTATGAATTTCATATTTTTTTCGAAATCTCATTAAAAAACTGCCATAAGAATGTGAAATTCCTATTCAAATATTTTCATAAATAAAGAAGTTACGGACGAGACATGAAAATGATCAAAATCTGTTTTTTGCGTATAAAACAAAAACAAATAGATTTTATCGAAATAATTTTTTCATATTATAGTTGGCCTTGATAAACTCCACATTTGGCGTCATTTAACCGACCTCGTATCTCTCACCATTAAAAAGATACCCATGGTGAGCATGGTAAGTGGACACACTGTATTTTCCCATTTTACTGAGGCTATGGTAAATAAAAAAAAAAGTATCTGCAAAACTGATAAATGAATATATCATTTGATATTCGATTATGCTTCCTTTTAGGACTAGGTTCAGCAGGGGTACTATCAGAAGAGGACGAGAAAAGTGCTTGTACCAATCAGAGTGTCCCAGAAATGTTATGTAACATAAGAGAAATTATTTATAGTAAAAATGTAGACAATAATGCAAAATGAATAATTAAAATATTTCAAAAATACATTTTTTTCAATCCCTTTTTTATGTAATAGAATCACTGCAGTCTCCTTGAATAGGTACTGTGTGTTACTGAACTCGTTCTATACACTGACTGAAAATGCATATTCCAGTGGGTTTAGTATACAGGATAATACTTTTTTTTTTATTTTGTACAAAGTTTTGTGTTTTGTATCTCTCCTGAATCTGTCAGGGGGTGACTAGAAAGTTATAAATTGAATTTTTATTGTAACAAAATTTGTATCTTTTTCCATTTGACTCGCTGAATTTTTTCTCATTTCTGAAAATGTTAAATTCATTTGCAATATAATCCTTTTTTTCAATATGTCTCCTTTTAATTTCAATACGTTTTGCTTACATATGATAATATAATAAAACTCACCTCATATACAGTGTGTCTCACCACAACAACCGCTTCACAGTGTGAACCAGAGTTGACCAAACCAGCGGAGTGTGTAGTGATTTGGACGGGAAACAGATGGCTTCAGTGCTGTCTGTGTTTACCTACCCTTGCACTGATGAGAGGCAACAACCTCGAAACTAGTCTGCAGGTGGTCATCCTGTCCAAATCAAAACATAATTCTGCTAGTTGGTCATAGAGGGCACTTGCAACTGCGTCCTCTGATGCTTTGAGGAACGTTGAACAAGTATCTGTTAGATTTAATTCAATACCCGTCGTGGTCTTAGCCAGGAGAGTAGTTGTTTTCTCACAGGTACTTGCTATAATAATAATAATAATTTATTTCATGTCGGGGCGTGGCGCAGTGGTTAGACCGTCCGACTTTGGGTCGAAAGGTCCGGAGTTCGAGCCCCAGTTACGGCTGGGATTTTTAAATTTAATTTGACCGATTAAATTATTCAAATCTCGTGGCTGGACTGGGGCGAGTCCTGCACGATTCACTGTTGCGTTCCAATTAACAGTGCTGCTCCTAAGGTGGCGCATGGAGTTAGTAACAAGGCCTATCCAGAACACGTGGCTAATGACCATAGACCAAGAAAAAAAAATGTATTTCTTCAATTTAAAAGTACATGTATAATACAAACAGTAAACATAGCACCATAATAAAAGAAAACGTCAAAGCCACGTGTGGAGAATTACATAATACAGACTGAACGTCAACAAATTAAAATTAAAATCATGTCATAAAAAATTCATAGAATTAATAAAATTGATAAAATAGACATTTACAATTCAGGGACTATTAAAATATTCCTCCAATGTATACCATATTCTCGCTTGTAGTAGCTCTTTCACCCGTTGTTTGAAAATAAAGAGATTTGGGGATGCCTGTATATACTTGTTTAGTGAATTAAATACTTTACAGCCCATAAATTGAAGATTTTTCTGATAAAATGAGGACCTGTGTGCTTCTGGCATCAATAGATTCTTGGATCTAGTTTCATGCTCATGAATGTTTTGATTGGAAGCAAATAATGACCTATTTTTGTACACATATATACATATTTCATAAATATATATTTCCGCCAAGGTGAGTATTATCAGGTTTTTGAATGCTAATCTACATGAATCTCTATATGCAAGTCTGGCTATAATCCTAACTGCATACTTTTGTAGAAGAAAAACTCTCTCCATGTTGGTTGAACATCCCCAGTTAAGTATACCATAGCGCAGATGACAATGAAAACTGGCATTATTGTAAGAAGTATCTGTGTACTGCACTGTCTTGCCATAAATTGAGTGAATAACAGCCACTACGAAGCTTTTTACATAGAGTTTCTATGTGTTGTGTCCATTGGCTCCTAGAATCTATAACAATGCCTAATAGTTTAGTGTTTTCAACAAATGAAATTTCACCATCATCAGTTGAAAGGGGCTCGGGAGTCTGTTGTGACGCTCGCATAGAGAAATAAATTGTCTGTGTTTTTAATAAACCTACGTAGTAGGTGTATGTGGGAGTAAAGGGTTCATCATCGGTCGGTAACGACTGTTCGTTTCTAAACGATCTCCCAAAGAACTCTGTTTTCTTCGATTTCCATATTTGTTGAAGTAAAAAAGTGAAATTTGCAGAACCGATGGATACACCAAAAGTATACATAATGACCTCACGGAAACACTTTTATGTATATTTTAGTTATACCTATTGACTCTGCAAATTTTGTAATACAATAATGAAATTTGCAAAATTGTAAAATAAATTAGTTGAATCAATTTGGGATGCCCTTGATGATATAGTGGAAACTAAAGCCAGGTGGGATAATTTATATCCTGGTCTATTGTTGATCGCAGGTGATTTTTTGTCTTGGTCAAATGAAAAAATAAAGACATATTCGAGAAAAATCACTAGCTGAGTCTTCTTGAGATAAGGTAGCGAGGTGACAGTCTTGAAATTCCAAGGAAATATTATTTCATAGTATCTTTTTCAAAAGTTCTCAATTTTCCTTACCTACTAATGAAACATTCGTGATCGTTGCTATACATGTTTACTGGCTAACTTTTCGAAATATCTTTATGTTTAAATTGCCTTTTTTCTGAAAGCATACGGTTTATATGTTCTACTTTGTGGCTAACAGCTTTAGATTCAATGTTATCATACGATTATCTTAGTTCCAAAATTTTAATTTGAGTTTTTATCAAAACTGACGTGGCTTCATTTGAATCTATATCCTAAAGCACTTTTGGTGCACACTTATGTCATTTCACTTACAATTTTCCACAAATATAAAAAAAAAATTATTGGTAGAAAGAGCATATTTTTCTTTCGTCCTTTTTTATTTTAAGATAAAGAGATTGTTATGAAGAGTTACTGGACTATCCGTGTTTTTATATTTCCTAAACTATAAATGTTTCAATTTGTCAATGTCACTTAGATATTTTTTCAGTAGAACAATCGACAATATTAATATATACATAGAAACTGTTGAATTCGAAAATAAAAAACTTTACAAAGCAATTTGCAAAAACTTTAAATAAAAACTAAATTTCAAAGAAAATAACCAAGTAATCCCTTGGTTACAAACAGAGATCAAGCAAACGTAATTTTAAACTGAACTGCGATTTTATCTGTTTTTTATGTCCCTCTATAATTTGAAATTGTACACCAGAAATAATTAATTTTGAGATACTAAATAAGTAGAATTCAGTCTTGGAAATTTCTGTAGCCAACAATCACTACCTCCAAAAGCAATTGTCACAAATCCTTCATTTAATTACATCTTAAAAATCAATAGCTATTCCAAGTATTTCAGAATTGGCTAATTGTTCAAAACAAGTGCGATGTGGGTTGCCTATACATTGCGGCTTTTTGTAGTTCCTACCTGTTAACTTTTGAACGGTTTGACGTGCAAACATGGAACAAAAACAATTTTGAATTGTATTACCTCAAATTATAGCAATTCTTCAAGCTATAAACTGTGGTATCAGCATTGTTTAATTAAAACCAGTAAAAATATACTGGTTGTCCCATTTGTAAATCGAAAGTTTAAGTTACTTCCGGTGAAACCGGAAGTTGAATGAACTTGAGTTATTCGTTAAACAACGCAGTTTTATGTGTTATGCAGATCCTCCAAATTGTATTCCATTATTTTCAGAAACAAAAAATTTATAGGGGCTAGTCACCTTCCGCGGACACCCGGTATACTTCCTAAGGTTCTGTTCGGCAGGATAATTATTTTTTGGTCAGTAAATTATCCACACTCTTCATATGATCATGGTTTTTGACCAGATTGAGCAGACAGAACTTCAAGTTATTCAAACCAATAGATATGTGTCACAATCTGGTTATTAAAAAATTAAATGACGATTATACTAGATACGGTAAGATATGAAAATAACGGCAGTGGAAAAATTTATTCTCATAGGATTATCAGCGAAATTGAAACATCCTCAAAAAGCTTATCCTTTCTTAAACCAATGTGGATTTTCCGTGACCCTTTATCTCCACTAGTTTTGGTTAAAAATAGTAAATTATCATTAAACAGGGTACAACAATGTGAGATAGGATGTTGCAATATTCAACTTTCATCCACTTTTGAACAGGGGCGGACTGACCAATGGCGGGGCTCTGACTTATTCAAATTTAACTATTTTGAATCCTACCCAACCCATTAGATTTTTTTGGACGCTCAGAATGGATGTCGAAAATAGTCATCATACAATCATATGTGTTGTGAATACTAATTATTATATAGTAATGAGACATTTTATTTTTCTATTCTGAAAACCAAGAAAAATGGCAATGATAAATAAATATGAAATTCAACGACAATTTTCTTTTGATATTGTTGTTGTTGTTATTTCCGTCAACCGATTGCACCCCTACGCGGAACCCTCGGAAGTCTTCGAGAGACTTGTATGAGCTAAGGAAGACGCAGCCCTTACCTTTTAACGTGTGATGCCATGCACGAGACCGATGACCATTCGAGGCTTCGAACCCTCGATCCTTCGCTCCAAAGGCGAACGCTCTACCACCACGGCCCACACATATTGACACATATTAACTCTAAAAGTGGATTTCCAATATTTCGCTCGCAATTGACATAATTGAGAGCCAGTTCAACCTGTTTTCCATCATCCTAGTCCTAATTATTAACAATTATTATAAATTTTGAAAACGCTCGTTCTCGTAAGAGGAATGCAATATCGAAAAATTACAATTACAGAGGAAATTTCCCTCACGTGTAAAAACGTCCATAAGAGGAATGCAATTACCGCTGGCTCACAGCGATAATTGCACTGTAGTGACGCGTTTCGCGTCACGGCAGTGCAATTATCGCATTAGATGTCAATTCAAGTGAAGTCGCGCGATTTTAATGTCAGAAGTGAGACTTCAAATGTGTCATCTACCTACAAGTGTTCATATCGCGATTGAAATTTCCTACCGAATACCACTCGTTCATTGAAAATTAACCAGATAATTCTGAAAAAAACGTGTTTTTTTTTAATAAAAAACCGCACTCGTTTATTTTTTTCGTTGTTTCAAAAAATTGCCCTCCTCCTTCGGAGTCGGGCAATTTATGCTTTGAAACAACGAAAAAAATAAACTCGTGCAGTTTAAAAAAAAAACACGTTTTTTTCAGAATTATCGGTAATTTTCAATGCACTTGTGGTATTACCCCCGGTAATGCGGAGCGATAATTGCACTGCAAAATAATCCCGTCGCCATGACACCATGAAAAATGTCAGATAGACTTCAAAAAGTGAAAAAATGTCGCGTGTCTAGCACAATTTGATTTATAGTCTTTGTCAGTACCTACTAATGATATTTCTCAGAAAAAAAATCAATGTTTCTTTATTCGTGAAATCCTCCAATGAATTACACATAAAAATGACTAGATAAGTATACATTCAAGCAAAAAATCTAATGGGTAGTGTTCAAGATAGTTAAATTAGAATAAGTCAGGTCCCCGCCCTATATCACAAGAAAGGATAAGCTTTTTAGAGGCCCCCAGGGTTCAAGGAGGATTCTGGAGATGTCACCCCAACGCTACTCTCACCTCTACGTGGTGAACCCTGGGCAACGTCATGACTTATCGTGGCGACTAACGAGAGTAAAGCGGTCTCTAAGGGTGGCTGAGAACCAGCCCTACCAGGGTTTTCACGACAAGGCGTTATGAAGGAACTCGCTCCTGTGACAAACACCTATATACACTACACACCCACATATTTCAAGGTAGCAAAATACTGAAGGTATACTGATGGAATGCAAAAGAAATACTGAAGGAATGCAGAACTAGGAGAGCAGAACAGGTGCAGTTCATAGAAAGGCGGAATACCACGGATGAGGAGACTAGGGGATGGCAAAAAAAGCCCATGGGGGCCCACTTGCCTGGCTGCAAACGTCCTCCCCGCAACGACTACTACTACTAGAGGCCCCCAGTTTCCTCTCTGTCATTTGTTGTCAGGTAGGTATGATTTCCAAAGGTCTGGGAGTTAGCCGCTTCTACATTGAAAACTTTATATGAAACACTTTGGCCAAAAATGTCAAAATTGACGAAAACTTAAGAAATCTGACTCAGTCACTTGTACCAAGCCACAGAACTCCGTACCTCCGAACCGTATAGTCAAGAGTAACACTGTATGAATGGACTGACTATATGTTTTCCTTCTTCTATGTTTTATTTTTCAATGACGATTTCATGAAACTGGGTTTGTCAATGGACATATATAATTACAATTCGATAGATAATCCACATTGCTTTCGAACCACCAGTCAGACAAGGTAGTCAATAAATGAATGGGGCAACACAATTGAAAATTTTATTCATCTGACAATATATTTCATCAAGGGTCAATGTCTTGATTTACCTTGATGATTAGAAAAACCAGTAACCACAATTAATTAATCATTTACTCATAGCAATCGAAGGAAGGATGCGCTGTTTACAGGACGGAAAATCCGTCAACCACAACGTTCCTGTTGTCGGATTGGAAGAAAATTGTGATAACTCCAAATTCCTAGATTTTCAGGAGAAAAAATGGGCAGTGATAATACAGCCATTGTTTGGGTCAAGTACACTGTAGAAAAAACGACTTTATGAGGTATATCTAAACATTTTCAGGTATATTTGAAAATTACAGCTTATCACTACATCCCTTCTTTTCATCCCTATATAGTCAAAAGTGTAACAGTCTTTTTCAAATTATTTATGATTTTTTTGTATTTATAAAATGTTTAACTCATATCAAGGAAGAACGGGTCTTTATTCAAAGTAATATTTAACACAAGAACCAATTACATTTGATCTTCTTCCGCCTTGTCCTTCATGCCAAACATAACAACTGCCATCACTATACTTTTCATATGCAAAATTTATCATAAGAGGAATACAAATATTTCAAAAATTAAAGAGGTAATTTCACTGTGGAGCGATAATTAATATAGTAATAATAATATTTATTCAGAAAAATATTCAGTATTATATATTTCACAATTTAAACATAGAATAAATATGTAAATCCCACAGAAGGATTTATTTGTACGTGGGATAAATTAACACAAATAAGACACTAATGATATGAATAATAATGAGAACGTATATAATTAAAAGAGTATTAATAAAATCAATAATAAAATAAAACCAGTAAAACATAATGTTACCAATGAACTTGTACCAAGTAAAAATGAATATACTTATTACATATTATATTAAAATATTAGATTAATCAATTATAATATCAATATACATAAATATCTAACCAGTTTATGTGATAATTAGGTTTATTATTATTTTTTACATCAAGTTGTTATTTCTGATGCTTTTGATGGGTAATGGAATTTTAGTCTAGAAAAAGTAAAATCTTTGAAGCGTATTTTTGCGTGATTTTGGTGCATAAGAATTATTTTTCTGGAGAGTTTCACACCGGTGTTCAATTTTTGTAGTTCTTGTCTATTCAAATGTTGCCTAATTGTTGTTTTGAAGAAATACAGTTGTCTGACGTCTATAATCAATATTACTTTATATAGTGAGTCTCGGGTAAGTCTTTTTTTCGAGGTTGCTTATATTTACTATTGAATTTTGTATTTGTTCCAAGTGTTTTATAGAACTTGTATTTGCTGCTCCCCAAGCAACTATCCCGTATGTAAGGTGGTTTTCGAACAAGGTATAATATAGCATTACGCACTTGGGCTGTTTGTAAGTATGGTTTCATGTATTTCAACCTGAATGTATTGTAGTTTCTTGACCAAATAATCAATTCGTGCTTCTCATTTTAGGTGAGGGTCAGTATATATACCAAGGTATTTCATTTTATTCACTGATGAAATTGAGAATTTGGCGTCATCGTATTTTATTAAAAGTGATCACCATATCATTAAATTCGTCAGATGAAGAATCTGTAACAAACAACCAATAAACAATACCTAATCATTCGATAATAACGATTAGATATTCCTATAAAATGATTTCTCAGCCTTCACCTTCACTGAGGTTGTTATTTCCATAATTATTACAAACGATGTTCATTTGTTCTTCTACTGTAGATTTATAATTGATTTCTGAAAGAGAGTAATCTATAATACATACAACAGAACCTTGTATTCGAAGCTGTGGAGTTCTACGGATACGGCAATAATAGTTATATTATACAATAACATAAGGCGATTCTTTTTTGCTAGCACGAGAAGGTTTCATAACGAGCCATAGACGAGTTATGAAACCTCGCAAGTGCAAAAAATAGTCTTTTGCTACGACAGTGCGCGTAAACTAAGCTTTTACGCACTGCTAACAATGCGTAAAGTAATACTTTTTCGCACAAGTGCTTAAAAAATCACCTGTGCGTAAAATCATCAACTGTTTTTACAAATTGTTCATATATTTATGCATTTTTGAAAAATACAGTATTTTGCGTCAAATATAACTCGGAAGTAATTTGGCAAAATAATTACTGTCGAAGAAAAAACTTTCCCAAGTAGCACACCTATATTGGTAAAATATTGGTACAATATTGTGAACATATTGGCGAAATATTTGAAATATTGGCGAGAAAAAAAATGTGAGCATTCGGCGATATTGGTCCAATATTACTTGAATAATATTGGCGCAATATTTTCGAAGCAATATTGGCCTCAAAATATTCGGAGATTGCTGGTACAATATTGGCACAATATTCAAACGTTTATATTGTCGAGAAGTAAAATGTGAACATTTTGCGATATTGGTCGAATATTGTTTAGACAATTCAAAAATTGTATTGGTGAAATATTCTTGAAGCAATAATGGCCTCAAAACATTTCTCGATATTGTTACAATATCATTTGGATATATTGGTGGAAGTGAATATACCTTGGTGAATTATTGAATGTCCTTTAGTTGATCAAGGTGTCACCAGAGTCTGCCTTTTGATCGCCAAAACCACTGAGTAAGCTGTCTTGAAAATATATTATGGGAAGTATTTAATATATTTCCGTAAGTTTTAGAAGACGTTCTATATGTAGAGCCACCTAGCGGATTTTAATCAAGGTTTGATCATGATATCAATTTAATATGTTTCATTGAATATTCGGCCAATATTCAAAATCAATCTTAATCTAGATATGGGAAACAATATGGAGACAATATTGTTATCGTTAAAACAATATTGTCTCCATATTGTGTATTGGTAAATATTATTGAACCAATATTGATCCAATCTTAGTTAATAAGATTTGTGGAATATTGGCGAAATAATATTCAACCAATGTGTGAGCACATTTGGATATACAATATAGTTTTTATTGCTAGAATCGATATGAGATGAATATTGGGATTGAAATATTCATTCTAGATGTTGAAAACAATATGAAGACAATATTGTTTTATCGATATTGGTAAATGTCATTGAACCAATATTGACCCAATATGAGTTATTACAATTTGTTGAATAAAGTTGAAATGATATTCAACCAATGTGCTATCAAACTTGGAAATACAATATAGTTTTTAATACCTAGAATCGATATGAATGGAATATTGGAATTGCAATATTCAATATTTATTCTTGATGTGGAAAACAATATACAGGGTGTCAATTTGAAAACTTCCCACCCTTAATATCTTCCTTCCAGTAAACAATATGAGTAATCGAAAAAACAGGTCAATTTTATTGTCAAGGGGGACACTTTCACGGACTATTTGTAGCCCTCGTGGTTCAACCCCCTAGGAGGGGTAGATGTTACCCTTAGAATTTTAAATGGGAAGGGGGGTCAAGTGGCACATCATTTTGATGGGCGTTCAATTCTTGTTCCAATGGTACCCTGACTTATTATTTTGTGATGAGCATTTTCCGAAAAATTGCGTTCTAAACTAACAGAAGTAATTATTAGAACGCCTATACTGAGATGCATTATTGTATTGACTCCCTTTAATAAAAATGAATGACAGGAATAAATTTATTACGCATGGGATTTTTTATTTGGTGGTTATTTTCCTTCTACACAATAAAATTTAATTTGCGAGAAAGACATTTCCAACATAAAATCTACTCACGCTTATCTTATTAGCTGTTCGAAATGTTGTCCATTTTGCTCTAAACAGTAATACAGTCTGTTTTCGAACTCCCCTCTAACATTACGGAAAACTTCACTAGGAATTGACCGGCATGCTGCTGTAATTCGTCTTTTAAGTTCGTCAATATCAGAAGGTTGTGTTTTATAAACAACGGATTTAAGATGCCCCCAAAGAAAGAAATCTAAGGGTGTTAAATCCGGTGATCTCGGAGGCCATTCAACTGCTCCCCTTCTGCCAATCCATCTACCCGGAAATCTCTCGTTTAACCACTGTCGGACGGGAAGAAAATAATGAGGTGGAGCACCGTCCTGCTGGAAATGTAACAGATCCTCCTGCAAAAGTTCATTACCTTCTGCATCAATTTGAGTTTCTAGCTCGTGAGTTATAAGAGGATCGATAGTCTCTTCAAGCATATCAAGGTACAGATTGCCAGTCAAGTTTTCTTCCAGAAATAATGGACCAAGAATGGCATTTCCAAGAATACCAGCCCAAACATTAACTTTTTGTGGGTGTTGTGTATGCCCTTCCCGAAAAATATGTGGGTTTTCGTCACTCCAATAGCGACAATTTT
The DNA here is from genome assembly GCA_944452925.2 of Chrysolina oricalcia. NCBI lineage: Eukaryota > Metazoa > Arthropoda > Insecta > Coleoptera > Chrysomelidae > Chrysolina > Chrysolina oricalcia. The sequence goes on from OX101808.2 coordinate 27,058,318, forward strand.
GTCTATTAACATTGCCATTCAGAAAAAATGAACACTCATCGCTGAAACAGATGTTTAACAGAAGATTAGGGATGGTATTGACTCGATGAGACATGATTTCACAAAACTCTATTCTTCTATCATAATCATCCTCGTGGAGCTCTTGAAGAATCTGCATTTTATATGGATGAAATTTATGCATTTTCAATGCTTTTCTTATAGTCTCGCGTGACAGTCCCGTCTGTTCTGATACTGATCGTAAGGAGCTCGTGGGCTCTGCAGCAAATGTTCCCAAAACTTCAATTTGAGCTGCTTCATTTAGTACTCTGGGGTTATTTCTTTTTTTATTTGTCACTGAACCAGTTTCGTAAAACTTATTCACCAAATCAAGCACATACCGGTGACTTACATTACAATTTGGATGTCTTTCGTGAAGAATGTAAACCATTTTTACACTTTTATACACTTATTAAAGTAATTCCTAAACAGCCCAACAGGTACAACGGTATTCACAATACTACCACATAGTTCAAATTTGCTAACCAATTTTTTGCCGGAAAACAGAAACTTTTTACAGCAGAAGTAGCAAAAAAGGAAGGCTATCTGTACAATTTCTGCGATGACACTTAAAAATTCAGCATTTAATAAACACAACTTTACTACCATCTACGTTTTAGTATTAGACTACTTTTTTATGTAAAGTGTTTGGAGCTAATGGCTAATGTTACCCCTAATAAAGGGTTGGAACGGTACCACCTAATATTCTAACCAGTTCTGGCCAAACCATGCATCTCAGTATAGGCGTTCTAATAATTACTTCTGTTAGTTTAGAACGCAATTTTTCGGAAAATGCTCATCAAAAAATAATAAGTCAGGGTACCGTTGGAACAAGAATTGAACGCCCATCAAAATGATATGCCACTTGACCCCCCTTCCCATTTAAAATTCGAAGGGTAACATCTACCCCTCCTAGGGGGTTGAACCACGAGGGCTACAAATAGTCCTTGAAAGTGTCCCCCTTGACAATAAAATTGACCTGTTTTTTCGATTACTCATATTGTTTACTGGAAGGAAGATATTAAGGGTGGGAAGTTTTCAAATTGACACCCTGTATAGACAATACTGTATTATCGATATTAGTAGAAATTATTCATCGAATATTGACCCAATATTACATGTGACAACCTACATTCAAAACAGGTTCAACCAATATTCTACCAATATTATTAATATAATATTGTTTTTTGAATATTGACCCATATTGGACCACTATCATTTTTTCATTTACAATATATCTATATTGGCCCAATATGGAACCAAGATTCAGCCGATATGATGTGCTACCTGTGTTGTATGAAACACTTTCGTAAAGGGCTTTTTTCTACGACCATTAAGAAAAATGAACATTTCAATTGCGTCTTCGATTAAGAAACCTACCACGTTGTAACACCGATTTTCATTTCCCACGGGCTAGCTGTATCGAAATTTCATTTCCTACGACTTTCATGAACTGTCATTATAGGTAGGTAATAACGAATTTTATGAACATAAATAATATCGAATCGAATCTAATAATTTGACATTTCACATCAGTAGATAATTACAAAATTCGGTTAAAAAAATTAAGTTATTAAAAATGATTAGAGATAGTGAGGATGATTTAACAATAAAATTGATAAATTTATATCAGAAGCTCCTGATAATGCCTATATTCTTACAAAGGTATGATTTTCTTTTCATAAAACCAGAATAATTTCAATAAAAAGATTGATTACAATCAGATTCTATATTTTTGAATAGTTGACAGATACTTTCTATTTAGCAGTTAATTTGAACAAATTATTATGTGCTCTAGTAACGACGAGTGTTGATTCAGATGACACATGGACTTTGGATGGTGGAAGCGAGGGTTCAAATCCACGCAGCCACATTTTTTTTTCATTTTATGAAATCGATTAGTGTTTGATTTTTTCTGCATAAAGTTTTTTTATTTCCAAGTTGTCAAAATTTGAAAATTTTGAATGTTATTTGTTTCACGACGTAGGTAGGTACGTGTACAAAAAGAAAAAATAGATGTTTCATTCAACGGGTGAAGAAAGAAAAAATCATCTAAACCATGTAAAAATGAAGGCAGGAGAGTTTACGATAAAAAGGATTATTAAAAATATTACAGATTTGTTAAAGATTCAGATGGTCGTAGAAAAAGTATAGTGTACAATGAGCATGAACTCGGCTGCGCCTCATTCAACAAACTTCACGCTCATACAAAAAAGTCCTTCTTCACGAACTTGTATCATAAATAGCTATTATATACATATAGAGTTGTATACATGATAAAAATACCCTTCATTTAATTTTATTTTTTCACTTGTGTTTGGCATCGACTGCTATGGTCATTAGCCACTATGTGTTCTGGGTAGACCTTCATTATTAACATTTTTGGAGCAAACGTGCAATTTCGAACGTTAAAAATTACGTCTAAAAATATGTCGATTGTGGGGACTAGGGCACCACTTCTCCTTGAAAAAACAGCAAAAATAAAATCGAAAAAAATCCGTAGAATAATATAATTTCGAAAAAATTTTACCCTCTGCCCCTCCTGAAGAAGAGAAAGTGTAGGAAAAACGGTTTTGGTCGATAATTACGATGAAAAAAAAATGTCAGTCTTGGAGGTGGGGGGTTCTCAGACCCACCTCCTTATAAAAGAAAGTTGCGAAAACTCCCGAAAATAAAATCAGTAAAAAACATCGGACCGTTGAATAATTTAATTTCAAGAAAAGGTTACCTGATGGCTAGATCGGAAAATTTTCCGATGGTTTCAGACGTGGAAAATTATTCAAAAAAAGTCAGTTGGGGAGCTCAGGCACCCCTCATTCTGGAAAAAAGTTAAATTAAATCGGAAATCTTCTTAAAAATAGCGAAAAAAAATACTACCCCCCCTGTCTCTTTGAAGGGAATGGAGCACGCGAAGAAATTTGGAAAATTTTCCAACGGTATTACGAAATTACGACTTTATGAGGATGTCAGGCAGGGGAGAGGAGATCGAACTCTCCTTCACCTCAAAAAAAGTTGCGAAAATTATATTAAAAAAAATCGTAAAAATAGTGAAAAACATCGGGACATAAAATAATTTAATTTCGAATAATTTTACCCCTTGCCCCCCTGAAGTAGCCTTCAGGGAGGTAGAGAACGCGTGAGAACTCGGAAAAATGTCCTTCTCGAAAAAAGTTGCGAAAACTCCTGAAAATTACATTGAAATAATCTGTAAAAATTGCGAAAAACATCGGACTATCGAATTATTTAATTTTAAATAAGTATACCCCACTTGAAGGCTAGAAGAGAACGCGTAGGAAACATTTTCGACGATTTCGGACGTCGATAATTAGGATGAAAAAAATAAGGTAACGAAAAAAGTTGCGATAACTCCCGAAAATAAAATAGGAAAAATCCGTAAAAATAGTGAGAAACATCGCACCTTGAATAATTAAATTTAAAAAATGTATCACCCTCCTACCCCCTGAAGACTAGGTAGAGAACGCGAAAATTTTCCGATGTTTTCGGACGTTGAAAATTACGCTAAAGAAATGTCGGTTGCGGCGCTCGAAAGAAGTTACGAAAACTCACGAAAATAAAATAAAAAATATCCATAAAATAGCGCAATAAAAGTGAATAATTTGATTTAAAAAATATTAACCCCCTGTTTCCCTGAAGGGGATAGAGTACGCGAAGGAATTTGTAGAAAGGACCCCGCAAACTCCTTATGGAATTTGGGTCCCGGTGGATAATTTTCGATTTTTGGTATGATGTAGTGCATGTAATTCTCAACCAATGTTACCATTGCGCCAACCCAAAAAAAAGAACAGTTTTACTGCTAGGGGGCGTTGAAATCACCCCTTGCGCAGATTAGAATATTTATTTCTGAACCCGGTAACAATATTTCCACTTGTTTCATTGTTGATAATGTTGCACAATATTGTGCTGTTTTATAAAAATAATTCTTACCCCTTCCCCTTTACCCCCAACTCCTATTATGAAACGCAAAAAAATATTTCTTGAGTGCCTTTAAATGAATCGTCGAATGTTTAAATATGCCTAAATAAGGGAAATAGCAATTTTTTATGATTATCCCCCCACCCCCCAAATGACACAAAACGAAAAAATTTCGGTGGATTTTTCTGAATTTTTGAAATGATGCAGTTCAAGTAATCTCGAATAGAAATAAATCGGGTGACAAACCCCAAAAATAAATAGTTTTGATGCTTAGGGGCGTTGAAATCATACCTTGCTCATTACATAGGCGGAAATAATAGCTCTACGTATTTTAGTTTAGATTATCCTGATCAATTGTGTAATTTTTTATAAATTGAAAATCTAAAACCTCCCCCTTACCCCCTACCCTATTTAGTATTTTGAAACACAAAAAAAATTAATTACCGATTACTTGTAAATACTTGTAAATCAAAATAAATGTTTAAATCAACTCAAATTGAGGAAATCGTACAGTTGTTTAATTTCACCTTTCCTCCCCTTCAGAAAAATATTGGTGGAGTTCGCTGACTTCTTAGTAGGGCATAGTTCATGTTTTTTTAATATCAATTAATTGGGCGAATATCTTGAAAATAAATAAAAATTAGACATCCACAATTTGAATTTGAGGTGGTGCCTAAATTGATTTTTTTCGTGTTTTGAAATAGGGGTTGGGGGTAAGGGGGAGGTTTTATATTTTCAATTTATAAAATTGTACACAATTGTTCGGCTTAAAAAAAAACAAAAGTACGTAGAGCGTATTTTCGCCTATAATAATTAATTCTATTCTGAGCAAAGTATGATTTCGACGCCCCCTAGCATCAAAACTATTCATTTTTGGGGTTTGTTAACCGACTTATTTCTATTCAAAATAACTTGAACTGCATCATATCAAAATTTCAGAAAAATCCACCGACATCTTTTCGTTTTGTGTCATTTGGGGGGTGGGGGGTGGGGGGATAATCATAAAAAACTGCTATTTTCCTTATTTAGGCACATTTAAACATTCGACGATACATTTGAAGGCACTAGAGAAATATTTTTTTGCGCTTCGTAATAGGAGTTGGGGGAAAAAGGGGAGGGGGTAAGATTTTTTTTTATAAAACAGAACAATATTGTACAACATTAGCAACAATGAAACAAGTGGAAATATTGTTACCGGGTTCAAAAATAAATAGTCTAATCTACGCAAGGGGTGATTTCAACGCCCCCTAGTAGCAAAACTGTTAATTTTTGTGGGTTGGCGCAATGGTAACATTGGTTGATAATTTCATGGACTACATCATACCAAAAATTCAAAAAAATCCACCGGGACCCAAATTCCATAAGGAATTTGCGGGGTCCTTTCCGACGGATACGGACGTAGAACATTACGTCAAAAAAATGTTTATCGGGGTGCTCGGACTCCGCCCTTCTCGAAAATAGTTACAGAATTCGTAAAAATAAAATTAAAAAAATCCGTAAAAACTGAAGAAAAAAAATGTATATCGGACAGTTGAAAATTTGTGCCTCCCTGAAGGTTAGATGGAAAACGCGTATGAATGCGGAAAATTTTCCAACAGTGAAAAAATGTCGGCTCAGACCTCTCTCATCAAAAAAATTCATTAAAATACTAAAAACGTCGAATTTCTCATCCCCGACCCCCTCCAACACTTTGAACTCTTGAAGGCTAGATAGAGAATGCGTAGTAATACGTGGAATATAACACAAAAAACACGACAGACGTATGGTATCCGGCCCTCATTCTTCTCGAATAAAGAAATCTCACAAAAAGGAAATTGGAAAAATCAGTAAAAATGTTGAAAAATTTCGGGCCATCGGAAAATTTTTGTAGCTTGACCTGTACCTGTGTATAATGTTTCCAGTGAGGAGCTGGGTGTCAATGCGTAGGAAACATACGCATGCCACTAAGGTACCAACCTTTAATAATAATATTAAATCTTTATTTCCCGTCGACAGTTGCATGTTTGATAAATGTCAGTACCTAACTAAATCTAGAGCTATCAAAACAGATGAAAAATATAAAATAGTTATAATTCACATTAAAAATTCAGATAATGAATAAAAACATTCATCCAATAGATATTTCTTCAGATCTTTTTTAAAAAACAAATTGTTATTATTATAAATTATAAATTCGTGGTCATATATATAGTTTGTTTTTTCTTGTATTATAGCCATGAACGTTTTTATTCAAGTGAAATGATGACTCATTTTGAAATATATACAAGGATATTTCATAGATAATTAAACAAGGGATAGGTAAAATTCTGTACATTTTATAAAACGGTTTGCATTATTCTCAACATGGAATATGTCCCAGAGGACGTAATATACGCTTCTGACTGATAAAAACTTCCGATACTGAGGAGCAACTTCCCCAGAAACAAACCCCTTACCTGAGTCTTGACTCAATTTGTTCACAGTACATTGCTAGTAACTGCTCCTGATTGAGGAGATCTCTGAGATTGAGGAAAAGAAAATTCAAGGAATTCAGTTTGTTTGCTAAAATTCAACCAGGAACAGAATTCTAACACTTTCATGAGTATTTGACAGGATCTCAGATCAAGGTCACTTATTGATCTGAGGACAGGATTGATTGATTCACTGTAAAATCCAAATTCTAATGGTAAAAAGTAAAAATAAAATAAACGTATACAATATTTTTAATAACAAGCTTTTATTCATGAACTAGGTATTGTGTGTGAACAAAATATTAGTTTTTAATTTTTAGTTCAATAGTTTATAAATCAAAGCTTACGAGTTACGTAAGTTGCTATGAAAGTTTTGGAAATGATTTCAATTGTTCACAAAATACCTGTCAGGTAGAACCAAATACTGGTCAGTTCTTAATCCAACCGGTATAAACGTACTTAAACTTTTTTTTATGGTTCTAAGAAACTGTATACCTACCTCACTAAAATTCAATTTGACCTGAGCTAGAAAACTTGTCAGTAGAGTAAATATCGAATATCCGTAAAACATTGCTTCATTGTTTCTTCATACTTTCACAGTAGGTAGGTAGGTATAAACATTTAAAAAACGAAGAAAGGATTCACTTGTGAACTAAAAACCATTTCCGATACTCGCCTTCACTGGATTTATATTTGCCGCAAATAACTATTGATCTGACCCACCAGACCAGTCATAGCAAAAGTCTCTTCCGAGCATCTTTCTTGCACAGTCCATTCGACACGCACCATCATAAAACGAAGTCTGTGTCGGCAATTCGGCAAAACAGAAAACAGTTGGTGGTGAGATGGCGTCGTGAGTGCATGTTCGTTGAACTGACGTTTTTGATAAACAAACTGGTATTGGATAGGATAAATTTCAAAGTCGCGGTGTTCCTTGAAACTGTATTAAATTTCTCGTAACAACAATGGAATCTACCCTTTCAACAGAATAATTATGATAATAAGGTGAGTTATCCCAGTGACAAGACACCGAAATGTGTCCATAACGAGTTCTCTTTGATGAATGTAACAATGATGTTTGGTCATTTGAGAAGAGATGCACTTGAGGGGCATCGTCTGGCTTAGAAATTTGGTTACTGGGAAGATTCCCTCTCGTTTAATTCGAAGAAACAATGTTGTAAACAGGTTCCTTTTAGTGATCATTCTTGAGTGAAATGTTTATTTTTTTATTTTCGTATTGGTAACGAGATTGGTAATTACCACGACCTTGCCCTCTAGAGTCATAGGTCAGGATAAAAATTATAATTATGAAGTAAGTTTCCATGAGAAAAAATCATTTATTATTGTATTCTCAATTCAAGAGTTCAGAGTGATTTAAAAAGAGATCTATTCTACACCTTATCAAAAATATATTATAAGGCAGTCGATAATAAAAAAACATGTATTGGAGTTTTTCTGGACTTGACAAAGGCTTTTGATGCAGTCAACCACCAGATACTACTAGAAACTCTCGAAAGCATAGGTGTGAGAGATACAGCTTGATCACTCTTCAAATCGTACCTAACGAACAGAACTCAACAAGTCAAAATACAAGACTCGCACAGCAGCAAAAAAATAGTAGAATGTGGGGTACCACAAGGAACGGTGTTGGGGCCAGTACTGTTCACGATATACATGAATAACTTATTCTTGGTGGAGTCTGAAGGGAATATTGTAAGTTTTACTGATGACACGGTCATCTTATACGAAGAAGAAACATGGTCTCAATTAAAAAAGAAAGTAGAATCTGATCTCCCTCTCAACAAAAGATGGTTTGTCAATAAATAATTATCAATTAATTTGCAGAAAACGTTCTACATGCCTTTCTGTAGCTATAGTTCGCAACTTCCAAATTACAATAAAATTAGTTTTCAAGATAATTTACAAATAAATTGTACTAACTCTATGGAATATTTAGGAATAAAAATAGACAGTCACCTGAAATGGGACCAGCAAATTAACGTTCTCTTCAATAAACCAAGATGCGTGGTGTATAAGATAAAGCAAGTCTCAAGAATACTTACTCGAAGAACATCAATTGAAATCGTTATACTTTTCGAACCCCATTTGAAATATGAAATCATCGGATGGGGAGCTGGAATGAACCTTGAAAAATAGAAATCCTACAGACACGAATAATAAAAATAATATAAGTATAAAACCCGCCACGTTATTCTACAGAACTTCTATATCTAGAAACAAAAATGATGGACATAAAACAATTATATTTTTTGAGCCTGGCAACGCATCAGTTCGTGAATGAACTAGAATTGATTAGAAAAAATCATCTACAAAATACCAGAGGTCACAACCTCTATCAAATTCAGTTCGTTCACAAATCAATAAGCTAGAAGACTTACAGTTATCTAGGACCAAAGGTTTTTAATGCGTTACCAGAAAATCTGAGAGACGAGAAGCAACTAAAAAAATTCAAAACTCAAATAAAAAAATACATCATCGAAAACCCTAGACAAAAAATTCCTGAAATAATAGAAACATAAAATAACAGAAATATCATATTTCCAAACCTCTATACTTTTCAAATCTTTCATCTTTATGTCTATATTTTACGTATACTTATATTTTTTTTATAGTGTATATTTTAAAATTATAACTCTTATTTTATGAATCATATCTACATCTACGTACCTATATATTTTTAAATATAAACACTTCAACAAATATCTGAAAATTTAATATTTTAACATTTAAATATTTTGCATTGGTGTATTTTATCTTTCATATCCAAATCAGTAGACCCTAAATTTGTACATAAGTAGGTGTAGTATAAAGATTTTTTTCTCGTTTCTACTTGCTTATGATATTATCACATTCTGTATTTATTATATATTTATATCCTTATTCCTTATATTGGTTCATCACATATTTTACACATAGTTTACATATGAACCTCTGTTGAATACGTCCACAAACAAGCAGTATTAACTGCTTCGTGGTAAGTATATTCTTTATTCATAACCATGATGTATGCCATGATGTCAACTCTGTATCTTTGCTTTGGCGAATAAACTATTATTATTATTATCATCTATCTTTCTTCAATTATTGTCTTCGACTTAATTATTAATTATATATTTTTTATCGTTTTTTTTTATGAAAGAAATACCCATCGTAATTTTATAATCAATTAGTGATGACAGAAGAGAATATGATTATCAACAACTGGATAACCACCCAAGCATATGTGGGTACCTAGGTACTTAAGTATATTTTTTTTATTACCCACACCTACCTAGGTACTTGTTTTTTTGCCTACCTAATTCGGCAAAAACCATACAGTGTGTTTCATATTCTTCAATTTCTTATTGATACATGACAACAGTGAACGATTTTTTCATTTGTTTTTTTATTGAATCTTACAGTGTGGATAATTAGTGTTGTTCATCTGTGATATACAGCAAGTACTTATGAATGATAAAATGACATTTATTTGTGTTGTACCATAGGGAATAGAAAGTTCTAGGCCCTCTCTTTGTCGAATGATTTACTAATTCCAATTTGACTGGTACCATCATTTCATTCGCCGACGACACAACTTTAGTTTACGTAGAAAACACATGGAACAAGACTTCCTCTAAACAATACCTATCCACAATTTGGGCAATTCTCACATAGATCACTTTTCCATAACGTTTGAGCGAACTAAGCTTCTTACATCTAACACATCAGAAGATCCTTTAGTATTCATTAGAGGAGTCTATTATTATACCAGGATAGCATGATAGGTTGTGGAGGAATAAGGAAAACAAAGTTAAGACCCCTGGAAGTTATACAAAAACGCATACTTCGAATTATTTACAAAAAACCACAATAGTTCTCATCCTAATTCTTGTTCAGCGATACTCAAGTGTTGAAAGGACAGTTATTTGTGTCGTACCACAGGGAATAGTTCTAGGTCCTCTCTTTATCGAACGATCTACTAATTCCAATACCAATACCTCTCCAATTCAGCCAAACATCTCTGTATTGAAATTGACTTATTTCTGAAATGGGATATCGACATTGGAAGTGTAGTCATCAAACTACGCAAACTTATCAGTAGTTATACCACGAGTGATTGAATTCTCTCGATTTTTGCGAATTTTCGCGAAACTTAATTGCTTCTCGAAGCAATTCAGTTGAGTTGAGAAACAAAAGACAGATTTATGAGATAAATTCAATCACGAGTGGAATTTGATTAGACTAATTCACAAAGTGAAAGAAAAAAAAAGCGAAATTTGGCTCACTTAGTATAAACCCATACAACCCTACAGTCTTCCAAAGAAATTCAATCTAATGAAAATATATAGGGTGCTTTAAGTATTTATAAATACAAATTCGATACGTCACACATTTATCAGAGACCCTGTATATTAATAGTTATTTTTGGAACATAGCCATTGCTCTCTACAACTTTTATTTGAGTTTTTTTCCTATCTCATATAGCTATCGCCCACATACGCATCGTTGATACACCCTGTGTGTCTGAAACAGTTTTTTCTTCTACTTTATGTTTATCTCAGAACATTACAGTCAAATAGGTAGGTATGTAGATTTCTTTAGTTCAACATTAAAAACTGAAAAACAGAAGACATCAGTTTTTGAGTGAGCAAAGCTTTCATTATGATATTTTAAATTGCAAATTTTCAACTCTATAAAAACATGATAATGAATAATTTATCTACCGTTACAATCCAGTATCAGTAACAACTATACAATGGGAAGATTTGGTGGAAGAACAATTTATAAGCTGATTTTATATTATCTTATAAACTGAACTTATCGTTTTGCTTTCATGTCAACCATTTTTCTTTTAACCAATTTTATACAATGCGGCCTTTTTTAGCCCCCCTCCTGTTAACTTTTGAACGGTTTGACGTAAAAACATAAAATGAAAACCATTTAGAATGGCATCATCGATACTACTTTTTTAAATGAAATACATTGCGATTGCCCAATAGGGGGCATATCATTTTAAAAAGTTCAAATGGCATGGGGGGTCAAATTACACATCGTTGAAAAGAGAATTCAATTCTCTTTTCAACCATATGAATTTTTTCAATTTTCGTTATTACTTACATATTTTCACAATTTCAATCTTTTCCTTTCGAAATTTTCACCTTGATGTGCCCCTAATGCCATCTATCGAGTAGTTGCCATGTATCTTCTCTCAAAAAGTAGTATCAGTAATACTATTCAAAATATTTTTGTACCATTGCCCCACATCAAACCGATCAATTTTATCGACATAAAGGTACCATTCAGATCCGCACTCGAGTGTATACCGGGTGACACAGCAGACATGTAGCAGCCTGTAGTTTTTATTTTGAAGAGATAAAAATTTGAAATTTGCAGAAGTTACGAAATCAATGATAGCGCTTCATTTGAATCTAACGACAACTTTTTTCAACTACCTGTTTGATCGGCAGTAACTCCAACTTCTTTTTTTTGAATGACACCCTGTATATTTATCTAGCCTATCTTATTTGTCTTGAAATTCACTATTCAACCGTGTATCACAAAGTGGCATTCGTTCCTCAATTCGCAGATGAATTGCATTTTATTGAAAAACATCAAGTTGGCTGTTACTCGAATTCGATAATCTTTCGATGCTTGGTAGGCTTGGAAATCCAAAGAGTATCAGTTAAACGATATAGTTTCAGTTTTTTCCATACCTGACCACTTCCTACAGATTGTCGATAAGTTCTTTAATAAAATGAAAAATCATCTGAAAATAACTCACGATATTGCTAAAACTGAGATAGGAACATATTTTTTTCTATTTGGCCTCTTGTGAAGAAACTATCTGCCTTTATCTTTGGCCATGTAGCAATATCATGATCTTTCCATTTGGAAACATAAAATTAAAATTGTTCCCCTGATCCACCAATTCACAAGTCTATTAGTATAGATATTTGCAATAATATTTTTCCTAGTAGGCGGTGTACACAAAATGTTTTGTGTTTGACAGGTAAACACCATTTGTTTGCAATGATTATCTCCGTCAGTTTTATGCTGATTGAAATTGAATCGTTTAATTAGATACTAAATATGTATTCAAAGAACGAAAAGGTCGATATGTTGTTGATATTCGGAGAGTGCAAGAGAAATAATTGTAGACAGGCTGAACAATTGTATGTCGAAAGATTTCCGGAAAGACGCCATCCACCTGATAATTATTTCGCTAGAGTAGAAGAGCAGTTCAGAGCAGTTCTTTTCAAAACTCTTCTAGCGGTCTCTCGATTCACGCCGATTTCGTCCTCAATTTGTCTCAGTGATATCGTCGGATCTGCATGTACTATGGCCAAAATGTTTACTTCCAATTCCTCGTCGACAATGTATTGGAGATTGTTTTGATTTTCCGGTTCTCTTCTGAACTGCTCTTCTACTCTAGCGAAATAATTATTAGGCGGATGGCGTCTTCCCGGAAATCTTTCGACTTACAATTGTTCAGCCTGTCTACAATTTCTCTTGCACTCTCCGAATATCGACAACATATCGACCTTTTTATTCTTTGAATACATATTTAGTATCTAATTAAACGATGCAATTTTAATCAGCATCAAACTGACGGATCAGTACAATCAAATGATGTTTACCTGTCAAACACAAAACATTCTGTGTACACCGCCTACTAGACAAAATAGTATTGCAAATATCTAGACTAATAAACTTTTGAATTGGTGGATCAGGGGCATAATTTTAATTTTATGTTTCCAAATGGAAAGATCATGATTTGGCTACATGGCCAAAGAGAAAGAAAGATAGTTCCTTCACAAGTAGGCAAATTGAAAAATACATGTTCCTATCTCAGTTTTCGCAATATCGTGAGTTAATTTCAGATGTTTTTTCTTTTCATTGAAGAAATTATTGACAATCTGTAGGAAGTGATCAGGTATGGAAAAAAACTGAAATTATATCGTTTAACTGATACTCTTTGGATTTCCAAGCCTACCAAGCATCGAAAGATTATCGAATTCGGGTAACAGCCAACTTGATGTTTTTCAATAAAATGCAATTCATCTGCGAATCAAGAAACGAATGCCACTTTGTGATACACGGTTGAATAGAGAATTTCAAGACAAATACGATAGGGTGGATAAATATACAGGGTGTCATTCAAAAAAAAGAAGTTGGAGTTACTGCCGATCAAACAGGTAGTTGAAAAAAGTTGTCGTTAGATTCAAATGAAGCGCTTTCATTGATTACGTAACTTCTGCAAATTTCAAATCTTCATCTCTTCAAATAAAAAAACTACAGGCTGCTACATGTCTGCTGTGTCACCCGATATTGTAGAAAAAATATCAAAGAAATCCAAAAAAAAATGTATGGTTGACCCCCCTTACCATTTAAAATATTTAAATTGATGTGCCCCCCGCTCCCTCTATCGGGCAATCGCAATGTCTTTTATTTCAAAAAGTAGTATTGGTGATACCATTCGAAATTATTTTTGTTCCATGTTTATACCTCAAGCCGTTCAAAAGTTAACAGGGGTGGGGGGAGGGTCTAAAAAAACCGCACTGTATATTATGTGTATTATTTTGTATTTACATTATGGAAGCAGTAAAGTCGTTTATTATTATTATCAGTTTTAACCCATTCCGAGACTAGCAGCTGATTGAAAACGTTGATGTATGAAAAGTCTGTGATAAGGTTACTTATATCCTTAATTTTTAAATATAATTTTTTTTATTTTAAGTAATGAAATGAAAACTGTATCATAAGTCACCCTTTCAAAGGACGAAACTCCAAGATGATACGTTTTTCGAAATTGTTGTTTGATAAGGAATCGCTCTTAAAGTTTTTAGCAATACTGAATAACACCCCATTGATGAGAATTCGAACAAAGTTCGAAACGTTTTGCCGGAGAGTATCAATTGAGTAAATGATATGAATAAAATCGAAGTACCATTTCTCTCCAAATATTTCCACCAAGTGGAAAATATTAGGCAAATATCTGACAGAAAACAACTACTTCCTTGACTAATACCACTTACAAATATCTGTGCAACATTACTCCAAAAGGACCAGATTGCAACTGCTTATTGTAATCAAATAATAGATTGTTCTTCATTCATATTTGATAATTCAATGAATATAAAAAATGATATATCAGGAAAGACATAGGTAATGTGAATTTTAAAACTCACATATATCATTAAATCAGAGGTGGTATGGTATATTTTAAGTGAAACAAGTAAACAAAGAAACTAGTTCAGAGGATATCTGAAAGACACATTCAATACGATGCATTGCAATTGATGATTCTTTACTGAAACTTTATGGCTGATACAAATAGTTCAGGTTTTCATTAATTTGGCAATTATGATAAGTAAACATTGATTGCATATATAATTAGACCGGCGGATAATTTTAAACCAGACTGCATCTCTGGCAAAATTCCATTGTCTATCTCTCACTTAATAATGTGTTAAGATGCATTATATAGGTAACTGGGTTATTTGTAAATTGACCGTCTATTTACTTCTGTCTATATATTCACTTACTTAAAATCGGTTATACAGGGCATTGCCAAATAAGTGCGAACGTTTTCTTGTCGAAAATTAAAGGGTGTCTTTCAAACAAAAGCCCTTGGGCCTGTCCATGAAAAGTTACACGCTTCCGGAAATGAGAAAACAAAAACGTTTTTTTTTTCTTGTAACTGCTGAAGAGTTGAAGAAATGGCATTTTGTGTGCAGGTTCTACCAACAAAAAGGATACACATGAATATTTGTTTAATTTTGTTGTGATCTTTTATAGTGGTAAGAGCAATAGTTTCTTAATAAAAAAATTACAAACAACATCGTGTATGAGTGGATCTTTTGGAAATGAAATCGAAAAAATCTAGAAAGATAATAATAATGAGTATACTCTATATTGTCAATAAGAATATATCTTGTGGACAAAGCTTGTGAAAAAATTAATTTAAATGTAAATATAGAAATATAAAATGTAAATATAAAGGCACCTGCAAACAAGGAAAACTAGAACACACACTATACATTTAAAATTGTGAGATTTGTTTAAAAAGATTATTAAAACTTATATAATATTTGCCTCTCTTGTATCTGAAAGCAAGTGATTAAACATCTTGACCCCATTATAATATATAGAATCCCTGGCCAAATTTGTTAGAGGAATTGGCAATTTCAACCCGGTGGAACGGGTGTTGTAAGAATTGCACGAAGCCTCGAATAGAGACGTATTTTTGTAAATAAGACAAACCGATTCCAATATGAACAAGGCTATCACTGTTAAAATCTTTTCCTCAACGAATTTTGTATCTGCACGAATCACGAGGTTTAATCTTACACATATACCTGCTAGCCCGTTTTTGTAATACTGATAAAGTTTGAAGTGCTGATGAATTGCATACTACCCAAAACGGTATTCCATATCGTAGGTGGGATTCTAATAGGGCGTAATACACCGTTCTGGATTTTAATTTATTGAAATTACTCTCACTGCATAACACCCAGAAGAAATTTTACTTTAAAATGCTTGATATGGTCATCAAATTTGAGCTTATTGTCAATGTGAATGCCTAGAAATTTAGTTTTAGTCTTGTTCTTGATCACTAAGTTATCACCAAATTACAGGTCAACCAGAGAACATCTGAATGATATAATATTTGTTTTTGTGATATTGAAGGATAACAAATTCGCATCACACAAATACTTAATTTTTTCCATATCAGTAGATATTGCATTATGTAAATCATTTGCGTTTTCATTGTTCCACAATATCCTCGTGTTATCAGCAAAAAGAGTGAATTTTCCAGAAATGCTCAAACTTGGAAGGTAATTGACGTATACTAAAAATAAAATGGGTCCTTAAACTGATCCTTGTGGTACTCCACACATAATATTCTTTTTTTCTGAAAGTTCTGTTAATCGACTCTTGTCGTTCCCACTTAGTCGTTCCCACTTAACAAAGAGATAATTAAAACTGAGAAAATTATTATCAGGGAGGTGGCTGAGATGAACGGTCATTCTGTGGACTTAAAGAGGAAAATCCTCCTAAATATGCCGTCATTCCACATGAACCTCAAGTTACGCGGGTTTCGAAGGCATTTTTAGAACTCCTCTCTATATTATATGAAGGTGCTGTGAGGACTGAGAGAACAAGTATTTGGGACAAACTCGAAGGGACATGAAAGTACGGTTCAAGGAACACATTTTTCATATCCGATATTCGAAACCAGGAAGGTGTCTCAACATGTACTTATTGTACGACTCTGCTTCGGTATCAAATTTTCGAGTTTATGGTTCAATTGACTGAGACACAGAAAACTCCAATGTTGTCCAACCTACCCTGGCAGTGATAAGACAGTAACCTCGAAACCGGTCTGCACGTTGTTACCCCGCCCAAACCAAATTGTATACTCTTCCTTTTGATTACAAGCACTACACTAAGTGATAAAATAACTTGACGAATATCATTTGAAAGTAATGTAAAGCACCTTGCTCGTGTATCTGACATTTACGATTTTCCGGAGGCTGTGGATTGTAAATTCATTGGTTCATTATGTAGGTCTAATTTTAATTAATTAAAGTTTCTGCATTTTAGATGACTACCATTTTTTCAGCATATATTCATCGAAATATAAGAAATGTCGATGGAAATCATTCAACGAATTCGAACCGGATTGCGCTTCTGTTTAAAGTTGTAGAATTTAATAATTACTTGTTATCGGAGAATGTAATTAGTGACGTGTCTTTTGCATACCTACAAAGTTGTATGTACTCCCTTCGGATCCAACTCATTTGTTCGCAAAAATGGCAACAGTTAATTTTGTTTCTTTTATCTCAACACGGGCATTCGCGGTTTTTTGTTATTTGCTTTTTTGTATCACTAATGTTGATAGCCCATTAACGACAGTGTGGATACCGTATTGTTGTCTCCACAGAATGTTTGTGTGAACGACGCTTGGACGCGTACATATATACAGGGTATTAATTAAGTAAGGTAATTAAGTAAGTTCATATAAACATAATGGTGGATGTGAATAAAATAAATTTCTATTAAATGGTTAAACTTTGTTGAGACAGACTTATTCAGGTCATGGAAAAATGAAAGGGATAAATATATAGTATGAGCATTTTTTACGTTTTCTTCACCTCACCCATTATGTCCTAAACAGCTTGGTTTTCGAAATACAGGGTTATAAAAATACAATGTTCAAGGTTTAGTTTATTTAGACATTTTCGACAATGGTCAGTTCAGATTGGGCAGGTATAATCCATTCAACGGTGCACACGAAACAAAATCATTCATTTCTCAAATAATCCATTGAATCCTCGTTTTTCAGAAGCATGCCTTGTTTAACCTTTCAGAATTTTTTTTTCGCCCAAACTGACATATTCTGAAAAAGGTGTATTCAGTGTTGTTTTATTTTCCGTATATTTGTTCTCTTGAAGTTTTACATAATTACTGTTACGGGTTTATTTTGCACTAGAAAACCCTTTCTGTTTTAATACAATAACATCAGAAATTCTCTGTCATTGATATACACTTTCCACTCTGTACGCCACTGTATCAAAATGACAACTTGATCGTTGTCATGTATAGCTTGTTCCGAATGTTAGTACTTACCTTTGCTGTACTAGTTCGAGCGGACATGAACCGGCCTTAAGCTAATGACAGTTATCAGTTGTTCTATTTTGCGGTATGACAGCGTTATTTTGTAAACATACTTTTGGTTAGTCTATTGTTTTGTACTTAGAACACAAAACCGTAACATTCCTACTCTATCTATGTGTCATTGAGGTACCTACTTCACATTCGAATACTTGACCTTTTGTTTGTTTGTTTGTGTTTGGTTCTGAGATTGAGAGGCTGGCGTTTTCGTCTTGGTTCAGTTGGCAACACTGATTCTTAAGGTGTTCTTTTCATAGCTCCTAGTAGCTCGAGTTAGTTCCTGGGCTGTTCCCACCGAACACTAACGAACAAGAAAGCGCCTTGTCAGATATTGACAGTTTTGACTTTGACGTCTGAGATATATTTTCCTCTTCCTTATTTGATATTGATGAGTGACTGACCTATTTTGAAGATTTCCTATTAAAGTTTGATCATTGTTGATGGATCTTGGGAAAATTCATATCAGGAGAGTTTCTCATATTGTTTGCGAATTTTGACGCTATATATTTTTGAGAAATCTCCGTTCGCTTTTCGGATTTTTGAGGTTAGAAGTCACTTCATCATTGTGTGAAACCACTGGAACGAGAAACTCGCTATCAGACAGCAAACAGACCATCAAAGCTGTTATCAGAACCCTCCCACTTGATAGAGGGTGCTACTACTTTGCTCCGCTCTGCTACCGCTCTGCTACCACTCTGCTACCACTCTGCTACCACTATACGGCTTAGAAGCACTATGAAAATATAAATGCAAACATTTTTTCCAGTATCGCGTAGCATAATTAAATTGTTCTGCTCATGTGGAGAAAATGTAATAACTCGAATACAAATTTCATCAGAACCAACAGAACCCTGAATAAGTATTGCATACAGTTGATGTTTCTGGAAAAATAATTTTGGTAATTTTTCTCATTGAATAATATGAAAATAGTGTCAACTTCAATGCATGCGTTTGTGCGCCTCACCAATTATACCGGGTGTCCGCGGAAGGTGGCTCGCCCCTATAACTCTTTTGTTTTTGAAGCTAATGAAATGAAATTTGGAGGATATCCATAAGACAGAAAACTGCGTTTTTTGACGAAACCCTCAAGTTCATGCAACTTCCGATTTCACAGGAAGTGACTTAAACTTTCGATTTTTAAATCGGACACCCAGTATATTTTCACCTATTTTGTCTCCATGTTACTTTTTGTAAACAATTTTTTTTCAAATTTTGAATTTTAATTTTTAACAGGTTGACTGCCATGGCGGTCGTATACGACCGCTCATACTTTTTTGCCATTTTGCCGGGGCGGTCGTATACTACCGCTACAACACTCTCATATGTATTTGGGTTATGTGTGTCAACGATCGTGTCTAGCATCGTTTCAAGCACAGTGTACGACCGTCATGGTATAGAAGTATGCCCAGACTTACGAACATTTGAATTGTCAAATAAAAATGTAAAAAACATTTCAAAACTATTTATTATACATTTAATAAAAAAACTAAATGCAGAATACAAAAAAAAAAAAACATTTCTTGGAATGAAAAATAAACTTATTGTTTATTTATTATGGACATTGAAGCAATTCAAACAATAGTGAGGATTTCCATCGCAAGCTCAACAACATGTCAATATACTTTCTTCGCGCGATTTTTAATAACTACTGATCACAGCAGTACCGTACAGTTGGACAGGAGCAATACAAGTAAATACTACGCAGCTTCAACTATGCAAGTTCTGACATGCAAAAAACGACCGCCAAGACGACCGCCTGGCACAGGAGATATGATCATGCCGACCCCGCCCTAGCGGGCGTACACGACCGCTGTACTTTTTTTTCAAAAAATTATCTTATTATCCAAAATTAGCTACAATGAGCTATCACATAGTTTTTAGGACACTATCAGAGAGGTTTTTTCATACTGGAGACTATTTTTGCTGGCAGTGAACCTGTTAATCTAGAGTGGTATGGATACGTCCAAATCACTAATTAAATCCCTCAAATTTTGGGCAAAATACAACTTCACCGTTTTCGGTGAAAATGAATGTGCTATTTGAAATTTAATTTTAAAATTGACATTACTATTTTTTTTCAAATGGCAACATGATGGCTACTCGGGTTAGGAAAAGAGACCATTTCATTACGACTAATTTGATACCGCATACTTATAGGTTTCAAACAAAATTCTGTTAAAAAACTTGAAAAACTACGTTATATGTTTAGAATTTTTTGAATTTTATTGGTTCATAAAATAAAGCATCTTTTAGTATTAAAATAAGATTTATAAATGCATCGAGTAAACTTTGACAAACACAACTGACAAACAAAATCATTAGGGAGGTCGACTTCTTATTTTACTTCGCTTCTGCAAAAGTAAATTAGGTATTTATTGTGTAATTATGTAAAGAACATGTTAATGATAATATTTATCCAAGAAGATATATGTTGAAGAAAACAGAATTCTTTGGGAGATCGTTTAATAACGAACAGTCGTTGCCGACCGATGATGAACCCTTTGCACCCATATACACCTGCTAAGTAGGCTTATTAAGGCAAGTACCTGACAGAAAACAACTACTCCCCTGGCTAAGACCACGACGGGTATTGAATTAAATCTCTTAACCCGGATATTCGGAGTGTTCTTCCTCTGCTCGCTAGGTGGAGCGGCCTAGAAACCGCTTTATCGCGTGAACTAGAGTTGACCGAGCAACGAAGTGTGTAATGGTTTGGACGGGGAACAGATGGCTTCAGTGCTGTCTGTGTTGACTTACCCTTGCACTGATGAGAGGCAACAACCTCGAAACTAGTCTGCAGGTGATCACAGAGGGCACTTGCAATTGCATCCTCTGATATTTTGAGGAATGTTGCACAAGTATAAGTTAGATTTAATTCAAAACCCGTCGTGGTCTTAGCCAGGGGAGTAGTTGTTTTCTGTCAGGTACTTGCCTTAATAAGCCTACTTAGTAGGTGTATATGGGAGTAAAGGGTTCATCATCGGTCGGCAACGACTGAACGTTAAGATATATGTTGTTAGCTTTTGTATTATTAATTTTGTTTTATCAGTTGGGTTAGTTACAGGTTGCTCGATTCATTTAAATCTTATTTTATTCTCTTAAGATCCTTAATTTTGAGAAATTTGTAATGTAATCTTTCAAAGTTTTTAACGGAAGTTTGTTTGAAACCTAATAATGAGCAGTATCAAATTATTCGTAATCAAATGCTCTTTTCTCCTAATCTGATGAGCAACAATGTTGCCATTTGAAAAAAATTAGTAATAGATCTTTAAAAGTAAAATCTTGTATAGCAGGTACATTTTGATCAAAAATAGAAAAGTTGTTTTATACTCAAAATTTTAAAAATTTCAGGACTTCATAAACTTCGAAATAAAATTCAGATACAAAAAATGACAAGTAACACATGGAATGAAAATATACTGGGTGTCTCCTTTGAATCTGAAGTTTATGTCACTTCTGGTGAAACAAGAAGTTGCAGGAAGCTGAGTTGCTTGTCAAAAAATGCAGTTTTTGGTCTCTTAGAGATCCTTCAAATTTCTTTCTATCATCTACAAAAACAAAAAGGTTATAGGAGCGAGTCACTTTCCGCGGAAACCCGGTAGAGTGGCGGACACGCTCAAAAAACCCTGGAGTGTTTCTAATAATTTTGCAATACTACTGTATGAGAGTCATTAGGTCTTCTTCGCTTTAAACTGGTGTTCGACATACTGATGATTTTAGGTGCCTCCAGAGGAAAAAACAATTGGATTCATATCGGTCGACCTTGGTGGCCAAAGCTGTGGACCACCTCGCCAGATCCAGCGGAGTGCCCTTGAACGTTGCGAGTTCTTTAAAGGCACTTGTATACGTGTATTATACGCTATTTTTTATTATGCCTGCATCGTAATTTAGAAAAAAAAATTCTGAAAAATAATTTTAGATCAGGATACTTAAAGCCACTTAAGTATATTTTACTTCATCAAATGAAGTTGGTAATGAACATCTGATGCCATGTATTGTTGACATGGAGGCTTATTTGACATTTCATATGATGAAACTGAGAACTTGGCGTTGTTACCTAGCAACAACCTTTCTAGCACGGCCTGTTTTAATTTTGAAGATTTTGCACGCTTTTTAGTGCATTTGATAAGGATTATGATGCAGGGATAATAAATAATTCTTTATTACATCCTCTCAGATCATAAAATTTACATATAATACGTCATTGAAATAAACATGTAAAAATAACCTACTCGCATAATGAAAAATACGTATGTTAAGCTGGCACAGCCGTTTCAGCACAATAAAAAAACAACTAATGCCGCATTTTTTAACTGATTAATAACTATTTTCTAACGTAACTCCTAATTTTTTAACTCAAGAGGTTTCGGAGAAAAAGGGGTTGTGCTAGCCTAACGCTTAAGATGGCACAGCCGTTACGTAACTTTTTTTCTGCAGAAAATATTCAGATGATTGGAATGTTGAATTTTTAACTTTTTAATAACTTCCGGGTATACAAGGAGTTTCAAAATTCGCTTCCTATTGCAAAAAACAAACAAATATTCGAATTAAATTGCATAAATAAAACAATTTGATTCCTTTATTTTCTAACTTTCACAAAATATAACACTGAGGTGATAATACTTGATATCCCATACATATGTCCGATTGTGGTGAAAAAAATTACAGTGGAAAGTGTTAAACTCGTGTCGAAACGCAATGAGACCGAAATCCTAGTCATATCACCATCTTTCTCCTCTTTCATTTTACAACTCCAACTGAACTGGTTGGGATGAAAAATGTCTTCGTTGAATGCAAAAAGGAAATTTAGTCTTCAATATTTCACCCAAATGATATGAATAGGAGATAAAATCAACCGCGAAAATATATTAACCATCTTCAAAACGGGATGAGACTGAAAACAACAATCAGAACAATCATTGCTAATAATATACAATTTTACATTATATTCGCTCCTTATGATACACATAATTGTGCACATGATGCGAAAAGATTGATTAACTATGAAATATGGCAATCTTTCGATTCTCTCATTTTCTAACTCCAGCACAACGACCGATAAATGCAAATAGATGTAAAAATTCAACCCGTGTAATCTGAGCAGTAAGGAAAATTAGCTGAGGAAATGCTTTTAACAGTTTCCAAAACATGATGAGACCTAGAGCATTACAAGTTTACCATTATTGTGCCCTCTGATTTTTTAACTCCAGCACAATCATCTGAAATGGTGATACAGGTATGGATTACATACAATTCGGCCCATATGAACTGACCATTTCTCCATTATTTTGACATCTGATTTTATAACTCCAGCACAATCATCAGAAATTGTGGTACAGGGGTGTATTTCATTACATTCGGTCTATACACTGAAAAAAATTGGGCTAAAATTACACAAGACTTACATAAATATTTCCGTCATTTTCATACAAATGTTATGTAACAGTTCCATCCTACTTGGGAATTCATGTTATTTTACGGATTATCATGAAATTTACATTTTATTCATTCACAGAAGAGTTAAAAATTATAGGTATAATCGGAATTACAATGTATTCATTGCTAATATTTGTAAAACAACAGATTACATATTGAAATTCTGGTATACATTTGAATTTCAATTAGTAATATGTAAAATTTCGAAATGTTCAGTGTAAACTACCGCCATTAATAGCCAGTAATCACAGCTGTTACATTATACGCTTCGTTGTGCTACACTCAGCAGTATTTTGTGCGTGTAAAGCGATAAAAATTTGTTGAAACCAGTGAAAAAATAACGTAAGTTTTTATCTCAAATAACATCAGTTGATATGTTTACATGTCTGATTTTCGTTGCATGACTACTAGAAACTATGATAAACACTTATTTATTCATAGAAATGTCCCTAAGAAATAATCAAAATCTGATAATAGTTAAATGCAGAGTAAAGGGATGTAATTTCATAGAAAAAAAATCATAAACCAAACTTCAGTAATTTTTCAAGTCACATGGGAGTAGAAACAATATAAGTCCCCTGTCCTTTTTCAACAAATTGTTCAGCTGAATACCAAAATATAAATAGTTTGAAAAGTTACTTCATAAGAAAACATCAGAATTTGTTTCTCCACCAGAAATTCGAGATAAAAGAGTGCACTTTATATGGTGATAATAACGTGAACTTAGATTTGAACTATTCGTCTGACGACCAGGAGGAACTCGAATCAAATATATCCAGTTCCGATTTCTAAGCAAAGTTTCTGTCTTCATTGCATTTGAGCTTTCAGACAAAGTACTTTTTAGCCGATAAAACATTACAGTGCATTTTCTGGAACTTCACAGATTTCAATGAAATGAATCATTCTTATATTGCTAATGAGTTGAAAAACAAAAATAATATTCAAGACTCGGTAATTGAAGAAATTGAAAATTCTAATTTTTTCCAAGTGTTACATGATCCACAATCAGGCACCCTTCGCAGTGTTTTTTCGAAAAATGGATATTATAAAAAAATTATAAATTTGTTGAACCAATTAAAAATCATTTGGGATATATGGCTAATAGAAGGTCTTTTTTCTACTACATTCCAGTGTTGGAAACACTGAGGTCAAAGTTAACATGTTTTCGAAATGTTTTCCAAAAATATCAAAATTCCCTCAAATATTATTTCTTCAGGTGCATATGGTGATCTGACAGATGGCTTATGTTTCAAAAAAAATTGTTCATTCTGCCAATTCTTCGAAAAATTCTATTAATTCTTTCAGGACGCAATTACCACACTTTTTATGAGAAAACTGAAATCAGAGATACATTCACAACGTTCTCAGATGCGTTTATGGTTGGATTCACGCTATGTTTCAATTTTACTGTATTTATTTTATTTATTATTACTTAATTTGTAAAATCCCAATACAATATCTGTCACCATGGAATTCATTCAGAGGTATTTTCTCAAAATACATCCAGATTCTAGATCAAAGTAAGGAAAAACTGAAACAAAACGAGTAATAACACTACTGAATAAATTAAGAAATTTATAATTTAAATTCTTTTGAGTATTTCTGTTTTATTTATGTTTAAGAATGATATTTAAGCTTTTAGCTCCTGAAGGTGCTAACTTTGTTGGCGAAACGCGCGTCGAGTGTGATTGTGACGTAGTTTTGGTGTTTGGGTAGTTTATTTTTTCTTGAACCAAAAATTTTGAAAATTATTTTACTCTTTTAAAAAATTTACCGTAGTTGACACAATATTTGTGTCATTTGAAATATCACAGGATTTTTAAATCAACTATCGTATACAGGATGTTGTCTATGTATCGTTTTAGCATTTTTTTTCTTATTTCTCATGGGAAAAAAAATTAAACTCCACTTAGATGGCCGTGACTTCAAATTTAGATGTATTTTTTAATGCTGAACAACTCTTTCAAATAACATTTTCCGAGATTTTTGAAAATAAGGGTACTTTACTCTTGTCCCCAAATCAAATTTTTCAAGGCTCCTCGGATATTACTGTTTTACTATATTTTGTTGATGGAAGTTTAGTTTTAAAATATGCACAAACTTTTTGCAAGAATATTTTTGTTGTTGAAAAACCCTTGATAAATAAGTTTTCCATATGGTGCATACTTTGGGGATGGCACTGTATATGATGTAGTCGTAGTAAACCTTTTGTTGAAAATTCAACAATAAAATTTAAGAAGATAATGGATTATTATATGTTCAATGTATTTTTCATATAGTTTACATGAATTGTGTGAATTTTATCAGTAAATCAAGATATCCTATGTAGGTCTCATGAGGAAATATTCATAAATAACGTTTATTTCAGGAAATTAGCATGAATAGTGTAAATTTCATCACGAAATTTACATACGGTATCTAAATGTCATAAGAAAATATACACGAGTCGTTATGTGTTTTTACATCTTACATTTACTTCATAATTGAATATTACATTTGAAGTTTACATCAATTATTGAGTATCATTAGCCCAAAACTATTGGATTTTATTAAATTTTGAGTTGGATATTTACATCAATTACTATGTATATTTCCATAGTAAATTTAAAAAATTACATAACATTACGTTGGCAACTTGATGCCAACGTAATTTTATGTAATTTCACATTTCCCTTTTTTCAGTGTATGATCGAACTGGAATAAAAATTTCCCTGGTATTCATTTTCAATGACTACGTAATGCAAAAGATTGATTAACTTTTAAATGTCATAATTATTTCCATTCTCCCATTTTATAACAGCACAATGACCGATAAATGCACGGATGGGATGTAATCATCAATACTCACGACCTGTTATCTTAATAGCAAATGAAGTTTCCTTCAAAAACATTTTTAACCTTGTTCAAATCTTGATGAGACCGAAACCTTAACAATTTCACCATTATTTTGCCCTCTGATTTTCTAACTCCAGCACAATAATCGGAAATAGTGATATAGGGATGTATTACATTATATTCGGCCCATATGAACTTATTGGAATGCAAATTTTCCTTGAATTCATTTTAATGTCCATATAAGTGATTCAAAAACATTGATTACAATTGAAATTTCGCAGTTTTCCGATTCTCTCATTTTCTAACTTCAGCACAATGACCGATAAAGAGATAATTCTTCAATTTCTACCCATGTGATCTGAGCAGCAAGGAAAATCAACTGAGAAAATATTTTTAAACGGCTTCAAAACGTTATGGGACCCATAGCATTTTACAATTTTTTCATTATTATGTCTTCTGATTTTCTAACTCCAGCACAATCATCTAAAATAGTGATACGGGGAAGAATCACATCATATTCGATTCGCTTGAATATTTCCCTGGTACTATATTTAATGTCCACGTAAATCGAAAATATTGATTAACATTCAAATTTCGCAATTTCCCGATTCTCCCATTTTCTAACTCCAGCACAATGACCGATAAATGCAAAGAGGTGATGTATTCCTCAATTTTCTACCCATGTGATCTGAGCAGCAAGGAAAGTCAGCTGAGAAAATATTTTTAAACGGCTTCAGAACGTGATGAGACCGATAGCATTACAATTTTCTCATTGTTGTGTCCTCTGATTTTCTAACTCCAGCACAATCATCTAAAATAGTGATACGTGAAAGAATCACATCATATTCGACTCGTATGAATTGACTGGCATGAATATTTCCCTGGTATTAATATTTAATGTCCACGTAATTCGGAAATATTGATTAACATTAAAATTTCGCAATTTTCCGATTCTCCCATTTTCTAACTCCACAATGACCGTTAAATGCAAAGAGGTGATGTATTCTTGAATTTTCTACCCATGTGATCTGAGCAGCAAGGAAAATCAGCTGAGAAAATATTTTTAAACGGCTTCAAAACGTGATGAGACCGATAGTATTACAATTTTTTCATTGTTGTGTCCTCTGATTTTCTAACTCCAGCACAATCATTTAAAATAGTGATACGGGGAAGAATTATATCATATTCGACTCGTATGAATTGACCGGCATGAATATTTCCCTGGTACTAATATTTAATGTCCACGTAATTCGAAAATATTGATTAACATTCAAATTTCGCAATTCTCCGATTGTCCCATTTTCTAACTCCAGCACAATGACCGATAAATGCAAAGAGGTGATTTATTCTTCAATTTTCTACCCATGTGATCTGATCAGCAAGGAAAATCAGCTGAGAAAATATTTTTAAACGGCTTTAAAACGTGATGAGACCGATAGCATTACAATTTTTTCATTATTATGTCTTCTGATTTTCTAACTCCAGCACAATCTTCTAAAATAGTGATACGGGGAAGAATCACATCATATTCGATTCGCTTGAATATTTCCCTGGTACTATATTTAATGTCCACGTAAATCGAAAATATTGATTAACATTCAAATTTCGCAATTTCCCGATTCTCCCATTTTCTAACTCCAGCACAATGACCGATAAATGCAAAGAGGTGATGTATTCCTCAATTTTCTACCCATGTGATCTGAGCAGCAAGGAAAGTCAGCTGAGAAAATATTTTTAAACGGCTTCAGAACGTGATGAGACCGATAGCATTACAATTTTCTCATTGTTGTGTCCTCTGATTTTCTAACTCCAGCACAATCATCTAAAATAGTGATACGTGAAAGAATCACATCATATTCGACTCGTATGAATTGACTGGCATGAATATTTCCCTGGTATTAATATTTAATGTCCACGTAATTCGGAAATATTGATTAACATTAAAATTTCGCAATTTTCCGATTCTCCCATTTTCTAACTCCACAATGACCGTTAAATGCAAAGAGGTGATGTATTCTTGAATTTTCTACCCATGTGATCTGAGCAGCAAGGAAAATCAGCTGAGAAAATATTTTTAAACGGCTTCAAAACGTGATGAGACCGATAGTATTACAATTTTTTCATTGTTGTGTCCTCTGATTTTCTAACTCCAGCACAATCATTTAAAATAGTGATACGGGGAAGAATTATATCATATTCGACTCGTATGAATTGACCGGCATGAATATTTCCCTGGTACTAATATTTAATGTCCACGTAATTCGAAAATATTGATTAACATTCAAATTTCGCAATTCTCCGATTGTCCCATTTTCTAACTCCAGCACAATGACCGATAAATGCAAAGAGGTGATTTATTCTTCAATTTTCTACCCATGTGATCTGATCAGCAAGGAAAATCAGCTGAGAAAATATTTTTAAACGGCTTTAAAACGTGATGAGACCGATAGCATTACAATTTTTTCATTATTATGTCTTCTGATTTTCTAACTCCAGCACAATCTTCTAAAATAGTGATACGGGGAAGAATCACATCATATTCGACTCGTATGAATTGATTGGCATGAATATTTCCCTGGTACTAATATTTAATGTCCACGTAATTCGGAAATATTGATTAACATTCAAATTTGGCAATTTTCTGATTCTCCCATTTTCTAACTCCAGCACAATGACCGATAAATGCAGAGGTGATGTATTCTTCAATTTTCTACCCATGTGGTCTGATCAGCAAGGAAAATCAGCTGAGAAAATATTTTTAAACGTCTTCAAAACGTGATGAGACCGATAGCATTACAATTTTTTCATTATTGTGTCCTCTAACTCCAGCACAATCATCTAAAATAGTGATACGGGGCAGAATCACATCATATTCGACTTGTATGAATTGACTTGCATGAATATATCCCTGGTACTAATATTCATAATCAGAATCAAAAATACCATTAGAGGTATAAACACTTCACAAAATAATGAACATAAAATGAAATCAATGTGCAATGTGCAAGCATCTGGCAAATTAAAACAATCAGCTGAGCCAAAACTGGAATAATCTCACCCACCAAGATATTGATCAAGTAACTACTACAAAAATTTTCTTCCGTTTTGTATTGAAATTTTTTTCTGTTGTCTCGATTCTTATTTTAATTATACCCTTGCATGTCATAGACAATAATCAAACGATGTTGTTTTATGCTTTTGGGCTCTCGTAAAATCACCCGTAACTGGTGGGAAAAGTATACCTTCATATCCGAATTTATCTTATATTCGTTTATATTTTAATCAAGGTGATTAACTATGCCGATGATAGCTTAGTACCGGCAATTACAAATATCAACACGGTATTGTTCAAAGCCATCAGAGTTTGGAAACTCAACTAACTTACTCTTTGTAATTTTAAGGCATTATTATAGACAGAACTCTCAAATATGACGATCATAGAGATTTTTTATTAAAAAAAAAACTTAGTACTGCCTGCTACTGACTGATAATTCTATCAAACAGCTGCAATATCAGTATCACCAGAACATTCTACTTCGCAAATTTATTCTCCCGCGGTAGCACAGGAGCACAAACAATCTTCAAAATTCCGAAAATATCCGTATTATTTACCACCTGGGCTACTTCAAATCTTGAGAAATGAGACCGCCGCCTGCATACCCGCATTGTGTATATTTGAACATATAAAATTTGTCTTTAAAAACAGATGCTAGTTTGAGAAACATGAGCCATCAGGAGCACCCTCCATAAGGCAAATAAACAACTATAATATACCTGCTCATCATATCTCTAAGATAAAACGTAGCTTGAGATTCTACTATTCGCTTATATACAGTGCAGTTTTGTTAAGCCCCTCCCCTGTTGACTTATGAACGGTTGACGTACAAACATGGAACCATTTTGAAAGGAATCACCGATACTATTTTTTTAAATTAAAGACATTGTGATTTCTTGATAGAGGGGGCAGGGAGGCAATTGAAAATTTCAAATGGCATGGGGGTCAAGTGACACATCGTTGAAAAGATGTGTGTATGGGTGTGTGTGTGATTGGGTTATTGGTTTTGGGGTATACCAATTAGCAAAACATCGTTGAAAAGATGTATCAATTCTCTTTTTAGCCATCTACATTTTTTTTTTTGATTTCGTTGATACTTTTTTACCGTTTGCACTCGAAATATCAAGTATAAGTGCGGATTCTCATTTGGAACTTTTATCTTGATAAATTTGAACGGTTTGTTGCAGAATAATGGGCAAAAAAAGTTTGAATGCTAATACCGATACTTCTTTTTGAGAGAAGAAATATTGCAATTACTCGACAGATGGCGCTGTGGGCACATCAACTTGAAAATTTCGAAAGGCAAAGAGATCGAAACTGTGAAAATACTTATTAACGAAAATTAAAAAAAAATTATAAGGTTAAAAAGATAATTGATTTTTTTTCAACGATGTGTAATTTGACACACCATGTCAGTTGAAATTTTTAAATGTATGTTCCCCCGCCCTCTCCATCAAGCAATCACAATGTCGTTTATTTCAAAAAGTAGTATCGGTAGATTTTTGTTTCATGTTTATACGTCAAACCATTCAAAAGTTGACAGGGAGGGGAATGGCTGGAAAAAGTCTCACTGTACAACCATCTACCAGAGATAATAAATAAAGAAGAAAATTTCAATGAAGTCAAGAACTCTCTAATAAACATACCGGACTATATGACGTTACATTACGTTACCTGACAATACATTAAACATACCTTCTAGCCAGTTTTATCCCTCCTCAAAATGTATCTTATATGACTACTGGCTTCCATGTTTTTCACATAGAGCAATACTTTTATTATTATTATTATTATTATTTTGAATTAAAATTCTCCAGTCAAGCCCTGTCACCGAAGATCCAACACATTCGGAGGGCGCGCTGGCCTCATCATTACCCCAATAACCAGTCCCCAAAATCGTGTGCCCTGAGCACATGTAATGAACCAAGGGTAACAGTCCTCTATACCCTTCACGCGGATACGGTGTACCAAGGTGTTGAAGATACCATCCTGATAAAACATTATGAATCCCTCTGACTCCGGCTTGATCCTACTTGATCTAAGAAAGGCTTAAGTTAAGATTTCTGATAAGCCCAGGTCTTGAAGATCCTGAAGAAGAACCCATGCTTAGGCTTATCCCAGTGCAGCTGCAGCAGAGCTGCATTTACCGCGGCCTTTATAGGGGCTTTTCCCGCCGTATGGTGCCGAACCAAGTTCATCAGCCGCACGGGCTACTGCCTTGAAGAGAAACGCTCCAATCCCAGCGTTTTCATGGTATTATTTTTTATTTCCTTGGTGTTTTGGCATCGACTGCTATGGTCATTAGCCGTGTGTTCTGGATAGGCATTGTTAATAACTCCATATGTCACCTTAGGAGCAACGCTGGTAATTATTCTCAACAGTGAATCGTGGAGGATTATTCCCAGCCGACACGAGCTTCAATTACCCTTATTATTATTATTGTAATAGTTGCATTTTGACGTAAAATTTCAAATTTTGGCTAAATACAGCCAGGCTACTCTTATATGCCTAGGTTAACTCTTAGCTTATCACATAATTCTTCGTTTTTTCTTCAAAATGTAATCAATTTAATTTTTTTATACTATGTGAAAAATATTTCAAGTTTAATTTCACTCACTTCCAATCGTCCGAAAAATCTGAAATTTGGCACACATATCCAAGGACCGATGACAATACAAGAATTTTATAATAAGAATGTAATAATAAATGTAATGCTGTGAATTTGTAAATAAAATTTTCGCCAACTTCCAATCGTCCGAAAAATCTGGACACACGTATCAAGGACCATGAGAATAAAATAATTTCTCAATAATAATGATGAGAATTTTTAAATTCATTTTTCACCCTCATCCAATTCTCCGAATAATATAAAATTTAGCACACTTATCAAGGATCGACGACAATACAAGAATTTCAAAATAATAATGTAGTAATAATAATGATGTGAATTTTCAAATTCAATATTATTTACCTACTTCCTATTGTCTGAATAATCTGTAATTTGGCCACATATCCACAGCCGATGACAATACAAGAATTTCGTGATAATAATGTTACTCAATTAATATATTACTTTGAAATAATTGTAGCTATTCCAACTTTGAATGCATTCTGTACCAGTAAAGTTGAAGTTATTATAAGTCTAAACAATAGAAATTAATAAGATATATTTCAAAAAACTAAAAAACATGCCTTTATCACGCACTAACAATTATAAAAAAAATTATTTATTATTATTATTTATTATAGTTATGCATTTTAACTTTGCCAATATTTAAACTCCATTATAGAGAACAGGCAAGTATATATTTTTTCAAACAATACGTGGTGGGTGATAGATACCTTCGGTAATTATTAGTACGCTTATATCATTTATTTTCAATGATTAATTCAGAAAGCGTGGGGAGCACTTCTTGGTTGTTAGTACTTTTAATTAGTTTAAACAAAGCGCTCCACACTTTTTGAAGTAACCATTGGATATAAAAAAGTGACAAGATTACTAATAACTAGCGAAGGTATCTATCACCCACCATATATTGTTTAAAAAAATATTTGTTTTCTCTACAATGAAGTTAAAATATTGACAAGGTTAAAATGCATAGGTACTACTTATATCGTATCTAATGCAAGCCAATTCAATTATTTTATAATTTTTAGTGCGTGATAAAAGCGTGTTTTTTAGTTTTTTAAACTATATATTATTATTTATTTGTTATTCCATTCATTAAAACAAGTTAATTGATCCTATAAAATGTGCCTAGTCCTGCCCACCAATTATATCAAACCTGTCCTGACCCTCTCGCGAAAAAGCAAGGTAAAACCATGCCAATTAGAGTGTAAATATGAACAAAATTATTGCTGCATCGAACTTTATGAACGTCACGCTACAAAGAAATTCACACATACCGTGAAACGTCAATTTCAACAAGAATAACGCGGTAATTCTTTTAAATTGCTCGTGGTACAGCGATGATGACTGATATTACCATTCATTTCCGCTTGTCTGGTCAGCTAATTTATTTTAAATGATTTAAAAACCTTTCATTGCTTTAAATCGCGATCTCACTCTTTTTTTTACTTTTTCAATTGCCTGAAACCCCATAGACTCCAATCCGCAAGCGTAGTCTTAAATGTTATTTTTTCAAATTGATTTTCGCCGACGTATCCTGCTGGACGAATTGTACTTCTCACCAGTGCAGGGCATTTTGTGAGACGTATCAGAGGGGATCGTCTACGATCCCAATGTCACAGGTGTCTGTTCAAGTGATTGTCCCGTTATGAGATCTGTCATTCGCTTGAGATCTCGTTTACCAAGAGAAAGAGCATTTTTTCGAAGGCCCAATTATATGGAGCTTGGATTGTCCTTTCAAGTTATCGTAGCAGTTCTTCCATTGCAGCCACAGGTGGGCTGTTGGGGATTCCCAAGACGGGTTCTGGCACAATTGGTGGATTCTCTGATCCCACCTTGGGTTCCATAGGATGGGTCCGAGAACACTTGAGTATATTGGGGGTCGCCATCAGGTTTTCTAAGGCATTTCTACACTCGGACACCAGTTTGGAAGTGACTTTTTTAATCCTAGTGCCAGTATTGCTGCTTTACTGCCCGAGCAGATTGTGTATTCGCCTAGAGGGATAGAGATTCCTTTCCCTATTTATCCTTTGTATATCCCTGCTCCTCATATACCTTCCAACCAGGGGCCATTACTATAGTAAACCGTCCCCAGTTTTCCCTACCCAGTTGCTATTGAAATATACCGTGTTTTTGGACCACATGCTCTACAATTCTTAGTAGAAGGATTATGAAGTCTACTGGTGATTTTAGATCATACACCCTCCTCATTCAGCGAATCAGCATAGCAATTCAAAGAGGAAATGCTGCATCAGTCATGGGTACACTTACTACCTCTCAAAAATTGGATGAAATTTTCTAAAATCCAAGCAACAGTTAATTTTTCTTGATAAACAAAAGTTCTCCTATTTTCGATAAAGATATATTTTCAATCCGGTCATCTAGGATAACAATCTCCTCATTCTGAAGAGATTCATGGTCTATACTCCAAAATTTCTGCAAAATATAAAAATTCCGTCATATCGTCTTCGGGTTTGGGTAAGACTACTGAGGGGAAACTTTGGTTTGGTCAACTTGGGCAATACGTGTTACATGAATAGCGACCTGCAAGCATTATTTATGACAAAGGCTTTCCGAAACGATTTTTTGTTTTATAACATAGATTTTTCCGAGCTGTTTTTGAGGCTACAACACATTTTTGCTTTGCTGCAGTTCTCCGATAGATCTTCTTCGTCACCAAATGAAAACAGTTATTTCAAGGCTTCCATCCAGAACGTCAACAAGACAGTTCAGAATTCCTGGGGCATCTACTGGATTCGCTGCATGAACAAGAGACTAACTTCATTGCAGTCTATGCTGAAGATTGAACAGCATCAGAAATACCAACCGTGGTGCAGAAGTCTTTCGGAGGAAAGACGTTGAGCATCTCATGTTGCGGAGAATGCGGGTTCAAGAGCGAGCGAGTGGACACTTTCAGGGACCTGCAGCTTTTAATTCCGAACCACTTGGAGAAACTAACTGTACAGACGTTGTTGAAAAACTCCTTGCAACCGGAAAAATTAACGGGCGATAACAAGTACCGCTGCGATTTGTGCAGTATTTTGATGGACGGCGGGAGGTGGACTAGGATTTTTATGGCCACGGCTATATTGATACTCACTCTCAAACACTTTCGATATGATCCAGCATCACATCAGCCTACCAAGCTAAACGAAAAAATATATAAACTATCATTCTTATTATTATTATTATTATTATTATGACTGTTACTTCTACTATTACATTGTTTTTGATTGATCTACTTATTCATTTTGCACACGATCATACTAGTAGATATTCATTTATAAGTGTGAACTTTGATGCAACATTTATAAAAAAAATTGTATTTTCAAGAATTCGGGGGTAAATATCGAAAATTCCACTCTTAGTTTGCTTCCAACACCTGAACTTTCCTATTCTACCTAGAAAGTACTACCAGGTATCAAAGATGCAGACATTTTCAAGGATTCGTTTAGCTGTGAGATGCTATCATCCGTTTCGAGCCACCCTGAGGAAAATGTCTTGGCACACCATTGTCAGATTATCGAGATTTGTGAGAAATAAATCACATATCAAATGTAAATGACATCAATAGTGATCACAATTGTTATCTCTGAGAACACATGATTATGATTTTGTCGTTTGCCCCCATTAAAGATCGCTGTGCCTCGTTATGAACATTTTGGAAAACATATTCGATATTATTGGACATCAGATATTTTCAGAATCAGTTATTATGGTCTTTCTTCAAAAATACCCAACATATGTCGTTTTTTGACAATACAACTTATACTGGCGTAACATGTAAAGATGTATGGAAGATCTTGGAATTAGTACCTCATTTCATAACCAGTGTGGAGCAGTGTATTAAAAATTCCTTTGGCGGTTCCTAACGTAACTGAGAAAGACCATTTTTCAGTCGGGTTCTGGGCACCGAACATTCAAATTCCATCCCAACAACAAATGAGAGCTCTCTGACTGATGGGCACATACCACAAAAAATAGAAAAAATTCATTTTGAAAGCTCCATTAGCTTTGTGGCTATGGACACTTTCAATAAGTTCATCAAGAACTACAAGATAACAAAAATTCAGCCAAATTCACGGAAAGCTATTTTCCATAAGAAATGTGCCTTTATTTGCTGCTAAAAAATGGCTTGTGTTGCAGTGATATATATATACACATATATATTATGACTTATCTGTAGTTTCCCATGAACTCACACCAGCCTCCAAATACTCCCCCTCCGAGTAGAAGCACTGCGACAGCAAATATCTTCGAATTAGTATCTTGAACTTATGAGTGGGTAATTCCCTAATGTACACTGGCAATTTATTATATAACTTTACGTCTAAGGTATTGCGTTCAGAAGTCAATAAACGATGTCTAGTAGGTCGAATCAAATTACAATTTCTTGTGCTATAATTGTGAAATGAATTTCTACTTTGAAATTTTTCTTTATTTCTATGAATATCCAACAAACAATTGAGAATGTAAATACATGGTAAGGTGAGTATTTCTAGGTTTTCAAATATGAGGCGGCAGCTGTCTCTAAAATTGGCTTTAGATATTATTCTTAAAGCTCGTTTCTGGAGTCTGAAGATTCTCACAGAGTCTACAGCGTTTCCCCATAGAGTTATACCGTAATTAATGTGGGAGTGAAATAAGCCAAAGTAGGCTGTTTTCAAAACTGTAAGGTTAGCAAATCTGCTGAGTTTCCGGAAAATGAAGAGAGTTGAGTTCAACCTTTTACTCAGGTGCTCAATATGAGCTGACCATTTTAATTTGTCATCCATAACAATTCCAAGTAATTTAACTTCTGAGCTGTTGGCAATCGTATTGTTGGTTGAGAAAACAATATTTTGAGTTTTGTTTTTATTGAGTTTCAAGCAATTAGAAACGAACCATGTTTCGGCTTTTCTTGAAAAATCCTGTGAAGTTTCTTCCAAGTAATCTAGTTTCTTATCAGATGCATAAAGGTAGCAATCATCTGCATAACAAATGCATTTGGTTGGACACATGTAATGAAATATGTCATTTATATAGACGATGAATAAAAGTGGACCAAGGATAGAACCTTGAGGTACCCCATAATGAATGTTCTCGATTTCAGAATAGCTGTTGTCTATAAGTACAGCTTGTCTCCTACCATTCAGGTATGATTTGAATAATTCCCATGAGGTACCGCGTATACCGTAAAATTGTAGTTTATCTAATAGCACTGTGTGAGAGACACAGTCGAAGGCTTTGCTCAGGTCACACATAGATACCACCGTATGTAGACCAGCCTCAAAACCCTCGACTATGTCAGCCACAAACAAGTCTTTGTATCGCTTGAACAGTGGAACAGTTCTGTCTAAAGCCGAACTGACCTACATGTAGCGTTTTATGTATAGTAAAGAACGAAATTAAGCGGCTTTTTAGAATAATTTCAAAAATTTTACCGAAAATTGGTATTATCGATATTGGTCGGTAATTATCAATGGTATTTTTGTCACCTTTTTTAAATATAGGTATCACTTTAGTTAGCTTGAACTCATCAGGGAATTTACCATTGGAGATACAATGATTGAAGAGAATAGTCAAAGGTACAGAAGAAAAGAACAAGTGCTTTTTATTATTTTACTCGTCATTTCGTACATATCAGGACAAGATGAATTTTTCAGTTTTAGAATGGCATCAAGAACTTGACCATATCCGGAAATATCTTCGACTGCTAAGTACGATCGTATCTTCTGAACATGCACATTTAAAACTATGTACCACTGAGCAAATAGACATTTTACTCGATTCGAACAAACATTCGAATCCGTACCGTCTGAACGGGCTGTAAGGAATCATCTGTTGAAATTGTGGCAGTCATACACCCCACACCCCCGGAAAGCTAGCAGAACCACTCTGGAATATCCAAATTCTTTTTTAGTCCATAATTTTAGGCTAATATCACGCTAATTTATTACCCTATTCCCGAATTTTTGCTCTTCAATTGTGGGAGATATCGCGGGTTCTGCTAGCTTGACGTTAAGCTGGCAGAACCAATCCGCCAAACAAATGTTTATAAAAAGTATAATCACACCATAATTTAATCATTTTAGGCTCACGTTGGATCCATCGCCGATTTTTTTAGAATTTGTTTTTACAAAACAATCCTGGGTTCTGCTAGGTTTACCGTTAGACTAGCAGAACCCAACCATAAAAAAGCAACTCGGAACAAATCCAATTCGACAATAATTTTAGGCTTTATTCAGGCTAATTTATTACCCAATTGTATATTTTTTTGCTCTTCAGTTGGAGGAGAAATCATAGGTTGTGTTAGCTCAACACTCGAGTTGGCAGTACCAAAAGGCAAACCGAATCGTTACGAAAAATCTGAGCACACCATAATTTTAGGCTCATTTTAGGCTCACGTTTGAACCGATTGCCCATTTTTTTGGAATGCGTTCTTTTAAATCCTGGGCTCTTCTAGCTTTACCATTAAGCTAGCAGAACCCAACCATAAGAAACAACTCAGAACAAATTCAGTTGGACAATAATTTTAGGTTTTAGTCAGGCTAATTCATTACCCAATTTCTGCCATAACGAGGAATCTGTCTACATAAGAACCTCGATATTCCCTTTGGATATTTATGTTTCATGTTCTGGCGAAAATATATTAGTGTTCTGTGCTACTGTGCACCAATCGGTTGGTTGACATTTGATATTTTTGACAACCAACTGCCTTAACAATTAAAAATTATGGCTAGATTTGTGTTTGTGTATCTTTTTACCCTTTCAGTAATTTTTCTTATCATTAAATTTCACTTTTCTTCTTGAGAAAATAATGAACTTTTTCAGAGCTAACCGAATTAGCCTTTTGGCTAACGCAACCTATGATTTCTGAACGGAAGAGCAAAAAAATATATAATTGGATAATAAATTAGCCTGAATAGAGCCTAAAATTATTGCCTAACTGGATTTGTTTAGAGTTTTTTTTATGGTTTTATGGTTTTTATAATAATAATAATAATAATCGCTTTTACTGATAGGTAAATCCCAATAAATTGTTTTTTCGTGTACCAAATGACATGAATAAAAGGGAAAGTGGTGCAAACTAATGAGGCGTGACTTAATTGGACCTAAAAGTACTACATATGTGTGCCTTGGCGCGGCTAAGGATCTAATACGTAATTATTTGTGGTGTGGCGATCTCAGATATGTGGCGTGACGTCACAGACGAGTCGGAGACCAAAGACGTTCCGCTCTAAGATACGTAAATTTGAATAATCTATATCTCAGTCATTTATTGATGGATTAAAAAAAGAAAAACACTGATTTAGTAGTTCTGATCTATATTTTAATTCCATCGCGTCAAATATAGTATTTTCAACATCACTAAACTAGTCCATTGAAGAGCAAAAAATTCGGGAACAGGGTAATAAATTAGCCTAAAATTTTCCTAAAATTATGGCCTACAAATTTTTTGAATATTTCAAAGTGGTTCTGCTAGCTATACGGGAGTCAGTCACGCACACCTTACACATTGTTTATCGTCCAGTTTTACTTAATTTGAGTGATTGAATTTCTGCGGCGTTTCACGAGAAAACCATCTAACAGCCAAACGAAATACCCATGCGATTATCTTGAAAGCTGCAATCACTCATCGAGTTATCAGCGTTTGGTCGTAAAATGATTCGGAATGTACAGAAGATGCGATTCTTGTTAGTATAATTAACGTGCTTGCAGCGGTTAATTGGTTACGTGGAATTACTCTAATTAACGAATTCACCGACGGTCGTAGTAACTACACATCAAAAACGGGCCGACCACCACATACCCTGGAAAAAAAGCATGCGCAGACTACTGGAATTGTGGCATGAGGGTCTCGTGTATCCTGACAAACACAATTCGATGAGAATGAACGACTTTCGATCCTGCAGCCAGCGGTTCGTTGATGATCGCTTATGCATAATTTTATTAATTAGAGTTCTTGGAATAGTATTGAAGGTGGTCGCAAAAAAACGATTATATAATTAATCGAATTGAAATATTTTATTTCAGAAGTAAACGTTTTGTTTATGAAATATTTCACAGCCGCTTAATTTGCACAAAAAGAGGTGATTCATATTTTTGTATCAAATTCCTCAGTCATCATTGAATATAATGAGCCAAGTGAATAAAAAGAAGTAAACACTGGAAAGTATGTACTATTTAGGAAAGTAAACACTTATTTTCGAGAGAATAATCGTTTACTTTTACTAGGTAGTATTTGCTGGAAAAGTTGAAGTAATTACTAGCAAGTATTTACTTACAAACGACACAATCAAGTATTTGCTTAGCGTCACCAGTCCTACGGATTTATTTCGTCGGCAAAAAAATGTAAATACGACACAGAAAATCACTTTAGTGAACATATTCATCAGTCGTACTACCATGTCTAATAGTGACGAAGAAACTAGTAATGATAAAAATGAAGGCTGGAAAGATGAGACGAGTAATACCCAAAATACGATGCTCTTTGTGAGTTTAATAAAAAACCACCGAGTGGTATTAAATAAATCTATGGTGCCGAAAATGGTGGCATCGAAAGAAAAAACCTGGAATGAAATAAAAGAGGAGAACAGTAAAGGCAATGGCAAAGTAGTCACCATAGCACAACTAAAAAAACTCCTGAACAACATGAAGACGAATCTTAAGAA
The DNA here is from genome assembly GCA_944452925.2 of Chrysolina oricalcia. Taxonomy (NCBI): domain Eukaryota; kingdom Metazoa; phylum Arthropoda; class Insecta; order Coleoptera; family Chrysomelidae; genus Chrysolina; species Chrysolina oricalcia. The sequence goes on from OX101808.2 coordinate 27,099,025, forward strand.
GAAAACTGATACAAACGCGACAGGTAATAAACCAATGAAAGTGAATAAATGAGAAAGAGAATTTCTGGAAATCGTTAAGTTTGAAGAAAATCCTGTTTTTTTTAAAGTTTCATTTCAGCTGGAGTGGCAGTGGACAACGCATATAATGCATCGCTTGTAGGAATCGGAAATACGCCCTTTCAATCGGAGGTAGCCTCAGAAGCTACCAGAAATGCGCCCCGTAAAGAAATTGACCTTGAAAAACGACGTTCTGGAGAACGAAACAGAGGAAACATCTAAACTTACATCTCCTGAGTTGCAACGCCTTGTACTGCTAGAACAGTTGGCAGCAGCAAGATTGCAACAGGAAAAAGACAAGTTACTGATTGAACTATTAAAACAGCGTTTAGTTAGTTCATACTGGAAATGTAGAAGCGCCAGTTCCCGAACAGAACGTTTTCACAGAGCTCGGGCAATATTTACAGTTTGACAAATAATATATTCTTTTTATGTAGGCAGGTCTCATAAATAAACGTTTTCATGTGAAAAGGATGTTTACTTCAGCAAACTACAAAAATATTATAAATTCAAAACTGCAATAATATCCTCACGTTTTCGTACTCCTCTACGCCGCAAGTGGTTTCCCTCATCATCTTCCTCGTCGTCAACGTCGTGCAACACAATATTATTTTCGGGACCTTCTCACTTGATACTCTGACAGTATTGCTGAGTATATGAAATCGCGTTTTGAGTTATCCGAAAAGTCTTCCTATTATTACCCTTTCCCGAAAATGTAATATGTTAAACATTTCTTGTTGGTTTAAATGGAGTCAAGAGCCATGGAGATATTCCATATCCAGAATCACCAAGCAGACAAAATGATCCATTGAACTGTGATAATATTTGATTTACTGTACTTTGCCTTCAAATTCTGCTGTCGTGCTCACTTCCTGGCCACTATGCATCTATACTTGTGAATTTTCGCTGGCATCTCAGGTAGCTTGTACATTTATACTTGCATAGCCTTTGCGATTTACGTATACGTCAGCATATCTTCCCGGCCACCGATCACAGTGGGTATTGTCCAACGTGATTGCCATTTCACTTTCGCATCATTTAGTTCTATGACAGTTGTAGGAAATCTAATCCAGTGATTTGTCTTCTGGTATACTTCATTAAGAACCCAACTTATCGTTTTGCAGGCTGTAGTTCAATGAATCCCATGTCTTCAGCTACTCCGCTCTGAAAGCATGGATCGCCTAGATAGCGAAGAAATATCTCCATTTTTTCTTTACCGATAGTGCTCCGCCCCTGCGTTCATTATTTTCTGGCAGAAACTCGTTACATAAGAAATCTATACTTTCTGAATCAAACCTTAACAAATATATCGACTGTCTAGGGCTAACAGTTCTTCTTCGATATGTTTTACCCGCACGTAAATGCATGAAAGCTGCCATTTTCAACCGTAAGTCTACTGTTCAGTTACCTTACAAAATATCGAGTAACTAACAACAGCAAGTATCAACTTCGCATTACCTACAAATGCCCTAGTACAAGCATTTACTACATTTTATTCACTTGCTCAATATCTTAAATTAAGGAGTCACTAAGTTTTTAGGCTTAGAGCTTACTTCAATTATTGCAGATTTCAAAGTAAATTATAAAGGCCGTTTTTTTAACTGATCCCACTATTGCTATCTCGAAAACGGAGAGACCTACAAGGTCGGTTAAATTGGACAAAAGTTTCCTAGTTTGGGGAGCAATTGTTTTTTCGTCGATTTTTGTAGCCACTTTCATAACAAATTCGGATGTATTACAATATTTGCAGACATTTCCTCAATACGACTATGCAAGTACGATGGATAGGAAACAATGGTCCTATCAAAAGGCCACCACGTTCACCAGACCTGACCCTTTTGGACTTTTCATTGTGTGGTTTCATTAAAGACGAGGTATTCGGATCAACTTTTGGCAATATTGACGAATTGAAAGAAACAATAAGGAGGGCTTGCATGGCTATAACTCCACAAATGCTGAAAAATTACCATAAACATACTATAGCAAGAGCGAATATGTGTTTAAAAAACGATGGACCGCAATTCGAACATTTAATGAGATATCGTTATCGACGTTGATGGTTAGGAGTACTTTGACATTTTCTTCTGTTTGTCACTTGGTATATTACATCTGCTCCTGATATTGGAGTTTATAGCTGCGTTTTATTGACCACTGGAATTTAGATCTACTAGTAGTAGAAGTAGGGTCCCATGAAAACGTAATTTCAGGGACTCCAATAGAAGTAAAATAATTTTAAAATTTCCTATATCTTTGTAAAGAGTTTGAAACAAATTTTTTATCATTACTATAAATAATACTTCAATATGAATAATTTGCTTGCATTAGCAGCTGCCACAGTCCAAATAGATAATGAAAGCAATGCAGAGGGGAAAACTGATGCGCTTTCTCAATGAGAACATCTGATATTTCTTCAAAAATGTACCTTTTATTAAACGATTCTCCAAATTTACTCTTTTCATAATACATAAAGCGATGATTCTATGAAGAAGGTTCAACAGAGGGACTCATTGAATTTGAAGTTGAAGTTTTTCCTTGGATGAAGCAAATCAAGCAGTAACTGCTATTAATTATGACTTAAGTAGGTACATAATCGTTATACATTTTCAATTAACAATGATTAATTGAACAAATAAATGCATCTAATAAATACTAATGCAATCATTTTTAGAAATGAAGTTGATTCGCAGGTGGTCAAGCAAGAATACTCATCAAAATGTTAATTAATGGTCATATAGTATACAATTTAGCGAAAAAGTAAAAAACTTGGGGGTGTTGATTGATGAAAACTTAAGATTTTTGCACCATATTAGAAACTGTTTACAAAAAGCTTATGCAGCTCTGAAACGTATATTTCAATCTCGTCACGTGTCAGACAGATCGGTTAAAATCCTACCCTGTGAGTCATTAGTATTATCTAAATTAAATTTCTGTTACATTTTATATAATTATTGTTCGAATTCATTTGATTTAAATAGAATACTAAAATTGCAAAATTCCTGCCAAAGACTTATTTTGGTATTCGCTTTGAGCATATCAGTCACAAATTCAAAATTACTAAATGGTTACACATGAAAAATCGTAGAGAAATGCATTATACCATGTTTTATGTTAAGCTACTAACGGAAAAGTCTCCACCATATCTGTGTCATAAAATAAAATACAGAACTGATGTACATTTTCTTAACTTATGACAGGTATTATACTCTTACTGTACCTTGTCACCATACAAATCAAACGATCTTTTTCTTATTGTATTGTTAACCGTCTCAATTACTTACCTCACGATTACAGTTACTCATCAATAAGTACATAAACTTAAACATGTTCTTTTTGACCATTAATTTTCTCAACAATATTTACGTTATTCAGATTAAAATATCTTCCCTTGGTCAACTAATCGATAAACTTTTATTCTTTTCCTATTTTTTCTATCCAACAGAAGAACTTTTTACACTTTCAAATTTTTTTGATATACGACTACTTTATTTTCTAAAGGTTAGCATTTATCAGCATTCGCGAAAATGTGAACTATTACCGATATAGCATCACCACAGTACCTACCAGGTATAGGAATGCAAAAAATTACTTCATCATTAAACCTTAGAAAGATGGCATGCAGAGAGCCTACCTGTATCTCAGACCGAAATTTTTCAACACCTTTTCACAAATACGGAATAAATGACACCACAGATCCAATTCAGAAGGGAATTGAAAAATTATATAGAAAACTCCCCAAGAATTTACATCCACAGACTTGTAGAAAATATTTCATAGATACTCCATATTATCAGTTTCATTCATTCATTTATATATCAGTCGATTTTTAACCAATTTGGAATTTAAATATTCTTATTTGATTATACATTTTTATATTTTCCATTTTCGTTATACAACCAGTCATTAATTCTAAAAAAGTAAGATTTTTATCCATTTTTATGTTATTATGTATGTTTGTAGTTTTATATTCCCTGTAGAATGATTATTATTTAAGATGTTATGTTATAGTTTTATTTATATGTTACCGTTATTATTTATTGCACGAACTCCCCCAACTTATTCCCTATGCACAGATTTGATCTTCTGCGTAGGGTTCCCATTTTTCCCCTCCCTCCCTCTTTTACATTGTATCATGTTTATACTCAATGATGTGAACCAAGAGAAGAATAAATTTATTATTATATTATTAATTGAAATTATTTATTATTCTACTTGCTGTCTTTGCCTTCTTTTCTGGGGTTAGATGGAAGAGCAGTTGTATGTAAGCTGTTAAATTAATATTTCATATAGTATTATAGTTATTATTACATACAAACTGAATCTCACCGCACCTATATGGAGGAAATGTAATTTTAGCTTTTATTAATTGGAATTGAAGTCTAAAGTACTAATTAAAGTTACAGAGAGTATAATCCGTATTATATCTGTATTTATAAAATGAACTCAAAGATTCTAATAATCTCTACTTCCAAGAATATAAATTCAACAAAGTTGAGTTATTCAAATCAAGTTGTACTCTAAGCAATATGTTTCAATTTGTAAGCATTGATCGAATGCCCCAATCAAAATTTTGCCAAAGAAATGCTTAATACATTTCCTCAATTTTTGGCATGCAGTTTGTGATCGTCATCAAACTGTGTATGCTAAATACTATTTTAGTTATGTAAGTCTAAGTATAGAAAAAATAACATAAAGAACTCCCGCAATTTTTCACTAACATTAAAATTTAGTGGTTAAGTTTAGAATATGCTTACCGGAATTATCAAGTTTGTACATTCAATTCAAACCCACATTGAATGTGAACCCCACTTTCAATTTATTTGAAGAAGGTGGTATGTTTTTGTACCTGTTGCCAGTCGGCAAGGGAATGTAGATGTGTTGAATCAACATATTATGTATTTACCTGGGATCTCGGATAAGCTATAGGAAAAAACGTACACAAAAACACGCACGTCTGTTCTCGTCATTTCCATGGAAATTTTTCTTGATCAGGTTGGGTAAAATGAAAAATGTTCGGAAAAGCGTTAGTTATTTATTCAGGACAGTTCAGTTTATCTAGTAGTGAAAATTTCACGATTTGATATTTTGAAAAATGCGTCTCACATGTTAGGTTCACTCTTTTTGAATATGCAAATGAAAATTTTGTGTTTCTTAAATAATCGCTGGTTGAAGCGGATTCTTATCTGTGCGAAAAACAATACCTATATGCGATCTCCCACACAATCAAAACATGATAGATGGGTCTAGAACATTCATTTATACATTTTTTTAGTCACACTTCGAAACTGTTTCAACATTTATTAGTCTCTTCATAAGTGAAATCTGTCTATGGATATTTCTGAAATACTGCAAAATACTGCAAAAAAGCGTTGAACAACTCTAAAAAGCGCCAATCCAGAAAGAGCTTATGTAAATGTGTCTATCATTGAAAATGATTTCCTGACTTGTTGGTTAGGCTAACATTATTTCTTCATTGTACGTACTTATTTATACACGTATAGCCTGTCAACAAAATAGTCTTCCTACAATAATTGTAATGTACTGCTGCTTCTTTTTATACCTCCTAAGTTTTGTTTATAGCTTTTCAATATACTTTTATGACCTATAACTTTTCCATTTTCATAAAAAAAATACTGTTAGAGGCATCTGAAGCATCTGGATTACTCAGTTCATTCAGTGTTCTAATCCTTTGTTGATCTTATTGAAATTCGTGGCTTCTCAACTGAATATTATATTGAGTTTGACGATATAAGACGCTATATTGCAAAAAGTATTACTTGACTTCGGCTAGATAATTTATAAACAAATAATTAGGTATTTTCAAAACACGATTGTTTGTTATCTTTCATATCTTTATTTATAATTGCAAACAATTACGCTTATTGTAAACGATACATTGAATGAAACTATCATTTTATCAAAAAAATATATCATTCTAGATAATCGAAAGGACCTACTTACCATTTATCAATTTGTGCATGTCAGATATCAGTTCACGTCTCCTGGTCACCGTCTGGATTGAAATACGGTTGTGCCATCAATTTGGTTTTGACAGACATACAAATCTTCAATCACATTAACTTCCAAATTTCAGTAATTAGTAATTTAGACCTCTTGATGAATTCTTTGATGGACACCATTTGTACCTACTCCTTCCATGTTTTTTATGCAATTCAAGTACATACTTTAAATTCTTTTTTCGTATTCACTTTCTATATAATTACTCATGGCCCATTCGTACTGAAACCGTTCAATTACCGTGCAATTATCCGTAAATTATCGCAATTCACACAAAATTGTCAAGAATTTTTATCAAAAATAATTTGGACCGTCGAATCAAAATTTACGAGGGATGGAATTTTTGAAAGAAGGAACAAGCAATTTAGGGCTGATCATAATCCTCATGTGACAAAAGAAATGGGTTTTCAAGGAGAATTTGACCTAAACGTTTTCTGTATTTTAATGAAAAATAAAACTAGCTTTTTTATTTAGAATGACACATTAAATGCTGAGAGATATCTCCAAATACCAACGACGACTATCAAGATTTCCTCGAAAATTTGCCATTAGAGGAATATCGGAATTCGTCGTTTTAACTGGACGGAGCACCAGCTCATTCCACCTAGGAAGTTTCTAGGGAACTTTACGAAATGTTTGATGATCATTGATTTGGGCATTTAGGGCCGTGGGATTGACCACCGCGATCACCCGATCTCACGCCGCTTGACTTTTTGAATGTATTTTAAAAGAAATACAATAATCCAGTAGTCCAGTGCCTATCAAGGAGTGCCAAGAATGCCTAAAGAAGAAGAACTGGACGGCAAATAGTGCGGTGTATCGAAGATCTGGATCCCCATGGAATTGAAAAAGCAACCACGAGTCGCGTACAAAAGCACATTTTAAAATGTTTACAATGTAATGTACAAAATTTCCAGTATTTAGTGTAAAAATATGATAATTTGTTTACAATTTTGTTATTTTCATTTTTCCTAATTCTGTTATTTTCTGTACTTTCTCATGTTATAGCACCAATAAATCTAGCTTTTTACCTGGAAATGCGAGATAAAGAGCTGATTTTTGGTAAGGTTGATCCCTGGAAACTTTGAGCCATAGTTAATGAAATTATTTTGTAATCAAAATTCCTCTCGTTCATTGGTTTTAATTCAGGATATATTTTTTGAAAAATTCATAGCTCCGCCATTTTTCAAGAAGTAGGATTGGCCTTTCTCATGAAAATACTGAATCATATGTATTTTATGTGTGCACAAAACAGGTGCTGTCGGATCGTTAGTTTTGGCACAATTGCAATTTAATTTTTTTTGCACTATCTTGCAGCGTGCCTGGATGCTCTAGTGATAGCCCGATTTCAATGTCTCAGCCCGATTTCAATGTCTCAAACAGATTAAGAAAGTAGAAGTATAGTACTACAAAACGTATATTCTCATTTTGCGCTACAATGGTGCGAAATGGGTGAAAAATTCATGCAAACATGTCTGAAAACGGCCGAGCCCGCGTTAGCTGCCGAGTAGTAGGAGATTCCGGGAGATGAGAGGTATTCTTCTAATGAACGGGTTACGTGATAATACGCTTCCCCTCATCTCCCGCTCACTCCTACCACTCGACTGCTTCCACCAGCTCGCTCGGCCGCTTTCAGTCATGTTTGCAAGCATTTTTCACCCATTTCGCAGCATTTTAGCTCAAAATGGGAATTTTCGTTTTGTGGTACTGCACTTCTATTTTCAAAATCTGTTTTAGAAATTGAAATCGGGCTATCCAGACACGCTGCAAGATAGTGCAAAAAATAATTCAAATTGCAAGTGTGCCAAAAACGAATGATCCGTCAGAGCCTGTTTTGTGCACACACAAAGTACAAACGATTCAATACTTTCATGAGGAAGCCCAACCCTGTTTCTTGAAAAGGGTCGGAGTAATAATTTTTTTTATAGTTAAATTTTCCGGTTTTTCTCCGTTACTAATGATCCGACAGGGTCGTAAAAAATCCCATTTTGTTCGTATTTCAATTATCTACAATTCTTTTCATTGGCGCAACCAAAATGTTCTATTAGTTTTCATTTTATAAGCAAAACAATTTAAAATAACACGTTTTTTGTTATTCAAATGTTTATAACAAATTAATAAATGACAGTTGCGAGTTGAAACAGAAAATAACTCCGGACTGTCCATGTGATGGTACAGTCAGTTTTCTAAGTACTAGTATTTTTGTTAGGAAAAAATGCTCTATTGATTGGCCTAGATGTAAAATATATACTCGAATATATACCGGGTGTCAACGAATCTATTAGACAAGTCATAACTTCTAGACCATTAGGTGTATCAAATTGAGATTTGGTATAGGTAAATGGTATGTGAAGAGGAGAGTTTTCACATATTTTTCACTTTCCGGTCACTTCCGGTTTCACCGGAAATGGCTCCGGTTCTAAATTTTTAAACGGAACACCCTGTATATTGTAACATTTTCGGATTTCTGAGACAATTCTACATCAGAATGTGACATTTTCGAAAGTTTTTATGCCTACTTAATTTTTTCGGAGTCGCTTTTGAAATTACATCTAGGTGGCCATGATCGGAAGTAAACTAATCTAAGGACCTCAGGTGATATCAGAATATTACAATCGCGAAGTTGTAGTGACTAGTATGATAGATATGAATAAGACAAGTTGGCAAAATTACATTTTCGTGTCTAACTATTATTTTTCAAATGGCGACCATTTTTTGACAAGCACTTTCCGAAAAAATTATATTTTGACGAATCTAACGATACTAATTTATTTGCGATTGGAATACAAATAAGAACATAATTTAAATATTACTGAGGAAAATACTTCATAATAATTTATTTACTTTTGTCAAGTGTGCCATGGCCCATGGATAATAATTCATTTACTTTTGTAAGCACTTTCCGAAAAAAGGATATTTTGACGAATCTGACGATACTAATTTATTTGCGATTGGATTACAAATAAGGACATAAATTAAATATTACTGAGGAAAATACTTCATAATAATGTATTTACTTTTGTCAAGTGTGCCGAGGATAGGCATGATGCATAATATTTTGCAGTTATTTCGATCAAGTCTTCTTTGGAAAACAAAACACTCACTTAGGTTATGACAGTGACATAAGCTTTAAGAGCAGAAGGTAAAATTTTCTTGATTTTCGTTAAATTTTAGTTCAATTGTCCGTCAAAATAATGTATACTCAAAGTGAAAAAGTGGATATGTTGTTATTGTTTGGAGAATGTCACAGAAATTCAAGGAATGCTGCTGAGTTGTATGCTCAGAGATATCCCAATCGGCAACATCCATCCCATCAGTATTTTCCGTATGTTGAGAATCGTTTTGGCAATAGGGAAATTGAGAGGCAGAACAGAGGTTTATCATAAATGAGGAGACTGAGATTAACGTTCTTGCTATGGTTGAGGTTGACAAAGAGAAATTAGTCGAGAAATGCAGATGTCACGAATCAGCAAGAAAAATACTGAAAAAGCTCGGATATCGAGCATTTAAATATCAGTTACATCAACATTTGTATGCTGACGATGGCGATAGACGAGTAGTGTTTTGTGATTGGTTGCTTCAAAATCATAGAGGTAACCCAAATTTCATCAACTTTATTCTATTTTCCGACGAATCACGATTTACAAATAAGGGCTTGTTTAATAAGCAAAATTCTCGGTACTGATGGGCCCAACAAAATCAACATGCAATGAGAGAGGGCAATTTTCAAGAAAGGCTTGGCGTCAATGTCTGGGCTGGTATCGTTGGAAACAGAATAATTGGACCAGTATTATTTCAAGGTCAGTTAACAGGGGCTAGGTACTTAATAATCTACCTTTAGAAGTTTTACGGCAAATTTACTTCCAACAAGATGGAGCACCCCCTCATAATACCAGATACGTTCTTGATTACTTAATAGAGCATTTCAATAATCAAGTTATTGCAACCAATGGTCCAGTACGGTGGCCTGCCCGCTCACCGGATCTGACTGTGCTAGATTTCTTCATTTGGGGATATGTTAAAGAAAGGGTCTACTATGCAACAGCCCCAGCCACTCTCGAAATCTTAGAAGAAAGGATTCTACAGGCATTTAGAAGTATAACGCCACAAATGTTTCGAAACGTGTTGAGAGAAACAATTGAACAAGCTGAAATGTGTCTTCAACAAGAAGGAATGCACTTTGAAAATTTACTATAGTGAAAATTTTAAGAAATTAGGATATTGAAAAAAATGTAAGTGCATCGCTGAAATTATTGTTAATTTTGTTAAATTTGTTGATCCAATCTCAAATAAATTAGTTTCGTTAGATTCCTTAAAATATCCTTTTTTCGGAAAGTGCTTGTCAAAAAATGGTCGCCATTTGAGAAATAATAGACACGAAAATGTAATTTTGCCAACTTGTCTTATTCATTTCTATCATACTAGTCACTAAAACTTCGCGATTGTAATATTCTGACATCACCTGAGGTCCTCAGATTAGTTAACTTCCGATCATGGCCACCTAGATGTAATTTCAAAAGTGACTCCGAAAAAATTAAGTAGGCATAAAAACTTTCGAAAATGTCACATTCGGATCTAGAGTTGTCTCAGAAATCCAAAAATGTTACAATATACAGGGTGTTTCATTTAAAAATTTAGAACCGGAGCCATTTCCGGTGAAACCGGAATGTGAAAAATATGTGAAAACTCTCTTCACATACCATTTACCTATACCAAATCTCATTTTGATACACCTAATGGTCTAGAAGTTTTGACTTGTCTAATAGATTTGTTGACACCCGGTAGGTATAAAATGTAAAAGTTGAAATAAATATTAAATGCCAAAGTAAATATGTAAAATGCAACATCTAAAATGCAAAATGTAAATAAGGTGTCATTTGTAGTAACTAGTAGGTAATAAAACTGTTGTTACTTGTTGAAATTTCTACCATTCCTACTGAGGTTTCCCTTTTTTCGTTCTAACGAATGAAATCGTCACAAGCCCTTGTATTTTATGATCTCAAAAAATGGAGTTGATAATGGTTCAATAATCCATTATCCGAAAATCAACTTCGGTGCTGTAGGAAGAGCACTTCCCGAACCCAAAAAGTTTTTGCAGATAGCGTGCGTTTGATGTATATAGCTGAGCCCTGCAAAAAATATCGATATACATCATAAAGGCGCTCTTATATAGAAATAATATAGCCTCGAGAAGTGCCAACAAGTCTTGGGAATGCGAAATATTCGCGGGAGGCCAAAACACGCTTTGCAGGTAATGCACGCCAGATCCGATCCACTGCTAGCTTCAGGACGGGTAGCAAATTGCTACTCAAAGGCGTACTTCTCTTGTCGACAGACGACAGATATGGACATCGACGGATACTGGATTGATCGGATCGCAACTCTTGAAACTGACCTGAACTTTTTTTTATTAAAATTGATAATAAAATGTTAGAAAATGGTAATCACTTGGGATTGCGACCGAATATCGCAAAACATATGCCATAACAAATAATCCAGTGAGTAGAGGAGGGTTTTAGCTTACAAACTGTCCGGTAGTTTAATCAGTTACATTTTTGATATAATAATGATAATAATAATAAATGTCTTTATTACCAATTAATATAAATGATTTAGTTACATTTTGTTTATCCAGTTAGGACGAGATTCAGTTTGCATGTAAAAAATAATGTATAAAGTACAATTTTAAATATAAATTCAGAAGTAACATACATCTGCTCTTCCATCTAACCCCAAAAAAGAAATGAAATACAGCAAATTGAATAATAAATAATTAAATTAAATTAATAAACAAGGAATGAAAGTTTAGCGATTAGTTGTCTAAGGGAAGAAATTTTAATCCGAATAACGCATTTATTGTTGGGGAAAATAAAAATCGAAAAGAACTCGTTTGAGTTTATGTAGTGATAAGTAACTAAAATCGTGAGGTAAGTTATTGAGACGGTTTACAATACAATAAGAAAATGATCGTTTGAAAAACTCAGTATGGTAAGAGTATTTCTATGTCTTGGGTTAAGAGGTCGTACATCAGTTCTGTATTTTATTTTATGTGACAGATATGGTGGAGAGTTTTCTTTTAGTAGCTTAACATAAAACATGGTAGAATGTATTTCACGACGATTTTTCATGCGTAACGATTCAGTTATTTTGAATGTGTGCCTAATGTGCTCAAATTTGCGAATACCAAAAATAAGTCGTAGGCATGAATTTTGCAAATTAGTTGTATCAAATGAATTTAAACAAGAATTAAATAAAATGTCACAGAAATTTTATTTAGATAATACTAATGACTCACATAGTAGGAAGTTTTCTTCAAACCACACCCCCAGGTTTTTTACTTTCTCGTTAAATTGTATGGTATGACCAAAAATTAAAATCTTTGAGGAGTATTCTTGTTTGAACACCTGCGAATCAACTTTATTTCCAAAAATAATTGCGTTAGTCCTCGATACATTTAGTTGTAAACAATGATTAATTGAAAATGTATGTCATAATTAATAGCAGTTACCGCATGGTTCGCTTCATCCAAGGAAAAAGACATGTATAACTGAGTATCGTCAGCATAGTAATGTTGTAGACATGAAAAGAAAGTATCTGGAAAATTCGCTGTCTAGGATGGTTATTTAGTATTTAAAATATAAAATGCACAATTTCACCCAAAAAATCCAGAAAGTAATTTACTCATTCTCAAAAAATCTTCCTGTTTCCTTAAAGGTTGGTTTTAGTGAAATCAGTATGAGTGTATGCTTCCTGTGTAGAAAATGCATATACAGGTATACTAAATGATGTCATTAATTTCAAGTGGTGATTCCTTGTCATATTTTATGAAAAAAAGTTAATATAAACGTGTGTCCTAACTTGTTTTGTTTTCAAGTGACGGAGTGTCAAAGTTTTAATAAAAATCAGTTGTTTATTGATTAATCAAAATTTTTTTCGCCGATTTTCATGAAACCTGGTGTGTTCATTGGCAGTTACAAGGGGCTTGCTTTCAGGAGGTTAGTAATTGGGTAATTGATGAAATGTCGATTTTTAACTGACACTTTGACACCCTGTATCTCGGAAACGAAGCAATTTGTTCACACGTTTATATGAACTTTTTTTCATAAAATATGAAAACGAATCATCACCTGAAATTAATGACATCATTTAGTATACACTCTGTATATTGTTTCGCATATAGTGTTTCTCTTGATAGCAGTAGGTAAGTGCACTTGAATCCTCTGTATTTCTATGAATAGTTATGACTTGGTGGATTTCGTACCAAGCTTGGCTGGCACATTTTCTTTCGTGGATGTACAGTTACAGTAGGAGACAGTACGATCATCGGTGTAATTCTTTGCAACTTTGTGGCCGTGTGTTTGTGTTGACAGTTTTGACATATAAATGGGTTGATGATCGTGAGTGCTTTCGACATTATGAATTATTTCACAGATTTTGAGATATTTAGGAATTATGGTACACATTATAATAAAGTACTTGATTGACACATTGTTGCCATTCAATTTATTTTAGTAGTATTATTGTTGGTAGAGTAATGTGTTTGTTCGTAGGTACTCGGGAGTTATCGGGTGTTATCATAATCTCTTCGCATTATTGAGTGCTGTTTACGAATTTTATAGTTAGAGAGCCTGCCTATATGATATACTGACAGGTAAAAATCCGAAATATACAAATTGTAGATATTGATATCTATTTCCAGATGCCGTTTACAGAATTTGAATTCGATTTCCTTTAAATCGACGCATCTCGCAAGATGTGCCCTTAAATTGTTTATAACGCGATTGTGCAAAAACTACACATCGGACAAAAAACATCTTGGGTAAAGCAGAACCACAACTCTAAGAAGGTTGTAAATCATCAACCACTTGAGGTATCAGCAGGCTGTCAAGCAGTCGATTCTACACAGAGTTGTACATGCCCTAGCCATTAAATTTTAGGTATAATGATATTCGGTTAAAGAGCCCACTATTATTAAAATGCCAAACTATTTCATGTGATACTTCAATCCGGACCTGGGAATCTTTTGAGGGACACACACTTTTATTTCTTATCTTCATTTCGAACAATAGGTAATAATGAGGGTCGTCGGCTAATATTGATTTACGACCTTACTAGAGTTATAGTTCTACTATACAGTTGAACCACATATTATTATCAGTTTCCACAATATTGTTTGTCCAGCTTCAGATTTACAAAAATTATAAATTTTTGAAAAGTCTTCTCTTTTTCGAGGTTTTCCCGGATTTTCTCAGTAGAAAATGCACCGATACGGTCGTAGAAAAATCCATTTTGTCAGTTTCTTAAATCTCCACAAATGTTCCATTGACTGTAAAACGATTCCTTGAATAATTATTGAGATATTTCCAAAAAACCAAAAAAGTTGTAATTTTATTCACTACTTCGGAGTTGACAAACTCCAACAAGAGGAACTAATCAACTTGGAGTGATCGGACATACTGACCTTCATTACGAGGTCACAAAGGTTCGAAAAGGAAAACTGGGAGGATGAATGTAGATAAGTGGAGAACAGGGGTTGTCAAAAAGGTCCATGAGGGCCTACTTGCCTGGCTGCGGTTGCGGCCTCCCCAAAGAACTACTACTATATAAAAGTTGGAAATCCGAGATAAAAGTCGGAATTCCGAAATGAAAGTCGGAAGCCGACATATAACTGGGAATTCCGAGATAAAATCCGGAAATATGAAAAAATTACATTTTAAGATAGTTTGGCCCTTCAACGCTTCCGTAGTTCTACGCCTTCTTCGTTACTGAACGATACTAGATTTTATGACTATATTTCAACAGATGAGCGACAGAGCGTTCTCTCAAACGACCATGATTGCACTCAACCACGGAGAGCAAGGGACCCGTATACCGGAAATTGTTACTGATTGGTAGACTGACGTGATTGTTCAATTTCATTCGAATGACGATATACCTCAGTGGGCATTTTTCAAACAATAGCGCCAAGTTAACTATTTGATTTGACATCAACCGTGAACCGTAACATTGGGTTTGCAGAACATTATTCGCACTAGCGTGGGAAGTTTACAGCGGTGGATATGGTAAATTCTTATTTTTATTAGGAAAGTAGGTCGTAACGTTTGGCCCAGAGTGAAGGAACTACCTTGCTACTGTTATTAGAAAAGGACCACAAAGGTTTTTTTATTTTATTTTTTCGTCTTCAAACTCATAGTAAACAAAAATAATCGTAACTACGAAACTGAAATAGAAACTCCTAAAAATAGAATCATTATTTATCTATTTACGACATTGATGAATACGGCAAACTCATTAATTAAAAATGCAAAAAACCTTTTTGCTGAAACTTTGAAACCGCCGAAAACAACGGAAAATAATGGTTTTTCCAGTGATGATAAAAGAGTATTTGATTTAACTCAACAGACAGTAAAATGAATTGGATCAGAAACAAACACTCAGGAGTGAATCAATAATTATTATTGATCCACAAGTGTTTGCTTGGAGTGTGCAACCGATCACCCGGGGTGTTGCTGTAGGTTTTCCGGGTTTTTCTACAGTTGAAAAGTGAATACGTCACCCAAAATCAGTAAGTCGCCTCGGAGCGCCACGGAAAATAATAATAATATCCGTCCTTTACCCGCACAGGCTATGCCTCTGGGTATACACTCTTCAAGTGTTTTTTATTATGATTATTATTTAATTGTTAAATAGTGTAAAGCTGATGTGGAACACAATCAAATATTCACAAGATAAATTGAAGAAAAGGAAAATGAAATAAAATTCAAATTCGCCCAGCTGAGACTACTGAATCTGAAACTTCATAAAATTTCAATGAAAACAGTGAGCTTGCTACTATCAAAATATTGTGGTCTGAAAACTAAATTAGATGACCCCAATCATAGCTACGTGTTTGCAATTAAGACATAATATACGAATGAAAAACGAACAACATAGCTTTGTCAGAAATAAATCTAGAGTGACGAAACTGTGTATACTAATAATAAAAAATATTATTATTGCGCTTGTTGAAAAGTGTAAAATGATCACATAAAACATTTTCAAACAATAAAAATTAAGGAAAACGTCAGTGTTAAAATTAATAATAAATAGATAAAACCAACAAAACTACATAAGAAAGTTGATTAAAATATATAAAGCTGAGTTTCTTGTTTAAAAAAAAAAAAGTTATATAAGTTCATAAACAGTGTAGCAATTTCTTCATAAAAGATGTTTTCAGTTTTCTCTTGAAAATGGCAATACTCATTGAATCCTCTAACTTGTATAGTTGACCGGTGATACTAGTGACATCTAATGGAGGCCTATTGTTATTTACTGCATTTTATTTTTTTATCTATACTTATTGTATCTTTAATTTTACCTGCTATACTAAATGTTGACAATGCTAATAGTCCCAATGTATTTGTGAATTTTTGAATTTGTGAATCAATATATCAGAGAAAACTACATACAGAAATTTTTTTCAACTCTTGCACTATGAAATGAACATTTTGTTGATTTCTTCAGATTCAGTTATAACCATGTTCAGAGTTGAGCGTCAGAAAAGCAAAACAAATATATCTCCTGATGTTGTGAATTTGGTTGAAAAAGCAAGTCGTTATGTGGATGGCGACATTAAATACGTGTATTTTACGTTTCATCACTACATTCCTTTTTATAGTTAGGCTTTTTCGGACATTATTTGATATATTCTTTTAATATAGTGAAGACAACTCACTTACATAAAGATTATTTGAATCGCATACTAACGCCAATCAAGTCGTATTGAAACATTACTTATGTTATTATTCATCACTATCCTTGTCTTGAATTGAAATATTGGGAGCTTTCGTGTCACTGAAATATTACATTATTCTGAAAATTCCCCAACTCGCTTTTTTAGCCAATCAAAAAATTTGTATTTGTTTAGTTGCCATGGCAACCCAAAAAATTTCTGGTAATTTTTATCCTCCAGGGTAACCTTGGCGAAATTAATAAGTGGAAATTTTTCTGTCAAATATTTGACATGTGATAGTTGACATTCTGCTTATATGTACGAACGGAATTTTATTTTTCATATGAAAGGAGATAATATTTCATAATTAGGTATTATGTATGTACTAGATATTTCGAATGTGTCTGAAAATATTTTGGGTACTCCTTACATTACAACATCGATAAAAAAATTACATCAATTATACTTGACTACATGAACTTTTTAAGAAAAATTTCCGGCAATAATTGGGATTATAAGTGAAAATATTTCAGATTCTTCAGAACTTTCGTTTTTCGTTAAAAAGAGACTTAATGCTGCATTCCTGCCAAGATAAAATTTCAGCGAAACGACAAAAACTGTTTATTTGACCCCAGAAATAATTTGAGCTGAACTTCTATCAACATCTGATCAATGCCAATTTACATAAAAAAGTGACATGTCCATTTCAAAAATTCCTCTAATGAGCTAAGGCTAAAGCTAAGTATAAAAAAACACAGTAGCCTTATTATGATTCTGAACGATTTCAAGCTAATACTGCTAATATTTGCACAAATGTTCAAATAAATAGTTTTGTCCTGTCAGATTGACTATCGGAACCACTGTCAGATGGCAAGAACGATCCAGACAGATTGAAAGAGTTGTGTATTTCCAGAAGCAGTGAAATAGTGAAGAATATAATTTCAAAATTTCGTAGGAAGTTTTGCCGTGACCCTGTAGAATGCAATTTTTTATGAAAGTTATTTAGTTGGTCGCAGTTCTGATAAGAAGTGATATCAGTCCTCGGTTAATTTCAGAATTCAGTTTGCGTATTCAGTATGATTAGTGGAATTCCAGATTCTTGCAGGCTGCAATTTTTGAAACTGTTTACGTTCTTTGAATATAAAGAAATTTCTGATTTTCACATGCCATTCCGCAGTTCTTGAAAAGAGGAAATTTCTTTTCTATGCATCCTCTTCTGTAACTGTTAATGTTTTTGAGATAGCAATGTGAGTATACGATGAATGAAGTAAACCCTTCTAGCACAGGTTTGAGTTGTACTTGAATCTATCTACTACCCAAATGTGTGAGAGCAGACACGAGTGGTATGAATGAAAACGAAGTAGAATATCAATTTGTGATAAATTACATTAATTTTCTGTTTTTGTAACTATTGTTAAAATTGCCCGGTTTCTCCGAAACTAACCATATGATTTGATTATAGCCCATTTAAAGTGTTACCAACAAATCGTGATCTACAACATATCAGAGTTTCATTGAATTCCGCAATCAACCAAAATCCCATGTAATCTGTGCAGGGTCCTTTAAGGATTCACTTCAAAGTATTTACTCTAGCCGGTTCCGGTAATATTTGCTTAACGTCGAAGTATTTACTACACTGCTTATTCACTGTTATTCCGTAGTTCATGTTTCAACATGTGTAGCATAGATTCCACTCAATCTGCCCGGGAGCAGATTATGACAAGTTTATTAGATTTTCTGTTCCATCGTTGTTGCTACACACAATTGTCAAGACAGCCTGGAAATTAATATTTTTCTGGCTTGTCAGTTAAATTGTTACAAGTTAGTATTAAATTGGTAGTGTATTATTGGTTCTGTAAAAATGCCTTCACATGAAGGAATGCTTTATGAAGAAGATTCCCAAACAGAAGAAATTTGTTATAATAGTAGAAGATTACAAGACACTTCTGGATAAAAAAATTACACCTGCCATCAAGTCTGCAAAAGACAAAGCCCTCAAAGAATCAACCGGTAGTTATAATAAGAATACAGAACACAACTTAGATAGTAAACAAATATTAAAAAAATTAATAACGTGAAAAGCAAAATCAAAATAAATACGGATTTGAAAAGAACAGGAAATAAATTTAAATGAGTGGCAACAAAAATTTTGTGATCTATGGAACGGAAATATTCAATGATACAAAATATCATCTTTGCACTGTATAATTTTCTTCTGCGTATTCCATCCATTTTCAAACAAAACTAACCGTAGAATGCCCAGTGGAATTGGTCTAATACCAACTTCGCTAACGTCAAACAAATACTAATACTTTTTGAATCGAAGTATCTGCAGTAAGCACGAAAATCGTTTGTGCAATGTTATTGGAATAAACAGTACAGTTGCGAAAGCAGTTACTCGCAGCGATACCTTTTGAACTGCCATAGCACCTTTCTAAAAAAACTATGTGGATGAGAATAATTGTTTAATGAAGAGAAAAAAATATAAATAAAATTCATTTTAACAAGATAAACTCAGAAACACTCAATGTCACTAATTAAATCATCACTTTCGGAATCGTTTTCAAATGGAACTATTATCACAGGTGCTACTTCGACATCGAGTAAGCGTTCTCGATCCCACCAATCCCCTATTAATTTTTCGGTATGTTCAACCGATTTCTTCCAATATTCCTCCGTAATGTGGTCCAGTGCAGCTTCCCAAACCATCTCCACCTCATCGGATTTAAGGCCATTATCCATATGTTTCTCATAGTATGATTTAGCCCCAGCCCATATTAGTTCTATTGCATTGAACTGGCAATGGTATGGTGGTAGCCGTAATATCTCATGGCCATGCCCACGTAATATCTCATCCACGGCATATACAGTGTGTCCCACTTACCATGCTCACCATGGGTATCTTTTTAATGGTAAGAGATACGAGGTCGGTTAAATGACACCAAATGTGGAGTTTATGAAGGCCAACTATAATATGAAAAAAATATTTTGATAAAATCTATTCGTTTTTATTTTATACACAAATAACAGATTTTGATCATTTTCATGTCTCTTACACGTGAATTTTGACCCACTTCTGGCGGTCCTAATTACTTGAAATTTGGCAGATGTTCATAATTCCGGTGACAATGCACTATGGAATTTTTATTGAAATAAAAAATAAAAAATGGCGGCTTCTCCAATATGGCGGACGAGATTTGTGATTAGGGTCCAATTCCATTCAAAATTGGTATGTGGGGGTTTTTGAGGTCGGAGATCATGATTTTTCTGTTAAAATTTATAATAATATATTTATATATATTTGTTTTTATATAAATGGCGATAACTCCGTTGTTATCAACAAAAAGATATTACTGTGACATATCATCTGTACGAGAAAAAAAAGTTATTCATGACTAAGTCATAGTGAGCTATGACCTACATTTGAAAAATAAAAGTTGGTGCTGATATCTCAAATTCTAGAAGAGTTGGTATGAATTTCATATTTTTTTCGAAATCTCATTAAAAAACTGCCATGAGAATGTGAAATTTCTATTCAAATATTTTCATAAATAAAGAAGTTACGGACGAGACATGAAAATGATCAAAATCTGTTTTTTGCGTATAAAACAAAAACGATTAGATTTTATCAAAATATTTTTTCACATTATAGTTGGCCTTGATAAACTCCACATTTGGTGTCATTTAACCGACCTCATATCTCTTACCATTAAAAAGATACCCATGGTGAGCATGGTAAGTGGGACACACTGTATTGTAGGTTTTTTTTAATGGATTTTGCAATCGACAGAAGTTCAGATTTCAACATATTTTGTAACACATTTTGCTTATGTGATTCTAACCACTCATAAATGTCACTTTTTCTCCAAGAAGAATTAGGCTCTTTATTTAATATTCTTGAATGATAAGAGGCATTCTCCAAAATAATTAAGACGGTTCTTCTAAATTTGGTATCACCCAGTCTCTAAGCCACTTTTCGAACATGTCACAATTCATGTTATCATGACAATCCAAACTTTTTTACTTTGAAGAAAAAATCAGACTTGTTTCTGGAACGAATCTTTTGAAGAACCGGCATGTAATATAATGTACCGTTTTCCCGGACCGCATCCTCTTTTTCTTTTAACGCTCTTTACGGACTTATCCTTCCACGATTTTTACCCAGTCCGATTCGAAAATATCCACGTTTCGTCTAAAAACACAATATGTCTTAATTTTGAATTGTAATTTTCTGTATATTTTTTCAAAAACTGAACACGTTGACTTACAATTTGAGGCATTTCACATAAATATTTTCGGTTACAAGTTTTTAATCAATTTTGGCAATTTCTGAAACACCTCGCTTTTTCAGAGTATCATTCAAAACTGGATGCGTCACGTTTGTTTTCAATATATATAAATCATAAATTACATTGCGTACTTCCATTTTGATACCATCTCTCAAATCTTCAGTCTTTGGTTTTTTTCTTTTACATTTTTTGGAAATTTTGGGGATTATATTATTTTTTTTCTCACAATTTTTTGCACAAATCTCAAACTTACTCCCAGTGCTCTGGCTACTGTTTCCTGTATATTATCATTAGACGAACCTTCATTTCGTTTTTCAGTTTCGAAATAACTCAAAAGATTCAGTACCATTTTTTGCTTGCAGATGTAAGAAACCGAAGAATTGACTTTTATTCTCCATTTCACAAACTTCAAACTGTCAAATATTCAGAACTGTCATCCATTACTCAAAACAAAGCCGGTGAGTCTAAAAGTTTAGAGCCGCTGAAAGATATCAACACATCTTCTTTTCGCATGTGAAAATCGTATATGTCTGTCTCATTTATCGTTGGGATTTCATTTGAAAGTGCATGATTTAACACAACGGAAAAAGATGAAACTAGAAAGTTAGTCGGTGATTAAGTCTCACACCCGCACGTTAAGGCCGATTTTGACTATATGTAGGTAATGCTAATATTTTTATTCATACCGGCCAACGTCTCGCCTCCACTATGTGCTCACTCTTAACAAATAACTCATGCATATTTTTTTCCAGGATATGTCGGAGGGTGTCCCCTAAAGGCTTCGCTCTCACCGCTGTCGGATTGACGATTCTTCTGTGCTTGTATTACACCAGCTACACGTCGGACAGTCGATCGCGTAGAGATGATGACATTTCCAACGCGGCCCAGTCCCAGAGGCTGTTTCGCGACAGCTTTCGGGACCGTTCGGTCAGGTATATTCCCGAGAAGAAAGAATTCGGAATGTGTCCGAAGCTGAGTGCAGCAGAAGTGGATATCAATACTGTCGACGTTTTTAAAGATTTCGAATTTCAGGTTAGTGGGGATATTTTCAGTCATGGTGTTTGTGTGCATGTTTTTGTTGTTATTGAAGTTTTTTGTTGAAATTTTGAATAATTGGCGACTGGTGTCAGGTGTGGGTTAAGTATATTCGTGAAACCTTGTATAATTAAAGAATGGTGTCAGGTGAGGTTTAAGTTTTCGATTAGGTTAAATTCTTGGTAATCTAAGGCAAGTAACCAGTAATCGTGAAATATAAGGGAATTATTAAGTTCAGACATTGCACGGCCCAAGATGGGAATTGGTGTTGTTATTGAATATTTTGAAGTTTCAGACTTAGGTCAATTCATTACTGGCCAATGAGTTTAACGTTCTTTGAAAGAACTACTTCTGAGAAAAATTGTTTCAGTAAGTCTCCGGACAAAAGGTTGAAAGACTACACTCTTCAAGTTGATTTAACTGAAACTATTGAGCAGAACGATTGACGATATTATAGAGTGGTATCGATCATACAGAAGTAAGCTAAATTGCTTTTCTCTGAATGGAATTTAGGAGCCTAAGTATATGTTTAGATTCTGGAACTCCATATATAGTATTCTAGACTGGCCGAATAAAATAATTTTCGAGTGGCAGTTTTTGGAAAAGAACCAGATTTTCCCGTGAAAGATGTTACCGAAGACAACAGCCATAATGATTTCATTGATATGATGACAGTCGACATTGGTTTTTCTAGTAAAAATACATTGTTTTTTTATGTTCTGGTACTCACGGAAAGGACATCACAAGTCGAGGGAAGGTTGATGGAAATTGGTG
This sequence comes from Chrysolina oricalcia, assembly GCA_944452925.2. Classification (NCBI taxonomy): domain Eukaryota; kingdom Metazoa; phylum Arthropoda; class Insecta; order Coleoptera; family Chrysomelidae; genus Chrysolina; species Chrysolina oricalcia. The sequence continues at coordinate 27,121,906 of OX101808.2, forward strand.
TTCTTCTTGAATTTGTGCAGGAAATATGCCTCAGGGAACACCTCCCTGGTCAGTGAGTTTGCCGTTCGTTTGAAGAACAAGCTCCGGCATGTAGGCATGTCTCCAAAGTGACGACAAATGGATGTGAACACTGAGTTCGACGGACCAGTCTCGATGGGATCGCTAATGTTAGAACGATTGATAGTATTTCAGAAGAGCGTTCATGAAAATATCTATAAAACAGACAGATCGCAAACCTTTCTTTGGTGTTCCAGAGAAGCGAGCAAGCTTGTAAGCGAAGCATCACCGACGAGACGAATATTTTTTTGAGATAGAATCCAAAAGTTTTGGTGTATGCTTAGAGGCTGCTCTGAATATATGGAAACAATATTCCAGGACAGGTCGGATCTTTGCCTTATACATCATAATCAAGTCAGGAAGTGAATTGCTCTTGGCACGAAACAAAAAACTAAGTTTTTGAGATACAATTTTGGCAGTGTACCTCTCATGGTTTTCTCATGAATGGTTACTGCTGATTATAATACTGAGCATTAAAACAGAGGACTTCAATGATTTGGAAACTCCTGACGTAGTTACGCTGTCTACTGTGAGATCGGTATTACTAGATAAAAGACAATTTAAGGTTTTGTTTGCTATAATTCATACCATGTTGTTGGATCCCCATTCTAGAACTTTTTGTTTGATTTGTTCACGTTCCTCTCCCTTTCTTTTCTTGTTTCACGGGATGACATCGATGCTATGGAAAAAAAAGCGGTATGAAGGGTACTATCATCCGCAAAGCTGTGTTCTGAAACACGACTGGTGGGGCAAGCCATAAAATGAAAGCTTGGCAAGAAGTCTCTGGTGCCGAATGCACTATACAATAAAATGCACGGCATAAGCGCCCCCACCAATGCTAGGTTATTAACAATTTTGAATGAATGGTCGTTGAATCACTAACAATTTTGTATACGTATTCTGTCTACATAAGGTTAGTTAGGTTAGGTTGGCTAGTGATTCACGCATTTTCAACTCAGTTTGCCTTCGTCTTGTCGGTCATTTAAACTTACCAATCAGTGACCAATCATAGAGAGTGCCGTGCCGTGCACTTTATTGTCGTCTGCCGAATGCCTTGGTTATATCTTGATGTACCACGGCAAGAGTTTCACCATATTTCTCAATAAGTTGACTATTTGATCTTTGAGGGTTCTAGATAATTAATGTTCACAGATATTAGCACATCTTTCTGGTTATTGGTACCCCATTTAAAAATGTTTGGTATGTCTATATTGATAGCTTCCACACTTATCGATCACTAGTTTCACGAGTTAATATTGGAGCATTCAAGAAGAAACCGGTTTAAAGTGTTTTAATGTTTTTATTCAATGAAATTGGTTCAAAATTTGTTGTGTCTTTCATACGGCAGTACCCTAATGAACAACTCTCAGATGTGCGTGCTAGGAATGACGAGGGTCTTGCCTTTTAACGTGCGATACCAAGAACGAAACCTAACATTATGTTGCATCCAATTGAATAAAACTGTTGGAAAATTTGTACAATAATCATGTTTGGATAACACAAACAAATTAAAAAAGTCCAGAATGCAAGGATATTCGTTTCAAATCTAACCTTGTTGGATTACCTTGATTTTTGTCGAAATTATTCTTCTATTACTTCAAACCTATTCGACCTATTAAATCTTTTGTGGATGACCCGTAATCTATTCGAGGCCCGGGATTCCGAGGCATCGTATAAAGTTTATCAGTTTCCTGGGAGCTAATTTCCTGATGTCATACAGTAGGTACAACATCAACATGTTTGGCCGGAATTATGAATTTAATGAAAATTATCCAAAAAAAGCTCGTGACTACAGAAACAATAAATAAAATAATACCACTGATGAGTTGAAGTAGTTTTTTTAGTAAAATCATAAAATTTGCGGTTCTTGGAGAAAAACAATTTAGTTCATGATTCGTAATTGAAAGTTAGTCTCATATTAATGAAAATTTTCTCCATATGATGCCCAACTCTTTGAAGGACACTGTATACTGAAAATATGTTTAATTGATATGAACAGACTATATCCGAACAACCCTCGTACTATCAAATCAATTCAGAAACGTGTTGAAGTCATGTTATACGTGAATCCGATTTACATTTTTCGGTCAGACCAAATCCCATTACGCCGTTCCTCCGTTACAACCAGCGATGATCAGTTAATATTACAAATAATCACCTCCTCTTCGGCTCTTCCCATTTGGCCTCGGTTCATTTGTTGGAAAGGTACTTAACCGTGGTGATGATTTAATCTCAACTCCAAACGACGAAGGCTCTGTATTGATTTACCAACACGGCGCTATGACGCCGTTTGCAGACGCTGTGGTGTTCAATTATTGCACTGAAGGCATTCGTATCAAATATTCATTAATTCATTTACTCATTGAAACGTGTAACACTATTTGTTACATATAATCAACTAACCAACACTTAAATATTAACAAAAATAGTTATTGTAATTTAAACAGTTAGTGTGTGTTGAATTTAATACCCTATGTCCACACGGTGATTCATTTAAAGCAAGTACCATACTGTGGGGTCCTATGTGACCCCGTGGACATCGGGGTTTCTGATGGAGCAGATCGCAAAAATGAAACAAAGTTTTCCACATTTATTTGTCTCTAAAATCAGACAAGACTAAGAATAAAAATGATTTTGATGACGTGAAATGAATCATCTGTATATAATACAGTGTAATCTAATCTCTTGCACTTCCGTGAAGGAGGGGTGTATAAAGGCTTGTTAGAACGAATGGCAGGTGTGAAAAATGCGAAAAAAAATTTTTGAGAGTTTTAAAATTTTGTGAAATGTGGGTCGACATTTTGGGAACCTCTGTTCGCCATCCTTTTAGACCAGAAAAGGCAATTGCCGGTGAAGAAAATACACTAAATGTCGAACCGAATTAAGATTACGTTTACAGAGGTCTAGAGAGACCCAATTTCATAAAATTTTAAAATTATCAAACATTTTGTTTTCGAATTTTTCATACTTGCCATTCGTTCTAACATGACTTAAACACCCCTCCTTCACGGGAGTGCAAGAGATCAGATTATACCATGTATATAAATACCAGCGGCACTTTACAACTATTGCTAGGTAGCCGAGTGGTTAAAGCGACATGGTTTAATCACTTTGGATGCCAGTCGGCGATGGTTCAAACCACGGCGACTGCAGAAATTTTTCTGATGGCCCGAGAAAGTGCTAGGAATCGCACGTTAAAAGGTAAGACCTCGTTAATCCTTGGCTCGCACAAGTTTCGACTTTTGAGGGCTGCCGTTCGTAAGGGGACGACAGCTGGTTAACGGAAAAAACAATTTTAACAAAAAAAAAATTGACTATTGTCATATATGTCAAGGCAATTAATTAGATATTATGTTCGTTCTTTATTTCTTATAACATTTCTTATTGCATTTTCAGTGGAAAGCTGCCCAAGAAACCTTTCTTGCATTCAGATGCCTTCTCACTGTTCTCAGTGGTGGGTTCTTCTGAAGTATCTTCAAAACCTGATTCACTACCTATTGCATCTTCATCGGACTGGTCGAAAATTACAAGATCTTCACCTTTTTTCTGCAACTCCCTTTCTGGCCTATCTTCTCTAGAATCCTCATTCAGAGCTTTCCAGAGTTCTGTTTCGAAGGGTCGCTTATTTGGGTGTTTTGATTATTTTAGTCGAGAAAGAATCGTTTGAATTGAGTAAATTCAGTAAAGGCCAACTCACATAAAAAATCAAACAACGTTATTAACACTGTGGGGTCTTATACGACATAACACAAAGAATGATGAAGCTACTGAAATGAGCTCTACGCTTGCATTAATTATCGCAATTATATAAACCGTCGGGTCGCCGGTAACCCTACGGTGTGGATCTAGGGTTAAAGCATAGTTTTAAAACATGATTACACAGTACAATTCTAGAGAGAAAATATCGAGTACTACATGTACCACGTTTATTTCGATATTGATGAATTTAGATCAAAATTATTACGATTATGTGAATCAAACATCAAGAATAGAAATACTCCATGTTCACTCAGAAGGTACGTACCAAAGACTAACAGCCGTATGCATAGTCAATCGCCAGCGACTCGCCGGAGTTTCGCCGTTCGCTACACAAGGATTGTAATGCACAGTCGAGCTCCAAAAAAGTGACACCTACGCGATAAGCCCCTTTTTGACGAAACGCTGGCGATGTACCACTTTTTTGGAGCTCGACTGTGCATTATAGTTCTTGTGTAGCGAGCGGCGAAACTCTGGCGAGTCGCTGGAATTGACTATGCATACGGCTGTAAGAGACGCCCCATAGACAAACATCATCAGTCTCACCTCCTTTCTCCTAAAAGCAATGGAGAAATTAATATATTGTTATAGACCAAGAGCCCGTGTTACCATTTTTGGTAGTGATAAGTTTACGCCCAACGACCACTAAAACTAGTATTATCGATGTCGACGATGCCACAGAGATTCTCGCCATACATGATTTCCGGGGCGAAGACTGATCTGTTGCAAAAAAGTGAGCAAAATTTATTTTTCAGGAAAATAATTCGACGCTCGCTGATTGTCAGTCGCCTACATCGTGGCGAACAACAAAAAATATACAGTTTACAACTGACAATAGGGGGATCTTACCATTTTAATGTACTAACTTTCCTATTATCAAATCTTAATCATTTGGATTGAACCTTTAATTAATTTTTTATCAGATTAGAATGACTCTTAATGTCCCATCCCTTTATTTATTCATACATATAATTCAGCGCGCTGGTTGGCCGTTAGCGTGTGAATTCTTTAAGCTAGAGAAATAATATGTTTGGTTCTATCATGATCAAAATACTCTCATTTAACACAACTTCACAGAATAACACTTTTGTGGAGATTAATTCAGCTATAAAACCCTCATATGTGATCTCAATCATGACAATGAATTTTACTCACCTAAATACTCCCGTCGTCGGTTCATTGCTCTGGATTGGTAACACTTCAACTTATCGAACATGCACCTTTAATTAGCCCGTTCAGAGCTGATTGGTTTCAGTAATTCAGTAATTTTGGTTTGGTTCAATTATTGACTTAACTAACAAAGGAAACTCGAGAAATAGTCTGTTTTTCATTTATTAAGGCAAACGGAGATAAATAAATTATAAAACTGTAAAAATATGCGACTAGAATGTTAATATTTACGAGAAAAAAAGGATATAGAGACTTTACTTTCACAATTAAAATCAAAATACTGGAAACTTCAATAATTAAATAAGAACAGACTGAAAACAATATTTTTATAACTCAAAACAAAAACCTATCTAATTGACAATATATTATCTAGCATGTTAGCTTACCAAGACCATCTTTAAATACGTGAAACTGATTAGAGACTTTGACAAAATAAATGATAAAATACTTAAGAAGCCCTTCAACTCTGAGAAAATAGATCGGACATATCCCAGGTCAAGGTGAGGCCTTGACCTGAGTATTCTTCACTCGACTTACTGCTTCAAACACAACATTTCAACTAAAAACTTGTTTTTGAGATCTCCAACAATTCAACTCTATAATTCGTTCAAAGATAGGGGGGATGATCCCGCCCTCAGACTATTTTACTTGTAAGATATTAGGTAGGTGTCGCTACTTGAATGGTCTTGGCATTCTAAACCCTATTCTGGTATTCTACAGTGCTAATTAATTACATGTATTTTCCTATTACGTGACATCATATGGTTGACCGCCCCGTACATTTCAGGACTCGCGTCGAATGTGGTTTTGTTTCACTTTGATAGAAAACGGTCGACAAAAAACTATCAAACATTCTCTTTTGCTCGTCCGATATCACTCTGCCTTCTTACTTTTAAAATAACAATAATTTGCATGCATTTACAACGAGTGACCTATTTCCATATATGTATTATTTAAGACAAAAATTAATTGATTAAATGGTCAGAAAGATATTTACGACCTTTCGTTCCTGGAATATCTATAGCATCAAACGAGTTGTACCCAGATGGTAAACAATCGACCCTGGGCTATTCAGGCTGAAATTACCAGATTTTACAATATCTTCAAAGTTGAATGGATTTTCTGATTCTCACGAAAAATCTATTGTTTGTAATATGCCCCTCATAAATTTTGAGTTCCATCATTTCTGTAACTAAAGTTTGGTATTATCGCCCAGAGGAACATGTGGGATGCAACTTTCTTATTGAAATGGATTTGGTCCCACGACCAGAGGCGTCTCAATATTCTATTACATTAATAACACAAATTTCGCGGGCCAGCCAATTTCAATGGGGCGGAAGGGCGCTGGGCCCACCTGTTTCGGAATAATGTCTAAGCATTTTTTTATGATAAGCTTACGACTGATTCCTGCACAATTATGTTCAATTCTATCTGTCCAATTGAAAAATGCAATTAACAGTCATCAAACGTGTTGCAAATATTGCCATTCTCAAAAACAAGTTTGTAGAATGGGGCTATATAAAGCACGGCTATATTTTTATAAAAAATGTCAGGTGTTTATGACTGACAATCAAACATTTAGGTACAACTTAAACACCTGAAGATGAAAACACCTTTCTTAGCTGTTCATAGTATGGATAATGCTCAGTTGGTGGCTAAACTAACAAGTTCTCTGCATTTGCGAGGTGCAGGTATAATATGACTATTATTGAAACATCACCCCTAAATTTTTCAATACTGTAATTTGATGACTGACACTTCCAAACATACCTGAAGTGGACTTGCTTGATCGATTAATTCATGTGTCAGTCATCTCATGTATCGTTGGAATGTTGTCAGTCAACAAATGCAGCGTCGCGCGAAGCGCCCTGATCTGTATATTCAGAGATTACTTGCAATTTCCGAATGTCCGTACCTTCTATGAAATGTTTATGACTGACAATCATAAATGAAGTTACAACGTAAGCATGTGAATGTGAAAATACATCTCTCAGTTGTTCTTAGTATGAATAAAGCCCTGTCAATCGATAAAATAGGACGCATGCCACAACATCATATAGTATATCGTTCAAAGAACATGGAATTAAAGTCATTTCATACTATCGCAAATCATATGAGTAAGAAATGAGTATTTCGGGTAAGTTATACACAAAGAGTGGCGAAATCATTCTACAACCAAAACTTGACTTTCAATGATCTTTTGGTATGACATCAAGTCATAATGGATCAGCGTCAGCATGAGTTAAAAAAAGTGTTTATTTCAAAACTAAGAACATCTTATTTTGTTTTATATTTCATCGTCCTCCGACTCCAAATCTGCCAAGGAAATATCTGTATCAGAATCGTCATCGGCGACGTCTTCCAACGGCTCCTCTGCGGATGATTCCATGTCTGTAAAAATATATGCAAACTTAAAATTTTTTTTCAATATGATACACGGATAGAAATTCTTATCTTACCCAGATCATTTCCATCACTATCGTCCTCTGTAATGACAACATCGTTGACGAGGGGGGGAGGGGGAATTCATCACTTTCAAACCATTTGAAGCTGTATGTGTCCTCTGACTCTACCCACCCACACCTCGTAGGGGTCATTTCTGTAGGATTTTTCAGATGTGCGTATCTCCAAATATTTCCGATATACTGAGCGCGCTTTATTTGTTCTAGTAATTCAGTTTTGCATGGAGGCAAATTACATCCATCATAGCTCTGAATATCTTCTAGATATTAGATGTTCTGAAAAGACCGAACAAGTCAATGCGACAAAGAGACGTTTGCAGGATCTCGCTGCGCGCGCAGTTAGCTTAGTGTGTACAAGGTGGATCGGTGGGTCTATATGCCGATGTGCATATAAACTCCGAGCAGAGACGCAGAAGATGAAACGCTTGAATTCACTGGTATACAGGGTGGTCCTTAAAATTTTACATACAAAAATGGTAGATTCCTCACTTCAAAATATTACGATTGGACCAAACTTGCTCATATAAAATGTTGCTAATGAGGGAGAAAAACTCGGAGAAAAAGGTTAAATTTTGAGATTTTTTTTCAATAACTTTCTACATAAAAATTTGGAATAGGGGGCTGAATTTTTTTGCTATTCGGGTTAGCGCTATTTTGTAGCGCATTCCCACTGAAATGACTTATGTTTTAAATTTTTAGCGGGCCTTTGCCACACTTCACATGATTATAGGCGACAAATTCTGGATTAAGGTGGTACAACTAATGTTGTGTGATTTTTTTGAGCATAAACTTATAATACTGAAGTATACCTGAATATTTGTGTACCTTTCCAAGGGCCCAGAAACTTTTTGCCACGTAGTACGTGACTGACGGTAATAGATTATCATTTTATGCATTATAGATAACATGTTCCCAAATTTTGAAATATAAACTCATCATAATAAAAATACTTAGACAATTTTCCGAAAAAGGTGGGCCCAGCGCCATTCCGCCCCATTGAAAACAGCTGGCCCGCGAAATTTGTGTTATTTTTTTGTTGTTTTCTTTTCTTACATATTTCGAGGGCTGCAGCGGGTGAACGCCACGATGTAGGCGACTGACAATAAGCGAGCGTCGAATCATTTTCCTGAAATCTTTGCTTTCCCGATACTCTCAGTCGTATACCTACGATAATATTTATTCACTTTTTTTGCAATAGATCGGTAAGCCCCCTACCCTAACTTCGCCCCGGAAATCATGTATGGAGAGACTCTCTGTAGCATCGTCGACATCGATAATACTAGTTTAAGTGGTCGATGGGCGTAAACTTATCACTACCAAAAATGGTAACACGGGCTCTTGGTCTATTATGTTAGAAGCGAACTCCTTGAGTTGAGATTGCTTCAAAAAACAGTTTGCTTATCAAGAAGGTGCATCCATGATTAATGCTCTACAATGTCTGGTTGAAAGCATTGAAAAGACATACGTGGCAAAATAAATAGCTCTTTGTGCCTTCATCGACAGAGGATGCTTTTGATAACACCTCACCTCACTGAACAGATGGATACAATCATGAAGATAGCCAGAATGACAGCAGAAAAAGGTTGCCCTCAAGGGGGAGAGTTATATTGCCTTTGCTGTGGTCAATGGTTGTCGACAACCTGATAGTGAAACTACACGACGTTGGTTTTACGCCTCAAGGTTACGTCAATAATATGGTCGTTACCATTAGGGACAGACATGACATAGTAATTTCCAACCGCATGCAAGTAGCCCTAAAACGTACTTCGTGTTTGCTGAATTCAATCTCTGCTCAAAGGACCATGTATAATTTTGTGATTCTATGAAGGATTAATCTGTGTCAAACTTCTTCTCATTGATTTTAAATTGAACAACTACTGAAATTACAATAAAACTTGAATAGAAATCGATGAAGTTCACTGTTACAATTCGATAACACACGAAACTATTGAATGCTGACATGACCGATATTTCATCGTAATTTGGTTTCAGTTTGACTCGATGGATGACAAATGATTTGCAAATTCTGAGTCCTTCTGAACAAAACCAAATTCAACACTATTACATCAACAAATTACCACACTATAAAAACGCTAGGTATTGGAATCATATTTCAGATTGATTTCAATATTCGGTAGGAAAATTTCACCATAGAAAAATATCAGAACATCAAAACGAGTGATGTTGTCCATGATATCTCAAATATTTGACCCTCTTGAAATAATAGGATCAATTGTAAAAAAGGCGTAGCCTCCTTAGAGATAGTGACCCTTCCGCGCCTTGAATTATGCGGAGCATTATTATTGGCCATATTGTACCATCAGCTGAAAACTCCGCAGACCTTATTTCGCTAGGAACATATGATATACAGGGGTCACCATTTAAAACGAAACAGACGAAATATCTGATTACAGGTTCATTTTTAAAAAAATCGTTCGTACACGTAATCACATTTGTCAAGGGGAAGGTTTTTTGTTACCATTTTTAACACTGCAACTTCAACCCTCTAGGGGGGGTGGGACCAACCCTTACTATTTCAAATGGAACAAGGGGTCGAGGGATACCTCTTTTAAAAGGGCATTTAACTCTCTTTCAAATGACATCTTATTCGTGAAATTTGGTAAAATAGTTTCCGAGATAAGTATCTAATTGTGTAATGGTTTTTCCGAGGGGGAAGTAACTAGCCATTTTTTGTACACCTAATGAAAATAATGCAGTAATTAACTCTAATGAAAAATAATTACTATTAATGATGTTATACTATTCATCGGAAAATCACTGATAAAATCCGCGTCTGCTCAGCGATCATCGAGGCGATCACTTACCGATTGTCAGACGGCATAAATATGCCAACTTGGAACCGAAAAAAATCATATCACGGATCCCCAGAAACATAGATTTCGATTTTAAGTTGAATATGAAATGATTAATGAAGTGATGAAAATGTTATGATGTACACCTAATGAAAGAGTTACTTCCCCCTCGGGTTTTTCTAATCTAATTATTGGACTAACAAAATACTAATAATGAAATGTAATACAAAACGTACGTAATTATTTACACAGATGTTCAAAATGACCACCACCGACTTCCATGCAATGATAAAGGTGTGATTAAAATTTTCCACGAACTGCCTGTAACATGTCTAGTGTTATAAGCCGTCATTCTTGTACAATTCTTTCCCGTAGATCTTCTGAATCGTTGGGCTTAGTTGCATAAACTTTGGTCTTAAGATGTCCCCATAAGAAAAAGTCGACAGGCGTTAGATCTGTAGACCTAGCTGGCCACTCAATGGCCCCTCTCCGACCGATCCATCTTCCTGGAAATGTCTGATTTAAGTACTTTCTTACCCGTACATAATAATGCGGAGGGACCCCATCCTGTCCTATAAGATTTTTACCTTCCTGTGCTACCCTTATAATAATAGGATTTATTGCATTTTGTAATAAATCACGGTAAACTTCTCCAGTCAAGTTTTCATTGATGAAAATGGGACCAATAATATGGTTGCCAAGAATACCCGCCCATACATTTAATTTCTGAGGTCTTTGAGTATGATGTTCTCTGTAAAGATGAGGGTTTTCATCGGACCAATACCTGCAATTATGTTTATTAACTGCCCCGGTAAGAGTAAATGTACATTCATCTGAGAAACAGATATTGTAGACAATAATGCGATTTTCTAATATGCGATTTGACCTAAGTTCGCAAAATTCTGTCCGGCGGTCATAGTCATCTTCGTTGAGCTCATGAACAAAATGGACTTTATAAGGATAATACTTTGCAATTTTCAATATCCTGTGAACTGAAGTTGCAGACACCCCAGATCCTTCTGACAATGTTCTTAGACTATTAAATTGAGTACGGTCGGTTTCTAAAAGTCCAAGAACCCCTATTTGCATATCTTCATTGGTTATCGTCCTGGCACGATTGTGTTTTTTATTCTGCACCGAGCCAGTTTCATCAAATTTTCTGACAAGTTCCATCACATATTTGGCCTGACCATTCTTGTCAGGAAACTGCGCGTTGAAAATTCTAGCAGCAGCTCTAGCGCAATCATTGTTGCGATAATACAGTTTTAGCAGTTCCTTTCTATCTTCTGAAGAGTAAACCATTTTTAATATCTCACTCTCTCAAATACAACTTATAGGTACAGAAAGTCAAGACTGAAAATGGTCAAAGATAACAAATACTCTTGGTTGTTGCTGCCGTTACGATAGTCTTGCAAACAATGTCACCTAGCAGATCGTACGTTTTGTTTCAAATATGAAATGTCACGAAATGTCAATTAACAATGACAGATACCTACTTATTTATTAATATTTCATTCTCATGTTAGTTTTATTGCATTTTTCGTAACAATATTGTTTGCATCTCGAATGCGAAATACTTTTGCGTTCTCGAGGCTATTTTACCTCGCTGAAGTTCGGCAAAATAACTTACATTCTCAAACGCAAAAGTATCATTTCGCATTCTAGATACAAAAATGTCTATTTGCTTTCGATGCAGTGGCGTCGCTAGACCTATTTTTTGGTTGAGAGAGTTCCGCCGGAGAAGGATTAGCAGTATTTTAGAAAAAGCATATTTAAACTAATTTTAATTGCTATTTCAAAAACTATCTCACCGAAATTCACGAATGAGATATCATTTGAAAGAGAATTAAATGCCCTTTTAAAAGAGGTATCACTCGACCCCTTGTTCCATTTGAAATAGTAAGGGTTGGTCCCATTTCCCTAGAGGGTTGAAGTTGAAGATGCAGTTGCAGTTAAAAATGGTAACAAAAAACCTCTCCCTTGACAAATGTGATTACGTGTACGAGCGATTTTTTTTTAAATGAACGTGGAATCAGATATTTCTTCTGTTTCGTTTTAAATGGTGACCCCTGTATAGATGCGGTTAACCTCACAAATAACCACCTATCCCAAATGCCATATCATTCACATAAAGTAGAAAAGGGAGAGGTTCAAGGGCTGTTTTTTATGTGTAGTTTTCTAGACACTGTTTGTTTTAACTGCCTATCGACGATCAGAAAGGTAACTCTCAAACCACCGGAGTTTGCCCCTTGTGACCGTATATGGATGCAGCTTCCACAGTATTCGGTGATTTACGCAATCGAGCGCTTTAGAAAAATCACAAAAGCTTAGCAGCACCTGTTTCTTTATTAAGACCTGAAAACAGCAAATCTATAAACGAAATATTGTTGTTTCATTGCAGATTGGGAAATTACCGTTAATTTCCTGTATAGACGGAAGTGGAGAGGGGTTCAAAATAGTTTACACGAGTTGCATTGTAACCCCATGTTTCAAAGTTTCAGATTTTGAATCGGATAACGTATCGAAATACATTTAAGTAGCCCTCATTAGTAATAATCCACTATGCTCCGTGTAGTTTCGTGATCGAATTCGCATCTGTATTTTCGGGTTCTCCCATTAATTTATCCATAGCAGACTTGATTGCTGTTATTAAACTCGGAATACTCTCAGTTTCATCGGATGGTTTCGAATACGGTGTAAAGCTGTGGACAAGTGGGACGGTAATATCAATGAACTACTTAGTAAACATAAGCCCAGCCATATTGGTGTTCGCTTCCTTCTTTTGTCATTTCAAGAAACGAATATGGTTTGTCTTCCGTCGAAAACAATTTAGATGTATGTGAGAATGCGGTATAAGACCGTGTGAAGTGCGACCAATGGTTGAAGAGCAAATATATTTATGACCTGTGACAAATTTGTTTCAACACAACGTTAAGCGAGATTGCTATTGTTTCAACACGTTTTAATAGAATTTTACAACAACTGTTATCGGTTTGATGATATTTTGGGAAGCTGATATTAACTGGAGAAAAGATCGGTGGTTCTGATTACAAGAAATATGTCGTAAAGACGATCTGGAATACGAGTGCCTAACTTTTTTGCTATTTCAGATTTTTCACATTGTTTGTGAAATAGTCTAATGAAATTCCTCTCGTGATTGAATTTGTCATATAAGTCAGTCTTTTATTTCTGAAATCAACTGAAATAAATCGACAATTTACCTCATTTTATATAAACCAATCAAATGTCATCATTTTCTCAATCCAAACCAATGACAACAAGACTCTCTGAAAACACTCTTCCTGCTCGTGGTATTTTCAAATCGGTGTTTCGACGATTCCTGAGTTCTACCATTGTTTATATAGAAGATAGTTCGTCAACCTTATGGGATTATAATTGGATCAAAATGGATGCGACATGTAGATGGCGATAGTGAGCTCGCATCCAAGTCATGTCGTAACTTCAGTGATCTGGCCTCCAAGTCATGTCGTAACTTGATTGAAACAATGGGACAGCATTAAAATCAGGGTTTTTTGAAGGAACCTGCATTAAAATGACGTCAAATATAATGCTTCTATATAAACAATGGTTCTACATTTCCATATAGTTATAATCACGCGGTAAATAACTGTTGTGAAGTTAGCAGCCACTTTCTAGCAGCCAATTTGCCAGTGGCGCCGGGTGTGAAATAAAATTCGGATTTTGATCCGAATAAACTTCTATTTCTGTATATGAACTACTAAAAAGCCCGAGAATGATATGCCAAGAGATGGTTGATTTGTCTAAGAGGCAGTTTATACTTGTCGATTTTTGGAAAATCATTCTGACATATCCCTCAGAAATGTTTAGCCAAGTTAATTTTGTGTATTTAGATTACTGAGAAGCCCTAGGATGATACACCGAGAGATGGTTGGTTTGCAGGCCGTCTAAGGGGCAGTTTATGATTGTCGATTTTTGGAAAATCATTCTGTAACTTCGCTCAAAAACGTTTAGCCAAGTTCATTTTCTGTATTTAGACTACTGAGACGCAGTAGAATGATATACCGAGAGATGGGTGGTTTGCAGGCCGTCTAAGGGGCATTTTCTACTTGTCGATTTTTGGAAAATCATTCTGACACATCCCTCAGAAATGTTTAGCCAAGTTCTTTTTCTGTATATAGGCTACTGAGAAGCCCTAAAATTATATACCGAGAGATGGTTGATTTGCAGGCCGTGTAAGGGGCAGTTTATACTTGTCGATTTTTGGAAAATCATGTAACATCGCTCAAAAATGTTTAGCCAAGTTCATTTACTGTATATAGAATACTGATGAGCCCTAGAATGATATACCGAGAGAAGGTTGATTTGCAGGCCGTGTAAGGGGCAGTTTATACTTGTCAAATTTTGGAAAATCATTATGTAACATCGCTCAAAAATGTTTAGCCAAGTTCATTTACTGTATATAGAATACTGATGAGCCCTAGAATAATATACCGAGAGATGGTTGATTTGTAGGCAGTCTAAAGGGCAGTTTATACTTGTCGATTTTTGGTAAATCATTCTGACACATCCCTCAAAAATGTTTAGACTAGTTCATTTTCTGTATACAGAGTTATGAGAAGCCCGAGAATGATTTACCGAGAGATGGTTGATTTGCAGGCCATCTAAGGGGCAGATTATTCTGAAACAGTCCTTAGAAAAGTTTAGCCATGTTCAATTTCTGTAAATTGTTGTTATTAAAATTGTTTTTTTAGTTGACCAGCTGTCGTCCCCCTACGAACGGCAGCTGTCAAAAGTCGAAACTTATGCGAACTTACCTTTTAACGTGCGATTTAAAGCACTTTCTCGAGCCATCAGAAAAATTTCTGTAGTCGTGAGTCGTGAGATTTGAACTCACGCCGGTAGACAACGAATGACTGAAAGATAGAAGTTACTCAAATGTAAAAAAAGTGTGGGGGTTTTTACGTATATTCTTGTATTACTAATATTTAGCGTTCAAGAGCTCAAAACAATTTACAATTGTGAAGAGTACCTTCGCTTTTTTACATTGGAGTAATGACTATATTTGAAATTATTTTCTACTCTTCAGTCAATAATGTAAAGCATGTCCTTCAGTTTTACTATAATTTTATTTGTACTTTTTTCAGTCTTTTTTTTATACATGTTCAAAATTGCAAGCTAAGGCAAAACACCTACTTAACAATTTTGAATCAAATCGGACCATAATCACAAAACGGATACGCCATATTGGATCTTGAATTTTTGAATTTTTGAATTTTGACAAAAAAATCCTAATCTTCGACCCCAGAAATCTCTAGTTATCAGTTTTGAATATAATCGGACCATAATCACAACAAATCGTCGTCCATTTTGGAGCCGCCATTTTTATCTTATCAATTTTGACAAAAGAATAATAATCTCCGACCCGAAAAACTCTAGAATTCAATTGAGTAAAATAGGACCATAATCACAAAACTAGTCACAAAACTAATATTCTTGTGACATCCAGAGTGAGTTTGTTTTATTTTGTTTGATTATGTTTTATTTTGTTTTAGTTCGTTTTATTTTGATTTTTACATTTTTTATATTTTATGTATATGGTAAACATTCCAAATCTGTTGTTTTATTTTGATTATTAGAATTTATTTGATACTTAGAAACTTGTTGCAAATCACATCATTCTTGGGCTTTTCAGTAGTCTAGATACAGCAAATGAACTTGGCCAAACATTTCTGAGGCAGGTTTCAAAAAGGTTCTCCAAAACTCAACAAGTATAAACTGTCCTTTAGACGGCCTGCGAATGAACCAACTCTCTGTATATCATTCTCGGGCTTCTCAGTAGTCTATATACAGAAAACTAACTCGGCTAAACATTTCTGAGGGATGTTTCAGGATGAGTTTCCAAAAATCGACAGGTATAAACTGCCCCTTAGACGGCCTGCAAATCAACCATCTCTAGGTATATCATTCTAGGGCTTTTCAGTAGTCTACATACAGAAAATGAACTTCGCTAAACATTTCTGAGGGATGTTTCAGGATGATTTTCCAAAAATTGACAAGTATAAACTGCCCCTTAGACGGCCTGGAAATCAACCATCTCTGAGTATTTCATTCTAGGGCTCCTTAGTATTCTATACACAGAAAATGAACTTGGTTAACCATTTTTAAGAGATGTTTCGGAATTATTTTCCAAAAATCGACAGGTATAAACTGCCCCTTAGACGGCTTGCATATCAACCATCTCTTGGTATATCATTCTCGGGATTCTAAGTAGTCTATATATAGAAAATAAACTTTGCAAACATTTTTGAGGGATGTTTCAGAATGATTTTCCAAAAATCGACAAGTATAAACTGCCTCTTAGACGGCCTGCAATCAACCATCTCTCGGTATATCCTTCTCGGGCTTTTTAGTAGTTTATATACAGAAATTGAAGTGTATTCGGATCAAAATCCGAATTTAATTTCACACCCGGCGCCTCTGGCAAATTGGCTGCTAGATAAAAACGGCTGCTAGAAAGTGGCTGCTATAACTTCACACCGGTCGGTAAATATGGAAACGTCAGTTTGACGCCAGAAAGACGCCAAATACGCAAAATGATATTCATATAATCATTATTCTCAATAAAGTTGAAGCTCGTCTATTCATTTTTGAAATTGACTGATCCCTTCAAAAATGCAGAATTTTCAAAATACTGTCACTTTGCCTGTCACTCAGACTGTGTGTTTCTAAACAACCCAGTTTTTGTGACAGCAAGGTGAAAGTATTTTTCGATAATTCTGCATTTTGTCGGGATGTTTTTACTGAGAAAACAACAATTTAGTTTCGTTCAGAAATCGCATGATCGTTGCAAAAATTGTAAAATTTAGATTTTCTACTTTTTTTTTAAAAATTGAAATAAAAATATAAAAAAGTAAACGATTTATTTCTTTTTGAATATCTTGAATATTTCGATTTCTAAAGCTACATAATTTTTACTACCAACATTGTTCAAAAAATTGTTATAAACAAATGCATTGTTTATGATCAAATCAAAAATTATTTTTTTGTAATTATGATTTTTAAAGAAAATACGATTCCTTAAAAAAATTATTTGTTGCTGAAAAATGCGTTTGTTAATTAACAATCGTTATTTTCGGCTAACTATTAAAATTAAGGAACCATTTTTCTCTGAAAATCATAATTTCTAATTCTTTGAGATTCATAAAAAAATTTTTTTTCTTAATTTTTCATTTAATGAACAATTTGTTGTGAACAAATGAGTTTTTCAGTTTTTTTCAAATACCTAATTTTTTAACGATGGTGATAAAAATTTTAAAAAATCTTTTTTATGTAGCTTCAAACCCTTAGAAATCGAAACATTCCAGATATTTAGAAGAAAAAAATGTCATAAACTTTTTTTTTATTTTTTTTATTTTCAATTGTTAAGTGGAAAATCAAAATTTTACAGTTTTTGCAACGGTTATCTATTTGTAAGCCTATTAAGAATAACTTCAATAAGTGAAAAAAATCCTGGGGTTAGTTCAATAATTATCGGGGTTTTTATGTTAACATTCAGTTTAGAAAAATTTGTTAATTAACAAATGCATAATTTATGGAGAAATTTAAATAAAAAAATTGTAACCACGGATCAGTGTTAATTGATGTATCCCAATAGTACATGATTTTTTTAATCCTTAATAGTCATATTCAATATGTTGAAATTATTTTTGTTGTGTCAGAGTGACGCAACGCGCGCGGAAGCTCTATTTTCAGGTCTCTGTAAAAATTATAAATATTGGACGTACAGTTTCGGGAGCCTGATCTTTTTTTCAGTAAATTTGCTGGACTTTTCAGATCTTTTTTAATATTTCGAAAATCTTTAATACTTTTTGAGATATTCAAAAAAACAAAGCCCCACTGTTTTTTCACTTAATTGTTTAAAACTTTTGCAATTTTTTTCGTCTCCTTTTGGGACCTCTCCTTAAACTTTCTACATGAAATTACGAATCGAATGATACCATAATCATAATTTTCGGTGATTATACAATTTTTTTAAAACAATTGTACATGTTGGCTAGACTATGTGGTATTAATACTGAAAAGACAATAAAAAATCCACAAACATTAGATTTCAGGTCAAGGCTATCAGTAATATATTGATTGAAGGAATAAAGTGCTTTTCCCGAGCTCATTTTTATGAATCCATGTTGACCTTCGGCAAATAATTTATTAGTCATAAAGTATTACACAAATTGATTTTTCATATTCAACTCGAATAATTTTGAAACGCGGAAAAGTAAACTTTTAGGTTATTATCATCTTTCTGTGAATTGGACGAACAAATGCTATCTTGAAGGAGTCAACTGTTTAGTTGTACAATAGGACTTGACTGATCTCAGAGCTACATTTTTCAACAGACCATAATATTTATATCCAGAATAAGTTACATGTACAGAGTGGCTGGCATCTGAGCCTCATCATTGGGATCTCAGAAACCGTAAGAGATACAAGGTCGGCTGAATCATGGCAAAGTTGCGAAATTTGTAGCCGACAAAATACCTTTTCGAAATTTGGATAATACCTAATACTTTCGGAGATACCAAATCTCATAAAACCGTTTATATTTTTCTTGGCGTTATTTGAAAAACTTTATCGAAATGACTGACACTTTTCCTTCCCTACACGGTGACGTTTTCAAATTTGAAATTCGACATTTCGTCTTCTAGAAACCACCTTAATTTTTCCACAATTTTGGATTTTTATACATTTCAATGGCAAAAAACAATTTCTGTTTTTTTTAATTCTGTCAACATTTTCAATTAAGCGTTGAAGAAATGCTGGTCAGCATCAAAACTCTGGCAAGATTTTGATGAAACTACTTACTTCTCCCTTTCTCGGCCTTGTAAAATTTTTATTTGAAGGAAACGCAAAACTTACCTTATACATATAATGGTTTATTGAAAGTAATTGAATGACTGATGACTTACAGTCAACGAGTTGTCATATTATTAATTGTGAATTATGAAAGAAGCTGTCTTTCTGAGCTCAACCATATGAAGCAGTACAGTTTGGCAAACATAGCTGAGACTGTGAAATTCTCAATTCTTGCGCGAACAATCACGTGAATATCACTGGATAGTCCGTCGTACGACTAATGCGCATCATGGGCGTGCCTATTTTCACAATTGCAGCTATGTTTGCCAAGCTGTATACATTTTCATCATAATTACGAAGAGTAGTAAGGGCCTGCTAAATCGCCAGATTTTACCCAGCTGGACTTTTTTCTCTGGCCCTATCTTGAAGAACGCATTTTCATTTGAGCCCTTGCAAATATATAAAACCTCAAACATAATAAGCATTGAGTGTCAGACTCCGAAAATAGCACTCACGTTATTATAAACGGAGCCAGTTGTGTTTTAAAAACAATGAATTCAGGTTAAGTCAGATCTATAAAGTAGCCATCTAATAAATACATTATTCCCTATCCATACTGGGAATAAATTATTTGAATGATCCCAAACTTCTCAAGCACCAGGTGGGATTTCCCCGTTATACGACCAAATCATTTCATCAGCGTTTGGAAATATGTGTACAAGAATCTAGTTTGAACTTAGAGTGCCTATTTCAATTAATGTATTATTATCATTTGTTTATAATTTTTATTTTAGTATTTATTTACGTAATTTTCTATCATGTACACCTGTAATTAGGCCAGGCCTGCTGGTTGTATGAATAATAGTTATTTATTGTATAAGTGTTTTAGATATCATTTTATTTGCGCAAGAATGTTTAAACGCGAGAGCGAAGCTCGAGCGTTTAAATTTCTTAAGAAAATAAAATGTATCTAAAACACGCATGCAATACAACGTTTTATTCACAATCACATTCATTTAGAATCAGAATCGCGGAAAATGATTTGACGTTTTGCTCTGACAGCGGCTGTCACCTCCTCAAAAATCATTGAAATAACATACAAAAATATCGGGAGGTGTTGAATGGTTGCTATGTATTTTCTATTGTTTATCGACTCCATTTGTAAAAATTTGTGAAGTTAGTGAAAATAAGTAAAATGTGATTGATATTCAAGATTGTATTTTTCATTATTCCACTAGTGTATAAAGTGGTACTTTATACGGTTCATAAGTGTGGATAAAACTTCAATTATAAGGTGATTGTGGATAAATAAATAAATATCAACTTGAACAAAATTGTTTTCTTTTTACTCCCTTAGATGGTAGTGTGCAAAAAACAATACATTTAAAATGATTTGCAATGAAAAACATACCTTTGTTTATAACGTAATTTTTTGAAAATTATGTATTCTTTATGTTTCAGCTTTACGAAATGTTGCCCTATAATACATATTCCACCCGATATTACTAAAAAAATATAATTGAGAAACTTTTTAAATGCATGTACTAAAAAGGCGTACTTAAATTACTACAAATATATTATATATATCACGTAGTCAATAAAAATCTATCTATCTATCTATCTATCTATCTAATGGTTGTTGTAGTTTATTCTGTTCATATATCAGTTGATAACTGATTCAAAAGCTTATTTGTCACAAAAAATACTTTTTTTTCTGTTACTAAATATTTCACATTGTAAATTTTCCATATCTGACTGACTTCCGTCATCCGCCAACTTGTGCACCAATTTGACCCAAATTCTTAATTTGCATCGTCAAATGTCGATTTTAGCATCGAAGAATAATCAAAAAATGTTTTGATATAATTAATACAAGACAGATTTTGTCATTTCAGCAGATATCCGTGCAAAGTTCCTGGAAGGACACTACCACATTTACTATTCTGAATGAGTTGTAAATGTTTGGGAGTCTCTGTCGAAACGTCTTAAGAATTGGATTTCACGAGGGGTCAAAAAATTTACTTCCGCCAAATTAAAGTACAAAAAATCACACCATACAAAATTAATTTTATTATTATTCTGCCAAGTACTGTGCTTTGCGTTAAATACACAATTTCTGGATACAATTAAAAGAGAAATTTTTAATTTCTGTCATTTAGTGTTTAGTGTTCTGAACATTATCGAATTACTGTAGAATATCGGTACTTCACTTAATGGCCTACAAAACGAAATTAGCCTGCAATTATCATCAGTCTAAACGATTTCACTCCTAATTATTAAATAGGCGACTAGATAATTAACCAGCTAAATAGACGTCAAAGTCCTTGAATTTACCTTATACAGGGCATTTCATATTCAACCGTTATTAATGATTAATGGTCATGGAGTTGCATAACTATATATCCAAATAAACATTGTTAGGTTGTTTTCCATGTGAAAAAAATGCACCTCCTTTTCTACGATGTTTAAGTGTACAAAAAATACAGTGTATATTATAGTTTACTTCTACTTGAAACACTTTCATACTATAGTGTATTACTGAACAATCGTTTCCAGAAAGTATTTTTCAACAACAAATTTTCGGCGCAAAGGCCGATTAACCTAGGTATACCACAGGAATCGGTTCAGGGACCGCTTTTGTTTGTCATTTATGTTGATGATTTTTACAACTTATGAAGCCATGTCACAGTCACATACGATACATCACTGATATTACTCTTTTAACAATTACTCATCTCTTGTTGATCAGTCTGAGGAAATACAAGGAAAAGCTGACCATTGGTTCATTGTCAACAAACTCATGACGAATCATGAAAAATCACAGAACTTGATTGTTTTTACGGCTTTGCCATTACCTGCATTACAGTGCGTCATATTATTAGGTTTTACTTTAGGTTGAATTAGTCGAGCTAAATTTCAGGTCTGAAAACTAAATTCTCGAGTACCTTATTCAGCAACCCATTACAAATTTCACTACATTTAAAATAGTATTTTGCTCACTGACTAAATCCTACATTTCTTATGGGTAAATTCTATTGAAATTCTGTGAATTTTTGAAAATTCTCCCTCATCTTCGACTCAAAATAATCGTGTGCTCGAAAAAAATTCCAGTAATAATTGAAGCTCTAGTGAAAAGTGGAAATAAAATTGCGTTTGAAAAAAGTTGCGAAAGCTCGCGAAAATACTTAAAATCGAATTAGTCGGTAAAAATGGAACCCTTGCCCTCCAGACAAAGAGCGCGTAGGATATCGAATAATTTTCATACGGTTTCGGACGTGGAAAATTACGATTTGAAAAATGACCCCATCCTTCTCGAAAAAAGTTTCCAAAATTAGTGAAAATAAAATTGGAAAAATCTGTAAAATTAGTGTAGAACATTGGACCGTTGATTAGTTTAATTTCAACAAAATTAACCTCCCTGTCCCTCTGAAGACACATAATTAAACAAATTATAATGCTAAAAAATACAAAATGAAATAAACATAAGAATGTTTTTAAGAACAATCATTTATTTACAAAATATTGAACTAAAAAGTAACAAGTATTATAATAGTGTATGAAAAACAAAGAACCTTCAAACAAGTTATTTGTTTTTCTTATAATAAATGTTAATTTTTGCTTTTGAGTTCATTAGTTTATATATATATACGCTTGTTTTTTAAAATGAATTTTTACTTTTATTTTTTTCTTTAGTCTGCAATACCTTTACATTCAGATTTCCATTGCCAACTTCCAAGTAAGAAGAATATTAATAGGTATTTGTAAAGCTTACATACTAATATCTTTTTAATTACAAACGTCCAGCGTTGATAAGAGTAATCCTAATTCTCGAACATTGTCCGTTCTCGTTACGAATAGTCCTTTAATTAAAACTCCATTAAAGTAACCGCCGGGAAAACAAATTGAAAAAAGTCCGCTGACCAGAGTGGTTTTCTCGTTTCGACTGAACTGGCTCGGTTGATATTTTCTCGTTTTCCCGCAGGGCTTCGTTATAAAAGAACTCGATAAAGTATTTAGACAGTCTGTTCAGACAAGCACAAACTAATAGATTCCAACCCCGCGAAATCTAATTTTGCGAAGCGAGTGTTTTACTTCTACTTCGTTTAGCAAGATTTTGATGATTGCTTTAGTGTAATGACATTTTGATGGATAAATAATATTTTATGAACGAAACGAAACTATAATAGTAGATAAAAAGGATAATAATATAATTTTTTCTACATTCATACAAAACAGAAAACTTTATTGAACTGTATTTAGTGGAAAAAACTGGTTCTTTATTGCACTGAGTGCAATATTTTATAGTATTGTCAATCATATTCATTACATTCTGGGATTACAACATTAATAGAAAAATGCAATTTAATAAATATAAAATTTGTTGCTTTTAATATTATTATATTACTTTTAGCAGCTAGATTTGAACAAAGAATGTCTTCCTCACACTTTATTTCCATCTAAATGGTTTTTCCACAAACGTAGAAAAAATATGGTATGGAACTCGTACAAAAATTGTTTATTGACTCGGCCTAACGGCTTCGTCGGACAATTTCACGTCTAGTGCAATAAACACTTACTTTTTGCACGTGTTGCATAAATAACTATTATGTATATTTTTATTTTGTCTTTCATCTCTGTAAAAATTCTCCATGGTCTACACGAATTTTATTCAATTTCAGTAAAATCGTATTCAAAAATATTTCCTGTCTGTATAAATAAATAATACTTCTCTTTTCCACACATGTTATTTTCAATGTTATCAATACTTCCAATACAATTTCACAGCATCCAGTGGTCTTTCTGTGTTGTTACTATAGAAACGGTTTGTTGGCACGCCGGGTGTTTGACTGTGTTTGCTCCAATTTCAAGTTATTTTCAAGTAGATGGATGTTGATTATGAAAGTGGTAGTGTTACCCCATCAGATATGTCTGAGAAAGCAAATGCAATAGTATCTAATATGTTACCGGCCAAATCCAAATTAACATATGAGAAAACATATGACCAATTTCGTGATTGGTGCGACAAGAAACATGTGAAAAAGGTTTCTGAAAATGTGGTTTTATGCTATTTTGAGGAAAAATCAAAAATTATAAAACCTCCTACGTTATGGAATGTCTACTCAATGTTGAAAAGTACATTGAATGTTAAGGAAAATATTGATACAAGGAAGTTTTCAAAATTGGTCCCGCTCATTAAGAACAAAAGCGTCGGAAACCGAGGAAAGAAATTTAAAGTTTTATAAATGGATGATATCAATAAATTTTATTCAAGATGCTGATAACGGAATAAATTTACTTTATAAGGTACAGATATAATCATAATTTTGTATGAATAGTAGTAATTTCAATATTTTTTATTTGTAGGTTGTCCTAATTTTGGGTATCAGCGATGCTTGTCACCGTGAATAATTATTACTTACATATAGGTAACTATTGATGCCATTGAAGATGCTGGATCTATATTGATTGTTAAAATACCTAATACGAAGACCTATTGCGCAAGAACGTTTACTGTTTTAGATTCTGATTATATTGAGATATACCGCAAGTATAGAGCACTACGGCCGCCTCATACAAAAAGTAACAGATTATTTTTGAAATATTTGAGAGGAAAATGTATTAACCAACATGTGGGGATAAATAAAATAGGAGAAATTCCCAGCTTGATTGCAAAATAGCTTGGAAAAGACATGTATAAGAGCTACACAGGTCACTGTTTCAGGAGAAGCTATGTAACTCTTGTGGCCAATAACATTGCATCCATAAAACGTCACGGTGGCTGGAAATCTGCCTCCGTAGCAGAACAGCAGCAGCATTTATAGAAGATAGTTTGAATAACAAAATTGAGATTTTTAAAAAAATATCGAATGGTCCATCTTCTTCCAAACAAATTAAAATATCTGATGAAATTGTGGAATCAGCTCTTCAAGAAATATCTAATGTTTCTGATCAGCAGCAACATGGAACATTTTCGGGAATTTATGTTGGAAGTAATTTTTCAAACTCTACTATAATTTATTATTCCAATAAATGAAATTGTTTTATAATGAATAATCAATTATTAATTGACTGTTAAAAAGAAATCCTTCCAAATGTAATATTTCATGTTTATTTTATGAATTATTTTGGCAGAGAAAAAAGTAAGTAAGCATCAATAGGGATACAGAAATGTCAAGTTTAGTGTGTTACTTTTCAAGGATAGGTCTAAGTGCTTTTGTTTACATGAAAAACCCCCTTTAATTTTCTACAAGGAATCACCCCCAAAAACGTACGCACTTATTTAGCAACACCTTGTACTATAAGGAAGGCGATTTAAGCAGACGGTTTAGTTGGAATCAAGTTGAAGGTTGAGTTGAGTTACAAATTAGAATCTAGTGAAGTATGCTGAGTATGTTAGCACTAGCAGTGTATTCGAGTTGTGTAATTGAGTTATCGGTATTTGTTGTTAATTGTTACTGTAAAACGTATTTCTGAAGCCACGTACCACAATATCGTAACAATATATTCAGAAGCGTTACAGGATGGTCAAGGCTGAACGTATAGAACTCCCAAGTTACAGTATTAAGTTGAGTTGAGCCATCCAGAAAGGAGAATCTGAGGCTGTCAATTTAAAAGAGAGTTGAGAGTGATCTAGTCTTCAATACAAAGACCTAGTCTATAAGTATATAACCAACAAAAATTGGGTATTATCATTTGTTTTATGCTAAGGGCAAACTCTTCTCGTTATAGTACGAGAGCCAGTGACCAAAAGCATGTCATAAAGCAAAATGACAAAATCGTGTGATATCGATAAATAGATGACCCTTGACCAGACTAGGTGGGTAGTAACGGTAGAAGTGTAGCATATTTGTTTTCAGAGATCCTGCGCGAAGCGTTTGATCTGAATATATTTTAAAAAATGGCGAAAAATCTCATCGAGCAGTATGGTTCATGTCTTTTTTATTATTCGTATTGACGCCCTCATAACAAAAATACTATTTTTCTAATACCATTAACAAAAATGAACATTTCAATTGCGTCTTCGATTGAGAAACCTACCACGTTGTAACACCGATTTTCATTTCCCACGGGCTAGCTGTATCGAAATATTTCATTTCCTACGACTTTCATGAACTACTAGACTGTCATAGGTAGTTATTAAGGAATTTTATGAACGAGTGTTGATTCAGATGACACATGGACTTTGGATGGTGGGAGCGAGGGTTCAAATCCACGCAGCCACATTTTTTTTTTTCATTTTATGAAATCGATTAGTGTTTGATTTTTTCTGCATAAAGTTTTTTTATTTCCAAGTTGTCAAAAGTTGAAAATTTTTAATGTTATTTGTTTCACGACGTAGGTAGATACGTGTACAAAAAGAAAAAATAGATGTTTCATTCAACGGGTGAAGAAAGAAAAAATTATCTACTCGTGGGAAATGTATGTCATTTCATGCTCATTGTACAAAATACTATTTCAGACATTTTTAGTGCCTCGAAGGAAAAAAAATGTTCTAAAGATTCAGACTCGAAAAGGGGTGTCTGTGGACCCACGGTGGTTCCACTGTATTGGTTTGAAAATTTGTCTGATTAGATAGGTGCTACATTCAATTTGTCTGATTTGTCTGTGTGTTTTTTGGGCAACGTATTCAACCATTGATTTCTGACCAGTTCCAGACATTTTGCTATGGTTCATTTGGTCATATTTTTTTAACATTTTCGAAATGCTATCAAAATGTAAGGCGACATGATTTTCATTGATTTTTTCAAATGATCTTTAGGCGTTTTGCTGAAAGTTTTTTTTTAACGGTATCTATAACCACTGTTCTTGGTATCTCAGGTCTATCATCTAGCTACCTTCCGGAAGTCAGACATTTTGCTGTCGCTCAGTTCGGTCAGACTTGTTGACATTTTTAAAAATGTGCCTATATCAGACGCTACGCGCAAAATATACACTGCCCACCATAAAGTATGTAACATATGGAAAAAAGTTTATTATCCGAGTATTGGAAAACATTTTTTGGTTTATCGATCCTGGATGTCCGATAACCTTAAAATCATTTTGACATTTGTCACGTGACCACTGGTATGGGGTCAAATTGAAAAAAATACCATTAAGTGGCTGAAAGTGTTGCAAGATATTTGAAAAAGTAGCTTAGAAGTTAATATTATTCTCATATACACAGTTTCAATCAAATCGGGAAAATTGAAAATATCACCTTTTGTGGAATATTTTCCGATATCTTTGCAAATATCAAAGTTTTATCTTCTGAATAGATTGACTGTAGTGGAACATTGTCCAGATTATAGTCAAGTTTTGATGACAATCGTGCATGAGCGTTTCACTTCGCACATAAATTCGAAAACTTTAAGCCTCTTCAATTTGACGCACTATTTTCAAGTTTATAGCGAAGTGAAAAGCTCATCCACGATAATCAAAACCTGATTATTATCCAGAAACCACGATTATTTTAGAATGCCATAACATCACTATAGGAATTCTGATATAACTGTTAGATACGAACCAAGGTTCCTTGGAAAAACCAATTTTTTTTCACTTCAGTGCTATCTGGTTTGGAGGAAATGAGTAAATTCTCTCATTATCATCAAAATAGAAATGTCCCAAGACAATGAATATATTCAGAAAAAAATCGGAAAATATTAAAAAAAAATTGATATTTTCAATTTTCTCGATTTTCTTGAAACTGCTGTACCTACTTATAGATATATAAAATTAAATTCTAAGATAACATTTTTCGATATTTTTCTATCTAACCCCATTTTTGGCGAAATTTTGACTTTGATATTGAAATTATCTCAAAGCTGAAATAAAACAGGAAACACTTCTTCCCAGCAACATTGTTTAAGCTTTCTCAAGTAATTTCACTCTCCGACACTTTGTTATCGATCAATCATCATCTGAATTTATACAAATACGTCCCTGTTTGGATGAATACAGTTTTTAAAAGTATTTTTCTACGACATTGCATTAATATCGCAAATTCGGATTTCAATTTGTCAGTTCAAAAACATCTAACCCTAAATCTACATTCTAATGACGGTATTATAGGAATATTTTCATAGTGGGAAGAAGATACATGTATATTTGATCAAATAGTGAAAAAGTAGAGACTTCTAGATGCCAAACGATGGCAAATAATTTAAGCTGTTCAGTTAACCTGCACGTCCAGTTAACCTCATTACACCACATTATTTAATTCTCAAACATGAATCCCCTAACTTCAATAGTGATCAAACTAGAATACGTTTGGTTTATTAGTTTTAAACGGTTTTGTACCTAAAATGTCTCTCAGCACGATAAAAACACATAATGTTTAAAATCCAGAATGCTAGGTTCGTAATATTTTTACCCTTTATACTAATGACTATAGATATTTCGAACCGCTGCGCTGCAGTTTTCAATATTATTCACTCACCCCTTTGGCATTAGTTTAAGGGTGTTCCAAAATGTATCTGTAATGAACTATCTTGAGTGTCCATTGATATTTCATCTTTGATATTCAAATGAGGCATCAAAGATGCCAGATCTTGGTGTAGCTACCGGCAAAATCTTAAAGGAATATACGGTGCCATACGGTTTCTAGGAATACGACGAATTTGAATTAAAAGTTTTATTTCAACTTCTTTGGAATGTTCATTAGAGGTGTATGGTATAATATATCGGCATGTTTTTTTGAAATTCTGAACAAAGTGTATTTCAACCACCATTAAATTCAACTCTCTCGTTTCTCAGCGCTTGGATTCAGTTATTGACATGGGTGACCTAAGGGGATAAAAGTCTTGAAAGATTATTAGATTTTCTATCTTGCCGTCTTTCAAGAAGATCGTTGTTGGAACATTATAAGATATAAGGAAAATGTCTCGTAAATAAAGTTTTGCGCTTCCATTATTTTTTAGTTTTCCCTATCCTATTTTTGAAATGTAGTATATAGGATGATACAAAGGCGACGAAGGGCAATTGTTCTTCTTTTTTTTATAATCCTAACTTCAGAGTCGGGATTCCTACTTTAATCTCAGGATCCCGACTTTAATATCGGGATCCTGACTTATGAGTCGTGGTGGTCGTGCCGGTAGAGCGTTCGCCTCTCAAGCGAATGGTCGAGGGTTCAAATCCCCGCATGGTCATCGGTCTCGTGCATGGTATCACACGTTAAAGGTAAGGGCTGCGTCTTCCCTAGCTCACACAAGTATCTCGAAGACTTCTGAGGGGTGCGCATAGGAGTGCAATCGGTTGACGGAAATAACAATTTTAACAAATTTTTCAACAATTTCGGGATCCAAAATTTAAACTCGGGATCCTGCCAATTTAAATGGGCATAGTTCTGGTGCTAGATCTTCAATTCCTTGCTGCAGTAGGATAGGAAATATTCTATCTGGTCTAGGCTATGTGCTAAAAGAGTTTATTGTCCATTTCACTTTCGGGTATGTTGCGATCCGCTTTGCTACCTCCTAGTCCACCCTGTCACCGTTAGTTGAAGGTTGATAGACATAGAAGGACCCCGTTCAATTTTCCATGAGTGTTGGTAGCTCATGCTGCATATAACTATCGCTAATTTGGTTGTAACTGAAGTATTATTCATCTATAAATCGAGTTTCGTATCTTCTTGAAAAAGTGCATCATTTGTTTACGGTAATTTAAAATGCATGAATTCATGTTATGGAAATTAGATACCGAGTATAATGATAAAGTGAACAATTCATTCCAGAATAATTATTGAAAATTAAACATATTCAGCCTGCCTACAAAGTTCGAAATAACATACTAGGTGACCTACCGAAAACAGTCCAAGTTACTTGGGGTACATATTTTTCTATTTTAAACAGTTTGCCAAAAAGCAAAATCATGCAAAACATCTTTTGGCAGTTTAATCCATTTGAACTCATAGGTCGAGTGGTATACGGGTAGCTTATTTTCTGAATAACTTAAATTAAAGCAAACCAGAAAGAATTTTATTGGTGAGAAAAATTTGACATTTTTTTGTAAACAATAAATCCTAAATTTAATATTTTTGGGCATCCCAACAATATGAATTGAACTAGCATGCAAACATTTCAATTTCTGACGTATTTTCATCGCCTTATGTCAAAATATTTGTATAAGAATTCTTTCTTTCTTTCTTTGGTGTTTAGGCATCGACTGCTATGGTCATTAGCCATGTGTTATGGGTTGGCCTTGTTACTAACTCCAAACGCCACCTTAGGAGCAGCACTGGTAATTGGAACGCAACAGGACTCACCCCAGCCGAGCCACGAGATTTTAATAATTTAATAGGTCAACTTAAATCAAAAAATCATCAAAAATGGAGTTTTCTACTGATAAAAATAAATATGTCATTCAAACGATTAAGATTTATTATTTTTATAAAATGTTGCCAAGAATTGTAAGAATAAGTGATTAACGACAAATCGGAAACCAATATAGAGGACAAAAATTTAACCGCGGTTAAACAGGTCACTTATCTAAACAGAATTCATTAAAAAATTACGGTGTCTGATTGGCCCATTTCATGAAGAGAGAAATAATTATTTCTATTTATTAATTCTGATTGATGATAAAGATTTTCACTCTGAAATATATTATTGCAAAGCAATTATTCCAGATTACTTTATGTAAGTTAAAATACCCGCTTTTTAAAATCATGGAATTTTTTTCGATTCATAAGAAATCCTCGTGAATCATATGTTATTTCAGTAATCCTATAGATTTCTGAGAAATCGATTCGAACTCGCATGTGATTTTCAGGAAATAACTAGCATCCCTGATATTTCAATAAATCTCAAAGGATTTCGGAAATAGACCGTCAGATAATCACAGATTTTGCTGACTGATTTTCTTTTCTGGGATTTCAACCACTGAAAATTGTGTCAGTGTTGGGCTCAAAACATGAAAATTTAGCGATCGGACGTGTGCTAGGCATATGGAAGATTAATTTTCGTGTTGCATAAATTTCTTTTTTCAATCTCACGTTAATGACATTTCAACACGATAACAGAATATATAACAATCTAATAGTGAAATACCAAAGCCATATCTTGTAAAAAAATATTCGGTTGCTTATGCATTTTCTCGCTTATGGCAATCGACAGAATGAAATTTGATATCGTTAGTAACCCGAAATTTTTTTTCCCATATTTTAAAAATACAGGATAGGCGACTCCCAAAAAAATTAATATTCTCTTAAAAAACTCCAAATCTTGATGAACTTCTTCTGGTGGACCATCTTGTATATATGAATAATCCCCAACCAAATGACCCTGAACTTAATCGAGATGATTTACATCTGTTGAAAACATTTTCAAATGACAAAGGTTATCGGTGTGATATCGACGGGTGTTAGTTAGTATAACTTCTTCTTCTTTATTTTTCTTTGGGTTCTACATCTAGGTCATCTGCCCAGTTCCGACAGAGTTCTTCTGTCCTTGTTTGGTAAGATTAGTCTGGTTGATCACTATTATCTCACCAACATAGGTTATCATATCCTTCTTTTCTTCGTTCACAGAATCAGTTTACTATCTTCATGTTTTCATTCTTTTCGTGCCGAAGTTTATGTAAAGAGATATCACAACTAATGACAAGACCTTTCTCGGAGGAGCTTTGCACAAGATATCTCGGTCGATATAAGGAACCAAGGTTTTGACAGATAAGGGAAAGGGTTTGGTTCATCAAGTTGGTGTTGAATGTCTTCATTCAGTTGAGTGATTTTGTTTTTGGGAAACAACAATTGTAGTTAGAAGTAGATGTACCGTGATGGTCATGCTGGTAGAGCGTTCGCCTCTCAAGTATAGTAGGCCAAACTGTAGATAAAAATAAGAGGCTCTTTTCATACAAAATAAAAGACACAAACGGCCTACATTAATTTTTATAAGATAGTTCGTAAATGAAAACCCCGGTTTTTGGCCCCAGCAAAATCGCTTTGTGGAATTTTTTAAACAAGAAATAGTAAAAAACAATTATAACTATTCTGTTTTTTTGCGAATATCTCAAAAAGTATTGGAAGAATTGTTTTACAGTCAATAGAACTTGTGTAGGGAATTGTTTTTATACGACCAGATGGGTTTCTCGAAAAAGAGACCATTTTTCAAAAATTCATAATTTTTATAAATCTGATGCTGGACGAATAATATTGATGCGGAAACTGATAGATGATAACATTTTGAAGCATTTTGATCAACTTTTAGTTACATTTTCAACACATTTCCCACCTGTCAGGTGAAAATCCAAAATATACAAATTATTTTTGTAAAATGGTCTCTTTTTGAGGTTTTCCCGGATGTTCTCAGTGGAAAGTGCACTGATCCGGTCGTATGAAATCCATTTTGTAGGTTTTATAAATCTTTACAAAAGTTCATTGACCGTAAAACGATTCCTTGAATAACCTTTGAGATATTTCCTAAAAACCAAAAAAGGTGTAATTTTTTTCACTAAGTAAGGCTTGTTAAAAAATTCCACAAAGCAATTTTGTTGGGGCGAAAACTGGGGTTTGCATAAAGGAACTATCTTATAAAAATTAGTATGGGCCATTTAAATCAAGTTTTTTACTAAACCAAGTTTTTTATGCTACTTTTCTTTAAATACCATAAAACACCCCAACACGAAAACACCAAACACCACACCGGGTCACAGACCATAACACAACAAACAACACCGACATAAGCTAGGCAGGAGGTCGGGCCACTGAACATTGCAACACATCGATGGGTAAAAACCATAGAAATATATATTATATACTTACTCTAGAATGCTAATCCACATGTCAAAAGTGTTGTAAAAAGTTCAGGCTAGTCCGCAATGCGCAAGCGCGTCATTAGTGATTTTTGGAACAGGCCCGGTTTTAGTAAAATATTATGGAACTTGTGAAGATTAACAAACATTAATTCTGAATCTCGGAGAATAAGGTTGGAAACCTCATTGAGCTTATACTGTTATTTGTATTTAGCCGATTTTAATACATATTTTCACATTTTTATGATCCCAATTATTCAGCAAAGGCCATCAGAAAGTAGAGTACGGTTATTATTATTATTTACCGCTCTGAAGCGACTGATTCTTGGTATCACATTCACTTTTCAGCTGTAGTTAACCAACAAAAACCTACGGAACCACCCCAAATCGTCGGTGCGAATTTCAAGGAAGCACTGGATTGGAAAATAAATTGAAAGTACAAAAAACTAAGAAAATTTATTTCAGCTATTATCATGAATAATTTCAACTCACATTGGATTTATGAAATTGGATGCTTGGAAGCTCGAGGTTTTTTTTCTAGAACGATTCATGTCAAAATACGCAACTGCATTTAATTTAAATCATTTGAAGAGATTAACATGCTATTTCTACGAGTATTTCTGCTTGTATTACCTTAGTGCAATTTCCACAATGGGGGTGCATGAAAAAGTGAGGCCAGAAACATTTTCCTTATCATTAAAGAAAAGCACTTCTATATTGACATTAATTTTCTAAGGCGATTCTGTGTATGTTTAGTACTTTTTGTATGAATCTAGAACTCATAATATAAGCGGTGTGGTAGAAAGTTTTATCACTCGCCATGCATGCTTATGCAGACATACCTATTGGTACTGCACTAGGTTTCAAATTATTCTATTGTCGGTTTCACATGAATCTTCATGAGGAAAATGTCCTCCACAAATTACAATTTTCTCACTCAAATGTTCTGCTGGGGTCTCTTCTTGAAAACAATAACCAAAAATCATGCCTTTTTTGTCAAGTTAAAATAATATTTAAGTTATTTTGAGCAAAGCATATAGGTACATAAAAATTTCATTTTCTACCAAAAATGATTTATTTCAGGTATTTTTCCTTTACACAACACTAAACAGTTCATTGTGTATTTTTAGGAAGAAACGGCTTTATTAGAAATTGTCTTTAAAGGAACAAGATTAATGCAAATTCACGAAAGATGAAAGAATAACCAATGACAACAAACACCACATAAAACGACAATAGAAAATCTGAAATTCTAAAAAACCGACTCTGTCTCTGACAAAAGTGACAGATCTTAGTGACAAGTCTTCCCGTTGATGAAAAAGCACTGTTGCACGGTCATTATAATTACAGTAGCATAGGGTACATTATTGTTTCAAATAAATTTCTTTCTCGCCTAAAAGGTTCTTTTCGGTTTTAAAAAGTCCTAAATGCGCTGTCAAATTTCTCTCTCTCTTTCAAATGACATGTGTTTTATTGCCTCATAACAAAAAACTCTGAATTGGGACACCATATTATTTTCAAACTTCTACCCAACTACACTGATGACGCGCATGCTCACATCGTAAACGGGTCGCATACGCGGCATGCTTTTCGCCGTGAAATTTGGCGGGATTAGCATTCTAGAGTAAGTATATAATATATATTTTTATGGTAAAAACTGAGCTAACGGCCAGCAATGGCAGGGTAGACGAACGGAGAAACCCCCCAGAGAGGGTACCATTTATGGCTGAACCCCCTTGCCGAGAGGGCCCCCTTCGTTGCCAAACGTGGCGCATTGCCATTATTTATAATGGAATGATATGTTCTTACTCTGACATGTAAATTCTACTAAAACTTGGAAAAAATACCTTTTGAATTTGCGTCTTTTATTTTGTGGGGGAAAAAACCTCTATAGCTTGGTCTATAGGATCGAGGGTTGAATTCCCAGCATGGTCATCACTCTCGTGCGTGGCATCACACTTTAAAAGGTAAGGGCTGCGTCTTCCCAAACTCGCTCAAGTCTCTCGAATACTTCTGAGGGTTACGCGTAGGGGTGCAACAATTTGACAGAAATCAAAATTGGGAGGGTGAACAAACTTTCAGTCTAACTCCACCAAAAATAATCTTTATTGAAGATACTGTGTAGTCCGAAGACTAACAACAGGCAGATACCATGCAGTCGGAAGACTTACATCAATAGATAGGACATGTTTCGAAGGATTAATCCTTCATCTTCAGCAAAATAGGGGTTGATTACAAGTCGATCATATGGTGGAAAAATAACATTTTTCTACAAATGTCAACGAATGACAAGGTTCGCGCATTGACAACAGTATGCGAAGTGGCACTTTTTTTCATTTTCATTCGTTACCATGACACCGTGCGCGAAGTAATGTGCGAAATATATTTCGCACACTGCATGTAAACTATAGGGATTTTCATATTCTAACCTATATGGTCCTCAACTCCTCAATCAAGCAAAAAACAAGAAATCGTTTATTTATTAATGTAGAAGAATAATTAAGGCTTTCAAATTGTGAGAGATATTTTTCTGGCTTTATTTGCTTCACACCACTCTTTAAATTGCTGATATGCATTTTCATACTGCCGCCTAGATTTCTCCGGTAAAAGGTTGGAAATTACGGAATTGGCCGCATCTATCAAGTTAGGTGGGGTACTGCTTAGTTCATCGTCGCTCGAAATTTCCATTCTTTTACAATAATAAATATCACGCACGAAATTGACGTGAATAAAAAGTCACTCCAAAATAATTATCAAGAACTGTCACTTTGAAATAATTGTCAACAAATGCCATTTTATTTCCATAGTTACAGTAATTACTTGATTTGGAAAAATTATTTAAGCCAGTTCAATACTATTTTTCATAGTTATTACTTATTTTAGAACAATATGTTTGACGTTTGTAGAAAAAAATTTGTTTGCATCTCATGCGCGAAATACTTTGGTAATCTCGACTATTTGTTTTAACTCGGTTAAAAAAAAATCAGTTCTCGATCACCAAAGTAGCATTTCGCGCACTAGATACAAAAATAACTATTAAAACGGAAAAACTTTTAAAAAACTTATGGTCCTAATTACGACCTTATGGTCCGCATGTTCTATCTATTGATGTAAGTCTTCCGACTGCATGGTATCTGCCTGTTGTTAGTCTTCGAACTACACAGTATCTTCAATGAAGATTATTTTTGGTGGAGTTAGACTGAAAGTTTGTTCACCCTCCCAGTTTTATCTCACTTCCACTGTATGTGATGGATCGTCTACGATGGAGAAATCAAAATTTTTAATCAATTGTTTTAAACAATCCAGATGTTCTAGTTGAAATATGAAATTTGTTCATACAAGAACTCCGCATCTATTCATCATCGTTCTATTTACTCGAAAAGCACTAACAAACTGGTATGTGAACATTTTAATTTATGATACATTCAGCTGGAATATTTTTTCGCTACATTGATTCTTCTATGATGTGGGGTATTAACCCCATTTCTAGGTCTGCGCTCTCCCTTGCATCACTCGTTTTATAGCTGGCGTATCATAATTCAATCACTAGCGTGCTGGCTTCTGTGAACATTCAATGAGTCACATGAGTTCGGTACAGGTGAAGGATTCTATTCAGTGCTTTCATAAAGTAGTGGATACATTCGTTAAGAATTCACAAAACGATCCAACTGTCTAATTTTAGGTATCATAGATATAATACATATAGGATGATCCATGTAGTAGATACAACGTCTCGATTTTATTTGCTAACCCCATTTTTAATTTCTGAATTTGAAAGAGCGTATTTTTTTTATGCGCCAAGGTATTTATTAGTATGAGTCGAATGGACAAAAATGAATTTGCTGTTTCAAAATAGGTATCAAGTTTAATGACAATGACAATTTCAAAACAAGCAAATTTAATTGTGCTCAGCTGACTGCCTGATACTAACCTTAATAATAATAACGAACGAAACGAAAGGTAATTTTATAGTCAGAGTAACTCTTCATTCACACATAATTTTGAAATGCAGATGAAACAGCCATTTAAAAACACTCACGACTGATAACATAATCATGTGTGTGAAGTTAGCGACGAATTTGCCAGCGACGATTTGGTAGGGTGGATTTTATGCAATTGAAAATTTTACTATTATTCAATATCAAATTTTTCGGCATTGATTAGCTCGAGCTGTATGATGTTCAAGTTGAAATAGAAAACAAAAGTAGTGAGTCGTCTTAAAAAACCGTAAAATATTTGAAAAAATCCACTGGTTGCCGCGAATGTTTTTGATTTAATTCACAAGTCTGGAACGGGAATACACCTCTATAGAAAGTTTTATAGAATGTAGAAATTACTATATTTTTCTTGAAGTGATTTGTAAAAGAACTTGAAGTGAAACGGAAATAACACATTAAATGAAAAACTGCGAAATTTCAACATTGGTGATATTGATTTTTCTACAAATTCGATGAAAAATAGGCACCTTGAAAATCTTACAGATCAGTGAAAACTATTGGGATGTTTCGGAAATCGATTGAGGAAAATTTAGAATTTCGACAAAACGCGGTAAAAAATAAAACAACTTGGTTTTTCGAGAAATAATCTGTCGAGTCAATTGGAAGAAATATAATAGTTGATATTTCAAAATTCAGTATATTATTTATAATTATAGATTTTTTACGCTAATTTCCCTATGAATCGAAATATGAAAAAACTCATCTGCACAATTTCAATGGAGGTGTAAAAATGCATGCTCTTTCAGATAATGAAATGTAGGTTCCTCAAAAATATCACTTCGAAAGCGGAAAATAATTAAAATACATGGAAATTAGAGATTTCTGTTGTTAATTTCATGATAAGTCCGAATTGAGGAATAAATACACCCGGAAATTTTCACAGAATGTGTAAAAATGCACGCTCTTTCGGAAAATTAAATGAGGATTTCTAAAAAATTTGTACGAAAGCGGTAAATAATTAAAATACATGAAAATTTGAGATTTCGATGGTTAATTTCATTATAAGTCCGAATTGAGAAATAAATACACCTGGAAATTTTCACAGAATGTGTAAAAATGCACGCTCTTTCGGAAACTGAAATGGTGATTTCTGAAAAATTGGTACGAAAGCGGTAAATAATTAAAATACATGAGAATTTGAGATTTCGATGGATAATTTCATTATAAGTCCGAATTGAGGAATAAATACACCTGGAAATGTTCGGAAAATGATATGTTGATTTCCCAAAAATCGGTACGAAAGAATTAAATAATTAAAATACTTGAAAATTAGAGACTTCTATTGTTAATTTCATAATAAGTCCGAACTGAGGAATAAATACACCTGGAAATTTTCACAGAATGTATAAAAATTCACGCTCTTTCGGAAAATGAAATGGGGATTTCTGAAAAATTGGTACGAAAGCGGAAAATGATTAATATACATGGAAATTAGAGATTTTTATTGTTAATATCATGATTAGTCCGAATTGAGGAATAAATACACCTGGAAATTTTCACAAAATGTGTAAAAATGCATACTTTTTCGGAAAATGATATGTTGATTTCCCAAAAATCGGCACGAAAGAAGAAAATAATTAAAATACTTGAAAATTGGAGATTTCTATTTTTAATTTCATTATAAGTCTGAATTGAGGAATAAATACACCGGGAAATTTTCACAGAATGTATAAAAATGCACGCTCTTTCGGAAAATTAAATGAGGATTTCTGAAAAATTGGTACGAAAGCGGTAAATAATTAAAATACATGAAAATTTGAGATTTCGATGGTTAATTTCATGATAAGTCCGAATTGAGGAATAAATACACCTGGAAATTTTCACAGAATGTGTAAAAATGCACGCTCTTTCGGAAAATTAAATGAGGATTTCTAAAAAAATTGTACGAAAGCGGTAAATAATTAAAATACATGAAAATTTGAGAT
This sequence comes from Chrysolina oricalcia, assembly GCA_944452925.2. Classification (NCBI taxonomy): domain Eukaryota; kingdom Metazoa; phylum Arthropoda; class Insecta; order Coleoptera; family Chrysomelidae; genus Chrysolina; species Chrysolina oricalcia. Next base: position 27,160,644 of record OX101808.2, read on the forward strand.
TTCGATGGTTAATTTCATTATAAGTCCGAATTGAGGAATAAATACACCTGGATATTTTCACAGAATGTGTAAAAATGCACGCTCTTTCGGAAACTGAAATGGTGATTTCTGAAAAATTGGTACGAAAGCGGTAAATAATTAAAATACATGAAAATTTGAGATTTCTATGGATAATTTCATTATAAGTCCGAATTGAGGAATAAATACACCTGGAAATTTTCACAGAATGTGTAAAAATGAATGCTCTTTCGGAAAATGATATGTTGATTTCCCAAAAATCGTTACGAAAGAAGAAAATAATTAAAATACTTGAAAATTAGAGATTTCTATTGTTAATTTCATTATAAGTCCGAATTGAGGAATAAATACACCTGGAAATTTTCACAGAATGTATAAAAATTCACGCTCTTTCGGAAAATGAAATGGGGATTTCTGAAAAATTGGTACGAAAGCGGAAAATGATTAATATACATGGAAATTAGAGATTTTTATTGTTAATTTCATGATTAGTCCGAATTGAGGAATAAATACACCTGGAAATTTTCACAAAATGTGTAAAAATCTCTTTCGGAAAATGATATGTTGAATTCCCAAAAATCGGCACGAAAGAAGAAAATAATTAAAATACTTGAAAATTGGAGATTTCTATTTTTAATTTCATTATAAGTCTGAATTGAGGAATAAATACACCGGGAAATTTTCACAGAATGTATAAAAATGCACGCTCTTTCGGAAAATTAAATGAGGATTTCTGAAAAATTGGTACGAAAGCGGTAAATAATTAAAATACATGAAAATTTGAGATTTCGATGGTTAATTTCATCATAAGTCCGAATTGAGGAATAAATACACCTGGAAATTATCACAGAATGTGTAAAAATGCACGCTCTTTCGGAAACTGAAATGGTGATTTCTGAAAAATTTGTACGAAAGCGGTAAATAATTAAAATACATGAAAATTTGAGATTTCGATGGATAATTTCATTATAAGTCCGAATTGAGGATTAAATACACCTGGAAATTTTCACAGAATGTGTAAAAATGAATGCTCTTTCGGAAACTGAAATGGTGATTTCTGAAAAATTGGTACGAAAGCGGTAAATAATTAAAATACATGAAAATTTGAGATTTCTATTGTTAATTTCATAATAAGTCCGAACTGAGGAATAAATACACCTGGAAATTTTCACAGAATGTATAAAAATTCACGCTCTTTCGGAAAATGAAATGGGGATTTCTGAAAAATTGGTACGAAAGCGGAAAATGATTAATATACATGGAAATTAGAGATTTTTAATGTTAATTTCATGATTAGTCCGAATTGAGGAATAAATACACCTGGAAATTTTCACAAAATGTGTAAAAATGCATACTCTTTCGGAAAATGATATGTTGATTTCCCAAAAATCGGCACGAAAGAAGAAAATAATTAAAATACTTGAAAATTGGAGATTTCTATTTTTAATTTCATTATAAGTCTGAACTGAGGATTAAATACACCTGGAAATTATCACAGAATGTGTAAAAATGCACGCTCTTTCGGAAAATTAAATGAGGATTTCTGAAAAATTGGTACGAAAGAAATAATTAAAATACATGAAAATTTGAGATTTCGATGGTTAATTTCATGATAAGTCCGAATTGAGGAATAAATACACCTGGAAATTTTCACAGAATGTGTAAAAATGCACGCTCTTTCGGAAAACTAATTGAGGATTTCTAAAAAATTTGTACGAAAGCGGTAAATAATTAAAATACATGAAAATTTGAGATTTCGATGGTTAATTTCATTATAAGTCCGAATTGAGGAATAAATACACCTGGAAATTTTCACAGAATGTGTAAAAATGAATGCTCTTTCGGAAAATGATATGTTGATTTCCCAAAAATCGGTACGAAAGAAGAAAATAATTAAAATACTTGAAAATTGGAGATTTCTATTTTTAATTTCATGATAAGTCCGAATTGACGAATAAATACACCTGGACATTTTCACAGAATGTGTAAAAATGCACGCTCTTTCGGAAAATGAAATGAGCATTTCTGAAAAATTGGTGCGGAAGCGGTAAATAATTAAAATACATGAAAATTTGAGATTTCGATGGTTAATTTCATTATAAGTCCGAATTGAGGAATAAAAACATCGCTGGCAAATTCGTCGCTAACTTCACACACATAACATAATCAACCATCTATAAATAAGTATTTAACTCTTTTCCGAGAATAAAGCATATGTGTATCTTGTGAAGAATAAATTGGAATAAATTATAGAAGAGGCTTAAACAGAAGGCGTCACAAAATCCTCGTTCCCAAAACAAAAAAAAATGGTGATAGTGTCCTCCGGCATCAGGTGACATTACTTGAACCATTTTATTCTCAAAATACCTCCTTAAAATGTCACAGTTTTATCTAAATTTGACTCGTCCTAGATATCATATCCCCTTCAAAAGTTTCAAAGGCAGAGAGCCCATCATTTCGAAATAATATGTTTTTTCAGGGTAGGCTTACAATAATGACAAACTGATATAGGGAATTTCCAATCAATCCATTTTGTGCGAAAATTAAAAGATACACAAGTTTTATATAGGGTGAATTATGACCACGGAAAATAAAATTGTATCACAAGTTACAATTTTAGTTTTGTGATAGCTCTCAGAAGGCAATCAGAGCTACGATGATATGGTTTCGCTGTAACTACATCCATAAAACCTCTATAAAGCATAAATCTACGAGGACCCACTCCTATAAAAGTTCTAAGGGCTATTTTTAAATGCAAACATAAAACCTTCTCACCTTATTTGCAGGATTCTTAATAACCTCCTAAGGGACATTATAAAACCAAAACATAGGGTTGTTATAAACCTATAATGTCAATCATCGACAGGAAGATTGAACTAAGGTCAATCTGAGATTAAATTCAGTTTATTCTTCCTCTTGAGGATGATCACATATTATTTTTGGATGTGTTCACACATCCAGGAATAAAACACCACTAAGTAGAACTCATTTTGAAACATTAATACAAACGAATTCCAGTGAAACCCAGCGAAACCCACCTAAAAGCGCGTGGCATGATAATGCACTCCGGTCACACTATCAAAGTAATGACGTCAATCGCTGCTAGCCTCGTGCAGGGTACGTTTTCTAGCCTCGCTGATTTCATCATTTTCGTTTTGAGTTTATTTAATCACATTTTGATTTTTGAGATTTTTTGTGCTGGTAATGTGTTTTTAGACAGGAATAACTATCGAAATGCATTATAATGGAAAATTAATGTACATTCCTATTCACTATTCATTATTGAAGTATTTGATTTTGACGAATTCTTCATATTTTCTGGGTACTTACATCTACTAGACAAGTTTCATCATAGTTCTAAATATGTGATGGGGAACACCTTCAACTTCTTTTCCAAATCATTAAAGAACCTTTTCAATACTTCCTCATTTACAGAAGTTCGACTGTGAAGCTCAATTTATAAACTCCGCCGCCGTAGCTACAGTTGACTCAGTCGTTGTAGTTGCAGTTGTGGAAAAACTTGTTAATTTATAAACTGGCCGACCGCTGCACCAGCGCATGCGTATTCAGTATAGTATTATATTTCAATTATATGAGGAAATTATTCCAGAAGAGTCAAAAACAACCCTACATCCATAATTGTATGTCACTCGCCTAGACTAATCGAATAAATGAAACTAGAAATTGCCGTAGCTGTCAGCAGCGCGGCAACGTGTCGCTGCTGAGAGTTTACAAACAGTTGTACTTATTAAGCATTTCATCTTCGACTGCGCCAACTGTAGATAGAGAGCAAGATCCCAGGGCCGTCAGACGTTACTTATTTTTAAACGAACGAAATGTGTACGATTGAGTAGTGTTAGTATATAATATGTTCGCATGCCTACCTGCTAGCTTGACCAGATGACCATTCTTCAGATATTAAGGAATCAGTTGAATTGCCAGTCTACAGATAAGTTTCTGTAACCCATGGTGGGTTAGTGGACAGAGTAACTAGCTACCACCCCGGAGCTCAGAGTTCAAATCTCGTCTCCAACAATCTTTTTTTTTTTAACCCACATACGCATCACACTAGGGTCAGCCATCTCGGTTGGAAACGGCATCGACTCTGGGGGGATTTTTGTTCAAAAAGAAATATAAAAGAACACAGAATTTTGGTAAATAAAAGATTTTGTTAAGATTTCCTTATAAGTAAAATCCCAGGGTCTTCAGGGTCTTCGATTTGGTCAATATGTTCTTTTTGAATTGAGTTGGGTTAGAATATTTTCCACAAATAACCGCATCCAAAATGCAGTTGAAGGTTACGAAAAGTTGGAAAAGATAATGATGGCGTCCTGACAAAGATCTATGAATATCCTCTACGAATGATTTTTAATCGGTAAATCTGCAATGCTCCCCAATAAAAACGCGACTTAAACAAAATACCAAATAAAATAAAAAATTATTCTGACTCATGATTTTCCCAAAATGATGTTTCCTATATCTGAATACAAATATATACCAAAAATTGTGTATTTCCTTTCCGACATATACACCAACTTGCAACTTGAAAATTTTAATTAGACTCTCTTTATTTCTACCCTATTTCTCCATTCTATATAGCTGCACATACAGACGTCATAAAATCTTTTCATCTCAAAATAAACCATTTTGAAATCATTTTAATCTGAAAAAGGATGTTTGGTAAAATTTAATCCAATTTCCAAAACATTTTCTTAACTTTCTAATAAATCCCCAAATCGAGAATCATGTCATTCTGCATGACATTCGTCATCTCGTGATGTGATGGACGTGATCCAGAATCAGGTAACTACTCAGTGTCTATACTCTCATAATTAGTCTTAGTTTAATTACTATCTGTTTTTTTTTCAGTTATAATTTTGACTCTTGACATTTCTTCAGTTCCGAACAGTTTTATGATTGATATGGAAAAGATGATTTCAATATTTTAATTGTCTCATAAAAACTTTTGCCACTATTTTGATTTATTTATTACCGTTTAGAGGAAGCTGGTATTTGAGTAGAAACAGTTTTGTGCCAAAAATACCAGAAAGATTTATTATGTATACAGCCATTCTCAAAACATTCATGAAAACAAAATGTTGAATGGTTTCATCTTATATCCTTAGGGAGTATTTTGAAACAGATTCATAAATCTATTTTCTCTGTGAGGGCCAGTTTTTCAGGTTCGAGTTAAACTCTAGATAACTAATAGTTGAGACGGTGAATGTCACTATTTAAATGACGTTTGAAGGATCACATTCTAACCATTAGTTAATTAATCTGGAGTTTAACTGGAACCGGAAAAAGTGACCCTGAGCGTATTAGGACAAATTTATGACCTGCATAAATCAAATTGGCTATTTCCTAACCTTCATAATACTTTCATAATACTAGGATAAATTCAAATGATATTCAACTTGTTCCTTGGCATGTTGGCTATGATGCAGAAACACACCTGTAAAGTTTTAGCAAAATCCGATTCATATAATTTTGTTCGCCATTCCACGTATACAGGGTGTCCCTGGACTTCCTCTTTCCCTCTCGGGAATGTATAGGTGGGGTCAAAATATCACCAGTACTTCATATAACTTTTCATCCTAAAATCCTTCGTTACCAAGTTACGAGCCCTCGAAGTTACAAAATGAACTTTCAAAGTGAATATGCAAAATAATCTAAATTTTGATGATTGACTAAACAAATGAATTCCTTCGATGATAGTTCATGCAGGAGTAAGTTGTTTTGCTACAAAGTCAGGAACGCACTACTCCCGATGGTCCACACCCCCAAAACTTTGAAATGACAGATATTTTTCAAAATTTTTCAACAAAATAAGGTTACGTAGACAATTTTCTGAATAAAAGTACTCGTGTAGAAAGTCGATCGGAGCAACGATTCTTAATAAAAATGCAGTTTTAGTCGACGACATGAAACCCGATCGTCCACCATTATTTGAAATTAAAAATTTTAACGTTGATTCAACAACATTTTATAGCAGGTATAATACAAAACATGCTAAAATAGAGTCGTAAACAAGAAGTACAGTACCTAGTTGAAAGTTCATTCACAATGCAGATATTTTTTCAAATGAAATATCAAGTTCTGTAGATTCGTGGTGTTTTTGAACTAACAAGCTACTCCTCTATGGAATAAGCACGTTTCGTGTTATGTTATCTGAATCTCTTGAAACTCAACCTTTGAATGTTTCAAATTCGTATTCACAGCTGAAATGTTCAGGAGTTTCACTGACAAGTATAATTTCATGGGGGAAAATCTTTAACCCGAATACAAATTGAGCTGAAAAAACGCACATCGGAAGAAATAAATAACTAATAAAAAGCAAACGAGTCATTGAATTGTCAATTTTCTATAGGATATTTTGAAGATTGGATTGGTAGAGGTGTGCCATATTCATGGCCACCGCGGTCTCCGGATTTAAATCCATTGGATTTCTTTCTGTGGGGGCATCTAAAAAGCCTTGTTTACGCTGCACACAAGAGATGCATTGTTGAATAGAATAACATTACATTGTGAAGCCATACGAAACGACCCTGGCATGCTATTTCAAGTACAGAGAGGGTGTCTTCGCCGACTAAGAAAATGTATTGAGAGAGAAGGGGGCGGTTATATCGGGAAGTTTTTGTAGCGGATTTTGCATTTCTGTTTGCTCTTGAGGCTTGCGATGGATATTTACACCATGAGTTTTGTTAGGTAAACGTGTTGCATTATACAAATTCGGTATGAACATTTCACCTATCATTTCTATTTTTGTTACAAATTAATCTTTTTGAATAATGGTAGACATCTCCGGTTGGATGTCGTCGAACAAAAATGCATTTTTATCAAAAATCGTTGCTTCGATCGATTTTCCACACGAGTACTGTTATTCAGGAAATTATCCCGGTAACCTTTTTTTGTTAAAACATATTGACAAACCCCAGTCATTTCAAAGTTTTGATGTGTGGACCATCGGGGACCGTCCGTTCCTGACTTTGTAGCCAAACACCTGACTCCTGCATAATAGCTCATGAAAGCAATTCATTTGTTCAGTGAATCACCAAAATTTGGTTGCTTTTGAAAATTCACTTGAAATGTTATCAACGACAAACATTTTTCATTTTGTAACTTCGAGGGCCCGTAACTTGGTAACAAAGGCTTTTAGGAAAAAAAGTTATATGAAGTACTGGTGATATTTTGACCCCATCTATACATTTCCGAGAGGAAAAGAGTAAGTCCAGGGACACCCTGTATATAAGCTTCTGAATCGCGTTTTGACTGTCTGCCTGTGACCTCCCGATATTCAATGTCCATGATTGATAGTGCTTCCAGGCATATTAGAAATCTTATTAGAAAATTGTGCATGCGTTCTTCTTTTTTTCTGTTTATTAGTGTTTTCTGAGACATTATTTCTACGAATTTTAGTAAAAGGCCTTAATACGTATGGTTTTATAGTGATGTGTGCTCATTCGACACCAGTATATTTAGTTCAACTTTCATATTTGGCTCTATAAAAATCATTTATTTTTGCAATTCAGTAAAAACCACCAGCTTTAGTCCCATGTTTGAATCAGAATCAGAAATGCTTTATTGTCATTAAAAAAAATTGTTAACAAAGCTACTCAAATCTAAGATGAAAAAGTCACTGCATACACATTTTAAGAAACAGCACACTGTATAAGTTTAAATGAAAAAACATAAAGTATAGTTACAGTAACACAAGATTAGACTGCTTTATAAAATGATTAAAAACTAAAAATTGTATGTGAGCATCAACAATGTAACTATCCCTTTACGAATAATTATTATTATAAGTTGTGAAATTGTCAATGAGGAATGTATCTGCATTGTAATAAGACTCCCAAAAGGAGTTTTCAAACCTCTTTACGGAATTTGTTAAGACCCTCTATTTTTCTTGTGGGAAGAGAAAGATGGTTGTAGAGTTTCTTTCCATGGTAAAATATGGAGTATCTGATTTGGGATGTTGAGGGAACAGGAAGACTGATGTTATGTAAGAGTCCGGTTTCATTGTTCGATTGATGCGGCATAATGTTCTCTTTGTAGTTCTTAATTTGTTGTAATAAAAAAAGATATCTGCAGGAGTCACTTATTTTTGCTCGATACATATATCTCAGCGCCCTTTTTTGGAGCATGAAAACTGAATTTGTTTAAGTTTGCGAACCCCAGAAACATATTCCATGGCGCAAGTGAGACTCAACAAGTGCAAAGTATGCATTTTTTGCTGATAAATAGTTCATATTGGAAGATATTGTTCTTATGGCATAGCAGCTTTAGGATAATTCCTGCGTAGTTTGCTGATGTGGTCTTCAAATCTCGATTTATTGTTAATATGTATCTTTAGAAATTTGATCTCATCTTTGGGCTCGATAATATGTTCATTGAGCGAGACATAATCTATAATACATTTGAATGTTTCAGAAACATTGAATGTTTCAGAAACACTGAATGTTAATAAGTTTGCGCTGCACCACTGTTCAACTTTTTCCAGATCATTTGCTAAATTGTTTTGTAACGTGACCGTGCTGTTATTGTGCCATAGTATGGATGTGCCATCTGTGAAGATGGCAAATTTCCCATAAAGTGGTAAATCGGCTAAATCGTTTACATACAGGTACTAAAAACAGAAGGTGACAGAGAATAGACCGCTGAGGTACCCTGCATTTTATTTCCTGTTACACCAGTGAATGTCACCTTTTGCACAAGACTTGATGAATAAGATTTGAACCATAGTAGAATGTTTCCTCTAAAACCATAAATTTCAAGCTTTTGCAGAAATATGTTGTGATTGACGCAGTCGAATGCTTCAGCCAAGTCGCAAAATACTGCAGCTGCAACCTTTCCATTATTCAGATGAAGGTGAACTCTTTGGAATGGATGATTTTATTTTCCTCAAGGAAGTCTAATATTCTTTTTTTCATCAGTTTTTCAATGAGTTTTTGCTAAAATGCGTAATAAAGAAATGGGTCTGAAATTTCCTGGTATGGTTTAAATAATGGAATGACCTCAGCAATTTTCAGACAAGATCAAAAAGTTCCATTCAAAACTGATAAATTTATAACACCTGCCAGTATATCTAAAACATTATCGGGTAGTTTTATCAATATCTTTAATGAGATATCATCTCATCCTGAAGAGCTTTTGTTTTTTATTTCATTAAGAATTTCCTTTGGTTCACTTGCTCAAGTCGGTTAATAATAAAAAGACTCAGATGGCGATGTGATTCATGTAATCTAAAGGATTAGCTTCGCACATTATGTCATCAGCTAGTTTGTCTGCTATGGAGCAGTCAAATGAATTCATCGGTCAGGATATAGTATATTTTTTAAGGGAACTGTTTTTACTGAAGGAGGAAGAACACTGTGGCTGTCCACATTTCGACATCCAGAGGCGGTGCTTTCGTACGCATACAATAGATAATTTTTTGGTCCCAAATTTCACGTCGTTTTCCTCTTCTTTTGGTGGGGAGAGCAAGCTGTAGAATTATCGGCAATTGGTCGCAAATCACCCTGTATAATGAGTGTATGGATGGGTTGATAATACTGTCAATTCCATCGAAATTGCTTTTCCTGGATAAAAACCGAACAATGGTTATTATTTATAATTATTCTCCCATGACTTTCGGTGATCTCTTAGCCACACCTGCCTCTGTTTATCGTATATTCGAAATTCAAAAACCATTGTATGCCGTATTGAATCAGTCATTTCAGTCCCTTCTGTGTAATAACAATCATCATTATTCCGTTTACGTAAACAAACGTGAAATACCAGAACGATGTTAATGGGATTCAATACCGGTTCTTAAGAAATGGAAATGATTTATCCTCGGTATTACGTTGCGACTCAGGTTTATTTTGCTCTCTGAGATTTTGTAAAGGCCAATTAAATGCTAAGTTAAAAGCTTTTGTGATGTAATGTTTTTGGTATTAGAATATAAAACGAAACAGTTTTTTTTATCAATATTAACAGTATTGAGTCCTTGGAATTGAATTAGTACTAATAATGTCGTTATATTTTATTTTTATGTAGTCGTCCATAAAAATTAATATAAATATACTACAAGGATCCATCAATAATTTGTATTTCATCAAAATGTTCATTATTAAAAAATTGCTATGAAGCGTTATTGCTTGTTTCCAGGTTTCATCGGATTTTATGGGACTTTCCATCATATTGGAGGCGTTGGTCGTTCTTTCGTACTTCATTCGCGTTGAACACATGTACAGTGTATGACTATTGTTTAAATAGAAGTGAGATAGCCAACCTTATGGGATTAATATTTGATTAAAATGGAGGCGACATGTAAATGGCGTCAGTGGTCTGGCCTTCAAGTCATGTCGTAATTTGATTGAAACAATGGTGCAGCGTTGAAATCAGGGTCCCTTGAAGAACCCTGCATTAAAATGACGTCAAATATTAATGTTTGGGTCCAATACCGATTCCATAGGCATTGACTAACTATCTTACTTTTTTTTAAACAATGGAATAACACATTCACTTGCTTCTGCTCTTCCCCTTTCCAAGAGATATTTTCTTTAACAGTCGCCAGTCACCATTCGGTTCCAACGCTTGGTCTAATCCTGGTCTCCCTTGCGAGAGACTCTTGAAACCGCCCCCACGGTCTTCGTGGGCAGTCCGGAAATACTCAAGGAATGGGTAGATTTTGTACAGAATTCACACTTCCTGCAGAGCTTATGCGTGACTTTTGTTTGTGTTTTATACAGAGAATAAGTAGTCTTGGTCATTGCAGAGGTTAGTGGGTAGAGCATCCCGGAAAAGGCTCACTGCAAAAAACCGGGAGTAAAGTTTACCAAGCCATGTTTGAATATTCGGAATGAGGTTGGCTCTGGCACTCACTCTCGGGACTCCGTTGGACTTTTCAAGTCTCTCTTGAATTAGGAACTCTTTGGGGGGAGGGATACAGACCCGAATATGCATCTGCGGCAGTACTCTATTGAATCTTTGAATGAGCTTCTTGTTTCCTGTAACTGTTTGGAATACCAAGTGCAACATTTTACAGCTTCCCAGCTGTAAAATGTAAAGCACGCTAGCGAGCATGTGCCTCTTGAGGCTCCCACATTTGGCATGAGACTGCACAGAGCCGTCACTCTCTTCTCGTCTTTTTCGATGGTTTTGCTGACGTGTTCAGCGAAAGTCAGCTTGGTGTCATGTCCAAATTTTTGACAGTCTTATGCAGTTCAATCCTTTGACTATTTTTTATTATAATAGGAAATAAGTTTGTAATAGTATCGCCACAGATTTTCGTGGGTTAAGTGATTTGATTTTTCAAATAATCGATTCAGATCCAAGTTGAGTGGTAGGACCTATAGGATTTCGAGGGGGGGACATACAGAAAAAAGGAGAACTAAAATATTTCAGAGACATTCTTGACTCCAAGCTGACCTAGAACCAGCATCAAAAAGAACAAAAAAAGCGGCGATGAAACCACATGCTGCACTGGTTGTACAGCAAGGTGTTCATGCCTTTCATGACATACGCCTCTATGGTATGGTGGCCCAAGACACAACAAAGATGTACCATAGCACTAGGCAAGGTGCTAAGACTTGCCTGTCTTGGAGTCACAGGGGCAATTAAATCAACACCAACTGCAACCATGGAGACACTCCTGGGGCTACCTCCTCCCCACATGATGGTGCAGAGGGAGGCAAGGTTTCGTGCCTCCAGACTGCAGGCACCCAACTTGAACGTTCGAACGGGACACATGGGCATCGTTAGAATTGTGATCGAGGACGTGCTGGGAACGAGAACAGACCACAGTCGCGAAAATACGTTTGGAAAATCCTCCAAACCAAACGCAGACACTAGGGGTGTAAGAGACTGGATTGGGATAGACACAAAAACTACTGGGAAACCATCCCAGGAAACAAACACAAAAGACAGGCAATTTTCGGGCAGCCATCTGGCGACCCAGAATTATACAGGTCACACCCAGTAAAAAACTTGTACAAACTCGTACAAGGCAAGTACTGGATTGGGTACTGTGACAGTATATAACATAGGCATGATACAATTAGCAGTAGGCCTAAGCGTCACCGTGGGCAATAACCTGCAGACCTATAGAGACGTGGAGGTTTTAGTGATAAGCAGCAAAAAAAAATGAGTGCTATTATACCTCGTTCTGTTTACCAAGATATAAAGAAATATCAACTTGTGTATCATCTGCATTTCAGGCAGCCATCTGGCGACCCATAACTATACAGGTCACACCCAGTAAAGAACTTGTACAAACTCGTACAATGCAAGAAAGTACTGGATTGGGTACTGTGACTGTACATAACATAGGCATGATACAATGAGCCAACAGGCCTAAGCGTCACCGGGGGCAACAACCTGACTGACCTAAATAGAGGTGGAGGTTTTAGTGAGAAGCAGCAACAAAAATTTGAGTGCTATTAATTATACCTCGTTCTGTTTATCAGAATAAAAAGAAATATCAAGTAGTGTATCATCTGCATAAAAGTGATAATATGACGATAAAAATATTTTCTCAAAGTTTGAAATATATAACGTGAAATGTAATGTACCTAATATAGAACATTGGGGCACTCCAGGGGATGTCATTAGAAAGTCTGACAAAAGATCATCATACTGAACTACCTATAGCCTGTAACTGAGGTAATCAGTCACGAGCGACAGAGCATTGTGAGAAAGACCAACCTGTAGGGAAAATGAGACGGTGGTTCAGCATATCGAATGCCTTACTATAGTCTGGGAGGACTAGCAATGTCAAAATGTGTGGTAAAATTTTCATGTATATTGTGCTCTTAATATGATGCGAGGTTTTCAGGGTTCATATTCGGAACTGAATTGATTAAGTTTGGATTTATTTCATCGACGTTACAAAGATTTTCGGGTAGTGATCTATGTTTCTTATTCGTGATACCTAAGGAGTTCACCGTTGACCATACCTTTTTACTATCCGTGGTATTGAATTTTGAGTGAAATAATAATTTTTCATAGCAACATTAACTAATTTTCAAAAAAATTATAAGATTACCAATCGGTATCGCTTCGTGTTTTTTTTATATTTGCTCATAGCTCTATCCTTTCTTTCATCATTCTCATCACTCTGCTCACCGCCCTTTTGAGTTTGATAATCGCACATAAAGTCGACCAATAGTGGATTAAAAAAAATGGGTAATTTATTCATATTAGATACGTTTATGGTATTATAACATTGGTATACAGCGTGACTCACGGTAGGTGGTAGGTTAAACGTTTATGGTAAACGCAACGCAGGATTTTCCTGAATTTCATATAGTACATTTCGTTACCTGTTCTATCGATCAAAAATATTTTCAGCATTGCGGCGTTGCCACTTCTATCAAAAAGACCTAGCAACTTTATTTTTTTAAATAGATTATCCCGGATATTAATACATTTGTGGAATCACTCTTTCATTATAATACTTTTTTGTTAATAATGTCCTATACCTATCTCTATCAGTTTTCGACATAAAAAATAATTTGTGCCAATTATGGTCAAAAACATAGCCCTAATTGAACATCAGTACTCTCAATTCAGGAAAAGTTGATATTTTGATGATAGTTTGTATGTCGAAATATTTAATTAACATTAAGAAATCGACACCATATCATACAGGGCGTGCTAAAATTACTATTATTTCCGTCATGCATAAAAGTGTTTATAAGATAATTTTTTCAGATGAAACCCCCTGTATATTACTCGATAAAATGAATGTCTAACTTACCATCGACCGTGAGTCACGCTGTATAATATTGCAGAAGAAATGCCCATTCAGTAACCATTGTCCATGGCTGATTCGGTAATTATATAATTTTTGTCGCCATATTTAGCCTGCTTACGTAATTTTGAATTGATTTTTTGTGACATTTTCTTTTCAAATTTCACACATATTATGTTTGAAGGTTATTGTTGTACTTCCTGTACTTATTCGGCACATGTATTTAAATATTCAGGTAAATTGTACCTTGTAGTTCTAATAATCCCATCAGTTACCACAGAATTTTTTCTACTTTAATGCTCCATTTCACTAAAAAAAATTTATAGTTTCCTGGAGATGAGGAAAAACATGTTTGTTTGAATATCGACAATGTTTCAGTTTGAGTGAAATGATTCAGGACTTCCATTGCCTCAAATAAGAGAAATAATTTTCGGTGTGATTTTAAATCACGGCGTTTAGATTGTTATTATCTACAATCGTCTTCAGGAGAATATTGACAAATAACGTTATGTTATTATATGAGTATTTATATGTCGTCTGTGATCATTAGCGTGTGTTAGTCGTTACGCGTGATATAATAATAACTTTATTTATTCAAAAAATGAATACAAAAAATTGGACGAATACATGGAGGAAGTGAAAAAAAACTGTTGCAATGAGTGCAAAGCACTTGTTTCGCGAAGAAAATATAACATGTGAAAAAAGTTGATGCAAAATGTGAAATGTTGAATGTAATATATAAAAAAATGAAATGAAATGTAAAAATATAAATAATAACAATACAATACGATGAACAATAAACGATGAACCATACAATAACGTTAATCATTTCAACAAAGTTTTAAGTCCACAAGGGATTTTACGACTTTTTATCAAGTTGTGAATATCGTACTGCAGGCTCTCAAAGCCTTCTCCTTCAAACTGTTCCAGGACAGGAGTATCCAAATCATTTTCATAGATATCTTTCCAGAAATATTCCACTCGATCAGCGGTCGGTGGATTATCCTATCAAAATACAATGTTGTTTGGTGGTCAACACCGCACCAGGATGCTTATTATTACAAATTTGTTCAATATAACGGAAATAGCAATTACTTTCATTACAAATGGAACTGACAACAATGAAATTGTTCTCATTATTTGCTGCTCATGACGCAATATTTGCGATTTTTTTCACATTATTCTTCCATCTATTCATGTTATTGAGTTTGTAATTTTATTTCAGCCGTCATGGATGAAGAGTAAGGAATACTGGGATAAGGTGTTTGAAGATCGCTATGAACGGCTCAAAATGGACCCAGAACGACCGCATTTGAAGGTGAGTGGAACATCATATATTCGCATCATAATCCTTGTCATTGTAACAACGAAAAGTCTCAAGTTTTATGACATATGTCAAAGAAGCCCCAGTGTCAAAAATACGTGACATCAAATGTCCATTACCTACTTGATTAGATGTAATAAAATATAAGGGCATTATCATGATCTAATACAAGTTCGTAAAGTAGGACTTTTTTGTATGAGCGTGAAGTTTGTTGAATGAGGCGCAGCCAAGTTCAACAAACACGCGAGTACAAAATAGTAATTTACGTAACAAGTCCGGAAAATACTGCTTTATTGGACGAGTAGACCAAATTCTAGGACGAGCGTTAGCGAGTCCTGGAAGTCTGCGAGTCCAAAAAAAACTGTTTTCGGACGTGTTGCGTACACTATTTTTTCGGCAATCATGTAGAATAACAAATCAATGAGACGCGTTTAGTCTAAGAGACGAAGAGAGGTCGACTTTCACCCATCTGTTAACCGGATGAAACGATTCCAAATTTGAATATTTCGAACATTTCTGTTCTTATTTGTATTATATATTGAAATTAGAACAGAAGATAGGTACCAACAGAAACATTCTAATTCTTATTTATATTATTATTTGTATTAAAATTCGAGCACTTCCCGGCCTAGTCCGGGAAGGACGTACTTCCCGGACTAGGCCGGGAAGTGCTACTTTCCCAAAGAAAAAGTGTCCGGGAAGTGAACACTTCCCGGATGGTTGCCAAAAAAAGTCCTTTACGAAAGTTTTTGCCAAATTGTAGCAATTATATGATTAACTTGAATGTTTTATGATATGACTTGTCGTCGTATTATCAAATAAAGACTTCCGAGTTATATTTGACGGAAAATACTGTATTTTTCAAAAATGCATAAATGTATGAACAGCGTGTTAAAAAATGTCTTTACGCACAGTTGATGATTTTACGCACAGGTGATTTTTTTACGCACTTGTGCGAAAAAGTATTACTTTACGCACGTCAGTAGTGCGTAAAAGCTTAGTTTACGCACTGTCGTAGAAAAAATTCATTTTTCTACGACCATTAAGAAAAATTAACATTTCAGTTGCGTCTTCGATTAAGAAACCTACCACGTTGTAATACCGATTTTCATTTCCCACGGGCTAGCTGTATCGAAATATTCATTTCATACGACTTTCATGAACTACTAGACAGTCATTATAGGTAGGTATTAACGAATTTTATGAACATAAATAATATCGAATCAAGTTTGTTTATGTCTGTCTAATAATTTGACATTTCACATCAGTAGATAATTACAAAATTCGATTGAAAAAGATTTATTACAATCGGATTCTATATTTTTGAATAGTTGACAGATACTTTCTATATAGCAGTTAATTTGAACAAATTATTATGTGCTCTAGTAACGACGAGTGTTGGTTCAGATGACACGTGGACTTTGGATGGTGGGAGCGAGGGTTCAAATCCACACAGCCACATTTTTTTTTTCATTTCATGAAATCGATTAGTGTTTGATTTTTATAATAATTTTCACGACGTAGGTAGGTACGTGTACAAAAAGAAAAAATAGATGTTTCATTCAACGGGTGAAGAAAGAAAAAATTATCTAAACCATGTAAAAATGACGGGAGGAGAGTTTATGATAAAAAGGATTATTAAATATATTACCGATTTGTTAATGATTCAGATGGTCGTAGAAAAAGTATAGTGTACAATTCCAGCATTGTATCAAATTAATTTTGATTGATGTACGAAAAACTAACTAATTTTCGAGATTATGTTAAATTTCATAATTTGGCCGTCTACACCCTCTCTGAGAATTCCTTTTGGGGTGGCCCATCAGGATATCATAAAAATCAGGGCCTCTTACAAGAAAATGAAAATATGAAGACTATACAAATAAAAGTGTTTGTTGCTCTATTATACTGAAATGTCCCTGTTCACGCCTCGCTAACTTAGTTAAGTTTTTATTTTAGTTGTAGTTTTAGCTATATAGTTTCAGTTTGAATCAGGTACCTCAAGTTTCGCACCGATCAAGGATTTGATCATTTTCAAATATTCATTTTATTCACTCAACCAAAATTCCTTTACTGCGTCGGGCAGTGTATTCTAATATTCCAACCAGCTGTGGAATGGGAGTCAATTTTCACGGGTGTAGAGGGGGAAGCACGGGATGGGAGAACAGTACTCGAATGAGGGGAGAAAAACCGCGAGCCCGACGAGAAAGTAAAAGTTTTCCGTACTGGTGAAACAGAAGAAAACCCCCCTAGTTACAGTCCACATCTTTTCTATGAGAACGAGCGGTGAAAACTGGCCAGTTTGAAGGAAAGTCGCAGGAAACATCCGGTAAGAAAATTTGGCTTTTCTTTACTGCAGCTGGTGGAACCCTAACTCTTTCAAATCGCTAACAGTCCCATTTGGAAATATTGTTTCATTCTTAAACACTTGGAAATAATCCAATACAACGGTTTATTTCTAAAACGATCTTTTCGAAATTTTTCGAAAACTGTCATCAAATGTTGACATTTTCGTTAAAATCTCGTCAATATCCATTTTAGCGTCCATAACATCTGAATTCGTTTATGTTTCGTTGACTATGCAACAATCATGCATTCAAAGAGAAATCGATCATTAACGACAAATCGACCATTGATATGGGTCATTAATGGACTATTTCTCGAAATCATCCATTAATAATAAATCTTTCATTAATAGAGGTCATTAGTGGTCGATTTCATTTGCATTGAAAAACATTAAATAGACATGTTAATACGAGGTAGGCGGAACAATTGTTTAAAATTGTTTTTTCCATTAACCAGCTGTCGCCCCCTTACGAAAGGCAGCCCTCAAAAGTCTAAACTTGTGCGAGCCAAGGACTAACGAGGACTTACCTTTTTGCGTGTGATTCCTAGCACGATCCGAGAAGAATCTCGAAAGGGGGTCTGTTGGTCACCCATCCAAAGTCCGACCTCGCCTAGCATTGCTTGGCTTCAGATATCGGTTACCGGCGCTCTCCATATATACAGTGCGGCTTTTTTTAGTCCCTCCTTTTTAACTTTTGAACGGAACAAGCATGAAACGAAAACCATTTTGAATGGTATCACCGATATTACTGTTTGAAATGAAAGACATTATGATTGCTCGATAAGGGGGAGGGTGGGGGGCACATTAATTTAAAAAATTCAAATGGCATGGGGGTTCAAGTGACACATCGTTGAAAAGACAATTCAATTCTCTTTTCAACTATCTAAATTTTTTTGGGTTTCATTGAAATTTTTTTTTACCAAATGCACTCAAGTATAAGTTCGGTTCTCTTATCTCGATAAATTTAAACCGTTCGATTTGGAGCAATGAGACACTGATAATTCGAATGATATACCGATACTACTTTTTGAGAGAAGATACATTGCAATTATTCGACAGATGGCGCCGGGGGCACATCAACTTGAAAATTTCGAAAGGTAAAGAGATCAAAATTGTTCAAACATGTATTAACGAAAATAAAAAAAAAAAATGGTTAGAAAGAGAATTGAATTCTCTTTCCAACGATGTATAATTTGACACTCCATGCTATTCAAAATTTTGAAATTGATGTGCCCGTCCGCGCATTCTCTCTGACAATTTTAATGTCTTTTATTACAAAAAATAGTATCAGTGATACCATTCAAAATAGTTTTTGTTTCAAGTTTGTACGTCGAACCGTTCAAAAGATAACAAGGAGTGGAGACTAAAAAAAGCCGCACTGTATATACAGGGTGACCCAGGGTTAAACCGCCAAATGTTCAGGATCATTTGTTTTTCCCTATAACAATGTGTCCTAACTTGCTTCAGTTTCGAAATACAGAGTGTTTAACGTTTTTACAAAAAATAGTTATTTATCAATTATTTAAAAACCTTCTAACTGATTTCAATGAAACCTGTCATGCTTGTATGCGGCAATAATTGGTTTTTTTAAATGTACTATAGCGTTCCATTGGCGTCCCAAGGGATGATCTAATTAATATTAAGACGAATCTTGTATTCCACTATTTTTTTGCATGTTCAGGTTTTTTCTGGATTAAGCCATTAAAAATACAATTGTTTTGTTTATTTCAGTATCTTCCTTCATTTTTGAGAAACAGTTTAAAAATCGATTCCTTGTAACAAGAACAAAAACTTCCTGTGAAATTATTATTATTACAAATTTGAATGGATTCGTTGTATTTTATTAGTAAACAGAATTACAAAAATTCACAAAAATTACCACCAATTTTTGCAATGCAAAGTTCGCACCTACGAACGATGGATTCTGCAGCTGCACGGCACCTTGCTGGTATGATCTCTAGAGCTGTTCGAACAATCCTTTCTAGGAAAATACCTTCGTTGTTGGGCTCAGCATACACTTCATTGTACCCTATACAAAAATCCATAGGGGTCAAGTCAGGAGATCGTGCCGGCTGAGGAACTTTGATACCCTGTATCTCGAAAACGAAGCAAATTAGGACACATGGTTATGGGAAAGAAAAGTCTTATTTTTGCCTAAAAAACCATTCCTAAACGTTTGGCGGTTTAACTCTGGGTCACCCTGTATAGTATACACCTAAGTACTTATTTCAAATCAAATTGCTTTATCTTTGTCTATACCAGTGTGTTTTGGTTTATTTTGTCTAAGGTAGAAAATGTTATCCATAACAAGGATAACCTCAAATTTTATAACTTTCTTTGTTTAGAACGAATTTTTATGGAACATACTTAGTTGAAATTACACTAAATTTGTCCACCTATGAGCAAAATCATGGATCCGTGACTGCAAAGAGCAGACCTGCATTACTTGGACAGGATGACTGCCTGCAAACCTGTTTCAAAATTATTGTCTCTCATCAATGACTATAAGCTGCAGCTCACAATGAGTTAGTCGAAACTTCTAGGAAAATAAGAAGCACCACCTCGTTATTCGCATTCATTTTGTCGCTAGTCGCTATTCGACACACTTCTCGGGCTATGTCCCAATCTTCCTTTAGGTGTAATTTAGATAAATATCATTTGTCAGACTATCCTCAAGAACGTCTATACGTTTCGTTCAAGGACGCTCTACTTGGCAGTTCCGGTACAAGGAAGTCGTGCTACATGCAATCTCGTTCGCTAGGAACTAAATATATCTGAACGTTCACAAATAGTTTGATATCCATCACATGAGATACTATTTTATGATAGGTAAGTTGGTTTTATATTTGCGTTAGGTAGGTATGAATAAATCCACATTTGTTATCCAAGGAATGTTTAGTTTTTTTCTTATACACGGTACACAAATGAAAATGAACTGAGTCGGATTTTTTTGTAAATTAAAAAATTAATTCCCCATTTATGAAATGTCAAATTTTAAATCCATTATTGACGTTTTGAAACGTCACAATACTTCGATAGTTTGTAGAAAAATTAAAAAGTATTATAACAATTCTATGGCACTGGCTACGTTGGGATCTATATTTTATTGGGAATTTTCTATGAATAATATAGGGAATAGGGATTTTCAACTGATTTATAATAAATGTGAAAGAAATTTTAACATCCTTTCGATCACCAGTGAATGCGTATTTTAAAAATACAGAATGTGTGGTGCAGCTTGGCTTGAAAGTTAGTCCACGCCCATTTCCTGGAAAACGGGGACTTTAGGGACTTTAAACAATTTTTTTTATTGGTGTCCCATTTTACCCATTCAAAGCACGCCTCAGCGTGTTTAAATCGAACTTAAGTTTTTAAAGTTACCATGGTAACATCAACAACTCAAAAAACGTGAAGTCTAAATGACAACTTTTGATTATTGATCTGACAGCAGTAACTTGTGACGTCAAATAAACAACTCGTTCATTTATATCTGTTACCTTTCGCTTTTCCATCCATTTGATAAACTTCTCATTATCTTTTTTATGCGCGTCATTAGATTTTTGCCATATTAACCGCAATTCTGCTTTACCATTCAAACAGTCGATATTAGAATAAATTTTTAGGCACTACAGTGACAAGAATCAATCTTTGATGACAAATTGCAAATTTATCTGTTTTTCTCATTTCCATGACAACGAAAGGTATACTGATGACACATCACGAAATGAACCATTATTAGTACATATTAACATTTTTTGTAGTAATCATACCAGTATTTATGATTTCCAATAAAAAAAATATCGTAGTATTCGTGAATAACTAGTCTTTCAAACACTTTTTCACACAAAAATCGCGCGTGTTTGATATCCACTTATAATACTTTAATATATATATATATATATATATATATATCTATATATATATATATATATATATATAAAACAGGAAGTTATTCATGACATCTACAGTCACTAGTTGAAACTTAATTTGACACGAACCAAGGAATCCAAAAGTAGAGGTTTGTCCACAAATTGACAGGCAGCCAACAATTCGTTGTTCTGACCAACCCAAGGTTCAATCAAGTTTCTAATACGTTATGAGGAACGCAAGCAGAATCTAAGTGAAAATAGAGTATATTTCGTTTTAATTCCGAGAGCTCTAACCTTTGACAGCTGTTTCGTGCTAACGCACTCATCAGATTCCTTGGTTCGTGTCAAATTAAGTTTCAACTAGTGACTGTAGATGTCATGAATAACTTCCTGTTATATCCTGTCTTGCCTCACGGTATTAATTCTTGAGTGGATTCGTTTTGATTTCGAGAGCTCCATAAATCCTTTCTGATGAGTGCTTTAGCACGGAATATATATATGAATGATTGGGAAGCAAATTTGTAATAAATATATACAAATTTATGTAATAGGTTATATGGAGTGTGCCATAAATTCTGGAGTAGCTTTAGTTCATTAGGAAACCGTTGGTAGGAAGTTTGAATATTAATTGATGTCTGATAGTTGACAATAAGAACAAATAGTACTTTCCCCTTTATCACACAAGTATTTCACTCCTAGCATTTCGAAACCAAGTTACCTTAAACTATTTAGTATTCCTGGATTGAATATATCAAAAATGTATCGATAACTATTTTTTTTCAGTTTTGTTTATGATTGATGCCAATTAAAATATTAGGTGTTGTGTTAGTGCAAAGCTGAAGTGTTTTGAATATGATTTCAATTGTAAGATTAAACTGACCTGAGTAAGCGTTTTTTTCCCAATGTCGTCTCATTCGTTTTCAATTGCCCTTCTATATAGCAAAAAAGTACCTTCATCGATAATTCCAAGAAGAGTAGGACGGAATTACAAGAGGCATCCAATACCATAGAGTGTATCTCACGGCATTACATCAGAAATCGTCATAACGCATGTTTGTTTGTGAAATTACTCTAAGTTTGTTATTTTTACCTCTGATTGTTGGGTGTAATCGTGATATGCAATGTTTTGTTTAAGCCGCCTGTAATACGTAGGAGTCATTCATACGGTAAATAAAAAAAGTGACTTGATTATTCACGTGTCGGACGCCTATCGTCATTATGGGCCGAAAGTTTTTCATGGCGTTTTGATGGCTTCTCCCATTGTCTTCATGTTATTAATACAGACAAGATCAGGTCTATGTGTTGTTTTATAGTCCTGTCGATGTAGTGGTGCGTGTAATTTGAATCCTCTACAGCTCATGCTCGTGGGCTGAAGGTTCCATTGGCTCCAATGTAGACGGTCTCCTTGTATTTCCGTTTACCAATGCTCATCTTTATGTAGAACACTTGCATCGTCCCAATGAATTTGATGGTCTCCACGGTCAATCCACATTTGTGTTCCGTTAATCTTACGGACAATGGTCACTGTTGGAGTTTCCACATTCTCATCGGGCCTCGTAAATTAGGTTATATTGTACATTCGTCTCAGTAGAATGTCATACCATGTTTTGTGAATTTTCTGAGGAGCATATGGTGAATCACATTATCTCTACGGTTTTACGAAAATTCACAAACTAGACATGCCACTAAGACTAATCACTAGCTACCAGTAAGTTGGTTGCAGCTTTGTGCCTTACTTGAAAGTTTTATTGTCATAGCAAAAATTACGAAAGGTAGCTAGAGCGAATTTTCCAAATTCAGTTCCATTTGAATAAAATTTGTTCGTAATCATTTGTTTATTAATCTCATTTGACAAAAAAAATCGAATCAAACATCACAGTTACAGTTCTTAAAGGCACCAGCGTTGGATAGAATTGAGGCACTTGAGGAACTTGTCAATGATGTGTTCTGTGCATTTTATCCGCTTACTATAACAGGATTGAAAATTACCGAACCATATCTCGACTCAGCGCCGTTGCTAAGGTGATTGATAGAATCATTTTTACCTGGAGGGAAGGTTGAAATTTCTCCCGCGGTAGCAATTTAGCTTTCGAAAAGGTCATTTGGTCAATATCCAGTAAGCCAAAGTTGTTCACAAGCTGAAGGATACCTTCCATCCAGGTCAGAATTCCTTTCATGATCCTTTTAGACATGCACCAATCTTTCAATAAGATATGGATTGAAGGATCCATCGCCAATTGCTTGTAGGTAGGGTTTTCAAGGTAAGAATCAATGAAGAAAACACAACCATCAGGAGCAGGTGTGCCCCAGGGCTCAATCTTGTCCTTGCATTTGTACTCTTTGTATACGTATGATTTCCCGACTTTCGCGTATACAAACACTGCGGTGTAGGCAGAATACTTCGCTACATATGCGCACTCGCATTATAGTGAGGTCGCTGCAGAACAACTGAAAATCCAACTAAGTCACTATTTTTACCTTATTTCACCTTATTTTAATAAAAACTAAATCTCTCATAACCCTGACAATACAGTGCTGATAAACTCCACAAATAAATTCACAAACTCCAAGGGGTAAAAGCGTCGATCTTTTCAATCATTCTGGCTGCCGGGCGTGGGTTCAATTTGGACTCATTGGACTCCTACACTACCTTATGAGATGTGTGAAACAGGCTGGATAAGGTGACCATAAAGGGTTTCACCACCTTATCAAAAAAAAAATCTCACACAACCCTGACAATACAGAACTGATAAACTTCACAAATAAATTTACAAACTCCAAGTTTACAGTCAAGAGTGAGCATGTGCGGGAGTCTGAGTCAGTCGGGTATAACTGGACAGGCATCGAAACAGGTACCAGTCCCATTAGGAAAGGAACCCAGTGATTAGCTTATGATTTCCCTTTCGAAGATAAGCCAAGTCCCAATTATATGGAGCTTCCATTGTGCCATCATACCAGGAGTTTTCTGTCATGTTTTTGTAGCGGTTCTTCTCTTGCTGCAACAGCCAGGCTGTTTGGGGAATCCTACTATGGGTTCTGGCATGATTGGTGGTTTACCCGGTCCCTCCTTGGCTACTTTATCTACCTCCGCATCTCCGTGGACATCTGAGTGCCCTGGAACCCATATCAGACTGACTTTTCTTTGTTTCGCCAGGTTTTCGAAGGCATTTTTACATTTGGACACCAGCTTGGATCTGATCTTGTTTGATTCCAGTGCCAGTATTGCTGCCAGTACTGTCCTAGCCGAGGGGGAAGTAACTAGCCATTTTTTGTACGCCTAATGAAAATAATGCAGTAATTAACTCTAATGAAAAATAATTACCATTAATGATGTTATACTATTCATCGGAAAATCACTGATTAAAATCCGCGTCTGCTCAGCGATCACCGAGGCGATCACTTACCGATTGTCAGACGGCATAAATTTCCCAACTTGGAACCGAAAAAAATCATATCACGGATCCCCAGAAATATGAAATGATTAATGAAGTAATGAAAATGTTATGATGTACACCTAATGAAAGAGTTACTTCCCCCTCGGTCCTAGCAGATTACAATAGGCCTTCGACATCTCTTGTCCATGTTTTCTTAGACGCAGGTGAAAATGGCATACACTTCAGCCGGGAACACTGAGGTGTATTCGCGTAGAGGAATCCATGAGACAAGAAGTCAGATGATGTACGCCTACTTCATTTCGACTCACTATGTATAATAACGGGATCTCCTATTTTCAACTGGGTCGAATATTGCGTGCTTATGAAAGTACACAGTTATAACAACTACATCCGATAACAATTGGTCTGTTAATTGTATTTGGAAATATTCCTACTATGATTCGATTGATTGAACAAATAATTTTGACATATTTTTCTGTAATATATTTACAGACTTCGTGCCTTATGATCACGCTTCAGATAATATTTGAATTTTTAATGTTCACCATTTATGGATATAAACAGTTTTCTGATTGTAATAATAATAATAAAATTTATTTTTCAACAAGAGATGTAAAAAATGTATAGGAATAGCAAAATCAGAGCCTATACAGTGAATATAATAAATTAAAATACATAAAAGTCTACATATATACACACACACACTTATACCTACATAAACATATAATGTTATCTGAAAAGAACATATGAAACCATTATTCTGGGAAATAAAATATTTTTCAGTCAAGATTAGTTTCAGTGGACTTCTGTATATTTTTGAGTATTTGCATGACTTCTTTCATACTTCAGATAAATTATTGAAAACAGACAAACCCAAAATTGTAGGTAAATTACCTGAAACCTTATATTTTGTAAGTGGAATTAGGTAAATTTTACATTTTACATGTTTCAACAGAGATAAATTCTCGTCAGATTTTGTCAAGATTTTGGGATCACCTGCGTTCATAGGAGCATATACCTGTCAACGCAGGTGAACTCAGTGTCCTGTCCTATA
This sequence comes from Chrysolina oricalcia, assembly GCA_944452925.2. NCBI lineage: Eukaryota > Metazoa > Arthropoda > Insecta > Coleoptera > Chrysomelidae > Chrysolina > Chrysolina oricalcia. The sequence continues at coordinate 27,186,389 of OX101808.2, forward strand.
TACTTCCCTCTTGCTACTCGAAAACAAATCCCATTCGCTTTTTTGCAGATGATGGTAAACCCTTCAAGCATGCCGAGCTTTTGGCAGTACCTACTGATGAGAGCCAAAATAGTAATTGTAGTAATAGTAATTTATTGAACTAAAGATACATTGTTTGAATGTTTTAGACGATGTAGTAACTTGACTACTTATATTTCGGACGTCCATCATCTTAATGGTTGAAAGATTTGAAAGAGATAGAAATCTTTCAACCATTAAGATGATGGACGTCCGAAATATAAGTAATAAAGATACATTGTTCATAGAAATACATAAGGAAATTGTACAATAATGGTATACCCAGTAAGAATTTGAAAAACTCTCGTGCGGGTTAAAATAAATTGTTCACAATAATTTTAAATTTAAATACATCTAAAATATTAACATATAAAACAGTGGGGACTAATATAAATTATATAAAAAGTACACTTTAAAATGTGACGGGTGTCGACATGGGATAAGATGGCGGGTATTTTGGGAAAATGATTTATAATATACAAAAATACAATTTGATTTGAAATATACACATAAATATATGACAAATATACAATACAAGTCAAAATTATAAGTAAAAAAGTTAATTAATAATAAAATATACAAATCAGTAAAACGCAAAGTATAATAATAAAATATTTGTCAGAGGATGAAAGTTACAATTCATAATACGATGAGGGAAATGTTGGGGGAGATATTAACATTAAAAATATAAAATTTAATCTGATGTGGAACATCAAGGCTACATCTCTACAAAATACTTTTGAATTAAGACAATTGAAAATGCAAACACATTGATTATCAGAGAGTGATGGAACTACGGGACACTTTTCAAAAGTCATGTAAATGTGATAAATTGAAACAGACATAGCACGGTGACATAACAGAAACATAGAATTTACTATTGCATACATGGATTATCAATCATTTGGTGGATGGTTTCACGGGACAGTGTGAGGATGTAGCTTTTCACCTCTTTCTTAAATCGATGAACATTTATGATTTCGCGCATATCTGAGGGTATGAGTCTATACAGTTTAGGACCTAGGAAAGAGAAGTTTTTTTGTCCAATTGTTTTATTGATCGTGGGTGCTAGGAAGTTGGAATTCCTATTTCGAGTATTATGGGCATGTTAATTTATTTTCAATTCTGTTCGGAGATTGTGTTGTTGTATATTACTATTGTAGGAATAATTGTCGGGGGTCGAATAATCCAGTTTCCCTGTAGAGGTTGTTTGAGGAGTATGTTCTGTCTTTACTGAATAATATTTTTTTTTAGTTTCTTCTGAATTATTGTGAGACTGTTAATCAAAGTTTTACCAGCAGCGCTCCAGATGATAATTCCGTAAGAAAAGTGAGATTGGACTAGTGTGAAATATATCTTCATTTGTTATTCAGTATTTTGCTCAGATTGTAAAATTTGTAAATCAGAAATTATAGTTTTTTGTTTACAAATTTGATGTGGAAGTTCCATTTGAGGTGATTATCTAGAATTACGACGAGATACTTGAATTTGTTTGTCGACTCAATAATAAAGTCATCTGAGACATGAAGCGTACTAAAGGTGGGTAGAGTGGATTTATTCGAGCATACTGGAAGGAAAAATGTTTTTTTGGCATTGATGGTGAGAAGTCTGCTATTGAACCACGATCTTATGATTTTCGAGTCATTTTCATTTGTGGATTTCAATGTTATCCAGTCTTTGTCGATATATCCGCATATGAGGTTATCTTACCACTACTGTGAGTGTCAAACAAGCTATTAATGTACACATTAAATAAAATTGGACCTAAGACTGTGCCTTGTGATACGCTATACTCTACTTTCTGTCCTATGCTCAGCTTATCCTCCACTTTCACAGACAGAGAGGTAGCTCTTGAAGATTTCTAAGCATATGTCTCTTACGCCTACGTTTTCTAGTGATTTCAAAAGAAAGTCATGGCTTGCTGTGTCAAATGTTTTTGAAAAATCTAAAAAAAAACAAATCTAAAAAACTCAAATCAGGAGAATCCAAAAATGTAATGAATCACAGGTTGTTGCATTTTAAATAACGAATTACATATATATTTCCGGTATATTAAAAGGTAATCGAAACTTGAAATTATTTTAGTTGAAAATCTATACTAGCACAAAATTTTAAATTCTCACTTAAACGATCGCTTGTCATAAAATACTCTGTATATTATTCAGTTTCTAGTATTTTCAATGTTGTATGTATTACTTGTTTTTATAATAATTGTTTGATTTTTCAGGAATCAATTATTTGCACAGATTCGTATCTATAATTTTAAGAGGTCATTAAAAACGATGATTTTCAGTTTCAAGTGGGTTGGTCATGAATGTTTAAAAATATCCAGTAGTACGCAAGAGTATTTTGTAATCTCATTAGTCAATACGGATTTGCTAGTAGCGTTTATTTATTTTGGGAACTTATACAGGAATTATTCAGATGAGTGAACCCGATCAGTTTTTATTTACTTCTGCAGTACGATAATAGATAATAGTAGTAGTAGTAATCGTGGGGAAATAGGTTCTCATAAACTTGTTGAAAGTTAGGTAACTAAACTGGCACTTGCGTAAGTTCTGAAAATTAGATATTCCCATCATGGACAAGCCAAAAAGTGAAGTGTACGTAAGTGACTACTCTAAAAAACCGTGAAGTATTGTATTTTGATCACACTGTATCTCGGAAACTGAGCCATTTGAGCCACATGTTTATATGAACCTTTTGACCTGAAATCTCTTGAAGAGTAACCCCTCGAAGTTTGTCCACGTATTTAATTAACACCCTGTATATTGAGTTGAATTCAGTAGGTTCAGTTTTGATGTAAATTTTTTTTTATTGCATTTCCAGAAACACGTTTTCGCTAGTATTCAAGAACGAACATAAACTGTCATTTACATAATTTTAACGCGGTACCTGCAGCTACTTTGAAGTTGTTTTTACGACTCACAATGACAATTTCATTTTCACTCCTTTGATACACAGATAACATTTTCAATGCATTTTTATGATACAATAATACAATACCTACCTTCTAACTTTACACGACGTGACAATATATTTCCGCAGTTTTTATCACTAGTTTTCAACTATTTTCTGTTTTATCGTTGAACATTAATCTCTTGTTGAAACGCGAAACGCCTCGGTTGGGCTTTTATTATCCGTACAAAGCGACTGTTTGGACTTTTCAATTATCGCGATATTCATGTCTCAAGATGAAGTACAAGAAATTATTAAATCATTGAAAAACTCAGCTTGTACTGATATAAATGGATTAAATAGTAAAATCATAAAAAAAAACCCAGAATATAATTCTTTCACCTTCAAGAAATTTGATCAATTTAATTTTTAGGACAGGTACATTTACATACATCATCAAATATGCAAAAGTAATACCTCTACACGAAAAAGGAGTCAAAGAAATAATCGATAACTACAGACCGATCAAAAGTATTTTTTCAATAATGTTGAAAAATTAATCAAGAAAAGAGTAATCGAATACTTTGGACACTATTGGACCAAAAAAACTAAAGGGTTCCGACTGTGTTTTCCATAACATTCTACTTTAAAAAATTTCATATTACGGTTAAAATAAATTACAATTTACTTGATCAGTCATTGCCAGAAAGTTTTTCACAATGAAATTCCGAAGCTTAGACCGATTAACCAAGGTGTATCACAAGGATCTGTTCTGGGTACGCTTATGTTAGTCATTTATGTTAATGATTTTTACAACTTTATGAAGCTTTATCATAGTGTATTATTTGTTTCTACGGCTTTGCCATCACCTAAATTTTAGTGCGTAGACAGTCCATGTGAAAGAATCGCCATTTTATCGCTGGCAACGCTTCGGGTTGTACCTACAGCCAAACTAGGTCACCAGTTTATAATCCTCCAGCATATGCCTTGATGTTGTAGATCTCAGTGCCCTCCTCACTGTAGACAAGAAGTTAGCTGAGTACAACCTGAAGATCGGTGGATAAGACACTTGGATCCACAGCATTGGCCACCGCCACATTCAATCATAGTAAACATCACTTCGAAAACATGAATTAGCGCTTAATAGGACGTTAATTTGTTTATTGACTTCTCCACAGACACACGTTTTTCAGATACCCTGAATGGGAGATAAAATTATCATGTTGATGAAAAACCGAACCAAGCATACTTTGTTCAAATCTGAATTAAAATTTCAAATCACTGCATTTCTCAATTCGTGCAATATTAGTTTTGAAAAAGACTGTTGTGAAAAAAATACAAAATATAAATATCTAATGAACAGTTAGAAATATGGGACACATTCGACAAAAATTAATCAGATTTTCATTTGAATAATTATTGTCTTCCATTTTGATTCTTTTCTAATCGAATTTACGTTAATGTACTAGCAAATGTTATAATTATTAATGTAATAATTTTCGAATTTTCATAATGACATGTTCCATGACATGTCATATCTACCCAATACAAAATATTTCGGAAACCTGACTCCTTAGGTATAGGAACATGATAAATCATTTGAAAGGAAATTCAATTATCTTTCAGGATATTTGATAATATACAGGGTGTTCCATTTGAAAAAATGCACCTTTAACCACGTTTGTATCTATCGGTAAACTCACAAATTTTCAACGACACTGTATAATGAAGAACGAATTTCCTTAGTTATAACTAATATACTGGACCATGTCAAACTTCATCCAAAATTTCAGCTATCTACGTATTCAAATACTGCAGTAATAAACGTTTAATAGAAACTATGTTTCGCTCAAAAAATAAGGAAATTATTGATTTTCTCAAAAACCACTGGAGATAGGTATAGGGAAGTATTGTATGAAAATAATCAAAAAGCAATAGCAAAGCAAAAACTGCAATAATATACAGGGTATTCCGTTCAAAATATCAAAGTTGTTGCTACTTTTCGATAGAAGCGGCAACGCCGCAGCGCTGAAAATATCCAAGATTAAGATTATCCAAGAAACCAAATTTTCAAAATAATCCTACGTCCCTTTTTCCAGAAACGTCTAACAGGCCATCGAGTTTGGAACACCCTGTATCTATAAGTCTACATTCAGAATAGGTTGAACCAATATGCAACCAATATTATAAATATAATATTGTTTTTTCAATATTCACCCATATTGAATCAATATTATTTGTACATTTACAAAATATTCATATTGGCCCAATATGCCAAGATTCATCCAATATGAGGAGCAGCACCTGGGATTCACACTGATCCTCATTCCTCGTACACACTCTTCATTTCCTAATTGTTCCAGGTCATCATCGTACCCCACTCTCACAACGACCCAGGATGGCTGAAGACGTTCGAACACTACTTCCAGTACTCCTCAAGGCAAATAATGAACAACATGGTGGCGAAATTACAGCAGTACAAAAATCTGACGTTCATCTGGTCCGAAATTTCTTTCCTGAACGCCTGGTGGGAAGAGGCACATCCCAGCAAACAGAGGGCGCTGCGGGAGTTGGTGCAGTCCGGGAGATTGGAGATCACCACTGGAGGATGGGTGATGACAGACGAGGCCAATGTGCATCTTTATGCCATGGTTGATCAGTTGATCGAAGGTAAGATAAAGTACCGGTGTGAAAACACCAGTCAAAATTAGCAGACCAAACCTCCGGAGATACCCGATCGACCAGTGACGCACCGATAAAAATTTTAATAGTTATTTATGAACCAACGGTATAAATAGATGTTTATGCCCTGAGAGCGACGTAACATCTGTTTATGCCCGCGGTACATACATAACTTTATGGCATACTAGTTCTAGAGCAAGATCCCAGGGCCGTCAGACATTACCTATTTTTAAACGAACGAAATGTGTACGATTGAGTAGTGTCAGATTTTAGAGAATAAAGATCGTTAAAACGTCACTTACTTTATTTAGATAGCCATTATACAGAATTTATTAATAACAGGCTCCAACCCCGGAGCTCCGAGTTCAAATCTCGGCTCCGACAACTTTTTTTTTTTAATCTCTGCCAAACGCCTCAAACTAGTCAGCTATCTTGGTTGGAAACTCTCTGAGATGATTTTTGTTTGAAAAGATATTTGACTTGAAAACAGAATTTTGGTAAATAAAAGATTTTGTTAAGATTTCCTCATAAGATCCCAGGGCCTTCAGACAACTTATTTTTAAAAAGATGAGGACCTACATTCTGAGTAGTATCTCATGTACTCTCAATACCTGCGTGCTTGTGAAGTTCGCTCTGTAACACCTGGGCAGGTACCAGGTGAGAAAGGTAATTAAAAATGAGAGTTACTTAACTTGAATTTGTGTGGCATAGTACATACTAACACTACTCAATCGTACACATTTCGTTCGTTTAAAAATAAGTAATGTCTGACGACCCTGGGATCATGGACTATTCGTTATTGCAATCCAATCTCAGTACAAATCAGTATTTTAAAAAATCCGGTTTGAATTAATAACATTTCCATTTTATCATAGTAGATACTATCGTTGCCAGGTAAATCGTTTGCTGCAGGCAACTTAACTATCACCGGATCTTTTCAGAACTGCCAATTTTATGTTAATTCGTCAAATAATGTTCATCGAATATTTACATATATTACTATATTCCGTTTGTTATTTCATTAATAAAGGTTATTAAATAATTTAAACAAAACATTATTTCTCTTGATGCCCGCATAACTAAGCAATAAAAACACAATAATGAACTAGTATGACATAAAATTATTAAGGGCCCCGCTTACCATAATTATTAATAAATACCTGTAAATCTGAGTACCTGTTTTGACTTTTCGAATAACTTCCCTGGTGACTTTGTTGAAAGTGGGGGAATATATAACCATCAAATTCGAAAAACCTTCTTCGTGCTGCATGAGCAAACTCAACTAGCAACAAACTGAATTTATCATTTCGTGTGGAAATGATTGGACTATGAGATGAAGGGCTGTGTTTTTTTGGCCGATTATTTCCAATATGAATTTGTATTGATGACTCTGTTGTAGCATAGGTCTTCCGTAAAATTATGATATTGCAATAAATTCATTTCTCTTTTTGGCCAGAGGTGGATATGTTGAATATGAAATTTTCATAGAGTGCTGCGTTCTAACATGAACATACTTTAACGAACTAATGAATAATAACTTTCCTTAGGATTCTGTATCGAATTTTTCAACCTCACAAATTTCGCTAGGACCAGGGGTGGAAATGTTCTAGCATAAACAGATTCTGGCCCTTAAGTCTGTGTTGCAAATGGTTCATGCAAATCTTTTATGTCGTGAAAAAATTATCTACTTCCCTTGGGATCTTATGGGATTGGAAATAATTTTTGAAAGAAGTCTTGGTTCTAGTATATACAACTTTTGGCGGTCTATTCTGTGTTGTATAAGGTTCATTCAAGGATACTGGGGTGGATTTTTCAACTCTAAAATTTTAAATATTTCATTTCCATCATAAACATACTTTGGCAATCGATATTGTATTTTAAGGATCATTTCGTGGTAAAATTATGGATTTCCATTGGGATCCTGAGGTGGATTTTTCTCTCTGAAACTTTGAAAATTAATTTCTGAAAGAAGATTCCGTTCTAGCATAAATAGATTTTGGCACTCGATTTTGTGTTGCATTAGGATAATTTTCTGAGATAATTATGGACTTCCCTAAAACTTTCATTAGTAATTTCTGAAAGAAGAATTTGTTCTAGCATTAACAGATTTTGGCAGTCGATTTTGTGTTGTAAAAGGCTCTTTTCGTGAAAAAAATATGAACTTCCCTTGGGATCTTTAGGTGGATTTTGCAACCCTACAACTTTGAATATTATTTCTGAAAGAAGACTTCTAGCATAAACATGTTTTGGCAGTCGATTTTGTGTTGTAAAAGGATAATATCATGAGAAAAGTATAGACTTGGGTTCTTGGGGTGGATTTTTCAAACCTAAAATTTTGAAAATTAATTTCTGTAAGAAGAATTCGTTCTAGCAAAAACAGATTTTGGCAGTCATTTCTGTGTTGCAAATGGTTCATTTAGGGAAAATGGACTTCTCTTGGAATCCTGGGAAGAATTTTTCAACCCTTAAACTTCGAATATTCATAAACAGATTTTGCTAATCAATTCTGGGTTGCAAATGTTTCATTTAGTGAAAAAATTATCGACTTCCTTCGGGGTCCTGGGGTGGATTTCATTCCTAAAATTTTGAATATTCATTTCTGAAAGAAGACTTCGATCTAGCAAAAAAAGATTGAGCCAGTCGTTCTAAAAAAATCACTTCCTCCACCCCAGGATCCCAAGGAAAGTCAATAATTTTATCTCGAAATTATCCTTTTGCATCACAGAATTGACTGCCAAAATGTGTTTATACTAGAACGAAGTCTTTTTTTGGAAATTATTATTCAAAATTTTGGGGTTGAAACATCTACACCAGGATCCCAAAGGAAATCAATAATTTCTTCACGAAATAAACATTTTGCAACAAATATTTGAGGGTCAAAATCTTTTTGTGCTAGAGCAGTCTTCCCTCAGAAATTAATATTAAAACTTAGGCTTGATAAATTCGACCCAGAATCCAAAGGAAAGTTATTATTCATTAGTTCAAATTTGTTTTAGAACTCTGTTCCACAAGCGAAATAAATTTATTGCGATACCATAATTTAACATTTAACATATTGAAAACTATCGGCTAAAAAATATAGCCCTTTATCTCATAGTCAAATAATTTCGGCACGTAAAAAAAATATCATTTATAAAATAAGTTTATAAAAAAACATTGTTTTCTGTTCCCTATTCCTAGTCCTTTCTACTTCATTAAGTCATCTTTACTAATAATAAAAACATTGTGATTTGTGTCTGTTACTCTTTATACAAAATTTTCAACAAACATTGTTTCAACGTGGTAAGAAGATAAAACTATGGCTGTTTCTAAATGTTGCTGTTTTAATCAATTAAACTATGAGATGCCGCCCTCATACAACCTTATTATAGTTATCATTACTTCTCGGTTCTCGCAGTCAGCTATGGTGAGAACTAACTATACGCGCACTCGTTCACATCAGTCATCGCCCTATAAATTGTTCGTTATGGTTATGAATGGTTAGCGGTGAACAACCGGATTATATTCCTAGAGGATATTCATCTTTACTATGGCCAAACCATTTCGAATTCTGGCGCCATTTTTTACCTCAATTTCATCTAATGTATTCAATGGTCATTTAATTCAATTTTGAGTCGAGTCATATCATAAATTGAAGAAATATCTTAATTAGTCAAATAAACTCTTTTCTCCAAAGATTTCCACAACTCCACACACCTATTCTGTCGATCTAAAGTATTTTCAGCATTGCGACATTGCCGCTTCTATCAAAAAGTCCTAGCAACTTTATTATATTGACACATTTTTAGAATCGCCCTTTTATTATAATACTTTTTTGTTAATAATGCCTCATATACAGGGTGTTTCTAAATTCAATACAAATATTTCAAGGGCGTATTCCGGGGGTCAAAACAAGACTTTTTTTCCACAAACATGTGTCCTAAAATTCACCCCCTCCAACTACAGACATCGCAGGTTGCCAGAAAAAAATCGTAAATTTTGAATGGCGTCTACAATTATGCATCAAATGTTCGTAAAATTTAGAGACCCTTGTTTTTTTGGACGCTCTATTCATTTCTTGCTTCAAAAATAAGATAACTCAGATTTGAAGAGGTGAATGAGGGATGCCTACAGTTTTTATGGACAAAATTTTCTATTTCCGCCCAAAACATTCAAATTCAAATATCACCATTGTGTTGTCCATGGAATAACCTAAAGTTTTGGCCTCTTGCATTTTTTTGAATCAGCTAATAGTTTTCTAGAAAATCGCTAGTACCTAAATGAAAGGGGAATAAGTAACAAACTAAAATACTAAGTGGGCTATGAGTTTTTAATTTGTTTCCCATTTTGACGCTTTTGACTTTTAAAATGCAACATAGCACTTTGATTTACTTGCTAGTTTGACCTTTGTTGAACGGTTGAATTACAATTTTTTTCAAGCAACTTGCTATGTCTGTAGCTTGGAGGGGGTGGATTTTAGGACACACATTTATGGAAAAAAAAGTCTTATTTTGACCCCAGGAATACGTTCTTGAAATATTTGTACTTAATTTAGAAACGCCCAGTATATCTATCACTATCGGTTTTCGAGATAAAAAAATAATTTGTGTTAAATATGGCCCAAAACATAGCCCTAAAATAAATTAGTACTCCCACTTCATGAAAAGTTGATATTTTGAAGGTAATTTGGACAAACTCGAAGTATGCAATTTACACCGAGAAATCGACTACATATCGTACAGGGTCTGCTAAAATTACTATTATTTCCGTTTTATAAAAGTGGTCAAAAGTTCGTTTTTTCAAATAAAACCTCCTGTATATCACTCGATAAATTGAAAGATGAAGATAAATGCTTTATGATGACTTATGTCCCTAAACCTATCATCAAGTTTTCTTAATGAAGCCGCTTTTTTAGTAAAAATTATTTTTGTCACGTGCTTCATTCAGTACAACGAATTTTGGAAAATCACGACATCCATCCGTATAAATTTACCAAAGTTCAAGCTCTCAAAGCAGAAGACTTTGAACGTAGAGTACCTTTTTGCGAATCCCTTTTAATACATACACAGGATGATCGGGAATTCTTGTCAAAAATAATTTGTAGCGACGAATCAAAATTTACGAGGGATGGAATTTGTAATAGAAGAAATAAGCATTTTGGGCTGATCGTAATCCTCATATGACAAAAGATGTATTTTAATAAACAATAAAATTGCCTTTTTTATTCAGAATGACATACTAAATGCTGAGATATCTCCAAATACTAAGGACGACTGTTACTGATTTCCTCAAAAAATTGCCCTCAGAGGAATATAGGAATTCTTGGTTTCAACTGGCCGTAGCGCTAGCTCATTCCACCCAGGAAGTGCCCAGGGAACTTTACGAAATGTTTGACGATCGTTGGATTGAGCGTTTAGGGCCGTGGGTTTGGCCACCGAGATCACCCGATCTTACGCCGCTTGACTTTTTTTCATGAGGTGGTTTGAAAGAAAGGGTGTACAGTACTCCAGTGCCTACCAAAGAAGAATAGTGCGGTGTAGTGAAGATCTGGATCCCCATGAAATTGAAAAAGCATCCACGAGTCGCGGACAGAAGCACATTTTAAAATGTTCAGAATGTAATGGACAACTTTTCAAGCATTTATTGTGAAAATGTGATATTTTGTTTACAATTTTGTTATTTTTATTCTTCCTAATTCTGTTATTATCTGAACTTTCACATGTTATAAACAAGTAAATCTAGCTTTTTAGTTTTTACCTAGGAATGCGAGATGAAAAGCTGATTTTTGGTACAGTTTTTGCATGGAAACATTGAGTCAAAGAAATTACTTCGTTTGAATAATCAATATCAACATACATTTTGGGAGATTTTTTGAAACGCCGTCAATAATTATTTATCAACTACATTTAAAAGTCACCACTGTTAAAGCTTGATATTTCCATGGATACCTGAAATTAAATTCTTGAAAAATCATTTTTCCTAAAAAAGCGGCTTTATTAAGAAAACTTGATGATTTAGGTATAGGGACATGATATGTCATCTTTGAGCATTTTTCCTCATCTTTCAATTTATCGAGTAATATACAGGGGGTTCAATTTGAAGAAACGAACTTTTGACCACTTTTATGTATAATGGAAATAATAGTAATTTTAGCAGGCCCTGTATCATATGTAGTCGATTTCTCGCTGTAAATTGAATCCAAATCACCATCAAAATATCAACTTTTCATGAATTGAGAGTACTAATTTACTTAAGTTCAATTTGAGCTGCTTTGGACATTTTTAACACAAATTAATTTTTATCTCGAAAACTGATAGAGATAGGTATATATAGGGCATTATTAACAAAAAAGTATTATAATAAAGGGGCGATTCTTAAAATGTGTCAATATACAGGGTGTTCTATTAAAAATAATAAAGTTGCTAGGATAGAAAAGGCAACGTCGCAATGCTGGAAATATTTTAGATCGGTAGAACATGTGAGAAAATGTAATATGCCCAATTTTCAGAAAAATCCTACGTTGCGTTTTCAAGGAAACGACTAACCTACCATCGACCGTGAGTCACGCTGTATATACCAAGCACTTCAAGAGGAACATCATCTCATAAACCCTGGTTTTGCAGAAACTCCTCCATAGCTGTATAAAAAATAATTTTCTCTATAGGAATGTAGGCTTTCACGGCTGGGCGTCAATGTTCTGATTGGCTTCCAAATTTGCCGTTCTCCAAACGTTTCAACTGCAACTGCGGCAGTCATCTTCAGTGGCGTGGTCGAAGTAGTCTTCTTGACGTATCAACTGAAACTGAAGCTCTCGTGCCTGGCACGTCATTTATAATGGTGGAGTCGCCATGGGCAGTTCGCTCAGCCCAGTAGTGGCGAATTTCTACATGAAAAAATTTGAAGATAGAGCCAGTCGATCTTCAGAAAAGCGACCGAAGCACTGGTTGAGGTATGTAGATGACACGTTCATTGTTTGGAGCTACGGAAGAGAAGAACTTCCTAAAGCATCTGAAATATTTTCACCCAAAAGTCCAATTCACAATGGAACTAGAAGAAAACCGTAAAATTCCATTTCTGGTTGTATTGGTCAACAAAAAAAGCAATCAACTAGGCCATAAGGTGTACAGGAAGAAAACACACACATAATGGATCCAACCATCATCCAAAACAGAAACGCACCATTATATACACACTAGTGAACAGAGCGTTGAGAATATATGAACCAAGATACATCGACGACGAAATAAAACATCTAACAACTGTTACAAGCGAACAGCTACAACAAAAAAGACATTATTCTTGCTTCGCGTACAAGGGAGAAGCAAAGGAGCAACAGTGAAGAGCAACCCCAAGGCACTGTCTATCTCCCGTATATAGAAGGTGACACCAACCGAATTGGGAAAATTCTGAAGAAGGAGAAGTAAACATCGTCTTCAAATTCAAAGAAACTTTGATAAGGATTATATCGGACAAACGAAAAGGAGCAGTGATACCCGCCTGGTTGAGCACAAGGAAAGATGTCGATCGGGACAAACCGAGAAGTCTGTAGTGGCCGAACATGCATTGTCCGATGGAAAACACTAGAATCTATTCGAAAACACCGAGAGGCTAGCAACGTCGAATCATTACCCAACCAGGATGTATTTAGAAGCTATTGAAATACACAAGCACAAAGAAAACTTCAATAGAAAGGAAGAGAGAACTTACCTACCAAAGGTCTGGCACACAACACTGAAAGGCGCCAAAACGAAGCCATGTTACCCAAATCGACCGGAAAGTACGCGCGAACCCACCACCGTAGAAAGTGCGCGCCAAAACACCATTATGAATGACGTCAGAGGTGCCGGGAACGAGAGCTTCAGTTACAGTTGATACGTCAAGAAGAGTACTTCGACGAAGCCACTGAAGATGACTGCCGCAGTTTCAGTTGAAACGTTTGGAGATTGTAACCAAACAAGACCACGGCAAAAACCGGAAGCCAACCAGAACAACTTCGTCCATGACAAAATGGTTAAGGCTTTTGCGGCCGAAATGTTCAGTGTCACAATTTTCACCCGGGTTTGAAAGCCATCGTTTTTTTGGAATTTCTTCCTAACGTTTCGCTAGCGCGAGTGACTAGCTTCTTCAGAATAATCTCAGATGACTGGAGACTCCGTCTGCAAAGATTGTATTTATTCTGATTTAGGTAGTCCTGTTCGTTAATTACTGTATCTGGATTTGGTACATTCTCACTAACCCTAATTGACCCCTTTCTACCTGTCGGCTTAATGTCGTTGATATCCTTTGTTCTTTCAGAATTACTTATTCTCGTATCTGGGTTAAGCATATTTTCGATCAAATTAATTGACACCTTTTTGCCTGCTGTCTCAATGTCGTAGTTTTCTTTTGTTACTCTGGAATTTCTAAGAATGGGATTCCATAATCGGTTGAGGTTAACAGCTTCTTCTTTTCTGTTGAAATTCTCCGTGTGTTTGTGGATCTCTATTGCCTCCCGTACAAGTCGGCTATGGTATCCCTGGTTGGGGGCAAGAAGTTTTAAGTCATCAAACAGAATCTTGTGGTTTCCTTCTCTGAGCTCGTGTTCTGCCACTGCTGACTTGTCCGTTTGGCATAATCTGCAGTTCCTCGGATGTTCCTTCAGCCTTGTTCCTATCGATCTTTTTGTGGTTCCGATGTATACCGTTCCGCAAGTGCATGGTATGCGATATACCCCCACTGCATAATACCCCCACTACATAGTGGGTCTCTTTTGTCTTTTGCCGACCTAAGGCTTTGTTGTATTTTTCTTGGTACAACACAACATAAAAACGGTCTTCAAACCCACCAGAGATACAATATCATTGGGTTACTTTCCACTTTTCAATGAATTCTAGCCTGATTAGTTTTTAATGCCAGCCAAATTACAGTAAAATTGACTAGTCCTAAAAATAAATGTAGAAAGCAATTCAAATAATCGTTATTCAATATAGGAGTAGACCAGTAGATATAGACAATCAATTCACATTAATTCCAAAAAATTTCCGTGCATTAATGAAAGCAAACTATAAAATTTTGCCCAAATCTGCCATTAACGGAACAATGTTTGAATTGCAAAAGTTCTGCAAACCAGGAATACTTCTGGTGTTTCAAAACATGCATTAAGTTTGCAACCTTGTAAATGTTATTGAACCTTATTTTTTCTCATTAGTTCTCCATTGTAATGTGTTTAAAAAAATTACGAAAGTTCTGCAAATTGTATAAGTGAATAGAAAAATGATTAACATATCCATGTTCATTTGCAACCATGTCTGAAAAACGCATCATCTATTTATCAAATTGTTTTCCTTTACGCTACCATTTTCAATACACCCAAGCAACGAGATAATTACAAAAGTTTTTTATCGTGGTTGCAAATGAAGAGAATATCGATCTCAGTAGATATGAAACTTTGCAACCTCATGCGAGATACAGAACAGAAATCGCAAGAAGTCAAAGCGGAACACTATGAAAGGGATCATTCTAAAGTGGTCCAGTTAAATACTTGATTATCCATCTATATCTGTAACATTTTGTACTGGTTGATTGGAATTGATTTATCCCAGATTGGTGTTTTGTTATTGTTTAGGTGCATGAGGTGTATACTGAAGGGTTAATTTGTTCTTTATTCAAAAAATTGTTTCAAACATTTTCGCTAAACACGTCATGTTTAGTTTGCGGTGAAAATTTGACAAGTGGTGACGTGCAGCAATGTGATGGCAGACATTCGAATTTACTGAATCGGTGCAGTTAAATACGAAGCGGCGGGAAAGCATCTGCTGTAAGGTTTTACCACAGAATAAGTTCTACATTTGTTTCCCATACAATATTTTCATATTCAATGGCAACGGCGCTTTACGCGAGTTCTCTAATGGAGTGGAAAATTGATAGAATCTGAAAATGTCCTATTAAAATTGATATACAGTGTGACACACTTAAGACGAAGACACCCCTGTATTTTAGTCATTTTTGAAAGCAGAGATTTGATTTTCGGTACAGACGTATACCTTCATGGGCCGCACTTTTCGCAATACTCAGCCCGAGTGACAGCCTTAAACCCAGCCTACTGCGATCCCGCGAAAAGGGCAAATTCTCGATATTTTGCGTCGCGTTGGAGGTACCGAAAAAAGTTATTCGAAAAAGTTGCTTAGAAATCGATTTTGACCCTACATACCGAATTTCAACGCAAAATTCGAATTTTGAATTTTTTTGTAATTTTCATATTAAAGTCCGATTCAGTAACAACTAATAAACAAAATTTGAATTTTTTCATAATGAATATTAGGTTTTTCATTCTTATTCCTACATTATGACGAATTTATTGTTTTCGTAGCTTCTTATTCAGAACCATTAATTGAAAATCGGACTTTAATATGAAAATTACGAAAAAATTGAAAATTCGAATTTTGCGTTGAAATTCGGTATGTAGGGTCAAAATCGATTTCTAAGCAACTTTTTCGAATTACTTTTTTCGGTATCTCCAACGCGACGCAAAACATCGAGAATTTGCCCTTTTCGCGGGATCGCAGTAGGCTGGGTTTAAGGCTGTCACTCGGGCTGAGTATTGCGAAAAGTGCGGCCCATGAAAGTCTACGGCTGTACCGAAAATCAAATCTCTGCTTTCAAAAATGACTAAATTACAGGGGTGTCTTCATCTTAAGTGTGTCACACTGTATAATTAAATTTGGTTGATTCAAATCTTGATATAATGAATAATATAGTGGTATTTTCATTATTAAAGCTGAAAATCGTTGGCCTAAAATGAACCTGCTAAGTGACTTTTGCAGGAGAGGTGAAAAATGATTCGTGGAAATTACAATTTATAAAAGTCGTTGTAACATGTATTACAATGAAATAGAAGGTATAATAAATATATTTTTTCATTTATTACTGAAATATTTATTTGTAAATTAATAGGTTGACTGTATGGTGCCTGTCAGTTGTATGGTGCCTGTCAGTCTGTCTCTCAGTGATAAAGGTCCGATTCTATTCAAAATTGGCGTGTGTGTGTTTTTTTTTATGAATTGTATTTATATCAATTGTACATTATTTTTTTCTGTACCTTTGTAAGGCATTGTTATTATTATCATTATTTTGTATCCCTACCATAAACAAACCTGTTTCTTGGGATATTATGAATAAATTATTATTAGTTCATTATTTTGTGGCAAAATTCATGAAATGAAGATGAAGGTCCAGTTTTGTGATTTTTGTCCGAATCTGTTGACTAGGAGTATGAGTATAGGAGTTTTTATGGACTGAGTTTATGAATTTGTTCGAAGATAATTAATTTTCTTTCAAAATTCATGGATTATACATGGCGGCTCCAAGATGTTGGATAAGTTGATTATGGTCCGATTCTATTCAAATATGGTATAGAGGGATATTTGGGATCGGAGAAAATCAAGTTTTTGTCAAAATTCGAAAAATGATGACTAAAAACGATTGAATAAAACTGATTGAAAACAATTTTCAAAGACAAGCTTTTCTACAAATGACTAAAATTGATAAGATAACTTCTTACACAAATGCACTAAAAAGGAAAAAAAAATAATTCCTTTTATTTTATAAATGTCGTTCTGTAAATAAAGTAAATCATTATTTAACTTTTTTAATATTTGGGTACACCGTATTTTAAAGATTTCAAGATTTTGTTATCATTTCATGTGTATATGTATGTATGTATGTATGTGTATATGCTCATTTCCGTGTTGCAGGCAAGGTTGCAAATTGTATGTGAGGACCATCTGCAATCATTATTCAAAACTTTTGTAAAAATTCCAATACTTATTTTAGGTAAAAAAACAAATTAAAGAAAAAATATATTCTCCGTTTGACGCAAGAGCTTGCAAATTAAAACACTTCTCAAGAACAACATTTTAGTTATTTTGGATTTGGATTAAACATTTTTTTGTTAAAACAAATATTTCCGTTTTGTTTGAATGGTTGCAAATTTTTTAGATGTAAAATGCTATTTGTTAACACTCTGAAAAATGCAGAACTTTTGCAAGTTTTGAAAATTCATGACTAGTTTTCAACATCTTCCGTTCAGAAAAAAGAGTTGCAAAATCAGACTTAATATCATTTCATTCCACTGAAGCTTTAAAACTTCTGTAATTACTATTAAATTTTGGAAAAATCATGTCTATCCGCTTACAATATATTTGCTTAATAACCAAAAATATCATCATCTTTTTTTTTGCAGGGCATCAATGGACTTTGACCAACCTGGGCATAAAACCAGTATCTGGTTGGTCAGTCGACCCATTTGGCCACGGTAGCACCGTACCCTACCTTCTAGGTGCTTCAGGCCTCAAAGGTACTGTAATACAAAGGATTCACTATGCTTGGAAACAATGGCTAGCCCTTAAACAATATGGAGATTTTCGTTGGGTACCCAGTTGGAGTCCTTCTGATTCTTATGGTTCGATACTCACCCATAATCAACCTTTTGATATTTACTCCATAAAACACAGTTGTGGACCACATCCATATATTTGCTTGAATTTCGATTTCCGCAAGGTTCAAGGCGAGTACACTGAGTACTCTCTGAAATCACAGTCGATTACTGATAAGAATATAAAGGAAAAGTCCGAGTTGTTGCTGGAACAGTACGCAAGAACGGGATCGTTATTACCCCATAATGTCGTGCTGATGCCGTTGGGGGATGATTTTCGGTACAACGTCAAAGAAGAATGGGACCAGCAGTACACCAACTACATCAAGCTCATAGATTATATCAATGCACATAAAGAGCATTACAAGGCAGAAATATCTTTTGGCACTCCAGCTATGTATTTTCAGGAAATCTCGAAACGATATACCCAATTTCCGACTCTAAAAGGCGACTTCTTCGTTTATTCAGATATATTTTCGGAAGGACGGCCTGCCTATTGGTCGGGATACTTCACGACTAGGCCTTTTATGAAATTATTGGACCGAGAACTTGAAAGTAATCTGCGAGGTGCGGAGATACTGTATACCATTGCTTTGAATAATGCTAAGCAGAACAAACATTTGTCCTATTCGAAAATACTGGAAAGGGATTTCGAGAAACTCATAAGGGCAAGAAGGAATTTAGGTAAGTACTGTAGGTAATTTGGAAATGACCTAGATTTTCTGAAGTTCTCGAGATGATGTTTATTTTGAAGGACTAAACGTTTATGCCAATGTCTTCTTTGCTAAATTTACTTCTTCATATATAGCTTTCGGAGATTTGACCGTTTTTCTTACTCCTCTTCCAACAGTATTTCTGTTTTTCACTATCAGGCAATGAATAACTGTCTAAATTTGATGTCTACGGTAGCGGCTATTGAAAATAAATGTTTGACATCTTCTTGTGAATTCCAAACATGCTGCAGGAAATTTAGGATTCATTGTCCACCCAGAAACATTTCAGCGTCCATGTTTCCTTTTCCTACTGTCATCGTTAATGGCCAACAAGGACGTACTGTGGATTGAAAAACTTTCCAATGTAGAGAGAACCATTCTCTTCTACTCGTCATAAGTAAGCAAAGAGGTTTCTGTAGATGTTCTATCAGGACAATCTCGGTTCAAATTTCCTTACTGTTCGCAGCTATAACAGGCTTCTTGGTATACTATAAGAGCTGCTTTCTTGGAAACCAACGTTAATGAACAATTATCTCAGATCATTTGATAATATGAAATAGGTTTATATACATGGTGATGATGGCGATGATCTCCAATATTACTCTCGCTTTGTTCTCACGTTAAAATATCTCGATCATTAATCGTCCTCATTAATATACTAGTTGGTTGATAGTTAATAGTAGTTACTGTTGTGATTGAGATTATTTATCTTTGAAGTTTCCGAATCTGAACGATATGGAAATTTTGTACTATGCAAGTAGAGGTTGGAAACTCAATTATTTAGAAAATACTTGAAATTGAGAACTAATAATTGTGATCATAAGCGTTTCTTTGTTGGATATAGAGGTGGAAAATGTATAAAACACCGATAATAAAGATAGTTTTTCATTTCAGGTTTGTTCCAACACCACGATGCCATAACTGGAACTAGTAAATCCTTCGTGATGCGTGATTATGGACTGAAACTATTCGAAGGACTTCGAGACACTACCAGCATTCAACAAAATGCTCTACAAAGTCTGATTTTTCCGAATGTTCCAATAAAATCTGGTCTGAACCTTGTGCTCAGTGACATGGAAAGGGAATCATTTGAGAAACTGCCAAAGAAAACACCCATTCAAGTCGGAGCTATTGGTACAAACCAGACCAGGAAGGTGCTACTGTATAACACGTTATCAATAGCACAAGAGCATGTGATACAGCTGAGGGTTAACACAAGCAACGTTAAAGTAACCGATAGCGAAGGAAACGATATCAAATACCAGATAAACCCAGTTTGGGATATGTCTGATAACAATAAGCTTTGGGTAGCTGCCGATGAATTTGAGGTGGTGTTCATTATGAAATTGCCGCAACTTTCTGTAACAACTGTCAATCTGGTTCACACCCTCACCAAGGAGGAGAAATTTGCCACAATATATTGCAATAAATGCGAAAAACATACGACCATAGTAACCAAAGAAAACGATGTTAAGTCCGAAATTCTGAAGTCCAAATTTGTTATTAAAGATATACCACCTGGTGACGTACAACTAGAAAATAATAAACTGAAACTTCTTTTCAACGGCAACACTGGTTTCATGAAATCAGTCACTAGAAAACATAACCCTAAAATATTGCGGTGTGGAATTCAATTTGCTGCTTACAAAAGTGCACAGTTCCACTCTGGTGCTTATTTATTCATGCCCGATCCAAACGAGAGAGAATATGAGAAAGATGTCTTGGAGCAATACAAAGACCACAAGACTATAATGATCACTGCTGGGCCAATCTCAACTGAGATCACAGTTATTTATGGACCTTTTCTGATGCACACGGTCACAGTATACTTGGCGGATAACTCCAGTTTGTCCAACGGTATTTTGATTGAAAATATCGTGGATTTCGAGAATTCCCCGAAAAACAGAGAGACCGAGCTTTTCATGAGAATTATCTCCGAAGTGCAGAATGAAGAACCCCCCGAATTCTACACGGACCTTAATGGCTTCAATATGCAAAAACGAATCAAAGTTGAGCGTATAGGTTTAGAAGGCAACTATTTCCCTGTAACCGCAATGGCCTATATCGAAGACAATAACTTGAGACTGAGTTTACTGACGAATCATGCACAAGGGGCGGCTAGTTGGCAGCCGGGATTCCTAGAAGTGATGCTTGATAGAAGAACCCTTTACGACGACTCCAGAGGCATGGGAGAAGGTCTCGTAGATAACAAGAGGACGCTCAGTAGGTACTGGTTACTGATTGAAGATGTTTCGAAAGTAAAAACGGAGAGCAGCTTCCAGGAGAAGCGTTTCGACACTTCGGACCTGTTTGAAAAAGGAGACGTGGTAAGGTCGTTCAATCTTCCAACGGAACCACCCCAGCCTGAGAAGCGAGAAGTCTTTTCGCGCCCGTCTCTGTATGCTAATCAGATGTCTAACATGTTGAACTATCCAGTAGGCATTTTTATTATTGATCCTGAACACCAACTGAGTGTTAACCGTTCCTTCAAGCTGCTTAACAAGCCCACCCCGTGCGATGTTCATTTGTTAACTCTGCGCACGCAGCCTGACGCTGTATACTCCCAATTTCCCTCCTCCAGTGCTTTAATGGTGATACACAGGCAGGGTTATGACTGTGCTGTTAGTGGTAATTTTTCTTGTGATATACATAAGTTCCATAAGGACATTAATTTTGACTTTGTGTCAGTTAAGGACATCGACTTGAAATCTTTGACTGGATTGGACACCATTTATAGTCTACAAAGGTTAGGTGAAATTTATGTAGAACCAATGTCTCTGAAAACTTTGAATGTTACTTTTGGTTGATGTCTGTTTGATGTAGTCAAGAGAGGTTTTGGGGCTCAGTTAATATGATTTCGGATACCAACGGATACCAGAGATATGACGAAATAGTGAAGGTCCCAAGTCACAGACCAAAGATGCCATAATAATAATAATAATTACAACACGAACACTAAAAAGGCATTTTTGTTTGCATGCGAAACAAACCGAATATCTCAGCCAATCGCTTACGTTATTTGCGTAGGAAAAATTGGCAGTACTATGGTGCCACTTTAGTTTGTTTACTTCTCCCTCTATCTTATACGAGTCGTTGGTTTGCACCGTTGAATCCTGGACTGACCCTATGGGAAATGTTTGGCAACAGCGCAAAAATGGTCAAGTCACCAACGACGAAATAACGCAAAGTATTGAATAAAATATTCACTGCGCAAGCTCCGCCAGTTCTGCCTAATTTGAAAGGCTGGAGGGAGAATGGCATATGATCAGGAAAATTTGTTTCTACTGGAAAACAAGTCACTATCTACGTGCCACTTTTGGTGGCTTTATGCAGCAGTCATAAGTCATAAGTTTTGAGTCATAAGGAAGAATATTCATCAGCGATTGGTTGGAATAAAAGGACCAACCAATCATTGACAAATATTCTTCCTTATGATTTAAAACTTATGACTTATGACTGCTTCATAAATCCACCATTTGTTTTAAACCTGATTCAATCAGATAACCACAAAAATATAATAATATCAGCAAATTCCAGAAAATGTGCTTCAAATATCAAGAAAATGAGAAAGTTTTGTAAGAATAGTGAGGTTAAGTCGTTGAGTGGAACCCAAAGCTGTATCCACAATAGGCAGTCGGAAGTTAGCAGTTGGACTTTGGCTGTTATCCATCAACTTCGAGAACCTTCTTTTTTTTAGTTGGCTTTGTACCTCTACACCATTATGGTTAGTTAAAATGTTACTGTCACTATTTTCTATCACTATCATGCGAGAATGGGATCGTTTTCAACAAAAGCGGTGGAGATCGAGGTCTTTTCAATTTTGCCGCTCTAGAGCGAAAATGTTGTCACAAAATGACATTTCTCGGAAAGGCTACTTTGGTAAGCGGTTTTAGAAAAGTTTATTTGTCCTTTATGAATTAATGGACTTTGTGGTGGTGACTATTTTCTTTTTGGTAACGCATTATTTATGATTAATAATGTCAAATTTTCTTCAATGTGTTAGCTGGTCCCCAAAACCCTAAAAAATGTTCGCCTCCTATGAAAATGTTTGTTCAGCGTTTAAGTTGAGCTTACCAGATGATTTCATTGATTTTTTTCATGAAATGTGTTCTGTAATATCTAAGGAAGGTTGTATACTCAACTGTTTTTTGAATGTTCACGTCCTCATGTAGATAATTGTATATAGATTTGACCACTTGTTATAGAAATGTGTAAGTTTTCTTTTGTTTTTATTGTATAATTTATTACCGAAATATAGATGAATGTTCTCAATTTCAGTTGTTCCAGATTGGTTAAATTTTTTCAGCTATGAGAAATGATGTGCTTGCCAGATATTGTTTTCATGTTCCTTAGCTGATCAGATATCTCAGGATTTAGCTTCCAAATGAATAACACTCACATATTTCCTAAGGTCTTGCCAAATTCCATCCTAGTATGTCTTCAAAGAAAATATACAATTGTCAAAGTAAAGTGATTTGCTTTGATAAACCATTTTGACTTAACGTTTCATCCTCAATATAAAATAGATCAATCTCAAAATGAAAGAATATATTAATACTTAAAAGTACAAAAAGGAAGAAATTGATCTAAAATTTCTACTCCAGCTTTTTCATCTTTTTTTGTGTTAGGAATAATTGTCTGGATGATCCATACCTTTGCACGGAAAGTAAATACATGTAGTCAAAAATGGTCTTCCATTTTTTTGGGTGACTGATAATTTGTATATCAAAATAAAGAAGTAAAAGCCAAAATAGTTCATTGAAACTATTAACTCTTCACAAAACATCACTTTTCTCTTGCCAACTTCTTCTAAATCCTCGCCAGTGTACTAATTTGGAGTTTGCAACCTTTTTTGAATGAAGGAATTGTTTTATTGATTTGAAATATGCATAAAATTATAGTTGTTAGTCTATCAGAGATTCTAAGAATAGTTTTTCACAAAAAAAGTTAAGGATGTTTCCACTATTTTGAAATACTTGGTTGTGGCGTGGCAACATTAAAATCTATAAAACATCAAGAGTTAGGAGTAATTTTTTGCTTTTGTCAATTGGTAATTTGTAGAAAATGTATTGATTATAAATTGGCAGTGTTCTTCAGAATCTCTGAACCAAAATCTTCTGATTTTTAATATTCGAGTACATTGTGATTTGATAATAGTTAAGAAATATCTAGAAAAAAAAAGGGTTAGTTAAACAGTATAGTATTTTGACCATTGTGAATTGATAACGTTGACTGATGTAATTATTGTTATTACAAAATTGACATAATCAAAGATTGAACTTTTAAGTTATGAAGGCTATTTTTATTTTTACAAATAAAAATATATTCCTTTAGTATATATTTAATTTTTATTAAATCTTTTAATTTGGTCTCACGGTAAGATACGCTATAATGTCCGAGGGAAAACAAAACTATAGGAAAGTTAGTAAATTTCATGAAGTTGAAGTGAACAATATATGGAAGAAGAAAGATTTATATATATGTTCAAATATAAAAATTGCAAAACGGGCAAGAAAAGGGTGTCTTTTTGCCATTCATTGCTACTTATTAGTGAGTTTTGTTGAAGTCATTCAAGGAGCTGTAAATAAGAATAGAACATAGGAATGTAGACTTTCACGGCTGGCGTCAATGTTAGGGTTGATTTCTGGGTTTTGTCGCGGTCTTTGATGAAAATGTCCAGACATATCAAATAAAACTCTCGTTCAGGGCACGCCATTTGCAAGTATTTTCAGCGTGAGTTCGCGCTTAGTTTCGCTCCAATAATCAGCCCTATGTTGTATCAATACCGCTAAACATAAATTCAATGTTATTCACCACTTCCGCTATTTTGCTAAGATCGGTATGCTGTATCATGGATAACCACGGTGCCCGTAAAGGCCAGAATACACGCGTAGAAGCATGCCAGTCACTGGCAGATGCGTGCTACTTGCATGTGTGAATCTTGTTGCCAGTAAGAATGCATTCCAGAAGATAGCTCGCTAGTAGATCGCAAGACGGTTTCTTTGCAAGTAGCACGATTTCGTCAAGTGGGCGGAGGGGAAAAAGCAAGGTATTCTAGTCGCATTTCCTTCAACAAACTATTACTTGGCATGTGTATTCTCACCTTAACGTGCTTCGTTATTTCGCTATTTCAGAACGTAACGATCGTAATTTAACTTGACGTATTTGACATCCGTTATGACCATAACTGTCCAAGTCTTTATTTTGTTTTTCGTGTTTTCCAATTATTTTCCCCTAAAAAACTTATTTTTGAGGAATTTTCTGTGCCGCTTTAAGCGAGCAATTAGAGAATGCAAAGCTTAGTTTTTCCGTTGACTTCAATTGCTGTTTTTATTTTTAAATAAGGTTATATATTTCATTCAAGACATGAACAAAACGTAGAAAGAAGGATAATATGTGACGCGGTATCAGCAATCCATTTGAATTGACGGAAATTTATTTTAAAAAGCATTTTCGCATATCGAGAAATTTAATGAGGAATTTAGTTAAGTTCTGAGGCCAATTTTTACAACATATGTCCATCATATAGTCGTTGGTGAATGAGGAAATGTATAAATAACCACGATAAAACACAAATAAATGCTCATTCATTGTCGTAGAATTAATTTTATCTATTGATGAATGAACTTTTGATATTTGGCAACATCATGTTCCTAAGGTTTTACGAGTGAAAAAGAAATTTCGAAAGAGAACCGGGAGGCCATAACGTATTTTTTCTGTCTCATTTGTTCACACTCAGCAGAATAAGAACCACCTCAATTACAATCTTCCACTACCCGGATATTAGGTCGCCGAATAAAAATCGTGGACCAAAGGGTGGGGGGGCGCGAGGCTGAAGGTGTATTAAAAAAACGGGGGCCCCTGATCCAACCAAAATGATCGGCATTCATATTATCTTGAGTTTTAATGAATAAATAGTTGGATCAATAAACTGCCGAACATTAACAAATGATTATTTTTTATTGAAATTTTTGCTACAACAATAAACAGCGCCACTGTGCATCGTGTTCACCATACTTTTTTTTCAATAACAATAACTTGAGATACGCCGAACAGTAAGTAATGATTCGAGACCACCGGTTTTTTAATACACCTTCACCCTCGCGCCCCCACCCTTTGGTCCACGATTTCTATTCGGCGAGCTCGTATCCGGGTTGTGGAAGGTGTAATTGAGGGGGTTCTTATTCTGCTGAGTGTGAACAAATGAGACAGAAAAAGTACGTTATAATTACCGGGAAACAATTCAGAATCACTGCATTATTCTAGATTCGGTGAACAAATGGAAAATTATTACGGCTCATGTGTACGGAATTGAACGTTGTGTTTGGAGTTCTCCTCACATCTTTTCATCACCAAGAAATCGAAGAAAACGAACTAGGACTGCAAGAAGGTTAGTATTTACGTTTGAATAATTTCTCAGAACATTTCGGAATGCCCTAGAAATCAAAAAGATAGCATCTCTTAATACACCAAAGATTTCATCATCTCTGCCATTCCAGTCTGTGTTATCCGGGAAGTTCTTTATCATTCAAGGATATGTACTTGAATCTAACCATGGTCGATTCATGTCCTAAAATTCTGACTTTTTCAAACTATCATCATAAAACTGTTGTGACTTTGTGACTATAACATCCTTTTGTGATAACAAATGTTTCACATCTTTCCTGAAACGATAAACTGATACTATTTATATTTTACATCCAATATCAATTATAAAATATCGTATTTTTGATATGTGTATGTACTTACTTCAGGAATTGGAAATTTCAAATCATTTTTCTGTCTGGTACTACGATCAGAAGAACAAACAGTTCCATGGGCAAACATTTCAAAAACTGTTCGAATTTTATAATAATAATAATAAAGGTCTTTATTAATCCCAAATAAGAAATACATCTGAAAAATTATAAAGATAGGGCGAGGTTCAATTCATTCTGGATTCCTGGTAAGGGTCCAGAATGTCTGTTCTTTGAAAAAGAAAGATGGGCATGAATCCCGATATCTCACTTAGCACAATTACATTTCTGTAAAATTAGGACAGTATGCAAACGATGACTATAGCAAATTCCCCAAAATGCTATACCATATCTCAGATGTGATTCAATAAGAGAGATTTGGTAACTGATAATCCTAATACATTCTCGATTTGGTAGGCTTACTGAGTTTGGCTGAAGTCACTCAAGGAGTAGTAAATAATAGAACATAGGAATGTAGGCTTTCACGGCTGACGTTAATTATCCGGTTGGTTCCTAGATTTTTGCCTGGTCTTCTTTGGTAAAAATGTTCAGAAGAATCAACTGAAACTCTCGTTCGAAGCACGCCAATTGAAATCCTCTTTTGGCGCGCATTTTCGACACGGGTGTCGATATTCCAATGACATCCTTTTTGGTGTTAACATTGATGATACTTTTCTAAATCGGAATCGTCCAGCTTCATTGATATGATGAGTTCATCAGTATTTACACCCCTCTGATGAGATATCTTTTTGATATTTCACCAATTACTGATCTAGAAATCCTGATTACCTTGAATTCTGCAGGTATTGATGATACGTCTATAGTTCCGCTGAATTTATTAGAAATTGTTTTAAAAAGAAATAGTAAAAATGATATCCAAGAAAACCTTAGTGATCCTAATAAATAACCACTTTAATTATTACGTATGCAAATATGCTAGCCTCTGATCCTTGTAACGAAATATTGAATCATTATAATCCTTAATGCCTTTTTGAAGATAAGCTCTAATTCTGCATCCAATGAGGATCTGGAATGCACTAGGAGTTCAATTAAAAGAAATGCCAAATGTTGAAAATATGTATATCATTCCTAACTCCCATTTTTAATTTTATTGTTGATACTTTTTTGAATCACGGAATTTTTCCTGAAATATTGAAAAAATCCTTGAACACTAAACTATCTATGCCCAATTGACATTATACCTGCATTATCAAAGGTTTTTGCAAAAGTTACTGAAATATTACCAGCTTCCCAATCAGGTTTTATACATGATCATAGTTCATCTACTGCCATACTAACTGATATATGATATATATATATATATATATATATATATATATATATATATATATATATATATATATATATATTCAATGCACATATGAAAAACATGAAGTAACTGTTTTTCTTTCGCTGAACTGTAGAGCTTTTGATACTATGAATCACCCCCTTTTAATAGGTAAGTTGCACTATTACGAGTATTCAAATTGCTAACAATTTAGTTTATTCCTTCTTATCGAACAGAAGCCAGTGTGTTCAGGTTAAAAATAATACATCACGTAACGTAAATGTATCGCATGGCGCCTCGCAAGGATCTTTACTATTCCCACTACTTTTCATTTTGTACACTACCGACTGTCAACTACTGTGAACTACTTTCAAAAGCATAGTGTTAGTGTTATTCTGACCGTGGTGATGATTGCCTTGTAGAGCGTTCGCCTCTCAAGTGTAGGGTCGTGGGTTCGATTACCAGCTGGGTCACCGCGGTCTCGTGCATGGCATCACACCATCCCCAGCTCGCACAAGTCTATTGAAGACTTCTGAGGGTTGCACATAGGGTTGCAACACGGAAATAACAATTTTAATAATTGAACAATAAAACAGTTGGTTTAAATGACAAAAAAACATTATCTCAATATCAACCCCGCAAATTCCTTTCTGATCATATTTGCTAATGAAAAAATAGGTAGAAGGAGATAGATAGCGTCTCGATTGAGGTGGAAGAGCAACAGATCGAGTACTGTGAAAAGATTGAATACCTTTGGTTAACTACTGTGACTGAGACAAACGTGCCTGGCGATTACTGGAAGCATTCGCTCCATGCCAACGGCAGCAGTGAAAGCCCTCCTTGGATTACTTCCTCACCACATAGTTCTGGAGAGAGAGGCAAGATGGGCAACATACAGACTCTACCAAGCGGCCATTAGTCTACTACCGCAGGCATGTGTCATGAGAGACAGCAGCATGCTGGAGGGCATAATAGCTCACAACATTCTAGGAATGCCTTCAGACATCATGCATAAAACTATCAACCTTCACACGTCCTACACTGTGTGGTCTTTTCCGAAAGAGAAGACTGGGTCCGTAATGAAACCGACCTATGTAGGGCGAATGAACGTTGGTTTCAAAACTCTGGAAGACGTCGGAGCCGGAATATATTGGATGAACCCAATATTGAAACGCTCATTCAGTATGGGTAAACCAGCTACGATATTTCAGGTATTGAAATGTGTGCAAGGGAGCTGAAAAATCGAAACCACACACGAAAAACAATAAAAATATTTTCAGATAATCAAAGCAGCACTGAAAGCGCTAGAATCCAACTGCTTTAAATCTATAGGAGTATAGAACTGCAGAGACACCTTAAACCGACTAGCACAGCGCAACAACGTCTGGATACCAGGTCACACAGGCCTAGAAGGAAACGAAATAGCGGGCACCCTAGCAAAAGGAGGGTCGAAACAACTTTCACTGGACCAGAACTGGTAATCGGTTTAGCATATAGCACTGCCAAGAATGTCATAACAGCTTGGGCAGACAATAAAAGACTCGAGTACTGGCGCGGTCTACCGGGCCTAGCCCATTCCAAAGCATTTATTGCTTGTAAAAACAGGACGACAAACTGCCAGAACTCAGTAGAGCGAATCTCAGAGTTAGAGTAGGTCTGCTTACTGGCCACTGCAAACTCAAATATCACATGCTTAAAATCGGACTTGCACAAGACGCAGAGTGCCTGCTTTGCACGGAGGATGATGAAACGGCTAAACACATTCTGTGTACATGCCCTGCAGCGGCCAGAACCAGATTCTCAATATTTGGCGATACGACAGTAAGGCCAGAAAACCTAGCAATTTGTTCTCCCAATACATTCCTCGATTTCGTTAAGAGATTGGACATAACCATAGGGTGAGCCACAATAGGCCATTTATCGCAGTGGAGGGTCTGATACGGGCTCACTCACGATCAAACCTTCTAACACAACCTAACTACTGAAATTTTATAACCATACTAGTAATCTCATCAAAAGAGCATGTCATTAAATGAAGGGTCTCTATTCCAATAGACATTAAAACTTAACTTGTGTGACTCCTTAATTCTCAATTTTCATTTTCTGTACATCCCCTATGGCTCTTGTCTATATGGGATCCAATCAGGAAGAATCAATATCCCCCGGAGCATAAGAAAACACAGGTGTTTCGTCTACACCGTACGATTGTAGTACAACACTCGTAGCACCTCGTTATGCTTGTCGATATAGACTGAGAACGCAAGAGCTGGGCAAGCTGACAGCACTTGCATTATGGTCTCGGGTGCCCCACGACACGCTCTACATCTAGTGTTCGGCACCGCTATACCCATTACGAGACTACGATAGACCAAAATGTTGAAGACGCCTTCCTGACAGGCCATTATGAATCCCTAATCTCCGACTCTACCCCGCTTGACCTTAGGAAGGCAAAGGTCAAATTTCTTTATAGTCATGGTATTCGGTGTTTCTGTCGAGCCACGAGATTTTGATAATTTAATCGGTTGAATTAAATTAAAAAATCCCAGCCCAACGAGGGTTCGAACTCCGAACCTTTGACTCAGAGTCGGACGCTCTAATATTATTAGTATTATTTGTCGTTACGACATCTACCTTGCAAACTTGGCTCTTTTCTAGTGATCTTCTTCGAACTATCCCGGGACCCAATTTTTGAATTGTCGGAATTGATTCTCAAGAGAAATATTGGATATTATGACGTCATTTTCTGTCATATTTCTCTAGAGAATCAATTCCGACAATTCAAAAATTGGGTACCAGAAAGTACAACAACATTTTACCTGTCTATAACGTAACGATACATAGAGACATTGAACGTCCAATGTAACGTACTTTGAATGTTCGTGGGAGCTCCCTGCAACCGCCAAATGTCTGCAACACAGAACTTTCAAACTACATACCAGTAATATCCCCACATAATTTTTGTTTGATGTTGCCAAATGGAACCATAAGAAGTTATTTGTTTTTCATGGATAGGTACAACGTTATAGAGTGAAATGAGTGATCATTACTGTATTATTCTTATTATTTATTCTCTCAATGTTACTTTTCAATACTCTTTATATTAAATTAATAGTTATATTTTTATCTAGTGCGCGAAATGCTACTTTGGTGATTGAGAATTGATTAAAAAAAAAAAATTGTCGAGATCACCAAAGTATTTCGCGAACAAGATGCAAACAATTTTTTTTGTACAAATGTCAAAAATATTGTTCTAAAATAATTAATATGCTTAGCTTAACATGAGAAATAGCATTGAACTAGCTTAAACTGTATTTCCAAATCAAGTAAATTACTATAACTATGGAAATAAAATGGCATTTGTTATTTCTTGGATTTTGGTTGATTGAGGTTAAAATAAAAAAAATCCCAGTGTGTGAAGTAAGTATTTCGCACACTACTTCGCGCACGGTGTCATGGTAATGAAGGAAAATGAAAAAAAAGGTCACTTCGCATATTGTTGTCAATACGCGAACCTTTTCATTTTTTAACGATTGTAGAAAAATTGTAATAAACTTTTTTTGTGACATGTTTTTTGTTCATTAAATGATTTTTTATGACTGACACTATACCTATAGCTCAAAAATCGGCCCCATGTACATCTTTTCTATTTTTCATATCTTATATTATATCAAAATATATGATACAATATCATCTGGATGACATACTAATAAAATACCTCTGTGGAGCGGGGATTAGCGCAGTGGTTAAGCGCTCACCTGGTAACCGAGAGGTTGCAGGGTCGATTCCCAGACGGTGCGATCTTTTTTCATTTTCAGATGTGAAAGTCTGAATGATTGAGGCTCGTGTCGGCTGGGAATAATCCTCCACGATTCACTGTTGCGTTAAAAATTAACAGTGCTGCTCCTAAAGTGGGGTATGGAGTTGGTAACAAGGCCTATCCAGAACACATGGCTAATTAATGACCATAGCAGTCGATGCCAAAACACCAAGGAAAAAAATAAAAAATAAAAATACCTTTGTTATTAATTTGGAGTTTATTCAAACACAGCAGGTATTAGGTATTTTTGTTGCTTTTCTCAAAGGCCGCCTCTGCTTGGAATGAGGAACACTCAACAATATCTCGAATTGTTTCTTGGTGCATTGTCATTTTGTATGTACTACTGTTCTTAGTAACTTTTAAGTACATACAAAAAATGCTTCATTTTCATTTAAAATTATTTCAACAGAACATTTTTCGTTTCTGTTGCATAAACTTCACAAAAATGCATTGTGGGTAACTAGGTACGTCAGGTCAAACTTGATAACAAAACATAATTTTTCTACATGTTCTGTATGTGACAGATATATTTCAACTGAATTAAAAAAAAATACCGAACATGTGTGCCATTCAATGTACTGCAGCAGTGCAAGTGATATCAAAAGTCACATTACAAATGAATGTTTCTTTGTTACTAAAATAGAACATCACAAAACTGCCCAGTTATGTTATCTGCTTGCTGGGGTAAGTATTTTCTTTTCGGCATTTCATATAAAAACCGAAACTCGTGGAGTTTTCTTTCATAATTTCTAATCAATTTTGCCATTCCCGTTGCTCCAGCGCACCTCGGGTGGTGACGCGCTGTTGGTTGCCTGGCAACTTTGTTGTCAAGCACCGGAGCGCATGAGAGTCAGGAGCCTCCTATGCTGTCGGCTAGTCCAATACATTTCTCCTTGTGCAGTTCATTTACCCATAAAATATCGGAAATCATTGCAATTGAGAAGAATTGATTTCAAACTTTTCTGAAAATGTCGTCTGTGAGGCAGAAGTGTTTAGTGATACAGTTTGACAACGCTGACAAGTGGTAGAAACTCTAAAAATCGTGAATTTAGTATATTTCGCACTCTAACAATTCGGTTTGATGGAGTCTTTCAATGCTACTACATGTTTGTTTTTTGTTGGTAGTGAAGATAACCCCCAGGAAAACAGGTAAGAATACAATCATTATCAATTATTCATATCTGTTGTTGGTCTGTTTTTACTTTTTGATTAGGTTTATTTGAACCTGCCGCGCAACGAGTGTCTCCATCTAGTAGTGAAGTGAAGAACTTGATGTTTGCAACAATAAGTCATAGATGGCGAGAGTATATTGAATTATTGTAATTTTTACCAGTTTAGATGCTGAAGACGATGGCAAATATGTGTTTCAGTCAAGAAGTTTTCGTAAAACGCACTTTGTAATGATTTTTCCGCAGCTCTTCAGTAAATCCCATATCATAAGCTTTCTGGATATTTGAAAATATTCTGTTGATGACAGGTGCATAATCCATGTTGTGCCCATAACCTTGAATCGAGCCAATGGGAGCACGGGCCGAGATCTAACCACCAATAGAATTTTCCGTAGAGCCAGGGTCAACAAATCCTTGTGAAATAGCAGTTCGCGGCGGCCATGTTGAAAACAATCTTTTATTGAATGTGTGTTTGATTATTATTT
The DNA here is from genome assembly GCA_944452925.2 of Chrysolina oricalcia. Taxonomy (NCBI): domain Eukaryota; kingdom Metazoa; phylum Arthropoda; class Insecta; order Coleoptera; family Chrysomelidae; genus Chrysolina; species Chrysolina oricalcia. The sequence continues at coordinate 27,219,625 of OX101808.2, forward strand.
TTCACGTGTTTTCATGCAAAATAAGAAACTCTTCGAATGTTGTGCGGTTTCTGATTGAAAAAATCGTGTTTGTTGATGACTCTTCGTGCGCATTTTCAATGACTCCAGTGTTTTGAATCACGAGACCTTGAATGGTGTTTGGTTTTAGGAGTTTTCTGTTCTTATTATGTCCACTTACAAATCAGGTAACTAAGCACAGTGCAATCATGTGATTTCTGTCCTGAAAAGAACGACTTCTGTGTTTGTGAGTAATGATTATTTTCAAAATGTAAGGTTAGAACTTCACAGCTAAATAAACGTATCCCCATTCTTTCAAAGTGGTATTGGTTGGAGCCACATGAATGAACTCACGCTAATTTTGAATGATAAATTTATGAACGAGGGCATCTCTGAAGAAATTGTCATTTCTAAAATTTCAAATTTTATGAACTTTGTTTCTATAAATAGGTAGGTAGGTATTTCAAGTTCACGTCAGTGTACAAACATTCGCAAATTGACATAACAATCTCCAGATATCGGTTCATCGGATGTTTACATAGCCCTGCTAAACATCCGCAGGGTTTTTGCTAAACTGCATAATAACATTGATCCTTCCAATTCCATAGATTACCAAGTTATCACTGTAATAACGATACTGATTACCTTGACATCAAGAAGAACTAAAATAAATGCAATTGCTTGCTAAATACCTAGTTTCTCGAATGTTTCTTTCATTACCTAATAATTTACCACACAGTATGTTCGATAATAAGTGGCTCACACTGAGTAGTGAGTATTTAATTATAGACATTTCCCAAAAAAGGGAATGTTAAATGTATACCTGCTTAAAAAACCGATGTTTGTACCTAGTACTAAGTAATTATTTTTCTTTGAGAACTGGATTAGGTAAATGATTTTCCGTAAATTGACTGACAAAATATCCAATTGGAGAATAGTTTGTATTTAGCCGACATTTCAAATTTGAATAAAAATTGTGAAGATCAAATAATTTTATTTGTAGTTTTTACTGCAGTCATACTATACGTAGGTATATCGATCCTTGGAATGTGGTATGGTCTGAACAAAAATTGTTTCAGTTTGTAATACCTACCAGACCTATTACTTCTTGCACTACTTCCTTAATTTTTGTTTGAAACGGGTTGATTTTAAAAATAAGCCTGAACCAGCCGTCTCCGATTTGTGGAAATCGACACCTTTAAAATAAAATTTATTATGGAAAAGCGTGATAATTGCGGTAAGGAGAATTTACCAACCAAAGCTTCTAAGAGTCATACAAATAAAATGAAATTACCCATATTACTGAAAAAATACATTACTTATATTGGATTACTCTCAGATCAATATGTTTACTTATTGATCTGAGGATTTACTTCATTTCATCATATTTAATTTTTTTTAAATATATTGTATTTTTTTTCAATATATTGGATTTCTTTTTGTATTGAAATGTTTTTCAATGTACCTATTGGATTTTTTTAATTTCTCGAAAGTGCGAGAGTAGATTTAATTTATTATTCTCTTTTCGACATTGAGAAAAGAAACCGTTTCATGGCAAAATTGATATCAAACTTGTAAGCTATAATTTGAAAATAAAATTATCTACAATACAGAATTTTTAATGAGACAGAGACGCAAACTTTTCAACTGGAATACCCCCCCCATATAAGTACAGGATGAATCAACAATATTCTCTTGATGTAACAAATAGTTTCGTCGAAGTCGAAATACCCTTTTCTCCACATATTCCCACAAAGAGGCAAATATGAGGAAAATATCTGTCAGAAATCAACTACTTTCCTTTACGGACATTGAATTATATCAGACATCCATTTGTTCCTCAAGGAGGAGACAATTGCATGTGGTAATTGTATAAAACATTGAATGATATATATTTGGTTGAAATGGCCACCTGCATACCTACATGTGTAGCGGCTTTACCAACAATAAAACTCACAATCATTTTTATTAAAGTAATTATTCTTTTCTTCATCTCCATCAAAAATAATCTTTAACAAAATTTCTAAATATTTTTATATTTTTATTTCTTTTTCCTTCTTAAATTCAAAGGGACTTTGTCCGATTATAAATGTTTATATGGGGAAATATTTAAATCCGTTAAAATAGTTTCAGAACTTGGAATTCCATAGTTAGATTTCTGGTAATCGGATTACCTTCGATGCGAAACCTTGCCAGCCAGCTATTAGTTTCATGACGACCCCTTCGTTAGCTGGAGAATTTGGAAATTTGGAATGACGTAGGCTTGGTTTTTCTTGATGTTTGGCATGCAATGAAAAGAGGGAGTTCAAAAGATGAGAGAAAATAGTTAGTTATTTTTCAGTTTGCAAGCCGCGATGTTCTCCGTTTTTCGAGCTCCTTGATTAGCATTTATCTGGTCAAGCTTGATAGTCATTTATTAGCAAGCTGTATATATGTTTAACTGTTGAGTGTTTTGATTATGTAACATGTGTAAATGTTATGGTTATTTATTAGCTGCTGTGTCGGTTATTTGATTACAACAACTCACCCGACACCCTGTTCTCCGACACATGCGTGTTTCAAGACCTACGAATGAAGCAGCGAAGGTGCAGATAAATCTTTGAACAATGTATTTATTAGGTTGAACAAGATGATTTGTTATCTGACCCATCCTAGCACTGATGAGAGGCAATAACCTTGAAGCATGCGTATGCAGGTGATCATTTTTGTAGCATTCATTATTTTATTACTACAAGCAGTCGCAATTTTGTCCTTCTTGAGGGACGTTGCACGCACAAATGGATGTTAGCTATAATTTAATGTCCGTAAGTGGAAGTTGTTGTTTTCTGACATATTTTTGCCTCATATTTCCCATATTGTCGGAATGTGTGGAGAGAAGGGTATTTTGACTTCGACGAAACTATTCGTCATCAAGAGAATTTTGTTGATTCATCCTGTACTTATGTGGGGTATTCCAGTTGAAAAGTAAGAAAATAATGAAAACAAATTTCACTGATTTAATTATGATTCATAATCTGTAAAGTTCAATATCTCAATACTAAATTTTTGTTGCTTGGTTCCTTTTTGCATAACTGCGTCCAATTAAAGTTCGCGGCACTCTCAAAGGTCAGAAACAGGCCAGAAACTGGTCAGAAACTGGTCAGAAACTGGTCAGAAACTGGTCAGAAACTGGTCAGAAACTGGTCAGAAACTGGTCAGAAACTGGTCAGAAACTGGTCAGAAACTGGTCAGAAACTGGTCAGAAACTGGTCAGAAACTGGTCAGAAACTGGTCAGAAACTGGTCAGAAACTGGTCAGAAACTGGTCAGAAACTGGTCAGAAACCAACCCGTGGAATTCCTGGATATGAACCGGCTGTGTACTAGTCCACGTGTACTGATGAGTTCTGTGGTACTGATGCCGAATTGACGTTTCGTATTGGAAAGATTGTACTAATCAGGCCTTAGGATTGGCTGAAGAATAATAAAATTAGATGAAGCTGGCCTTGAATAGCCTTTTCATGAAGGGCTCTAATATTTCATGGCCATGTTGCAGTAAGGCGGAAAATAATCCGTCCTTTCTTGGGACTCAAATGGTTCAAAGCTTTCGATTCTTTGAGTTGTGAAGGTCCCTGCTAGGCTCCTGCTGGATCGGTGTGGTTGTGGAATACTTCTTTCAGATGAGTATTTTATTGTTCATTCTCCACAGCCGTTTTGAAAGTGTGTATACACAGTACACACTTATAAAAAGGATTTTTTGCATCAACGCATAATTGCGTTGATTCAAACAGATTGTATTCTTGAATAGGTCCAACCAAATATTAGATTGATTTTTTGACGGAATCCTCTTGGCCACTTACAAGAAAAATACTTTGAAACAAGTGAATACTTGCTTCATAAGTTGGTTGAGGCAAGACTATTTTAGCTTCAATAATAGGCACTTTTTTTGTTGAATCATGGGAGTAGGTTGAGAGTGTTGAGACAAGAACATTGCAATTTCAATAATGAATACTATTCTTCTATCAACTTGGAGGTTGAGTTCAAATCTGCACTTTGCACTTTGGTTATAAAATATAGAATGGAAGCCATTTTCATTTTGGCAACATTCAATAGTTTAAACAAAGCATAGATTCACAACTACGATCAATTTAGGTATAAATAATGGTTTTATATGAGAATAGTTTCAAGTTTAATAACTGTATTCTCAATAAAACCAGTTAGTATAGTGACGCATATTGCAGTTTGATTGAATACATAAACAACGCCACTCGCTTTTAGATACAAATTGTAGAAGACCAAAATATATTTCACTCATTTTCACAACTGGCCCGTAATGAGCATAATTCAATTTTCGATATTGCATTTTTATTGTATAGAAACAGTTTCCACTAGGCACAAAACTAACATTCATATCGGTACGCATAGCCTCATAACCTCCAACCCAAATGGTCAAACTGGATGAAATGGTCGAAATGGAAGTCGTATCTCGTATTCACAGGCCGCGGTGTCGCCAGTTGCTTTGATTGCTCATTGGTTGAATGTGGCACGGGTAGTGATATCTACCAAGGAATTATATTCTTGTGTTAAGAGGATTATGTTTCACAATGAGTTAATGTGAATATTTTCTAGGATGAAGAGTATAATAATGTTTTCACTGCAAGCAAATTCATTTCAAGAGAATTTATGTAAAGAAGCAAACATCTCAATCAGCTTGAAATGGGAGTATATTCATTGATTAGAAATGATTATTCTTTTCAGAAGATTATTCTATTCAAGAGTATGTATATTCTTAATTAAAGAAATCTTTTTTATCTGTGCAGGAGAACACTTAAACTCTCCTTAGGGCTATCATTGTTGGGTTTTTAATCAGACCACTGCCTTTGAGACTGTTGAGAGATCTTTTAGGCGTTGTGCTGGGGCAAATTATGTAATCCCCTCAGGGTCCCACCAATTAAGTGTAATAGTGAGAGTGTGAACTTTCAACATTTTATCAATTTGCAGTAACATAATAAATTCTGCTAAAGCCAGTTATGAATGAACTGTAACCTCTTCAGACTTGATCGTGTTGAACATTGCAGATCCCGTAAACACATTCGAGTGATTATTTCCAATAGAGCAATTATATCGGCTTCTTTTTGTCGACCAGGTTCAACAGACAAAAGCTAATTGTCGAACACGAAGACTGTTTAAGTTCTCGGTTGCGTCGTTCTTGATATCCACCGTAATAAATGTAACTCGACTGACGTCCAAAAATATACCCGTTTCTGACACGAAGTCTCTAACTTCCCAACCGCGTTATCTCTGCGCCATTAATTTCTTCGGGAACCGCATGAAAAGATTTACTAAATAGACTCGCTTTCATGTCGAGGAGCTGTACGATGTTTTTATTTCGCTTTTTTCGTCGACAGAAAAAAGGCGGAGTCCGGAAAATCGAGACATTATGAAGTGGAATTCATATGCAGTGGAATTAATATATATAGTGGAGGGAATTCAGCTGGAGTTTTTTTGTAGCATGGCCGTTTTCGTGATTTTGATGTTCGTCAAGAATAAAACAAAAATTGAAAAACTTGAATGAGAACGTTGAAGTAGCTGACTCATGATAGTGAAGTTTTCGTAATTATCCGAGCGATCTATAACAGAATACTGTTACGATTTTGAGGTTCGTGGCTTTAGTGAAGGCTAGAAAGTTATGTCTCGTTTATTTACCAGCTCAACAATAAATTCCAATATAATACAATTAAACCACCTAAATCCACTACAGCAATAATCTGCCTACTTCATTGAATACTAATTATACCTACTTCTGATTTAGGTACTCCCACTTGTACTTCACAGACTTTATCAAACCTGATCTCTCTCTATGGCTCAACCTCTCCATCCGTTCGAATTTCATTAATTATTTTGAATTAAAATTATCCAGTCGGGCCCTGTCTCCAAACCTGTGACACATTCGGAGGGCACGCTGGCCTCCTCATTACCCAAATATCAACCCCCGAAACTGGTGTAAGCAGCTTCTGGTTCCTGGGATTGTGTGCCCTGAGCAGGCGAATGAACCAAGGATGACAGCCTTCTGCATTCTTCCGGCTATGATTTCTGACATCTTGCTACATGCCGATATGATTTTCAGGTTCAAGAGTAGCGAATTCATCACACCGCAAAGAGACCTTATTATCAGAACAACCATTTTTATAGAACGGTCTGGTGTATCCTGCGGAGTTCGAAGAGTAAATCTCGATATTTAGTCCGTTTTTCCTCCTCTTTTCGGACGATATATGTTTCGCCAGAAGCCGACAAGTCTATGACAAAAATCGTCTTGGTTTCACGGACGAAGACGACTACATCAGGCTTATTGGCCTGCATTGGCCTGAGGGTGGAGAATGAGTAGTTCAAGTAGATCTGGCATTTCTCATTCTTCACCTCGGACTCAATATCCCTCGAAACGTAAGGCAACACCGGTGTCTCGTCTATAGTGTACGTAGTAGATGGTAATAGAGCCGTGTTATGTCTGTGAATATAGGCCAAGATAGCATATGCCGGACATGTTGACAGCAAATGCCTAATGGTCTAAGGTCTCACCGCAGGCCATGCCTAATGGTCTCAGGTCTCACCGCAGGCCATGCCTCTATAGTATCAAGGACCTCTACACCTATCAAGCGGCTACGTTACACCAAGGAATTGAAGACACTATCCTGGCAGGACATTAAGAATCCCTTCAGCCCACTTGACCTAAGAAAGGCTCAAGTTTTTTAATAAGCCGAGGTCTTCCTGAGAAAGATCCCATGCATGGGCATTTTCCACTGGTTTTATAATATGGGATTTTTGCCGGACGGGTTCCAACATGGTGACAGAGTTCGGAACGCGCCGTTTGGTGTCGAAAATGAGACAAAATTCATCAGTCGCATGGGCTGCAGCCTTGAAGAGAAACGCGGCAATCTCTGCGTTTTCGTGGTCACGGACCATGCAGAGAAAGCGATCCTATCTCATGACGACTTTACAGGCTCCATCCGAAACCATTCTCCTGTATAGATGCCATCATCTTGTGCGTCTTTACGTCGAGTTGTCGCAGATCCTCCTGAGTCCACTTTATCGTTCAGCAGCAACTTTGTTTTTTCCTGACAGTTCTGTCGGAGTTGGTACTTGCGGCGGAGAGAGTTTTTGACAGTTATAACTTCTTGAGAGTGGTGTTGTTCCACTTCCAAGTATAGGTATACTGTCTGGTATTATACGTCACTCCGGCACCCAGGTGACGTAGGATGTTTCTGTCTACGAGCTGGACTTCTCTTTAATCCAGAGGGTTATGTTATACTTGAATGGATATGATTGATGTTTGGCGATATCGGCATTTCAGGACCGTATCACCTATTTTGTATTTTTCGTGGATAACTTTTCACTACTGTGGTTTAGCCGAACACTTCTTTCTAAAGTGACACAATTGAAAAAAGTAACTTTTTCGGAAAACGCAAAAATCTATCTGCAAGCATAGGACCAAATGTAGTACCTGTACTATGGTCGAATATTACACTGAATTTTGATTTAATTGAAACTATGAACAGGATGTTCATAAAGTCAGACGCCGAATATTACGCAGTTTAATGCTTCTACCGAAGTCATTTCTGCTGTTAACTCAGAAATTGCGATTTTTGAGTTGTGTCACTTTAGAAATACGTGTGCGACTTGATAAATATCTTTATTGATGTAGTCATTTGAAGTGCGGATCTGAAGGTACCTTTATCTCGATAAATTTGAACGGTTTGAGTTGGAGCAATAGGTCAAAAATATTTTGAATGATATTACCAATACTACTTTTTGAGAGAAGATATACAATGCAATTACTCGAAAGGCATGTATTGAAGAAAATTAAAAAAAAATGGTTGAAAAGAGAATTTAATTGTCTTTTCAACGATGTATAATTTCACTCCCCATGCCGTTTAAAATTTTCAAATTGATGTTTCTCTTGAGCTCTCTATCGGGAAATCGTAATGTCTTTTATTCCAAAAAGTAGTATTGGTGATACCATTCAAAATGGTTTCATGTGTAGGTACGTCAAACCGTTCAAAATTTAACTGGTACTGGGGCTAAAAAAAGCCGCACTTGATTTTGTCCTTAATTTATCCCACCAAACAACAGTAATATTACTCGAATAACTGATTTTGGACAAAATTGCTCTATCTACGGTCTCCGTTTTTTGCGTGAAATTACTAATTGGTAAAATTATTTCGTTGAAGAAAGAAGTTTATCCCATAAAAAAGCAGCTCTTATGTGTTTCCTGTTATTCATATTTTTCAATGCGTCTGAAATTGTCAGCTCCGTTCAAAAGATTTAACGAGCTGGATTTGATCATTAGCCATTTTCGCTTTTCAATCAATTACCTGGTTAGAGGATTGATGCTCTTTCACGATCCACGGCCAGCTCCGCATATAAAAGTTTAATAGTCTATCTTATCACAGCATGCTGTTCGAGGTGTTGTTTCTTTCGGGACGTTTTTCATTAAATCCTTTATTCCGGCCATTACTTTTCAATTCAGAGCTTATAATGGCATTGCAAGAAACGTATAGCGAGTGTTCGCTTTTCATGTTGCCTGTTATATATCATCTTTCCGTGACATTTAGCGCTTCGAATCGGTATCGGTTCTCAAGCGGTTGATCGTTATGTGTTGACTCTGTGATTTAACATGTGATTTTTTGTATACAGGGTGCGGTACATTTGGTAGGAAATCGAGAAAAATTCAGTAAATCACGGCCAAGTCGTATTCAGTTACACAGATATGGCTCAAATGCGAGAAATCAGAGAAAAATTTATGCATTACAAATCGTACTCTTTTAATAAGAAACACTATTTTTGGTGCTGATCAAACATGATACTTAAATATTCGACAACTTTTACGCTCTCTAATACGCTCTCTAATGATGGAGAATTACATTCGGTAGTATCACATTTGGGATTATGAATTTTAATGTTTAAAATAAGCTGATCAGTTTTTGTGGCGGAAATGTGATATATTTAGTTTTACTTATGAAAAGGCTCGTTAAGTTGTGATTCAACCATATTTTATTATATTTTATGTTTGTTTCAGTTTTTCTGTGGATCTCTCTCCAGGTTTCACCAGTAAAGACAATTGCTGTATAGTCAGCATAACTAATTAATTTTCCCTAAAATTTTGCAATTTCAGCAATTCTATTTATATACAGGGTGTTCCTAAACATCATGTACATCCGAAAGGGGGTAATTCCTCAGCTCATTTTAAGACTAAAAGTTCATATAAACATTGGTCCGCAAACGCTTTGTTACCGATCTACGGGGTGTTGAAATTTCAAGATTTTTTTTGTTTTTTCTTTATAGATCCTGCAGTTTTTGAGATATGTGGCTCAAATTTGAAACATAGATTATGTTATAGGGCTTACATCGATGGACATCTCAAATGTTTGTGAGAATCTATAGGGTGATAATTTTTTTTGGGTCATGCCCCCTTTTCTCCCCCTGAACTTTTTTGCGGTGCGCCGTTGATAAATTATAATATACAAAATGAATTTTTTCATTCATTTACAAACTTTTTTGTGTCTTGTAGTTTTTCCGTATCTAAAACCGTTGTCGAGAAAAAATGGAAATAGCAATTTGTGTATTTCGAGCGCAAAGTAATTGATTGTCGCTCGACAAAGAGAGTTACCGTGCAACGCGAAGCGGAGCGCGGTAATCTTTGGAGAGCAACAATGACACTTTGTGCTTGAAATACACACATTATTTTTTCTACAAACGCATCTTTCAGACAAAAAAAGATCGACACTTCATTCAAATAGGCACATAATATTATAATAGTATGAGAAAATGAATACTCAGTAGAAATTCGTAATGTATAAGCTATCCAAGTATCCAATAATTCAAATCTCAAACAGAAGAAAAAAGTGAAATCATTGCTTTAAAAAAATCCGATGCCGGGATCTGTTCCCGGGACCTGGATTTAAACCGACCAACGATAAGCTTAGCTCCAACGCAGATTCTCAGATGGCTATGAGTGTATTGTCTATACTTTCCATCATGAAAGAATAGATTTGTTTTCAAACAAATGCAGTGGAGAGCGAGCGTTTTTTGACAGTTCGTATGTGGAGTCGTTAGGTGTCTTTACATGTGTTTAAATTGTTAATTGTAAGGTGTACATTTGTTATAAATACTCGTTATAGCCTCGTAACAATGCCAAATTATTCAAATGGCGATTTGGCTGATATGCATTTTATTTATGGCCTTGCGAATGGAAATGCAAGAGAAGCCAGACGTCTATACATGGAGCGTTATCCCAATAGAATAATACCTGATCAACGAATATTCTCAGATATTCATAGGCGTCTTGCAGAAACTGGAACATTTAATAAAAACACTAATGATGGAGGTAAACCACGTACCGTTAGAACACCACAGATCGAAGAAGCTGTTCTACATGAAATAGAAGAACAGCCAGACACTAGCACCAGAAAAATCGCTAAAAATTTAAATATCAGTCACCAAGTTGTTTGGCGTATATTGCGTGAATCTCTACTATATCCATATCACATTCAAAGGGTGCAAGCGCTCCTTCCTCGAGATTTCCCTTCAAGAGTTAATTTCTGCCAGTGGTACCTTAATAGGATAGCAGTAAACCCCAATTTTGACTGTAAAATCCTTTTTACCGACGAAGCCAATTTTTCCAGGAATCAAATTATAAATTTTCATAACAACCACATATGGGCCGAAGAAAATCCACATGGAATTGTCGAAACTCATTTTCAAGAGCAGTTCTCATTGAATGTATGGGGTGGTATAGTTGGGGATCATTTGATTGGTCCTTTCTTTTTGCCTGGTCGGCTTACTGGAAACTCATACAGGCATTTTTTGCAATACGAATTACCTTTATTACTTGAAGGCTTACCTCTTTTGCTCAGACATCAAATGTGGTATATGCACGATGGCGCACCAGCACATTTTTCTGTTTTGGCTCGGCAATATTTAAATGAAGTGTTTGGGGACAAGTGGATAGGACGGGGTGGACCTCAGTTATGGCCCCCTAGGTCCCCTGATTTAAATAGCCTAGATTTTTTTCTATGGGGGCATCTCAAATCTCTCGTGTATACAACACCAATAAATACCATCGATGACTTACGAAATCGAATATTAAATGCATTTGAAACTGTAAGAAATACTCCGGGGGTGTTTGGCAGAGTACGGGCATCAATGAGAAGAAGAGCGGACGCATGTATAAGGATTGGAGGAGGTCACTTTCAACAATTGTTATAACGTTATTTCCTTGTTATGTCTTTTATTTGGATGTTTTGTATAATAAATCGTTATTGCAAAAAAAAGCCTTTAGCAAACAGCGGCGAACAAAATAATTTTAGCGAATTACAAAAAAATTTAAATTTTTTTTTTCTCGATAACGGTCTTAGATACGAAAAAACTACAGGATGCAAAAAAGTTTGTAAACAAACCAAAAAATTCAATTTGTACCTTAGAATTTACCAACAGCGCACCGCAAAAAAGTTCAGGGGGAGAAAAGGGGGCATGACCCATAAAAAAATATCACCCTGTAGATTCTCACAAACATTTGAGTTGTCCATCGATGTAAGCCCCATAACGTAATTTATGTTTCAAATTTGAGCCACATATCTCAAAAACTGCAGAATCTATAAAGAAAAACCAAAAAAAAAATTGAAATTTCAACACCCCGTAGATCGGTAACGAAGCGTTTTCGGACCTGAGTTTATATGAACTTTTAGTCTTAAAATGGTCTGAGGAATTACCTCCTTTCGGATGTACATGATGTTTAGGAACACCCTGTATATTAGGAATAGAATTTTTCCTTGTGGAACTCCTGTTTGTACAAATTGTCCAGAACTAAACATGTTTCCTACTTTCGTTCTCTGCACTCTGTTCTTCAAATAATCTTTGAATACTTCTAGTGTTATGCCTCTTATGCCATAGTTACTAATTTTTTCAATGAGTTTGCTGTGGGATACTGTATCTAACGCCTTTGCAAGGTCGATAAATACTGCAAGGCACTCCCTCGACCCGTCAAGGGTCCCCGACACCTCCCTCAGCGAACTCATTGGTGCTAGAATTTTTAATAAAACCATATTGATCTGCATTGAGTATTTGGTGTTTATTCAGAAAACCGAGCAGAAAACTTTGTAACCTGTGCTTTAATGCTTGTTCAAATAATTTATCAAAATTATTCATGGTTGAAATAGGTCGGTAATTTGTTAGTTTGGAGCGATCCCTGGCTTTAAAAACAGGAGTAACTACTGTCTCCTTCAATTGCATTGGAAAGGTTCATAATGTGGGCTAGAGGGGATGTAATTTTTCTATGAATATTTTTAATTAGTTTAGTGTTAAATCCATCTGAACCAGGAGATCATTTATTTTTTAAGTTTGATATCAAAACAGTTATTTCGTTTGTCTTCACTGGCTGATGTTTGTACTACCTTTTCTTCTAGAAAATCCTCTGGTAATTGTGTGTGTTCAGTTTCATTAGCCATGTTATTCCCCAAGTTTATAAAACCGTATCTGAAACTTGGATTTGGGTTTTGCATCTTGTTATTTCATTTATTAAGTTCCAGATTAATGAATTTAGTTTATACCTATACTCTTTGTAAAATCTTTCCTGTTCTGGTGTACGGTTACTTAAAAAAAAAATCAACGAGTCTCTTTTGTAGATTGACGTTATCAGGGCCGATTTAATCCAGGGTTTTAGTTTTTTGTAATTTTTTGTTTTTTATTTCTGAACCTCTCTCTATGTATTCATTCAATGTTTTTTGTTCTATTTTGGTTTATATCAATCTGAATATATACTTAATAGAATCAACGAGTGAAAACAAACAACTTCAATAATTAAGCATTTATTTCCAACTGGCATCGAAGAACGACAATCTCTGTTCAGTTTGGGTAGCACATAAAAACCGTGAGTTTTTACCCACTGAAACTAAGGCTCGGTTCACCTTTAACTGAATAGTTACTTAAATACTAAGAACTATTTTACGATATATTACACCTCTCCCCTTTATTTTTATTGTTACTTAACCTGTAAATTCAATTTCGATCACATGATAAAATGGCGTTAGTCACTATTAATACCCAAGTCTATCCGGTTGTTTAATTACACTTCGACGTCTTAACACTTTTGGAGACACATTCGAATTGTTTGTATTATTCTCATCACTAACTACACAAGCTTCATTATTTACATTATTATTTACAAAAGTATTTACAACATTTTGCTCTACAGAATCATCCCTATTCAAAACAGATCATGGAATCATGGAGATAGACTCAATCTGATTTTCTGTATTGAATTTTTGTTTAATTTGATCAGTATGTCGTTTCCATTTGATTCCGCTATCTGTTTCTACGATATAGGTTCTACGACCAAGAATCTCTCTAATTCTCCCTGAACACCAAGGTGGAGAGCTTGCCCGAAAATCTTTGACCCATACCGCATAAATCGAAGGAGATACCTCTTTTCCCACGAAATCCGTGGATTTGATTTCTTTGCTTTTTTTCTACAACTGAACTAACCGATGGAAGCAATAGGTCAAATTTTGAACGTAATCCCCTTCCCATGAGCAATACAGATGGTTTTTCTCCCGTAGTTGTATGAGGAGTATTACGGTAATGGAATAAAAAACGGTTAATTATCAAATGGAAATCTGAATTTTCATTCTCATATCTGGCTTTCACAATGGCGCGTTTCATGATTTTTACGGCACTTTCCGCTAAACCATTTGTGGCAGGATGATATGGTGCTCCAGTTATATGTTTCACGCCACTGGCTGATAAAAAGTTTTTGAAATCATCTGAAGTAAAAGTAGTGGCGTTATCGGTACAAATTTCTAAAAGAAGACCAAATCATGCAAGGCCTGCAAATCAACCATGTCTCGGTATATCATTCTAGGGCTTCTAAGTAATCTATATACGGAAAATGAACTTGGCTTATCATTTTTGAGCGATGTTTCAGAATGATTCTCCAAAAATCGATAAGTACAAACTGCCCCTTAGACGGCCAGCAAATCAACCATCTCTCGGTATATAATTCTAGGGCTTCTCAGTAACCTATATACGGAAAATGAACTTGGCTAACATTTTTGAGCGATGTTTAAGAATGATTTTCCAAATATCGACAAGTACAAACTGCCCCTTATACGGCCTGCAAATCAACCACCTCTTGGTATATCATTTTAGGGCTTTTTAGTAGTCTATATACAGAAAATGAACTTGGCTAAACATTTTTGAGCGATGTTTCAGAATGATTTTCCAAAAATCGACAAGTACAAACTGCCCCTTAGACGGCCTGCAAATCAACGATCACTCGGTATATCATTTTTGGGCTTATAAGTAGTCTATATACAGAAAATGAACTTGGCTAAACATTTTTGAGCGATGTTTCAGAATGATTTTCCAAAAATTGAGAAGTATAAACTGCCCCTTAGACGGCCTGCAAATCAACCACCTCTTGGTATATCATTTTAGGGCTCTTTAGTAGTCTATATACAAAAAATGAACTTGGCTAAACATTTCTGGGGGATGTTTCAAAATGATTTTCCAAATATTGACTGGTACAAACTGCCTCTTAGACGGCCTGCAAATCAATCATCTCTGGGTATATCATTCTAGGTCTTTTCAGTACTCTATATACGGAAAATGAATTTGGCTAAACATTTCTGGGGGATGTTTCAGAATGATTTTCCAAAAATCGACAGGTACAAACTGCCCCTTAGACGGCCTGCAAATCAACCATCTTTCGGTATATCATTCTAGGGCTTCTAAGTAATCTATATACGGAAAATGAACTTGGCTAAACATTTTTGAGCGATGTTTCAGAATGATTTTCCAAAAATCGATAAGTACAAACTGCCCCTTAGACGGCCTGCAAATCAACCATCTCTCGGTGTATCATTCTAGGGCTTCTAAGTAATCTATATACGGAAAATGAACTTGGCTAATCATTTTTGAGCGATGTTTCAGAATGATTTTCCAAAAATCGATAAGTACAAACTGCCCCTTAGACGGCCTGCAAATCAACCGTCTCTCGGTATATTATTTTCTGGCTTTTCAGTAGTCTATATACAGAAATTGGAATTTATTCGGATCAAAAGCCGAATTTAATATCACACCCGGCGCCACTGGCAAATTGGCTGCTAGATAAAAACGGCTGCTAGAAAGTGGCTACTAACCTCACACCGGTATCTTGCAAATAATTCCCTGAAATTTTTAAACGTGCTATTTGAAGTTAGATTTTTAACTTCGAAACATTCTATCCATTTACTCGTGGCATCCTCGATAACTAAAAATTTTTGTTGAAAAGTGGCCCAAAAAAATCCACGTTTAACCTAGTCCACGGTTCCTTAGGCCAGTCCCACACTGCCAAAGATGCTTTCGGTGGAGAACTCGAATGAACTGAACAAATTCGACATCTCTTGGCTATATTTTCTATTATCTAGTCGTGGCCACCACACATGAACGAGCTAGTTTCATTTTCACTATACCCATGTGTGTACTGTGCAGTTCTTCTAATATGGAATTACGAAAGGACCCCGCAAACACCTTATGGATTTTGGGTCCCGGTGGATTTTTTTGAATTTTTGGTATGATGTAGTCCATGTAATTCTCAACCAATGTTACCATTGCGCCAACCCATAAAAATGAACAGTTTTGTTGCTAGGGGGCGTTGAAATCACCCCTTGCGCAGAATAGACTATTTATTTTTGAACCCGGTAACAATATTTTTATTTGTTTCATTGTTGCTAATGTTGCAAAATATTGTGCTGTTTTATAAAAAAAAAATTCTACCCCCTCCCCTTTTCCCCCAACTCCTATTACGAAACGCAAAAAAAATATTTCTCGAGTGCCTTTAAATGTATCGTCGAATGTTCAAATATGTCTAAATAAGGGAAATAGCAATTTTTTATGATTATCCCCCACCCCTCAAATGACACAAAACGAAAAAATGTCGGTGGATTTCTCTGAATTTTTAATATGATGCAGCTCAAGTTATATTAATTAGAAATTAATTGGGCGACAAATCCCAAAAATGAATAGTTTTGATGCTAGGGGGCGTTGAAATCATACCTTGCTCAGAATAGACTATTCATTATTATAGGCGGAAATAATAGCTTTACGTATCTTAGTTTAGATTATGCTGATGAATTGTGTAATTCTTTATAAATTGAAAATCTAAAACCTCCCCATTATCCCCTTCCCCTATTTTAAAACATGAAAAAAAATTTATTCCGTACTACTTGTAAATGCTTTATTAAAATAAATGTTTTAATCAGCTGAAATTGAGGAAATCGTACAGTTGTTTAATTTCACCTTCCCCTCCCTTCAAAAAAATATTGGTGAAGTTCGCTGACTTCTTAGTAGGGCGTAGTTCATGATTTTTGAATGTCAATTAATTGGGAGAATATCTTGAAAATAAATAAAAATTAGACATCCACAATTTGAATTTGAGGTGGTGATTGAATAATTTTTTTTCGTGTTTTGAAATAGGGGTTGGTGGTAAGGGGGAGGTTTCAGATTTTCAATTTATGAAAATTCACACAATTGTTCGGCAGAAAATAAAACAAAAATACGTAGAGATATTGTTTCCGCTTATAATAAAGAATAGTCTATTCTGAGCAAGGTATGATTTCGGCGCCCCCTATTCATTTTTGGGGTTTGTCACCCGATTTATTTCTATTCAAAATAACTTGAACTGCATCATATCAAAAATTCAGAAAAATCCACCGAAATTTTTTCGTTTTGTGTCATTTGGGGGGTGGGGGGATAATCATAAAAAACTGTTATTTCCCTTATTTAGGCATATTTAAACATTCGACGATACATTTGAAGGCACTCGAGAGATATTTTTTTTTGCGTTTCATAATAGGAGTTGGGGGAAAAGGGGGAGGGGATAGGAATTTTTTTTATAAAACAGCACAATATTGTGCAACATTAGCAACAATGAAACAAGTGAAAATATTGTTACCGGGTTCAAAAATTAATAGTCTAATCTGAGCAAGGGGTGATTTCAACGCCCCCTAGCAGCAAAACTGTTCATTATTTTAGGTTGGCGCAATGGTAACATTGGTTGAGAATTTTATGGAGAACATCGCATAGCGAATTTCATAACTGAATGCCGAAAGTATGTGTGCCCATCTTTGCAAGCGATTTGCTGCAATAATTGGCAATCCTTTTTTATCACCGAAAATAGAGAGCAGTGGCTTATGATCAGTATACAGATAAAAGTGCTGACCATATACATATTGAAAAAATTTTTTTAACCCAAATATTATTGCCGCTGCTTCCTTTTCAATCTGAGAGTATTTAATCTCAGCCGCGTTCAATAAACGCGATGCGAAAGCGATAGGTCTCTCAGAATGGTCGTCAAATATGTGACTCAGGGTCGCTCCCAACGCAAATTGTGACGCGTCAACGCATAGTTTGATTTTTTTGCGGGGGTCAAAATGAGCTAAAACCGAGGAAGACATTAGCATCTCTTTCGCTTTCTGAAAGCTTTCTTTACATCTTTCAGACCAGACCCCCTCCGTATCTTTTTTTAGAAGCGTATAAAGGGGTTTCATGATTTCCGAGGCATTTGGAATGAACTTACAATAAAAGTTGATCATCCTCAAAAATGATCTGAGCTCCGTTATTGAACGTGGAACTTGAACATTTTTTATAGCTGCAACCCTTTCCTCTGAAGTATGCAAACCCTCTTTGTCAATTACATGACACAGATACTGTACGGAGTTTTGAAAAAATGACATTTGTCTTTTTTTACTTTTAGACCGCACTCTCGCAATCGTTTCAGAACATATTCCAAACGTTCCAAATGTTTCTCATCATTTTCGGCAGTAATAAGGATGTCGTCGAGAAAACATACGACACCCGGTATAACAAACATCTGTTCCACAATATTCTGAAAAATGGATGGGGCCGATGTTATCCCGTACGGTAACCTTGAATAAGAAAAAAGTCCCTTATGGGTTGTGATTGTCACCAGTTTTCTTGTTTCTTCCGTTAACACTACCTGTTGGTACGCCTCTGATAGATCAATTTTAGAAAATTGATCGCCACCCTGTAATTTTGAAAACACATATTCTATTCGGGGTAGTGGAAAATGCTGGATTTGTAAATGTGGGTTCAAGGTGATCTTAAAATCTCCGCAAATGCTAATATCACCGTTTTGTTT
Source organism: Chrysolina oricalcia (assembly GCA_944452925.2). NCBI lineage: Eukaryota > Metazoa > Arthropoda > Insecta > Coleoptera > Chrysomelidae > Chrysolina > Chrysolina oricalcia. The sequence continues at coordinate 27,237,789 of OX101808.2, forward strand.
CAACACCGGTACAATAGGTGTCGCCCATTCAGAAAAATCAGTGGGTATTAAAACCTTTCTATCAACTAACCGTTGCAGTTCCTTTTCAATTTTTGGCTTCAATGCAAATGGTACTGGTCTGGGTTTCAAAAATCTCGGAACTGAGAGAGACTTCAAATTTGTTGAATGTTCCTAGATTTCCGTCAAATATATCTTTAGATGTTTCCAACAGAGAATTTACTTTGTCGGTGGAACCTATACCGCTTACTTTATCAGAATTATCACTTTTCAAATATTTAATTTTAGTAATACCAAAATGTAACATAGAAAGTCCATTTTTGCCAATGAGTGGAGGCCCCCCATTTCTGATAACATAAGTTTTGAGAACATAATTTTTATTTTAAAAAAATATATCGAGATTAAAAAATCCTAGGGGTCTAAATGTGTGACCTACATAATCTTTTAACTCCAAATCATTTTCAAATAACGTTTTCCTTTGGAAATGTTTGTGAAAAAGTTTTTCAGAAATTGCGGAGTGTGCAAACCCCGAGTCAGCCTCGAAACTAACTCATTGGCTTATTTTCAGCAATTAATTTAACGAATATAGGCTTCACATTGCCATTATCATCTACATTTTCATTAAAACTACGTAAATTGAAAATCAAATCGTCGCTGGTTTCATTATTAATTTCAGTAGGTAACAGAAAATTTTGAGAATGTTTTTTACATTGTGGGGCTAAATGGCCCTTCACACCACATTTGTGACAAGTGCAATTTTTGTAAACACATTCATTAGTTTTATGGTTGCTACGCCCACAAACAAAACACTTACTTTGCTGCTGGTTTTTGCTTACCGGCTGACTACGCCCATGAGTCTTACCAGTGCTGCTAGTAGTAGAATTCGTATTTTTCTTTTGCCGCTCCTGTTGCACCCGTCGTTGACGATGGAAATGTACGTCATCAGCCTCGGTCTTGATTTTCGCCATTCCTAAGGACTCCCTTGGTAATGGTAACTTAACCATATGTGTGAGATTCACATGATCCTTCGAAGCATCTTCTTCAAATAAACGACCCATAATTTTATCATCGTTCAGACCTATTACGAACACGTCTCTCATCACAGTCTCCAATTCTGTTCCAAAACCACAGTTTGAAGCTAAATTTTTAATTCGCGCTTCCCAATCGACAATACTTTCGTTTGATTTGCGTCGCGCACAATAAAATTTCAATCTTTCTGCGAAGTACGACTTCACCGGTGCAAAATGATCAGATAATAATTTGATCAACTGATCGTAAGTTTTTGTCTCCGGCAAAACAGGAACGCACAAATTCCTCACCAGCACATAGCAGTTTTCTGATAGCGTATTCAACAGTATAGATTTTTTACGATCCTCACTGCTGATACCGTTTGCAATAAAAAACTGTTTCAGCCGTTCTTGAAATACCGAAAAATCAGAATATTTTGGGTCAAACGTATTTAACGTTCCCAAAATTCCAACAAGTTTTTGTTCAGCCATTTCCACTATTGAGAAAAATCCTCGTCGCCAAATGTTCTATTTTGGTTTATATCAATCTGAATATATACTTAATAGAATCAACGAGTGAAAACAAACAACTTCAATAATTAAGCATTTATTTCCAACTGGCATCGAAGAACGACAATCTCTGTTCAGTTTGGGTAGCACATAAAAAACGTGAGTTTTTACCCACTGAAACTAAGGCTCGGTTCACCTTTAACTGAATAGTTACTTAAATACTAAGAACTATTTTACGATATATTACATAAACTTGTCATATGCTACTTGAGCGACAATTGCTTCAAAGACATCATTCCAGCTTTCTCTTTTCAACAAATTCTTTATTTTTCCATAGTGCAAAATTTTAAAAGTTTCGTTTTTTTCTTCTTCAGCAGTGGTATTGTGACAGGTGAAAGACAAATTTACAAAGGTTGTGAAGTGATCAGTGATGTCAGTGTGAAAGATGATTGGGTCAATTTGTATTTCGTTCTCTAATTGTTTGGTTTTTCTGATGAAAATATGATCAATACACGATTTGGAATTGGGAGTGACTCTGGTGGGTTTGTTTATATACGATTCGAAACCATGTACATTTTAATATATTTAGGTATCTATTTGTTTCGTGCAATTCTGTTTTTGAAAGGTTTATGTTAATGTCACCTGCATAGATTTTTATGCCATCCTAGAAAATGCTGTGGCAATCTGACTGTTCATTTATCTATCCAGTTAATTTCTGATCATGACCTTGCGAAATACTTGAAATTTTTGACCTTCTGGGGATATGCCGAATTTTAATTTGTCAGTGGAGTCTTCGAATTTTTTTTCTATTGAATTCAGTAGCGATTACTGGCTTAGTTTTCATTAGAACTCAGTTTCCACCTCAACGCGCCCTAATGGTGGTCTCCCGCCTACGGGTCGACCTCACCTAGTGCGAAACCTGATATCCCTCTGCTAAAGTGATGTATTCCATGGATCCCCGTCGATACCGACAGTATTTTCAGCTTTGTTTCTCTGGGAGAAACCGATACCGTCGAAAGCTTTTTACTCGACTGCCGAACGGAGAGGGTACGTAATGTGTCAACCCCCCTAGGTGATGTGCTTCGCGTGTAATCAGAAACTATTCGATTTCGACGTATATAATGTACGCCCTTCGACTTGTTTTAGCTGCCGAGAGGAAACTGGATCGAGGTGAAAACGTTCGCTGTTGGAGCTTGTGTTTTCTCGTCGGTTTCATTAATACTTTCCGGATCGGGCTGAGTGATATCGAGAGCGAAACCTCTCACGATTTGATTGCGTTATATTGAAAGAAAATTAACGAAAAAACGGATCGAGTTTTGTAACATGCCGATATATACGACAAGAAAATTACTTTTTATGGCAAATTTCAATTAATTTTTCAACACCTGGCATGCCTTTCTACAGGACCACACTTTGCAACCGTAAAACTAGTCTACAAATGTTAGACCTTTTTTATACGGAGCATTGCAAAGTGTGTTCTTTAGAAAGGCTTTGCCAGGTATTGTGCAGGAATGATTCGAAAGTCGTAGGGGGCTGTTGGATTATTTTCTGTTCAATGCTTGCCGACGAAACTTCTATTGTATAGGAAATTTGGGAAAGATTGGACTGAGGATATAATGTAGATGTATTTTTTTAAACCACTGATCCCACTGTCTAGATTCATCTGGATGCATTTCCTTATGGCATGTGTTTCAGCAAGGAATACTGTGGTAATTCTAAGTAAGTATTACTATAACGTTCCTTCTTGGCCTTACTCCATATATTCTTGCTCATGTTTCTATATCTATTTTTTAGCCATTAGTATACCAAATCATGTTTCTCTGAATGGTATTGGGTTAGTATGTAGTTCGGTTATATTAACTTCATGAATGATTTTGGTGTACCCAGTATGTGAATGGGTTCTCTAATTATCTGATTGTTTAAGTCTGTATGCACTCATCGTCGCCTCCCCCATGACTATGACGTCTAAAGGTGGAAAGTTTAGGATTTCCATATCAGAAGTTGAGGTACTATCCATAGCGCTCGTGATACACAAGCTAGCCGCTGGATTTTGCCAAGTTTGGTTTTTTGCCTGTCTTTGTCTTATTTTGGGCGACCACAAAAATGATCCATATGTGATTGTGGGTCTTATGATCGAGGTGTATAGTCAGTGCATGACTTCTGGTTTCAGCCCCCATGTTTTTCCAAAAGTTCTTATGCACATCATGGACCATGATTTGCTTTTGGTGATCACATGTTGCAGATGCATGTTCCAGGTTAGTTTCTAGAAGATCAGCAATTTGTAGTGTTATGCCAAATAATTTGAGTAGTTCCATGTCTTCCAGAATTCTTTTGCGTGTGGAGGGAATAAATATGGTTTGGGTGGGGTTTCCCCTCAGCCTTTCCCTTTTGCACCACTTCTCTAAGGTCTAGTCTAGTGTATTGTAACGATCTGAGGCCGGACCTGTCGCCTCATTTGCAAAAGTAAACCTGCTTCGGTAAGACAGTCGGATTTCTAGAACTCTAGGAGCCATCTAGAATCGTGTAGTCGAACAGCAAGCGACCTCTATCGGTCCCTCTTGTATTTTCTAGAGGGTCGCCAATATTCGAGAGAAGATATCTACTTGGATATTAATAGACAGCTTAAATGAAAGAGGGCAGATACAGTGAGAGATAGTTAGAGTTCAGCATAGACGGTCTGGTTTGAAATAAGATAGTATGATATTACTTAGATAAATTGTGATATTATGAATTAGGAGTTAGATTTAGTGTGTACTAATAAATTAGTTCTGCTGCAGATTTTTTTGATTCACGAAGTCAAATGCGTGAATCAAAAAAATCTGCTGCAGAAGCTGCTCCACTTCGACAGTTTGAGACTTAACTTATGAACAAGCGGTATTTTATCAAAGACTGGCATATACATGAAGTGCCACAAGACTACTTTACGTTAATGATATGGTTTCACTTGTTTGATGATGACACCGCCAATATGGCAGGAAGAGAATAATACTTGGTTACACTCAAGAAGAGTGAAGGAAATTCAAGTTACTTACCCGTCTTTTTGATTACACTTCATCTCACTCAGTATTAAGAATACAAATATCTAGTCTTTCCATTGCAATATTAATGTAATATGTAGAGAACTGGAGGCTGGATACTATGCTGTCAGAATGATTGCCACTCATAATATAATATAATGATCATGGTCTCCTAAATACGCATCTAGGAATGAAGTAAGCGTGTGTGGTGAAGGGAAATATATTTCTTATCATTTAACTGATGAAATAATGAAATTTCTAGTTGTTGATTCTGAACATAGACTATAAGCCCAAGTGGACAAAAATTCATTTCCATCAACAACCAACGTATAAAATATTGGCCCTTCGAGCCGAATTTCAATTAATGTGGTTGGACTACTGAAATATTGGGGTTATCCTTGTTTCTACTTGGTAATTCGATAGTGACTTTCGTGGGAGTTATTCAATTTTTGAATTGCTAATACGCCACGTCGATTCTAATGAAGTAACGTAATGCGGGATCACGTGACTTGCGTTAATGGGCCCGCATGAGCCGGAATACGAACACAGAAAGGCAATTGTGAATATTTCATACCGAGATGATAAATTGCAAACCTCGCCTTATTCCGGTTTACTGATGGCAAGGGCACGATATACAGAGCATTAGGAGGAAGTCGGTTAGCAAAGTCGAACCAAAATTGAGCAGAAAAAAATATAAAACTGAAAATTGCGTGAAGTGTAGATGTAAAAACGCTCATTTGTCATCATTTTTGATAAAATTATCAGGCACAGTTTGAACAATGACTGGTAGATTTATGGAAATACACAGGAACATTTCCATTTGTGACAGCAGGATGCAATGAATTTTGTTTTGAATTTTAGAATAATTTTTCTAAATATACATATTTTTGCAGGTGTTATATTTTTAACTGAATATAAATGGATAAAGAACTAAAAAACTAACAAAAATTGTTTAAAATGAATCTAGACTCATAAACTAAGTTATGTTTACTAAAATAAGTTACACGATTTTTTACATTATTTATATTATATCTAATTGTTAAGTGCTGGGGTAAGGTATCTAAACAAAACTTAAAAAAAAAACAATGTACCGCCGATTTTAGTTTAATAAAACCAACAAGAATTGTTTGAAATAATAATATTTTACAGTTATAACCGAAGTTATGTTCACTAAAATATGTGGAACGTTGGTTTTTACGGATTTTTATGTTTTGGTTCCCACAAAGAGAAAAATCCTGTTATGTTCAAAGAACATCCTGAGAGCCGAAGAAAAATTGGTAGGAATTGGTGTTCTTCTTGAATGTATGCTGGCTGGCAGTATGGGTCGTGATAGTAGAGCGTACGCCTCTCAATCATAGGATCATGGGTTCGATTCCCAGCATGGTAACCGGTCTCATGCATTGTATCACACTATGTAAAAGGCAACGGACACGTCTTCCCTAGCTCGTTCAAGTCTCTCGAGGATTTCTGAGGGTTTGGCGTACGGGTGCAGCCAGTTGATGGTAATATTGGTAATAACAATTTTAACAAAAAATGTATGCCCCAGGGAACACCTCTCGCGGCAGTGAGTTCCAAAGCTTTGCCGTTCGTTGAAAGAACGAGCCCCGGAATGAAATGATCGGCATGTCTCTAAAGAGACGACAAAGGGATGTGAATGAAGTCTGAGCTTGACGGGGCAGTCTCGAAGGGAACGCGGACGGTGGAAAAATTGTTGATATTTCAGAAGAGCATCTTCCTTGAAAATATTTGAAAAACGGAGACAGATCGCCAACTTTTCTGTGGTGTTCAAGAGACGAAAGCTAGCTTGTAAGCTCAGCAGCATCGGCAAAATGACTGGCTCCTTTTTGGACAGCATCTAAAAGTTTCAGTATAGGTATGTGTTTTGGGCATGCACTCCAAATATGGGAATTGTATTCTAGGATATGTCGGAATTGTGCCTTATAAATCATAATCAACTGACATAATTACGTTGGTCTATGTACTGCGGAACACCAGCATTAGTAGGTAGTCAGAGTGTCTGGTGTAACTCCATCAACCACCTCGTCTGTCTGTCTGTCTGTCATATTATGTAAGACATAAATAAGCAAGCAGGTCACCAGTTGATCTCTGTTGACGGAAACCATATTGTCGATCATTCACAATTCCAGATCGTTCTAGATATTTCATGAACACGATGGCTTTTTCGATGACCTTCGAGATAATAGCTAGTAGTGCGATAGGTCTGTAGTTACTAGGAAGGGTTTTTTCCTTTTTTTGAGGAATGGTTGTACGGAAATACAGTTGAACGGAATTACTTCCAAATTATAAGACAGGCTAGGAAATAATTTCATCTGACTTGGAGATTATTCAAGACAAAACAAGTTATAATATTAGTTGACCATGAATGGTTATTCTAGAAAAAGTATATAATATATATTTCTATGCTACATACATAGTATCTACTTGATGTCAGTCTTCGGACTACATGGTATCTACAATATAGATTATTTTTGGTGAAGTTAAACTGAAAGTTTGTTCACCTTCCTAGTTATTTTAATATATTTTCAAATATGTTATTCAACTGAAGAGTGAGAATGTAAGCCTTCTGTTATCAAATTTTATTTCAGAATCGGCAAATTCTGCGATGGTCGTGTAGAAATAAGTGAAATAACTCATCCATACATAGTAACGAAACGTCCAACTACCAATTCGGCAGCCGAGAAACGGAAACTAACGGACGCAACAAAAGTGAATCGTAATTTCCCAGATGCACCTACTCCCAAACTGAAACTAGAAATGGCGCGAATGGGAGAAACAATCGAGAGCGAAACAGAGACGAACTTGACTTTCACTCTTCTCGCATGACCCGCTTTGTGTTGATATTGCCCCAGTTTTGTGTCCCAGGTACACTTTAGATTTGTTGTCTGCCGCATTGATCCGCGCTAAGAATCACGATTCTTGCATAACAACGGCCAGCAAGTGCAAGTTGACGTACCTTTATTCGTTTTTTCACTCCAACCCGCTTGTATACGCTATTCGATATGCCCACAAAACGATATAGACAAGTCAGGCGGGTAATTTTACAGAAAATTTCACACCTTTTTTAGCTTTGTTAGCCAATACAAAAATTGGTTTTTCTTTAGTCGCCATGGCCATGACCCAAAAAATTTCCGGAAATTTTTATCCTCCAGGGTACCCTGGGCGAAATTAATAAGTGGAAATTTTTCTGTCAAATATTTGACATGTGATGGTTGACATTCTGCTTTTATGTACGAATGGAATTTTATTTTTCATATTAAAGGGATAATATTTCATAATGTATTTACTAGATATTTCGAATGTGTCTGAAAATATGTTGAGGACTCTTGCATTTCAAAAATAGGTCTATCGATAAAAAAAAATATTTCAATCAAATGTCTACCTATACTTGACTACATGAATTTAATATTTGAAACAATTTTATTTCTTTTCGTGAAAACTTGGTTGAAATTTCCAGACGTTTTGATTGTACTACGCTGACTGATTTCTCATTTTTGTTTAAGTGTTTCAATTATGGGTGACTTCTTTTATCTTCGCAAAGTTCTTTGCAATATGCACAATGTATATTTTTGTTATTTTTCCATTAGTTCTTATCTAATTATGAAGTATTCCTCGCAAAATTATTCTTCTGAAACCTTGTAAACTTTACAACAATAAGAATTAGAAAATTGAGCCTAAAGGTGGATTTCCACAGATCCGTTATCCAATAATACGATCGTCCGAAAGTGTTGTGATTGGTGGAAATATTCAAAATTGAAAGAGCGCTAAAACATTATCCGAAAGTTTTAACTTTCTGCCGTCATCGGAAAAAGTTGAAAAATGTCTAATTTTTTTCCGTTAAAATGGAAAATAAGCTATAACAATAATAATCTATTTTGTATTGCTATTTTGAGCAAAGCATGGGTACAGAAAAATGTCATTATCTACCAAAAATAATTGATTTCGGGTATTTTTCCCTTACTTCCACAGTACAACACTGAACAGGAAAAAGCGGTTTTATTAGAAAATATCTTAAAGGAACAAGATTAATGCAAATTCACGAATTATGAATGAACCAACGACAACAAACACTACACTAAACAAGACGAAATCTGAAATTCTAAAAACCGTCTCTGATCTCTGTCTGTAGTGACAAGTCTTCCTGTTTATGAAAAAGCACTGTTGCACGGTCCTTATAATTACAGTAAGATAGGGATAATGGGTGAGGTGAATAAAATCTAGTAAATGCTCATACTATATATTTATCTCTTTCATTTATTAATGAAATGAAAAAGTCTGTCTCAGGAAAGTATAAGCATTCACTTAAAATTTATTTTATTCACATCCACCATTATTGTAATAAATAAGTTTTTCTGAAATCGTTCAAGAAAGCCCACTTTCTCGGAGCAACTTCAGGCATCAAAATACGCTAATCTAGTATTTTAGTCCGTTGCTAAGCAACGAACTTTCCCGGACCGTTTTCGGACCTAAACGGTACGGGAATAGTAATTTACGTAACAAGTCCAGAAAATACTGTTTTTTTGGACGAGTAGACCAAATTCTAGGATGAGCGTCAGCGAGTCCTGGAAGTCTACGAGTCCAAAAAACAGTATTTTCGGACGTGTTGCGTACACTATTTTTTTGGCAATCATGTAGAATAACAAATCAATGAGACGCATTTAGTCTAAGACACGAAGAGAGGTCGACTTTTACCCGTCTGTTAACCGGATGAAACGATTCCAAAGGACCCCGCAAAATCCTTATGGAAAATGGCTCTCTGCTAAATTCGCTGAAACTTTGCAGAAATATAGTATTCGGTATGCTGATCAAACGTCTCAATGGGTACTACCCTCCATTTTCATCCCCAGACCTCCTATAGACCCCCAAAGCCCCCAATGTACACTTTCCGGTGTGTTAATGCATAAGTTTCAATTCATCTTGAAAGCGTTTCTTTTCACTGCCCACTCCTTTCTCCAACCGAATCCTATATTCTACCATTACCACACCTCGCCCTCACCCCCGCATCCCTACCCAACCCTTCATTTACGCCCCATTACTCACTTTCAAGGTTCCACCCCAAAGTTATAAGGCTTACCAAAAATTCACAAAAATATTATTCCCATCAGGCCAGTAGTCTCATACACAAATTCTCCTGCTTCTAAATTAGCCAGTTGGGTGAACTCCATACTTTCCTTAGTAATGAATTTTTTCAATCGTTTTGTAGTTAAGAATTCTCTAGAGCTTACAAACAAAATTTCACATATTAATATTCCTCCTGATTATATCTTAGTCTCTTTTGATGTTTCAAACCTCTCCCCCACCATAGACCCAGAACCCAGAAGTTTGTCTGATGTTAGTACTACTTTTTTCTTATTCCAATCTATCCACCTTTCATAGAAAACCGACTTCCACTGACAATATGATACCTTTTTACTCCAACCATCCATATAATCACAAATTTTCATAATTTTTCTCTTTTTTACCGTATGTTCACGATACGTCTTAGCGATTCAAACTTCTCTACAGAACTCAATATAATTAAACAAATTGCCTATAATAATGATTTACCAATCCACCTAATCAATAATATTACAGAAATGTTAATAAAATTCTCAAACTATAGATTAACTCCAAATTCACCAGATATATATTTTTATTCATTCTACTTTGGCCCCCTTTCATTAAAACTAAAAAATACCTTGCTCTACAAACTCAATGCCAACAATATTTAAAATGTCTCCATTTCATTTAAAACTTCTAATAATCTTAAACATTTGTTAGTCAATTCTAAAGATAAAATCCTAATGTTGGATAAGTCTGGAGTTTATAAATTGAACTGTTCTAACCTTGATTTGAAAGCTTGCTATATTATCCAAACAGGCCGCAAGTTTAGAACTCGACTAGTTGAACACTTCAGAATAATAGCCTCCATCTCCGAAAACAACAAATTAATCAAAATTCAGTTCATTCCAATCACATAATAAATGAGAAATATAATTTTGATTCCAACTCTGACTAAAAAATTGTACACGTTTGTGATAAAAACAAAAAACTCAATCTACTAGAGGCTGGTGATTGAATGTTTGTTCACCTAACTAGTTATATTTCACCTCCACTGTAGGTGATGGATCGTCTCCGATGGATATATTAAAATTGTTGAATTTTTATTTTCGTCAACCTGTTGCACCCCTACGCGCAATCCTCAGAAGTCTTCGAGAGTCTTGTGCGAGCTAGGGAAGACGCAGCCCTTACCTTATAACGTGTGATGCCGTTTCAGACTATATTTTGAGTATTTTTCAATGCGTAACTCAGAACTTCCTCTTTTCACTCTTTTTCTAATAATTATAATTTCGTAAGCAGGGTAATTGTGACTAACAAACCGAGGGTACATTTAAAAAGTACTCAACCGATTTTTTTGTACTATCATGTCTATTCTCGTAATCCGAACGGATTCATAACCGTGACGTCAGACATGTTTTGTGCGTGCCCAAACTGAAGGCGAGTTATTAGGCAATTGTCACGTAACTGGTGGATGCAACGAGGCAAGACGTGCCCGGCCGACGAATATTTCTATCGTAGGAATTAGGAACTTTCTAGAAGCATTGTCGTTTGTAGCGAACATCATCGATTATTCGGAATTCCTCAGCTGTGTCCAGTCTTGTACGATAGTCAAGGTGGCGGAAGTGCTGAACGAGTATGACTGGGTTCAGCCAATGTTTGCCAACCTTGATGAAGTTCTCTCGATGAAAACGCACTTGTATAAAAATCTGAACTTTTTCCTTCTCATTTCTGAATTTTTCGGGTTTTAGTTATGATTGAGATCATAAGAACTACATAAAAATAGTTTATTTTTCACTTGTATATTATTTGTTTATTTCACCTTGGATACCGTTGCTATAATATACACGCCTGCTCATTGTGCGAGGAGAAATTAAGCAAAAGCTAGAACGAAATTATTTATTTGGAAAAAAATTTATACAAGGTACAAACAACAACTCAACAAACAACAACAAACTGAGTCAAACAAACAACTTTTTTCAATAATCTTACCTAAGTTATTAAAATTAAAAGAGCAATTTTGCGGAATAATGCGAATCTTCGGATTTTTTCGAAACTTTAAAGAAAAAACTTGAATGCAATACTTGGAAATTCTTCCACAGAAGAACCGCTAGGAAATTCATGTGATTCTGTAACCGATTTTACTATCATTGGTGACACTTTTAGCCGATTTCACCAACTGATTCCTAAAGTTAGGAAAATACTTAAATCGGATTTAGGAATACCCAAGTGCGATTTGCGTTTCACCGCACGTTAAGTAATGCTTAAGAGTTATAGGAAATAAATAAGTTAGGTATTTCTTGCATTATCCAATTTTAAGCATTTGACAATCATTGAAGGCACACTTCCTATGGTAATTTTGCCAACAGATTGGACGGTGCACAAACCGTTTCGGTAAGTAAGGAAAAATCTGCCATCCTTATCTCCACTGGGTCTTAAGATTAGATATTTTCTAGCTGATCAGAAAAGCCCCTATTTTTACCTCTTCCATTATACTAAATCCTTTGACGTACCGGGTTGAATTTCCGGCATTTTAACAACTAATCAGCTACCCTTATCTTCTTTGTCGTTTATAGTCATTTTCACAAGTTCATCTGGCCTAAGTCCTGCAAAAACACTCATTAATACTTACTTTGATGTAATGGATGAATTTCATCCGAAGCGTCGCTGATTAAAATGCTGTCAAAACCTTGGATTTTTTTGGAATATGTCCTTTGGACTTCACTTTTAAAAATGCTATTAGCCGTGAAAAATGGGAAATATCGGGATTTTCAATGACTATCAGTGTAGATTTTAAAATAGAATATATTTTCCACAATGAATTTTGAGAAAATTTTTGGGACTAAAATAAGTTAATCAAAAAAAGAAGAGAAAAATCAAATAACATATAAATTCCTGATAGTTCGCCAATAATAACTCGATCTCATCTATGACAATAATTCAATTTTTCAATTTCCATAAAATAAATAGTTCATAATCGGTATTTGGCAATAAACTTTTGGTTGCTTTTGCTGCATTTTATTTGAGACAAAGCAGACAGTTTAATAAATATAATGAAAAACTGACAACATTATTCAACAATCAGTAAAATATCAACAAATGCCATGCCTACTGTTAGAAGAAAAGTAGAAAGAAAATGTTAGAAGCAATGAACCGATTTAAAAATCGGTTTTTCGTTAAAATAATGAATTTTTCGTGAAAAATAAAATCTTGAATGGTCTACGAGCATTACTAGATCCTAACGCTCGTCGGGAAACATTCATCCCTTGGGTCCAGAGGTAACTTCCTGGGTGTTAGGATCTATATAACACACTCGGTGCATGAATAACTATTACTAGAGCTTGTGGATTTTCTTAAGGGCTATGACTCATACCGTCGCAGAGTACAAATTTACGTTTTGGCTGTCGTCTACTAAAAGTTTTAAAAACATCCACATTCGAGTCCTACGAGCGTTTGGTAAAGATCGAAGATGCACGTGTTCATACCAATTAAAGATATAGTACAGACAAATTGCGTTTTAGTTTTTGAAAATGTAAGATACTAATTGTCTAATCTCTGTCTCTGTCATCCCAAACGTTCAGGCTTAAAGGAGCTTGCATTTTTTTCTGCTATATTTAAAATAGTTTCTACTAGGTGTAATCATTATCGCAACCAAGGGATTTGATAGAACCCATATCGTTTTTTTGTTGCATATTACTGAAAAGGAAAAGGCCTTTATCATTTTTATTATTATTCTGTCTAATGGAAATAAGAAAGTGTGTTTTGCCAACAGATAATTGATAACTGTGCAGTGTGCAATTGGGGTATGTTCTATATAAACGATATCTAGGTATAGCAATGCAAATACCGCTCAACCAATCAATCTCTTCATTTCCTTCGGTTGAAGTTAAAAAATGTTAAGATATGAATAATTTATGTTCATTATGGAATAATTGAACATTATTATTTTTGTTTTAACTGAAACATTTACTTTATAGAATTGTTGTTGTTTTGTTGTTGTTGAAATTGTTATTTCCGTCAACCGATTGCACCCCTACGCGCAACCCTCGGAAGTCTTCGAGAGACTTGTGTGAGCTAGGGCAGCCCTTACCTTTTAACGTGTGATGCCAAGCACGAGACCGATGACCATGCGAGGCTTTGAACCCTCGACCCTTCGCTCCAAAGGCGAACGCTCTACCCACACGGCCACCAAAATGAAATTGGGACCAATTTCATTTTGATTCTCACGTTAGTAAGTAGCCATCTATATTTATAAGCGATGCAGCAAGAAAACACAAACTCGTCTCCACAATTTAATATTACCAACTGGGTATTGTAATGGTGTACGGCAAGTACTATCAATTAGCTAAACCGTAGTGTTAAAAGGACATGTTTCGAACCTATATAGGCTCATCATCAGCTCATAATAATTCTACAATAAAGGAAACACAATATAACTTAATGTAAAAAGGTATGTTATAATTACTTACTTTTATGTAAGTAGGTTGCTAGGTAACTGCAAAATTTACAAGGGGACAAAAAAGTTTAAAACAAATTCACCTGTTGCATATATCATTATCATATGCACAACTTATATTATGTAAGTTACAACCCACAAGGGTATGAGATATAAATTACGTAAATTATTATAAACCTTTTTAGCTGCATTTTGAGAATATTTTATTCTGCATATTGAGAACAGGGATGAAGAAAATAAATTGAGTTTTAAAATTAATGAATAGAAATGATGAAGAGAAGAAAGAGAGTGAAAAATGTTTGATTGGAAATAGATGTAAATTGAAAATTTTATCAATTAATTCATATCGTGATTTGTTGTATTGAGAAAGAGAGTAAATTAATAACTAATAACTGAAGATGTTTTTAATGTTGACAAATTCATGAATTTTTTTCCTGATGTGATTTTACTTTTGAAAAGTAAAAGTGAGTTTATTTTTTGATTTGATCAGGAAGGGTGTGATATATTTTAGTGCCTAGGTAAGTGTGACATCTTTGTCCTATATAGTTTTAAATGTCCTTGGTACATGAAGTGCATACTTCTTTCTTGTACTATATATGTTATTGACGGGATATATTTTATTTTTATATTGATTCAGTAGGAGACGCTGACAGTCTTATATCAAGAACTTTGGCAAGATCATATAACCGTCACTTGAAAAAATATGATTTTTTCCATAGATAGTTTTTAGAGTTGTTTTCTGAATCACTGAAAGGTGTTTGATATGGGTGGTCATAGCCCCGCCCCAAGAGACAATTCCGTAAATGATGACTTTGTTTTTTGAAATTAAGTAATTGTCAGGAGCCTAGAATTGAAATATTGGATAACTGTTTCCATATCCCTTTCCACTTTCAACTTCAGGTCCATCCAATCGTCATCCTCGTAAAATAGCTCTTGGCACGAAAAGAAGTCGAAGTTTTCGAGGGGTGCTTTCTGCAATGGACCTCACATGGTTTTGATGATGGTTATACCGAGCAACGAAATGGAGGTCTTCATTGGTATGGATACTCCTGACATAATTACATTGGCCACTGTTTCCAGAGAAAAGACATGCTTAAATTCTACCAAGTTGTTGGATCCCCACTCTAGAATTTTTTATATGTCCATATTACTCTATATTTAAATCGTTTACGTTCTTTCCCCTTTCTCTTCTAGTTCCAGGGGCTGATATCGGAACTTTGACAGAGAAAGCGATGTGAAGTATGAGGCGCCATTTGGGTAAAATTGTTTTTGCAAGTATGTGAAATTTTGTGTCAATATATGGGCATTCACGTTTTAATATATTTGCAACGCTTGAAATGTAAAAATATTGTGTTTGGAAGAGAATATCGGAAAGCAGAATAAAAAATATTGCCACAACTAATAAATATATTGACACAAAATTTCATATATTTGCAAAAACTCTTTTTACCCAAACGGCGCCTCATAGTGAAGGCTACTATCACTGATGTTTGTTCTGTAGGCTTTCACCAAAGATTCGAAGAGCTCTGTTTAATCAAAGTTAGTTCTCTTGAGAAATTAATAATAAAAGTATTATTAATAAAATTTCACTCCCTTTGTTTCTAAAAATCAGCAACTTAGAAAATATGTTTTTCTGAACTTTTGGTCCTAAAATAAGCAAGGAACATGCCATTTCAGAAACACCCTGAACATGTGAATTCTTCGAAATATCTATCTCGTAGTATTTACAATAACGCATGAGTTACGAACATCGATTAACAATTACGCTCAGTGACAGTCTCTCGAGAAAGATCCGGTGATTACCGAAAAATCGTAGAAAAACGCCGCCGCTAATGAGCCACCGTTTCCTATTGCCGCACTAGCGAAAATAAAAAGCCTTTGTTTGTGAAGTCATTAGAATATGGCGAGCCATTTACGGACATTACTTGGAGTGTTAGTCAACATAGTCGGTGTTTGCGATTCGATTATTATGTTAGTCACTCGACGGAGATTTCATTAGTTTTCGAGGGTTGGCTGAAAGGCTTTCGGAAATGTTTATTTTGGTTGGACATGGGAAACACTACGACAACTAAAACTAACTAGGGGTATTTATGCAATTCGTAAAGATCTTTATCTACTACCAATGTGTTATGTTAAACTATGTTAACTCTTAATTAAATAAAATGCTGATGAAGCCCTTGGCCAAGGGCGAAACGTTTATGACTCATTAGAGAAAGAAAAATTTTATTTTTGAACCACGAATCCAAAGCTCAAGAAACTCAAATCGCAAAATATATAATAGGATTCAAGAAATTGAGAAAACGAAACATATTAAGCAAGAGTGAAAACGCTTGATCAACTCCCCACCTTCCACCGACATCAAAATGCCGTCATTCTACAAAACCACAACAGAACAATATGGTATACAAGCCACCACTATACTGAAGTACGTATCCAAATCCAAACAAAATATCATCAAACAGAAAAACAGAATAATTTTCGTACTGCAATGCAAAAACACAAATATTTTCCCAAACTGTTTACATTTTAAGACCGATCACGTGAAATCCAAAGGTACCTTGGTAATCATTTCGAATCAATTACAAACAAGTATAAACTCCAAATTTTGAATAAATTAATCAGAGAAACTACAAGCAATAGTCACCTCACAGAAAAATATACACAACACTAAACAAAGCAAAAAATTTGATTCCCCCACAAGTAATAACAGAATTCATTAAATAATAAGAATGAAAAACATTTTTTTTATAAAAAAAAAAATAATATCAAGAAATTTGACAATTTAGTAAACAGAAACCAAAACCCAGAACAATCTGTAGATAATTCAAAATTGATCACAAATTTAACACAAACTCAGATTCCAAAAGAATTAGAGACAATTCAAGCATAAGGTGATAATTTCTCTTTTCCCATAACACACAATAAAGACATTCCCATAATAGATTACATTGAAACTGGCATAACAAAACTAACAACTAATGACTACGATGTAATCAGGACAAAAGCTGTAAAAGCAATTAATAACCACCAAAACTTAATTAATAATAACAAGCTCCGTACCAATAAAAGCCAAAAAACATTATGGAAAAATATTCAAAGAACGAAAACATTCCTCAAAAACAAAACTAACAAAACAGTTATTATGAACAAGACAGATTATGAAGAGAAAATTAATAATCTCCAAGATTCCAAAACATACAAAAAATTAAAAACAAATCTAACCAAAAAATATCAAGAGAAAAACAATCAAATTATTAAAAAATGGCATGATAATAACCTAATCTCAATCGAACTAAAAAAACAATTAACAGTACTCCCCCAAAAATTTATGGATTACCCAAATTACATAAAAATAATCACCCCCTAAGACCCATAGTTTCATGCATACAATCAATTTTCTTGATCTAACACCAGACAGAATGAAAAAATAACAACCGAATGTTACACAAAGTCAACATGGTCATCAGGTAGGTATTACTATTATTACTACAATTCTCAACATTCCTTATTCCAAAAAAAAGGGTAATTATCGGCATAGCAATAATTCTGAGTAGCCCTATAAATATACAGAACGCCTTAGAAAAAGTAAGAAATACCTTAAAAAATAACTACCCAATTAACTTATTTAATAAAATAATAAAACATCGAACCCATAAATATTACAATAATAACATAAATCAAAACAAACAGTCTCAACCACAAACATTTATATCTATACGATACATTCCAGAACTATCAGAAAACATTAAAAACATAGCAAATGAAAAAACTTAAACACATGTTTTAAATCACGTAATCTATTAATTATTATACACTTCTCTAAAAAGCAAAGATCCTGATTTTGTGTTGAGGGGTAGCGTATTATCACGTAATCCGTTCATTAGAAGAATTCCTCTCATCTTCCTTTCCTCTCCTACTACGCTTACGCTGGCTCTGCCGTTTCCCGTAATGTTTGCAAGTATGTTTCAAACATTTCGCAGCAAAATGAGAATATACGCTTTGTGGTACTATACTTCTACTTTCAAAATCTGTTTGAAATTGAAATCAGACTATCACTAGAGCATCCAGGCACTCCTTTCCATTCTATCACATAACCTCTTATATTAAATGAATTAATCCCATTCAGCCAAGTTTCACTAACACACAATATAATATCTAAATAATATAAAAAAATAATACTTTTCATCGCATTCATATGAGGAACCAATGAATGTACATTCAAATGACAGCTTATAAACAGTAAACAATTAAATCTATTTTCAGACGAAGATATGCAATAAGATACAAGAACAATACCTTGTTACTGATGGTGTTTCCAATACAGTACAAAAGACCTTCCCAATTGTTTAAGAATCAAGAACAAAATTTGACAGTCAATCTGTTCAACATGAATGATTTTACTAAAATAGTTAAATTAGGAGTATTAAGTTTAAATATTCTACCTACTCACCAGGATTTATGGTTTGGCTCTTGTCTCAACTGACGTTCAAGTTTCACGAAGTATGTCCTACACGGATGTCTTCTACCAGGAAACCTCCGTCTGTATAAATTTGATGCAGCCGTAGAATTCTTCAGACACTCACCGTAAATTAAAAGCATGTAAATTTTTTCATTTTGGCTTAATTTATCCATGGCACAGTTATAATGATTGGACTGAGATAACTGTTATTTCGTATTGATACTTATTTTACAGCAGATATTCATTTATTTTTTTATCCAAAGGCGACTTTGACAAAATTTGGAGTTGACGATGGAAACACATTCCTTCATTGAAACAGATTAAACTATCAAACACTTTCAGAATCTGTGAAAATGGATAGGGTAGACTCAAGTGAATCGGGGGACTGCAAACAAAAAAAAAGCGATCCATTGAATTCGATAAAGAGAATACTTATTCTTGAAAACAATTGAATTCAGCGTAGACTTGGTCGTTTTGCTGGTGGATTCTGTTGTCAGCGTCACGTCTACGGAATATGCCAGGAAAACGAATGCCCCAGTAGATTACTTTCACGGTCGACAGCTCGATCTTGGAGTTAACAGAAAGTTAGGTTAGTTTCATGGTTCGATGTGCATTCCATTAATTCTGTTGGAGACATTTTCTACGCTAAAAACAAAGGACTCGGTTTTTAATTTCATAGTTGGTATTGTATTTGTGTGAGATCAAGATGAATAAACAAAAGTAGTTGAATCATTCTTTATGTTATGAAAAGCTGGAGACGAAAAATAATGTTGTTCGTACTAGCGACGAAGATTTTTATAGATTCAATAAAAATTCATTTCAGTTATTAATAGCATTTCTTTGAACTTTATATGAATAACATCATACATGTGGCAGTTTTTCATAGTCATGAGTTTTATTCATAAGCATTTATATACATATTAATAATACTCAAGCCGTCCTTTTCACTCTCACTTGACAAAACTTTGGCACTAGAAAATAATTTGAGAATTGTAATAAAGCGTAATGATCTAATTGAAAACTCCCATTGATCATTTCAGTTGTAATTTTATTTTTCATATAGGTTCACTGGATTTTGGCAAAACAAAAGTTTTCATAAATTTTTTTCATGTTCATGCCGAAAAAGATACTCTCCTGATGGGTATCTTCGTTTTTGAAACAAATAAACATCACTCAAATGTCAAGACCAGTGGCGTATCTCTCTGATTTTATTTTAAATGTCTTAATAGGGTCAACCGTTTACGAAAAAATTTGTGCTAGTCTATCATGTAGAAACACACCTGTTGAATTTTAGCGAAATCCGTGATGGTTTATAAAATTTCTTTGTTCGCCAACTCCCGAATATGCGCTGTATCGAATACCCATTTTTATTTCGGAGTAAAAAACGTAAAAAATACCTGGGAAACTTCGGTCTGTGTTTGATGCGGCTGCAAAAAGCCATGATATGAGTTTGAAAGATTTCTTGCCTTTTATCCTTCGCTGGTAGCTATACTAAGGCGCTTCAGAGAAAAGAAATATGCTTTTGGCGGTGACATCCGTGATATGTTCAACCAGGTTGTCATTTGAAAGGAATATAGAAGTTGTGTTTTAAATAATCCATCCCAGGCTATAATACAATATCGTTAGTCGTTTCACCGTGTATTTTACATGATCATTTCATCGTAGAGTTTGGTTAATTCCATAGCCTAGATACTGTTTTAATTATTTGAGAATATGAGCATTTGGATTTTCTGAACATGTAGATTTGTGAATAGTCAGGAATATTTTTCTTTTGGTTGATCTTTTTTTGTTGATTGAGGCTGATTAGATTAATACTTAGCCAGTTGTAAATTTGTTTTGTAGCAATTTCCACTTTTTCAAATTGTTCCATGATTCGCCCACAAATACTACACCAGTATCATTTGAATAATATAGTTTTCCTTCAAAATGTGTTATATTATACAGTGTCCGTCATAAAGTTCGCAGCAGATGGAAAACTTTTTTATTATTGATTTCTCAAAAAAAAATTATCCTTGATGAAAACCTCTGATTCATCCCAAACCTAAATTGCAAATACCGAAATTGAATTTTATACTACCATATACGAGATATTGAAAAACATGCCTTGTTTTCAAAAATTTTTTATCCCATTACTTTATTTTTCACGGTAGAATTAAAAGTATGGGGAAAATATTGTTCAGAATCTAATATGGATTCAGAAATTCAAATCACAGCCACCTATGATCAATTTAATTTTTCCACTTTTTTTCCAATTTTCTCCTCATCGCCCTGTACGATATGAGGAAATCTATGCTAGATGGATGCTATATTGTTAAATATGATCATATCACTCTCTGGATGTTCCTTCCTTTATCCCTCCCATCTGAAAAATGGGACTGTATTTCACAAAATCTTGCTGCAAATAGTAAGTAAATAAAACTGAATTGTTTTTCAATATCGCTCGTATATGGTAGTATAAAATTCAATTTTGGTATTTGCAATTTCGGTTTGGAATGAAGCAGAGGTTTTCATCAAGAATAATTTTTTTTGAGAAATCAATAATAAAAAAGTTTTCCACATGCTGCGAACTTTATGCCGAACATTTTATAAATATTGACATCCAGTAAGAACAGAATGGGACCAATAACAGTTCATTTTACCCTCTGTATTCTGTTCAACAGATAATCTTTGAATATATTTAATGGAACGCCTCTAATTACGATATCTCTATAGAAGTATATCATGATTGACAATATCAAGCGCTTTGGCTGGATCCAAGAATACGTTTACACACTTCTTCTGGTCCTGAAAACAGTTCAATACCGTCTTTGTTGATTCGAAAACTTGTTCAGGTGATAGATTTTCTCTGAAACCGTACTGACCGTCAGAAAGAATGTTATTGAGAAATGTTACTATTCTATTTTTCAAGCATTATTGATTATTGTAATTGGTGGATAATTAATTATTCTTTGTTTATACCCAGATGCATGGATTGGTGTTGTGATGGATTCTTTAAAAGTAGAAGGAATTTTTTTCCTTCGAAAATATCGAATTTAAAATAAAGCACATTGGGTTCAAGAAGAACTTATTCCATTTTTTGATAAAAGATACCGAAATTTTATCTGGATCTGGACAAGTGCGACTTTTTAATTCAGATATTGTTTTTATAATTTCATTTTCTGTTACCAGATGAAGAAATATCTCTATCTATCTCTACTCTTGATGCTATTATAGTTAATCACAAAGAATTCTTACCAGACAATCTTTCAAACTCATTCAAACCGTAATATTCATGATTTATTTTAGGTAAAATCCTCCCTTGTTCTTTATTGTTTTATGTATACTTTTCCTATACATATGTCTGCTCGTGGTCACTGTTTTTTAAAAATTTGTTTTGTACAAACTTTTATATTTTATAATGTTTTTGTTACATATTTGTGTATCTACCCACATGTACTCAACTTTGTATTGTAAATATCATATGTACATAGTGTATAAAAAATGGCGAATTATATATTATTATCATTATTATTATTATAACTACTATAAGTGCATACCTTCAGAGAGAAAAAAAACAAGAGACGCCTTTGCTTCATGTTTAATATCCATTAAATTGAAATACTGGCAACACTGCAACTTTTCTCATGTCTCGCATTAAATTGTGATTCAGTGTACCAATCTTGTCGACAATTTTCATCCAAACTGTATTAGACGAAGTGCTATTACACACCATTATGCCATCACCGCATTCATTTGAGCATGATTCTAAAACAAAATTGCAAGTAATCGTTCTAAATTATAGGTACCGTGACGAAAGGAGTCATATTTTTTTGCCGGCATTGCTTATTGGCTGGTATCTATCGCAAGAATTCGATAGATAAATACACGGTGGGTCAGTGAAAGCGAAACATGGTCTATTTTTCATGTTTGACATTTTGAAACCTGGACATGGCAATTTGTATCACTACAACTATAAATTCTACATTCTACATCCAACCAATAACTACTGAAAACATTTTGTTTCAATTTACTTTAATGTCACTAATTACCCCCATTTTATTCTAGGTGAGTCCCAAAAAGCCCGTGCTACGTCGAAACTCAAATGTGAAAATAGCAAATACTATGTTTTTTGGTAAGTATTGCGCTTTTTGAAATTTTTGCTATTAATTCAATCAACGAATAATTGAAAATGGGTTCTGTGCGCATTTTTGTTGACTGAGTTCGGAGATGTTTGAAGATGTCTATACCGCATCTAGGAATGTTTTTCGAATGACAATTTTTCGAACGACAGTTCTTCGAACGACATTTAAACGAATAGTTAGTTATTCGAACGGATGGGTCTTCAAACTGCCAGTTTTTCGAAGAGCCAATTGCTAGAACAGACCGTTTTTTGGAAATACATTATTAAGGAATGAGGAGTAATTTTTTACTCTGTTCTAACATTTCTAACCAGAACGAACTGACCTTACGTATACATTTGATTGAGTGCGTGGAAAAAATACAAAAAAATATTATTAGGAGTAATTTTTTAGTTTGTTCTAACCATGTTCTAGATGGATGGAACTTTGTTTCTTTCAGAATTCGATGTATGCTTTTTCTACAAATTCCAGAAATAGTCTCAAGTTGTCTCAAATATTGAATGTTGTCCATTATTGTATGTCCTACAACTGCAATAGCGACCCCTTCTTTTCTCTTTAATGTTTTTCATCTTGCACTGATCCTGACTCTTTGAACTTATTTATCAATTGTATAGTTGTCGTCAAACATTTAAGATAAATAAAAAAGGTGCAAAAAATGGTCGATTAGCATGAAATTGACTCCCATGCCGCCAACCAGGGTCGGACTTGTACATATGCCGCTAAATATTGTGATGCGTGCAGATTATTCAAGTTAATTTAACAAAAGCACTGTAACTTTTGTATTCAGAATAATCCATTTTTATAATTATTAGTATCCTTAGATTGGGTAAACAACTGCCCCGTCGAAATCTAAATTGCTAATAGCTGGGCGTACCGCAAACAGCTGTGATTTCTATTATAACTACGCCCGACCCTGCATGGAAAAAACATTCCTAATTGCTGTGCGGGCCTTTACATCTTCCGCGCTAAGTGTTACGTGGGGGCGATAGGTGGAATAATTTGAATAAAGGTAGAGATGTCAATAATTTTATTTATTGATTTAGTGCGATTTTAGTCTGAAAAACTGTTTGGTTATTGACAAAATAGGAATTAATTTCCAGGTAATTTCCTGAAGTTATGTAAGTATTGATATTGACTCACACTGATTTTAGCCAATATTCTCATGTGATTACCATATAAGGTGTGTATGGCGTGGTACTATGTATTTTTGGCAGAAATATATATTTTGTGATTGGTTTTTTTTGGAGGAAATGTGAGGACTAGCACAATATTTGCTCATACAGGATGATTCCTAAGGTGGACCGGTCCTTTCATTAATTTCTCACATTGCACAGAAAATAATGGCTATAGGTGAACATGTAAAAGACAACAATTCGTTTTTGAGATGCACGGCGTTAAAGTTGAAAATTAATATTGAATTTACTTTAATTACTGAAGGATCACCAATCACATACTATTCAAGATATCCAACGAAGGCGATCCATTACATCCAGTGGAAATGAGATATAACCGGATGGTGGGAGTTAGACTGTATGTTTTTCACCCACCCAGCTATTCAGAATATTTTAGGGAGTCACAAAATACCCAAGAGCAGATGAATAACAATATAATTGTACGAAATAGAATGCCAGTGTCCAATATTGATTATATTCCCAAATTTGATTTTAGGATATGAAAGTACATTAAATTTTATGTAAGAAATAAATATATGATTGCACCAAAACTTGATAGAAATCACCGATAAAAATCGAGAAAACTATATTTGGCACCAAAATTTAATGTAATTGTGTCGGATGAAAAGTCCGTTCAAGACACCCATATGATAAATATAATTTTGGAATTTTAGCACAATTGATCATTGACATACCACACAGAGCTTCAATCAGAAAAAAATCACACATTGTGCATATCATCTATTAGAAAATCTTCAAACACGAAAGTATTATTCCAGTTCAAAGTGAAGTGATTTTTCGCAATAAAATCTGTATAAATAATGATAGCGTGGCAACGCACTATTCAATCTGAAAACATAGAATTACAGAGAGTTCATATAAATGAAACACAGAGCGATCAATTGGAAAGTTGAAATTAAGTGGGCCCTTCACGTGCAGTTTTTCGTGACTTCCAAAGTGACACTCCATCGCTCCACTCCAAATTCGAACGTGAAGTGTCAACATGCGCCTGGCGCTTCTCGCATCTGACGCGGCGCGAGACGTTCCAACCTTCTTAAACTTCTAGCGCGATTCGAACAGAGGAGTCATCCAAAACTGAAAGTGATGGGACAATTTCCGCGCCGCTCCGACTGTAGAGAAGAACAGTCGAATTGAATTGTAACGAGAAGACAGGTGTAGTTGCTTCGAGTAGTCTTAAAGTGATTTCGGCGCAAGTACCATTTTTGGACCAATACTCTGTGTCTTTCTTCTGGAATCTTCATTTTCTAATTTTATACATGCAATTTTTCTCTTTGAATGTAAAGAACACATCGCGAAAAAAGGCCCACTAGCTATCGAGAAGCTTCGAGGAATGAAGTTGGCGTACTATATTTGAATGTGCGTGTAGTTTGGCATGCAACTTCGCTCCGAGAGTGACGCGAAGGGAGTGCGAGTCGGGAATCGAAAAATAACTTCACGTGAAGCTGCCCCTTTTTATTTTCATGGAAGACCATGTTGGTATATGCACTTATTTGAGAATTCCCTTCTCTAGATCAATTTTAAATTATCTGAACAAAAATATCTGAATTCCTGACAATCCAGATGTTGAGTCGTGAAGAATGCAGTAATGAATGTCTTTTATTTGTAATTTTTTTGTTGAATAACTTTTACATTAATGATAAATAGAATCATTATACTGCATATATTTTTTGAATTACTCGTATCTATGTACTTAGTATCGATCTCTAGTATACTCATTAATCTAAATAAAATTGGATTAATTAATCCTCTGTCAATAATGAATTTGATGCAATCGAAAAATTCTTTACCCATGGCGAAGTTACCTATAATGCACTAGCTATTTTAAACTCTTGCACCACTTGCCCCCACATTATGTGGCACGTTCCAGGAAAAGATAAGACCATTTTTTGCGGCTTTTTTTATTTATCTTATATGTTTGACGACAACTATATCAGGACTGATATGTTTTCAAAATACGTAGCTACAATTGCTATTCTCTCTAGTATAGTATAAACATAAACCATTTTCTAAAGTTTTCAAATGATTGAATGAAGTAAATCGAAAACATCAATATACCAAGGCTTAACCAAAGATATGCGTACAAAAACACATGGGGAAAATTTCTATTTATTTTTTTTACGTCTGTCCGACCTTCCAAACTATTATTTCTGTAAGCATACTATTTTTCAATTCAGCGACGTACCCACTGGGATTTGCGAATAAAAAAATATCGTAGAAGTTATTATTGTCAGCAAATGTTCTTCAATAATTTTTATGACCACAACGGATAAAAGTAATATCTTGACCTTCTCGATATAACTCTGAACCATAAAATCGTTCAGCTACTCAGAATATTTGGTGCCACCATAGAATTCAACAGAAATATGACGAATTAGATACTCTTTCCATCTACGATAGTAAAAATTTTAATAATCCAGGAGAAAAGTCGAAAACTGATTAAAAACCAGATTTTATGATGTTTTTGACATTTTCAAGGCGTGCTTCTCGAGAACAAGGAATGGTGCCACCTTAGAATTCGAAAAAAATATAGAAAATTACCTTTATTCTCTTGTCATCAACGATAGTCTAAATTTCAAAAATCCGGAGGGAAAGTCGAAAAGTAATTAAAATCCATTTTTTTCTTCTGTTTTTGTCATTTTCAAGGCGTTTATCTCAAGAACCAGGAATGGTGCCACCACAGAATTCAACAGAAATATGGAAAATTTTTCCATCTACAATAGTGAAAATTTCAAAAATCCGGGGGGGGGGGGCAAAGTCGAAAAATAATTAAAATCCATTTTATGCCGTTTTTGTCATTTTCAATGCGTTTATTTCGAGAACAAGGAATGGTGCCATCATAGAATCTAACAGAAATATGGAAAATTATATACTTTTTCCATCTACTAGAGTTAAAATTTCAAAAATCCCAAGAGAAATTCGAAAAGTGATTAAAAACCAGTTTTTATGTTGTTTTTGACATTTTCAAGGAGTTCATCTCGAGAACAAGAAATGGTGCCACTATAGAAAATTATACAGGGTGTCAATTTGAAAACTTCCCACCCTTAATATCTTCCTTCCAGTAAACAATATGAGTAATCGAAAAAACAGGTCAATTTTATTGTCAAGGGGGACACTTTCACGGACTATTTGTAGCCCTCGTGGTTCAACCCCCTAGGAGGGGTAGATGTTACCCTTAGAATTTTAAATGGGAAGGGGGGTCAAGTGGCACATCATTTTGATGGGCGTTCAATTCTTGTTCCAATGGTACCCTGACTTATTATTTTGTGATGAGCATTTTCCGAAAAATTGCGTTCTAAACTAACAGAAGTAATTATTAGAACGCCTATATTGAGATGCATTATTGTATTAACTCCCTTTAATAAAAATGGTTAGAAGAGTAGGTGGCACCGCTCCAACCCTTGAATGACAGGAATAAATTTATTACGCATGGGATTTTTTATTTGGTGGTTATTTTCCTTCTACACAATAAAATTTAATTTGCGAGAAAGACATTTCCAACATAAAATCTACTTACGCTTATCTTATTAGCTGTTCGAAATGTTGTCCATTTTGCTCTAAACAGTAATACAGTCTGTTTTCGAACTCCCCTCTAACATTACGGAAAACTTCACTAGGAATTGACTGGCATGCTGCTGTAATTCGTCTTTTAAGTTCGTCAATATCAGAAGGTTGTGTTTTATAAACAACGGATTTAAGATGCCCCCAAAGAAAGAAATCTAAGGGTGTTAAATCCGGTGATCTCGGAGGCCATTCAACTGCTCCCCTTCTGCCAATCCATCTACCCGGAAATCTCTCGTTTAACCACTGTCGGACGGGAAGAAAATAATGAGGTGGAGCACCGTCCTGCTGGTAATGTAACAGATCCTCCTGCAAGCATATCAAGGTACAGATTGCCAGTCAAGTTTTCTTCCAGAAATAATGGACCAAGAATGGCATTTCCAAGAATACCAGCCCAAACATTAACTTTTTGTGGGTGTTGTGTATGCCCTTCCCGAAAAATATGTGGGTTTTCGTCACTCCAATAGCGACAATTTTGTCTATTAACATTGCCATTCAGAAAAAATGAACACTCATCGCTGAAACAGATGTTTAACAGAAGATTAGGGATGGTATTGACTCGATGAGACATGATTTCACAAAACTCTATTCTTCTATCATAATCATCCTCGTGGAGCTCTTGAAGAATCTGCATTTTATATGGATGAAATTTATGCATTTTCAATGCTTTTCTTATAGTCTCGCGTGACATTCCCGTCTGTTCTGATACTGATCGTAAGGAGCTCGTGGGCTCTGCAGCAAATGTTCCCAAAACTTCAATTTGAGCTGCTTCATTTAGTACTCTGGGGTTATTTCTTTTTTTATTTGTCACTGAACCAGTTTCGTAAAACTTATTCACCAAATCAAGCACATACCGGTGACTTACATTACAATTTGGATGTCTTTCGTTAAAAAGACATGCCGCCCTTCGTGCGCACTTTCCAACTTCTCCATAAATTACAATCATTTCAATTCTGTCTTGAAGAATGTAAACCATTTTTACACTTTTATACACTTATTAAAGTAATTCCTAAACAGCCCAACAGGTACAACGGTATTCACAATACTACCTCATAGTTCAAATTTGCTAACCAATTTTTTGCCGGAAAACAGAAACTTTTTACAGCAGAAGTAGCAAAAAAGGAAGGCATCTGTACAATTTCTGCGATGACACTTAAAAATTCAGCATTTAATAAACACAACTTTACTACCATCTACATTTTACTATTAGACTACTTTTTTATGTAAAGTGTTTGGAGCTAATGGCTAATGTTACCCCTAATACAGGGTTGGAACGGTACCACCTAATATTCTAACCAGTTCTGACCAAACCATGCATCTCAGTATAGGCGTTCTAACAATTACTTCTGTTAGTTTAGAACGCAATTTTTCGGAAAATGCTCATCAAAAAATAATAAGTCAGGGTACCATTGGAACAAGAATTGAACGCCCATCAAAATGATGTGCCACTTGACCCCCCTTCCCATTTAAAATTCGAAGGGTAACATCTACCCCTCCTAGGGGGTTGAACCACGAGGGCTACAAATAGTCCTTGAAAGTGTCCCCCTTGACAATAAAATTGACCTGTTTTTTCGATTACTCATATTGTTTACTGGAAGGAAGATATTAAGGGTGGGAAGTTTTCAAATTGACACCCTGTATACTCTTTCCATCTACGATAGTGAAATTTTCACAAATCCGGGAGGAAAGTCGAAAAGTAATTGGAATCCAGTTTTTTGCCGTTTTGGTCATTTTCAAGGCGTTTATCTCGAGGACAAGTAATGATGCCACCATAGAATTCAACAGAACTATGGAAAGTTATATACTTTTTCCATCTACGATAGTGAAAATTTAAAAAATCTGAGGGAAAAGTCGAAAGAATATATGTTGGAATCAGCTCAATTTTAAACGAAATGAAGGCCCTCCACATATTGTATGACCGGTACTCACGTTTCAGATGACAATTTTAATGGGAGACGGATTGGAAGGCTAGGATAAATTTGAATTGGCCTACTGGATCTCCTGATTCATAACCGATAGACCTCTTTTGTGGAGGTTTTCAAAATCCAAAGTTTTATGTCAATTGTGAGTAGATGCTTATGTCGTACAGTGATTCCACAAATGTTGAGAAGTGTGTGAATACATTTCGAAAATCTTTTATACTTCTTTATGGTATTACTAAACTAAATTGTTGTTGTTTTTTAAAAATTGTTTTAAAATTGTTTTTTCCGTTAACCAGCTGTCGTCCCCTTACGAACGGCAGCCCTCAAAAGTCGACACTTGTGCGGGCCAAGGATTAACGAGGTCTTTTACCTTTTTATGCGATTCCTAGCGCGATCCGAGGAGAATATCGAAAGGAGGTCTGTTAATCTCCCATCCAAACCCCGGCCTCGCCTAGCGTTGCTTGGCTTCAGATATCGGTGAGCCGGCCGTCTCCGTTCGAGCTATCCCCGCGGTTGAATGGTTGAATGGTTGAACCTTTTAAATGATGATATCATGTCAGGTGATGACAAAAAAAATTTACACTTATTTTTCATTACAAGCGACCGTTACTTCAATTTCTATCATGTCAGCCATGATTGTTCAGTATTATGAGCAGTTTTGCAGAACAACTAACAAATAGTTATTAACGTTACAAGGCCTATATGTAGCAAATAACGGATGAGGTTGAATATTGTAATCCGAGGCGCAGTGATTATAACAACCTGCCGTGTGTTGTTCAAGACTTTTCGTAATCCAGCTGAAAGATTACATTTTGATTCCAAGGAAATAACAAACCACGTCCCTCATAATTCTACCGAAAAATCACAACATCGTGTTGTCTTGGAACAGCTTAACAATATCACAACAATTTTTTAAAGAAAAACATTCTCAATTGAAAATTGAATCAGTACATGACTCCTCTGGAAATGGAAAAACCCTACGATAAAATTGAAGTTACTAAAAAAAGGGGTGTGCCAATTTTCAGAAGATTCGATTTGTTATTATAGTCACAGTTTTAGATAATCTTGTTTTTTTTTCCTAACTTACAGGGGCTGTAGCTCGGAGGGGGTACATTTTAGGACACATGTTGATTTGAAGGAAAAGTCTTATTTTGATCCAAACAATACGTTTTTGAAATATTCACATCGAATTTTGAATAAATTAGCTAATACATGTTTTGTTAGTTTGATATTGTGAAAATACCCCCCTTTCGTTGATTACGATTTTCCGGCAAACGGTTGTACGTCAAAAATGCAAGAGACCGAATTCTTAGTTTTTTTATGGCCAATAAGATTATACTATTCGAATTCGGAGTTTCTCTTTTTGAACATAAAAATTGGGACAATAAAAGTGTGGACCCCCCTCCAACGTGCAGATTTTTTATTTTTTAAAATTCAGAATTGGTGAAGATTTTGAAGGGGTAGTGGGAGTTTTTTTCTACAACTTCTACGCCAATGGAAAAAGTATGATTTTGAACCACCTACTTAACGCCAATGTTTTCTACAGAAAAAAGGGTACCCTTGGTCATAAGCTCTAAAGTTGACCGTTTTCAAGAAAAATCAACTTTCATGTTGAAAAATTTGGTAAATTTTTTCAAATAATTTTTTTCCTAATTACTTATACAAAATTTATTTAAACGTTAAAACATGTAACAAAACAAAACGTTGACTTCTTAATTGCAAAATAATAAAAAAAAACAATAACCATCATACTGAATTTTTGGAAATGCCCGCCGTTAGCTTCAATGCACGCAGCAATTTTTCGAGGAAAAAACATTATTTAAACAACATGAAAGTTGATTTTTCTTGAAAACGGTCAACTTTAGAGCTTATGACCAAGAATACCTTTTTTGTGTAGAAAACATTGGCGGTGCATATAGGAGCCTCAAAACTGTACTTCTTCTAGTGGCGTAGAAGTTGGAGAAAAAAACACCGACTAACCCTTAAAAATTTTCATAAATTATGAATTTGAAAAAATAAAAAATCCGCACAAAACATAGCTTATTATGAGTAAAAATTGCATACGAAATCTGTTTTCTGTGCGATAAACGGTTCCAGAGATATTCGCAAAAAACGATTATTTTTTTAAAATTTCAACACCCTGTATCTTGAAAATGGTGCATTTTAGAGGGTAAGTTAATTGAAACTTTTTTCATATTTTTGGACGAGCTATCACATCCTGAAGTCCTGCGCATTTATTATGAAACCCTGTATATATATAATGTCATTGATTTGTCCGTTTGAAAAAGCTCTTGTTTTTAATAAATTTGGACAGACGAGAAAAATAATCTGCGAAAATGTATTTAAACGGGACGTTTTCTACTACGCAGCCAGTAAAGGCGGCTATTGAGTGATGAATTAAAAATGTATGACCATGACTCTGTGTTTTGAGATGTAATAATTGCAAGATATAACAAAATGTGAAAAAAATAATTGTCTAACCAAAATGTTGAGCCATTTCCTGTCTTCTATGCCACAAGTTTAATTACAGTAGGTATTTAATTACAGACATAAACCGCCACTTGATTATTTATATTTATTCGGATGAGTCATTGGCACTTTCTGATGTGAAGTCGGTGGATAATCCTGAATGTGGTGGACACCGAGGATGTATTCAACCCTCAGCATCTTCGCATACTAAGACGGATCTGAATTTGAGACGTGAATGTGAATTATTAAATGTATATTAAATAGTATTAGACCGAGGACACTACCTTGAGGGACACTATATTGAATAGGGAGATTGCCGCTCGCTATTTTTG
Source organism: Chrysolina oricalcia (assembly GCA_944452925.2). Lineage (NCBI taxonomy): Eukaryota > Metazoa > Arthropoda > Insecta > Coleoptera > Chrysomelidae > Chrysolina > Chrysolina oricalcia. The sequence continues at coordinate 27,269,882 of OX101808.2, forward strand.
GTTTGTATTCTTACAATTTGATGTCTGTTTTGTAGGTAACTTTCGAAGAGGTTTCGCCCTATTCCACGAATTCCAATATCTTCTAGACTTTCTAGTAGTAAATAATGAGTGATTCACTGAGTCGAACGCCTTTGTTAAGTCAATAAATACTCTCAGGCTGGGTTTTCCCGCATCCATTGCATTATATATATTTTCCGTCAACACTAAGACTGCATTGAAGAGTTTGTTTTGAATCCGAACTAATTATCTGAGATTATTTTATATTTTTGAAGGAAAGAAAGGTTTAGGTCTGTAATTCATAACAACAGTTTCATTGCCTTTTTCGAAGATACGCGTCACAACACTTTTTTGAAGACATTCACACGCATCATTCACAATACGTAAAGCAAAGGTTCTGATATGTAATGGGCAACAGTTTCAAGGTTTCTGCTTTATTCACCTTTAGGTAATAATGTCGACTATTTTTTTGACATCAATGGGAACTAGAACAAAACTATTCGGAAAGGGTGAGTTGAATTGAAATGTAATTAGGATTTTGCGATAAATCACTATTTATATCTAGTTTGAAGCCGATTTCTGTGAAAGTTTTGTTGAAATAGTCTACAATTTGTTTTTTATCAAGATTACCAGAATCATCTTGTATATTACTTAGTGTTAGTAGTATTTTCACGGTTACAGTTACTTATTTCAAACTATGTTCCATAGTTGTTTTGTGTTGAATTGATTCTGTGTAATTTGTTTTTGGTAGTAGTTCTTTTATCAAATTGACTAGTTTTGGTTCCTCGTATATTTTTCACAGATTTGAAAAGCTTGTTTTTTGTGTCTATTGATTTGTTACACAGGGTGGGATTTTTTTATTTTTTCGGTTTGTTCTGAAAGTTATTGTAGACTGTTGTATATTTAATAAGTGGAAATAACCAATTTACGTCAGCCGCACAATGCACTTCTTGCGTATTATAATCGACGGCTCTCTCAATAAACTGCTATAATATACCAATAAACTCAACTACTGATTTCCAATCAAGTTTTTCCTTCTGTTTCAAAATATCTTTTTCTGAAATATTATATACAGTATTATGATAAAGTAATGCACAAAATTCATAAAACGTACAACGATCACTTTTGAAAAAAATGCAAAAACACGTCAAACTGTTTTTTTTATTCCGCATCTTTTGACATAAGTTACAAAAATAAAACGTCAAAGTTGGTTTAATGGACTGTTTAGTTAATTGAAAAGTTATTATGAAACTTACGTTTATTTCGTTTTTTATTCATTTTCTCGTTTTTTTTCTCATGTGAGCCCTACTACAACTATTTTTCCCTTGTGTAAAAACACAAGCTCTATCACATAATGTAATAAAAATCTTAGCTTCCCATTAAAAACATTTGTTGATGACGTCATAACTTTGACAACTTTGACGTGTTATTTTTGTAACTTATGTCAAAAGATGCGGAATAAAAAAAACAGTTTCACGTGTTTTTGCATTTTTTTCAAAAGTGATCGTTGTACGTTTTATGAATTTTGTGCATTACTTTGTCATAACCCTATATATATTATTTTTCGATAAACTCCATCACCCATTTAAAATTTTCCCAAATGTATTTTCCACAATGTGTTTTCCACCTGCTTGGTTCATAATCAACGGTTAGAATTATAAATAATTCATTATCCATCCTATGGAATAAATGAGGTGCAGTTCTCATCAATATTCCCCTTTTATTTATTATTATTGGATTGGTGTAAAATATTCAACATATTTTCATTTTATTCGTTAACTAAATGCTCGTTTTATAAAACAAAGTTATCTTCTAGAATGCAATATCAGTAAAATCACTTTCGGTATTATTATTATAACTCAGCTTCATACGAATCAATACGATATATAATCTGCATTCAGATCCATTCTAAAACCTTGAAATCCTCGTGTTTTCAATCCCATCACTCGACTTTTTGAGTAACACATTTTCAATATTAATTACACGGTCTTTTGCAACAAAGTGATATGACGTCAGGCTTGTGAATCTAGATGAACTGATAGCTTTTAATGGTTACTTTATGAATATAATTATGTTAATCTTTTGTAATTTCCGGTACACTGCGAGGAACAGAACTAATAATTAACCGGTTCATGTATAGGAGAAGCGTTTTTCCTTTCACAAACGACCGTCTACCTCAAACGTTGGATTTTTCAGCCTTATTAGAGGATAGCGAGATTCCAAAGAATTCGATAGCAATATTGCAAAGAATTCGAAGCTTTTACGCAGTTGAATAAGTCGCCGTGTTCAATTTCGTTAATTCATAAGTAACTACTCCAATTAAATTTTTTAAATTAGTATCATTTCCATAGCAACCAATTTGATATTGTAAAATAGTGTTATAAAACGTCTCGACCTTCGAAATTAGTTCATTTCGTACAGTGTAGTAACGCGAATTTGTTTACATGAATAAACACACCTCACATGCAACACACCTCACATCTCGAATTAACGGTAAGTTGTATACTCTCTCAACTTAGACTGTCTCAAATTCTCACAGTCACCCTATTTATATTCGCTGGATTCATTTCTAGAATGAACGCGACGCTCCAGAGAAGACGAGAAAGAGAGAGAGACACAGAACAATTTAGGCGTCTTCGCCTTGTTTCCGGACGAGGCGACTCATTATTGTATTCTATTTTGTTGGCGTCACAGCAGAGTACCGCGACCAGATGTTCAGGGCTTGCACTTGCTCGTTACATTGCCCCCTTCTTGAAGACGTTTCGTCCTGAAATGTCATCCTTGGAGTGTGTCGGTTCCTGCAGGGTTCTCCATATCTGCACCATGAGTTTCGATTGAAGTAACACTCCTCAGTCCTCATCTTAGGTTGGGAAAGATGTTAACAGAACACCAAAATCATGACGCCAGTGACTCTAAATATGGTCTCCAACATACCTCTTATAACTCTTCAATCCAGCACATCGATCCCACAGGATAATTTTGGGATACACAGGATTCTAGATCACCATCGTATAGGTCGGTTTACCTCGGGAATGATTTTTGGTAACCAGGTAGTAGATGTTTCTCTGGTCCTTCTCAATTGTAGCACCCATCCAACATATGGAATCTTTTCCCGTAATGTTTGGAGTTGGCCAAATTTTTCGAAGAGCACCACAGCGTTGCCATGGGCATTCGTGTCTTTTGCCACACAGAGAGCTAGTACGTAATGAGCCAGCACCTTGAAAAGGTCTCGTGGCGCTTCTCGAATTACTCCGTGTAGCACTTTCTGCCTGGACATGAACTTCTGGAACGTCAAATCATCCTCCTCTGTTTTGACGGAGCGAACTTGGTCTGATTTCCGCCATAAGGAGCCAACCTATTGAAGTGAACTACCTGGGTTTCCTTCAGGGTGGCTTGTTGATTCTGTAGACGAAATAGTTTATAATCTCAAAGATCTTGTACGCACCTTCCCTCGTGTTTCCGCATCGGTGATAGGCCACGGCGACATTTAGGGTAGTACAGCCAAACTAGGTCACCAGTTTGAAATCATCCAGCATCTGCCATGCTTTCATTCTATCGCTGGCACTTTGGATGTTCAATCGGACTCGTTCAAGGATATCGTCGATTCTCTGCCGAAGTTTTCTGACGTCCCTAACTTCCGGTCACAGGGAAGTTGAAGCTCTCAGCCCATCACAATACTTGCGGGGGTTTTCCCGGTTGACTCATGTACTGCTGAACGATATGCCACCAGAAACAAACGAAGGTACTGGTCCCAGTCTCTTTGGTGATCAGAGACTACCGTGCACAAGTGGCGGTTTATCGTCCTACTCATCCGTTCCAACCTTCCATCGTTCTGTGGATGTAGGGCTATTATTCTCGTCTTCCAGATGTTCTCTGCCTCCGTCTGAATGCAGCTCCAGTGGAACACCGAATCGACAAATCCATTCTTTTATCAAGACGCCGGAGTCGGCGAAGGCTTTCTGGTTGGACAGGGTATAGGTTTCTGCCCTTTTTACTGAAGTAGTCCATTGCCACAAGGATGTATTTATTCCCGTAGTCGGAATCGGGAAATCGGCCAGCGATATCAGTGGCGACTCTCTTATGGGGTGCCTACGTTGTATTCACTGATCGCGGCCTTAGGTCGTGTTCGAGGTCCATTGATGGTAGCGCATACCGCCTATTCTGCACCAGTCCTTGAAGTCGACAATTGGCCCAGTAAAAATTACTCTTCTTCCAGCTGATGACTAAACCAATGTCTGGATCTTTGTCTTTCTGGATGTTGTTGTCATTCCGATTATACAAATTGTTGCTTTCTTGTCTTCTGCTCGTCGGCAATGTGAGCAGTCATCTGGGCATGGTCTCCGCGAAAGGGCATGTGCTCTCTTATAGCTGATCCCCGCTCGATGTTCGATCTCGAGACTGGAGACTCTCGATCCAACGAGCTACTTGACCAGCGGGATTTTTGAACTGTAAAAGCCATTTGAGAACTTTTAACAGTAATCTTATCCCATACACGTACTTGTAGAACTGCTGTATTCCTTTGACAACAGCAAACAGCTTCCGCCTGGTGACGCAGTAATTGCGCTCTGGTTTGTTAAGGGTTTTGCTGCAGTAACCAATGACCTCTTATCCCTTCTGTATCAGGGTAGCTCCAAGTCCCGCGTTGCCAGCAACGTGAACACGGATGCCAGCCGTGTTCATTGACCCAAACGCCCGTTTTCCGACATATGGTTGGAGCAATGAGCAATGAGTTTTCCAGGATGTACGTCGGCGACCTATAGGTGTACTTAATACTAACTGGTGTTAGTTGTACATTGGCCTTGCAAATCTTAGTTGTCTCGTTCAATTGCTTGTTCGAAGTTTTGCTGTGTTTGACTGTTGGTTGGATATAGGGCCAGGTAGCCGAGTGATTAAAGCGACATTGTTTCAGTCACTGGCTGCCGGTCGGCGATGGTTCAAACCATGGCGACTGCAGAAATTTTTCTGATGGCCCAAGAAAGTGCTAGGAATCGCACGTAAAAAGGTAAGACCTCGTTAATCCTTGGCTCGCACAAGTTTCGACTTCTGAGGGCTGCCGTTAGTAAGGGGACGACAGCTGGTTAACGGAAAAAAACAATTTTAAATAGTTGAAAGTTTGCAGGTCTCTTGTAGAACTACATGTGCCTTGATCTTGTTAGACCTTCGTAATGACATAATATATGAAGTGCCGCCTTTCCTGCTTCCGACAGAATTTGCATAGGCTTTCCTTTGTCAGACTCATAAGCAGGCTCGTCAGAAGACCAACCATTCATTATTCTAGTGGCCTTCCGTCTGGCGTGAATTTGGGCGAGAGTTCCTTTAACGAACTATTTCGTACTTGGGTAGACCTTTCACCATTCTTGTGTTTTGGTTTGCATCCATTTCTTCATCAGTGTCTTTATATTTGCTTGCGCAATGTCACAGAAGGACTCTGGACCCACTAGAGCATTTAATGATCCGTTTCGGGCAAGTGCAAATTCCCAGATGTCCTTTATGTCCACTTACCATGACTCTGTTCTGGGTACCCAATTAATTTGGAGCGCTCAAGCAGACCCATAGCAACTAGATTGGCTGTATTAGGTGGCTTGGGGAATTTTACTAATTCCAAAACATGATGGTTCCTCTAGTAAGTCATATGAATCATTATGTATGGACATGTTAGTAGAATAGTTTAGCTTTCTACTTGGTAGGGCCAAGATATCAAGTTCTGATAGACGTCACTGAAGTTTTTGTTGAAATTAGAGATGTTACTAAGGATTCGCATGTTCTTTCTCTCTAGGCAAACCGAAAGGAGACTTCAAACTTATTTATTTGTATAGGTGAGTTTATAAGTAGCAAGATTGTGGAGGAAAGATGGCAAAGTAACCACAAAATATAGACTAGAGAACTGAATCATAGAATAATAAATTTCACAAAGCATTTTGTGAATGCGGTGACATTCACCTGGTGATGGTAAAGACCCATAACCATTCATAGGACTCCGCCGTTTACCACCAGAAGTCTATGGCCGCAACTACTTATTATGCGTCAGAAGATTTCTAGATTGGACTGTGACGCACTCCAGTTTCAGTACAGATCAGCAGGAACGAATAACGAGTGCACCTTGTCGCTAAGAATGAACGCGGTCTGTGCGCCGTAGCCTATACTCGCAGTGATGTTCTAAATGCGGACGATGATTCAGTACGGTCCGCCAAATTTACAACGAGGAATTTCTAACACCTTCGTCTAATGGCATTAGCAATTTCGTTAATTGACTGAGCAGCGTTTGCGTTTGTCTGTGTCGCAGTGTTCTGGACGAGGTTTGATCCAGCAGCAATTAGAATCGGTTCGGTATCCTCCGCTTTCATCTTGATGGGAAATCGCAATTACGATAGTTTCAGTTCCTCTGGTTGTTAGTTGAATACATAGTTCGGTTGCAACAGAAACGGTTAAAATTCACTAAAATTATTTTATCCAACACATGACAGTTATGACTGTCATTATTAATGTCATTTTAGACAAGTAAAGGAGAGTTTAAACAGCAAATAAAATAAAATAAGGAACAAAATAAAATAAGAGAGTTAAACATATACATTTCTATGAAAGCATACAAGAAATAAGATAAAATAAGAATAACAACAAGAGTTGGCCAACTTTTATCTTTTTATACGATGCAGAAAAATTCAAAGTCATCTCCACAATTTTAATCTCAACCTTAAAAGTTATGCATCAGGTGGAACAGCGACAACTATCTGTCAGTTGAGCGGTATTATTTAGAGTAGGTAGTACATGTTTCGAACCTAAATAGGTTCATCATCAGCTAATTTAAATTCTACAATAAAGGAAGAAAATTATCACCATAGGTAATCAATCTAGTACAATATAGTAGGTATCACTTACATGGAGAAGAAAAAATTGTTATATTAAATTATATGTAGAAAGAGTAAAAAAGTGTATGTGTCACCACATGTTACCAATAAAGGTTTATATAGTAGACAACATACTTGTTTTCATTAAATTTTGACATTAAGGAGGAAGTAAAACGGGAGGCTTAGAGCGTGTATGCCCTTTTATACAAAAAGAGGGAATAAATAAAAACTTCAACCTCATGTGAACGAGAAAGTACACAATATTTGATAAGTGACAAATATTGTGTATTTTCTCGTTATCAAGCTTCTGCTACCGAAAGAGTCATTTGTGAAAAACGTTGAACTACCTATTTTTTGGAACTTACGTGTTTCCTCTAATACTTGGGAGATTGTGATTTTGTACCTTGGATCACTTTTTGCGTATAGCTGCTCTATCAAAATACCATCATCCATTTCACTGAGAATATATACACTAACTAATCTCCAGAGTTCAAAACTTCAATACAGAATTTTCAAATAATGTGGATGTTATTTTTGGCTTCTGTCAAAACGAAAAAGTAATATTCACAGAACTTGCAAAAAATACAATTGTAAAATTCGTTGTTTCATTGGAACCAGACGCTACCATATCGGTACAGACGCTACCATATCGGTACAGCTGCTAATAGCGCTGGAAGATGCCGACACATTAGAACCTTGTATTTTTTCTGCAATTTGTATTTTGTTATGCACCGATTCTTCTAGGTATCCTTCTGCTACCGTCGAGGACTTCCATCCTCTGTGACGCTTCAAAGTAGTCATGTTAGCCCCTGCATTGGCTAAAAGAGTCGCCGAAAACCTTCTCAGGCAGTGAATGGTGTAGATCGCTGGTTCCTCCAATTTCAAAAACATCGCAATTCTTGAAGGTATCTCCGACAACGTATTTATTCCCACACACTGGCTGGTACACCTCCCATTTTTGTAAAAAACAAAGAACTAGTATTCTTTGGTCTCAAAGACATGTATTTTTAACACAAATTGATCTGGTTGACTGGAAAACATTCTTCAAGTATGGTAAAACTTCTCGATTTCTTGGTTTTAGTGTCTGGCAAAACTATGTGAAAATGTTTCCCTTTGTCTTGAATATTTTCTATTTTCAAATTGACCAATTCATCTCATCTACAAGTACCGCTAATCCCCATTATCAAAGCCACTTTCATCAACAAGTAGTCGTCGTCGGGAGCTTCTCTATTTCAGGTCGTTCTAATGTCTTGGACTCCTTTGGTTTGTATCCCTGTAATTTGCTTTTCAAAAAGCTCGGGTTTGCCATATTTTGAAATGACGATTTTTTTATAAAGGCGAATAGTCGAGCGAAGCATCGAGTATTTGGTCCATAGCGACGAAGGGGCAATTTTTTTTGCAAATGTGAAAAATAAGCCAATATAACATTTTCATCGATACCTTTTATCTTCCGTGAATTCATCCAAGACTCAATCATTTTGAACTCCTTGTCGTAAGCATCTCGGGACTTTTCTGGCAAAATCTGCATCGCTGCTTCTTCCACTTCCGTAAGGATATCCTCAGGAACGTAATTTTCATCGGGTTCCTCCATTTTCTATACGTTTTTTTTTTCAAGAAAGCTTCAATTTTCTACAGGGAAAACTGACAAGTGTCAAAATTTATTTAAACATTTGCTAACAACGTATCATGCCTGTGGCAACCAAACAAACAACCTGTTTTGACCAAAATGTAAAAAAGTCACTGTAAAGTCATTCTGACATTTATAGGGTACTGAGACGCAAGTAGCTTTGATTTGATCACAAAACTTATTAATTATTATCTCATAAAAAAACGATCTCTTCCACTTGTTGGATAAAACATTACATGCCACTAGTGTTTTATGTTTCCTAAGTCACTTGAGAATTTATACCACTCGGCCTAACGCCCTCGTGGTATAAATCTTCCTCGCGTGACTTATTTTCAACATAACTTACTATAGTACCATAAATAACTATTATCTTATTATTCCAGGAAAAGTTTTTGAGTCACCGTAATAAAAAGATTGATGCTTGTCTAGAGACTCTTAGTGGAAAAGCGCAGAGGTGGAGTTTGGCCTGGTTGGCTTTGATCTATTCTAATGGACCCACAACTTTGGATTGATATAATTCTTGTATGGGTCGTGGTAGTCGTTATGGTTCACTTCTCAACTATGGGTTCGAATCTCATTACTGTCACGGACTCGTGCATGGCTCTCGAAGACTTCTGAGGCGCAAGGATGCATCCGGGTGACGGAAAGAACAAACAAATAAACAAAACAACAAATTTATTCAAAAGTCCACCATCAAAACACGCCAAGTTCCAATAACTGACTATCGATACTGAATATTTTGCACATTCAATGCACGGCAAACTTTTGAATACAAAGGACCCCGATATTTTCTTTGTAAAATGGCGTTCGGCTGATTTTTCTGAATTTTTTTTATTGTAGATCCTGGCATCTTTACTATATAGTCCCATTTATATCGATCCTATTACTATTTTTCGAGCTAAATGCAATTTTTGCTGTTTAGGATATTATGTATCGAATCGATTTTTGTGCTCTGTATTATTTTTGTAGTCGTTACTAATACTTTCTTATAGTTCTTTACGTGAATATATGAAAAACGAAGGTAATCATTTTGGTTTGTATGTGTTTAATATATTCTGTCATAAGAATGTTTAGAACATGTTTGGAATTCACTAAACTTAGTAATTGCAGATAATTAAAAAATAGTTATTTTTGTATCTAGTGCGCGAAATGCTACTTTGGTGATCGAGAACTGATTTTTTTTTAACGAGGCGCAGCCGAGTTAAAAAAAAATAGTCGAGATTACCAAAGTATTTCGCGCATGAGATGCAAACAAAATTTTTTCTACAAACGTCAAAAATATTGTTCTAAAATAAGTAATAACTATGAAAAATAGTATTGAACTGGCTTAAATAATTTTTTTCAAATCAAGTAATTACTGTAACTATGGAAATAAAATGGCATTTGTTGACAATTATTTCAAAGTGACAGTTCTTGATAATTATTTTGGAGTGACTTTTTATTCGCGTCAATTTCGTGCGTGATATTTATTATTGTAAAAGAATAAGAAATTTCGAGCGACGATGAACTAAGCAGTACCCCACCTAACTTGATAGATGCGGCCAATTCCGTAATTTCCAACCTTTTACCGGAGAAATCGAGGCGGCAGTATGAAAATGCATATCAGCAATTTAAAGAGTGGTGTGAAGCAAATAAAGCCAGAAAAATATCTCTCACAATTTGAAAGCCTTAATTACTGTTCTACATTAATAAATAAACGATTTCTTGTTTTTTGCTTGATTGAGGAGTTGAGGACCATATAGGTTAGAATATGAAAATCCCATATAGTTTACATGCAGTGTGCGAAATATATTTCGCACATTACTTCGCGCACGGTGTCATGGTAACGAATGAAAATGAAAAAAAGTGCCACTTCGCATACTGTTGTCAATGCGCGAACCTTGTCATTTTTTGACGTTTGTAGAAAAAAATGTTTTTATATTCATAAAAGTTTTCCTGGACAACATTTCAACTTGAGATGCTTTGGTGTACTTTGTGCTACAACTTGTCCAGTCTCGGAAATTGAGTTTTGACAGAACACTAGTTGGTCGTAAAACATTGCTTGTCTCATTTTACCTGTTTTATCGGAAAATTCATCTAAAAAACGTGAAATAATTTTGGAAATTTCGACTACAAACCAGGACTTTAATGTTTTCTTGACTTAGAAAATTTCTAGTTTGAAGTTGAAAATTTCCAGTTTGAAGGTAAAAATTCCTAGTTGAAGTTCAAAAATCCTAATTTGAAGTTCAAAATTCCTAATTTGAAGTTGAAAATTCCCAATTTGAAGTTGAAAATTCCCAGTATGAAGTCAGAAATAACTCAACTTTTCCCCATGACACGAATATTTTCTTTTACTTTGAAACTTTTCCAAACCCAATTTACCAACTTGTCTAACATTAGCGAAGTGGTCGTGGTGTAAGGGCGTTTAGCTTCCACCCAGACGGACCGGGTTCGATCCCCGGTCGCGTGTCACTGAGCTGAAGTGGTTCGGATTCCACTTTTATTTAAACTGTAGGTCCCGGATCTCCCTTGCTCGCACAAGCTCTGCTTTTGAGGGGTTTTCTCCGAAAACCTGGGAGTTTCGTAAAAACAAATTTTACAAATTGGGCGGTATGTATTCAGGCCGTAAAAAAGCTATAGCCTTTCTTATTTCCGGTTGTTCCATAAAGTTTAAAGCTGTTTGTAGCGTGGAGGTCTCTGTCAATCTGTTTGTCAATTTCGTCTTTAGTAGATATGCTAGTGCGTACCGTGGACATGGTGCGTTCTACAAAAGAAGACAAAGATCGAGAACTAGAACTTGATGATCTTGATTCTGACACTGCTTTTTTTCCTACAATCAGAAGGGGAAAGACTGGAAAGTGACTATAAAGGTTGTGAAGGAAGTAATTGGTCTGTGAGTTTTGTCTCGCATTCACGCGAGAAGTACCCATACCCAATGTAAAAGTATATGTCCGCCATTATAGATAATGTGCATGAAGTGTATGTAAATGTTAGTGAATGTTTGCCATTAGGTCTTAGTCCATCTAACATCTAATGTGCATGAAGTGTGAGCAAACAATAGACAAGGGTGAGGATATTGCTTCGAGCAAGACAATCCTCATCCCTCGACGAAGCCCGTGTTATTTACGCCGGTTAGAGGCCGGGGCGAGACGGATTCTTGCATAACACATATGGAGATTCTGAGTAAATTACGCAGACATAGCTCATTAAAGTATTGAGAAGAAGTACCCATAACCTTACAAAAGACATATTTAAATTTAAAGTTGAAACGAAAATGATTGAAATTTCGTTTCTGGTTTCTGCTGTTTTTGTTCTCACAACTGATTCATTGTCCTTTTCGATTTCTGTATTTGTTTCACTACACTTTTGCCAGTGGATTTTCACCCGTTCGACAAGACCTTATTTCATGTCTACATTATCTGCGTATAGCTCTACTCCCAGATTTTCCTACAGTTTTTTTTATTAGATTTTTCTATAAAATGCATGTTCTGACAGGAATATGCAAGACTGAGCGTTTTTTGACAGTGTTGAAAATAGCAACTTGTTGCATGTATATAAAAATCAATAAAAGTAGAAAAAAACTCGAAAAATTAAAAAAAAACTTGATTTTACAAAATAACACGTGCATTTTCGTTTTTTTTTAAATCATCATTTGTTGCCTACCCTGTCTGTACAAGGTCACACTCTGAGAGAGAAACTCTTAATCTGCCCGTGAAAGTTAGATTGGAGACGTAGTACTTTTAGTGGTGGAGAGAGGAGTTGTAATTTTTGCACACTCCAATGAGTCCACTGGATAAAATGTTTGATACAGTCACAAACGTGTCAATGGGGTTTTGTCAAACAAAAGCTTTCGGAAAAGAATTTGCTTGTTGTTAAATGAAGGGTTGTATGGGATTCGTGTGTTATGGTCTGTGAGCAAGAGTTTCGGCATTTTGGCTCCTATCCAGATCGTTGTGACAACTTGGCGGCAACTTGGAGTTCATAATGTTTTTTTTTTTCTGTCGAATGAATGCCTAACACATTCTCGACTGTTTATTGTGGAACAGGGAGTTTTGAATTTAGTTGTAGATTTGAATGAAATCTGTGAGTGAAGTATTATATTCGTGAAGCAAAAAACGTTTAATCTCCGTTCGTGTCTGACATTTTTAATTGCTTTTTCAAACGACAAATGTTGTACATCGACCGGAAAAAGTTGTCTACCATTCGCTGTTATATACCAACTTTCCAACGTTAAATTTAATAAGTTTAATCAGCAGTTTAATCTTTCTTCAAAAGTTGGTCACTTGCTAACTGAAAAACTTGTTGAGATGTTAAAAATAGTGGTTTGGTGTTGGAGTAGAACTCCAATGTATTTAAGTGACATATTGTTGAATATACCGGGTGTTTCACGCTGGATGGAGCATTGGAAGTATCTGGAGAACGGATCAAACATTCTCTGTGCGTCTAAAATAATTTCAACAATACAGTGTTGCCGCTTGTATCAGAAAATAGTAACTTCATCTAGTAAATCAAGTGATTAGTTGTAGGTCATTAACAAAATTTCTGGGTTTACATATTGATGATAAATTGAAATTCGAAGATCACATTGAAAATTAGCATCAGGATGTTTTGCAGATAGAACCAGTTCATGAGAACTTATTGATAATGCAAAAAGTGTGTATTATGTATTTGTCATGTCATGTCATATTTTCAATATTTGTTCAAAATGGTTTTTGTTCTGCAAAAATAGCAATTATGTATAATATGTGCCTTTGTCATAGGTCACTTTTGGAATCCTTATAGGATTCTTCATAATTTTCGCGTTTTTCAAAATAAAGATTTCTTCACAATAAAAAATTTCCAAATATTGCAATTTGCGTCACAGCTATAAAAGAGTATTTTGTCGATGGACCGAATCTCGGTTTCAGCATAAACGGAGGCTCAGAAGTAAGTTCCGAAATTACTGAAACTCTGTTTTTTTTCGGGATTTCGATTTCGGGATTCCTCAAGGCACGGTCTTGGGTACCCTACTAATCACTATCTATACAGGGTGGGTCACGGTCGATGGTACCTTAGACGTTTACGAAGAACGGGAAATAGGATCATTCTGAAAATTTGGTTTCTCAAGTAGTTGCTCTTGGTCTATCGATCTAAAATATTTTCAGCAATGCAGCGTTGCCGCTTATACCAGAAAGTAGCAGCATATTTGTTATTTCAAATGGGCCACCCTGTATATTACCGCATTTTTGAACTTGTCATTCCTTTCTGATTATTGTTGCCTCATACTCCCCTATATCTCCCCTATATCTCTAACGGTTTTTGAGATATTGGTTATTTTCCATATTTTTTATCCAAAACATAGCTCGAATTGAATGTTTATTTCTGCGGTATTTGGATACTTAGGAAGTTGCAATTTTGTGTTCAGTTCATCAAGATCATGTACATTGATTCTGCATAAAGAAGTTTGTTCTGCGTTATACAGGGTCGTTCAAAATTCATGATCTTACTTCTAGATACGAAAAGGGTTAAAAGTGCGTTTTTTTTAAATGGAACATCCTGTATATTATGAAATATTCCGAAAGATGACTAAATTCCCTTCGAATTGATAAATCATGTTCCTGTACCTAAATAGCCAGAATTCCGAGATAATAGCAATTTTCACTTGTAATCTCCCAAGTGCTTGAATTATTGCCGGAAATTTTTAGAGTACATGAATTTTTTGAGATTTGAGATAAATTTACGGCAACTAATTCAAGTACGAGGGGGATTCGGTAAGAAAATTTCACACCGAGAAATGAAAATCATCCAACAATTCATAAGAAATAACTAAAGATGGTTTCACCTGCACTATTTATAACCACTAAAATATTGATATGTAAAATACTTAACAAAATTTTCATCAATAAATGTGTTTAAATTTGGAACAAAAAAAATGCTAGATGCCAGTGAAATAAGGAGTGCTACAACTATATCTCCAAATACCCGGATTTTGAAATGTTAGGAACCCAATGGTCGGCATTTTGAAAATTTATTTTGAACGTTTGCTAATTTTTGACAGATAATTAATGAAATTATGTTGTAATCGTACAAACTTCCTTTTGTTCATTGGTTGTAAATTTGCTATAATTCCCTCACATTTTCCAAGAGAATAAACAATTTCATCAGAACTTCGTTTCCATCCATTTCAATTATTTTTGAGTCACTTTCGTGACACACACAACGGTATTATTAATAGTGCACTAATTGTCAAATTTTCATAATGTCATGTACCATCATGACATTTAATAGCCACCTTAGATGAATATGAGAAAAATAAATCGATTTTTTTGAAAATTTCACACCTCACTTTTGTAGCCAATCAACAAATTCGTTCTTGTTTAGATACCATGGCAACCCTAAAAATTTCCGGAAATTTTATCCTCCTGGGTACCCTGGGCGAAATTAATAAGTGGAAATTTTTCTGTCAAACATTTGACATGTGACAAGTTGATATTTTGGTTCAATGTACAAATGGAGGTCTAGTTTTCATATGAAAGGAGATAATTATGTATTTACTAGATATTTGGAATGTGTCTGAAAATATTTTCTCCACGATTATTGCAGAAATTGTCAATTCTGAAATCATATTTCAGAAGAAGTTCAAGACACCATTTGTCACAAGTTTTTATCATAAATCCCGTAGCTCAGCGGTAGTGTTGCGGCCTATGAGTCGCTAGGTCGATGGTTCAATACACCACTACACGATTAGAACATAACTTTTTAATTTTTTTTGCTCCAAATTCAAACACATTTATTGATGAAAATTTTGTAGTATTTTGTAAGTATTTTACATATCAATATTTCAGTGGTTATAAATAGTTCAGGTGAAACCATCGTTAGTTATTTCTTATGAATTGTTGGATGATTTTCATGTCTCGACTCTCGGTGTTAAATTTTCTCACCGAATCCCCCTCGTGCTTGAATTGATTGCCGTAAATTTATCTCGTACATGAATTTTCAAAAAAAAAACATGTACTCGAAAAATTTCCGGCAATAATTCAAGCACTTTGGGAGATTACAAGTGAAAATTGCTATTATCTCGGAATTCTGGCTATTTAGGTATAGGAACATGATATATCAATTCGAAGGGAATTTAGTCATCTTTCAGGATATTTCATAATATACAGGATGTTCCATTTAAAAAACGCACTTTCAACCCTTTTCGTATCTAGCAGTAAGATCATGAATTTTGAACGACCCTGTATAACGCAGAACAAACTTCTCTATACAGAATCAATGTACATGATGTTGATGACCTAAACACAAAATTGCAACTTCCTAAGAATCCAAATACCGCAGAAATAAACATTCAATTCGAGCTATGTTTTGGATACAAAATATGGAAAATAACCAATATATCAAAAACCTTTAGAGATAGGTATGGAGGAGTATGAGGCAGAAATTATCAGAAAGGAATGATAAGTTCAAAAATGCGGTAAAATACAGGGTGACCCATTTGAAATAACAAAGATGCTGCTACTTTCTGGTATAAGCGGCAACGCTGCATTGATGAAAATAATTTTAGATCGATAGACCAAGAGCAACTACTTGAGACACCAAATATTCAGAACGATCCTATGTCCCGTTCTCCGTAAACGTCTAAGGTACCATCGACCGTGACCCACCCTGTATAGACAGCCTGTTGAAAATGACAGCTGTATAGATACTATTCTGTGTTTTGCTGATAACGGCAGTAATTTACAATGACAACACATGGCAACAACTGAAATCAGTGACGGAAAAATACTTCAACAACATATTTAAATGGTTCCAATGCAATAAATTAACTATGAAAGCGGAAAAGACCTTCAAATACTCACCTTTCACCTCCCAAAGCAATAATTTGCCGAATAGGGGTCCTTTAAATATAAATCAAAATATATCCATCCCAGAAGCCAGCTTCATAAAATACCTTGGTATAAAAATTGACAGACATATGAAATGGAATTCACATATATCGTATCTAACAAGAACACTAACAAGAAATGAAATCCATTTAGTCAAAATATTGTTCAGAAGAAAATTCTTAAAATAATCCTTGGCAAAGGAAAGACGTACTCTACCGACAGTCTCTATAACGAATGTGGCATTTTTGATATCAGACAACTCTATCGCCAAAATATTACAAGGGATATACAAAAATAAAATTGAAATAACGCACTCAGAATACTATAAGACGAAGCTATACGAAATATTAAAAAAAAATAAAAATTTGTCTTCAAAGCTATGACAGACAGATATTCCAAAAAATAGTTTAACCTTTTATTTAACACAAATTGTTCATCAAAATCAAATGAACGTAATGTATATGGATATGTGACTCTAAAACCCGATTATAACACTCACCTTATGTGAAACCTACCTGTATGTGACCCTTTTACTAATTGTGATATTTTATCTTATATAAAGGTGGATTTATGCAGCAGTTTTAAGTCATAAGTCATGAGAATGTTCGTCAATGATTGGTGGAATAAATGGTTCAACCAATCATTGACGAATATTCTTCCTTTATGACTTAAAACTTATTACTTATGAAATACATTTTCTGTGATACATGAGAAAACCAATGTACTACTTATATTTTATTTAATTTTATTTTATATTTTAATATTACGAATTTTATTAGATTTCTCAAGTTAGGTTTGAACGTACTACTCACTTGAGCAGTGTTTTATAAAAATTATACTTGATGAAATTTTTATTGTACATTTATGATGAATTATTGATTATTATTATTGAAAGAAAGTGGAGTTAAATCTTGCGTTTCCTTTTCCTAGTGAAGGGTACTGTTACAGTCTTGCAGGGGTAGGCAGACGTCTGTCCCTCTGGCACCAGCTGTGTACGTCATTTAACGCTTTTTGGAAGCCACCCTTCCTGACGTTGTCCTTGCCAACATGACAATGTCATCATCATATGCCTGAAGCTCTACTCTTCTTTTGAAGACATTAAGGAGATTGTTCATCAAATCTCTGGTGGTATAAAGTAATATTGAATTTGAAGGTCTATGCACATGCAGTAGCCAGGGCAGTAGTAGGTACATTGGATACTAATTCAATTCCTGTTCAAAATATTAGCATCTCCTGTGACCTTTTCCAGTTTCTCAACATTTTGTCATTTAACATTGAAAAGAAACATTATTCAACAAAACTTGAATTATTGCTTCCTGTAACTACCTGACCGGAGCATTATTCACATTTCTGTACATTTTCGCCTATCTTTGGTTCATTTTGGCGAATTATAATCCCAAATAATTTTCAAATTATCCTCTTAGTAATTCATTCTTTCGAGGGTGAAATTTATGTTTCAGTTATTCCAGAAAGATAATTACGTTCTATCGTTTGATGTTTTGTCCAATTTCCCTTTCGGCAGCGTTGAGCTTTCAACATATCAAATTAAAGTTTGCTTTCATCGATCTCTCCCTGGCAATGGAATTATATCATGTGATACATTCAGCTCACTCTCTCTCTATCTCGAAGTCGAGGCTGATACGTCTTGTTACGTGGACGCCATTCACACCTTTCTGACTAATGATAATCAAAGTTGGGTAACAAATTTAAAGATTTTTTTTATAGGGTAGTATTTCGGTATAGAATGTTTTGACTTCAACTTCAATAAAAAATATGAAATTTTCAATATCATAAAAAAGGAAGACAATCAATCCATGACCATGAACTTTATAGACAGAACTACATGCTAACTTTTGGATCAATTTTATATTGCAATTATTTTTGAGGAAATTTGAACGACGATGAAGAAGATGGAATGGTAATGGGTGGGGGACGCAAGCGTCAGCGACTAGCCCCAGTGGGCCCTTTTCGCAATCTCCGGCATCTTCACTCATCCCATGGCGGATACCTGCTCGAACCTCTTCTACCTTCTTAAGGAAGTTGAAATGTCCTTCCATTGCAATGAGTGCAATTCTTCCTCCTTAATAGTGGCAGCTCCGAAGACATTTTGTCTGAGCCTGCCATAAATACCACATTCGCACAGGAAGTGGAAGGAATCCTCCTCCTCACCACGTTCCGCGCATAGTGGGTCTGCCTCGACTCTGATGAGAGCCAGGTGCCCTCTGAGGCCGCAGTGGCCGGTTAGATCTCCCACCAAGAGTCGGAGTTCCTTGCGTCTTAGCTTCAGTATCTGGGCCGTCCTTGCCCTGTCGGGCCCCGATATAATCTGCTTTGACTGCCTACAGACGTCTATCCCTCTCCACTCTTTTCCTAATGTATCAACGGCCCACTAATTCAGTGCCGTTGTTACTTGTCTCCTTGTTACGCCGAGTGCGGGTTCGGGCCCGTAGTAGGGTTGCTTGGCTCCGGTTCGGGCCCGTAGTAGGGTTGCTCGGCTCCTTGCTTGGCTAACTGGTCCGCCTGCTCGTTGCCTTCAATCCTTGCATGGCCTTGGACCCACATCAGCGTTATTTCCTTTTCAGTCGCAAGACTCTCCAGGGCATCTCTGCACTCCTGAACCAGTTTTGATCTGGTTCTGGTTGCATTCAGAGTTCTGATGGCGGCCTGACTGTCCGAGCAGACATATACATGTCTCTCTGGGCCGGACCTCACCTCTTCCATTCTGGTTGCCTGATTTGATTTTGAAAATTATTCCTACAGATTTGATTGATAGATAAATAGATAGATAGATAGATAGATATACTTTATTGTCTAAACGAGAACATTATTTGTCGACAAAGTCAAAACCACCACACTGTCAATTCTTTACATGTTGAGAAACTCTCCCATAAATATAAAACTAATTAAAATTTTAAAGTTACAAAAAGGACATAAACAAAATAACATGTGAAATATATTATAGTATTACAGTATATAATATCAAATACAGAATATTAAATATAGAACGACTAAAATGTTATGCAAGTTACTCCTCTAAATTGTAGAAGCATTTCCCGATCAGAAGTGCTTTAACTGATTTTAGGAAATACTTCATGTCGCTAATGTCTCTGACTTGATTAGGTAAACTAAATCAAAGACTGCTTCGTGAATTTAAGTGGGAAGAGGAAGGATAAGTTTTTTTTCCCGACGTGTAAATCGCTTCGTGTTAGAGTTAATGAATTTCTTCCTGTATTTGTGCAACAAGCAAGCTGTCTCTAAAATGAAAATTTCATAGAGCGTTAGTATTTTTTTATTGACGAAAATTGGCCTGCACGATTCACGCATCTTCACTTTGAGGATACATTTTAAAGCTCGTTTCTGGAGGACGAAAACACTTTGGAATAAAACTTGACTGCAAGAACCCCAGAATGGAATTGCATACCGTAGTTGGGACTCTATAAATGAGTAGTATGCAGTCAAGGATGGTGACATTCCAAGTTCGCGAGATATTATATTGACAACGTAACAACCAGAGGACAACTTTTTTTTAGAGCTGTTCAATGAGCCTCGAACTTCAAATTGTGGTCAATTTGTACCCCAAGAAATTTTGTTTCGGGCTTGCTTTTAATTACTTGAGAACCTAAAGGTACTTGTTCTAGATACATTTCGAAAGTGACCAGATTTGTTTTAGAAACATTTAATGTCAGCACGTTAGCCTCACACCACTTTTTAATTTTTTCTACGTCAACAGGAATAGTTCGAACCAGAGCATAATGATCTTCATTATGCCAGATAATCGTGGTATCATCAGCAAACAATGTAAGATGTCCAGAAATATCTAGGTTGGCCATATCGTTGATGTAGAGCAGAAATAGAATAGGACCCAAAACTGAACACTGGAGAACTCCACGTACAATTTTTTCCCTGTCAGAACTAACATTGTTCAATAGTACTTTTTGATTTCGATCAGTAAGGTAAGATCTGATCCAGTCTAGAGATGTGCCGCGAAATCCGTAATGTAAGAGCTTCTTTAAGAGTAGTTCATGACTTACACATAGAGGTTTTTTCCCACACAAAATAAAAGACGCAAATGGCCTATACTAATTTTTATAAGATAGTTCATTAATGAAAACCCCAGTTTTCGCCCCAGCAAAATCGCTTTGTGGAATTTTTTAAACAAGAAATACTTTTTGGTTTTTTGGAAATATCTCAAAGATTATTCAAGGAATCGTTTTCCAGCCAGTGAAACTTTTGTAGAGTTTTATAAAACCTACAAAATGGTTCTTCATACGCCCAGATCGGTGTATTTTTCACTGAGAAATCCGGAAAAACCTCGAAAAAGAGACTTTTTCAAAAATTCATAATTTTTATAAATCTGAAGTTGGATAAACAATATTGCAGAAACTGATAGATAAAAACTTGTGGTACAACTGTGCGCAGGATGGTTTCTGTCCGATATGTAGTTTTTACACAATCGCGTTATAAACAATTTGAGGGCAAATCTTTCTAAATGCGCCGATTTAAGGGAAATCATCTTATTCAAATTCTGTAAACGGCATATGGAAGTATCTACAATTTGTATATTTCGGATTTTCACCTGCAAGGTGGGAAATGTGTTGAAAATGTTACTGAAATTTACTCTAAATGCATCGAAGTGCACCCGAAGACGCCCGAACTCAACTCTCATTAACTTCAGTTCGACTTCGGGTGACTTCGGGCGCACTTTGAAGCGTTTTGATCAACTTTCTGTGATATTTTCAACACATTTTCCATCTCTCAGGTGAAAATCCAAAATATACAAATTGTAGATATTGATCTCTACTCCCAGATGCCGTTTACAGAATTTGAATACGACGATATCCCTTAAATCGGCGCATCTTGCAAGATGTGCCCTTAAATTGTTTATAACGCGATTGTGCAAAAACTACACATCGGACAGAA
Organism: Chrysolina oricalcia; assembly: GCA_944452925.2. Taxonomy (NCBI): domain Eukaryota; kingdom Metazoa; phylum Arthropoda; class Insecta; order Coleoptera; family Chrysomelidae; genus Chrysolina; species Chrysolina oricalcia. The sequence continues at coordinate 27,291,115 of OX101808.2, forward strand.
AACATCTCGCGCACAGTTGAACCACATGTTATCATCTATCAGTTTCTGCAATATCGTTTGTCCAGCTTCAGATTTATAATAATTATGAATTTTTGAAAAATGGTCTCTTTTTCGAGGTTTTCCCGGATTTTCTCATTGAAAAAGGCACCGATCCGGTCGTATAAAAAACCATTTTGTAGTTTTTATAATTCTCTACAAAAGTGCTATTGACTGTAAAACGATTCCTCAAATACTTTTTGAAATATTCGCAAAAAAAAACAAAAAAATTTTTTTCACTATTTCTTGTTTAAAAAATTCCACAAAACGATTTTGCTGGCGCGAAAACCAGGGTTTTCATTAACTAACTATCCTATAAAAAGTAGTATAGGTCGTTTCCGTCTTTTATTTTGTGTGAAAACAGCCTCTTATTTTTATCTACAGCTTGGCCTAACAGTCAAAGGCCTTAGAAAGATCAAGATATATTGCTGCAGCCGACTCTTTCTCATTTAATTTAATTTTGGATAGTGTGATTATATTAATCATTTTCACTTGTAATACCACTAGAGCTTCAATTATTACCGGAAATTTTTTTGAGAACACTCAGTTTTTGAAAATTTTCCCTATTCGAAAACGAGGGAGAATTTCCTAAAATTATTCGTGTTCGAGAAAAAAAATCTGTTTTTAATTTAAGCTAGAGTGGTATTCGGTAAAAAAATTCAACATCAAAATATTATTGAAAAATTCACCAGGATAATGACAGCCGTATGCCAGAGTTTCGCCGCTCGCTACACAAGAACAATAATGCACAGTCGTGCTCCAAAAAAGTGGTACATCGCTAGCGTTTCGCCAAAATGTGACTTATCGCATTGTTGTCACTTTTTTGGAGCTCGACTGTGCATCATGATCCTTGTGTAGCGAACGGCGAAACTCTGGCGAGTCGCTGGCGATTGACTATGCATACGGCTGTGAGTGTTTTTGATGGTTTTGAAATTTCAATAGTCTTTGTATGTTAATTCATAAGCAATATAAGGTAGAATAACAATTATACATGAATAACTAAATGCTTGAGGGGAATAAATTGTAAAAAGTTCCAGTAGTGGGATTAGAACTCACCCTTTAAATGTCATTTTGACTGTAAACGTCAAAAAATTTCCAGTGTAATTTCATGCTCCTTACCTCAAGGAGGAGACAAACATTTCCGGAAATTTTATTAGTTGCTATGGTATTGATAAAAAATACAGGACTTCAATTGGTTGTAAATGTTAGGTGTGGAATTTTCAATATTATTCAGGAGACGTCGCATTTCGTTTTACTCGTAACTTGGCTTGAGCGTCGGGTTGGAAAAAACATTCAAATGGTCTGCCTTTGGAATATCACAGATCTCTGCCTCATCGATTTTCTTGGTTTTTATAGGAAATCTGCACATCAGTTCAAGAGGCAGACATGTGCGCCTAATATTACACTTTTTACATTTTTGAAGCGCTGTCAATAGACAACGCAGAGGCAACATGCTGGCAGAATATTTTTCCATGGTATGCCGATTATAACGAAATTTTGCTCGCCCCCTCCCTAAACTATAAGTTGTTTTTCCGTACAATATCATACATAACTCAGTGTGAATCCCGTGAATACTGATGAGCGTATGAAATGATGTTCGTTTCGATATCGGAATTCCCTAATTTCAATTTAATGTTATATACACGAGCATAGGCAATCCACGTGTATAGCACTCCACGTGTATCTCCAAGACAACCAACCGTTCTCTGCATTCACTTCGTCGAGCGTTCAGCGGAACATGCAAAGTTTGATCTGATTTTAATTGTAGTGTAGTAATAAAAATATTTTCCTACGTTCGAATTTGGTTTTGGTGCTAGTGAACAGTTGTAAAAATATAGTACGAGTTCCTCATAAATTTGTATATACTAGGTGTGGCATTCCTAAAGCAGGTCGATTTTGTTTCTATTGGGCCAGGTAGAAGGCGCGGTTGCCGCACAAGAGTTTTGGGGGTGGGCACTAGTGCGAATTACATTTTCTGTGGTAGTTACAGTGTGAAATGTACCGGAAATTGCTATTATCCTAACGAGTACAAAACCATTTTTTTTTACAAGCGCATTAAAAAATCTCATTTAGCACTCTTGAAAAATAACGAGAACTATTTTTGAATTTAAAATTCTAGTTCATAGCATTGAAAATTTCATGAATGATAATCTAGGTGTTTCATGAAGCCATTTTATATATTTTTTTTTAATTTGAATTTGATATGCTGATTTTTGATTTCTAATAGGAGAATTTCAAATATTTTAGAACTTAGTGGGCATGGTTTCTCAGACCAATTGTTTTTTACCGTTTCGGTTTTTTTTTACGAGAATTTTATTTCTGGTAGGTACTGATTCTCGATATAGCTCATCTGTGGGGCATGTGCGTTTTTTATTGAAAATTATTTTCAAAAGCCATTTTTGTATCATTTTAACCTGTTTCATATATTATTATGCCATTTTATGATAGACAAGAATTGTTTGAGAAACTTGAATTTAGGTAACATTCGTAGTACATTTACCAAATATGTCAAATGCAAATCTCTTCTGAAGTGCGGATCTATCATGATACCGAGATAATTTATGTCTCTTGCCTCCTCAATTTCAATGATGGTTTCTACAGAATGATTACGGATGTTAAGAATAGTTAAATATTTCTACTCATGTTAAATTGGCGCCAACTTTTTGCAAAAACTCAATTTTTTTGGAGTTCTGGGTAGATTTGATAGAGTTCTGGAGTTCCTGATACAAATTTTGAATAGTTCCAGCTAACTGTGGAGTCTGATAGGAAAAACAAATTAGTGGCGCAAACTTCACGCGGCGCCATCTTTTTCGAAAAAATGAGTTCTGGTGGTATTTTTTGATAAAGATGGAAGAGTTCTGGAGTTCTTGACCATTTTTGAAATTGTTCTGCCGAAATGAAAAAGTTATTGAAGAAAATCAATTTTTTACTTTCGAAAAACATAATTTTGAAAAAAATTATAACAGATAATGCAGTTCCGATGAGAGTTCTGAGTAGCACTCGGCGAATTCTACAAAATATGTTAATCAAGTTTTATCGAAAAAGCAAAACTTTTCAATATTTCTGGGTTCACTGTTAGAACAATTACATCGAACCATTTTTTTATTTTCAGAAATTCATCCTGAACTATATCTTTCAACTGTTGCCAGGTATCTTGCATTGTGAATTGTAATGTATATAATGTTCTGTATATTTGTTCTTTCCATATTGTTGAAGAGTTGTCAGGGAATTTGTTGATAACATCAACTGCATATTGGTTTGAGAACGAGAATAAAATCTTTTCTACTACAAAAATGACAGTAATGATCTTCATAGAAACACTTATCTGAAGCATGATTCCTACGTCCACAAACTATACATTTCGAATATAATGCAACTTTCGCCGAATATCTTTTATTTGGTTTACTTTTCGCTGGAGCTTCTGATGCATTCGAGTAAGTACCATAGTTTATATCACAGTCTCGCCTGCAAAGCTAAGTATTTTCCCTCTTCTGCTTATGTTGAGAAAGTCATTTAAGTATATGTTGAATAGAACTGGACCAAGAACTGTGCGTTGAGGTACATCGTGTGCAATCGTTCGTAGTTTACTCTTGATGTTATCAATTTAACGTATTGTTGTTGATTCTCGAAATACAGTCTTTTATTAAATTAAAAGAGTTTCCTCGGAAACCAATATTTTCTAATTTCATCAACGGCCTTGAATGATCAAATGTGTCAAAAGCCTTCCTTCTCCAAATCAACAAAAATAGCCAAGGATTTTTTACTGTGATCTAGAATGTCATATATTATATTTGTGACTTGCGTGATTGAAATCCAAATTGACTTCCTGAGATGATTTTATGTTTGGTCTGAAAGCATTTCTAATACTTTTGCTATGCTTGAAATCAGAGAAATCGGTCTATAATTTATGAGCATCGTTTTTTCACCATTTTTATAAAATGCATGGTTTAATTACAACCAATTTAAGTAAATCCGGAAATTTACCGTTGCTTCAATTCATTTTAAGAATTTCTGAAGTTATTCCATCATCACCTGGAGCTTTTCCTGATTATAGACTTTTTACAATTTCTGTATTTACATGGCTTTCAACGTAGTTTGGAGGGACGGTTATTTTATTTGCTAGATGTTTTCCCACATTCATGTAGTTGTTCATTGAAAATGTTTGCCATTTCATATTTATCGTTTGTCACCACTTCATTATTTGTTTTAACATGCTTGATAATAGTTTCTTTTTTATCTTCGTTACATCTTTTTTTACCGTGTTCCACATTCCCTTCGAATAACCTTCCTTTTTTTTCAATTTCTTTGTTGAAATAATCTACTATTACATTCGTTGTCAATAAGTTTAGTTTATTTCTGAAAGCTTTTTAGTTTTTTGTATAATTATGTCATTTGGAAGTTTTCTATACTTACTATTGAAAGCATTTCAGAAATTATGCTCAAACTTAATATGGATATAGTTATAGATTTGGGTATCACTTCCCATGGGAATGGTATCTGTTGATATATTTCAACAACAAGTAACGAATAATACATTTTGTAATTTTGCTTAGCTGATCTGTGCTGACGTAGAGCTGAAATACTTTTTCAAGTAGAAAGGTGTCATAACCACTTTATCTTGATTTTAATGAACATATAAACAGGATGTTCATGAAATCAGATGTGGAATCATCTGCGACTGAAAGACAAACTTTAGTCACTATTTTCAATCGTTCAAGATAACTTCTTGGAAGGTATTCATGTTGAAAAGGGAAACCTTCTGCACTGAAAATTGAAACAAACATGGAAAAAAACCTACGATAAAAAGAAGCTAGTTTTGTAATATCTAATAGAAAACAACGACTTCCCCGGCTGAAGCCACTTGACATTGAACTTTATCTGATAGATATTGTGAATAAGACATGAAAGAAAAAATCCGAAATTGATAATTTGTATTTTCATTGAGATAGTTGAATGAAATGAAGCTATTTTTTATAACGTCTTTCTATTAAATGAAATAGTTCTGAAATGGACCACACTAGTGCGAAATCTTTCCTATCGCACAAGTAGTAAATATTAAATAAAGCACAATTAATCCTAAAACTGGGAGTCACGCAAAATTCAATGTACTTGGTAATGTTCTGTAAATAAAATCTGTTTTTCAGGTCGGTCTTTGGAAAAGTATAGTGTACAACTCATGCGGGTACTGGTTATTTCATACTCGTTTGGCAATATCGTCGGCTAAAAGTGTAAAACTGCCATGTCCATTTTGGCTAATTTTACAGGAGAGCAAAAAAGCGTAATTTCTTAGTATGTATACTGACGTTACTATTGTTAATTTTAGCAAGAACATGCTATCATCGTTGAACAGATTTTGTTTTTTTTTGAAGAATTTTTTGGACTTAGCAGCTTGTCTTTATTAGAAACCATTTTTTTTAGGGAATTTTGAACTGAGCAGGTTTACCTATTATAATGTTATTTCATATGTTTTTCTATTTCAAGTTATTATGTCAAAATAAACTAGAGGTAACAAACAATAATTTACATAGAAAAAAAATATTTTATTATTAGTTTGTACAGTAACATAGAGCTGCATATGATTTAACATTATTCGTGGGGGACGATATCATAAAAGGCATGGTAGTCGTCAGGTAAGGTGTTTTTCATAGACTGCAAATCTTCGAATTTTCTACTTTTAATTTTTATTCTTTGCAGGTTCACTTAATCCAACTCGGATAACTGACAACAAACTACACCTGGTGTTCGTCGTTGGGGTAACGTCTGCCATACATTTGCAAATCTCAATATGTTGTAAATCAGGTCAGGTCATCTTCATCATATTTTAGGGCTCGTATATCCAAAACCTAAAAATGAAAAAATATTGCCAATTAATTTTTTTTCGAGAATATTGATAATTGTAATGAATCAGGGAATTAGGAATATTATTTTCATTACACCTAATTGAAAACACTATATTTACATGCTTATTTAGCATACTGAAAAAGAATTTTTTCCGTGCGCTCGCACGGAAAAATTTTCCGTGCGCTGGTTTCATTATAGCTGCCTATTTACATGTCAAAATTAAATAATTTGTTGTTGACAGTTCTCTAGAAATCGCAAATTGTTTGAATATTTCCTTACCAACAGGGTAAATAACGCTTGTTTTGTGGAAATTTCTAGATATTTTTGTACCATAAATATTTCAATTAATAATACATGTTTTTGTTCCTTCATCATTAAAAGTATATTTTTCTTAACAATCTGTGGTTTTCAGGTAGATATAATGAAAAATATCGTTCATTACTCGTCCATAAATGCTTTTTCCGTGCTTGCACGACTTCCCGTGTTCGGCTTCGTCTCCCACGGGAACATGTCGCGCACGCACGGAATAAGCCTACTTTCTGAACTCGTAATGAAGTAATTATACTATTTCAGTAGTGTCACTTTTCTTAAGAAATTAAAGTTTTTTAGGTAAAGTTATTTGAGGTAAGTTACATCATATCTTTTTGACTTTCGACGAGCTGCTCGGCATATTTCGTAATATTTAGCTGGTACGTTTATATCTTTATTTCAGAGGTCTCTCTCTATAGTCGAATGCATAGCGTCTGCAATAATTCTATACTAAATATACTTACAATTTATTCCATACAATACGTCTTACAGCAAAAAGTACTGAAAAGACACCAAAAAGTAATTAAAAAATACACAACACAACTTAACCGTGGCTCTCTGGTCGTCACCTAATAAAACTAACACATATTTTATGGAGTTAGCAGAAAAACGCCTTTAATTTCGAGCGGCAGAGTATATAGCAGGTATTCGTGCCTTGAATTATTACATCTTTGGGTATTATTGGACTTACAATCGTTTGGCGCGAAATACGCTAAATGACAAAATATGGACTTTTACGAATTTAGCCGACGATATGATAAACCACTTGCCTCTGGCTCGCACTCTATCATCTTTTTCTCATACTTTTGTCAACTTTAAAGTCTGATTGCAGTAAAATTACAAAGCTTCAGAGATGACTTCTTAATCCTTCGTTTATCCTTGAAGCTTGCTAATGATTATACTGTGTCGTATACCGTGAGTAACAATTGTTCCGACGTTTTTAGACTTGTAGAAAATGATGTGTCATACTCGAAGATTTTCAAACTAAGCTGATTGCCTTACGTTGCAAAGTACACGGTACTAAATCGTGAAGTATTCTGAATAGCATGAAATCTGTCATTCTTGAGGATTTAATACTCAAGGATATTTGAGTATCCTTACATCTGACGTCTCTATGATTGTTCGCATTGTTTTACATGCATGTTTCGTTTGTTTCGTATATTGTGGTATATTGTGGTATTGATAATTTCTGAGTGTGAAATAGTAATTTTCCTAACAAGTGCGGAAAGTGATGCTTTCCCGCACGCGACTGCCGTTAACCCGAACGACGCGGAGCAGTCGAGTGCGGGAAAGACACTTTCCGCATGAGTTAGGAACAATACTTTTTCTACAAGCGTAGGAAACAAATTCATTTTTTCAATTATTTATTCATGCAAATGGAAACAACTAACAAGAGTAACATTTTCTATCCACTAATTATTCGTAATATTTATTGTAAATGTACAATTTGTATTATGTAAATTTATAGCGGAAGCCAGCATATTTTTTTAAGATGGCTGATTTCCTGAAGAAGAAGGTAACTCGGGCAATACATTATCGAAAGAAATCTAATGTGCAGGCACAGGCATCAAATCGTCGCCGATCGATATAGACGTGGATGGTTCTAAAATGCACCCGGAAGACGATGTAGTGTTCAAATTGAGAATTTTGTTGGTGGAGTCTTCTAAATACCCCTCTGCAACTGAAGTATATTTCCATCCTCCTAGGCGTTTGATATTAGTTATACCCACACCACAGTCAGCAAGTAAAGTGGCTGAGGAACGCCTGAAGCTGTGACCAGTGTAATGCTCTGGATTTTGAAGGCGCACTAGTGTGGGAAAAAATTTCCCGCACTAGTGTGGGAAAACTTTTCCCGCACAACTGTGGGAAAATGACACTTTCCAAACTGAATTGCGTGCGGGTAGAGGGTGAATCACGCACGCTTGTAGGAAAAGTAATTTACTCTATTCCTAGACAACAACTTAAAATGTTATGCAACAACACTGATAAATAGATCCGAATGACAAATAGATCTGAATTTTTCGTAGTCACTAATAGCGTATAAATATTGTATATTTCTTACTTTAAAAAAATGTACCACTTTACTCGCTTGTTACAAGAATTTCTATTATTTCAAATTGATATATGAAAAATTGAAAGTATTAAATCAAAAGTTCCAAAAGTCGAGATTTGAAATCGCAGACCCCTCACCAACAAACTCTTTTGTCAATTTTTTTGTTTTTGGCCTCACATTGAATACCAGTAACTAAAATTCACACAAGAGATCTCCCCCCCATTACTTTAATATCATTTCGATGGAAAATTTGTCTTGTTTATTATTTGGGCGAGATTATAGCGTTTGTTGAAAATGGTTGTGATTTGTGCAGGTTTTTTTGTGACTCTGTGTGTGTGTATGTGTACATAATAACTACCATTAAGATTGATTTAAAAAATGTAAATGAACTAACTTACAAACCTGCAATTTTACGATCACTTCATTCTTAGTTTTAACTCAGAAGGTAATAGTGAGAAGATTGTTGCTTAGGGATCTACAATTTTAAATCTGGATATTGTTTTTCATAGTAAATAACTTTTCTGAAAAAACTTTTTCGATATTATCTAAAATAAGGGTAACTCTACAACTTATCAAAATTTCTCTATTTTTGTTCTTTCCTGTATACCATTTGGAAATTTTGAAATGTTTCCATTGAAAGTTTTTTACAATTCACCAACTCTTTTGAAGAATAACATTTTCTGACAAATGGATAATAAAAGTGTTTCCCATATGGTCCAAACTTTTTGACACTCACCGTATAAATAATAACAACTAATAATGTAATACTAGGCCGGTAAACTGTTTTCTTTCTTGACATGTCCAGCAAAAAATTGTTTTCCTTGTTGAATTTCCTCATTTCATAGGACAACATAAAACGTTTCCAGACAAAGATATAATAGTTACGACAAAAACACCAGTATTAAAATGAAATTCTATGAACAGGCAATTATTCCAAAGTAACGATTGTCATGAGAATATCAGCATCAGCACGCAACATGTTCCTTGGAGATCTATTGCCCAAGTAGTTAATGAATTTATATTTATGAGACACGTTATAATATTTTCCAGAAACAATCTGTTATTGGTGCCTTGTTAATTTCATTAAATCAGTAACACAATGAAATGGATGGATTCACCTTATTGGGAGATATATTGTATTAGGTATGAATGACATTCATATTATTTCCAGAACATTCTGTCGTAGTATCGAACGATCTCTTGAATTTAATAAACTACTAGTTTTGGTGAAATGCTCAAAAACTAGATGCGAATATTTTTCAAATAAAAGGTTTTCTCGTACCTAATTATATTGTTAAGATTAAAAGGTATCTGTTTTTTTTTATTTTAAAATATGCATATTTTGATATTTTCGAATATAATATAACGTCTTTTTTTCAATTTTATTGTGGTCTTGAACTCGATATTCAGTGTTTTCATGAAGTAATCCCCCCTGTTAACTTTGATCGGCTCTATTTTGTTCAATATTAGTTCTGAGCTCTTCGACACCCTTAAAAAATAATTCATGAAATAGCCTCATAAATAATCTAGAGGAGTCAAATCTGTTGGCGAGCTGGCCACTTAAGGACTTAATACACCATCCTAGAAAAATGGGACGAAGCTACTGTTCTTCATATAGAGCCAAGGGACATGCAGTATGGAGAGGAAAAACCGAAGGCCTACAGCTTCAAAAAATATTAGATTCAGGACCTGCCATGAGATAACTGGGACCATTATTTCCTTGCTTTCTCAGGCTACATCCGCATGCTTAACGAGTGTTATACTATCATCTCCAATATGCCTACGACATTATCAGAGATAACTAATATTGTCTCACGCTTCTAGAGATATGGAATTTGTCGTGATGATTTATTCATTTGGTTTACTCACTGCCCACTTGAGCAAATACAAGCCAAAAGTTTGATAGAGTTTTTCTGGCGAATCGAATAGCACAGTATTTTAGTACACTCGATTTTAGCCTCTGCATTCGAAGACAAACTGAAAGGTGATATAAGTTGTTTCTAACAAGTCAGTAATGTGAGGTAGAAATAGTGTTGGGCCAGAATGGATCCCTGTGGAACACCAGCATTTATAGGTAGAGTACCAGATGAAACCCCAAGGAGGTATTTTTCTTTCTGTTGTTACTTGGTGGATTTATAGGTTCTCGCAAGGAAGAAAAATAAACTCGGGTCACTTTCTTCATTTTAATTGAGCTTTGATACTTTAGTATCGAAAAAACCACAAATAAAAATAATGCCATTGATTTAGGTCGAAACAATCTTTACTTGAAATAAGGAATAGAATTCTGACGATCATTTACCTAAAAAGTAGTGTTTTCATTGATTTTCTTTCAAAGATTAAGTTCAACCACAATAATTGACAATTCATTTTCATATTTATATCCAGTTATTTGCTACATCTCTGAATCCATAACAATCAAGCTTATTAGGATTTAGGAAATCAAATGCTTGGGAAAAAATCACAAAACACTGCTCCAACAGCTTCACCGTCTTTGAATTATGTGTATACCTCATTCAACAGGTAGAAGATTGGTGTTTTTGCGAATTGCGAGAACGACAATATATTGTGCGGAGTTATGAATGTTATGAGCCTTTTCTCTACTAACTTTTCAATTATTTTCAAGAGTTGACAGTAATGCGATGGGTCCAAAGTTTGGGGGATCGTAGAGTTGACCACCTTTATGAAGGGGAATAATAATTGCAGTTTTTAAGGAAGTAGGGAATTTACCTTTCATAAATGAAATGTAATGCTTCCACTAACACATGCAATGCCTCATCTGTCAAATTTAGTAATATTGTCACCGATATTTCATCTAAACCACAATGCCAGTGTTATATCAATAAAAGCTATGTAATATGGATATTTGTTTGAGATACTGCTCCAGTCATTGGTACTATGGCTGAGATCAGTTTTTTGGCTAGTGTACAGTAAAATTCATTGAGTTTGTTTGGTTCAATATGCGGACGGATGTAAATTGGTCGCCAAGGTATTCCCTTTGCATTTCGAAAAGGGTCGCTACTAATGACATGTAAATTCGTCTCCGGCGTTTTCTTGTGAAAATACTTTTTGTGAGAAGTAATTTTTTAGTAAGATCTAACTAGAACAAACTAACCTTACGTAGACATTTGAGTGCGTGGATACTGATAACGTAGGTTGGTTTTGCACCATTTTTCTTTGTGAAAATACGTTTTGTGAGGAGTGATTTATTAGTATGATCTTACCAGAACGAACTAACCTTAGGTAGACATTTGAATCAGTGGAAATTTGGGCCATCGCAGTGGTCGATGTACGTAACAAAAAGCCGAAAATTTATTGATTAATTCAGTGACTCCCAAGATTATTTCAGGTAAGTTTTTGAGTTGTACGAAACGCAAGTCTCCAAAACAAGATAACACCATTTAAACCCTCTTAAACGATTTCTAAAAATGAATTATGAAACATCAGCATCCATTTAGTTGCATACATATCTACTGCTTGTTTGGTATTTTGAGTTGAAACTATTTCTTAGTTCTCATTCTTGTAGGGATAAGGAAGCAAACCAAATCCATTTTTGTATTCCCAACTTACATTCAACGAACGATGAACAATTTCATCGCTCAATTAGTAACAAACGCAATTCTCTAATTACGAAATGTTACGTTTCCTTTCGGTTATTGCATTTTTAGGTACGCAATCTGAATTACTGTGTATGGAAATAAGTAAGCGTTACCAACCTTCACCTGATTCTTCCAAGTGCAAGTCCAGATATGGATTCAGGAGGATTATCGATGAAGAGAATTTTTATTGAACGAATTTTATATTATTTAATGTCTTACTTATATTATTTACCATAAATGTTAGTTAAACTCTCAGTTAATTAGTGTCATGGTATTATTCAGGCACAAAACGATCTCATCCTGAGATCAGGTGCACTAAATTTGTTAAAATTAATATTGCTATTGTATAATGAAAATATTATCAACTCAATAAACATAATTTCAATAGAAAAATAAATATTATAAGCTTTCTGGGAATCTTACAATGGTATTTGCGATAAATCTAGATGTATGCGAAGATAAAAAGTAACTAGTTGAAGTACGGCACAGCCACAAATATTTAAATATTTCTAATGAAATCTGTATCGTTTTCAATGAAGATTTTTCATCACTCGGAAAAAATATATCGAATAAGAATCCCAGACAATGTCGGTTACAATATCAAAAAGAAAATTATTTCAATTTCATTGTCTTGATTTGAAACCGACGAAACCAGTTATTATAATTTGAAACACAAAAAAGTCATCATGCTCTGACGGACTCTACTTAAACGCCTAAAATTATTTGAAATTACATTAATGCCAGTTTTGAAAGTGGTAGTCGATTCAAGATTTCCTAATTCTAGGCTTAATTAATATCTTACAATTGAAGAATCTCAATGATGTGCATCTTTGGCGATCTCTGAACCATTTGATATGGTCAGTCATTGGGTATTTTTTAACGTTTTTTCTGTAGACTTCCGGCTTTGCTGGAAGTGATACAAATTCATGATTTTCCCTGTATATTATTGCATTTTCAAAAAACTCTCTTTTCTTGCATCCAATTACTGATCATGACGTTGATGAATATGTGAAAAAATTCCGATGCAACTGGCCATGATGAAATTTCAAATAATCTATTGAAAAAATGTTCTCAATAATTACGTGAACCAATAACAAATACTGGATTTTTGTCTAGGGAACAAGTAATTTTTCCCGACAAATTGAAAACTGCTCTTGTCTTGCCAATTTTTCAAAAAGGTGTTTCAAAAATGTATGATAACTATAGAGGAATCAGTCTAGTCTCCTCTCTATTATTTCCAACGAACTATTTGTTGTAATTTTTTTCTGTCAATGAGCCCCTCTCGCCAAACAAGATGTGTTCACCCAAAACAAAAGCACTGATACAGCAGCACATCTTATATGGACTAGTGATTGATTTCTCTAGATCATTCGACTGTGTTGACCATAAACTAATTCCTCCTGTTAAAAAAGGAGCGATATGGTAAATGATGAAACCATACTTGAAAGGTAGGATACAAAAAGTATTGATTCACAATTCTACAAGCCAACCGCCAACCTTTGATCAGGGCGTCCCTCAAAGCTCTATACACTGATAAAAAGGATTTTCAACGCATAATTGCGTTGATTAATTAAAACAGATTGTATTCTTGAATAGGTCCAACCAAATATTAGTTTGATTTTCTGACGGAATCCTCTTGGCCACTTACCAGAAAAATATTTTGAAACAATTGAACACTTGCTTCATAAGTTGGTTGAGGCAAGAATATTTTCGCTTCAATAATGGGCACTTTGTTTTATTGAATCATGGGAGTAGGTTGAGACAAGAACATTGCAATTTCAATAATGAATACTATTCTTCTATCAACTTGGAGGTTGAGTTCAAATCTGCACTTTGCACTTAGTTATAAAATATAGAATGGAAGCCATTTTCATTTTGGCAACATTGAATAGATTAAACAAAGCATAGATTCACATCTACGAACAATTTAGGTATAAATAATGGTTTTATATGAGAATAGTTTCAAGTTTAATAACTGTATTCTCAATAAAACCAGGTAGTAGTGACGCATATTGCAGTTTGATTGAATACATAAACAACGCCACTCGCTTTTAGACACAAAACTGTAGAAGACCAAAATATATTTCACTCATTTTCACAACTGGCCCGTAATGAGCATAATTCAATTTTCGATATTGCATTTTTATTGTATAGAAACAGTTTCCACTAGGCACAAAACTAACATTCATATCGGTCATAGCCTTATAACCTCCAACCCAAATGGTCTAACTGGATGAAATGGTCGAAATGGAAGTCGTATTCACAGGACGCGGTGTCGCCAGCTGCTTTGATTGCTCATTGTTTGCATGTCTCACGTGGCACGGGTAGTGATATCTACCAAGGAATTATATTCTTGTGTTAAGAAGATGTTTCACAATGAGTTAATGTGAATGTTTTCTAGGATGAAAAGCATAATGTCTTCACTGCAAGCAAATTCATTTCAAGAGAATTTATGTGAAGAAGCAAACATCTCAATCAGCTTGAAATGGGAGTATATTCATTTATTAGAAATGATTATTCTTTTCAGAAGATTATTCTATTCAAGAGTATGTATATTTTTGATTGAAGAAATCTTTTTTATCTGTGTACAAAGTCCATCACTCTTCCTGGTATATGCTATGGATCTGATGAAATATTTCAATAATCTTTTAGAAATTCATGTAATCGCTCATGTTAATTTTCTCGTCTAGGGGCAGTAATTGGTAGCTCTCACAGTCTTTGATCAATTGCTATTATGGGCAAACAAAAATAATTTGAGACTCAACATATCTAACAGCGTTGATGAAATTCACTCTGCATAATGTCCCAGAAAACTTCAAAATCCATGAAAGTTACGACATTTTTGCATTGTTTTCTGTAATTTTATTTAGCAGCATAAGTTATGCCGGAATCTTTGTATCCATGTCCTTACTCTATCCAAACCCTTTGCGACCATAAATTGTCATTTACGCTATGGAATATTGAGGCGTGGTCTTTTTTTATTGAGGACTTTTAGAATCCATTTGTATAACTCATTTAGGTTTCGTAGATGGATGTCACTAACACCACCCCAATCCAAAATCCAATAGTTCAAATGTGGGTGTACAATCTAGTAGTAGAGAATTTTCAAAAATTTGTTTCTCAAGACTGAGTTCAGTTGTTTGAATTTTTATAAAAGACCTATTTTTTTTGTTGTATGTGCTTAACTTGAAGATGCCATCGTAGGTGTTTTTCCCGCAAGAGGGCGCCAAAATAAAAAGTTAGGTGGCAAAAATTGACATGGCCGAATTCCTTATGAAATTATCTTTTTAATGATGTGTCACACTTATTACTTTCCCTATTCATATTGTTTGGGTGATAGTGCCCAAGGGGTGGAGGGAGAGGTATGACAGTTGAGGTTATGATAGGAAGATGTCCCCCTTGGATTAAAAATCGACGTGTTTTTGCATTTTATTCACAACACATGCGTTTTGAAGATATTCGATCCGTTTCGTTTTCAGTGCCCCACCCTGTATATATGAGTGACTGGCGAAGCAATTTGTGCAGATACTTTCTGTTTCTGCACGTATACCGTCAAATCCTGAGGATTTTTTAATTTTCAATTTTTTTTATGATTGTTTCTACTTTTTGTTCTGTAGAGAAAGTTTTCGGAATGGTAGTGTTTTCTTCATATTTCTCCCCAATTGTACTATAGTGTGAGTTGAATTCGTCAGAGATTTATCTGTTGTCTGTTAAATCATTATCATTATATAGAAAATTAAAAGTCAGAGCAGTTTCAGGAATTGGTATTGTTACTTATCATTATATCAGTTATTGGAAAATTATTTCGTTTGGAAAATGTTATTGAAACGAAATGTAATTGGAAGTACTGAAGAATTGATAATGATGGTTTTGATTTTGAACAATAGCACGCAAACAGTGCTGTTTTCTGAAGCAAAATTCTCTTTGGAATGATAATTCACTTTGTTTGAAATACAAATTTTCAGCAATTAAATTCACATCATGGATCATTTCACTTCAAGATACACTTTAATTAACAACATTCGAATTGTTGATTTTGTATTTCTGCTCTTGATTATATACCTATACGAGCATTGTTACTCAAGTTTTCAGATTTGGCAACACTGATGTGGATATGTCAAATTGTCATCGTAAAGTTTGACATTTTTGTGCTATGATTTTCTATGACTTTCGACGTGGATTAAACCAACAACAGTGTGTCGATTAACTCGCTTCGACTTTTGGTGATGAAGCACCATTTCGAGACACTGTGTTTTTTTAGTAAATTAATATTTGGTAGATTTAAGAGTTTTTGCAAATATCATGTTGATTATTAAATGACTAGATAATTCATGTTTTAAAAAGAGGAATCACAAATAAAATTAAGTCAGACATCTATCCCGTAGGATTTCGAAGTATATAATGAATCAGAATTTGCTTGTTTTATAAAAAAATGATAAAATATGAATTGACTTCTTACAAATTACATTTTGAAGTGAACAAAAATAAAGAGAAAAATATTTTGAATTGAAAGGTACACAATTTTTTCATTGAAACATTTACATAAAACAATTTTACAAAATATTGACATCAAGAAAACTGAAAGTATAGGCATATATATTTGTTTTCTCACGGGCTGAATTGGCAGTCTGCTGTCAGACGTGAACGCTGTTTATTGAGTACGGGGGTATGACAGGTTGCGAATGGAGAAAAACGTCAAAATAATTGATTTATGGCTGAATTTCCATATAAATGGAAACAGTTTGTTGATTTTTTCATTCGTGAATTAATCTTAACAAATAAAAATCGTATTACGGATGATTATCAAAAATTCTTTCTCGGTTTTGAAACAAATTATGTTGCTTCCGGCAACCACACTCGCTACGTGCTCGTGTGGTTTTCAAGCAACATAATTTGTTTCTCAAAATCGAAGTAATTTGTATTTAGATAATCATCGATACACTTTTTATATTACATACGTAACTCCCATTCAGATATCCAAACTTTAGTCATCTACCGTTATCATCAACGCATAATTGCGTTGATTCAAAGAGATTGTATTCCAACCAAATATTAGTTTGATTTTTTGACGGATTCCTCGTGGCCACTTACAAGGAAAATATTTTGAAACAAGTGAACACTTGCTTCATAAGTTGGTTGAGGCAAGAATATTTTAGCTTCAATTATGGGCACTTTTTTTGTTGAATCATGGCCCATGGGAATATGTTGAGACCAAAGAGACTAAACTAACAAGGAGGGTTTAATAAGCTCTAGCCAATCAGAATCTTGTAGCATCAACGCGTCATAGTGACGTACTTGAATATGAGTACAGAGTCGAACTCGGCCATGACACGTCCAACTACGTCACATTTCGTCACAAATGTTCTTTCATCTCTTTCTATCAGTGTCCCCATTGTCTTATGGGGATTAGACTCTCCTGTTAAATAATGTTTAGTCTCCTTGGGTTGAGACAAGAATATTGCAATTTCAATAATGAATACTATTCTTCTATCAACTGGGAGGTTGAGTTCCAGTCTGCACTTTGCACTTGGTGATAAAATATAGAATGGAAGCCATTTTGTTACCTGGATATCAAAGGATACCGCAAACTGCGGCGGACAAAATGCAAAATGCATTGTTTTCTTCCTTGGATGAATATTTCGCATATTGATAATTATTGATAGAGGTAATAAAAAAATATATATGTTAATCTTTTTTCTAAAAAAATAGAACATTAACAAAAGTGGAAACAATCAAAGACAGATATTAATCATTCAGATATTCGGTTTATTGTTTTCAAAACACAACTGTACCCTGTTGATAACAACCTGAGTGTGTTTTTTTCGGAGACTGGCTTTGTTCAAAGTCTGACACTCAATGCATATTATACTTGAGGTCTTCGATATTTGCAAGTGCTCTAAAGTGAACAAATTATTTGAGATCGGACCAGATGAAAAAGTCCAGTGCGGTAAGATTTGGCGACCTAGCAGGCCAATTAACCCCAGTACTATTCGATGTAATTATGATGAAAATGTATAGTTGTAGTCGGAATGACAGTCTCTATCATAATTCACAATAAAAAATATAAGCACTCCTTTGAAAAAAAGTTGACAGGGTAGAAAATATGGATAATTGGAATCAGTCATTTAATAAAATAAATAAGGGACGTTACAGATTTTTTTCAAATGAATAAGTTACAGGGCCGCGAGCACTTGGGCGAATCACCGCAGGTACAGTGAAACATCGAATTGAATAATTTTTGTCAGTTTTCGGGGCGAAGGTTTAGCCATTGATGAGATCCCTGCCTCATTAATCACAAGATTACATGAACATTACATGTATTGCATTGTGAATACATGAGATTCACTCGGTGACTGCATGATATAATACATGGTGACTGCAAGGAAAGTAGATTCAGTTCAAGTCATTCAATTATAGAATAGTTACAGACTAGTAGCTTAACAATGAAGGTTTCAATGATAGTTTAGATACATAGGTACGAATTTGTATGAATATAAAGTGTTACATTTAGTTACTAGTTAGTTAGTATTTAATTTTTTTAGTTAGTTTTTAGTTTTCAAGTAAGAGAAATCTTTTAATTAGGTCGTTAGGGAACCGTTTGTATTTTTTCTGCAATAGCTAAAATACTACATTCCTATAGTAATAGAAGAGTTTAATGATAATCCAGGAAATCTCAAAAAATATATTATAGATTTAAAATATATTCATCTCAAAATGAAAATTCTAATATAATAATAATAAAAGTTAACGATATCAACATCACAGAAACAACTTCAATTCCTAATTTCCATATTCCTATCGAATCGACTATCCACTATTTCAGGAAGCATGTATTTCATGTAGAATTCTATCAATTTTGATTCCATTTTGTCGTGCCAAAATGTATCATCGCGAAAAATTTTTTCGACTTTGAATCAGAAAACCAATCAAACCATGACAAAAAAAATAGGTTTCCATTTAAAATAAGAAAGTCTGTGCCAACTTTTGTCATACCCTGTATAGTCGAAGGACTAAAAACATTTGAGGTAGACCGCACATAATCAATTATGACAGCATACCAAATTTCAAGTTTCTAGTCCAACAGCAAGTTGAAAAACTTCTAATGCACGACCTACGTAAATCACGCTGTATAACCGGTGTGAAGTTAGCAGCCACTTTCTAGCAGCCGTTTTTATCTAGCAGCCAATTTGCCAGTGGCGCCGGGTGTGAAATTAAATTCGAATTTTGATCCGAATGAACTTCAATTTCTGTATATAGACTACTGAAAAGCCCGAGAATAATATACCGAGAGATGGTTGGTTTGCAGGCCGTCTAAGGGGCAGTTTGTACTTATCGATTTTTGGAAAATCATTCTGAAACATCGCTCAAAAATGTTTAGCCAAATTCATTTTCTGTATATAGACTACTTATAAGCCCAAAAATGATATACCGAGAGGTGGTTGATTTGCAGGCCGTCTAAGGGGCAGTTTGTACTTGTCGATTTTTGAAAATCATACTGAAACATCGCTCAAAAATGTTTAGCCAAGTTCATTTTCTGTATATAGACTACTTATAAGCCCAAAAATGATATACCAAGAGGTGGTTGATTTGCAGGCCGTCTAAGGGGCAGTTTGTACTTGTCGATTTTTGAAAAATCATTTTAAAACATCGCTCAAAAATGTTTAGCCAAGTTCATTTTCTGTATATAGACTACTAAATAGCCCAAAAATGATATACCGAGAGGTGGTTGATTTGCAGGCCGTCTAAGGGGCAGTTTGTACTTGTCGATTTTTGAAAATCATACTGAAACATCGCTCAAAAATGTTTAGCCAAGTTCATTTTCTGTATATAGACTACTTATAAGCCCAAAAATGATATACCAAGAGGTGGTTGATTTGCAGGCCGTCTAAGGGGCAGTTTGTACTTGTCGATTTTTGAAAAATCATTTTAAAACATCGCTCAAAAATGTTTAGCCAAGTTCATTTTCTGTATATAGACTACTAAATAGCCCAAAAATGATAGAGGTGGTTGATTTGCAGGCCGTCTAAGGGGCAGTTTGTACTTGTCGATTTTTGAAAATCATACTGAAACATCGCTCAAAAATGTTTAGCCAAGTCCATTTTCTGTATTTAGACTTCTGAGAAGCCCAAAAATGATATACCAAGAGGTGGTTGATTTGCAGGCCGTCTAAGGGGCAGTTTGTACTTGTCGATTTTTGAAAATCATACTGAAACATCGCTCAAAAATGTTTAGCCAAGTTCATTTTCTGTATTTAGACTTCTGAGAAGCCCAAAAATGATATACCAAGAGGTGGTTGATTTGCAGGCCGTCTAAGGGGCAGTTTGTACTTGTCGATTTTTGAAAATCATACTGAAACGTCGCTCAAAAATGTTTAGCCAAGTTCATTTCCTGTATGTAGACTACTAAAAAGCCCTAAAATGTTATACCGAGAGGTGGTTGATTTGCAGGCCGTCTAAGGCGCAGTTTGTACCTGTCGATTTTTGGAAAATCATTTTAAAACATCGCTCAAAAATGTTTAGCAAAGTTCATTTTCTGTATATAGACTACTTATAAGCCCAAACATGATATACCAAGAGGTGGTTGATTTGCAGGCCGTCTAAGGGGCAGTTTGTACTTGTCGATTTTTGAAAATCATACTGAAACATCGCTCAAAAATGTTTAGCCAAGTTCATTTTCTGTATTTAGACTTCTGAGAAGCCCAAAAATGATATACCAAGAGGTGGTTGATTTGCAGGCCGTCTAAGGGGCAGTTTGTACTTGTCGATTTCTGAAAATCATACTGAAACGTCGCTCAAAAATGTTTAGCCAAGTTCATTTCCTGTATGTAGACTACTAAAAAGCCCTAAAATGTTATACCGAGAGGTGGTTGATTTGCAGGCCGTCTAAGGCGCAGTTTGTACCTGTCGATTTTTGGAAAATCATTTTAAAACATCGCTCAAAAATGTTTAGCCAAGTTCATTTTCTGTATATAGACTACTTATAAGCCCAAACATGATATACCAAGAGGTGGTTGATTTGCAGGCCGTCTAAGGGGCAGTTTGTACTTGTCGATTTTTGAATATCATACTGAAACATCGCTCAAAAATGTTTAGCCAAGTTCATTTTCTGTATTTAGACTTCTGAGAAGCCCAAAAATGATATACCAAGAGGTGGTTGATTTGCAGGCCGTCTAAGGGGCAGTTTGTACTTGTCGATTTTTGAAAATCATACTGAAACATCGCTCAAAAATGTTTAGCCAAGTCCATTTTCTGTATTTAGACTTCTGAGAAGCCCGAAAATGATATACCAAGAGGTGGTTGATTTGCAGGCCGTCTAAGGGGCAGTTTGTACTTGTCGATTTTTGAAAATCATACTGAAACATCGCTCAAAAATGTTTAGTCAAGTTCATTTTCTGTATTTAGACTTCTGAGAAGCCCAAAAATGATATACCAAGAGGTGGTTGATTTGCAGGCCGTCTAAGGGGCAGTTTGTACTTGTCGATTTTTGAAAATCATACTGAAACGTCGCTCAAAAATGTTTAGCCAAGTTCATTTCCTGTATGTAGACTACTAAAAAGCCCTAAAATGTTATACCGAGAGGTGGTTGATTTGCAGGCCGTCTAAGGCGCAGTTTGTACCTGTCGATTTTTGGAAAATCATTTTAAAACATCGCTCAAAAATGTTTAGCCAAGTTCATTTTCTGTATATAGACTACTTATAAGCCCAAACATGATATACCAAGAGGTGGTTGATTTGCAGTTCGTCTAAGGGGCAGTTTGTACTTGTCGATTTTTGAAAATCATACTGAAACGTCGCTCAAAAATGTTTAGCCAAGTTCATTTCCTGTATGTAGACTACCAAAAAGCCCTAAAATGTTATACCGAGAGGTGGTTGATTTGCAGGCCGTCTAAGGCGCAGTTTGTACCTGTCGATTTTTGGAAAATCATTTTAAAACATCGCTCAAAAATGTTTAGCCAAGTTCATTTTCTGTATATAGACTACTTATAAGCCCAAACATGATATACCAAGAGGTGGTTGATTTGCAGGCCGTCTAAGGGGCAGTTTGTACTTGTCGATTTTTGAAAATCATACTGAAACATCGCTCAAAAATGTTTAGCCAAGTTCATTTTTTGTATTTAGACTTCTGAGAAGCCCAAAAATGATATACCAAGAGGTGGTTGATTTGCAGGCCGTCTAAGGGACAGTTTGTACTTGTCGATTTTTGGAAAATCATTTTAAAACATCGCTCAAAAATGTTTAGCCAAGTTCATTTTCTGTATATAGACTACTTATAAGCCCAAAAATGATATACCAAGAGGTGGTTGATTTGCAGGCCGTCTAAGGGGCAGTTTGTACTTGTCAATTTTTGAAAAATCATTTTAAAACATCGCTCAAAAATGTTTAGCCAAGTTCATTTTCTGTATATAGACTACTAAATAGCCCAAAAATGATATACCGAGAGGTGGTTGATTTGCAGGCCGGCTAAGGCGCAGTTTGTACCTGTCGATTTTTGGAAAATCATTTTAAAACATCGCTCAAAAATGTTTAGCCAAGTTCATTTTCTGTATATAGACTACTAAATAGCCCAAAAATGATATACCGAGAGGTGGTTGATTTGCAGGCCGTCTAAGGGGCAGTTTGTACTTGTCGATTTTTGAAAAATCATTTTAAAACATCGCTCAAAAATGTTTAGCCAAGTTCATTTTCTGTATATAGACTACTAAATAGCCCAAAAATGATATACCGAGAAGTGGTTGATTTGCAGGCCGTCTAAGGGGCAGTTTGTACTTGTCGATTTTTGAAAAATCATTTTAAAACATCGCTCAAAAATGTTTAGCCAAGTTCATTTTCTGTATGTAGACTACTAAATAGCCCAAAAATGATATACCGAGAGGTGGTTGATTTGCAGGCCGTCTAAGGGGCAGTTTGTACTTGTCGATTTTTGAAAATCATACTGAAACATCGCTCAAAAATGTTTAGCCAAGTTAATTTTCTGTATATAGACTACTTATAAGCCCAAAAATGATATACCAAGAGGTGGTTGATTTGCAGGCCGTCTAAGGGGCAGTTTGTACTTGTCGATTTTTGAAAAATCATTTTAAAACATCGCTCAAAAATGTTTAGCCAAGTTCATTTTCTGTATATAGACTACTAAATAGCCCAAAAATGATATACCGAGAGGTGGTTGATTTGCAGGCCGTCTAAGGCGCAGTTTGTACTTGTCGATTTTTGAAAATCATTTTAAAACATCGCTCAAAAATGTTTAGCCAAGTTCATTTTCTGTATATAGACTACTTATAAGCCCAAAAATGATATACCAAGAGGTGGTTGATTTGCAGGCCGTCTAAGGGGCAGTTTGTACTTGTCGATTTTTGAAAATCATACTGAAACATCGCTCAAAAATGTTTAGCCAAGTTCATTTTCTGTATTTAGACTTCTGAGAAGCCCAAAAATGATATACCAAGAGGTGGTTGATTTGCAGGCCGTCTAAGGGGCAGTTTGTACTTGTCGATTTTTGAAAATCATACTGAAACATCGCTCAAAAATGTTTAGCCAAGTTCATTTTCTGTATTTAGACTTCTGAGAAGCCCAAAAATGATATACCAAGAGGTGGTTGATTTGCAGGCCGTCTAAGGGGCAGTTTGTACTTGTCGATTTTTGAAAATCATACTGAAACATCGCTCAAAAATGTTTAGCCAAGTTCATTTCCTGTATGTAGACTACTAAAAAGCCCTAAAATGTTATACCGAGAGGTGGTTGATTTGCAGGCCGTCTAAGGCGCAGTTTGTACCTGTCGATTTTTGGAAAATCATTTTAAAACATCGCTCAAAAATGTTTAGCCAAGTTCATTTTCTGTATATAGACTACTAAATAGCCCAAAAATGATATACCGAGAGATGGTTGATTTGCAGGCCGTCTAAGGGGCAGTTTGTACTTGTCGATTTTTGAAAATCATACTGAAACATCGCTCAAAAATGTTTAGCCAAGTTCATTTTCTGTATATAGACTACTTATAAGCCCAAAAATGATATACCAAGAGGTGGTTGATTTGCAGGCCGTCTAAGGGGCAGTTTGTACTTGTCGATTTTTGAAAAATCATTTTAAAACATCGCTCAAAAATGTCTAGCCAAGTTCATTTTCTGTATATAGACTACTAAATAGCCCAAAAATGATATACCGAGAGGTGGTTGATTTGCAGGCCGTCTAAGGGGCAGTTTGTACTAGTCGATTTTTGAAAAATCATTTTAAAACATCGCTCAAAAATGTTTAGCCAAGTTCATTTTTTGTATATAGACTACTAAATAGCCCAAAAATGATATACCGAGAGGTGGTTGATTTGCAGGCCGTCTAAGGGGCAGTTTGTACTTGTCGATTTTTGAAAATCATACTGAAACATCGCTCAAAAATGTTTAGCCAAGTTCATTTTCTGTATATAGACTACTTATAAGCCCAAAAATGATATACCAAGAGGTGGTTGATTTGTAGGCCGTCTAAGGGGCAGTTTGTACTTGTCGATTTTTGAAAATCATACTGAAACATCGCTCAAAAATGTTTAGCCAAGTTCATTTTCTGTATATAGACTACTTATAAGCCCAAAAATGATATACCAAGAGGTGGTTGATTTGCAGGCCGTCTAAGGGGCAGTTTGTACTTGTCGATTTTTGAAAATCATACTGAAACATCGCTCAAAAATGTTTAGCCAAGTTCATTTTCTGTATATAGACTACTTATAAGCCCAAAAATGATATACCAAGAGGTGGTTGATTTGCAGGCCGTCTAAGGAGCAGTTTGTACTTGCTCAAATAAATTCAAATAATCAAAATAAAACTACAGATTTAGAACGTTTATAATATACATAAAATATAAAAAATATATAAATCAAAATAAAACATAATTAAACAAAGTAAAACAAACTCACCCTCTCTGTATGTCACAAGGATACAAGAAAATTGCAGAAGAAACTTAAATAATAATGGTAATAACAAAAAATAAATAAAATGATAAATCGTTGAAATGAGAATAAAAAATTCAGATCAACAGAATAAACAGAGTTCAATTTGAATAAACAGAATAACTATGTGGTTGTTGCTCTTGACAGATGGTTAATCTGGATTTGGATGTCGATTCATATTCACAACTCATGTTCATAGTCATATCATCTGGCCAAAAAGCTTTAGGATACGCAGTAGTTTTGTAATTGGAATAGGCAACTACAGCATTTTTATCACAGTATTTACAAGTACAGTTTTCATTGCTAAAAAGCGAAATAGTACGATATAATGTTGAATTAGACATGGGTAAAATTCATAGGAAGGCAAACACCTACAAAAATTGTGCCAAAATGTCAAGCGATCAACTAAAAACCACCTCAGTGAACTCTGAAAAGTTCGGTAGTTGCTGATACGAAAAAATATGAAAAGCCTACTACTGGGTCAATATTAATTTTAGAGAATATTGCATTAATACAATCTACAGAGATCGCAAATTCCGTATCTTGTTTTCTCATCGATCGTTAATCCACATTTTATTTCATCAGTGGTTAAAAGACATTTCTGATGGGTTGATCTTTGACACAATCTACAAATGAAATCGTCTTCACTACTTCGATGTCCACAAAAAAAGCAGGTAGAATTTGTAGGCGAACTACTTGACAATAACAACCATTTGAGATTGTCTCTGTAACCATCAATATCTACATAACCAAGCAAATTCTGATTCTCTACCAATTTAGAAAAAAATAATATAACGAATACACCACAGTTGTAGCTATCCTCCTGAATGATATGATCAAGTACTTCTTCGGACCAACTATTACAATTGATTCCTTTTTTATTAAAGAAATTCATAATTTGTTGGAAATAAAACGCGATTTTATTGATTTCTCCACCTAGTGGATCAATGAAAGTAATTTTTTTTTCTTTCAAGTTCAACTTGATCAAAATGAAATGACTGTTTCTAGCTACAGGCAATATCACATCATTTTTATCGAATGTCACACATCGAAGAAAGTCTTCCGATAAATTTTTGCTATTGATTATTATAGTTGCTTTCTCCACTGAGATTATTTGATACCTATTACTATGATTGAGTAGATGGAGACAATGGTCGATGATGAAACTACTTAAGCACTGATTTTGCGAAAGCGTAGAAAATTCTTCAATGAAAATTTCCTTCACTGGAAAATCTGATGCAGAATTTATCGATACGATATAGTTACGACACGTCTTCAAGGGCTTATAGTACTCAATATCGGAAATTAATCCATTTGGTAGTAATTTGATGTCTTTCAATGTTCTCCATTTCCTGTCCTCAATAGATGAATAACTATTTTCTGGACATACAATTGAAGGAAGAAGAAAAAAATAATAGAAATATTTCAATTTGTTCAACATGGCGTCCCAAAATGATTTAGATCTAGTTATTCTCACTATTTTCAAACCTTGGTGCGTGTATATGACTAAATCACACCAGGCGCGATTCGAAATTTCTAACATACCTTGGATTTGGTAGTGATACGAATGTGTCGGAGATATTGCATTTTGCTCTCTATTCAAAAAATCAAATTTGAAATCGAATGGGTTGACATTTTTTGCTGAGAATGGGCATTTGATCTCTATAAGACCATCATCGTCGCTAAGTCCATCAGGAGATGCACCTAGAAGTGGGTATTGGAGGTGTACTATCAATCCTGTTGTTTCAACGTTTCTACGTGTTTTTTGGATATATGAATTTCGAGCAATTTCTTCAAATTGTACCCCATGAGACACGGCAGGGTTTCGGATTTCCTTGTCATTTAAAATAAACTCTACAATATTTTTATAAGAGCTGTCGGTCCTCACTTTGCAAACTCGACCAAAAAGGGATGCGGTAACTCTTTTTTTTCTATGGTGTCTCCATAAATCACACAATCGTTGTTGTTTTGTGGAATGGCTCAATTCATCTCTCTCTTGTGAGGTAATTTTTAGTGAATACAAAAATTGATCATACTTCTGTACAAGCTCCATCTTTTTATCGTAGCAGGTTTCTGAAGTTCTTCGTGAGATATCATTGAATTCTCCCGGCAGCTCATCAAGAGGAACATCATTACCTATAGTATATTTTTTCAAATATCGGGCGTTGAAATGTGTACCAGTGTTTTTTTTTGGTTTTCGGCACCATATTTCTTGTGACGATTTCTCGTCAGCATGGTCAGTTTCAACAGTCTTGGTTAATCGAGATTTCCCTATTTTCAAATCTGCTTCAATTTTCAACGCCAAACTGTCTTCTCTTAATTTTCTAATGAAATGAGAACATTTCAGATTTCTTTCACCTTTTAGTTTATTATTTTTCAATTGTGAAAAATAATTTTCTACGACAGAGTTACTCAGAGGTGTAACACCATCCAAAACTAAACAACTCCATAAGGGACAGTATGGTAAATACTTGTTGATAATCAACTTCAAGAAATTCATGTTGAACATTTTGTTCAAATTATCATTATTCTTCAACGATTTTTGTTCAGAACTCATGTCATATCGAGAATGCAGATTCAGAAACCTCTTATAAAAAGGGCTAGACCGGAACATGGCATCGTTATTTTCAATTTCATTTTCTAAATGCATCTCATGTTGTTCTTCGCATCTTTCGTCTGGTTTTGTTTTATTTGTAATCATTTTGTTGATCTTTGATTTTGCCTGTTCCACCTCAGAAGTATGAAATTTACTACTTACTATTATTGTTATATTGATAACAAATTGGTCGAACTTTTCCATCGAATCGATTAATATTGCAAGTGCCATCATATCTTTAAAACAGTTCTTCTGTAATTCATTGTCACACATTGTGTTCACATCTTTTGATATCATCTTCATCCAATGTGCGCAACATAAATGTACTCCAATCAAATTTGAATCATACAAAACTTGTTTTGATTCCAATATTTGATAGCATTTCTCTAAATATTCTAAGAGAGTACACCTATTGAATGCTTTGCAGGCAGCATGCAAGCTGGCCCATGAAAAATCTGTTACTATCTTCGAAAATGCAGGCCAGTATTGGTTATCCTCGCAAAAGTATCGAAAATCATGCAATATTTTAAATATGGAATTTGAATCATGAACCGCAGAAATCATCGAAAACACTGGGTAAATTCTTTTGCTGCTCTGAATTCTAACTACAGCAGTGTAAAAATAAATTCTCTTCACTTTTTGCAGAGGTTTCCTTACCAAAGTACCTGTTGCGTCGAAATGAATAATTGGTAAAACCCCATTCAAACGCTGTGCTTTCAATACACATAATTGTTCTGAACTATAAAGTTTAACGTTAAAAGGAACACATACTTCTTTGATGTATTCAGGGTGATCACGTTGCATTTTGATAACATCAATTAGATCGTCTTTATCCCGATCTAGCTGTGCAACTACCTCTGATCTTATGCGTCTCAAAGTACAGTCAGATTTGATATTTTGTAGGTTTTTACCTTCCTGTAAAATTCGACTATGGGATTCTAAGAGTGTCATTTTCTTAACATTAAATGCCTTATCATTTAAAAGTTTTTTTTTGAAAATAGCTCTCTCGGAACCTCTAACAGTGCTAGTCAGTAAATTTGGATGTATGTAATCCCGAGATGAGCTATAGACAAAAACACTTTTATCAGCGAGAAATATACATATTTTGAATAATTTGCAGCCATAGTTGTTATGTTTACATTGTGCAACAATCGTATACGCATTCCGTTTTTTAGACCACTTGGTATATTTGAGTATGATACAGCATACATTATTCACGTATTTTTTTATTCTGTTTTTAATGTAATAAGGATAGTACTTTTTATTGAGTTTTCCATTGTGCAAGATAAACCTACATAAATGTGATTCAATTTGAAACGAACCTTCAAAATACGAGCAAACTTTTTTCTTCCTCCTCGCGTTCTTCATCTCCACTCCTTCCATTTCACCTTCGATAGCAAAATTTTTGGCAAGCATCGGAAGAACTTGAGAACACTCACTAACGGCAGACAAATTCATAAGTTCTTTTGGAACACTGAAATCATGAGGGGTGATATCAATTTTTGAAATTTCACTCGTAGATTTTTTTTCACTACTCAAAGAGTCCAAAGAGGTTGACTTCATATCTGGTTTTTCGGGAGATAGTTTACAATTCATAAATTCCTCATGGATGGTGTTAACAACAATATTTTCAGTCAGTGATGAATTTGTTACCCCACACAGTTTAGGCGTTGAAACCAATTCTGTAGCTATTTCGAAGGAAACCGAATCATCACTGAATGGATTTGAATTTTGCCCCTCCACTTCCTCTCTGTCTTCAAAGGTTTCATCTCTCTTGGGTAATACATTATTCATTTTTCTGAAATCCATCAACGTAGAATTTTTACCAGATTGGGACAGATCTTGCCGAACCATTTGTTCCATGTCTTCCATGATTGAATTTGCAGAGGTCTCCGTATTAATTTTTTCATTTTCGGAGTCAAGAGGTGATTTTGTTCTGGAAATGTGCATCCAAACATTGAATATGTGTTTTCGATTTTTTTCTGAATTTTTTTCTTCAATTTTTCGCATAATGTCTTATAAATAGAATTGGGATCTCTCCAACATGGACATACTCTATTTCGATAATTTTTATCTTGCGAGTACAAAAATTCTGTAAGTAGTACATGGTCATTCAATTTTCTCGAATATGTCCCGTCGCAATGGTATTTTTTGAAATGAACGTCTCTTTTGATTATTCTTAAAATTGTACTTTTAAAAGCATACTTTGTTCCATCTAGATTGTGCTTTATTTCTTTCAGCATATATTCAGTAACAAATATATCTTGCGATGTAGGTAAATATTTCTTCAATATACTTGAAATAATCCTATATGCTTCCTCTTTCCTAATGTATTTCGCACACATTTTCAGGTATCACCGCAAAATTGACTATAGAAATCAAAATCATTTGACGCACCGATCAACAACAAAGACTAGATAGAATATCCACTATAATGTTTGCTCTAAAGTTTCCCTCCTTGCTCAATCTTACTGCTATCGGGCAGAGTGCAGTTAGCAGTTGTTACTTAAAGGAGGGGGTAAACACCCACCCCCTTACCAACGTTGCCAAGTGAACCGAGTACGCATTTCGTGAGTGAATCGAAATAAAATCCAGAGACACGTTGTTTTATGTATGTGTTGCCAGAAGTTGTAATTACTCTTTGCTCTAGGGTCTTTTACTGTGGTTTGTGCTCGGGTTTGTGGGATCGGACGAGGTTTTTATTTTTTCATCTATTTAAATTTTAATTTGAAATGAATAAGAATTTAGTTGACCATGCGGATAATTCATTTGAATTTTGATAGAGAATATCATATTATGAGAAATATGATGATTGGTTTGTTAACTCTTATTATCAGAATGACTATACTTACTATAAAGTGTCTTCGTGTATTTTCCTATCCTACCACCGATTCCAAACAACAACAAGTAGTTTTTAATGTGATCTACATTAATTTTTCTTATTGCACTATTCTACGTTCATCCATCATTATTTGAAGAAACGAAATTCAGTTCATAATATAGCAAATGACAGTCCTTTTTTAACTCCAAATACCTATTAGGAAATTCATTGACACTTCAACGAAATGTTTCTGGCTTTATTAATATAAGGGACGTAAATATCGTATCACTTGGTAGTTCTTGTGATAATACAAAATAAGTCAACAGGAACTTTTTTGGTTCCTCATGCTCTTTTCTAGAAACAATCTTTATGAATAATTTTCAATGTTACAGCTAGCCAGACATGTCTTTGAAGACCAACACAAATTTGTGGTTCAAACAACATTCCAATGTACCTATATGGTACGTAAAGAAACGCTACTTACTGAATAACTGTTGAAAGAGTATCTGATGTCTGGATCTAATCATCATGATATTATGGTTTTCTAATGACTCGCAAAACGAGAATTTCGTACACTTGGCAACGTTGGTACGGAGTGGGCGATTTAGCTTCTCGTAAACAACTTCCAGACACGAATGGATCCGAAGAATGCGCGCCAGCGACGAATCATAAATGTTCATGAAGCGATTGTAAAGTAATGATGTTTTTCGTTTTTGCGAGTGTTACGTGTTTGCAAAATTGCCTAAAGTGCTTTTCATAACAGGAACAGTACATTATGGCAAATGTAATCGAATTCATGAAAAATTAGAACAAAAATTAGATACAAATACCGTTACACGAATGTAAACAATGTGCAGTTACATCAATGACTAGGTACTTATTCAAAATATCGAATCAAAAAAGACGGAAGCGGATTCAGTTGGCAGCTGGCAGCTGGCATCCCTTTTTAAGACGCTTGCAAGTTGAATTTGACCCACTTTTAATCGTTCGATTGGTTTGAAATTTGATAGGTTTTCATAAATTCGGTGACAATGTAGGTACCTATATGAAGTTTTGTGTTAACAAAAAAAACGGCGGCTCCATATATTGCGGACTAGTTTTGTGATTATGGTCCGATTTTACTCAATTGGTATCTAGAGTTTTTCGGGTCGGATATTATTATTCTCTTCTCAAAATTGAAAAAATAAAAGTGGCGGCTCCAAAATGGACGACGAGTTTTGTGATTATGGTCCGATTATATTCAAATTTGTTAAGTGGGTGTTTCGCCTCAGGTTGAAGTTTTGAACTGAAGAAAGTAAAAATACAATTATAGTAAAACTGAAGAACGTGCTTTACTCCTAACATTGACTGAATAGTAGAAAATAACTTTAAATATAGTAATTACTCAATTGTCAATTGTTTTGAGCTTTTGAAAGATTAGAAAATAATTTTAAATATAGTAATTACTCAATTGTAAATTGTATTGAGCTTTTGAAAGATTAATATTAGTAAAACAAGAATATACGTAAAAATCACCCACGCTTTTTTTTACATTTGAGTAATTACTATATTCTCACGATTACAGAAATTTTTCTGTTGGCCGAAAAAGTGCTAGAAATTACACTTTAAAAGGTAAGTTCTAGTCAATCCTTGGCTCGCACAATTTTCGACTATTGACAGCTGCCGTTTGTAGGGAGCTTCTCAGTAGTCTATATAAAGAAACTGAACTTGGCTAAACATTTCTGGGGGATGTTTCAGAATGATTTTCCAAAAATCGACAAGTAGAAACTGCCCCTTAGACGGCCTGCAAATCAACCACCTCTCGGTATAACATTTTAGGGCTTTTTAGTAGTCTACATACAGGAAATGAACTTGGCTAAACATTTTTGAGCGATGTTTCAAAATGATTTTCCAAAAATCGACAGGTACAAACTGCCCCTTAGACGGCCTGCAAATCAACCACCTCTCGGTATATCATTTTTGGGCTCATAAGTAGTCTATATACAGAAAATGATCTTGGCTAAACATTTCTGGGGGATGTTTAAAAATGATTTTCCAAAAATCGACAGGTACAAACTGCCCCTTAGACGGCCTGCAAATCAACCACCTCTTGGTATAACATTTAAGGGCTTTTTAGTAGTCTACATACAGGAAATGAACTTGGCTAAACATTTTTGAGCGATGTTTCAGTATGATTTTCAAAAATCGACAAGTACAAACTGCCCCTTAGACGGCCTGCAAATCAACCACCTCTTGGTATATCATTTTTGGGCTTCTCAGAAGTCTAAATACAGAAAATGAACTTGGCTAAACATTTTTGAGCGATGTTTCAGTATGATTTTCAAAAATCGACAAGTACAAACTGCCCCTTAGACGGCCTGCAAATCAACCACCTCTCGGTATATCATTTTTGGGCTATTTAGTAGTCTATATACAGAAAATGAACTTGGCTAAACATTTTTGAGCGATGTTTTAAAATGATTTTTCAAAAATCGACAAGTACAAACTGCCCCTTAGACGGCCTGCAAATCAACCACTATTTTGGGCTATTTAGTAGTCTATATACAGAAAATGAACTTGGCTAAACATTTTTGAGCGATGTTTTAAAATGATTTTTCAAAAATCGACAAGTACAAACTGTCCCTTAGACGGCTTGCAAATCAACCACCTCTTGGTATATCATTTTTGGGCTTATAAGTAGTCTATATACAGAAAATGAACTTGGCTAAACATTTTTGAGCGATGTTTCAGTATGATTTTCAAAAATCGACAAGTACAAACTGCCCCTTAGACGGCCTGCAAATCAACCACCTCTCGGTATATCATTTTTGGGCTTATAAGTAGTCTATATAGAGAAAATGAATTTGGCTAAACATTTTTGAGCGATGTTTCAGAATGATTTTCCAAAAATCGATAAGTACAAACTGCCCCTTAGACGGCCTGCAAATCAACCACCTCTTGGTATATCATGTTTGGGCTTATAAGTAGTCTATATACAGAAAATGAACTTGGCTAAACATTTTTGAGTGATGTTTTAAAATGATTTTCCAAAAATCGACAGGTACAAACTGCGCCTTAGACGGCCTGCAAATCAACCACCTCTCGGTATAACATTTTAGGGCTTTTTAGTAGTCTACATACAGGAAATGAACTTGGCTAAACATTTTTGAGCGATGTTTCAGTATGATTTTCAAAAATCGACAAGTACAAACTGCCCCTTAGACGGCCTGCAAATCAACCACCTCTTGGTATATCATTTTTGGGCTTCTCAGAAGTCTAAATACAGAAAATGAACTTGGCTAAACATTTTTGAGCGATGTTTCAGTATGATTTTCAAAAATCGACAAGTACAAACTGCCCCTTAGACGGCCTGCAAATCAACCACCTCTTGGTATATCATGTTTGGGCTTATAAGTAGTCTATATACAGAAAATGAACTTGGCTAAACATTTTTGAGCGATGTTTTAAAATGATTTTCCAAAAATCGACAGGTACAAACTGCGCCTTAGACGGCCTGCAAATCAACCACCTCTCGGTATAACATTTTAGGGCTTTTTAGTAGTCTACATACAGGAAATGAACTTGGCTAAACATTTTTGAGCGACGTTTCAGTATGATTTTCAAAAATCGACAGGTACAAACTGCCCCTTAGACGGCCTGCAAATCAACCACCTCTTGGTATATCATGTTTGGGCTTATAAGTAGTCTATATACAGAAAATGAACTTGGCTAAACATTTTTGAGCGATGTTTTAAAATGATTTTCCAAAAATCGACAGGTACAAACTGCGCCTTAGACGGCCTGCAAATCAACCACCTCTCGGTATAACATTTTAGGGCTTTTTAGTAGTCTACATACAGGAAATGAACTTGGCTAAACATTTTTGAGCGACGTTTCAGTATGATTTTCAAAAATCGACAGGTACAAACTGCCCCTTAGACGGCCTGCAAATCAACCACCTCTTGGTATATCATGTTTGGGCTTCTCAGAAGTCTATGTACAGAAAATGAACTTGGCTAAACATTTTTGAGCGATGTTTCAGTATGATTTTCAAAAATCGACAAGTACAAACTGCCCCTTAGACGGCCTGCAAATCAACCACCTCTTGGTATATCATTTTTGGGCTTATAAGTAGTCTATATACAGAAAATGAATTTGGCTAAACATTTTTGAGCGATGTTTCAGAATGAGTTTCCAAAAATCGATAAGTACAAACTGCCCCTTAGACGGCCTGCAAACCAACCATCTCTCGGTATATTATTCTCGGGCTTTTCAGTAGTCTATATACAGAAATTGAAGTTTATTCGGATCAAAATTCAAATTTAATTTCACACCCGGCGCCACTGGCAAATTGGCTGCTAGATAAAAACGGCTGCTAGAAAGTGGCTGCTAACTTCACACCGGTCGCTGTATAAATGTCACTTTTGACTTTTCAATAATTAGGTGGAAATTAATTTATTTCAATCGAGGGAAAAAATTGCTAGGATCGTACAAAAAACGCTATAACCATCACCAACGCCAAGTACCACCGATCTCAGACAATTGTTTGCTACGCTCCTTCTCCAAACAATTGTCTTCGATCGGTGAAATGTGCTTTTCGTTTTTTATACTCAATATACTATTCAAAGGTTCAGTAATATAAATATTCACTTACCTTATTTATTCTCAAAATCCTCTTTTTGGCTGATAATTTTTTTAAGAATAGTCGTTTACGGTATTTATTACCAGTCCGATAATTTGAACTGGGCATAATGTTGCTGAATTGACAAACAAATATTGAAAAACACAAGTGTAACTATCACAATACAAGAGCAAACTAAACTCTAACGGTAGCCCCCTCCCACGACCCTTCTCATTTCGGGATAATTGGTCACTTTGTGTCTTACCGCCAGTCGCTCGCCAGCCCATTGCAAATTGCAAAACATATCCAGTTTTTAGAAACTAATTGTGTGAGTGACCTGGAACGTAATCACGATCCGTCAATAAATCGTTTCTGCTGCTCCTTACTTATTATTTGTCCATTTCCAGAAAGCAACTGTTCAAGTTAAATTGAATTATGAAATACATAAGAATTATAATTTGATAATATATAACTTCATTATTCTTATATAGGCTACCCAATTCGGCATATTTGCAACTTCAATAAATCCATTTACAACTTCTATTGTTTTATCTCCAGTGCTAAAATTTCCGGAATAGCTTCAGAATAATTTCTCTACTCATGAATGAATCTACAATTCATTCAGTTATCCATAGTATCCATGTAAAAGAGCATAGTTATGCGAGGGCGCTCGAATCAGTGAAGATAAATGCTCGAAAATTGAGTCTGCAGGGGTTCAATAGAAAACGCTTTGACGATGTAATTTTGAATGGATCATTCCAATTTTTTATTTGAACATAGATAAATGTATAAGTGAGGCATCTCACGAAGTACTTTTTCGAAAAAAAGAACAGATCCTGAGATAAAAGTTGGTGAATCTGGTCAATGTTCTGCCTATTTTTTCAACGTTTTTCTTTTTTTTATTTGAAAAAGTACTTCGTGAGATGCCTAGATCCAACATTCCAAAATCGGATGATGAAAAAAAATCTCGAGTTTATTCAGCGAGCTCCGAGTATTTCGTTTTCTTCCGTTCCTTGTTTTACTAATAGTCACTAATAGGGTTAAACCCCTCTTAATAAAACCAGTTAGTAGTGACGTATATTGCAGTTTGATTGAATACATAAACAACGCCACTCGCTTTTAGACACAAAACTGTAGAAGACCAAAATATATTTCACTCATTTTCACAGCTGGCCCGTAATGAGCATAATTCAATTTTTGATATTGCATTTTTATTGTATAAAAACATCGGTTTCCACTAGGCACAAAACTAACATTCGTAAAGGCACGCATAGCCTTATAACCTACAACCCAAATGGTCAAACTGGAATTAACTGGATAAAATGGTCGAAATAGAAGTCGTATTCACAGGTCGCGGTTCCGCACCTGCTCTGATTGTTCATCGGTTGAATGTGTCACTTGGGACGGGTATTGATATCTACCAAGGAATTATATTCTTGTGTCAAGAGGATTATGTTTCACAATGAGTTAATGTGAGTGTTTTCTAGGATGAAGGGTAGAATGTTTCATTTCAAGAGAATTTATGTAAAGAGGCAAACATCTGGATCAGTTTGAAATGGGAGTATATTCATCAATTAGAAATAATTATTCTTTAAGAAGATTATTCTATTCAAGAATATGTATATTTTTTATTGAAGAAATCTTTTTTATCTGTGCTTACAGTGACATTCTTTTACAAAAAAAAAAAATTGTCATCGACTTGGGCTCATCTTGACACACTTAGCTCTAATCAGACAAACTAAATTTCTTTTAAAACCCCGCATTTTTGTAAATTATCAAAATCTTAAAATTGTATAAACTACACATAAAACGTTTCGATCTTCACAAACTTTATTTAATCACGACTAATTTCGCCAACACAGCTTCTTGAAGTGAATATACCGAGAGGGAAACCGCTGGGGAATTTTGGTGTACAAGCCTTGGGTATTGTGGTATTACTTAGGTATTAGTGGGAGATTAGTGGAATTGGTTGAAAATTATGAGTATTAGTCGGGAAATTAGGTATATTAGTTGAAAATTATTTGGCATTAGTGGGTATTACTCGGGAATTAGTGGTATTAGTCGAAAATTAATGGGCATTAGTCGGGAATTAGAGGTATTACTCGAGGAATACATGGGTATTACACGAACTATTTCGTGCAAGGACAGAAAAAAAAGGTCCTCAACCCAAAAATAATACTTGACAAAAAACCGAAAATTTAGATTTCTATTGCTTTTATTCCTTGGGTATTAGAGAAATTAGTGGCATTTGTTCGGGGTATTACTTGGCATTTACTTGGGTATTGATGGATTGATGGATTTTTGGGAATTAGTGTACACAATTTCCTCAGCGGTTTCCCCCTCGGAATGTACAAGCTAAACAAACATTCATATACCTCTTTTAAGTTAAGTAACAATAATAAATTACAGAGATTATAACTCCAAGGCACAGTTTATAACTTAAAAAATCAGTTAAGGCGCGTTTTCCTACACCTTCTCCAGTCGCCGACGACTGCTAACGGATAGCCGCGATATATTTCTTCAAACCCGTTTTCCTAACGTGTGCCATTTTTTAAGTTTTCACTCTTATTGTCTGTCTATCCTGCAGAAAAATTAATATTTCTGAAAAGTCACTACACTGATAAAAATTATTTTTTGCATCAACGCATAATTGCGTTGATTCAAACAGATTGTATTCTTGAATAGGTCCAACCAAATATTAGTTTGATTTTTTGACGAAATCCTCTTGGCCACTAACAAGGAAAATATTTTGAAACAAGTGAACACTTACTTCATAAGTTGGTTGAGGCAAGAATATTTTAGCTTCAATAATGGGCACTTTTTTTTGTTGATTCATGGGAGTAGGTTGAGACAAGAACATTGCAATTTCAATAATGAATAATATTCATCTACCAACTTGGAGGTTGAGTTCAAATCTGCACTTTGCACTTGGTTATAAAATATAGAATGGAAACCATTTTCATTTTGGCAACATTGAATAGATTAAACAAAGCATAGATTCACAACTACGAACAATTTAGGTATAAATAATGGTTTTATATGAGAATAGTTTCAAGTTTAATAACTGTATTCTCAATAAAACTAGTTAGTAGTGACGCATATTGCAGTTTGATTGAATACATAAACAACGCCACTCGCTTTTAGAGACAAAACTGTAGAAGACAAAAATATATTTCACTCATTTTCACAGCTGGCCCGGAGCATAATTCAATTTTTGATATTGCATTTTTATTGTATAGAAACAGTTTCCACTAGGCACAAAACTAACATTCATATCGGTACGCATAGCCTCATAACCTCCAACCCAAATGGTCAAACTGGATGAAATGGTCGAAATGGTATTCGTATTCACAGGTCGCGGTGTCGCCAGCTGCTTTGATTGCTCATTGGTTGAATGTGTCACGTGGCACGAGTAGTGATATCCACCAAGGAATTATATTCTTGTGTTAAGAGGATTATGTTTCACAATGAGTTAATGTTTTCTAGGATGAAGAGTATGTTTTCACTGCAAGCAAATTCATGTCAAGAGAATTTTTGTAAAGAAGCAAACATCTCAATCAGCTTGAAATGGGAGTGTATTCATTGATTAGAAATGATTATTCTTTTCAGAAGATTATTCTATTTAAGAGTATGTATATTCTTGATTGAAGAAATCCTTTTTATCTGTGTACTTTTAGTGTTATAAAGTTATCAAAAGCAGGAGGAAAATCTGCATCTCATTTTAAAGTAAGAATCTGAAACAAAATTCAACGAGTTTTCCACAATGTCGAGCAAAAATAGAAAAACAATGCACTTTCGTCTACGCAATAGAGGACAGATAAGGATGCAGTTATGCCACCACCCAACTTTTGGCTTTGAAAGTACTGACACGTTTTTCGGCAACTTTTCTTCATGTCAGGGTTCCTGGCAGTCTCAGGAACCACCTAAAATTATTAAAATTGTTCACAATGACGGAAATATTGAGATTTTCTATAAAATACAATCAATCAACCTTATTATCTTTTTGATTAAAATGTTCTCGGCCTTTCATTCAATAACGACAATAACTTAACTTTGAGGTTACATCACAGAACTTATTGTATCAGTTTTGTGGGTACGTGTTACATTTTAATCATAACAGGTAAAGTGGTTTTACATTTTACATTTTTACATTTAAACTTTTTCATGGAACAAATGTACACTGACTAAGAAATAACCATACACTCATTGCCGTATTAGCCACGTAGCCATTAGTTATTGTATATTCTCAAGTTCTTCGAAAGATTGTAGAAAATGGATTTTTTGTCAATGTCGTAACGAATCATCTAGTTCGTCGCCCTGTATAATACCGCCATTGTTTGTTTATAAAGTTTCCTGAACAAGGAAATTTATGAGTCACTTCGGATATAAGTACCTGTTTAGTCTGTAAGTTAAAAACTTGGAGGTTCAACTATTGGACTAGTAGCCGAGTGGTTATAGCGACATTGTTTCAGTCACTTTGGCTGCCAGTCGGCGATGGTTCAAACCATAGCGACTGCAGAATTTTTTCTGATGGCCCAAGAAAGTGCTAGGAATCGCACGTTAAAAAGTAAGACCTCGTTAATCCTTGGCTCGCACAAGTTTCGACCTCTGAGGGCTGCCGTTCGTAAGGGGACGATAGCTGGTTAACGGAAAATAACAATTTTAACAATAGATAGCGCTACATGCCCATGTTTATTTATTCCGAATTTGAATTTTGTAGTTTTCTATGGAGATTGATCACGATCATCAGGAACCATTGCATATTTCAACCTAAACTCAGTTTACGGAACTCATCTGACTTGGAAAATAAAATACAATTTATGTACATAATATATTTCCTTGTATGCCTTCTGATGATACTATACCTTTAGTCAGAGAATTATTAGACAAAAATCTAGTCAATCCAGTTATTTAATAGGAGATCATAGACCTTTCGTCATTATGTCTCGAACAAAATTATTTCCAGTTTGATAACAAAATCTATTCTTCTTCAAAAGGTTTAATCAGTGAAAATCCTTTGAGTCTCTCGCGGAAATGTTCATGGACGACCTAGACAATTTGGTATAGATAAGTGGATGACGTTTTGGTATGTAGACAATTATATATTTTTCATCGCTATATTAATAATATTCACAACATAAAATTCACAATCGAAGTATAAAATTCAAACTCAATTAATTGTTTGTATTTGACAATAAGTAAAATAAACAAATAGCATAATTATTCAATTTACC
Source organism: Chrysolina oricalcia (assembly GCA_944452925.2). Taxonomy (NCBI): domain Eukaryota; kingdom Metazoa; phylum Arthropoda; class Insecta; order Coleoptera; family Chrysomelidae; genus Chrysolina; species Chrysolina oricalcia. Next base: position 27,331,131 of record OX101808.2, read on the forward strand.
ACAAACCTTCCCATACGGATTACTGTACAGTGCAACTCTATACCGATCCTTTTCATTAGAAAATCACAGCTTATAATAGTATGATCCATGGATTAGTAAATGTTCCACTTTCGATAGACAATCTTAATGCAAAATTCAACATAATAAAACAAGAGATTTATGTGAAGAAAACAGAATTCTTTGGGAGATCGTTTAATAACGAACAGTCGTTGCCGACCGATGATGAACCCTTTAGTCCCATGTACACCTACTAAGTAGGCTTATTAAGGCATGTACCTGACAGAAAACAACTACTCCCCTGGCTAAGACCACGGCGGGTATTGAATTAAATCTAACAGATACTTGTGCAACGTTCCTCAAAATATCAAAGGACGCAATTGCAAGTGCCCTCTGTGACCAAACAGCAGAATTATGTTTTTATTTGGACAGGGTGACCACCTGCAGACTAGTTTGTAGTAGTAACATATGGCTTCAGTGCTGTCTGTGTTGACCTACCCTTGCACTGATGAAAGGCAACAACCTCGAAACTAATCTGCAGGTGGTCACCCTGTCCAAATCAAAACATAATTCTGCTGTTTGGTCACAGAGGGCACTTGTGATTGCGTCCTCTGATATTTTGAGGAACGTTGCACAAGTATCTGTTAGATTTAATTCAATACCCGTCGTGTTCTCAGCCAGGGGAGTAGTTGTTTTCTGTCAGGTACTTGCCTTAATAAGCCTACTTAGTAGGTGTATATGGGAGTAGAGGGTTCATCATCGGTCGGCAAGGACTGTTCGTTATAATAAAACAAATTGCAGTGAACTACGGGTACAATTCTGAATTAATAGATAAAATACTTTCGAAAATACAGATAATCAAAATTACAAAGCTTTGAGCTACTTTGGACTAGCAACAAAAAAGGTAGGTTCGGTTTTTAAGTAGACAAGATATAAGAATTGCATTAGAACAGATAATACATTGGGAAAGTATATCAAAAACAATGAAGACAGAACTTTCAAGTTAGAGAAACCAGGAGTAGATATATGTGGTTGGACAGAAATATCTCCAAATCAAACATTGTTTCGGTAGATGTGCACAGCTTACTAGAAAAATCTACAATTTCAGGCAAATATACACAATTAAGTAATATAACCAAATTCATTCGTATTAATGATGTTGGGCATAGAATAGTGTACAGATCGACAAGCGTAAGGATGCCTCTGAGATGCGCGAACGATAGAACGTTCACTGCTTGAATAAGGCAGAGCGATTGAGCTCCTGCTCCACTCCAGGGTTTTGTCTACTGCGCAACCAATTCTCGGAGGCATCCCTACGCTTGTCGATCAGTACTTAAGTTCAAAAGAATGGAATAGAACTGGAATTTTTCTCATTCACTTACTGGACCTGCATTTTTGCGGCCTTGTGAATTATTCAGTGGATATGATAGTGGTTCATTCACTGTATAATCATTGAAAATTGTAGGTAATTACCATAAAAATGGCGTGGGTTCAAGAGCCTACACATCGAATAACTCAAAAACGACGCATGAATTAAATCAAAATCATGAGGGATTAAGAATTGAAGTGAAATATCAACATAAATAATAAAGATGACACATCCGGATCTCAATCTTATTCTGCAAATTTTCAGAATTGCGGTACTTCTAGTTTTCTATATATGTCACTTCAACTTGTCGAGATCTAGGTAAATACCCGGTATGTGATGGAGCCTCTGTACGCACAATGTATTCACACAGCAAAAATGGCACCATCAACATACCATCAGAACGCTTTCCATTTCGTAATTGATGAAAATTGGGTTCCAGCACTCCTAATCATACGATCCTCTTATAACTTGTCAAAATTGTGTAGGATGTTTACTTGAACAAAACATCAAAAAATTATCAAATTTTGCTAAAAGAAATTTTAATAAGTTTTTGTTCCCTGTCCTTTGATTTTAATATCTCAGAAACTGAAAGAGATATGAAGAAAATAAATTAAAAAATCTTGACACTTTAACGCTCTGTAAATAGACAATGAAGCTTTTGCGGACACATGTTTATCAGAAAAAAGGCTTATTTTGACCTGAAAAATACGCCCCTAAAATCTTGATACTAAATTTTGAAACACCCTCTATACAGACGAATACTTATTTTGCGATTTTGAAGACTACGCATTCCGATTCTGCCTGCGGCGTCCGACTACATAATATGAAATACTCATTCCAACTAGTGGGTAATACAATTAATTTCGAATTCATACGCAGACATTGACAAATCAATTCGTTACCTACTTTCACTCTTTAACTCCGAAACCTCAACCTATTTTATCGATACGAAACGGAATGCTCGATTGTGAACAACTTTGTCGATTGTCGTATCGATCGTATCGGAATTTAGGCGGACCCGTTAGCCACCACTGTTCGTTCGCTTGTCAGTATACCAGTGTTGCCAGGTTGAAAGTCTGAACAATCCCCATGACCAAGCATGAAAAATTTTCACTTTACAAGAAAAATTCCCACTCCTTTCCAAATCGCCGCATTTCTTATTTTATCACTATACTCGGAGACAGAAATAATAGTGAGTGACGTCAGTTCCCTTCCCTCTTCCCTTGCCTCGCTTGGGCACCATGAAGTCAATAATGGCCGATTTCACCAACTAATTCTTAAAGTTAGGAAATACCTAAATCGAATTTAGGAATTCCCAAGTGCAATTTGCGTTTCATCAAGCGTTAAGTAATGCCTGAAAGTGATAGGAAATAACTAACTTAGGTATTTCCTATCACTCTTAAGCATTACTTAAAGTGTGGTGAAACGCAAATTGCACTTAGGTATTCCTAAAACCGAATTAGGTATTTCCTATCTTTAGGAATCAGTTGGTGAAATCGGCCATTAGTCTTACTTTTAACGTTACGACTCGTACACTTGTTGAGGAATGTTCCAATCTCAATGATACATTTTAGTTGAAAAAAAAAAATACCTAGAATTTTGCAGGAAATTCGAATTGTGGAATAAATCAACTATCATTAATTCGTCAATCAGCGGTATTACCGGATACAGAAACGAAACAATCCATTTCTCAAAACAAATATAATAAAAAACTCGTCTGTATAAGTAAACATAAATAAATCAAAGTCTTTCGATAAATAAAAATGAATCCTAAATAACAAAAAATAAAATTAAAAAAAATGTATGCTAAAAACAAAAAACCTCCTTTACAGTCAACACCACATGCATTGCAGTAAAAAAATATTATATTTTTCCCTTTTTGTTAGGTCGTATTCTGTCCTGTATTTATGCCGCTCTACATATAGCCTTGGCCTTCTATGGATTGGATTTACTATATCCAGACTCATTACCAAGCTATCGCCGCCTGTATCACTCACTCATTTTTTAAATCCTTAGCAACTTGACAACAACAAATGTGAAGTCTAGCAACAAGTTGTTGGTTGTCATTCATTGTTTATGCTTTTATATTTTGAAATATTCAAATAAATTTAATTTCGTATATCAGTTCATCTTCCTTCTTCTTTCTGTGTTAGTTCACATTATCTTCTTCCGTTTTCATTTTTATTTTGAGTTAAGATTGACAGATGAGTTCTGAAAGTTTAGAAATCTAAGAAACTCCTCACTTTTCACAAATTCTCTACATAAATTCCACGTGAAGTGGGAATTCTGATAAAATGAGAGTTTATCCCCACGTTTGGCAACACTGCTGTACACTTTCCGATTCTGCAAACGCGCGCCAAGCAACCGGGGCTCCCCTGTCGGCCGGCCGGCATAACACGCGAATCATCAGTCAATTCGCGACTACCTTGCCTTCTTACAGCGACCGTGCTGTTGCCAAGCTGAGAATAAACGTAAATAAATGTGTGTTTCGAACCGCGAGAGATAAAGAAGTTTCGGCAAAATCGCGTCGAGCGGTGCAGTGACTCCGAAGTGTACGGTTGTCGTCGTTCTGTTTGTTATGAGAGCAACCCTTGAGTGAACGTAGTGCGCACTTGACAGGTCTAACGCACGTGGAGCAAAGCACGTGGACCCTAAGGGTGAGTGGAGTGGATGTGGTGATGGCGTTTCTCACTCCTTGGGCTCCTTTTGTTAGTTTGTGGTTTCACTTTCCTTCCTTGAAGCTTTTTGGCGAGTGTTTTGATCCGTCGATGTGTACCTATTAGTTTGATTGGTTTCCAGCCAAGTAAAAGCTGGGATATTTAACTTTTTCCCTTGAATGCCTCAACTTATAAATCACCCACTAGGGAAACAATGGAGTGTGAGTGAGTGAGACATCGCATCGCCCATTCTCCGCCCTTATAGAAACTGGATGCCCAGGAAAACGTACTTTGAATTTGCCCCACGTTGGGCGCCAAAAATGCATTTCCACTTTTGATGTAACCCCCGATTGTAATAGCTTTTTCAACAATTGTTTCATCGCTACGAAACGATTTGCGCGTCTGAGATTCTTTCTGTGTCGTTACGAAGCATTTGTTTGTTCGAGCACTTTTATCTGGCAGTCACCGGGATAGGTCATGTACGATAAAATAAATTTGACATGCGCGATAATCCCGTCTCTGTGTCGATGTGGCCGAGGAGAGTTCGCGCTGAATAAACTCGACATCACGAGATGTGTATGCAACTTCGACAAGGAATAACGAGGCGAAAGTCGTAAACAATCGGCGTGTGGATACAGCCGTGGGGTAGGTCAGTCCGACACGAACTATTTCCTAGGTTTATATCTGTTTGTTTTACGACAGTGAATGCAATTCGGTGACGTCACGGTACGAGTGGCATCAAAACAACGATTTTTCTGCTCGTAGGAGAGTTGGATGTTATGTTATACTGCGACTTATTTTCGATTCGGCTTGGACGTTTTCGAGTGTTGAACGAATAAATATTCTTAAAGCTGAAGGCTTCAATTATTTTTGACGTTGCTTCGCAGTTTTTCTTTTTATATTTGAGTTAGGAAAGATTAATGCCATCTGTGTTGACGTGAAAGTGCTCTTAATTTTAATTTATCGATGTTGTACACGGTAAATAATATGTTTGTCATACTGGAATTTTTTTAGAATGACTTTACTCGATGTTTTCATAGGTTCGGTTCCAGTGCAGTATTTTTGGTTGTTAGCTAGCCATTTGCCCTATTGCAATTAGGAAATACACATAGATTGTTGAAGCTAGATAGATAGAATTCATTAATCCTTTTTGCTACAGGTTCTGTAGATGCGACAGTCACAGTTTTATGTTCGGTTTTATGTATATCGATACAGATAAACAGTAAAGTAAATATAAGCTATACAGGCATTTTGAAATATACATATATACAAATCTCAAAATATACCGATATTAGTGATTTTGTATCAAATTTACTTTTGAGAAATTTTATCGGGATGACTTCAATCTCTTACATGTAAAATATGTTCTTGCCATGTGAAGAGTGAGTTAGGCATTGTTCCCAAGAATTTTGTCGAACTGAAATTGAGGTCATGTAGACTTTGAGATGAATTTGAAAAATGCACGCATGCTGTTTTGTTCAGTTTCACAATGAGTCTGTTCGTTTCACACCAGTCATTGAATTCGATTAGAACTGTATTGACTAATTGTTTCATATTGTCAGGATGATAGACATGTCTTCTGCATAGAGATATTTTTTCCATGACTTATATTAGTGGGAAGATCATTTACATAAAGTAGGAATATTAGCTGTCCCCGTAGTTACGAGAAATTTATCAGAGATTGTTGTTACGCTTTACTTGGAAAGATCTGTTCGTTAAAAAAGACCCAAGCAACTGATTAATATTTCTTCGAATTCCTATGTTAAAAAGATTTTCTGCTAGAAATTTTGAGTTCAAAGTGTTGAAGACCCTGCTCAAGTAAAAGAAAAACAATATTTTTTTGTCAATTAAATCGTGAATATGTTGTGTTAAGTTGAGCGTTGCAGATTCTGTCGAGAGATTTTTTCTGAAAGCACGTTGGCAGTCTGTCATCAATCGAACATTTCTAGGAAATCATTATTTTATGCTGAGAGATATAAGTTTTTAGAAGAATTTTGAGAACGCACTGATAAGCGATATTGGACGATAATTTTCGATGTTTTTACTGTCACTATTTTTTAGTATTGGGACTAGGACGGCAATCTTGATAAGATCGGGATATTCTCCACAAGGGATACATAAATTCATAATATGTCCTATTACTTGTGATAGTATATCCACACATTCTTTGACAGTTTTTGTGGAAACTTCTTCATGTCCTGCGCTTTTTTATTTTTTATTAACATAGTTATATTGACATTCGCCATTGTCGTACAGTTACCTGGATTATTTTCCTGGAAATAATTTGGTTTTCTCCAAATGTTGCCTCGACTAGGTGGCGTGCTTTTCTTATCGGCAAGACCAGTACCTGTGAAATTACCCTGACTAACTACTGGCAATTTTAATTACGTGTAAATAACTAACCAGACTCGGATGAATATAATTGTTCTTATTGCGTGATGTTTTGTGCAAGCTTTGCTCTTATTTCTGCAGTGTTTTCTTCGCTGGAACAACGTCGAACTGCATAATTTGTGTGACGGTGTGATTGCTTTGTTAGACCGTCATTATCAGCAGCGACTACCGTCACCGAAATGTGTGTGATAGACAAGGAATTCACACAAACTTGGATTGTCTTTAACGATGTCTGTACAACTGGTTGACAGTGTTTTCGTGTATTGGTGGTGTACCTAGTGCCTGTGGAGTAATCGGATACATCTTTTTGGAGGATTATAGTGAGTTTTTCAAGCTGTATTATACAGGAGATAAAGGAGTTGCCGGGGACGGCAGCGCGGAGGAGGCGAAGTATTTCGGTCGGGAGTTCCATCCGGCCGGAACAGTCGCCGATCCATCTGTGTTCTTGAGTTCATTGGATGGAGTTCACAATGTACCGCCTACAACAGCAGCACCGGCTCCAGAAGATGTCGCTCACATGGCTATTAATGCACTGGAAAATACAGGGTAAGTTCCGTTTCTATCTAGTGATTATTTCTCTCAGTATCAATTTCATAATCAACTGAAAGTATCCTTTAGAATTGAAAGTACACATGAATGTGACTTCCAATTGAGTTTGAGCATCTGGAAGTCATTCAAATTGAGTTTCAGCAATTGGAAGTCACATTCATAGGTATCTACTTTAAATTTTTAATGATACTTTTATGAAATTAGTCCTCAATTTCAGTGTTTCCTCAATCACTTTCTGGATCTACTTTTTTGCGCACCCTGTACTTCATTAATGATGAGTGATCCATTCAACCTTCAATATTTGCGTAATATTATAATTCACATCAAAAAGGTTTATTATGTTCGATAGGCTGCATTCATCGCTTTTTCTAGAAAACTCTAATCTCAAAAAGGTTTATTTGGGGTAAAGGGTATGATGCAGGGTATTCTAATGATAATTTCACTCGCCGTATGAAATCCTCCTTTCCTGCAATATTTGGACCAATAAGGGACGTATGCCTCGATAATACGCAGTTCCTAGCTTTCGAGCCGGTAATACCCCTTTGTCATGGCAACCACGTATCCAAACAACAACGGAGAACTTATATCATCTTGCTACTAATATGAATATCAATCTGACAAACTTATTCATGTCTATCAGACATTATCTATTATAACTATTGAATAATTTACGACGATGGAACTTTTTTACTTTCTTGGTTCGTGAAATTATCTCAACAAAACGGGTGTGAAGTTATCCACAAGATACACGGAGAATTAATATCGAATTTTTTTTTATTTCTATACTGGACTCTTTGTGTACCTCTAATCATTGAATATGCTTTTTCCGGCGGTCATCTCAGTAAAAAACAAGGTGCCTCGGTTTTCCAAACAGTCTTAAAGGGTGGAAACCCATAAACAAACTATATTTCGGTTAGTTGACTTTGTACACCTTTCATTTTCGAATATGTTGTTTCTCGTGGTCGAATTGACTAGAAAAATGATATGCCTGAGTTTTTCAGGCCGTCTAAAGGGGTGGAAATAGTGTTGAAAATCATAAAAAAACTATATTTCGGAAAGTTGACTTTGTACACCATTCATATTCAAGTAAGTGTTCGAAAATGGAAGGTGTACAAAGTCAACTTACCGAAATATAGTTCGTTTATGGTTTTCCACCCCATTTCCACCCTTTAAGACTGTTTGGAAAACCGAGACACCATGTTTTTTTACTGAGATGACTGCCGGAAAAAGCATATTCAATGATTAGAGGTACACGAAGAGTTCAGTATAGAAATAAAAAAAAAATGATATTTTTTTCTCCGTGTATCTTGTGGATGTGGATAACTTCACACCCGTCTCAATAAATACTACTCGGCTCACAATACTATCAATAATTCTGTCCGAAATCTTAAACTCGATCAAATAGCTCTGAGGTAACACCACTCGTCCTGAAGGACTCGTGGTGTTACCAAGCAATTTGATCTCGTTGATTTCTGACAGAATTACTATCGATAGTGTAGCGAGCACTCGTGGTATTACCCGCGAAAATAAGATTACGTCCTTCCCGGATAAAGTGTCACAATAACAATAGTATATTGTACAAATAGTGCGGAAAATTGGATATTTTATACGAGTGAGGAAGATGATAAACCACGAGCAATAGACAAGTGGTTTATCATCTTGTCACACGAGAATAAAATATCCAGTTTTCTACTCACTTGGAAAGTTGAGCAACCAAATAATGATAATTTAGATGTTATACCCAAAACTATACGATGTTGTCAAGTTGAAGAGTGTTAATCAATAAATAAATAAAACCTAAATAAACACACAAACATTTAGCGCAGGTTGTTCAGTCCATGGTGAAATCCAAAGACTTATCAAACTTGGATTAGAATCGAATCCTCGATTACCGTCAAATATGTAGTTCAGCAAAAATTCGACCATGGATAATGAGAACCAAGATTTTGCAGTTCATCTGAATTATTTCATGAAAAAGAAGAAGATTTTTCTAATTCATGTCAATTATAACCAAACAATTTCCTATCATAGTTTCCTACTTTCCTCCAATTTTTTGGAAAGCTTGTGATTCATATAATATTCAATAAAAGTATCAGATATATGGTGCAAATAAAGTTAATTTCGTTACATGTAAGATTTTATTAGGAAATCAATTTTCTTAGCGCATAGTACTATGTGGTATTTTACCGAGGGGTGTCTCACTTCGGAAATCTGGTGTACAACATGACCAGAAATCCTTGAAATCCATGTTGAATTCCAGAAATCCAACCTGAAATTACGAAATCTTTGATGAAATTCAGAAATCCAATATGAAATCTTGAAATCCCTATGAAATCCTTATGAAACCCAGAAATCTCAGGTGAAATTTAGAAATCCTACAAGAAATCTTGAAATCCGAATGAAATCTTGAAATCCGAATGAAATCTTGAAATCCTTATGAAATCTCTATAGAAATCTTGAAATTCTCAAGAAATCCAGAAATCCCAAGTGAAATCTTGATATCTTCATGAAATCTTGAAATTCTTTTGAAATCTTGAAATCCAAGTGTAAATCCTGAAATCCTTGGTGAAATAATCAAATTCCTAATGACATATGAAAATCTTAAAAGAAACTTCGCAAATACTCGTGGATTCCCGCATAAATATCCACCTGATTGTTGAAGAGTGAAGACTGACGCAGAAACCGGCAGAAACCGGCAAAAACGTGTTATTGCAGTATATGTGCCGGTAAAGTTTGCCGCTTAGAAACATTTTCTGTGAAAAAAAGTTATTGTATAATTGAATTGAGAATTGAATATGGCTGCTGAGGCTACAGAGGTGAGGATATAGTAAAGTTATAAACTACATCGTATTTTACATATAGTCGTTGAAAGATATAAACTTCAACCTGAGAATATCAATATTGATTAAGACTTTATAATGAAAAATTGAAATCATCCTATATAAAAAAATGTGAGTGGAACCTGTTCCTCTGGTGACACTTCTGTGAAGATTTAGGACTCGATCCAAGGCCAACCAGGAATGGAGTGATGAGGGAAGGGAGTCTACAAAGACTTTCAATGAAGAAGGCTTCATTAGGTATACAGGGTGTCCGGTAAACCTTGTACAATATTGAAACTGGTGATAGACCAGGTCATGACTGTTCAGAATATCGGAATTCTACCTCAGTAAAAATCTCACCGTTTTCGAGATAATGAACATTTTTTTAATTTCTGGGAAATCACCTCCTCACCCTGGATTTTTGAGTGCCGTGTCTACAAATTGAGACCAATTCAAATATCTTTGCTGCTGAAGATTACTGATGAGTGATGCTTTCAGACTTACGAAACAGTTTTTCAGAGAGCGATACAATTTTTCAAGAAATTAGGGTAAAATGCCAGATTTGAGTTTCACCAATTTTTTTAACAACAGTTTGACATTATTTTTTGAAAAAAAAACATAAACAAGTGAAAGTGGATATTCATTACAAAAGAATGCCTGTTTTGTCCAGACTCTACCATGGTATAAAACAAACGATCATTATTTCTTGAAGGAGTAGAATTTCGATTATATTAGAGTGTGATGTTATTCTGAGCTAAAATCAACTCCATTAGACTTTGTCAGTAATGTCTTTTATTTTTATCCTATCAGGAAGAAATGATTGAATAATCATGAGTAATAACAAATCAACTGCTTAGAAGCATTTAATGAGCTGTAAAGAAGTAAATACTAATTCAACGTTTCTTTGAATCAACATTCAACATACACTATAAACCACAATAACGATTATTCAACATCACAATGAATAATATTACAAAAATGTTATTTTCCATCCACTCGTACGCAGAGACATCTTTTCAAGAAAAACCTTTTCAAATGCGCTATAGGTTATAGCCCCCAAATCAGCGATTCTCTGAGCGGCATTGTGCAATCGGATATCGTTCTGCTTAAAGCGCTGCTGCAGCAGTAGCACTACCTCCACATTCACCATATATGTAGTGCATATTCGCATATTCTCGAGGAGTATATTGTGTGTACGGCATGACAAAGAGATAAATACCACTGAGTGAAACAAGCGGAATAATTTCAAAAAACTACGACAGAAGTCACAAGTTGTTCAAACAAAATATGACAGCCACCTACTAGATTTTATTTTTCCATTAGGAAACTATTTCTTCTACGGACACAACACAGGAGTTAAAAAAGTTTTTAATTTTCGACAAGGATTCACCTCCTAAAAAATTTTGCTCTTATTTGGTTACACCCTGTATATCTATCGGTCTCTGAAATTTCGTTGGAATCTGGATGTTGGACAATTGCGACATTTCATTTCGATAATTTTATTAGGCCTAATTACACGAAAAGTTAATTTTATTGGCATACTATTTAATGCTATTTCTTCATTATTAATAATCATTTCCACATTTCATCTTGATAAAATCGGAATAAAATAATTTTTGGGAGTAAGTATAAAAGTTGATGGAAGCCTGGAATAAACCCACGCCTAATTCAATTGAAATCATTTCCTCAAAACATAATTACTTATGGTAGAGTCTGAACAAAATGAGCATTATTTTAAAATGAATGTCCACTTTCAATTGGTTATGTTTCTTTCAGACAATACTGTCAAGCTTTTTTAAAAAAAATTGATGAAACTCAAATTTGTCATTTTACCCTCATTTCTTTTAATTTTTTTTTCACTTTCTAAAAAACTGTTCTTTACTTCTAAAAGCATCACTCATCAGTAATCTTCAACAGCAAAGATATTTGAATTTGTCTCAATTTGTATACATGGCACTCAAAAATCCAAGGTGAGGTAACGATTTTCCAGAAATTCTTAAAATGCCCATTATCTCGAAAACAGTGATATTTTACTGAGGTGAAATTTCGATATTCTGAACAGTCATGACCTGGTCTATCACCAGTTTCAATATTGTACAAGGTTTACCGGACACCCTGTATATGACTGCAATCAGCAATTCATCAGGCGAAACCAGGTAGTCTACACCAGAACAGGAACCGTGACAATTCCCTGGGTGATAGATAATCCTATAAATGTTTTTTTAGTAAATAACGGTTCTTTACAGTCGCAGTCGCATAAAAAACGATAAAAAAATGCGAAAACTCACCTTCTGTGAATGGTTTTATCTTGTAGAAAAAAGGTGTTGGCGTGGTACAAGGTTTTCAAACGCCAAATTGTCGTGACTGTCCAAGATCTATCAAGAGCCAGAACGCTGGAGTAGATGGTGAGATGGGTAGAACGGATCACTTTACAAATTCAGGTTTCGTGAGCCGAATAAAACCAGGAACCCTGTCTGGCTAGACACCAGTAGCTTCCACGAATTCTACCATCAAACTCCCTCGGAAACGATATCCACCTTGTTTTCCTTCTTTTCGGATATCTTTCAGATATTTCAATATTTGCATGTTCCATGCATAACCGACCAATCTGACCAGCCTAAAAATATTGGTGTGTTTTTTGTCTCTGGTCAGATACCCCAAAACCTAATTTGGCTACACTGATAGCTCGAAAAATGAAACAGTTGACAGCTGACAGTTGAAATATCATCGGACAGCTGACAAATAAAAATAAACGAAAACAACCAAAATATTTGGATTATAGTCACAGTAAACCCAAAAAATTAAAACAGAGACAATAATTCGAAGACACTCCTTATGAACCATCTCAATAACCAGAACTCAGACATACATATGAAGTACCCACTAAAATTCGGTTGAAGACAACATTTGATGCCAAAGTGAGTAGGATATAAGTATTTTGTTGTAAGCAGAAATACAAGCTGTTACTGTGAAAAACAAATAGGACTATAACGTATGCAGTTTCAGTGAGACGGGCGTGAAAACAGCCACGGTTTTTTCATCCACGTTTTTAGATTTGGCAACACCGCGCAGTTCCATAGCTTTCACGTAAGTTACGGCTCTTGGCCTTTTATGAATCCAATAAAATAGCGATTCAAATGGTAGATATGTTATTCTTGAACTGGATATTGTTAGGAGTTAGAGATCACGAAAAAAAAAGGTAATATTAGGAGTTGGTGTGTGGCTCATGAGGTAAAATGTAAAACTGAAAAATTATCGGTTCATGGCACGCAGTGTAAATGAGTGAAAAACAGTCTTTCACATCTCAACTTTTATACCGCATCCCCAAAAGTCATTGTCGGGCCGTCGCGTCGTAAGGAGTAGAGTTTTTTGAAAATTCCAATTATTTACCGAAAACTTATTAGGCGATGGCACTCGAAATGAATATGTAAAAAATAATCATTTGCATCCTTACTTTCACCTTCACCTCCCAAAGTCATTGTCGGACCGTCAGAAGGGATACAGAATTTTTGAAAATTCCAATTATTTACCGAAAACTTATTTGGCGATGGCACTCGAAATGAATAAGTAGAAAATGATAATTTGCAACCTGACTTTCATCCTTCACCCCCAGAAGTCATTGTAGGGCCGTCAGAAGGGGTACAGATTTTTTTTTAAATCCAATTTTCTTCCTAAGATATATTAGGCGATGGCACTCGAAATTAATGGGTAGAAAATAATCATTTGCATCCTTACTGCCATCCTTCACCTCCCAAAGCCATTGTCGGACCGTCAGAAGGGGTACAGAATTTTTGAAAATTCCAATTATTTGCCGAAAACTTATTAGGCGATGGCACTCGAAATGAATAGGTAGAAAATGATCATTTGCAACCTGACTTTTATCCTTCACCCCAAAAAGTCATTGTCAGGCCGTCAGAAGGGGTAAAGATTTTTTTTTAATTCCAACTTTTTACCAAAAACGTATATGGCGATGGCACTCGAAATGAATGGGAAGATGACAATCATTTGCAACCTAACTGTCACCCTCCACCTCCAAAAGTCATTGGCCCAGAGGGGGTAGAGAATTTTTTGAAAATTCCAATAATTTACCGAAAACTTATTAGCCGATGGCACTCGAAATGAATATGTAGAAAATAATCATTTGCATCCTTACTTTCATCCTTCACCTCCCAAAGTCATTGTTGGACCGTCAGAAGGGGTACAGAATTTTTGAAAATTCCAATTATTTACCGAAAACTTTTTTGGAGATGGCACTCGAAATGAATGAGTAGATAACAATCATTTGCGTCCTTACTTTCACCCTCCACCTTCAAAAGTCATTGTCGGGACGATAGAAGTGGTAGAGAATTTTTTGAAAAATCCTATTATTTACCGAAAACTTATTAGGCGATGGCACTCGAAATGAATAGGTAAACAATAATCATTTGCATCCTTACTTTCTTCCTTCACCCCCAAAAGTTATTGTCAGGCCGTCAGAAGGGGTATAGAATTTTTTTGAAAATCCAATTTTCTTCCTAAAATGTAATAGGCGATGGCACTCGAAATGAATGGGTAGAAAATGATTATTGGCATCCTTACTTTCATACTTCACCCCCAAAAGTCAAAAAGTCATTGTCGGGCCGTCAGAAGGGATACAGAATTTTTTGAAAATTAAAATTTCTTACCAAAAACTAATTAGGCGATGTCACTTTCGAAATGAATGAGTAGAAAACAATCTTGTGAATCCCCACTTCAATTTTTCACCGCCAAAAAGTCATGGTCAGTAGGAGTATAGCATTTTAAACTAAAATCTGTACCCCTACTGGCGGCCCGACAATGACTTCTGGGGGTGAAGGATGAATGTAAGGATGCAAATGATTATTTTCTACCTATTCATTTCGAGTGCCATCGCCTAATAAGTTTTCGGTAAATTATTTGAATTTTCAAAAAATTCGGTACCCCTTCTGACGGCCCGACAATGACATCTGGGGGTGAAGGATGAATGTAAGGATGCGAATGATTATTTTCTACCTATTCATTTCGAGTGCCATCGCCTAATAAGTTTTCGATGAATAATTGGAATTTTCAAAAAATTCTGCACCCTTCGTGACCACCCGACAATGACTTTTGATGGTCGAAGATGATTGTAAGGATGCAAGTGACTATTTTCCACTTGTTCATTTCGGGTGCCATCTCCTAATTAGTTATCGGAAAATATTTGGAATTTTCAAAAAATTCTGTACCCTTCTGACGGCCCGACAATGACTTTTGAGGGTGTAGGAAGGAGGTAAGAGTGCAAATGATCAATGTCTACCCATTCATTCCGAGTGCCATCGCCTAATAAGTTCTCAGTCTGAGTTTTACTTTCGATCTCATGATCCATCCAAACACCACTGCGTCATATCATCTTTTTCTTTCGATCTGTAACTCCTAACGATATCCAGTTTGAGAATGACATATCTACCATAAGTATAGCTAATTTATTGGATTCATAAAAGGCTAAAAGCCGTAACTTACGAGAACACTATGCATTTGCGCGGTGTTGCCAAAACGAAAACCGTGGATGAAAAAAGCGTTCACGCCCGTTTCGAAATTAGAAAAGTTATGAATTATTCTGATGGTGCAACCAGAAATCAATTATTCTCGTTGTAGTGACAACTTGTGAAATGTGAATTATTTTCTTCAAAATGCTTTGGAAACAAAGTATTCAATCAACAAAACCCTAGAGCAGTGACGGTTGCTATGGAACTCAGCCAACTTGAAACATTGCAGAATTTTGACGTCGTTATAGGAGCGTGTTTTCCGTGTGCAATACCTAATTTTTTGGGGCAATCGTATGAAAAATGTATTTTGCTTGACTCCCGTCATACCTACCAACACATACTTTTTATAGACCAACCTTGTTTTAGGATTAAGTGTGCTTTATCTTTATTTAATATTCAACTAGGTAGTGCGAAATTAAATATTTTCTGTTTAGGGGATCTATTTCAAGTAGTTTTTCATTTCCCACTAGTGCTAAAAATAAGTATTTGATTCAGTAGCTCATATTCGAAGGTGCAAAAAAAAAGAAATGAATCATATTCGAAGGTGCGAACAAAAAAAAGAAATGAATCATCACGTCATCACTAGCACATTATTTCAGTTTCCGTAATCCTAAGTTACCCTGTACATAGATAGCGTTAAAATATGAAAATATAACGTATATATGCTTTGTTGACACAATACTCTTGTTTGGATACGGTATATGTAAAGGTAAGTTTAAACAATGTGTCCTCTCAAACTAACCTAACCAACAATTTGTAAAAACATTCAGATAATGGAGGTCCGAAACACAGAAATTGCTGACATAACCTAAAATATTTCCATTTACAATCACATTATTCACACACTTCAAGCAGATCTGTTTCAGTTAAGTAACTGGGTATTTCTCGTGTGTGATTCACACGAAACCTTCAGATAATCATGGTTCACGATTCACAAGAGAACGGTATATTCTCCACTTTCATCGAACATTTCGAAAACATGTACCGTTAGGAACTTGTGAAAATGACTTGTTGGGAAGTTATAATTTCTGTTGTCGAACTGCGATTGCGGAAAATTGAATCCCTAATTGGAGAAGGAATTTGTATATTAGAGATTATAATTGGAATTCTTGTGCTACAGGCTCGTTGCGAAACCATAAATTTTGCTCTGATAATGAGTGTGCATCATACAACGTATGCTTCATTAACGCTCTAGCTGGAACAAACATGTTATTATTCTAGTTTGCTACAATGGCAGCTTTGAATGAATGCTTGGAACCCATAGAGTCACTATGATTGGACTTTGTTATTGGAGAGGATAGTAACTGTTATGTCTCGAAATACTTTACAATGTAAACCGGAGTGAAACTGGCAAGACGGCATCGCCAGCAAGACGGACAGCGCTACGCTTCGATGAAGTTGTGCCCGGTATCGCGGCGGAGTATGGGTAGTCATTGAATCACGTTAATTTTTGTCCGTGTTGATGAAATATTATTATATGAACCTGCTGAAGAGACAAGAACCGATCACATATTCAAAGCAGTGTAATTAATTGCTACCAAGAAAACTATGTATCTCTTCATTGAACTAATGAATGGTTGAATACGATGAATGTGAAATTTGATTTTGTAACATTCATTTGACCCCCTTCCCACACCTAGAAAAAATGAAAAAAATGTTTCTGCCTTTCAAAATCATCTTGCTGGGATTTTCTTCGTGAAGAATGATGAGAAATGAAGGGTTGAATACGATGAATGTGAAATTTGATTTTGTAGCATTCATTTGACCCCCTTCCCCCACTCAAGAAAAAATGAAAAAAATGTTTCTGTCCTTCAAAATCATCTTGCTGGGATTTTTTTCGTGAAGAATGATGAGAAATGAAGGGTTGAATACTATGAATGTGAAATTTGATTTTGTAGCATTCATTTGACCCACTTCCCCCACCTAGAAAAAATCAAAAAAATGTTTCTGTCCTTCAAAATCATCTTGCTGGAATTTTTTTCGTGAAGAATGTTGAGAAATGAAGTGTTGAATACGTTGAATGTGGAATTTTATTTTGTAGCAATCATTTGACCACCTTCTCTCACTCTAGAAAAAATGAAAAAATGTTTCTGACTGTCAATATCATCTTGTTGGGATTTTTATCGTGAATAATATTAAGAAAGGATGTGTTGAATACATTGAATTTGAAATTTGATTTTGTAGCATTCATTTGACCCCCTTCCCCCACTCTAGAAACAATGAAAAAAAAAAATTCTGCCTTTCAAAATCATCTTGCTGGGATTTTTTTCGTGATGAATGATGAGAAATGAAGGGTTGAATACGTTGAATGTGAAATTTGATTTTGTAGCATTCATTTGACCCCCTTCCCCCACTCTAGAAAAAATGAAAAAAATGTTTCTGCCTTTCAAAACCATCTTGCTGGGATTTTTTTCATGAAGAATGATGAGAAATGAAGGGTTGAATACGATGAATGTGTAATTTTATTTTGTAGCATTCATTTAACCCCCTTCAAAATCATCTTGCTGGGATTTTTTTCGTGAAGAATGATGAGAAATGAAGGGTTGAATACGATGAATGTGAAACTTGATATTGTAGCATTCATTTGACCCCCTTCCCCCACTCAAGAAAAATTGAAAAAAATGTTTCTGCCCTTCAAAATCAACTTGCTGGGATTTTTTTCGTGAAGAATGATGAGAAATGAAGGGTTGAATACGATGAATGTGAAATTTGATTTTTTAGCATTCATTTGACCCCCTTCCCCCACCTAGAAAAAATCAAAAAAATGTTTCTGTCCTTCAAAATCATCTTGCTGGAATTTTTTTCGTGAAGAATGTTGAGAAATGAAGTGTTGAAAACGTTGAATGTGAAATTTGATTTTGTAGCATTCATTTGACCACCTTCTCTCACTCTAGAAAAAATGAAAAAATGTTTCTGACTGTCAATATCATCTTGTTGGGATTTTTATCGTGAATAATATTAAGAAAGGATGTGTTGAATACGTTGAATTTGAAATTTGATTTTGTAGCATTCATTTGACCCCCTTCCCCCACTCTAGAAAAAATGAAAAAAAAAAATTCTGCCTTTCAAAATCATCTTGCTGGGATTTTTTTCGTGATGAATGATGAGAAATGAAGGGTTGAATACGTTGAATGTGAAATTTGATTTTGTAGCATTCATTTGACCCCCTTCCCCCACTCTTGAAAAAATGAAAAAAATGTTTCAGCCTTTTAAAACCATCTTGCTGGGATTTTTTTCATGAAGAATGATGAGAAATGAAGGGTTGAATACGATGAATGTGTAATTTTATTTTGTAGCATTCATTTAACCCCCTTCCCCCACTCTAGGAAAAATGAAAAAAATGTTTCTGCCCTTCAAAATCATCTTGCTGGGATTTTTTTCGTGAGGAATGTTGAGAAATGAAGGGTTGAATACGTTGAATGTGAAATTTGATTTTGTAGCATTCATTTAACCCCCATCTTCCACTCTAGAAAAAATGAAAAAAATGTTTCTGCCTTTCAAAACCATCTTGCTGGGATTTTTTTCATGAAGAATGACGAGAAATGAAGGGTTGAATACGATGAATGTGAAATTTGATTTTTTACCATTCATTTGACCCCCTTTCCCCACTCTAGAAAAAATGAAAAAAATGTTTCTGACTTTCAAAATCATCTTTCTGGGATTTTTTTCGTGAGAAATGTTGAGAAATGAAGTGTTGAATACGTTGAATGTGAAATTTGATTTTTTACCATTCATTTGACCCCCTTTCCCCACTCTAGAAAAAATGAAAAAAATGTTTCTGACTTTCAAAATCATCTTTCTGGGATTTTTTTCGTGAGGAATGTTGAGAAATGAAGTGTTGAATACGTTGAATGTGAAATTTGATTTTGTAGCATTCATTTGACCCCCTTTCCCCACTCTAGAAAAAATGAAAAAAATGTTTCTGACCTTCAAAATCATCTTGCTGGGATTTTTTTCGTGAGGAATGTTGAGAAGTGAAGTGTTGAATACGTTGAATGTGAAATTAGATTTTGTAGCATTCATTTGACCCCCTTTCCCCACACTAGAAAAAATGAAAAAAATGTTTCTGACCTTCAAATTCATTTTGCTGGGATTTTTTTCGTGAGGAATGTTGAGAAGTGAAGTGTTGAATACGTTGAATGTGAAATTTGATTTTGTAGCATTCATTTGACCCCCTTGCCCCACTCTAGAAAAAATGCAAAAAATGTTTCTGCCCTTCAAAATCATCTTGCTGAAATTTTTTCCGTGAGGAATGTTGAGAAATGAAGTGTTGAATACGTTGAATGTGAAATTTGATTTTGTAGCATTCATTTGACCCCCTTTCCCCACTCTAGAAAAAATGAAAAAAATGTTTCTGACTTTTAAAATCATCTTTCTGGGATTTTTTTCGTGAGAAATGTTGAGATATGAAGTGTTGAATACGTTGAATGTGAAATTTGATTTTGAAGCATTCATTTGACCCCCTTCCCCCACTCAAGAAAAAATGAAAAAAATGTTTCTGTCCTTCAAAATCATCTTGCTGGGATTTTTTTCGTGAAGAATGATGAGAAATGAAGGGTTGAATACGATGAATGTGAAATTTGATTTTGTAGCATTCATTTGACCCACTTCCCCCACCTAGAAAAAATCAAAAAAATGTTTCTGTCCTTCAAAATCATCTTGCTGGAATTTTTTTCGTGAAGAATGTTGAGAAATGAAGTGTTGAATACGTTGAATGTGGAATTTTATTTTGTAGCAATCATTTGACCACCTTCTCTCACTCTAGAAAAAATGAAAAAATGTTTCTGACTGTCAATATCATCTTGTTGGGATTTTTATCGTGAATAATATTAAGAAAGGATGTGTTGAATACATTGAATTTGAAATTTGATTTTGTAGCATTCATTTGACCCCCTTCCCCCACTCTAGAAACAATGAAAAAAAAAATTCTGCCTTTCAAAATCATCTTGCTGGGATTTTTTTCGTGATGAATGATGAGAAATGAAGGGTTGAATACGTTGAATGTGAAATTTGATTTTGTAGCATTCATTTGACCCCCTTCCCCCACTCTAGAAAAAATGCAAAAAATGTTTCTGCCCTTCAAAATCATCTTGCTGAAATTTTTTCCGTGAGGAATGTTGAGAAATGAAGTGTTGAATACGTTGAATGTGAAATTTGATTTTGTAGCATTCATTTGACCCCCTTTCCCCACTCTAGAAAAAATTAATAAAATGTTTCTGACTTTCAAAATCACCTTGTTGGGATTTTTTCAGTGGAGAATGGTGAGAAATGAAGTGTTGAATACGTTGAATGTAAAATTTGATTTTGTAGCATTCATTTGACCCCCTTCCCCCACTCTATCCCAGAAAGATGATTTTGAAAGGAAGAAACATTTTATTCATTTTTTCTAGAGTGGGGGAAGGGGGTCAAATGAATGCTACAAAATCAAATTTCACATTCGACGTATTCAACACTTCATTTCTCAACATTCCTCACGAAAAAAATCCCAGCAAGATGATTTTGAAAGGCAGAAATATTCTTTTCATTTTTTATAGAGTGGGGGAAGGGGGTCAAATGAATGCTACAAAATCAAATTTCACATTCAACGTATTCAACACTTCATTTCTCAACATTCCTCACGAAAAAAATCCCAGAAAGATGATTTTGAAAGGCAGAAACATTTTATTCATTTTTTCTAGAGTGGGGGAAGGGGGTCAAATGAATGCTACAAAATCAAATTTCACATTCAACGTATTCAACACTTCATTTCTCAACATTCCTCACGAAAAAAAAATCCCAGAAAGATGATTTTGAAAGGCAGAAACATTTTATTCATTTTTTCTAGAGTGGGGGAAGGGGGTCAAATGAATGCTACAAAATCAAATTTCACATTCGACGTATTCAACACTTCATTTCTCAACATTCCTCACGAAAAAAAATCCCAGCAAGATGATTTTGAAGGGCAGAAACATTTTTTTAATTTTTTATAGAGTGGGGGAAGGGGGTCAAATGAATGCTACAAAATCAAATTTCACATTCGACGTATTCAACACTTCATTTCTCAACATTCCTCACGAAAAAAAATCCCAGCAAGATGATTTTGAAGGGCAGAAACATTTTTTAAATTTTTTATAGAGTGGGGGAAGGGGGTCAAATGAATGCTACAAAATCAAATTTCACTTTCAACGTATTCAACACATCCTTTCTCAATATTATTCACGATAAAAATCCCAACAAGATGATATTGACAGGCAGAAACATTTTTTTACAATTTTTCTAGAAAGAGGGAAGGACGTCAAATGAATGCTAAAAAATCAAATTTCACATTCATCGCATTCAATAGATCATGTTTCATTATTCACTATGAATAAAATGCAACAAGATGTTATTTGAAGTCAGAAACATTATGGGAGGAGATCAAATGAGTGATACAAAATCAACTTCTATTTCATTAGTTCAATGAAGAGATACATAGTTTTCTTGGTAGCAATTAATTACACTGCTTTGAATATGTGATCGGTTCTTGTCTCTTCAGCAGGTTCATATAATAATATTTCATCAACACGGACAAAAATTAACGTGATTCAATGACTACCCATACTCCGCCGCGATACCGGGCACAACTTCATCGAAGCGTAGCGCTGTCCGTCTTGCGGGCGATGCCGTCTTGCCAGTTTCACTCCGGTACAATGTAATGTGAATACTGAACAACGCCGATAAATCGTACGAGGATGAGGCAGCAAAACAAAATAGAAGGACTTGGGGTTATTTTTCAAATTTTACAGGTTGTAATCAAAAATTATAAAAAGATATGTCAATTTATCAGGGCATGGAATTATGGGCATTTTTTTTTATTGACGTAGCCTTTACTTGATGGAAATTCATAGTATATGACACTAAGGTAAAAACGATTAACTTTCCACAGATTTATTGTCTTCGCGACATGTTTCGATACACAGTATCTTTCTCAAGCGAATGTAATACATTAAATTATTCTACGTTGAACATCACTTAAAAACCCTTCTTATCAATTGAGCTAATTAGGACCTACCTATAATAAAAATAAAAGTTGACAATATAATACTGTAAATCTCAAAACATTTAAAGATTTAACAAAGATTTATTAAACAATTCGAATTTTTCAATTTATTAATTTCCAATAATTCTAAATAATTAAGTCCAATACCCTTACTTTCAACATGAAGGATTTCGAAGTTTATATCGAAGTCATGGTCTTCTTTCAAAATATGATTGGCATATTATGTTGAATGTGTTTTATTCTTGACATAATTCATACGGTGTACACGTACGCGGCTTTTGAATGGTCTACTAGTCTGGCCTACATATACTTTGGAACAAGATCCACAATTCAATTTATAAACTCCTGATTTTTCAGATTTTTGTGTTTTATCTTTATTATTTTTGATAAACCTTCCCAACGTGTTATCTGTTCTGAATGCTACTCTTACATTTTGTTTTTTAAAAAATGAAGCTATTTTTCTCTGAAACGGGTCCTGAATAAGTTAAAGTTCTGTATTATAGGTGTGCAAAACTATCACTTGGTGATACGAGCAGTCTTAAAGTGAACATAACTCGAAACTACGAGTATGTATTGCCGGAAAGATGGAAATTGGGTACCGTTAATTACCTTTATACCTGGTACCGTAAAGGGTCATATACGAGTTGGGTGCGACGGATTTCTTGAATAATGTCACCAAAAAAATATCTACTGATCATAATTATTATCATAAATTCATTTTGAGAGTAGTATTTTATTAGTCTGATCTAACCTGACCGAACTAACCTAGCTCGCAAGTTGGGAGCTTTGAAGTTGAATGAAAATTCATTTTAAGGGCCGGTTGTTCAGTCCATGGTAAAATCCAAAGATTTATCAAACTTGGTTTGGAGTCGAATCCTAGATTACCGTCAAATGTGTTGTTCAGTAGAAATTGGACTGGATAACGAAAACCAAGATTTTACAGGTCATCTGAACTATTTCATGAAAAGTCAAAGACTACATTTATCTCACAACTTTGGATCCGCTCAAAATGGGTTTGACTTGACTGGATCCGATACACCTAATCGATATATACAGTGTTCGGATTGGATTGAATCACTCAAGTCAATTCCATAAAATATAGGATTGGACCCAACCGATCGCCTTGAAGAGAAGTGAATTTACGAGATAAACGAGTTTGAAATTGACAAATGACAGGTAAAAGTAGACAAATTCAGATTAGTGTTTATATTGACAATTGTCTTTCTCAAAATAATAATTAAGAAAAGAAACGAATGGTCCAAAGAAGAGAGCCGTTTTTTCATTCAACTGATTAAGGAAAAACATATTTTGGGACTCATGGATGAGAAAAGGATTCGTCATTTTGCTGTGAAATTAGCTTTTTTCAATCGGATTGAAGAATAGGATTCTTCGATCCACTTAAATATTGCGATATATGCTATTGAATTTGAAGCGGATAGAGATCGTCCAGATAAACGTAGTCAAAGTCAAAATATACTTTAATGTCAGAAGTTTTTCAACTTATCGACAAAACTTTTCAAGTATAATCAAAAATGTGAAATAGTTGTGTATTATAGACTATGATGGTGATAGTCTTCCCGATCTGAACATGTGCAGACGAAAGAGAGTACCACCACAATATGCGCTTAGGGCGACTCAACAAGTAAAAGGTGGCGTATATGCTATTCCAACTGCAGGAAAAATACCGAAAATCCGACAGTACCAATTGAGGAGACGAGGAGTCACTGATGCGAGAACGAGCGCATGTATCTTAACGAAAATAAAAATTCAACACTACCCTCATCATCACGCAGATTTCACTAATTCATGTCAAATATAACCAAATATTTTCCATTCGTAGTTTCTTACTTTCCTGTAATTTTTTGGAAAGCTTGGTAGAAAACAGAATCATTGAAGGCGACTTAAACAATAAAATAGAATGAAATTCATGAGCTAACCATCCTATGTAATGGATTTCTTAAGGAAGATATGATGATTCGTTCAAGATAGATATGTAAACATGTCCTAGCTGGTTCCCATGAAAAGGAAAATGCTGTAACGGGATGTGCCATTTTAATCTTTTGTGTATGTAATATCAACCAGAAAATTATTTTCAGTAATAGAATCATCACAAAAATACCTAATAGTAAATTACATAATGCACTCATCATTTAGTTTTATTAGCGATTTCATGAGAGACCATTTCACAATAATCCTCATATCTTTTGATAATCTGAACCTGAACACAAATTCTTTATGTGATCATTTCTCGAAACGATTTTCATGTAATCTATAAGTACGAGGTGCCCTAATAGGAGCTTGGATATTCACTAATTCAATAATATCTTAATCATCAGTTATCATCGTCCATGAGCATTTTTATGGAAGTGATTTCCGGTTATTTTTCCATACTCTTTCATATTGCAGTTCTAATGTTGTTATGTCAGTCAGTTATGTTAAATTTGGTGCTTAATCCATCGATTTTGATAGTTTAGCGGAACCTGGAATCAAACCAGGATTAAAGTTCTAACTATGCAGTGAACAACTCGATAAACCAAGATTCACATAAAAGTGCAAATTATCTCTAACTGAACAACCGGCCCTAAGTGTAGTATATAAAGAAAAATGAAATAACAAAATTTGAATTTGTAAATGTAAATCTTTATTAATGACCGTGGCTTACTGGCACCCAACTCCCAAGTATCTGGCACCCAACTCGCATGAAAGGTTTTACTACCTGGCTCAGCCGGCACCCAATTCGCAAGCTTCGGTATTGCAAGATCTTTTTGCCCTCGCCTTCACAAATAGCAGTCAGTACACTGAACCGAAAAAGTACGTAATAGCATTGTTTAAATATAAGTAAGATTTAGTCAATGCCTTTGGAAAAGGTATTGGCCCAAACGCGAGTGTCATCTAGCGTGATTAGTTACAAACATGAATATTTGACGTAATTTTAATGCAGGTTTCTTAAAAAAAAACCCTGATTTTAATGCTGTCCCATTGTTTCAATCAAGTTACGACATGACTTGGAGGCCAGGTCACTGAAGTTACGACAAGATGACTTGGATGCGAGATAACTGTCGCCATCTACATGTCGCATCTATTTGAATCCATTATAAATCCTATAAGGTTGGCTAACTATCTTACTTCTATATAAACATTGGTAATAGTATTAAAAATAACATTGTATTCATGATTACAATGCAAAAAATCATGTTACAATTTCGTGATACTTTACAATACATTTTTTTTGTTAAAATTGTTATTTCCGTCAACCGATTGCACCTCTACGCGCGACCCTCGGAAGTCTTCGAGAGACTTGTGTGAGCTAGAGAAGACGCAGTCCTTACCTTTTAACGTGTGATGCCATGCACGAGACCGGTGAATCAGTGGATCGAACTCACGACCCCACGCTTGCGAGGCGTACGCTTTTACCAGCCGACCACCACGGCACATACCTAAGTATCTAGTAATTCCCGTTTTACTAAAACTAATTAAATAAAGTAAATCCAACTTATTTCGAAAAATTGTCTATTCGAAGAATCAGACATTCGAAAAATTGCCAATTCGAATAACACTCCATTCGTATACACACATGTCCTTCGATAAAATGTCGTTCGAATAATTATCATTCCAAAAACTATCCAGATACCAATATTAACGATCACTGGGGTGTTTCTGCATATGGAAAAATAGTCAGGGAATTGCATTTGAAAAAAATCAGCTTTGATTTGCTACGCTCTTTTGAAACACCTTTTATATCAGAAAATATTTTCTCGTCAATAGTTCGAGTATACATTTGAATAAAATGGGCAACTTGTATGGACCCTGTATATTCATAACACATTCAGGTGATAAAACTACGACAACTTGATAACAGTACTTATACCGGTGCTCACTACTAAATTAACGTCACTCAATTGCGACATCAATTATCAATTAATAACTACTTATTAATTATTGCGTAGACCGAAACAATATTAATTAATTTTCAATTCATTTGCGGCATTGCCAAGTGTGACATTTTCCACAATTTAATAGCAAGTTTTTACCGTACACGAGTAAATCGGAATGCAGCATACATTCTGATAAACCAGTTTATTTTGATTGATATTTTATCTGCCTTATCTCTATCATACCCGGATTTGAACGAAGTTTATAATATGCATATCAGTTGAAAATGGTGTATGGTGAATATAAACATTCCAGAAGATATTTTGAAAGTTCATATCGTTAATATCCAATAAAATCGTTGGACTGAATTCATTAAATAAAAATTAGAAAGAAGATATGTAACTTGTCTGTCACCGCTATATCGTAGCAAACATGAACTCAAGTTAGTTGAGAAAGGTAGATCATGCCACAGCTATTTCTTCGAGAAATTCTAGTTTCACACGTTTTTTATAAGCATTTTTGGGTGAAGAATTCACGAGAGTTCCATACCAACACCAAACCACTATTTTCAACACCTTGACACTTATTTACGGTAACAAATTGACTATCTTCTGGAGAAAGATCAAAGCTCACTTTGTGACGACAATCAGATAATTTTTTGTATCCCACTTCATTCATTTAAATTAGCCATTTTTTCCGCGCGGATGGTGTTACGTGTTCATCTCATTGCTCTGGTTTGCATGTTGCCGAAAAATAAATTTATCAGTTACTCCTCGTACATCATCAGTACTTCTTCTTTTGGCACGATCCAATCCCCTGCACGTAGGCACCCACATATTTGACTTCAGTTGAAGGAACCTGTGGAGGTTCCTTCAGCTGTGATTGCGAGGGTCCCCTGGGAGGTTCACCTGTTAACTTGTAATTGGAGGTACCTTCGATTCCTTGGTTCCCTTTTCCAGGTTGCCCTCCTTCAAAACTAGGGTTGCCACGTCTTGGGGATTCTTTTGGAGTGGGCTCCCAGAGCAGATGACTTACCTTCCCTCAAATGGGTTCCAGAGATCCTTGCGTCGATAACACTTGCCGAGGTCTTATAGTCGCCTCTTATGCGACAGGCAGACCGTACCTGGGATCTATTCATTCTTGTCCCGAGTTCCAGAAAGATGGTTTCGGGAGTCCCTTGGAAGGTTCCCCTGTTAACTTGTCGGTTCCTCTGGTTCCCCTTTCCAGGGTGCTCGCCCACACAGTGAGGGTTGCTACCTCAGAGGTACCCTGAAGGTCCTCTGGTCGGTGCTCTCAGAACGATTGGCTTGGCTCTCTAGAATAGGTTATATTACATGCAGATCTTTCCTGGGATCTATTCTTTCTAGACCCTATAGTCTAGTCAACATGTACTCTGACTGCACTCTGAAACAACAACAAGAAAAAATATTTTAACATTGAATATGAATATCAAGGTATAAAAAAGTACATGTGCTATCGGTATACATCAATTAACAATAATTTGCGGTAAAACCATTTTTATTCCAATTTTTCCATAAATTATGCATTTGTTAATCAAGAAAATGTTCTAAACTGAATGTTAACATAAAAACCCCGAAAATTATTGAACTAAAACTCTAGGATCTTTTTCACTTAGCGAAGTTATTCTTAATAGGCTTACCTCGAGGTTTACAAATAGATACCTAGGGCAAAAATTGTAAAATTTTGATTTTATACTTTCTTATTAACAAAATAAAAAGAGCAAATATACTTTTTCGATTTCTAAAGGTTTACATAAAAATAGTTTTTTTAAAAATTTTTACCACCATTGTTTAAAAAATTGTTTTAAACAAATACAAATTTTCTATGAGATAATCAAAAAAACATTATATGAATAGATTATATATTTATTGATGAAAATTATGATTTTTAAAGAAAAAACGATTCCTTCAAAAAATTTAAGAAATCACTTGTTCAAATAATTTTTTCAAAACTTTATTCTTCTTACAGTAACAATAATTATAATAATAATAACTAAAGTGGCGTATGGAGTTAGTAACAAGGCCTATCCAGAACACATGGCTAATGACCATAGCAGTCGATGCCAAAACACCAAGGAAAAAAAAAAAAAAAAAAAAATAATAACTATTTATAAATTTGAAAAGTCAGCTTAACAAGTTCGTCACGTCTACAGGCACTACAGGCCCAAAAATACCACACATTAATACAACATTTTAAAGCAATCATCTTCTTCTTCTTCGGACAAAATTTTTGCTTTCTTTGGTGTGCATCCATCAGACTTTCGTCTCAAGAACAAAAATAATTTTCCAAATCTGAAAATACCATTTCTGTTGGTAATACTCTGATATGGTGTACGATTTAAAATAACTAACCTTGAAATGTGAATGGTGTCATAAACTTTCACAGCCAGTTTCAACATTGAAATCTTGGTCCACAGCGATATAGGAGAATAAACCTCTGATTTTCCTTTCGTATAGGCTGATAATTCATCTTCATTTCATATTCTTTTTGATTTAGCTCTTGAGTAATTTTCGGCAGTTAATCAACACTCGCTGCACATTATTCTCCCAATAAGGATTTCTAAAGAAATTTTATTTTGTTCCTCAATTTCTCAATTTCAACCATGGTCGTTATTAAAGCGAACTCGCGAACACAAGAAACTGAAATTGTTTATAATATTGTTGTGATATTGTTAAGCTGTTGACAATATAATGTTGGATTTTTCTATAGAATTACGAGGAATCGAAATGTAATCTTTCAGCGGGATTATGAAAAGTCTTGAACGACACACGACCAATACACAAATAACGGATTCGGTTGTTATAATCCTCGGCTGCGCCTCAGATTACAATATTCAACCTCATCCGTTATTTGCTACATATCGGTCATCATATTCCTCACTAACGAACCGAAAAAAAATTCTTGAAAATCAAAATGTAACTTTCACGCTTTAAAGTTTCGTTGACCGAGTTATGGATGTGAATCGTGTGAAATTTTGAACAAATATACATGACTCATATTCAAAAAGAGTGTAATCAGGTTACTTCAATTATCATCCGGTTTATTTTTTCTGTTTGTTTATCCAAAGTTCAGTTTGTTTGTCGTGAGTTGGCAAGTTAACAACAATTCGCTAAATAAACCTACTATACGCTCATCTGCCAACCACGGCAAATCGGACTCAATTGAACAGCGATTACTTTCGTTTTCATTCGGCATTGTGAATTGCGCCAGATATTATTGCTGTGGCAGTCGTCCAACAGATGAGAAATGTCAATGAATCACACATTTGTTGTCAAAACATCCATTTTATTCCATTAAGTAGGTACTGCATATCTACTCATATTTTACTACAGTTATGTTTAATAACGGTCGACGTTTCAAAAATTATGATTTCTGTAACGTAGCCAGGACAGAATGCACCTGATAGACATAATTTTTTTTAGGATTTCAATCTTCTACAGTCTTACCATATATACCGAATTCCTGCTCATAGAATTAATTTTTGAACTGTTTTTTTTTTCAATAAAGTTTTGGGAGTTATGTGTTAGTAATGACATTAATTTTTGTTCTAGCGTTCTTTTCAAAAAATCAAACAGCACAAACAACAAAAGTACTCCACATACACATCTGTCTAACAAACCAAAAAACATTGGTGAATATTAAAAAAATGATGTTCGTGTCAGAACACAAACATTTCACCCTGGAATCGTCTGATTTATCTATATCGTAAACAAGTATGAAGAATGTCTAAAACAAATCAATTATAAAAAAATGTAAAATTTGTTTTTACGAATCTCCCAGGTTTTCCCCCTAAAATTAGAGCTTGTGCGAGCAAGGGAGAGTCACAGCTTACATAACTCTGGATTCCGAACCACTTCAGCTTCGTGGCAGGCGGTGAGATTGAACCCGGGCCGCCTGGGTGTTGTAAAGTTTATTTGTAAATATACAGTGTGTCCTCTCAAGTACAACTTTTTTATTTTTTTGTTTTAGGAAAAAAGTCATTCTTCTTAATTAAAAAGTTCTGCAGGGTTTGGAAGCTAAGTTGGAATAATCAAAATACAAAAATTGATTACCCAAATACGATTTATTGAAAAGTATGAATTTGGTACATGAGTAAAGTACTTTTATTTGTGACAATAACGAAAACTGTGGTCATGAAAAATTGTTCAGAATTGAAAATCACGTTCAAATACGCAATCATATCCATCAACACTAAAAATAAAAAATATGTTTTCCCTACATTATCCTTTAACATTGGTTACCCATAGAAATATTGGCTCTCGCAGTAAAGGGTCAGAGAAAATTCTCGAGCGAAGCAGTAGGATCAGCGAGTTTTCAGTACAAATTGCTATAGATAGAAATGGGTAAATTTAGTGTTATTGCAGGGAAAAATCTAAAAAAAAATGTCTTTAGAGTAGATGGATCTGATTGCGTATTTCAACGTGTTTTGGAATAATACAACTCGATATTCTCGCTGTAGTTTATTTCCTTGATATTTATTATTTACACACTTGTTATAAAAATACTTGGCAGAGAAGCAAACACACTTCTACCTGCATGTGCATACGTTTATGGATATTTTTTGACTGTCGAAAGGGCAGATAGTAGTAATAGTAGAGATAATCATGCCAGATGTGTAAACCCATATCAGTGACGTATACTACAAAATAGCAACACAAATAATAATGGATAATGAATGAAGAATATTAAACACAACATGATCATAAATTCTAAACAACTTTTTTTATTGTCACAAATGAAAGTAGGTACTTTACTTTTGTACCTGATTCATATTTTAACATATACTCGTAAACGACTGACAAATTTTAAGATTTGATTATTCAGAATTGGGTTCTAGAACATGCAGAACTCTATATTGGGAATGACTGTTTTCCTAAATCAAAAAATTAAACATTGTCGGCATTGGACACACTGTATATTCGTATTCATCAGGTGTTAAATGATCTTACTAATGGTGTCTTTTTTGTTTCAGGTATGTAAAAGTTCATCTTCAACTGCAGTCCCATACGAATGAAATGTGTGTAAGTATGATAGCGATCTAGCACTCCGAAATGTTTACATAATTTCTGATATTGTGTTGGATGGTCATTGGTTGTTTGGTAATCAACGCTAACTTCCGTTGATGATGTCAATCAAGAGGCTTCTAGAAAAATTACCCCTTTGATAAAAACCCCCCGATAATAACCCCCGGGATGTAACCCCTAGTAAAAAATCCCGTCGGTACAAAAAACCATCGGAACAAAAAAAACCGGTATAAGATAAATTACTGGAAGAAAGAGATACGCCTCTGGCTAATTAGTTTGAAAAGACGAAATCGAAGCAGATGCTCGCTGCGCTCCAATTTTATAAATCATCAGAAGAAAGAGACACGCCTCCGTCGTATCATTTTTTTCTGGCTGCCCACCGAATTTCTTAACGTAAAAAAGGGACATAACCTAACCTAACTTTTTTAGCTTTCCAAGTTGCTCGAAATTCGATCACTAATTGATACGAAAAGGTGAAATAAAAGCAGATGCTCGCTGCCCTCGCATTTTATAAATTACCTTCCTTCTGGCTGCCTGCCGAATTTCCTAACGTAAAGAAAAGGGACACAACCCAACCTGACTAACCTAGCTTTCCAAGTTACTGGTAATTCGATCACGACGTTATCAATGCATGTCTCTTCGAAATAATCTGCTACTGGTATGACTTCTGGTGGTAATTGTTCACATAGGTCTTCAAAAACTTGCACAGCATCAGGGGGGAATAACAGCAAGTGCTGGTAGTTTTGTCGTTTGTAATGCGAAATCTGCATCATCTTGATATCGTTTTGTTGTATGCCATTTTCTTGTATTTTTCTATTTATATTGGTGCAGATGAAAATAACAGCCTTTTATTTCGCTATTTGGGAAAAATAATTTCAAATTGTTTATTACTGCTAATTCATTAATCGGAAAATAGTGTGTAGGTGGTATTTTATACCGGGGCTTTTTTTTACCCGTTGTATTTTATATGGCGAGGGGGTTAAAGTCCAGTGGGTTATTGTCGGGGGGTTTCAATTCAGGGATAATTGTTCTTATACCAATATTGCGTCATATCAAACAGTCCAATTTCTTCCTAAACCCTCCCAGCTAAGGTTTGCAGGCATACTTATCAAGAGTGGGAGTGAAAATAATGAACTCGATGAACATTGGCATAATCACACATATCGGCTCTCAATTACCGCGCCAGAAACATAATTTTTTGCAATGACAATGATTTCGTGAAAGATACGTTTTTGTATGGACTCGGTGGTCTCAGATTAATCCAGGAATTTTAAAAAATTTCATATTCATAATTTAGGTACTTTCTCGAATGCGTTGAATAATTTGGTTTAAAAAATCGATAAAACAAACTGAAGGCATAAAACCAATTCCTATTTCTTCAAGGTAGTGTTAGCTCTCAAAGAAGCAGGATGCTGCTGAGCTGAGAAATTACTTATGTTGAGGTAACCGCAGTTTTATTATTATAGTATGTACCATATGGGAAAATAGTTTATTAGAGTATTAAAAAAACATTTCTAGGACAAATTTTGTGCATGTCTGATAACATAAAAATCATTTTTGACACATGTCACGTGACCACTGGTATGGCGGCAAATTGGAAAAAAAAATAATATGAAGAGGCGAAAAGTGGGATAAGATGGCAAGATATCGAAAAAAGTAATTTGAAAAGTTGCATTTTTTTATAAATATTTTCCGATCTCTTTATAAAAAGTTTTTTTTTCTGAATGGCCTGACTGTAGTGGAACCTGATGATAGTGACAAAACTTTCCCATTTTTTCCTCCCCAGGTGGAATTAATTGAAAAATATGGTTTTTGTCGAACCCTCGCTGTTACATTGGTTCGTATCTAATAGTTATATCAGAATCCCAAGACTATTGTGGTGATATAGCAATCTTGGAACATTCTGGTTCCCTGATTATACTCAATTTTTGATGATAATCGTGAATGAGCGTTTCACTTTGCACATAAACTTGAAAATAGTTCGTCAAATTAAAGAGGCTTAAAGTTTATGTATAAAGTGAAACGCTCATGCAGCATTATCCTTAAAACTTGATTATAATCAGGACACAGGTTGTTTCTAGATATCTTGCCATCTTACCATCTATCTGCACTGTTGGCCTCTTCATGGTAATTTTTTTCCAATTAGCCGCCATGGTAATGGTCACGAGAAATGTTTTTCAAGTTATCTAACCGAAAACGTTTTTCCATTTTGGCGGTCACTGTATGTATAAGTGACGAAAGGGTTGTATGAAGAGTAGTTCTCAAGAGAAACCAAATACCTATAAAAAGTGTAATCAGAACAAGAATAGTTACATTAGTAGTTACTGCTTATTGATAAAACTATGATATCGTGATTACTATTCTAATCACAGTTTCAATGTATGTATATTTCAGTTTAGTGGATGACAATTCTGCAAATATTGTTGATGTCGTATTTGCGTGGTCTACTGACGCCATTTCAAATGCTGAAGGGGCATTGTGGAAGAATCCTACGATGATAATAGTTAGTTTGATGCGTTCTTCTCAAATGCATCCAACTGGTCATTCAGATGTAGGAGAAATTTTGCTTTCAGCGTCCTTTTGCGTCGGTCGTCAAGTTTTTTGAAATCTGGTAGCATGGACTGGAAAAACATCCAATCGGGATCTTGTTGATTAACGCTTGTCTCCATTTCTATCCTTTCCTTCCTGTCCACCCACTCAGCGAATTCTACATTTGCTTCATTTTTTGGAGTTATCAGTTTTATCTTCTTCGACTTTGGTGTATCTTGTTCGATTTCCCATTCCACGTGGTCAGAGCGGAGCGACTCTACCATTCTGTCAAAATCGTCATCCATTTCACTGCATTTTATTGACTCTGCGGTTTCGGAGCCCCCCTGCTGCTCAGTGTTATCTTCCGTGCTATCCTCATCTTCCTCTGGATGTTGTGTTGAAATTCCGGAATTTCTTCTCAAGAACGGCATGAGAAAAGACATGTGTTCTGCTAGATAATATGCTTTCGTCGATTTCCTCGAGCGCAATTTCGTTCTCATCGACCTTCCAAATGCAGTGCGGATGTTCTTCCAGCGCTCTCGGCAATTGTGTTCTGAAAATAAGAAACGGGATGATGTTTTTCATTAAAACCTTTTTTTCGGTATCTGGCAATATACAGCGAGTTTCAAAAAGTTTACACCATATGGGAAACTTCTTTATTATCCATTTGTCAGCAAATCTTATTCCTGATAAAAATTAGTGCATTGCGGAAAACTTGAATTTGAGTTATCAAAATTATAAACTTCCGAATGGTGTATGGGTTAGAACAAAATATTGAAATTTGATTTTCGACATTATTGAAAAAGTTTATTTAGAGAAGCTGTTTAAATTTGAAAACAAATGTTAATAGCGTTGAACTAAAAGGTGCCAAGCGCTAAATTATGGTATTGAGTAATGACTCTATAAAGTCAAATATATTTTTTTTGATTGTACAATAAATATTGAAATGGCGCTTGGCACTTTCATCAATAGATGGTACCACGTTCGATAAATCACTTGGATCTTTTTACAAAAAGTAGGTTCCAGTTTTTGAAGTCGTATGATTACCCTTATCTCAAATTTAACGAATTGGCGCTTAGTACCTTCTAGTTAAACGCTATCCATTTATGTTTGAAATCACACCTACCTACGCCACAAAACAAAAAAAATCAATTTTGAGTACGCCTCCCTCATATCACCATAATAATATTTCAATGCGAAATTATGTCCAATTTATTATTCGAACTAGTATGTTGAGAACGGTTTGAATTTTTACTAGTTTTTTGGTGCAAGTTTGATATTTCACTCTGTATGTTTGTCCATAATAATTATCAGTATGATTTAATGACAAGAAATAATTAACTAAATTAATTAATGCTGAACAATTTAGTAATACTGATGTGTAAGTTTACGATCTCTTTTATTATAGTGTTACCTTAAAGGGTAGTCCTAAGAAATTTCTTCTTCATCCCTTTCAGCTAAGGTTTGTTGGCAAGAATGAGGGTGAAGATAATGAACTCGATTAATATTGGCAACACAGCACCTGTCCGTTCCCGATTACAGCGCCAATCAGATATAAATTTCCCGATCGTAGAATCTGTTTCTTGCAAAAACCATTGATTTCAAGGAAAACATATTTTATGTGTGGGCTCGGTGGTCTTATGAGAATTCCGGAACCTCTCAATTTTTTTTAATTCATCAAGTCATTTAATTTTTTTTTTTTTTTTAGAAATTACCATAACCAAAAATCACTGAAGTTCCGGAAGTTTCACAAAGCCATTGAGTAATGCAAAAAAAATTAAAAAATTCTCAAACAAAAACTGTGTTCTCAAAACGGATTCCCGTTTTACCAAGGTAGCGTTTGCTCTTAAACTAAATTACAAAAACGTTCTGAAACTTGAATAATCAATCACTAAATCCTTAAATTTCCACATGTCTTTCTTACATCACCAAACATTTTATTGTTCTTGCATAAAATTCTTTATTGACAGAAATCTTTTTTAGAAACCCCAAAGAAATATACTACGAATTCCATTTACTATGAAAAAGTCATGGAATCAGTTGCACTAAAAAAATCAAAAAATTGATGACTGTGACAGTTGTTTGTAGATTTGTAGCAAGGATTAGCATAAAAAAAGATATGCTTGGAACTTTTTGAAAGCCAACTGGGATTGAAGAGAAAACACTCATATCACTTTCAAAAAGACAACTCAACATTTGTAGCAAAAGCAAATTCTGGAAAGGGAAACATTCTCAATTGAAAATTGAACCGAACATGACTCCTCTGGAATGGAAAAAGCCTACGATAAAAATAAAGTAACTTTTTTGTAATATTCAACAGAAAACAACTACTTCCCCGTCTAAAGCCACACTAGACATTGAACTGCATCTGATAGATATTGTGAAAAGACCCTATATAATTTGAAAGAAAAAATCCGAAAGTCAAACTTTGCATTTTCATTCAGATAACTGCAATGAGTCATGTTTGGTTCAATTTTCAATTGAGAATGTTTCCCTTTTCAACATGAATCCCTTGCAAGAGAGGTTATCTTGAAGAAAATAACGACTAAAGTTTGTCTGACAGTCGCAGATGATTCCACATCTGACCTTATGAACAACCAGTTCCTATTTTCAATAAAATCAACAAGCAAATGCTATTTTGTTGTATTTGTTTAGTTTTTGAAACAATATTAAGGAGACGATCAAAAATTAGGGAACGAAAGTATGCTCCCAAAGTTAGTTTCCTCCTACGTTGATAGAATTCTCCAAGAAGTAGTGAAAGGAAGGATTTCGATAAGTCAAAGATGTTAAGATCCGCCAATAGGGAATATCAAAAAAGATTAATTGTTTCATAAAATTCTTTAATTATTGATTTTTTTTATTTATGAAATAATGACTTCGTAGAAACCACTACCTGCTATCCTCACCCTCACTAAAGTTTTAGAGTAGTTAATTTTGATAAAAACCAGTTTTCACAAATTACACACACTTCTTGGCCAAAATAAGCTATACTCTATTATTACATTCTTGAAATATTTTGCAATGATATTGCATTGTCATCCATTTCTGAGCTTTGTTCGAAGTTGATTTAAAATCGTTTTGTAAAAGTTGTACCGAACAGACAAACATTTTCATCATTGTGTTATCAGTTAACATACTAAACATACTAGCGAATGAGATAGCATTTTCCTAACGTTAATGTTTTGGTACAACTAGGCTTTCAATTTTCATTATATTTTCGACTGTAGTGAAATTTTCCTCTGACAGTCGGTAGCTAAACTAAGTGATCAAAAGAAAGGGCGAAAACGCAGTAAATTGCTTACACATATGATCACTTATTCCATAAAAACTTGAAAACAATATCATTTTTCCAGACTTCGTTTGTTTTAAATTTAAAATGCATTTTCATTGGAGTTGATTTTGCTTCAAAATGTTAATAATAACTGATGTATTTATTTATTGCTTTATCTCGCTTACTTACTGAGGAATGAAATTTGCCTGATCTGATATTTCAAACACACAGCTCTCATGGACAGATGGAACAAATATTTTCTTTCACTTTATCAAATATAATTTTCTTTCCACTGACGATCATTTCTCATATTTCTAATGAAGAAATCAAGAAAAAAGTAATATCCGGTCTTGTATCATATTTGACGAAAAATTTTAATTAATAGTTATTTATGCAACAAGTGCAAAAAGTTAATGTTATTTGCACTCGACGTGAAATTGTCCGACGAGGCCGTTAGGCCGAGATGGACAACACGTCGAGTGCAATAAACAATTTTTGCACGAGTTGCATACAACATTTTTTCTACGTTCATGCAAAAAGCAAAAAATGATTTATTGAGGTGCGGCACTAGGTGTAGGAAAATGAAAAGTGCAACTTGAATACTTTATTATTAATATCGATTTGCATTGAAACAGGAACTAATACGTTACGAACAATTTAACTCAAACTTTATTTTTACCCTCAATGTTGAAAGTGAATGAACAATTGGTGCAATATTCAATATGAATATTTCGTAGTGAAGTACCTATTGCCAATCTCACAGAATATCTGCTAAATATGTAGTAGGTTTAAACGTTTATGTTTGTCATGATGACAGCACGTTGAAGTAGAATGACAGATGAGTGCAATAAAAACTTTATTGCACTAGTGCAATAAAGAACTTCTTCTTCCACTGAATATAGTTCAATAAAGTTTTGCTTTTTGCATGAATGTAGAAAAAAAATTAAAAAATCCTAATACAAAAAAAAATAGGAAAAAAATAATAGGTATTGCCCCTTTAAGTTCATTATAAGTAGTAGTATTTTGATCCAATTGACGGACGTCACGTCCAGAAACCGGTAATTACAGAAAGTCCAAGTCATCTTGCAAACAAAAAAAAAGAGACTAAAGCAAAATTGGTTTATCCGTTTGGGAGCTACAATGTCACATATAGACACACACGGTAATTTTACTTACAACACCTCTCTGTTTCCGTCGGGAATTAAAAATAAACGTTGATATCCATTTTACTCTAACTATCTAGGCAGTGACTTGAAGTCAAAATTCTTTATTTTTCAGTCGTTATTAAGGCAATTTTTAAGAAAAATCTCTTTACTTAACTCAAAATCAAGAACGCAAGTTCATACGAACGACATCTCGCTCGAAACAGCTACTAGGGAACTGTGGCAACGCTGACCACCGAGGCATCTCTACTCTACACACTCTACACTCCAGTGTTGCCACAGTTCGCACGATCGAACGAGATCTCGCACGTTTTGTCTCTGGTTCGCTCTCTCGCTCCTGTTTGTCAAATCTCGCACGTTACGACTGGATACCCTCAGAGCTGAGGTCTCACGTAAAAGCAGAAGAAATATTCGACGACAAGTAGATAACCTTAGGAGTGTTCTTTTATATTTTATCTCATCTCGATATGAGATGATGTGATATGAAATTTCGAGAAATAATCTCAATTGATGAAAAACAGTCCAACAAAACAGTCGAGAAATGAACAAAAAAGATCTAAGAATGATATTTCTATCCAGCGTGTGCTCGATCGGCAAGGAGGAAGGTAAAAATCTCACCAGATCTCAATTAGAGATAAATGAAAAGAATACTGACATCTCACATGCCAACTGAAATGACCTGAGATTCTTGGTATAAAGAACACCTCTTGTCACTATCCATCAAGGATTATTTAAGTATGCTTAAAATAATTGGAGCTTGAATAAAATCTTAACGCTAGTTTTGATCAAGAATAATGGTCCAACTGGAAAAAAGCTAAAACTAAAAATCTAGTAGTTTTGTGAGAAGTTAGACTGTTCTTGTACGGGTGCGACACTATTTCTGATGATATTGTGGTTGCCTTTATCGTATGATATCGTCAACCTACTATATTTAAAATTTTGATATTCATTCGATCTGCTTTTCTATAAAATTACGACAATCGAAAAAAGAAAAATTATTTCAATGGGTTTGTTTTTCAAAAATTACAAGTCTTGGAACGTCAGAAGCATGCGCAGTTGAAAAAAAGTGAACGAAAATTAACGTGTACTGAATATTTCTCATCAACTGCGCATGATCCTTACATCCTAAAACCAATATTTCTCAAAACCAGAACAAACAAACCAAATCTCGCTCTTTCAATGAAAATCTGGCACGTTTTCGACAGAGCGTGGTAGCAGGAAATTTCATAGGTCTGTGGCAACACTGTACACTCTAGACACTATAGTTTATTACCCCAGCGAATACTTGCACACAGTGAGGGCTACCTGAATGCCGTCGTACCCTACCGCTACGAAGTTTTTATTAAATCCCATGGCACCGAGTCAAAAGAGAAAGGTCATATAGGTACTTGTATGGAAAGGTACCTAGCCACCCGAAGTAAATAAGAAAAAGTACATCGAGGTGTCATTCAATTCGAAATAGCGTGTAGATCTTTGGGAAAAATTCAAGAGCTGTTTACAAAAATTGCAAAAGTTATAACAATTAACTAAAAAAACCGAATGGGGTTTGGTTTTGCGAATGTTTCAAAAACTATTTGACATTTTTTTTCAAATTTGAAAAAAATATTCAATAATACGCTTGCGTAAGCCCCTCCCACTATGGACCGTTAATGAATAAATATTATTTAAACTTTTTAAATATGGATAATAGGAATTGAAACAATTCAGGCATATACTGGATAGATGAATGAACAATAATCCGCGGTCATAAAATTTTTATCGCAAGTTTTCTATTAGTTATGCACTAGTTAATGGACAATATTTTCCGACTGGAACATGAACATTGCAAGTGCAAAAATTGTTGAATAACAAATCTTAGATCTTTTTTATAGCTATTTTTTAAAGGTCTCAGAAAAGATTCCCGTAAAAATAAAAATAAATTTTCTTCACCTTGTAATCAACAATTTGTAATGTTAAAAATTAAGAAGCTTGATTTATCATTGACTATTTTTATAACTGTTGCTATTGATCTCTTTTTTGCAGCACCGTTACGTGTTATACTCAGAGAAACAAATTACCTACACACATATTTTTACCTACAAACTTTATAAATTACCCACTGTATGGGTAATTAACGACACCTTGGCAACCCTGCATTGCCGTTACAAGTTGTAGAATACCGACAATGGCGGCAATGCCTAACGGAGATCCTAACCGAAATCTAAAAGAATGCAGTACGTAGTCAGAAGCTGCTCGCTTTCGAAATAAACTGCGTAATTAATTTTCAAAGACAGGAGGAACTATCCCATTTCAATAGAATTACGCGGGTTTGTTGAACATTTGTATATTTAAATAAGGTTGCAAACTGGATAATTAATTACCTGTGACTCCCAATGTTTTCGCTATATCCTTCCATGCCAAACTAGTCACATCCGCCCTGGAATAGCTTTGCAATCTAGTATTCCATAAACAAGAGTGCTTCTTCACTAGATTAATGAAAGCAATTTTCGCAGATATGTCTTCCTGGGCCGACATGTTTTTGTGGAACAAGATAACGTACGAATCGTACGATACTGCCGACTATCGCCCGGCGCAACGCTCAACCAACACTCTATGGCTCCCCCACCGATTCTAAATCGATGAATATCACTATCGTATCGCTGTCGGTTTGGTGTGTACAGATTTGCCTCTCCAGACCAGCGGCGCAACCAGCCATTTTTCTTGGGGGCTCACCCGCACTTTTTTATGTAGACTGGCGACCGTACAAAGTTTATGAAACTTTGGTATGTTGTGGTACTCGACCTAGTAACCAAACATTGAAATAAAAAATCCTTTCACCATCTCTATAAAAAATATTTTAAGAAGACTTTCATCTTTATGAAAGGATATCATTGGCTAATAGTTATTCCTTTTGCTACTCAGGCAATCTACTGACGGTTCTATTACACATAATTTTCAACATTTAGAGTTTATATTAACGAAGGAAGTAAATGGATTAATAGATAGAAGTTTTATTCCTAGTGGCTGATTCTGGATACTGGTTAAGGGGGTAATGAAAATAAAAATTCTCATATACGAATATTTTCCAACACGAATGAAATAATAACAAACAATTAAGTTCGGTATGTCACAAAAATGAGATGATAATATATTTCCAATCAACAAAATCAATAAGACTATGAAATTGTAATTAATTTACTCCACCGCTAATGACCCAAAGCGTTAATGCGATTATTCCTAATAAAAAAAAAATCAACAATACCTGATTTTTTTAAAAAATCAGTCATATCAATAAAATAAATGAAAAAAAAAACCAACATACTGCATATGTAAAAAAAATCAAATGAAACATATGTGTAATAAAGCAAGTTCAGGTGATCTGTCTTGAGACATAATATACCTGTCATGAATTCAGTCTCTTCAACCTAGAGAAACTTCGTTCTGCTGAAATGACTTCAGTCAGTACAAGTTCTGGTACAAGAAAGTTTGAAGGTACATTAGTGATCAAATGAGGTGAACAAATTAAAATAGACTATCAAATACAATACAAATAATTCATAATGATTTTTAATGGTTATGAACATCATTTCAATAGTAAATTTTCTTTAAAATTTTTTTAAAACAAAATTACAGTTTTTGAATTTGTTTTGGTTAATGTATTGAATGTTTCTATGGAGCTGAAAACTGAACATGCTTTTTCTTTGTTAGAATGAATTATGTCCAAGTGAAAGTGGGTCAAGATCCGAGTATGATGACTAGATGATTTAGTATTTTTTCTGAATTGGTTTATTACTCTTTTGAATGTTCTTGGTCAACTTGAACGCAAATTTAGCTTTTTCAAATTTAATAAAAGTCTACTATAAATAATTTCTTTTGGTTTTTGACTACATGATGACCATACTGTGATCATATATCTGATTCGAGAGATAATATGTGCATTATAAATTAACAATTGAATATTATTT
Organism: Chrysolina oricalcia; assembly: GCA_944452925.2. NCBI lineage: Eukaryota > Metazoa > Arthropoda > Insecta > Coleoptera > Chrysomelidae > Chrysolina > Chrysolina oricalcia. The sequence goes on from OX101808.2 coordinate 27,373,278, forward strand.
CTCAGGAATTGTATTCTCCTTATAGATCCTTCCAGATGAGAATAATAAAGAATTTCGATTTTTACTATGTGTCTCTCAAAATTCAAATATTTGTTAATCATTAGGCCCAATTGCTCAATAGCCTTCAGCAACAGTTCTGTTCTAAACTATAATTATGTTTAAATATCACAGACAGTTTTTTTTTTCTGAATAATAGTCAATTTAAGTTCATTTAACCATATTTCAATAATTGTTTCAATTTCTTTTTCCAAATAATTTTTTAAAGTTTGGACATTTTTAGAAGTGATAGAGTACAGCATCATCTAAAAAAGAAAAACAGTTACTAATTAGGTTGATAATTATAATGCTATTGACATAATTTAAATGAAGAATTGGTGAGAAAGCAGAACTCCAAATGTGGATATTATATATATATCTAGAAACATAAGTAATAGTGTCTCCTTTAGATTTTTTTGTCTGGGGATACATAAAGGATAAAGTTTTTTCGACAACTAGTACAGATATCGACCATCTCAAACAAAAAATAAGAGATGCATGTAATAGCTTTACACCCATCATGCTAGAAAATTGCCACAGAAATTGTATGGACAGACAACTTATGTGCATTCAACAAAGAGGTCGGCAATTCGAGCATTTGATGTAGGTTATCATGAAGAATTCATTTTCTGTATTGGTTTTATTTTCACTAAAAAATTCAATATGAAATAAATTGTTTTCTGTTTGTTTGATTTCTTCTACTCTTAAGTAAGTTTATTTCCGAGGTAAATTGCTATCGTTCGTCTCTGAAACTACAGATATCTTTTATTATAGTGTAAACATAATTTTAATAGATACATTTATTCAAAGCGTCACTGATAATTTTTATATCGGAGAGTTAGGTTTTGTGGAATCCATAAACGACCTAACGACAGGACCTTAATTAAAAATTGTTGTCACTGATGATGTTAGTTATTTTAAATGAAACGTTATAAAAATATCAAGTGTGATGTACCACTGAATTGTGATTTTATCGCTTTATCAATATTTGTACTAAAACAGACAGGTCCGTATTTGAAAAGAAATGTTGATGGTGGCCGTGTTGACACGAAACGTTTAATCAAAGATTCATTGTTACATTTTTATAGTACATTTAGAATACATTAAAACTGTCCTTTTCCATTTTTTTCTATTTTCAGAAATAACAATTCTATTCGTAAAAAACAAATAACAGCATTTTTAGTTTTCCCTGTATAACTCGGGAAGGGCGAGTCTCCCTGTAAATTTTCTTTGACCATTGTACTGTTCTCCACAATAGTTACCTTTTCTCCCATTTAATCGTCTTCGTATCTGTTACGGTTTAGAATATAGCAATGTTAACACATGATAAAAGAAACGGCCTGTATATTTATTATTGTAGTAGTTTGACTGTTACGTTCTTGCTCTTGGACAAACGTTTATGTAAGTGCAGCTACGTGTTTTATATTTGCTTTGACGTCACATTGTAATATTCTGATGAATTCAAATAAAGGAAAAAACATCCCAACTCTGGAATCGAACCCACCAACTTTGTGAGCTGAACTCAAATATGATTTATTGTCACAGTAATTTGAGTACGATTCATATTCATGAGTTTTTGGATTCCTTTTGTTTAAATACTCGTGCACACTTTCGTTGCACCGAGAGATGTAGGATGGACCCTGCATCCTTTACCACCCGGTGCACCAAAAGTGTGTAGATAGATAGGGTATAGATCTGCCCTGCCAGCAGGCTACCTAATGTTCTCGCCCTATCGGAGTGGCCAGGTAGCCATTCACCCTCGTCTCCTGTCGAGCTAATACGAGGTGTAACATTGATTAGTTATGGAGATAATGAAGGATCTGATAGCTTGACTGTTTACGTGGCTAATAGCTGGGAAAAGTAATTAAGAAAACTGGGTTCGGATAACCAGGAAAATGTTATGATAATAACGTGATTTAATTCTACTCCAGTTCATGAAGAATATCCAGTCTCTGGTGTAAGAAATCCCCGTATTGGTAAGCCGCAGCTAAACCATTGCACCACTGAATCTTCGTAGTAACCAATATGAAAAGGATGATCAAACAACAATGTCATCTCAATTCTCAATTTTTCAGTCGTTATACAGAACTCCGCGATATTTGTCATTATAGAAAAAAATTACATTATACCGGACGTCCCAGATTGTATTGCACTGTTGGATGCTTCATAAAGAGTGCAAAATTTTCTTTTTAGAAATTATTATGTGTGCCATCATACTCTGTATAGGCAAAAGGCAATGTTCCTATTGTTATTAAATTAACCACGGAAAGAAATGAAAGAAATCGACGTATTAAAGTGTTTCATTAAGGATTTTTTCAAGTATATTGTCGCGACTAGGGCTACTAGGGTAGCAGCCTGAGCCGTATAAGGGGTTGTTTCCCTTATACTAAATGCGACTTGGGGTGTAGCTACAGATGGTAGCTATTGAAAATCAAGGGGTAGCAAAGGAATATAAACATTAGTATACAACAGGGATACTGGGGAAAGTTATATACACATTGTAACATAAGGGACATTCAACAATATAATAGGGAACAAATAAAACTCTTACCTAAAACCATCACTATACCATACGTAGAGCTAAGGCCAAAAGGGCCTAGCCTATAAGGCTATCTGAGCGCCAGGGCCCTCTCCTCTATGGGAGTCTATTACTAACTCCCTCATCGTGCCATTCCTCTTATATAAGGAAATATGTTTATTTCATTCGGTCAACGATTTTAGCTCGTCACGCGACTTCGCTAATTTCAATGTCGGTCGCATATGACAATGAACTTCTATATCGTGGACGAATTAATAAACAATAAGATGAATGGATCAATGCACTAAAAAAATTCAAAGGGCAGTACTCAATATTTACGACAATATTTATCCTTTCAGTAGAAGTGTAATTCGGCCCAACTCAATCCTCACTGTAAATATTGTTTCCATCAGATTACATGATCCCATATGGGTAATGCGTTGCCATGCATATACATGTAAAGTTACATACCTCATGTAATATAATGTGGAGTCATAACTTGACTTTAAATGTGAATTTCCATTATATTTCATGGATTATCACTTGTATACTCATGTAATTTTCTCCATTAAATTTTATTCCAGATTTAATGGCGATTTCTTCATGTTTGATAAGGTGTTTTTACCATTATATTCAAGTAGTGACAATTGACATACATGCTTTAGTATGTATCATTAGATATATATTCAAGTGAGCAGAAAAATACAATGTTTGTTCTAAATTAAACTTGGATCAACATGAATTTTTAAAAGCATCAAATGTGCTTTTACATATATTCCCCGATAATCACTTGTATTTTCATGTGATTTTTTCCCTAACTAAAGATTTAACGGAAATTGTTACATGTCTGTTCAAGTGTCTTCACCATTGTTTTCAAGTAGTGTCATTTAACTTACATATTAGGCTTATAATTACTTCATAATAAAGAGGGAGGGAAATCTGCAAAAAAGACATAATATCAGTATTATTGATACTTTATTCATCATAACATTATAATATATTGTCATATATTGAAGGAAAATAACTCAAACTCTCAAATCATTTGAATGTTGTTAAAAAAAATTATTTAATATATCTTACTCTATACTTCAATTTGGAAATTAACTAAATAGTTCAGCTGACCTAATAAGATTTCTCACTCTCCGATTTCATGTTCGAATTGAGATTATATCTATCCGCTTGAGATTTGGAAGTCAAATAAATTCTCAAAATTATCTCAGAGTTGGGTCTGCGACAACGGAAGTTTCGAATCAATTTCCTATAAAAATAGGTACTGGTATTATTCATAATATTATGGAGCGAACAATGACTAAATGAACAAATGACTATAATTTCATTATGAATGTTTCATATCTTTTCTCAGTACCTATTTACTCACCTGATATATAATCCGATGACATTTTGGCACCCACATACTCACTTATATAAATACAAAAGAAAGCTCGTTTGTTTTAAACAATATGAACTGTGAATGAGGATTGGGCCGAATGCCGATGGCGATAGCGTTATGGAGAATTACTTTTGAATAAAGAAGAATTTACACTTCACCTGTGATATTCTGTAAATTGGCGTCATTTCGCTGTAACAATACGTTTTTTTACTGATTATCACATTCATTTATAGTCATCATGTAAACCAGCGGAAATTACATGTAATAAAGCATTGAATTACATGCTCACTGTAAAACACGGGAAAAATGGAGGACAATTACCTAATTTTACATTAAAATTTCAAATTACCTGTGCAATCAAGTTATAATACTAGCAGGATTAGGTATATATTACATTTTGGCATGTATTTTTCCGCCCACTTTTTACTGTGCTGTTACTAGTTTTCTAGATACGGGTTGTTAATGTTGAAAATTGACAGTTTTTCGTTTCAGTAGCACATTAGTAAATTCGTACAATTGGAAATATTTATAAGGCGATTCACAAATTTATGACGTTATTTTTTATCAAAATCCAATTTTTTTCTGAATATGGACTATTTACCAAAGTTGATCGATACCATATTTATTAAGCAGTATCTCACACTATTCTTATATTTAGTTTTAATTTTCAAGTAATTGTATTAAACTTTTGTTACATCTGTTATCATGTGCTTCCCTGTTATTGGTGATGTGATCCTGTTGGAAAGCCTTATAAATGAATATATAAAAATGAATAAACAACAATAACTTGGAAAACCACTATATACAGATAAAACGCACCAAAATTTGTACTTTGGTGGTGTGGAAATGAGGTTAAGTGTTCAATTAATTTTTCTACAATTATTATGTTGCAATAAACGTTTGTAATCTATAGGATTTACTATGAAGGAAGATCCACTTTCTGATGTATCCGTTGCACATATTGTCGTAGTTTTACCTGTATGTTTGACTGTATATCCATTAACTTTGGGTACGAACGGAGAAACAGGATTGCAAGAGGTAGTCAATATATTAAGCATGCCACTGACGTACCAACCTCTGGGCTGGTGCACCCATTAAGACAGATAATTGAACGAATTCTAACGCTTAAATAATACAAAATTAAATAAATAAATGCTTTATTTCAAGTGTAATAACTTTTCACGCCTCAAGCTTTTAAGAAAATATTGAAATTTTTACAACCACAAAACATATTATTTATTAAGTTTTAGGTCACTACTTTATCCATAAAAGCTTGTTTTTTAAAAAAATGTCACCTTTATTTTATTCTTCATACTTTCCTCTGTATTACCGTTTTCGAAATTCCCATGCAGACAGCTGAAATCGAATCAGCTGTATGAAATAAAACAAATTCCCATTTACTACTTCGCCGGTTCAAGGAAAAACAGAATAACTGGAAACAAACATTTTATCACTTCGGTTTAACTGGCAGTTATCTTTGCGGCGATAAATGTCCTGATAATTGTGTGTCTTCCTGTTGTCGAAATACTCCGTTGTTTCTATCTGGAGATAGCCATCAGCAGAAAAAACATTACTGGTGCTTCAAAAAAACAATTGTTGTATATCGCATTACACATTCCTGCCACATGCACGAGAAATAAAAACGAATGCAAGCCACACTCGCTATAAATTGGACTCGTTCAGAGAAACCCTGTTACATAGCTCTAGCACAAAGGGGACGAAAAATTTATGTTTTAGCATGTCGTGACAATGGAACGCAGACGTTTTTTTTTTATTTTACACTTATGACTTCAGCGCCATTCCGTGTTGCTGCTTCTTTCTCTGTCCTTGTCGACATATAGGGTTACGTTAGACCGTGAAATGTAACTTATTCCTTCAGTAATTCGATGCTGCTTGGTGACATGGTGACAGTTCTCTCTCCGCTGTTTGGAATGGACATCTATATCTGCGTGAGCTTGGAATGTTATTCGATTCGTCTCATTGAAAAGAAAATATGAATGTACGTAAAAAAAACAACGGATTTATTCTAAGCAGTTTCATTCGTGAAATAAAAATATTACCAACATCTTGTTTCCTCGTAATTTTTAGTAGTTTGTCCGCTTTTCGTTACATTTTACTTCCTGCGAATTTGATATAACAAAATAACTATACAGGGTAACATAGGAGATATGCAGCACCCTATAACTTGGTAGTAAGGAAATATTATATTGAATATTTATGGTGGAAGCCTGGCAGGGGTTCACTATTTTAGTATCGTAGTTTGGCAATACCAAAATGTGGTGTCAAGCTGAAATGCAGTGTCATATGTCTAAGTCTAAAGTAATAAATATTTTAGTAATTATAATGTGTAATACCAATAGTTTCTCATACATTCGTGAACGGTTAAGTGGCATCATTGTTTCAGAGGGATAATAATTTGATATTATTTTCAGTAGTAAAGTAATCTTAATACATATTAGTACAACAAAATTAACGTAAGGCTGCAGATGAATACATTTATTTTTTTGGAAGAGAATGCGGTATGAAGGGCACTACCCGAAAAGCTATTGTTAAAATTGTTATTTCCGTCAGCCGATGCACCCCTACGCACAACCCTCAGAAGTCTTCGAGATACTTGTGTGAGCTAGGGAAGACGCAGCCCTTACCTTTTAACGTGTGATGCCATGCACGAGACCGGTGAATCGGTGGATCGAACCCACTATCAGTCTACCACCACGGCCCATGCACTAAGGCATGAGGTAAATCCCAACAAATAATTGATGTGAACGATAAACGGTGCTAAAATGGATCCCTACGGAATACCAGCATTTATGGGCAAAGTGTCGGATGAAACTCCATCAACCACCACGTGTCTGAGAGAAAGCTATAGACAGCAAAGAACACAACTAGGGAGCAAGCCATAAGATGGAATCTTGGCAAGGAGTTCTTGGTTCCAAACGCGATAAAACGCCTTAGAAAAATCTTATGCCGTGGCCAGTGTTTCACTATATTTTACAATGGATAGCTGCTGCTATATTTGTGAGACATAAGCAAGCAGTTTTTCATGAAACGTAAACACAAAAGTTGTATCCCGCAGGAAACAGTATGCCTTATGGGCCAATCAATAGAGCATTTTTTCCTAACAAAAATACTAGTAGAAAACCGACTGTGCCATCACATCGTTACCCTAATTGGGCACAAATATTGCCTTCGGCTAGCTATCCGATGTGGGAGGCAAGAGCGTGTCGACGTCACTTGATAATCCTCACAGATCCGACCAGTGGCACTGAGAATAAGCTTTCTTTATTTACGGTGTTAATGAGGCGCCATATACAGTGCAAAATGAATTCAAAAAACCTATTCACAGGCCGATCTCTGTAGAAAGACCTTTACTGTGCTGAAAGAGAGGTGTCCCCAACTCCAAATAAATGACACAGTAACTTATAACAATTTTAATCAAATACTATCAAATACTTAGACTCAAGCAACAAATTATGGACTTGAATGGATTGTAAAATGTTACCAAAATAATGGGTCCTTCAAGTCGTAATCAAAAAGACTCATATTAAATATGATAATAATCATTCTCTTACCTAGTCTGAATGCATTTAAACCTGACACAAGTAATATAGAAATATCACGACTTGTTGGCTTCCTTGGATTTCAAATGGTCTTCAGTGGGATCCAAAATCACAGTTCTCACGGAGATCTCTAACATCAGGTCTGCTTCCCTACATCCAACTAGAGTGTCGACATTTTTTTGATCGGCTTTACAACACCCAACAGGCTTTACAACACTGCAGCAGACCTTTCAATACTCCAACAAACTTTCCAATAGTTCGATAGGCTTTACAATACCAAAGCAGGGTTTTACAATAGCTTGGGCGGCTTTACAATACCATATAGGCTTTACAATACCGAGGAGGCACACAGTCGATTTGGTACAAATTCAAATCTATGAAATTTGTTGTCTTCCATCATGTGCTACTTTCATCGAGTCAATAATTCTGTCTTATCTGACTCTCTAAAATTTTCCTGGCATAGCTGTGACAAAAAGAAAAGAAATTTGTAGGACATGCTTTCTATAAAAAACATTTATCCTCGTGAGGCGAGTGATCATCAAAAAGTCAGTAAATTAAACACACTAAAATATTCACCTCTCAACTATATGGTCTCAGCATCAATAGGTAGGTTGTCAAAAGCGATTCAATTAAAATCAAAATCAACCACCAGCGTTACCAGGTCAGAAGTGTACAAAATGGTCATTCAAAGACTTCCGTCCTCTTCAAAAATTAATTTAATTAAAAAACATATTTCCTTTCAATGTTGCCAACATGCTTTACATTGAATTCTGCCACAGAACATAACCGAGCAGTATAGATTATTCACTACTACACCCAAAAGTTTGAACATTGCAGTGCAAGTACAGAATAGCACTTCATGATCTCAAAAGTAAATAAAGAGGGAAATAAATATACTTCTCTGTTTTTTTTATGCAAGCGAAACTTTATGTCGAAGCGTTTCAATGAAACGAGCCTGGCTTAACAAAACAAAATAGAGAAGAAGAACAGGTGACATCGGAATGACTGTAAACCAGCTATGTTCATATGCATCATCTTGTTTTGACATTTTGTAAACAATCCTTCTCGATAAACAAATAATTACAGATTTGAATAAATCGCCAGACATATCCGGGAGCACCGTGATCTGTGGAAATAAAAATGGTTATAAATCATGTGGAATCGGATGGCATGTTTCCAGGAAACTCATTTCATGTGGTGACCAAGGATTAGTCTTTGGCAAGTTCATTTTCTTTTTGAGCATTTTAGAAAAATAACGATTTACCAGCGGTGAACGTTACAACATGGAAGACATTCCGTTGTTATATTCTCTTATGTTTTCGACTCGCAACTGTCATTTATAACAGAATAAAACTACAGACTTTCCTCCATGTGATGGCATAGTCGGTTTCCTACTAGTATTTTTGTTAAAAACTCACGCATTTTATGCTCTATTGCTTGGTGTATTTTTATTGATTAATACGACAAAACTCAAAGACCCGTCACAGCAACGCCACAAACAAGTGTTTGACATTATAATAATGCACTTAAAATAAAAATAATCACAAATAATTACAATAATTAACCGACGAGCTTTTCAAATACAGCGTGAATTATATAAAAATCACTTTATCACAGTTTGTATCACCTAGCGTCTTGTCTCATACTATATATCACGTACGGAAAGTATTTTGAATGATTCGTAGTCAAGTATCCATAAAGCTCAAAATATAAAATAAAGAAAAAAATACGAAATTTAAAATTTGTCCATTTTGATATATTTTAGTATAATACTTGGTTTGCTCACATCCTCATTTTAAGAGGTCAATTTGTCAATTTGTCGTTGAAAACATTTACATTCAAGATGTTTTTCTAAGTCCAATATATATATTTTTTTCTTGGTGGCATCGACTGCTATGATCATTAGCCATGTGTTCTGGGTAGGCCTTGTTATTAACTCCATACGCCACCATACGAGCAGCATTGTTAATTGTAATGCAACAGTATATCGTGCAGGGCTCACCCTAGTCGATCCACAAGATTCTAATAATGTAATCGGTTAAATTAAATTTAAAAAATCCCAGCCCAATTAGTAAGAGCATTTTACTTTAAAAAATGTTTACTTTCCATCAACAGTACCATGTATCTACGGAAATTATTCATAAGATTGAGTTGTGCCCATCAAAAGTTTTAGTCAAACCTCACATCATTTCCAAAAATTCCGAAAAATTAACCGCTGATAATTTTTCCATGAGGCGGCTAAGTGAAATGGTCCTACAGAAATAAACATTTCATTTCTGTATCTACATCTCAATAATCAACAATTAGTTCCGATAATTCAATCACATCACCTGAAGACACTTCTAAAATACTTTGCATTCATCACGGATTTCTTATTTGTATTATCTCAACATAACCTTTAACTTCCGTCTAAATTGTTACCTATTTCAACTCCAACTTGTCCGTCTGATGGAATCACCGTCTTCATACACTTTTTTCAAATGTTTGAGCATCTAGAACGCCAAGAAAAGCGACTCCCGATGTGTTTGCTCTTGACCTGTATTTCTAGATGAATCAATCCGGCGAGTGAATTCTAAAAAAAGTTTTCGCTGCTTCACAACGGTTTGCCGGCCATTATAAATGCTATGCAGTGGAACACTACACCCTCTCTAATTTCGCTCGTTACGTTCATCTTTATCCTAGGACTGCGAGAATCCTTCAGACCACGTTGTTGATCATTTTGTTTGCGTCGTACGGCCTTTCCCAAGAAGACGTTATTTTTCTACGACCATTATAGACATATACGGACACAACCTGGCCCCTCTTTTGAATCATCCTCCTGGTCTTCTGGAATTTCCAGAAGACCAGATGGACAAATAATCTTCCTGTCTTTCTTCAGCTCCTTCCTGTGATCCTTTAGATACGTTACTTTCCAGTTCTTGCAAAATTTCCCGTCACTGTTCTTCGTTTTCTTCGTTCTCCTATTCTCTGTGGAGTTTTTTGAGGCAGGTTCTGTTCCTCTTGATTTTCTTCAACCTTCTTGTTTTCATTCCTGTTCCTGCGAAACTCTCTGTAACCGGTCTTGCTCTCCAGGTTTTTCCTGGCATCTTTCGTATATTCTTTCCTTGGAACGTTTTCCAAAGCCGGTCCTGTTCCTTTTGCAGAGATTTCAGCTGGTCCTGTTCCTTTTGTAAAGATTTCAGGAGCCGATACTATTTTTCCTGTACATGCGTTCTTTATTTTCTTCTTTTCGTGCTTCCCCTTCTACTCTTACTTTCACTTTTGCTAACGTTTCTTCTCACCTTGATTTTAGATATTTTGTCCTTTTGCTTTGTAACCTGCTGCTTGATAAATTTCAATACCTCAACTTCAATCGACTTAATTGTCATCAACAAGCCGCTTACTCACTTTTTGGCATGTGTAGGATTTTATACCCCTGCACTTCTGGTTGGGTCCTTTGTGCACCACCACGTTTGAGTTCAGCTCGGCATGCCAGCATCCCTGGTGTAATTCAGCATCTTCCTTAGCTGAATCTGTTTAACTTCCTCTGGTTTCAGTATGCTGTCCCCTAAGGCGGTCCTTGTCTGATGCACCAGTGCATTCTATGGGGAGTTCTGCCGAGGTCTTATCTTCCAGGCACCACTTATACAAGGGATCTTCTACGATCCCGATGAGGGCCGTGGTAGTCGTGGTGGTACGTGGTACGTTTACCTGTCTCGTGCATGTCATCACACGTTAAAAGCTAAGGGTCTTCAAAACAAACGTGTCTGTTCGGGTGATTGTGTCCCGATAAGGGTCCTGTCACTATGGCTTGAGATCTGGTCTACCAGAAGAGAAGATTTCCCTTTTGAGTTTTTTCGAAAGCCTAATTTTATTAAACTTCGATTTCCTCATGCCATGTGTGTTCTGTCATGTTTTTATAAACTGCTCTTGTAACAGTTCTTCTTCATTATAACAACCGCTAAGCAGTTGGGGATCCTAAGGATGGGTTTTGGTCCTATTGATGACCTCGTCTGCCTCATCTTACCCTTGAACATCTGAGTGTCCTGGGATCCATATGAAACTGACTTTTCTTCGCTTCGTCAGGTTTTCCAAGGCATTTCCCCACTCGGACACCAGCTTTGATGTGATCCCAGTGCCTGTTTCTTTCCGAGCAGATTATCTTGGACGCAGGTGAGGATGGCATATACTTCACCCTGGAACATTGAGGCACATTTGCCTATAATAGTCGACAGGGAGGACGTTCGATGCTGTCATTCCATTCTTCCCTCCTGGGTATGACAATGTTCGAGCCTTTTCTGAAGTTCAGAACTAGTAGGGTATTGTCCCTTTCCATCAGTGGGATGGGACATTTCTCCTGTACCTTGTTCCAGATGATGGGGGCCCATGGTTCGTTTGTTCTTCGATCCATTCGCTATATTACCCTCATTTCAAATTTGACGAGTTGGCGCTTGGTACCTTTTTGTTAAACGCCATCTAACTACACTAGGCGCTTCGCAAAGACTAACAAAGTAACTTGTAGACCCAAGAAGTTTTGAAAATTTCTACGGCTTTGTCTCTTCTTACTCTATTTTTATATTCTGGAACATGGAAATCCATACTCTTCGAAAAACTACAGTATCCGTTCCGCCATTTTAAATAACACAAGAAGTTAACACACCGTGCCGTCATGAGACGAGCGAACTATCATAATTGAAATTTGCAGTATTCACGATGATAGCAGGCCTTTTCTGTTGTTATAGTTCTGCCATGACAGCAACTATCATCGTGAAAACGAGGCTTAGAAAAGTTAAAGAAAATGTGGGAATTTTGATCCGTTACAGACACTGAAAAATGCACAGTTCTAGGCGATAAATGAGTTTGTTTTGGCTTATTATCGTTGCCATCAAGTCATTATACAGGGTGTTTAATAAATGCGCAGGACTTCAGGATGTGATAGCTCGTCCAAAAATATGAAAAAAAGTAACTATTAACTTACCCTCTAATATGCACCATTTTCGAGATACAGGGTGTTGAAATTAAAAAAAAATAATCGTTTTTTGCGAATATCTCTGGAACCGTTTATCGCACAGAAAACAGATTTCGTAGGCATTTTCTACTCATAATAAGCTAATGTTTTGTGCGGATTTTTTATTTTTTCAAATTCATAATTGGTGAAAATTTTGAAGGGGTAGTGGGTGTTTTTTGCTCCAACTTCTACGCCACTGCAAAAAGTACAGTTTTGAGCCTCCTATATGAACCGCCAATGTTTTCTACACCAAAAAGGTATTCCTGGTCATAAGCTCTAAAATCAACTTTCATGTTGTTTAAATAATGTGTTTTCCTCGAAAAATTGCTGCGTGCATTGAAGCTAACGGCGGACATTTCCAACAATTCAACTGAGTATGATTGTTATTGTTTTTTTTTTATTTTGCAATTAAGAAGTCAACGTTTGGTTTTGTTACTTGTTTTAACGTTTAAATAAATTTTGTATAATTAGGAAAAAAATTATTTAAAAAAATTTACCATGTTTTTCAACATGAAAGTTGATTTTTCTTGAAAACGGTCAACTTTAGAGCTTATGACCAAGAGTACCGTTTTTGTGTAGAAAACATTGGCGGTTGAAGTAGGTGGCTCAAAATCATACTTTTTCCAGTGGCGTAGAAGTTGGAGAAAAAAATACCCACTACCCCTTCAAAATCTTCACCAATTATGAATTTTAAGAAATAAATAATCTGTACACTTAGCTTATTATGAGTAGAAAATGCATTCAAAATCTGTTTTTTGTGCGATAAACGGTTCCAGAGATATTCGCAAAAAACTATAATTTTTTTTAAATTTCAACACCCTGTATCTCGAAAATGTTGAATTTTAGAGGGTAAGTTAATAGAAACTTTTTTTCATATTTTTGAACGAGCTATCACATCCGGAAGTCCTGCGCATTTATTATGAAACACCCTGTAGATGATAACACATTTCGAATAATTTGAGTAATGTTAACTCACATATTCAACATTTTCGAAATATCATCACTCAATTTTGGAACATACACTATTTCTGAAAAAATTGTTATTTAAATTTGGATTGCAAAATTCCTTCACATTTTCGTATATTTCATTTTTTAAAGAGGTATTTCACAATTTAGCAATTTAGTATCTTCGTATAAATAATGCAGATTAGTTGAAACGCAGCGAGGGTTTTAATAAATTTTGGTTTATAAATAAATTTATCTACGACTTATACAGAGTGGTCCAACGAAAAATATAATAATAAAAACAATAATAGTAATGAGCGAAACCGACTTTAAGAACATCAACCCGATCATTTTGGTATTAAAAAATACAAATAAGTTTTAGTTATTAGGAAACAAAACAACTACAATTAGTAAGTAGTACGTTTCAATGTTTGTTACTTTTAACATTGCTTTGTGATAAAAGAGTAATATTAAAATGTTACTTCAACGAGTGTTGAAAATGTGACTCATTTGTTTCCATACAATGATGCAGATTGTGTTCAAATCTATTTCTAACATTTTGTTACATACACAGATAAAAAGGATTCCTTGATTTGAAAGAATTTGAACTTGCCTCAAGGGCGCCCAGCATTTGATATGGGCGAAATGCATGGATATTTTGAACCAAAATTTGAATTTCTTTGAGGCAAACGCATCATTTTCTTTAGCAAAAAGTTATATAAATGTCAGGCAAGAAACCTTAGTTTTGTCATAATATAAAATGATTTTGTCTCAAAAATCATTATTTTTCCAAATTGTGAAAGCTGTGAGGGAAATGCCATCTTTTTTCTAGCTCAAAGTCATGTGAACTTAAAGCAAAAGAGTCTAAGTTTTCGATCAAATTCATTAGGAGATTGTTTGAAAATTACGTGCTTTAAAATAATAGACATGATGTCATTGTCTTGAAATAAAAGGCTTTTGATATAAAACCAACAAACGCTTCATTTAAAATCTTAGATTTATGTTGAATTCTTGTTTTGAAACCTTGCGTCCTCAAGTGAAAAATTTACTCTTTTATAAAAAAATCCATAACGGTCTTGTGACAAAATGTGTATGGTCTAGGCCAAATTTCCTAAGGATCTTTTTAAAAGATAATATTAGTTCATGTGAAAATTTAGAAAGTTTTAAAGCAACAAACTTTCATTGGTTAAAATCAAATTCAAAATTGAAATTTAAATATTCATAAAAACTTATAGGGATATTAAGAAAAACAAATATTAATAAAAACGTATTTATTTAAATAATAACACATAACACGTTATTTTGGTTACTGAACACAAATCAGGGAAAAATTGATATTGCTGGTGAATAAGGAACAAAACAAAACTAACTCTAGGTGGTACCAACAAAATCATACAACTCGTAAAGGAAGTAAAACAAATAAATTTCTACCTACATTGACGAATTTTCATATTATAGCTTAACATTGTAATATTATACAGTGTGGACGTAAATAGTCCCCCCCTGTTAACTTTTGAACGGTCCGACGTGCACACATGGGACGAAAACAGTTTTGAATAGTATCACCGATACACTTTTTTATAAACCGGTTTCACTCAACATACAACACAAATCTTGCCGGCAAACATAATTTATCAACATCAACTCATCGACATTCGACATACGAAAATACAATGGCAGAATGGCGCTAACTAGTGACCAGTGAACTGATACGCTGACACCTGCACCCTGAACCTGTCGCGCAGGTCGTTGCGACTTGCTCAAATTCAAATGGGTATCGGCAAACTTCGGGTAGACCGGTAGACCCGAGCTCGTGCATGGCGAAGATAGCTGAGGTAGATTATGTCAACCAAACACATTTGGACCTTGTATCAAGTGGTTATGGTTTTGAGACAAGAGTCAACCAAGCAGGACTGGAGACAAAGGTAATAATGTTCTCTCAAAAGCATTTGAAGCCAAAAGAATAGAAAATTTATTACAAAAGCAACAATGATTTTCATTCAAGAGCAAAATATTTGGGACGAAGACAATTTCTTTGTTAGAAGAGAAAATAATCCAAAAGCATAATTCTTTTGTCTCTAATCGGGTATTTTTATCAGTGAATCGGTGTTATGCTTCCACACAAAAATCCAAAGGAGGTAAATCAGGTAACTTGGCAGGCCATTTAATTGGGCTTCTTTTATTCCAGCGTCTGGGGAACCGGTTATCTAAAAAGTCTCTTACAGGAGCAGCAAAGTGCGGAGGTGCTCCATCTTGCTGGAATTAACATTACGATTTTGAATGAATTTGTTTAATTTTTTCTTGAATTGATAAAGATTATCTGTTTCTCTCGTACATTCTGGTAGAATTTAAAACATTCTTGGTGCAAGATATGTAAAACTGCGTTGACCAATTCTTTTCGAAGAAAACGGAGTTTGGTAACGTGTATTTTGTTTCCTCGTGTTATATGTATACGTGAATGTTTGTGATACCGATTTATTCTTGAATTGATTTATCACCATGGAGCGGTAAAATAATTGTTTTATAGGTATCGAAAACCTGATGTGCTCCCATGTAAAGATCATTAAATGGATTTGTATATGATTTCCACATTACCATTTTTAGTTTTTTTTTATTATATTAATTGTTTGTATATTCATTGCTCCAGCCACCCTAAGATTTCATAATTCTGTCGAGAACCAAATAGTGCATGATAGACCATTTTGAGTTTATCTCATGTTTATCCCATCTCAAGTGTTTGTCTATGGTTATGCCCATATATTTAATTTTGTCTGTTCCTTTAATTTTGTGATGTTCATTTATTTTCAGAGTGTCGTAGTCTGGCAAAGGACCCCGCACGATTCTTATGGAAAATGGGTCCCAGTCGAATTGGCTGAAAATTTGGTATAATGTAGTTTATGATCTCCTGATCAAATGTCTCCATGGGCACAACGAGATCTAATGTACAGTTTTTGAGATACAGGGTGTCAAACATGAAGAGGCAGCGTTGTTACTTGCCCTTAGAAAATCAACAATGTGACGATTATTTTATGCAAACATTTAAGGATCATAATTGAAATCTTAATATTGTCGACACGAGTTATGATGAAAAGTTCTAAGACTCCGTATACAGGGTTATTAATAATTACATAATTTTTATGTAATTATCTGAACAAAATCAGTCAAACGCAAAAGCTCGTAGACTTGCAGAATATGTATATATCATTTGATTTTGATATTGGGTGATCTGAGGTTACTATTATACAGAGTGTCTTTGATTTAATCGAATGTATAGTAACACCGCACCTAGTAACACCGTGCGCTTCATATTTTCATTTTCTGTAAAGGGTATTGAATTAAGGCTGGACACCGGCGATACATAGATTCGTTGTAATATACAGGGTGATTCATTAAATGTGACGACCGGCTTTATTATCAGATATAATAATAGTTATCAAAAAATAGTTAAATCAAATCATTATAACATATTCACCTTCAAACTCAATATATTTAATTTAAATATGTATTCAGATTACACATACAGGCAATTACAAGACAAATAGAATTTATTATAGATCAACTCCCTGTACATTTATGCTGATTTGCGATTTTGGCAATTATCTAAAACAAACTTTTGAAGTTTAAAATAATAATATTGAAACTGTTACATCAGCTAAAAGAATCGGGATAACAGAATTGGAACGAGTATTGCTACAAGAGTGAATGATGTAAAAGATGGAACAAGTGCCCAAAATGACTAATAATTAGTGACTCACACGGTATGTACCATCGATGAAGATCTTCATTATCTGTCGAATATGGGGCTATATTTCCGAAAGGACTAAATCATGAGCACATCATTTAGATAGGCAAGGATATATTTTAGAACCGTCCATTAGGTAATAGTTATTGGATAATATAACATTAACCGATCATAAGATGAGAAATCTTGTCATTCTTACAAAGATATAGCAATAAATCTGACTAGAATATATCACGAGAGTAGTTTTAGTGACAATGAATTTGAATGTTTATACACATATTATAAATGCTTAATGAATAATAAAATGGCCTGGATCGATATTACTCCACTTGTAAATCTGGTACTCGGAAGTGTCGATACCTTCCACATAACGATAATTTCGTATGCTTTTTGTGGTATGCATCAACATTTTTAATGCAGTAGTCTCCCATGTGAAAGCGAAAGCTGCATCATCATGCCGTTGACTAGGATCCATATAAGATGCAACAAATAGACATAAATGTTGACCATTTTTTTAAAATTTTCTATTTTATGATTAATTTGTACACATGTTTGACTGATTTTGTTAAAAAAGTTACATAAACATTATGTAATTATTCATAACTCTGTATACGGAGTCTTAGAACTTTTCAATATAACTTGTGTTGACAATATTAAGATTGCAATCATTATCCTAAACTGTTTGTAATAAAATAATCTCCACATTATTGATTTTCAAAAGGCAAGTAACAACGCTGCTTCTTCATGTTTGACACCATGTATCTCAAAAACTGTCCATTAGATCTCGTTGTGCCTATGGAGACATTTGATCAGGATATCATAAACAACATTATACTAAATTTTCAGCCAATTCGACTGGGACCCATTTTCCATAAGAACCGTGCGGGGTCCTTTCTGGTCATGCAAGTAAATGTAATGAATTTAGTTTTTTCGAAGTTTATTGTTAGTAAGTTATGGTCCATCCCATTTTTTATGATTTTCAGGTAAGTTTCTGCTAAATGTTTGAGTTCCTTCCAACTATTAGCTTGATAAAGAATTGTTAAAAAAAACATATTGTTGTCTATTAGATGAGTATCTTCCATAGAAATATATATTATATACTTACTCTAGAGTGCTAATTCCCATGTCAAAAGTGTTGTAAAAAGTTCAAGCTAGTCCGCAATACGCATGCGCGTCATTAGTGATTTTTGTGACAGGCCCGGTTTCAGTAAAATATTATGGTACTTGTGAAGATTAACAAACGTTTATTCTGAATCTCGGAGAATAAGGTTTGAAACAATGGAAACCTCATTGTAATTATACCTGTTATTTGTATTTAGCCGATTTGAAGACATATTTTGACATATTTATGATCCCAAATATTCAGCAAAGGCCATCAGAAAGTAGATTACGGTTATTATTATTATTTATCCCTCTGAAGTGACTGATTTTTGGTATCACATTCACTTTTCAGCTGTATTTAACCAACAAAAACCTACGGAACCACCCCAAATCGTCGGTGCGAATTCCAAGGAAGCAATGGATTGGAAAATAATTTGAAACTACAAAAACATTCATTTCAGCTAATATCATGAATAATTTCAACTCAAATTGGATTTATAAATTTGGATGCTTGGAAGCTCGAGGTTTTTTTTCTAGAACGATTCATGTCAAAATATGCAACTGCATTTAATTTAAATCATTTGAAGAGATCAACATGCTATTTCTACTAGTATTTCAGGTTGTATTACCTCAGTGCAAATTCCACAATAGGGGTGCATGAAAAAGTGAGGCCAGAAGCATTTTCCTTACCATCAAAGAAAAGCACTTCCATATTGACATTAATTTTCTGAGGCGATTCTGTGTATGTTTAGTACTTTTTGTAGGAATCTAGAACTCATAATATAAGTGGTGTGGCAGAAAGTTGTATCACTCGCCATGCATGCTTACGCAAACACATTATTGGTACTTCACTAGGTTTCAAATTATTCTATTGTCGTTTTCACATGAATCTTCATAAGTAAAATGTCTGCCACAAATTACAATTTTCTCACTCAGATGTTCTGTTGGGGGTCTCTTCTTAAGAACAATAACCAAAAATCATGCCTTTTTTGTCAAGCTAAAATAATATTTAAGCTATTTTGACAAAGCATATAGGTACATAAAAAATTTCATTATCTACCAAAAATTATTTATTTCAGGTATTTTTCTTTTACTTAACACTAAACAGTTCATTGTGTATTTGTAGGAAGAAACGGCTTTATTAGAAATTGTCTTTAAAGGGGCAAGATTAATGCAAATTCACGAATGATGGAAGAATAACCAACGACGATAAACACCACACAAAACAAGAGAAAATCTGAAAATCTAAAAACCGTCTCTGATCTCTGACAAGAGTGACAGATCCTAATGACAAGTCTTCCTGTTGATGAAAAAGCACTGTTGCACGGTCATTATAATTACAGTAGCATAGGGTACATTATTGTTTTAAATAAATTTCTTTCGCGCCTAAAATAATATCTCTAAAAGGTTCTTTTCGGTTTTAAAAAGTCCTAATTGCGCTGTCAAATTTCTCTCTTTCAAATGACATGTGTTTTATTGCCTCATAACAATAAACTCTGAATTGGAACACCAAATTATTTTCAAACTTGGCAACGATCTACCCAAACTACACTGATGACGCACATGCGCACAGCGTAAACGTGTAGCATACGCGGATATATATATATATATATATATATATATATATATATATATATATATATATATATATATAAGTGAAAATAGAGTATATTTCGTTTTAATTCCGAGAGTTCCAACCTTTGACAGCTGTTTCGTGCTCACGCACTCATCAGAAAGGATTTATGGAGCTCTCGAAATCAAAACGAATCCACTCAAGAAGTAATACCGTGAAGGCAAGACAGGTATAACAGAAAGTTACTTATGACTTCTACAGTCACTAGTTGAAACCAAATTTGACACGAACCAAGGAATCCAAAGTAGAGGTTTGTCTACAAATTGACAGGCAGCCAACAATTCGTTGTTCTGACCAACCCAAGGTCCAATCAAGTTTCTAGTACGTTATGAGGAACGCAAGCAGAATCTAAGTGAAAATAGAGTATATTTCGTTTTAATTCCGAGAGTTCCAACCTTTGACAGCTGTTTCGTGCTCACGCACTCATCAGAAAGGATTTATGGAGCTCTCGAAATCAAAACGAATCCACTCAAGAATTAATACCGTAAAGGCAAGACAGATATAACAGAAAGTTACTTATGACATCTACAGTCGCTAGTTGAAACTTAATTTGCCGTTTCGCATTAAATGTTTGAGTAAATTTCAACAAATAGGGTATCTATCATTAAAAATATAATTTGGTGCCCGTTCAAATGATTTATCACAATTATGTCTAAAATGTGTACCCCTCCAGATCAAAATCCAGGTGTCCGAGAATTTTTGTGTTAAATTCAAAAAAAAAGAAAAAGCTAGGTGCATACTTTTTGTTGAACCACTCTGTATATAATATACATATTATCTGACGAACAAGTGAAGCAATAACTGTTTATTTGCATTTCATACTTAGAATGCATATGAATTTTGGTTTTGGTTTTGATATTTCAGCGAAATATAGAGTCGGTGGTGTACGTGGACAGATAATATTCGATATGCCCAAAACTTCTTTTTTAATTAGTTGGTTAATATATTGCCCAATTATATTCCGTTTCGCAATACTTGACAAAAAGTGGATATGAAAGTTGATAAATAAATATTCGTAAGGTTCACACCAAACATTCGTGTTTGTTCTGTTCTCTGACGTAACTGAAATGATTGCTAGAGATAACGTGCTGGGGAAATCTCGTAGAATCTAAAAATAGGTTGTTGCGCTGGTCAGTCTTCGCATTAAAATCGTAATTTAGTCTAATGACTTTTTTCAATATTTTTATTAGTAGTTGTTTTTAAAAATAGTTTGTTTTCAGTGACTTAATTCATTTTACTTTGAAGTAATTTAGAGAGAGGTCTTCGTTTATGTTTCTCAGGTTGTTTTCAAATGTTGTTGCGTCTTTGGAACCTTTAGTAGATTTATAGGATTAGTTGAGATATTCTTGCTTTGCTATAGTTCGTAAAATAAAGACGTGAAGTAATAAACCGCTCAACTTAATCGAATCTACAGACGTACTGTAATTTCTCGGACCGGCTAGGTATAAGACGAAACCCATATTCTTTTGAAGACAAGCCGTTTTTTTATATAAGAATTGGTTACAACCAAGAATTGTAGTAGTTGGTACTCGGTATCGCTGGGATATAGTGCTTTCTGGCAATTATTTGTGTGTTCTTGTGAGTTGTTCAGTTTGTGTGTATAAAATAAGATTAAAGTATTATGGATTCTGAACAAGGACCATCAAAACGGCGAAAATTGGGTACATTATCTTTATATTAAAAAATATTCATTTTAAACTGTTTAAGTTCGTTGCAAAATGGCAACAAAAGTGCCAGTGTAGACGAGACTGTTACAAAAGTATCTTCTATGTTGTGCATAGCGAAGTCCACCATCTTTAAATTAACCACCAAAAACATCTCCGGGGTCAGGCGTACAGTCCATGCGTTTTACCTAAAAAGTGAAATTCCCTCGTTGGATAAAATTATGTCTGCAGTTTAAGCTGATCTGGATTACCCAACTTTCTCTAAACTGACATTATCGAAAATTTTAAAACAAATCGGCTTCATCTATCATTAGAGACAATATGTACTAATAGATAAACTAGATACTGCGATGTGGAGTACAGATTATTTACGCAATATTAAACAACCCCAAAACGAAGCTCGACGAATTTATTACCTGAACGAAAGGTGGATAGACGAAGGATATACTATATCTCAGTATTGCTGTGAGCAGAAGGCAAGCCTTCATTGAAGGATTGTCACGGGGTTTGTATCCAGCATCAGGAAAGGGTAATCTGATGTCACGTGACCGAAAACCCTAAAATTACAATTCTCCACTACTTTCGAGTTCCGAGATATTCCCTGCCCTAATCTTCGTGGGACACCCTGTATATTAAATTTTCCAAGATATAGAGGAACGGAAAAGTTAGTATTTTTTGTGTTACGAATGAGTTTCGGCAGTTATCTCTATAGTTGATAACCTCCAGTATTCCAATTGCTTTGCGTTGATGGCGAAATATTCTATCACAGTCTGTTGCATGTCCCCAGGTGATAAACACTATGAGAACTTTTGGATTCTTGCAGTGAAAAATATGCTGCTTGAAGAGTTACTTTTGATATTTGTATAGAAACGTTTTTCAGTAAAACTAAGTTTCTATTGAGTTTTTTGACATTTCATTCATGTGTTGGTCCCATTTTTATTCGGTGTCAATATGAATTCTCGTGAATTTTCCGTATTTCTTAAACTGAATACCATATTTTGAGTTTCTTTTATCGAGGTAGAGTTTGTTAGCATTAAACCACTTTTCAATTTTTGTTCTTACCTCTGAAGATGGTGCAATATCCTCATTGAGAGTTTCAGCATTTGATTGGATTGTGATAAAGTCGGCATACAAACTATATAGCGTGTCTCACGGTCGATGGTAGGTTAGACGTTTATGGTAAACGCAAAGCAGGATTTCCCTGAAAATTTCACATCTTACATTTTGTTACCTGATCTATCGATCTAAAATATTTTCAGCTTTCCGGCGTTGCCACGTCTATCAAAAAAAACTAGCAACTTTATTTTTTTAAATAGAACACCCCGTATATTAACTCATTTTTTGAATCGCTCTTTCATTATAATACTTTTTTGTTAATAATGTCCTATACCTATCTCTATCTATTTTCGAAATAAAAAATAATTTGTGTTAAATATGGTCCAAAACATAGCCCTAATTAGTACATCAGTACTCTCAATTCATGAAAAGTTGATATTTTGATTATAGGTTGGACAAATTCGAAGTATTTACTTAACACCAAGAAATCGACTCCATATCATACAGGGCGTGCTAAAATTACTGTTATTTCCATAATGCATAAAAGTGGTCAAAAGTTCATTTTTTCAAATGAAACCCCCTGTATATCACTCGATAAATTGAAAGATGATGAAAAATGCTTCAAGATGATATATCATGTCCCTATACCTAAGTCATCAACTTTTCTTAATAAAATTGCTTTTTAAGAATTTGGTTTTTGGTAACAGTGGATTTGTCAAGCTTATAACAGTTTGGTAACTTTTATAAGTAATTTACGAATAGTTATCGACGGTGTTTCAAATTATCTTCCAAAGTGAATGCAAATATCGATTATTCAAACAAAGTTCTTATGAAATTATTTATTATCCTCGGACAGTGTGATCAAATCATTGCCAGAACTTGCAGAAATTTCAACCAAATGTATCCTGAATTAACACCAATGAACGAGAGGAAGTATGTAAGATTACAAAATAATTTTCTTAACTATGGCTGAAAGTTTCCAGGGAACAACTGTCCAAAAACCAGGCATTTCTAGGTAAAAAGTACGATTTTCTGGAATATAACATGTGAAAGTACAGAAAAAAACAGAATTGGGAGGATTAAAAATAACAAAATTGTAAACAAAATATCACATTTTTACAATAAATGCTGGAAATGTTGTCCATTACATTCTAAACATTTTAAAATATTCTTTTGTACGCTTTTTCAATTTCATGGGGATCTAGATCTTCAATACACCGCACTATTCGCCGTCGCATCCCACGGCCCTAAACGCCTAAACCAACGATCGTCAAACATTTGGTGAAGTTTCTGGTGAAGTTTCCTGGAAACTTCCTGAGTGCAATGAGCTGGCGCTCCGTCCAGTTGAAACCACGAATTCCTATATTCCTCTAAAGGCAAGTTTTCAAAGAAATCGGTAACAGTCGTCCTTAAAATATGAAGATATCTCTCTGCATTCAGTGTGTCTTCATAAATAAAAAAGCTAATTTTATTCTTCTTCAAAATACAAAACACATTCAGGGAAAATTTTTCTTGAAAACCCATTTCTTTTGTCACATGAGGATTATGATCAGCCCAAAAATGTTTATTCCTTCTATTAAAAATGCCATCCCTCGTAAATTTTGATTCGTCGCTCCAAATTATTTTTGACAAATTCCCGATCTTCCTGTATATGTATTAGAAGGGATTCGCAAAAATGAACTCTGCGTTCAAAGTCTTCTACTTTGAGAGCTTGAACTATGGTAAATTTATACGGATGCAT
The DNA here is from genome assembly GCA_944452925.2 of Chrysolina oricalcia. NCBI lineage: Eukaryota > Metazoa > Arthropoda > Insecta > Coleoptera > Chrysomelidae > Chrysolina > Chrysolina oricalcia. The sequence continues at coordinate 27,397,651 of OX101808.2, forward strand.
TTCGTGATTTTCCAAAATTCGTTGTACTGAAGCATGTGATACACCCAAATCTTTTTCTGCACTGCGAACGGAAGCTTCTGGATATGCATAAAAATATGCCAAGACGTTAACAGTATTTTCCTCATTTAAAGTAACAGGTTTTGGTAATGTTGAAGGCGCTTTTAACTTTGAGCCATAGTTAAGGAAATTATTTTGTAATCTTACAAACTTCCTCTCGTTCATTGGTGTTAATTCAGGATACATTTGGTTGAATTTTCTGCAAGTTCTGGCAATGATTTGATCACACTGCCCGTGTATAATAAATAATTTCATAAGAACTTCGTTTGAATAGTCAATAGCATTAATTTTTGGCGATTTTTTAAAAAACCGTCAATAACCATTAGTTAATTACTTATAAAAGTCACCAAGCTGTCATAAGCTTGATACTTCCACGGCCACCTAAAATCAAATTCTTTAAATATTTTATACAACTGTCCGAACTGTCATTAAAAATATCTTTAATAGAAACAATCAGAACATCTACTTAGAAAGAATTATTTAGAAAAGTTCACACATGTATTTGGCAGTTTGTGCAAATGGTAATATTTATTCCCTGTGAAGTAACTGACGAAGTACCTACTATTCAATTCAACTGTAGAAAGTCCTTTATGAATAACCAATAATAACATTTAAATAAACATGTGCGCTGGTGTATGTATTTGAAGCATCTGCCTTGTAATCCAAAGATCGTGTGTTCGAATCCCATGGACCTCATTAATTTTTTTGTTTTTTTTTTATTACTTGCTGTAACTGTTGTACACAAAAATGTGTATGATACATGGATTTGCTGCACTCGCTGACGTTCGTTTCGCAATATTCCCCACTCACAAAATAAAGTGCCACTTCCATCACTTGTAGGTATCATAAATAACTATTTTTCCACAAAAACGGCTTTATTAAGAAAAGTTGATGATTTAGGTATAGGGACATGATATATCATCTTGAAGCATTTTTCATCATCTTTCAATTTATCGAGTAATTTGACCACTTTTATGCATTATGGAAATAACAGTAATTTTAGCACGCCCTGTATGATATGGAGTCGATTTCTTGGTGTTAAGTAAATACTTCGAATTTGTCCAACCTATAATCAAAATATCAACTTTTCATGAATTGAGAGTACTGATGTACTAAAGTTCAATTAGGGCTATGTTTTGGACCATATTTAACACAAATTATTTTTTATTTCGAAAACAGATAGAGATAGGTATAGGACATTATTAACAAAAAAGTATTATAATGAAAGAGCGATTCAAAAAATGAGTTAATATACGGGGTGTTCTATTTAAAAAAATAAAGTTGCTAGTTTTTTTTGATAGACGTGGCAACGCCGGAAAGCTGAAAATATTTTAGATCGATAGATCAGGTAACAAAATGTAAGATGTGAAATTTTCAGGGAAATCCTGCTTTGCGTTTACCATAAACGTCTAACCTACCATCGACCGTGAGACACGCTGTATGATGTTACCTTCTCACCATGTGGTCGATTATTAATGAAAATGAGGTCCTAAAATGCATCACTGCTGTACACCAACTGTGATTTTTTCTTTTGTCGATAGATTTTTTCCTACTCTTACACTTTGAAAACGATTTTCCAAATAAGATTCAATCAACTTTACACTGATTGCGGAGAAATTTTATTTTTCTAATATCTTCAAGAAAATTGTATGTGATACACAGTCAGTCATATGCTTCTCCAGTTTTTCAAACGTTTTTGTTATTTTGTTACTGAGATCTACTATTGCCATTTCGTTGTTTTTTACTGTTTTGAAATCCATACTGACAGTCTGTAAATGTGTCATTATTTTCAAAGTGGCGTACATTTTTTTGAGCCATACATTTTTCAAGTATTTTTGATGTTATTAAGAGTAAAGATATTTGGTAAAAGATCAATAATCGATCATATAGGTAGTTCAGAAGGGTTTGTGGAACGATAACTTTTGACTTTTGTATCGAAACTAACCAGTGACTATCACGAAGATATGAATGGTGACGTTTTTGAAGATGAACAAATGATCGAATTTATTCTGCGAGATACCATTCTAGATTACAAGAACATTTACCCACAAGCAATTGGACTAAAGGCAAACTATTGGAGTGGCTTAGCTCAAAAAACATTGTTTTTTCAAATGATCCACTAAAAAAAGAACGTTATAGTATCGCTCAAATATACAAATACAAGTATAAAAAAACATCGTTGACCAACTAGCCGCTTAACGTGAAATATCAATACTTCGACTTCCCCCCAATCACTGCGATCTGAATCCCATAGAACTAATATGGGCTCAAGTGAAAAAGAATGTAGCCTGGAAAAATACGACCTTCAAAATGAAAAATGTTCAGTTATTGTTTGAATTTGTTGTTGGGGAAGTGACCAGCGACAACTAGAGAAAATGCATTGACCATGTTATATAATAGTTATTGTAAATACTGTACTTAAAGACTTGAAGACTGTGCTCACATTCTAACCGCACTATTCAGGTAATTTTTGATCTAGCACTGAGTACAGGGTGCTTTCCCAACAAATGGAAAATTTAAAAAATTTGCCATATTTTCAAAACTGGTGCTATAGATAATATTCAAAACTGCCGACCTATAACCCAGTAATGCAACTTTGCGAAGGCATTCGAGATGTGTTTTTACAACAGGATCTTTCCTGATGTTAAAAATTTGATATCCAATTTTTCAGTAAAAGATCTACAATTGCCCTCTTAATGTGCTTCACACAAACAGCCAGTAATGCATTTCCTAATCCGACAAATAGATATTGTGCCGGTTGGAACCACCTAGCGAATGTAGAAAACAGTTGTTTGCTGTTTTTGTAAACGTTCTACATCAAATTTTGCACGAGCCTCCCTGTATGGATTTTGCATACTTAATGAGGATTTATTACTCCACGCCTTTAATTTACGGACTATTATATAATGGACTGTAATTTTAATTTGTTCACTCAAATTAAGATTAAATAAAGAAATCAGCTATCATTCAACTACAAAGACTTCCAGTGAAGGGTTTGTTCCGAACACATAAAGAAAATACAGAAATGTTGATGAAAGTCAAAATGGCAGTCAATTATTGTCAGGGAAATCAGTTTGAAACTTAACTTCTAATTATTTTATCATCTCTCGAGATGATCGGTGATAAATCGCTAAGTAAAGCTATATCCTCCGTAACCTTGTTAGAAAACCTCTTTCTCTCTCAACCAGGACAAATGAAACTACTTCCTGGGTTAAATAGTGTTTCGCCGAACATTGAATTATATCCGACTATCGCAGTGGTAGAGTGTTGTTGGATTATTTTCTATCAATGCTTGCCGACAGATCTCGTATTGTATAGGATTTTCAAAACTCCAGTTTCATTGAGGAAATTATGGTCTTTCGCCAAGTAATCCCAATTCCACAGGTGAAATATTTGATTTGCATAAAGGTAAACGCAGATATAAATGTAAAAATATTCTTTTTCCTTTTTTCTTTCTTCAAATTTACACAAAATCTTATCGTTCGTCACGTTTCCAACAGAAGCATTTTCCTTGATCCACATGATAAATCAAAATCTAGTACGTTATTTTATCTGCCATACATCAGGATTTGTATGCCGTATAAATGGCATCATTCTCGGAAGTGCTGATAACATTTCCTGATCGAATTTCTTGCGACAAACCATCCAATTTGCTCTAAAGCGTCTAGTTTGCTTCGATGTAGTATTTGGACTTATTCCATGTATGAATTATGGGAGTTTTTTGTTTTATCGGTGTTTAATGTATCGAACCAGTGCAGTTTCATCTTGATACATTTTGAAATAACTATGATATTGGGTCTTTTCTTCTGAAAAGTGCTTCTTACTTCACTCCCAAACAGAAATTTTGGATATAAAGGAATATCTGACCGAAACAACTACTTATTCTCATAAATATACATCAGGTGTTGAATGATGTTACTGATGGTGTCTTTTTTTGTTTCAGGTATGAAAAAGTTCATCTTCACCTGCAGTCACATACGAATGAAATGTGTTGGAAAATGTCATATAAAATTGTTTAAAGCCAATCCTGCTCAATTGCATGCCTGGTTTTTGTATAGCGGAATCGAGTGTGCGTGTGTCAATATTATGTCTTGTTGATAGAATGCAAATATTCTAACGCTTCCTTTTTACTTTTAAAAACTGCACTGTATTTCATGAGAAAACGTTCATAAATTGCAACAGAAATGCATAATATACGTTCCTGAATCTATAAATAGAGTTTATGGAATGAATGTTTCAAGATCCACGCAAATATATCTCAAAAAAACGGTATAGCTGAATTTGGTATCCTCCGTTGTCAAACTTGACAAGTTAAATGTACATTGTCCTGCAAGAGCTGAGTTTTCCTGTAAGGTATTCATACAAATACGTATCATCATTTTGTGTCATCGACACTGTTTGTTGATTTCCTTCCTGTCTTGTGGACAGGTGGTCCTTTTTGCTGATGTAACCAGATTGAATGTTTATTAAAAGTTATGATGTGCTACTTGGCTGTCAATTTCTCAAATTTCTGGTACTCGATTTGAATCACGCAGGATCATCTACAGTCCAATTATATCGAAGCACAAACCAACCACTACCGGAAAGGATTGTTAGGTCTACACCTATTACAAATAATTCCATGGTCCTTCGAGCCGGATTTTCGAGTAACCTTACGCTTGGGAGCGGCATTGTGAGAACGTCAGCCAGGTATCCAGTAAAAGATAATCCAAAATTTTTCTGAGATAGAAGAGGAGTTAATTGACTTTGACAAATTTCAAGGTGCACAGATTCATTTTCATTTCAAAGCTGGTTTGTTTTCTTTTTGGTATTTTTTTTATATATGTTAGAGGTCTTTGCTGTTTGAATAACTTTGTTGCTGTTAGTTTTTAGCTAATTTGACTAATAAGTGCAGTGCAATTAGTGATATTAACTAAAACCTAACAGCAACAAGGTTATTCAGACAGCAAAGACCTCTAACATATATATAAAAAAAATACCAAAAAGAAAACAAACCAGCTTGGGAATGAAAATGAATCTGTGCTCTTTGAAATTTGTCAAAGTCAATTAACTCGGAACTCTTCTATCTCGGAAAAATTTTGAATTATCTTCTACTGGATACCTGGCTGACGTTCTCACAATGCCGCTCCCAAGCGTAAGGTTACTCGAAAATCCGGCTCGAAGGACCATGGAATTATTTGTAATAGGTGTAGACCTAACAATCCTTTCCGGTAGTGGTTGGTTTGTGCTTCGATATAATTGGACTGTAGATGATCCAGCGTGATTCAAATCGAGTACCAGAAATTTGAGAAATTGACAGCCAGCACATCATAACTTTTAATAAACATTCAATCTGGTTACATCAGCAAAAAGGACCACCTGTCCACAAGACAGGAAGGAAATCAACAAACAGTGGCGATGACACAAAATGATGATACGTATTTGTATGAATACCTTACAGGAAAACTCAGCTCTTGCAGGACAACGTACATTTAACTTGTCAAGTTTGACAACGGAGGATACCAAATTCAGCTATACCGTTTTAACTTTTAATAAACATTCAATCTGGTTACATCAGCAAAAAGGACCACCTGTCCACAAGACAGGAAGGAAATCAACAAACAGTGTCGATGACACAAAATGATGATACGTATTTGTATGAATACCTTACAGGAAAACTCAGCTCTTGCAGGACAACGTACATTTAACTTGTCAAGTTTGACAACGGAGGATACCAATTTCAGCTATACCGATTTTTGGAGATATATTTGCGTGGATCTTGAAACATTCATTCCATAAACTCTATTTATAGATTCAGGAACGTATATTATGCTTTTCTGTTGCAATTTATGAACGTTTTCTCATCAAATACAGTGCAGTTTTTAAATGTAAAAAGGAAGCGTCAGAATATTTGCATTCTATCAACAAGACATAATATTGACACACGCACACTCGATTCCGCTATACAAAACCCAGGCATGCAATTGAGCAGGATTGGCTTTAAACAATTTTATAGGACATTTTCCAACAAAATGTATGTAAGTATGATAGCGATCTAGCACACCGAAATCTTGACATGATTTCTGATGTTGTATTCGATTTCAATTGGTTGTTTGGTAATTAGCGCTAACTTCCGTTGATGATGTCGTTAATAAAACACTTGTAATATCCTCTTCCAAGAAGTTGTAATTATTCCAAAGTAGTTATTAGCCTATGAAATGAATACCGTGCCCATTGATAATCTGCATTCGTTTCTTCTTTGACGACCATCCAAATAGCACGTCACACCAAACAGTCGAATTTCTTCCTCACTAAAGTTTGTTTGCATATATTTATCAAGAGTGAGAATGAAGATATTTAACTCTTTCAACATTGGCAACACAGCGTCTATAGGTTCTTGATTGCAGCGCCAATAAGATACACATTTCCCGATCGTAGAATCGTTGTTTTGGAAAAACCAATGATTTCATGAAAGATATAGGTATTTTTTACATGGTGGTTCTACCATGTAAGTGACGATGGCCGCGAAAGCATTTCACAATTTATATAGGTATTTTGTTATATGGACTCGGTGGTCCCACAAGAAGAAATTATCATACCTCAAAATAAAATCACTTGACTCAAATTTACACAAATGCTTTGAAACGTTTGCTCAAAAAAAAATCGTAAGTTTGAAAATTATGAAGCATTTTTCATAAAACTTGTCCTGTCTCATTTCGATAAAATCAGTCGATTTTCTGAAATGAAGGTTAAATATCTTGATGTATTACTAGATACTGGACGTCGCAGGTAAACTACACTAAGTCATTTTGGTGTAAAATTAGTAGTAGTATTAACTTAGTGTCAGTCTCTCCAACATGCTCTTTCGCTTGGTATATGTTACTATGTTATAGCAAAACGGAAATACCAAGTGGTATATTCGGTATTTTGGCATGTTTGGGTTGTCGGACTCGACAATAGCAGACAAATTTTTGTCGGACAAGGTTACCCGCGTTTTCTAAAACACATTTCCACCCCTTTTAAATAAAAAAATGTGGTAATAAATTTACAATACTCCCGGGAAATCACCATGTCCCCGGAAATCGCCATGTCTCCGAAAATCGCCATGTCTCCGAAAATCGCCATGTTTCGGAGTTTTCAGAACGAAAAAGCAGTCGAATCGAGGAAAATCACAGAGTATGAAATATGTGGAAGTCATCAAATTAGAGGGACCATGGCCTGGCATAGAAATATAATACATAGAACGCCGATTAGTTCAGAATAACGTGGTCCCCCTACGGCAGATACACAAATCTATGAATATGCGCAATAGAGCGCAAGTGTCGCCAGGGACGGTCTTAGGATTTTTGACTTCCTGATCCTGAATCTGGTATAAGTTGTCGGTAATAGCATTTGCAATATAACACAGTTTTCCTTCATTGATTATACAGTAAATCAATAATTGACTTCTTGAAAATAGAAATATTGAGTGTAGGTCTTCTATTTTGTGCTTTCTCGCGACCAAGTAGGGAAAAATTATTGTGATCGTCAAGAAATTCAAATTTGATATTTTGATGAGAATTGATTCCACTCAGTCTGTGAATCAGAAAAAAACTCAATTTGTGTGTCCATCGGCTTCACGCCTAAACCGTTGAGCCTATTATAGTCGAAATCCATATCAGAGTGAGGAAACACTTTCTTTATGCAGTCGTATATTTGATTTCCGAAATTCTGAATATTGAAGTTGGTTTTCTACTTCTACAAATCGATTGAATAATTAATTAGCTATCAATGCGAAAAGTATGTAATAATAATAATAATAATAATAACAAAGGCTTTTATTGACAAGATATTACAATTTTTTTACAGGAGTTCAAACTACTTTTTGACTCTTGTTATCACTTTTCCACCATATTTGTTGAATAACAAAAATGTCATTGACTGGAGATATAAAATTGGGAAAAAATCTGTCAAATTTAGTTTCTCGGGTAAGAAACTACATTTCTTATGGTCAGAGGTTCTCATTTATCATTGTAAATGTTGTTGAATCGTAATAAATTCAAATGGCATTTTTTGTAACAAGAAGTAGATTATCATGAACTTAAAGCTACACCAGCATTTATGGCACACTTCAAAAAAAACTATTACATAATTTTGTACACATTTATTACAAATTTGCGTCTCAACCAAATATTTTTTTACATTCCCCGTTTTCCAGTGCTAACTTTTGAGTAAAGCTGCACCACACATTCTGTATTTTGACAAAATACGCAATTATTGATGGTCAAATGGCTGCTAACATTTCTTACACATTTATTACAAATCATTGACGTGTTGAAAATTCCAAAATTTTCATCCCCTAGAGGTTAAATAACCCTTTTAGAAAGAAAATTTCCTGATAAATATAGATTTCAATGTGGTCGGTGCTAGAATTGTCCAAAAGATTGTTTAAAATTTTTGTATAAACTATATAAGTGTTAAAAATTACCTAATGAAGGGCCCCCAAGAGGTTGAACATCTTCAAAATGTTCACATTATCTATCACATTGCGCGTATCGCCAAAATTTTCCACAAAACTATTTAAAAATAATTAGAATCTATCGACGAGTTGAAAATTTCATCATGATGATTTCCATGGGGTTGAACACCCCACAAAGCACATAAACTTAATTCAATGCACTGCGAGGTAAACTATTTCAGATTTTCATATTATACCGTTAAAAAATATTCTCTAAGGGGATGACGGCTCATTAATAGGCTCCACGTGTTTTTTGTGAAAGTGATAATTGTTGCAAAACAGAATTTACTGGTCGATACGTCAGAACATTATTATACGTCTATTCATACGCATCAAAGACACGCAGTAGAAGCGTGTGGGATACTGTAAGGAATTGTAATTAATACTCGATGAAATAAGTTCACGTTGGATTTCCTATCATATCGCAACACAAAAATTTATTAACCCTTAACTGGTAACGTGGAATTTTGAAACACAACTGGTAACGTGCAGTCTGTGAGACTGGCACTTTTTGGAAGCAAATCAAAAAATTCCCAAATAATAATTTTTTCAAAATATATATTACGAACACTTAAATACACATTCTTTTGAAATAATATTTCATAAAATAACGAGAAAACTTGATCTAAAATAATTTCGCAATAATCTTTTTCAATATAACTAAAATTGGTAGTGATTTTAGAAAGACACATAAAAAAATAAAAAATTATTTAAAAAAAATTGTCTCGTTATACCAACATAACATAGTGTCATCATATTCTTCATCCCCATAATGTACCTACCCGTTTTGACGGACCTGCCATTACTTTGTGTAGCGAGATATGCTTACGTAAACGGAGACGTGCCGACTCACGGACTGTGCTCAACTAAATACTAAATATTTCTCAGACGTCCTTCACCCAAATTTACTCCCAGTTGGATGATTGGTGGGGCACCAATAGCTAATAGATTAGGTGGCGTGATTCGCAGAAGAGCGAAACCGTTTCAGAAAAACCTCGAAAATAAAAATGGCTGCAGTCTCACAGACGGCACGTTACCAGTTAAGGGTTAACATAGCCCACTCTTCGAAATATTGATATCCATGGTAAATATTGTCCATGAGTAACTAAAGACGAGATTAGAAGCGTGCGGGATACTGTAAAAAATTCTAATACTCGATGAAATACAGTTCACGTTGAATTTCCTATCATATCACAACACAAAAATTTATTAACATAGCCCACTCTTCAGAATATCGATATCCATGGTTGATATTTTCCATAAGCAACTAAGGACACGCAGTAGAACCGTGTGGGATACTGTAAAGAATTCTAATACTCGATGAAATACAGTTCACGTCGGATTTCCCTTCATAATCGCAACACAAAAATTCATTAAAATAACTCTTCAAACTATATCCATGGTCGATATCGTCCATGATCAACTAAAGACAAGATTAGAAGCGTGCGGGATACTGTAAAGAATTCTATTACTCGATGAAATACAGTTCACGTCGGATTTCCTATCATATCGCAAAACAAAAATTTATTAACTTAGCGGACTCTTCAAAATATTGATTTTCATGGTTTATATTGTCTATGAGCAACTGAAGACATGCAATAAAAGCATGAAGTATTTCACCGATTATTAAAATTCTTTACAGTATCCCTGTAAAGAATTTTAATATTCGGTGAAATACAGTTCACGTCTGATTTCCTATCATATCGCAACACAAAATTTATTAACTCAGCCCACTCTTCAAAATATTGATTTCCATGGTTGATATTTTCCATGAGAAACTGATGACAGGCAGTAGAAGCGTGTGGGATACTGTAAAAAATTCTAATACTCGGTGAAATACAGTTCACGTCGGATTTCCTATCATATCTCAACACAAAAATCTATTAACACAACCCACTCTTTACAATTCCAATATCTTTGGTTGATATAATAAATTCGATCAAAAAAAATGCAGCAGAAGCTTGTGATACACTAATAAATTCTGAAACTCGATGAAATAAGGCTTGTTGCGAATTTTTATGCGCTATGTGGGGTCTTCAACCCCATGGAAATCATCATTCTGAAATTTTCAACACGTCGGCGTCGATAGATTCTAATCATTTTTAAATAGTTTTGTGGACAATATTAGCAATACTCGCAATACCGCAATAGATAATGTAATTGGAATTTTGAGAAGTTTGGGGGTGTTTAACCCCTTGGGGGCCCTTCATTCTGTAATTCTCAACACTTCGAAAGTTTGTACAAAAATTAGAAACCATCTTGTGAACAATTCTGGCTCCGACCACTTTGGGGTCTATATTTACTAGGGAATTTTCTATCTATAAGGGTTATTCAACCCCTAGGGGATGAAAATTTTTGGAATTTTCAACACGTCAATGATTTGTAATAAATGTGTAAGAAATGTTAGCAGCTATCTGATCATCAATAATTTAAAATACAGAATGTGTGGTGCAGCTTTATTTAAAAGTTAGCCCACGCCCATTTCCTGGAAAACGGGGACTGTAAAATTTTTTTTGGTTGCTACGCAAATTTGTAATAAATGTGTACAAAATTATGTAATAGTTTTTTTTGGAGTGTGCCATAAATGCTGGTGTAGCTTTTAGTTCATTAGATCGTATGTTGAGAGAAATAAATATAAAAAGCCAAAAATTCAAATTGTTACAGGATATTTGTTTCATTTTGTTTTATATAAGGATAAATGGTAGGATTGGAGGAAAAAGGACTATAATAATTCTCAACACATTTCATTTTGTAATGTTACCAACTCATTTATATCAAACGAAATTTTTTTTTCAAAATCTATTCGATGGGAAAATATCATGAATTTTGTAAGTGTTCTTCACTTCAATTCACCTCTAATTTTCTCAGTTTGCGACATAGCAATATTGAAGAATCTAATTCTGGTGTAAATTCTTGTTATTGCTCTTATCATTTTTAATTTGTGACTCACCTCATAGGGAGATATATCGAAAATGTGGTTTATTATGGAGCTGAATAATTTTTCATCCTGAAATAATATTGATGAAGTTTGGTGTATGAAAGTTTCCAAAAAATTCGTTTCATTTGTCATGAACTTATCGGTAATTGCAAGAAAATACAAATATCTATAACAGTTTGTGATGGCCTTATGAGACCACCTTTTTTTCTATTCCATAATTTGAAGTTTTCTGCATCTGCATCAGAATATCGGAATTTCACCTTAGTAAAAATCTCACAGTTTTCGAGATAATGAGCATTTTTTAAATTTCTGGAAAATCACTACCTCATCTTGGATTTTTGAATGCCATGCCTACAAATGGGGACCAATTCAAATATCTTGGCTGCTGAAGATTACTGATGAATGATGCTTTCAGACGTACACAACAGTTTTTCAGAAAACGATACAATTTTTCAAGAAACGAGGTTAAAATGCCAGATTTGAGTTTCACCAATTTTTTAACAACAGTTTGATTATTGTTTGAAAAAAAAAAACATAACCAAGTTACAAAAGAATGTCCATTTTGTCCAGACTCTACCATGGTATAAAACATACGATAATTATTTTTGGAAGGAGTAGATTTTCGATTATATTAGAGTGTGATGTAATTCTGAGCTAAAATCAACTCAGTAGACTTTGTCAGTTATCTCTTTTATTTTTATCCTATCAAGATGAAATGATTAAATAATTATGAGTAATAACGAATAAACTGTTTAGAAGCATTCAATGAGATGTAAAGAAGTAAATACTAATTCAACGTTTATTCGAATCAACATAAACTATAAACCACAATAACGATTATTCAATATCGCACTGAATAATATAACAAAAATATTATTTTCCATCCATTCGTACGCAGAGACGACATATTTTCAAGAAGAACCTTTTCAAATGCGTTATAGGTTATAGCCCCCAAATCAGCGATTCTCTGAGCGGCATTGTGCAATCAGATATCGTTCCGCAGTCATTCATTTATTTATTAACTACATGCCAATTACAATGTAATGGATAAGTGTCGTCAATAGCTCCACATGACAGTGAATATTGAATAATTTAAGAAACAAAAACACAAAATTAAAAACATTTTAAAAAAATGGTAAACATACCACCAATGAAAGATAAAATTTAGTGAGATTTACAGTAAGTAATATATTCGCCGAGGTTATAAAAGCAGTTCGCTATTAAACAAGTCTTAAGTTTATGTTTGAAGTGTCTGGTAGACTCAATGGATTTGATGTCCGTTGGTAGCATATTATATAGTTGAATACCGGCTCCTTCCGGGGATTTCATAAAATAACTATGGTTGTGTTTTCTACTATATATTTTATTTTTATTTCTTGTCGAGTATGAATGCACGTCACAATGTTTGGTATAGTTTGCAATATTTTGACGAATATACAGTATTATTTTGAAGATATATATACCGATTAAAGTAAGATTTTTTTTGGATTTGAAGGTTTCTCTACAAGATGTCCCATAATCAAGATCAAACATAATTCGTAGAATTTTTTTCTGTATAACAAATACACGGTCTGTCTGAGGGGCTTGACCCCACGATATTATATTATATGACATTATCGAGTGAACGGCTGCAAAGTAGTACGATTTAAGAGAAATTTCATTAAGATTTTGTTTAAGTCAAAATTGCAAAAAAGCATTTGTTCAGTCTGGAGCAGATATGGTTGATATGATTATTCTAGCTCATGTTGCTATCCACCTTTGTGCCTAAAAATTTTGTATTATTTTCAATTGCTAATTCTGCGTTGTTCATTGTGAGATTCATTATCTCCTTTCCTTGATGAGGACCTGTAAATTGCATGCAAACAGTTTTTTCTACATTGATTATAAGATGATTTCTATTGCACCAAGTAGACAATTGCTCTAAAACCACATTTGTTTTCATATTTAATTCATCTGAGGTTTTTGCCGACACAACGACAGTTGTATCATCAGCATACATGAACAATCTTCCCTCCGATATGTGAGAAGGAATAATTTAAAAAAACTAAGACAGAAGTCACAAGTTGTTCAAACAAAATGTGACAGCCACCTACTCGATTTTTTCAATTCTATTTACAGAAGATCCGTTCATGCACAATGCTGTATTTTATTTTTTCATTAGGAAACTTTTGCTTCTACGGACACAACACAAGAGTTAAAAAAGTTTTTAATTTTCGACAAGGAATCATCTCCTATAAAATTTTGCACTTATTTGGTTACACCCTGTATATCTGTCGGTCTCTGAAACATCGTTGGAATCTGGATGTTGGACAATTATCACAATAATTCGTATTAATCGGTGCCAAGTCGGATAATCGACATTTCATTTCGATAATTTTATTAGGCTTAATAACATGAAAAGTTAATTTTATTGACAAACTATTTAATGCTACCAAGCAGTCTATTCTTCATTATTAATAATCATTTCCACATTTTATCTTGATAAAATCGAAATAAAATAATTTTTGGGCGTAAGCACAAAAGTTGATGGAAGCCTAGAATAAACCCACGCCTAATTCAATGGAAATCACTTCCTTCAAAAATAAGTATAGTTTGTTTTATACCATAGTAGAGTCTGGACAAAATGAGCATTCTTTTGAAATGAATGTCCACTACCAATTGGTTTTTTTCAGACAATAATGTCAAAATTTAAAAAAAAAAAAAATTGATGTAACTCAAATTTGTCATTTTATCCTCATTTTTTGAAAAAAAATTTCACTTTCTGAAAAACTGTTCTGTACGTCTAAAAGCATCACTCGTCAGTAATCTTCAGCAGAATTCGTCTCAATTGGTATACATGGCACTCAAAACTCCAAGGTTTGGGTAGCGATTTTCCAGAAATTCTCAAAATGCCAATTATCTCGAAAACGGTAATATTTTTACTGAGGTAAAATTCCGATATTCTGAACAGTCATGACCTGATCTATCACCAGTTTCAATATTGTACAAGGTTTACCGGACACCCTGTATATGTGTAACCACATTTTCAGTTAGAGTACTCAAAGAAAAGAGAGAAATTAAATTAAATGATATAATTCCCCATCTTCGATTAACATGTCGTTGACATCAATGTCATATTTTTTTATAATGCAAATTCAAGTCCGCATAAATTTTGTTTGCCTCTGTGTCGTAGCCAATATATTGGTGTTACAGATTCACAGTTTCCCTGAACAACTGCTAAAACCTAACAATGCCAAAACTCAGAAGCCGACACTGTTATCTTTCTTCGCTTGATACGCCACGATAGGATTTTAAGGCGGTGTTGCCAAGTTTCCTGGACTTCCCACAATTACCTGCCCTAACCACAGATGATATTCCAAAACTTGGCAACGATGTGACCAGAAACAGCAATAATGCGCAAGTGCAAAGGTTTGTCATCATTCCCTGTGAGGGGTCATTTAATTGAATCTCGGACAGCGGGTTTGGCGTTCTAGTGTATATTATAATTTCTATGGGGCCTGGTGACTATTATTTTGTAAACCTTACAATCACCTTTTTAAAAACGTGAGGATATTTCATATACACTAAACATTTCTGCAGAGCAAAAGGCGAAAAAGAATTAATATTTACAAAAAATCTGTCAGTTGTCACTAATTATCACCATGACAATTGACATTAGCATATTATTTTCGACGGTTTAGGAATATATTTTCACTAAAATCTGATATGGCTAATGATCTATCAGTAGACTTGGCATATTCGTGATATGATTTTAACTCGGACATTGCAGTCGTAATATATAATTAAACTGTCGTATTATATAATTAATAGACAACTAATTTATTAGGTACTCTAAATAATGGGATTTTCTTTTCTGCTTTTCGTTTATTAACTTAACGAAATACCAAAGCGTTTCATGTTCAAGTATCAATATATGCCTTGCAGGGCTTTGTGCGTGAATTTTCTGGCTTCAATTTCTTGACAGACACGAGCGAAAGCATTCTCGTGTTTAAATTAAATCCATCTAATTAATTATTCAGGAATCATCAAGACCCGAACTCGAACTTTATTCATATTGAAATTTTCTGGGACGGCAAAGAACATCAAACAAGAATTACTCATTCCTTATCCTTCCAACTTGAATGAGTTTTCACTTTTAGTGTGCATAATGAGGTTATTAATTCAGCGAAACCTTGGGGAAATCCTTTCAAAAATGTTATTTACTCATTAGCTTCGGTCCGTTTCATGCTCGAACATACAGAATCGTGACGATCAGGTGGGTTTTGATACTTTTTTAATTTGAAGAAGTCGCTTATATGTGTTTCTTGTCGTGGAAAATATGATCACACCTATACGTTTTGAAGTAAAATAGTGAGAACATTTTGGAGAACTAAGTGCGATTCGAATATTACACAAATATTTTTTAGAACTATTGATATTTAATTAATTACATAATAACCAATTTATGAGCAATACTACAATTCATACAATACATACGACTGTAACAAACAAAAATAAAAAATTTAGATGCGGTTAATGATATTAACAAAAATTTATGAGTAGAGGGGAGATGAGGAGCATGAATACGTCTGCGGGTTTGTCAGCAAGATACATAACATTTTTAATATATTATATTATATGAATCAATGGAGTCAGAAGGTGAATACAGTTAAAAAATAAGAAACACATACAGAGAGAGAGAGTGGGGAATCCAGAATAAACGATCATAACGTTTTGTTGTATGATATACTTATTTTGTGGCAGTTTTGTAATGAGGACTCAATAAATGTTGTTAATCACCGTTGCATTTGCATTGAGATCTAATTTTAAACTTTTTTTTAATTTGGGAAAAGTATTTATATTTTTCAGATGTGATGGGAACATATTGTAAAGTTTTGGACCATAAAAGAAAACGAATCTCTAAGTGTGAGTCTTCTTACTTGGGATTTGCATTGGTCAAATTTTTTCATGTTCGAATAAATCCATGTCAGACTTTGGAAAGTATATAACGATCTGATATTGAGTAATTTAGTGTCTCTGTATAGAGATTCACTTGAATGCAATCTGTGTTTCTTGAATATTACTTTTAATAAGGAGTTTTTCACTGTTTGCATGCAATTCATTATACTATAAAATACGCCACCCCAAGCTATTATACAATACCTTATTACCGATTCTGCCAGGAATGTATAACAAATCATGAAATTCTTCCTATCAAGAATATCTCGAGGATTATAAAAAGTGTAAATAAGCTTTCTCAATCTTTTGGTAACATGACTTATGTGTTCGTCCCATATGAAATGTTGGTCCAGTATAACACCCAAATATTTGATAGTTGAGGTCTTTTCTATTGTTTCACATGTACATGGTTGATGTGTATCGGCGCATCTCGAAGTATTCATCTTTAATTCAATTCCTTGAGGCTGATCAGTGTTTTGCAGAGAAAATGTCATGAATTTCGTCTTACTAACATTCAAGGTCAATAAATTTTGATCAAGCCATGTCTTTATTTTTTGGAGCAAGTTTATAGACATTTTCCATTAATAACCTGTACAAACAATAGCTGTGTCATCAGCATAGAAGATGAGGTGACCACAAAAGTCAGTCATTTCCGAGATACTGTTTATGTAAATGAGAAAGAGAACTGGTCCAAGCACCGTTCCCTGAGGAACGCCAATAGTAACTTCTTGTGGAGTACTCAACTGTTCGTCAATTTTAACTCTTTGTATTCTATTTGCTAAATAATTCTGCAAGACTTCTAGCGTCTTATCTCGCACACCATATGTATTTGATTTTTCTATTAGTAGATTATGGGATACGGTGTCAAATATGGTTAAACACTTCCTTGATTTGTCCAAAGCGTCGACAGTTTTCTCCACAAGATCCATAATAGCATTTTCAGTGCTTAATTTACTTAGAAAGCCGTTCTGATGTTTAGGTATGACGGAATGTTTCTCAAAGAATGATGATAACCTTTTTTTAATGCTTTGTTCGAAAATCTGGGCAAAATTGTTTATTATAGAGATAGGCCAGTAGTTGTTTAATTGATTTTTTTACCTGCTTTATAAACTGGTGTTACAACTGATTCTTTCCATTGCCGTGGCACGGCTCCTGTACGAAACGATAAATGTATAATATGTGCTAAGGGTCCTATGATATATGTGTGGGTATGTTTAATCATTTCATCAGTTATTCCATCAGGTCCTGGTGAACAGTTGTTTTTGAGATTTGTTGACAAGGTACCTAATTACTTCATTCTCATTCGTGGGTTCTAAGTACATTGTTGAATTTGTAGATGTATTTTTGAGAAAACCGTTTGGCAAATCTTCTCTAGAGATTTTTTTCACCATGTCCTGCCCAATATTTTTATGAAATAGTCGTTAAACAAATTTATTTTTTCATCATTATTACTTATTTTTTCACCAATTGATTTTGTAATTGTTATGTTTTCTACGTTATTTTTAGTGTTGTTTTTATTTGAAATATCTTCAATAATTTTCCATGTCTTTTTACAGTCACCATTAGCTTCACTCAATTCATTTCTGTAGTATTGATTTTTTGTTTGCCTCATTAACCCGGTCAATTTGTTACTATAATTCTAATATTTAATTTCTGCTTCTATTGTTTTGCAGTTATTCCAAGTTTTCTTAATATTATCCCAAAGATAATTTTTTTCACTCACGAATGTGGAAAGTTGCTCTCAGCTCTAAGTTCCAAGTATAACACTAGATATTTTTTATTACCCTTTATAAGTATTTAATTCTAAACACAACTCCACTAAAAGAAGAACACTCAGAAAATGTCCGTCCTTTCTATGTATTAGCAGGAGTACTTTTATAAACAGATCTAACAAAAATAAAGTTCCCACTATGAAAAATATTGTGCGCATACAACGAAATCTTTGTTGTAGTCTTAACATTTTATATTGTTTTCTGAACCATAATACCTCGCTTGTGAGGATTCTAGGAAGTAACCCCCAGAAGTAAAATCCCTCAAATAAAAAAAACGAATATCTGGACTAAAGAACCAGAAGAAGACAAAATTTGACTTAATAAAACAAAGAATTCGTGTTGAGCGGAAAAGCAATAAATGGACTGTATTTTGGGAATGATCCTAGATAATTATAAATTTTCCAGCAATTTGTTAAATTAATATAAAAAATTATCGTAAAATGGGAGAAACATAAAAAGGCTATAAGGCACTCTCTTTGATACTCTTCATCAGTCTTGTAGGGGTACCCCTGGGTCTTATGGTCAGCTTTTCTTGTCACTTCACAATGCAAAATCTCGGGTGCATATTGGCCAGCGACGCAAACATGAATGAATGTCCAGAGCCAAATAGGTAATGACCTTGAAATGTCGACAATAGGGAATATGCATAATTTTTTTTTATTTTTTCAATTAATTTTTTACTTCGTTACAACATAGTAAAAAATATAAATACGGTTGAAAGTCTTCGAATTAATTTTTAAAATAATATATAAATTACCGATTGAATTTGACCTAATTGAACGCCTCCATTTTGGCGCGCTGGGGATGACGTCACATGGCGCGGTCAGTGTTGTTCTTCTTCAGTGTCGTTCGTTGAGACGTACTCTGATTGCTCTACTTGCTTGAGTTGATATTTTATAAAAGAGTAAGACAAATGCAGTACAAGTGTTAGAGAGAGATGAACAAATGTGAAAGTGATCTCGATCAACCAGAGCAGTCTTCAATGAACAAGCCTTTCTATCGTTATGGCCATTGACACTATTGACAGTTATTAATTAGGTTAGGGATTTGCAGTTTTAATCGCTATTACGAGAATGGAAAATGCTAAAAAACCGTTTTATAGGTATTGTCTAGTACCGGAATGCCAAAACACAATTATAAGTACACCAAATAAAGTATTTTTTTCTGTTCCAAGAGATGCGAAAATACGTAAACAATGGTGTAAGGTTATGAGAAGAGGCGAAGTATTTTCAATATCACATTTACATTGTTGAGAAGATCATTTCAATGTGAGCACATTGTATTTCGATAGTTAACATGAAGTGAATTGATCAGAAGAAAGTTGTGTATGCATAAATGTTTTGTATGTCAAGCGGGAGATAACTCTGTTTATACCTTCCTCACCTAAGTGACAAAAGGAAAACTATCATTTGATAAACTATTACTACTTATCAGTTCAGGTAATGTCGGATTGTGCTTTGACAAAACCACTTTTAGAAATTGCTCTTGATAATTTACAATTGTCACTAGACCAAAATCGCACTATGTAATGGAAAACACTACAAATATATAAATAAAAACAAATTTTCTATGAAAAATATAATTGTCATAACGTGCCATGTGACGTCATTCTTCGTTTCGACAAATGGTGATGCGTTTCGCAAATTTGAATTCCGCGCGCTTATTATGCACTTTTTTATTGAAGTTTTATGGAGTTAAATACAAACTAAATGATAAACTAATGGTGTAGGTGTATTGTCAAGACAAAAAAGTATCGGAGGTAAAAAAATCAAGTAAATTTAAATCACTTGCATATTCCCTATTGGACAGGCTTTATACGCGAAAATAAGGTTGTGAAAAATAATACAAATACTTTTACTTAATATTGAGTGCTTTGAAGCTTTGAATGAATACCGAACAATTCTGCTAAAATCATTTATTATACCGAAAGAAAAATAGATACGTCGGAATAAACCAAGAAGTGTTGAGTATTTCAAGATTTCAATTATCTAAATTACGAGGCCAACTAAACTGAAATCAGTTTATTGAAGGAAATTTTAAGGTATTCACGTTATTGAACTACTCAAAAATGTACGTATGTTAAGCTGGCACAGTCGTTTTAGCACAATCAAAAAATAAAAAATAGTGCCACATTTTTTAACTGATTAATAACTATTTTCTAACATAACTCCTAATTTTTTAACTCAAGTGGTTTCGGAGAAAAAGGGGTTGTGCTTGCTTAATGCTTAAGATGGCACAGCCGTTACGTAACTTGTTTTATGCTGAAAATATTCTAATGATTGGAATGCTGGATTTTTTAACTTTTTAATAACTTCCGGGTGATATACAAGGAGTTTCAAAATTTCGCTTCCTAAGGCAAAAAACAAACAAATATTCGAATTAAATTGCATAAATATTACAATTTGATTCCTTCATTTTCTAACTTCCACAAAATAGAACACTTGATACCTCATACATATCCGATTGTGGTGAAACAAATTACAGTGTAAGGTACTAAAATCGTGTCGAAACGCAATGAGACCGAAATCTTTGTCATATCATCATCTTTCTCCTCTTTCATTTTCCAACTTAACTGAACTGGTTGGGATGAAAAATGTCTTCGTTGAATGCAAAGAGGAAATTTACTCTTCAATATTTCACCCAAATGATATGAATTCGTGGAAGAATTAACCGCGAAAATAAATTAACCATCTTCGAAACGAGATGAGACTGAAAATAACAATCAGAACAATCATTGGAAATGATATACAATTTTACATTATATTCGCTCCTTATGGTACATATTGTACACATGATGCGAAAAGATTGATTAACTATGAAATATCGCAATATTTCGATTCTCCCATTTCCTAACTCCAGCACAACGACCGATAAATGCAGGTTGTTAAAATTCAACCCGTGTAATCTGAGCAGTAAGGAAAATTAGCTGAGGAAATGCTTTTAACAGTTTTCAAAACATCATGAGACCGAGAGCATTACAATTTTTCCATTATTGTGTCCTCTGATTTTTTAATTCCAGCACAATCATCTGAAATGGTGATACAAGGTGATATCCGGCCCATATGAACTGACAATTTCTCCATTATTTTGCCATCTGATTTTATAACTCCAGCACAATCATCAAAAATTGTGGTACAGGGGTGTATTTCATTATATTCGGCCTATATGATCGAACTGGAATGAAAATTTCCCTGGTATTCAGTTTTAATGACTACGTAATGCAAAAGATTGATTAACTTTTAAATGTCGCAATTTTTCCATTCTCCCATTTTCTAACATCACAATCACCGATAAATGCACGGATGGGATGTAATCATCAATACTCACGACCTGTAATCTGAATAGCAAATGAAGTTTCTATCAAAAACCTTTTTAACCTTGTTCAAAACTTGATGAGGCCGGAAGCATAACAATTTTACCATTATTTGGCCCTCTGATTTTCTTACTCCAGCACAATAATCGGAAATAGTGATATAGGGGTGAATTACATTATATTCGGCCCATATGAACTGATTGGAATGAACATTTTCCTTGAATTCATTTTAATGTCCATTTAGGTGATTCTCAAACATTGATTACCATTGAAATTTCGCAAATTTTTTATTCTCCCATTTCCTAACTCCAGCACAATGACCGATAAATGCAATGAGGTGATGTATTCTTCCATTTTCTACCCATGTGATCTGAGCAGTAAGGAAAATCAGCCGAGAAAATATTTTTAAACTGTTTAATAACGTGATGAGTCCGATAGCATTACAATTATTTCATTATTGTGTCCTCTGATTTTCTAACTCCAGCACAATCATTTGAAATAGTGATACGGCGATTAATCACATCCTATTCGACTCATATGAATTGACTGGCATGAATATTTCCCTGGTACTAATATTTAATGTCCACGTAATTCGAAAACATTGATTAACATTCAAATTTCGCAATTTTCCGATTCTCCCATTTTCTAACTCCAGCACAATGACCGATAAATGCAAAGAGGTGGTGTATCCTTCAATTTTCCACCCATGTGATCTGAGCAGCAAGGAAAAACATCCGAGAAAATATATTTAAACGGCTTCAAAACGTGATGAGCCCGATAGCATTACAATTTTTTCATTAATGTGTTCTCTGAATGTCTAACTCCAGCACAATCATCTTAAATAGTGATACGGGGATGAATCACATCCTATTCGACTCATATGAATTGACTGGCATGAATATTTCCCTGTTACTAATATTTAATGTCCACGTAATTCGAAAACATTGATTAACATTCAAATTTCGCAATTTTCCGATTCTTCCATTTTCTAACTCCAGCACAATGACCGATAAATGCAAAGAGGTGATGTATTCTTCAATTCTCTACCCATGTGATCTGAGCAGCATGGAAAATCAGCTGAGAAAATATTTTTAAACGGCTTCAAAACGTGATGAGACCGATACCACTACAAATATTTCATTGTTGTGTTTTCTGATTGTCTAACTCCAGCACAATCATCTAAAATAGTGATACGGGGATGAATTACATCATATTCGACTCGTATGAATTGACTGGCATGAATATATCCCTGGTACTAGTATTTATTGTTTTAGACCACAATAAGGATAGTTCGTTTAAATTGTTTTATCGGGAGGTACATAAAAATGCCATAATATACAGGTTGTCCGATTAATAATTTTTAATCTGATGTCACGTGGTCGAAAACAAAAAGCTCATTCTAGGAAAGCTGTTGCTATAATAAAAAAATAAGGTTATTCCGATTAGTCATGTTTCTTTTATAATATAGGATCTATAATAAATTCCTCGTCCAATATGTGTATATAAACAAATAAAAATAATGAGGCGCCGATGTACTTTAATATTTGTTTCCTTATTTTCATTACTTTTATTCAATAATTTTTTCTGAAATCGTTCATGAATGCCCACTTTCTCGGAGCAACTTCAGGCCTCAAAATACGCTAATCTAGTATTTTAGTCCGTTGCTAAGCAACGAACTTTCTCGTACCGTTTTCGGACCTAAACGGTTTTTGTATCTAGTGCGCGAAATGCTACTTTGGTGATCGAGAACTAATTTTTTTAACGAGGCGCAGCCGATTTAAAAAAAATAGTCGAGATTACCAAAGTATTTCGCGCATGAGATGCAAACAAAATTGTTTCTACAAACGTCAAAAATATTGTTCTAAAATAAGTAATAACTATGAAAAATAGTATTGAACTGGCTTAAATAATTTTTCCAAATCAAGTAATTACTGTAACTATGGAAATAAAATGGCATTTGTTGACAATTATTTCAAAGTGACAGTTCTTGATAATTATTTTGGAGTGACTTTTTATTCGCGTCAATTTCATGCGTGATATATATTATTGTAAAAGAATGGAAATTTCGAGCGACGATGAACTAAGCAGTACCCCACCTAACTTGATAGATGCGGCCAATTCCGTAATTTCTAACCTTTTACCGGAGAAATCGAGGCGGCAGTATGAAAATGCATATCAGCAATTTTATCTGGTTTAGGAATAAATATTGGTTCGTGCACTGGCTGCACCATTAATGTTAACATTGTAAATAATAAATAAAATTAGGTAGTGTAAAATTTTCTCACAATTTGAAAGCCTTAATTATTGTTCTACATTAATAAATAAACGATTTCTTGTTTTTTGCTTGATTGAGGAGTTGAGAACCATATAGGAAATATATTTCGCACATTACTTCGCGCACGGTGTCATGGTAACGAATGAAAATGAAAAAAAGTGCCACTTCGCATACTGTTGTCAATGCGCGAACCTTGTCATTTTTTGACGTTTGTAGAAAATAGTAATTTACGTAACAAGTCCGGAAAATACTGTTTTTTTGGACGAGTAGACCAAATTCTAGGACGAGCGTTAGTGAGTCCTGGAAGTCTACGAGTCCAAAAAAACTGTTTTCGGACGTGTTGCGTACAATATTTTTTCGGCAACCATGTAGAATAACAAATCAATGAGACGCATTTAGTCTAAGAGACGAAGAGAGGTCGACCTTCACTCATCTGTTAACCGGATGAAACATACTTTTTATGAAGTTACAAAAATAGACGAATATGCCTA
This sequence comes from Chrysolina oricalcia, assembly GCA_944452925.2. Taxonomy (NCBI): domain Eukaryota; kingdom Metazoa; phylum Arthropoda; class Insecta; order Coleoptera; family Chrysomelidae; genus Chrysolina; species Chrysolina oricalcia. The sequence goes on from OX101808.2 coordinate 27,421,911, forward strand.
ATTTGGGTTGCCTATCAAAAGGTGGTCATGACTATATACAGTGAGTTTCAAAAATTTGCACCATATGGAAACTTTTTTATTATCGATTTGTCAGAAAATTTTATTCCATATAAAAATTGGTGCATTACGGATTACTTGTATTCGAGTTATCAAAATTCTGAATTTCCAAACGGTGTACAGGGGGGAATAAAAAATAGAATTTTGATCAAGAGTACCCAATAAACACAGATACGTGAATAAAACGTTGAATTTTTCAAGTAACGCTACAATTATTCATCGTTGAAAAAACGGCAAAATGTCGTTAGGCAATACGTTTCATTCAGGTTTTGTAGTAACGTTACCTCTTCACGTTGATTCAAGGTTATTTACACGTTCTTACTGTAATGAAAATTCCACTGAAATATAACGTTATATTTCGGTTACAATGTAACTATGCTTTTTCACGGGGTTTCAACGTTTTTTATTCAGTTATATTCTACTTCAGCATAACGATATATCTTCGTTTCGAAGTCACGTTGCTGAGATACGAATTCTAAACGTTGATGATGATCATAGAATTCCACCAAAATCAAACGTAGAATTCCAGTTATTAGGTAACGTTGATATTCTTGGTTGAATCAACGAGGAATATTAATATCTTTTAATCGATATTACCACCAATTTTAAACGTTACAACAACGTTAATTGAACTGGGGTGAGGCAACGTATGTATTTTTACTATGAATCAACCTTTGTCATCACCACCCTGAAACGTTATACAAACGTTACAAAATGCAATTACTGTACGTTCAATAAACGATACCAGTATTTAATCTCTATTCAGGGTGATCCATTGCTTCTAGATCAATTAGAGAAAAAACATGGTTCCCAAAAAATATTGGGTTTTCTTCGTATGAACTTTTTTTTACTGGAAATGCTGAAAACATACTTTTTAGTAATAACTATTACTTTATTTTGGTATAAATTCAGACAGAGGGTAACTCAAAGATCAATTCATCACGAGATTCAAAATGTCCTATGCTTATCGGATGTATCAAAGGAAACATATATTAATATAAATAATAAGGATGGATTTAGCGAGGGGCAATATATGAAAATATAAGTAAAAAAGTTATTGGGTATAACCCTCAAAATGTGAAACACGTGTCTACGGTTGTACATCATTTTGAGGGTTATAGCCAATAACTTTTTCACTTATATTTTAATATAAATAAAATATTATTTTTTTAGTTTAGAGTTGATGGCGTCATTCATATGTTTCTTCGCAAAATATAACCAGTCTTTTGTAGTATCTGCTATTTGGATGTGATCTACTGCTTCAAACTCTTTCTTGACTGCAAAAATCATTCAATATAATTATTATGGAATTTGGCACATGAGTGATAACCTCACCATAAATGAGTTGGATCACATGTATATCCTTGAAAGCCTTCTTATCTGTCGTTCCAGCTGTAGAGGCAAGCCAGCTCATTCGTTGAAATGAATATTAAAATTCTTCTACTGTGATCTTCAGGAGAAGTGCCACCAATTGACTTCAATCTTGTGACCTAACAAATAATAAATATATAAATAATATATACACTGATGAACGTCATTTTATCTGCATACCAAACTAGTATCTATTCTTGAGAATTGAAAAATTTCGAATGCACGACATACTTATGTCCACCAGGTCCATGTTCAACAAGTTCGATATCTACCATTTATCAACGTTTCATGAACTCAACGTTTATTCATCCACCTATTTCCAACGTGTTTAATTATCTACCTTTTATACACGTTTTATCAACGTATCTCAATTACATTTATCGACAACAAATTACGGCTTTAAAATATAATTACTACATATAGATTTGAGCAAATTGGAATGACGTATGGGAGATTCCATAGTTCTATACCATCAGAATTGATACTGTATCAGATAAATCGCTGATACTAATTGCTGTAAAGAACCATGCAGACTTTACAACCTTCTTAAGATGACTGTGCCAAATATGATATTACAGATTATAAGGAAACATTTGAATATACAATTCATCAACAAGGTAGGTAGGTACTTACCAAATTATCCTCTGGTCAACCCGATTAAAATCAGACACTTGTACACATAATCCTAAAAAAGAAGAAATGCCGGGACACTATCGATGGCGGCTGCGGTAGAACTAACTGTTCATCAATCAACGTTCAGCGTCAACGTGATCACGCCATCTGACGGTGCATCGTACAGCGTTGCCAATGAGTGGTTAATTATGAAATAATCGAGAATACTCATTAAGTTTTTCAATGACTGTAAGATATTATTTGTTTAAAAAAAAGTTCAAATCATAGGCCTCGAATCTTCAACGACAAATACTCAATAAATGGGAGATGAAAGTAGATAGTATGCGTTACTTCGGTTTGTTGAATAGTGTCATTTTTAACGTTTATGCAAAGTTTCTTAGTTCTATTTGTTACGATGGATGCATCCACTTGAATTAACGTTGAAGTGGTCCAAAGAAGACCATAGTTTTGCGGAAATCAAGTAAACAAAGCTATTGATTTTCAACGTATCTCATGGATATTATATTCTATCAGTTGAAACAACTTAGAAAAATAGGCAATCAAAATGGTTTTCTCGATGTTACGCGAAGTTACGTTGTTATTACATATTTCTTTCAACATATCAAACACGTAATTCCATACCGTTCAATAAACATAGAAAAAAAGGGAAACTGAAATGTAGAAAATAAGTTTCTAAAATCTTCGGGTTGTTGAATAGTGTCACATTCAACTTTTACGAATTGTTTCTTAGTTCTGTTGAATAAACGTTGAAAAATCACGATAAGAACAAATTTCATTATGGAGTTTACAGTACCATATTTGTTACGATGTGCATCCAGTTGAATAAACGTTGACGTGGTCCCAAAGAAGACTATTTTTGCAGAAATCAAGTGAACAAAGCAATTGATTTTCAATGTAAATTATGGATGTATTCTATAAGATGAAACAACGTTGAAAAATAAGCAATCAAAATGGTTGTCTCGAAGTTACGTTGTTATTAAATACTTCCTTCAACAGATCAAACACGTAAAGTCATAACGTTCAATTAACGTAGAAAAACAGAGTTACTGAAACGTAAAAAATAGGTTGCTCAAAGTTTCGGGTTGTTGAATAATGTCATGATCATCGTTTATGAAATGTTTCTTAGTTCTGTTGAATATACGTTGAAAAACCTCAAAAAAAAAGTTTCATAATGGTGGCTACAGTGACGTATTTGTTACAATGTATATGTATAGTTGAATAAACGTTGAAGTTGTTCAAAGAATACTAATTCTGTTGACATAGAGTAAACGAAGCAATTGATTTTCAACGCATCTGATGTTTTCTATCAGTTGAAACAACGTTGGAAAATAGTTGCCTTGAAGTTACGTGAAAGATGAAGTTGTTATTGAATGCTTTATCCAACGCATCAAATACGTAATTCCATAACGTTCCATCAACGTAGATAAAAAGAGTAACTGAAACGTAGAATACAGGTTTCCAAAAGCCTCGGGTTATTTGATAGTGTCATATTCAACGTTTATGTAATGTGTCTTCAGTTCTAATTGAATACACGTTATGAAAGCACGATAAGGACATGTTTGATAATGGTGGCAAAAGTTACGCGTTGAATCATATACGTTCTTTATGGGTAGAATCAACGTTTGGTTGAATTTGGGTTACGAAAGTCACGTTGCAAAATTCAACGAGTAACGTTTCCTCAACGTCAACTACCACATTTAAACGTATATGATACGTGTGTGTGTTTATTGGGTAAACTCCTGGCTGTGATTCCAAATTTGAATATTTCGAACATTTTAGTTATTTGTATTATATATTGAAATTCGAACAGAAGATAGGTACCAATAGAAACATTCTAATTCTTATTTATATTAAAATTTATATTGAAATTCGAGCACTTTCCGGCCTGGTCCGGGAAGTACGTACTTCCCGGAGTAGGCCGGGAAGTGCTACTTTCCCAAAGAAAAAGTGTCCGGGAAGTGAACACTTCCCGGATGGTTGCCGAAAAAGTTCTTTCCCTTATCGAAAACGATACGGGAATATTTTTGTTTACATTCTAGACAGTTATTGAATTCACGCAAACAGTATGTAGAATTCCTTAGTTTTTGATAATGCTGATTGCGATTTCAGAAAAAATAGTATGTTTATACCTCGTAGTAAAAGCACATTCCCAGACTTCAATGCTTGATGGCATCGGCTTCGCCTCGGCCAACAATTTACATTGTCGTCCGGGAATGTATTGCTTTTACTACTAGATACACAATATACTATTCTAGGACTGTTACCATTGGGTAACATAATATCTAAAAAAGCTGCACCAATTGCTTTAATTCAGAACCCCAAAATTACAATTCTCCACTACTTTCGAGTTCCGAGATATTCCCTGTCCTAATCTTCGTGGGACATCCTGTATATTAAACACTCCCACCGAATATAACACCCGTGTACTGCACCCTCTCGTGTGGGTCGTACCGAGACCAGCCTCCGATCCGGCTGTCTGTACTCTTCCAAACGCGTCACCGAATCCTCCTTCAAATACTATATCTAAATAATTATTCTCGTTTCTACTCATTCTAATAATAATAATAAATCGACTTCATTCATCATCAGTAATATGAATTATATAATACAATACATTATGAAACATGAAAGATATTAAAGAGATGACGAGGCGGAGTGTCAGTAAGTGCTGTTTTTCAACTCAACCATGCTGTTTTTAAACTCAACCATAACCATTCTATGTAATGGATCTTCCTCACTCTGTTATGGTATAAATGAATTCTCTCAATGGAAATATGACTTTGAATTCATAATGAAACTGATGAGTATGAGAACTGATGAGATATAAAATATTTTATTTTAATTATGCAATTCCCCTCCTATAATCCTAGAGTGTACAAGGAAACAAACGTTTATTGCTTCCGAATGTGTGAGGCTGGATCTTTCTCAGTATTATGAAACTGAATGTTGAATTTAATGGCTTCCGGATGTAGACTAAATGATTTATTTGTCTGGACCTTTCGGTCACTATTCCCAAAAAACTATACTGAAATGTAATTATGATGAATAACCATGATGTAAAAAGCATTCTGTATTGTGAGGATGTGAGGTGTATAGTTAATTATTCAATAAGATGCGATTGGTAACTTCTTCGTTCTGATAGTCATTCTTACCTATTTCGTATTCATGGTTTCTCCTCAAAGTTCGAAAACCCAAACGTGTCGCCGCGCCGCCAAGAATATCCATGACTGATGAAATTTAACCAGCAATTTCGCAGTGTCACCTACAAGACGGATCACTTTCTCAGATTAATTATCGGGTTCGTGATAATTGACACCTCCTTACAATCCCCGTGGATTCAATTACGGACAAAAAGAAGTAAAACATTAACCCAGGCGGAACGTAGGTATATCGAATTTTCATTATTTTAAGAAACGAGAGATTTTTTGCTGATGTTATTTTCCTTGCCTCCTGATTAGTCTGTCAACAAAGTGAAAGTGAAAAATTATCTGGTTCACGGGAGGTTACCATTTTTGGTCCTGAATGTACCGAATCCCTTGGAAATTAATCACTCAAGTTTTGGTACTGACATCCATCATTTCAGGTATATTGTTATACAGTTTGGGAGCAAAGAAAGTATATTTATCTTTGAACAACGACTTTGTGCGTTACATGAGGGTGATGTTGGAACGTTGACCTGGGCCCACGCATATTTATGTGGACCCCGTTGCTAGAAGTAATGATGGAACCAAAGATTAAACAAAATTGTTGGCCTTTTATGTACGAGGATGTAGTGATATCTAGTTAGCCTAGACCAGTTCCCTGCATAAACAAAATATTGCGTTACCATAGCAAAGAACAGTAACTTATTAAAAGTGTCAGTGTAAAGTTTGACGTCAAAAAAGTAAATCAGATTATGCCAAAAATTAAAAGAAAAAATATGTCCACCGAAATTGTGAAAATCGAAAAATTGGAGTATCGAGCCATCATCAAGTACCTGTATTTAAAAGGGTTAAGAGGTAAGCAGATGCAGATTTACGAAGATATGCTTAATACCCTTGGTGATCAATGTCCTTCGTATGCGACCGAGAAAAACTGGACTGCAAGCTTCAAAAGAGGTAAAGTTTCCATTGAAGATGATGACCGATCTGTATCAGTCCCCGAAAATATCGATGCAGTTCATGACATGATTTTACTAGACCGTCGAATTGGGCTAAAACGGATATCTGAAGCACTGAATATTTCATACGAACGCGTTCATCATATAGTTCACGTCAATTTGGACATGAGAAAAATTGCTGCAAAATGGACCCCCAAATGTTTGGATGTTGACCAAAAGCGTGCAAGGGTAGTACATCGCGTTCGATCTGTGCTCGATTTGAAAACGATGTAGACTTCTCAAACCGAATTGTTGCTATCTATGGATGAGACTAGGGTACATTTCTACGATCCAGAAACAAAGCAACAATCGATGAAATGGCGACACTCCGGTTCTCCAAGACCTAAGAAGTTTCGTGTCCAAAAATCTGCTGGAAAAGTTCTTGCTTCAGTTTTTTGGGATTGGCATGGAGTAGTCATGATTGATTTTTTGGATAAGGGTAGAACAATAACTGGAGATTACTATTCGACATTACTGACCACTCTACGGGAAAAAAATTAATGAGAAAATGCGCGGAAAGCTATCCAAAGGTGTTTTTTTTTGCAGGACAACGCCTCTGCACACAAATCTCATGTTGCCATGCAAAAAATTCGTGATTTAGGGTTTGAATTACTAGAACGCCCCCCTTATTCACCAGATTTGGCTCCGTCCGACTATCATCTCTTTCCTCAACTGAAAAAAAGTTTAAAAGGTCGTAAATTTTCTTCCAACGAGGAGGTAATGAAAGCTGTGGAGCAAGAAGAAATTTTTTTTTTGAAAGGTCTAGAGACGTTGCAGGTTCGCTGTAATAAATGTATCCAACAAATATGTTGAGTAATAAAATATTTTGACATTGAAATTTTGTTTGGTTCTAAAGTAGGCTAAGAATTTTTCAATATATCCTCGTACATTGGTTTAGTATTAATAATTTTTATCCATGACCCAATTATTTTTCAAATACATATTAACTCTAATTTTGAGTCAGTGTTTAAATTATCAGCAAAATTTGTTTGGAATAATGGTAAATAAATTATTTAATTAACTTTATTATTGAGTATCTTTGCTTAAATTTAATAACTACACAGGTAAAATAATAACTACCATAGTTAATTGATTACATTATAGAACTAGCAGTGGATAGTGCAGAATAGTAATGACTAATGCATATTAATGCCTGATTACTTGCATTTCGGACTTCTTTCATTTTACTACGTTACAAAGGAATCTGCAATGGTCATCAGGTGAATACTGACAAATGAAGAATCTACACGATGTTTTGTAGGTCTGCCGGTATGGTGTAATTACGTTGTAATTACGCGCGGTCTTGTGGCGCGCGTGTTTTTCGCGCTTTTTCTTCCTCCAAAACGGTCCATTAGCGGTCTTCATACGATTTTAATTTCCACGCTCGGTTGACTGAAGGCACAATTGGCTTCGACACAGGCGGTTTCAATAAATTTGCGTTTGAACCAATGTTCCTCTCTATGAAGAACACTATCCTCGTCCCAAAGAATTCGGTGGTGTTATGTCCATGCGTGGTCAGCAATTCCCGATTTAGATGTTTCCCCCCGTTGAGTCCACTTTTTGTGTTCAGCTATTCTTACAGATAATGGCCGCTTGGTCTCTTCGATATAGGATTCTCCACATTCACATGGGATCTCGTGAATACAGTTTTTGCTGGATTCTGTTTTGTTCTTTGGTTTCGTCTTGGTGAGGAAGCTTCCTAAGATACTGCTGGATTAAAAGCAACTCTTGATGTTGTATTTTTTTCCGAACCTTCCAATCTTCTCGGAAATACCCCTGATGTATACCCCTGAAGCATTGTTTATATAGAAGTAAGATAGTTGGCCAACCTCATGGGATTTATAATGGATTCAAATGGATGCGACATGTAGATGGTGATAGTGATCTCGCATCCAAGTCATGTCGTAACTTGATTGAAACAATGGGACAGCATCAAAATCAGGGTTTTTTTAACAAGACGATTGCAGATTCAAGCAATTGAAACGTAGTGAAAAATTGGAAGAAGTAGAAATCGTTCAACCATGAAGACGATGGAATTCCGAAATGCAAGTAATCAAGTTCAGAACACATCCTATATGTTTCCTATGTTTGTTATCATTGAGAAACAGCACTATATTAAAGAAGACATTTAGATAAAAAATTAAGTAAACAAATGTATGTTTAATAATCAACAACTTTAATGAAAGAAATTCAAATAAATATTTCAGTGTTCTGCACTGTCAACAAGGTGACGAGTCAGAATAGATGATGATGTTTTTGTTATTTTTTTCTTTTCTTCGCGGGCTCTCTAGACCCACGGGCCCCGTAGCCGTGGCAACGGTAGCACCGGCCATGTGGGGGCCCTGACGTTGACTAAACCACACTGTTTTTTTTTACGTTGCATTCGAGTTGAGGTTCAGCTGACGATTCAACTCAGATTGCAGAATCTCAGAATCTCTTGGTGTTCCTATGAAATGGACCATAGCATTTATTCTTTTGTATCTCATCATCCATGTCTATGATGTCAGGCAGAACCTCTTTTGCAAAATTCTCAACTGCTTATTGTTGTATTATTATTGAAACTCAATGATATTTATAACGAAATCAGGAATATTTATTTCCATCTTGGTCTCAATAAATTTCCATATTTCTATAAAATCGAAAATTAGAATGAAAACTGACAAACTTTAGTGGATCGTATGTAAATGAGCAAATAAAACATCGTATAAAACCAAAGATAAAATAATTATTTGAATAACATATTTTTTTAACATAACGTGTTTTTAAAACGGAATAAAAATTATAAAAATACAATAATTTCTCCTACCCTATACAGATTTATATCCCCATACAAACTCCTAACCCTTTACAGATTTTCCTGAAATTTTTGTGACTGAATTTTCTATAGCTATGAAAATACTTAACTGATTTAGATTCGCAATAAATAGTACAGGACACAGGACAATCTGTATGGGGTTAGGAAACTGTAAAAATATGGTAGATATATTAATTGTTTTTATTAAATAATTATTCTTTTTATTGTTGTGGGTCATATGTCAAAATGTGGCCACTGGTGTCGTATTTTCTGGCATTGAATCTGTTAGGGTTGGCCTGCCTCATTATTTTTCTTGGTCAGTGAAGTTACAACGTAGCCTTCCGCAACAGTGCCACTTTTTCACCCACCATGTATATTCAATTGATCCAGGTCTGCTCCCGAGTCAGCAAGTAAGGATGCGGAGGTTCTGCGGAAACAATGCCCAGTGTGTAGGTGAGCGTCCGGCAGCTTCAGAAAGCAATTTTGAGTGAGAGTAGTTGTCCAAATGTCTTTTTGCCAATGGGTGAAGTCATACATTTTCCATTTTTGTATGCTACAAAAAATCTCCTATGTTGTGTAGGTGGCCCTATATGGCAATATATTTTCTTACGAATCCTACTTCATCTATAAAATTTTCGGTAGATCTTTTGATCACGAAAGATCGATCACGTCGAGTTTTGGTATCCCGAACATGCATTCACCATAAAAAAAAACCTTCATAGTCTGAGACGTCACTGCATTCTAGCTAGCACAGCTCCTTGCCACGGCATGCTACTGCGACACCCATAATTAGCGCCACCTGTAACAAAGTCAGTTTTTAGTAGGTAAAAACAAAACTCAGAAGAGAAAAAATTAGAACAATGGACTTTTGTGGTCGAAATAACGAATGAAATCAACATTACACTGATAACTAACTACCCATGAATAGTGTTTGACATTTCATTAATTTAATTTATTTCATATATGTCACTGTCCTGTCAATAACATGCTTTCGAAAACTGTGATAAAATTATTTCGTTAGTTATCAATGTGCTTGGGATATTATAGCTGATAACAGTTATTCTGTCTTTTCAAAAATGCTGTGATTATTCTGTACTTGCTAATCCACATTAGTTTCCGTGACTATTGCAGCCTTTGCATTGAATACTAGCTACATAAAGAAGATGCCTTCAACTTTCGATACTTTTTCAAGAGGAAGGCAAGTAGCACATTTTCGGCAGTGAAATTTTCTACATTTTGTACCATTTTCGGTAGTCTGAAAACTGCTTCATACATATTTTCCAAGATTTTTGTGGGAGCCTATAGCCTGGTTTGTGGCTTTTTAAATATCCATCTTCAAACTGAATTCTGTTTTTTTGACTGAATCGATTAATATCGAAAGAATGGACGTTTTTGATAACTCAGTTTGTTACCGTGATACAGACATTTTTTTCTCAAACGCCTTCGCAACGCATTCAAGGAACATTACTTTTCGATGTCAACAACCACATGATAATAATAATATAATCATAATACTAATAACTTTATTCAGAATAATATAATACAATTACAAATCAAATAACTACATGCTAGAGGGAATACAGTGGTGTAGGGATCAGTGCGAAGCACTTGTTTTCCAAAATTTAGATGCAATATAATAATGTACTGTAAATGAATGGTATGAGTAATAGGTTGTACAGGACCTTATGAAAATGAAAAATGACAAAGGAGTGTAAAATGTATGAATGTAAAATGTAAGATGGTATAATATAAAGTGTAAAAGAGTAAATTATGTAAAACATGAAAGAAAAACGAGAATTAAAAAAAATAAAAAATTCCAAAACGTAAAAATTATAAACACCCATTGTCAGCAAAGTTGACATTTTGAATCTAAAGTACCGCTACGAGTAAGATATTATTTGATTGATTTTTGTATTTTTAGTTTTTCCAGTCCCAAAGAGCATAAAATAGTAAATAAACCACGGGTGTGAAAGCAGCAACGGTTTTCCTAGCAAAGTTTTTTAAATTTTTTCTCGCTTATGGTATTTACAAATAACCGTTGCTCGAAGTTTTCTGACGGAAATGAGTTATTCTATACCTGTTGGATACGTTCTATAAGGTGAAATATTTTGTGAACTGAAAACTACCCCTCAACATCCCTCTGAAATAGAAAAATCTTGAAACAGTTCGAATATTTTTTATGGAAACGAGTTATTCTACACCCGCTGACTACGTTCTACAGGGTGAAATATTTTGTGAACCAAAAACTACCCCTCAACATCCCTCCGAAGTAGAAAAATCTTGAAACAGTTGAAATACACGTTGCTCGATTTTTTTTATGGAAACGAGTTATTCTACACCCACTGACTACGTTCTATAGGGTGAAATATTTTGTGAACCAAAAACTACCCCTCAACATCCCTCCGAAGTAGAAAAATCTTGAAACAGTTGAAATACACGTTGCTCGAATTTTTTTTATGGAAACGAGTTATTCTATTCGTGCTGAATTCGTTCTGTAGAGTGAAATATTTTGTGAACCAAAAACTACCCCTCATCATCCCTCCAAAGTAGAAAAATCTTGAAACAGTTAAAATAACCTTTGCTCGAAGTTTTTTTACGGAAATGAGTTATTCAATACCTGCTGGATACGTTCTATAGGGTGAAATATTTTGTGAACCAACAACTACCCCTCAACATCCTTCCGAAGTAGAAAAATCTTGAAACAGTTAAAATACCCGTTGCTCGAGGTGTTTTGACGGAAATGACTCATTCTACACCCGCTGAATACGTTCTACAGGGTGAAATATTTTGTGAACCAAAAACTACCCCTCAACATCAAGATTTTTCTACTTCGGAGGGATGTTGAGGGATAGTTTTTGCTTCACAAAATATTTCACTCTAGAGAGCGTGGAATAACTCATTTCCATCAAAAAACCTCGAACTGTTCCAAGATTTTTCTACTTCGGAGGGATGTTGAGGGGTAGTTTTAGACTTACAAAATATTTTACCCTATAGAGCGTATTCAGCTGGTGTAGAATAACTCGTTTCCATGAAACACCCTCGAGCAACTGGTTCTTCAACTGTTTCAAAAATTTTCTACTTCGGAGGAATGTTGAGGGGTAGTTTTTTGTTCACAAAATATTTCACTCTATAGAGCGTATTCAGCGGGTGTGGAATAACTCATTTCCATCTAAAAATCTCGACCAACGGGTATTTCAACTGTTTCAGGATTTTTCTACTTCGGAGGGATGTTGAGGGGTAGTTGTTGGTTCACAAAATATTTCACCCTATAGAGCGTATTCAGCGGGTGTAGAATAACTCGTTTCCATAAAAAAACCTCGACCAACGGTAATTTGTAAATACCATTAGCGAAAAAATATCAAAGAGGCAAGGAAAACCGTTGCTGCTTAAACACACGTTTATAAACCAGGGGCCTACAGTTCCTTTTAATCCCTCAGCGAATTGTAGTCCTCTCTCCGGTCGGTCTACAAACTTTTCGCCTCGGTATTAAAAGTGTCACTTTAGTCCCTAGGTTCATTATCTATTATAATCCCGAATAGGCATCAGAGAAATATGAAACGAAATAGATGGTTGTATTGAGAATTTAAAAACATTTCAAACTCAACCCCCTACTAGTTTCAAAATGTTGAAGGGGTTGATTTGTAGGGGTAGAGGGGTTGAAAGGGGATTGAAAACTTTGATTTAAAAAAATAAAAATCGACCTGTCCGAGGATTTTTAAAAATATTTCTGTTGTGCAGATACGGATTTTATTCCATCATAGGTTTCCACACTGTATAGTCTTCAAATCCAATTGATATTCTACACTTTCAATCATTTACCGTTATGTTTTCGTAAATCATGATTTTCTGACACCTATTAAATCCCACACACAAAATTGACAATGAGTAATTCTCCTTTTACTTGATCTGTCAAAGTCATCATTTCCCGACATCGAAAATTGCAGTCAAAAACCCACAAGCTCGGCTCAGTCACTCACGAGAACGATTATGATTTAGTGTTAATGATGTACGTTTTTTTTATTTTTTGCGGTAACCTTTGATGATGGTATACTTTATTTTCATGTCTTGGCCGTGTATCCTGAAGATTGGTTGCGCTTGAGACAAATCGTTTCTTAATCTGCCCATTTGTTTACATTGCATTTGATGAAATAGAGTTTATGCGGTGGCATGCTAGCAGTGATGTACAGGGTGTTCCAACATTATGCACAATTGAAGAAGAATTCACAAAAAAAATATTGAATTGTTTGTTATTGATTGATTTGATACTTCGAATCATCCTAAACGGCGCTATTATATTACCTATTCAACGGTATACATTATGTACCACTTCCTAAATACTAAAACTAAACACGAACATTTCTTGAATTTGTATAGTTTACTACGGTGCCTCCGAATTCCATTGAGATTCTTTTAGGTTTGATGAAATGAAAGGTGGACAATTTTTCGGTACCCTGATCAATCTCTGAAGCTTGTCAAAAGTTTTTTTTTATGAAAAAACACATCTGAAAATAACTTACGATATTGAGAAAACGGAGATAGGTACATCTTTCGATACAATTTTTCCCACATAGTCCCCGAATATCAACAACATATCGACCTGTTCGTATCTGGAATAAATACATTTTTAAGGTACAGCTTTAAATCAGCACAAAAACGACGAAAAAAAGGCAGTACAATCAAATAACTTTTAAATGTCAAACACAAAACATTTTACTCCGACTACTTGGCAAAATCGTATTCAGTATACCTAGACAAAGAGACTTGTGATTTGATATATTAGGGTAACAATTTAAATTATCTGTTTTTAAATGAAAAGATTATGTTATAGATAGCTACATAGCAAAGATGAACAAGAGATAGTTTCTTCGCAAGTAGCCAAATTGAAAACAATATTTTCCTCTATCAAATTTCTCAGTATCGTGAGTTATTTTGGAATGTTTTTCGTTTAAATAAAAATAGTTATTGACAACCTTCAGAGATTGATCAGGGTATCGAAATTTTTTAATAATAGCGGCTAGGCTAGGATGTTTGCATTACAAAGCCTACCAAGCATCAAACTGTCATCGAATTTGGGTTACAGCCTACTTGATATTTTTCGAAAAAATGCAAGTCAATAGCCAACTAAGGAAACTTACCAATTTGTGATACATGGCAAGATAGAAAATTTCAAGGCAAATTAGATAGATATATAGGCTATACAAATATACAGGGTGAAATTTGAAAAAGAAAGTTAGGGTTACTTCAGGTCAAACAGGTAGTTGAAAAAAATTGTCGTTATTTTTGAAAAAAGCGCTTTTATCAATTACGTACCTGTTGTGAATTACAAATTTATATTTCTTAAAAAATAATGATAGAGGCTGCTACATGTCTAGAGGCTGCTACATGTCTAGAGGCTGCTACATTTCATAAAATTGCAAAGAAACAACTCAATTCTCAATTGTAAATTGAAAAAACTTGTTTCCTCTGGAAATGGTAATAACCTACGAAATAAACTAATCTATTTTTTGTAATATCTAGTAGAAAACAACTTCTTCCCCTGCTAAGGCCACGCTGGACATTGAACTATATCTGGAAGATACTGTGAAAATATCCTAACTTCAAATAAAAAAATCCGGATGTGGAAATTTGCATTTTCAATCAGATAGTTGAAATGAAATGGAGCTATTTTTTGTAATATCTAACAGAAAACAACTACTTTTCCTGCTAAGGCCACGCTGGACATTGAACTAAGTAGATACATTTGATAGATATTGTGATGATAATCTAACTTGAAACAAAAAATCCAAAGGTCAAAATTCCAAATGAGGATGTTTCCCTTTTCAACATGAATACCTTACACAGCTGATTTTATGATCATACTGTTCATATTTTCAAATAATCAACAACTTCGTCAAATGCCACTTCTGCATATATTTTTTTTTGAAAAAATTATCAATTTTGACAGGTAATAAACGGCAGTTAGTGACAAGTAATCATGATTTTTTTAGCCAAACTCAAAGCAAAAACCAATGCCAAATTTCAATTTCATGTGAGTCTATTTAAAAAAAATTCCAAATGTTGCCGACTTTAATGGTGTCAATGAATATCAAATTGGTAAGTTCAAATTTCATCATCACAATTTCACTCATATTCACTACCAAACCTCTAAATGGCATCAAAAAAAGTTGTTTGAAAGATCTTTTCCCCGTATAGAAAGCAAACAAATATCTCAAATTCTTTCGATTCGTTATTGAGATATTCCACCATTTATTTATGTAATGTCAAAGAAGGTTTAAACAGTTTAACGTCAACGTCAGTGAATGGAATGTTTAGAATCTCTACCTGTTATTCGACCTGCATTTTTAACTATTTTGTATCGAATGTGTTTCCATTGCAATCACTATTTTTCCAATTGACACATATCGTGAATAAAAATCATTCTCTTATAATTATTTTTATACACACTTTTCTCAGGAAAAATATTGACATCCGTCTATAATACCATTTAATTTGATAGGTACTAAACGCAATAAGACGTTCGTGATTTAACATAAAAAGATCAAGCAGACAATATATAAAAAATACGGAATGTGAAGAAATATAATAAATAGTACAAAACTTGAAAAATGATAAAACAAAATCAGGAATTGTAATATATCTACTCCACCGCTTGTGACCCAAAGGGTTGATGCGGTTATTTGTAACGAAAAAAAATCAGTATTAGACAACAAATCGTCAAAAATACTCTAAGAAGTAAGACCCAATCGTTGCTCATAAATAGGTCCATCCATAAAGGCAAATTTCCAGAAACATTGAAATAATCAGAAATAACACCACAAGTAAGATTTTCGAAAAGAACATATAGAAAATAATTAATTGAATCTTTTCTGCACAAATTCTAATCTTGTTGAACTTACAGTGCGTGCTTTAGAGAGGGCTACCCTATGTCTGAAGCTGTTTTTAGGTTAAAGAGAATGATAAGTATCTCAATGGAAGAATATCAAATTTTACCTGTCGACCTGACTGATACAGAGAATCATTTACTAGAAGAGTCGTATGCAACCATTTGGAAACTTTTAGGCACTACTTGTCGGAAGAACATTAAACTATTAAAAAAATGGATCAAGTAATCCAGTTTTTGGTTTAGCACATGCAGTATCTATATTCCCTGGCAAGTCTCTAACAGAAAGCACCTTCGATTTAAATCTAAACTTTGGCTTACTTTAGTATTGAGATATAATCGCAATGCAGCTCTTGTAGAAAACTGCCAAGAATCTGACGCATTTGCCTGCGGAAAAGTACTACTTTTCGCACGCTCGTCGAAAAACAATTTTTTTTAGATGGAGCTCTCCTTGAAATTCTAAAAGCTTTTGTAGCACTACCACTTTGTCGATGAATATCGAACATAAATCTTTTTTTTTCTATGGAATATCTCATTTGTTTCTTGACCAACAAACTGTCAGAAAACGTTATTAACGTATGATATTCAACAATGAGTGCGAAACTATGGTACTTTTTGGAACCAAAATAATAAACGCAGGTACCTTGAATGTTGCTGAAATATTACAATTTCAGTCTTGTATAGGTACACCTATGAGCGCCAAACTATTGAAAAAAGTGGGCAAGTGTGGCATATTGTCGTAAACGTAAGTTATGTCGACAAATTTGATATTTGACAGTTCATAAAGTTTTTGACTCAACGGCATAAAACTTAACGATTCTTTTTTTATTCGACCTTTTTGCTTAAAAAATAATAATGTTAACAGCTTTTTTTTAAAAATAGGACAAATTAAAATGGAAGGATTGCACATTTTAATTGTTCTACTGTGAATATGTGTTTTAAAGTTATTTTCTCCCTGAGCTACAAAACATGTAACTGAACTATCATTCGTTTGCTAATTTACTTCGACAACGGAATGTATTTAGTGTCATTTACATGCCTAAGAAAATAATGACATTATATTCTAAATTTTACACGTATTTACAAACTAAAATTTTAGCCATGTTTTTTATTATTGAAAATTATTTTAATCGCAAATATTTAGTTGCTGCTAAACATTACCACGAGGATGTCATTTTGTGGGCGAATTAAATTTTTTCACTGCCATTAGTACTATCTACTAGTATGATATATAATTTGAAAGTTATTGCAAGTGAGCATCATCCATAAATATAAAATAAATGTGAGATGATATATGAGATTCATATAAAAATAATCAGGATACGTTTTTTAATTTGAAATTCTGCTTTATAAACTTTGTTCTGGGACGTGATGAAATGCTAACTAAATCTGGCATCTCCGTATAAGTCCTGTACGGCCTTCACCCATGGTCGCTGGTGTGGGTTGGAAAACGACAAAATGAACGTTGTCTATATACCAACGATGACTGATTTGTATGCCTCGCAAATTGAATTTCCTTATCTTTTTGTTAATTCACGGTGTTGGCATATTGATGACTTATCGACTGGTTTATTATAGTTCAATGTCTCATTTGAAGCGGACGCTAGCACGGATACAGCGGACGTTAGTTAGCAAAGACTTAGTGAAGCTGTGTATGTGGAGCCTATATACAGATGGCGCTGGGTACATACTTCAGTGTTTATCTTGGGAATTACCAACAAAAGCTGATATGGTTTTTCGATTTGATTGGGTGCCAGCTTTGGCAGATAGGAGATTTCTACTTTTCTAGTAGATTTTGGCTTTCATGGCAGACATTTAAGTATAACTTTTTTTGAAGGATTTTCGGTAGATTTCAAAGTTATACTCATTAACATATTACTAACTGTGTTCAAGTTGAATTAAATCATTCGTGTAAAATTTCCATCACTTCCACCAATGTACTTTTGCCCTCGTGATATGAACGTTTTTTCCGCGTTGAATTTAATTAAAACCACTAACTTAACCAAATTTCTAAATTGAAAATGTTTCTTCAGTTTTGCACGCAGAAGAAGGCTGGAAATAATTTGCTGTTGTGCCAATTTTCGTCCTGATTTGGAAATGACTAATGAAAAATAAATCATGATGTATATAAAAAAGAGTTTTGTGATTTAATTTAATTAAATATTAGATTTCGAGTATTTTTAAAAGTGGGTTTTAGTAGATTCCACTTATAAGAACAGTAGATTTCCTTAAAAAAATGGTGGTGAACTTATCTAGCGTTCACTGTTGACTGACAAAAACCATGAAACATTAGCTGTTTCCCCAATTAAATAGAAAAATAATTTCAGCAATGTAATTTGGTTAAAGAACATTGCAAATTAGTTTTTGTAGAATCTAACGGAGCTGATTCAACAGTCGTAGGGGGCAGTAGTTTTTTTCTGTTGGAGACTTATATACCTATAGTGTAGGTTAAGGCGGAAGAAAGAATTATTCAATCCACTTTGATTACAAGCTTTTATTGAATTTGAAATCCATTTTTTTAACACTTGCTGGGATCCGATTGAACTGAAATTTTGCATTCGTATTAAGAACCGATAACAAAACAATAATTTTTTTTAATTTACCTCCCCGTCCTCTAAGAGATAGAAAACGCGAAGGAATTCGTAAAAATTTCCGAAGGTTTCCGACGTGGAAAATTACGTCGAAAGAAGTTGCGAAAAATCGCGAAAATAAAATAGAGAAATTCTGTAAATATAGTGAAAAGCTTCGGATCTTCAAATTATTTGATATCGAAAAAGTATACCCCCCTGTTTCCCCGAAGGCTAGGAAGAGATCGCGTAAGAATTCGGAAAATTTTCCGACGGTTTCGGACATCAAAAGAAATGGTTAAGTTAAAATGTCGATCGGAGAGCTCGCATCCCGTTCCTTCTAAGAAGTTTCAAAAATTTGCAAATATAAAACGAAAAAATCCGTGAAATAACGAAAAACATCGTGCTGTCGTCAAATAATTTAATTTCTAAAAAATGTACCCCCTGCGGACGTAAAAATTACGACGAAAAGAAAGTCCAAAACTTGCGAAAATATAATCTGAAATATCCGTGAAAATATTGAAAAACGTCGGACTGTCAAATAATTTAATTTAAAAACATGTTTACATCTCTGCCCTCTGAGGCTAGATAGAAAATTACGGCAAAAAAAGTCAGTAGTTGGGCTCGGACCCCCTCCTTCTTGACAAACGTTGCGAAAACTCGCGAAGATAAAACCGGACAAATCCGTAAAAATATCGAACCAGTGAAAAAATTTATTTCAGGAAATGTTACTCCCTTGAAGATAGAGAACACGTAGGAATTCGAAAAAAATTTTGACGGTTTTAGACGTGAAAAATTATGAAAAAGAAAATGTCAGCCACATTCTGAAAAAAAATTGCGATTCCGAATCTATATGAGTGAGGCTTAGGATTTTTTCCATAGCGGCCGTTGGGCACGTTCTCATTGCACCTGTTATGCATACACAGGCTAGACTTTAGATTTTCGAAAGGTTTGCACTTGTACTAGCTAGCTTAGTTCTACTGCCCCGTAAGTGTACATCCACTGCATGGGTTACATCCCCAGTTCGTTCTGGCAAAGTTTCTGCACACCATCTGTTCATAGGTGACGTTCTCCCATTTTACACTGCATGCCTTTTTGAGGCTTGATAATTAACCCTAAAATATTAAAAATACCTGGCCGCACGTGTGCACTTCATAAGGAAAAGCGCTTTCATTTTTATCGAGAATTTCCGTGTTTTCCGCGATATTATACTGCCTGCCGTTGTAATATACGGAAGTTCAAACAAATTGAAGCTCTGATAATTGATGGAATGGTTAAGTTAAAATGTCGATCGGAGAGCTCGCATCCCGTTCCTTCTAAGAAGTTTAAAAAATTTGCAAATATAAAACGAAAAAATCCGTGAAATAACGAAAAACATCGTGCTGTCGTCAAATAATTTAATTTCTAAAAAATGTACCCCCTGCGGACGTAAAAATTACGACGAAAAGAAAGTCCAAAACTTGCGAAAATATAATCTGAAATATCCGTGAAAATATTGAAAAACGTCGGACTGTCAAATAATTTAATTTAAAAACATGTTTACATATCTGCCCTCTGAGGCTAGATAGAAAATTACGGCAAAAAAAGTCAGTAGTTGGGCTCGGACCCCCTCCTTCTTGACAAACGTTGCGAAAACTCGCGAAGATAAAACCGGACAAATCCGTAAAAATATCGAACCAGTGAAAAAATTTATTTCAGGAAATGTTACTCCCTTGAAGATAGAGAACACGTAGGAATTCGAAAAAAAATTTGACGGTTTTGGACGTGAAAAATTATGAAAAAGAAAATGTCAGTCACATTCTCAAAAAAAATTGCGAGTCCGAATCAATGCCAATCTGAAATATCCACGGAACCAGTGATTCAATGCGAGACCAAAAAATCTTCAGAATCAGTTAGTATTCTGAGCTTGTTTTTACTCTTGCTGGTGCAGTCATTTGATCTCTTCTGGTTGTAGTTTCCCAGTGGTATATTGGCATGCCTCATTCCTTTTGATTCTATCCAGTATTGGGATCTTTTTCAATGTTCCTCTTTTTCAAGTTCATAAAGTATTGTGCTGGTATTCCGCAGAAGGATTCAGGTCCTAGAAATGATCGTTCAGCCCCCTTTTTTGCCGGTACGTCTGCTATTTCATTACCCTCCACTTCAATGTGTCTCGGAATCCATAGGACGGTAACAGTGTTGTTCTTACCTAGTTCTGGTAGTTTCTCTAGGCACTCCCACTCCATCTTGGATTTGATTACATTGGAGTTCAGGACATTAATGGCTGCTTGGCTATCTGATATGATGATAATCTCTTGTCTGCGAAAATTTCTGTCTGTGCTGAACTGGACTCATCTTCCGATGTCGTAGATTTCCGCTTGGAAAATGCTAGGGGATTTGCCTAGAATTTCGGAATATTTGGTTCCAAGCCCATATACTCCTATTCCAGTTCCTTCTGTTGTTCTGGATCAATCTGTTTACCATTTAATAGCACTTCTCTTGAGTCAAGGGATGGTGTCTTTGTCCCATTCTTTTTTGCTACTTAGTTTTGTGTTGAATTCTTTCACATACTAAAATTTTTTGTCATCTCATCTTGGGGTACATCCCAGGTTTGGTGATTTCCAGGGAGTAATCGAAACTTGCGATTGGTGGTTTCCTTTCTGGTTATTCTGTATGTTGTTCTCATCGCTATACTCTCCAATACTATATGAGTGAGGCTTAGGATTTTTTCCATAGCGGCCGTTGGGCACGTTCTCATTGCACCTGTTATGCATACACAGGCTAGACTTTAGATTTTCGAAAGGTTTGCACTTGTACTAGCTAGCTTAGTTCTACTGCCCCGTAAGTGTACATCCACTGCATGGTCTTTGGGTTACATCCCCAGTTCGTTCTGGCAAAGTTTCTGCACACCATCTGTTCATAGGTGACGTTCTCCCATTTTACACTGCATGCCTTTTTGAGGCTTGATAATTAACCCTAAAATATTAAAAATACCTGGCCGCACGTGTGCACTTCATAAGGAAAAGCGCTTTCATTTTTATCGAGAATTTTCGTGTTTTCCGCGATATTATACTGCCTGCCGTTGTAATATACGGAAGTTCAAACTAATTGAAGCTCTGATAATTGATGGAATGCAATCCGCAGAGGCAGAAAGGCAAAGGGTTACGAAGAACAGAAAATTTTAAAGGAGACTTCTGTGTTTCCATATTGCATGCCATTTGTAAAGAATTGAAGTTTTAGTAACAAAAACACTCTGGAAAAATAGGCATGCTCCCCTCGTATGACCAACGGTAGAAAATTTCGGAAAAACTCTGTAAAAATGTAATACAAGTTTTTCATGATTCCAAACTGCATGCCTACTTCGTTCGTATTATTAATCAATAGTGGGTATCTTGGCATGCACACCAGGATTTTGTAAATTTTTGTGACTCTTTTTTTGCATGCCGCTTTGTATTGCAATGGTAAATATTATTTTAAGCTAAAATAATGAATGGCATTCATGTAGCTTTACGAAAATTGGTTGAATAAACAAAAAAAGATGGTCAGATTTCACAATTTTACTTTTTCTTTTTTTAGAGGTGTAGCGTCTACCGTCGGGTATTACCGACCTCTCCTGCTAGTCGACGTATTAGGCCACGTTTAGACTAGAGACCAGAGATTCGAATCATGTCAACTGAAAAATTTGTTTTTCGTATTTTTTTTACAATTTTGCAATGTTGGACTTTAGTTATGCATGTCATTTTAGCCATAAACTTAAAATAAATTTTTTTTATGAAATACAAATCGGCATGTAAATGAAAAACACGGAAATGTTTCGCAACTTTTATTATTATTCATAAATACGATGGTGTTATTCAATGCCTGCCATTTTTGCCTTAAACTTAAAGCTAATGATTTTTTACTTAAATTTTTCGTCAAAGAATTTTGAAAAAGAAAAAAATAAAATTGTAAGATCTGACCATTTTTTTTTTGTTTATTCAACCCACTTTTGTAAAGCTACATGCAAGAAAAAGTCACGGAATTTTTCAAATGTTTGTATGTTGGGCTGTAGCTACATGTATGCCATTTACTTCAATAACTTGAAATAATATTATATTAATGAAATACAAAAAGCATGCAAATCAAATACACGAAAATATTACCAATATTTTGTGCAACTTTTATTAATATTTATAGTACGATGGTCTTATTCAACAAGCATGCATGCCATTTGTATTAGAGAATCATTTCGTTATAAAATTAGTATTTATCCTTATTAGGAGTAGTTTGGAATCACGGAAAGCATGTAATACATTTTTACAGAGTTTTCCCGAAATTTTCCACCGTTGGTCAGGCGAGGGGCGCATTCCAATTTTTTCAGTGTGTTTTTGTTACTAAAACTTCAATTCTTTACATCGGCATGCAATTTGAAAATACCCTTTAATTTTTTTCAATTTTTCGAAACCCTTTGAGCGCTTTCGGCCGCTGCAGATTGCATTCCATCAATTATTAGCGCTTCAATTTGTTTGAACTTCCGTATATTACAACGGCAGGCAGTATAATATCGCGGAAAACACGAAAATTCTCCTCAAAAAGAAAAGCGCTTTTCCTTATGAAGAGCCAGGAACGTCTATTTTTCATATTTTGTGGTTAATTATCAAGTCTTAAAAAGGCATGCAGTGTAAAATGGGAGAACGTCACCTGTCACCAGCTCCTGGTCTATTCGGGCTTTCGTGGCTTTGTTGGTTACTTCCATTTCGTGCTTATTCCAAATGAGTTTGTTATCCAGATATGTGACCTCTAGTTTCCAGTCAATAACTTTCCCGTCTAATGCGATGGCTATGAGGTTGATGTTTCTTTTCCTTGTAAATATTGTTTTGATAGTCCGCAGCCCGGATATTCCGGATCTGCGGCTTTTGCACCTGCGCTCTATTCATTTATGAATTCTCAATTTAATAAGCATAAATCCCTTTATTTCCATCACTTGTTAATAGAGGACTTCTGATAAGGACGCAGTCACAACTTTTGGCTTTAAAACTACTGACACGTTTTTCGGCAACTTTTCTTCATGTCAGGGTTCCTGGAAGGTGTGAACCGAGTAGTGATTTTTACAATGCCGAGTACCGAGTTCGATCTAAAATTCACAAAGCGGGTACCGAGTACGGATAGGCCGTGTAACAAGTACCGAGTACCCGGTATTTGCCGAGTACCGAGTAGACACAGCTGTAAATGACTTGCAAACGGTTGCACATAAGCTAACTTTATTAGAAGACAATGATACTGCTCTGCAAGTGCATGCGCTTCGGTCTCCTCTTAAAAGTGCAAGTAATTGATGTTGAATATTTATGATTATTCGTTATTTATTGAAACGTCAATGAATGTTAACGAACGAAATGGGGTGTAGGAATATTAAACAAATATGGTTTTTTGTAGAAAATATAAAGGGAAATGTTAAAAATGGGATACTCAAACTCAACCTGGAAACTAAGAAAACTATCGAATCTGACACAAGTGAGTCTTTTTACATTTACAGAACTAAATAGAAACCAAAATGATACTGATTATAATGATGTCACTGTCATTGATAGTAACTGAAAGAAATAGCGTTAGCGATCATGAAAATCATATACCCTTAGCGCTCTTTGCTAAAACTATTTGGTATTTTTTTAATATGTTTATTTTAGGCTTAATGAATGTGTTTGAATTCAAATGCTTCAATAAAAAATAAAACTTGAACAATTAATTTTATTTATTCTCAATGTACCCGAACTTTGCGATCGGGTACAGTGTACCTCCGAGTACACTGTCCCGGTACCCTAGGCGACCGAGTACCAGTGTACCCGGACTCGGCTACCGAGTACTAATTGGTACCCGGTGAAACCGGGTTTACCGTTTTCTTCGTAATGTGGCCGGGTATCGCCAAAACCGAGTATTGACCGGGTACCTGGTGCATCCCTAGTTCCTGACAGCCTCAGGAACTCCGTAATATGATTGCAATTGTTCATAACGACAGGAATATTGAGATTTTCCATAAAATACAAAACTCTAGGGACTTTAAATTTGTTTAGGGATTTTTCTTACAAAATGGCGCTAATTTCAAAATATATAATTTTCCTGAATTAAAAAAAAAATGGGTATTTCACTTTTCCAAGTTGCCAAATAATTAATCGATCTAGAAAATATTCTGAGCTTGGTTAATTTCATGGATAAACAAACCTTAGTACCTTTTTGATTAAAATGCTCTCTGCCTTTCATTCAATAACTTAACTTTGAGGTTACATCACAGAACTGTATCAGTTTTGTGGGTACTGTGCCCACAAATTCTTCAGTTCTAAATGTTTCTCGATATTAGTTGACGAAACAACTACTGATGTTTCACGACAGGAACAAATGTCCATGTGTGTGAGATATATTGAGCCCAGAGATAACATATATAATATACTACCTGAAGATTTTCTAAGATTTGTCTCAGCACAGAGTACTTCATGAAATTATTTGGTTGATACAATTCCCTCCACACTGAATCATTTAGGGGTTGATGGTGAATACCTTATCGGACAAGGGTATGATGGCGCTTCTTCGATAAAAGGCTGTTAATGGTGTCCAAGCAGGTATCCTCCAAACTTATCCAGAAGCATTATACGTTAATTGCAGCTCGCATTCGTTGAGTTTAGCGGCTTCAAGTCACTCTTGTCAAATTCAGCCAATCCGAAATACAATCGTTATTAT
The DNA here is from genome assembly GCA_944452925.2 of Chrysolina oricalcia. Lineage (NCBI taxonomy): Eukaryota > Metazoa > Arthropoda > Insecta > Coleoptera > Chrysomelidae > Chrysolina > Chrysolina oricalcia. Next base: position 27,447,038 of record OX101808.2, read on the forward strand.
AAAATCAGTGGAGAATTTCTTCAGAGCATTGGCAAAAAGAACGAAAAACTTGAAAGAAAATAAAAAGAAAACCTATCCCGAAGCAAGATGCCAAAATCTTACAGCAATGTGCGAAACTTGCGCTGAGAATCATGATGGTTTAATTAGATTCAAGGAAATTTTCAAGGCTATCTTCGAAACTCTTGAAGAACTAAGTAAAGAAATGGATTTTGAAACTTCATCAAGAGCGACTTCTTTTTTAAGGTCTATGATTACTAGTGAATTTGTAGCGAGTCTGAGTTGCTTGACCATTTTGTTTTCATTCATACTTCCACTTTGTAAAATACTCCAGTCGCCTCTCTGTGATTTGGTGGCCGCTCTGCAACATGTTGATTTGATCATAGATAATATCAATGATATTCGAAAAAATGTCAAATTAAGATTCGCCAACATTTATAAGAGTATTCTTGGTTTGCTCAAATCTATAAATGAAGAAGTAAAAATTCCACTAAGATTGTCGCAACAGTGTCACAGGGCAAACTATGGAACCGAAGGTACTTTAGATTAAGTATTATGATTATACTTTAGATGATTTCATTGATCAACTCCACTCAAGATTCCAGAAGCATAAATCTACTTCATCTTTATATATTTTGATTCCATCAGTTTGTTGTGAAAAATAGCCCAGTGTTGAAGAAGACGATTTGATACCGTATAAAAAGTTTTTGGAATGGGACTCACTGAGAATGATATGGCTAAAAGAACCTGTTTCATCTCGACAACATGTACTTCTGAGAGATAATTTTCCTCGCTGAAACGCCTCAAAACCTATTTGAGGAATTCCACAGGTCAGGAGAGACTGAATGGATTGGCGTTGATGTCAATTCAACGAGACGTAAACATTGACAACGAGAAGATCCATTGATTTGTTTGCAGCAAAAGAAATCTAGAGGTTCAATATTATTCTTCAATGTGGATCTGATGCCTCTATAAGTATGTTTCCCATTAATGTATTTAATTTTGTTTGTTTTGTTGTTGAATAAATATGATTGCAAGCAGTGTCAAATATTATTTTATGAATAAATCTTCAAAATTGTAACATGGTTGACACCGAAAATACAATGTGATCTTTACTGGGTAAATTACAAAATTGTACACTGGCAAAGAAACAAACCTACATTACACAATACCTCTTTCAATAACAATGCTCTAGCTCTATAGTTTTGAATTTAGCTTCACTTTGAAAGAAAAAACCCTAAACAAAATTAAAGTCCTTAGTGTTTTGTATTTTATGGAAAATCTTAATTTTTCCGCCGTTATGAACAATTTTAATCCTAGTAGGGGGTTCCTGAGGCTGCCAGGAACCCTGAAATGACGAAAAGTTTCCGAAAAATCGTGCCAGTAGTTTTATAGCCAAAAGTTGTGTGGTGACATGACTGCATCCTTGTTCGAAGTCCTCTATTGCTAATTGATAAATGTTACTTGAGAATTTGTTAATTTTCGCTGCATAAATCCAGTAAGGATATGCCACACACACATGTTATTTACGACCATTCATTACACCGTTTTCTGAACTACTTCAAACTGTAATTATTGTAATATTCTGAATCATAACTGCGATAATGAATAAATAATGAATAAAATGCATACAATGTACACAAACAATGCGTTCGATCCTATTAATTCCGCGCTGCTGCTGCGGTGACATTGCCCTTTTCGTATCAATTCGTTATCGAACACCTCGTTATCATTACATCAACAACACTCATACACACACAATAAAGATTGACAAAGAAATTCGAATAGTGGTGTTTGTGCGCGAAATGTTGTTTACCAGACAGCCTTGGCCTTGACGCGGTGACTGCACCCGATCCGCTGAGATCGGTTTCCCCACTGAGCCCCCGGTGCCCCAGTGCCCCCCAGACCCTGCCTACGACGACGATGATTGACTGAGAGGCCCGGTCCGCGGGCGATGTTGTCGATTGTTCGCGGTAATCCGCGGTGAGCAGACATTTTTGTCGGTTCGCTCTGGTACTCGTTTCGCTTGGTTAATAGGTTTGTTCGACTTCCACAGAATGAAACCATCCTGGGACGATCCTGGTACTGCGCAGAACTAGATACATAAAACATAAAAATTAATTCGGAACTAATAACAGTAGTAACTGTAAAGTTCACTATTTGCTCGTTGGGAAATAGAAATAAAACACTTTATTTAACTGCACACTTTAGTCTCGACTCCACAAACGTCTCGCATCTACTGACTCCCTAGTCATCGATGATAGCTATCGCTTATGTAATCGACCACCAATTCTTTATTAGTAATCAGTATACGGGGCCATACACTACATCTCTTCCTTTTTCTAATCTAACTTATATGTGAAAATAACACGAACATTTATACGTTTTCACAACCTGATATTACCATGGCTAAATTAATATAAATACAAAGCATATATAATTATTCTATTCATATAAGTATGTATCAAAGAACAACAATTAAAATAGCAAATAATAATAATCATGAAAGTAATAGTGACCTGAACAATATTGTAACGACAAAGAAGTTATAACAATAACAATTCATATAAGTATGCATCAAAGACCAATAATAAAAATAGCTTATAATAATAATGAAAGAAATAAATATTAGTGACCTGAACAATAATCTGAAAACAATAAAGTTTTAACAATTTGAATCGTCACACACACTCCATTTTCCTTCTATTTTCTTCAGATGGACGATGTTTCTTCTACATTCCTGACCAGAGTCGTCATTTCGAATCACAACATCCCCACCTGTTTTATCGACTACTGTGTGTGTGCTTGGGTCGAATTCTGGCATTGTTTTATTTTCTCTAACCAATATTTTCTTGTAGACTTTATCGCCCAATTCCAAGTCCGTTTCTCCAGCCCTCCTTTTTCTATCACCATATTCTTTTCTATTTGTTTTTGTGTTTGGTCTTTTTCTCTGGCATGTTCTTCAAATATGCTATTTTCGGTATCGCCAGAACTAGGGATCTTATCTCTGAATTGGCGTCGAAAGAATAACTCACTTGGTGTTTTTCCAGTTGTTGAGTGCGGAGTACTATTGTACATCATTTGGTAATCTACCAGTTCTTGTCGCCAATTTTTCTTGAGTGCTTGACTAATTCTAAGCCTCTTTAAGATATCCCGGTTTTGTCTTTCAACCTCTCCATTCATCTGGGGCCAGTATGGAATGGAGTTGAATATTTTTATGCCGTTTTCTTCAAAATACGTTTTTATTTCCTCACTTATAAATTGTTTGCCGTTGTCGCATGTGATAGTATATCTTTCAAGATGTTTATTGTGCTCATAGAGGTGATGCTCCTCATTATTTTTATTTCTTTGTAGCGACTAAAATAGTCAACTATTACAAACAAATGTTCTCCTGTAGGCAAAGGTCCCATGAAGTCCATGGCTACGTCTATCCAAGGTCCTGTTGGCAGTTGCCTCCTTTTCATTGGTTGAGGGATAGTGGGTGTTGAAACTAACAGGCACCCTTTACATGTTTTCACGATCTTTTCAGCATATTCATCTATCTTTGGCCACCACACTTTCGTTCTGAGCCTACCCTTCATAGCCACTATTCCCGGGTGACCTTCATGCGCTGCGTCTAGTACACGCTGTCGCAAGTTCTTTGGAATCACTATTCTTGTACCCCTCAGGAGAATATCACCACACAGACAAAATTCCTCCTGGAAGATTTGGCACCGCTTCACAGACTCAGACCAGTTGTTGTTTTGAATGCCATCTTTGAGTTCTAATATCTCTTCATCAGTTTGTGACGATTCTTGTATTTCCTGCATCGTTACTGCTACGGGGCGAGCCAGTTCGACAATTTGGCTAACCTGATCGTATGCCTCGAAGGATGTGCTAGGATTTGTTTGCATGATCACTTTTCTTCCCCTTCCTATCACTCTTGGGACTAACAACAGAGCTGGTAGGGTCTTCTTATTTATCTTGATGTCTGTAAATTATTGGAGAGACAATTTGAAAAAGTGTTTAAAAAATATGTGTTAAAGCAATCTTCAAAGTTGTCATCATTCAATTGATATATTTATGATCAAGCAGTTTTTATCTTTCAATTTGATAAACAATTCAACATTATTGAAATGTGTTGAGGCGAACTTTTGACGTGAAATGGGTTAATCTTGATACATCATATAGTCATGAGTATGATCGATGTTTGAAGTGCGTATAGGTTAAGAGGCCATGAGCGCGATCATATTTGGGAAGGTATTTTTGGTAAAAGAGTCGATAACTCAAAAACGGTTCGTCGCATAGATTCCAAACAAGGACAGGCTTCTAGAAGACATTCGATTCTTGTACCTACATCTGCGGCAGCACCTCACGATGCTTTTTACAGATAATCGAGGTAGCTGCACTGGCATTTCTCTTCCATTAAAATTTGAAGCAATCTTCGTCCAGTCGAAATTAATTTGGTATCAAAAGATAGGTTAAACGATGTACGTGCTGTAATTTTTTTTAAATAATTTTTTCATCTACCCAAAAAATTGCTTCAAAGTAACTGTATTTTTGGGACATTTTTGAGATTTTTTAGGTGAAAAAGTGGATTGAGATTTCAATTTCCATTACAGCATGTACCTAGAATCAAACGTCCTCTAGAATCCTGTCCTTGTTTGAATTCGATACGATGAACCGTTTTTGAGTTATCAATTAATAACTCTTTTACCCTAAAAAGCGCCCCAAATCTGGTCGCGCTCATGGCCTCTTAAGATCATTCATCATAATGCATGAGACCTCTGATGAAAACCATTATATGACTTATAATTGTAATTTTGAATGTTTACCGGGAAGTTTATTGCAGAGGAGCTATCTTTAGACATATCATTGAAACTTTTTATCATTCACCTCTCCCTCCCATCAACTATACCCTTTGAAAATCTCAAATGGAACGACCTATGTTGTGATAGCTCTTTTGACCGATAGTTTCCTCAGCAGTTCAGTGGCGGATTCGTTTTATACAGGGTGAGTCCAAAAATCTTCGTTATCCATAAGTATCATGACAGTTAATTTTGAAACTTTGTGTTCTATGATTACCGAAAATGGATTATTGATTACATGATAAACCCTATTTATGTTCTATTATTCGGCTGGATATCTCTGAAAATAAGCAAAAATGAAAAATCCCGAACCCTGTACAAAAACTACCGTAAAAACTGATCTCGGGTATCGAAAATCAGAAATACTCCAATGATTGTAAAAATGAGTGTACCCGAAGGTACGGTCTTCGCCCCTTTGCGTTTCTTCACTTATAATATGAGTGAAGAAAAGCAAAGGGGAGTTAATATTATTAACTCATTATGGCTATCTAACATAAATGGACAGAGTATATCTTAATTCTTAGAGTATACAAGTATTCGAGTACTTTTACCGAGTACTGCCCAGCTCTGTTTTCATACTCCTGCATCACCCGTTGAAATGCTTGGCATTCTTTTCAAATTTGCTGATGTGATTCTGTCAAATCATAATAATAAGCAACCGGAGGCATAAAGTCACCCATCTCTTTTACATGGATGACGTCAAATCATATGCCTCAGTCGAAAGGAACCTGATGGTGCATGCTATTTCGTCAACAACACACACACACAAAAAAATTGACAATGAAATCCGAATAGTGGTGTTTGTGCGCGAAATGTTGTTTACCAGACAGCCTTGGCCTTGACGCGGTGACTGCACCTGATCCGCTGAGATCGGTTTCCCCCCTGAGTCCCCGGTTGACTAAGAGGCCCGGTCTGCGGGCGATGTTGTCGATTGTTTGCGATAATCCGCGGTGAGCAGACATTTTTGTCGCTTAGTTCTGGTACTCGGTCGGTAACGGTCAAAGAGACTAAACTAACAAGGAGGGTTTAATAAGCTCTAGCCAATCAGAATCTTGTAGCATCAATGCGTCATACCGTCATAGTGACGTACTTGGATATGACTACAGAGTCGAACTCGAACCAAGCAACAAAACTGTCAGCAGTAACTCTCATATACCAAGAGCTAGTCTGTCACTGTCTATAGAGAACAGCGGCCATGACACGTCCAACTACGTCACATTTCGTCACAAATGTTCTTTCATCTCTTTCTACTAGTGTCCCCATTGTCTTATGGGAATTAAACTCTCCTTGTTAAATTTTAGTCTCCTTGGGTAACGGTAGCACCCGTCTGCAGAACAAACCAGGTAACAGATCGTTTACTAGGCTTGGAAGAAGCGCACACTGTTCCATGCAGGACAAGTGAGAGAGAGAGAGAGATAATATACTTTATTGTCGAAGAAACAAATTCTTATTGACAAAGCTTATGAGATATAAACTTAAATATATATTAAAAATAAACAATTTGCAATTCAAACACAAGTTCACGAATACAATACAAAGTGTTTAACTAACAATAAGCACATATATGTGTATAAAGCGGACAATGTATCTATATGTAATGTAAAAGAGAATTTTTTTTTTTAATTCATAAATTTTTGAATATGTGAAACAATTAAAATAAACTACTGCATATGTATGTAAAATGTAAAATAAATAAGTTAGGAATAAACCTTTGACAGTTATACCACACAACAGATTTATATATATATATATATATATATATATATATATATATATATATATATATAGACATTACAATACATAGGTAAGTCATATCACAAAAACTTAAATAAAATCAGGATTCTGACAGAGTGTCATTCTAAAATTCTTCCTGATTGTAATAGGCTTTCTTTAATAGGGCCTGTTTAATACCATTTCTGAATTTATTATATGTAGATTCATTTCTTAGGGCTGAGGGTATGTGATTATACATTTTTTTACTTTCATAGATTAAGGAATCCTTCGTCAAAGCTGTCTTTGTGATGGGAAGTGGTATTTTCATATCAGTAATTTGTCGGGTAAAATGGCTTGCTTGTTGTAGAGATTCTGAGGTGTTATATTTTCTATAAGTCAGGCAAATAGATTCTAAAATAAATATACAAGCGAGCGTTAAAATCCCTTCTCTTATGAATAATGGTCTACATGACGTTTGCGTTCCAACCTTGCACAGATATCTAATTGCTCTCTTCTGTAAAATAAATGCTGATTGGAATAGATGTTGGCTACAGAATCCCCAAAAACATATACCATATCTCAAGTGAGATTCGACCAGGAAATAATAAACCATTTTTGCCATAAAGGAACTCAATTCATTCGATACAATTCTGAGTGCGTAACATCCTGATGTCAATTTTTTTGTTAATGCTATAACATGATGATCGAATTTCAATTTGTTCCTGCAGAACCCAGTGGGTACTCCAAGATGATGACACTTGGTGCAAAAAGGCCCCAGCACGAAAAAGTATGTCTCCGAAAATAAAGCGTAAACGAAAAATCCCGAAACATGTCAAAGTTTATTATCTTTTGAGGTATCATTGAAACTTTTAGCATTCGCTCTCACGTCCCCATCAAACCATTTGACAATCTTGAATGGAATGATTCATCTTGTGATAGCTCTTTTGACGGATAATGTTCTTAGCAATTCAGTGTTCATTAAGTTTTGTTGGTTTTTGTTTATTCAGTTCTCATTTATGAATCACATTTTTTTCAACTATGAAGATTTTTCTTCACAAATTTCAAAATATCATAATTTTTATCCATCATTGAATACGAACATATCTTTTATTCGTTTAGAAATGGGGTCAATAGTCTCAATTTCATCCATTATAAGTAAAAAAATATCAGGAAATGCCACTTAACCTCATTCATCAAATAAAATTATCCAAGTCACAAAGTTAAAACCAAGCGTATTGCCACATAAATGTCCATCTTTGATTTTTCATGCCAAAACAAGCAATACTTTTGATTACAATTAATAATCGCAATAAGAAAAGCTACTTTTCATCGGGTTTTATCTAATTAGTAAAGAGAAGATTTTTTTCTATTCTATTCCCATTTTGTATTCGTTTTTTATTGGCCAGCGTTATCTGCGCATCCACTATGTGTTTTACATGGCCTAGACTGCCGAGTATCGTGCCAAAGTGCCAAAGCTATACTGTGTAACTAAGTGATAAATTAAAAAGATTATTGTATTTTTAACGTTAGCATCATTAATAGGAGTATTGAAAGAATTACTTCAAAACTCTTTGGTGTTTTTTATGAATGGAGGTTTCAGAAACTCTCTGAATTACCGCATCCGTGTCATTTCGCACTACTATAGTAAAAATTGACACCACCGTTCGTTCCCGTTACAATAAAATGTCTGTTAGACCTTTTGCTATTCAGGAGTTGATGGTTTCAGCTTAAGTTGGATAGGAAATTCACTTGATTGATAGTACACCAAAATAAATGTTTTTTCTGTGGATATTGATTTGAATAAAAAAATTAAATAAGAAAATTAAATCATAATTTAGTTTTATTAAATGTCAGCTAAGTAAATAAGAATTAGGATAACGAAAACAATTTCGTTTCGGACAAATGTGATCAAAGTATTTTTTTAAATAACTTTTCAAAGATTCCTCACATTTGCATATATGAATTTTATGCAAATTACTAAAACGTGATATTTTACAATAATTTAACGAAATACAAAATAGCATACATTGAATAATTGTTAAGACATTTAAATTGTTACTTGAATAAATGAATATATTGTCAATGTGCCATTTAAACTTTATATTCAATCCTATTTTGACGGTTAAATAATTGTTCCGAGTTATTACAAAACAAATTGCCTGTTAACAAAACAATTGCAACGCATGTGCACGCCGCGATTGTATGCAAATATTCTTTTCCTGATCCTTATAACACCAAACATGTGCCTGTGAAAAAGCATAGGTTAAATAATTGTTCAAAGATGGCCGAAATGTTTGCAATATTTGAATTATTGTTTCAATGGTAGTATTAGCCAGAACTGTATGCAATGAATATATGGTCAATGTGCCGCATGAACTTTATATTCAAATAATTGTTCCGAGTTATTACAAAAGAATTGCATTTTACAAAACAATTGCAACGCATGTGATTGCCGCGATTGTATGCAAATATTCTTTTTGTTATCCAAATGCACCAAAAATGAGCCTGTATGTAAAAAAGCATATGTTAAATAATCGTTCTAAAGTACCTGTTATGTTTTTATTTACTTTCATCGACTTAAATATTCGTTTCACTTTGTATATCTATTCATAAAATGTAATTAGCATCATGTTACTATAGAGTGAAAAAAAAAAACAAAAAAATAATGAATGTATGACATTGACGAGAACTATCATTTTGACAAAAAATCCAAATAAAATTAAGAAATCGTTCTTCGATCCGAATATAATTAGAATATTCCAGGTAAAGACTTTAACAGTATATACCTTCTTTTTTTCACATCTTCGGTTGATAATTTCAGAGCATTCTACATTTTTCGAAGGTTTATCATTTCGAATTGTAAAAGAATCTGTTTTGCATACACTAAAAAATCGTGCGAAGATATCAATTTTAACCCTTTGAGGACTACTGGTTATCAGTGAAAACCACATTACTAATAGCCATACTTTTATTTTCCTACCGGTTTTACATCGTGGCCACAGTGTTTATTGTGTTGCCTACGCATCCTTTTTACTCCTCTTGCCGATTGCAACGAGTTTTGGTAGTCTTTAGTGACATTTATATCATGTCGAATTGATGGCGTTTCGAGCCCAAAATTTGGAAATGTTTAACGTGCCAAGTTGGGTTCTTCCTAAATAAAGACAGGTACTACTGTTTTGCGTTGTTTCATTCAAAAGGAAAGAATAATTAAGTTTCAGTTCATTGTAAACAAAAAATGATAATTTTGAGGCATATGTTGAGTTGCAAATTTGCAATTTTGCACGATTTAGTTACTAGTTGTTAGCAGGATAATTTGTTTATTTTTTGTTTATTTAAGTCTTATTTCCACTGAAGCTTATGTTAATGAACGATTCTATCGTAAATTCTCATTATTTTTCACTTTTAAAATTTTCGAATTAATTTCGGCATCTAAAGGGTTAAATGTAAATTGAAATTTGATTGGTAACGCTGCTGCATGCGAGCAGTCTTAGATATTTGATGAGGACATTTAAAAACCTGTAATAATCATAACTTTGAAAAAGCATACATCAATAAAAACTTGCAAAAAATGTGTCATTACCGGCGGGTCTAATAGCATAATAGAATATGAACGGTAAAAGAGAGTGAAGAAGAAAGACGGAAACGGGAAGAATAGGAAAAGATAGTGAAATAGATAAAAGATAAACGAGGTTAGTGATTCGTTAGTTTCAGTTATGATTGATGAAATCAAATAGATATAGCTTGTATTTTATCTTGAAAGATGGCGCGGTAATATCACAAGTAGATTGGGTAGTATAATAATGAGTTCGTTGACAAGTGATGCAATGCAATAACTGAAAGAGCGTTTAAAGATTTGTTTTAAATGTAGAGTGATATAGTAAAAAAAGATTTATAATGAATGTTCAGATTATGTACATCAGTTCTAAATGGATAATCATTGAAAGAACTCAAACTACTCTTTTTCTTATAAGAAATCAATACATTTAGTTCTATTTTGGAAATTTTCACTGCTTCGTTTTCGGTTTGAGTCATCTGGAGAATTGAAAACAACATATTTTGAATGATCCCACGGAAGAGAAAATCTGTCAGTCTGTCAGATCTGGTGATCGCGGTGGCCGATCTATTGCTCCACGCCTGCCAATCCTACGATTCGAATATTTATTGTTGTTTTTCTCAGCGTTTTCTACTTTGGAGATCCAACACCACGCATCCAGATACTTTCTAAAATACCCGAATACGGCAAGAAGTACATCATCTGATATACTCTAGTTCAGCAGAAACTGCTCTAGAGCTGTTGCTTTCAAACAAGCTGAAATCAAACAATGAAATCAAACAAGTTGAAATCACTATACAAAATCCAGATGACCGGAGGTGATAATATCACACAGTGGTCAAGGGCAATACCCTCTCAGATAATTCTACTACTTCCACCCACACTTACAGCTTGAGTAATTAATCGAGACTGGCGAAAGTGTGACCCCACGCCGTTAATTTGTACGACATGGGAGGTGCAGAATCGAGATACTCGAGATCGACCACTTGATTAACTTCTAGGGTTTCATGTTTCGAAACGTCGAGACCTACCCTTACAATTAGTCTAATCAGTTTACGGTTGGTCTCGCTTCCTTTCTCTCTCTAGTACACTCATTGATCAACGAGAGAGAATTTATCTAGTCTGCATAGGAGAAATTCTTGTCTACAAACATAAATAAAACGAGTTTGATCACTGATGACATCAGTTACTGAAATGAATTTAATGAAACTTCGTGGACAAATAATCGTAAAGGCAGTTATGTGTCAACATGAACACATGCGAATATATGTTTGGTAGAAAGACACGTTTCAATATGTTACTCAAAGATTTTCCCTACACAATTGAGGAAAATGATGAATGAGCTGAATACGATGTAAACGGTAAATTAAGGTATGACGTGTTTGTCCAAGATCCCAGGGATGTAAGACGTTACTTATTTTTAAACGAACGAAATGTGTGCGATTGAGTAAGTAGTGTTAGTATGTACTATGTTCGCATGCTTACCTGCTAGCTTGACCAGATGACCATTTTCCAGATATTAGGGAATCAAGGTACGTAAAAACACTACTCAGTTGAATTGCCAGTCTACAGATATATTTCTGTATCCCATGGTGGGTTAATGGACGGAGTAACTAGCTACCACCCCGGAGCTCCGAGTTCAAATCTCGTCTCCAACAATTTTTTTTAAACCAGCAGACGCATCACTCTAGGGTCAGCCATCTCGGTTGGAAACGGCTTCGAATCTGGGAGGATTTTTGTTCAAAAAATAATTTAAAAGAAAACACAATTTTGATAAATAAAAGATTTTGTTAAGATTTCCTTACTAGTAAAATCCTAGGGCCTTCAGACATAACTTATTTTTGAAAAGATGAAGACTTAGGTTCTGAGTGGTGTCTCATGTACTTTTAATACCTGCGTGCTTGTGAAGTTTGCTAAGTGACACCTGGGCAGGTACCAGGTGAGAAAGGTAACTAAAAACAAGAGTTACTTAACTTAAATTTGTGTGGTTGATTTTTATGTATATTTTGTAGAATATCACTCTGAAGTAATTTGTGGAGCTTTAAAGCGTCTGACAAAAGTTCTGGTCTATAGAAAGCGTCTGACACTTTTGAAATTACTTCATATACATATAAAAATCAGCCATATAAATGAAAGTTAGGTAACTCTTATTTTTATTTACCTTTCTCACCTGGTACCTGCCCAGGTGTCACAGAGTGAACTCCACAAGCACGCAGGTATTAAAAGTACATGAGACACCACTCAGAACCTAAGTCTTCAACTTTTCAAAAATAAATTATGTCTGAAGGCCCTGGGATTTTACTTATGAGGAAATCTTAACAAAATCAATTATTTATCAAAATTCTGTTTTGTTGTAAATTTCTTTTTGAAGAAATATCCTCCCAGAGTCGAAGCCGTTTCCAACCGAGATGACTGACACTAGTGTGATGCGTCTACTGGGATTCAAAAAAAAAAATGGTCGGAGACGTGATTTGAACTCGTAGCTCCGGGGTGGTAGCTAGTTACTCTGTCTACTAACCCACCAAGGGTTACAGAAATATATCTGAAGACTGGTAATTCAACTAAGTGAGTGGTGTTTTTACGTACCTTGACTCCCTAATATCTGAAGAATGGTCATCTGGTCAAGCTAGCAGGTAGGCATGCGAACATAGTACATACTAACACTACTCAATCGTACTCGTTTCGTTCGTTCAAAAATAAGTGACGTCTGACGGCCCTGGGATCTTGCACTATATAGCACTCAAAACTTACTCAGTCCCAACAATTTTGTAAAGCAAAAACACATAATAAAAGTGTAGATACAAATAAAATGACTGAAAACTACCAATGTTTGGTTTTTTGGTTCTAGAAACTTTGTTGCCATGACTCTATAGAATAGAACACAAAAAAATAGGTTTAAAAAACAACTATTAAAAGTATAATTTTTTTTGCACTTTAACAAGGAAGACGACAATGTATAAATGAAATGAATTAAATCACAAATACATAAATATTGATCAAAACTCATCAATGACGTAGCAATTTCTCTCTAGAAGGTGTTTTTTGGTCTTGCTTTAAAAATCGAAATATTTGGTGATTTTATTATAGGAATTTTCAACAAGTTACTCTTGGTAGAGAGAGGTTTGATGTGAGTTGATTGCAGCTCTAGTAGGCCATGGATGCTTTGGTTGATTCGATGTAACTTTTTAACGGTTCAACTTACGTCACTTTACATCACCGATATCACTTTTTTAAATAAAAAACATGCTGATTGCTCAATAGAGGGCTCGGATGGGCACATCAACTTCGAAATTTAAAATGGCATGGGGGGGTCAAGTCAGTTATCTTTTCAACTATCTACATTTTTTCGAATAAATTTTTTCACAATTTCGATCTCTATGCCTTTCGAAATTTCCAAGTTGATGTGCTCACAGTGCCATCTGTCGAGTAATTGCAATGTATCTTCTCTCAAAAAGTAGTAGCGATAATAGCATTCAAAATATTTTTTTGTCTCATTGTTCCACTCTAAACCGTTTAAATTTATCGAGGTATAAGCATTCAGATGCGCACTTATACTCGATATTTCGAATACATATTGTAAAAAAAAATTTAAAAATCCAAAAAAAAATTAGATGGTTGAAAATAGAATTGAATTTATAAATTGGTTCATCAACGTTAATTTCTTCTTGTGTATTTCTATCCAAACATGATATAGGAATAAAGTTGGAAGTGGCATAATTCTGAGTTTTTTTAAATTTTCTTGACAGTGATCCCTGTATCCAATACTTGCCAGTACTCTCGATGCCTTCTTTTGTATCCTAAATATCTAAATGGCGTGACATGAATTTCCCCAAAGTTGTACGTACATCAAAACTACTATTATACGAGTAACAATAGTGTCTAAAACTATTCCTGCTCGTTATCCTTACACTTTTTTATCGAAAAATAATAAACAATAAGAAATATCAAGGATCTCAAGTTGAAACAAATAATTTATGTCATTTGTCGAATAGGTATCGACGCACATGCGCGTTGTGTATGTCGACCTAACCATGAACATAAAATTCTTATGATTATGATTGAAAGACTAAAACCATTGTTTATATAGTAGTAAGATAGTTAGCCAACCTTATGGGATTCATATTGGATTCAAATGGATGCGACATGTAGATGGCGATAGTGAGCTCGCATCCAAGTCATGTCGTAACTTCAGTGATCTGGCCTCCAAGTCATGTCGTAACTTGACTGAAACAGTGGGACAGCATTAAAATCGGGGTTTTTTGAAGAAACCTGCAATAAAATGACGTCAAATATTCATGTTTGTAACCAATCACGCTAGATGACACTCGCGTTTGGTTCCAATGCCTTTTCCACAGGCATTGACTATCTTACTTCTATTTAAACAATGCTAAAACTAAAGAGATTGCATAAATGCTCCTACTGAAATGAACAGTTTTAGTTTGATTTTATGATTAAGACAGTAACTATGATTAGGACTGTGATAATGACAATGTTGCACAAATTGGCCCTAAGACTACCTTTGTCTCGTCGCCCGAAAAATATCAATTGCTCTAATATTTTTTTCTTCCGTGCGCTGTGTACACAGCGTTGTTGAGAAGAATAAGTGGAATTGAGAATTTGGCGGAAATGTAGCAAAAACCAGCAAATTCATTAGAAATTGCCGCCACTTACCGATCGAGTCAGTTCAGTAATACAACTGACAGCAGAAATACAACTTCAAAATTATGATATTATCGGGTTCTGAATTAAAAGTCAATTTAGTTTTGACTGGTTCCTTTGCATTCATTGAGGGTAGAGGCACAGCAAAAAATGTTAAATAGAAATTGAGTGTTAGAGCAATTCCCATTAATTTATAAAATTAAACAGCCAATTATAGAATGAGTCGTCAGTTTCTCATACCATGTTGAATCAACATTTGATAATCATAATGTGGAGATCGAGCTTAAAAATCCGAAGAAAAATTCGCAATCACAGAATAAACAACAGATCACAATGATCAAATGATTAGCAGAGGCGGATTTCGAGGAGAAGGGAATTTGCATAATGAATGAGATTATAGAAAAGTCAGATGTCGAACTACTGACTTTTATGGATTCATGGCTATCATCATAGTTTCATACACTTTTATATTCAAAATAATGACAGATACGAATGGTGTTGAAAGAATAATTAAGTTGAGTGGAATTGTATTTGAGGTTAAACGTGAATCCAGCAAACTTACAATAATTGAAATGTGTTCAAGCCTCCCACAATGGATGACTTATATATTTGGAATGCTGAGACAAATGATGTACATTTCTTTAATGGTCATATTCTTTTACATTTTTCGTTTGAAAAAAAAAACAAAGCAATTTATTTATAAATATAAACACCGAAATGATGATGCCCAACAAGTCTGAAACTAGTGTATATGGTTGCCTTGCCTCTGAGGGTAATAACGATCGATATTTTGCCCTTTGTTTTGCAAGATTTGAAAATAAAACTTAGACACTGGTAATATAGACATAATAAGCTAATTTTGACGTTATTGACAATTTTTTTTGGATTACTTGTTCAACCGGAGATGACATCTCAGGATGATTGGTGAATACAACACTGAATATTAGTGCATTTTTTTAGAATTCTGGGAAAATTTTGAATGGTTCCAAATCATTTCAGAAATTTTTTATAGCGACTTCAAGGCTGTGATGCTAGGGGTGCCATTATTGAAAAAATATTTTTCTTCAAAGTGTAATTTCGAAAGAGAACTCTACCATAATAAACAACTCCAAACAAATTCAGTTGGACAATAATTTTAGGCACTGTTCAGACAAATTTATTACCAATCATATATTTTTTGCTCCTCAGTTGTAGGAGAAATCATAGGTTATGTTAGATCAACACTGAGTTTGCTGTACCAAAATGCTAACCAAATCGTTATGAAAAATCTGATCACACCATAATTTTAGACTCACGTTTCAATCCATCGCCGTATTTTTTTCTAATTCTTCGTTCTGTTAGCTAGCAGAACCTAACCATAAAAAGCAACTCAGAACAATTCCAGCTGGACAATAATTTTAGGCTCTATTCTTGCTAATTTATTAACCAATTATATATTATCTTGCTTTTCAGTTGATATAGAAATCATAGGTTATTACCTCAACACTGAGCTGGCAGTACCAATAGGCTAACAGAATCGATATGAAAAATCTGATCACACCACATAATTTTGGGCTCACGTTTGAACCCATCGCCGATTTTTTTGAAATGCGTTAGAAAAAAAATCCTGGATTCGTTCTGAGTTGTTTTTTTTTTGAGTTGGGTTCTGCTAGCTCAACGGTAAAGCTAGCAGAACCCAACCTTAAAAAAAACTCAGAACGAATCCAGTTGGACAATAATTTTAGCTGTTCAGGCTAGCAGAACCCAGGTTTTTTATGAAAAAGGCATTTTAAAAAAATAGGCGATTGTTTCAAACGTGACCCTGGAATAAGCCTAAAATTATGGTGTGATCAGATTTTTCATAACGATTCGGTTAGCCTTTTGCTTCAGCCAGCTCAGTGTTGAGCTAACACAACTTATGATTTCTCCTCCAACTGAAGAGCAAAAAAATATATATAATTGGGTGATAAATTGGCGTGAATAGAGCCTAAAATTATTGTCCAACTGGATTTATGGTTGGTTTGTGCTACCTTAACGGTAAAGCTAGCAGAACCCAGGATAATTTAAAAAAAGCGAATAGCGGTTTGGTTCTACCAGTTCAACGTTGAGCTAGCAGAACCCGCGATATCTCCCACAATTGAATAGAAAAAAAATTCAGGAATAGGTTAATAAATTAGTCTAAAATCATCTCATCATCTGATAGCTTTACGGTGGTG
Source organism: Chrysolina oricalcia (assembly GCA_944452925.2). Taxonomy (NCBI): domain Eukaryota; kingdom Metazoa; phylum Arthropoda; class Insecta; order Coleoptera; family Chrysomelidae; genus Chrysolina; species Chrysolina oricalcia. The sequence continues at coordinate 27,464,002 of OX101808.2, forward strand.
AAATATTCATTGCAATATCGTGTGGTTCCTCTGTCAGATTAGTTTGTCAAGCCGGATCAGATGGAAAACTCAAGGAAATTGGACGCTTGACTGCGTTCTTCCGTTTAAATATTGTTGCGTGGATAAAACATTTTTTACAATCTAGTCGGCGATGACAAATGATACGATATGACGCTTTATAAAAAAAAGTAAACTAGGTCTTTCATTAAAGCTATTCCTGACATAAATTATAATTGAATATTCTATTGAGAGCGCTGGAGGTCTGTTTTTGAGATGAAGAGACGGGATCTGAGCATTATGCGCATTTTGAAGAATATCCAGAGGCGAGCTTTAAACTGGATCCTTTTTAATTTTATTACCTGGTCTTGACTGATTTCGTGTTTCGTAAAAACTGATTAAAAATCTCAGTTCTGCCACTGACGTTGGCGACATTGCGACGTTTCTTGTTTGTTCGACGGCACGAGCGTTTTCATAATCTCGCCGGCTTGGCGTAATGGAATCCAATCGTGGAATTTTTTAATTGTCTCGGATTAATTTACCAGTGAGACATTGAAGAATGGCATTGCTCCTGCTTTACGAGTTCGGAAAAATGGAAATAATGATGAAATACCGAGTGTCCGCGGAAGGTGCGACGGAAGATGACGGAATGAGATTTGGAGGCTCTGTATACGATATTAAAGCGCATTTTTTGACAAGTGACTCAACTTTATGTAATTCCAGGTTTAACCTGTGGTAGAAGTCCATTTTCATCCTTAAGTTGAGTGGTATGGATATACAAATCAGTAAAACGCAAAATCGTCTCCACAATTTAATATCACCATCCGGTGCAGTAAGATGGTAAAACGGCTATCAATCAGTTGACTGTCACATGGTAATAATGTTTCGGACCTACATATATCCATCATCAGCTATTTAGAAATTTTACAATGAAAGGAGAACAATGAAACTAAAGACAATATGGCTCATTATGAAAATTACTTACATGGAGATGAAAAAATGTTGTATAATTATATGTGAAAAATAATTAGCTGTGCTGCATAATAAAGTTAAGAGCACAACATGGTTTTGATGGATTAAATCTGGTATTTATTTTTAGTTTTAATAGATATGTTAAAGGGAGGCTGAGAAGCCTGAAATCCCTTATTCCTATAAGGGAAAATTTAAAAGGACCTTCTTAACCACATGGGTAAATTTTTTACCAGTCTATGAAAGAACGTGGAGGACAAACGGATATAAACTAAACATAAAGCGAGAACCACTGTCAAAATTGTCTCACGTCAAACTTGACACGGAACAATGACAAGATAGCGTAATACACAGACAATGAAGGAGAGAATAAATCCAACACCACCAATATCCTGAGTAAGAAGATCCCACGTCATATATCCATACCAGTTGCATGATGAACAATCAAACAGTGGGAACAATATGAGAATCTGAGAAGAAAAATTACCACGGAACAGCTACTCCGATCCGCACCATGAAGCGAGAGACCCAACTACCATCCGCAAGATGAGAACAGACCAACCTCGCAGAAGTAGACAGAGCGACCGTAGCACAACTGAACAAGTCCAACATGTCCGCACTGAGAGTGTAATACCAATCGTGTAGAAATAAAGGACCAGTGCGATAGCGACAAATCAGTTACTCCGATCCACAAACCCCGAGTCAGAATGCAGAATAAGAGAATCATTTGGAGAATTATATACTAGATATTTATGATATAAGGATCATAATGACGATCAATATGGTACTAGCTGTGAAGATTATCAGACGAGGCATCAGCATAATGATTGTTTATGATCCGAATTTCATACAAAATTTTATATTCCGACGATTTCTTTAAAAATAGATTTCTTAGTTTAGTTTCAGTAATGTGCGTAGAAACGTAAGGTGACAATGGAATTGTTTGTTTGTATTCTCATGTCATTGTCATAGTTACATTTATTGAAATCAAGCATATTTTTAAAAATTCATAATTTTAACGTTTCAGTCTATATTTTTCTCATCATAGTCATCTGTACTCTAATGAATCATTATAGTACTCCGTTCTATAAAGTATGTCATTTTGACACTAAAAATGAAATGCATAATAATGTCATTATGACACGTCGGAATATAAACAGGGCACTTTATTGTCAAGTTTTAGGAGAGGGCCACTTCGAATACTTGATAAAATAATCGTTGGGGGTGAATGAAGTGTTATTATTCAAAAAAAAATTATCTACCTTTTTTGGTTTGATTGTGAATTTACAGAACACATTCGTAAGTTTCGAAATTTTCCGGTAAGCGAGTATACTGTTTATCCTCAATAAACTCTCTTCACGCCATTTATAAGTCGAATTCGTTGATAGATTTAACTACAAATTAGCAAAATGACTTTAAACGGGCACTGTGTAATATAATATGCGATTCTACGAAATATCTGAAAATCAATTAAATTCCACCGCTCAATTTTTCCGAAATCAGAATATGTTTATAATGTATTTTTACGAAATTTTTAGCTTTGTTGAAGTTGATGCTCAAATTTTTTAATGAATTTGAGAATTCTAGTGTTTTGAATACCTATTAGTTGGTAATTAACCTGAACATTGCTAGCTGATACAGAACGTGCAAAGCTGAGTAAATCATTTTTGATTTATTAAACTTCAAGATACGTTTCCGCTATGCTAGTGAATTTCTGGTGTCCAGAAATGTATAAATAGCGAGATAAATACGTATTTCGCCTGTGTAACAGAATTTATGAAGTGTTGTAAAATTCTCTTGAATATTTCATGTCGACATTGCCCATTAATAATTGCCAAATTCCATATGCAGATGAATCACTGTTTTCTGACAAATGATCATCGATCGTACAGGATCTATTAATAATGATGAAAACGGGTTGGTACACCTAATAGTTAGCAATTATTCAATTTTATTCTTGCCAATCCAGTACCATATGTTAATACCAATATATTCACATAATTCCGTTTTAAAATTTTAGAAAATTACGTAACATTTTAATTATGGAATTATCATTTATAACGACATTCCGAAAATAATCATCATAGCGCCGGAGAGTTTTAGGAAACAAATTATAAATAATATGTATATGTCATATCCTGGAGCGAGAGCTGCTTTCAAATTAATCAGTGATATATGTTTAGTTGAATGTGTTCAAAATATCAACCATTGAAATTATGTTGTTTTCAATATCATAGAGTAGAAGTAAATAAACATGCATTAAGAAGTCATTGAAAAGACCATGTTAAGAAGTCAAAATCGAATGTGACCACCACAGGGTCCATAGGGCAGGCGACAATAAACTTGTTGTTTCTTGTCTTGGACGAATTCATTTAGTGAAAGGATAACTAAGTGTTGAGCGTTTCTACAGTTTTGATTGTATTTTGTATTAGTTTTTACAAAATAATCATGCAGCTCCGATTTTTTGTTATTCGTTAAAAGTAACAAATGTGATGTAGATAAAATCAGTAAACATCTGTTTTTTTCAATCGCTAGGTACTGCCACCCGGCACAATATCTATTTGTCGGATTAGGACATTGTAAGGTCATTTTTAAGGTATTTAAATTTCTGACCAGACACCTTTTAGAGGTGTATGTGGGGGTATAATTTCCGATTATAAATATAATAGTGATTATTTTATGAAAATATTTAGATATACGTCAAACATTGCTATAGAATGAAAAATAATAGTAAGATGTGTATTTTCACCAATTATAGTATTTTTGAAGTTAAAAACGTGAAATCATTAGTTATATAAAAATAACCAAGAAATAATGGAATCAAAGAAGAATGATAGTAGTAGTGGTAGTAGCCGACTTAAATTATTACAGAATATGATTTGTTTGAAACCACAATCAATTGAATTTCTTTTTAATTTTTAATAAAAATAAAATTATAATATGCCCGTAAATACAGTATTTAAAATAACTATATTATATCAGAGTGGGAAGAAGATGAATCCATCTTTATTAAGGTCAATAACAATTGGATCAATCAAGTTTTCAATAATATTGCCAATTTTCCACAGCATTTTCTATGGTAATAACATGGTCAATGCTGATTTTATTGAAAATATGAACAAGATGTTCATAAAGTCCGTTGTGGAATAATCTGCGACTGAAAGACAAACTTTAGTTGCTATTTTCCATCGAACAAGATAGCCTCTCTTGGAAGGGATTCATGTTTTAAAGAGAAACATTCTCAATTGAAAATTGAACCAAAACATGTCTCTTTTGGAAATGGAAAAATGCGACGATAAATTGAAGTTACTTTTTTGTAATATCTAACAGAAAACAACTACTTCCCCGGCAAAAGCCACGCTGGACATTGAACTACATCTGATAGATATTATGAAAAGCTGGTGAAAGCGGTCGAGGGGAAGGAGTGAGGGGGAGATGAGGGGAAGCGTATTATCACGTAACCCGTTCATTAGAAGAATACCCCTCATCTCCCGGATTCTCCTACTACTCGTTAGCTAACGCGGGCTCGGCCATTTTCATTCATGTTTACATGCATTTTTCAAAATAAGAATATACGTTTTGTAGTACTAAACTTCTACTTTCATAATCTATTTGAGAAATTCAAATCGAGCGATCACTAGAGCTTCTAGGCACGCTGCAAGATAGTGCAAAATAAAATTTAAATTGCAATTGCGCCAAAACTAATGATCCGTCAGAGCCTGTCTTGTGCACATATGAAGTACACATATGAAGTACACATGATTCAATACTTTCATGAGGTAGGCCAATCTTGAAAAATGGCAGAGTTATGAATTTTTCAAAAAATCGAAAAATTTTCAGGTTTTTCTCCATTAATAATGATCCGACAGGATTGTGAATTATTCTATTTCATTCGTATTATCTACAACTCTTCTCATTGGAGCAACCAGATTGCTCTATCAGTTTTTATTTTATAAGCAAAACACTTGAAAAGACACGTTTTTTGTTATTTAAATGTTTATAACAATGTTATAACGACAGTTGCGAGTCGAAAACATAACACAATATAACAACGGACTGTCTTTCATGTGATGGCATAGTCGGTTTCCTACTAGTATTTTTGTTAAAAACTCACTCCTTCTATGCTCTATTTCTTGGTGTAATCCAGGGGCGGCGCTTTCCCACAACAAAAGATAATTTTTTTGGTCCAAATATCATTTCGTTTTTCACTTCTTTTGGTGATTAGAGCACGCTGCAGAATGTTTCTTAATTGGTCGTAAACCACCCTCTTGACTAAAAAATCAGAGAAACAAACGAACAAAAGAAAGATCGTTGCATAATTTTTGTGGTACCATCGGAGCGACCATTTACCGGGAACGGTCCTGTCAAAGCGTATATGCTCGAGAAGGGACAATTTTTCGTTGCATCGTAGTGGGTTTTGTGGCGCCTCTGCGACGTCCTTCTGCCTGCAATTTAGTTGGAATTTCGCTCCGGGAATTCGCATTTTCACTGCACTAGTATACGACGCCAACTAATTGTCTCTTGAATGGAATTTCACCCTTTCTGGCCACCAGACTGCTGGCGATTTAAGATTGCCGGAAAACGGTAAAATATTGTACGAGATATCAATACAAATAACATGGTGCATACTCGAAAAAGATTTGTTCGAGATTATTTTTTGACATTTCTTGAAACCAATAGAAACCATCAATCAAAGCATTCATGTACGTTCAGGCCAATACAACATTATTTTAGTGAAAATTTCACACCTCTACTTTTTAACCTATAAGATGCCTTAATTTTGACTAGTTACCATGGCAACTAAAGAAATTTCCGGAAATTTTTTCGTGGCGCCACGATATTTAGGTGGAAATTTTTTGACAGTTGAAAAGGTAAACATATGATCTACAACCATTAAATATTGTAGATATACCTGAGGATAATGCAAAATTTCGATAAGAATTAACATTATTATTTATTATTCGCTATAAAGTTTCATTAAACAGAAAACACAAATATGCATCAACAATTTATATTTCAGAAAACGTAGGATCTACAAACATAGTAAGATTTAAATGTTGCTTGAATTCTAACCCATCCTCTCTTCTTAATGGTGAATAGGAAGCTGGCGAATTACTTAGATGTCTGTGTTTTAAGACATATATGTAATATTTTGAAACAATTTTGTTCAAATCTCTTTTACGCAAAAGGCCATATTTACTTGACATCTGCAGCAGACTTTCTTGGATTTTCGTAAACAAACCATTCGACTCTAACGCTTCCTGGTCGCAATCAATCGTCCATTAAATTCGTTAAATATATTAATTTTGGATGGCTCAACTCTTTGCAGTATTTACATAAATTGTACTTTTCAAAGCATTTCATTTTTCTCAAATTGTTTAACGCTTACAAGAAATGTTTTACATAAGAATATATTTGTTTGCTGGTTTACTATACAGTAACTCAATGTAATTTACCAATATAAACCTCATCTGTCAAAAGCATGGCCGCCTATATCACGGCCACCTACTGCAACAAACCATGTCAATATCATATACCATGTCAATATTATATTTTTTACATTACATTACATGGATTACTTTATCAAAAAATACATTTCTACCACCTTTAGTAACCTAAAATTATGAAAGGGCGATAGACTGATCTAATACCCATCTGAGTTTTAGCATTTGGTGTAACTAAAGTTGGTAATATTTTTTATTTTACGAAACATGGTGGACTTGACAAGCAGTGAAATTAATTTAAAATGTCAGATTGGATTAATAATTTTTTTCCAAATTATGGTGTGAAATTCTCTTACCGAATACCACGCAAGCTTAAATTATTCCTTGAAATTTTCTTCCTGGCACGAATATTTTAAGAAAATTATCCCTCGTCGTTTCGCGACTCGGGATAATTTTCAAAATATTCGTGCCCTCAAAAAAATTTCCGGAAATAATTTAAGCTCTTGTGATATTATAAGTGAAAATTTCACCTCACTTTTTTAGACTATCAAAAATTGGGTTTTATTTAGTTTCCATGACAACCCAAAAAAAAATCCGGAAATTTTCATTCTCCAGGGTTCCCTTGGCGAAATTAATAAGTGGGAATTTTTCTGTCAAATATTTGACATGTGATAGTTGACAGTTTGCTTTTATGAAAGAATGGAATTTCATTTTTCATAATTATGTATCTGTACTACGCTGATTGAATTCTTATTTTTTTCAAGTATTTCAATTATGAGTCACTTCTTATATCATCGCAAAGTTCTTCGCAAAATCCATAATGTATATTTTTGTTGTTTTTCCATTATTTCTTATATAATTATAAAGTATTCTCCGCAATAGTATTCTTCTAAAACCTTGAAAACAACTTTACAACAATACGAACTAGAAAATTGAGCCTAACTTGTTAGTGGTTAATCTGTCAAGGGCTGCGACGATTTAATTCAAATGATTAAAATCAACTGATTTTTTCAATTTCAATTGTGATTTAAATCAAATTATAATTGCTATAAAGTCTCCCAAGCAGATTCAACTCGTCTGTAAATTCAAAAAAAAGGAAGATACTTTATTCAAAACTAAGTGTTTACTTACATTATGTAAGTGTAAAAACATAACTAATCGTCATTAGTCCAACGTGAATATTCACAAATTAAACTTGACAAAACACAAACAGTTTACAACAACAAAAACAGATTATAGGTTATCTATAATATTACCCACATGAATAAATAATAACAAATAAAAATTATTAACGAATACATAAATGGTATTATAATATCTACTGTGAACAATGAGGTTTTTGCTTACCTACAAAACACGCAATTTACTTATGAGCGTACTGACCGACTATAAGTTAACCGCACATTATAAAGACGAAGAATGTTCTTGTTCCGACAGGAAAGCTGCGGCACGCTGCCGAAAATTTTCCTGAGAACTCAAGTTTTTTTGTTTGTCGCCTAGGAGATTTTCTAACTGTAAATCTAGACAACAAATATTTTTGGGCGAATGGAGAAAAATACCGAAAATAAGTTCATTATTTCGATATTTAAGGAAAAAATCAATATAAATGAAAAAATCAATATAAATGAAAAAATCAGTATACCTATATCAAAAAAAATAACGATTTGATCAAAAAATCAGATTTTTGATAACTCTGGACCGCACTTTTTTTGGGAAAAAGGATATCTTGGCTTAGTTTAGATAACTTTTTCTATCAGATTCAGAATCTGCATCCCCAAAAACCACTCAATTCATATTTTCAAAATCTCAAGAGCTGTTTTTATTTTAGCAGAAAAAAATTATTTGAGTCATTATTTATTCATACTTTCAGGAATCGAACGGAGGCGATCCATAACATACAGTGGAGGTGAGATCTTACTGGGTAGGTAAAAAACTTACAGTCGAAGTCCACTACATTTGGTGGAGTTCGACTAAGTTTTTTACCTACCCAGTAACTTCCAGGAATATAATGAAAATAATATAACAATATTAAATTTTAAGTGAAATTTCTCAACATTTAAGCTATGAAGAAGTTCAAACATTCAAATTTCGAGTTTCATGAGATTCAGATAACAGCCAATACGAAACGTGATTATTCGTCACGTGAATAATAAACATGGACTGAATTAGTAGCTTTTCAGTTCAAAAACACCAAAAATCTAGAGATATTTCATTTGAAAATATATCTGCTTTCAGAATTATGAATGAAACTTTCAAATTGGCACTGCACTTTTTGTTTGCGACTTTATTTCAGCATATCTTTCATTATTCCTGTTATAAATGTTGCTGAATTAACGTTATCATTATTATTTCGGTTTCGGCTTTGACATTTTTTTATTTCTAATAATGCTAGACGATCGGATTTGATGTCATCGAGTAACACTGCATTTTATTATTATTAAAAATCGTTAATCAGATCGACTTTAACACGAGTACTTTTATTCAGAAAATTGTCTAGGAAACCATCGGGGGCAGTCTGTTCCTGACTTTGTAGCAAAACAATTTGGTCAGTCAATCACCAAAATTTGGTTGATTTTCAATTTTCACTTGAAAAGTTATCACAGAAAAACATTTTTCATTTTGTAACTTCTAGGGCCCTTTACTAAGTAACAAAGGATTTTGGGAAAAATGTTATATGAAGTAATGGTGATATTGTCGTGACTTGGGGTTGATTCACGACTAACTAGGTAGATACTGATCATTCATAGATTTAAAACACTTTAGAAAAATATAAAAACATTTATTTTACTATGTACAAATATGCGATTTAGACGATTGAAATTAATGAAGGAAATAATCAATAAAGAATTAATGAATTAAAGAATTGAAGAATCTCTCCTAGTTATTGATTGGATAAATTATTTTAAAAAGATCTTTACTTACAATACATATCGGCTTAAACAGTTTATGAACATTTTCCATTTATTTAATATCGAATCTTCCAAACTCCCCCCATAGCTGTGGGCACGGCAGAACTCTAAACTCGACTCGACTACCAGATCGAACTATCAGTGGCCTTTTTGAAAACTCTTGTTTATGTTCTGTTGAGGACAAGTTGTGTCTCAAAAATAAAATATCTTCGCTCACGTACTGAATTGTAGAAGGTAAAAAGGTTACCCACGTATTGAATGATAATGAAATATTTTAATGTACAGGATGTTCCATATATTTTTGACAATATTTTGACACTATCTTACAGTCCCTAGAGGAAAATAGAAAGTCTTGGGATACCCTGTATAATGCTGCCGCATCATCAGCAAAGCAAAAATAGTTATATTAATGATTTATCTATGTGAATGTGATATAGCGCCCATAACGAAGAAAAAAAGTCTCATTAGTGTTATACCTAGTATTAAAATGATTATGAGAAAACCAATATTGTGTGGGTGTTCGATTTTATCGTTACTGATTCCAAGAAATGGGTGATGAGGCTTCCGTTGGTAAACAATCTTTTAAAACTATGTTACAAGTAATTTCCATCAGAGTGTATTTCGATATTACCTATTTTGTTTCACGTTTTTTTCCATAATTAAATATTGAAATACAATCCGGTAAGTACATAGGTAGGTACTACTTTAAGTTCACTTCTCACGATTCAATGTAAAAATCGACTTACATGCCATGCCGTCTGTTATTACAGAGCATATATTTACGTTGTAACTGATGTTACCCATTTAAAACGTAACAAAACGAAATGATAATTAAGTGTTCTTCGACACGTAATTACAGCGTTCATTTTTTTCCTTTAGGGAGTTCGATTTGATTGTCACATATGGAGAATCCCAATGGTAATGACAGGAGAAAGTGGATGTAATGACCCCTAATTAGTAGGTTTGCTCATTTTCCACTATCATTGCAGACGTCGACAAGTTTAGCAGTGATATTATTTGTCGACTCCTCTTGGGGGGATTTTCCCTGCATTCATTATAGTTGAATGTAATTCTTTTATTTTCATTTTTTGGTTGCATGTTTAGGAAGTGTTCAACATGCAAATCCTCATTGTACCGATGAGTAATTTATTTATTTATTCAACTACGTTTCATTTTCGAAATGTTTGCATGAAAAATATGTAAAAAGGTAGCAAATACCAATTATTAAAAATAAAGTCCAAATAGTTATTTCCGCCTACCTCGTATTAACATGGATGATTTCGAGAAATCGTCCATCAATGACTCCTATTAATTGTCGATTTATCAATAATGGTCGATTTAAATATGAATGCATGATTTTTGCATGGGCAACCAAACAAAAGAATTCAGATGTTATGGACGCTAAAATGCATATTGACGATAAATATATGTTGCTGAAGTGGCATCTGTAACGGAAAATATTGTAGTCAACTCTTATATTAAAATGCGACTAATGATCTCGAAAATGCGAGAGTGTTAAAATATCTCGATCATTAATGCACTAGTTGATTAAATAACTATTACCAAATAATTAAAATGATTTGACTGATCAACAGGTTTAAAAAACAATTGACGATATGTTCACAAATATCTATGTTCATTGACAGAGTAGAAGCAATCTTTCAAAAGCTAAGCCTTTAGGGAATTTTGAAAATGAAACATTGAGAGACGCTCAAAATCATCTGGCAAATGATTGTGAAGATTGAAGTCTAACGTATTTCTCTTGGATTTATTCACGCGGATGCGATTTGTGGAATATTATTTGCGGATCTGGTATTATGAACGTCAGATTGTTTAATTAACATATTTGCCTTCTAATGAGTTTCTAACAGGACCCTGTATAGATATAGGGTCGGTAATGGCATTATTTAAAGTTTCATAAAAGAGGTTGAAAATGATATCTATTGTCTGAATTTGTGATGATTCTGATAGCTGTTTTCTGAAGTTTGTAAATCTGTATAGCTCCACTGGAATTTCCCCATGTAGCAGAGCTCTCGACAATGAAAAAAAGTGTAGGTGCATGGGAATAACCATTAGGGAAACTTGAACGATTCTTGTATCTTTTAATTCGGATCTTTATCTGTCTGTGTGTTTACATGTGCATCCAAACTCTGATTTTTGTCAACACTAATTGGAGTATTCCCAATGAAACTTTCCAATTATTTGTTTCAAACCAAAACAACCATAATAACTGGACCAGAACCGGTAATCGGTTTAGCATATAGCACTGCCAAGAATGTCATAACAGCTTGGGCAGACAATAAAAGACTCGAGTACTGGCGTAGTCTACCGGGCCTAGCCCATTCCAAAGCATTTATTGCTTGTACAAGGAAAAAACTCTGACAAACTGCTAGAACTCAGCAGAGCGAATCTCAGAGTTATAGTAGGTCTGCTTACTGGCCACTGCAAACTCAAACATCTCATGCACAAAATCGGACTTGCGCAAGATGCAGAGTGCCGGCTACGCATGGAGGATGATGAAACGGCTAAACACATTCGAACCAGATTCTGAATATTAGGCGATACGACACTAAGACCAGAAAACCTGGTAAACTATTCTCCCAATGCATTCCTCAATTTCGTCAAGAGATTGGATATACTGGTAGAAATATAACCATAGGGTGAGCCACAATAGGCCATTGGCCGCAGTGGAGGGCCTGATACGGGCCCACTCACGTTCAAACCTAACCTAACCGAACTCCCCCCCCCCCCCTTTCCATCTTAGTTGATACCCCTTTCCATCTTAGTTGATACATTCTTGCTTGATTTTGATCAATCACATTAGAATCATGTTTAACAAGTGGAACATAAACAACTACTGTTATACGAATTAGAATAGTTGTTAGTAAATATTCTCGGATCGGATAACAACCTTTCTCATTATCTCTTCAGATTGTTGATAATTCGAAAAAAGCGACTTTTTGTCAAATGTCAATGCTCTTCTAGGTTATTTTGAATGATAAGCATTCCGCAGTTACAGTTTATTTTTAATGATTATGTTCTTAAAACAACTAATTAGCGAAAATATATACATAGAACATAACCGCAGACGATGTTATAGTTCATTAAATTAATGCATTTTAGTAACGAATCCACAAAGTGCTTTTTATGCTTGAGCTTTTCTGTAGTTAATGAACCTTCTATCCTTGAGGTATAATTGACGCGGGATTTCTTACATTCTTTGGTTAAAACAGGAATTAATATTCGCATCAGATGAACTCCCAGTCTTCTCCAGAATATGCTGCGGATCTGTTGATGCGCTAACCCCGCTCTCTCGATTATTTTTCTTTTTGTCGTGTTTTCTTTTAGTGGAATATACATCACGATAAAAACCGTTTTGTTGGAGGTGGAGTGGAAGAAGTTGGAGACCAAATTGTAGTTTTCGATAATCTGAGATGGCGATTTGTACAATCAGTTTGCTGGAGCTGAGAATTAATTGAAAAACAATAATAAAGATACTGTCGTATATTTAAACTCTAATTCACTCTAAAATAATTTATTTAACGAAATACAATGATTCAATAACACAATACTCTGTTTTATACAACAACCACTGAACGATTTATATTCGACTTTCTCTTTCACTGCCTGTCCGTCTGTCTGCTGCGTTGTTCTTTTTATATCCAACGCTCACTTCTCCGAATGCTCATGAAATTTCTCGAAGCCAAGAATCGTCCAGATTTTTCTCGGTGCATAGCGTATCGACAGTCACCCGCGGCCGGCCACGCGAGAGTTCAGGTCTGGCATCGCCCGCAGCTTCGCCACAATACAAACTAATATCTCGTCTGTTTGAAATTTTGTAATTTTAACAATGTTTCGCCACCAGAAAATTCATCTTTCATTAAGTGATAACGGGTGTTCCATGAAGACTGCAGAACGTGGGAGTTCTCTGATGAAACTAGCTACAAAATTCACGACTCCCTTTCAGTCAGAGTAAGGACAACACAAGTTTGATGTACTTTTCTCAAAAGTTACGGGTATTGTCTTTCAAAGTGCAGTCTTACTGGTCGTTGTTCCACTTGTCTGCGAGCTGTCTTTCATGTGATGTCCCAGTGGGTTTTCTACCGGTATTTTTGTTACGAAAACATTCTCTATTAATTGGCCTTTGTAAATATTGCCTTTAGATATTATTCGTAAAGCTCGTTTCTGGTGTCTTAAACATTCTCACAAATCTACAGCGTTTCCTCATAAAGTTACACCATAATTAATGTGGTAGTGAAATAAGCCAAAGTAGGCTGTTTTCAATACTGTCAGGCTAACAAATCTGCTCCGTTACCGTAAAATGACAATAGTTGGGTTTAATTCTTTACTTAGGTGCTTGAAGTGCGGTGACCATTTTAAATGGTCATTCAATTAGAACTTCTGAACTGTTAGCAATAGTATTGTTGGTTAAAAAAATAATATTTTGAGTTCTGTTTTTATTTTGTTTCAAACAATTAGAAACGAACCGTATTTCGGCCTTTGCTGAAAAATCCAGAGAAGTATTTTCCTTGTAATCTAGTTCCTTGTCAGAGGCATAAAGAGAGCAATCATCTGCATAGCAAACATATTTGGTTGAACACATGTAATGAGATATGTCATCGATATAGATAATAAAATAAATATAAGTGGGCCAATGATAGAACCTTGAGGTATCCCAAAGGGAATGTTCTCGATTTCAGAATAGCTGTTGTCTATTAGGTCAGCTTGTTTTCTGCCATTCAAGTATGATTCGAATAATTTCCATGCAGTACCGCGTGTATACCATAAATTTGTTGTTTTCTAATAGTTCTGTTTGAAAAACATAGTCGAAGGTCTTGCTGAAGTAACACATAGATACAACCGTATGTAGACCAGCCTCAGAGCCCTTGATTATGTCAGCCACAAGTCTTTGTATTACTTGAAAAGTGGAATAGTCTTGTCTGAAGCCGAACTGACCATCATGTAGCGTTTTGTGTATAGTAAAGAACGAAATTAAGTGATATTTCAAAATAATTTCTAAAACTTTACCGAAAATCGGTATTATCGATATTGGTATTTTTGTCAACTTTTTCAAATAGTTTAGTTAACTTGAACTCATTAGGGAATTTTCCATTGGAATTACAATGATTAGAGACAATCAAGAGTTATGTCACATCTTTCGTTATCATTTTTTTCACCTTTATTATTTTCCGTGTTGATCAAATTCCAGCAGGTTTTAGCAAAGTTGTCAGATTGGACAAGTCGATTCACCGTAATCAGTCCAGTTCAAGGGATATATTATGGTACTTATATCAACAATTTTATTGACCTGTGTGATGACCCTTTCTGTCTTGAAATATTTCTCGTAATTATTATTAATGTCAGAGTATGTGGTTAAAGTTTGAGACTTATGGTCAGATATAGATGGTTCGTAATTATTCTCATTGAAATATGTAATAATGTTATCAATGCAAGTGAATGATGAAGATGTTACCCGAGTAGAAACAACCTAGTTATAATCTTATACTCCTTTAGAGACATGCATGATTCAGATTGGTCTGATCAGACACATTCAACTCAGCTTAAAAATGTCTTCATTTGGTTGAAGCCCCGTAGATGAGTTCCGGATATGTCTCTCTGTAATAATAATAATAATAAATATACTTTATTTTCCAAAGAGTTAATCTTGTTGACAAAGTGAGATAAGTCTAAAACTAAATAAATGTATAAAGAACACGAAAAACATGAAGTCATTAATAAACAGAGCACAAACTCATATAAAATTATAAAAATCACATTTATATATTAAAGTCCATCTCAATCAATCCATCAAAATTTGTGACTAGAATTTATTTTTAAAAGACGTCTTGAAAAAACTCTTGCAAACTATAATAGGGTCTATCACTTAAAAGGTCTCTAGTAGCCTTCCTGAAATGAGTGGCATCATTTATATTCCTCACATGGTTTGGTAGGTGATTAAGCATCTTAACACCGTTGTAAACAATAGAATCTTTGATAAGAGTTTGAGATCAGCGGTCTGTCGGGTGGCATAGTTAGATGTTACCGAAGAATATTTTGTTTTATGTTTATTTATCAAGCAAACAGTTTCCATGATAAAAACGGCATGTACTGTTAGAATTTTATTTCACAGAAATAGGGGCCTGCAAGACTCCCGTCGTTTAACCTTGTAAACATATCTTATTGCTCTTTTTTGAAGAACAAAAACCGACTGTAAATTTGTTTTTGCACAGACTCCCCAAAATGGGATTCCATATCGTAAGTGCGATTCTATCAACGAGAAATAGACAGTTTTTGCTGCAGAGGATCCAAGTTCAGTTGAGGTTACTCTTAATGCGTAACACCCTGAACAAAGCTTTTTATTGAGCAAAGTAATGTGGTCATTAAACCTGAGCTTGTAATCTATAGATAATCCTAGAAATTTAGTGTTAGTTTTGTTTCCTATCACGCAACTGTTTGGGGCTAATAGTATATCGTCGACACTGCATCAGAAGGATATTATGTTGGTTTTTGAGATGTTGAACGATAACAGATTTGAGTCATACCGATCTTTGAGTTTTTTAACATCTGAACTGATGATTTTATGAAGATCTTCCTTACTTTTTTCATGCCATGTGTAGTCCGCAAATAAGGTAAATTTTCATACGATATCTATAGTTGCCAAATCATTTATGTAAAGCAGAAAAAGTGTTGGTCCCAGTATTGTGGAACACCGCTGTTTATATTGGCCTTCCCAAAAGGTGATGTGGTTTTCACAATCTGACTTCTACTTGTTAAGTATGATTTGAACCATTTGTGATCCACACCATTGACTCCATAGTGAAACAGCTTTCGGAGCAGTATTTCGTGATTTACACAATCGAACGCTTTGGATAAATCACAAAATACTGCTGCTGTCACTTCTCGGCTATTAATGTTGTGATAAACTTGGTTTAAAAATGAAAATATTGCATCATGGGTACTCTTCTTGACTGGAATCCAAACTGATCACAACTAATTATATTGTTTAATGACAAGAAGTCAGATAAACGATTTTTTACTATTTTTTCTATAATTTTGGTTAACGAAGGGATGAGGGCTATAGGGCGAAAGTTCGATGGATCTTCTAGATCACCCCCTTTGTGAAGTGGGATTATAACCGATGTTTTAAGGAAGGACGGAAATGAGCCAGTGTCAAAAGATTGATTTATTACTGACATAGTTATTTTTCTCTTCTCCTTCCCAGTTTCAAAAAATATGGTGTTGAAAAGAAAGAAATGTTCACAATCAGAGGCGATGTATTTTCGATATTTGTCATAGGCGCAATCGTTGGCTCAGTCTCAGCATGATGAATTTTCACCAAATAACATTTTATGTGAAACAACTTCCAGAGCGAACTTCAATTCGGCGCGGCGAACTTGATTTCGCGACACAATTAATATTTCTTTCAACTAGACAGACGATCGATTCTATCTATTTCAACGAGGTAGCCAAGCGAGAAGCTGTTCCGTCACAGTCACACAAATTCTGTTGTAATTTACGTGCAACCTTGGTGGTTGGTTGTTTTATTTTCGATATAACCGGAATACCGCAACTTCATTGCACTTGCGGTGTGTCACAGTGTTGTAATCGTCATGGTATAAATAATACATAAAACGATACAGGAGCTGCTTTTTTTCACTTGACGTAGGACTTGCGTTCTCATTAATGGAAATGAAGAGATGATAGGCGGAATGCGAAATCAAAGTTGGTAATTATTCCGTGGAAAATTCAGTGGAAAAAGTAGCTTCATAACGGTTTGAGAAATGCTACTGAGTTTGTGGAATAATTCATTTTTCGAATACTGACATTGGAAATTACGTTTTACGTGGTACTTGTCGAGTGTCAGAACGATCTACGTAGGCTGCGCATTAGAGGTTTTTCAACTTGGAGTTGGATAAGAAACTTGCCAAGTCATAATCGATTAAGTCCTTTCTATACTTGAAATGTGTTTTCCTGCAGCTAAACAGGGTGCGCCAAAAGTCGATACCAACTTTTTTATTTTGAAAGGAAAGCTAAAATTTTTTTCACATGGTTTGATTGACCTTTTAATTTTGTAGTCGCTTGGGCTGCTAAAGTCATAACACCCTTGATTGTCCCTTCGTCATTGTCCCGAGTAAATCAAAGTCTGGAATCAAGAGAACAAAACTGTAAAATAACTTCGTACATTTTTCAACTCTTAAATTATGTCTGTAGATTTGTAAATTGTAGAGTTTTGTTATATTTTCCTATTTTTTGTATTTTTTTTTTGGTAAACGAAAGGCAGTTCTGCCCTTAGCTATTGCTGCTCTAGGTTCTTTTCGCTAGCACGTGAAGCTAATAGCCGCGGGCTGCTAAAGCTCATTTTCTGCCCTTGTGACACAATATACTATATTGATGATAGTAAAAATCATTCATACTATATTGACACAATATTATTTGTGACAATTTACATTCAGAAAATGTTGAGCCAATATTCCACCAATATTATTGAAATAATATTGTTTTTCCAATATTCACGCATATTGGATCAATATCATTTTTACAGTATACAATATCAAGTTCTAAATGTGATAACAGAACTTAAAAATTGTGAAGCACCAGGAATTGATAACCTAAAAGGGAAACAATACAGTTAGTGGCTCAATACATCGCTGAACCGATAGCACACATTTTCAACCATATTGCAAACCTCTGATTGAAACTACACTGAATTCCTCCATCCTTAAACATGAGATACTTAGACTGGTGCCTATAATTTTTGAGAAAAAAAAGGTAACAGGCAAGGACCAGGTGGGAAATGTTGTTGAGGTTCCAATTTTAAGGAAAAAAAATATTTAAACACGATTCCACACAAAATGGTGAAATGGGGATGCAGTTTAGGGGTTGAAAATTGTTTTATGCGATTTACGGCGAAACGTGACCTCTTAGCGGAAAATGTTCAATGGAAAAGTTGTAGATAATAAAAAAAATCGAATTTCGGGGCGTGGCGCAGTGGTTAGAGCGTCCGACTCTGGGTCGAAAGGTCGGGAGTTCGAGCCCCAGTTACGGCTGGGATTTTTAATTTAATTTGACCGTTTAAATTATTCAAATCTCGTGGCTGGTCTGGGGTGAGTCCTGCACGATTCACTGTTCCAATTAACAGTTCCAATTAACAGTGCTGCTCCTTAGGTGACGCATGGAGTTAGCGTATGGAGTTAGTAACAAGGCCTATCCAGAACACATGGCTAATGATCATAGCAGTCGATGCCAAAACACCAAAGAAAAAAATAAAAAAACTCGAAAACTTTTGTATTGAACACATTTAGAAATTTTTTTCTCGCCTATAAATTATTTTATTTACATAAAAATTTGTAGGCATATGTCTTTTTTGTTGTCGAATGACTATGATTTTTTCGCAATTCAGAAGATGACTAGTTTTTGAGTTAGGTACATTTTTAGAAAAAAATACCCTCATCTTCCACGAACAATTGTTCTGGTGTTTTTTTTTTGTATTTCGAAGGTCTATAAGTGATCATTGAAATATCTAATTCCGATTGGTCTAAGTAACTTGGTGGTTTATTGATCGTTAAACCGCTAAAAATTGAGAAAAACCGAAAGTCTCTCTGAATCATGATTTTCTCAATATTTTCAATGATTTTCAGCAGTTGTAGAAAAGAATAAAATTTATATTATTGAATTAATTTTGTAGTGTAATTATGTATTCCAATATTTTATTATGAATACTTTAATATAAACTACTTTTTGTTATGAAAGTGATGAAGAAAGTCGAAAATAAATGAAAATATTCAGAAAAATCATGATTCAGAGAGACTATTTTTTCAATTTCAAGCGGTTTAACGATCAATAAACCAACTAATTACAAAGACCATTTCAAAGTAAACATTTCAACAATTAAAGTGGTCACTTATAGATCTTCGACATACAAAAAAATATCAAGACAATTATTGTTCGTGGGTATTTTTTTCGAAAAATGTAAATAACTCGAAAACTAGAAGTCTTCTCATTTGCGAAAAAATCATGCTTAGTCGACAAAAAAAAGACATTTATCTACAAATTTTCATCTGAACTAAATCTATACCTACGCGAGAAAAAAAGTAATAAAAAATAAATTTTTTTGCCATTTTGACGGTTAATTTTGAGGTCATGTCAAAAAGTGTTGAATAAAGAAGTTTTAGATTTTTTTATTATCTACAACTTTTTCATCGAACATATTTCGCTAGGACGTTACGTTTCGCCGCCAACGCAAAAAATATTTTCAACCCCTAAACTACACCCACATTTCACCATCCTTCCCCGCAACTACTACTACACGTGATACAGAGAAAATTTTTGAAACTCATGTGGCATGAACCTTCCCGCCATAGCTATCAGTGATAAGTTGTACGAAGAATCAATTAAATTCGATCTGAGACAAATATTTTATAAGACATTTGCACTGAATCAATACAAAGAAAAAGGAAATCTCAGACGCCCGAGTAATGAGTATATCACATGCAATAAAAATAAGTATATACTACTATATGCATTCAAAAATATAGGACAGAGATCCTATAATTGTCTAGGACCAACTGAGTTCAATTCCCTAGGGGAAAGCATGCAAAAGTAAAGCTTATAGAAAAAATGGTGAAATATTTGACCATGGCTCTTAAAAGTCTGAGCTCATCTACAATTCACTCGTGGTACAATTCTGGGTATGCTATAATTATTCAATAATTTATTTTAGTATTCGATAGTTGCCATCTTGAGGATAATGAATTTAATTAGTCTGGCTCATGAACACTACTGCAAAGGTTGTGAAAAGCTGTTAAGGGTTTCAGGTAGGTACCTACTATTTCACAGAGATCAGTAGGTTTGAAATTCCAGTCATTATTTAGGGAAATTTCTAATCTTATCCTGGCTCTATTTATATGCGGGTACTACACATAAGACACTGGAAAGTATGGAATAATAGGATTATGGGAAATTTTTACAGGATCGGTGTTTGCAAACTGAATATTTGTGATAATATTGAGGACAGAAGTCCATGATATGCTCAATGTATCCAAATTGATTAATTGTCTTGGTAATGCATGCACTAGAAGTTTCCTCCCTACATGACAAGAAAGGCAACGGCTTATGTGGATAATTTCACTCGTTATATGAAATTCTCATCTGCTGCGATATAAGCACCAATCGGAATGGTGTGCCTTGATTGTACACTTCTTCTTCCTTTCGAATGGGTATAAGATTACGTCGTCAAGAACAACTACGAATCCAAACAAAACAATAAAGAATCCATCTTTTTACCTGGTATGAATTAATTACTTTCGATAGTATTGTAAGCATTCATAACAATTGGATAATTTAATAAAGTGAAACTTTCTTGACTTTGTTGGTTCGTGAAATGTTCTCAATAAATACAACTCATGCTCACAGTACTATAAAAAATTGTGTCAGAAATCAAATTGCTCAGAGATAACGTCAGTCATCCTAGTGGATTTGTGGGGTTTCCAAGCAATTTGATCTTGTTGATTTCTGACTTAATAACTATTGACAGAAGTACTCGTGGTATTGCCCCCTAGAGGACCACCACACTGAAAATGTGATTTCAATTGGTTTAGAGAAGAGAACTAACTACCTTTTTGAAATCAGTTACCTTGGATGTCTATGACCCTGTCAGTATTTTGGCAATACCAGCAAACCGTAGTGAAACTGTTTCAAGGGTAACCTCCATGCAACAAATGAGGGTACATATAATAATCATCGACCAGGTGCTGGTTTTGCGAAAAGCATTTTCTACACTCGCAATTCACTTAATTGAGGATGTTACGGATTAGCCTTGCTACTATAACTCGCCAGTCTTTTGTTGGGTACGCTTTCCGATTGTAATCATTATTGCCATGATATTCGAGAATTCAGTGATGGTTTCTTGGGTATTTTCTTTCTTTTTCGAATTATACCTTACCGACAAAAAAATTAATTGTAGTAGTTTATGTCGATTGATGGGATCTAGACTCTACATCTTCAACAATTTTATTAACAACAAACTGAAGGAAAGTGAAAAAGAATTACCACATTATGATGATTCCAATTTGGGCAGAAAATAAGCTTATTAATGAACCTACCATTCCATAATTCATGGATATATATAAGGTGCATAAGATTGAAGTTACTCAGTTACTCAGGAGCTCGAGGAATATTCCCACCAATATTTCAAAAAAATTGTAAATGAAAACAAATTTAAAAATTCTAAAAACGTTATGGACAACATGTGACAAATTCTCAGGCTTGATTTCTATATGGACATGAAGAGTTCGTAGTTTATACTTATATTTTATAATTTTTTTTTAATTCATTCAAACCCTTTATGTGAGTTTATAATTATTTTATTTCATTTCTTGATAATTGAATTGGTAGTCTTTGTTTTGCAGACTATATTGTGTTGTAATATGTTGAATAAAAAGATACTTATCTTTTACTCCAAAAATACGTATAATTTGGATTTTTTCTTGAATTGACAATTGGGCCAGTATCTAGTTTTATTTTGCATTACAAACTTATTTTGCTAAAGGTGAATCACAAAATGACAATTCATGTACAAATAGATAATAAACTAGTCACAGCCTATTTGCTCATTCCATTAACCCATTTAGAGCCAATGTTGTGCACATGCAACAGCATATTTTCAATTTTTTTCTGTTCCCAATGTTTAAATTTATTACTCTTCTTTTAATTAAAATATAATATAATTCACACATGAGATGCGTCAAACATCTTCTATATTTCATTATTCTAATAAAATTGGCATGGAAAACTTTCTGTCGCAATAACAAAAAAAACAAGGTCACTATTATTCATTTTCCGTTTTATTTCGTGAAATAAATTAATGTACAACAATTTGGGATACTTAAACACACATGTTGCGTATACGCATCACTGGCATAATTGCAGTAACTATTTTTTGGGGGGTGTCAGACATCCAAAAAAGTTAACGTGGAATGGGAACAGTGATGTTGTTCAAATTCCATCAAACGACATATTTTTCAAACCTTGAAATGAAGACTCATTCGAGAAATTTGGCGTCCTAGTAGACTTTTTGACATTCTACCTGATGGGAAAAAAATCATTAAAATCGGTTGAAAGATATAGATTTTATAAGGGTGCTTTCATCTTAAATGGGCCACACTGTATATCAAAATGTTGCTCTCATGAACTTCTAAAACTTTAGTCAGAAACATCTGGTCAATCTCACCCTCTAATAACATTTGTTTATGAACTCAATCAAATTCGACTTGCTTGAATTTATTCCCGACCAAATTTAAATGTTTTTCACAGTTCCTAATGAACTTATTCCTATCAGTTTGAATAAACTTCTTTCGGTAAGATTATTTATTTCCAGTTCTAAATATTTTTTTTTATTACAGGTAAGCTCCAACCGACCAAATTCACGAACCGGTCTGAATGCGAGAAAACCAAGAAATCGATGTTTTGGTCTTTGTAAGTAGCTTCATCGTTGATTATTAATTACGTATTCGAAAGGCAATTAGAATCGGTTATTAATTATCGATCAAACGTCCGGTTTATGCGCTGCTCAAATGTCAATGTCGCATTATTCATGTAGTGCTGTAACCTGATTCCATGGTATGAACCAAATCGAATACATTTTGTTAACACCAAGTGAGTCGGAAAACAGGACCGATTATATTGAATTTTTCATACGATCTGATATCACGAGAAAGCACAATGTTACCGATAAATTTTCGATTTCACCGTACCGTTTTATATACAGGGGGTTTCTTAAGTACGTGTCAGGAGCATGTAGCTAACGTCAAAATAAGAAGAAAAGTTCCAATAAACATATGTCCGCAAGTTATTCGTTTCTGAGATACGCAAAGTTGAATTAGGTTGAAGTAGGTATGAAATGTTGATTTCATTGAAAATATGAACAGGATGTTCATAAAGTCAGTTGTGGAATCATCTGCGACTGAAAGTTGGAAATTAGTCGCTATTTTCCATCGCACAAGATAACCTCTCTTGGAAGGGATTTATGTTTTAAAGAGAAAGTCATGTATTGATTCAATTTTCAATTGAAAATGTTTCTCTTTAAAATAGGTATGAAAGTTTTACAACCTCCAAGAATTCAAACATAGATTATCTTTTTTCTTTTTATCCCTCTCATGTAAAAGTGTTTTTCCACATCTGATTTTATGAACATCCTGTTAATTTTTTCAATAAAATCAACATGATTTTTTTCATTTAGACAAAATTCTTGGACATTTGTTAACAGTAGAATTGAAAAGGGAATGATCAACAAATGTTATCGGACGTTTGCCACCAGGTGTTCCGAGAAATATACCTACTAGACTAGAAAAATTGGCTACACAAATCATGGTAACAAAGCTCTTTTTAAAAATTATTTTGAACTGCCACATTCGGTCTCCTAGCGAGTCTTGCAAAGCCTTAAAACTGGTGAGACATTTGATATGTTTTATGTAATCTGGCAGGTGGTTAGCATGTTACAGCCATTCTAGATGAGATAATCTTTTATGAGTGCAGATGTAGGAATGGGTAATCTGAATTGACGGGAAATATAATACAACGGGAGACTGTTGAATTCATTTTGCAATATCTGTACTGGAAAATTGTCATTTTCGACACAGTAAACAAGAGCAGGTGTTGAGGTATCGTATAGAAAGTCTGAGTTGTGTCTAGAAATGGCATGCCATTCATATTTCAGTATTTATCTTATCAATTTCTGTTTTTTGCGAAAGGTATTTTTTTATTCAACTGGTTGATCAGCCTTCACTGCTGATTGGCAATAACAAAGAAACCCGTATGTAGGTTTTCCCCGTTTTGAAACGAATGCTTTTCTAAGAATCTTACAGATATACCTCCACGGTCGTAGGGGGCAGTAGTTGTTTTCTTTTGAAGATGCCGACAAAAATCTTCCGAATGTATTATTTTTTGTTGAAGTCTGAATTGTTTATAATCAATGATTTCCGTCAAGCGAGTAATATAGGTAAGATTTATTCTGCCGAGCATAGTTTAAAATACCCGAGCATAGTTTAATATCCGAGCGTTAGCAAGAGAGTCAGTAAGACAAAGTACAATTAATTCATATTCTCTTTTAAAATTCATAACTTTTTTCACTATCGACACATATTATCCCCAATATCTATTTTATACATTAGAGCATTGGATGAAAGCTTTCACGACCGGAAGTATGATGATGAACTGTAGTTTGCGGATTTGGTGGCCGAGGTCGGTTGGCTCCTCAAGCAGTTTGAAGAGAGATGTCTTTAAGAGTGCCATATAGAACTGAAGATCTACGGCATCTTCAGCGTAGATGTTGAAATCTCCAAGGGCGTCGTAGAACTGGAGATCTACATCTACAGTATCTTCGGCGTAAATGTCATAGTCTCTAAGAGCACCATAGTACCCTCGATCTACATCTGCAGCATCTTCTGCGTAGATGCTATTGTATCTAAAAGCGTCGTAGGATTGAAGATCTACACCTTCAGCATCTTTGGTGTATACTTTAGAGTTTCTAAGATCGCCGTTGGACTGAAGATATACAACATCTACAGCCTTTTCAGCGTACTTGTTATAATCTCTAAGAGTGCCGTAGGAGTGAAGATCTTCAACGTAGATGTTATAGGCTCTAAGAGTCTCTAAGAGCGCCATTATACTGAAGCTCTACGAGGATGGTTCCAGAAGTACCTGGCCTGTAGTTGGTTGAAAAGAACCATTGTATTAGAAAGTACACACTCTATACAGCATATGTTTCAAGTTTGAAGACGCCACCTTGTTTAGTATTTGTTTGGCAGACATCAATAGTGAACCTTGTCAGTGAATTTGTAAACATGGAAAAAATTGTTCATCGTTATGTGATACAATACTTTTATTTGAAAAGCCTTAGCCCAACCAATATAAAAGCTGAACTAGATTCTACTCTGGGAGAGACCACTTCTTCGTTATCAACAATAAAATATTGGGCAGCAGAGTTTAAACGAGGCCGTACGACCTGCGAAGACGAGCATCGCAGTGGTCGACCTGAGGTAACGACTCCAGAAATGTTGAAAAAAATCCACAAAGCGGTACTGGATGATCGACGACTGAAATTGCGCGAGCTAGCAGACAGTAGGCATTTCAAAAAGTGTGGTACATCGAAAATTAACTGAAAATTTGAACATGAGAAAGCTGTGCGCAAGATGGGTATCGCGTTTGTTCACAAAGGAACAAAAACAGCGTCGTGAAGATGTTTCCATCGAGTGTTTGGCAAGGTTTCACAGAAATAAAGCCGAATTTTTGCGCCGTTCCATAACCATGGATGAAACGTGGGTCCATCACTTCACACCCGAAACAAAAGAACAATCAAAACAATGGACTGAAAAGGGAGAACCGGCTCCAAAGAAGGCAAAGACCGTTTCATCTGCAGGCAAGGTCATGGCGTCGGTTTTTTGGGATTCGCATGGGATAATTTTCATTGACTATCTTACAACAGGAAAAACTATCAACGGCGAGTATTATGCGAACTTATTGCAACGTTTGAGCGAAGGAATCAAGCAAAAACGGCCGCATTTTGCTACGAAGAAGGTGTTGTTTCATCAAGACAATGCACCATAGCTCACACATCCGTTATTGTAATGGCCAAAATTAATGAATTAAAGCTTGAATTGCTATCTCATGCACCCTATTCGCCAGATTTAGCCCCTTCGGATTATTTTCTGTTCCCAGACTTGAAAAAATGGCTCGGTGGTCAAAGATTATTCAACAATGAAGAGGTTACGTCGGCAGTTATTGGCTATTTTGAGGAGCTTGACGATTCTTGTTATAAAAAGGGTATCGAACTTATTGAACATCGCTGGGAAAAGTGTGTGGAGCTAAAAGGAGATTACGTTGAAGAAATAAATATATTTTTTCTAAAATTTTTGTGTTTTCTTTGTTGGACCAGGTACTTCTGGGACAACCCTCGTACAACATCAACAGCATCTTCAGCGTAGATGTAATAGTCTCTAAATGCACTATCGCACTGAAGATCTACAACATCCATAGATCATCTTTAGCGTAGATGTTATAGTCTCTAAGAGCGCCTTAGGACTGAAGATCTTCAACATCAACAGCATCTTCAGCTTGGATGGTAAAGTCTGTAAAAGCACGGAAGGATTAAAGATCTACGGCATCTTCAGCGTAAATTTTATTCTCTGAAGATCAACAACATCTACAGTATCTTCACTGAAGATGTAACGGCGCTCTTGGAGACTTCAACATCTACTCTGAAGATGCACATCTCAAGTTACATTGCCCTGTATCAATGTTTCTCCCTTATAAAAACTACGGGTCTGAGCGCTTTTGTGAAAAAATGTTAACACAACAAATTCACTTGTTTTATCTACACACCACTCTGTGTACACTGTAATTAAGCATAGAGTAATTAATGTGACTGGTGGCAACACTAGTTCCGTCTGTTGAAGTTACTTTTCCGGATTTCAGTAATTACGATTCTAAATAGAGTTGTAGTGAGTCACACATTTTAAAAATATTGCTAACAATCTACCAGCATGAATTGTGGAAGTAATTCCAAACGACTATCAAAAAAATCCATTAACTGTGCCCATTCGAACCAATATGTAAGTCCATCGTATATGCCGTTTGACCACTTTCCCACGTATACACAGAACGAGATGGGTGTGTTCTCTCTCTGCCTAGAGATATAATTTCAGTACAGTTATGGGACAATGAATAATAAGACATATCTTCTGTTCGCCGGGCTGCAATTAACCCCGGGCACCACAACCACGATGATACATGGAGAAAAAACGCAAAACGAAATAACTATAGTTTTGTTTATTGTATCTGCGAAGAATGCAGTATATCCAACCGTTTCCCTACTAACGAACTAGCTGAGAATATTCTCTACATTTTGTTGGGAAAGTAGGAGAATAATTCATTTGTATTTTTCAAAATATTCGAAAATCCATCCTTTAAAAAATACAGACTGTTGAAGTTCCAATATTAGTCTGGGACAAATTTCAGGTGACGATTTTCTCGTTTATGCCTTTGAGACCAGTGAAAAATATGAAAATTCTGACCAAAATGATGAAAAATTTGAGCGGTCGCCGCGTGGCCCTTCATATAAAAAAATTCAATTCCGGTACTTAACCTCACTTCGACATCTGCAAACCTTATGCCACTTTTTTTTAGGGACATTCATGATGGAAACTTCCATTATTTCAATTGGCAGCAACGAGAAAATCATCTAAATTTTTTTTCCCACAAGTTTAAGCCATCATTAAGGCACCCTTTGGCCACGTGCAACTTTTATGCCTATAATTTTTTCGCTGCTATTGTCTATCTCAACATGCCGTTGGTGTACATGGCAGCGGCGATAAAATCGTCCCAAAACACATATATTTTTTAATGAAAATCGAATTTTTTATTTGAAAGCCACGCGGCGAAATTTTTCATCATTCTTGTCAGAATTTTCATATATTTCACTGGTCTCAGAGACGTAAATGAGAAAATCGTCACTTGAAATCTGTCACCATTTCCCAGTCTATATACTCTATAAAAAATCGATGCAATTTTGCAAATTGTGAATGTGATACTTCTGTGAAAACATGACTAAATCTGACATTTTGGTGGTTTTAACCAAAAGCAATGCATTATTCTAGTCAATCATTCGGTAAGTAATCTACCTTCCAAAGCAATTGTAAATTGTTATAATGGCGGCTGATTTCAATATTGACTTAGGATGAGAAAAATTTTCTTTTGACTGAACAACTCATAAAATTTGTTTGTTTCGTTCAATCTGTCAATGCATACTTGGTCCCACAAGAGTTTCTCAATATTCCGAAAGTAAAATTCATTATACAGGGTGATGTATCACCACTTACTTCAAAATTAAATGGGGTACTGGATGCTTCGCTTACGACTAGTAGGTGATGCAACTGGCAAAAATGGTCTACCATCCGCTGATTGAGACACATTTACAATATACATATAAAGTTCTGGGGCAGCTGTAATCGGTAAAGAATATGTTCATTTTATTTACAGAATCGTTCTGTGCAGTATATGTATCGTGTTGAATACACTATTCAAAGATAAAAAAATTCCTTACTGTCACGTCCTTATTTATACCTACTAGAAACATTCTGATTTGTGCATGAGAAGATATCTATATAAAATGTTAACAAGGGAATCACTCGCCAAAGTAACTTCAAATGTCAATAAACAACTTGATGGAGAAGTCATTGATTTCTAATGCAGCTAAAATATTCAACCATTTACCAAATTAACTAAGAAAAAAACCAGTTCAGAAGATCTGTAAAAGAGCATCTATTGGAAAAGGCAAAAGGCGCTGAGTTCTTTCAATCCACCAGACGCGGTTAACTTGATATGTGCCTTTTTGATGGCATTTCTGCCGTCCTAAGCAAAAAAGCCGTATCTGCAAAATCTCTGAAGGTGAGAATCTGTAGTTTCGACCATTTTAAGTACGAAAAGACTTAAACTTGTGAACTAAAGGCAAAATGATTGATTAACTTTGGCTATTTAAATCTAGTTTACGTAATTTTTTCTTTGGAGAATGTCAAATTTATAGTGTTTCAAGACTACAGAAACCAATATCTCCATATTCACATTTTTTGTAGATACGGCTTTTTTGCTTAGGACGGCAGATTTGTATTTGAGTGTCTAGTTTGTTAGTCATTCAATTTCTAAATTATAATATGCTTTCGTGTATATACAGCGTGTCCGGTAAACCTTGTACAATATTAAAACTGGTGATAGACCAGGTCATGACTGTTCAGAATATCGGAGTTTTACCTCGGTAAAAATCTCACCGTTTTCGAGATAATGAGCATTTTTTAATTTCTGGGAAACACTACCTCACCTTAGATTTTTGAGTGCCATCTCTGCAAATTGAGACCAATTCAAATATCTTTGCTGCTGAAGATTACTGATGAGTGATGCTTTCAGACGTACGAAACAGTTTTTCAGAAAACGATAAAAAACTTCAAGAAATTAGGGTAAAATGTCAGATTTGAGTTTCACCAATTTTTTTAACAACAGTATCACATTATTTTTTTGAAAAAAACATAACCAAGTGGAAGTGGATATTCATTACAAAAGAATGCTCGTTTTGTTCAGATTCTACCATGGTATAAAACAAACGATAATTATTGTTGGAGGAGTAGAATTTCGATTATATTAGAGTGTGATGTTATTCTGAGCTAAAATCAACTCAATTAGACTTTGTCAGTAATGTCTTTTATTTTCATCCTGTCAAGATGAAATGATTGAATAATCATGAGTAATAACAAATCAACTGCTTAGAAGCATTCAATGAGATGCAAAGAAGTAAATACTAATTCAACGTTGTTTTGAATCAACATTCAACATACACAATAACGATTATTCAACATCGCACTGAATAATATTACAAAAATGTTATTTTCCATCCACTCGTACGCAGAGACGACATATTTTCAAGAAGAACCTTTTCAAATGCGTTATAGGTTATAGCCCCCAAATCAGTGATTCTCTGAGCGGCAATTTGCAATCGGATATCGTTCTGCATAAAGCGCTGCTGCAGCAGTAGCACTACCTCCACATTCACCATAAATGTAGTGCATATGCACATATTGTCGGGGAGTATAACGTGTGTACGCATGAGAAAGAAATAAATACCACTGAATGAAACAGGCAGAATAATTTTTAAAAACTACGACAGAAGTCACAAGTGGTTCAAAGAAAATGTGACAGCCACCTACCAGATTTTTTCAATTCTATTTACAGAATATCCGTTCATGCACAATGCTGTATTTTATTTTTCCATTAGGAAACTATTGCTTCTACGGACACAACACAGGAGTTAAAAAAGTTTTTAATTTTCGACAAGGATTCACCTCCTAAGAAATTTTGCATTTATTTGGTTATTGGGTTATTGGGTATATCTGTCGGTCTCTGAAACTTCGTTGGAACCTGGATGGTGGACAGTTGCGACATTTAGCACAAGAATTCGTATTAATCGGTGCCATGTCGGATAATCGAAATTTCATTTCGATAATTTTATTAGGCTTAATTACATGAATAGTTAATTTTATTGACATACTATTTAATGCGATTTCTTCATTATTAATAATCATTTCCACATTTTATCTCGATAAAATCAAAATAAAATAATTTTCGGGAGTAAGTATAAAAGTAGATGGGAGCCTAGAATAAACCACGCCTAATTCAATGGATATCATTTCCTCCAAAAATAATTATAGTGTGTTTAATACCATGGTAGAGTCTGTAGACATGGTAGTAAAACAAAATGAGCATTATTTCGAAATGAATGTCCACTTTCAATGGGTTATGTTTCTTTCAGACAATAATGTCAAACTTAAAAAAAAAATTGATGAAACTCAAATTTGTCATTTTACCCTCATTTCTTGAATTTTTTTTTACTTTCTGAAAAACTGTTCTGTACGTCTGAAAGCATTACTCATCAGTAATCTTCGGCAGCAAAGATATTTGAATTTGTCTCAATTTGTATACATGACACTCAAAAATCCAAGGTGAGGTAGCGATTTTCCAGAAATTCTTAATATGCCCATTATCTCGAAAACGGTGATATTCTGAACAGTCATGACCTGGTCTATCACCAGTTTCAATATTGTACAAGGTTTACGGGACACCCTGTATATGAGACATTATCGATTTCTTCCAACTGATGTTGTTATTTATTTTATTCATACATATTTACGCTTTGTAAACAAGAATACTGTTCTTTGGACAATTGGACAATAAAAAAATGAAATCTGCTCTTGTTCACAATGAGCGCTTGTCCAGGAAGAAAGAAGGTGTCCTGCCCTACCAGGACGGTGCTCATTGTCATAATCCTATATACAGTAGGAAAAATTGAGTTGAAAATCCACCAGCTCGTAGTGTAGCGTTCACTAAACCACGAGCGCCATCTCAACTTCAGCCTCTCAACCAAAGGTGAACATTTTCGTGCGATGATTTTTAAATATTTTCGGCTGAAACAACCGGCTATCTGAGCACTCCACTCCTGATTTCTATTTGTTTTCTCAAGTGGAGAACAAATTACGTGGACTACGCTTTTCGTCGCAGCAAGAAGCTGTTGATGCATTCAAAAACTGTGTTTTGGAGATACCTTTTTCGAAGTGGAAATATTGCTATGCCAGTTGGTTTTATCGAAATTACTCGCCCGCTACGATGCGCCTCAAATGTTTTCGTCTTCTCAAAGAAAAAGATAAACTCCGAGCTCATTTGAAATGTCGCCAAGTTCGAATTACTTAATATAAATTTGAAACTGTTTGAGGAGCGACTTCGTATAATTTCGTTCATCTCATTATCCAAAGGAAGTCTGAAATGAAAGGAATATCCTCCGCTCCGCATCGTTCAAAAGCGAAAATAAGTTTTAATTTCCTTCAAGAGTCCGTTCTCTGAGAAATGAATATTGATTCGTTGTTGGGATGTTTTGACGAAAGGAAATGCCTCAATATCTCTGAACTGATATCAGCTTGTGCGGCGTTCGTTTTAAAATCTAGTCTCATTCAGAATTCATTCCGTTATGATTTGCAAATTGCACAAATTTGAAGATATTGAGGGGAAGTCGGGTAAGATTGTAACAAATTTTATTAAAAATATGTTTTAAGGCTATGTGTATTAATTGGTGTTCGGTATTGGATTCGAGTGGACTGTATATATTTTAAAGTAAAATACTAATTTGCACATGAACTAATTTGATTTAGAAATTGGTAAGTAAACTTCGATCTCGTATCGTATCTTAAATCTAGCTACAGACTCACGTCTACAGAGTTTCTGGAACAAGTGGGCAATGTGAGCATTGAAGAGAATAGATACATCATTCTGCCTAGTCTTCTTCTCTTCAGTGAGGCCTATGAATTAATCATCGCTTTGTGTTGACACTTCGACTTTCCCGTTCGGATTCGCATCATCGATCGGATTCTGAACAATTGGTATTTATTATTATGATATACAGGGTGTAATCTAACTTCTTGTACTCCCGTGAAGTAGCGGTGTATAAAGGCATTTTAGAACGAATGGCAGGTTTGAAAAATGAGAAAAAAAAATTGAGTTTT
The DNA here is from genome assembly GCA_944452925.2 of Chrysolina oricalcia. Classification (NCBI taxonomy): domain Eukaryota; kingdom Metazoa; phylum Arthropoda; class Insecta; order Coleoptera; family Chrysomelidae; genus Chrysolina; species Chrysolina oricalcia. The sequence goes on from OX101808.2 coordinate 27,496,411, forward strand.
AAAATTTTGTGAAATATGGGTCGACATTTTGGGAACCTCTGTCCGCCATCCTTCCAGACCAGAAAAGGCAATTGCCGGTGAAGAAAAGGCGCTGAATGTCGAAACGAATCAGGATTACGTTTACAGAAGTCTCGAGAGTCCCACATTTCATAAAATTTTAAAATTCTCAAATATTTTTTTTCGAATTTTTCACACCTGCCATTCGTTTCTAACACGACTTTGTACACCCCTCCTTCACGGGAGTGCAAGAGGTTAGATAACATCCTGTATGTATGTTTGTTGATTTCTGTCTTTTCACAGATTTTATACTTATTCTTGTTAATTCGTATTTTTTTTGTGATATTGCGATATTTTATATGTATGTAATTTATAACAAGTATTTCGTGATGCTTTCCTTGTAATTGTATTCATAGAAATCCTTTCTACTCAATACATTTAAACAAATGAAATAAACAGTATATAATATAAACGAGCGTATAATGATAGCTATTATACGCGAGTAGAAGACTATACTTTCTCTACGACTATACGATAGTCAGAGTTTTAATGAAATCTAAATATTATTTATGAAAATAAGTATATATTATAAAGTAATATAATTATACATGAATAATCGGTGTTCGTTCATGAACGAATGAATGCCTTAATTGAAAATAATTTTAAAAAAAACTTCCAAGAGTGGGATTCAAACTCACGCCTATATAACTACCTTCGTAATACATTTACTTCATGTACACGCTTCTACCAACTGGGCTATAACAGCACTCGAAAATTTGTGAATGAAATACCTGCTAGAGAAACTCTGACCAAGAACTGAGAGAGTGTGGAACGTTCAAGTAAAAATTGTTTGACATACCTTTGTTGCAAGATAGATTTCATCTTCCTCACTATCACTGCTTTCCCAATCCGCTCTATTCATTTTTATATTAGGTACTTGTCACACAGATCAAAGTTAAAACTAAGAAAATAGTCAATCTGACATTCGCGGATGCCAAGTTGTGACAAAAGTTCAATCACGCAAAGCCTTCTTGAGAAATTTGTTTGTTAGACCTCTCAGTTCCCGTGGATTCTGAAAATTCTGAACCTGTGATTGGCCGAGTGCCGTTGAATAATGAGTTAGGATCCACTGTGTCTTGGAATATTTATTCTTCATTTAAAAATCAATATGTAATGGACATAGAATACAATAGTCGTAGAGAAATTATAATCCCTAGTTATTATTAACGTGAGTTTTGAAAAATGTGACGCTATTTTAAAAATAAGTTTTTTTCAGTTTTTAATATTTTTCTTGGACGTCGTGTAATATCGACTACATTTGAAATGGTGTGTATTATCAAACAGAAAATGGTATTAGTTAAAGAGCTGCCTATATGATTTACTGACAGGTAAAGGAACCGTCTGCTGGGCATGAAATAGCATTCTTGAACGTTTGAAAATCAGTCAGTTTGTGACCGTTTGCTGGTTTCACATTTTGGTAGATATGGTGCTGAACATATCTCTGCCAAGTTTGACCCGCGTACGAGGTCAAGATCCAGAGTTATGCCTATAATTTCACTCGCTGTATGAAACCCTCCTTTCTTGTATTATTAGGACCAATAAGGGACGTATGCCTCGATAATACGCAGTTTCTAGCTTTTGAGCCGGTAATACCACTTTGTCATGGCAACCACGTATCCAAACAACAACGGAGATTGTTCTACTAATATGAATGTCAGTCTGACAGACTTCATGTCTAACAGGCATTATCTATAACTATTGAAGAATTCACGACAATGGAACTTTTTTTACTTTGTTGGTTCGTGAAATTATCTCAATGAATACTACTCGTTCTCACAATACTATCGATAATTCTGTCAGAAATCTTAAACCCGATCAAATTGCTTTGAGATAACACCACTCGTCCTAAAGGACTCGTGGTGTTACCAAGCCATTTGATCTTGTTCATTTCTGACAGAATTACTATCGATAGTATTGCGAGCACTCGTGGTATTACCCCCGAAAAAACCGTGATTTTTTAAAATTTTCAATTTCGTTAAACACTCTCATATTTTAGCTGAAAACTTGTTCTGATATTAGAATAAAATCCTATTTTGTACAGACATGTTTCTATGAAGTAACGATCGTGTGCACGTAAACATTGGCTATAATTCCGAGAACTATTTATCTTGGAAATAAAATCCTCCAGAGACTGTCGGATTCCCTATTCGACATATATTTTCCTAAACGAATGCCTTTATTGCACGGGTGTCAGCCTGAAACACATTGCGGTATGACCTCCACGTCAGCGCCGACAACTTAAACTGAATTATTGTTTAATCTCGAAAGGAAATGTTCTTGCTCCCTGTTGGACAACTTTAGGTGGAACACAGTAGCGTTTCATCTTGGCTAAATTTACAATTTCACCAAACAAAGCAAAATGGAGTTATCTATTCCTTTGTCGTAGTTGTTATATACTTTTCACTTTAAATCATTATATGGCGTGATATGTCAATACCCAAGGAATATTTGTTCGGCAATCATCGATAATTTCCGTCAAACATAATATAATATAAAAGAATACAATGTAAATATTTCATCATAACATATAACATAAAACTGAAATATATAAAATAAAACAAAAAAAAACAAATTTCAAATGTTTGAAATAGTGCTCTCCTGCTCATAAAATAGTAGATATTCCTTTCCGCTCACTAGGGATTTTGGCGAAATCGGGGATACACGCGAATCGTTGTACTCGTGCCACTTGCCTGTATATGGATGCTTACGTGAACAGTGAAGTGTCCTTCATAGGTAGTCCCCCCGTGGTTCGACAGTGCGACAAGGGGTTACATTTTCTGCAGAGTAGTTGCTCATATCTAATCCTTCTATAGAGGAAAATCAATTGTGACATTCAATTCAAGTCTGAATCTTTCTGTTTGAGAAAACCGTTTCAAATGGATTACTGAAATTTTGGGGAATTTATGAATCGATAGAGACTTAGTGCATTTCCTTCTTATTTTGCACTTCGAACATGTCGGTTTCTCATCACCTTCCAAAGTTTCTTCCCTAGTGAATGAATCTAAGCATTGCCTAAGTTGGCTTGTTCTTTGTAAAATCGAAAGAGAAAGGTCCCAAAAAGTGACTGAACAATCACCACAAAATGAACATTTCAAGGTTAATTTCAGTTGCCCAATAAAGTTTTTCACTATCTTGGAGTTGTCCATACTCAAATATCTTGACCACGACTCTTTGGCCTTTTCACTGTTGCTTCAGTTCCCGACAAACTCGGTCGCAATGAGTTTGGGCTTTTATCCGTTACTCTATTCACGTCTCCATGTAGTCTCTCCAGTAGGTATCGTAAAAACTCCTGAGCATCATGCTGGGCATACCTGATAAAACGTGGTGAAAATCTTTGTATTTGTCTTTTCAAGGATACTGTATTGACCCCTCGATCCGACGCATCTTCTTACCACAGTTCCTCGATCACTTCGGCAAATGTTTTGATTAAAGCTACCTTCATGCTAGAGGTACTGTATAGTCAATATCCCTTGAGTAGGCATCCTTCTTCAAATACTCTAACAACCATCTTGTATTCGACAAACACTGGATTACAGTTTTCGAAGAACCAGGGCTTATTAGATGATTGACGTGTTTGGTATACGAATATTATGTATGCTTGATTCCCCAGCATGATGATGCCCTCAAGGGGGAATACTATCCCCAATATTGTGGTACCTCGTGGTAGATAACTTCCTTACAGTCCTGAACCTGAATCCAGAGTTATGCTGACGATATCGCCATAATGGTTACTGTAAAGTATATGCAGGTCTGTATGGATCTGATACAATCAGTTCTCACAGACGCACAGACGTGGTGAATGAGGAAGAACCTTAAGGTCAACTGACAAAAAACCACGATTATCTCTTTCACCAGGAAGATAAACCTAGAGACCAACAGAGATCTTCAAATCTTTGGTGAATGCCTACAGATGTCAGGAGAGACAAAATATCTGAGGTTAAGCCTAGACTCAAAGCTCACCTGAAAACGTCTGGGAAAAGTGCTAACAAGGGCAAGAGCATCACTGATGATGGCCAGGTACTCCTTTGGCAAAACTTGGGACTCGGAACAAAACAATCCCTTTGCCTATACACAGCGATAGTGATGCCTTCCATAACGTATGGAGCGTTGCTGTGGTGGCCAAAGGTTGAACAAGTAACAACCAGAGGAAGGCTGGCTGGTTTACAAAGACTGGCCATGCACTTCTACGATTACCCTGGAGGTGATACTGAACCTTCCTCCTCTGCATCTGCATATTGCAGCGGAGACGAGGATAGAAGCCTCCAGACTAAAGTGTCTGGGCCAATAGAGGGGCAATAACCTAGGCCACTCCAACATAATGGAGGTCATAAAAATCGACATAGTTCAGATGCCGTCGGACAAAATGACTCCAACCTACTCCTTTGATGGAACATAAACATACACCACCATCATCCAAGATGGGGAAGTCACATCAAAAGGCAATACCAATGTTGTCGAGAAGACAAATCAGGTATACGGATGGCTCAAGACAAGCAATTGAGTAGAAGCTGAAATATACGGGGAAAGACCAAGGCAAGACATTATTCTAAGCCTCGGTACTCAAGCCTAAATATTCCATGCCGAGGTAGTGGCTATTTCCGTTTGCACGAGAGAGATTCTACGAAGGGGCCCTAGAAACCAACCCATAGTCATTTTCTCCGGCAGTCAGGCGACAATGAAGGTCCTGCAATTATGCAGGTTTTCTTCCAAACTAGTGTATGGGAGACTCACAAAAACCTCAGCGACTTGGGAGCACGGAACAAGGTGAAACTTGTGTGGGTACCCATGGACATGTATTTAGGTAACACTGTTAGTTGTTCTCAGATATATTCAATGTTTACAACCAATTTTAACATTTTATGTACACCTTTGTGCCGGTACAATAACTACACAACTTCAAGCTTTTTCATTGTTTGAAATCTAGGAATTCAATAATAACACCTGAAAATATTAGAGGCTTGTGCAGGTTAAATATAGTCACATTTAGGCAAAGTTTGTTAATTAATTATTCTCTCACTTATTTTCCTATCCACTTTCATCAAAAATTTACTTCGAACTCACTTATTTCTTCCCATATAAACAACTCAGTAATTCAATTTCACTCACCACTACACCACTGATGAAAAATCTTCGCGAATCTATCAGCTTCTGTGCGAGTGATAAATGGAGTCGAAAGCAACAGATAGTGTCGATATTGGGTTATGGACATGATGCCGAAGGGCACTCTATCTGAAATTGGATAGAGCGAACGAAACCGACAAATTTTTCTCCGTTATCCGTAAATTGGTTCGTGAACGCGAACAGGTCGGAATCAAATTTGTACACGTCAATTAGGATCTCAAAAGGATTAGACTTTTTTTCTGCTATCTGCAACAGACTCTAACTGTTCACGAAAATGAAGGAAAGAAAATATTCGCCGATTCTCTCAAAAATTGCTAATTCCAATCGTAAACACATTAAGGAAATATTTTTCGTAGGTTATTTTAATAAATTTGAAACTATAAGAACTTCAATACTGGTCTTCTGTTCAAAGAATGAATGAAAAATTATAATATTGGTTAAGAATCACTGTTTCTGTTGTGATGTTGCTTTGTGATATTTCATCATTTTGATTGCAATGAAGATTATTATTATGATAAACATCACTCAAAGGAAGTTGTGTTAGGAGTTTTCTATTGCCGAACGCCAGCCTATGATGGTACGTCCAGTATATATTAGTCATGTGCCGCGCATCGACATATGCCGGTTTTTAGGGATCTTCAACAAAAACGTTTGCCTGGCGGGAGGCGAGAAAAATAGCATGGGAATGGGAAGTAAGTTGGTGTTGACTCGAGAGTTGGTATTGAGTTTCTGAAATCATTGTTCTTGGGGTGATTGTTTAAATATATTTTTTGTGTTGAAGTGATACCTATGGTTGGAATAAAAGGTAGGAGTTATATTTGTTTGAAATTGCTTGAAATCATCTTCGACAAATGGCTATAATACCTGTTTGAGTGAGTAATTGTTGGAGTTTACTTTCAATAAAAGAAAAGCAGGTTGTTATTTAGAATCAGTATGTTTCATTATATTTTTCTTGGATGTACTTTCCATTGCTTGTTGATTATTAAACAAAGAAAATCATGTGGGAGTTCCGTTCGTGGCAGCATAAACATTTTGAAGAATTTGTATTTTGCTCTTACGATCATTGGTACGGAGCTTTCCTTCAATACTGAATATTTAATACTTGTTAATATTTGTATTGATGTTAACAAAAGTAATGTTTTGAAAAGGGGTTTTATTTGGGTATTTATTGGTTGTACATGAGTCTCAGCACATTGTGCTTGTGTGAGAAGTTACATGTCTTTCGGTGATTTGCAACGTGCCTGTGTGAGAAGTTGCATATCACCGTTGTATTAATTTCAGCCTGATGGTTTGTAACGTGTCTTTGTGTGAAGTTACCTATTATTGGGCTGATTTGAGTGTTTATTGGCTTGCAACGTGCCTTTCTGAGAAGTTGCCTGCTTTTGTTGGATTTTCGAGAAACCAAGGACTTGCAACGTGCCTGTGTGTGAAGTTACATGTCATTCGGTGATTTGCAACGTGCCTGTGTGAGAAGTTGCATATCACCGTTGTGTTCATTTCAGCCTGATGATTTGTAACGTGCCTGTGTGTGAAGTTACCTATTATTGGGCTGATTTGAGTGTTTATTGGCTTGCAACGTGCCTTTGTGAGAAGTTGCCTGCTTTTGTTGGATTTTCGAAAAACCAAGGACTTGTAACGTGCGTCTGTGAGAAGTTACATGTCATTCGGTGATTTGCAACGTGCCTGTGTGAGAAGTTGCATATCACCGTTGTATTCATTTCAGTCTGGTGATTGTAACGTGCCTGTGTGTGAAATTACCTATTATTAGGCTGATTTGAGTGTTTATTGGCTTGCAACGTGGCTTGGTCAGGAGTTGCCTGCTTTTGTTGGATTTTCGAGAAGCGAAGGACTTGTAACGTGCCTGTGTGAGAAGTTACATGTCTGTGAGCTGTATTGGAAATATAATAATTACTAACGTGCCTGTGAGAGATGTTACGTGTTATTATATGTACAGTACTGAGATCATTGACTTGCAACGTGCCTGTGTGAGAAGTTGCAAGTCAAAGTGTTGACTCATCAGTTCATTTTTATGAGTTTATTGAAAATGAGATTTGCTTGATTTGAAAAAAAGATTTAGCATTGTTAAAGAGAATCCATTGTGTTTTGGCTCATGATATCAGCCTTTTTGAAGCCTACCCAATAATTCTTTGGATTATTGATATTTGATAATTCCGCTGGAAGAAACCATTTCCTGATTTATGTATATGTGTGTAATTAAATTCGTAGCCACAATTGTTTCAATAAATGAATCCATTTTTCAGAACTAGGTGCATTATCAATATGAAGTTCCTAAACCCCACAAAAAAAAACCTAACAGTTGAAATTCGCAATAGAATATATGAAGGTAAAAATTAATATCAATTCTGGCCAACTATAACAGGTAGAAAATTGTGTCGATCAAACTAACCGTTAACATAACATCATTTCGCGTCTTTGCTGAGAAAAATGTTCAAATCAAAAACACGATTTTATACAAAACTGTAGCCTCGTGTGATTTGCTCTTTCAGTATGAAGTTTTGTACGGTAGTCAATATTACACAACATCCTAGAAAAAAATTAAAAAAACTGGAAACAAACTTTTTATTGTTACACAAAAGTTACACTTTTCAAAACTGACGTGAATAACGGTAATAATAATTTTATTCCTCTTGCTTAGATGTATAAAGTACAAAGGATTTCTATAAATACAGTAACAAGGAAAGCGTCACAAAATATTTGCTATGAATATACATACAGTGCGGCTTTTTTTAGTCCCCCCCCTGTTAACTTTTGAACGGTTCGACGTACAAACATGAAAAAAAATCGTTTGCAGGGTTTTACCGATACTACTTTTTGAAACAAAAAATATGGTAATTGCTCTACAGGGGGCGCGGGGGGGCACATCAATTCAAAATTTTTAAATGGCATGTGGGGTCAAGTGTCACATCGTTGAATAGAGAATTCAATTCTCTTTACAACCATCTATTTTTTTTTTTGAATTTCGTTAATATTTTTTTTGAAATTCGAATTCGAAATATCAAATATAAATGCGGATCTGAAAACTAGTCATACCTTGATAAATTTGAACGGTTTGTTGTGGAGTAATGAAACCAAAAACATTTTGAAGGGTATTACCGATACTACTTTTTGAGAGAAGAAACATTGCCATCACACTACAGATGGTGCTGGGGGCACAACAACAAGAAAATTTCGAAATTGGGAAAAAATTTCTCTACTAAATTCAAAAATATTTAGAGGGTTGTGAAGAGAATTTTTCAACGATGTGACACTCGACCCCCCATGCCATTTAAAAATTTTGAATTGGTGTGCCCCCCCGCGCCCCCTGTAGATCAATCACCATATTTTTTATTTCAAAAAGTAGTATCGGTAAAACCCTCCAAACGATTTTTTTTTCAAAAGTTAACTAAAAAAAGCCGCACTGTATAAAATATCGCAATAAACAGACATATCACAAAAAAATACGAATTAACAAGAATAAATATAAAATCTGTGAAAAGACAGAAATGAACAAACATATATACATATATCATAACAATAAATACAATAACAGTATGTTATTTGAATTCGAAAATTAAAATTCATCGAGGGTGTAGTAATTTTTTCCGCCCAAGATAAAGATGGGTTTTCTGCTATAAAATAGCTCGGTGTTTATTGGGTATAAGTAAATTTCTAGAACGAGTCAAGTACTGATGCTGGTTAGCTGCGAAGTTCTGTTTATTTTTATATACGTAGATGCAAAGTTCGTAAATATAAATGCCAGCAACAGTAAGTAATTTTATTTCTTTTAATTTATTTCTACATGATTACCTCCTTCCAAATTGTCCAACGATTCTGACTGCATACTTTTACAAAACAAAAAAAAAAGTTTTGGCAGAAGACCCTTTACCAATACTCAAAATTCCTTACCGTGAATGACAGTGTCGCATAGTACAAGTTCAACAATGTTTCTTTACACAGTGCGTTGACATAAACAATTGCAAACAATTTTTACGAATTTTTATTTGCCATGGGTTTCAATATGGGCAGTCCATGTGAGTTAGTGATATAAAGTAGAGACCCAGCATTTTTGTTGTAGAGCAAGATTCCACCTGCAAGTCGTCATTTTCTGGGGGATTATGCTGAGTGAATATCATCAACGCTATTTTGGAAATTCTGAGTGTCAAATTATTTTTGTTTCCACTAAATATCACTTGATCAAATACTGTTTGTGTCAGTTCTGTGAGTGCTGCCACATTCTGCCCCTTGGCGAGAAAATTAGTATCATCTGCATAAGCGATCACATGAATTTCTGAAAGATTATTGAAATAATTCATCAGATCATTAGCGCATATACAAGGAAGAGTAGAGGCCTGAGTATAGAGCCCTGTTGAATGGTTGCCGGCTCGCTTATAGAATTCTGAATTACTACTCTTTGGATCGTGCCTTCCAAGTATGATTTCATCAAATTCAACGCAATTCCTCTAACACCATATCGCTCCATTTTCAACAGGAGAAGTTTATGGTCAACATATTCGAATGCTCTAGACAAATCAATGAATAGTCCACAAAAGAGAAGTTTTCCATCGAGAGCATTTATCACGTGCTCATTGAAATCGGATAGTGCTGTAGCAGTACTTTCGTTTTGAGTGAACCCATGTGTCCTGTGGCCATTTCACGTGAGATTAGGGCAAGTTCCTTTGAGTACCCTTTTCTACTATTTCTGGTAATCCTTTCGTGCCTTCGTTCCAACCGGAGTCCTCTGAAATTTCGATGCTCCCCAGGCAACAGCTTCCTTTAGGTTTTTTCCGATGGATTACGCTAGTCGATCTTTGTCCCACACGTACATCCTCTGGAAGTAAGTGTAAGGGTGTTGTTGAGACCTTGGCATAATTCAGTATCCCAAAATTGATAATTTAGATGAATACGATTATTTCTATTGTGTCATGCTCGAATATAAAACGAAAACAACATCGAAAATTTTAGATTAATTCACCCATAATTTCCCGACGGGCAGCAAATAACACGTAAACAAATTTGGAGAGACCAAAATCATCCAATTTGTCAAAGCACCGCCTAGCTCAAGGTCAGTGGCGGACATTGAAATTTGCATAGATATGGAATGAAAATGCGCGGATGACACTGAATAATGGGACGACGCATAACCATCATTCGAAATAAATCGATTCAATATGGCTTGAATTACGAATTCAGCTTATGATTTGTGGATTTTTGTTTTTATCGATTGAGAAAAAAATTTATACTAATTTTCCCTCTCCTTCGTGCGAAGACGGAATTGCTAGCAGTTGAAACGTGGTGATCGAGCACAAGCTGCACGATGATAAAATTGGACGGGGAATTTAACTAGGCAAAGCCTTATTATTTGTTGATAAATTTATACCGGTGAGGGTCATGAATATCAATGATTACCCAGTAACTTTGAAGAAGCAACAATATCAGGGCACTCACTGTTCGTCAATTTCCTTTGTGATTACCCTTAGACAGCCTCAATTCATGTTTCTAATGGAAACAAACCGGTCCGAAGTGATGCAAATAATCACAGAACTGAAATCTAAAAAGGCACCTGGCCCAGATACAATCACTTACGATATTTTGAAATCCATAGCAGAACATATAGCACGACCTCTTTTTTTATAATAAATACATGTTTTTCAACTGGTGATGTTCCTAACAACTTATTATATATTATTATTATTAACTTCCAAATTATTTGGGTAGCAGTCAGTTGACCAGAAAAGTTATTTAAATCTTCGTTTTTTAAGTCGAGCTTTCGAAAAATGTATTTTCTTCTTCAAGACTATAACTACAATATAATGTAAATGAGTATAAATGGTAATCAAATAGTGGAGTAATACTTACTAACATGAAATTAAATGAAATTTACATCAATGAAGAACATAAAAAACTGATGTCATTGTCAAAAATTACACACAGAGGCAGGTATGATGTGATAGAATGATGAATGGTATATATAGGATGCGTAAAAATTGTAGAGATGAACAGAGAACTAAAAAAAAATAAAAAATAAAAAAATAAATAAAAATATTTAAGAAGGACGAATGTTGGAAATCACCTGTTTGTTTTTATGTAAAATGTATGTATATATAGAACCCAAATCTTTAATGTCAGTTTTTTTGTTGATTGAATTAGTTGCATTATTAATTTGAACCATTACCAAAAATAGTCTTTTCCTCAAATTACTTTCCACATCAAGAACTTTCGCATTTTCCGAGGCATTTTCATAGTCAAAACGATGGTCTTTATCTATAGTATGTTCTGATAAAGCACAAGATCTTATATTTCTTCTTGAATCACTTTTATGTGAGGTAATGCGATCTTTTAGCATTCGTTTCGATTGACCAATATTATATATAGCGATTATCATGCCAATCTACAAACATGGCGACAAGAGAAAAGTATATAATTACAGACCTATATCACTCACTTCTACGATTTCTAAAATCTTTGAGAAAGTTGCGCATGGTTAACTACGTCCATAAATACAAACTGATTGCGCCAACACAGTATGGTTTCCGAGATAACTCCTCCATTCAGGACCCCAGAATGACTATGCAACACACTTCACATCTTAAGTTAATGGTAAGTTGTATACTCTCTCTCTAATCCGCTCAGATTGCCTGTGGTATTTATATATCCCCAGACCTTCCGTTGGAACAGCCTAGATTCGTCGATGTGTCTTTCCTTGTTCGATGGCTCGACTCTGTGTGGATACCCGTCTGGTCTAGAAAAGCCGAGAGTCATGAATCATGCTTTTTTCGAGCTGATGAGGCCACACCGACGTTCCATTATTATTAACTTGAATCTTTAAGGAACCCTTCAAACAACTGTCAGAAAGGAACCGACTGTCACATGTGCCGGACCTCAAATGGATTATAGAGAATGAAGTGGCAGATTGTCCAAAACTATACCAAAGTAGAGTTTAGACGTTACGAATTTGATCGATTCATATTTTGTTGAACCGAAGTACTAGAACAAAGTAAGTTGGACAAGGAATATTTGCCACTTACTCTCTAGAGTTACCACTACGCTAAACACCTCTGTTTCGAATGATGAACGCTCTTTCACAAAAGGCTAGAGTTAGTTTGGTACTTCAACAGAAAGGAAAACTTTTCCTAGAAACCTAATCAGCTTCCTCGAAAGTCATTTGCGACATACAAGTTATGCTGCTTTTGTGGTTCTCATTTTTTCATGTGTACAAGCTCTCCCAACCCGCAGGCTGTGCTTTCGAGAAGCTTGTTTCTTCATTCGAGATGAACTGACGCGGCGGTGGTGTCAGGACGACCCCCTCCCAGTATATCGCGATGGCCACCCTGAGTCTTGAAGAGAAATGAACTAATGAACTTTTGGATCCGTTCATCAGTTTCCACGAGTCAATGAGGAATCGTTGGTCTATACAGCAGTTCTTCCTGTGAAGGTATACGGATCACTTGACTTTCCGGTGTCCCAGAGGTTTTTAGCTGACCCTTGCAACTTGCTTTAACTCTCTCGTACCGCACATGCTGGAGATGTTTTGGTATTGTTTAATATTGAGACGAATCAGGTTCCAATTGATTTTATTTTTCAAATTGCTGATATTTTCAATTCACCAGGTATTCTCTAAAATAACCGGCCAGCTCTTACGTTTGAAAAATTTGATAGTAGTAGAAATTATAGCTTTCTGAAACAACGCCTATTCTCAGTATTTTGCCTAATTTGGAATTATATCGAATCATGTTCATTCGACCACAAATATACAATCAATGCATCATGAGTAGAAGAACTTTCATGGGATGCGTAATGCGACCTTTGTTCAGCTGTTGGAATCCGATGCTCTATTTGGTCAGCAGTACAAGGTCGTTGCGGCCTTGAACAATTTTATGCACATGCGATGTGACAGCGTAGGCGTTTATATTGTTCATCAGACACGTTATTACGGACCTCACACAAAAACCGGTCTTTACTTTCGGAGGATGTTTCCTATATTTATCGTATGAACAGTGGCGGAACGAGAGAGAATTGAAGAAGGTATAAATTTGTTCGAGAAAACAACGTATTTTCTACGGTGTTGTATAAAAATACCAATGAATATAACGATGATGGTATTGAACAGTATGGTCACTATTTTTTATTTTCACTACTACTCCTGTCTCAAATGAGCTTACCTCGTAATAACCCAAGTATTTTTATTGACCAGAAAACAGCAGTGCTCTGAAAGATGAGAATGCATTAGCTCAATATGCCTTCAAGTACCCGGTCAAAAATTATTGGACAGCTGATGTATTTGACAGCTGGTGTATTGGATAGCTGATTCATTAGATAGCTGACTCATTAAATAGCTGTTTCATGGAAGAAATTATGCATTGGACAGCTGATGCAGCTTTAGATAAGTGCTTGGAAACTCATTATTGATTGAAAAGCTGATTCATTCGATAGCTGATGCATTGGATAACTGATTCATTGGATAGCTGAAACATTGAACTGCTGGTTTATTGGATATCTAATTCATTGGTCAAATAATGCATTGATTCGTTGATCATCTGATGTTGATACATTGAATAGTTAATGTCGCTCTGGAGTACTTGGAATAGGAATACATTGGTTTGACGAAAAGATGCTTTCTTTCTGCCAGCGTTCCTAATTTTGATCAATTGTTCTCCAAGGCTCTATAATAATAGATTCTGTGAGTCTTATCATTTTTTTCCTCATTTCACATGTTTTAAATGATATGTTGTTGCGAAATCTATTGCTACTGAGCCCTGAGGATGGATTTATCGAAATCTGAATCATTGGCGAGAAAATAATAGTTTGTCTTAAAAATGTATCAATTTATCCTTAAGGATAGAAAAGTTGTTTGGATTGGTACACAAAGAAAAATGAGTACTGAACCAAGTGATTACTGAAACAAGTGATTACTGAAACAAGAGTCAGTTTTTCATTTTCAATATTCAAAGTCAAACAATGCTGAATGACTTGGTGACCGACTTATTTCAGTGTATTCGCTACCGTGCTCAGAGATTGATGCCTAAAAATGTAATGCACCCATCTTCTCACACTCATCATCTAACAAATTTTTCGAAGACATCTGAGGGTTCGACCGATATCTCATATTTAGAATTCTTAGAAATATCTTCTACCTGCTGTTTATCAAAATAACAAAATATAACGAAATATAACATTAAAAAAATCCAAGTAATTCGGTTTATATAAAATTGATTAACTGTGTATTGTTCTTTCAATGTCTTCTTGTTCACCTCAACCAAAGCTATGGGAATTTATTTCAATAGTGTTTACTCAATGACAAAGATATATCGACATATGTCTTGGGAAGTGACAACTTCCTCACCACACACCAACCTACAATAATGCATTTCACTAAAACTGTAGTCATTCATCCTAAGGTGTTCATAAACTTAAATGATTGTCTTTTCGTCGAGGTGATTACGGAAATTATTACTATTAGATATGTTTCAGTTGAGCAATTCGATACGCATGGCTTACTTTTCATTAACGACTTCGCCATAGTTAATTGGTATCGTCTAATTCACTTGGAAGTTCGCGTTAACATGCAATTTTTCCGTTACAATTGAATTTTAATATAATCAATTACCGCTTACGTATGCCCACTCGTTTGGTGAGTTTATCAAACATGTATGCAGGAGTAGGCAGAGGGCTTTCGACAATATCGTCCCCACAAATCATTATTAAGTAGTGGATAAAAAGGCCTTTCAAACACGCGGAATTTTTCGACGCACGATGGCGCAGCCGGAGTGCTCGAAATAGAGCAAGTATCCACGAATACTTTACGCGATTTTTTTTCATAGGTGCAATTCGAAATCATAAACACTGATATTATTACTACAAAAAATGTTAATATGTACCAATGATGTAAAATGGTTGAATTCGTGATGTGACATCGTTATACCTTTCGTTGTCATGGAAATGAGAAAAACAGATAAAATTGCAATTTGTCAAAGATTAATTGTTGTCACTGTAGTGCCTAAAAAGGAATTCTAATATCGATTTTTTGAGAATCGCGGTGAAAATGACAAAATAGCGCATAAAAAACAATATATCAAAAGTTCATCAAATGGACAGGAAATAAATGAACGAGTTGTTTATTTGACGTTACAAGTTACTTATAATCAAAAGTTATCATTTAGACTTCACGTTTTTTTGAGTTGTTGATGGTAACTTTAAAAACGCACGTTTTTGAAAGTTCGATTTAAACATTCTGAGGCGTGTTTTAAATTGGTAAAATGGGGCACCAATAGAAAAAAAAATCTTATAATTCTTTTCTAATGGTGTAATCAAAGCATTTGCCATCGTCTTAGGGCCGGTCTTTTCACCTATAGATAAGTCCCAGATAACTCTATCTATCAGATAAGGATATGTAAACCTGTGAAGTTTATCCGATAGATAGTTATCAGAGACTTTATTGTGAGGTGAAAAGACCGGCCCTTAGTCGTATTAATATTTATACTAAAGGGTGGATTTAGTCAACTTTAGCACAAGGTATGTCTAATAAATTTTTCATTATAATGAATACATGCTATTTTCATTATTTTAGATTGTAATTGTGGCAAAAGGTGGTCGGCAGAGAAGATTTGTTCAAAATCGAAAGGAACACAGAAGAACTGCAGAAATTGTAGAATCTTGAAAATAGTACATTTTCAAATACGATTTTTTCAGTCAAAAAGCGCGCAAAATTCCTTCTTCTCTTTGTCGACACCTTTTTCAGACCCTAATTAACTCATATTCCACAATTACAAACACGAAAATCAAACGATTTACATAAAAAATCATCCTTCTTATAAAGTAGATATAACCCTTCCAACTTACCTCTAGAATGAATGCCTATGAACAGTGAGATTAATTATAGTAATAAAAGATGGTTAATTTTTTTTGTAAAACCTTTGGTTTTGATGCTTGTAATTGTGATATAAGATTTGCTTAGGGTATGAAATACGTGTCGACAAAAAGAAAAAGGCATTTTGTTCGATTTTTTCCTGAAAAAATCGTGTTTGAGAATGGTCTATTTTCAAGATTCAAAGTGTCATAACTCAGAAAGTATTAGATACCCCCACGAAATTCTTTCGAATTCATGCTCAGGAGATAAAACTACGTAAGTAACAAAACTTTTTTCAAAACCCCTATAATCTTATCGTTACTATCATCATTATTTTAATAAAAAATACCCTGGACCACATTTTGACAGACAAACCATTTTGGGCGTCTCCGAGGTTGGTTTGACAAGTCCGAGCAGAGTCCGATAGATGGTACCACCGGCGCGTATCGAGGTCATGTTTGGTTAGTATCATCTCTTGAATGAACGCACCTCATGTTTCAGCCATATTGGTTTATTTCTTTGTGCATGGCATTTGTGTAAATCCAGGAAGTTGAGTGATTTTTAAGAAATGGACGAAAAATAATTTTATGTGGTAATTAAACATTACTTTATGAAAGGCAAAACGCCTCAGGAGACTAAAGAGAAGCTTTCCACGGCCTGTGGAGGTTACGATTCCAGGAATTATTGATAGAATCCATGATATGGAGATGGATGACAGAAGAGTTAAGGTGCGTGAGATTGCTAGTGCTGTGGGCATCTCGACTGAACGGGTACACAATATTTTGAAAAAACATTTGGACATGAGAAAGCTATCCGCAAGATGGGTGCCGCGATTGCTCACGCTTGACCAAAAACGGAATCGTGTGAAGTGTTGCCAGGATTGGTTTGCAGCTGTTCCAGAAGAATCCGGAGGACTTTAAGCGTCGTTTCGTCACTGTGGATGAAACATGGATACATTATTATACTCCTGAGACCAAACAACAATCTAAACAATGGGTTATCAAGGGGGAATCTGCACCAAAAGAGGCGAAGACTGTTCGTTCGGCCGGAAAGGTTATGGCGACTGTCTTTTGGGATTCGCAAGGGATAATCCTCATCCACTATCTGGAAAAGGGTGAAACTATTACAAGTAAATATTATTCATCGTTATTGGACTGTTTGAAAACCGAGCTGCCAGAAAAACGCCCGCGATTGGCCCACAAGAAAGTCCTTTTCGTGCAATCGCACGCGAAGTCAGTATTTCGCGTTCTCAGCACAGTCCGCGAACGAAATTTAATTTCGCGGCCGTTACCCATAGCAACGGCCGCGAAACCAAACGTCACTTTCAATTTGTCACACCAATCTTTAAACTCGCCGTAACATTTTTCGTACTGCCGTTTAGATTTTTTGGGTATTAAAACGGAAAGCGCCGAATTTACAACGCTTTTGAGTTCAGGAGGAGTGGAAGGTACTGAAATATCGCTATAAGTATCTGACATTTTGCGTTTTGACAAGAACTGTCAAAATATTTTGTATATATTGAAACATATCATTTCCATAGCACACGGTGATATTGTTAAATAAATTGAACTGCTGTTGATTTTAGAGCAATAATATATTTATTTACAACTATCTATTTTAATAATTTTAACGATTGCACGAAAAATAGTGTGTATGCCATGGCCGCGAAACTTTTTAACGACCTCAAGATTATCTTTCTGTTCTTTCGGTACGTTAAAAAGGTATTTCGCGGCCTTAGCATACAAATAACCATTTCCATCACGACAATGCACCAGCACACACCTCCGCAGTTGTGGTCGCAAAATTAATGGAAATAGGATTCCAACTCGTTTCACATCCCCTCTATTCTCCCTCTTGGCTCCCTCTTGGCTCCCTCTTGGCTCCCAAGGACTACTATTTGTTCCCTAATATAAAGAAATGGCTGGCGGGACAAAGATTTCATTCAAACGAGGAGGTGATTGCAGACACTAATGGATATTTTGCAGACATAGATAAATCCTATTATTCGGAAGGGATGAACAAGCTGGAAAACATCTTTGGACGAAGTGTATAAACCTAAAAAGAGACTATGTTGAAAAATAAAAAAGATTTACTCCAAACACGACAGTAGTTTTTATTTTTGCACGGACTTGTCAAACCACTCTCGTATTTATGAAATTACATAAAAAATATGTTTCATCCAGTTAACAGATGGGTGAAGGTCGACCAATGTTTTACATTCGTCTAGTTCCCCCCCCCGGCTGAACGCTGAAATCATGACAAACACAGTTTTATGAGATGTCGCCGTAAGCAATTCATCATGTGCGAATGTCGTCTCTGTCCACGAATGACGATGGTGCTGTTTTGAAGTGTCTATCTCGAGTTATGATCTCTTAAAGGTCAGAGGTTTAAAGACTCTGCAGTCGCGCTTGTCCACCCGTGCTTTTTATAGTTTTCCTAAGGTGATTCGTGACACAACGAAAGATGAATGGATGTTGAAGCACGTACAGTGACATGCGAATAGGGAGTACAATTTGAAAAACAGTTGACGAATTGAGGTAGATGACCCATTCATTAACTAGGAAGTGTAGCGATTTCAAAGCTTTGCAAGCCCATAAAAATGATAAACAGGAACGAGACCCAATTACTTACAAGGGCAGCTTCAGAAAATGTTTGAAGAAGGGCTGATGTTTATGTGTTACGTAAGAATCGTAAGATATAGAAAAAACAGTGCAGTGCAGTTGTTAATACACGAGCATGTTTCAATTTAGATAGGACGTCGCTACCAACATTCATCAATATTGAAAAAACTAACAAGAAAAGCAGGAATAGTGAATACATTTATTGAATATAAATAAAGATTAATCATCCATAATACGAAAGTGCTTGAAAAGCTGTTGGACAAGTAAATTTTCAAAATATTCTAGTAATATCAGTTTTTTGTTTGTAATAATAATTCATTAGGTGGTGGGTTATTTATTTGTTTAATGGTCACATTTAATGACATCAACATCCATAAAAACAAATATAAAATTAATACAGATTACGTTATCCTAACTTAGATGTAACCTAAAAATAATAACAAATAGGTACCTATATACATCTGAATTCACATTAAATGGTGTGTTTCAGTTTTTTTTTTAAACTGATTGAAATATTGAATATTTCTATTTCTAGGTAGTTACTATTACATTTATAATAATACCATTCTGTTCATGGAGGAGTTAATTTTCTGAAATGATATCTCAAAGTGGGGGTTATTCCTTAAGAGTCTATTTGAAATATATACATTCAATAATTTGTACCTCGGCAATTTTCCAATGAATGTAACAGATATTTGTGTCTCTGGAAATCTCTACTAGCAACAGGATACATTTACTTATAGCCTTGTAATCGAGAAATCCCAGAAATGTATTCTGAATCACAATTTATGTTTGTATAGCTCATACACTATATTACAGATAAATAAGTCACCCTACTGTAAACATAGGCATAATATAAAAATTTCAGATCTTGTTGTGTTGTATAATTTTTGCAAGCTCTCAAAACAAATCCTAACATGCGGTTACTTTTTGCAACAACTGAGTCGACATGGGATTTGAACGACATACTTATTTCTTAAATGACACCAAAATTCTTTACCTCTTTGACTTGTCTAAAACTCTTATCATTGAAGTTATTCGCATATGCGAAGATTGTTTTATTACGACTAAAGGAGATGGAACAGCATTTGTCCAAATTTAGAAAAAATTTGTTATCTTCAGAGTATTTTGAATATCTATCTAGATCTTGCTGGAAATATGAGCAGTCACTAATACTTGAAATCTGGGGAAAAAAATTTGTCATCTTCATAAGCTAAGAAATTACGGAATTTGAACATTAAGTCATTCAAAAAAATTATGAAAATAACTGGGCCCGATAAGGAACCCTGGGGTACGCCCGAAGTCACAACGTTAGGTGCTGATCTGAATCATTCACAGTAACAATTTGGTTTCTGTTGAACAGATATGAGGAGAGCCAGCGAAGCAGATTACCATGTATACCAATTTCAGACAACTTTGCAATTAAAATAATTGTAATGCCATGGTTATTATTATTATTAACCAACACCCAACCCACAACTACAATACTCTGAGAAAAACTCATTATATACCACACAGAGAATGTTTCCTTACTTAGCACCCAAGTTATACAATAGCATCCCAGATGATGTGAAAGGTATAAGAATAAGCAGAAAATTCAAACAACGGTTGAAAGAGTTTATAAAAGAAAATCGCAGACATATGATACGTTCTTTAATTGAGAACTGAGAATAAATAAAATGTTATCTGATTACGAAAAACAAAAATTGTTGGCATTTAATATTTATATAAATCATTTAAAATAAATGATTATCATTTTCTAATATTCTTACGTTTCTCAAAAAACTGTTTAGTCGCTCAGCGAATAATTCATGTGTTTATCCTCCGAGCAATAAAAGATATAGAGAGGGCTTTCCTGTCTTTTTCTTGAGAGCAACATATCCGACGTTGTTTATAAATATCTATGCTCGGATCATGTTAAAAAAGAACATTATCGGATATTACCGTTTCCACTCATTAGTCAGGTTGGAATTCCGTATTGTTATTCACTCTTAACTTGGCGACCTAGGTTGTTTACATGCGTTGACAACTTATTTATCGTCTTGTCAGTTCAGTTTGAATTTGAGCCTATTTGTATAATTGTTTTAATTTTAATAAGTAGTAGAAGTGTTGTGTTGGATAGTTGAATTGTTATATTAGAGACCTTTTCTGCGAAATGGCGAAAACGTGTGAAGTTTGTGGGCTGAAAAAGTTATCAAGCAGTAAACAAACATTCCACAAGTAAGTATCAAATCAAACCATGGGCGTCGCAGCATGGCATATACCATGTCTGATGGGCATACCCTACTTAGTTTTAGTAGTATTATTAAAGTTGATTTTTATTGATTCCCGATTGTGATACACTTTTTGTTGAAATAGCTTTAAAGAAACTTTGTACTTTGAAAAATGATTACCTATTCATAAATAGGAAAATACTTGTTGCAGTAGGTACACTGAAAAATAAGTAAGTAAGCAAACTCGCAACTCTTCAAAACCGAATTAAAATAATAAGTCACTAGCTATAGACCCAATCTGCTGGGTACTGGAATGTTTTGTTCATATACAGGGATTATCACAAAACCCGTTCATCAGAAGTTTTCGATGTTTCCATTTGAATAAAAATGTTGATTCCGGTTAAACCGTACGTGGACATGAACTTCTTGATTGTAAACGAATATATAATCACAAGTTTAAAATCTAATGAACGGGTTACGAAGGTGTAATGATTGTCAAGACAATGATTCCATTCTCTCATATTCCTTATGATACTTTGTTATCCTCAGTTATCTGTTCTAACCACTTTTGGCCTCACCATATTTTTCGGTAAAGGAGCATTACCAGTCTTGGCATTTTATGATGAATCTTCATCCGGAGTGCAAAATTCGTACAGATTATCAAATCAAATGCTTCCAGCACGTATCTGATTAATCATATTTATTCAATATTTCATGTTCATTGACCAATATAAAGTATTTTTTTCGCAAAACAACAGCAAACATGAAGTTTTCTAACAAATTAGTTCATTTAGTGGATTCCAACTCCTTCCAGCGTTGAAAGATATTAAGGATGATAGCTCTGCAACTGGCACTGTCCCCAAAGTTTGAAGCATCTTCGTCTTCTACGATGACAGCACCAGAATCATTACTCGAAATACAAAATTATCGTAGAACAAAATTATCGCAGACAGCGACAACAGGCGAACAACGAACGACAGCACAGTTGTTGCCAGTTCTCGCGCGTTCACGTGAAGTCTTGTTTATATCCTCACAAATTTCGCAATTTTTCTGCGAATAAAATGGCTGCCAGTCATGCCGGACCAATTGTTGATGCAGCCATTTTATTCGCAGAAAAATTGCGAAATTTGTGAGGGTATGAACAAGACTTTGCCACGTGATCGCGCAAGAACAACATTGCTATCATTTTTTTGAAAGTGGTTGACAATGTTTCACTTTGAGTAAGATTATTCTGGACTTACATTGTCCAAAAAATAACAAAGAAAAATTCAATTCTCTGCAATTTTATTCACGACGTTTCAACTGTTAAAATCTACAGTCGTTATCAAGTGTATGATAACTTGATAACGACTTGCAATTTGATTTCTATTGCCCCACAGCAATAAGCACTACATTTTCATATTCAAAATTGACAAATGAAAGTCTATTTTTTCAATGATCGTAAAAGAATTAGTGTATGCTGTGTTAGTACACGTAGCGTGTTGACAATTATAACGTGTACAATAATGTACTATAAACAGTCACTTATTTTTGCACCTGTTACATAAATAACTATTTGTCCACTACTTATCCATTATGAATTCTATTTATGAATGAGTTATTTAGGCAACCATTTAGGAAATGTTGCCATTTGTATGATAGGAAGAGTTTAATCCAAAAATTCATTTTATTAAGAGCAAGTTGTACTATAATATAAATAGTGTTTGCAAGGGTTTGGTAGTCCCTAACTTTTTTGGTTCATTTTTCACTTTTAGTAAATAAAAAAATAAGTACATATTGGTAAAGATCTAATCTATGTTCCTGTTTTCTCACTTTTTCAAAATTTGATTTAGTTTTTTCTGAAAAAAATCGCAAAGTCCATGTTTTTTTGATGATTTTCCAATTTTTTTTTAAGAGAACCAAATTAAATTTCGAAAAAGTAAGAAAACAGGGACATAGATCAGATCTTTACCAACACGTCCAAATTTTTTCATCCACTAATAATGAAAAATAAATCTTAAAAGTTAGGGACTACGGAACCCTTGCACGGCAACATTTTGTATCCGGAGAGTGGCGCCGCTCTCAGAATTCAAAGGAACTGTTCATTTATGAAGTGAGATGAAATACATTCACATTTCAACATGTTTACGAGGGATAGCCGTATGGGTGAAGAATTATAATTTTCATGCAATATTATATTATTATTTCATATCCACAGGTTAGTAAAAAAAAATCTGGAGAGTTACTCAAAATTTAATAAAACTACCTGAATCGAAATTAGTGGCACATACTCAAGCCGATGACCAGATGGGGTTTCAATTTAGAACTACCTGATTATCAGGCTTTATCTAATTATTAACTGCAGCCAATAGAAAAGTGTTCAAAGTCATAATGCGGTGGGAGAGAATTCTGTAGTTCTGAATCCATTATTTAGTTTTACTTGTGTTCTTGTGTACAGTGAAAGTATTACGATTTTGATTTCAACAATGCCGCGTATACGTAAAGGTCCGAAGCAAAGATTATGGATGTCTACGAGAGTGTCATCTCGATCCAGAGGTCACCAATTGCATAAGGTGAGTGGAACTGGAATTGTACGTAAAAGATTTTATTATGCAGGGTGAAGTTACAACGCCAATTTCGTTAGCGCTCACTTCTAAATTGATCACAAAATTTCGAAAATCGTATACCTATACTGTGACAGTTACGGCAGTTATACCTACTTTTATTTACTTTTTCCACAAAAGTCGATTTACTTAACATGAAAATTTTTTGCTCAAGCGAAAATCCAATGAAATTAGTTAAACTGAGGTCATCTGACTGAATACAACAAATCAGAACATCTGTTATACTGATAACAGGCCAAGTGGTCTGTTATCACTCTCACGTTGCTATGGATATATATATTTTGATTTATTTCGAATTTGAAGTTTCAAATATTCAATAACGTCAAAATGTCATTCTCACGATTTGGTTGTAATACTGACGAGAAGATTAATGAAATTTTCGTATTAAATATATCAAAATATGCTGTTTACAATAACAAATTTGTATGGAAAGCATTCATAGACTTAGGCAATATTGAAAAATATCGCTTAGCAAAAAAATTTCTATGCGTATAACCCTCGGACATTGATTAATATAACAAATTCCTCAAGCATGTTGCTTATAGGAAACAAGCTTTCGGAATTTGCTATAATTATCAATGTCCTTGGGTTATTACTACTGATAATTACTGTGACTATGATCTAGAGTACTACATGTTGATTTTTTTTTAAATCGGTCTTCGAATAAGAAAATAAGGAGGTATGCTGCCCAAAGTTGGACACACTATAATATATTAGTTTCCAATAAATCACACAGGGGTAGATGGTCTCATGATAAAATTAGTAATTGTTCCTTATAGGAAATATAAAATACTGGTATTTTTTTATTCCCTATTCCTTCTATCAAGCTGTGTAGAATATGATATTCTATATAAAACACGAAATGTGGTTGAATACTTTTTTTACCATTAAAATAAATGATTTATTTGGTGTCCAGTTCCTGGTGATACACATACTGATGGCATATATTTTTAGGTGTCATCCAGGTTGAGTCAAGCTGGGACTTCAAGATTATTAGATATGCCGGAGTCTGGTTCATCACCGGTGGAATATATGGGTATTCATGATGTGACTGCTCCTATTCCCGTGAATGAAACAGAAGAGAGGAAAGATTTCAGGGAGTATCGACTACTCAAACGAACAATTTTCGAGCAGTGATTTCGCTGACGTGATTCTTTGCGGTGTAAAACGCCTAAGTGAAATTACTTGTTCTGAACAAGGCCCCACTGTTGAAACGACCTATGAACAAAATTCCAATATCGAAAATGAACTGTGTGATATCTCGAAAAACATAAATTTTCGGGATGATGGTCACGTGAGAAACGATTTTATTGAAAATTTTGACTTGATCGAAGTAACTGATATGAATCAGAAAGAAAGCGAACGCATGATTATGGATAAATCATCGATTGATACCTGCAACAGCAAAAATGAACATACTTATGAAAAAATCGAACTCGAAGGACGCAGAATTGTTGATATTCAGCATTTTATAGACTCCCTCATTTTAATAGGTGATCATGCTCCCCACTTCGGATGCTCTCTCAAAAACCTTGAAATAGTAAATGAACGACCCCTTCGTTTTGAAATATGAATTACAAAGACAAAAAAAATTGATGCAGGCCGCTGTTTCCAATCGAAAAAATAAACACAAAAAACGACGGGAGCACAGAAATGATCTTTTCTACGGAGAGCATTGCACAAAACCAGATATGGATGATGCTTCTTTCAGCATGGCAGCAAAAGGTTTTTTGAAAAATTTGTCAATATCTGTTGAAGAGGCTAAAAAAATTGAGGTGCTTACACGAAATCAGGCTGATTCTGCTCTATGGCATAGTGAAAGGCGAAAACGCGTTACTGCCTCTGAATTTGGAGAGATTTGTAAAAAGAGGGAATCGTCTTCAGTAAAAAATTTGGTTAAATCTATTGTGCATCCGGTACCATTTTTCTCAAAAGCCACTCAATATGGCATAGACAATGAAGTAAGAGCACGAGAAGAGCTAGAACATCACTTGAAAAGGAAAATATCAACATGTGGACTATTCATTGATGAAGAATTCAGTTACATGGCTGCCAGTCCTGATGGAATTTTAGAGGGAGAAAACTCCATTGTGGAAATTAAATGTCCATATGGAGCCAGGACTATGACTGTTGATGAAGGAATAGTTCAAAGAAAAATAACATTTTGGAAAAAGGACAAGACCATCAACGAATGCCATAATTGGCACTTTCAAATCCAGGGTCAATTGCGGATCGCCAAAATGAATTATTGTTTTTTATGTGTGTGGACCCCTCAAGGAATTAAAGTGGAGAAAATTCCTCGAAAGCACGAATTCTGGAGTGAAAAAATGGAAAAAAAAATAACAAAGTTTTATATTGAATACATTTTACCGGAAATTGTAGATAGTAGGACAAATAGAGGCATGGAAGTTCGGGACAGAATAAAAAATGAAAAATGAGTTGTAGGGTCTTCCCTACAATGAAATTTTGAATTTAAATCAGTTATAAACTAGAGCAATAAATTGTTACTTTTAAATTTTGTCTTCTGTTTAAAATATTTAATTCTCCGAAGGTTTATGTTACTTCCGGTGAAACCAAACGTGACATTAAACTGAGCCATTTGTCAAAAAATACAGTTTAATGTCGCAAGGCCTATTCAGATACATGGGTGCTCACCCAGGGTTTTTCACCCTGCATGATAAATTCCTCCAATATTAACGAAATTAATACTTCTGAACCAAAGAAAATGACTTTTTGAACGTATGTGAACTGTTATGCAGTATACAGGCACAAGGGTCAGAAATATATACTTATAAATTAAACATGCTTCAAAAACCCTGCATGGGCCATTTACAATCATATATTTTTGATTCTTGTGTCTGTAAACTGCAAGACAGTCCACATACGATCCTTTTACTTGCGTTTCTATCAAAAAGTCATTTTCAGAAGTATTAAATTTATTAATATTGGAGAAATTTATCATGCGGGGTCAAAAACCCTGGGTGTGCAACCATGTGTCTGAATAGGCCCTTAAACATACGAAAGCGTCTAAGGGCCACTAGTTTCTTTTTCAATTTTTTCGACTTCAAACACGGAGTTTCCGACTTTAAACTCGGAATTTTATTTTCCCGACTTCAAAGTCGTAAATTTTGAGTTTAAAGTCGAAAGTTCCGACTTTGAAGTCGGAATTTTGTTTTTCCGACTCTTAACTCGGAAATTCCGACTTTAAACTCGGCTGCCATTTCGGAACTTTTAGCTTTGCTTTTTTTATGAAAAAGTAGATTTTTATCTCCTATTCGTTGCGATATACCAGGTGGTTCAAAAATTAGTAGAGGGGGAACGGGCATTGTATATTGTAATTGTGCATTATATCTGTTGGATATAATACAATACCCGTCGTGGTATTAGCCAGGTGAGTAGTAGTTTTCTGACGGGTATTTGCCATAATAAGCCTACGTCGTAGGTGTATATGGAAGTAAAAAGTGAAACATCGGTCGGCAACGACTATCGTTTTATTAGATTGTTTATATGCAGTAACCAAAAATTGCCTTCGTCACACTGAAGAAGATTTACGATGTGTGACTTGAGTGAAACAAAAGTACTAAAGTATCAAGATAAAACTTCAAAATTCCGACTCTTAAGTCGGAATTTCCTACTTTGATGTCGGAAAAATAAAATTCCGAGTTTAAAGTCGGAAATTTCGTATTTGAAGTTGAAAAAAAAACTATGTGACCCTTAGACGCTTTCGTATATAGGTACAGATCCATCAAATTTCATTTCTTTATTTTAAAATCCAGTTATAGGGACGAACCACCTTCTGCGGACACCCGGTATGTATGCAATTGTTCATACATTTTTAATATTTCAGAAAATTCTCTGATGCTCAAAGTTGTGAATACGCTTTGTTATTAGATTATGTTGCATTTGGTAAACAGATAATCGGAACATGTTTCCAGCTATTTGGAATCCGATATAAATGCTCGATTCGAATGCACTCGTCCATCACCCAGATTCAGTACCTACATTCTTCAAGCTTATGATGATGGCTAGTCGACAGACGCGCGCGTCGGTACCGCCACGCCGTACCGAACTTCGAATCCCCCTCGTAATTGTTGAATATTAATGAGCTTCGGTCTAGGGAATGCGTTTACAAGCGATTATCATGTTTCCGTAGTATTTAGACTCCGCCCACCAGTGGCGAATTTTGTACCTCTGCCACACCCGCTGCCCCACAGGTCTTTCATTTTGTAAGGTATCACAAAATCTTAACGTAAGAACATGTTTCTATTTTTTGACAACACTCGTAGCGTGTACCCAAAGGCATAGCCTGTGCGGGTACATAGCAGCTTTTATTTGCTGTGGCGCTCCAGGGCGACTTTGTTTTCATTGGAAGCGCATTCACTTTTCATCAGTATAGGGAGACCTACAGCACTCTGGTGGTTGGTGTGCATTCCGAACATTAGACGTCAGGGTTGCAGCTAAATAACAAACTTGCTTTCCAACCAGGCATGTGGTCGTCTATCGATGCCAATACATGTGATAACAAATTTGTCTGCAGCGACCGTATCTAATTAATAATATATAAGAAAATGTATTATCACGCCACTGGTTCTAAGCTTAGCTCCAGTTTTCAAATCAATAATAAATCTTCCCCTCACCTACAAATCATAACAAAGGATAGCGGTATGCAGCTTTCACATCAGTATGTGTTGTTTATATAGAAATGGCACCTCTATATCTTTTATTGCTCGGAGTGTTTATCTGCATTCTTCTATTTTTAGGTTTTATTATGTTTATGAATAGGTAATATATTCTATAACTGATAACCTGTCCTTATCGTGATTGCTTCCTATTTTTTTGTTTTTTATGTCTTTATGATCTTGTTCGTTAGTTGATTGTTTTTATTAATGAGACCAAATAATTTTAAAATGATTTACACTACCTTTTCTCATTGTCCTTGATACAAGTCTCAATTTTCTAATAGATCTATTTTATATTTTTTACTCCGAAATGAAAATTTCATTTTGTGTATATGGATTTATTAGTAGGTGTGAGTATGTGTAATTGTTTTATTTTTATATTACTATTTTTATTTATACATTATTGTTATGCTCCATCTGATCTGTGTTTATTATTACAACTATTTTATTGTGTTCTCTAATTAGGTATTTATATATTCGTGAAACAAGTGCATTAGCACTTATCACTGTGATTTCTTTATTCAAGAAGATTTGTGTATATTAATTTTTTGTAGTTCATATTTCATTTGCATGAATAAAGCTTATTATTATTACTACTATCTACCTCATTTGTGAGAGTTCCCGTAAGCGAACGTGCTTGTGTTGTTATTCCCATGACAGTTATTGTTTTTTTGTTATTGTTATTTCCGTCAACCCGTTGCAACCATACGCGCAACTCTCTTCGAGAGACTTGTGCGAGTTAGGAAAGCATCACCTACGTTTTAACGTGTGATGCCAAGCACGAGACCAATGACCATACAAAATTATAATTCATTTTATTTCTCCTTTGAGGAGTATCCTTATCAAAGAGGAATTATAAATTAAATGTGAAAGTAGTACTATCAAATATCGAATTAAAGAGAGGTAATATCAAATTAAAGAAATAAATATTAAATCAGTTTATTTTCATTAGACATTTTGTAAAATTAACAATATATAATAAAAATAAAAATAGAACTCAAAGGTGCGATTTAGTGCCTTCTTGTTCATAAAACAGAACGTAAGCCTCTCCGCTCACGAGGGATCTGGATGAAATAGGGGACACGCGAGAATCATTATATTCGTGCCACGTGCCCGCATGCGGATGCCTACAGTAGGCAGTGTAGTGTCCGTTGTAGATAGTCCCACTATGATTTGACAATGCGTACAGACTGTAGCGGAAAGGGGCTACATTGTCTGCCGCATAATTACTCATATCCAAACCCTCTATCGGAAAATTGATGGTTACATTGTATCACTAAAATCTTGGGAAACTTGTAAATTGATAGGGATTTGGTACACTTCCTTCTCTCTCTGCATTTAACACATGTCAGCTTCTCGTCGCCATCCAAGATTTCTTCCCTCGTAAACGAATCTAAACACTGTGATAATCTCAGTTGACCTGTTCGTTGCGGTATTGGAAGTGATAGGTCCCAGAACGGATCGAAGGTGACAGAACAGTGCCCGCAATACGTACATTTCAATGTGGACTTTAGCTGGCCAACGAAATTATCAACGATTTTGGAATTGTCCATTCTTAAGTACCTCGACCAAGATTCTTGCGCCTTCTCACCGCCACTTAACTTTTCGTCTATCTCCGTCAGAATAGATTTTGGCTTCTCCGTTATTCTGTTCACATCTTCGTGAAGACCCTCCAGAAGGTATCGCAAGAACTCATGGGCATCTTGCTGGGAGTAACCAATGAAACGAGGTGCGAATCTTTGTATTTGACTCTTTAAAGAGACTGTATTTACCACTCGATATTTATAAATGGAATAACTTGGGATTTCTTAGGATATATTCTTGAAATTAATTAATACTATTAATAAAAAGAAAATAATCAAGGAGACGGTATTTAGAGATCGAATAACTTGAAGTTACTCAAGGTATATTATTCTTTCACTAAGATGAAGTGATAATAGATTGTAGAAAAGTAAAAATTGTATGATTATGTTTGAGTCTATCATCTCTTTCCTCGACTGAAAAAAAGTTTAAAAGGTCGTAAATTTTCTTCATTACATTATTGAAACTTTCCCCTCATGTCAGAATGCAATAACGTAGTAATAATTCCACTAATGCCTTGTAAACCGTACTAATTCGTAATGCAATATATTCCTCAGCTTATATGATTTTATGATCATTTGTTCAAGTCTTTCGAGATGGGTTTCTCTCCTATATGTGTCTATTTGTCCCAAATATTTCAAAGAATGTGTTTTTTGCAGTTTTTATGAATTTTCAACATCTTTTATTTGGTTGGTCTTCAGAAGTAAGGGTCGAAGTTGATATATTTGCTTAACCATTCAGATTATTGATATATTCGATTTCATTTATATACACAAGGAACAGTATTGGTCCCAATACTGTACCTTGCGGTTCTCGTGTAGTAATGTTTAGTGGGTCACTGAGTACGACATACATTTTTCTTTTTTGTGTTCGTTGTTATAATACAAATTAACAGAGTAACTTAACAAATTCTATATATTAAATCGATAAAAGTTAGATCTATAAATAATGAAGTAAATACACAAATATAGTTACTATATAAGACTCAACAATTAATAAGGGGCTCTGGAGCGCATTCTCATGTTAAGATTTTTAACAGATGAATTAAATTATTGTAGTTATTCTATCATATGCTGGCAAATGAATCAAGACAATTTCTATATTCAGTTATAGTTTATTACTCTTCAAACCGATCTTACTTTTGGTTATTTTATTAGTCATTTAACTTACTTATGATTCACATATGACTAAATGAATGTAAAGCACAAACTTCCTGAACTCAAATATTGCATTTTCTCTAGAGGCGATAAATATCATTTACCAACTGAATCCTGAGCTGTAAATTCTACTAACTGTAATGCCATTAAATATCTGAATGTGAATGTGAATGCAACTGCCATTTATATGCCAAATTATTGATATCACTGTTACGAAACGTTTATCATTATCAGGAACTCCATTACAAGTAATCGGATTCAAAATCCTGAAATTTATGTCACGCATAAAATTTGACTTTAATCAGTGAAACCAAAATTTATTACCAGCCTAATACTGGATAAAGTAGAAAGTGTTGTACTGTTGAGAAGCCGTTTTCTTCGGCGTTGGGTGTTGTGAGAGAAAGACTTGCATGGACGAAAATATGTATTATTCAAAAAGATTTTTGATTCGATAAGCCAACTGATTTGACACTGAAAAATTAATGGATTCTAGCTGTGATGTAATTCTGAATAAATACATTTGAAAACCACTTACCCTACGAATGTGTAGAGTAGTTTTTGGACGTGTCCTCAAAGTACCAAAGATTCGAAAAAAAATCTTTATGGATGAAAATATTATAATTTATAATTGACTGAAACTTTGTAGATTTCCAATAGTCACTTGAAAAGTTTTCAAAGCAAAACGTGTATTTCGTAACCCGTAAGAAGACTGATTTAGAAAAGAATTATTGAAGTATTTATTTCATGTTTTTTTTGGATCATTTTATATCACCTTGTTTTTCTGGTTTATTCAATTATTTCATGTACAGTTCAACAAAATTATTACATTTCTTGCAAAAATGTGGTAAAATTGGCTCTCTGTGTACAACATATCTATACCTAGACATAGATGCCTGTGTGTCTGTAGTATCCAGGGCTGCTTTGAACTATTACTTAGTTAATTAAAAATTAGGCGGGCAAAAATGGAAAGAAAAAAATAGGTAAATGATCCATATGTTTTCACTCACGCGTATTATATGTATATGTGCACTTAATTATAATTTTTTTATTTTTTATTATATATTTTC
This sequence comes from Chrysolina oricalcia, assembly GCA_944452925.2. Classification (NCBI taxonomy): domain Eukaryota; kingdom Metazoa; phylum Arthropoda; class Insecta; order Coleoptera; family Chrysomelidae; genus Chrysolina; species Chrysolina oricalcia. Next base: position 27,528,353 of record OX101808.2, read on the forward strand.
TTAAAACTTATCCAGTTTGTAGAATTTATAAAGAATAGATTATATGTAGTAGTTATCTACTACTATTATAGATAGCGTTTTTATAAGTATTTATAGTTTAATTCTACATTCAATCATTTTTAATTTGATTTGGAATGTAAAATGTAGTGGACGTATCTGAGAATGCATTCCATGAGTAAGTTTTTGTGTGAATGATGATATCTCTTAATGAGTAAAATATGTGTAATAATGCTCTTATTTGTTTATTTACGTGCTCTGTCCAGCGAATGTGAAGGTCCAGAGTTACTCCAAGATATTTTATAGATGGCACTAGATCTATTTCAGAGCAAATACATGCTTTAGTATTAGTGCAATTTGACTTGGGTAAATAGGTTTATTAAATAATCTGTGTGAGGACTGCAAACTAGGTTATGGTCCAAACAAATTTGTAATTTCCTTAGGTCTTCTTTAGCGGTTGACTTTATTTCCTGCCAGTTTGTGCCTGTGTGTATCCAGACTGCGTCATCAGCATAGAATATTACGTTAGACGTTGAATTTTGCATCTGAACTATATTACTCATATGAACAAACAAAAAGAAGTGGACCCAGGATTGTTCCTTGAGGCACACTCATTTTCTCAGTCAATTCTGAGCTCACTTCTCTTCCAAACTTTACTTTTTGAGGTCTATTTTCTGAATAGTTTAGCATCAGATCCAATGGGGTACCTCGAATTCCGTAGTTTTCAGATTATTTTCAGTACTAGATTGTGTAATAAAACCGTACTGTCTGTTATAATGCTCTGTATGTTCAAAACATCAAGCTATATCTGGTTGTCAATGCATGTTTATATATTTTGACAAAATTGTTGATGACAGAAAGGGGTCTACAGGGTGTAACATAAGTACGTTGAAATATTTAAACGACGTATTCCTGAGAAAATTTTAAGAAAGTCTTTAAAACTTTTTGGCTTCGTTTCGGAGATACAGGGTGTTGAAATTGAATTTTTTCTTTCGATTTTAAAAATAATTTTTGCAAAAATTGAGTTTTTTGCACGAAATAGTACCCGGGGTTTTTTTGAGGTGGGAAATCATAATTTTGTATTAATTTTAGGTATTGCCTAGAGGGCGCTGTGTGAGCTGTCATTATTTATTTAAAATTGCCCTAACTTTTTTTACAGTAAACTTTTGGCACTTTTCATGATAAAACCTCTTTCACACACCTTTTTTAAGTAAAAAATGCTCAACAACGCTGAAAGTGGTCGTTTTCGAAATATTTACAATTTTCTATATTGATGCACGTTACATAGCTCCTAGGGCGCTAAGTGAAGTTGCTGAGAAAATTAGAAAAACTAGTGGTAGATCTCGTTTATCGAAAAATGACTCGTTTTCGAGATAAAGATTGTTGAAATTTTCCAAAACATGCGGTTGGTTTTCGTATATGTTTTTTGCAACTGCAGTTATTAACATCAAACTTTATACGCAGTATAACCGGTCAGACTTGTTCTAAACTGTGATGATAATGATGGTAATGGTAATGTGAATGATAATGGATATTGTTTTGAATGAAAGGACCCCACACGAAAACGTGGTACTTGGGTAGGATTGACAAATGAAACAATTATTTTGTTAGTCGAAATAACACAAATTCAGCATTGAAATGTATTTATCGAAACTCGTTAACATGTCCAATTATAATATTATTGATGAAAGTATATTAGGGTGTATGTACGGGGCATAGTGAAAAATATATATTTTTTGGATTTTTTTCTAGCACTATTTGTGAAACAACAAGTAATATTCTGGTAAAAGACATCATAGTTTCAGTCTATTCTAAACAAAAAAAAATGTGTTTTGTCTCTTGATGACTCTCTCCGTTTGAAACATGTTTTTTTTTTATTTTGATATACCCCTGTACTGAAAACAATTGACAGGTCGTGTTTTAAAACAAAACATTAATTTATACTATTGATTAAACAAAAGTAAGGTAACATTCTGATGAATTCAGTTATTCAATGATACCTTTTATTTAGATACATGGTGTGCTACGTTTTTTTTGTTTTATTTACAATCTTTAAATTGCATATCTCAGAAACGCAACATATAAACTTGACAAATCAACATTTTCGGAATAGTGTGAGTAAAATTATGTCCAAATAAAGGGAACATTTTTGAGATATTCAATAAAAACATTGTAAATGTCCTAAAAAGAAAATTTTACGCACCCTTTATCTAAATGAACGGTAAAATTTATTAATTGAATTCATAAAAAAGCTACTTTATTTTTTGTTCAATCAACAGTAGCCATAAATTATTTTTTTTTCTATTTAAAAACGACTTGTCAATAGTTTTAGCTTAGTGGTATAATTCAAATTTCATACAGAGAGAGTCATCAAGAAACAAAACATGTTTCCATCGCTCAAAATAGACTGTAACTATGCTGTCTTACCGAAATATAACTTGTTGATTCCGGAATTGTACTAGAATTAAAAACTTTTCGATACTGTTTCTGTTGAAAAAAGAAAAAATTGCATCGGTTGGAAAATGTAGATTTTATAAGGGTGCTCTGGTCTTAAGTGGGTCACACTGTAGAAATTTTGGTATTTGTACTATTCAACTAGTGATATTTACATTATATTATAATAATATTGTTATTATTATAGTGTTGGTATGGTACTCTCTAGAAATGTATAATCATCGAACGGTTTTTTTTGATATGATGTTCTGTAACGATTTTGATTTATCTTTAATAATAACTGTGGAATAAGGGTACAGTGCACAGAAATTAATTATTTTCTAGTGCCATTATCGGTGAACGGATCCGTATAAGCGCATTATCGCGATAGTGAGTGAACAGAATAGCGTGAGTTAATTATCGGTATGACCAATCGCTCTTGCCAAATATATCGCGTGGTGCGTGACAAATCTAGATCTAGGCTGACGAAAATAATATTTGATTGTTCCGTTTTACGCAATGGCACACTTTCTGCGATTACTGTGCGATAATTGGAAACTCATTTCACCGCGCATAGGCAAATCGCACCTTTCTTGTAATATAATGTGAGAAGTAGTGACTTGATAGGGCTGATTGAAACTGCATTTATTCATTTGAGAGCACCCCTGGTATAGTTATTGTCAACATGAGAGAAGTGTCCATAAGGTGCTCAAAACATCTGTTCCAGAGAAAATTGTTAACTAAATGTGGGCAGACATTCAATCAATGGATTAGATAAACAAAAAAAAGCTATTCTCATTGCATCGACACAAATTTATACTACAATATTTTCTTAAATGCCGATGAATAACTCAATTTTAGAGATCTATTGTCGCATGACTGTTGGAGAGAATGACTTTGGGTTCGTTTCTAAGGCCCCTCTTTAGAATCTCTCTCGTGCAAACAGAAATAGCCATTACCTCGGCTTGGAATATTGAGACTTGAGTGCGAGGCTTAGACTAATGTCTTGCCTTGGTCTCTCCCCGTATATTCCAGCCCCTACTCTATTGCCTGTCTCAGAGCCATTCGTATACCAGATTTGACTTCTCCATCTTGTATGATGGTGGTGTATGTTCCATCAAAGGAGTAGAATGGAGTCCTTTTGTCCGACGGTATCTCAGATGTATCGATTTTTATAACTTCCATTATGTTGGAGTGGCCTAGGTTATTGTCCCTCCATTGGCGCAAATAATTTAGTCTGGAGGTTTCTATCATCGAGTCCGCTGCAATATGCAAATGCAGAGGAGGAAGGTTCAGTATCACCACCAGGCCAATCGTGTTGAACATAGCACCGTAACCCCGAGCATGACCAGTCTCCGGAAACCAGGGATGCACAGACTTATAGGAAACAGGGGCTACTAGGGAAAAATATAAGCTAAGGACGGGCCACTTCAAACAATACTTACTAACACAATTTTTTTTGTTTTTAAATACTATGAAATACAATGATAAAAATAAAAGAACCTTCAAAAATGTTTGTTGTATTAATTATGTAATCATTACAATGTAATATTTCATGTTTTATTATTTTGATGCATGACATTGCATTGAACTCCACATTACTTGTATCCACATCTATAATTGCTTCCAAATTTTCATTTGCCAGACGGTTTCGGTTTTTCGTTTTGTTAAGTTTCATCACTGAATACGTTTGTTCACAAATATACGTCGATCCAAATAAGCTTGCGCATTTCAATGCATTTATTCGCAACTCTTTATAAGCGTTTTTATCAACGCAACGGTAGAAGTTTATTAAATTACCTTCATTAAATTTGTTTCTTAAATTATCATCATTTTGCATGTCTATCAATTCCAGCTGCATTGATTCCGGCGCATTTTCGGGTGAAATGTTGAAAAGATTGCTGAAAATGTCCAATAGCGGTTTAACTTTTTTGAAGTCTACAAAACGATTTTCAAAAGCTTGTATCTAAATATTAATTTTTTCAACATCAGTTTTATTGAACTTCTCCAAAATTTTTTGTAGTTCGGAAAATGGTCGTAATTGGCTGAATTGATGTTTAAAAAATTGTTTGTCCTGAAAAGACTCAATTTGCATTGAAAGGACGAAACATGAGAGTATAGCTGCGAAATCAATTGATCTTTGCCTTATAGTCTCGTATTTAAGACATTCAAGTGATTTGTGATGTCTAGGGTTGTCGAGTTCGGGGACGTCTTTTTTCTTTTCCGCCAGAAATAGTTGAATTTCTTCAATCAAGTTAAGAAACCGCTATAGTGTCAACTCACGACTTAGCCACCTTACTTCAGTGTAAAACAGGAGATCACCACATTCGCTTTCAATATCCTCGAGAAATTTTTTGAACTGTCGGTGATTGAGACCTCGTGATTTTATAAAGTTTACGGTAGGTTAGGTTAGGTTTGAGCGTGAGTGGGCCCGTATCAGGCCCTCCACTGCGGCCAATGGCCTATTGTGGCTCACCCTATGGTTATATTTCTCACAGTATATCCAATCTCTTGACGAATTTGAGGAATGCATTGGGAGAACAATTTACCTGGTTTTCTGGTCTTACTGTCGTATCGCCAAATATTGAGAATCTGGTTCTGGCCGCTGCAGGGCATGTACACAGAATGTATTCAGCCGTTTCATCATCCTTCATGCATCTTGTGCAAGTCCGATTTTATGCATGTGATGTTTGAGTTTGCAGTGGCCAGTAAGCAAACCTACTATAACTCTGAGATGCGCTCTGCTGAGTTCTAGCAGTTTGTCAGAGTCCTGTTTTTTCCTTGTACAAGCAATAAATGCTTTGGAATGTGCTAGGCCTGGTATACTACGCCAGTACTCGAGTCTTTTATTGTCTGCCCAAGCTGATATGACATTCTTGGCAGTGCTATATGCTAAACCGATTACCGGTTCTGGTCCAGTGAACGTTGTTTCGGCCCCCCCTTTTGCTAGGGCGTCCGCTATTTCGTTTCCTTCTAGGCCTGTGTGACCTGGTATCCAGACTAGGGTAACGTTGTTGCGTTGCGCCAGTCGGTTTAAGGTGTCTCTGCAGTTCCATTCTGCCCTAGATTTAAAGCAGTTGGATTCAAGCGCTTTAAGTGCTGCATGACTATCTGAAAATATTTTTATTGTTTTTCGTGTGTGGTGTCGATTTTCCAGCTCCCTAGCACACATTTCAATGGCATATACCTCTGCCTGAAATATCGTAGCTAGTTTGCCCATACTGAACGAGCATTTCACTACTGAGTTCATCCCATATATTCCGGCTCCGATGCCTTCCTGAGTTTTGGAACCATCAGTGAACCAACGTTCATTTGCCCTACATAGGTTGGTTTCATTCCGGACCCAGTCTTCTCTTTCGGGAAAGACCACAGTGTAGGACGTGTGAAGGTTGATAGTTTTAGGCATGATGTCTGAGGATATTCCCAGAATGTTGTGAGCTATTATGCCCTCCAGCATGCCGCTGCCTCTCATGACACATGCCTGCGGTAGACTAATGGCCGCTTGATAAAGTCTGTATGTTGCCCATCTTGCCTCTCTCTCCAGAACTATGTGGAGAGGAAGTAATCCAAGGAGGACTTCTATTGCTGCCGTTGGCGTGGAGCGAACGCTTCCAGTAATCGCCAGGCACGCTTGTCTCTGTAGTCCGTTAAGTTTAGCAATGGCCATTTTTTTATGTCCCTTGCTCCACCAGACTATAGAGCCATACGTTATCATTGGACGTATGACGGTCACGTACAACCAGTATACGTGATTTGGTGACATGCCCCATGTTTTGCCACATATTCTGCGGCATGTCCATAATGAAAGGCTAGCCTTCCGGATAGTCTTTTCCAAGTGCGAATTTTATCCAGGGTTATTCCCAGATATTTTGCTTCACTCGCAAAAGGAATTGTTACACCATTGATGGAAGGAGGTATTAAATGTTCCAGCTTCATTTTCCTGGTGAATGGTACTATGACCATTTTGTGGGGGTTAATGGACATTTCCTCCCTCTCACACCATTTATATATGGTATCCAATATATCCTGAAGGACGTAGGAGATCGCCTCTTCGGATTTATCGTTTATTACTAGGACCAGATCGTCAGCATATGCTTGCAGATAAACCTCCCAAAGCGAGAGAATGGTAGGTAGGTAGGTACTACAACTTTCATAACATTTTCAAATCCCAATAATTTTGAACAGAGGGCCTCTTGATGTATATATAATACAATGAAACTGCATTAATTCCTTGGTATTTATGTTTTTAGATTGTAAATATGTTTTTGACAGAGTTACTATCCCAGATGTACTTCCAACCATTGAAGGTGCTCCGTCAGTTGTAATTCGAGATATTTTCGTTAAATCTAAATCCATTGTAGAATAGTTTTCTAGAACAGCTTCGAGCATGTCACTTCCCTTGATTTGACTTGTCAAAGAACTCATACCAATCAGTTCTTCACGCACTTAAAAATTTTGCGTACACCTCATAAAAATATTAATAGTTGAGCAGTTGAACTTATATCTGTAGATTCGTCGACCGCTATAGAAAACTACTCAAAACTTCTCGATTTCGTAGGTAATTGCTCTTCTATTATCTGCTAATGCGGTAATTCTTCTTTGAACAGTCATCCGATTTAACTGAATTTTTTCAAACTTCTTTACATTTTCCGGACAAATTTTTTTTGCGGCGATATTCAAACATTGCTTCAAACTCACCATCTTTAAAAGGCCGACAAGTTTTCTCTATTATTCGAGATATTTCAAAGCTAACTTTAGTGGCTGTTTCAGCATCTTGAATTGGTTTTGTAAACATATATTGCTGGCCTATTAGTTCCCGTTGTAAAGTGGAAATTCTTTGCGTTCGATTTTCGCCGGTTAATTTGGTAAAAGTAGGATGCTGGATTTCATAGTGCCTTTTCACATTATATTCCTTCGGAATAGAAACACTACTCTTGCATATTAAACAGACAATTTTGTTAAGCGATGAAATAAAAAGTATTTTTCGGTCCAAATATCATGAAACTGTCGATTTTTATCTTCAACCTTACGACTACGTTTCTTACTAAGACTTAGTTTATCCATATCAAAATTAATATTATATTGTTACAGTCGGTAAAAGCCAAGTTCGAACGACGAAATACTCGTCACAGATTACAGTTCTCAAACAGTATAACGTTCGCTTATCCGTAGTCAAAACTTAACTGCCCCGGTAGCCGGCAATGCGTCATATTTATACGAGTTACCAAACATCGAGAACCATCCACTTTATTCGGGGATCTACCGACGTGTTTCGCGAATCTGTAATCTAGTTGATGCGACAGATTTCTAGTATCGTAATAATATGCTTGGACCGGAGCGCGGCGAGTAGAATACTTTTAAAATTCGATGGCAGGCCGCATAAATATCGCTTTTAAAATTCGTTGGCAGGCCGCATAAACATCGACAGCGGTATGTGCATCCCTGCCGTAAACCATTTTGAGCATGGCCTCCCTCTCGTTGTCATTTATTCAACCTTTGGCCAGCACAGCAGAGCTGTATACGTTATCGAGGGCCTCCTATCGCTGAGTATAGCCAAAAGGATTGTTTGGGTCCTAGTCCCCAAGTTTTGCCAAAGGAGCGCCTGGTCATCATCAGTGATGTCCTTGCCCTTGTTAGCACTTTTCCAGATGTTTGTTCCAGGTGAGCTTCGAGTCTAGGTTTATACCCAGCTATTTTGTCTTTCCTGACATCTGTACTATTTCACCAAAGATTAGAAGAGCTCTGTTGGTTTCTAGGTTTCTCTTCCTGGTGACAGGGACAATCGTGGTTTTTTGAGGGTTGACTTCAAGGTTCTCCCTCATACACCACGCCTGTGACAGCGGATTGGATCAGATCATTGGATCAGATCCATACAGACCCCCAAATACTTCCCAGTAAGCATTATGACGATATTGTCAACATAGCGTTGGCCATAAATTCCTCTCCTGTTCAGGTCTATAAGGAGTTTATTAACCACGAGATTCCACAATAGTGGGGATAGTACTTCTTCCTGAGGGCATCCTCTCGTATCTTTACCTCCATTGAGTCCCCGAATAGGTTGTATTATCCTGCACCCATGCATGACCGATATCCACTGGTTCAGGGGTTGGAGCAAACTTTTCTTTTCCTGAGAGCTAAAATGTGATAGACGCATATGATTCGGTATCAAACGCCCTTTTTACGTCAAGAAACGCTGTGAGTTCAATCTCTTCATTCGAGAGAGATTTCTTAATCCTGCCTACAGAGTGCCGTCTGACTGGATTTTCCAGGTTGATAGGCGTGTTGTTCTGCTTCAAGAAAATTGGATGATCTGAATCATTATCTCGGATATTCCTATCAACTAGTTTTTCTATCTTTGTGAGCATGAACGATGAGAGACAGATTGGTCTGATTGCTCCGTTTGATAGTGGCCCTCTAATATTTTCTAATGACAAAAAATATGTGTTTATTGATATAAATATCAATGTTAATGTACAAAATAAAAAAATGCTTGTTTCACATTTGTTACTTAAAAATAATCATTTAGAAAAGGATTGACTGAATGAAACAAATGTCAATTAAGTCTTGATCACGTCAGATCAAAATGACTCATAAAACACTAGTGTTTTATTCAAATCGTAAGACGCTTGTGAATAGAAACATTATAATTTTATAATATGCCATCTGTGAATAATAACAATAAATCAATTTGTTGTTTCAGGGTAACCCTCGTATCACTCATTCTAATTATGTTACTTTCTAATTGAACAGATCCAAAATCTGGTAACAATGCGGCAAACAAGCGTGACACGAAGAAAGATTTTCATGCGTTAAATTCCAATATCGTTACGAACGCGAACAGATTATGGTCCATCGGCAGAAGTTGCACAATTAACGTCGATTATAGACGTTCCCGAGCATCGTCTGGCAACGTCCGAGCGCTCGCGTAGGTTGTCAAAGGTGCGAAATTACATTGGGATAGCTGGGCAGATTGTAATCGTCTCGCACGTCACTCGACCGCCCTTTGATGTCCTCCTATGCGGAATGCACGCGTGCCAATTTGTGGGCGATAACCGAATTAATGCAGGAAACGTTGTTGCCGGCAGCATCGGCATAGTGTTCGGTCCATCTGGCTGCAATGAAGGCATCGGTGCGTGTTTTGTACGTGTCGGTGTAGGGGCGGTTTTTACTTTTTTAGAAGTGATTTTGTGTAGGTGTTAACGGGTTGTGTACCACCACATTGAACACGAAACCGACTGGCCGAATCAATTATTTTATGTTTTGGGCAACGGGGAATGGAATCGTATTCCAGGAATATTTTCTTCTCGGAACTTGATAAAATAATAGAAACTAATTCATTTCCATCCACCTGGAAAACTTCTATAACCATACCTTTGCATCAATCTGGAGACAAAATGAATGTAACAAACTATAGGGCTATCTCAATAATGTGCTCACCAGCAAAATTATTTGAACATATTATTTTCAACAAACTCAGTAATTTCACTAATAAACATAGTACCGCAACAGCACGGTTTCATGAGACAAAATTGAATCAGTACAAATCTATTAGTATTCAGAAATAAGGTTTTCACCACTTTGGAAACTAAAGCACAACTAGCTAGGTGTGGCGTTTACAGATTTTCATAATATTTTTGACCAGTTTCATCATGACATTCTCTTAAAAAAGATAAGCAGATATGGAGTGTGGAGTGTTTTAGAATTGATTAAAATTATTTACAAAATAGATATTTTATTGTTAGGCACAATGGAAATACATATGGAATATTTCTGTCCAATTCTGGAGTGCCACAAGGCTCGAACCAGGGCCCCTCCTTTTCATAATCTTTATTAATGACCTACCCTCAAATTTTCAGACTGTCTACTTTTTGCCAATGATTTGAAACTTTACAAGAGAGTCGAAACAGTAAGAGATTGTATAGGACTACAGAAAGACATTGATAGTATTTTGGAGTGGAGCCAAAAGAATAAACTATATTTCAATTTCAAGAAATGTTCTGTACACTCCACACTCCATAACTCGTTTGAAAGAATCAGTTATTTTTGGGTATGAAATGGATAGTGGGATTCTGGAAAGAATAACAAAAATAAAGGATCTTGGGGTAACGTACAATTCACAGTTCTCCTTTTCTAACCATATTAACAAAAATGTGAAATCTGCCAATAAGATTTTAGGATTTGTAATCAGACAGACGTCATGTTTTTCCAATATAAATACGATCAAGTCACTGTATTATTCCTTAGTCAGACCAAAACTAGAATTTGCTTCTATTATTTGGTTTGGAGAATATCAATCACATCGAAATGGAAAAAATCCATAATAAACTTCTGAGGTTCCAACTTTAAGAAAAAACAATATTTAAACACGAAAACATTCAAAATGGTGCAGTGGGTATGCAGCTTAGGGGTTGAAAACGGTTTTTTGCAATTTTCGGTGAAACGTGACCTCTTAGCGGAGGAAAAGTTGTAGATAGTGAAAAAATCTAAAAGTTTTGTATTCAACACTTTTCGACATACCCTCAAATTAACTGTCAAAATGGCGTAAACCGACTTTTCAGTATTTAATTTTTTTCTGGCGTTTAAATGTTTTATTCAGATGAAAATTTGTAGAAATATGTCTTATTTGGTGACGAATGCGCATGATTTTTTACAAATATTTTATCATGAATAATTTGATATAAACTACTTTTTGTTATAAAAATAACGAAGAAAGTCGAAAATGAATGAAAATATTGGAAAAATCAGGATTCAGAGAAACTTTTATCACAATTTCAAGCGGTTTAACGGTAAAGTGCATAAAGCCGATTCAAATTTAATATAGAATTCAAAACTGTTTGCAAGATAGACAGGTTTAAATTGAGCGGTGGAATTTTATTCATTTTCAGACAATTCCTAGGACATCAATATCAGTTTCAGTTCAAGAGATTAGCATCTCCTGAATCAGAATGACATATTATACAGGGTCCTGCAACATTGGCGAGGTGTTCCATATCTCCATTTAGGAATATAATTATACAACGACCTTTAGTAAGTTTGTATACTACGGTTCTCCATCGGAGAAATTCTGTCGATCTGTCTGTCGGTCTGTCGTGGCATATCAAGGCGCTCATATTTCCAAACCTTTGGAGATATCGCTTCGAAATTTGAATCATTTTAATAAATCGAGGACAGTATTTGTCACTTCTTTTGTTCGTGAACGGTTTTTCCGTTTTTTTTCTACTTTCCCTTGGTTCAAGAGTTGATTTGATCCATGCCTACAGAAATGTATAGTTTTTGAGAATGACCGGAAAATGTTAACTGGGTTTTTCCGGCGACTTTCCGGAAAATGTCAATTTATAAAAAAATCAAATACAAATACACCGAACCGTGCAATTACACTGAATTCCCAAAAATACGACTGGTAGGGTTCGAATAGACGAATAAATTCTACTGGAACTATTTTTTTCGAATACCGGAAAAACTTGAAAAATCTGAAAATCGAAATTTGCATTTTGGAAAACACGAAATATTTCAAATATTTCAAAATATTTTTTGACCGCCTTCAGAAAATCTACAAAAAATGCACACAGAATTTTTTCTTGAAATCGATAGCCTGAGAAATAATTTTTAAAAATGGAAAATCGAGATATTAACCGTGAATAAAATAAATGAAAATCCTAAAATTGCTTCGTATACGTCTTTACAAGCCAGTGTAAAATTTGTACTTTTTTCTAAAATCGACTAAATATCAAAAAACAAGATATCGAAAAGTTGTGAACCTACTAATAATGAATGATTGAATCCTATGAAATTTTTTCATATTTGAAAAAAAAAGAGATATGGGTTTTCATTTAAAAAACCCAAAAACTCGAAGACGACACAAGATATCGAAAAAATGTATACCTATAAACAGTTATATTGTCCTTGAACAGATCTACTAAAAGTTCCCATGGAATTTTTTTATATCTGAAAATTGAAATGTAGACCTAAAATTTTTTTCCGTTTTTTTAAACACCAAAATCTCGAAAACGAAACGAGATATCAAAAAATTGTATATAAACAGTTTTATACCCCTAGAACAGGTCTACAAAATAGCTATTTATGTACCAAGTGCGTTATATAGATCCTAACGCCCGGAGGGTACCATTCACCCGAGGGCATTTGGCCCGAGGGATGAATGTTGCCCGATGGGCGTTAGGATCTAGTAACGCTCGTGGTGCATACAAGATTTTATTTTTCACGAAAAAATGATCTTAAACGACGTTGTTTACTTGATACATTTTTCCTCATTGTATTTACTGCGTTCTGGTCGGCTTCTATGCAATTGCCGTGGAAACATTGAAGAGGTTGCTAAGGGTTGTTTATTTAATAAAATGACGCTTCATTTTTGTAAGAATTGACAAGCTTGTTAGTGGAGGAAACTAAAAACGGTTGTGTTCATAATAATTATTATGGAGATCCCACAGAATGTGACGCTCAGATCTGAAAAAGCGTATGAAATTACCATTTTTGAAATGGAAAGATGAAGACAAAGTGAATACCGTAAATGAAACTGTCTTATTAGCATACTTCCAGGAACTGGAGAGTTTATCTCATGAAAAATATTAATATTTTTTATTTATTTTACATTATTTCAGTCTGAAAAATATAGTGCAAATAGTCTATGGACCAAACCATTTCCTCTCTATATGGAAGAATGCAGCTGTTTTACCTATACCTAAATGCAACTCCCCCACAGAATTGGCACATCTGAGACCTATCAGTATTCTCCCAACCCTTTCGAAGGCATTTGAGAAAATTCTCAAAGAACAAATGTTTGACTTTGTTATCAGTCGAAACATAATTTCAACAGCTCAATCTGGATTCCGCCCTGGCCATAGTACAACCACTGCACTTTTGAATGTCACCGATGACTTGTTTCGGTCAGTAGACAGAGGTGAACTCTCGTGTCTTGTTTTGCTTGACTATACCAAAGCTTTTGATACCATAGATCATGATGTACTCTGTAAAAAACTAAAACACTTAGGATTCCATCAGAGCTCAGTAGCCCTCATCAAAAGCTTTCTCTCGTTTCGGACACAGTCAATAACACTTGGTGGTGAAACTTCTGGCACACTACCTATTGAGTTTGGAGTACCTCAGGGTTCAGTCCTTGGGCCATTATTGTTTTCCCTGTATATTTGCGACTTTCATGAGACAATGGAGTACTGTAATATTCATCACTATGCTGATGATACCCAATTATACGTCAGTTTTGATGTAAACAACGTCAATTTAACATCAGCACGAGTGAATGAGGATTTGACCTCTCTTTTTAATCTTTCAACCGCTCATAACCTGAAGATCAATCCTCGTAAGTCCCATGCTATGATTATCGGAAATAATTATAAACGATTAATGGCCGAATCGAATTTTTTGCTTCATCTCTCAGATCAACAAATTCCATTTGTCAGCGAATGCAAAAATTTGGGTGTCTGGTTCGATCAGCAATTACGATTCACAAAGCACGTTAGTCACTTATGTCAGAGTTCCTTCAATGTGCTGAGACAGTTGTACCCCTCTCGGGACATTTTACCCACCTCAAAACTTAAACTAAACCTTTGTGAATCCTTGATTATCTCCAAGCTCTCATATTGCGACGCCGTCTATGGCCCCGCTCTCTTGCAGAGTGACGCCTCAAGACTACAGCGAATTCAAAATTCCTGCATACGTTTTGCTTACGGTATTCGTAAGTATGATCACATCAGTGCAAAGTTCAGGGAATCCGGATGGCTGAGATTGAAAAAATTGAGAAAACTTCATTTGCTAACATTAACCCACAAAGTAGTAACAACTTCTACACCGGCATACCTAGCTGCCAAATTGATCACCTTCCGTAATTACAATACTTCAAGAACACGAAACAGAAACGCCATGGTCATTCCAAAATTCAAAACCAGTTTGTACAAACGAAGCTTCTCATACACAGCTCCCAAATACTACAACTCTTTACCCAATAATTTTAAGAACTATAATATAATCAACTTCAAAAAAAAACTGAAAGAACTATTATATAACTGAAATGCTCATATTAGATATACTTCTGACAATGCTTGTACAATTGATTGATTATTTCTCTCTAATGATAGTTACGAGATGATAGTAGTATAAGATATTTTTTGTTGCTTTCTATAAAATTGTTAAACTTTTTTTTTCTTCCTCTCTTTTTTCAAGGGTTAAGTTGAAAAACAGCATCAGCTGACACTTCGCCCTTTCATCTATGTCACACCATGTAATTATGTATGAATTTATATTTTTTGCAAGATGAATAAAGACGATTTATTATTATTATTATTATTATTATTATTATTATTATTATTATTATTATTATTATTATTATTATTATTATTATTATTATTATTATTATTATTATTATTATTATTATCATTATTAAATACTCACAGCTCAAATCAACATTGATTGTTAAAGAAAACATTAATATACCAGTATTCAGTCAACTGATGGCCTTTCTGAAAGTTAAATCAAAAGGATATATTACTACAAAAACAAAGGTGTTGAAGGTGGACGAGCATTGCTTTTAATAAGAAAAGCTCCGGATGATACTTTTCTGCTACATAAAGTTGTTCTGGTAATGGGCGTATTTGGAGGCTTAAGGCGTGATGAAATGGTCAAGATGACAATTTATGACATTGAAGACAGAGGAGCCGTTTTACTGATCAAGGTACCAGAAACCAAGACCTGCGCCTCAAAAAGTTTCACCATTGTTGAAGAAAGCGAAATAGGAGCCTTGAACTTAGTTAAAAAGTACATTACACTATCACCAAAAGGATGTAAACAACGTAGGTTTTTTGTAACCTACAGAAATATTAAATGCATTGAGTTACCTGTAGGTAAAAATACTATAGGAAGTGTTCCTTCTATCATAGCGAAATACCTTAATTTGGAAAACCCAAAAGGTTACACCGGACATTGTCCACACCGAAAGTCGTCAACGCTTCTTGTTCAAGGTGGTGCTTCATTTGAAACACTAAAATTACATGGAAAATGGAAGAGTAGTACGGTAGCGGAAAGCTATATTGAAGAAAGTATCTCCTCGAAGAACAAAATTGCTACAATGATAGCCCATTCCGTTTCCGAAAAAGAAAATGTTAACGTTTCGAACGAAACTGAATGCACATTGAGGAGTTTATCATCGGACAACTCACAGAATTTCAAACTTCAAACAAAATAATTAGTCCCTTTTTTATGTACAGTTATAAATAAAACTTTTCTGATTAATTAATTCATTGAACTAAAGAAAAAAACATTTAGCGGGCGTTATGATTCACAATGCCCTCCATAACGCCCCGGGCGTTATGAGTCTGTTAATAGCAACCGTTGCCAAGGTATTATAAAGCAATAAGGGACAAGTGAAAAATAAAGTTGTAAAGAAGTTCCTTCATTACTTCAATAACGAAGGAAGTAACAGTCACTAAACATGATGAAATCATCAATTTATGGTAAAAAAATGACGGAAAGGCCTCCCCCTTCTCCCCGAAGTTTTCCCCTTCCTTTTCAAGGAAGTGTTGAATTGATGAAAATCTATAGTAGCTTTTATAATAAAACTTTAACATAAATGACTTTTACAGTGAAAATTAGTAATGTTGATGTTTTATTATTAAAAGAAAAGTGGAACGTTCTGCTATAACTTATTTTTAATTTGGATGTAAATGTGAACCTCAAGAAATACTGGTCCTAATAATACATTCACATTGTGATCCTTATATTCCGCTCACACGAATCCTGGTACCGCATGCATAAACTCCGGTAAATCATCTCGACAGATGTTTTAGCATTTGAAATTCAAATGCTGCCATAACAAATTCATATGACCCTTAAATGGAGTTTCCACAGACAGCTTTGTTTGTGATTCTCTAAATCCCTTGTTTGAAATGTTATAGTACAATACATTGTGTAACAAATGACTGCTAATAACAGGTTACTCATTAGATTGAGTTTTGCGTGACGAAATTATCTCGTATTATTATGGATATTTTGTCATACACGAAATTTTTGTTGTAGTATAGTTTTCGAATATTTTAACAGTTTCATAGATGGCTTCACGGTATCCTGAATAGAAATCATCGAGAAAGCTAGAGGAAAGATCAAAAACTTTCAGAAGTTGAGAACAAAGAGGAATGGAAAAAATAAAATTCAGATATGAAAATCACAAATTGTAAAGATACAGATATAAAAATTCCTACATATTTAAAAAAAATCAATAAAGTACAAAGTTGATTAATCTATTTACAATTCAGAAAAAAAATAAATATTCATGTAAAGTTTCTGGACAGTTATAGAGATTTCACTCGATGTTCGAAAAATTTGGATGTATGGAATTCTTCAGATAGTGAGTTGAAGATTTTAAAGTCCATATATTTCAGGTTTTTCTGATGATCTATCAATATCTGGTAACAACAAATGCTCAAATCTGGTTTAATAGCCATGAACATATTGGTTCGATAAGAACAGTATCTATGTTTTTACACATATGAACATATTTCATAGACATACATGATAAGGTGAGTATTTTCAGATTTTGGAATGCTAATCTACATGATTCTCGATATGCAAGCTTAGCCACAATCTTAACTGCATATTTTTGTTTGTAATACAAAGACAAATCTTCTACTTTTCTACGATTTTTCAATTGCCCAGGAACCTTATACCGGGTGTCCGCGAAAGTTGGCTCGGCCCTAAAACTTTCGATATTTAAATGGAACACCTAAGTAGTATATTTTCACCTCTTTTGACTCCGTGTGCAACCAATATATCACTTGTCACTTTTTATAACCAATTTTTTTTTCATTCGTAATTTATTTTTTAATGTAGAGGGTTATGGATATGTTCAAATCAATAATTTCATACTTGAATTATTGGAGAAAATACAACTTTGGTGAAATTTGTATTACTAATTTTTCTCAAATCGCAAGATGGTAGCACATTGGGCTAGGAAAAAAGAGCATTTTCTTACGATTAATTTGATACTATTAGGTTTCAAACGAACTTCCATTGAAAAACCTGTGACCAAGACAACTGATAAAATAAAATACTAGTAATAATAATGGTAATAATAATAATGATGAGTCTTTATTTTTCAATTGTATACAGTTACATATAGGCAAAACGCCGAAGATCAGCTGGTTGGATCCTGCGACACAACTTGTGTTTTTCATCTTAAGCCTAAATCATTAAGGTACCTTGAAAAAAATGTACTTGTCCGACATCCTATTTTACTTCGCTTCTTCAAATATAAATGGTAATTATTGTTCAAAAAACATGTTAATAATAATATTTATGCAAGGAAATAAAATTAAAATATGTTGTTTTATTGATATTCATTTTGTTTTATAAGATGTGTTATTCATAGGTAACTCGATGCATTTAGATCTTTTCAATCTCAAAAAATGCTTCATCCGAAAGACTACGCAATTCTTATAAGTTTTTTATCGTATGTTTGAAAACTGCAAAAAAACAGTATCATCATCTTGAGTATTGAAGGCTTTCACATTAGATATGATGATGAAAAATAAGATATGAGTAAAGGTAAGTTTAGTAAGTTTAGTGAAATCCACCTCGAAAAAAAAAGTCGTGTTACTTAAGTAGTTTTATCTCCTTTGTTGAAAATTGAGGGGGACTCAAATACTTTTGTCCTTTTACGAATTTCTCAGTAAAAAATCGCACAAAATGTCTCCTTTTTCTCGGTACTTTTTTAGGTCCTGATTGACTCATATTTCACAATTACAAGCACCAAAACCAAACGTTTTACACAAAAAAAAAACAACCTTCTTATAACAATACACATAAACTACCTTTTAGTAATTTTCATTCTTGTGGTGAGTTGGTCACTTGGAATATGCGCGGCTTACTGTTCTGATTCAACTTTCATTTCATGTATAATATATTCAATTGCTTTATTCTAGCCATTTTGTTTTATATTTATTGTAGAAGAAAAATGGTGAAATTTCTATTTCTCAAATCCATTTTAAAATATTCATTAATTTTAGCTATATCGCAAATTAACCAATTTAACCTATAAATGAAGGTCGGTTTTGTGCACCAAAATAAAACGTTTTTTGTTGTGGTGCTTGTAATTGTGAAAAATTAGTTTATTAGCGTCCGAAAAAAGTTTCCAGAAATAGTAATTTTGTGCGACTTTTGACTGAAAAATTCGTGTTTGAAAATGATCGATTTTCGATATTCAAAAGCCCATAACTTGAAAAGTATTGTGGGCCCCCTCATATTTCCACAATACTCCACAAAACTTACCTTTACCCAAAGTCGCCTATAGTGATCAAACTGCTACTACTATCATAAACACATAAAGCTAATAACAGCTGTTGGGTTAGATTGTAGCTCTAGAAAAAAAATCTTCAGAGATTACCTTTCATTGGGAAACCTTAAGATATGTTGTAATATCCGCGTAATCATATTAAAACAATCTTTGGACATTCGAATTCCAATTTTGAAAACTTCACCATCCCAGGAAATAATGTGATCTGGAGGTTTTCGTATTGCATGCGTTATGATGGACGAAACATGTTATGTCCAGAGTCCTCCAAATCTTCATCAGTGTCATCATTTGTTTTAGAAAATGTATTAATTTTTTCAAACACATTCATGATGTATTGTTATTTCAATTATTTTATATCGACCTGATAAAAGCAAAGTTAGGTTATAATGTTTCACATCCTTCAAATCCTTTTTAAAATATGCAAACAGTCGAAGCATCTGTTAATCGAATTGCATGGTTACTCATATTTATTCTATAGGCAGCAAGTTTAACAAGAGGTCAAAAAACATTTATTTTCCTCTAACAAGGTTAGCCTAACCAGACACTTTGATAAGAAGTTAAAAAACCGGGTCTCGTGTAATTTACAAAACTGACTTTTTTTTTTGGCAAATATTACATTCGTCCAAAATATAAAAATAGTCTTTTCATAACTGGTTACGTAAATAACTATAATTGGTTGCCGAGATATTGGGGGTGAAAAATGTAAACAACCATTTGAAAATCCTAATCAGCCTACAGAGCCACATTGAAAAATATGCGGGAATCGCCCGAAAATCAAGTTCGTGTTGAGTCATCAACTCTCTAAACTAATTACGCGAGCAACTAAATCCCCAGAACAATCTTCCCTGCTGCTGATTGTCACTTTTCCATGGTCGTCCTCCCAATCTCCTTGCATCAAGTAATGCCCAGAATGGAAGCTACACTGTTTACTTTGAAACTTCAGGGATTACATTAAGAATTGTAATCGCAACGACTCCGTTTAATTACTTGCTCTCTCTGTTTGAACGGATTACTCTGATCAATCTCACTTAACCGGAGTCCCTCCTAGACTTTTGGTGGTGTTTGGTTTCCAATGAATTATTTCGGCTCTTGACGAAACGGAGGAATTGATAAATGTTGATTTTGGATAGAAAGTGATGAGATTTTTTAAATTGAAATTCATTATTATTTCTGGATGCCTGCTAAGCGGTGTCTTAATACTAGGTACTGTTTCAATGATTATTGAAGTGTTTTGGAAACTTATCGATTTATCAAAGGCATATTCGATACTGTAAGTCACAGTCTCCTCTTGAAGACATTTGAAGGAAGATATTGGAATTCGAGAAAATTGT
This sequence comes from Chrysolina oricalcia, assembly GCA_944452925.2. Lineage (NCBI taxonomy): Eukaryota > Metazoa > Arthropoda > Insecta > Coleoptera > Chrysomelidae > Chrysolina > Chrysolina oricalcia. The sequence goes on from OX101808.2 coordinate 27,548,426, forward strand.
CTGACACTATTTTAAAGTTACTTGTCAAGTAGATTACAGCCTGTAAGAGTCGATAATATACTGAGTGACCAAAGGAAAGTAGGGTATGGAATTCCAAGGAGCCTGTCTCATTGAGACCAACTCTCTTTAACATTTATATAAACAATATTTTGTTATTTCTGATCAGGGAAGATATTCTGAGGTTTGCTGACGATACTCTAATCTTCAACAGGGCGAACATTTGGCAAGAGCTGAAGATGATAGCAGAAGAGAATCTACCACAAATAAAAATTGGCTACTTCACATATTACTGACTGTGGATCTAGAAAAACTCATACGTTTCTTTAAGTTGCAATACATCAAACACACCCGTCTTCAATAGTTTACAGGTTGTTACTATGGGTCAACAGCATACATTCAGCCTGAAAATAAGGTGAAATACTTTCTGCAAATGAATTCCATACTGATAAAATTCAAACATCGGAAAAATATATATTAATTAATTCAAACCAAAGTACCATGTTCTTGTAGAGTGCCATCTACGATATGCTTCAGTGTGCTGGAGGGGGGGGGGCATTGAACACTCATATTCACCACCTTGCGGTTCTACAGAAAACCTTTTTAAAACTAATTTTAGGAAAAGATCCATGGTACCCATCCCATCCCAAACGAAAGTTATATATTTTTTACTTCATGAAAAACATAAATCAATATATAAGAGACAAAATGTCCTGACAAGACAGTTCATTTCAATTATTCTACGCAATAGGAATATTTGGGTCGAAAATCCATCGGAAAACAACTACTAATACCACGACGAACGTTTGAAGTACATGTGGTGAATTTCCGTGCAGAGTTCCTACCGGGCTTTCTCTACAATTGTTTGTTGCATAGAAATGTTCATCAAAACATTTGGACCACCGATAGATCGATTTCGGGTTGTTGCCTCTCATCAGTATATGGTAGGTTTATGCAGACAACAACTAATGTTTGCAACAAATGATTCGATGACAGCCCCATTTCAAGGCAAAAGCTGAACTAGCGTCCGCGTCTGCATGGGCCTACCCTATACTGATGAGGGGCAACACTCCGAAAACGATCTAAAGGTGGTCCAAATGTTTCGAGGAACATGTCCATGCAACAAGCAATTGCAGAGAAAGCCTGGTAGGAACTTTGTACGGAAATTCACCAGATGTAATTCAACGTTCGTCGTGGTATTATCCTGGAAAGTAGTTGTTTTCTGATGGATTTTCGACCCAAATATTCCTATAGCATAGGATAATTGCAATGAGCTGTCCTGTCAGGACATTTTGTCTTTTATTCATTATGTTCATTGTGAACAAGTTACAGATTATTTTATGAATCATTATATTATCAACATCGGAAATCGATAACATGCTAGTTAGAGTAAACACTACTATAATTTCCCAAAGAAATATTGAAAAGAGATAGAATAATTCTCGATTCGCCTTGATTCGTATAATCCGGGATTCATTACTTGTCATGAATCATCATTTAGGCATGTAACTGATACAAATATCTGATATCTGCAGTACATTTCAGTAATACCAACAAAAATAAGAACGTTCGATAAGACAAACGTTATTCACTAATGATTTTCTAATGACAAAAAGTAAATATACAAAGTAGATAGTGAAAAAATGTCCACATAATGTGCTAGAATTCTTAAAGCGCTTTTAGCAGTTGAACATATTCAAAAAGAAAATTAAATATTAAAGTATCAACGTTGATTTTATATACCAAGTTTCAGGAAACTATTCTACCATATCGTTTTCCTATAGATTTTGGTATTTTTTGCTGTCACTTTTTTATACTGGTTGCTCCGTTGAACCGATGAAAAGAGTCCCACATCGGTGAAGTGTTATTCAAGAATCTATATAAATATCATATCAGCAATGCCTTTTTCATCAACAGTAAGAGCTCTGACAGATCATACATTAAATGACATTAGTGACTTGACAATAGTGATAATACAATGACAATCGACAATGACAATGCCTCCACGATTCCAACGTTGTCGGATTGTGTCAGTGACGTAAAATGTCTGAGGGAGAACACTTCTGAAATCCGAATTTTCATAACTAAATACAGGCGAAAAACGATATGTAAAAATTAAACAAATATATATTTCGATATATTTGAGATATGAAGATTTCAATGACAAACATTTGAAATTTAGGAAATCAGCGAATTGGAATAACTGTGAATCTCAGCCAAGGAACTATGTAGTTTTGTGGTGTTACTTCTAAGACGACCGAACGCTTTGAAGTCAAAGAAGGAACTATTCGTGTTGGTTGACTGATTGTGAATATCTGAAATGACAAATTCGAAAAATTAAATTGCCGTAAGGTTATCCTAGCTAGGGATTTCCAATCAATTATAATTTGAGGAAAACCGCCCAAGATTATCTAATCCTATTACATCGTATCATAGATTGGTAAAATGTTATGAGCGTAGGTACCTATTAAATCCGATTATAGTACTTTGTTTACTGGTAAAATTATGAGTTGAAAATTCCTCGATTCGTTTTTATGATAGTCCTTGGCTGAAGTACAACATTCGGCTAGACGCATTGAGGGAGCTAGCCGATATTCTATCCATAATAGAATTTATCAAACAACAATCTGATTAATTCTATAGACACTTTATCCTTGGAAGTACGCTAACTAGAGATATAACAGCAGTCAGAGTCCACCATAACAGACCAAAAAAGCATGAGGGGCTCATTTACTAAGAATTAAATATTTTCTAGGAAAATCCAGAAGAGGAGTGAACCAACACTTATAAACCAATGAAGGCTTATACCCGTTTTTTTCGTTGTTTTTCCGGTCGGTGATGGAAAACTCAATGGTGAAAGTTACTGTCCTGATAGCCTGATACCTTACATATAAGCACGTAAGAACCCCTACATAACTTGGAGGAGGTAGGGAGAGTCAAAGAGCCGTAGACTTGAACTTGCATCATCTAAGGCCTACACAACAACGTAGGGTCTGCTCTAGGGCGGATGTGTGCTGGTTTTGCCCGCCCTCTGGCTTCCCAGAAGGGCAGGACGAAAAACCTATCACTGCATGAAATGCAATATCATTCCCTCCTAACCCCTCTGTGGCTTATTGATAGTTTTATTGTTATTTTATTTATTTAGATGTTGTATGTTTCATTTTATTTTATTGTAAATTTAATTCATATTTTTGGATTTTGGTTTTGGCTGAAGTGCATTGAAATATATACAGGAGATACAAAATAATAGATGAAATTGAAATATGTGGAATATTGAACTAATTAATAATTTACATGTATCAAGTATAATATACAAGTGAGATAATTCTCCACACCCTCTATGGACTATATGCACCAATCTAATACGAGTGAAACAGGTCTCACTTATGCATGCCAAAAGAACTGGGTTTTGGCATAACTTTTCAACTCCCCCATAATCCAAGAATTTCTTTCAGTAAATGTTGAAAACAATCGCTTATACACATCCTGCATGAAAAATAAAATATGCAATATCAAGCTCTAGGTTTGTACTTTACATTTGTGTTAAACATACAAAGACAACCCTAGATCGTATCACAATTTCAAAAGCCATCAAATATCAAATTTTTTAAGATGGAGAATTTTTTTCCAATTTGACCAATGGTTTAGAATGGATGTTTTTCCTGTGGGGACTAATTGGAGTGGATGACTATGAAAAATTTAATGTATTCGAAGAAAATCCTTCTGTATGAGTTAACAATTCACGTGTAGTATTTAAAACGAAGTATAATTGGATATATTTCCAGCTCAAAAAATGAAACATTACATTCACCTAACCCAACATAACCTAGCCAACTCAAAGTATCATAGGACTATTTTGTAGAGAACTTTATTTTCTGATTAGTTTCCGAGAAAACCCCAAAAACATTTTTTTTTACTTGAAGTCAATTTTTTTTCAACTATACATGATGTCAAGAAGTTTTATATTGAGTTCATACTGAGCCGAGTTTCATATTGCATTCTTCACTATTGCCTCAAATTTGTCTGCGGTTAATGAACTATAAAAATTTTGAGTGTGAAACTTAAAAACTTAGCAAATATTATTATTGCTGGCCATCGTTTCTGCAATAATCAATTCAATTAGAACTCAATTATGTTAATCTGGCAATTCATATAGTTCATGCCATGAATTCTGGAATCCGTCCCTTCTAAAAGTGTGAAGCACAAAATTTAGAATAATTTGCTTTTATTAACTCAAACTGAGAGAGATAATTACACTGGAATATTTAACACGCAGAGCTTGTAAAGTATGTACTAACTTTAAATTAGTTTCTTTCTCGGCATACAGTAGTTGCATTTTCCTTCTTCCACATCGGAGCTTTGCCACTGCAATTTTTTGTGGCTTATGCCTTAGGTACTTAACTGATTTGATTCCAGATACCATGAAATTAATGTTGAAACGTTAAACGTATGGCTTTGAGAAATTAGCCCATCTGTTACACAACCATAACACTCAATCATAATTCTAAAGCGACCAATGCGGTAAGAGCTGTGTCAATTATTTTCCTCTGTGCTGGAATAATAACGAATCGGAATCGATTTGTATACCTCTTTGGAAGTCCATTCGCTGAATGAACGATCGGTCTACATTTCTTAAATTCTTTCTATCAATGTCATTATTCTTTTGTATGGTTATATACTCCTGATATCGTTTTCTACCTATTCCTTCTATTTCAGTTTTGTGTCTCCTTCTCGAATATCTGTCCATCTTATTTTTTCTTGACTTTCATGGCTAATCCATCCATCGCATTAGTACTTCTGGTCCAAATATTGTCTCCACCTTTTACATTTTTGTAACTTTTCAGTTGGGGCTTTATTGTTCTTACTGTCCCCTTTCTTCTAGAATTGTTCAAAAAGGCTTAGATCACGCCGTCTGCACTAGGAGACGGTCTTGTGGCTAAAATGTCTCAGGATGGTTGGTATTACCAAACAACAAAATAATAGATAAAATTTGTGAAGAAAAAACGAAAATAAAAATTCATCGAGAGTGTAGCAATTTTGTTCGACGAGGGCAGTTTTTAGTCTCGGTTTAAAAAATCTATATTTGGTGCATTTTTAAAAAGTTTGGGCCCTAGATAAAGATGGTTTTTCTGGGATAAAACAGTTCGGTGCGTATTGGGTACCAGTAAATCTCTAGGCCGAGTCATGTACTGATGCTGGTTAGTTGCAAAATTCTGTTTATTCTCATATACGTAGATACAAAGTTCGTAAATATAAGTACCAGCAACAGTATACGTATTTTTAATTTTTTGAATTTATTTCTACATGATTTGTCCAACGATTCTGAGTGCATACTCAAAATTTCATAGCTTATGGTCGCATGATACAAATTCAACAAAACTTCTATAGTACAGTGCGTGACATAAACTTTTATGCAAAACAATTTTTACGCATTTTATTGCAAAGGTTTTCAATATGGGCAGTCTATGTGAGTTTGCGATCTAATGTAAGAATCAGCATTTTTGTTGTAGAGCAAGATTCCACCTGCATATCGTCATTCTTATGGAATTGAAAATTTTCTGGGACATTATGAAGAGTGAATTTCATCAACGCTTTTTTGGATATGGTGAGTGTCAAATTCAAAGACTTTTTGTGTCAGTTCTGTGACAGCTGCCACATTCTGCACCTTGACGAGAAAATTGGTATCATCTGCATAGGTGACTCCATGAATTTCTGGAAGATTATTGAAATAATTCATCAGACCATTAGCATATAAAAGGAAAAGTAAAGGCCCGAGTATAGAGCCTTGAGGGACGCCCTGTTCAATGGTTTCTGGTTGACTTATAGAATTCTGAATTGCATTCTTGGATCCGGCCTTCCAAGTATGATTCCATCAAATTTAGCGCAATTCCTCTAACTTCATAAGCCAATAATCCGAATATGTTACTCATACAAATCTTCTCCACGTAAATTCACTGAAGGATATCTAATTTGAATTAATTTACTTTACTATTGTTCTTAATAGGGAGGGTTGGGATTCTCACATCCTCTCAGAGGAAATTGTCATCGTGGACAGCAAAACCTTAATACTAGGTTCATCTACAGGAAACTTCTCCATTCGAGAGCAAATTCTTTATTTGAAAACTCGAGACATTGATTTTGTTCGAGACATACAATTATGTAATGTAGCAGAAAGTAAGAATGATAATAGTCGTTACCATAATATCGTAAATACAGAATATAATGAAGGTTATAATCTTAAATATCAATTTCTTCGTATTATGTATCGGTAGTTAGATTAGCCTCGTCTATGCATTACTTATGTTCGAAATGAAATGAAACCCGTAGTTAACTAGAATATTTGTTACAGCTATATCACATCTTGTTAGGTCTATTATGCCTCAAGCTATACGCAAATGAAGTATTTGTATCTGATGAATGGTATCGCAGTAGGTAAGCGGAATAATACGATTTTAATGAAGGTGAATCGAATGAAATGCGGTTTATTTGGTAAGTATACCCGTAGCGTAAAGAAGATCATAAATCTTATAGGCGTTCATTTAGGATTATGTATTCTTGAGTTGTGAATTTGAGCCAATTGTCCACCTTATTAAAATATCTTGTTTCGCATTGCTTGAGCACAGTTCATGTTCGAAAAATTTGTGGGTGTGGACAGTAAAAAACTAAATTCTTGGAGGACGTTTTTTTTCCTACGGCTCGATTTGGCTAAGGAGACATATTATTATGAAATACTTGAGCACACCTGAAAATCCAATTACGCGATATAGGTATACCCATTATTTATACAGGCATTATCACGTAAACCGTTCATTAGGAGTTATCTTTGTTTCCATTGGAATAAAATTCTGAAAATTTGGAACATCAGATAAGTCAACATAAACAGTCGATTTGAAATATCGTCAGTGACGTTGCACTCTTGACCCTTGTGTTGCCACCCGGGTACCTATCGGCGGACGTTTTGTTCAATAATTTTTTTCCCAAAAAAGATTGGGCAAAACCTTGAATCCCCCATGATTTTACCGATTCTAAAAAAAAATACTTGGAAAATGTAGAAAAAAAACACGTACCCGATATAATAATAATAAATATCACATTTTGCAATGAGATTGTTGAACATACAGTTTGGCAAACATATCTGAGATTGTGAAATTAACACTTCTTATGCGAACAATCGTGAATACACTGGATAGTCCGTTGTACGACCAATGCGCATCATGGGTGTGCATATTTTCACAATTGCAGCTATGTTTGCCGAACTGTACATCATGGAGTTTTCGTTTTTTGCACAAAAGTAATAAATCTTATATGAAAAATTACTAAAATATGCAATCCTTTACAGAGATATATTAGAAATCAATTATTACAATTCAAACATTTTATGATTTTTGCTGTGTGCTGATCACAAACGGGCTTATTTATTACAGTCAACGCAAGACTTTTCCTTGTCTTTCTTCTCTTTTGAATAGGCTGCTTGTTGCAAATGTAGCATGATCCAACTACAACTTTTCTTCCACTAGCGTCTCGTTGATCGTTGTTATCAGTTACCACTCCTGTTACTGGCCTTTTATAGTAACTTTCGATTTCACATGACTTGCTGGTTAGAAAATCGCTCTTCTATCATTGGCATGGCTAGTTCTTCTGAGAGCTGGCGTAGAAAAAGTCTGCGTCTGTTTGTTTATTTTTTCTAAGCATATCAAGTAACGTATCCAAAATATCGTAAAAAAAGCTAGGCGCCGATAGTGTCGAAAGACTCTCTGCCAACGGTAAGGTCGTAGAAAATATGTGCATGCTTGTGTGTCGGCCAGATCCTTCATAACTCATATTGACTTATCGAGTATTACCTTGTTTACCTGTATAGAAAATCCCTTTGAGAGGCCAAGATTACTTGCGTCTCACAACCAAAATACTTTTACACCGTATTTAGTAGGCGATGGCATGTACTGGGTGAACTTCGTTCTTCCTCGAAAAGGAAAGAGCTGTTCGTCGATAGTCAAGAGCCCCGTTGGTTTATGCACCGCCGCTAGGTGTGCATTCAGCATGTTCCAAATATCAGAAATAGGTGCAGCTTTATGACTGGCTGCTCGTTCCTGGCATGTAGCGTAATCGTCAAAACATATAAAACGTAAACGCAACTGAAATCGCCTTCGTCCTATCGTTGTACGATACAGTGAATTATGAGTTTTTCATCCACATTTTATCTATGTAGTCTGTGTTTGAGTTATTTGCACCTGCATCCATCTAGATTCCAAAAAAAGAGTACAGTTCAGTTACCTTAAGTTTCTCCCATACACGCGGCTCGTTCTGAGATGCTTGCTATTGTAATCTTCATACTCGGCTTCCGCTTTTCTATTTGTGCACCGAACGATAATATCAATTTATTTAATGTACCAGAAATTCTTAACATTTCCGTACTTTTGAGCGGTCTAGCTCTCTGCTCAACAAAATTTCTATCCGGAGTTTTGGGGCGGAGTTTTATTCCAAACCGTTTTGTCTTCTTCCACAAAAGTTGTTCTAGTGCTGAATGAAACTTTTGAAGCTACTTCGATGTCACTCTACTCCTCAGCGCCTCTTTCATCGTCATCGTCTTCTTCAACGCAATCTTCATTATCCGATGCTACAGCATTGGCAGAATTCGTTGAGAATTCGCTGTTTTTCAGCCTAACTCAATCTGAAAAATAATAAATAAATTCATATTTTACAATAATGTTACACTTATAATGATATCAACTATATACAAATATTGTATTTATTATATTTACGTTACCTCAAAAACTTGGCTCTCGACAATTCCTTCATCTTTCTGCTTCCTGATTCTGTTTTCCACAAATATAATGCAACACTTTACTAAATAATATTGGAATAAGCCAGAAAATAAAAACAACGGATATTACACGCACGCATATACCAAACCATCCAAACTCAGCAGTGACTGCACGTCTGGCTTTTTCGAGCGAACGATAAAAACTGATTTACTGCTACACAAAGAGACTAAACTAACAAGGAGGGTTTAATAAGCTCTAGCCAATCAGAATCTTGTAGCATCAACGCGTCATAGTGACGTACATGAGTACAGAGTCGAACTCGAACCAAGCAACAAAACTCTCATATACCAAGAGCTAGTCCGTCACTGTCTATAGAGAACGGCGGCCATGACACGTCTGACTACGTCACATTTCGTCACAAATGTTCTGTCATCTCTTTCTACTACACTGAAAAAACAGTTTATTCATAGTTAACGAAATTAATTAACATCTAATAAATCATTTATTCGAATATTGCGGAATAAACGTTTATTTATTAGAAACAAATAATGCATTTAAATTATTTAAATATTCCTCAGTAATAATTAATTCAAATCAATTTTCAATAAACTATAGATTTATCAACTGTAAATAAAACATTATTTATAATAAATAAAGAATATTTATTAATAACCAATATTTCATTACCATTCAATAAACACATATTCATTATTAATATGTTTTATTCATTAAAAATAAACGTTTGTACATAACAAACAATAATCAAAATTCAATATGGAAGAAATTGGAATCAAATCACTATAAATATTTATCAAATCAACAAAACTGTTATCATTCAGGAACTTTTCCAGCTCCTGAACCTGATCCATGCTTATGACGCGAGACCGCCTTGATGAACTGCGTTATTAAGTAGGTACTTGTGATCTTTCCAACAGATGTCTTATTGTAGATTAGATGCACAAACCACGCATAATTATTATAAGTGTTATAGTCTTCTAGTCTTTTTAGTTATACTTCAATCACATTAAAATAACACGCGACCTAACCTACACAACATTCACAAATGGCACACGACTTGAAGACAAACACCGAGAGATACCCAGACGTACGACGTGACACGTGGCCCATCATAGCGAAGCCACCACGGCACCTATCGCGGAGATTTGATAATAATGGCAGCGCGGTATCTTCAATGAATATTAATTTATTATCTATTACTAATTCTTATTCACTTTGAATAAACTTATAATTATTAATGAATACAATTTTAGTAATATCACCCAACAAATGATTTCATTAGGAATAAATTTATATTGTTAATTATAAACATATCGACCTCAAACAAACTATTAATTTTTTATTAATATATCATATTATCGCATTTACTAATATTAAATAAAATCACCTTGTACGAAATAAAATATTCTTTTCTTTATTCATTGTAAATAAAAGGCACCCAAACAAATATTTATTAACTATAAGCCCTATCTTTTTTTTCAGTGTAGTGTCTCCATTGTCTTATGGGGATTAAACTCTCCTTGTTAAATTTTAGTCTCTTTGACTGCTACAAACATACAGGCATGTTTGTGTCTACTTGTTCAAAAAGTGTTCTCGAATATTCTTCAGGTCTAAAAGAACAACCCTCCTGCTTCCCTTTCATGTTAACAAACCTGACCTTCTCAGAAACGGGAAATTTACGGTGCAGCTGGGAACGTTTTATGCCAGCTTAAGGACTCCCAAGGCCACTGTGCCTAATTTAATTGTTATATTCAGGTAGAAATACCTTCCTAGAATATGAATAATCAAATAGGTATTGATCAAATGCATGTAATTTTAGTTACAATGGACTTTTTTTACCAAGAATTTCGTAGGCAATATTCACGGCTGGCAGATGCTGTGAGTTTTTTAATTATCTGAAATTTGTTTGTTATATATTCATTCATTTGTTGTCCTCAAATTGATATTAAACTTTTTCGGGAAAGACTCAAAATATCCTATAGTCAGCCGCTAAGATTCTTATTCCAGCCACCATGCACCTAGTTGTCAGCCTCGATTACTGAAGGTTGGAATTATAATATAGTATTTGTTGTTTTTATACCCTGAATGAAGTTCCCCTGTGGAAAACTTCATTAAGCTAATTCTATTAGCCAGTTAACCAGTTCTTATTCCTCTTTTCCAGTTAGGACCGTGCTTGGTCCCATTTTCCGTGGTCCTTCATCAACTCATGCTGGTAGGTTAACTTGTATACTACCTTGGAGTACACCAAATTTTCTATTTGGCTCTCTTATCCCACAATTATTTTCACAATTTTCCAATATCTGCCACGTGGTTTTCTTTGAATATTCTGCCAATTTTATGAACCATTTTTCAGCCACCAACAAATTTCGATGAAAAACAAAATTAACGCTGCCTCCCGGACTATAATGAAGGATAACGTTCACAACGTACGCGTATATGGAACTATTCGAAATCTCCGAGTTTTTCGTTCCGTAACAACGGAATTTTGGTTGATGAATATCGAGAGAAAAGTTTCTAATGTTGTGTTGTGTTAAATCATCCATTTTAATAAGAGCTGTTTTGACAAAATTACAAGAGCCTTGAAAAATATCCTGCTAAATCTGAGCTCTTCTGGTATTACTCCCGGATATTTATCATCCATGATTGCATGCCAATGGCTGTCAATTAATTCGCGTTTTCTGGCATAAATTTGGTGCTGTTGTTCTTTGAAAAATTGATTCGTGTTATTGAATGTCAGCACAGTTGATATTGTTTTGCTATGAATATTTACAATACCGATTGCGTGTTTATTTTTCTGAACTGAAACTGTTGAAAAATGGAAATGTTTGAGTGGTTCTCGATGCTTGCCTGGAATATTCATTGTAAATATTCATTTTTGATGAATAAGCGAAGGAAAAAAATTAAAGAATTGAGTTAGTATTGGTAGGATTGTATTTCCAGTAAGATCGTTAAGCTTGTTGAACCTCATGTAAGATGATGAATTTGTCTATTGAACCAGAGAAATATCTCGAAGACTTGGAACTTGGATTAGTCTCCCCTATTTATAAAAAATATGATCCGTTATCCAACCACAGACAGATAACTGTTTCCTGTGTATTTGCCAAAGTTGTTGAAAAAGACATGCATAAAAGTATTATAAAATTTCTGGAGAAATATCAGATAATATCAAAATGTCAAAATGGTTTCTATCCCGGCAGGTCGACAGAAACTGCTGTGTTTGACCTCACCAAAGAATTTGACTTTCTGAGTCTAAGTTTTGTTGAAACGAAACTTATGCTATAGGATTTCGTGGAAACATACTTGCTTGGCTTTTGCCATTGTAAAATTATCGTTAAATTAAGCAACACCCATTCAAAAAAATCTGAAGTTAATCTAGGAGTTTCCCAGGGTTGGGCCTCTTATATTCTTAATGTTTATTAACGATTTGCCGTCGTCTTTTATGATCCAACGGATTGCATGTTTTACTTGCAGATGATGTGTCATTGGCAACTGACGGAAATACCACTGAAGAAATCTCTTTCTAAACTGAACCACCTCAACAATAAATTCAATGAATGGTGTACTTATAATCACTTAATATTAACTAGAAGTAAAACTGTTTTGATGAAATTCTTCATTTTATCCAATCCCAACATGAACCTGGAAATTGTAACTGAAAATATTGATGTCACTGTTTTTGAATCTACATGTTAGTAGGGAAACCATCCCGGAAAAGGCTCACTGCAACAATAGATTCTCCATTGATAAAAAAAATATAAAAATATTGCATCGGCCGGGAATCGGCCGCCCGCGTGGCAGGCGAGCATTCTACCACTGAACCACCGATGCTACAAATTGAACTGTGAATAAACTTGCTCATATTCGGTTGGATTTTTAACCTTCCACAGTTTAAAATAAGCACAACCAAAACCATTTAATGATTTCAAATGTATTACATAGAATTTTACTGATAAGGTACAAACAAGATATACAATATTACGGCCCTCTTCTAGTTCCTACTAATTCAAATTAACAAATAGGTTTATTCATCGTTATTTGATAAAATTACATTTCAAGAACTATTTCTACATAACCTAATCTTAAATATGGCGTCCTGTGGCTAAGGGTCAGGGATTTTGGGGTAGGGAATGGAGTGGGTATGGGTCAACACTGTTCCCCAGTTTCCAGAGGACAGTAGTGGAGTAGTGGCAGTAGTGCTCATGAGCGACTCCTCATGCACCCGCAGTGGTCCAGAGTGCAGATGAGTTACCCCACCCCTGCTGATGTTAGCAGGTCATTCTAATAGTTATGTGTCCTGCATCATCGAAAGTGTCGAAACCCTGTCAACCGCATGCTTATTGGTAAAATTGTTGTTAAAATTGTTTTTCCGTTAACCAGCTGTCGTCCCCTTATGAACGGCATCCCCCAGAAGTCGAAACTTGTGCGAGCCAAGGATTAACAAGATCTTACTTTTTACGTGCTATTCCTAGCACTTTCTTGGGCCATCAGAAAATTTTCTGCAGTCGCCATGGTTTGAACCATCGCCGACTGGTAGCCAAAGTGATTGAAACAATGTCGCTTTAACCACTAGGCTACCTGTCTACATGGTAATAGAAGAGGTGATAAGATTTCAGCTGCTACTGTTTGGAGTTTATAGGTCTCTTATAATGTTTGTCAATTGAATCAACTCACGGAGACTCCGAAATTATTGAATATTGAATTCCAATTCAAAATTGTTATGACATTTTTTAAAACTCTAGTTTTTCTGTCGTGATAGTCAGGTGCCTATATCACATCAGTGACAGTCAGACCTCTACAGAGTTGTTCCGTCGATAGTAGTCCCAGAAGAAGTTTGAGGCAAAAAACTGGGTAGCGGTTTTACTCCTCTTGTGAGGGTGTTAGAAGATGTTATCTATTCTCGTTCTTGGAAAAGATCTTACATTTGGTAAGAAGCACCTGTGTTTTTGGGGCTGTTGGTCCTACAGGGATCTCATACCTTTGATGGAGGAGGATTTTCCAATTTCGTCCTGAAACAAGCACTGAAACGATTCGGCCCAAAAAGCAGATTGTCAGCTCCGCTTGGAAGAATATGAGCATGCAGTGAAGCTGGTTGACGGAAGAAATCTAATTTAAAGAGAGACGCAATAAATCTATCAATCGCAATATAGGTGTACCAATGCGCGAATTGAATCGCACATTAGGTAAGATATTCCACTCTCGCGAAACTACAATTAACAGTACTTCATCATGATTTTCAATCTCCAGAAGCTTGCTGTTCGATATATCTGTAAGGTTGGTCGTAGAGTCTCTTGTAAGGAACTGTTCAGAGAGAGGAAGATCCTTACCCTACCTTCTCTTTTTATTCTGGAAACGGTATGTCTTTCATAAAAACCTACCAATGTACAATATCACCTTTGGACCTACCCGTCAAAATAACGTAAGGCTACCCATTTCAACTTCAAGTCTAATGAAGAACTCACTGCCTCTAAACCATACAACCACCTTCCAGAAAACATCAAAGTCATTAGCTTTATTCAGGAGATCATTGAAGTTGATTCTCACAGAAGAGATATTTTATGCCGTCAGTGAATAATACTTCAACAAAAATATGGGTGACACTTGACTTGCTCAATAATTGAAATTAATACTGTTTTGTTTTGAACGTCTCTTGTCTTATTTATACCGTTTAAGTTACATGTGTGTTTGTTTCTACTATATGAGAACGATTTACCCATTGATGGGAAATTTACCATCTTCATTGTCAATGAGATGTGGCAATAAAGAATATTTTGATTGATTGATTCTAACTCATTGGATTCACCATTTTTCACAAACCGTGAACTTGAACAATCCTAGAATAGTTCTCGGTATCGAAACGAGTGCGCACTAATTTTACGCAGTTCAGGAACGATTCGGGAATTGTTCTGAAATTGAAACCCGAAGAAAACTATTCTGTTCGCAATGTTCGCATCCAATACTTGTTCGGAGCATCCGAAAGCAACCGAATCCGTGCGAAGAGATGCCAAATCTGTTCTGATTATTTCGATAACGACGATGCTGGCAGGCACATCATGCCAGTTGGTAATGGTAATGTACAGTGGCGTATGGAAAAGTGAAAGTGACGTTACCTTGATGTTGTCAAGGTCCGCGGTTTAATAATACAGTATTTACCAAGACGACCGGCAGTCCGTGAAATGAAATTCTTATGCGATATTTCGTTTGTCGCTGTTGGTTGTCGAATACTGCAAAACTAATTTCAATGTTCGTGTGTGTTCGAGACGACTACTTACCCGATTGGGACCGCTATAAAGAACTCAAAATCTTTACTTTAGCTTCAATTCACATTGGAAAAATCATGACCGCATTCTCAGTACAAACAGTTCCAATATCTTTGGTAGAACTCAACTGTCGCATCTTGAGTAAAGCACCAGTTGTTATCCCTAATAACCTTCTGGATCCAGACAGAATAAACTATTACTTCTGCTCTGTCTTTGTGGACAAGACACCTGTTGGATTTCTACAGTAGTAATCAATTCAAAATCTTTGTTAACAATTTCAATTTGAAATTTCTCTGTTGCACTTACATAGATTGTTAATTAGCCCATATCATCAATTACTGTATGGAAAAAGCTTATTTTCCCAAGCAATGGATGAAAGCCATTGTGAAAACGCTGCCTAGAATAAAAAATCGTCTATACTTCCTATAGCACCTTCTCATATTTACGTCCAATAAATAAGTCTTTTACCACCCTTTTACTGAAATTGTTGAAAGAGCTATTCACATGCAACTAACAGCTTTTATTATATCTGAAAACATTCTTCCGGGATACCAGGCAGGCTTTCGAAATGGGTACAATACTACAAGGCTTTATGGAATGTCAGCAATAAGTATTGTTGCCAATATTGACAAAAAAACACCACGCTAGTATTATTGGATATTTCTAAGGCGTTCGATACCATTAGCAATAAACTTCTCCTCTCTAAACTAAAATATTATGGATGATTAGCCAATGTTATAAATCTTTTGAATTCTTATTTGGATGACCGACATCAGAAGGTGCATTTGGATGATCAAAGATCTTCCCTGAAAAGTGTACTATCAGTCGTACCTCAAGGCTCAATTCTTGGTCCCCTCCTGTTTATGATATTATCTGCCAATATTTTTTGTCAAGTTGAACATTGCCAGGTTCAAGCATTTGCTGATGACACTCAGTTATATCATAGTAATGGAACTGATAATATTATAGTATCCCAAAATCAAATTTATTACCTTGAAATCACTAACGCCCTACCTAACAATCATAATTTGAAGCTGAACGCTGGTAAATATAATGTTATGTTGGTATGTTGGTAGAAAAAAACAAAGGCACAATGTTAAAGAACATGCATGAATCTCAAAATAGGAGACCAAATTCTCAAATCGGTTGACTCTGCAAAAAACTTGAAAATCGCTTTTACTCTCTGTCTTCAATTATGGAGACCCTGTCTATGGTCCTCTTTTGGATCCGGCTCATCAATCGAAAATACACTGCGTGCAGAATTTTTGTGTTAGTTTCGACCTATAAATTTAAATGGATTAAACTCTTCAAATAATTTTTGGATAATTTTGCATTTTGACAAATAGTTTCATGCACAATAATTTTAAAATAAAAAGCTGCCCCATTCAACTATTTTCCAATCAAAATCACGCTCAAAATATTTTGAGATTAATCGATTGAATTAATAGGTCTTATGATATAATATATGAATAAAATTTCATCTTTTGGAGTTCATGTTAGATAACAATCAAACTAGGCATGAGACAGGTTTTTGTCCAATATTTTTGCCTAAGCAACCAAAGTGATGTTATCAAGGTGTAATATTTCAAATGTCAAAATAACACTTCTGATATTCTTGAGAGTTTTTCACTTGGACAGGAATGAGAAAGTATTAATTCCAGTGGATTATTCCAGTGGATGTATCTGACGAATTTGAATCTATTACTCACCAAATGAAAAGAAAGATACAATAACCCATACGCCCAATTTTGAAGCTTCTTCAAGGAAAAGATTTTAGGTGTATTTTTTTGCATCTCAAGTACTTGAGTCAAATACACTTTGGTCACGTAAATCCATGATTGAAATTTCAGTCAAAGTTACCAAAGTGCCACACTAATTATTTTTAAGCCGAAGTAAGCAGTTTCAAAGAAGAGATAGGTTTGTGCGTATATATTGGACTTTAGGAAAATACTTTAGTCGAACGCACTGGTCACGGTGATTTCATTGAAAATATGAACAGGATGTTTATAAAATCAGTTGTGGAATCATCTGCGACTGAAAGTTGGAATTTAGTCGCTATTTTCCATCGTACAAGATACCCTCTCTTGGAAGGGATTCATGTTCAAAAGAGAAACATTCTTAATTGAAAATTGAATCAATACATGACTCCTCTGGAAATGGAAAAACCCTACGATAAAATTGAAGTTACTTTTTTGTAATATCAACAGAAAACAACTACTTCCCCGGCTAAAGTCACGCTGGACATTGAACTACATCTGATAGATATTGAGAAAGACCCTATATAACTTGAAGAAAAAATCTGAAAGTGAAAATTTGCATTTTCATTCAGATAGTTGATTATTTATTAAATGTCCAGTGTCCATTGGAGATTCTTATCTATAAATGAGATAAGGGAGAATGTTATGAGGAATTGTTGGACTATTTCTTGTGCGGTGAAACTTTGAAAATATTTTTCTGACATAAAACCTGTCATGGGTATGGCATGTTGATGGATGTTCATAAAGTCAGTTGTGGAATCATCTGCGACTGAAAGTTGGAATTTAGTCGCTGTTTTCCATCGTACAAGATAACCTCTCTTGGAAGGGATTCATGTTTTAAAGAGAAACATTCCAAGCTTAAAAGTTTACCCAAAACGTGGATATAAACGAAGTTTATATGTTGACATCTTTATTAAAAATAGAAAAATGTTGCTTTCCAAGCAAAGAAGACAAGTAAGTTTGTGTTGAGCTCCAGAGGAGAAAAAATCTTTGAGTGGGTATACGATTCATAGTAGGATCATCACATTTTTAGAAAAAAATAAAATTTTGACCGATAAACAATTTGGTTGGGAGATCAACCGAGGTATCGACTATTGAATTCATGGACAATGTCTATAGTTGTTTGGACAAAGGACTTTATGTAGCAGGATTTTTTTTTGATCTATAGTTTCAGAAAAGAATTTGTTAAGGATGAAACTGTTTGCTTATGGTATAAGGGGATCAATGTTAGACTTGTATTAATATTTATCTGAAAGAAGTTTAATGTACAAATTGCAAACGAAAGGTCTGATATATATGATATATATATATATATATATATATATATATATGGGTGTTCCTCGGGGATCTATGCTGGGACCGCTCTTATTTCTTATATTTATAAACAATTTACCACGCGGATTACTCCTCAGTAGTGGTTACATCACATACCTCTGATGGGCTCCATGATAGAGTATTATAATGTGTTGTCGATCATTTTCATAACTGGTGTAATAGAAATCGTATAGAAAGAACTGAATCTTGACAAAACAGTTCCTCAGATCGTAAATATGGTTAGTCTAATGTCTGCATACCTGATATAACATGAGGTTTCTAGGTGTCATCGTGGACCAATTTATGTGTTGAGAATCCCACATTGAACATTTGGGTGAAAAACTTACCTTTGCATACAACGTTGTTGTACAACTTTAAGAAACGTTAAATTTGAACAGGCTCATTAAAATTTCCCGCTCACTAGTTTACAGCCATCTTATTCACCATGTTTATTTACGGGGAAACTCTGTGAACGCTAAATAAAGTATGAAATTACCATCTGTTTACATATTAAAGCCTATGCTACTCACTACGCAAGCCCTGACCAGACTCTGATAATTCTGACTATAACCGTTACTTCACAAGAAATGTCCTCTCAACCTCTCAATATCAAAACAGCTTGTCCAAGTTTGAAAAATCAGCAAAGTATGCTGGGAGCAAGCTCTATAACCACCTACCCCTGGAAATCAGAGAGGTGCCG
Source organism: Chrysolina oricalcia (assembly GCA_944452925.2). Classification (NCBI taxonomy): domain Eukaryota; kingdom Metazoa; phylum Arthropoda; class Insecta; order Coleoptera; family Chrysomelidae; genus Chrysolina; species Chrysolina oricalcia. Next base: position 27,567,231 of record OX101808.2, read on the forward strand.
GCATTTAAATTTAAAAATATCTTAAAAAGGATGCTTGGTAGAAAGGCATATTAGTGCACTGAAAGGTATTTTGCATCTAGCTATGAATTGTGATGATTTATTCATTCTCTACGTAACTAAAAAGAGTTCCATTGTAAATCTGTGTGTACTGACATGTATTGTTATTCTAAATTTTATTTATTTTTTAACGCGCATATCTATGTCCTTGTAAGATGGGTAGCTATGGGCGCTATGGCAGTACGAATAAATTCTATCCTATTCTACTCTTTATCTTAAGCCCATGTCAAATAGTTTGATCAAACTGCCTTCTATTGGTTTGTTTCAAATTGTGTGAAGCAAACCATTTGAAATGACGTCACTAAGGCAGTTTGTCCAAACTATTTGAGCGTGAGCTACGGGCTTTAGTATTAAAGTAACTACCATTTTCACTAAAGTTTCAAATTCGGGAGAACTATAACATACAAATATATCGCTATTAATAGGATTATTTATAGTACATTATCATTATTGGAGGAATCAATATCAGTAACAAATTTCAGGCAATCGTTTATGATCAGAAATACGAAAAGTCAGCCGAAAGATGCTGCGTTTCGATTGAAAACAAAATAAAAATAGCAGATAAAATATCACGATAATTTGCATTTGAATAATACTATTTCATGTATCAAAGAACCATTCCTACGATATAGCCACTGATCCGATATACAGAAGAAAAAACGATTCTGCAAATTATCCAATACTTTTCCAGCGACCCAAAAATTCCATGCTGAAAATGGGTCAAAACAATCTAATAACGCCGAATTACTGTTGAGCAATAGTTGGTAGAATCTCCAAAAAACGCTGCTTTTTATTTCAGTTATAACCAATGTTAAATCGTGTTCCGCCATCCATCTGATGAAAAAAGTTCCGCACATCTCGGATATATCACATAAACCGCTGGTAACAGTGCTACAACTTTTCCGGCTCTTCCATTTCAAATTACTAATTCGGAAAATCCAATGGCCAACTCAAATGAGGCTAGAGCAAAACAGACCGGTTTCATCGTGGACAATCATTTAAACTGGGCTAAGGCCGCGAAGGCTTTAATTATGTTTGTCGGATATTGCGTTGCGGATATTCCATCAGGATATAATATAACATAATGGAAGTTTTAACTGCGGCGAGACAATATAGTGCAGAAAATACGTTCCGGGATATCCCTGGGGAAACGTATTGATGACAAGGATGAAAGTACCCCCCACGGAGGCTGAGCTGATTGTACTCAATTGAGGATTAAACAACATCACCACGTGCTAACAATGTTTGTAGTGGAATCAATCTCAGATCGAGACTGCAAATGAAATCACGTATTGTTCATATTAGAGAAAATGGTAGGGTGGGGAGAGACAATTCATTACCAGAAATTGACTTTACAGCGTGACAATTTGAAAACTTGATGTGCTATCTATACAGGGTCTCCCAAGCTGATTTAGCCAGGTTCGAGTTCCTAAACTAGCCAAGATATTTTCAGTTGTGAGGATACTTTAAAATTACAGCGCAATTTCATTTTATTACGAACAGCTACTTGAAAATTCACTCCTACTGTAAAATTTCAAATAGCACCCTGTATATTTTTCAACATATTCTCACAGAATGTCTGATTCTAAATTCACCACTTTCTTCCGATTCAACATCGGTTGATAAATAGCTGAGAAAATTAATCTTTAAATTTTAAAGAATTTTTTTTTAAATTGAAAATCGTCGTTGAAACATTTTTGACACTTGTCAAAGTATAGTCAATAAGATCTTGCAAGTTAGCGAATTTTGTGTAAAAATGCCAAGTTTGTTTACTGCTGAAGAATACGTTTTATGAACTGGGAGATCAGCTATTTGCTTCTTACAGTACTGAGGATGTGTTTATTCCTTGACAGAAATAAATTGTTACTGTGATCAAAGTTATTGGAAAATTAGGTAAGTGGGGTCCTCAAAGTACTCCAGGTATGGATTCATGTTCCTAATATTCGGTATCTCATTGTGTATGTAATTTATGCAGATTTCGTAAAAAATGGATAACTGGGAGAAGAATAAACCTCTGAGAGATGAAGAGTTGACAAAATTAGCTGAAACCATTGGTGAATCCGACTCAGAAGAAGAACATGGTGGCTACAATTCTGAAATAGATGACGATGCAGAGATTTTGCAAGAAATAATTTCGGAATCGGAAGACAATTTGGAAATTAATTTTGAGGAAGACTCAGACGTGGAACCAGATGCTGATAATGTTGATATATCTACGGATAGTAATTGTGTAGCCAAGTCAGGAATGAAATGATTTAGTTGTCCATTTCGTACATCTCAGCGATCTCGTAAAAATTATGTAAATGCGAGGCCTGGTTTACCACAATGTGCCGCTGCTGCCAACACGATGTTAGAATTTTTCAATCTCTTTATAACTCGTGATATGAAAGAAGTCATCTGTCGTCATACAAATTAGGAGACTGTTAAATTTTATGAAGATTGGAAAGCAAAACATCCAAATTCAACCACAGAGTGGAAATTATTGAAAATTGAGGAGTTGGATTGCTTTATAGGGATTCTTATCAAAGCGGGCGCTCTGCGATGTCGAAGGGAATCAACACGAGAAATGTGGACGAGAGATGCATCTATCCGACGCAGTTTCTTTACAGCTTCTATGTCTTTAAACAGATTTGAACTCATTTCAAAATTTATTAGTTTTTATGATAAATCTACGCGGACAGAGAGGAGAGCAAATGATAAACTTGCCGCAATAAGGGAAATATGGGAACTATTTGTTCAAAACTGCATGAAGAATTTTGTACCATATGAACATTTAACGGCTGATGAGCAACTAGTAGCCTTTAGAGGAAAGTGCTCTTTCCGACAGTATATGAAGTCAAAACCAGCTAGAAATGGTATAAAGATTTGGGCAGCAGCTGATGTTGAAACAAGTTATTTACCTATGTAATTTGCAAGTTTAGACTGGCTAAGGATTGGACAACATCAAAGAAAAAGACCTAGGACTTCGAGTTGTCAAAGATCTTACCCAACCGTATAAAGGCAGTTGGCGAGGAATAACCACTGACAATTTTTTTACCAGAGTTGGTTTGGCAAAATACTTGTTGGAATCAAAGTTAACACTCTTAGGGACTGTGCGCCAAAATAAACCTGACACTCCTGCTGAAATCTTCAATGTTTGCATTGGCGCAAGACATAGCCATGGTTTCATATATACCAAAGAAAGGCAAGATGGTTCATGTACTCTCCACCCAGCACGATGAAAATATTGTTAGTGAAACAGATGGAAATAAACCCATCATGATATTAGATTACAATAAAACCAAGGTAGCTGTTGACAATGCCGATAAACTAGTGACGGAATATTCTTGCGCCAGAAGAACTAAACGGTGGCCCTACAGATTATTCATGAATATTATATATATTGCTGCTCATAATGCATTTGTTTTGTACAAATGTAGATATTCTAATTGGTTGAAAGGTCACCAAGGCAGACGTCGAATGTTACTTTTGCAACTAGGACAGCAGCTTGCCCAGAAACATATGAAAAGTCGTGCTAAAGTTCCCGATATGCCAACATATGTAAAAGATGCGCTTAAGGATTGTGGAGTTGAACCAGAGCAATCTGGACCTTCCAGTCAACAACAAGAAACTAATTAAAAAAAGCGAGGAAGGTGCTACTTGTGTCCTCGAAAAGAAGACAAATAATCACGTATTATCTGCAAGTTTTGTACTAATTTTGTTTGCGAAAAGCACAGAATGGTTGAACGGTTTATGTGTAATGTGTGTCATAATGAAAATTAGCAATTTCGGTTGCAAATATGAATGTTGTTGCTGAATAGGCATGATTTTGGCATAAAAATGTTTACTTTCACTTCTGCAATAAATTTCATCTTGTATCATTCCTTTTTTTTTTCATTGAATACGCACACAAAGGACCGCACTTATCCATTTATGTATTTTTTTGACACTTATGCCTTTAAGGGTTAACTGAAATAATGTGGGGTTATGAATCCAAGTTTCATAATAATAGTGTCATTAATAGGCATAATTCTAATTATTGGTCTCCTGTTCCTGATCCACATTGGGTTATGGAGTTATGGGTTATGGATTTCAAAACATTTGGAGCGTCAATGTTTGATGTTGATGTTTAATGGACGGATCATTGGGCCCTATTTTTATGAAGCAACGTTAACGGGAGAAAGGTATCTACACTTCCTAGAACACATTTTACCCGAATTTTCAGAAGAAAAACCGTTGCTTGAAAGACAACAAATGTGGTGGCAGCAGGATGGAGCACCTGCACACAACGCCCAAATGATTACTAACTTCCTCCAAAACAGGTTTGGTAATCATTTCATAGCCAATGCTTCTCTTCTGATAAGGAGTCCTGCACGTTCGCCTGATCTTTTCCCGTTAGATTTTTTCTTGTCGGGATCCTTGAAGGATATGAATCGGACTAAACTGGTGAATTTAGAATTAAACATTCTATAAAAATATGTTAGAAAATGTTTAGGGTGCTATTAAAAAATTTACAGTAGGAGTGAATTTTTAAGGGTAGCTGTTTGTAATAAAATGAAATTGCGCTGTTATTTTAAAGTATCCTCCCAGATGAAAATTATAGATTTTGTTCCAACTAAATATCTCGGCTAGCTTAGGAACTAGAACCTGGCTAAATCAGTTTGGGACATCTTGTAGATCACATACGAAAATCCGTTTCTAGGATAGGAAAGGAAACTCAAGTGACATAGAAAAGAACACACCCCCATCAACCCTCTAGGCCCTACCCATCCCAACTAAAAAAATGTAAATAGCAAACCCCAGCAAGTGATACATCATTGAAAAGTCTATAAAAAATGCTATGCAGTGGTATAGATAATGATGTATCAATAATTACCAAATTAATATTTAGCAATCTTAAAAACAAACATACCGATGCCGTTTTTGCAAAACAAGTTGTAAACTACTACTTCAGCCTTCCAGAGTGGGGCTAACTTTTTTATCTTTGGATTTAGACCACTAGTTGCTTTAAGGTTCCGTCAAACCAAAGCGGGAACGCGGGAGCGGGAACGGAACTTTGGAACCGTGCGAATTGCTAGAAAAACAGTACACGTAGCAAACCATACATTTTTCGTTGCTTGTATGCATTTCGGAATACGAATAATCACACCGGTATGTCCCACTATGGATTTTAGTATCGTATTCATCTCGTTCCCGCTCCCGCGTCGGTTTGAGGAAACCTTTAAAGGAGATGTAAGGACCAAAAATAAGAGTTTTTGAAAATTGCTGTAGTCTGTCCGTCTGTCCGGACCAAAAATGAAAAACGTTATATCTCCGGAACCGTTCGAGACAGCGATTTGAACCACGAGTGAAAACTTCCATTCCAATTTCAACTCGATTGGAAAACTCGGAAACAATTTAAGGCACTTTTCCCATTTTTTAAACTTTATGCTTTCCTCGTTTCACGCCGTTGATTGTATCGCTTTCAAGTGATCGAATTTTCGATTCGCTAGAACCCAAAATGTGGCTAAACTGGCTTACTAGAATTTCAAAATTTCAATCGATAGAGCTCCGAAGATCGAACGAATTCCAATGGAAACGTTTTTCGAAAAACCGATCGGAAAATGGTGAAAATCTTTTAAAACTCATGTTGAAAATGTGCATTTTTTTAACAATAGCGAATATATCGGAAACGGTTATGATTTCTACAATTTACCAACATATTTTTTGACCGCCTTTAGAAAACCTACAAAAAAGTAAACGAATTTGTTTCGTAGCAGCAATAGCCTGGAAATATTTCAAAGATACGAAAAATTGGGATATTGACCGTACTAATGAAAAAGTTGGAATTTTTTTCTCATTACATGCGTCTTTACAAACCTTGCCGATATTCTGAATTCTCGAATTCACTCTATATTCATATTATGATTTCTGCCAATGATTAGTTGATTTTGACTGATATTCATTTATTTTAATAATACACCTCAGACATGTTTTAAAAGGAATACTTGGAAGATTCAAATAAATCTTGAATAATTTAATAACTTTGTCTATCTTCGTAGAATATTGCATTAAAGAAAGGTGTGAATGGGAAATTGTGAAGTTAATAGCTGTGGTGTAAAAGCTGTTTAGTAAAGCGTTAATTATCAAAATGATTAATGGAATAGAGGAATCTCTTCGATTATGTCCTGTAATGCACATTTGAAGTCTATAATTATTTTTCGAAATTATATTCAACAATAACAAATGTGTTGTGAATTTTTTAAAATTTTGTTTCGACTGTGGAAAATATAACATTCAGAATTGTTTTTTACTCAAATAGGTTATAGCTAATATTTTGATCATTTCCATAGTTTATACGTGATTTGTTCCACTTCTTTACCAACGATTGACATCTTTAGTTTTTCACCAACGTGAAAATACACAACTTATGCTTTTTTGCCCTTATCATTGGTACTATTGTTAATAGAAAACAAATGTTAAATGTCAAATTTGTGTAGATATGTTATCATAAATACAGTAGCGTGCAGATTTCAGGGGATACCATTTTTTTAATGGAAATGATCTTTTTTTACTGATTTCAAAAAAATATAACCTTATTTTACCCCTATCCTATAACTTATAACTAGTTGTTACTGAAAATACCTAACCTATGAAAGATAACATTAACAGGAAGCTATGAAAATGACAAATACAAGTTCATTTAACGACATTTCTTCCATGAAATAATCAAAATGGTTTACAGTAGTGAAGAAGAAAAAATTCAAATATTTATACAAATATAGGTAACAAAGATTTATTTAGGAAATTTAAATAACATGATAACTCCTAAATGATGTTCAATGTATCCACTTTTATTGTAAATGATAACGTCTTCTTATATTTATAATTATTTCATTATTGACATTCAGATTCTCTATTTCAAGTCGAATAGTGTCTTTAACTAATGAACTGGTAGGACATTATGCGGGATTGCTCCATCATCTTGCTAACAAATCTTACTGGCAAGGTCGGCTGTTCTGTAAAAAAATGTTTTCTAATTCTGGGATGGGTATTTTTTAATAGGTAATGTAGGGCCAACAATTTCATTTCCAAAAATTCCGCACCGATCGCTAACAGTTTTTTTTCCTGATTGTCGTAAACAAAGCATATAGTTACTTGAATTACCTTCTTTGTTGACTGCTTATTTCTACGGAAATCAGTACAAATCTATAAGTAAGGATATATTATATTTCTGAACAGACTTTACATATTACACTGAAAAATCAATTCGTTGTTGTGCGCTCTATAATTTTTGCGTGATCAATAGTCCTTACATTCATCCCTTGTTCATATATGTTTTCATGAGTTGATACTGGAGCTCTAGAGAAAAATTCAGTTTGAATATCATCCCTAAAGCTACAAAGAGTCGGTGCTAGAATAGTTTCCTGCAGCATTCCAGTATATGTTGTTCTTTGGCGACGAAAACAATATTGTCGATGGTTCAGAATCCAGATATTCCGTAAGCCCGATGTTGATAGCTTTTTTCATGGCGATGGAAACGCGATAGGTATTTTTCGTTTTTTATGAATTTGTTGTACTTTTTTTATTTCTAGATGATGGATAAAAATTCCTCTGTATATCAAATACAACATGAAAAAATTCAAATGATAACTCTGGTTCAGCAGAAAGTGCTCTAAAACTGTTACTTCCAAACATCCAACCATTTATAAAACAAAAAGCACGCGGTACTCATTCATTTGGAAAAGTTAACGAAGCCTTTATTTGGCCACTTGACAACCCTCTGATGTTGAGATCAGATTTCTCAATTAGTCGTTTTGGTGAAGACTTCATACGTGAAACGTTCCAATGCATTTTAATTTCGATAGGTCACAAAATAAGGACTCTCGTAATCAGATCAAATAAGGTTTACTTGATTGTTAATTATTCGTTTGATATACGCGACCATTCGATTGAAATCACTGAAATATTGACCAAAAAAATTATTTATACTCAACTCATTTGAACTCAACAATATGTTCCCTCTTTATATGTGCATGGGAGAGGTTGTAGTCTACCTCGGTTGGAAATGATTCAGCATCTACTCATAACTTCAATCTTTAGCTATTTTATGATTATGCTTTTCCTTCGATTCAAAACATACTTCAAAATTACCGTCGCATACGGTACTTTATGAGTTTCTCTTGGCAACTTAACACTTAAGCAGGTAGTTTGAAGAATCGTGAACATGGCACAATAAGCTTATCACACTATATTATAATTGTCTATAATTTCCAAACAGCAACGGGTTCCATTTTATATGTTTTATGTTGGACATAAAACGTACCATCGCGAAAATTGTAAAGCTTCAAAAACATGTTTTCGTTACCTAACTTGTTTACTTGTTGTATAGCTTCTCTGCTTTTCCATTATTCCGAGTTTAATAAACAACGTTGATTATGTTTCGCATGTCAGTTGGGAAAACGAAATAATACACCATTTCCATTGATCTATATTTCATGTAACAAAATACGTTGATTTGTTTTACGATTAGTAGGTAATTCAAATGAAACGTAGCGATATGATTTTAATTGTGTATCTCAGATCGTGAAGATAATCTTGTGTTAATTGGTTGTGTCATTTAGTTATTTTGTCATTCGGAAATACTTTCATTATTTTCTGGCGGTCTCTTCGAATTTCCTTACTCATAAGATAGCTGAACTTGGTTGAAATCATAAGTGGAAAAGCGTAGTATAACTGTAAAATATAATACTGTAACGTCGAGTGATCGAAATGTGAAAATGGGTGTCCCTCTAGGCTCTGTTTTGGGTCCATTATTATTTGCGCTATTTGTGAACGACCTGCCTACATATATGAAATCCTGCCTCATAACTATGTTCGCTGATGATAGTACGATCACAGATCACAGTTACAGGTTCTAATAATAATTTACTCCTTAAATGTTACTAAACATTTGCGTCTTGCTGTGACCATAATAGACTTATTCTGAACCCTAGTAAGTAAGTCAGTATCTAGGAAATTCTTCAACAGAAAAGATTATATTATCAGAGAACATACTTAGTCTTCAGTGATATTTATGTCACAAGAAGTAAAATTCTTGGGAACTTTGTTAGATGAACGTCTTAGTTTTGATCAACACATCAATAGTGTTTGCAATATACTCAATAATCACACTCTTTACAATCGAAAAAGTGGTTTCCTGTTTTACCAAATAAATTTTACCAAACACTCAATTTGCCATGGCATTTTTATATATTTCACTTAACCTAGAAGCATATGGGTGTGGGGGTGTGGAAAAGATTTAAATAGAGTTTTTATATTGATGTGGATTATCGAGGTAGTTGTAAATCGGTTTTTATAAGAGAAAAACTGCTGTCGGTTCCATGTATTTATATTTTTAAATAGGCAAAATTTGCAAGAAACAACCTTGAGTCTTTTGAAAGATTGCATCAACACATATTTATAGTACAAGATTTGAAGGACAGCTGCAGATGCAAAATCATAAAAAAAATTTAAATTGAATAACTCCCCTGCTTACAATGCTTTGTGTGGAACTCGCACTTGGAAAAGACTATCCGGAAGGCTAGCCTTTCATTATGGACATGCCGCAGAATATGTGGCAAAACATGGGGCATGTCACCAAAACACGTATACTGGTTGTACGTGACCGTCATACGTCCAATGATAACGTATGGCTCTATAGTCTGGTGGAGCAAGGGACATAAAAAAATGGCCATTGCTTAACTTAACGGACTACAGAGACAAGCGTGCCTGGCGATTACTGGAAGCATTCGCTCCACGCCAACGGCAGCAATGGAAGTCCTCCTTGGATTACTTCCTCTCCACATAGTTCTGGAGAGAGAGGCAAGATGGGCAACATACAGATTTTATCAAGCGGCCATTAGTCTACGGCAGGCATGTGTCATGAGAGGCAGCCCTCAGACATCATGCCTAAAACTATCAACCTTCACACGTCCTACACTGTGGTCTTTCCCGAAAGAGAAGACTGGGTCCGGAATGAAACCAACCTATATAGGGCAAATGAACGTTGGTTCACCGACGGTTCCAAAACTCAGGAAGGCGTCGGAGCCGGAATATATGGGATGAACCCAGTAGTGAAACGCTTGTTCAGTATGGGCAAACTAGCTACGATATTTCAGGCAGAGGTATATGCCATTGAAATGTGTGCCAGGGAGCTGGAAAATCGACACCACACACGAAAAACAATAAAAATATTTTCAGATAGTCAAGCAGCACTTAAAGCGCTTGAATCCAACTGCTTTAAATCTAGGGCAGTATGGAACTGCAGAGACACCTTAAACCGACTGGCGCAACGCAACAACGTTACCCTAGACTGGATACCAGGTCACACAGGCCTAGAAGGAAACGAAATAGCGGACGCCCTAGCAAAAGGGGGGGGGGGCGAAACAACGTTCACTGGACCAGAACCGGTAATCGGTTTAGCATATAGCACTGCCAAGAATGTCATAACAGCTTGGGCAGACAATAAAAGACTCGAGTACTGGCGTAGTCTACCGGGCCTAGCCCATTCCAAAGCATTTATTGCTAGTATAAGGAAAAAACAGGACTCTGACAAACTGCTAGAACTCAGCAGAGCGCATCTCAGAGTTATAGTAGGTTTGCTTACTGGCCACTGCAAACTCAAACATCACATGCATAAAATCGGACTTGCACAAGATGCAGAGTGCCGGCTATGCATGGAGGATGATGAAACGGCTGAACACATTCTGTGTACATGCCCTGCAGCGGCCAAAACCAGATTCTCAATATTTGGCGATACGACAGTAAGGCCAGAAAACCTGGTAAATTGTTCTCCCAATGCATTCCTCAATTTCGTCAAGAGATTGGACATACTGGGAGAAATATAACCATAGGGTGAGCCACAATAGGCCATTGGCCGCAGTGGAGGGCCTGATACGGGCCCACTCACGTTCAAACCTAACCTAACCTAACAATGCTTTGTCCCTCTACAACAAATTGCCGAATGAGATGAAACATTCTCAAAGTGACAAAAATTTTTGTAATAAGGTTAAATGTTTATTGATTGAGAGGTGCTACTATATGAGTGAAAATAGAGTATTTTTCGATTTGATTCCGAGAGTTCCATATATATAGCCTGCAAAGGATTGGAATGATACTTTCTAGTTGATTAATTAGTTTCATTGACTTCTCTGATAATGCTGTATGTAGAGCTGTAATTTTTATTCACCTATTGTTATTGGTATTTTTCATCTTTTAAATATTCTTGAACTTTGTCATTCACTAACAAATGTACCTTATTGTACCAAAATAGTTATGAATTATTATTTTATTATTAATACGTTTCGTTGTTGGAATATCAGCTAGAAAAGAATTAAAGGATAGGAATAATTTCAACCACGTCGTTTTTCACTACCTATATCATATTTCCCTAATACCAGAAGTGGTTCGGGACGTGTGCTTACGGCAAGGTTAGATTATTGGGCTTGTTTGTCAGTTTATGAATAGTCATCTCACTGGAGTGAATTTGGTGCACGGTTGAACATTTTCTTGGCATGTGTTTAACATGCAGGTCTTGTTCATTTGCGTTGTTGATGATTATATTAAAACTTTATTTATTATTCATATACTAACAAATGTACCTTATTGTACCAAAATAGTTATGAATTATTATTTTATTATTAATGCGTTTTGTTGTTGGAATATCAGCTAGAAAAGAATTAAAGGATAGGAATAATTTCAACCACGTCGTTTTTCACTACCTATATCATATTTCCCTAATACCAAAAGTGGTTCGGGACGTGTGCTTACGGCAAGGTTAGATTATTGGGCTTGTTTGTCAGTTTATGAATAGTCATCTCACTGGAGTGAATTTGGTGCACGGTTGAACATTTTCTTGGCATGTGTTAAACATGCAGGTCTTGTTCATTTGCGTTGTTGATGATTATATTAAAACTTTATTTGCGTAGTCGATATCCGTAAGGAACCCAAATCTGAGTATACTTCTTGAATGCCATGAGTGTGAGAAAGACGAATATGAAATGGTATCGTAAATCATAAATTAGCCGTGAGCATTAGATGATCAAACTTTCAAAAAGAAATAAATGAAGAATCGAAGGGTTTTACCAAAATAGTGAGTCGTTTTCGTGGTTTCGAGAAACAAAAATATGTTATTGAGTTTTCGCCAAACGCAATGAGAATTTGAAGTACACTTATTTCTATTTACAACTGGAGAAATACAGGAGTGAGAGAGAAAGGAAATGATAAAGAGGGGAGAGATAGATAAAGCTGGGAAGGAGGCTGATACATAGAAAAGATGGCGGTGGATAGTGAGATGTGGGAATGGTATAAAGAGAGGTAGAAAGAGAGACAGGGAATTCAATTATCTCTACTAACAGTTTACATTACATTACATGTTATGATTATATCGTTGACTAGGAAATGAATAGGGCTGCATAATTTTTTTTTTGGTAAGTAACTGAATCACTGCTGGCCTAAAAAAAAGCTCTGGGACAGCCGGTATGTATACTGTTAAAATCTAGTTCATTTGCCGAATCTAGCGCAATCCTAATAAGAAATCAGTAAAACGACGACAAATGACGAAACATTTACATGATATGCTAATGAGGGCTTAGGGCGTCTGACATGTAACGAGGCAGTTATTCTACCGATAAGGTTAGTTTAACTCCAATTAATATCCGTCCTATTCAACAATCGCTTATACCAACTCCCAACTTCGATTAGATCTTTGATTGACTAACCAAACATTAACGCGAGATAGATTGCGTTGTTAGCTAAACATTTACCGATAGACAATGACCAGTTATTATTAGCCAGTCGGCCGACGTTGCCAAGTCTACCGACCAGACAAGCAGGCTTTTGTTTGTTCGAGGAAGATGAGATGAAAGACAGATTGATGTAGGAGCGCGTATAGGCTTTTTTGTCGTCGTTCTTTGCTGGCCATATGGTGGATGTTAATTGCCGTTTTTTTAATAGCGGACTTTTTTTCAATGGCTCTTGCACAATATCACCTCAGTTACCTAATTCCGACAGTGGGAAAGATATTATGAGAGGCAGAACGTGAATGATTACTTTTTAATGGTTTATGAAGAATGCTGCTTTTTATATGGCATAGCAGAAACAAAAGTAATTCTGCTTAGAGGATATGAAACGATTTCAGGTCCGGATTCAGAGATATTCTGAACCAGATAGTAACAAAAGATATGCACTGCTCTCACTTAATCCCGTATCTCACGATAGTCTTTGGTAAAACATGGGATCTGAAAATTATCTACTAGTTATTATTATTATTATTGTTCGGCGAAGCTGGCTATCGGTCGAACAGCAGGTAGTTCTAAGTAGAACCTTTCTGTTCTCCGCTGTCAGGTATATCTTGTGAGTACTCTGGATCTTCTGATGAACTCTTGGAGATTCTTCACGAGGTTTCCCTGTGGGATGATTTCTTCTGCACTTCGAAGATATCCATCATCATTCGAGTCAGGGCTTCTCATTCGAACACTTTGTGGGAGGCTGTTTCTTCTTTATCACAGAACCTCCATAATGTGAAGTCTTGGTGGTTCCCCAGCATGTGCAGGTGTTTTTCCGGTGGCAGTGCCCTGTTACGAATTCTACCACCTTTCTGAAAGAGTTCCGGCGCAGTTTGAGGAGATGTCTTGAGAGCCGGTCGGTTGGCCCCTCCATCATCATCTTTCCGTGAGTATTGCCATAGGTGTTCTCTCAGGAGTATTGGTGATTGTTCTTAACCCATTGCTTCGTGTTCTGCTTGATGTCCCCAAACGGGATTCCGCAGGCTAGTTCTGGTTCGATGAGAGTTGATGCTACCCCCGCTCTTTCTAGGGCATCGTCGCTCTCTTTTCTCTGGATGCCCGCCCTTGTGACCTGGAAACCAAACAAGTTAACCTTGTTCTGTGCTCCTAAGTCGCTGAGGTTTTTGTTAGTCTGCCAAACTAGTTTGGAAGAAAACATGCATGATTGCAGGGCCTTTATTGCCGTCTGACTGTCCGAGAGAATGCTATGGGTTTGTTTCTAGGACCACTCATTAGAATTTCTATCGTGCAAACGAAAATAGCCATTACCTAGGCTTGGAAAATTGAGGCTTGCCTTGGTCTCTCCCCATATATTCCAGCCCCTACTCCATTGCTTGCCTTAAAGCCACCCGTGTACCAGATTTGCCATGTTGAGAGCATTGGGAAGTCCTCATCTGGTAAGATGATTTCCATTAAAGGAGTAAGTTGGTATCATTTTGTCCGATGGCATCTCCGATGTGTCAATTTTTATGACCTGCATTATGTTGGAGTGTCCTAGGTCTCCCCTTTATTGGTCCAGGCACTTTAGTCTGCAGGTTTCTATCCTTGCCTTCGCTGCGATGTGCAATTACTAGTCATACCAAACGATAAATCAGCCCATGGTCTCCTATGCTTCACTGATATGGTGATCAGAGATGAAACAAACTTCGGCACACTGCCGAGGAGCGTATGTCCTTTCCTATGAACAAATTGATGATCTGAAATCTGATGGTGTCTTGGGTTTTACCGGGATTTCCGTCATCTGAAATAGCGAATTTGTCGTCACGCTAGCCCCGATTTTTATTCAGATTTTCTTCTTGAATCCATTTTAAATGTTTTATAATTTTGAATTAATGACTGTTAACTTCACTCATAGTTGTTCAAACCTAATCCCTTGTTTGTATTTACTCAGATCAAACTCATCCTCATAAATATTTAAGTTATGTTCCAGATAAATCAGTTCCACTTACACAGAATAAATGCGTCCCTCCACGTATTTTCGAGAGAAAAAACCCACATTTACCTAACAACATACAGTGGCAGTCGGTGAATTTCAACAACTTATTCAAATCTATTGAAATCTGAAATTAATTCAAAATAATGCGGATCGAGAATCTCTACGATAACCGCTGACCCAACCACAAGCCACTTTGTAGCTACGTGTATTCATGTTAACTCGATAAATTGAATTATGTAACGCGTTTTCATGATCAGATGAACTTTGAGAGTTTTCAATCGATACGTTGGAGGTTTAGTATGGAAATCAACGAGTTGGTTAGCTACATCATAGTTTCCTTTCGGCGTTCAACTGGGGTTACCGCAGAGTTTTACAACACGAACTTTGTATTTTCGCTGTTGCACACAACAAACTATGAGTTGGATCACAGTTAATTTAAATTTGAGGTTTCGAGAGTGACCTTAACCAAGTTGCCGACGCATTTCCAACTGAACAATCAGTTACAAGCTGGCTTCACCAGAACATTTATCAATGTCAAATTTAGCCAATTAATTCTGTGCAGATTCTTAATTTGTATTCTCGCTCTGTGAGATTGCTGTGTTATGTTTCTATTATTCTGCTCGTTTAAATGCAACAAGAAAAGGCCACAGTAATATTCATCAAATTTAGAAAAAACGATCACGCAAGACTTTTTAGATATATATATATATATATATATATATATATATATATATATATATATATAGATTGAAAATATCTTGAGGTTGCAGTCTGATATTGGATTTAAAGAAAACTCTTTGTCATCTTGCCAAGCTTTCGGAAATGTTTATTTCCTTCCTCAGGACAACTACAAAAGGACAATTTAATAAATGGAGAAAAAATATTGAATCTACTTACATAACTTGAGTAAAAATAGAAATCAGCATCAAAAAAAGAATGTTGTATATAAAAATATTAGACAGATAAAATTTTAAATGAATGTCAATCAACTTCAAAAATGAAAAACAATCAAGTAACTCTACTGGGTATATCAGCATTACTATAATTTTTCAACTTATCTCTGTTCAGTTTCAAAATATGAGAGTAAATTTTACTCAAATTATTGAGATCAGTTTTTTTATTTATGCTGTTACTCTCTTCATTAATTTGCAACATTTCTAAAAATGTCCTTTTAAAAATGTTGTTTTCTATTCCAAGTATACTAAACGAGAAAGTTTTGTCATTATCATTAAAATGCAAATGTTTCAGTATAGTCAAGCTATTCATAAGAAAAAAAAAATATTTTTAAATAGATGGGAAAATATTTTTAAAAAATAGCTATTTTCAATTTTTTTGAATTATCTCTTGATACTTCGTTTATGTGTATAAAATTGAATTCTAAGTGACTTTTTCAAATAACTTTTTTTGATATCTTGCCATCTTACCCCTTTTTTTGCCTTTGCATTGCAATTTTTTTCATTTTGCCGCCATTCTAGCGATCACGTGACATGTGTCAAAATCGATTTTTAGGTTATCGGACATGCACAAACTTTTCCCCAGAATATTTTTTCCAATACTCCAATAATAAAAATGTTTCCTATATGGTACATACTTGTAGAGATTGTACTGGCCGCTTAACGTTTTCTTTGCTCTGGGGAGTGACTGGAGATCGAAAAATTCTTCACAGATATTTCTTTAAATGAAATCTCCAGCTGATGTTACCGAAATTCATACTGATACCCTGATAGCTGGCCTTCTTATACAGGGTGTTTATTAAGTTCTTGTTCAAACTTCGAAGGGTAAATATTTGACTGATTTCAAGATAAAAAGTTCATATGAACATTTGTCCGCAAATGTTTCATTTCGAAGATACAAGATGTTGAAATTGAAGTTTTATTTTCAATTATTTTGAATAACTTTTGCAAAAAATATTTTTTTGCACAAAATTAAGTAAACTGAGTTTCTTGAGGAGAAAAATCATATTTTGTTATTAATTTTCATGTAGCACTTAGAGGGCGCTGCGTCCGCTATCACTGTTTATTTTAATTTGTCCCAACTTATTTTACAATAAACTTTTGGACTTTTTTAAATTCAAATCTTATTCCTACACCTGTTCTTGTTTTTGTTTTGGAGAAAAGACGATTAGTAGTGGTCACGATTCGTTAATATTTTCATTTTTAAGAAGCTTAGGGGAAAGATTGAAAATATGGCTGAAAAAAGAAATGACACTGGATGAATTGTTGATAATGTCATTATTTAAGTTATTTATATGGAGATCATTATTTAAAGAATTATTTATACTATTTGGAACATTATTATTTGTGTGGTGTCCACTCATAACAGAGGAACTATACAGTAATTTATTTAAAATTTAAGAGGATTAGAGGATATGAAGTTTCAATACCCTTTAATTCGTTAAGACATTCATTTTTTAAATTTGGCAGTGTCAAATTGACAATTCTGTTCTTCATGGTTAGAACTAGGTTTATCTTCATTTCAGATAGATGGTAAGAGTGATAGTTTAGTAATCTATCTAGCACCATTTGGTGCATGAAGTGTTATCTGCATTTCTGCATGTTGGGAAATGGTATATTCATGTTAGCTTCTTCTTCAGCTGTGAACTGTAGGTGTTCATTGTAGCTATTGAACAGAGCTAGAGCTGTCTCAGTTCTACCATGGGGAACAAACAGAATCGAGTCATCCACGTAGCATTTGATAAAGGGAATATTGAAAGGCATTCTGCTTTTAACACCAGTAATAAGGTCACCTAGGAGAAAGTTTACTAGAATCGGAGATATTGCTGAACCCATGGGGGTGCCAAAAATTTGTTCATAGAGCGTGTCCTTAAATACTAGGACATTAGTGTCAAGAATGTATTCTAAAATAGATTTAAAATTGTGAAAATCAAGTAAACAGTGATGGGTGATAACATCCCAATGTTTTCTTAAACTTGCGGTGAATTGGTGAATAAAGATACGACATCGAAACTCACTAGCACATAGTCTTCCGGAAGTTTATAATCGTTTTGTACTAAACGATAAGGAGGACTCATTGTCAGTGTCATATGCCATGAATAATACATTGGCTAGCCATTCAGCCAGTTTACTATTAGAAAAATTGATTGAAGAAACTATATGTCTCATCGTTAGATTCCGTTTGTGTACCTTAGGTAACGAGTAGAATCTAGGAGTTACTGCATAATATATGGTCAGTTTTTGGCTTATTTTCCCACATGGCTTTTCTTAGCCAATATATGTGAAAACAACCATAGCCAATCGAGTTTCTTTATAATCTGGTGGAATTTTAATCAAGTTGAAGCAACCAATATTATAAGATTCATTGAGAATATTAGTGAACCAGTGCGTATGGATATCCTCGCGTATGTTCATTCTACTAACCAGCCCTGTACTTACCTGGACGAAGACCAAGAAAAATTATTCGGTAAGTAAGATCAAAACAACAACAAAACAATTTTAAAACAATTGTTAGAATTGAGAACACATATGAGGATTTTATAGCTAACTTAATCTTCACAAAACTGTTTCTTGAATGAGAGTATTTTGGACAGAATAGAACAAAACTAATTATTTCACTATCTTAAAGAATTCACATGCTAACGGCCAACCGGGACTATGAATCATATGTAAAGAACTAAGGAGAGGAGACATTGAGAGTTAATATTCAATTAGGGGAGTACACGCCGTGGCAATAGCCAGAGCAATAGAACGAGTGAGTCATTCTAGACTGATATTCAATTAAATAAATGTTCAACCTGCCTTATTATTTTGAAACTTGGAATTCCTAGATGATTTGGGCTTTCCAAGTTTGTTTTCTTTGCCTCTTTTCAGTTGAACTACTACATGATACTGTGATACGAAACCAATTACATCCGCATCCATATAATCATTTCCTTGAAAATAAAAAATGCAGTAGGTAACTTTGTTTACCTGTTCACAAGTTTCAAAGCTAGTTTTCATGAGATCGCAAAAACCTTACAGCAATGAATCCCTAATTGAAAATAAATCATACATTAAATCAACTATTCTCGTTAGCAATCTTGCCGTTTGCGGTATGAAACATTCGTTGTTTACAGGAGGTGCCTTGGGGGTCTTTAATTAAACTGAAAATGATCAATACGCAGTGTGGCGATGAACCGCCACGTATATACCGAGGAAAACGACGCACTAACTGTTTATTGATGACTTTTGCCATGATTTCGTGATGATATGATACTTCGATTTGGAATGGTGATGGAATTATTTATGACATGTCCGGTATTTCAGAAACGGAAATAATATCCGTTTTCTCGCCACTTCTCCGTCAGCCTGACGACATGCTTAATATCTCTAATAAAAATACCCTTAACTTAGTTTCATTAATTTATATTTACTGAGTTAACGATGAATTGTCTATACTATTCGACTGTCTGTGTTAAACTCGAACAGTAACTGCCCTTTCTGATCCCGGGCTTTTTATATCCACTGTAAACTGCTGTTTTGGATAAGATACCAAAACATAAAAATAAAAAAAAGTGGTTATCGATAGGTATTCGAATATCATTGCACCAAACAAGAAAATATACCAACGAAGTATTTTTCCATGAATACTTAAATTCTTACGAACGGATTTATAGAAAAATCGTCGGAGCTTCATAAATGTCCTACCTCCAAAATAGAATAGCCGGAAGTAATAATACTATTAAAGAGACCTGGCGTATTGTGAATGATTTTCGTGGAAAGAACAACGCAAGATACTGCAAAATTATGTAATCTTATTTCTTGGAATATAAGAAATATCGAAGAGTATCATCGATTTAGATCTTCTATGAAAAATATTCTTCTCGAACATGGCTCTCTTTAATGTTCAGGAGTTCTTCCAATCAACTTTTCAATAACCTGTACTACTGTTCTCAATAAGGCGGGTTGACCATTATTTAATTGAATATCAGTTTAGAAGGACTCTCTCGAACTATTGGTCTGGCTATTGTCGCGGCGTGTTCTCTCTTGATTGAATATTAACTCTTAATGCCCTCTCCCCTTAGTTTTTTACATATAATTCATAGCGCCGGTTGGCCGTTAGCGTGTGAGTTCTTTAAGCTAATGAAATAATTAGTATTGTTCTATGCTGTCCAAAATACTCTCATTTAACAAACATAATCATAGAATAACACTTTTGTGGATATTAATTCAGCTATAAAACCCTCATATGTGTCCTCAATTCTAACAATGATCTTACTTACCGAATAAACTTTCTTTATCTCTTGGTAGGTACAGGGCCGGTTCGAAGAATAAACTTACTCGAAGATATCCATACGCACTGGTTAACTAATATTCTCAATGAAAGTGATAATATTGGTTGCTTTGACTTGTTTCAAATTTTACTAAATTTTACAGAAATTCAATTGGCTTTGGTTGTTTTCAAATTTACTGTCCAGGAAAAGTTATGTGTGAAAAAAGATAAATATATCAAATATAACTATACAATTAAAATAATTTAACTAAGAACTGAAAATGATACTTTAACATGACCTATTTGCTTTCTGAAATCCGTCTTTTTACCAATTCAATGTAATTGAATCTTCAAATATATTATCATTGGTGAAACTAACTAAGAGTGACTAACTCAAAAATCAAAATGCAACCCTACGTTTTCATCGTTACCAAATACCTTTCCAGAACACACACGGATATCAAAGCACGTTTCTACGCAACGGCTAACTATTTAATTGACTTTAATGAATAATTATGGTATTGGTTGGATCGGGATTCTCAAACTAAGCTAGAATAACCATCCCACCCTTGGTGGCGACTTGGTTTTATAGCCAGCGACGTCTATTGGCTGATGATTTTTTGGCCCCGCCCTTCGAATCAGTCGCACCGCGAGGTTTGGTACAGAGAAAAACGATATGTGTGACAAAGCTGATCAAACTAGACTTTTCCAGATAATAGTTTCTCGTTGGTTGGACACCTTCTTACATACTTATATCATATATTATGTCATTCGGTTATATTTCTACTTTGTCAGAAAGAAAATCTCCACTAAAAACATTCCATATTCTTTCGAATAAATAAAATGCGACCGCCATGGCAACTACTTATAACAATTAATATACTGCATATTGATTCAGTTTCGGTATTTAATTCATTATTTTTCCGAATTTCACTTTCTGAGAAACTGTAATAATTTTTGTTATCTTTACTCCTTTGTCATCCTTAAAGGTTCAATATTTCGTTACGGCAATCATAAATGAAATGAAATCTCGTATACCCTAAAGGTTTTTAAACAATTTGTATTGTTAAAGCTCGTCTAACCAAAAACCATTCCTGAAACTATTATAGAAATTGAATTGTATTTTTGAGTACTGAGCAATTATAGACGCATTTGGCCTGCTTCGTACGAAACATGCCTTGTCCAAATGTATAGTTGGCCTAGTTTGGCCTTCAACGACATCCACAACCAGTGGCGCAACCTGTTACAAAATCAAATTTGATGAGTGATTTTATCGTCTGGTTAAAAAGAGCTCCCTTTAGTTCCTCTTGACTTTCCCCCTGGCAGTGTTTTCTACCTTCAGATGCATACTATAGGAGAAGTCCTGTGAATATACAAAGAATATAAGTGATCCAATAAGGGGAATGAGAAATATGCAGGAATCATTATTATTTCTAGAAGCTTCTCAATTCAAGAAAAAAGAAACTGCCCAAACACCAAAACTACGTCACAATCACACTCGACGCGCGTTTAGCCAACAAAGTTAGCGTCTTCAGGAGCTAAAAGCTTACTAAGCGCGTCGAGTGTGATTGTGGCGTAGTTTTGGTGTTTGGGTAGTTTCTTTTTTCTTGAATTGTATTCACACCAAAGGTTCTAAAATATTCATTTATTTGACTAGAAACTCACGGAAAAACGTTCTATTTGTTGATTGAGGGACATTCGGTAGATTTTCAGGTTGATCACAAGTGTGTGAAAAGACTGAACTCGTCGGGTTAAACTGAAACTTTTTGTTATAAAACTTGTGTCTTACGAATCTCAGGTTTCTTGTAGAAAAAGTTATCGAAAATTCACTGTTAGCACCCGTACTAATGCTTCTTTAACGCAATGAGTCGTACTCAACGTGTCCATCGTGTGCCACGCAGGAACAGGCGGACACCGGTGGTCTTTTACCGTTATCGCAAAAGTCAAGTCGTACTGCGTACACGAATGTGACTAGGTCTTGTCCAAGTTATGCTAATGAGTTTCCGTATACCGCAGTTATCGTACAATACTTCTACTGGGGCATTATTCCATCGGAACAGAATCGTCCACTGTTTATTTCTCTATTCGATAATATGTCGTCGTCTGTATAAATTGAATCCTTCCGATCGAGGTCGAGAATGATTTAAGTATTGGTTCACTATTATTACTAAAATTTTGGCATAGGGGTTGAAGAAAGCTGTTTATCCACATCATATTATATTCATGTTATTTTCCTTTTCGGAAGGGTCTGTTGTTTTTCGGTAATTGTTATTGTTGTTAAAATTTTTATTTCCGTCAACCTGTTGCAACTCTCAGAAGTCTTCGAAATACTTGTGCGAGTTAGGGAAGACGCAGCCCTTACCTTTTAACGTGTGATGGCATGCTCGACCGATGACCATGCTGGGAATTTAACCCACAACCCCACGCTTGAGAGGCGAACGCTCTACCAGCGTGACCACCACGGCCCAATAGAATTAATTAATTATATGTAAGAAATATCTACAAAAAATTGTTTTTATCATTGCGACGAACTATAGTTTTTCAGCTAATACAAATGTAATGTCAAAATTTCCTAATTACATCTGATCTGATTTTAATAGAATTTGCAGTGAATTTGAGTACATTTTGATAATTTCAATAAATTATATTATTATGTTAGGAAGCTCCACGCAACGTAAATGTGGAGTAGGTATTTTTAGTTACTTTTTGATTCCTTGATTTCTTTTTTTATTTGGTATTTGTGTTTATAGTGGTATCGACTGCTCTGGTCATAAGCCACTGTGTTCTGGGTAGGCCTTGTTACTAACTCTATCGCTACCTTAGGAGCAGCACTGTTAATTGGAATGCAACAGTGAATCGTGTAAGACTCACCTCAATCAATCCACAAGATTTTAATAATTTGATCGGTCAAACTAAATTTAAAAAATCCCAGCTCCAACTGGAGCTCCAACTTGAGCTCCAACTCCATAACTTTGTGCCCAGAGACGGACGCTCTTACCAATGCACCTCGTCCCGACTGCCTTGTTCTCTTATGTTTCCTTCTATACATCTAAATAGTTACTTCAGAATCTTTTTGGCTTTTCTTGATTTGTATAATTTTTTCAATGTTTCTTTTTAGTCATTACCGAATCAATAGAACCATATCCAAATTCATTTAATATTTGATTTATTTTGTAGGTGTATAATATAACGTTAGGTATGTTAGGGATGTTCCAAACGAACAGTGGTTCTTAATTGAGATATGGTTGAATTTGACTGAAATTTATGACTTTTTTAATTAACAAGTTGAAATTTATGCTGTATATGTACTGATTTTGATTTTTTTTTCTAGGTAAGTTCATTCAGGTCGATTGCACTACACCCAAGTTTGGTGAGTTTTTAACATATATTATAGTTTTATTTTCCAGGAATATGAACAATGTATCATTCTTTGAAAACAGCAAAGTGCTTAGTTTGTCGTTTCCAAAAAAAAATTATATGGTCGGTTTTACATTCATTATTACAGTGTATGCACGTCAACTCTTCGAAAAACCATACAGTGCTAGTCAAAAGTCCCCCCCCCCCCTCGTATCTTTTGAACGGTTATACTTACAATTATGAAATTTGGAAGGTGGAAATGAACGGATGTAGGCTTCTCAACCAGTCGTAATAGGCAACGTAATAGTCATAGATGACGTCACAGGGCCACTGTGACCAATAATTTCAAATGGGACCCTATGGCAAGTGACATCTCGTTTGAAAGGTATTGAAAATGCCTATTCAGTCATACTCATTTTGTTTGGATTCCCGCTGATTTTGATTGATAAATTGAATAAATGCTAAAATTATAGTGTCGCATTTAATTAATAAAGATTTTAGAACCAAATCTCATAATAAGTGTTCAAAATGTGTTCCATCTACTTCCTGGCAGTGATGAATTCTATTGATAAACTCTTGTCGTACTCGCCCCATTGTGTCATTGGAAATTGACCTACATTCTTCAACAATTCGTTGTTTCAGAATGGCAATGCTGTCAGGTGCTGTAGCGTAAACCTTAGATTTCAAGTACCCGCATAGAAAAAATCTAATGGTTTGAGGTCCGGTGACCAAGCAGGCCATTCTATCGAACCTCGTCGTCCAATCCATCTACCACGATATTCTTCATCTAGTTAACGTCTTACTGCACCATAATAGTGTGCAGGCACCATCTTGTTGAAACGTTATTTCCAATTTGTCGAATTCATCTGGATTATCTTCTAAATTTTCAAGAATTAACGGCGCAATATCGTTTTGTAACATCTCCAGATACAATTCACCGATTAAATCCGCATTGAAAAAAAGGTGCCCAACTATGTGGTTTGCCAAAATACCTGCCCAAACACATACTTTTTCTGGAAATTGGGTATGTTTTTCACGAAATATGTGAGGATTTGTGTCAGTCCAATACCTCACATTTTGATTGTTAACATTTCCATTGAGAAAGAAAGTACTTTCGTCACTAAAATAAATTGTTTGTTTGTAGCGTAGTTGTTGGTTAATTTTCTTGGACATAGTTCACAGAATTCTAGTCTTCCCTATGAACTGTCCTTTGACTGACTTCACAGATAGATGCAACTTGGTCCGTAGAAGAAGTAGGGCTTACCATTTCTCCAATTATGTCAATTTTTTTGACATCACTAATTGTTGGTCTACCAGATCGTTTGGCATTTTGAACGGTACCTGATGCTTCAAACTTCCGAAGAAGCTCCCTCAAATAAATCCTCGATATAGGGCGATCGGGGTACCTCTCATTAAACAGAAGTTCCGCTGCATGGAAATTATTAGGACAGCTGCTACTTTATCGGCTACAGTACGTACCATTTTGACTATGTAAATACTAAAACGTCTCGTTAAACTATAGCTAAAGTAAATTTTCACGGTATCAACACTTCAGATAAGTAGAGAATTGAAAAACTTAATTTTTTTTTAAAATTAACTAGAGGCGGACTTTCAAATATTTATTAATTAAATTCGAAACTATAATTTTAGTATTTATTCAATTTATCACTCAAAATTAGCCGGAATCCAAACAAAATGAGTATGATTGAATAGGTATTTTCAATACCTTTCAAACGAGATGTCACTTGCCATAGGGTCCCATTTGAAATTATTGGTCTCAGTGGCCCTGTGACGTCATCTATGACTATCGCGTCACCTTTTATGACTGGTTGAGAAGCCTAAATCCGTTCATTTCCACCCTTCAAATTTCATAATTCTAAGTATAACCGTTCAAAAGATACGAGGGGGGGAGGGGACTTTTGACTAGCACTGTATATAAAATATCAAGTCATTCGTTGGCTCCTCTAGTTCAATATATCATTAATGAGTATTTTATGTATTATTTTCCGTTTATTTACTGCTTCACAATAAAATCCGAACACTCAACCACACAGGACAAATTCTCTGCTAAATGGACTTTACTCACCCACACCGCACCTTCTCCTAATGGGGAAAAATCATTTCAGATACCTAAGCTATGTTTTTCTTTCTTCTATATACAGTTGTGCTATAAGAATCACTCTAAAACGCCCCTTTCATGTTAAATTGACACATTTCAACAATGTCTCCCATATTTCAGCCTCTCTGACAGTACAAAAAATCACCCTATGTAAATTTGATGAATCCATTGAGAAAGTTCCATATCGTCATTCAAGTGAGTATAGGAATTTAACTTTTTTCTCAGTATACCTACAGTAATTGTAGTTGTGGATAACTTCACACCCGTTTGTAAATGAGCGTTCTTATACAAAGTGACTCATTTCATTATCCGATTTAAAAGTTTTTAATTTTCATTGGCATCGATAGCATTAGTTCAATGCCATACGTTCGTAATGGTATGAAAATTTCAAGGCCTACTTTGAATTTATTTCATCGCCTTGAATCCAAAAATTATATTAACAATGTTTTAAAAATGCACTTGAATACGCCATTGGATTTGCAATACTTCAAAATGGGTGTTACTAGGATTTCACAAAGAAATATTGATTCTCAACAGAAATACATCACAATTGAAATTCCAATTACATTATTGAAATATTTTGGACAATCGTCCTGTATCAAAAATTTGTTTTTACGAAACTCCCAGGTTTTTTGTAAAAAACCCTTTAAAAAAAGCAGAGCTTGAGCAAGGGAGATCCGGTACCTACAGTTTTAATAAAAGTGGAATCCGAACCACTTTCAGCTCCGTGACAGGCATCCGGGGATTGATCCCGGACCGCCTGGGTGGAAGGCAAGCGCTCTAACACCAAGACCACCTCGTACTACCACATCAGTATGAATTATGAACATTTTTAACCAACAGTTATTTATAATATTGGAAATCTTTGTTTTCTCTGAACACGCCTTAGATGCAGACTCATATTAAAAAACAATTTTCAATAGCAGACTTCGAAATTTATAGTACCACTACAGATGATAAGTCAGCAAAACAAAAGTTGAAAACACTCAGATTTATTGGAGTCATCAGTGAAGTTTATTGCACAACAAGTACATTAACGGAGCATGTCTTATATAATTAATAATATAATTTTTATTAATATTTTTTTAATTGTGGTTTTACCAATTTGAAAGTATCACAAATCCAGTTGCGTAGTAAATATTTTATTGATTTTGAAAAAAGGCTTTGTTATTTCGAATTTTTTTTCAAAGTTATGGCGGTATAATAGAGTTATTGAAGCTGTTTCATTGGAAAAAAATCGTTTTAATCGGACAACAAATGAAAAAGTTACAGTGATGCCATGCTTTTGAATAGTGTAGTATATTTGAACAAATTCACTCTAAAATAATTTATTTTACGAAATACAATGCCTCAATAACTTCAACACAATACTCTAATATATTTATTCACTGACTGTCCCAACTCTGCTGCGTGGTTCTTTTTATATTCACCGTTCACTTCTCGGAATTCTCCTGATATTTCTCGAAAATCTTAGGAATGTTCTCCGATTAGACCAGATTCTTCTCGAATAATTCGCGCTCACGCGCGGTCTACGTGAGCGTTCAGGCCCGGCATCGGCCGCAGCTTCGCCACACTAGAATAGAATGGGTCACTCTGCATATATTTTGTTTGCAGGTTTACTCGCAATCAACAAAACGTCCTTTGTGTAATAATCGTTAGTTAAGTTGTAATTTTCAGTTGACCGTTGTTTGTAAAACTGTCCCTATTGCTAGTTGATCTTAAAGGAACAGTCAATTGACAGAAAATAAATACTCTCCGAATATTTTATAAAAATGTTATTGATGCAATTTAAATTTTTTTCTCTGATTTCGAGTACCTACCTAATGCGATTTGCTGAACATTTTTCCATGAATTGAAAGCCGTGTAATTGATTGTTGTCTACTTTACGTTGATAGTAATGACAAAAAAACATGCACTGGTAGTTTTCGATGTAGTCAATAATAGCGAATAAGTAACCAATTAATAGCCATTTACAACATGTTGCAAACCCCAATTACACTATTTTCGTTTTATTTCTAGTTTGGACGGTAATGACTAGCAGTCTGCTTCGCGTTTCCTGTGAAAATGATGAACGACCTCTCTTGTAAATACTGAATTATTTCTCTATCATTGTAGCAACAACGATTCTGAATGATGAGGTGATGTGGCAACACGGCGACGATGAAGGCGAGAACACTGCCATACTGTTGAACTGTGTCAACTTCACCTTGAATAACAATTACCTGTATTTCCTTTTTGATGTATCGAATGATTCACTTCATTGTTTGTACACAAATAAATGTATAAGAAATTTAGTAGGCATTGGTTACGATGAACCACAAAAAAATGATAGATTTGTAATGGTTTGGTTCTATTATCAGGAATTAGCCAGAAGCCTAGCTCAATGTGAAAACTCCACCATGTCTATGGATAGAAATTCCTGAATTGCCCCTCTCACTTTTATACTTCCACAGACAATTGGGAGGTCATGAACTGTTGAGTTTGGCGTGTCTCCTTAACGAATTTTACATAATGGAGCATGTTGGGTTAGGAGGTGCACTGATAAAAAGGATTTTTTGCATCAACGCATAATTGCGTTGATTCAAACAGATTGTATTCTTGAATAGGTTCAACCAAATATTAGTTTGATTTTTTGACGGAATCCTCTTGGCCACTTGCAAGAAAAATATTTTGAAACAAGTGAACACTTGCTCCATAAGTTGGTTGAAGCAAGAATATTTTAGCTTCAATAATGGGCACTTTTTTTGTTGAATCATGGGAGTAGGTTGAGACAAGAACAATGCAATTTCAATAATGAATACTATTCTTCTATCAACTTGGAGGTTGAGCTCAAATCTGCACTTTGCACTTTGTTATAAAATATAGAATGGAAGCCATTTTCATTTTGGCAATATTGAATAGATTAAACAAAGCATAGATTCACAACTACGAACAATTTAGGTATAAATAATGGTTTTATATGAGAATAGTTTTAAGTTTAATAACTGTATTCTCAATAAAACCAGTTAGTAGTGACGCATATTGCAGTTTCATTGAATACATAAACAACGCCACTCGCTTTTAGAAACAAAACTGTAGAAGTCCAAAATATATTTCACTCATTTTCACAACTAGCCCGTAATGAGCATAATCGATATTATCGATATTATCGATATTGCATTTTTATTGTATAGAAACAGTTTCCACTAGGCATAAAACTAACATTTATATCGGTACGCATAGCCTCATAACCTCCAACCCAAATGGTCAAACTGGATGAAATGATCAAAATGAAAGTCGTATTCACAGGTCGCAGTGTCGCCAGCTGCTTTGTTTGCTCATTGGTTGAATGTGTCACGTGGCACGGGTAGTGATATCTATCAAGGAATTATATTCTTGTGTTAAGAGGATTATGTTTCACAATGAGTTAATGTGAATGTTTTCTAGGATGAAGAGTATAATGTTTTCACTGCAATCAAATTCATTTCAAGAGAATTTATGTAAAGAAGCAAACATCTCAATCAGCTTGAAATGGGAGTATATTCATTGATTGAAATGGAAGGTTGGACAAATAATACCAGTTTTCAAAAACGGTAAAAAGTCCGTAATTTCAAATTATAGGCCAATTTCTTTGCTCAGTCTACCTGGAAAAATATTTGAATCCATAGTTACCAACGAGCTGTTTCATCTGGTGAAAAATCACATAACTATTCACCAACATGGATTTTATAAAAAGAGAAGCGTCTTGACTAACTTAGCCCCTTTTGTCCAGGATATATATGAGTCCATGGAAAAAGGCGCTTCAACAAGTGTCGTGTACACCGACTTTTCTAAGGCCTTCGATAAAGTACATCACCCTACTTTGATCACTAAGCTTAGGAACTTCGGTGTTCATGGCAGCTTGTTGGAGTGGTAGACTTCTTATCTCTCTGAGAGATCTCAATACGTTACCCTAAACGGTTTCAGATCTGAAAAGAAGCTTATAGAGTCGGGTGTACCCCAAGGCTCGCACCTTGGTCCAATTCTATTCAGTATTTTTGTTAGCGACATTGAGGATATGTTTGTTAATTCTAAAATAAAATTATTTGCAGATGATCTGAAAGCATACAAAGAAATAAGACAACCATCGGACTATCTCGGGTTTCAGGACGACCTAGATCATTTTTCTAATTATTGCCTCATAAACCGATTATCAATTAACCTTAAAAAATGCTATCATATTATGTTTTCCAAAAACCTCAACCCTCTTCTCGAACACCTGTACATTAACAATCAGCAGATTGCAGTTACTGATGAGATAAAAGACCTTGGTATAATATTAGACAAAAAGCTCACCTTTGAAAGTCATATTGAACATACGGTAAGAAAATCCCTAAAAACCTTAGGTTTTATCCTCCGTAACACTAATGACTTTCAGGATCACAACACAATCACAACAATGTACAAAACCCTAGTGAGACCTATCCTCGAGTACAATACAGTTATATGGAATCCTTTTTATGATAAATATGTTAAACGTTTAGAATATGTCCAAAGGAAGTTGGTTAGTAATCTGAATTATAGATTTTTTCGTCACAGACACTATTTCGAATATCAAGCTAATCTTGAGTTTTATAAATTGGAACCGTTATTTATCAGAAGAGAATTTTATGATTCATCATTTGTTTTTAAGCTTGTTAACAATTTTACTGACTCAGAGTCATGCTTGCAACAATTATCACTAAATTGCAATCCTTATAATTCACGAAATCGACTAATATTCTATCCTCCAACTTCTTCAACGAATTATCATTGTAATTCTCCCCTAGTTAGATGTATGAACTCTTATAATATTATTTGTGACTCTGATGTTGATATCTTTGGCGACAAATTCATGAATTTTAAAAGAAAATTAAGACAAAAATTAATTTCATTCTATGGTACAGTTGTCGAATAAGGAATTTATTCTTACATATTGTATGTTGTTAATTTCATAGAATTCTAGGAGTAAGATCTGGTTCTTGATTGTGTAACATTCTAATGTTATATTCATTTTTTTTTTTCATTACTATATAAGTACTAGAATAAGTATATGTTATGTTCTCTAACGACCAGCATAATTTGAAATGTAAAAATATATTATTTCACTTTGTATCACCCTATAATAGGATGTGCTCTTTGTGCATCTGTTGGGTGACCTCTTTAATTAAATAAATAAATAAATAAATTAGAAATGATTATTCTGTTCAGAAGATTATTCTATTCAAGAATATTCTTGATTGAAGAAATCTTTTTTATCTGTGTGTTTAGATCCTCTTCTCTTGATGATCGGCAACCATGAAAATGCTGGGATTAGAGCATTGTTTTCAAGTCTGACATTGACGTTTTCGAGACCGTGAGCGCTATTGGTTGTATAGAACAGCCAGAAAATGTAAAACACGAAAACTCTCCACTCCGTTCTCTAAATAGTGGCTGATTGGTCACTGTAATAGATTCAAGTGTTTTCCAACATCCGAGTCGACAAGTTCTTATTGAGATGCAAGCATGTTCACTTTCTACTGCATGCTTAACCATGGTGAAGTAGGCAGTCACCTGCTTCTCTGTTTGACGAGTTGACATGAGAACCTCCGAGCAATAAAAGATATAGAGAGAGCTTTTCTGTGTCTTTTTCGAAAGCAACATTCCCGACGTTGTTTACAAACATCTCAGCCCGACTCATGTTAAAATGGGCATTGTCGGAAATATTCGTTTGCACTCGGTGATCAGGTTGGAATTCCGTATTATATTCACTCTTAACTTGGCGATCATGCTTGTTTACGTCCGTTTACGACTTATTTGTCGTCTTGTCAAATCAAACCATGGGCGTCGCAGCATGGTACTCATGGCATAAACCATAGTTGACATTTTCATTGGTATTAATAAGTGCATTTTTATTGAATTTGCTCATTTTCATCCCGATTTTGAGACAAAAATATACTATTTGTTGAAATAGCTGTAAATAAACTATGTTACTATGTAAATCGACTGAACGATCACCTATCAATAATTAGGAAAAAACTTGATAAAATGTAGGTATACTAAAAAGTAAGTAAGTAAGTAAGCAAACTCAACTGTTCATTAACCAAATTCAAATCACAAGCCATTAGCTATATCTAATGGGTATTGGAATGTTTTGTTGACATACAGGGATTATCATGTAGGTAATCCGTTCATCAGAAGTTTTCGATATTCCCATTTGAATAAAATTTTATATACACGGAACACATATATCAATATGAATAATCGATCTGGAATGTTGTCAGTGACGTATCGCTTCTGGTGAAACCGGACGTGGACATAAACTTATTTACTGTGAATAATCATCATCATCAAAAGTAAAATCAAATAGTAATCAAAAGTAAAATTGCTTTGAAGCAATTTAGTTTCTATTACCACACAGCAATAATCACTAATCTTTCTGCGTTCACAATTGACGAATAAAAGTCAACTTTTAAAAGATCTTTGAAAAAATAGTGTATGCCATGATAGTAGACATGACGTTTCAACAATTCTCATGTCATTTACAATTGTCACTTATTTTTGTACCTATCCATCGTAATAAAATATGTTACTCTCTACTGACAACACTCGTAGAGTGTACTCAAAGGCGTAGCCTGTGAGGGTACATGGGGCGGCTATTATTTGCCGTGGCGCTCCGGGGTGACTTAGAAATTATTGGTAGCGCATTCACTTTTTAACTTAGGGAAACTCACAGCACTTCTGCCAAGCATTAGACGTCAGGATTGATATCTTGATAACACACGTGCTTTCTAACCAGTCATGTTGTCTCCTATCGATCTATCGATACCAATACATGTGAGAACAAATTTCTTGGCACCGACCGTGTCTAATTATACATATTTTTAATTAAAATTAAACATGAGAAAATGTATTAGCACGCCACTGGTTCTACGGTTACGTCCGAATGTCATAACAATAACAAATCTCCCCCTCCGAACTCGGAGTTTTACCCCTCACCCACAATCTGTAACAAAGGATAGTGTTATGGAGCTTTCATAACAAATGTGTGTTGTGATTATAGAAATGGATACTCATCTCCTACTTTGTTTAAGCTAGCAACTGGAACAATTGTATCTGCCTTCAAACTGTTTCAGAGGAGATATAAGAAGTACATGGTTGATGCGGTCAAATGCCTTTGAGTAATCGAGCAGAACTAGAAGGCAGACCTTTGGATGTTATCAACTACTTTTTGTAATGCAGTTGTACAGCTATAATTTGCTCGAAAGCTATATTGGCTAGATGGTATAATATTCAATTTATCTAGATAAGAGCTTATTTGTTTATTAGTAATTTTTCCATATAATTTCGATATCGCGCAAACTATACTAATAGGACGGAGATCGCTCAAATTCTCTGAGTGCTTGAACGCTCATCTTTGAACAATGGTGAGATGTGTGATGAATTTTGAATCAAGTTAGTTGTACCAAGTTTTTCACGGAATTGGATGTGACTGTCAAATACAAGTAATTTTTTTTTGGGTGCGCTGTTGACTTCAACAAACAAAAAAGTATAACGATGTTTCATTATCTATTCGGTTATACTATTCAGATCAA
The DNA here is from genome assembly GCA_944452925.2 of Chrysolina oricalcia. Lineage (NCBI taxonomy): Eukaryota > Metazoa > Arthropoda > Insecta > Coleoptera > Chrysomelidae > Chrysolina > Chrysolina oricalcia. Next base: position 27,600,264 of record OX101808.2, read on the forward strand.
ACTGATCAGATACGCGTCGTTTTGGATGATCTTTTCCGTGTTTTAACTTATGGTTATCTATCTATATTTGTTTCGAATCATTTAAATCTCAATTTAATGTGCCACAAAATTCTTGGAATTGTGATCCCATTGTATATATTCTCACAATGAAAATATTAAGTTCACTTGATTTTGTCTCAGATGAAATCCTATGAGATCAATTCTCGTAGAATTCAGAATTCATTACATTCAAACCACTTGATGATTTTTGGACATTATTTTCAATCCTAGATATAGATGTAGAGTTATAAAGAAGTGCTTGAAGAGAAATTAATCGTTAATAGAATGCCGATATTCCATCCAGTTTTCGATTTCAGCCAATTATAATATAGTTTCTCCATTTATTTATCTATCTAGATAAACAAGCTGTTAAATTTACATTAATGGGTTGGAAGCGTGTTTATTAATATTCACTATTTACTGTCAATTACGGTAACTAGTCTTTATCACGAATCTCATGTCTCTCGGAATACATTTTAGTGGTTAATTTTATCGAGAATCGCTGTAGTAAATCTAATTTCGATTACCATTTATTGTAACATGTTTTGTTAGAATTGATATCCGCGAACTAGCTGTTGTTGTCGATAAAAACACGACATAAGTGATCGATTTGTTACGTTATGTCTTCTTTTATAATAATGGTAGTAATAATGATACTTCTTTATTAATTGTAACAGTGCTACGTTGAACATGAAATGGCAAAATGACGGTCGATGGACGTTAATTATAGTTTCATTAAAAATAAGTCCAAACCATTCCTACTGATGGAGTCATTTAGTTCACTGAAATTAACGTTCTTCTGTATCATCAAACTATTATTTTTATTTTTGCTGTGCGATAATGATTTCAAAAAAAAATTAGACTTGGGTGCAGTCATTAGTATGCATTGAAATGCATGTGCAATGCTATGCTGTAATGCATATGCAGTGATGAAACTGTGTTTTTTCTGTTGTTTTTTCTCTTACTGCTGTAATTTTGAGAAATGAATTTTTCTATTGGTTCCCCATTTTACCTATCTAAAGCACGCCTCAGCTTGTTTAAATCAAACTTTCAAAAACGCGCGTTTTTTAAAGTTACCATGGTAACATCAACAACTCAAGGAACATGAATCTAATTGACATTTTTTTATTATCGATCTGATAGCAGCAAGTTCTAACGTCAAATAAACAACTCGTTCATTTATATCTGTTACCTTTGATTTTCCATCCATTTTTATCCATTTTTATGCTCATCATTAGATTTTTGCCATATTAACCGCGATTCTGCTTCACCATTCAAAGAATCGATAATCAATATTCATTCTTAGGCACTACAGTGACAACAATTAATCTTTGATGACAAATTGCAAATTTATCTCTGTTTTTCCTATTTCCATGACAATGAAAGGTATACTTTGATGGCACAATTAAACCATTTCACATTATCATATATATATATATATATATATATAACATTTTTTGTAATAATAATACCAGCATTAATGATTTCGAATTGCAACAATAAAAAAAAATTGCGTAAAGTATTCGTGGATAACTGGTCTTTCAAACACTTTCTATTTCGAGAACTCTGGCTGCGCCGTCGTGCTCGAAAAATCGCGCGTGTTTGAAAGACCTTTTTTATCCACTTATAACTTTAATATACTAATGTATTTACTCATCTTCCGTTTCGCTAATAAATAATGTTAGCATCATCAGGATCGATGGTCGATGGGTACTGACTGTCGCCATTCATAGCTACTGAAGATACTAGCATTGTTAGGGAAACGAATGTTGACTGTACAAAAGTGTTTTGAATGAATTAAAGACGCCATTTTTCGATTTATTGAAGGAACCAGAAGTTCTAAAATCACCAACAGAAATCACTCAATGCATAGCTTTGCGGGTGGTATACCTTTCATACCACGTTCTCTTCCAAAGTTCCGATATCAACCAGTGAAACTAGAAGAAAACGGAAAAGAAATGTGAACGATTTAAATATGCAAACATTCTAGAATGGGGATCCAATAATTTGGTAGAATTCAATGCGAATTAAACCCATCAAGCAGGTCTTTTCTCTAGAAAGGCCGATCTCACAGTGGCCAACGAAATGATGCCAGGAGTTTCCATACCAATGAAATCCTCCATTTTAATGCTCGGTATTACCATCAGCAGTACCCTGCCATGGGAAAGCCATGTGAGATACATTGATGAAAGTGTCCCTTCAAAACTTGGTTTCATGCCAAGAGCTATTTCACTTTCCGTGAGTTCATTAGATCCGACCTTTACTGGAATACTGTTCACATGTATGGGGTGCAGCTCCTAATCAAACACTGAAACTTTTATATTCTGTCCAAAAAGGACACATTGGTATCGTCAATGATGCTCGCTCACTTCTTTGGAAAACCGCAGAAACGTTGGCGATCTGTCTCAGTTTCACAGATATTCTCATAATACTCTCCCGAAATATCATCAATCGTTCCGCTGTTTGCGATCCAATCGAGACTGACCCGTGGAGCTCAGTCCCTTTGTCGTCACTTTGTAGAGATGTCGATCATCCCTATCCCAGGGCTCGTTCTTCCAACGAACGGCAAAGCTTTGGCTCACTGCCTCCGGCGGTGTTCCCTGAGGCATACAGCCTGCAGAAATTCAAGAAGAACACCAATTCTCACCTACTTTCACTCGGTTCTCACGATGTTCTTTGAAAATCAAAACATAAAAAAGGTAAATTGTGAAAGGCTTTCGCGGCCATCGTCACTTACATGGTGGTTCTTCGGGTAGTAAGGCCGACGTATGTTGAGAGAAGATCTCGACGTTTCGCCAACACGAGTGGTTAGCATTTTCAAGAGAAAGTTTCTGGTTTTTTATGTCGCTGTCAAATACTTGACATTTGTTATACGTTGTCTCCATAAATACCTGTGATTTGACGTTCTTACATCTGATTGGTGCATAGCGTTAGCTGACATCATAGAATTGTTCGTACCGTTATTTTGTGGATAGGGAGCTATTTGAGAATTTTTGAGAACTGGAAGCCAAACCTTGTTCAATTGTAGTCCTTCTTCGGTTCTGTTGAAGTTGTTCTGGTGTTTCTGAATTTCAATTGCTTCCCGGAAGAGTCTTGGGTAATAGGCAGATGTTGAAGAGATGACTTGGGTTTCTTCAAATTTCACTCTATGGTTATCGTTGTTGAGAGTATGTTCTGCGACAGCGGATTTCTGTGTGTGCTCTAACCGACAGCAAGCCTTATGTTCTTTGATTCTTGTTTTAACGGAGCGTTTCGTGGTTCCGATATAAACGCAGCGTACTATTTCCGTATCGAAAACGATACGGGAAATTTTTTGCCGGCTTGTTTACATTTTAGACAGTTATTCACGCAAACAATATGTAGAATTCCTTAGTTTTTGATAATGCTGATTGCGATTTCAGAAAAAATAGTATGTGTACCTCGTAGTAAAAGCACATTCCCAGACTTCAATGCTTATTGGCCTCGGCTTAACGCCTCGGCCAACAATTTACATTGTCGTCCGGGAATGTATTGCTTTTACTACTCGATACACAATATACTATTCCTGGAGATGAGAAAAAATTAGTCGAACAGAAATGTGACCGTTTGAAGTAAGAAATGAAGAGAAGATGGTTTGCTGCCAAGATTTTTTTGAATTTTTATTATATTTGTAGTACAAAGTACCTCTTGAGGTATGGCAAATACATACTAACAAACACAAAATAGCTGTAAAGGAGAGAAAAAAAATATACAAAAAAAATTCAAAGAAGATTTAGGAATATTAGTAGTCATCCCCAAAGTGGGTTTCGGGTCAACCAATGATGATGAATTTGATGTAGCTGATGTAGACACAGATTATAGTTCCTGAGGTGAGTGGACGCAGACCCCTGAGTAGAAATATAAAATGGAATAGAACATGATTATCAAAAAAATTAAATAAAAATATTATCATTATTATTAGTTTCACTTTCTTTGTGTATTAATATTTTTTATTATATATGTAATTTTTCAAGTTATTAAACTGAAAAATGAGATGACAAGAATTTTTGCCAACTGCTTGGGTAAAATACCCCTATGCGAGACGGTTGACATGACGTATGTCAGTGGTGGTGTTGCCAATTTTGACAGTGCTGCCAACTTATGTATTGAATTTATGTTGATGAAAAAGAAAGTGTCACTAGAAAGAGACACGTTCTGAGAGTAATTAATAATAACATATCGGCATGTAACTGGATGTCTGCATAGGCATTCTTTTGATGTATGAAGGAAAACTGTGCCCAAATTGTGGCCAAATTGTAAGAGCCGGTTAGGCCGAATGTACTAGAAAAATGTAAAAGGGAATAATTATTTTAATATTTGTAACAAGTTATATATGGATCACTAATTTGAAATATTTGATGAGGAGTTGTTGTTGGATTCTTGTTCAACGTCAACTAAGGTGATTAATATCTGTTTTTTTTAATTATACACATAGAGTTTTCTGAAATGGAAGCCATGTCAAGAAAAGACCTTTATTGTTAAACGGAGTTCACTAGCTAAGACCTTGACAGTATCATAATTCATATGGTTGTCATACTTGTTGACATGTTCTGCTAAAGTACATTTTCTGGGTACAATCTATAGTCACTCTTGTGTGAGGTGATTCTGGCAACTAGGGATCTCGAAGTTTGACCAACATAATGTTTGTTGCATGTCAATCTTGCAATCTGGTTTCATTTTTGTTCCTAGAAAGTTCAAAAACAAACAAATCCATGGAGAATTAGTTTTTCAAAACACTTTCTGGTATTGCAGGTAATTGTTGGTTCATTTCAGAATCTCAAAAGAAAAATTAGAAATCATGTGGAAGGATTATTTTTATTCTGGTGAATACCAAAGGCTTGGTAGGTTCTCCTGATATAAGCAAACAGGAATATAATACAAACACTCCCATCAGTAATTTCATTGACACTTGAAAAATTATTAAATTTTTTTACAGCGCGAATGAAGCAGGCCACTTGTTGATCAGAAGATGTCAGTGCTTGTTTTCTAGGGTTTGCTGGCCATAAAGCATATTACAGAGATAGCAGATTGATTTGATCTATCTGTAAGCTCTGTGCATGCGATAATTGGCCATTGTGTTAATTTCGTATCATTTCACATCACAATCAAATAATTTATCTCATCTTACTCTCTACTCTCATTCTGGTCCCTCCAAATTAGATAGATCACTCTGGGCATGATTTAGTTGATCTGGAGTATGTTACTCCAGCATAACGAACATCAGATCACTTGATCTTCATCAACAAACATCTGTTGTTGTTACTCCAATCAAGTTCAAGCAAGTCGAACAATGAGAGTAAAGCTGTATTTATAAACTTGCCGGTCGCCGTTGGTGTTGGCGTTCGCGCTGGCGTTCCTAATTAAAAGTACAGAAACCCGTAAGACCTTTTATAGATAGATAGATAGATAGATAAATAAACTTTATTGTCTAAATGAAAACATTTGTCGACAAAGTCAAATTATTACACAGGTAATTCTCAACCTATTAGCCTAAGGAGAAAATCTCCCATAAAGATAAAACTATTTAAAATTTAAAAGTTACAAAAAGGACATAAAACAAAATAACATGTAAAATATATTTTAATATCACAGTATCATCAAAAACAGAATATTGAATAATAAGTATTAAGTATAGAATGACTAGAATGCATATGCAAGATACTCCTCTAAATTATAGAAGCATTTCCCGATCAGAAGTATTTTATATCTACCGTCGGCGTTGCTGTTCACCGTTGGGCTGACGTTCGAGTTAAATGAACGGCGGACGCCAGCGCGATCGCCAACGGCAAACGGCAAGTTTATAAATCCAGCTTAAGGCGGACGCCAGCGCGATCGCCAACGGCGATCGGCAAGTTTATAAATCCAGCTTAAGACGGAACTATTATTGTTTAGATTACACCATTGTTCATTGGTGCTCAAACTCAACAATGCTTTCAAAGCAATGAATACTTTATAGGTAGTAAGTAACCTATAAAGTACTTATTACAGTTTCGTGCTATCTTCGCAGTATCATGAAACTTATGTGTTTTGGAGTTTCGGAATTGTTGTTATTAACAAGTTTTTACGACGTATAATTTTTTCCCAGTTTAACGTCACAATAATTCAGTGTCGCAGTCACATAACAACAGTTTCAATTTACCCTCTATGACCGCTTGAAATTGAAGGAAGAAGAGCCATTTTCTTGGGATATCATCTGAAGGAAATGATTCTATTCTTCAAATAGGAAGCATCCGATTGTGGCATTTGAAAATAGTGCTGGGAGAGTTTGGAATGACTGAAACATTCCGGTTGCGTGTGTAAAAAGCGTTCAGGTTTATGAATATTATACCAATTCCTAAACAAGTACATAGGATCTCCGGAAAAGATTACTTACGAGTTGAAGTTATGAGTTGTAATTTTCTAGTTTCCTTCCGATGAATTCTCTTATAGTAAATTTTAGACTAGATGGTATTATGATTTAGTTGGCCAAAATGGCGATTAATAAAATTCAAGTCGGATTTATACTCAAAATAAAATGATTACTGATTTTTTAGGTAGCAAACTGTGACGTACAATTTTTTTTTGGTTAAAATTGTTATTTCCGTCAGCCGATTGAACTCTTATCTTCGAGAGACTTGTGCAAGCTAGGGAATATGAACATAGTTTGAAGATAGCTGAAACAAACAACTTTCATAAAATTTTATACTTTTTTAAAACTTTATTTCATGTGCACTGACGTCACGCCCTAAGCTTTTGACAAAATATTTAACTTCTTAAAAGTTGTATTTTTCATCCATAAAATATATTTTTTTAATTTTTAGTTCAATAGTTCATAAATCAAGACTTGAAAAGAATTTTCACTTTTATTTTATTTTGTACTTTTCAGCTTTGGAATTTGTTCAAATAGATGCGCCAGGTCCCCAGAGGTTGGTACGTTAGTGTCATGCGTATGTTTGCTACCCCATACAGACTCTCGGCAAGTACCCCATCTTAATGGATTAATGGATACATTCATACATGTCAAGCTTCGAAAATTATTCGACGATACAATGATTTTCACTTTTTTTTTTTCGCAAATTTTATCGGAAAGTCTCAACTCCCCTACTGTTTTTTTTGCAATAATCTTCCACGTCCAAAACGGTTAGAAGTTTTTTCAAATTCCGTCTCGTTCTCTATCTAGCATTCAGAGGGCAGGGGAGGAGTTACATTTTCTGAAATTAAATTATTCGCTGTTTTTCATTATTTTTACAGATTTTTCAGATTTTATTTTCGCGAGTTTTCTAACTACTTTTGAGAAAGAGGGGGATCAGAGATCCCCGACCGCCTTTTTTTTTCGCCAGATTTTCGATGACATCTCTCTCTAGCCATCAGGGGGTCAGGAGGGCAAATTTTCTTAAAATTATATCATCTTCATACATTCTCAATGCAAAATTTCAGCCCAATCCGATGTCAGCAAGTACTTGAAATGCGGATTGCAAATTTTGAAACTGAAAGACAGATATACATATACATACGAACAAAGCAAGTTAAATAGAAGCTTGTAAAATACGTATATTTTAATTTTTTATAAACTTCTCTAAGAGAGAACTTTTCCATAATGTAACAGGTTCACAACATTATTAACAAAAGCAAATCATCGTTCATGATGTGCAGAGAAAATCAAAAACCATCCTTGGCAAAATCCAGAGACTTGCCTGTCTGTGTATCACGAGGAGCGCTATGAATAATAGTGCACTTTTGAAAATGGCCCAAAATAAGCCTGGCTACTGAAAAAATAATTAAGAAATTCTACTAATGAGTTATGGTAGTTCTCGAAGTGATGGAAAACAAAACAACCAAGTAAAATTGTAAATGTTTGAATGTGTATAAAATTCAACCTCCAAATAAACGAAAATATTGTTTAAAAATACTTTGCGAAAAAATTGGTAAAATTGACTGAAAAATTGTTTTGAAAATTCCTTTGATGGTATAGGGTACTCGGCGAAAAAACTATAAAAGTTCAAGGGTAATACAAAATGTAGCCTACGATTTAATGGACGGAAAGTTTCAAAGCACATCTCACAGGATCAAAAGAAAAACTGTCATCCAGAATTTATTATTTATCGAGAATAAATAATAAAATGATATTAAGACACTTGAAAAATGGTGCTCAGGAACGAAACCAACCAGATTGTCTAACGTTCTTTTTCTATAGAGAAAGCCAATCAGAAATGTAAAATTTGTTGTAGTCTGAGCCTAAGTGAATCAAACTTAGTCACCGGATGGCAATTTCAAAACTAATCATCGGTCTTTTATGAATAAAATATTTTGAAAATATGCCACGTGTCTGTCAGGGGTTGAACAGTGCCGCTCCCAACATAGTCAAAGTCAAAATCCCTTAAAGTAAAAAAAAACCGCGCTGCAAGTATCAGCAAAAATCAAGCCAGAGCTGATGGTCATCATAACTGAGTCATTCGGAATAAACGTAATTGTAGCTATAGTAATAGTATTATTAGCTATTGCAATTTCAGTAATTTTAACAAATCATTCGCGGCGGAGTTGAACTTGACTGCTCGATCATACCTAATGATTAATTTGGTGTCCTTACATGATAAATCACCGCAACAGTTTTTCACTTCGTTACAATACATGTGACTCGTGATTATTCCATATATTTGGAATGTTCGCGTTGATTAGAATAATGATCTCATTATGGTTTTGTTGGAACTGATCCGTTTGTCAGTGTATTCAAATGAAATCGCTTGTTGTGCGTAATCTAAACGAGATCGTTGTCTTCTTATTCGAGCATAATTTTGAATTCGTAATGTGGATAGTAAATCAAACTGGCAACTGTAAACAAGAATGTTTGGAGATGTTTTTATTCATGAGCATGTTACGGGAAAGGCGCATTTACTGGTTAATCACTTTTAGATTTTTATTCTAACCTTTTTTTCTAGCATCCTAATATGAATAAGAGAATGATTTTATTTGAATATGTAAATGTGAACAAAGCTTAACTTTTTTGACGGACTGTTATTCATTTCATCAAAGATTGACTGCAAAGCTGACTCAGGATATTTTGGAACCGGAACCGGAAGTGCCTTGCCTAGTTTCGTTTGGAAAAAAGTCACTTTCTATATGTGAACTAATGAGTTTTCGTTCGTTACTTTGCATTAGTTTTTTCATTTTTAAGTGGATCAAAAAAATCCCTGTTAATGAGCATAATCGTACCGGTGCCAGTATCCACATTCTCTTATAATTATTTGATTTTCTTAAATTCTCTGAATTACACGAAAAGATAACATTGTTGTGACAACCAAGAAAAGTTAGCAATTTTAAGTTATTATTAGGCTTTCCCAGACTTATCGTTTGTCTATGTGATTCTGTCTGTTTTTTTTTTGTTTCTCAACTGCGATGTGGTAACGGTCAAAGGGCTCAATTGGGACACGAACCTAATCAATTCAACGATGGTGATGCTCGATGCTTTCATTTCTGCTTAAGGAACAGATCCCCACTCTATTCCAAATGATTCCTCCTTGGTAAGGATCTGTAATAAATTCAGGGAAATTTTGATCTTCAAAAGCAAAAATTAGGCTTTTACGGCTCTTGTTCGGAAGTAATTTTAATTCTCTTTTCAACTCTAAGTTTTTTCGATTTGATGCCTCAATTAAAAACTGAAAAAACTATATTTACAAAGTGTAAGTAACATTTTGTTAACGTCTTTTCAACTCACTTGTATTTTTCGTAAAATTATTAGTTTTAGACAGAAGTTCGATCGGACCCATTTTGGTTTTTAATGTTTTTATGACAAAATTGTACAAAATTGTACAATTCATTCCTTTCGGAGCGTAAAAAAAATTGTTTCTTATTATATTCAGAATGCATTTTCAATTCATTTTACAAGTAATATATTTAATGTAAGTGTTGTGTTGAAAGTAATTAAAGAGATCTTTGAATTCTTGGATGACCGTTTTTATGATAAATTGAAAGTTGAAATACCCTTCCCTCCAAACATTTCCACAATGCGGTAATTAGGCAAATATCTAATAGATATTACCACGACGGATACTGAACTACATCTTGATGAGCGTTGCGTTGATGTTCAATGTTCATCGTGGTAATAACCGGGGAAGTAGTTGTTTTCTGTCAGACATTTGCCTGACTTTGTGAAGATGAGAAGTGTATTTCATCTAATTAATTCGTTTCAGAATTTTTTTGTGGCTCAAGGCTTATTTTGTACAGGGAAAAAGCTATTGTGCCCCCTCATATGATGTTTTGAAAATTCCATTTTTTCTCCTTAGTACCTTTTTTCTACTTTTCCACTCGCAACAAAGCTGAAGATTCAAAATTTGCTGTAACAACTCTTAAGGTCAAAATCTATTATTAAACAAAACTTACTTTTGTTTTATCTAAATATGGACCTAGCAGAAAGTCTACAGAGGAGATCTAACAACTTGGCAGAATTCCGATCTCATGCACAGTGGCCAACGCCAGTAGAATACATACCAATGAAGTCTCCATTTCGATGCTCGGTATTACTGTCATAGGCACAGATCTGATCTGTCCTGGAATACTGTTCCCTTATATGGACACACACACTCTTTCCAGAAAGAGCCATTTGTCTCGTCGGTGATGCTGCGCTCACAAGCTTGCTCACTTCTCTGGAACACCGCAGAACGGATGGCGATCTGTCTGCGATTTATAGACATTTTCATTCTCTTCTAAAATATCGTCAATAGTTCCACCGTTAGCGGTCCCATGTAGATTGGCCCGTTGAGCTCAGTCTTCACATCCCTTTGTAGTCACTTTGGAGACATGCCGAACATCTCTTGCTCTGGTATTGTTCTTCCAACGAACGACAAAGCTTTGAAACTCACTGCCTCCGGGAGGTGTTTCCTTAGACCCAGCCTGTTGAGATTCTGGAAGAACACTAATTCCTACCTACTACTTTCTATCGGCTCTCACGATGTTCTCGTTACAGGATTTTTTTTTCTTGGAAACCAGGACATGAATATTGACGTTTTTCTACATTGTTGCTTTGCAAAGATTTTTCATATCCAACATGCCTCCTGCGATAATTACCAATATATTAATTTGTGCGAGCTAGGAGAGACAAGGCACTCACCTTTTAACGTATGATACCATGCACGGGACCAGTGACCATACTGGAATTCGAACCCACGCAACTAGGGTTGAGAACGAACGCCATCAGGACCATTAATACCTTAAATAGACAAAACAAAATGGACAGCAAAACAAAGCATGTGTTCGACTCGGGAGAAAACTCATATTCTCTCCACCCTGTGGTCGGCAATGATGTATTTTCTTCTTCTTATGTAGAAACTTTAGGTAGAGTCAAAGTTGTATTTTCATGATAAGACATGCTAATTTCAAATTAAAAGCCGACTCGTTTCAGGACTGCTACAAAAAGTTCATTATTACGTTTACCTCACTGTAAGGAAATTATTCTCTTTCTTTTCGATATTCCTGCGTTGTTGTTTTTTCTTAAGCGTATGGATCAGACGAATTGTCTTTTGATCTATAGTGTCTCCACGCTATTTCCAAGTATCCAAGCTCTTAATCAAGTTTTTTCACATATTATGCATATCTCGGATGATGATTTGAGGCTGTAGTCAGATAACTGTCCGTGTGCGTTGGATTTCGGTACATCTTGTATTCCAGTTTTTCATTTCTTTGTTTTTGAGGAAGCACGCTTAGAAACGCAAGTTGTTTAATGTTGGGTTTATGCAGCAGTCATAAGTTATAAGTTTTAAGTCATAAGGAAGAATATTCGTCAATGATTGGTTGATCCGTTCATTTCAACCAATCATTGACGAATATTCTTCCTTATGACTCAAAACTTATGACTTATGACTGCTGCATAAATCCTCCATGAATGTCTCCGTTTTAAATGTCGTCGGCAAATTATTTATCAGAGCTCGTATTGATGTTTGTTCTTCATTAGACTTCAAAAATAGAATGGAATTTTTGTAGTGTTTGGGCAGAACAATTATGATTTTCCGATTACTTACGGTCCATATAAGAAACGGTTATCATTGACGATGACTTAGACATTGACACTGTGACTTTTGACTCAAGAAGTCCAATCTCCGTCGTCGTGTTAGCATGGGAAGTAGTTGTTTTCTGTCAGACATTTGCCTCATATTTCCCACATTGTGGGAATGTTTGGAGAAAAATGTTTTTCGACATCGTAAAAATTATTCTTTCCATTCGACGATTTCATAATTTTAATTAAATCTCCAATTGCAAAATGGGAATATACTTGAAACGTAGCGGTTAACATAGCAAGTATATCTTATGGTTATTCTTTTATTACGTAATTTTTTTTTCGTGGTGTTCCATACGAACCGATTTTATTCCTGTTCAACATGAATGTGTCAACATTTTGTTAGTTGTCTACAAAAGAAAATTAGCATACTGCTATTATTTGCAAATGAGTGATAGGAGGTCCGTAACCCGAACAGGTCATGCATGGATGGAGGCGCGGGCATATTAGATTCCAAATTGAACGTTTGGCGGTTTTGATTCCAAGATTTTTTTAAAGGTAGATTGTCTCGAGGCAGCGATCCAACAAAACGAACTTTGTTTTAGTAGGCGGTGTATCAAAAAAGTACAAAATGAACTGTATGCTGGAGTATCTATTACATCCACACTTTTTTGGTTTTTGATAGTAACCATCAGGTATTGATCAGCGTATATTTTTTTCATCCAATTAACACGTATCACACTGTAACTAAAATGTATCAAAAAAACATGGTAATGGTAATGGTAACTGTGGATGGTAACTGATGCGCTGCGACCTGCTATCTCAAGGGGTTCTCGTTTGCAGCAGCCCCTCAAGCCTCAATTCATTGAGGAATTTAAGGATTTTGAGTGGGTCTATTCGTGTTATTTCTCCCACCGTCAGCTGGTGTGATCCCAGTATATTCCCAGTATGGTGGGGTGTTTCTGGATGTTCCCCACAGAATCTGCTCCTCCTCTAAGCCTAGATTCCTTAGGTGTTCTTTGAGTCTGCAATGCCCCGTCAGAAATCCCGTGATTGTCTTTAGATTAGTTTTGCTGAAGATAATCAGTGTCTTCGATCTTGCTCGTTTCTTTGTCAGTATGTTGCTCTCATCGCTTCTTCAGTTTTATTGAGTTCTTCTTGGAAGTAAGATTTTCCAAGTCCGCAGAATGGTTCTGGACCGATCAGTGGCGTTCATGCCCCTTTCGTGCCAGGATGTCTGCTTGTTCATTGCCCTCCACTCCAACGTGTCCCGGCACCCAGAGGAGGATCACCTTGTTGTTCCTGCCTAGATCATTGAGTTTGTCTAGGCATTCCGAGACCATCTTCAAAAAAACATAGTATACGGCTTGTTCCCATACGCCACTTGTTCCTGTAGATGAGAGACACAACCCGATAGAATTTGATATAAAACTACTAAATTTACCTGCTTCAGTCAACTCGAAATGTCAAGAAAAGCCTTCAATTAACTTCAACAAATCTGACTTTATCTCAATTCGCAGGGAACTGAAATTGAAGTGGTGGGTTGATTAAACAGCATATTTTTCAAATTTTATTCACTAATTACGTTTTTATTAATTGATGCATTCATACGTAATTTTTATATGTACGATATGAAAATATCAATAATCCAGTGATGCAGTTAGATTTTCTCTAAAAAATTGCTAATAATTTTTTTTCGATTTTTGATTTTGAAAAATAAGTTGGCCCTGAGAATGAAGACCAATTTATAAAATTTGGTTTCCTAGTAGACTTTTTGAATGTCTAATAAATGGAAAAAAATCATTCGAATCGGTTGAAAAATACAGATTTTATTAGGGTGCTTCCATCTTAACACTGTATATATCAAACCGCAAAAATAGTATCTAAAATTCCATAAAACGTTATTCTGTTGAAGCATAGTTCTTATACAGTCGCATACTATTGGTTCATTATTAAATGTCCCTTCTCTGACCAGGAACGTAGCAACTATCTAGAAGAGTATTTGCCGTACCAATAGTTGATCATATTCTTGCTTTGTCCGGTGTGTATGAATCCATCTCCAGCAGGATTCATAAAAAAAATATTTGACATTTTACTATTCATGGAACTTCCATTGGATGAATTAATGAGAGGATTCTTCTGTATCAGTTTAGTAATCGAATTCTTTATGATCTTACAGAATTTGTCATCTATCCCATTGTTTTGTATATTGATGTCTTGGTTTTCTTTTTTCTGCCATCGAGAAATCACCCTTTCAGAGGCTGTTGAATAGTGTACGTTTTTCTTCATCGTATACATATACATAAACCTGTTATAGGGAGCTTTTATCGATTTAATTGAATGTTTTCAGAGCCGGTCGAGTGGATATGTTTGTAATGGAATTCATAAATGAACCCTAAAAAAAATGAAATGGGGTTGGAATTGAAAAGACTGTACCTGATCGAACGTATTGTGTTGTATGAAAGAAGGTGAGTTATAGAAACATTTCCCTCATGCCCATGAGACAAATTCAATTATAACTTTCACCAGAAAGTACGAGGGTAGAATTTAAAATGAGATATTTTTTGAAGAGTAGAAATTTAGATATAATATATTTCTCTTCTAGCTTTTCAGTATTTTTGTAAGGTATTCAGCAATTATATACAGAGATAGGCTACTATCGGACTGCGTCTACAATACAAGCATGGCTTAGGAAACCGCAGTCCTTATAGCCTAAAATACTCTTTAATGAACATAACAAAATTTGTATCAAAAACTGTATGTAAATAATTGTGAATCTGAATTGAATAAATTGAATTGAATTTATTTCTCTATATAGTCCCTACAAAGTCACATTTCCTTAACGCTGCATGGTTTTCCGTTGTCTTGATAATTTTTTAGTTTGAGATATTTCATCCCAGCCATCTATTTTTTCATTTTGCCATGGTAAAATAACTTTCTTAAACGCAAAAGTATCATTTCTCATTCTAGATACAAAAAATATCTATTCAGTTTCAGTGTGATGGTTTTTATACAATGAAAGTCTGCCAAATCATAGGTACATGATATTGAAAGATTTCTTAGTGTCCTTTTAGTAAATATTATCTTGACGAAAACAATTAGACTTTTTTGAAATGCAAAATGATCAACTGTTTAATTTTTCAGGATCAATTATTAAACTTTAATTCTGAGGTGATGAAGTCATACATTTTTTTAATATACATAGCGATCTTTGCGAACATTCTCTACACGTTCTAGATGGAAAGAATATTATATTTCTTGGATAAATTCTGACAGAAATACTCAGAAGTAATATTGTCAGTAGTTCTATTCTGCCCTTTTCATGAAAATGTTTTTCATGACAGACGAGCTGTAATTTAATCAAAGTACTACGACAATTAATAATAATGGCCTTCCTCTATCCGCATTCCATGCTTCTGGGTACACTCATTTGAGTGTTCATTAGGTTTATAAAGTTTTATGAAATTATTATTACTATAATAGTATAGATTAAATTGCCTAATTTGCCAAAAATATAGTGATTACAATCTCATTTCATCCATTAGACTCTTCTCGTTCGAAAAAGAGATTTCCAACAATAATTTCAACTACACAAGACGCATTGCTGCCTGCCATCAAGCACTCCGCCAGATGATAAAAATGAAAATGCTCCATTGTCCAAAGACTTATGGTGGATTTATGCAGCAGTCATAAGTCATAAGTTTTAAGCCATACGGAAGAATATTCATCATTGATTGGTTGGAATAAACGGTTCAACCAATCATTGACGAATATTCTTCCTTGTGACTTAAAACTTATGACTGCTGCATAAATCCACCATTAACCTTATTGACATTTTCTTATGCATCTAAATAAATGTATGAAGAAGATAAAAATCACATGAAGTCAATTATGAACAGAGTATAAACACATTAAAAATTATAAAAATCACAGTTTTATTTTAAAATCCATTTCAATATACAAAAATACAACATCAAAAATTGAGACTAGAATTTGTTTTAAAAAGACGTCTTCATAAAACTCTTGCAAACTATAGTAGGGAGGTATCATTTACATTACTCGCGTGATTTGGTAGGTGATTATTTATACATCCTGAGACCGTTGAAAACAGTAGAATCTTTAATAAGAATTCAAGTAGGTATAGGGAGTTTGAATCAGCTGTCTGTTGGGTGGCATAGTTAGATGATATCGAAGACTATTTTGAAATATGTTTATTTATCATGCAAACAGTTTCCATCATAAAAATGGCATGTACTGTTAGAATTTTATTTTCCAGAAATTGGGACCTGAAAAGGACTGGTCTCGCCATATGATAAAGCCATTCCAAATTTCTTCCAAATGATTTGGTATAAGGGCATAAAACTGAAAAAGAAACAACTATTATTGACATTTTTTGATCCGATTCTGATCAAACCACGTGCGTCCAGCATGTAACCTGGTAACATGTAACCTTATGGTATCATCGCATTCAAAAGCATTTGTTCTTAGTTCCTCGTAGTCCTTCGATTAACAGGAAACGAAACCGCACGATTACAAACAATCTTGGGAGTGGGAACAAAAGCACAAATCGATTTCGCGCCACCTACTATTGGCAGTTTTTTTAAATTTGTGCTCGTCAAATTTTCAGGTTAAGTTTGAATATCAATGTTTACATATTGATATTTTGAATTCGCTGTGAAAGTATGCTAATTTTGTTAGGCTATTTTTATATCTAGGCCGATAAGGGATACAAAAAATTATGTAGCCATATGGTGACCCGATAAAGGGTTAATAAAATTTGAGAAATGTCATGACCTGCTTGAAAACTGATCCATCAAATTTCGAACTATTTTTGAATCAACTCAAACTTAAAATTTCCCATTTGGTGCGGACTTTACTGGTCACACTGTATATAAATACATACGGAAAGATGTAAAAAGCGGATGGAAAATCATTTCCGATGAAAAAGGGTAGTCGATCTTTGTTCTACAGTTCAGTACTGTTAGTCCGTGTTTTGCAGGGCAATGCATTCTGAGAGAATATGGATAGAGGTCTCGCTCTCTTTGCAAAATCTTCTTCCTCTACTACTCCGAGCTTCTCAAGGTACCACCTCAGCTGGCAGTCAGAATTCTCGTTAGTATTCTGAGCTTATTTTTACTTTTGCTGGTGCAGTAATTAGATCTCTTCTGGTTATACTTTCCTAGTAGTTGCCTGTCCTCGTCATTGTGATTCTATCTAGTCTTGAAATCTGCCGTCCATGCGCGATCTGGTTCAATCAAGTGTCCAAGACTACCCTGGACTGTCTGAAATTTTTTGCTTCTGCTCACATTATCCTGCGTAGTTCCCAAACAGTTCTGGATCTGCGAAACAGAACAAACCTAGTATGGGCCGTGATGGTAGAGCGTTCGCCTTTCGAGCATAGGGTCATGGTTCAATTTGCAGCATTCTCACCAGTTGGCATCACACTTTAAAACGCACAAGTCTCTCGAATACTTCTGAGAATTGTCTTAAGGGTGCAGCCAATGACATATTAACGTCGGAGTCTAACGTTAATATGTCATTGGCTGCACCCTTAAGACAATTCTCAGAAGTATTCGAGAGACTTGTGCGTTTTAAAGTGTGATGCCCTTATTTGTATTTGAAGCTGCAGAAATTCTAAGCACAATTTTTTACATTGCTTTGCCGACTTTTGGGTTGACTGAAAACATTGGTGAGAGATATATAAAAACTTTGTGATAAAATCTTCCGAGTTCACAACATTATGTAATACGTCCTAGATATTATATTCCTAGAAGGGGTTCTTCCCAGCTAGAAATCATGAGTATGTTTTAATTTTATTATGTTTCAAAACTGCCTAAAATATCGTGATTTATTTTACTGTCCTGTGAATTTAGTTCATAATGCAATAACTTGTTTTTGTGGTCTACATGGAATGGCATTCTTGTCGAGCAGTTGATGCCGAAGTGGCTCAAATATGTATTCTTATTCGTCATAAATTGACCTCTATCGCCCATTGTGTTAATGATTCGTACAAATAATCACAAGAAGTGTTGAAGGGATCGTCAACTGGGCTTTCACTTCTTCATTCGATTTACCGAAACAATTAACCGCAAACCGTAATTATGGGAATGTGTTAATGTACAATAATGTTATCGTGTTAGTCGGATGTTGCAATAAAGGGATATTATTGATGATCATTTCCAACTGGTGTGTCAGAACAGTTGGAATTGTGTACCAAAACCAGAGAGACCTTCCAAAAAACTGTCACAAATGGTGCAAAAATGAGTTGCAATCGTAAAACTACATAACTATATAATGGCCATCGTGTCTCTTCTATAATATGCTGAATATGAGTGGAATAAACAGTTATATCATGTATAAATAACCATAAGCAAAAAGGAAAAACCGATTTCAAAACAAAAAAAAAATGAATAATCTTAGCATGCAACTCACGAAACCCTGGTTGGAGCACCAAACAAAATACAAAAATGTATCTCGCCCACTCCAAAAATCTTTGATTGAAATTTTGAATCCTATATGGCTTCATCGAGTGAAATAATACCTCACAAAGGACCTAGGACCATTTGTGACAATTGTTCATGGAAAAAAAGAAGAATGACCACCTTCTATTGTGACCAGTGCAAACGCCCCATATGTGCGAAACACAGATCCACATTGTGTACTCATTGTTGACAAATATTGTTCCTTTTCACCTCATTCTTGTGTTTTCGTTTAGAATATATGTCAATTTTGGTTAAAAATATTAATATAATACCAATGCGCCATTTTACTTTTACAAGTTTTATGGTTATTTGAAATAGTCGTAAATTTTACGATAGGGTAGTAATTAAGTACATTCAAAACACGTTAGCTCTCTAGGGTTAATAACCTATAATTTTTTGGAATATCAATTCATTGGCACTCCCAATGCAAGAAAATACAACTCGTCCTGCGGACTCGTATTTTCAGCTTTGGGATTGCAATTCATTAATATTCCAAAAAATTATCGGTAATAATCATACCACTTATTATATTACCTCTTGCTCTTGTGTTTTTACTGTTGATAAAAGTTCTATCCAATTGGAGAAACTAATCTAAATTGGAGTTTCTCTAATGATTAGTGAACGTAATTTGCGTTATTGTGTAGTACTTTGCTTGATTCTAATCAGTCTGAAAAGACACAATGGTTAATAAAATTGTAGAAGGGGTGGAGATATTTGATTCGTTTTCGTTGTGGGAAATAAGCTTCTGAGCCATCCATCCAACAGTATGATAGGATGTCTCAGCCTTGGATTGAATTAAACAAAATTGTATCTGTAGCTAATGAAAATCGAAAATTCATACCGCCAATGAGAAATGAGGCAAGTCAAGTTGGGATTCTGACTTGTTAGGTATATGACACATTTGTATTTATATAGAATACATTTCTATGTTCAACGAAATAATTTTGCCATTCAGTAATTCCACGAGAAAAAATTGCGAAACCGAAAGTAGAGCAGTTTTGTCTTGCCCTTAACAGTGCTTCAAAGGCACTTTTACTCGTGTATCACACGCTACTTTTTGTTACGCCTGCATCATGACTTCATAAACAAGGCTAGAAATTATTTTTAGATCAGGATAATGTTCCTTGTATTTCATTGAAAATTAAGTAGGTACACTGAAAAAACAGTTTATTCATAGTTAACGAAATTAATTATCATCTAATAAATCATTTATTCGAATATTGCGGAATAAACGTTTATTTATTAGAAACAAATAATGCATTCAAATTATTTAAATATTCCTCATTAATAGTTAATTCAAATCAATTTTCAATAAACTATAGATTTATCAACTGTAAATAAAACATTATTTATAATAAATAAAGAATATTTATTAATAACCAATATTTCATTACCATTCCATTACCATTCAATAAACACATATTCATTATTAATATGTTTTATTCATTAAAAATAAACGTTTGTACATAACAAACAATAAACAAAATTCAATATGGAAGAAATTGGAATCAAATCACTATCAATATTTATCAAATCAACAAAACTGTTATCATTCAGGAACTTTTCCAGCTCCTGAACCTGATCCATGCTTATGACGCGAGACCGCCTTGATGAACTGCGTTATTAAGTAGGTACTTGTGATCTTTCCAACAGATGTCTTATTGTAGATTAGATGCACAAACCACGCATAATTATTATAAGTGTTATAGTCTTCTAGTCTTTTTGGTTATACTTCAATCACATTAAAATAACACGCGACCTAACCTACACAACATTCACAAATGGCAACACACACCACACGACTTGAAGACAAACATCGAGAGATACCCAAACGTACGACGTGACACGTGGCCCATCATAGCGAAGCCACCACGGCACCTATCGCGGAGATTTGATAATAATGGCAGCGCGGTATTTTCAATGAATATTAATTTATTATCTATTACTAAGACTTATTCACTTTAAATAAACTTATAATTATTAATGAATACAATTTTAGTAATATCACCCAACAAATGATTTCATTAGGAATACATTTATATTGTTAATTATAAACATATCGACCTCAAACAAACTATTAATTTTTTATTAATATATCATATTATCGTATTTACTAATATTAAATAAAATCACCATGTACGAAATAAAATATTATTTTCTTTATTCATTGTAAATAAAAGGCACCCAAACAAATATTTATTAACTATAAGCCCTATCTTTTTTTTCAGTGTAACGGACATCTGATGACACGTATTGTTGACATGGAAGCTTTTTAGAGCTTTTGACAAAGATCATGATGCTATAATAGAAAATATATTGTCCCCTGAAATATTATTTTTTGTAAGTCAACCTCAGGATCTAAACCATACGAGACAAGATCTCAAACGCTGCCTAGCATTAAGCAGAAACTAGTCTCTGAATACATATACTTAGATCAAAGAGATCATTTCAATTACCGACATAAAAAAAATATTTAGAAAAAAAGGATACCCATCCCGCATATCGTGGTCAGATGCTCCCAACAATCGAGAAAACTCATTCCTCATAATTACCAGCAAAAGTATAAATGGAAATTTTTGCATTACAAAATTCGTCCATTGTTTTCATGATTAATAGTTTCAACGATTATTACAAGATATATTAAAGCGTGTCCATGATAAAATCTTTAATAATATCCTCAAGAAACGTACTCTAATGGCCAGTTGAATCTTTATAATCGAATTACTGTTATTACAGTAAGAAACGTTGTAATTTACTTTATTGTGTACACCTTTAATGATAACGTCTCCTTGAAATTGAGCATTCTTTGTCTTTATGTAAATTATTCGCTCCGAATATAAAACATGTTTCAATTACACCGCCTCTCGGTTCTGTTCCCCCGGTATAATATTTTGTTCAATAATTGACCGTTGCTCTATCTATCATATATATATATATATATATATATATATATATATATATATATATATATATATATATACATATATATAAAAATATGTATATATATATATATATATATATATATATATATATATATATGAAACGGCGCGCGTGGTTCTGGAGAGGTTGATATTTCAATCGACTTCCAAAGACCTCGACTTTGGCCTGACGAAAGCAACTCGACGAAAGAATCGCAATGAAACACTTCCACAGCTATCAAAGGACTAAAATTGATCCATTTTCGGCGTTCTAGAAGCATGTTTTTTTTATATATCATAGTTTAAAAGACGATTTATTATTATTATTATTTCCTCATAAATATCCCAGTCGGGCTCTGTCTCCGAAGCTCCGATACTCTGGAGGGCGCGCTGGTGTCATTTACCCAAATAATAATATAATTTTTTGTCTCCGTCCAAAGTAGCACACCTATATTGGTAAAATATTGGTACAATGTTGATTTCATTGAAAATATGAACAGGATGTTCATAAAGTCAGTTGTGGAATCATCTGCGACTGAAAGTTGGATTTAATCGCTATTTTCCATCGTACGATGATTCCACAACTGACTTTATGAACATCCTGTTCATATTTTCAATGAAATCAACATGCCATACCCATGACAGGTTTTATGTCAGAAAAATATTTTCAAAGTTTCACCGCACAAGAAATAGTTCAACAATTCCTCATTACAGTGTGAAATTGCTTCTGAAGAGTATGTTTTCCAATTCTTTCGACCTCCCTGATGATCTTAGAAGAGTGAAATAGATTTTTGTCGTCCAAAATGTATAGGAGGCCTAGCGAAAGAGATGCAATTCATGCATCAATGGAATGAGCGATTTTCTGTGAGTGATACTTCTGAATAACATTCTCCCTTATCTCATTCATAGATAAGAATCTCCAATGGAAACTAGACATTTAATAATTAGTCAACTATCTGAATGAAAATGCAAATTTTCACTTTCAGATTTTTTCTCTCAAGTTATATTGGGCCTTTCTCAATATCTATCAGATGTCCAGCGTGGCTTTTGCCAGGAAAGTAGTTGTTTTCTGTTAGATATTACAAAAAAGTAACTTCAATTTTATCGTAGGGTTTTTCCATTTCCAGAGGAGTCATTTATTGATTCAATTTTCAATTGAGAATGTTTCTCTTTAAAAAAATTGGTACAATATTGTGAACATATTGGTGAAATATTTTAAATGCAATGTTGGCGAGAGAGAAAATGTGAACACTCGGCGATATTGGTCCAATATTACTTAAATCAAATTGGCGAAATATTCTCGAAGCAATATTGCCCTCAAAATATTTGGCGATATTGGTACAATATCGCTGGTACAATATCGCTGGTACAATATTCGGAAAATATTGGCCAAATATTCAAACGTTATATTGTCGAGAAGAAAAATGTGAACATTTTGAGATATTGGTCAAATATTGTTTAGACATTTCAAAAATAGTATTGGTGATATATTCTTGAAGCAATAATGGCCTCAAAACATTAATCGATATTGGTACAATAACATTTGGATATATTGGTGGAAGTGGATAATCCTTGGTGAATTATTACATGTCTTTCAGTTGATCAAGGTGACACCAGAGTCTGCCTTTTGGTCGCCGTTACCCCTGAGTAAGCTGTCTTGAAAACAAGTTATGTGACGTATTTAATATATTTTCGTAGGTTATAGAAGACGTTATGTAGAGCCAACTAGCGGATTTTTATCCAGGTTTAATCATGATATAATTTCAATAAGGTTCATTGAATAATAATAATAAAAATAATTATAATAATTAATTATTTACCATAAAAAAACAATACATTCAGAACTTACTTATGTACAGACATACACGATAATATTATATAACGTTGGTAAATAAATGGTTTGGTGTTAGGTCTGTTGACGATTCTTCCACACCAACCAATGAAAATTCCCTAAAATAACATTTTAAATTTGTCACCACATTAATTGTTTATAATAAATGAACCAAATGTTAATGTTTATAGAACATACATATTACTTAAAATATACCATTCCGCTAATTATTATACTATATTAAAGTAATCAAATAACGAGATGGATAAAAATGAGTGCATGAACGTTGTTACTGCCTTTTCAAAAAGGTGATGTTTCATTTTTCTTTTATAGGCTTGAATTGATAGGGATAAGTTGGGTACATCCAGGAGACTTCCATAGCGAGCAATTTGGTAAACAAATGATTTTTAAATAGTTCTTTTCTATGCTGAGGAATCACGATGGATTTTTTTTCCTCAAATTCAAATTGTGTCTGTCGGTTCTAAAAGTTATTTTATTATGCAAATATTCGGGTTGTTGTGTCTTCAAAATTTTGTAGAAAAAACATAAAGTATGCAACTGTCGCCTAGTAAACATATTCAACCAGTCCATTTCTTTGATTTTGGAAGATATGGATATTCTTTCACGCCTTCATATACCGTATATCAGTCTCACACAAGAATTATGAGTTTTTTGAATACGACGAGAGTCCATATCATCAAGACACGGGGAATATACGATGTCACAGTGGTTGAAGTGAGAAAGAACCAAAGATACACACAGTGTTTTTTTCATATTCCTACTCAGATAATATCTCTGATTATATATCAGTTTCAATGAACTATACGCTCTCCTTTTCCGTGATGTGCTTTTTGAATCTTAGTTTTGTATCAACAATGAGTCCCAAGTTTTTACATTCCCTATGAAACTCAATGAGCTCATTCATACAGATTCGAAGTATTTTCTGCTTGAACACGGATGCTTTCGTTTCCAAATATTATAGCTCATGACTTTGTAGGATTGATAATAAGTTCATGTTTGATTGATAGCTGCTCCAGAGTTCTGAGGTCTTCAATACTTAAATTGTTAGTCTGTGACAGGTCCGAGATATTGAATGAGTAGTATGATTGGTATCATCTGCATAAAGATGATATTTGCAATGTGATAGGTAAGAATAAAAGTTAGAAGTATATAGTAAATACAATAACGGACCCAAAATACTCGAGCAATATTCAAAATTCACCTTATTACAGATGTAGAAAACAATATGGAGAAAATATTGTTTTAACGATATCGGTAAATATTATTGAACCAATATTGACCCAATATAAGGTAATAATATTTGCTTAATATTGGCGAAATAATTTTCTACCAATATGTTCACATTTGGATAAAGAAAATAGTTTTTATTCCTAGAATCGATATGAGAGGAATATTGGGACTGCAATATTTATTCTAGATGTTGAAAACAATATACCGACAAAGTTGTTTTGTCGATATCAGTAAATATCGTTGAACCAATATTGAATATGAGTTTTACAATTTGTTGAATATGGTTGAAATGATATTCAACCAATGTGCTATCAAACTTGAAAATACAATATAGTTTTTATCCCTAGAATCGATTTGACTGGAATATTGGGATTGCAATATTCATTCTAGATGTGGAAAACAATATGTAGACAATATTGTATTATCGATATTGGTAGAAATTATTCAACCAGTATTGACCCAATATTACATGTGACAATCTAGATTCAGAACAGGTTCAATCAATATTCCACCAATATTATTAATACAATGTTGTTTTTTCATTTACAATATATTTATATTGGCCCAATATGAAACGAAGATTCAGCTGATATGATGTGCTACCTGGGGTAAGTCCAGTATGGCCCTGTCTCCGAAGCTCTGATCCTCCGGTGTTATTTCCCCAAATAATTACTCCCGTGTGGTAGGTGACTATTGAGTCCGAGAATCATTTGCCCTGAGCAGACGAAGTGAACTAAAGATTACGGCCTTCTACATTCGCCCTGCTAAGATTTCTGCTGTTTACGGCTAGCCGGTAAGATTTTCAAATTCGTAAGCAGTGTGTCCATCATTCCACCAAGGATCCTATGATCAGAATCGCCATTTTAACCAAACGCCGCCGGAGTTCAAAGATATTTTCCATTTTTACTCCTCTTTTCGGACGATGTTCTTTTTGCAAGGAGCCGAAAACTCCAAGACGAAAATTTTGGGGAAAATACAACTTTGCTGTTTTTGGTCAAAATGTATGTGCTATGTAAAATTTAAATTTGAAATTGAAATTACTAAAATTTTTCAAATGGCAACATGGTGGCTCATCGGGTTATGAAAAAAGAACATTTTGTTACTAATAATTTGATTCCCCAAACTATTAGGTTTTTAACAAAATTCCGTTAAAAAACTTAAAAAACTACGTTAGATGCTTCATAAAATAAAGCATCTTTTGGTATTAAAATAAGATTTAAATGCATCGAGTAACCTGTGACAAAAACAACAGATAAAACAATATCATTAAAGAGGCCGACTTCATATTTTACCTCGTTTCTGTAAAAGTAAATTAGGTATTCATTGTTTGATTATTTAAAGAAGTTGTCAATGTTAATATTTATACAAGAAGATATTTTATTGGCTTTTGGATTATTGACTTCATAGTTGTGTTGGTTACATGTTGCTCGATGTATTCAAATATTATTTCAATCTCAAGATCCAATTCATTTCAATCTTTCTAAGTATTTTATCGGAAGTTTGTTTTGAAATCTATAAATCTAATGATGTTCAAAAACAGTTAACTTGTATTATTCTCAAAATTTTAGGTCTGAAATTAATGATTTGAAGATATCCATATTCCTCTAGAATAAAAAATAAATTTCAAAATAAAAGTAAAATTCGGTAACAAAAAGTGACAAGTAACACTTAGTTATATTCAGTATGTCATATGGAGACAAAAGAAGTGAAAATATACCGGATGTCTCATTTGAAAATAGAAAGCTTATATCACTTCTGGTGAAACCGGAAGTTGCATGAAGTTGAGTTACTTGTCAGAAGATGCAGTTTATTCAGATCCTCCAAATTTCATTCCATTATTTTCAACAACAAAAAAGTTATAGGGGTGACTCTCCGCTGACACCCGGTATATTTATAAGATCAATCAGTATGAATGATAATGTATCATCATTGTAGATGTAAGGACGTAAACAAGAACATGTTGGTTAGGTTGGACATGTAAATCCATTCAATTGCGGTGAAAGTGGAAATCCAGTTTTATCTTGGAAAAGACGGTTACATAGCTTCAAACTGAACATGACTGCATCGAATTATGATCAAGGAAATGAACAGCAAAAGGTAACAAGCACTTTTTCTCCATCATTACATTGGACATACAGGATTAGACATTTTCAATTCATTCAACTTGGATACGAAAATAGTCAAAATAAAAACGCTTTATGATTAGTTTGACAGCTACCTCATTCCCACGAAAAATTTAACTATGCATGCATTTAACTTGCATTTTCACTAGATTTACAGAAAGCAGATCTTCAAAATAAAAGTCAATCCTGCGTATTCAGAACTTTAGAGTCATCACTTGTTGAAGATATTTTCATATGTAACATTCATCATAAATATCAACATATTCGCAAAGAAGCTGATCTCACATTGGATAACACCATTAGTATTGCCAAAACTTCTTTCTTCACAAGAAAATGTTTTCCAATTGAACAGTACGTCAAGTTCACAATTTATGGGTATTAATAAGCAGAGTTTTAGAAGCCAGTATGATAGAAGTCATCAATCTTGGCCAAGAAGTAAGTAGAGACACACAGAAAGAAGCAATCATCGATCAACTTATCAAAGAACTCTAAGTAAACAGAA
This sequence comes from Chrysolina oricalcia, assembly GCA_944452925.2. Classification (NCBI taxonomy): domain Eukaryota; kingdom Metazoa; phylum Arthropoda; class Insecta; order Coleoptera; family Chrysomelidae; genus Chrysolina; species Chrysolina oricalcia. The sequence goes on from OX101808.2 coordinate 27,627,393, forward strand.
TGATAAAAGATGTGGCCAAATACCTACGTAATTGCCGAAGTCCAGCCCAAGGAGTCAAATGTAGGTCCCGTAATAAAAAATTTGATCATTATACTAAGATGTGTTTCAAAAATTAAAATAACGGAAGTCGTTATTCAATCAGAATACGGTTCATAAGGTTAATTCTAATGAAGAAAATAAACAATTTTTCGAATGAGGTTTAGCAACTTCATTGCGTATGTATTCGATAAATATTGGGTCAAGTATAAAACCACATAAAACAATTCCACAACAATACACTTATAATTTCTAGAAAACAGATTTCTCTGTCATGAGTCAACTTATTAAAAATGCCAACTGGGACAAAGTGTTGGTCGAAAAATCTGATGTGAACGTGGCTTTACAAGAATTCTATAACATATGGCAGGGTATCGTGGATTAGTGTGTACCTAGGTTCGTGATTCATAAAGGACAAAATCGTTTTCCAGTTTGGTTCACAAAAGGAATAACAGATCTTATGAAAGAAAAGGAAAGATTCAGGAGATTGCGGTCACTGTCAGATATTTACATGGTAAAGTACAAAAATTTAAGAAAATAAATTAAATCTTTAATTAGATCTGAAGAAATTAAATATACAAAGAGACTAGAACAAGATTTAACGGAAAATATTGGTAACTTTTGGAATCATGTAAACAATAAAAAGAAAAGCGTTACAAACGAGGGTATGCTTAGTTTGGAAGGAGTGACGATAGATGAGACGAAAACATCGGATGCATTTGCAAACTTTTTTTCGTCAGTTTTTAATACGGCAAAAACAACATACGATTTTGACTTAGCAGACCATGTCTCTATATTTAACGATTGTTTTTCACTAAATTCCATCACCGAATCAGACTACGATAATGCGGTAAAAAAATTAAAACCTAAAAAATGTGCAGGGATGGACGGTATACCACCCTATGTTATTAAAGCTTGCAGCGATTGGTTGAAACAACCTTTGATTGATACATATATTTAACTTTATTATATCAACAAGTGTCTTTCCAACTGACTGGAAAACAGCTATAGCTACCCCTATTCACAAATCTGGAAAAAAACATATTGAAAATTATAGACCAATATCTATAATGTGTGCACCAGCGAAATTATTCGAACAGATTATCTATTGCAGTCTATATCAGTTTGTTGAGAAATATATTACTCCCGAACAACATGGCTTTGTTAAAAATAAATCCATTGATAGCAATCTTTTAACGTTCACAAATTTAGCTTACAAGGAACTAGAACAGAAATCCCAGTTGGATACGATTTACACAGATTTTCGAAAAGCCTTTGATAAAGTTGATCATGGCGTTCTTCTCTCGAAGCTGTCTCAATATGGATTAACGGCCAATGTTCTCAGACTGTTTGAAAGTTATTTAGAAAACAGATATCTGATTGTTAGGTATCAAGGAAAATATTCGAAAAAATTCGAAGCGACTTCAGGAGTACCTCAGGGTTCAAACCTGGGTCCTCATCTTTTTGTTCTGTTAATAAACGATCTGCCTACAGTACTCAAATATTCAGAATGTCTTATGTTTGCAGATGACCTTAAAATTTTTAAACATGTGCAAACAGTTAGAGACAGTCTGTTGTTACAAAAAGATTTGGACAGTGTGTATGAGTGGAGTTTAAGAAATAAACTGTTTTTTAACATTAGTAAATACAGCATCATGTCCACAACGCGCTGGAAAAATCCCGTTCTGTTTGAATATGTGTTGAATGATGAGACTCTGAACAGACGCAAAGAGGTGAGAGACTTAGGACTTGCGTACAATAATTCACTATCATTCAAAACATACATCGAAAATACAAGGAAAGCCGCCAACAGAATGTTAGGTTTCTTAATAAGGCAAACGAAAAATTTCACCAACGCGCACACACTCAAATTACTCTACTATACCTTGGTAAGAAGTAAATTGGAATTTGGTTCTAATATATGGTTTGGCGAATGTCAAACGTCGCTCATTCAATTAGAAAAAATTCAAAATTAGTTTTTATGATACCTATATTTCAAAAAGTACCACGTGTATCCTGATTATCATACAGTGAGAACGTTCGATTTGAGAACCGAGTTCAAAATATTGTCTTTGGGAAATAGATATTTTTATTTAAACTTTTAAGCAACAAAATTAATTCACCACGCTTATTATCTATGATAAATTTCAATGTTCCACCTAGAAGAACGCGTTTCTCGATTATGTTCAATATACCAATATTCTTCTCCGCTAGAGCACCTCTTGTAAAAATGCTGCGTTACGCTAATGAAATTAACGCTTTGACAGATCTGAACTGGACTCTCCCTCAAAGAACATTTAGGAATGAGATAGTTACTCAGACTATCAATATGACACCTTAGCAATACTCCATTAAATCATTCGTCGGGTTTGGTGTACATCCTTTGGCAGTTTGGCAAACGGCAAATTTTTTACTTTTATTATTATTTTTTTTTATTATCTATTATACTTATATTTTTATTTTTTAAATCCTTATATTCACTACTATATAATTTTGATATATTTCTTTAAGAATATTTAGTTATAGTTATCCTTGTAATGAGACCTGAAAGGTCTGTTTGGATGAATTAAATAAATAAATGTCAAATAGAAATTTAGTGGTTGTCAATAATGTCAATATACAATGTGTTTTGGATACAGGTGCAGACAAATTTCTCAAATTACCAAAGTCATCAATTGAAGAAACAGAAGTCAGTATCTCAGGGTTCAGTGGGGCACAAATTCCTGTGATTGGTATAAAATGTACATTGAGATGTCTATACAATAACAACAATATAATCAATTTAACATTCATCATAGATAATATTGAATGTTCTACTGTTACAGGGCTTCCAACTAGTCAAAAAACATGGAAATAACATCTATTACACTCTTAATAACAAACAGCTTAGTCATAGAATATCAGCTGTCATAAACCCAGTCCAACATTTCTACTGGTATGTCTGTGCTTACGCCTCTTACAAAATAATATCGCTGAACATTTTATCGATTATACATTATGCAATAGTGTGTCAAAATCCAATATTTTTCACAAAGTTACCTATAGGACTGACAGACCACTCAGAGACTTGAAATAACCTATTGTGAAGTGTGTGAAAGAGTTGAAATGGAAAACTGTTGCTTTGTAACAAGAGTATACTTCCATTCATATAGGAAACAACGAGTTAACCGTTATCTTGACCTATTCAGTTGAATCCTTGGCCAAATCAGCATTACATTGCGATTTTCATTTTCCACCTTTACTTTGTACTCGAGCCGAGGCGATCCTGTCAAAAAAACCCGTTCCTCCTCCCTTCTTCAGTTACTCTTTGCCAAAAATACAATGGTGACGGACATCGGCGTCCCCTTTGTGCTTATAGATATTTAAATTTGTAATAATAATAAGCGGAATCAGGTTTCGCGAATTTTTTGCTATTATAATTCGATGTAGATATGTTGGGCGACATGGAACCGCGAAAAAACTCAAACCTGTTTTATTCAGTTGGTTACATGGGAATGATCGATGCGATTATAAGAACTTGATACTCCGTGGGAGCCGAGCGATAGTTATAAATGGTGTGATGAAAGAGCCAACTATTGTATCTACGCTGTATTTGTGGTGTTTTTTTGTATCATCTGATCGATAGTCCGAATTATTCAATAGTGCAATGACTGCAATGGCCTCGAGTGGAAGTCCAATCGCTATCACAGCCTGGTTTATAGACACAGGAACCACACGCCAATATCAAGGTGAAAAGTTCATCAGAAATTGATGAGTCACCTACCCGTAGTACATTTCACTCCTACGACTGTTTTCCACATCATTGGTGATATAGAAAATCTTGCAGTCAAACCCGTATTCATGAATTTTCTATCAACTTCTATGGTGTATTTAGGTTTTTCGACACAAACGGAAATATTGTTCGTATGGATTTCTCGGAAAATTGTATTCCTCGCAAAAGCGTCTGAATCTCTAAACTTATAATGTATAATCCAAACTTACACGAATTCCATGCCTAAACAGAAAGAAGCATAATTTGTCAGAGAATACAAATTTTCCTACGTTCTTCAAAATAATGACTCTCAGTTACAGTCCAGTTTTGAATAGGATGTTTCTCCGAACTTTAGGAAACTGTAGCCCTCGTAGTTGGAATCCAGTTGGAAAGAAGCAACTCCATTTGTTATCCGCACTTTTTTGTTTCCTATGGATTCTTAACAGAGGTAGTTACTTCGATATACAGTTTGAAGTATAACATCCATTGTGCTAACAAAAATAAAATTCTTTATATTCCTTATAATTGCACAAGTGCATAAAAATTACCGATAATTTTGCAAGAAAGCGTGTTATCTAAAAATTGCACGGGTTCATTTTTATATTTTTGCAATTTTTAGACTATTCCACTCTTCTCAAGATATTCTCGTAATCTGACCAATCACAAATCAAAGACAACTTGTATTATCGCGAAAACACCATCTGTCTCTCAATTTTGATTGGTCTGTCAGCGTTGGTGTTTTCAACGATGTAACCATAGATGGCAAAGCAAAGTTTGACATTTTGACAGATCATAATTGTAGGCGAAAACGTCAAAATGAGTCGCATCGTAATTATATAATAAATTATTGATAGTTATAATACATTTTTTTGTGATTATAGTTGAATGATTATGGTTATGATGAATTTATTGTTCATGTTTATAATAATACTTTTAATGCTTCGTGAAATAGTCTAATAAAATTCCACTCGTGATTGAATTTATCTCATAAGTCTGTCTTTTATTTCTGAACTGAAGCAATTCAGTTTCGTTCAGAAATGAATCGACAGACTTATCGCGAAAATTCAATTACTTGTGGTATTACTACTGATAACACGCTTTCTTGCACAATTATCGGATATTAATTGAAATAATATAGCCGCTTTCATCACACCATTTATAAAAAAAATCGTTACAAAAAGTGACAAATGACAAATGATATAATGATTGTATGGAGAATTTCATAACGAGACAAAAGAAGTGGAAATATACCGGGTGTCCCATTTAAAAATTAAAAGTGTATGTCACTTCCGGTAAAACCGGCCGATACGTGAAGTTGAGTCACTTGTTAAAAACTGCAGTTTTGTGTCGTATACAGATCCTCCAAATTTCATTCAATTACCCTCAAAACCGAAAAAGTTGAAGGTGCGAGCCACCTTCCACGGACACCCGGTATATTAAATTTTCCATTTCATAGAAAGAGGAAAAAGTTAGTATCTTTTGTAACAAAAATGAGTTTCCGCATCATAGCTATAATTGATATATTATTCTAATTGATTTACGTTTACGAAATATTTCATCAGTCTGTTGCTTGTCCCTCAGGTAACAACGCCATAATAAATAATGAATTCATGCAGTGAAAAATATGCTGCTCAAAAAGTTACTTTTGTCATTTGTCTGGAGAGGTTTCTTAGTATATATAAATTTCTGTTGAGTTTTTTGATATATCATGTATGTGCTGATCCCATTTTAATTTTATGTCAATATGAATCCCCAGTAATTTTAACTAGTTGCAGGTTAGAGTAATTTTCCAAGAGCACGTTTTGAGTTTTTTCTTTTGAGTAGAGTTCGTTGGAATTAATTCTCAGTTTTTTTTCTTGTCTCTGAAGACAGTGCAAATACCTCAAGAGTCATTTGATTGGATTGTGATATCGTTGGCATACAAAATATATGATGTTTCTTTGTCACCATGTGGTAGATCATTGTTAAAAATGATGAACTAAACAGGTCCTTAAAAAGATCCCTGTGGAACACTAACTGTGATTTTTTCTCCCACTCTTACAGTTTGAATACGAGTTCCCAGATAAGAGTTGACCAACTCTACACTGTTTTCAGTAGTATTAACCCAAGGACATTGATAATTGTTCGAAAAAAATTTACAACAGATTTCGAAAGCTTGTTGCTTGGAAGCAGACCGACGCCGCAGGCGGAGGTCTGTTGCCTATAAGTCAAAAAAAATCCAGTATCAGTGAAGCGTCATGTTATTGTTTTCAATCAACAAGTGGGGAGTTATGAACCCTATAATAAAACTTTTCTATAATTATTACGTACCACGAACTAATTTTAACAATATGCAAACGGAAAATATTTTCCTTGCAATGGATGCTGTACTTGCTAGAGAAAGTTTTATTCAGACAATAAAAGTTTGTTAAGTGATTCACCTTTATTTGTTTATTTGACAGTAACCTTCTGTTATCAATAAAACACATATTTTGTATGCAAAGTAGTTATTGTTGATTTAACAGAGTAATTTATATACATGTAACATTATTTCTTCAATAACCACATCAACTTTTTCAAGCATTTGTTTTTGTATTTTTTAAGAAAATTGCCAATTATTGGAGTTACAATTAAAAAGTCATTATATCTATAGGATATTACGAGTATATACAAATGATTCACTAATAGTATACCTATACTTTTGCATTATCAAAATTAATAATAGTAGTGTTAACTCAACCTATTTTTTTCATTAGAGTTAGTAGGAAAGTGTATAGGTATTCGTACATAGCTGTAACTTTAAAAATATTAACTTTTTTCAAACTAGTTATCAACTCTCATTTTTGTAATCAGGAAACTAATAATCGAGCTAATAACCTTCAATCAAATATTGAATGATTGTGCTCTGATCTCACTGAAAGCTTCATCGAAAACCAATTATTTTTAATGGATTATTTTACATCTGACACTAAATATCTGTGAAATAGGTTCATTATATTTTTTATTATATTTCCAGCATACATTCTCGGAAAGGAATCGGAAAATATTCAGATTATCATCTCACTCTTCAATTTACTGCAAGGACATTCAAGTGAACATATTAGCTGGTTGGTTTGGCATATATGGTACGTTGTTTTCCTCAACTGGCTTTAGCTTAGTGCTAGCAATTGAAGTTTGCTTTCTACAATGAATAGTTTCCTGTGAATTTTTCTTGGTACATTTATCCAGTATTTTTCGACAATTTCTGAACCCCTTCGGTTCAGTAACGTGAGAAGATTTCTGATCTAGTAAAATACTGGTTCTTTATGGAACTTCGTCAGCTGAACTTGCTTAGTTGAATATGGGGTACCTCAAGTATCAGTTGAAAAAGAAGTGTCCAATTCCTTTACAACAGTTTTTCCATCATCACTTATTCCTTTCACCGGGGCAAAACATGAAAATCAAGTATTGTTTGTCGTTTATGGTACTCTGTTTATCAAAAAAGTTATCATTCTATTACGGATTTTCCAGTAAACATTCATCCCTTTTTTTGTCTCTGCGTCAGGAGGAAGATAGATAGATAGAATAACAACCCCCATATAATCTAGAATCAAGCCAAGAAAGGACGAAAAACTAATTTTTTTAGCAAACAACAACTGTTTTTTAACAAACTCGGTCGGAATGATTACTAATTCTCAGGAAAGAAGTAAAAAATAACAGGCAGGTGATTGACTGATACCAGGCGCAATATGTATTAAGGCAGCAAATGTCACTTTAAATATTTTTTTTGCAGATTTCATTTGACTCTTGTTGAAGAAAGATTTTATTATCCAAATATACTACCAATAGATTTTTCAAAAACGTTTTGATAACAGACAGAATCTTCAATTTTTTTGATGATGAGAAGTACTATATAGTTATTTTGATTTTGAACTTTTTTTGGGATAGGCAAATTCAGAAAACGATTAGTTACTGACAAATTAAAATTCATTTTTAAGATAATATTCATCTGCCCTTAACACTTGTATAGATTTCCTTTATTAAACATTTTTTCATTTTTCAACTGCAGGATAAATTTCCAAAAGAGATATGTCAAGTTAGAAAATACATTTACCTGGTAAAAATAATCCGTCATATTTTTTGTCTTTTTCAAAATAGCGCTACTTTCAAGAAAACGTTTTTGCGTAGTAATGGCACCCACCATAAGAGACAAACCTATCGACGCTCTTCAACATTTATAGCACAATTAAGAATTATTCGAAAAACGCGTCAACGTAACAAAGCAAGAAATTCTGTATACAATCATTAATATTCATGAACTAAATAACACCAATCGAGAGACAAAGCGTTTTTATCCAACAAAACAAAGAGTGGGTAGACAAAAATTCGTTTCCATATTAATAGCTACCGTTCATTAGTATGGTAATTCTTCTTCATTAGTACTTTCTTTGTCGAAAATTTATCAAAGTAATTATTTTAACGAAAATAATTCAAATTAGGTGTATCATACCAAATGGTTAGGTAGCGAGTAAACACATGATAAAAAACTTTTTGTTGCTAGGTCGACTGAATCAATTGTTATTCTTCAAGAAAAACTATTTGGGAATGGAATATAGGTTTTAACTGAATGAGACACATGAGAGGCATATTCAAATTGAAAACGTTTCATCCAAACAATCCAATTGTAATATTGGAAGAGAGAAAGGAGAGAATCAGCATTAAGCCAGCTAGGGGCTGTTCTCAAGGAGGGAAAGTTCTCTATTCTCTACTGTGGTCACTGCAGGGACTGCTGCTGGATGACTTCATGGTCATACTCTCGATCTGGTAGGTTGATCAGAGAGCATATACTGACAATCCGGTCCAGGGTATACTGAATGCCCAATAATCCCCACAAAATGGCCATAGTATCGTTCAAAATGAAGTTGGAACGTTCATTACCTCACCCATAAATGTTGTAACAATTACTTTCGCGAGTGATAAAAAGCTGAACTGGAACTCACATCTGGAACGGCTAGCCAATCAGTATGGACATGTCGCAGAATATGTGGCAGAACATCCGACCATCCGAATATTGGGAGTTCCGCAAGGCTCTGAATTGGGTCCTGTGTAATATTTGCAAAGAGGCAAACTCGAGGAACCATCAGCCTGATTTACTTTAGGTATAGATGTTACATCTGTTGGACAGGTCAAAGAAAACGGCAAACAGACCTTTGTTGGTGAGCCTCAGTCCAGATGTGAAGTTTAATTGTTCTGCTGTATTTTAGTTATTTGTTTTTTTACACAATGGAGGGACCTAGGAAAAATGTCTCGAAATTTCAACAAAATTAAAAGGCAACACGACTGGAAGGAAATTTCCGAAAATTTAAATAGTATAACGTTATTTTTTAAACTATTTTTAACTATTCAGGGTACATCGAAATTTTGAATCATATTTTACACGCATTTTACCACTATTTGCCTTCTGCATTTATTTCATAATTTTCAAACACTAAAAATACCTAAATTGCTATCAAAATGTTGCTTCTTCAAGAGTGTATTCATTCACTTGTAATCCATTCCGCTATTTCTCAATTGAACACAAAGGTTTCACATACAGCACGGTATTCTGTGTAGACATTCCCAATGCGTATTTTCATGATACTAGGGTTAGGGTTACTTGTCATTCGTGATTCAGCTGTTTACTTTCTGCGGGACTTGTATACATTTTTCATTCCACTCCCGGAGTGTGCGCACTAAACGGAATAGGCCATAAACTTGTGATTGTTATGACTTTTGCATTCAGCTGGAGTAACTTGGAATGACTTTTGTTAGTTTCATAACCGAATAGTCGAAATGGGTTATACCATGCAGTGTTACTCAGACGTGTTTCATTTGAGGAAACTAATAAGTTGAGAGTGCAAAACTCTTCGAGAAGTGTACTTGGCAACAATGCACACGGCTAGAGAGGAAGCTGACATCTGGGCAAATGAGTTGTAAATTTTCTGATTCCATTTAAATCATCCGTAAAGGGATTATATTTTGCAACTGCCAAAAGGTTCCAGTTTTTGTTTAGTCGTTTGAATTGCTTTGTATGCATTTTTCTGAACCTTATCCTTAGGGGGATCATATACTCAAATCAGACTTCAGTCGGGTAAGTTTCCTCGCACATGGTATTCTTCTATCATTTGGCAGTGCTTCATATATTTTAGGATCTGATTAGTTAGGCCATTTGGGTACTCGACTCTATGTGCCGCTGTTAACCCTTTGACCAGGATATTTTGACATCTGAAAGAGCCTACGGAAAGCATCTTCCACTGTGGGAGCCTGTTCTGGACAGAGGTATTTATTAGGTCATCCCAGTTGTTGAACAAAATGTCAAGTTCGAGTTGCATTTCAGGGTTTATTTATAGTTCTGTACCTAATACAGTATTTCTTTCCTTCCTGGAGGACGTTTTAAGACCCTCCGTGGATGTATGGTATATGTCTTCCTGGTGACAATCTTCCACCAACTATAGCCATTGAGTAGGGCATTCAGGTACTGGTAGCGTAAACTGTCGAAGAAGCAACATTTTAGCTACAATCAACCTGGTTGTACCACCCTAGTTTCCTGTGCTCGTAGCAGAGACTATCAAAGAAGCAACATTGTAGCTAAGATCAACCTGGTTGTACCATTCTAGTTGACCGACTTTGCACTCCAAGTACCAGATCTAGTACTAAGTATCCTACTGTGTACTAATATCCTTTTTATAGCAGTGCTCAACCCAATGCTAATGTGTGAACGCTACCAGGTAAGGTGCACCATACTATTGCGGATTTTTTAAGACATATTTTTTTCTAGTACCCTGCAGCGGTAGATGTATTTGGTCATTGAACTGTACCTGTAGATCAGTTGTAACTACAATTTTAATAATATTTAGCTAGTTAGTTGTGTTGGAATATTGACAAAAATTAATCCTTCTTTGTCTCATCACTGCGGACTCAGTATGTTTATGTATATAAAGAGCACGTGTACAAAACTGATGAATATTATTGGCCCTCTTACCCGAATGTTTTTCTTATGAGTTTTAATTCTATAAACAGACTATGCATAGAGAGGATATAGTGAGTTACTCGAGGGGGAAGTAACTAGCCATTTTTTGTACACCTAATGAAAATAATGCAGTAATTAACTCTAATGAAAAATAATTACCATTAATGATGTTATACTATTCATCGGAAAATCGCTGATTAAAATCCGCGTCTGGTCAGCGATCACCGAAGCGATCACTTCATAAATTTGCCAACTTGGAACCGAAAAAAATCATATCACGGATCCCCAGAAACATAGAATTCGATTTTAAGTTGAATATGAAATGATTAATGAAGTAATGAAAATGTTATGATGTACACCTAATGAAAGAGTTACTTCCCCCTCGGAGTTACTCTTTTACCTTCCAAGTGCATTCTTCTAATAACAGTAAATTGATATTAGTGAAAACGAAATCCACTGTGTATTATTTCATCCTATAACCAACAAGTTGGTGTGAGTACGTACCCGTGCCAACCATTTCACTACTATAATTTTTTATATTAATAATTATACTTCTTCAAACAGTAAGCTGTTCATCATTTAGAGTGTGGTGAATTTAATTTTAAATACTAGTCGTGTTATATGGGAATCAGTATAAATGATCTATAGGGTGAGCTTGCATTCATATAGCTGGCGCCCGCATTCGTACATCTCATCACAATTTATTTTGTTATGATCTACTCCCGTCTCCACTTGAGTTAGTCGCGAGCCACCCTGTCAGTCTGACAGCTTAGTTGCCATCATAAAATCCAGAAGCTAATTAAAACTCATGGCTATATTAATGCACGGGAATGTAAAAAAAATAGCACCATTTCGTTGGAAAATTTCCAAAAAATAACGAGTTTCTGGATGAACCTCGTAAAACACTATAAAAGTAGTTTAGCTATTTTCGCAATGATCCGGTATTCAAGAGCCACAAAGAGAATCCTTATCACGGCACTTCTAGTCAACTCGAGGACGGAGAGTAAAAACAGCTATTCGTTTTTTATCGTGCAGCAATATAAAATTATCTTCTGTTCATACATCGTGTGTGGGTCATTTGTTCAAGTACATGTTGCAACTGCTCCGTTGCATCAACTGAAATTCATATTCACATTACGTTTCTATTACACTATACTCACGGATAGCAATTAGGATCAATTGTTGAAAAACAGCATGGAGAAATTAAATTTGTCGCATGTGATTAGGGAAATAGTCTTTTTAGATGATAGTTGCAACATATTTGAACGCAAAGTTAGTTTTCATAATTGCGTGTTACGAAAAATCTGAAGAAATTTGTTACTTGTTGGTTCAAACCAGTCCAACGAAAACATACAGGGTCGTAAGGACCAAAAAGCATTTTTCATGAAAAAGTGACATGTTTTTGTTGGGCTTCCATTGGCGGATTGGAATTACATATAATACAGAATGAAGCGAAGTGAAAACAAGAATCGAGAAAGAGAAACAGCTGTTCCGAATTCATTTCCATTGATATATTTCTAGTTAAATTTGATTTTGTAGCATCCATTCAACCTAATTGGCTTTTATTGATCTCGGATGAAGTTCCAATCTCTTTTCTGCCAAACTCTCCTGCCAAAAATTAATGTAAACATTAACAAGCACCTCATTCATTTCTCTTGATGATCCACTCAGCAAATCATAGATTTTTTATTTTCTGCGCTCAATGAAAACTTTTTATTCATAAAGGTAAGCTATCTTTACACAAATCCATCATCTTATCATTATTGATGGGAATTCGGTTGTCACGCGCATATGCAACCAACATTTTGGATTGGGCTAATTTTTTCAATTATCGGAGCTTGTGAAAGAGAAGAATTATGGAAAATAGAAAGAACTAATGTTGGAAACATGCACTACTAATGCATATTCCCGTCACGAAAACCAAAACTGTCGGCCAATTTATGAAAAAATACAATTTTGATGTTATGAGTTCGTAGAAAAAGTAATGAATGGTTGATTATGGGTTTGGGAATGGGAATAAAATGGAATTGCCATTTGAAAAAAATGATTTACACAATTTTCGAGCATACCGTATTATTTTTTGAAAAGTTTCCAAAGATTTAGGTAGCTTTAGGTCTTATTCAGGCAAATTCTGACAATTTTTGACCTCACCCTGTTAAAATTTTCAAAAAAATTGAAATAACTGAAAACTGGAGCCTTTTAGACATATTATGTTTCGAATAAAGTTATAATGAAATTCATCGTGAATTCTAAAAATGCAATAAAAACATGGTGTTCCATTTGATAAAACAAAGATAGTGTCCACTTCCTGTATTACCGGAAGTCGTAGACAGACGACTGAAAATATTGTAACTGGAACGAGCTCCTCGGAAAACTTCCGTATACCAATTTTCAGAAAAATACTCCAAATAGTTTCCCTATACCATGTACCTAATTGTAGCATTTTACATTTGAATACATTTAAATTTGAATTCAAGGGAGAAAAAACTACCTAAACACCAAAACTACTTCAAAATTATACTAGACGCGCGATAAAATAAACGTTTAGCTCCTGAAAATGGTAAATTTGTTGACGAAACGTAACTTTCACGTAGTTTTGGTTCCTATTTCTTGATTTGTATTCACTATTCAAAGCAAAGGTTCCAAATGTAATTCGATTGGATTTGAATGTTCAAAAAATTGTGTTTGCAACATACCTTGTTCGTTTTGCAAATATACACTGTCACCTGAGATATGGCACACTGAACTCGGTTTTATCTACTGGTTTCAATAGATTATTTGTTCTTCAAAAATTCGCAGTGAGGACTATTGCTGGCTTGAGGTGGAAAGATTCATGCAAAAATGCTTTCAAAGAGTTTCATATACTAACACTTATAAGTGTATATATCTATGAATTGTGCATATATGTTTATAAAAATCATGGTAAATTTAAGAGTAATCCACAATATACCTATAACACAAGAAATGGGAGTATTCTTGTACCAGATGCACATCGTACAACATCATATCAGAAGTCGCATCTTTTTATGTTGTAAGGTGTATAATAAGATTGACAAGTATATTAAGGACGCCTCCAATATACACATTTTCAAGTCTCGGTTGAAGAGACACCTTATTGATAAAACGTTTTACACTCTTGATGAGTTATTTATATAATATTCTATATGTATTTTATTTCTATTGTATATTATTGTAATTTTGTATTTTCCTTCGTGTACGTTTCAGGATTGTCTTTTTTGAATAGTAATGTATTGTGCATTTCTAATTTTTATCTATGCTTTATGATGACGTTTTCTTTGTTACATTTCCATTGTGTAATGTCCTTATACTCTGTGTTTGTTAAACAAAGAAATAAATTTATTATTATTATATTATTATTATTATTTGTGGCACGGTGAAGTTTCTCTAGTTCAAAATTATTGCGTAATATTAGTATCGATCTCACGAATTCAGTTTTCTAATATTTTCTCGTTATCCCGCGAAACGTCAGTCTACCATTTCCTTTTTGTACTTCCAGCAAAGCATGGATACATTTCCTCAGAAGTTCAAAAATAATAAATACCAATTCCGTTCGGCTGTAAGCAGTGACATTTCAAGGAAATTATTTTGTTTCTGTTTGAAAGGATACCTACGATTTTGTTTGAGCGTTGGCGTCGTTAGTGTGAATAGGCGAGATGTCATAACGTGATTACGCTTCAGTCCACTTCCGCTAAAGAATGAAAAGGAGGACGATTTGACGTTGAAATTTATAAAAAATTCAATGGAAAATATCTTTGATATCTTCAGATACCCGTTCAAATTGAAATGTCAAAAACTATTGGTCGTGAATGGATTCCGTATACATGTATATGGATTCTATGGATATAGCCAAAATAACCCGAATGTCAGTAATGTCCCACAGTCACACACAGTATTCAGAGAAAGTTAACGGTTGTGCTGATATGCTTGGAAAAGCTATTGTTGGACTTTTATTGGTTCTAGAAAGTCTAACTGGTAATATTTAAATCTACTTGAAGAATTAATAAGAGACCCCTTAATAACGACTACTTTGGAAAATCAAATTGATGTGGCTGGTAGTATGATTTTGCTTGAATATCTTATTTACTTCCAACAAGCTCCAGAACAGTTAGACAGTGGCTAAATAATAGATTTCCTGGTAGATGTATTGGTTGAAGAGGAATTGAGAATTGAATGGCCACTTCGAAAACCCGAGTTATCGCCTCTAGATTTCTTGTTTTGAGGGCATCTCATATGGGTTGTTAATAAGACACCCTCTTAATTCGGAAAATTTTAAGAGAAGAGTAACAGCTGCATTTAGAGGAATTGGGGTATTTGTAATACAGTACAGAAAAGAAAGTATTTTTTGCACAGTTGTCATGGAAACTTTTATAGTTTCCTGAATAGCCTACTTTTGATATGAAAAACCAAGAAATAATAATGTCATATTAGGTAGGTTGAAAAAAAAACTTTTCAACTTACACGAAATTGTTTTTTTTCGTATACAAAATTTTAATAGTACGCGAAAATTGTTCGACGGACTAACAAAATTATCCCTTCTACACTGCACAATCCAAACAAATCTTTTTCCATAGACTCTGCATCCATAAACTTTTGTGATGATTATATGAAAATGAAAGCTATAATAAAACGTTTTGCTCGCTGTGTACTATTGATTTTTGTTGAACTACACGAGTTTTCCATCGGAAGCTCCATTTCTTTTATGCAACACTTTTCAGGGTGGAGAATATTTCACGCCAGATTGAATGCAGTGAAACTTTGATATTCTTTCAACAAAGTTCAAATTGCTTTCTGTACGTACCATCTGAATTAATACCTGAGTGGAACTCATAATATATCGATAGAAATATTTAGAAAGGCGGTTTTTGTGTATCGATATTGAGGCAATATTTTTCGTTATATAGATAATAATTTGTTTGATGTAGCAGTTCGTTGTGATGAGAGATACTTTTTTGCAATACAACAAATATTGTAAATATCTTTTAAATAAATAAAACATACACTTGAGAAAGTTTATGAATGAGATGAAAAAAAAAGTTAAAAATTTATCGCACAAGGTATTACCTGTTACTTACCTCTGAGACCAATTTTTGCACCAGGAAAATTTGAGAGTGTCAAATGACATTTATCACAAAGAAAACTATGGAATTAATCGAAATACACTAGCATTCAATGTAGTAGAAAAGTTTAATCAAAATTAGATGAGAATAATCCAAAACGAAAACAAGAAACATCAAATAAATTGCTGATTAATTAACAAAAATCTGTTGTGAAGGAAATTGTGGTACGTATTAACAATTTTCAGTTGTTTAGCACCACGTCGACATGCTCCCTAAAATATCGAACCAATGTTGTCACGCTCAAGAATAATAGGTAAAGACCTATTATTATTATTTCAAAAATCCGGTAAAGATTGAAATATGAATTCTCAAACTATTATCACTAAAAAGTTCTCAGAAAAGTGCTTTTTTCTTTACTTGTATTTAGTTAGTTCAAAAACAAGAGTAGGTAAGGAACAAAAAATTTGAATATCGAATAATTTCTTATTCCTTTAGTAGTTCAATCATCATGAGCTGTTTTAATATGCTTCTACTGTTTTTGGAAAGAAGCGGGTCGTTTGGACTTGAAATTAATTCTGAATTCATAACTGCGAAGTTCTGATTCTCATATCAGATGCAGAAGTATGTACTCTTTGAAAATAGAAAACAGAAAATTAAAAAATATTTTGAAAATATTTTTTTATTGATCTCCAGAACAGAGATTTGAAACTATTACTATATAAAAAATCAAATCCTCGTTTACCAGCATGTTAGTTCGATATACTGGGTGATTGAGCCAGGCATTCGCGGCTCTGTAAATTTCTTATTTCAAGAAAAAACCATAACTTACAATTTTTTAATGGTTCATTTGAAAGCAATTGAATGACAATAATAAACATTTTTTGTCACCTATCAACTTTTTATAAACTGATTTAAAAATGTTTCAGCCAAATAAACCATTTCACGTTGATTTCATTGAAGTAGTTGTTTTCTGTTAGATATTACAAAAAAGTAACTTCAATTTTATCGTAGGGTTTTTCCATTTCCAGAGGAGTCATGTATTGATTCAATTTTCAATTGAGAATGTTTCTCTTTAAAACATGAATCCCTTCCAAGAGAGGTTATCTTGTACGATGGAAAACAGCGACTAAATTCCAACTTTCAGTCGCAGATGATTCCACAACTGACTTTATGAACATCCTGTTCATATTTTCAATGAAATCAACATGCCATACCCATGACAGGTTTTATGTCAGAAAAATATTTTCAAAGTTTCACCGCACAAGAAATAGTCCAACATTTCCTCATTACAGTGTGAAATTGCTTCTGAAGAGTATGTTTTCCAATTCTTCCGACCTCCCTGATGATCTTAGAAGAGTGAAATAGATTTTTGTCGACCAAAATGTATTGGAGGCCTAGCGAAAGTGATGCAATCCACGCGTCAATGAAATGAGCGATTTTCTGTGAGTGATACTTCTGAATAACATTCTCCCTTATCTCATTCATAGATAAGAATCTCCAATGGAAACTGGACATTTCAGAAATAATCAACTATCTGAATGAAAA
Source organism: Chrysolina oricalcia (assembly GCA_944452925.2). Taxonomy (NCBI): domain Eukaryota; kingdom Metazoa; phylum Arthropoda; class Insecta; order Coleoptera; family Chrysomelidae; genus Chrysolina; species Chrysolina oricalcia. Next base: position 27,644,770 of record OX101808.2, read on the forward strand.
TGCAAATTTTCACTTTCAGATTTTTTCTCTCAAGTTATATAGGGTCTTTCTCAATATCTATCAGATGTAGTTTAATGTCCAGCGTGGCTTTTGCCGGGGAAGTAGTTGTTTTCTGTTAGATATTACAAAAAAGTAACTTCAATTTTATCGTAGGGTTTTTCCATTTCCAGAGGAGTCATGTATTGATTCAATTTTCAATTGAGAATGTTTCTCTTTAAAACCATTTCACATTTTCATTATACATACTTACGTCGAGTAGTGAAAAGTAAAATGGCCTGCTAGGTCGTCTGTTCTTACCCCACTGGACTTTTTTCTCCAGTCGTATTTCAAAAAACATATTTATGTTAATACACTTTTTTGCCCCACGTTGGGCGCCATTTTGTTAGGGGCGAAATTTAGGAAAAGAGAGCAGTGCATGTGCAACGATGTGTCACGCCTCTAACAAACCCAGCAGCTCAGTAGGCGTGGATTCGACAATAAAAATTGATTTCGATAAGATTGAAATATGGGGTTAATTTTCCGGAGCGCCACGGATTTATCGCTAGTGAAAAGTCCGAAACCACCCTGATGGAATGGGACCACCCACTGCACTAATATTACTAAAATATTAAAAAAATAGATACCTGTAAATGGTATAATAAGAATATATAACTATGTAGAGGTTTTGTCTTCCCTTACGCTTAGATAACTTGGACCAGAATAAAAGAAATAGTCATGTCTCTTACTAATAAAATATATTAATCGTTACACACCCTGTATGTGCACAGTTCAGCTTACCATACAAAAGAAAATGAAATTAATGTAAATATCAACCACCAAGATGAATTCAAGTGAATGCTGTGATTGAGAGTATGGTATTGTTTGAATATATCAATATGAAACCTCCAGTGAGGGCTATGCCTGTGACGTCACGATGATAGCTTACAGTTATGGATACTTGCGCCTTAGGGGCAGTCTTATTCTACACTTATCTGATACCAAGTAGATATTCTCAAGCATGCCAGTTCACCAATTATTGTGGTTGTAGTTCATCAGTGCCTTGTATACAGGTGCACAGTGGGTACGACACAATCAATCAGCGTACATGTACAGCTGGGACGAATAGCGAAGGAATGCTGAACAACAGATATACAGCGGGACAACCACAGTCGAGCAGGAACAATCACAGTAGTGGAATAGTGGAAAGACAATCGTGTAGCAACGAAACAGTGGAACAATCACATTAGTGGAACTCCAATAAACCGTAGCAGAGTAGTAGCAATAAACCGTAGTGGAGCACTACCAGCGGCGAAGAGGTAACAGTAGCAAAGTAGTAGCAAAGTGGTAGTCGCAGCAGAGAACCCTAGAATATACAATACCAGTCTGACTTCTGATTACACTTGTATGGGGCCATAAGTAGAGCCCAAATGCAAATACTAACCTCTATTAAATGGGAGGGTTGCTTTGATGGTCTGTTTGCTGTGTGATAGCGAGTTTCTCGTTCCAGTGGTTTCACACAATGATGAAGTGACTTCTAACCTCAAAAATCCGCAAAGCGAACGGAGATTTCTCAAAAATATAAAGCGTCAAAAATCGCAAACAATATGAGAAACTCTCCTGATATGAATTTTCCAAAGATCCATCAACGATGATCAAACTTTAATTGGAAATCTTCAAAGTAGGTCAGTCACTCATCAAGATCAAATAAGGAAGAAGAGAATATCTCTCAGACGTCAAAGTCAAAACTGTCAATATCTGACAAGGCGATTTCTTGTTCATTAGTGTTCGGTGGGAACAGTCCAGGAACTAACTCGAGCTACTAGGAGCTATGAAAAGAACACCTTAAGATTCAGTGTTGCCAACTGAACCAAGACGAAAACGCCAGCCTCTCAATCTCAGAACCAAACACAAACAAACAAACAAAAGGTCAAGTATTCGAATGTGGAGTATGTACCTCAATGACACAAGATAGAGATAGAGTAGGAATGTTACGGTTTTGTGTTCCAAGCACAAAACAATAGACTTAACCAAAAGTATGTTTACAAAATAACGCTGTCATACCGCAAAATAGAACAACTGATAACTGTCATTAGCTTAAGGCCGTTCATGTCCGCTCGAACTAGTACAGCAAAGGTAAGTACTAACATTCGGAACAAGCTATACATGACAACGATCAAGTTGTCATTTTGAGGAATCTGAAGAAGAAGAATACAGTGGCGTACAGAGTGGAAAGTGTATATCAATGACAAAGAATTTCTGATGTTATTGTATTAAAACAGAAAGGGTTTTCTAGTGCAAAATAAACCCGTAACAGTATTTTGAATCTAAACTCTGATCAAGAATCCATACATGTCAGATATTTGAGGAGTTTTTCATTTAGTATTTTATCATAGTTTTTGAATACCTAAAGTTTATTTCAATTGTATGCTAAAATGTTCTTGGTCGTATTAAGTATTATACATTTCTTCATTTTCAGCCAGCTCTGGTTTTTCTAGGTACAGCACCGTGCCGTATCGATCCTCATTTCTGAAAAGGTGATCTAATTTCTGTTTCCACACAATAGTCTGCCGCTGATGCAGACCATGTGAATCATGATATTGTTGTGAAACAGGATGCAATTATCTACCACTTCAATTATAATTACAGAAGAGCAAGCAACACTATTAATTAGTGTACACTATCGTTATTAATTGAAGTGATCTCCGATAGTGCTGGGTGAATGGGATTCTCGTACATAATCCAATTTGGCGTTTTTATGGAACTGGCGGATTCTCCATTAGCGTTGTCTCTGATACACGTTTACGTTCTGATGAGTTCATTTGAACCGCCCATGGTATTGATCACGCCGATGCGATGAAGGAAATGAGCTGTAGTTGAATGAGGCATAGCTTGAAGATGCTAGCATCAAAATTTCCATCCACACAGTTCCATTCAAAATTATTTTTTTTTGCATAGAATTGTGAATTCTTTTTTTTGAAGATTTATTAATAAATAATTCGAAAAGAATTGAAGGAACAATTCAAAAATTTAATATATGCAGTTGGATTTTTGGATATTTTCCCGTGCATCATCAATTTATATAATGACAACACTCAAAACATAGCTGAATAGATAATGGCTGCTCATATAACCCAGTGTACAAAATAATTGATGTAAAATCTTTACTGGTTCAGTAAAACTTAAACAGTGAGCTCTTCATTTTATTGAAATAATAAAAACAATCGTCAGCTATTATTTCAATAGACCGTTAGCTGAGGGTTTATAGGTACTGAGCGCAATTTTAATCTCAATTTAACGCAACCCAATGTATGATCTAACTGGCGATCTTTACCCCGTTTTGCAAATAGCTGACGTACATTTTCACTAAACATAGTGTTTAAATAATGCACTCAAAAACTTTCATGTGACCTGAAATTAATTCAAATCAAATTTCATAGGTTCAAACAATTTTTCATCATACACGTAATCTTCTTTCAGTTCTAGGCTGACTGATGATCTTGCCCCCTTCATGCAAATAGGTGACGTACATGTTCACTTGAGATATTATTTCACTCAGGCTGCGGGACTCTGTTATATTTTCTCTACTACAGTCACTACAGACTTTGTCAGTCATATGTGACCGACGCGACGGCGACTTATGAAAAATCGTGTTTGGAAGTGATTTATAACCGACAGCATAGGTTTCCTTTTAGGCTATGTCTTGTGAAAATCACCATTCAAATCTCCATAAGATCTGAATTCGCGGTGCTTGATGAATGCATGTATGTATGTGAATTTTGTGGTGGCGCTCACTGAGAAATATATAGCTACAATAATGCCTCAAAAATGTGTATTGAATAAAATGCTAAAACAAATGATAATTAAAACTAAAATGTATAAAAACTAATTATTGTTGGAATGGGTTTTTACATGAGATTCATTGCAGAGAAGACTTCTCTGGAATCTCTGGGCTTCCATCTCTATACGTTTGCACTCTCCTTCACCTTGCTTCTTTTCTGCTGATGAATTTTTTTTATTGATGATGGGATTGTCAGGGGATTGTCAGGCGCTTGTCGCCGGGACGAACTTTTTAAAATGACAATACTTAATATTGAGGACAAGGATTCTTATAAGTTGTTGAAATTCCTGTTGGAATGGTAAATTGAACAGAAAATAATCCAGCCCCCTGGATTATTTTCTTTCAATACTTGCCGACGAAATAGAAAATTTGCAAAAGATTGGATTTTCAAAAATCCGTTTTCATTGATTAAATCAAGGTCTATCGCCTAGTAAGCCCAATTTCACATGTAAAATATTCATTTATTTTACATGCTCAAATGCTAAGTAATGTACATGCAAAAAAAACATTTATTCACAAAAAATAATGCATATCAAGATATAAAAACACGAAATGAGGTCACAGAAATACTCATGCTATTTTTATGTAGTAAGGAATGAACAATTGAATATTTTCAAAATTCACGGAAATAACTGGAAATAGTCATATGTATGTACATACAAAAATATTCTTGTGCTAATCTTACATCATATGATCGACAAATAGATGGGGTGTTCTATTATTTGAAAAACAGGAGAAAATTCATTTTAATAAGTTCTGAATTGAAAAATAATTTTTAGCCACTTTGTATAATTTGAAGCCAAGAGAATGGATCAGAAAAATCACACATCTGTCTATCAAATGGCAATATAATTGTATCCTCTTAATTCCATAATCGCGACGACAGTGATTTTTTAGGTATGCACCTGCAGATGGCATTATTTCTACAAAAAACATAACTTTCGAGTGGTTCGGAGGTAGTCAATAATATTGTAGGGGTGGGTGGGTAGGTCACTAAAATGAGTGGAAAAATGTTCTAATATACATGGCATTCCATATAAGAAAAAAACACTCAACTCTGTATATTTTCCTCGGCTCGCCCTGCATACATTTTTTATCATCAAATCCATTTCCCATTCAACGTTTCTTGAGTCCCGTTTAATTTTCTAAAATCCAGAAACAAAGAAATTTAGAATAGTCTAGACAATATTTTCTTGGATTTTCTTCATGTTGCGCTATTAATTTATTGATTCGAATTTCGGATGACACGTAAACAAGATTGGTTTCTTCGTAACCAATTTATTAGGGTGTTTAATTACTGAAATCGTGGGATGAAGCGGACAGAATAAAATAATACTTCGCAACCGTGAATTTGGAAGAACCTCAGTTTGCATGCGCAGACAATTAGTCATTGTTCTTAGAAGGTGATAAGGTAGAAAGAACATCGGAGAAATTGAATTTCAGCTGATGCAGGATCATCGTTTCTAGGAAATTTTGAGTGAAGGAATGCGGGATTTTCAATTTCATATCGATCTGCTCGGAGATAATTTTTTATGAGTTGGATCTTTCAACACTTATCAAGAAGGAAAGTTTCATAAATATCGTTTTTCCTCGTTGGGGAGGTGATTTGAAAACAGAAGATTATTCAACAGTATTAACTGTTGAGGAAACATGATGTATATGTAATGAGCGTGAAGTTTGTTGAATGAGGCGCAATCGAGTTGAACAAACAGGCGAGTACAAATAAGCCCTTTACGAAAGTGTTTCATGCAAAGTTTTTTCTTCGACATTTATTATATTGCCAAATTGTAGCAATTATATCATTAATTTGAATGTTTGATGATATGAATTGTCGTCGTATTATCAAATAAAGACTCCCGAGTTATATTTGACGCTAAATACTGTATTTTTCAAAAACGCATAAATTTATGAACAGTGTGTAAAATAGTTATTTGCCTAACAAGTGCGGAAAGTAGTACTTTTCCGCACGCGACGGCAGTTGCATGAACGACGCGGAACGGAGTTCGGGCAAGCCGTCAAGGGCGGAAAAGACGTTTTCCGCAAGAGTTAAGTACAAAGTTTTTCCTACGAGTGTTTTTGTCCATCTTATTTATGAAAAAAAAAGGTTTTTATTAAACAAGATTTTATAATAATGCTACAAAATGACACATAAGACAGAATAGTTACATAGATCATTTAGTTAGTCCTAAATATCCTCATTTTCAACAATATAAAAAGTAACTTTTCAGCACTAGTGCGGAAAAGTAACCTTTCCGAATGATTTTATCTTTCCGCGAGATTTATATTATGAGATCGAATCTAGTCTATTAACGACTATTTGATAATAACTTTCCGATATTCAGTAATTTTCGTAAAATTAATTTCAAAATATAAAGTAATTAAGACATTATCAAAATAAATAGTGATATTTAAAATTTGACAGGATTTGATATGGTATTATAGCAATTAAATTAATATCTGAAATAGCTCAGTTGGCAAAGTAAGGGAGCAGTCGTTCTACGCTGGTTAATGGTTAATGGGGTAAGTGGTTCGAATCCTGGGGAAGTTACTTTTTTTTTGTTTTTGTTTTTAAATCGATGATAGTGCTTACTGTTCAATTTTCGTTATATATTTCTATATTTGTATATTCAATGACGACATGAGTGTTTTTGATAGAATCTGTTATGAAAAAAATAATTCGCTCGTACTACAAAATTTCATATACCTACCTACTCGTTGGAAATGTATGTCATCTCATGCTCATTGTACAATATACTAATCTTGAATTAAAATATTGTGCTTTAAAGAGAAAATCTTGCGTAAAAGTAAAAATCGTGATGAAAAGTAAAAATCGTGCGGAAAAGTAAAAATTGTGCGGAAAAGTAGAACTTTCAAAACGAAAAATCGTGCAGAAAAGTTACTTTTCCGCACGATCGTAGGAAAAATTACTTTACGCACAGGTGATTTTTTTACGCACTTGTGCGAAAAAGTATTACTTTACGCACTGTCAGCGGTGCGTAAAAGCTTCGTTCACGCACTGTCTTCGAAAAAATTGTTTTTCGTTCAGTTACAGTTTGCTCAGGTAGAATAAAATAGATACATAGAGTTGAAAAAGAAAGGGTCCTAAGACTCCTCCTTGCGAGGTACCGAGTTCTGTTTCTTGTTCATCTCAGTAGATATTCCTTATTTTTACCATAATTTTTCTATTTGTCATAAACGATCGTATCCACTGATTTATAGGCCCTCGAATGCCCATTTTATTTATCTTTTCACACTATGGATTAATAGTTTCGAATGCTCTGGTAAGGTCGAAATTTTTTTCCGAAAACCATGCTGGCAAGGGGTGATTGTTTTATTTAAGTCAAAGAGGTCTACTATTTCATCATATACAGCCTTTTCGATGAGTTTTGAGAAAGAAGAGAGAACACGTATACAGTGACCGCCAAAAAGTATGTACCATATGGGAAAAAAATTTATTATTGGAGTATTGGAAAAAATATTCTGGGGAAAAGTTTGTGCATGTCCGATAACCTAAAAATCGATTTTGACACATGTCACGTGATCGCTAGAAAGGCGGCAAAATGAAAAAAATTGCAATGCAAAGGCAAAAAAGGGGTAAGATGGCAAGATATCAAAAAAAGTTATTTGAAAAAGTCACTTAGAATTCAATTTTATACACACAAACGAAGTTTCAAGAGATAATTCAAAAAAATTGAAAATAGCAATTTTTTTTAAATATTTTCCCATCTATTTAAAAATATTATTTTTTTTTCTTATGAATAGCTTGACTGTACTGAAACATTTGCATTTTAATGATAATGACAAAACTTTATCATTTTCTCCACACCAGAGGGCACTAAATTAAAAAAATTGGTTTTTGCCAGAACCCTCGCTGTTACATTGGTTCTTATCTAACAGTTATATCAGAATTCCAAGACTATTGTGTTGATATGGCAATCTAGAAACACCATGTTTCCTGATTTTAATCAAGTTTCAATAATAATGCTGTATGAGCGTTTTACTTTGCACATAAACTTTAAGAATCTTCAATTTGACGCACTATTTTCAAGTTTATGTGCGAAGTGAAACGCTCATGCACGATTATCATCGGAACTTGATTATAATCTAGAAATTACCATGTTTTTGGAGTGTCATGTCATCACAATGGTCGTGGAATTCGGATATAACTGTTAGATACGAACCGATGTAACAGCAAGGGTTCTGACAAATTCCCATTTTTTCAATTTAGTGCCCTCTGGTGTGGAGAAAATGAGAAAGTTTTGTCATTATCATTAAAATGCAAATGTTTCAGTATAGTCAAGCTATTCATAAGAAAAAATAATAATATTTTTAAATAGATGGGAAAATATTTTTAAAAAATTGCTAATTTCAATTTTTTTGAATTATCTCTTGACACATCGTTTATGTGTATAAAATTGAATTCTAAGTGACTTTTTCAAATAACTTTTTTTGATATCTTGCCATCTTACCCCTTTTTTGCCTTTGCATTACAATTTTTTTCATTTTGCCGCCATTCTAGCGATCACGTGACATGTGTCAAAATCGATTTTTAGGTTATCGGACATGCACAAACTTTTCCCCAGAATATTTTTTCCAATACTCCAATAATAAATTTTTTTCCCATATATATATAGTACATACTTTTTGGCGGTCACTGTACCTCTATAATTTTCAACATTTGTTTTGTCACCTTTTTTGTAAACTGGAACAACTAAGATAAATTCAACATTGGTTTTTTTCACTGGCGCAAAACTCATTTTGTGACTTGTTAAGGTTGCGACAGTGGGGTACCTATACTTTCAGGAAGATTCATTTTCTCATTTTTTTCTAATAGTTCTCGAAAAATTATTTGAGAAAATATTTTAAATTTCCATACGATTTGAGATTAATTGATTTGGTGGCTTTTAATTAATTGTTTCGTTATCTTTCCGAGATCTACCAAGCGTGTAATTGACGATTTTCCATTAAGTTTTTGATTTGTTGTGGGAATTTTGGATCCTTTGTTCTGGGTAATTACATCTTCCACAATCTTCAATGTTTAAATGTCATAGGTACAGTTTGGCAAACATATGAGAAATTGTGAAATTCCTACTTCTTGCGCGAACATTCACGTGAATATCACTGGATAGTCCGTCGTACGACTAATGCGCATCATGGGCGTGAACATTTTCACAATTGCAGCTATGTTTGCCAAGCTGTACTCATAATCCGGGAAAATTTGTATTGTCTTATGAAGTTCATTCATGGCATTCCTGAATTGGTTTATTGGAGCTTTTCGTAATATTTTTGTGCTCATACTTATGTAGTTTGCCGGTCTCATTTCGAATCACCCTATCGAAATTATGTAAATTGCCTTATTGATCTATAAAATTGCCTGCCTATCCTACTATCCATGTCAGCTGGTATGAAGAAATTAATCGTGGCTCTCTATCCAAAACGTTTTAACCCACAGTTCCCAAAAAATGGCTAACAAAAGTTTCCTGTGAATGAACTTGCGTATCTCTCCGTGAACTTTGTGTATGAAATATGCAGTTCACTGGCTGATAAGACTAACGTGCGATTAGGATTTTGTTTACATTAGCTGAATTTGCATTGGTAATCGATTGCAATCGACTCGGGAGAGTAATTGTGTTCGCCTGACTACTTATCGAACATTTCAATCGGTACATGGTGCTTGTATCGGCGAATACTTCCAGGAAATATGTAGTACGCCCTGACTGGCTGAATAAATAAAAAGTCAACGACTTAATTACAACACAATTGGAGTTCAACTTAAATTATTCTTCAACTCAAGTTATTTGATTTGAATTGATGACCGTCTGACTGAGTGAACGTACGTCCTACTTGACTATTTTTACGCTTTATACCCATAACTATTATTCTCTAAAACGACGATGTTCTTTCAAATTCTGTTGGCACGTTCGAGAACATGAAACGATTCTATTCCATACGCGTGCGTAGTTAGACTCCTTGAATTTTTTCCTCTGCTAGATCTGATTGTGCTGATCGAACTCAGGATTTTCGCAGTAGCTCTTCACCCTATCCAGATGAAATACCATCATTTTGGCTTTATTTCGTGTTCCTTCTCTTTGTTATGGTCTTTACATCGGGAAAATCCGAAATATACTCACCTCAACTAGTAGTTAATGATAACAGGAATATATATATATATATATATAGAGTGCGGAAAAAAAACCACATTGTCAGAATAATTTTTCCGGGCGCCCAGGGCCGGTTTCACTCCAGCAATATTCCTCAACTTCCTTATTATGGACTCTGCCATCACCATAATCTGGGAAAGTTTTTAGAATAGAGTGCGGAAAAAACCACATTGTCGGAATAATTTTTCTGGGCGTCCAGGGCCGGTTTCACTCCAGCAATATTTATCAACTTCCTTATTATGGACTCTGCCATCATCATAATCTGGGAAAGTTTTTAGAATGTGCGGAAAAAAACCACATTGTCGGAATAATTTTTCCGGGCGTCCAGGGTCGGTTTCACTCCAGCAATATTTCTCAACTTCCTTATCATGGACTCTGCCATCATCATAATCTGGGAAAGTTTTTAGAATAGAGTGCGGAAAAAAACCACATTGTCGGAATCATTTTTCCGGGCGTCCAGGGCCGGTTTCACTCCAGCAATATTCCTAAACTTTCTTATTATGGACTCTGCGATCATCATAATCTGGGAAAGTTTTTAGAATAGACTGCGGAAAAAACCACATTGTCGGAATAATTTTTCCGGACGTCTAGGGCCGGTTTCACTCCAGCAATATTCCTCAACTTCCTTATAATGGATTCTGCCATCATCATAATCTAGGAAAGTTTTCAGGATAGAATGCGAAAAATACCACATGGTCAAAATAATTTTTCCAGGCGTCCAGGGCCGGTTTCACTCCAGCAATATTCCTCAACTTCCTTATTATGGACTCTGCCATCATAATCCAGGAAAGTTTTCAGAATAGAGTGTGGAAAAAACCACATGTTCAAAATAATTTTTCCAGGCGTCCAGGGCCGGTTTCACTCCAGCAATATTCCTCAACATCCTTATTATGGACTCTGCCATCACCATAATCTAGGATAGTTTTTAGAATAGAGTGAGAAAAAAAAACCACATTGTCGGAATAACTTTTCCGGGCGTCCAGGGCCGGTTTCACTCCAGCAATATTCCTCAACTTCCTTATTATGGATTCTGCCATCATCTTAATCTAGGATAGTTTTCAGAATAGAGTGCGGAAAAAAACCACATGGTCAAAATAATTTTTCCAGGCGTCCAGGGCTGGTTTCACCCCAGCAATATTCCTCAACTTCCTTATTATCGACTCTGCCATCATTATAATCTGGGAAAGTTTTCAGAAAAGAGTGCGATAAAAAATCATATGGTCAAAATAATTTTTCCGGGAGTCCAGGGCCGGTTTCACTCCAGCAAAATTCCTCAACTTCCTTATTATGGACTCTGCCCTCATCTTAATCTGGAAAACTTTCCAGAATGGAGTAAGGAAAAACACCACATGGTCAAAATAATTTTTTCGGGCGTCCAGGACCGGTTTCACTCCAGCAATATTCCTCAACTTCCTTATTATGGACTCTGTCATCATCATAATCTAGGAAAGTTTTCAGGATAGGGTGCGGAAAAGAACCACATGGTCAAAATGATTTTTTCAGGCGTCCAGGGCCGGTTTCACTCCAGCAATATTTCTCTACTTTTTTATTATAAACTCTGCCATCATCATAATCCAGGAAAGTTTTCAGAATAGAGTGCGGAAAAAAGCCCTTATCTTCCACGAACAATTGTATCAGTGGAAATCTTATTTTGGCTATGTGTATTTTTTCCGCACCCTATCCTGAAGACTTTCCTGGATTATGATGATGGCAGAGTCCATAATAAGGAAGTTGAGGAATATTGCTGCAGTAAAACCGGCCCTAGACGCCCGGAAAAATTATTTTGACCATGTGGTTTATTTCCGCACTCTATTATGAAAACGTTCCTAAATTATTATGATGGCAGAGTTCATAATAAGGAAGTTGAGGAACATTGCTGGAGTGAAACCGGCCCTGGATGCACGAAAAAATTATTTTGACCATGTGTTTTTTTTTCGCACCCTATACTTAGAAATGTTCATAGATTATGATGATGGCAGAGTCCATAATAAAGAAGTTGAGGAATATTGCTGGAGTGAAAATAATTTTGACAATGTCGTTTTTTCCGCACTCAATCCTGAAAACTTTCCCAGAGTATGATGATGGTGCGCGGAGTCCATAATAAGGAAGTTGAGGAATATTGCTGGAGTGAAAAAGGTTCTGGACGCCTGGAAAAATTATTTTGACCATGTGTTTTTTTTTCCGCACCCTATTCTGAAAACTTTCCCAGATCACGATGATGGCAGAGTCCATAGTAAGGAAGTTGAGAAATATTTTACGTGAAATAATTTCATTCACTTGATGAATGTTCTGTTCTCTTTAGTGGGGTGTCAATACATTGGGACCTATCAGATGTATTGTGTCCCCTTGTGCTGCTGAACCTCTTAGGATGTCTCAACGACTAGAGCAGTTCCTTCAGTCCTACGGCTTTCAAGAAGCTGATGATATCGAATGGTTTCGGGTTAGAAAGATCTCCATCTACTATTTGGTATCTCACCCTCGTATTTTGCATCCTGAAATAATGTGGATAGAGGTATTTTCATGTTCCTCGCAAAATCTGCATTCTTCTTCTCTACTAATCCGAGTTTCTAAAGGTGTCCTCTAAACCGGCAGTGCCCTCTTGCTGGTTAAGTCATTTGAACTCTTCTGGTTGTAGTGTTCCAGTAGTATATTGGCCTGCCTCATTCCTTTTGTTTCTATGCAGTATTGGGATCTTTTGTTATGTTCCCACTTATTTTTCAAATTTATGAAGTATTGTGCTGGTACTTGTTCCGAAGAAGGCTTCAGGTCCCAGAAATGGTGTTTCAGCCCTTTTTTTTGCTACCTTAGGATGGTAACAGTCTTTTCTTAACTAGTTCATTTAGTTTCTCTAGGCACTCCCACGCCATCTTGGAGTTGATTACATGGGATTTCCGGGCATTAATGGCCGCTTGGCTATCTGACATGATGATAATCTCTTGTCTGCAAAAATTTCTTTCTATATTCAACCAGACGCTATTTCCAATGGCGTAGCATTCGCTTGGAAAATGGCTAGGTGATTTTCCTGGACTTTCGGAATATTTCGTTCTAGGCCCATATACCTCCTATTTCAGTTCCTTCTGTTGTTCTGGATCCATCTGGTACCTTTTATAGCACTTGTCTTGAGTCTTGGGGTGGTATCTTTGTCCCATTAATTTTTGCTACTTAGTTTTGTTGATGAATGTTACACCGGAACGAAAGATTAGTAAATAATTTCTATCACAGATGCAAAAAGGTTTGGTGTATCCGGAGAGACAAACTCCATATAGAAAAAACAATAATCGTATAATCGTATAAACAGTAATCGTATGAAATCGCAACAAGTTTTAATTTGGCGTGATTAAAAATTAAATGCTGCTCGAATGATTGTTCAGTTTAACATTAATTAATAAACTTTACCAAGAAATATCAAACTTTTATGAACAAATTCCATAATTTTAATAATGAAGACAATATCTGAGAGAAAATCATTATGTGCATCTGACTTTTTTGCCTACGGCGAGTAAGAGAAGTTTTAATTTGGAATGGCTAGGAATCTAAAAACTGCTCGAGTAACTGCTCAGTTTTCATTAATTAATGAACTTTCCCAGTTTTCCACTTTTCCATTTGAATGCGTGCAGTTGGACGGTCTGGCGGAGCAGCAGCAGCGTCGTCGTCGTAGTCTTGAACGATCGATATGAGCGACGGCGACGCCGGCGTCGGTATCGAACGGCTGGCGTGGGGCAGGTTATTCGAAGTTCAAGGACACTTTTCCTAGCCGCCGCCGCCACCGCCCAAAACACTCTCACATTTCGCCACCGGTGCGGCGCGGCGGCGAGGCCCGGGACAATGCAAAAGGGGATGCGTTCGTCTTGCGTTGATATGCGAACGCGTCAGCCATCCCATATTGACCGGCAGAATGAGTGATTTTTTATTATAGGCCTGATATACAGGGCAATTCAAATTCGACCATCACCATTGGGATCTCCTAAACTACAGGAAGCGTTTGGAGGGAATTCAAAAAAAGTGGCTTGAAATGTTATAAGATACATATTTCACGAAAATTACATCCAGGTGATTCTGAGAGAAGGATGGAATTTTGTAGCTGGCTCTCGAATAGGGTAGACCCTACAAACTTCTTGAAAAACATTATTTGGACCGACGAAAGTACCACAAGTTCGGTTTCGTTTAAATGTGTGGGCTGGAATTTATGACGACCGAATACTTGGACCTCATTTCTTCTCTAATACTTTGAACGGGGAAACCTATCTTCGGTTCTTTAGAAACGAATTCGAAGAATATATGGATACGTTTCCCCTTGTTAATTATAACAGCTGCTGGTTTCAGCATGACGGGGCTCCTCCACACAATAAAAGAGCAGTTTGCGAATATTTACACCAAAGATTTCCTAATAGGTGGTTAGGAAATTCTGGACCAGTGAGGTGGCCGGCAAGGTCTCCTGACCTTACAGTTTTGGATACTTTCTTGTGGGGCACTTTAAAGAACAGAATCTATGGAGAGCAAGAATATGACACAGTAGATGAACTTAGAGACAATATCATCACGCAATTCAGGTCTATCAGAAGAAGGGATATTGTTAGGGCTGTTCTTAATTTGAGACGACGAGCTCGGTTATGTATTCAAGAGGAAGGCCATCATTTCGAACACTTGTAATACTTTTTGTGCATTTTTTACAAGCTCATGATTTCATTCTTGTTTTTTGAAACGCACCGTACTCAGCCAAGTGTTTGCCCAAAATTCCGAAAAATGTTCTATCCGGCTGTTGTCTTTCCGGATATAATTCAAAATAAATTTGTGTTGTTTTCGTACTATTCCTATCAAATTTATAGTAAAGTTTCAACATATCTCGTTTTTCTTCATTTGAGAATGAGGACATCTCGACTGAAGTATTTGTGCAAACTTATGATGTTTAATGAGTTCTGACAACTAGTGTTTATTATACAAAAATTTTCTTTCGATGGAGTCATGACCATCTCAGATGAAGTTATTTTTTTTTAATATCTATGGTTTCAGAAGTGCAAATCATAACAAATTATACATCAATGAAATCAGAATGAGAATCACTATTTTTCGGTATAAAAAAACAATATGGCGCCCATAACAGAAAAAAAATTTGATGATGAATGCCAGAAGACGAAACGGATAGTAAATCTGAACATGAAAACGTGTAGCTGAATAAAAGTATCAATGAAAATGTACTTTTGGTTTTGAGCTATGTTGTCAAATAACGATAGAAAAAAATAAAAACGAAAATTCCGATTTTCCGTTTTTCCCGATATTTCCGGAAATACTCGGAATTTTCCAAGTTTCAAAACAGTATTTTGTTAAGCACCAGAATACGCAACTTTGCCCCAATTTAAGCTTCGACGTATCTCTTGTAGTTTAGGAGATCCCAATGGTGGGGGTCGAATTTGAATTGCCCTGTATTGGAATATTGTAAGACGATCATTCATTCACAATGTAACGATAAAAAGGCTTCATTCACCTTGAAAAAGATAATTTGAAAACTGGTCGAGTGGTGTGAGACACACCTCAAAATTGTTGTGCCTCAGAGTTTAGGTTTGGGCCATTTTCATTTCTGTTTTACATCAATTTAAGGTAATTCATTTCGGAACCGTGTTATGCCTGTGGATCTAGGCTGAGGAGGAATTGTGCCATGGTGTGATGTATTCCATTATATTGCAAATTATTTAGAGTAGATGTCGTTCGGGATTGCTCTTGACAAGAAAACAGAATTATAGAACCTAAAATAACCTTAGTGTATCCAGTGTCTTCTTTATTTAACATGCATCTATCAATAAAAGTATTGTTGGTCCAAACTTCTGACAACCTTATAAACTTTCTCCGTTCGTTTTCTGTTTTGGAGACACTCCAAACTTAGATGTCAATGCCCTTCCTGTTGAAGGGGATGTAATAGTAATAATACTAATGGTTAGTTACCACCAATTGATATCGATAAGTAAGTGTTATTAGCGAGTGGGAAACCGCTGAGGAAATTGTGTACACTAATTCCCAAAAATCCTAAGTAATTCCACTAATACCCAAATAAATCCCGAGTAATACCCCGAACAATTGCCACTAATTCCTCTAATACCCAAGTAATAGAAGCAATAGAAATCCGAATTTTTGTTTTTTTCTCAAGAATTATATCCGCAAATTCCCAGTTCCACGGGGACCTTTATTTTTGTCCTTATATAAATCCTGTAATACCCGTTTATTATTCTAATTCCCGACTAATGCCCATTAATTTTCGACCGACTAATACCACTAATTCCCGAGTAATACCCACTAATGCCCCATACTCTTCAACTAATTCTACTAATTCCCCACCAATACCTAAGTAATACCACTAATACCCAACGCTTGTACACCAAAATTCCTCAGCGGTTTCCCCGTCGGTTATTAGATTAATAGTTCATCCTGTATAGTCCAATTCTATAATTGGATCTGTTGAATAGTGTAAACAAAAATTATAGTAATAATCTTAATTTTGATTGATAATTTAAAAAAAATGGATATCGACGAAAAAGGTTTGTATTAAGTTTTCAGCTGAGGATAATATCCAAAAAACATTGACAGCTGCGGCAGAATTTTATGATAGTTTACGGAAGCATGTAGCTTGACAACAGTCGTAGGCTTTGACTAGTATCATTCGATGGATGGAACAAGACAACTCTCATGTTGTCCGACCTATACTGTTATTGTTCATTGCCTCATTACAATTTTTACTTGACTTATTGCAATTGTGTCCATGAGGATCGTTGCACAAATGGAAGTCAGATATAATTCAATATCCGTAAGCGGAAGGAGTTGTTTTCTGTCCGATATTTGTCTGACAGGTGTCGCTACATCTTGCTTATTGTTAGTCACGGCTTCAATCGTAGGTGAAGACTATAATATAATGCTTTGACTCCATGGATGGAGCAAGATGACCCTAATGTTGTCTGACCTATCCTAGCACTGATGACAGTTTGCCGCATTTGTTCCACTTTGTGGTAATGTGTGGAGAGAAGGGTATTTCGTCTTCGTCGAAATTCTTTGTTTCATTAAATACACTTTTCGAACTTTATTTTGATTGATGATCAAAATTGTAAAAAGTTCTCTTTTAAATAAAATATGTGCTGTCCGCGTTATTTTAAATTAACAATTATTTGATTATAGTCCTCGTAATTTCATAAGAATTTACAATTTTCTGTTTAATTTAAAATGCCACTTACATCATTCAGGCAGACAGTGAATAGTATGCTGCAGGATACCTATACTGAACGTAGCATGGTGTTTCTTTTCTCTGGTGAAATCATATATTTTTTTAATTCCAAGTGAATCAAGAAACTGTTGAAATTATCAGCTACTGTTTTGAAGTCCTCTTCAACTTTAATATCATTGGTTTTTTCAGTTTATTCGTTGTTATCTAAACTAATACCTACTAGAAGTTTATTAGGATTTATTGTCACAGTTTGCTGGTTGCTCTTAATGTTTTGAGGTTCCTTTATGTATTCTTCATTCCTGTACCAGTATACATCTTTATACTTTGCATTTGTGATACTAGCAACACAGAGTAAGTATGTCTAGCCATTTTTACAGTCTTGAACCAGCTTTCTTATGCTTTTTACTTTTATAATAGTTTGATTTTTTTATTGGAAAGTTTCGTTGAATTTTTACATAAACAAGTGCTCTTTTTTGGATTCTCAAAACTAAGCTGTACTAACCTTAATAATAATGATAATAATAATAGATTTTATTGACAGGAAATTACAAAGTTACATTCATAACCCCGTCAAATGGCAGGATTCAATTTCTGACCATATCACCAAGTGTTACAGTCAGACCTTGCTCTTCCCTTCTCTAGTAACTTAGTTTCGTTACCGGCAACTTCTATCGAGTGATGCTGTCTTGGTCCCGCCCTTTATCTCAGTCGCCCGCGTGGTTTGGTAAAGAGAAGACGTTTTGTGTGACAAAACTGATTAAAAATTGACTTTTCCAAATGATAGTTTGTCATATAGATTCCGCTATTTTATTAATTTTGTTCCCGAATTTTACTTTCGGAGAAACTGTAGAAATCTGTATTGTTTTTACTATACAGGGTGTCAATTTGAAAACTTCCCACCCTTAATATCTTCCTTCCAGTAAACAATATGAGTAATCGAAAAAACAGGTAAATTTTATTGTCAAGGGGGACACTTTCACGGACTATTTGTAGCCCTCGTGGTTCAACCCCCTAGGAGGGGTAGATGTTACCCTTAGAATTTTAAATGGGAAGGGGGGTCAAGTGGCACATCATTTTGATGGGCGTTCAATTCTTGTTCCAATGGTACCCTGACTTATTATTTTGTGATGAGCATTTTCCGAAAAATTGCGTTCTAAAGTAGGTGGTTAGAAGAGTAGGTGGCACCGCTCCAACCCTTGAATGACAGGAATAAATTTATTACGCATGGGATTTTTTATTTGGTGGTTATTTTCCTTCTACACAATAAAATTTAATTTGCGAGAAAGACATTTCCAACATAAAATCTACTTACGCTTATCTTATTAGCTGTTCGAAATGTTGTCCATTTTGCTCTAAACAGTAATACAGTCTGTTTTCGAACTCCTCTCTAACATTACGGAAAACTTCACTAGGAATTGACCGGCATGCTGCTGTAATTCGTCTTTTAAGTTCGTCAATATCAGAAGGTTGTGTTTTATAAACAACGGATTTAAGATGCCCCCAAAGAAATAAATCTAAGGGTGTTAAATCCGGTGATCTCGGAGGTCATTCAACTGCTCCCCTTCTGCCAATCCATCTACCCGGAAATCTCTCGTTTAACCACTGTCGGACGGGAAGAAAATAATGAGGTGGAGCACCGTCCTGCTGGAAATGTAACAGATCCTCCTGCAAAAGTTCATTACCTTCTGCATCAATTTGAGTTTCTAGCTCGTGAGTTATAAGAGGATCGATAGTCTCTTCAAGCATATCAAGGTACAGATTGCCAGTCAAGTTTTCTTCCAGAAATAATGGACCAAGAATGGCATTTCCAAGAATACCAGCCCAAACATTAACTTTTTGTGGGTGTTGTGTATGCCCTTCCCGAAAAATATGTGGGTTTTCGTCACTCCAATAGCGACAATTTTGTCTATTAACATTGCCATTCAGAAAAAATGAACACTCATCGCTGAAACAGATGTTTAACAGAAGATTAGGGATGGTATTGACTCGATGAGACATGATTTCACAAAACTCTATTCTTCTATCATAATCATCCTCGTGGAGCTCTTGAAGAATCTGCATTTTATATGGATGAAATTTATGCATTTTCAATGCTTTTCTTATAGTCTCGCGTGACATTCCCGTCTGTTCTGATACTGATCGTAAGGAGCCCGTGGGCTTTGCAGCAAATGTTCCCAAAACTTCAATTTGAGCTGCTTCATTTAGTACTCTGGGGTTATTTCTTTTTTTATTTGTCACTGAACCAGTTTCGTAAAACTTATTCACCAAATCAAGCACATACAATTTGGATTACAATTTGGATGTCTTTCGTTAAAAAGACATGCCGCCCTTCGTGCGCACTTTCCAACTTCGCCATAAATTACAAATCATTTCAATTCTGTCTTGAAGAATGTAAACCTTTTATACACTTATTAAAGTAATTCCTAAACAGCCCAACAGGTACAACGGTATTCACAATACTACCACATAGTTCAAATTTGCTAACCAATTTTTTGCCGGAAAACAGAAACTTTTTACAGCAGAAGTAGCAAAAAAGGAAGGCAATTTCTGCGATGACACTTAAAAATTCAGCATTTAATAAACACAACTTTACTACCATCTACGTTTTACTATTAGACTACTTTTTTATGTAAAGTGTTTGGAGCTAATGGCTAATGTTACCCCTAATAAAGGGTTGGAACGGTACCACCTAATATTCTAACCAGTTTTGGCCAAACCATGCATCTCAGTATAGGCGTTCTAATAATTACTTCTGTTAGTTTAGAACGCAATTTTTCGGAAAATGCTCATCAAAAAATAATAAGTCAGGGTACCATTGGAACAAGAATTGAACGCCCATCAAAATGATGTGCCACTTGACCCCCCTTCCCATTTAAAATTCTAAGGGTAACATCTACCCCTCCTAGGGGGTTGAACCACGAGGGCTACAAATAGTCCTTGAAAGTGTCCCCCTTGACAATAAAATTGACCTGTTTTTTCGATTACTCATATTGTTTACTGGAAGGAAGATATTAAGGGTGGGAAGTTTTCAAATTGACACCCTGTATAGTCCTCCTTGAAGGTTTAATATTTCGTTACGGCAATAAAAGAATTGAAATATTTCTATAGAGAATGAGTTTATGCTCTTCAATAACCTAAAGGTTTGCGCCAAATATTATTTTTAAAGAAGTGACGGCTTTCACAGTATGCATTTTTCTGACTATTGTGAAAGTGGAATGGTACTTTTCGAAAATATGCAATAAAAATGGCCCCCTGGGTACGAAACATGCACTGAAAAAATGTGCTAGCCATTAATGGCAATCATTAATATTGTTACAAGAGTTAGAGAGGAGTTGTACGATGGAATTATTCGAATTTATCGTTGATTTTTTAAATGAACGAGTCCTAATAACTCTGTCCAGTAGTGGCTGTAGCCCCGAACCCCCAAAATCGTTACAATATATTTGAAAAGTAGCGACAGCGGAGCCGTGTCTCTGAAATGCGAGCGCAGCGAGCACCTGCTTTGATTCCACCTTTTCATACTAATTAGTGATCGAATTACCAGTAACTTGGAAAAATGGAAAGCTAGGTTATTTAGGTTAGGTTAGTATGTGTCCCTTTTTTACGCTAAGAAATTCGGTGTGCAGCCAAACGAAAGAGACACGCCGGATGCCGAAGGCGTGTCTCTTTCTTCTGGTAATTTATCTTTTACCTGCCGGGTTTTTTTTGTTCCGATGGTGATTTGTACCGGGGTTATTTTTTACTAAGGAGTTATTGTCCCGGGGGTTATTGTCGGGGGGGTTTTTGTCAAGGTGGTAATTTTCCTAGAAACCTACCCATAAGATGTGTTCCTAACCATAAAGGGGATATTTCCGTTTGACGATTCGATTCTGACATATTCCGATGGAATATAAAGTCGACAATTGCCATCGACACTGTTAACAATAAAATAATTAGTTAGAAGCAACTACCAAGGCTAATGGAACTTCGAACGTAACTAATTCCAACAAACAGTTCAGTCATTAGAACGTGACACATCTTTCAACACTGTACGATCTGAAGAACGAGTCAACAGCTGCTTCGTAGAATACACAATGGCAGAGTCGTGATCGTACTGAAAATAGCAAACAAAATGTTGTTTCGATGTCTTTCCTTTTGTCAGAGAGTCGGCCGAGATTGCCAGATTAAATAATGCCTATATTTATCTATTGTTGTTCCTCGTGTGGATAGATCGGCGTTTGCGGAATGGCCGAAAGATGATAGAACTGGTTTTATCGGAACTCGTGATCTGTTGGGATTATACGGTGTACGTACAGTGAGTGGGGCAGAAAAGTGGCATAATAAGTTCTTGTGATCCGTGAAAGACTTGTCAGATACTATTTATGTTTTATGTTACTTACTGGGAAGGGTGAAACTGGAAAACCATCAACTTTATGAAAAGTTTCAAAATTCCATGACACTAGCTCGACTGCTGTTGGTTGTGTTTAAATTCGAATTTTCTGAATGTTCTGAACATTTATAAAATCAACACTTCCGAATAGTTTACTGATTTTCATCGTTATTTGAGATAAAATAAACAGTTGAACGCCAGAATGAGTTATTATTTTACGAATTGTTAGTCGTTTTATGCGCTTGATTTAGGAGCATTGATTTCTTTGACAAAACTAATCTACTACTCAATTAAGGATCCCGATACAAAATAGAGAGATAGTGCAATAATGCTAGGCAGTATTGAAAGAAACTTTATTTTTATATGAATGCCACTATTCTGTGATTGAAAACAGAGATATTACAGTTTTGTTTATTCGTCCCTTATTTACACCAAATTCATAGCGATTCAATGTTTTTTTTACATGACAATCCGATAAAAAGACGTGCCAGTTTTGTAGTTTTCTATATTCCGTTCTGTCAAGATTGTCATTCTAGAAGCCTTGTGGGGAATCTCCAATCTTTGATTTTCAACGAGCAAAGTGTCCGTGGAAATAGGTAATTCTATAATTATGCATAATGATAGAATGTTTATCTCTTCATTATGTGACATATGTTATTCATATTTTAGATTGAAATCTCAAGGAACAGACGCTGTAATTATTATCTAAACGTCATCAGTGATATAACTAGATTTGATAGCTCAGAATCCCATACACCCTTACAATATTCAAAAAGGCACTAGTGCGATATTAAACATCATTATGGCATTCAAAAAGTGACAAATCATAGTCAGTAGTTGATAGTTGTAGAAATATTACCAGTATTGTACCTACTGCTATGTGGTAAAACCTGATAATGAAGAAGCATCCATTACTTTTTTGCCACATGGACATTTACCTATCAACTGATTCTCACTGTATTTGAACTGTTGGGTTTCTAAATTACGTAATAAATAATTTGAATTAAATAATAACTTAGGTGTTGGTGATCTAAATGTGAAATCCAAGCATTTTTTTAAAGATAAAGTAAGTTGTGGATTTTCATTGCTCAGTTTCAGACTGTTGTCACTAAATTGGTCTCAAGTAAATTCTTGCCATCAGCAAAGAATCCGAATTTATTTAAAGTCATTTAGTAAAACTAGTCATTTTCGTGAATGATATAGAAGCGTACTTATCTATTAAAAACCTGCTAAGTTGGAGTTACTTTATTATGGAATTGTAAGGAAATTAAGTTTGATGATTCGCTGCACTTTTCAAAATTGTTTCAATTAAAATGTCGTTCGATCTATTATTACAAACAACCTACGTGGAAAATATTCCTCTACAATTAAGCGAAAGGTCAGTCGATATCCCATTTATTCTCGTCTTCCATTTTGTAAAGTTCAGGAATATTTTAACATTTGTTATTTTTTGCAGGTGAGTCAGCATGATTGATCTTCTCTATCATAGCGATGCTCGGTAAGTGAAATATTCGCATTTGAAATTGTGGAGTAGAACAAATAAAATATGCTCATGCTCGGCTAAATCAGTCGGCAAAGCATGAAACTCTTTATCTGAGGTTCGAGGGTTTGCGCCACACGTTGGGCTCCAAAAGAATATAGAACGACTCAGGGTAACGTTAACACTTCAGAATTCAGCTTTCAGGCGATTTTTATTGTAACAATCGAACGTAAAACTGTAGCACTAAAATTTGGAGATATTGATTAAGATGAAAAAAAGCTTGTTCTCGCTAGGGAAGCTCTCGAAAGTTAGGCTGCCAGGAGGGCCATTAATAACCCGGGAAGACCATATTCAAAGTTTGTTCCGGATGAATCGGTTATGCGAGAAACTTTTCATGCGAATCATTTTCGAATATATTTTCCTTAGTGGAAGCTTTTCAACGGTAAATTATTTTTTCAACCGGGTTATCCTAAACAGCTTCAAATTTCTATAATTATTATTTATGTTATGCAACCCCTCTTTGCAAACAGTTGTATTTCCTATCCTGCAAAGTATACGTTAACGATTCCGCATGTTTCACCGGCTTTTTATAACAACAGTTACAACCTTTCTGTTTGAAGAACGGAGATTCTGTTTCGAGTATGTCGATAAATTTACGAGCTTCTACAACTGAATTAATAATAATGTTGATACTCCCCTATAAACAGTTTACCCAAATGCATAGCCTGTGCGAGTGGAGAACGGCTGTTATCATTATTGTCGTGGTTGAAACAAACCTGTTGATTATCATTTTGATTCTTACCAAAACAATTATCGTAAGCCTTGTGTTTCTGTCTTTTAGGCAAGATGGTGTGGATATTTCCATTTTTTAGTGTTCAGTAATAATATTACGAGAAAATGCAGAATTTTTGAAAAACTTTCACCTTGCTGTCACCAAAACTATGTTCCTTAGAAACACCATGAAAGCTTGCTGGAGTGGTGTTTTGTACAGCAACACAGTTTGAACTTTGAGTGAACTTTGAAAATTCTTCATTTTGAAGGGATATTCGATCAGACAATTTCAAGAATGAATAGATGAAGTTAAACTTCATTTATAATAATAATTATATTAATATCATTTTGCGTATTCGGCATTTGGCGACTTTCAGGAGTCAAACTGACATTTCTATATTTACTGTGATTGTTGTAACAAATAACAATGGAAATGCAGAACTCAGGAATCGTCGAAACACCGATTTAAAAACACCACGAGCTGGAAGCTGTTTTCAGAACGTGTTGTTATTATTGGTTTAGATTGAGAAAATTATGACATTTAATTGGTTTATATAATATGAGAGAAATTGTCTTACTAACCCAACAGTTGAGTCGTCCTGTCTTACAGTATAGAAGAGTTCGTCCATATAAAATAATAGTTTTTTGAAAATTCTTATTTTTTTAACAGCATCCAAGCAGTGTTTCTACAAATTGTGTGTGTATGAATCTAGAGTTATATCAGAAAACAACACAGATGATATATCGAGGGAACCTATATCAATCAGACAAAGCTCTCAGGCACCCTACTTGTTTGTTGCTAATCTGTTCTCTTGACCACACCGTATTGATGAGGGCTAACCAGCCCGAAACACATGTCCACGATCGCGATGCATCTTCCCTGTTTCTTTTCGTGAGGTTGAAGGAAAAGGTTTGCAAATAATATTTCACTGAACTTGCTCATTATCGCTAAACAAATGTCGAGTCGTTCACTTCAAAAAAGTTTATTGACATGTGATTCGCAGATTTCGAGGAGGAAACTTACTTCCTCCGTGTTAACACTTCATTTCTCGTTTCACAACATCCACGGCTGGCTTGTTTATGTTCGTTCGGTATCTCGTCTCATAATTATTACAACGTGGGCGGAGCTTTTTTCGCTGAAATTTGCATATGAGCGCAACGATGTTTACTTCTAATATTAACACAAATAAATCGTCCGTTCAATCACTCTCGAACAATGGGCTTACTCGCGTATTTGCCGATCCATTCTGATCCAGACCGATCCATTTATCGTATGCTAACATTGCTATCTTGAAAGCTACAATGGTTGCGGAACGGGCTTAAAATATTATCTGTATCCAGATCTCCAGAATGATTTGTTTAAATCCAAAATATTTTCGTCGCTGAACATATTAAGAAAAAAGATTGATTTTGGTACTTGTCACATTATTTTCGGATGTATTCTTTGATAAGCATATCCAAGAGTTTGACGACCATTTTCGTTTTGAAAACTTGACAATAAATATTTCCCAATATTGTGTTATGACAAAAAAGTAATCAAAATAAGAGTTTCATCTATTATTTAAAATGTTAATGTTTGCTAAAACGACTAAGAAGTATGCATGGAAAACTTCGTCATTATTGATTTCACAAAAAATATATCCTTGATAAATATTGGTGCTTATCAATAAATGCATAATGGCTTATAGAATAGTCATATACTATAAAAGTGTTAGATTTTAGCTCGAGGTTGTGTTGTGTGTGACAAAAAACGGAGAGCTAAAATCGAATGTTTTTCCCGAGTATAATAAGTACACTATATTTTTCTGTGACGGGAAAAACGAGGATTTAATACTGAAAAAACATTTTATTACAATATATTGAAGCCAGAAAATTAACGATGTGAAATTTTAATTTTTAAACTGGTAGGCTGTTGTACTTATATAGCGACAATTAGACCTCTGTTGCTGAGGAAACCTTTAAAGTAATCAACTCTGTGATTTGATTTAAAAATTGCGAACTTAGTGGTTGTTCAGTAGTTATTTTGAATAAAATAAAGTTAAAAAATGTCTGATTCCGAGCTTTCTCTGACTCTACCTCAGTTAGTAGACGCGACGAAAGACAAAATGATTGCCAGCTAAATCGCGGAAAATTTTACGAAACCGCGTATTCAAGATTTATGGAATGGAAGATGAAAATACAAGCAGTTCTTTCTCGGAGACTATTAGCTTATTTTTCGGAACTGACACAACAACAAAATCCATCGACAGTGTGGTCAAATTATTCAATGATTTGAAGAATGTTACAAATGTTACAATCCAATAATAATGTATAGACATTTCAAAATATTTCAAACTAATTACATTTCTGAAACAAAATGGGAAAGGTTACTCGCCCAAGAAACTGCGATTTTTACGAGTACACTTGATGATTTTTTAAATAATGCTCCCGATGAAGTTTATTTAATGGCCAAGAATGTTGTTGTATTTGGGATTGCAGGAGCTTGTCGAATTTGTGAAATCAGCCAGCTAACATTAGATGATATTGAAGATTCGGGAACGTTATTAATTGTGAAAGTTGAGCAAACAAAGAATGATGTAAACAGGAGATTTGAAGTTACTGAAGAATATATTAAATTTGAATGTACATTACCCTTCGTCCAGCAGCAGCAAAGGATCGCCGCCTGTTTTATGCATATCGCAATGGAAAATCAGTTTTATAAGGTACTTGAAACAGTAGCTAATTTTCTTCAACTTGAAAATACAAACTCATCATTCATTTGACTAAAGAAACATGGCAGTTTCGTCTTCAACGGTCGCTGAAGGGTATGTTGATGAATCGGTAGCACACAGGACAGAAATAGCTAATAAAGTGTTTAGAACGTGCAGCAGTGCTGGAATAACACCCGATTTGCAACGGCAGATGTGTCCATAATAGAAAAAAATATATAATTTCAACACAAGAAAATTTGACTGTTGTACTGAATAGTTCAAGGATCATGTCATTTATGCAATGCACATTTAATCACTGTGCTTTTGATACAAAGGAAATGTAAATTTTGTATAATAAAATATTCTGAAATTAAATATCTACCTTCACTTATGTGTACCTATAGACCTATACATATATCAGGGAAAAAAGTACTCACTTTTTCCACGGTAAAAAAATTATTTCATAAAAAGTGATATTTTGTTACCTGTCAACAGAAATAAAATGTCAAAAGTTTTTTCCGTCAAAGAAAAAAGGTTTTGATGGATTTTTAATTCGAAATGGCGTCTAGAGTGAAGTACCTTTATTATTCATAGTACAGAAAGCATTTATTGTGTCGAATTTTAAACTTGAAAACTACCGAAGATACCGTAGTGATTGAAACAATGCATTTTATTAAAATACTCAAAGATAATGAAACTCCGAAATACAAGTAATGTAATAAGTTCACGTCATTATCTAAAACTTTGAAACAAATGAGAATTGAAGATTCTTTGTTGTCCCATGCTTATCCTTGGGTTCGCGAATTACTTCAGTATGAAGCTTTTATAAGGGGAATATAACGGTTCAATAGGATTATAGCTAATGGAAGCAATACATAAATGTAATGAGCTTTGGTGTCCTCTGGTGTCATCACTACGGCAACCTATATTTGAAGTTTAATTATAAACTGAGTTTGATAACTAGAAGGAAAAGAATGAAGGCAAATTATTTACTTGGCATTAAATTGATTCAGTCACTTCAAATAAGTCAGTCAGCCTTGTTCCAAAAATTTAAAAGTATTTTGTGGTCTGATATTACAACACTATTATTAAATGAAACATTTTGGAATTTGCATGACGAAGAACTTGAATAAGGTCAGGTTGTACAAAATAAGTTCACCAACAGTTCAACTAAACTGAGTTCAGTTGCTAAGGAACTAGAAATATCATTGGCTAATCCTCAGAAACTGAACCGAGTTTACTTGAACTGTTGTTGAAATTGGTTTGTACAACCCGCCCTAAGACATAGAACTAGCATTCTGCCACGGTTTTTTCCGCAAACCATACCCAGTGCCATACATAGAATATCATTTGTAAGAATTTACTAGTTTCATAAGAATAGGCATATGCTGGAAAAGATATTGGCGAAAAGAAGAAAACATATCAAAAATACAAAAACAACACTAATGAGCATATAGTTCTTTAAACATTCGCCACGCTTTTTTCTTGGTAAGGTTAGTGGACTCATGGACTCATGGACTCATACCTGAATCCAAAAAAGTATTGTAACTTAAGCAGTTTTATTTGGCGCTCTCAAATACTTTTCAAATTGTGTCCTTCTGAATTTTAAAAACGATCATTTTCAAACACGAATATTTCATTTACATGGTGGTTCTTCGGGTTGTAAGGCCGACGTATGTTTATAGAAGATCTCGACGTTTCGCCAACACGAGTGGTTAGCATTTTCAAGAGATATTTTCAAGTTTCTGATGTCTTAATTCGCTGTCAAATGCTTGACAGCGAATTAAGAAATTTTGGAAGGTGTGGAAGCAAATGAAATTACTACAGCTGTATTATGTGATATGAGTCGAGCTTTTGACTGCGTGCAACATGAGCTTTTATTGCAAAAATTATATAATTTCGGTGTTAGAGGAAAAACTCATGATTGATTCAAATCGTATCTTCGAAATCGTACTCAAAGTGTTAAAATAGAAAATATTCAAAATCAGTTCGTATCGACACTTATGCCCAATGAAATTGGAGTACCCCAGGGCTCTGTTCTGGGTCCGGTTTTGTTTGTGCTTTTTATTAATGATATGCCTGTAATTTCACCAAAAGCCTTCTCTTGTTTGTATGCTGACGACACAACGCTTTTGTTTCGTGAAAGGAATGAGTGTATTCTACAGGATACAATTCACTACACTCTCCTGAGTCTTAATAACTGGTTATCCAGCCATTCTTCATCATCGTAATAGTATACCATCAAAATAGATATAAATATAAATAATAAATCAGTAGAACAATCAAACTGTGTGAAATTTTTAGGAATAGACTTTGATTCCAATCTCTCACTCACCACTCATTGCGTAAATCTTATGAAGAATCTGAATAGCAAGTGTTATCAAATTAGAGTTCTAAGAAAGGTTCTGGATAAACGAGCATTACTATTATTTTATTATGGTCAAATTCAGGTATTTTAATTTGGGGTAACTCGTCTTGAAAGATATTTTCATAACACAAAAAGAATATTAAGAAACATTGTTGATGTATCTTCAAGAACTTCATGTCGAATACTATTCAGAGAGTATAATATTCTCACAGTTTATGGTTTATTCATCGTTGAATTATTGATGTATATACACAAAAATCTAGATAAGTTCATGAAAAATGAATCGGTACATCATCACAACACAAGAATAAACATTATCTACATATTCCAAGAAATCGTACATCATTGTGCCAAAAATCATATCAAATAATGGGCCTTAGGCTGTATAATTTATTACCTAATGAATATAAAAGATTTACCAAGTTGGACCATTTCAAATATAATATCAAGGAGCTTATGTTAGATATAAGTAAGTCCTTACAATATTGATCAGTTCACTAATTATTTTGAATAGAGTCGTTTTGTTGTGTCTGAATATTTTAATGTTATTAAATTTACAATATAGGTATGTGTGTGTGTTTGTGTGTATATGTACAGTACGATGCAAATGTATGGAATAAATTCATTATTTCTGAATATAAACATATTTTGGAAAATTCCTCGAATACGTCGATTTTCTTTTCCGATTGGCCAATTTTTGAATCCCACCCTAAATAAATAGGGTTATCCGCAATCGAGTAAAAATGACTTTAGTGATATTTTTAAATGGGACACCCAGTGTATTTTTCCATATTTGGTTAGGGGTCTTCATTACAAATCCTGTGATCCCAGGTTTGATGGGATTATGTCGATCGGATGCGGAGATATGGGCAAAAAACTTGCTCGTATGTCCAATGAGTATGACTGAGAGACTCCACACGATTCGGAAGGTCAAAATTCTCTGTCGCACTCATTGAGCATATGGAGAAGTTTTTTTGCCATATCTCCGCAGCCGTTGGACCTAATCCCATCAGACCTGGTATTACTGGATTTGTAATGACGATCTCTAACCAAATATGGAAAAATACACTGGGTGTTCCATTTAAAAATTTCACTAAACTCATTTTTACTCGAATGCGGATAAACCTATATATTTTGGGTGGGGTTTAGAAATTGGCCAATCGGAAAAGAAAATCGACGTGGTGTGTAAATTATGTTTTGAATTTGTAACAGTGACAAATTTGTATTTTTTTGACTTTCCCATAACTTGTAAAAGTCTTTTAAACGGACCAATGAAATATATCTATCTATCATCAATTGAAAATGTTCAAATGGCATGGGTGGTCAAATTACACATAGTTGAAAAGAGAATTCAAGTCAAGACAAGAAAGTCAAATGATTTCATTCAGAAACTTATTGAAATGATTCGTGACCGAATTATTACCAAGAAGGTCAATATTAAGATCTCCTAATTTTGTCGCATTCCGGAATCAGTTTTGAAACCAAGTTCTCTGAACAGTAAAAAAAATCTAGGATGTTACTTTTAGGGGGTCTGTAAATATTACCAAATAAATATGTCTTGGTATAAAGACGAGTCTTCATCCACATGATATGTTCGATATTCTGATATATTGTATTTTTTGTATTTATTTCCTTTCAATGACAGAGTATAGGAATAGCCAAACATTCAAAGCTCAACCTAAACTTAAAATCTATAAAACACTGTTAAAAACCCCTGTAGAGTATAAAATCTATTTTGTATTAAAAATTTCTTAATTGTTACTTTAAAATATTTTTCATTATCACAATTCCTAATTGAGCTGGGGAGTACATTGTAAATCTTCAAACCCAAATAATAGCAGCGTTTTATTGACCGCTAGAGTTTACTTCTACTAGTAGAAGAAGTAGAACACCATGAAAACGTAATTTCAGGGCAATAGAAGTAAAAGAAATTTCCTATATATTTCGAACTTATATTTTATATTGATATGAATAATAAAATGACGACTATGAATTATTTACTTGCATTAGTAACTGCCACAAAAACCCAAATAGACAATGAAAGAAGGCGAGCATTTCATGTGAAATAATAAATATGTAAGTTATCATATCATATCCGCATTCCAAAATGTTCACTCAAAAAGCTTTTTCAGGATGAAAAAATTATTAGTAAGAAGTGGTCACTGAAAGGAGTTCTGCATTTAAAAGTGACTTTCACATCACAACTTCCACTTATGATGATGCTTTGAGTAAAATAGTAATTAAACCGGAATTATCTGAAAGAAATGAGAGCATTAGAGATGTCGGGAACAAATATAGCAGCTGTAAACTGTTTTTGATATGTTTTTAGCCAATTCGCCGCTTTCGTGGACATTAAAAGGGTGGATTTAGTCAACTTTAGCACAAGCATTAACATAAACATAACGGTAACATCAAAGGTTTGTAGCATAAACTTAACATTGTTGTATAAATGGAGCCATTTGATATAATAGATTCAACTTTCGCTTTTAACATATATTTAAGCACAATTTTAAAATGATATTGACTAAATGCGCCTTTGAGTTATTCAGTATACATTGTATTTTTGCATAGGAGATTCTAAAAAGAAGGTTCAACAGAGGTGTTCTACGAATTATAATTCAATATGAACTCACCTTCATCAATTTATTTTTAAGTATCCATTTGTATTTGTGTATAGGTTGATTCTTAATAGAAGATACAACAGAAGTTCTCAATGGATTCAAAATCAATATGAAACCCAACTCCTTTATCATATAAATAAAACTCGTTTTCCAACCTTTACGTTTATTTGAAATTTTCGTCTATTACTTCCACGACATTCATGTTCATTTTAACTGGAGGCTGTTCACTGCCAAAAATGTATTTATGTGAGTTTATGAAATATTTTTTACTTCCCTACAATCAAACTGAAATGAACATGAATTAAACTGTCAAATTTCTGCTAAAATTTGGGGAGTTTCCTTTTTCAACCAATTATCTACTTTTGCTATCCTCAAATTCGATCGTAGCGAAAGTAGAGAAAGTAGATATATTTGATGTCAAAAAAACAGACATGTCAAATTCTTCTCTTCCTAGTAGAACATTTCTGCCTACAATAAAACGCATCTAATATGTCGAATTAAGGTCGATTCATAAACTTTCCGTTCCGTTCGCCGTTACCGTTGCCTTTACCGTTGCCGTCTGCGTTCGCCGTTCCGTTACCGGTTCAGTACATTGAAATGCATAAGATCATTCATGAACTATCTTGTTCATTTCCATGTACTGAACTAGTAACGGAACGGCGAACGCAGACGGCAACGGTAACGGCGAACGGAACGGAAAGTTTATGAATCCAGCTTTACTTACAACATTCAATCGTATGCAAAGGGAACATGGAAGTCATCCTTTTGTCGTGTCGTTATACCATGATAACTAAAGTTGCGAAATTTACTTCTATTTTTGTAAATATATACAGCCAGGCTCAAGTATACAGATCATCTCCTAGCACTGCGAACATAGAAGAGGATATGACCAACTATCCTCCAACCCCTTCAGTTTTCGCCGTTTTCGGTTTTGCTGTTCACGATGACAATAACTATCATCGTGACATCCTAATAATTATCTAACAAATACACTTATAGCTAGTTCATTTAAAAACGTAATAACATTTGTTAAACATGGTTTACGAAATTGCTGAGAAAGTGCAAATTGTCAAATGATATTTTCAAAGGTCAAGGACGAACATTGCGTCAGATTGAAGTATTATTTTATTTTATTATCAATTGCTCTAATTTTATCTATGTTCGCAGTGAGGTGAGATGATCTATATAGAGACTGGGTACTGTCAATATTGACAAATTTCTGAATAAATCCCTACAATAGGAATTGGGCTTTCAGGCAATTCTTCGAATTATGCGCTTTTGAGAGAGAAACACATCAGTTGATGCAGTGGAACTTCCCCAGAAACAAACACCAAAACGAAGACGAGATTCAACATGAATAAAGAAAGGCCCAATAGTTGCGGTACAGTCAAGATTGATTTAGAATTATGAAATAAAAACGAAAGGGAAAATATCTTTGATACAAGAGACTCACAGTGTTTCCTCCAGGTCAGGTGTTGGTCTATAGTAATGCCTTGAAATTTGACTGATTCTGCAGTACTGACAGTTTCATTATTTACAGTAATATCCAGATCTTCACACTTACTCTGATGGGTTCTGAACCTCATTACATTGGTTTTTTCAGTATTGGAATATAGTGAGTTGGAACTAAATTCATTTTATAGAGAACTGTCACGTTTAATTTATATCAACAGTGGCGTGTCATCAGCGGATGTGACAAAGTGACCTTTTTCTGAGACTTTATCTATTTCATTAACATATAGTTATAACAAGATAGGTCACAATATTGAGCCTTGAGGAACACCCATAGCTATATCAGAACAGTCTGATATGGCTTCTTTTACCTTGTTATCAGAGAAGCTGACAGTGTCATACTGTTTCATTGCTAAGGAAACTGTTAATCCAGTTCAGAGGATTACCTCTTATTCCATATTCTGACAATATTGTTTTTAAAATATCATGATTGACACAATCGAATGCCCGACTGAGATCACAAAAGATCCCAGTCGGGCACTAGCCCGCGTCAAGATATTTCAGTAGTTGTTCATAGAATTGATGAATTGCACTACTTGTAGATTTGTTTGTTCGAAAGCCATGTTGATTCACAGAAAAAATATTGAGACACTACGTATTTCAGGAGACGATCTAAAAACGCATATTCTAGTACTTTCGAAACAGAATTAGGAATAGTAATGGGCCCATAATTGCATAGCAGATTATGGTTACACTTTTTTGTGGACTGAAATAATTTTACTTCTTATTTAATTTTACTTCTCAAAATAATTTGATAATATTTGTAAGTACGAATATAAAAAAGTAACCCTCCTCCTCAGCGTCTCAATCTGCTCGTTCCATGTTGTAATGTCATATGGCAACAAATGACAAATGAATTGCATGGCTCAGGTTTTATATGCTGCATGGGTGTGGTGTGAGGTGTGCTTATACGCTTATTTTTCTTTTTTCATGTTTTTCACGCAGGGAAAGGTAACATTTGTAAATTACATCTACTTCAGTTTCATTATATCGATCCTATCGGTAACCGCTATCGATAATTTCCGAAAAGTATCGATATATCGATAGTGGCAATCGATGCTCAGCGAACACTAGAAGCAACAAATTCACCGTGATCGTGAGACACACCCTGTATAACACTTACACACGACCCATTTACCTACAACTTATAAATCTATAAGCATCGGGCAGCGTTCTACGAGTACACGAGATAACGGTTTACAACTTCACAGTATGTTAATAGTTATATGGCGAATTTGTCCACTTCTTGCCTACAACGCGACGTTTGCTAGATGAAGACGGAAGATAAGGAGACACTCGGCGAGCGTAACTAACGGGCCGGCTGACTATTTATGATTTTTATGTTGTTTTACGGATTCCTATTTCGTCGGGCTCGTGGGTATGGACAAGTTATGCACTGAAGACGGCATGTGGCATCGACTTTATCGACTATATTTCTATAAACGATGTTATATTAAAATTATAAACTAGCTCGTTTTTCTAAGTGTGACAATTTGAAATTGTGCTAAGTTTGCAGATACAACTAATTCGTGTTTCAGTCTTGAGACCCACCCTGTTGATTTTTATCCAATGTATAGGATATTCAAAGTTCCCTAAAACTATCGATGACAACCTTTCAACAGCACTCGGATATCTAAATACCAAAAATGAGATTATGGATAAAATGACACTGTGGGTCACCATCATGTTTCTTCATTTATACATATAGGTTATAAATTCGTAGCAATTGTGTTCGAATTTCAGTCGCAGTCATTTCTCAATTAGTTTTAGTTATTATACGCCTGAAGGGTAGGCAACAAGGCACTTTTTGGATCAGGCCAGTTGATATGTAGGGTGTTTCACAACTTATCCGAAACTTTTTAACCTCATGTGCACTGCTACGCATAATTACTTAGTCGATTACTGTGAAAACAATTTAATAAAAAAAGAGCCCAACAAGCAACGAAATAAAAACTGTTTTGGTTCCAATAATTGAAAACACCAAAGCATTGAGATAATTACAAAATTTTTTCATCGTGGTTGCAAATGAAGAGAATATATGTCTCAGTGGATTTGAAACTTTGCAACCTCATACAAAAAACGGAAAATGAATTAATCACGAATATTAATTGTATTAATTCATATTATATCTGCTGCAGTAGAAACTTAAGAAATCTCTCTTGATTCGAACTCATTCATTCCAGATCTGTGTTTTGTTATTATTTAGGTGCAAGAGGTGTATACTGAAGGGTTGATTTGTGCTTTACTCAAAAAATAGTTTCAAACGTTTTCGCTATGAATGACAAGTGTTTAGTTTGCGGTAAAAATTTGGCAAATGGTGACGTGCAGCTAGTTGGAAAAATTTGAATTCACTGAATCAGTGTAGTGAAATTTATTTTTTTATATAGTTATTTTTTGTTATATCTGCATCATAATCTTTGTCAAATGCACGGCAAGGCATGCGCAATCTTCGAAATTAAAACACGCTGTGCTAGACAAGTTGTTGCTAAATTCACTTAATCCTGGTTTTCAACATCTTCCGTTCAGATAAAAAGGGTTGGAAAATCACACCTTTTATCATTTGAATTTCTAGATCTAGATTATCGAGACCAAATCTTTAGAAGAAATTAGTGCCTTATCCTGGGTGGTTGGTTCTGCAGATAGGCTTTCTGATACATTTGACTTTCTGATATATTTGACATTTACAACATCTCAAAACATTCAACAATGTGGGATTTTTCCCGTGCCTACGACAATTGTCATAATTTCTAGAACCGTGATCGTAATTGACATTCCGAATGTCAATTGTAAAATTTGTAAACTACTACCGGTTGTTTGTGGAAGTAAGATTCATTCTTAGAGAAAAGTCCTTCATGTCGTTGGAATCTATTTGTATCTTTATCGCAGGATTGAGACATTAGTGCACAATAGACATTTCTTTGGGTATTTGCAAGATACACGATTTTGAGTTGATAAAATTGTCATTCCTTTGATGAGATCCAAGACTACCACGTGCGTAAGTACTTATTTTCCATGTCTCTCAATTTGATCATCATATTTGAAGAGTTGATTACTGAGATGCTCTAAACTTTTGTAGGAAGGACTTTTATACTCTTTTGTCTACACTGTATCTTTATCGCAGGATTGAGCCATCATTGCACAATAGACAATTTTTTTTTGTCAAAAATCACAACTAGAGATTTTTTCTTTTTGTGGCGCACTTATTGAATGTCACTGTATTCTTTGATCGTAGAGTGATTTTATCAATTTTATATCAATGTCCATTCTGTATCCCCTATTTTGAATCTATCTAAGTGATTAGGAACTATTTTAAGAACATTCGTTTAAAAAATTGTACGATTTTAGTATTTTGTAGGTGTTGTTTATTTTATTGTTTTTATAGGTGTATTCTACTGCTTGCATAGAGGAATACAATCCTAAAGAAACATTGATTTTGTGGATTCGCTAATAGCAGTATAACGTGTTGATAAAATAAAATGATTACTAATTTGTGTAACCTTGATTTTTAATGTCGTTATTTGAGAAATAATTAGTGTGCCAAATTGTTTATCCGTATCATCCTCAAAACCGTCTACAGTTGTCATGACCCAATTTTCATCATATTTTTCTTTGGAACAATTATCGCTCTCGAAAACGAATCGTCTTAATCAAATATGAATTGTTTCAGCTGTTTCGTTTGTTTTAACGGTTCGCATTATTCAAAAACCAGTTTTTAGATAATATTTCGTCGCTTATAGTAACGGTACTATTTTAATGAGTTTATAAATGTCTTTTGACTTGATAATGCTTTCATACGGGTTGACTACATTGACTCAACTTTTTTTTTGTGGGTTGGAAATAAACGCTGCGTTTTTAAAATGTCATTTTAGTAATTCTGACAGTTGCATTCTGAATTAAATTTATTTTTTATCATCTAATACAATATTCCAATAGACTTGATTGGTGTTAGATTTTGCTGGAATAAATATTGTTTATCCATTTACATACATCTAAAATCTATATTCAGGTTCGCATACAAAAAAAACTGTAAGATAGTCAACTTCTCATATGACAATGCTGGGGATGCAAACATACCTATCAAACACGTCAATAAGAATCTGCTGAAGAGCTATCGCATTGAAGCAGGCAACATGCCATCGATGGTACAAAAATCAGGGACCCGAGACCAGATCAGAAATCAGATTGTACTGAAGCTTAAAAAAAGTGCAAGGGCTGACTGAGTCTTAACACAAAGCGTCTGACAGATTTCCGCCTATCGTTCCAATTGGAAAGTTGCAAGATTAAAACCAGTTGAACAGAATTCTGCTTAAATGTAGGCATTAGAATGGAAAAATCAGGGATATATAGATTAGAATGCGGGGAATGCTCTGCAATATATATATATATATATATATATATATATATATATATATATATATATATATATATATATATATATATATATATATATATATATATATATATGCTGAATACTTGTTTCAAGGAGCAATAAATGTTCCAGTGACTGTAAAACAGTCGAAAACAATCCTTTAGGAACTCACTATACCTTTGTATAGATTGTATGGCATATGTCCGACAGAAAACAACTACTTCTCTGGCTAATACCTCGACAGATATTGAATTATATCTGTCAGACATATGTGCAAAGATCCTTACCTTGAAGGAACAACTTTGCAAGAGCTCTCAGAGACAGATAGCAGGACACCGCCTGATCCAAACAAGGAACCAACTGCAGACCGGTTTCGGGATGAAGTCCCTCATCAGTGCAGTCCTGGTTATCACGGTTGTATACACGCGGGGGCCCGGTGCCCGTCATCGTTCGCCGGGATGAACACTGCAATCACTTACAGGATCCACCACGGCAACAGATTAGAGAGCGCTCCGAAGGATTGTTTTCGACTGTTTTACAGTCACTGGAACATTTATTGCTCCTTGAAACAAGTATTCAGCATATACCATTTCGCTTCCGAAATGTCCTTCTGGAGCGCTCTCTAATCTGTTGCCGTGGTGGATCCTGTAAGCGATTGCAGTGTTCATCCCGGCGAACGATGACGGGCACCGGGCCCCCGCGTGTATACAACCGTGATAACCAGGACTGCACTGATGAGGGACTTCATCCCGAAACCGGTCTGCAGTTGGTTCCTTGTTTGGATCAGGCGGTGTCCTGCTGTCTGTCTCTGAGAGCTCTTGCAAAGTTGTTCCTTCAAGGTAAGGATCTTTGCACATATGTCTGACAGATATAATTCAATATCTGTCGAGGTATTAGCCAGAGAAGTAGTTGTTTTCTGTCGGACATATGCCATACAATCTATACAAAGGTATAGTGAGTTCCTAAAGGATTGTTTTCGACTGTTTTACAGTCACTGGAACATTTATTGCTCCTTGAAACAAGAATTCAGCATATACCATTTCGCATCCGAAATGTCCTTCTGGAGCGCTCTCTAATCTGTTGCCGTGGTGGATCCTGTAAGCGATTGCAGTGTTCATCCCGGCGAACGATGACGGGCACCGGGCCCCCGCGTGTATACAACCGTGATAACCAGGACTGCACTGATGAGGGACTTCATCCCGAAACCGGTCTGCAGTTGGTTCCTTGTTTGGATCAGGCGGTGTCCTGCTGTCTGTCTCTGAGAGCTCTTGCAAAGTTGCTCCTTCAAGGTAAGGATCTTTTCACATATGTCTGACAGATATAATTCAATATCTGTCGAGGTATTAGCCAGAGAAGTAGTTGTTTTCTGTCGGACATATACCATACAATCTATACAAAGGTATAGTGAGTTCCTAAAGATTGTTTTCGACTGTTTTACAGTCACTGGAACATATATATATATATATATATATATATATATATATATATATATATATATATATATATATATAGGTCAAACTGGTAGAAATTTTGACGTTAGGCTCCGTGAACATCTGCAAGAATCCACACACAAGATAAGTAAAGATAATCTCAAAATCCTACACACATGTAATAAAGGGAAGAAAATGAATCTGTTTGAAAGCCATGGAAATTAAAAAATCCATTGAAAACCCGAAAAATTGAATCGTCAATGAGCAACTCGATTTATGTAGGTCTCCACTTTTGAATTCATAATTTTGACAACTCAGGTTATTTCCATAACCTCCAGTATTGAATATTTGTATCGTTTCCCCCTTGTTCATCATTTAATGTCATTTAATTATCTCTCCATCCAGTTTACCTGCGAACTCCCTGTATAACTAGGTTTTAGAGTTCAATTTTATTAGTTAGTTTTTATACTTGATAATGGGATAAAACCCGAAACCGGTCCTGAAAATAAATAAATAAAAAGAAACTATTGGAAATAAGACAAAAGTGTGTTTCTTTCGTTTCATCAAAGTGATTTTATTATGCCTTTACTAATTAAGCCAAAACTAGCCAAAACTCCGTATACAATATTATTGTTGAGGGATATGTGATGTCATTATTATCTTTCGTCCAACTCTTTGATAAATAAATTGAATAGGAGTTTCAAATGTTACGTCATTGCAAGGGTACTCGAATGTTTAAGGCTTTGTTCTATCGTGGTGGCATTTAATATGTGTAAATTCATCATGAATGATAAATAAAGA
Organism: Chrysolina oricalcia; assembly: GCA_944452925.2. Lineage (NCBI taxonomy): Eukaryota > Metazoa > Arthropoda > Insecta > Coleoptera > Chrysomelidae > Chrysolina > Chrysolina oricalcia. The sequence continues at coordinate 27,684,363 of OX101808.2, forward strand.
GGAAATAAAATCTTCCAATTTACACAAAAAATATATACTTGTAACGTGCTTACAATTGTTTCGACACACGGTGTCATCATCTGAGCGAGTTATCAACTAAAGAAATGTCAAAATCACCTTCTTAAATATTAAAATAACATGCATGAAATTTCACTAATGACAATTGTAGGTATGAAATTTCTTAATGACATATAGCTTGGATTAGGGAGCATTTGAGTAGTTACTAGTGAGATAATTAATTATAGGTGAATTGTACAGGTCAATTTGGTCATTGAGAACTAAATTGATATTGTTACGTAAATGTTTCTTGATTTCTATGGATTCTAATATGTTTTAATTTTGACCTAATCCAAGCTATATGTCATTAGGAAATTTCATACCTGCAATTGTCATTAGTGAAATTTCATGCATGTTATTTTAATATTTAAGAAGGTGATTTTGACGTTTCTTTAGTTGATAACTCGCTCAGATGATGACACCGTGTGTCGAAACAATTGTAAGCACGTTACAAGTATATATTTTTTGTGTAAATTGGAAGATTTTATTTCCTCTTTATTTATCATTTAAGGCTTTTTCACACACAAAAACCACTCATGGAATAAATTAAAGTTTTTATCTGCATAATAATGAAGCATATGAATAGGTAATGATAGTAAGTGAAACGCGAAAGGAGATTTGTTAGATGTTTTCAGAAACAGAGTTCATATTCTGGCGGAAGTTATAAATAATTATAGTATCGAAATGAATTATGGACAAATAAATTTATTCAAAATCCAATCTGCAGTATCATTCGATTCAATAGTCAGTAACTAACATAAAACAACAACTGTCCTTTACAACCACTGATTTATATTTGTTACACACCAAACGGAAGCACCTGTGATGGTATACCAATTTTTTTATGGTTTGGTTCTCACGAAGAGGAAAATCCTGTAATGTTCGAAGAACATCGTGAGAGCCGAGGGAAAGTAGGTAGGAATTGATGTTCGTCTTGAATTTTTGAAGACTGTATGCCTCAGGGAACACCTCCCGAGGCAGTGAGTTCCAAGGCTTTGCCGTTTGTTGAAAGAACGAGCCCTGGGAAAGAGATGTTCGACATGTGTCCGAAGTGACGACAAAGGAATGTGAAGACTCGATAGGACCGATAACGTCGGAACAATTGATTATATTTCAGAATAGCATCGTCCATGAAAGTATCTATAAAACAGAGACAGATCGCCAACCTTTCTGCGGTGTTCCAGAGAAGTGAGTGAGCTTGTAAGCTCAGCATCACGAGAAGATTGGCTTTTTTGACAGAATCTAAAAGTTTAAGTGTGTATTTAGGGTCCGCACTCCATATAAGGGAACAGTATTTCAGGACAGGTCGGATCTGTGCCTTATAAATCATAATCAACTGACAAGAAGTGAAATAGCTTTTAGCACTTTTGGCAATGTAGTAGGAGTAGTAGTTCTTGGGGTGGCCGCAGCCGCAGCCAGTCAAGTAGACCCTCATGGTCCCTTTTTTCCATTAGTCGATTAGTTCTTTTTGTTGGAGTTTTTCAACTCAGAAGATTTCCAATCTTAGCCTGAGGAAGTGAGGTAGGTTTCTTCGTCTTCGTATTTGCGGCAAGTGTAGCTGTCTTCTATACCTAGTAGTGATAGGTGTCAGATGAAACTACATCAACCACCATGTGTAAAGACATGTCTGAGAGAAAACTAGATTGCAAAGAACACAACTGGGAGGCAAGCCATAAGATGGAAGCTAGGCCAGGGGCCCTAGTGCCAAACGCGATCAAACTCCTTGGAGATATCTAATGCTACGGCCAGAGTTTCACCATATTTTTCAATAGATAGTTGCCATATATGTGAGACGAAAGCAAGCAGGTATCCCGTTGATCTCTGATGACGAAAACTATATTGTCGATCATTCACAATTCTTGATCGGTCTAGGTATTTCATTATCTCGATCTTGATGTTTTTTTCCATGAACTTCGAGATAACAGATAGCAGTGCGATAGATCTGTAGTTGCTAGTTGCTAGGCAGTTTTTTTTTACTTATCTGTTCAAAAGCCCTCCTTTTCATCAGCTTTTGTTTAACTTACTTTGTTCGTATGTGTTTTGCCGTTTCAAATATTTTTCAGTGAACATTTTCAAGTACTAGCTGGCAATTGATTGAGCTTCAATTTTGCACACACTTTAGAAACCAATGGGAATAAAATAATTTTTGAAAAAATTTCCCCCTGCCCACTAGAGGGTTAGATAGAGAACGCGTAGGAGTTGAGGAAAAAATCAGACAGTCTCGGACGTTAAAAATCACACCGAAAGAAAAGGTTGGGGTGGTCGGGGGGAATAATTTGTACAAATAAAAAAGCTCATAAAATATCGGACCATCGAATAATTGAATTCCGAATAAATTTCAGAGAACGCGTAGGAATTCTGAATTTGTCCCGATAAATTATTTAATATGAAAAATAATTCAAAATAAATATAAAATAAAAGAAAGATTGACGTTTCGGAGAGTATATCTGCATCCGTTATCAAAACTTGCTGAAAACTCTATTTTTATCTGGAGATGATCTCCTTTAAGAAATTTTCAAGATTAAAACACGTCGTGCTACAATGTTTGTTGCTAGGTAATAACGCCAAGTTCTCAGTTTATCATATGAAACGTCAAATAATCATCCATGTCAAAAATACGTGAGATCAGATGTCTAATACCTATTTGATTAGAAGTAATTTAATATAAGGAACATTATCCTAATCTAAAATTCATCGTTTTTGAAGTCACTATGCAGACGTCACGATACAGGCATATTAACAAAAAATAGCGCGTGCTTTAAAGGCACTTGTTTCATAATATACTATTATAAACGAAGTAACTTGGGAAAATTGATTAATTTGTCTTCCTACATTTGTACATATTTCCTGTGTTTACATTTTTATATTTTTAGACTGTGGAATGTTAAAATACCCGAAACACAATGTCAAGAACATAACTTTAGTTTGTTGTTTTCGTTTAATTTTTTTGTAATTATATCACAAAACTTGGCCTCATATTATATTGCTTCGAATTTCTGATGATTTCATTGGGCGATTATAATAATGGGCCACGTTAATAATAATGGCATCGATGAAAATTGACAGGCAGTTAAGGTGTGATTTTTTACTGCTCTGACGTGACACTGCCGGCGGGGACTTATGAAAATTATAGACGCTATTTACACCAACGAAGCGAATGAAGGGTATGGGGCTTGTTAAGTGCCAATAATTATTTTCTCTAGTTGTTTTATCAGTTGTGATCAGTGTCGGGCTGGCCACAACATAACAAAACATTTTTGACTCTGAATACGAATGAAAAATGTCCATTGTCTAAACTAGAAGGATATAAGGACAAATGACTCGATTTTGACTTGTGATAACTTACTTTTGTATTGATGATGTACAAGAACCCAGAAACCAAGGTCGCACCTCTTCTAATGATGAATTACAGAATTACAGAAGTACTGGCATTACTCGAGTACCTGTCAATGGGGATGATTTTGGATTTATTATTATTTCATCATTGTGACAACCCAATATAGTCTATAGCCTCCCAATAGTTTTTTTTCCTTAACTCAGAACTCAAAAATAGTCACTTATTTCGTAGCCAATTCGAATGCAAACGTTCACGGCCTTTAGTCTGCCAAGCGTGAGACGCTAGATGGCGCGGTATGTTAGTATAATGATATTCACATTTTCTTTCAAAGTTTCATGCAAATGTTTTTTTTTTTTTTTAATAAAAGTGAGTCAGACATTTTCCTAATAAATTTTTTTTGTTAAAATTGTTTTTTCCGTTAACCAGCTGTCGTCCCCTCACGAATGGCAGCCCTCAAAAATCGAAACTTGTGCGAGCCAAGGATTAACGAGGTCTTACCTTTTTACGTGCGATTCCTAGCACTTTCTCGGGCCATCAGAAAAAGTTCTGCAGTCGCCATGGTTTGAACCACCGCCGACCGGCAGCCAGTGACTAAAACATTGTCGCTTTAACCACTCGGCTACCTGGCCCTTTTAATAACATGGTGAACTCGAATACTGGAATGAAAACATTGAAAAATGTCACTCAGTTTTAGCGGTGGAATCGATTAGATAGAGGTGAATTCCATTTTCACTCATTTATTACTTGTATATATTTTTTTTATTTTTCTCTTTGGACAAACGAGCATGTCATCAATCAGGAAAAAAAATCACTCCTGAATTACTATATTTTCCGCTTACCTCGTATTAACATGTCTTCAATGCAAATGAAATCGACCATTAATGAACCCTATCAATGGTCGATTTGTCATTAATTTGATTTGTCATTAATAGTCGATTTATCTATGAATTCATGATTGTTGCATAGGCAACCAAACATAAACGAATTCAGATGTTATGGATGCTTAAATATGGATATTGACGATAAATGTATGTTGCCATATTTTGCGGAAACTGCTAAAGTAGCATCTTTAACTTTATTGCCAGAAATAAATTAGATTTCCTTTATTTAAAAAAGGTGAGGTAGACGGAAAAATATTGGAATCAACTCTTATATTAAAACGCGATTAATGATCTCGAAAATGAACGCGCTCGCTTCGCTCACGCGTTAAAATATCTCGATCATCAATCGCCTTCATTAATACACTAGGTAAATAACTATTAAAAGATCAAGTCCATTAAACGTTTGTCTTTAAAACTCTTCTCTAGTTGGTGTGCGATATATGGCGAGATTTCATAATAACACGGGTATAAATTTCATTTATAATTTTAAAGGTGTTAAAATTTTTTTTAATGCTTTTATTGGTTACTTTCTATAAATGGAAGGAATAATTTGGGTGAAAATTGGAATTTTAGTTATAACTCATTTTAATACAATGTTCGTCGCTATATTTGACAGGAAATTAGTTTCCGTCTGATATTTTCCTTATAGCTTATTTTGTAGAATTATTGGAGAGCACGGTATTTTGAAGTAATTCTATTTCCATGTATTCCCAGAGGTTTATTTATTTATTTTATTTATATTTAATCTACAGATGATAATTCGATTGACAGTAGACTAATTTCCTTAGGAAATACGTGGAATCGATTCCATTGTTCAGTAATTTATATATGAATAGTGCAGAAGAAATTTCTCGCCTGTGGTCTAGTTTGATGAAATTAGTATACCTTCAAAAGCATTATGACAGAGATATCGAAGGAGTACATACACTCCAGTTTTTTAGGAATGGAGATACCGAAGGAAATTTTTATAATTTTCGTGGTACGGTGACCAGACGATACCATCATTATAAATGTTTTTATATCTGTGAATCTACAGGACTTTCTAATTACGAATCATAATATCGTATATCCTCTATTTATGATTTTATTCACGTGGTAAATAAAGTTCCTATCAAAGTATACACCTATAGATCTTTAATTATTGTTTATAGTATATTCGTATTGAATATTTTTTTCTTTAAAAAAGACACTGAAAAACATTTTTCTATAGTTAGAGGTAGGCTGTTGTTTTATGACCAGGTTGCTACTGCTTCCAAATCTTTTTGTAGAATATGACAATTATCGATTTTATCAATCTTTCCATATAATTTGAAATCGCTAAGATAGAACATTTGGATGATCTCATACAGTTTGATAATACATTTATCAATCACAGAAAGAAAAGTAGACCCAAGGTGGAGCCCTGAGGTACACCTGAACGAGTGATATATCTTTCCGAACAAAACCACATATTGTTCTTCGGTACAATATAGTTTACGAAACCCCTTATCGAGATAGAATCTACACAGAATGTATAACAAGAATCTACAATTTGGCAAATTTCATCTGACATGTGACCTTGAAGGGACCTTGAGAAGCGCATTAGCCGAACTTACTCGTCAGTGATTGTTCTACAGTAAAAATCGTAGGTACATTCCAAGAAATTCTGTTCATTATACAGTGCATTCATAAAGTGTGGAAACGCTCTATTATCTTACGAGTTGATTATTTTCGGAGGAAAAGCTTGGACAGGTCGATTTTGTTTTTCAGTTTTCCACCTTTTTTTAGAAAAAAATAATTTTTCTCCCACCACCTTTCAAGATATGACGTCATCGATTTTTTTTTTTAAATTGAAAGAGTATATTTTTATGTCAAAAATTGAAAGCCTGTATTTTTCTGAGTTCAACCATACCACATACGTCATATCTCACAGTTCGATTTACACTATACCGAGTATGAAGGAAACCAGTGTTCATATTTTCAACATTCATTTCATAATTTATTTGCTATCAAAATATCATAGGTTAGTAGTGAAAATAAACAAATAAGAAATCTACAGCAAATGCTCGAATTGAGCTCTTTGGGTCAGTTGACAATATCCAAGACGTCTAATGAATTCTTGGGTTACGTTAGACAGCACCTCTGGTTTAATTAGTTGAATTTCAGTTCGAATTCTCTCCTTAAGGTCTTCCAAATTGGTGGATCGGTTTATGTACACTTTACTTTTTAAGTAACCCCAGAGAAAGAAGTCCATGGGAGTTAAATCTGGGGACCTAGCAGGCCATTCAATTTGTCCGCGTCGTCCAATCCAGCGATTGGGGAACGTTTCATTAAGGAAATCTCTAACAACTCGAGCATAATATGGACCTGCTCCATCCTGATGGAACCAAATAGAAGAAACTATTCGATCAGGTTGGTTGATGACTGGGAATATCTCAGTTAAATAAGGAACCACATAAGTTTGTAACATTTCCAAATAATTTCCACTTGTCACATTACCGTCAAAAAAATATGGTCCTACAATGGTATTCCTGAGAATACCAGCCCACACAGTTACTTTTTGGGTATATTGGGTATGAGCTTCCATTGTCCAATTGGGATTTTCTGATGCCCAATAACGACAATTTTGTGTATTCACAGTACCGTTTGTAAAAAAAGTTGATTCGTCGGAAAATAAGACATTAAATTCAAACCCATTATTTTGATTGCACACTTCTTGCATAATTTCACAAAACTCCATGCGTCTATCGAAGTCGTCTTCATTAAGTTCATGTATGAGTTTAATTTTATATGGATGTAATTTAGCTTTTCTAAGAATTTTCTGTACAGCACCACGACAGATCTCATTGTTGTCAGATAAAGTTGTAATTGAACAATGAGGATTTTCTTCAATTCCAAGTAATACATTCAATTGAGTTTCTTCGGCAACGGTAGGTCTGCCACTCTTAGGCTTATCCCTAACATTGCCAATTTCATTGAATTTATGTAATATTTTGCTCACCGTCGATTTGTTTATTGGTTCTTGATTGGAATATTTTTCATTGAAGATTTCGCATACTTCTGCCATACTTCTTTTACGATCGCCGTAACCTAAGATCATCAGAACTTCTATTCTCTGTTTTTCTGACAGCACCATCGTTATTTCAAATAAGTGCAGGTATAGCAATATACTCGTACTAGCTACTGAGTAATTCTCAGGTTTACGTTATTTTTTTTATTTTTTTCTAAAAAAAGGTGGAAAACTGAAAAACAAAATCGACCTGTCCGAGCTTTTCCTCCGAAAATAATCAACTCGTAAGATAATAGAGCGTTTCCACACTTTATGAACGCACTGTATAACAAAGAATTATATAATATACAGTACCTTTCGTGCGTAGTTCTTCAATATCCTGAACGACATAACACATAGATAGAGAAAAATTTAAGGGTGTTTCATAAAATCAGTATTTGAAGTCGAATTTTTTCAAACAGAACACCCTTTCTTATACGAAATTATTTCTCTTTCTTTTGCCTTTCACTCGATGTGAAGAATGAGAATCGGTTTGTATGCGTTACCATTTGTACTCCTATTTTTACCACCTTTGCAGGGTCATGATGATTGTGGCATGTTTATTCATTCAAGCTCAACATCAAAAGTTTTGGTGTCCCGTATATAAACGTTTTAACATGTTGGTTATTTTTTGGCGTATAGCAGACAAAAGTTCAGTTATTTGTGGATTGAAAAACACCATAAACATTGGGAGATAAAAGAAATTTGTCTATTTATCGATATTTTAAAAATATTGATCTGTATTGAATATTTGGTAAAGCGGGGTATATACGTTTCTTTCCAAAGAAGTGAAATTTCAGTATCATAGGATAAGAATTATTAGTTTACATAATGCTGGGTTTTGTACGCATTGTTGGATGCAGAAGCTGGGTCAATCGAATGAAGACCACATAGCAGGCGTACTCGAATATCGAAATGGTGTGGCTCCAAGCCCTTAGAAGTACTCTTTGAGGTGTTTCAGATAACTACCTCCATATCAGTTAGATGAGTACTGTTTTCTGCTGCCTGACTACAGTCGATAAGTTGCTCCTTATTAATGTTACACAGTCAATAAGTTGCTCCTTATCAATGTGTTTGTGAACGCCATCAAGTCCTATTCATCAAAATATGACAAGGCAAGATGTGTATATTGAAACTGTTATTAGAACAGTTCAAGAGGCACTTAACAAGGACATATCACCCGATTACCTAGCTAACAAGCCAAATGAGAATCCTTTTGAAAAAATGTGAGATTTTGTCCTCACTGAAAATATCTGTCTGGCGATGTTCATGGACACTTCCTTTTTTGCTGCGGTAATGATTGCCCTACCAATATCATGGCAATTAATATCTTTACAATTTTATTGAATAAATGAATAGTCTTAAATCTTGAAAGTAAGGCAATAGAAGACGACGTGACGACGTGTCAACCGTAAAGATATTTTTGATGTTGGGAATCCTTCTACTGATGTCATGCCAAGTAAATTGAAGTGTAGACGATCGTTCCAGTCTCAGAAGTTAGTAATCCACATAAACTAGAGGAATTAAGATCAGTTTACCTGGTCGCAAGTGTTGAAGAGGTAATTAAAAACGTAGTGTATCAACAGCTGACTGAACACCTGAATAGAAATAATTTATCAAAATATCTGCGTATATTGGGAATAAGCACATAAGTCAAAATATCGCGTTTTTGTATTAAGTCATATTCGTCGACAATAACTGCAGATGCATGACTGTGTAAAATCACATGAGTCAAAAACGAAACATAAATAGGTTAAAGATGACTGTGTATATACACATTAGTCTAAATGCTATAATATACGGTGGGTAAAATAATATGTCAGACTTATGTGGTTTCACACTATTTATTGACTTATGCGTAGATATATCAACCAATCTGGATTTAGAACAATATTATTCCCTTGAAATAGCATGTCAGTTGGTGTGTATACTTTGGAAAAGGAATATTGATGAAGAAAAAGTTGTATTTAGTCTAATTTTGGACTTGAAAAGTAGGATCAATTAATATTAAAATGTGAAAAATGTAGGATAAAAAGAAATGCTATAAACTAGATCAGAAACTATCTTACAGATTATATCAGGAAACGAAAGTTAGCGTAGAATGATCAGGTGAGCTTAAGACCTATTATTATGGAGATCCACAGGGTAGTGTATCAGGACTGTTATTATTAACATTTAATAATTTTTTATTCCAGATGATCCATTGATTTCTTTCTCTGGTGGAAATTGTTCTGATTTGGTAGATAGTAATCGTTCAAATGGAAATAAATCGAAATTATATATTTATGAATTATGTACACAAGAAACGAAATATATGATACTAGGTAGTAAGGAAAGTATTTCAAAGAAGGACGATATCAAAATTAAGGATTCAATAATAGGATACGAAAATGAAATGAAATATTTATTTGGGAGTCTTATTCCATCCCAAATTCAGACTGCTTGTCTGGTCTGTTTGGTAGAAAAGTTGGATATTTTTTGGAGGCAGTAAAAACTAGCAAACTAGTGTACAAATGTTACCAACCAAACTAAAAATTGCGCCTAACGATACGTTGACGAAAACAAATTGTAGACATAAACTATGGGAGCAATGTAACGAAATACATCTGCACCAAACCAACTCCCCTAAATACATTCATGCAAGATTCGATCATCCTGTTGCGCCTAGGATATTTTCCTCCGCATATTCTTGAAATGGAAATGTCACTTTCAACTGCGTCTCGGATGAAGTGAGCCAATTTCTATTCGATGTGAAAACACACAAACCGCGAGAGTGAGTGAATCCATTTGTAAATATCGTCCGATTGCCAACAATTCTACAAAACATCGGCTGGAGAGGACGTAAGACATACCGAATCAATATTTGCCTCCAGTGACGAGTTGTTTGATGGAAAACTGGATATTCGAGAACCATTTCCACACGAAAACCGTTTCATTCGGTTAATGTGGATTAAATGATGCAAAATATGAAAAGTTCAAAATAAATGTTAAGAATGTCAGTCGTTCATTATGTAAAGAATTTCCATTAGATACCTGATCAAATCAAGCATTTATTTGTTTCTAAGAAACTACAGCTTTTTCATATGTATCGGTACAGACGACCGCATGGCTTGTTGGAATTCAAGTGTGATGAGTGTTGTCTAGATGACAATCATGGCGTCTAAGCTTGCTTGGAATACCCCTGAGGTGGTGCTGTAGGATTTCCGAATTTTCCTGAGAAATGAATACGCCTCCAGCGGCTTGGAGCACCACGGTAACTAATCATAATATTTTTTTCTTTCCGAGTGCGCGTTGGCCTTATCATTACCCCAAAAACAACCCCCCAAATTATGGGGTAAGCAGATATTGGCTCCGGCAATCGTGTGCCCTGAGCAGACGCATTGAACCGAGAATGACAGTCTTTTGCATTCGTCCGGCTATGATTTTTGCCGAAGAGGGCTGGTGGTGTCTTCCTGAAACACGCTCTTTCTAAACATTTCCTTATCTGTCTGTACTCTTGCTTGACCAGATTTTATGTAGATTTGAAGTGGAAGGTGTCTTTATACGAAAGTCTCAGGACTGAAAAGGAAATCAAGGTTCGTTGGTTTGAGAATAAGTTTGGCAATGAAATAATATATAATATTTTCGGGTCAAGACGTATCGTATCAATTTCATAGTAGAGAGAAAATCAGAATGAAATTCTGACTGATTTATTACGAAAACAGGAAAAATGTTATCGGGGAAATATTATTATTTTTCATTGAATTCGGGATACCTACTGTTTTTTTCTAGAATTTTGAATAAATAGGAAGGAATCACGAAGCTTCAGTATAAAACTATCGCTTGTATGTGAAACTTAAAATTATATTAAGTAGTATGAGGGACTTTACAATGATAAAAAATACATTTTTGAATAACTCATAAACTTGATAAATAAATGAATAAATAAATATTTTTCTCCAAGAAACTCCGAAAAATAGTTCAACAGAAAATAGAAAGAGATGAACTACTTCATGTCTAAAGTATTTGAAATTCCTAATTACCTTTTTAAAATGAAAAATCCCGTTTCAACATCCTTGAACTTTTCAATTCAGAACGGTTAGAGATAGAGCAATTCTGTGCGGACGCCGATCGATTCAGAATGGTCGAATTAGTGGATCGGAACAAAAAAAATTGACCCGAAAATAATTGTAAGTGGTAGTTGACCCCTAAACATCACCAAAAATGCAAATTCGTCAGATGCACTTGAAAATTCGCAATTAAATTGAATGTTCAGCAGTGCGTAAAAGCTTATTTTACGCACTGTCGTAGAAAAATATAGTTTTGAAGAATTATTGATGTCGTGAATAAATTTGTCATGATGATAATATTATGTTTGACGGATGTGTTTATCGGATGTGTTTGAAGAACTAGGGAAACTCGCCCTAATGGCAGGAATGTCCGAAATTGCTCCCGCATAGCGGCGCTGATGTAGTTGGAGGTCTTTCGTTTTTGACAGCCTGTGCTTTACAAATGGTAATTTTCGTGTTTTGTAGTATTTTGTATCATTTTTTTTAGTTTTAGTTGTGAGTCGATTTTTGGTAAAATTAGTAATAAATATGGTGGCCGGACTTCAAAGCTATTGAAAATCAAGTTGTTTAATAGGTATACGAGGGTTGTCAATATTGATCTTACATACTTATATATTTATTGAAAAAATGAAAGACAAATTATATAAATGATTCTTTCATTCATTTCTTGGAAAGCGATCGTTTCTCAGCACTTTCTTGTCTTTTTTGTATAGTACAGATTGTGTTTTGGTCCAGTGACCTTTTTCAATAACGGTTTAGCGGTGAAAGGAAAAAAAATGCATATAAAAATTTTCTACGTGTATCATGTGATTAACCATGTTCAGACTGTTATAAAAATACTGTATATACTATTATCAAATAATACTTACGATTATCAAGAACAAACTCCTAAAGAGCCGTTCACAATCAAACTATTTACGTTGAATTCCTGATTGGTGAAGCAGAATCTGAAATTTAGTTTCAGATTGGAATTCAGCAATTGAAATACGAAACGTAAAAAGCAATATCTACGTGAAAAGTTTGGTTGTGAACTCCACTTTAAGCATCACATAATCTGTAAAATGTATATTGTAGACACGAGTATTTGTTGTCGGTTTAGATTCATCTCGTCTTAGCCACCTACTTCAAGCTTTGCAGATTGCCTGCCGTTTTTATGTTGGTCATCCTGCAAATGCATTATGCTCGAAACGTATCGAAGAACTTCTCAGACAGTTATGATGAAGAAAGTCAAAGTCAATAAATAATAATGAGAAATTGCCTTCTACTGTTTGTAGTAATAATCCCTTATAAGCCCAAGCCGATTACCGGTTGTTAAAGGATTAGGATTTATTAATAATTGTATCTCCTATTTCACTATCTATAATTAAATATCTCAATGTGAATTTAGTATACTTTTCCGCCTGAAGAAGCTGTTGTGCAACAAAAAAAGGATTTGGTAAACTGTAAAATAGTGAATAAATCACAAACAAGTAAAGTTTGAGTTTGCTCCCTAAACATAAATAGATCTTGATTTGAACGTGCCTGTTTTTATTTACTATGCAAACAGGCCGGCTGATATTGAATTCTAGCAAATCCGAAATGTCGATACCGGTTTTGTCGACGACAACCATCATTTGTAAAGCCTTGTTTAGAGTAGATCGAGTGGAAGTTATTGCCTGTCGGGCGCTTCTCTATCCCGATAAAGATTTATATTCTGAGATAAGCTGAACGGAGAAAAAACGTCCATTTGTTTATATTGGAATGGATACTTCTCTCAATAGTATGTTTGCCTTAGACGCTATTTGAATTCGAGAAGAATAATGTTTCCCTCTCCATCAGTAAGCTGATTTACTCTTCATTATATTTCACGAAGTAGCAAAACTAAAAGTCATCTCCACCATTCAATATTGCAATCAATGCAATCGAAGTTTATGAGATGGTAGAATAATAGTAAATAACCATCATCAACTGAATTTAAAATTCTGCAATAATAGAAATCAGCAGAATTTATGATAAATATCGCACCAAATCTCTTAATCGTAATTTGATTTCCATTAACAATTCCAATAAATACTGTTCGATTCCTTATTCAGGTAAAGTATCACTTGATAACTCAAATATTTTCAGACGGTCCTGTAATGACATCAATTTTTCTTTTTACACTATGGATCCAATTTCCAAAACGATAGTTAATACTAAAGATAAAGCAACTCTCTCCCACAAATCAGACGTCTACAGAATTTTTTACTCACAGCCTGATAGTGATGCTCAAAATGTTGGACAGAGTGGTACTAATTGAGAGCTCTAGAAACCCACACAGATGAATATAACCCTAAAAGTTCGTTTGCTAACCATATTCCTAATCACCATCACAACTTTGATATTGATACTGATTTAGATATTTTGCACGTTTGTCAAAAAGGTTCTTTACTTAATTTTATTGAAATTTTGTAGATCAATTCTGCTATAAATAATTCGAATGTTGTTTCTCTAAACGAACGCTTACAATTTGATTGCAAACATTTTTTTAACTCCATTGTTTCACTAAATTTCTTTCTTACCTTGATTGTTCTGTGGTCATTGTTAATCTGTTTGTTTGGATAGGTGATAGACTGGTTGGTTCCGTGCTGTGGTACATCCTTCTTCAAATAGATGTCGCACTTCATGGCGTTGATCGGAATAACTACGCTGTCATAAACTTACTGATCTTTAATTTAATACATACTTGTTATAGTCTAAGCTATAATTGTATAATTTTTTCAAAATAAAATGGACAGGTGACATCTGAGCTCTTTGCTTCGGTTTGGATTTGCGTCCTGTTCTGTGCATGGCGTTCTTATGTCACTGCTCCAAGGTGGTATTGACAATTCAGTTTGCTTGACGGATGGCCCACGTTTAACTGTCATTCACCACTCACTACTTTCACCAGTCCACATGCTGTTGTACCTCCTTTTTAGTTTGGATAAAGGTTTTAAGCCTTTCTCAATAATTTTAATGACAAATGTTATAAAGTACTATTGTACCATCATATAATTAATAATCGATTGCGACAATAACAACAATAACGATATTAAATTGTGGTTATGACTTCAAGTTTTTCTACTTCGTAAAATCATACAACTCCACTTTGAGGTACTTCTACCACAGTTGTTCATTACCTATATTTAGTAACATACCAACTTTATTGCTTGTAGGGAATGCTGAAAAAATTAGAGAGAAGATAAAGTTATGGAGTGCAAGAATGCTAGGCTCTTTGGGATTCTTCATTTATAGAAATTTAAGAAAAAACACTCATCGAGTTTAAAATTATATAAATCAATCAGTACAGAAAAAAATTCGTACCATCATATTCATTTTGTTTATGTTTGACAGAATTATTTCATTTTATATTTTTTTTCACACAGAACAAGACTGTGCTATTGCCAAAGTGAGGACATGCCTGATGTTTCTTTTTATCTTATAGAATTTGCTTTCCAAAAATCATCCATGGTCATGGCATGGGAAACATGTTGGTATTTTAACAAATACCGAATGTTTTGTTGCGAATGAAAAATAGAAAAACACCTTTTGCACAATTCTTGCACGAAATTGACCGTTTTATGAAAGTTCCCTCCGTAGCGATTGACTCATGGATGTACCATTACTAGTAGGTACTAATTACCCCACATTATCTACCATTTCAGTAATAATATTCCAAGAAAGCCCATACAGGAAAATTACCTCTTTGGCATGCGAGCCATTAAAAATGCAAACATATAGTGAAACACCATACATATCCGGCGGAAAAAGAATTAAAATAAAATTGCAATTATTGGCTACGCAAATTGCCTAATAAATGTCAGCTCGGTACCGTTATGTTTGCTATTCGATGATTTAACGATGCTGAAATTTACTGCCATTGTATGGTGATGTGTGTCTCCATTGAACTTTCGTTAACTCAATCGATAACAGTACATTGGAAACTTGTTACAATATTCAATGGTATATAAATCACTTTCAGCTTTTTTATGTTCTCTTTAGATAACCTATAAATCTACAGCTGAAAGTAATTCGTGCTGTTAGGAGGGTGTGAAATAGTAGATATATAGGTACATGTAACTATTTTTGTCAATTTGTGCCTACGACAAAAATCTGTCTTAAAAGTTGTACTGAGCTGTGAAATTTATACAGTAATTAATGGGAAAATTTTGCTCTGCTTGGGCACTCACAAATGGAGAAAACTTGTTTTCATAGAAATCTGAAACTAACCATAACTGGGTTTCCCAATATGTGCCTAATACGCGACAAAAATCTGAATCAAGAATTTTACTGAGAGGTGAAAGACACACATTAATCAAAGGGAACATGGTTTTACTCTGCTTGGGCACTCACAAATGGAGAAACCTTGTTTTCATAGAAATCTGGAACCAACCGACTTGTGCGAAAATTTTTTCAAACTATTTTCTGAAGTGCATTGAATCCATTCACTGCCTTGTTATTTAAGCATCAGTAACTAGGCTCACCAAACCGGTAGCCCCTACTTACTGCCTTCTGATCGGTATATGTTGGTTCTTACCGTTCGGAGATTTGTAAATACAATCTAATATTCTTTTAATGGTACCAGTAAATACGCTGAATTGATGATCTTGCAAAAAATAGCTTGGCATCATCAGCAGGGCAGACACTATAACTACCCACCATAAACTGGGCCAATAACGACAAACTTGATCGATGAAAAAATCTCTGTCAATTCAGAGGTTGAAACATCACACTGAAAACACGTATCAGTTAATATTGTCCCGATTTGAGATCGTACAAGTCCCCCTTGGATAATGTGTTGAATACGTTATGAAGGCTGAAAAAACGAAGTTATTCTTCCGAGGCTGTTCACACTGACTTAAATGCAAAGGCAAAAAGCGAAAATGTATATTAAATTTAAATTTACAACATTAAACTGTCTCGATACCACAGGGTAGGGGTAAAGGAGGGATATCTGACTGCTCCGGAGATGGGTTTTTTACCTACCGTTCTGGGACTTCCAGCGGGCGAGCAAATCGGAACTATGACTATGTCGTATCTCTGTTGGGGGAATCCTTGTCTTCTCCAAGTTATGTGGACTATGAGTTAGACATCAGGCCATTAGGGTTTCATTGATTGGGTTGTGATTAGTTCCCGGGAAACCCAGAGAAAAAACTGGGTTGTGTACATTCCTCTGGTTTACGTGTCACTCGTCTTCTGGGTTTTCCTGGAAAATATCCAGTGCCTGGCATATAAGGCCACTATGCTTCCTCACCTTATAGCGGTGGGCTCTTACTGATGTTACATCCCTACTCATATGCTTCCATTGATGAAAAATCTGTAGAACTTATCAGACAGAGTTTTTAGGTGTTCTTCTGTTTGTGATTTTGGCCTGTCACTGTCTGTAGCTATACGGAGTACCTTGTTTTGCATCCTCTTCAATCTCACCATTTGATTTTTGGGGAGGCTGCAACACAAAACGTCATCGCTATCCTAATGACCTGTTTATACAGTAGTTCTTTATTTTCTAATACAAGCATGAAACTCCTTGCTATTGGCGGCGAAGCTGTAGAATTATTGTGCATATTTTACAGATTTTACTTAAATGCTATGATTTATATCTTTAAAATAACTCACAACATGGTACCTACCTATCTAAATGAATTTCTCAAACACAGCAGTCAAATTCATGGTTATCATACGAGAAATAAAGACAATTTTTATATATCACTGGCCAATACGGGTAATACAATGAAGTCTCTATTCTATAAAGGTTTGAAGGAATATAATGAACTACCTGAAATCATTAAAAATTCTAAATCTGTTGTAGAGTTCAAAAGAAATCTAGTTTTTCATATTAGAAGATAAACCACCAATTTTCTTTAGATGTTTCATACAACTGGCTATATGTACATTAAGTTTTATTAATAGTTTTTTTTTCCTTCCTCGGATGCTGGTCCTTTCACCAGCTACATCTCAGCCTCTTGGGCTTTTTGAGTTTTCCGTGTTGGTTTTACAGCACCCACTCCGTAACTCTGGTCCCCTGTACCAGTCTGTACAGGTTCTTCACCGGTTGGCTGTTGTATTCTTCGGGAGTTAAATTGGGTTTCCCAAAAATTGCCTGTCTCTTGCGGTCTAATGCCTCGCATTCTGACAGTATATGTTTGGCTATTTCTGTCCCTTTACCACATTGTCTGCAGGAAAGTTCTCCGTTGTACAGACCCATTTTGTGCAGGTGTTTTCTCATTGGACTGTGACCAGTGAGAAGACCCGTTATTGTTCTAACTTGATTCCTGCTCAGCTTGAGTAGTTCTTCAGTTTTGTGTTTTGACGGTTCTTTAATGTATGTTTTCCCGTGGTGCATGAGGGGGGCTTCGTGCCACCTCTCCTTTTGTTTTCGCTTGACCCAGTCCCGAATGCATCCTCGAATGTCGGATTTATTAATCCCGAGTGCGGGTTCTGGGCCAATATATGGAGTTGATAAGCCCTTTCTAGCTAGCTCATCAGCTTTTGCATTGCCCTCGATACCGCAGTGTCCTGGAACCCACATCAAAGTTAATTTGTTGTGTTCTGTGAGAACACTGAGTTCTTCTCGGCATTCCCATACCAGTCTTGATGTCACTTTCGGGTTCATAAGAGCCTTCAGTGACGCCTGGCTTTCGGTGCATATTTTGATCCGTGCATTGTGCATTTCCCTCATATTGATTTCTCTCACTTTTTATTATTATTAATAGTTAGTTTTATATATACATTTGTTATTATTGATCTTTACCTAATGATTGTTAATTTTATTGTATATTCTTTACCGTAATTGTATACTTACTTTATATTTTTTGTTCAGAATAATTTGTACCTAAATTGTTTGTGTATTAGGATTTCCTATTTCAACAATAAATTTCATTCATTCATAGATTGCGACATCATCCTGGTAATCAGTCGTGTTAGTAAGATTGAACATTGGTAAGTCATACGTGTAGATCGAACACAAGCTCGAACCCTACAGTGTTCCAGCTCCAGCTGACCTCGTTACGGAGATGTTGATTGACTCTCACCTTAAAAGCCCTATTGACTTTTCACCATATGAGTAAGCATGCCTGCTCTCAATATTTCAATGACAAAGCTATCCAGCTGGTATCAAAGCTTTTTTTGATAAACAACAGGATCATCACTGGATTGGGCCCTTGGTGGACAATCCTGGCCACCTGAGAGGACGTGGAGTGTCCTCTCCAGAAGCCGAAATGCACCGCTGGAATGAGTTTGAGCCTTTTCTCAATGCCAATAAATATTTGAGGAGGATTCTTTCCACAACCTTGGTAACAGCACTAAGCAACAAGATCGGGCGGTAGCTCTCGACTCTTGCCTCGAACTTGCCTGGTTTCCGGATAGGGATAGTACTGCCACTTGATGATACTATTAATGATGTAAATCAGATGGACAAAAGACTTCCTTGAAAGATTCCTCAGGTGATTTGTACCAATCTCGTCCAAGCCAGGTGCCTTGTTTGAAGGGAACATCTTTATGGTTTCTTGTACCTCCTCGAAGTTGATAATAAGTTCGGTCACTTTTCGGCTGGTAAGTCTTTGAATCACTTTTGGAGAACTTCTTCACTGCGCATGATGATGATTCAGTTCGTAACATGTTGCTGGAACCAACATTGGAGTAGCTTATTTATGCTGATATCGTTTTTTGTGTACCTGCAACTGCTTGTACTTCTTCGACAATTATACCTATTCACCTTTTCCGTCCTTACTCATCTAGTTAGCATAGTCATAATGCCACTTCATTATCACCTTTCCAATTATGTGTTTCATGTGAGTCTTTTGTCTCGTACTCAAACGTTGTGGGATTCGCTACTACGCCAGTAAAATCTGTACGATTTCAGATGAGACATGTTGATATTTGAGGATCTAAGGAGGATTCATTAATCTAATCCACGGTGAAATAGGAATATTTTGATTTGATGAGTCAGGGGACGTAACTTGAAGGCTTACCGCGTCTGATTAGTTTAACCACCATTTTGATTGGTTAGAGTTCGTACAAGGGCATGTTATTATTATTCCGAGTCCCAGTATGGTACAGTAAATGTACGTTTTGCAGGGATGTTGTGGACCATTGTGAAAGAAGCCATTCGTCGAATTGTCTGTGAATCTTATCATGAGAATAATGTGCCAACATTGGAAAATATTAGGAAGTTACAAAAATATCAGTATTATATGATTATAATTTGTTAGATACTTTGAGAAATGTTTCACTGGACTGCGGGTTTAGCTATAAACAATTAGATAAATGAATGGTGATTATGAAATCAGCACGTATCGTAGAATACCGGCTAACATCTACGTGAAATAAAGGAATGTCGAGACACGAATAGACATATATTTTATCTGTACGAAACGTGTTTTATACTTATGACGTCGTTCAATACGGATGGAAACAAGATAGCAAAAATATTATATTCCTTCCTGTGTAAATGGTTTTTTAATGATGCACTAGCATTGTTGTAATAAGACTGCAGAATTAGTTGAGAAATGGACAGATCAGCAACTTTTACCAAATATCCCAGCAAATTCAGTCATCAAACAAAAATACGGAACACTAACACGAAAAAAGCTTTTTTATAAAAAATAAATGCATACAAATTTCTCTCAGAAAATTTAAGAATAGATTGTTGGAAGTTATTTCCGTAAAACATGACCATTATGTTCAACCCCATAAAAATGGTAGGTATGGGCTGCTATCAAAAACAACATATTATAGAAATGTTATCAATCTTCGCAATTGAATATGATGATGAGGATGAGATGAGCAAGAGTGATATATGGAGAAAGTGGATTTCTAATGTGATCAAAAATAAAATGAATATTGAATGTCCATCAATACAAATATCATCAGGGTAGATGAAAATTCAAGATCTAAAAACTCCGATTGTGGCTGGTGATACATTTTCAATTCTAAATTCACAAATTACATTTCTCACAAATATATTAAAATGTCAGTTTGTATATATACTTTCAGTCGTAAAATCGTTTTAGAAACCAAGAATTTCTTTCGCTATCCTTGCTCCATGATTGCTGATAATGAGTCCATTTTTAGTTTTTTGGTTTTTCAATGGATTTCATATAGACTATACCACCTTGATCTGAGCACTCAAGCCTTGCTATGGGTTACCGATTGTCTTTTTAAATTTTCGATTCTTGTTTTAAATTTCAGATTTGTTAATTACAGATAAGCTTGGTATCCAGAACAAACCAGATAATACTGCGTACTGATAAGCATCCTTGAGCAATGTTTACTACATGTTTTTACCTGTCTGAAAATTGAAGTCCTCTCTTCCATTTAGAATTTCCTCTATCCAAATGCACAGATAGAATTAATTTAGCGCTCTTTGAAAGCCACTATGATTAATATAGAGAGAGATAAAGTATGAGAGAGAGAGAGGGAGAGAGAGAAAGAGATAGAGAGTATTGTAGAAGGTGCCTCCAAGGTCAAAAATACACAAGTTGTCCTTCTTACCTTGTACAGTTTTTTCCACTTCAACAGAGCTCTCTTTGTTGGACTTTCTGCCTGATAGATATGTATGGAACAGCTTCTTTAAAGAAATCAATAGATTCATAGTCCTCTGTAGGTTTGACCTGAAAAAAAAAAGAAATACAATCTATAGATTGTACATCACTATTAATATTTTAGTGCTTTAGGTTAATCCTGAGTGACCATGTTTACGAAGTTGAATTTGAACAAGAAGGAGTTGCTCAAGGATCTATATTGGGTGCACTTTTATTTCCCCTATACATCAATGATTACCAAAAGAATGTCTGCTGATGACACATTATTTATTAAGGATGGTGCCAATGTATGGAAATCATAGGTGTGAGATGGATAATAATTATTATAAACCTAAACAGAACCGTTGCCTTATTTTCAACCAAAAACTGTTGAAACATACCAGTTTCATTAGAAGTTAAATTGTAAGTATGAGGAAATGTATTCAATTCAACCTTGGACGAATCCACTAATAGTGCAAAAAGTCTAAATTGTGAACTTCTTAGAGAAATGGAAATATTTAATAAGTTCTCCATGAATTGATTATATCAATGAGATAATTGGGATTGAAATAAAAAAATTAATTTATGAAGATCACCATTTTAATCAAAACATCTCCATATCAATCGAACACTAAGTTGGAGAATAGGCATTCCAAAAAAGGCAAACTTTTAGATCTTTAACGGTTTAATCAAATTGCCGAAAATGTTTGGATTTTATCAAATATTTGAAGGTATTATGACCCATATATATGAGTCAGAATACTACCTACAAACTCGGACTACAGATTCCGCACCTCATTTAGAGGTGAAAAGTTCCTATCAAAGTATGTCCGAAATGCATATCCTCTGAGATACAGGTTGTCAAATGTACAAAAAAAATTTGATTTAATTTTTTTTTCTCCAAAACTCCCGATGGGAATAATTTCAAATTTGGTACACTAATCATGGTTTTTCAAGGTGATAATTTGAAGTTACAGTTTTTAATTTTCGTAAAACAATGGTGTAGTTACGTTGGTATGTGGTCATATTTTCCTTCATATTTTCTTTGGAGAAGTGAATTGACAAATGAGCGTTTGACATCAGTTAGGCTCATTGATACTCAACCTGAAAGTCATTACATTCCATGTACCTAAATGTTCAGTTTTCTGAGATAATTGAGAAAAACTGAAGATATGTCTTGAGTCCCAACATAATTTCCTCTTTTCAATAATAGCATAACACCAATTTCTTACAACATATTGAAATATTTGTCAACCTCCTAAACATTTTTTAATGTAGATAGGATCGAAAACATAGCACTGGTGAGTCAGAATGAGACCTAACTTGGTGATTCCACGACATCGATCTGATCAAATAATACGATGAATGAAAAAATGGTCGGTCTCATTCTGACTCACCCGTACTATGTTTCTGATTCTTCCAACATTGAAAAATGTTCAAGAGGTTGACAAATATACTGATATGTTGTAAGAAATTAGTATTATGCGATTATTGCCCATATGAAATTACGTTGCTACTCAGGACATATCTTCAGTTTTTAGTGATTATTTCAGAAACCTTCACTTTTAGGCACATCGAATGTCATAACTTTTAAGTCGAGTATCGATGAGCCCAATTGATTTCAAACGCTCATTTATTCATTCACTTGTCCAAAGAAAATATGAGTTTTGGAGAAAAAAAAAACAATTTTTTTTGCGTATTTTTTACACCCTATATCTCAGAGGGGATGAATTTCAGGACATACCTTGATAGGAACTTTTCACCTCGAAATCAGGTGAGGAATCTGTAGTCGATGTTTGTCAGTCTTACGCTGTATATTTGTAATAGAGCATGATTTGAAACTGACTCTTGTCTATTTCTGAAGGGTAAGCTGAAAGAACGAACGATGTCCACTTTCAGGGAATTTTGAAATATATACGCTATTTTGTTAGTTTCAGAGAGTATTAAACGCGTGCGAATTTATAGGAGAATAAAACGGAGGATGTCCGGATTATAAAACATTTTAAAAATAGGCATACTGGTTAGAAACAGAGGTTGTCTTCGCGCCACATGGAAAAACAGACGGCGTTCGACTTTCCCGCATAACTTGTTTTTTTTTTATCGGACTACTTACAGTAATCATTGGTTAAGCAAGAAAATCACCGCTAAACCTAAGAAGAGGTCGAGGAAAAGATCAACTGTTTCCAGAAGATTTTTGAATGAAGGCGAATTCGAACTACCAGATCCAGCTTATGATGAACCGTGGCCAATTTCTCAGGCTAAATACGAAAATTTGTAGGTATTAAATAGCTATTTATGATACAAGTGTGAAACGTGTATGTTTAGAGCACAGGTGTGAATATTTGCAGAATGAGCGTAGCGAGTTTTGCAATTCACACCAAAGAACCTCTTCAAGACATAGCTGATCATAGAATTACAACAGTATCCATGCAATAAATATTTCATTTCATCCAAGATGTCGTCATGCATCAGTATCAGTAACTGTTCCAACTGATGTGTTAAACACATGAATGATAAATGAGATGTTTAGTAAATGTGATATCATACTGAATTTTGTATATATTGAAATAGCTGATTTATACTTTGATTATTATTTATTCTGTTCAATTCTATTACTTTTCGCACTAGTGTGAAAAGTAATTTACTTTTCGCACTTGTGTTCTAAGTGACGTTTTTGACATTGAAATGACAACTGAAAAATAGTAAATTTTAGTTGTCACTGTCAAAAACGATTTTGAGATCCAATTTGTTCACCAATTCTATGAAAAGTAAATTCATAAGTGAAGACTTTTATAATAGGCATTTTTTGTTGAATTGGTGACGGCGCTGGAAAATATTTTTATTTTAAAAATCGTAGTAAAGTGCTTTCGACTGTTAAGTCATCATCAGTGCGTACCTGTAAGTAAGTAATAATTGAATTTGAATTTGATAAATTGAAAAATTGAACGTTAGGAAAATTCAGAAAAGTGAGGTTACTTACTCGTCAGGTGTACAAGAAGCCGTATAAAAACATCAAGTCCATGGACCAAAGTAAAATTTTAAATTTTACATAATATATAACATATTTATTTACAATTTTCGTCCTGTTCAAGGATTATTCTGGATTCAGATATGGGATACTACATCATGTCTTTCTGTTGAAGTGGAAGTGAAGTTTTGAATTGACAATGTGTGACAATGACACTAATGACAAGTGACAAAGACCATTGACATATGTGACATAGATTCAAAGAACTGCAATAGAAATTGAAATAATCGAGACATGAGTTTAAAACGGAACTTAGATCAGAAAAGGATCAGTCTAATGGGAACCTTTTGTTTTTCAGAAGTATGCTAACAGAGAAAACTCCATCAAGATTTTCTGTGTGTTCTCTACTGTTTGAGCCACCAGAATTGAGCTCAAGGTCATGGGAAGTCTGATGAGAACTTTCTCATTCACAGAAGCGGCAATTCGGGTAAATCAAAGATGAGAGCACCTGGTGAAAAAGAATAAATTATCAAAATTAGAAATCAATGAAAGATAATGAAAAAAGGAAGAAGGGTTCTCTATGGCTCTGTTCAACATCAACCATGGAATGCTAAGAAACCGAGAAAAAGTCTGATGAGAACTTCACTCAATATACCTGCAATCCAGAGTTGGGGGAGGGCATACTGAACCTCAGAGGTGACCCAGTGATATCGTCATAGAGAAAGAATTAGTAACTGAATGAAAATTGTTTGAACTAAAAAGAATTGATTCGAAAAAGTTATTAAGACATTATTATTATTATTTCAAACGCCTATGAGGAGGTTCATAAGATCAGTTTAAATAACTTGAGTGTTTAGACAAAGGTCATTGTTGAGTATTTCTTTACTTATATGTAAATCTTCAAGGAAATCTAATCTGTTATAATTTTTGGACCTAACCTCCTGTAAAATTTGAGAGTTTCTGTTTGGGTCAAAATTATGGTTGTTTAACCTTAAATGTTCACCAAAAGCAGATACTTTGTTTGGGTTTTGGTGCTCTTTTATACAAACTTTCAAAGGTCTACCTGTTCTGCCAATGTAAGCTGCATCACAATCTTCACAATTTAATTTATAAATACCACTTCTTGAAAGTTTATCAATTTTGTCTTTTGTACTGACTAAAAATCTACTTAAATTGTAATTAGTTTTGAAAGAAATTTTAATGTTTTCGATGTTACCTTTGATGCAACCAGCTATTTTGTTAGAAATCGTTTGTTTTGTTTACGTTTTTTCATACTGTAAGGTGTTTTATTCTTCCTCTAGTAGTATTATAATGATTTTATGCTCTCAATTTTTGTCCAGAGCCTAACTACAAAATAAGCAATTTAAAAAGGTTGGTGTGCGTTTTAGTTTATTCTTAAATATGCTATATAAGAAAAAATACTGAATTTTCCATAAATTTTGTGGCATCGTTCGTTCTTTCTTTCCTCTTACCCTTCATCTGTACGCCATAAAAATTATTCATCAGTATTTAATTGAATACCTAATACGCAATATATTCCAGTTTGTCTATAAAGTAGATATTACTATCATACAATACAATAAATAATATAAAATTCGTTCTCTAAAACTTTATATGGATTGGATGTAAGAATTGATAACAAAATAGAAACAACCCAAACACCAAGACTACTCAGTTTCCACGCGCGTTTCGCGAACAACGGTACCACCTTCAGGAGCTGAAGTTTTCTAACAAGCAGCAACGACAAGCAGAACTACTGGAAATGTTTTTTCAATTCTTGAACGGCACGTTATAAAACTTTGTGAGACCAGATCACCATGTCGAGATAATGATAATGGCCTAAAATTCGATCGCTCCATTATCCAAATCCAAATAACAATCGATGAAGTGAGTACCTTTGCAACACATTCTTTCTAAAGTCTATAATCGAGCTATGTCTGTCGACACCGGAGATTCGTCCGAATAGACCCGAAGCTGAATCCATTCGGTTCTGCATACGAGAACCGCCTTGAATGATGTGTGTCCATTAATAACAACAAACAGCTGAAACACCGCTTAGGGCGGATGAGTGCATATTGCAGCGATGAAATTGAAAATTAACTTTTTCGGATGCTTACTTGATTTCGGAATTTAATTTGTCTGGAAGTTGGTCGGTCTCTAGTGGTTTGGGGGTGGAAATGGAAAGGAGCCAAAGGCGGATCTAGGCAACTTTTCTGAGAGGGTGTAAAACATATCCAAGGAATGCGCCCCAATTTTGGAAAAAATCTAAATATACTGTTTTAAAGTAACTGCATATTGTAAAACACGAAACATAAAAAGATTCATTAATTTATCAATTATCGTTTTAAACACAAAATTATACATTTTGAGGAAACGAATATGAGTAAATTTATACATTAAATTCATTTTAAACCAAACTAAAAATGAAAAATGGCTCTTTTACAACTTTGGTAGGTATACAGTGAAATGACGAACTTGAAACAAATCAGTGCGAAACGATATAAGAACAACACTAACTAAAATCGTAATTCTAGAGGCATATTTAAACCAATTCTCGATAAACTTCCCGTTTTAAAAAACCCATACATAACGTACAATTTCAGACTAGAGCGCCGTTTAAAAGAAAACATCTCATTTGACAAATATAAAACTGGTATAAAACAACTCATAATCCTCAAACTACCTAAAGTTGGTGAAATTACTTTAAAAATATATGTACGACGGTGTATTGATATCTAGTTAGCCTAGACCAGTTCCCTGCATAAACAAAATATTGCGTTACCATAGCAACGAACAATAACTTATTAGAAGTGTCAGTGTAAAGTTTGACGTCAAAAAAAAAAAACCAGAATTACGCAATAAATTAAAAGAAAAAATATGTCCACTGAAATTGTGAAAATCTATAAATGGGAGTTTCGAGCCATCATCAAGTACCTGTATTTAAAAGGGTTATGAGGTAAGCAGATTTACGAAGATATGCTTAATACCCTTGGTGATCAATGTCCTTCGTATGCGACCGTGAAAAATTGGACTGCAAGCTTCAAAAGAGGTAAATTTTCCATTGAAGATGATGACCGATCGGGAAGGCCAGTTTCTGTGTCAGTCCCCGAAAATATCGATGCAGTTCATGACATGATTTTAACAGACCGTCGAATTGGGCTAAAACGGATATCTGAAGCACTGAATATTTCATACAAACGCGTTCATCATATAGTTCACGTCAATTTGGACAAGAGAAAAATTGCTGCAAAATGGATCCCCAAATGTTTGAATGTTGACCAAAAGCGTGCAAGGGTAGTAGCATCGCGTTCGATCTGTGCTCGATTTGAAAACGATGTAGACTTCTTAAACCGAATTGTTACTATGGATGAGACTTGGGTACATTTCTACGATCTAGAAACAAAGCAACAATCGATGGAATGGCGACACTCCGGTTCTCCAAGACCTAAGAAGTTTAGTGTCCTAAAATCTGCTGGAAATGTTCTTGCTTCAGTTTTTTGGGATTACCATGGAGTAATCATGATTGATTTTTTGGATAAGGGTAGAACAATAACTGGAGTTTACTATTCGACATTACTGACCACTCTACGGGAAAAAATTAAAGAGAAAAGACGCGGAAAGCTATCCAAAGGTGTTTTGTTTTTGCAGGACAACGCCCCTGCACACAAATCTTATGTTGTCATGCAAAAAATTCGTGATTTAGAGTTTGAATTACTAGAACACCCCCCTTATTCACCAGATTTGGCTCCGTCCGACTATCATCTCTTTTCTCAACTGAAAAAAAGTTTAAAAGATCCTTCCAACGAGGAGGTAATAAAAGCTGTATAGGTCTGGTTTGCACAGCAAGAAGAAATATTTTTTTGAAAGGTCTAGAGACGTTGCAGGTTCGCTGTAATAAATGTATCCAATTAAGGGCCGGTATTATAAACATGTCTCGAAGTTAACTTTAATTTTAACAGTCAAGTTAACTTCAGCTTTGAAATGGCAGTTTTATAAAAGTCTCATTTCTGAAATAAAAAGAAGAAGAAGGCAAACGTGTAACCTAGAATTTATCGCAATTTCTCTTGTGACATTTCTAATTTTCTAATAAATAATAAAACTGCTAGCAATAGATTTGAGAATCTTCCAGAACTCCAACAACTACCAAGAATGAACATGTACGAAATCTGAGTGTAATTAACACTTGTATTACTGGCGATAGAAGATGATTTCAAAAATTGAAAATACTTATAATTCTACAGTAATTAGAACTAGA
The DNA here is from genome assembly GCA_944452925.2 of Chrysolina oricalcia. NCBI lineage: Eukaryota > Metazoa > Arthropoda > Insecta > Coleoptera > Chrysomelidae > Chrysolina > Chrysolina oricalcia. The sequence goes on from OX101808.2 coordinate 27,712,456, forward strand.
AATGTTGACTTATTAGTTGGTCTTTGCAAATTTGCCTCACTAATGTGCCCCTTTAACAAGCATAATATACAGACTTTCTTGATGATCGAAATAATCGAAATCCGTTTTCATTTGTTTTCAAATTCTATTTCGTTCCATAATATAAAATGGTTTAACAGATTTCTAAATATCCTTCGACGCCAATATCCTTCAATAATAATCACAGCATATCCTTCATTGTCCCTTAAAAGTTCCTTGAAAATAACCAGGATATCGTTTGCTAACATTATTGCGAGAAAAAAACAATCAAATTGAGGTTTTATGCTAAATTATTGATAGAAGAACTGTCGAAAACCACCATTTTCTGGAAAGTTAACTTTAACTGATACCCCTTCCTACCAATAAAGTTAACTCCTACATTTTGAAGTTAACTGTAAGATGTGACGTCATTCCTCGAGTTAACTTCGAGTTGTCTGTCAAAATAGTTTTATAATACCGGCCCTAAGAGGAGAATATGTTGAGTAATAAAATATTTTGACATTGAAATTTTGTTTGGTTCTATAGTAGGCTAAAATTTTTTCAATATATCCTCGTATATATGTAGAAAGTTACTTATGACATATACAGTCACTGGTTGAAACAGCTGTCAAAGGTTGGAACTCTCGGAATCAAATCGAATAATAATACATTTTCACATGTATAGATGTATATATAATTAATTTGAAAAAAAATCTGTTGTCTTGAGATGAAGATATACATATTATATATGATGATAAGTGTGTAAGTATATGAGTATATAATATGAACGTATCTCCAAATCATGTGTAATTCAAATAGTCCTTGCCTTATCATCCATTCCGATCATTGAAACAGAAAATGGAAAAATAAACAAAAACTATTTAAAAATGGATAAAATGCAAAAAAAATATTAAATCGAATTTCTTACCGATTCCTACTATAGAATTCCAGTTATTGGGCAAACTCACTTTTGTTTAAATTTGTAAAACAATCTATAATTTTATCTACCTATATCAGAAGAAATATATCGGTGGATGTACAGAAGGCCAAGACCTGCAAAACGTTCCCTACTAATATTTCTTTTGATCCATCGAATATTATGTTTTAAAAAATTTCGCCCCCCCTCTCCCCCCTCAAAAGCTAGATAGAGAACGCAAAGAAATTCGGAAAATGTTTCAACAGTTTCGGACATGGAAAATAATGATAAAAAAATCGATCCGGCAGCTTTCCTATCACGAAAAAAATTAGGAAAACTCGCGAAATAGAAATCATGAAAATCCGTAAAAATAGTGAAAATTATCTGACCATTGAATAATACGGTTTCAGAAAAGAATTCCCCTATTCCCCCCTCGAAAGCTGGATAAGAGAACGCGTAGAAATTCGGAAAAATTTCCAACGGTAAATTAACACCGTGCAACAACGACGCATTAATTGAAATGAACAGACTAAGAAACATATCATAAGTAAACTAAAAAAGAATAATAAAAGAAAAGAAGGATAAATAAACTTAAAAAACTTTTTAGAGAAAAGCTTTTATTTAAATACACTAAAAAGAAAAAAAAAATTTAAAAGTGAATTAAACCCATCATTTTGTTACATTATAAACTTTTAAATGATATGAAAGCTTTTCGCGAGAATAAATCTTGAGGTAATTTTAAATTCAATTTACAATAAGAAATACTTAGATACTTCTCACCACAAGCTTTTATATCATTTAAAATTTTATAATGTAGCAAAATGATGTTTGATTAACTTTAAAATTTATTTTCTTCTTTTTAGTGCATTTGAATGAAAGCTTTTCTCTAAAAGGTTTTTTAAAGTTTATTTATTCAAGTTTAACATGGCGGAATTTCCATTATGAGATAAAAGATTTTTGAGATACAACGATTACAAAGTAGCCTTCTCTTCAAATTTCGAAATAGATTTTCTAGTAAATTTACTGGTAGGACAAAAAAGTCACTATCAAATCGATATATCTAAAATATTATCTATAGTGACTGTAGATGTCATAAGTAACTAATCTAATTCTCAAATTCAGCCTACCTCGCTTCAGTGTAGAGATATTTTCCCTTTTTTCTTTCTTCGGTTTTACTTCCAATAAGTTGTCCTTTTCAATAGGTGTAGTGTTTGGAGTCGAACATGGGAAGTTCAAATCAATTTCGAAATCTAGCCTATCTCTTTCCAGTTTTAAGATATTTTCACTTTTAAGTCACCGGTATAGCACCCAATCGTTCTATTTGGTGGCCTTTACAATGTGTGGTGTGTATGAAGTCGAACACGTGCCGTTGAATCTAATTCTCAAATTCAGCCTACCTCGCTTCAATTTTCCGTCTTCGGTTTTACTTCCAATAGCTTAATAAGTTGTCCTTTTCAATAGGTGTAGTGTTTGGAGTCGAACATGGGAAGTTCAAATCAATTTCGAAATCTAGCCTATCTCTTTCCAGTTTTAAGATATTTTCACTTTTAAGTCACCGGTATAGCACCCAATCGTTCTATTTGGTGGCCTTTACAATGTGTGGTGTGTATGAAGTCGAACACGTGCCGTTGAATCTAATTCTCAAATTCAGCCTACCTCGCTTCAATTTTCCGTCTTCGGTTTTACTTCCAATAGCTTAATAAGTTGTCCTTTTCAATAGGTGTAGTGTTTGGAGTCGAACATGGGAAATTCAAATCAATTTCGAAATCTAGCCTATCTCTTTCCAGTTTTAAGATATTTTCACTTTTAAGTCACCGGTATAGCACCCAATCGTTCTATTTGGTGGCCTTTACAATGTGTGGTGTGTATGAAGTCGAACACGTGCCGTTGAATCTAATTCTCAAATTCAGCCTACCTCGCTTCAATTTTCCGTCTTCGGTTTTACTTCCAATAGCTTAATAAGTTGTCCTTTTCAATAGGTGTAGTGTTTGGAGTCGAACATGGGAAGTTCAAATCAATTTCGAAATCTAGCCTATCTCTTTCCAGTTTTAAGATATTTTCACTTTTAAGTCACCGGTATAGCACCCAATCGTTCTATTTGGTGGCCTTTACAATGTGTGGTGTGTATGAAGTCGAACACGTGCCGTTGAATCTAATTCTCAAATTCAGCCTACCTCGCTTCAATTTTCCGTCTTCGGTTTTACTTCCAATAGCTTAATAAGTGTCCTTTTCAATACGTGTAGTTTTTGCATTCGAACAGGGGAAGTTCAAATCAATTTCGAAATCTAGCCTATCTCTTTCCAGTTTTAAGATATTTTCATTTTTAAGTCATCGGTATAGCACCCAATCGTTCTATTTGGTGGCCTTTACAATGTGTGGTGTATGAAGTCGAACACGTGCCGTTGAATCTTATTCTCAAATTCAGCCTACCTCGCTTCAATTTTCCGTCTTCGGTCTTCGACCTACGAAGCCGACGAAGCCGACCTTCTTTACTTCAATTTTCTCGTCCAAAATGTTGAAATCGGAAACCAAGGCAAATTGCAAGTGGTCTAATAAGTACTGACACGGCCGACAACTATACAAAACTCCCTTTCGGAAGCCGACCACATTATGAGTATTTAAATTTAGACATGCGGGTGACGCCGCATATGCGTCATCGGCGGTGAACGTGTTAAAAACTTAAGTACGAAATCGCGTTTACATGCCTGAAAAAAATCAGAATATCTTTTACTGGTCTTAAAATATTACCGTATTTTCGAATTATTATAATGTTATGTTTCGTATCAGTCTGGGGGTGTAATTACCCCTCCATATATCCGCCCTTGGAAGGACCTGTAGAAATATTACGTAACTCCCTGATGGCTTGAAAAAATACATAAGAAAATGTGTTATTACCCAATACCGACTTGACACGCAAGTGGTTGAAGTGAACGATCGATAGAGTAGGAACAGAAAGTGTGGGTGTGCCTCAGGGCACTCTATTTATTCACATAATAATAATAATAAATTTGATCCCATCGATAATAAAAATGATAGGAATAGAAAATGTATAACCTCAGCAAATAATAAGGTTGTCGCCCATAAAAGGTAAGACCTTACAAATGGGCATGTTAATTATTGGTTACATGAAATATGAAGGGGGGAAATTCAATATATCACTCAATAACTGACTTGGTAAATACTTCATATAAGAAGCACATCAGACCAAACATGAAGTAGACGAATGTTGTTGTAGTTTTTGCAAATTTGATAAAATTCATCATTTAATTTTTTTATTTTGGTTCCAAGATATTCATCATCAGATGATTTTGAAAGGATTTTTCTGGACTGAAAACCTTCAGATTTTCGTTTAAAACTGGTAAGTATCAATTTGATATTATAACTTCGATATTGGGTATTCGATATTGGGTAAAAACGACAATTTTTTTGAAGGTTATTCTGAGGTCCCTGGACATGAATTTGAAATCAAAATGGTACGTCCCTACTTGCATTCAGATTTCCGTCCCTTCACAAGTCGATAAAGTACAAAATTCCTGAGTTTGAAGCGGAAAAATAAAATTCGAACTTCAAAGTCAGAAATTCCGAAGTTGAATTAAAAAAAAAAGGTTTTCATAATAAGGGTCTTTTTAAGAACTTTCTCTATATAAGTTAGATAAATACATTGCCTCTTTTTTTCATTTCAGCAAGGTTATTCACTGTTTTTCAGCAGAGCATTATTATAATTTTTATTGAGAATATAAACTATGGCGAATCACAACAACATTCAATAAATTAATTTAAGCATTATTATTTGAAAGCAACGATGCCAAATCTTATATGAGGGTAAGATCAAAATATAATTTTTATTCGCAATACACTAAATGATCAGTATAATTGTGAAACGAATAAATTCCACGAAGGGGAAAATATGAGGAAATTTTCTGACAGAACAATTCTTCCCGGGCTTAAACCACGAAGGACAAGCTGAAATCCTCGGACACGGAGGCAATCCCAAATAATAATTATATGTTGATCTTACTTTCTCAAAAATATGAGGAAATATAACAATTCATATATTATTTTTTTTTAATTCAACCAATATAATTATTATATAATAAAAAAAATACAATAATAATATTCATAAAATAAAACTAAGTATAATTTCGAACATTTGTGATGAAGTGTCTTCCTGCTCGTAGAAGAGTATATATGCCTTTCCGCTGACAAGGGAATTTGAATGAATCGTTGAAACTACGGAATCGTTGTATTCGTGCCTGTATACGGATGCCTACAGTAAGCAGTGTAGTGTCCGCTATTGGTAGTCCCGCTGTGATTCGTCACTGCGTACAAGTTATAGCGACAAGGGGCTACATTGTCTGCAGTGTAGTTGCTCAAATATAAACCTTCCAGAGGAAAATCAATGGTTATATTCAATTTTCCTCTAAATCTTTGTGTTTGAGAGAATCTTTTTAAATGGACAACTAAAATTTTGGGGAATTTCTGAATCAATAGAGACTTTGTGCATTTCCTCTTTCTTTTGTAGTTCAAACATGTCGGTTTCTCATCACCATCCATAGTTTCTTCCCTAGTGAATGAATCTAAACATTAGTTGGCCTGTTCTTTTGTTCTTTTTGATATCGGAAGAGAAAGGTCCCAGAATGTATCGAAAGTGACTGAACAGTGACCGCAATGTGTACATTTCAATGTTGATTTCAGCTGTCCAACAAAGTTATCTACTATCTTGGAGTTGTCCATTCCCAAGTATCTAGACCATGACTCTCTGGACTCAACACAAGTGTTAAATTTAGGGACAATCTCGGCCGAAATGAAGTTGGGCTTATCTGTTATTGCATTTACGTCTTCGTGTAGTCCCTCCAGTAGATATCGTAAAAACTCCTGGGCATCTTGTTGGTCATAACTGAAGAAACGTGGTGCAAATCTTTGGATTTCACTTTTCAAAGAGACTGTATTAACAACTCGATCCGACGCATCTTCTGACTACAGTTCCTTTATCACTTCCGCATATGCTTTGATCAAAGCTCCCTTCATTTTTGATAATTTGGTGTTAATATCTCTTGTATAAGCATCCTTCTTCAGATGTTCCAGCAACCATTCAGTATATATATTATTAGGTAAAATAAAATACAATTAACCAACTTTAGTTACACTGCTGCCAATCTGCCATGAACTGATATTGACAAAATGTTTTGTTGTGCTTTTGCCAAAAGCTAATTTTTTTAGTAAAAGTATATTATAAATATTGCTGAATGTGTCGTAAATGTGTGAATAAGTATGCACAGATTGTGCTGACATAAAAAATACTCGGCGTCAATTGCTTTTTGAGTTCTAACCTGCTTGTAATTCAATAAAGAGCATTTATTATTAATATTACTATTAATTTGTTTGCTTAATCTTGAAAAAAAAAATTCGACGTTGGGCAATAAATCTGAGAGCTAGTGTTTTGATTTCAAATCTGTTTTCAGGAAAATTGAAATCCTAAAAAATGTTTGAAAAAATCGTTAAAGAAAAAATTTTACGGATGTTTGCACTACGATTCAAATTGTACATCTCTTAAATATTTTTAAATGAAAGGCTGTGACGGCACAGTGAATACTCATTGGAAAAATTACATTATTTTAATTCAATGAATTAAATACATTCCATATATTTCATGTACTCCATGTTTGAGAAAAAAAGTGTAAGTCATCTAGAATTACATAGAATTAAAAAAATGGCGAAATAAGCGGGAATAGCTATTTTAAAATTTTAGTGGTAGGGAGTTGAATGTAACAGTTGTCCCCCTTGATCTGTAAACTGATATTTTTCGACAAATTTTCATATAGTGTCATCATTTAAAGAAATATTAAATGCTGTTCATTTTGAAATTGTCACCATGTAGGTATAAAATCGAACTGCTAGTCGAACTGCCAGTCAAATTGCTAGCCACTTCGAAAGTTGACAGACCAGTGAATTAATTATTTATGTAAATAAAATAGGACATCCCAATATAACATAATCGTATAATGAAATAAAATAATAGCGCTCTAGAGCGGCTAGAGATTTTTTTTAAATATTCACAAATTATGAAGTCACTTAATGTAATTCATGAGTTTATTTTTGAAATGCAAAACAGATGTAGACTCTTTCAAGGGTACTTGCAGTTTATATATAGAATTTGGAAATTTATTTAAATGGGTATTTAAATCCGTAGGTCACATACACAAAATATGGATTAACAGTATATTAGAATTATAATATTCGTAGTAATAGTCATGTTTTCACGTATTTGATTTTCTGTTTCACATCAATTGGACTATTAATCAGAATTTGATCAGGAAGAGTATTGATTAATTTTGGCGCTGTAATAAACGCTATTTTCTAAAACTGTTTTGGTGGTGAAAGGTATCTTCAACTTCGAGTATTTAAGGAAGCGTTTCTCATTAACTTCGATAATTAATAATGCTTGAAGATAAGTCAACAACTAATATATGTTGGCGACCAAAGAGGAAGATTATTATCCTTGGAGAATGTCAAGGCATGTAAAGTCAAATTTGCTTTATTATCGGAAAAATTTGAATTCTTATTGACAAAGCGATTAGTCTAAAAATAGACAAAAAAAATTTATAAAAAATATCACAAACAGTCAATGAAATCAATAAAATCGTCATTATTCACAACCTAGACCTTTCAAAAACAATGTTTCTTCTTGCTCTGCAACCAGACCTCAACAGCTTTTATTACCTCCTCGTTGGAAGAAAATTTACGACCTTTTAAACTTTTTTTCAGTTGAGGAAAGAGATGATAGTCGGACGGAGCGAAATCTGGTGAATAAGGGAGGTGTTCTAGTAATTCAAACCCTAAATCACGAATTTTTTGCATGGCAACATGAGATTTGTGTGCAGGGGCGTTGTCCTGCAAAAACAAAACACCTTTGGATAGCTTTCCGCGTCTTTTGTCTTTAATTTTTTCCCGTAAAGAGGTCAGTAATGTCGAATAGTAATCTCCAGTTTTTGTTCTACCCTTATCCAAAAAATCAATCATGATTACTCCATGGCAATCCCAAAAAACTGAAGCAAGAACTTTTCCAGCAGATTTTTGGATACGAAACTTCTTAGGTCTTGGAGAACCGGAGTGTCGCCATTCCATCGATTGTTGCTCTGTTTCTGGATCGTAGAAATGTACCCAAGTCTCATCCACAGTAACAATTCGGTTTAAGAAGTCTACATCGTTTTCAAATCGAGCACAGATCGAACGCGATGCTACTACCCTTGCACGCTTTTGGTCAACATTCAAACATTTGGGGATCCATTTTGCAGCAATTTTTCTCTTGTCCAAATTGACGTGAACTATATGATGAACGCGTTTGTATGAAATATTCAGTGCTTCAGATGTCCGTTTTAGCCCAATTCGACGGTCTGTTAAAATCATGTCATGAACTGCATCGATATTTTCGGGGACCGACACAGAAACTGGCCTTCCCGATCGGTCATCATCTTCAATGGAAAATTTACCTTTTTTGAAGCTGAAGTCCAATTTTTCACGGTCGCATACGAAGGACATTGATCACCAAGGGTATTAAGCATATCTTCGTAAATCTGCTTACCTCTTAACCCTTTTAAATACAGGTAAGTACTTGATGATGGCTCGATACTCCAATTTTTCGATTTTCACAATTTCGGTGGACATATTTTTTCTTTTAATTTATTGCGTAACTCTGGTTTACTTTTTTCACGTCAAACTCTACACTGACACTTCTAATAAGTTATTGTTCGTTGCTATGGTAACGCAATATTTTGTTTATGCAGGGAACTGGTCTAGTCTAACTAGATATCAATACATCCTCGTAAATTATGGATTTTTGTGTATGAGCTTCTGAAATTGGTAGAGTATATTATTGTAATATTTTTTGTGAATCAAATACACACTTGGTACTATAGATATACTAGTCATTGTCAACCTATGAGCAGTAAACAACGTTTTCCACGAATCTCTGGGTTAAGTTTTACAAAGGCATCAGCCAGCCCTCTTTTGTAAAACGAACATGGCATTAAAAAGAAATGGAGAACTGTTCCCCCAAAAACAAATAAACTGCTCTCGCTACAGATGTATTCAATACTGATGATAAAATCCTTACAAAGCAAAGCAAAGCAACCAGAAGATAATTTTTTGCATAAATGTGAATGTTAAAAAAGTCTGTCAGTCCTAAAAACTTGGCTGATATGATTAACAACTTATTCTCGAGTTCCCTAAGAATATCTCATCCCGAGTGCATCTAAAGGTCAAAATGCATATTTTTGAAACAATTGCAACTTATTTGCATCACACCAATTCTTTACTGTAGATAATATGTCTTCAGATATATGTATACTAAGTTATCGTTGTTGTTGCTATTCCACAATATGTAATATCATCTGCGAACATTAGGAATTTACTCCTGATCATTAATGTACAATAAAAATAAAAGAGGGCCGAGTACTGAACCTTGTGGAACTCAGCAACTGACTGATTGCGACTTCGAGCTTTCTTTGTTAAGAGATTTGTAAGCGCTCCGATAATTATGATTGGTACCATCTTAATGTTAAATCTCTGAAACCATACATTTACTAAAATTTTAAGCAATATCTCATGATCAACACTGTCAAATGCTTCTGAAAGGGCGCAAAACTTTCAGTATAAATATTTCTGAATGTATCAATTCTAAAACTCAAGTTCATTGCATCTACACGAATTTTGCTAAAGCCTTCGACAAAATCGCTCATGATATATTACTGGCCAAATTGAAGTCCTAAGGATTGAGTTATCACTTAATAATTTTATTTCATATTTGGAGCAACGGGGTCAACATGTCATTCATAAAGGCGGGGAGTCTCTTCTTAGCCGGATCAGGCGTACCACAGGGCTCCAATCTCGGTCCATTTCTTCTCAATATTTTACTGTATGCGGATGATTTCAAGATATATAAAGAAGTGAAAGACCTCAATGATTATTTTGAACTTCAAAAGGATAACGTATCCAATTGGTCTTTGTAAATAAACTGCCATTTAATTTAAACAAATGTAAAGTAATAACGTTCTGTCGGAACAAAAATAGAAACAATTTATTTTTTACTATTCAAAATACTATCTTAGAAAGAGTCATTGAAATATGCGACGTTGGCTTGATGCTTCAAAGCGACTTCAAGTTCAATCGACATATTCAGAACATTATGAAAGAATCAAATAAGTAGATCGGTTTTCTGGAATGTATAAGTACTCACGAATTCACAGATACTAATATTATAAAACACCTGTTCATTACAATAGTTCGAAGCAAAATTGAATATGCTTGTATTGTATGGGATCCAGGACTATAAAATATGAAACAAATGTTGGAAAAATCCAAAATAAAATCTTGAAATTCCTCCATTACAAAAAATACAGAGGATCCCCAGGATACACGCCTTACGGTCCTATTCGAGAATATTATTTCTTAGAAACTTCTGAACGTAGGAGAATATTAATCAGCCTAATGTTCCTTGCAAAATTATTGAATGGTCAGGTAGATAGTATGTTCTTACTAGGTAAGTATCCCTTTATGTACCGCCCCCAATAGTTCGACCACGGCAAATTCTCTTTCACATAAATAACTACGATACTCCAATCAATAGAATATGCAGATTATATAATATATACTCAGAAACAATAAGTTATGGCATATTTGATATATAAATTGGTAGATACAAAGCCAATTCAAAGAACGTTATGGTGTCTGGTGTGAATTCCCCTCTTCACAGTTCTCAGTTATTTTCAGTTCAGTTAATTATTAGACACTTGACTTGATTGCCAAAACTGTTAGATTATTTAGTTTAACCATTAGTTTTGTTGTATTTATATTCGTTTCATATATTTGTATTATAAAGAAACATGTTATTAGGGTCTCCCTGTTTGTTTCTGCCGAATAAATAAAAAATAAATAAAAAACGATGCACAACGATGACTCGAGAGTTGTGAAGTTAGGACACTCTTCTGTGTCCTATACATATACTACGAAAGCGTAGAAGGGCCACAAAGAATTAAAAAAATATATTCGTCTAATTCCGACTTCGCAACTCGAAATTAGTATAATTCCTACTTCACAACTGGGAATTAGAATTCCGACTTTACAACTCGGAATTACTATAATTCCGACTTTACAACTCGGAATTAGTATCATTCCGACTTCACAACTCGGAATTATCCTAATTCCGACTTCGCAACTCGGAATTAGTATAATTCCGACTTCACAACTCGGAATTAGCCTAATTCCGACTTCGCAACTCGGAATTAGTATAATTTCGACTTCGCAACTCGGAATTAGTCTAATTCTGACTTTACAACTCGGAATTAGCCTAATTCTGCCTTACAACTCGGAATTAACCTAATTCCGACTTCATAACTCGGAATTACCCTAATTCCGACTTCGCAACTCGAAATTAGTAAAATTCCGACTTCACAACTCGAAATTAGTGTAATCATTACCATTCCACGAGTTGGCATTGGAGTTATGTGAAAATGTAAACTTCGACCGTCCAGCGAGAACTTTGAAGATTTAATACAGCTGATGGTTGGCCCTAAGATCTATGGAAAAATATACCAATTTAAGATATGCTATGCGGTTGAATGCTTGGCGGTACCACTAAGATTTTATAAACTGTAGATTTTAATCATAGCTTGATGTACCAGTTCACTCGACACACTGCAAATTTATTTTCTGACATCATCCACAACACCTAGGAGTCCGCAAGGACATCCTGGAGGTGTTTCTATTATTCTTTGTTTTTCAATTAAGTACACACAGCACCGAAAATGTTTCCAGCAGTGACAACAAACAGAAACCCTTTGTTGTTTAACGCCTTCCAACAGGACCGCGGAAAATTGCTGCAACACAACACATTTTGATGATGAAAAGTTTCAGATTTGTTGTTAAATTGTTGGAAAATATGTTTTGTTTTATTGGTTTGATGTGGACACGGCATAAGAGTTGAAAAAGTGTTTTTTTCCTTTTTTTATGGAAACGGGAACGCGAAAAGTTTGTTGCAACCAAAAACACAACAGGAGCGTTTTGTTGAAGAACATTTTCAGATTTGTTGTTGAATTGTTGAGAAACATTGAGTTGATCTTTTGTTTCTGTTTTCTTGTTTTGATGTGGACACGGCATAAGAGTTGAAAACGTGTTTTTTTAATGGAAACGGGAACGCGAAAAGTTTGTTGCATCCAAAAACACAACTCGTTTTGTTGAAGAAAAGTTTCAGATTTGTTGTTAAATTGTTGAAAAACATTGAGTTGATGTTTTGTTTCTGTTTTTTGTTTTGATGTGGACACGGCATAAGAGTTAAAAACGTGTTTTTTTCCTTTTTTTAATGGAAACGGGAACGCGAAAATTTTGCTGCAACCAAAAACTTAACACGTTTTGTTGATAAAAAGTTTCAGATTTGTTGTTGAATTGTTGAAGAACATTGAGTTGATTTTTTGTATTGTTGGTTTGATGTGGACCAGGCATAAGAGTTGACATTTTTTTTTTGAATGGAAACGCGTCATTTAAAAAAGAGAAATCTGTCAGATTGTCAGATGAAATAATGTAATGATCAATAATAAACGTGTTGCTAAGTAGAAACATTGCTAAGTATAAAACTAGTACTTTTCTTACAATTTTTTTTTCTGTAAATAAAGTATGATCTTTTCCATTAAAAATACTTAACAAGTGCGAAAAGTTATACTTTCCAGCACGCTACTGCCGATGTGGCGAGCGGGAAAGATACGTTCTAATAATATTAAGTAATAACTGTTTTACTACAACCAAACAAGTTGCTATTGTGAAGGTACGGAAAGGAATGTGAATCGTATGTGTGATAACACCGACGATAGCTCATCTCCTGTGACTCAATGCCCTATCATCAGCCTATGAGTCGGCATCATCCTGCACAATGGAATCGCAATGTGAAGTCGGAATTATACTAATTCCGAGTTGTGAAGTCGGAATTAGGCTAATTCCGAGTTGTAAAGTCAGAATCATGCTAATTCCGAGTTGTAAAGTCAGAAATTCCGAGTTGTGAAGTCGGAATTATACTAATTTCGAGTTGCAAAGTCGGAATTATACTAATTTCGAGTTGCAAAGTCGGAATTAGACGAATTAAATTTTTTGTTCTTCTACGCTTTCGTAATATACAGATACATTTAACACTTTTATGTAATTTGTTACTTATTAGTACCAATATATTGGAACACGACGTGTTTAATTCTAATATTTTTGTATTCTTGTCACAAATATTTATGTAGTTATTATAACAAAATTATTATTAATTATAAATTATAATTAATTAGTTGTTAACATAGGCAAATTTTGGGTGGATCGCCTTGAACTAATCATCTGGTGCACATCAGCTCTATTAGCCATCTCACGGAGGAATTCCAGTGTTTCCAGCTTTCTGTTTTAATGGTCGTTAGTCCGTCGCTACTGCCATCATTAGAGCTATTTCAGGAACGCCATACAAAGACTAATAACTCGTGCAAGGGGGATGGATGGATGGATGACTATCCGTTTATCCTTTATAGGTACGTAGAATCGCTACTTGTCACGTCACAGCTGCATTCCGATGCGCATGCAGTTGTTCGCTTTGTATTACGCGGAGAGCAGGCGAATCACGCTCAGATTTAGGTCAATCAATTTTACCCGTTTACTTTTTACTTTTCAACAAGATCATGCTTGCACATAAAATTATCGGTAATCTGTGTGTGTGTTACGACTGTAGGTATAATGTCGGTTTCTATATATAATTATTACCGCTTCAAAAGTGGGACATCCGTTGCAACTCATAAATGTTGACACTTACGTGTCTGATTCGATGAGGCCAGTCGTCCCGTAATAGGGTGGTATATTGAATGTTTGTTTTTTATCCCTGGGTGAGTGCCATATGCAACAATTTCAATTTTTCGTTATAATTTTTTACCAATAATATTAATAATAATCGAAAAAACGGAAGAGTAAGGGGAAATATAAAATGAAAGTGAAATAATGGGTTTCTCTCAGATGGAAAATCAATCTTATGCACTTGTTTCAGCCTGTAAGATGTGCAAGACTTGGATGAAAGACAAACGTATAATACTTGGCTGTACGAATTATTTTGAGACCTAGCCAAACCCAAACCAAACCAAAACTACCACTCCAAAGTAGCCCACTCCAGGAAGTATTTTTATATCATTCAAATGATAGTTCATGATGTAAATATGTTACTGGTCACCAGTGTAATCTATTCATTGAATACAATATCTGGAAGTATCTTTTCTCCCTCTGCTTGTAGTTTCACTGCACTGACTCTATAGGGTCTCTCAAAGTGAGGCCCTTAAAACCACAATACTTGAGTATTCAAGATGAATAAAATGCAAATTGCTATCACCACCCCGATTTTGGGTTATAATCGAGCTAAAAGAATGTTATTCAAGAAAAAAGAAACTACCCAAACACCAAAACTACGTCAAAATCACACTCGACGCGTGTTTCGCCAACAAAGTTAGCATCTTCAGGAGCTAAAAGCTTTTAGTAAGCTTTCAGCTCCTGGAGATGCTAACTTTGTTGGCGAAATGGGTGTCGAGTGTGATTGTGACGTAGTTTTGGTGTTTGGGTAGTTTCTTTTTTCTTGAATTGTATTCACACCGAAGGTTCCAAAATATTCATTTATTTGAAAGAATGTTGCTGACTAGGGGATACCAGCTATCTGTTTGCTTGAGACTCAACTGGTTCTTTTTGTCTCAAACGTCCAAAAAGGCCATCTGCACTAGGAGACGGTCTTGTGGTTAAAATATATCTCAGTATAAGGGATCTTAGAAGGTAGTTAAACATTTAAAATAATAACCCCAGGATTTATTCAACAGATTTAATGAATGAAATATAAAATAATGGAAAGTATTCATGGGATGAATGTCGTAAACGTGTAAAACATGTAACATATGGTAATAACCCAATTAGTATAGGAAAATAAATACCAATGTAGATTTCATAGAAAGAGTTCAAACACTCCATATTTGCAAACATGCGAAAATATTATAAGTTTGTCAAATGAAATGGTCACCCTCTCCAAAGCTTGCTCTACTATTATAAAACGATCTCTAAAAGCAGGCAACTCATCAATATGATACTACAATTGTCTTTGTCCATCAGTTCCCTCTCATAATTGGAAACATGACTCGCAAATTCGTTGTTTTTAGTCCAGAGGTGATGTAACCGAAATACCCACATTCCTATCAAAACTATAATCGCTTTGAAATATAATAAACACGCCCTAAGCTTTAAGAGAAACTATTATCCTTATTTTTATTATTACTGAATAAAGAAACAATTATCAAATATTATAATGAACAACTTACTGTGATACAGTTAATTCCCCCTTATTGATAATGAAACGATTGCTGTTAATTATTATTAGTTTATCAAGACAAATGCTCAAAAACATATTGAAATAAAAAACGACGATAATTAAACTCAGTCGGCACCACAGAATATTAAACTCGTTTACTGCACCCCCTCGTGGGGGAGGTACCAAGAACAGCCTTCTATCCGGCCATCTGTACTTTCCCAAAACCCCTCACCGAATCTCTAAAATTAATTCAACTGCTGGAGATGATTCCGATATCAGCGTAATAATTTAAGAATCAGCAAAATCCATGTACGTTATATTCGAGACAATACGTAAATTTAAACAGTTAATACAAAATAGCCATTCATTGCCATCAATATTTGATATTGTTTAGTCTTTGTGAGTTGAGAGGTATGAACTCCCACCATAGAAGTCTGGACTCAAGCAAAATATCCGTTAAATAAAACAAGAAATAAAAATACGTTTTTAATTGATGTAGCCGATACTTGGTGAAAATCTATGTTAATATCTATAATGAAAGTAAATGAAATGATTTTTACTAAAAAGGTTTACGAAACCACGAAAAGCGTTTCTCTGTACAACAAACAGCTTCTTCAAGTGGAGAAGATAATCCGATTTTTGTAACCTAAAGCCCGTCGTATACAGGGTATACAATAAATAAATAACAGTGCCCACTGTTACGAGGAGTCAACTACATTGACCCAATTTTTAAAATCGTATAGATTATCTCATGGAACATTTCTCTAAATTAAATTCTCAAGTGAAACAATGAATGGAGAGAACCGCTATTTTTGATCACCAAAGCTGCCTATATCCCATCCAGTGGAAATTGCGAAGTGTGAAGCGGCTCTTATATTGTCAACTACCTAATTGGTTGCGATATTCATGTGGTAGGATTCTCCTTCATTGTATGATGACTGACTTTTGTGGTAACATCAATAATTCAATCAATAGTAAAGAAATAGTCTTCACTCGAACTGTAGTACAAATTTATGTAAAATGATCGCTACAAGCACAGAAGCATCAGCTACCACACCACTTATTGATATCACTTTCCCAATTGTTTATCGCTGAATTCTGGTTCGGCATCAAGAGTACACTCACGCATCAGCTTACTGACCGCTAAGTCAAGTCGGCGAGGCCAGCGGGTTTGCCATATTTATCGTTCTTGACTCACTGAGATTCGACTGAATTACAACGTGCAACGTTGCATTTATCTATCTGTGAGAGCGCGAAGGCTTTGCAAATACGTTTCGTTGTTTTATTTATATTTTTAATTCGGTGCTCGAATGTGAGTAAGTATAATGAATGCAAAGCTGAAAGCTCATGCGAAGCAATTGGTTTTTCAATGGTGTAGTTTGTGGTGTATTGGTTCATACACTAAACGAATCTTGTATTAGTTGGGTGACTGAATTAATGATGATGGAAATTAAAGGAATATTTCGACAGAGTCGTTGAAATACCATTCTCTCCACATCTTCTTTTTGTATTTGTAATATAAACTAAACATCGGAGAGGTTATACCGGGTGATGCATATAATCAGGTATTCCGACACTAGGCCAACCTGAAAAAATTGCATAAATATGAATAACGTCATTCTTTGGCGACTTTCGCCCTTTTCTGTGACGACTTTGTCGATTACATATGTGACTTTCACCGATCTGTAACATTTACTGCCAATTGGTACTGCAGCGTTTCCCCGCAAAATCGGCGATTCTCTAACGTTGACCCTCTTCTTTCAAATACTCTACCTCACAGCGATATTTCATTAAAACCTTGGTTACTCTATATTTCGCATTCAACTTTCAACTAGAACCTGTTGCTGCAAAACTCGTTGTTGTACCCTACTGAATAATTACTATGTGATATTTCTTAATATGGCATTTTCCATCTCAGGAGCCATCAGCAGAAACTACTTGAATTACCAAAATAATCAAAACAAGAAAATTCAGTTTGTTACATAGTTGTCCATTAAACTTACAATGTCATGTACCTTCTTTTACTGTCATCAGTGCCAGATTGTTTTTTATTCTCATAAATGTAGCAGAACTATCTGTATCACTTGATCGTTGAATTTTTTTCTTCAATATACTTGCATAAACAGATTATCAGAGAATTAAACTTCGATTACTTGAATAACCTGAACTACTTTTTTGGAAACGGACATCTTGTACTTGTATGTCCTCATCGTTGACACTTAAAACATTACAATCTACAGTTTCTGCAATTTTTTGTTACAATCTTGATTTTCAGTTTTCAGTACGATTACTTACTTATTTTAGAGACTGATATATTATGTTGTTATTTAAATAAGCATATAAGATATTCGCATCTGCCTGATGTGCTGATTTAACAAGCTTTCATCTGTAATTCCACTGATAATAGATCTATCAAATACTAATCTGGAATCTGCAAATTAAGTGCTCTCATCTTGGACAATTACTGAAAGCAATAATCACCAAGAATTGTTTCATAATTTGCAGCGTCCTTGAATAGATTAGAAAATGGAACAGAGGTACCAAATTTGTGGCCTCATGGAATGTTTCACTTCGCTCCAACTTGTATCATATTTGTTTGGAAAATTATCTTTCCAACTCCCTTATTGTGGAATTGCCACTAGAAATGTCACTATTTGAGGTAATACGACTTTCTGGACCTTTGTTTTAGGTTACCCGTACTCGTTCATTCTTACTGAATGACACAAATGAATGGAACGAAAAGATTCAATATCCCACCGATGTCTTTGTTAAAAATAAAATAACGGAACAATCTGAAACACTTTCATTCCTTTGAATCTTCAGTTGCTACGTTCAAAGTTGAAATCAAGGGTGAACTGAGTGAAGTGCCATAATTAGGTTGGTCATCCGATCCTTTCGTATCATCGAGTCTTCTGTTTATATTTGTAACATAAACTAAATATCTGAGAATACCGGGTGATGTGTATAATAACCGTTCCTTCATATGCCATAATGATTCCTGTTTTTTTTCGGTCTTCTGTCAAAGTCGAGAAACTTTCAGCTCAGTTTCTCATCTTACCAAGATCATAAAGATGGAACACTAGCTGTTACCCTCTAGAAATGTGTTTCTCAATATGGTAATTGACACCTATATACTGTGGAAACAGCCTTTAACATCAATTCTGTTGAACATGTTTAGGATAGACTTAGAAACTGAAAACAAACCCGAATCAAACAAATCAAAAAAATTCTAAGAAAGCGGGATGAATATGTAGAAAATATTCACTTTTTATATCTACAACTTCTGTATCTACTTCAACCAATATCTTCAGTAATTTTGATTGCAATATGTCGGTTCATTTTTCAAAAAGTATAGACAAATCTTGGACGTTTACCGATAATATCTACGTCTCTAGTGATTTTTACATACGACAAACTTTGAATATTGATCGCAGTTTTTAAATGCAAAAAAATTACAAACATTAAACTCTCACTTAATCATACTTCAATTCGGAAACTGGCAGTATTGAACTACCAAAATATCACCGAAATATAGCCAGGTTTCCTTGATTCCCTTGAAGATACTTGTTCTAACGGGACTATAAATTGCGATTATGTCACAGTCTATTTGAGGTTGCGTTTATCTATTCTTAGAATATAGTATAACTCTTCCTGAATAACAAACAATAATATTTAAGAGTGCGTTTATAAACGCGAAGGATTTTAGGAATGCCAACCGATTCGTAACGTGTGTGGTGTCCAAAAAAATTGAGGACAGCTGAATTTTTCAAAGTGTGCGTTTGTTATGGTGTCAACGAATTTTTATGGAAGGTCACAATGATCATCAATTCAAATAGTGAAGAAATAGTTTTTCCCAAGTGTCTGGACGAACTTCTGTAGCAAATTTCATGGTCAATTTTTTCCGAACTCAAAAATGTCAATGACATCATTCGTCCTTTTAACTGCAACCCTATTGCTCATTTCCCATTGCTAGACTGATACGAGGAACATAATTCAGTCGATAGTGAGTTTCACTTCAATATCATTGACGAAGAATCTGTTAAAAAATCCATTCATCTGATTGAATCAGGTGATGAAACTTTTAACTTTTATCTTCAACAAAATAATATAATCTGCTCAATATTCAGCTGCTTGGAAGAATGCTATAGTTATTCCTCTGCCTAAATGCGATCAGTCCAGAACTCTCTTAGATCTTCAGCTATTGGCATCAACTTGAGCAATTCCATAACCTACATTTTGACCTTGTTAAACTTTTGCCTTTCACAGGACTTTTTTGTTTGTAATGATAAACTCTATAAACAACCAGATGGACTTGCCATGTGTAGTTGTTTATCTCCTTTTTTAGCAGATATTTTCATGAATAATTTAGAAAACAAATTCATTATCACTGCAAATAACCCAGAAATTTTACACTAGTTTAGATATGTTGATGATTGTTTCGTATTTGTGAATGGTGACATTGACATTGTCAGCAATCTTCTGACAAAAATAAACCAAGTACACCCAAGTATCAAATTCACACTTGAATTAGAATCAAATAATAAATTAAATTTCTTAGACTTCACAATCCATAAATCTAACAATCTTTTAAATTTTAGCATCTTCAGAAAACCCACACAAACCGATCACGCTATACCTAGCTTCTCCAATCACCCCCATCAACACAAAATGGCACCCTTCAATTGTTACATTCATAGACTTTTGAATATGCCCCTTTCTACAGTTAGTTATCAAAATGTATTGAATGTCATTAAACAAATAGCTTCAAATAACAATTATAACCCGATTATTATTAATAGTCTGATCCAAAAAATCAAAAACAAAAAAGAACTTAATGCTGCCTACCCTAAAGTAGATTCAATTTCACTTCCTTTCTTAAATGACAATATTTCCAATAAAATAGCTGGTTGCATCAAAAGCAACATAGACAACATTAAAATTTCTTTTAAAACTAACCACAGCCTCAACAGATACCTGGTCAACACAAAAGATAAAATTGATAAACTTTCAAATAGTGGCATATACAAGTTAAATTGTGATGATTGTGATGCAGCCTACATTGGAAGAACTTGCAGACCTTTGAAAGCCCGTATAACTGAACATTTAAATCCCAACAAAATTTCAGCCTTTGGTCAACATTTGAGGTTCAACAACCACAACTTTAGTACAAATAGGAATTCAAAAATTTTACAGGAGGTGAGTTCCAAAAATTACAATAGATTAGATTTTCTTGAAGATTTACATATTAACAAGGAATTACTGAATAATGACCTTTGTCTCAACACTCAAGTTAATTTAAACAGAGCTTACATTCCTCTTCATAGACGTCTAAAGTATAAACCTCTTCATAAATATAAATTATTACCTACTTATTGCTCTTGAACTCTTTCTCGATGATGATATTGCTTGAACCCTTTTTGCAGTTTGCTTAGTTCCCTCCCTCTCGACTTTCCTTTCAATTCTCAGAACATAAACTATTGCTTTCAATTTGAAACTTATAATTTCAACTTCAGGTTCTGTTTTTCTAGAACTTGGGTTTTTGCATGTTCCGTGTGAAGTTCTCATTAGACTTTCTCTTGGTTCAGCAATTTCCTTGGTTTTGATTAATAGAATCACTGAATTGATTAAATCTGAAACAATTTGAAAATTTCTTAAATCTTTTGGTTTGTAGTGCCTTTTGGTTTTGGGCTACCTTTTTGGCGCCTTCGGATTGGGAAGGTTCTCATTAGACCTGTCCGATGATCTAGAGCATAGAATTGGTTTCACAAATTCCCAAGAGACTGTGTCTTAAGCCTGGTTCTGTGCACATCGGGTTGAAGTTCTGATTAGACTTTTCTCCCGGTTTGTCATATTTCCTTGGGTTTGGATTTAACAGAACTATAAATACTTCTTTGTTGCCTGTTGAAAATTTCTTAAATATTTTATGTTTATGGTGCCTCTTGTTTTTGGGCTACCTTTTAGGCGCTTTGGGAAGTGTGAAGGTTCTCATTAGACCTGTTCCATGATCCTTAGCGTAGAATTGGGTTCACAAATTCCCAAGAGACTGTTTCTTGAACCTGGTTCTGTGCACATCGGGGTTGAGGTTCTCATTAGACTTTTCTCCCGGTTTGTCACATTTCCTTAGGTTTAGATTAACAGAATTATAAATAGATTTACAGATCAATTTGACTACTTGGTCATTTATCAATTTTCAAAACACAGATCATTGTTTCTAGAAGTTAATGTTCTAAGCCAAACGTCATTGTCATTGTCAACTTTTGACACAATGTCAATTTCATTCATTTAGTTTGACAGTAGAATAAGCTTCAACAGACAGCAAATAAAATAAAATAAGGAACAAAATTAAATAAAATAAGAAAGTTGAACATGAACATTTCTATGAAAGCGTTTATACAAGAAATGCGATAAAATAAGAAATAAGAATAACAACAAGAGATGGCCAACTTTTATCTTTTTGTCTTATTTTATTTTATTTTGTTTGGAAACTGATACTGCGCAAGACGGAAATCTTTTCTATTCTAAATGTTTCGAGTTCACCTAACTTAAAGATGACATTTGTTGTTGATTGTAATTGTTGACATTTTCTGGCGATATTGAAATTGAATAGAAATACAAGCTCGGGGCGATGATGTTGATGGCAGGCACTGCGGCTGTAGCCTTATTACGTATAAAGCTAAATAGGCGTTTCAAAGTTCGACCCTTGAATAGGAACAGAAAGTTTAATGTGTACAAGAATTTGTTGGAATATCCATTTCACTGAGAATATACACTTCCTCTCTAATCTTCAAAGTTCAAAACTTCAATATAGAATTTTCAAATAATGTGGATGTTATTTTTGTCTAAACGAAAAAGTAAAATTCACAGAACTTGCAAAAAACACAAAAGTCATTGTCAAAACAGCTGCAATTTGATTGGTTCATTTTTATTTCTTATTTTTATTTCATTTATCTGTATAAACCAATGTTTTTTGCCCTTATTCTTAATTTTATTTTAATTAGTTTCTTATGTTATTTTATTTGCTGTTTAAACTTTCCTTTACTCTGCCTGTTGAAACTTTTATCCAGGTTAATCCTGGAATAAGGATTTTTTAAACCGTTTTTAAATTTTTACATGGTCCTCCGGACACATGATATTTTTATGGTCTGGCTTTTGTACACCTGACGAGTAAGTAATTTTTCAATTTTCAAAATTCTCATTATCAAAATTTCTTAAATTCAATTCAATGTCACTTACTTACAGGTACGCACTGATGATGACTTTATAGTCGAAAGCGCTTTGCTATGATTTTATAAATAAATTTCTGCACGAATTACAAACTTTTTCTTCATCCAATTCCAACTAAACTCAAACAAACCATCGTATACCAACATGAAATCAAAGTAGTTCACACAGATCCCGAATTTAAAAATAATACCAAAACTTCTGGCTAGATCCCGAACTTCGATTCACCAAACATGACTACATTTATCTCACAGCTTTGGATCCGCTCAAAATGGGTTTGACTTGACTGGATCCGATACACCTAATCGATATATACAGTGTTCGGATTGGATTGAATCACTCAAGTCAATTCCATAAAATATAGGATTGGACCCAGCCGATCGCCTTGAAGAGAAGTGAAATTACGAGATAAACGAGTTTGAAATTGACAAATGACAGATAAAAGTAGCCAAATTCGATTAGTGTTTATATTGACAATTGTCTTTCTCAAAATGGAGAGCAAAATAATAATTAAGAAAAGAAACGTATGGTCCAAAGAAGAGAGCAGATCCACAGAACGACGATTCGTGATTTAATTCCCAGAACACAAGAAATTTAAGGTTACGAAATTCGACATTTTGCTGTGAAGTTAGCTTTTTTCAATCAGACTGAAGAATAGGATTCTTCGATCCACTTAAATATTGCGATATAAACTGAAGGGTGGTTTCACTCGACTCAATGCTATTGAATTGGAAGCGGATAGAGATCGTCCAGATAAACGTAGTCCATGTTCTTTAATGTTCTGAGACAATTGTATCCTACTAAACTCAAGTTACAACGTCGTGGATAATTTCTTAATAATTTTTTCCATTTTTTTTTGCTGTTGCTCAATATATCACGCATCTCACAAAATGAATGATACAGGTTGGTTAAGTGAGCTTCGAAAAATTCCGCCGCTTACTACATTTATTGGCTCTCGTTCATAAAGTTGTAAAACTCCAGCAACCAGAGTATCTTCACAATAAACTCATAACTTTTTCTACCATCAACAATTCATCTATACGAAACAGATCAACTGTTGTGATACCAAAACATAAAACAACAATAATATTTTCATACAAGGCATGCATTGAATATAATCGGCTATCTGAGGAAATTAGATCCTACGCGACAATGAATTTAAAAAAACAATTAAATAGCTGTTTGTGTATTTAGAGCGCAAAGTGATTGATTACCGCTCGACAGCGAAGCAAAGCGGAGTGCGGTAATCTCTGGAGACCGACTATGGCACTTTGTGCTCGAAATACATACATGATTTTTTCTGCAAACGCAGCTCTTAGACATTAAAACGATCGACACATCATTCAACACAGGCACATAATATTACCTATGAGAAATATAACACTCAATAGTAATCTCAAATGTATAAGCTATCAAATAAATATCTAATAATTTACATCTCTAACAAAACGAAAAGAGGGAAATAACATGCATGAAAAAGAAATTACCGAACGTCGAGATCGAACCCAGGCAGCGTCGCTAAGCTCATCACCACCATAGTTCCTTGGAGTGCTTTGAATTCATTTTCTACATATACTTTCCATCATGCAAGAATAGATTCATTTTCAACAAAAGCTAGGGAGATCGAGCGTTTTTTCAATATTTTCGCTCTAGAGCGACAAAGCTGTCACAAAATGACATTTCTGGAAAAACGTCAACTTTGCGTTGAGATCTGTCACAAGTCAGGCAAATAGGCAAACTATTTTGTAGGTTCAATTAATTTATTTATTTAAGTTTCTTCTTTTTTTTGTTAGTCACATGTGTGTATTTCTGTACTCAGTTTCTTTATTTTATTTGGGTTAAGTTGAAAAACAGCCTTAGCTGAAGTTCGCCTTTTCATCAAAATCAATTATTATCATTTTCTTTCTTGAATATACCATTGTGAAACTGTGTAATTATGATAAATAAAGACCATTTATCATTATTAATATTATTTTCATTAATAGCCTTTGAATCTTTTGCGCCAGTTCCTAGATGACCTAATTGTTCGTGTTTTTCAATAGCTTGAGAAGAGCTACTGCAGAGTGGCCATCAAGATCACTTCAGCTTAGTCGTACAAGGGTTAATTTTTGTGGGGATGCCTGAAACATTACCGTAGGAAAGTTGGTGGAGGTTGCCTCGGAAAATAACTATTCCCGCGACTTTTCGAAAACGACTCGATAAGAAGAAAATATTCTGTGGTGTATGTTGAGTAGGGAATTGAACTATTGAGAGGCGGTTGGCGTGATTTGCCATTTACTGCTGGATCACCCTATATATCGATATAGAATAACGAAAAGATGTGTGTTCTAGGGAACCCTGCAGCTCAACATTTTTTTGAAAATCCCATTACACGTGTTTCCAAAAGAGACTCGATTATTATTAAAGGAACTCTTGCCGTAAGATTTCGCAACTAATTCTACGGCAATGTTAGTGTGTCAATGTCGCTTCAAGGCAGAACCGAAGTTATTTCAATAGATTTCGTTCTGTTCAAGCGAGCAAGTGGATTTGATTCCGTTTATATAAATAATGGCGAACTGAAAATAAAAGTTTTGCCATGTGACGCATCTCAGGTATGTTTTCACCAATTTACTTCACTTTTGTCTGAGAATCTAACCCGCCCGAAAATTAGAGAGTAGATTCGATTTCGCAATCATTACCGAATATGATGGTGTAAGTACTGTTAAAGAATGACTTTCATTTTTACTGAGCACCAAACATTAGCATTTATATTATGGTAGCTCGTAAAAATACGCGAAAACTTTTTTGGAATTGGTAATATTCGCTATGTTGAAACGAATTGAAATGATGATCGAATGATGCGTGAGTGTTGGAATATCTAATAATGATGATGATATTTCATTAGTTTTTATCTCGCTTTGGCTTGTGCATAAAAGAGCTTATAAGAATATCAGAATAGAAATTCAATAATTCAATATACCTTCGTTCTGTAGATCCAAAACGATGTGCCAAGCAATTCCTGATGTCATTACCTACAGTGTGGCCATTTAAGTGTGCAACATGTGGATTTTTTTTTTCATTAATCGTACCTACAACCAAAATACAAATATTTCCGATAGTTGGTGCATATTCGATAATCATATTAGGTGATCATGGAAGTTAGAATGGTTACAAGTCAAGCAGCATAAAGGGGAAAGTCATAAAATATAAAAAAAATCACAAGAGTAAAGTACCGTTATTTCACAAAATTGAGCAAAATGTTATCAGGAACAGTTGTTTACAATTGAAAGTTATGCCTAAATACATGGCCTCCTAAGAAATGTTTTTTTTTAAACATCAATACTTAATTTCCCAATTTTTTTTTGTTTATATTCACTCTAGCACACTTTCATAAATCAATCAACATAAAATCAATTACGCATAACTTTGTTCAAATTGAAGGATATTTAGGAAATCAACTAGAATTTAAATTTTTTTAGGGGAATACAAACTTCATGTTTGTTGCAACGATTTTTTTTTCTTGTTGTTTTGGCATCGACATCGACATCGAAACATTATTTTCACCACGTTAAAACATAAATAATGATAATAGGCATAATAAAAAAAAAACATCCAAAGAATTTTATTTTTTTATTTTAAATGTTTATTAATAAACTGACAAATCCTACTAAATTAATCGCAGAAACCCATAGAACAGAACAAATGAGGGTTGACAGTAAATATTATGACAGTTTGGTTAGTTCAATTTTTCATTCTTGAATAATTATTTTTCCATTATTAAGTTTGTTTTATTTCAATCAAATGCCTCTTCCAAGACAGTTAATGTTAGCAGAGAAGGCAGAATTAGTTTTAATATGTGGAGATAAATATAAACCAGTACGTGAAGCAGCAGGTATTGCCAATGAATGTCATCCAGGCAAAAAAGTTCGCTATTCAACTGTTAGTAGAATTTTAATGAATTTCAAACAGACAGACAAACATACCAAAACTTTATGTACTGAAGAAAAGCAATTAGAAGCAATTAGTAGTAGTGTTCAGTGATCGAAGCTGTAAATATTTCTCTTGAAAATGCCAACCACTCGTGTTGGCGAAACGTCGAGATTTTCTCTAAATAAACGTCGGCCTAAAAACCCGGAAAACCATCATTTAGTCAACGATGGCCGCGAAAGCCTTTCACAATTTGCAATTAGAAGTACTTCATGCAGTTGTTGAAAATCACAGAAGATCCACTCAAGAAATATCTGATTATATATGGTTGTAAAAAAAGCTCTACTAAGAAGATTCTTTAAAAAAATAAATATCATGTGAAATGACTTCTGCATGTGGATTCAAGGACAAAGAGAAGATGAACCTGATTTCCATAGACACATTCTTTATGGAGACGAATCCACGTTCACATCGACTGGTGTTATCTCTTCCCAAAATTTTAGGTGGTGGTGAGACGAAAATCTAAATTCTCTCATTTACAATGAAAACCAAGAAACAAACGTGTGGTGCGGTATTATTAACGAGAAATTAATAGTTTCGTTTTTTTTTGCCAAAACCTAACTGGTGATACCTATTTACAGTTTTTGGAAAACGAACTGACGGATATTTTGGATAATTTGAGTCTACAAGAACAACTTAAATTATGGTTTGTACATAATGGATGTTCATTCTGCTACAATTGTTTCAGAATGGATAAATGGAGAATTTGGTCTTCCTCGTTTGCCAGATCTCACCCCATTAGATTTTTTTACGGGGATATGTAAAGCAAAAATTTCACAAGGATCGACCATGCTGAGGAGCTTGAAAATTCGATACGACTCCATTGCAGAAATATTCCAGCAAGTGTATTGCGATCTACTCTTAGTGAATTTTTTGATCGGACAATTAGATGCATTGAACGAGAAGGTGGACATACACAGACGCGCCGGTAATTTCGTTCACAGATACTTATATTTGTTTCTACATTTTAAATATTTCCTGTTCTAATTTATTTACTGTACATATCTGTTAAGTTTTAATTAAAATAAGCCAATAAAACTAGGCAAAACCATCGGCACCACATTCATATACGTTTTAAAACATTGTATTATTGCATTTGAGATTTGGGTGCCGTTAGTGCATACATAATGCATGCATTGTTTTGGTAATATTGATTCATAATGATAATTAATAAATAATAACGTTTTCGTACTTCCGGGCCTAAAGTGACAACTTCACTCCCTTGTGACAGGTACTAAAGTGTCACATTTAATCCCTCCGGGATTAAATATTGACGAAACTCCCGGAACGATTAAATCACAAACAAACGAATTTAAGGGATATTTTATTGAAAAATATAATTAATTAGAATGGTAATTAACGTTAATATTCAAATTAATATTGTGACAGTTCGTCATATTGACCAGTCTTTCCTGCATCGTACTGCTGCTCGTATAGTTTTCTAGATTTCGGTGGTAACAATTCTTCACCTACTTCGGCTGCTCTTTTATCAATATCAGATACACCTTCTTCACTCATGATACCAATAATTATCAATAACAATGTTTCTTTACAATGACACTAGTAATGACAATGTTTCTAAATTATAACTGTCACAACGCAATGTTACTATGGTAACTTATTTTAAAGACAGTTTATTAAATGAGTTGAAGAGAGAAAAAACTGATTGAAATTATTGAAATAATTAATAAAATCATACCGGAAGTACGAAAAGTATCGTATATACCTTGCGACTGAAGTACATTTAATCCTTCAGGTAAATTATGGCCCTCCCTGCGGTCGGGCCATAAACTTTACCTTCAGGATTAAATGTACTACTTCAGTCCCGCGGTATATAATGTACTATTACTTTTAACCCTCATTTGTTCCATGGGTTTCCGCGTTTATTTTAGTATGATTTCATGTCTGCCGATTAATTCGTACATTTTATTAATAAACATTTAAAATTTAAATAAATCACTTTAAATGAGATTTTTTTTAAATGTCTATTATCATTGCTAATGTTTCACCTTGTTAAGAATAATGTTTGCGAAATTTTAAATTTGCGTCCAATATCGTTGCCACAAACATGAAATTTGTGAATCCCTATTAAAATTTAAAAAAGGTAATTTTACAATTAATATGCTTCAAATAAAACAAAGTTATGCGCAATTGATTGATTTATGAAAGTGTATAAGGTGAATATAAAAAAATTAAAAATTTGGGACATTATTGATGTGGGCCACGTTTTGGTATTTAGGCATTAGAATAAACTGGCAAGCTGCCTGAATGCTAGTTCTACATTGTTCCTTCTGAAGAATCCCGTAATTTCTTTGTGATTGTGTGACCTAGGGGTATATTAATTTGTAAGAAAATGTAAGGCGTTATTTACTGAGTAACTTCTGAAGTGTGGCTGCGTTGTAACTATTATTTTGTCGTGAATCTGTATGATTGTTTCAATTTCTCTATCTAGATTATTAGCAGACATAGGTAACGAGAACGCCCTGTGTAACGTTGATTTGTATGCTGCTAATTTTTTACTATCGGGATGGAAAGAATCACTTGTGATTGTGATGTCTGTGTGTGTAGCTCGGTTTTCTGAACTCAAATTTATTACAATTATGCGTGATAGTCACCTCTAAGAAGTTAATTTGTTTCCCTATCTCTGTTTAGAGTGTGAACTGAATGTTTCTATTGAGATTTTTTTATAAATGTCAGAAACTGGTTCATCGATCGTAAAGTACCTCCGAAACAGGCGAGAATATCGTCAACATATCTATAATATAAATTAATATGTTTTTTACCCAGGTCGTAATTTATACTAAAGTGGTCTCCAAATTGCTTAGAAATATATCTGCTAAAAGTGGACTTAAGGGGAAACCCATTGGTAAAGTTGAATTTTGTTTATAAACTTTGTTATTGAACTATAAGTAATTCTGATCAAAAGCTGTCGATATTTCGAAATAAGTGATAGGGTCTACTTTGGCCTTATTCAATATATTCAAAATGAGAGCCTTACATTCGTTGTATGGTATGTTAGAGAACATACTTTTTACATCAAATGGAACAAAAAAATCAGTTATGTGGCGTGGTTTGGTTACTTCTTTCTACTAGACTGAGTGCATTTCTTACTCTATGGTGTGGAAGAGAATTGGTAATATTTTTGAACAACTTGTTGAGCCGTATTCCTAGTTCTCTTATATACGATACTACCGGTCTTGTGGGGTTATCTTGTTTGTGTGTTTCAATTAGGCCACATAGTTTGGGGCAGAAGGGGTTCACGTTGGTAATTTTTCGTTCATGAAATTCGGTGTAAATGAGTTTAGTATCTGAAATGAAATGTTTAAGATCATTTTGACTATTTCTTGATGGGTCTTTTTTGATGAAAAAGATATTCATCATAAACAACTGAACTTTATGCTTCTCGTTCAAGTTTAGTGATGGCATTAGATTTATCTGCTTTTGTAAGAACAAGACTATTTTCTCTTATCTTTTGTTTTATAGCTTTTATTGTCTGTTTCTCGATGGTTTGGTGATATAAATGGATGGTTCTCAATGACTTCTTTGATTTTATATGCCCTATATCTCTATTGTCTGTCTGTTTCAACGCAATTGCAGTGTCCGTTATTAACGTATCAAAACTTTTACTGTTGTTTTGGTGCAAATATTGTGCCTTGGACGTGCTTAAAAATTTGCTATTTGAGATCAAATTTTGGTATGTTTTTGTTTCTGTGTTAGTTCCATGAGTTTCCTAGATTGAAATTGATAATTTTTGTATATAGAACTATTGATTTTAGATGTAACATCATCATCAAATATATCGAATTCTATCTATCCATTCTATTTGTTTATAGGTTAGCTCAGAATTTACTACTTTCAAATGATATTGCAGGATGTTCTTTTCTGTGAGAAGAGTGTTTTGCTCTTTTTTCAGCAAAATCACTGTGTGTCCAAGATAAGAATGAACAACATGGGGAGATACGGGGTCGATTTAATTAGAGATAGATAGAGATGAAATATGGATATGAAATGATAAATGCGGAAAGTCATACCATGCATTATTGCAAAAGTCCTTCTTTCAAAGTAATATAATAATAATAATATTATTTACCTGTTCACTACAAATTTAACACGATATTAAAAAGAAGAGAATAATTATTTACCTCATACTAGTTTAAACTGAAAATGAAGTACCACCAAACATGCCAGAAATTATAATTCAACCAGTAAGGAGGAAAATTACCCCAAACTACATCAACATTAAAAACAGGTCAAAACTACCACCAGCAGCGGAAAAAGCGATAAAGATGGCACTATACAGTGTGTACAAGATAAGAATGAACAGCAAGGGGATATCGGAAACGGTAAGAGATACGGGGTCGATTAAATTAGAGAAAAGTAGCGCATTTATGTGCCCAACAATATGCCATTTAGAAAGTTTTAATATTCCGAGTAGTTACGGAGATATCCGAGAAAAACCGAAATTTGAGAATTTCGTTTTTATTTTCTCCTAGGTTTATTTTCAAAGGAAATGTAAAACAAATAGCGTACTTGTGCTTAGAAAATAACGGCGGGTTATTTGAACACTTGTTATAAGTTTCTGTTTATTTTCCTGTAATACATATTAGCTCCTCGTTATTACATCACAATTACATTTATAAACTAAACTTTTGATATTGCGACTTATCTTTGTATTCAACAACGCAAAAATTCCGTCAAGTGGTAAGTTAAAATTTATAATTGTATAAATAAGACTGATTAATTTACTTCATGAATCAAAATATGACATTTTTTCCAGCGCCTACTATCTAAAATTGAAGAAAAACAGGTTAAGTGATCACTAAATTTCATTTTGCGCGAGAAATGGTTCTGAAATCATATTGAGTGATGCGTTTTGCTGTATTCACAATGAAAAATGGAGTCGTATTCAGGGTATACTTTAGTTTCGGCCCATATAAAAATAAAAAGTTGATGATATTTTCTAAAAGACGAAACGTCGCAGAAAAATTAAGTTTAAGTTATCGTGTAGTCCTTAAAAAGTAGCCATGGCAAAGTGCTATTTGTTTCACATTTCCTTCGAAAATAAAGGTAGGAGAAAAGTAAAACGAAATTCTCAAATTTCGGTTTTTCTCGGATATCTCCGAAACTACTCGGAATATTAAAACTTTTTAAATGGCATATTGTTGGGCACATAAATGCGCTACTTTTCTCTAATTTAATCGACCCCGTATCTCTTACCGTTTCCGATATCCCCTTGCTGTTCATTCTTATCTTGTACACACTGTATAGTGCCATCTTTATCGCTTTTTCCGCTGCTGGTGGTAGTTTTGACCTGTTTTTAATGTTGATGTAGTTTGGGGTAATTTTCCTCCTTACTGGTTGAATTATAATTTCTGGCATGTTTGGTGGTACTTCATTTTCAGTTTAAACTAGTATGAGGTAAATAATTATTCTCTTCTTTTTAATATCGTGTTAAATTTGTAGTGAACAGGTAAACAATATTATTATTATTATATTACTTTGAAAGAAGGACTTTTGCAATAATGCATGGTATGACTTTCCGCATTTATCATTTCATATCCATATTTCATATCCACACCCAAGAATCAAGATACCACCTTATAAAGTACCATTATATAATGCAGTTTATTAAAGTATGATCGATATTCTCAATAGTCTTTGTTTATTCGTTATTTTAAGTTGAGATGATAAATACGCTGATGGAATATCTCGCAAGTTCTGAAAACTTGCAGTTTGATATTTCACCAATTTACTACTAACTCGAAACATATGGTACTCACTAGCGTATGAATAAAAACCGGTATTGTATATAATAGAAACAAGATAGCAAATGTGAGATTATTCTGTGCTCCCACGACAGGAAGTGGGATGTGTACAAAATGAAGATATGGGGAATCGAAAGGACAGATGGAAAATAGGGTTAATAATTCTCATGGTTTCATGTTTCATACAATATCGCATTTTTACCTGCTGCCCAATGAAACTCTCGACATGTGTCTTACTTATAATTTAAACATTGCTCAATTGTAAATATACTCATTCGCCTCATTGAAACTGGTTATTCAAAACCAAAGAAGTATGAATTTTAAATTTTAGAATCGTGGAGATTCGCAGGTAGTCTTGAAACCTATGGCTGGTTTAGAAAAGTGACAAAATAATTTCGACAACATGGAAATGCCCTTCTCTTTTCAATTATTCTGCAAGTTAGACTTCAAGGCAGATACCAACTACTTTTCTGGCTAATACTGCGAAGGACATTTAATTACATTTAACAGATGTTTGGCCGCGACGGACCGATTTAATTGTATCTGACAGATATTTGTGCAATATCGGTCTCGGCACTATTCGATTTCTTTCAGATATTTTCCTCAAATCTCAACTTGTAAGAAATGGTATTTTGAAGTTGTAGAAATTATCTTGCGTAAACCGTTTTTTTGGATATATTGTAATGATTTAAAAAACAATTATAAATAAAGTAAATTTCAAAACTTTACATAAAAATACAAAAATAGAAATAAACACCTTAGCAAACAACAAACTTTGAAAATATCGAAATGTCTCATTGAAGCACACAGTTCAAATTCCACATTGCCTTCTGCAAAAATAATAAAATCGCCCAGCAGAATACAAATATATCTATTACTTATTCAAACAATTGCAATACAACAAAAATAAAGGAGATTGTTGCTAGGAAACTTGTTGAAAAAAAGACGGCAAGAACATCCAGAAAGGCCAGTTGTGAAAAAGATTTGTTGAAAGTAACAAATCCAAAATTAAAGTAAAAATGTGTAGAAACTGAAATATTTTTCAACTTAATAAGTTTTCCAAGACCTAACCTAACCAGTACTTGTAAATTTCCTATCTTTAAGAAGTGTTGTGAAATGAAAAATTCAGAAATACCGAAGCTGGTCAGCGTCCCAGACACCTTCGAGAAGAAAGTATTTAAAAAGTTTATTTATACCATTTTCCATCGTGAAAACGCGAATTGGAACTATTGCAACATCATTTCACGGTTTTCATTTAGAAACTGCCAGATCATTGAGAATTTTTTCTTCATAAAAGAACTATTGCGCACTAGCTGCACAAATCTGCAAAGTGATACAAACTTTCCAAAATTTGAATTCTACAAAGACAATTTCTTAGTAGTGTTTAACTTGTAGAAATTGAGAATACGTAGATTTAGATCATTATTTATCAATCCAGAAAATTTCATGAAACTTGCGTCCCGCCATCTCATAGGCAGCGCAGAAAGACAGAGATTCTGTTTGAAAGGATTCTGTGACCGAAACTAGCGCAGAAACGCCAGATCTGGAAGTAAGATCAAAGAGATATGACTTTGCACCATTTTCAAATAGATGGCGGTCATGAACAAGAAATGCCAGTTTGAATGTAATTTTAATTATAAACATAAATATTGGAAATTTAAATAAAAAGTAGTACTCAAATGACAAATACTAAGTAAAAAGAAAGATTAGAATAGATAATTATAGTTCATATTGTTGCATAATTAATCATATATGTGATATTGATGTATTTGTTTGTGAAATTAAATGTTGTCATAGGATGGTCTGAAATTTTTATTGAAAAGGAGAAATTCTCAGAAACAAAATAACTGGGCCAATCCTATGGAACTTGCCTCTTAGAAAAAATGTTAAGTTAAAGGTCTAGCCGATATATTTAGAAACTTGAAACCTAGAAACAAAGTCATTTCAAAATCAATATTACGAATTAGAATTGAAAAATCAAAATAATTATTAGACAACCCAATTTGAGAGCAATTCACAATAAAAATAAATTCATCATGATATATCCTTTGTTTATCAGTTTTATTGGTTCATTTGGGAAATTTCAACGATTCAACAATAATTATTGTTCCGCAATAAATTCACGATATTTTTTTAAACACATCCAATGAAGATAAATTCTAACATTCAATTCAAGAGTTTCACAATGTCGAAATAAAGAAAATATTATACGGGCGGGCTGCCCCTATGGCTGAGCACACTATCAGATATATTGATTTGGAATACGTCATACGAAGGTTGATATAGTCCACTTATTTCAATTCACTTTTATTGTACTCGTTACCCCGATATGAAGACCTTTCATGAATACAATGATTGGATTCGTCATTTACATAATGTCAGTGATGACAGTGTAATTGATAAAAATGGAGTTGAGGAAGTTGTGATTGATTACTTATATTTGGACGGGTGATGTGATGATGTTATGGCTTCTATGAAAATGATTTAGAATCTTCAGTTATAATTCAAAAATAATACCTGGGAGTAAACATCTATGTTTTAGAAAATAACAGCCGTTTGATAGCCGTGTACAATGGAAAATAAATTTGAAAATATCCTCACTTAATTGAAAGATAACTTCCAACTGAGTTTAGGTCAAATGTCGTTTGAAAAAGGTACTGCTAAAAGTAACCAAATCTATATTGGGCAGACCAAACAGCTATTAAGCATGCGAATGAGACAACATGAATTGATTGTTGGAATAAATCGCGATCTTTAACAGCTCTATACGAACACCATTATAATGACAGATCTTTGAATGATACACGACATACAAAGAATACCCTAAGACACTGATATTGTTTTCGTTAGTAAGGCGTCCAATAAAGAAGCGATTGGAAAATTAATGTACCTCTTACGGAAAATACAATGTTGTGCAGGTCTATTATGTAGAAACACAGCTCTAATCCGAGATAATTTATATGATTTTTTTTGTTCGCTAATCTCCGAACATGCGCTACAGCGTCGCGTTTTGACCGTCTGCCTACGATCTCCCGAAGTACAATGTCTATTATAATTGATGTTGGTTACAGCTTACGTCTTTTCCTTTAGTCTGTCATTTTTAGTCTGTAACGATCGACGTTAATCAATGGTTCAAAATGAAATAATACGTAAGTCTTGAATTTAATTTGTGCTCAGAAGAACATTGTTTTCGTGTACATGAAAAGCTCATTCTACACCAACATTATTTACTTCAACTTTCATATTTTTCATTTATTTTTGCAATTTCCTATTGGGAGTTACGCTAAAATTTCAGTTGAAACCACCAGCTTCAGTCCCACGTTTGACAAAGGAGTAAGAACACTGATTGTGACTTTTCACATCTTTACATCTATGGGCAACGCTTTCCTACACATACAAAAGGTAATTTTTTTGATCCAAATTTCCAAATTTCACTACGTTTTCCACTTCATTTGATGGAGAGAGCACGCTGTACAATTTTCCTTAATTGGTCGTTATCACTCACATTACAACAATACTACGTTTCAGTTTCTATAATTTTGATTTTTTTAGATGCAAACCAGAGGAAGTTTCTCATTATCATCGTAAATATATTTTATCTATTTCAATAGCCGTCTGGGTATTTGCCCAATCAACATTCGTTTACTAGGTATCACATAATTGTCAAATACACTGGCTTCTTTCTGCTCTAAGTGTCATTTCAGAGATGGCTGATCCTGATGTTTCCAATAGCTTTTATTTGCAGTTTTTCCATTCTTCGTTTCGGTACAATTGCCACTTCTTGGAAAAGTCTTGACGAATAAAAGTAATTTGCTCTACTGACAAATCCATGCATATCGAATGAATTGTTAAACACGTAATGAGATAAAAATCAGTCGAGCGAAGAAAAAATAAAAGACTCGCAATTTTTCGAGAGTGAAGGCAGTTCAGTAGCGGATGAAAATCCTACTTTTCAGCTCGTCGATATAATGATCAAACATAGTCTTTCATGGGTGAAAATGCGGAACGTGAAAAACGTTTTCACTTCCAGCAACTCAATAATTTTTATGGGAAATCTAATGAAAATTATAAATCCTTATTGGATAGATGTGAATGTGGGTTGAATCATAAGCCTGCTTGAGCAGTTAAAATCAAAAATGGAGAAAAATAGCAAAACAATGCAAACTTTCAAAAAAGTTCTATTTAAGTGCGCAATGAAACTATAAAAATGTTCCCCCTTACAAGGCCGGCAACATTGTTGAAAGGTAAATTATAAACAATCCTGGTTCCTTTGTAGAGAAAATGCAAAAGAGTAGCAAAATGACGAATTTACCCGGAATGAAAACGAAAGGTTAGTTCGTTCTGGTTAGATCATACTAAAAAATTGCTCCTTACAAAATGTGTTTTCACAAGGAAAAATGGTGCAAAACCTACCTACGTTATATCAATTTCCACGCACTCAAACTACGTAGGTTAATTCGTTCTGGTTAGATCACAACAAACAGTAACTGATACACTCGCCTGGATACCCTCCAGGAGATGTGCGGCAACGACTCTGTTCCGACATATGTAAGAAAGTTGTCGTACAACTTCTATAAATATTTCCTACCCAAAAGCCCTTTGACGAGAAATCTCACTCGCATTAGGGAGTATGACAACGCTCCCCGCAAACACGGGGGCCTTATCTATCAAGCTCTTGACATTTTCCAGGAGCGTTATGAAGAACCGGGCCCGTAAAGGGCAGCCAAAGTGTTAAATAAGACCAATTTCGAACCCTGGTTTTTTGCTGTGAACCTTTTCCGGGTTGCTCTACCCACTAACCTCTGCAACGATCAAGGACATCCATTCTCTGTTTTGAATACACTCAAAAGTCATGCATAAGCTCTGCAGGAGGCGTGAATACTGTACAATATCCACCCATTGCCTGAGTAGTCACGGACCTACCCACTAATACCGTGGGGGGTGGTTTCAAGAGTCTCCCGCAAGGGGGTCCAGGAATCGACTTGGCGTTGAAACCGAGAAATAATTGGCAACGGCCATCGTTCGGTATACAACCTGGCTGTCTTTATTCCTTCCTCTTCCTAGAAGAAGAAAGAAGAAACCATTTCAAGTGACTAGGCAGGAATCTTGGTTAGATCACACTAAAAAATTACTCCTCACAAAATTTATTTTCACAAGGAAAAATGGGTCGGTGTACGAAACGAGGAGTTGAAAACTCAATAATTCATTGGGTGTACGAAACGATAAGTTTCAGGTAGTTTTTTTTGCATTGGTTGTACGAAACGCGAGTGTACGAAACAAGAATAAAATCCCCTGAGCATACTACTGTCATGTACACTTATATTCGCTGAACATATCAGATTAAATATCAACGAGTCAAATAACATACATACAACTTGAGAAAATTCAGACAGAACGATACACGAACTATCCAGTGTTGGTGTACTATCAGTCATAGCTAACTTCGATTGGATCCAACACCTGAATAGCCAAGTAAAGCCCATATCACCAGAAAATTAATGATAACATGCTTGGTGGGGTCAATTCTTACTACAGTAATTTAGGGTGTGGTAATTTAGAGAGATCGTGAAAGATACATTCATAAGAAACAACAGTTGGTTGTAAAGTAATAATTTCAATAGTGATTTTATTATTAAATTAACGCCAAAAATACAATAATTACATGACATTAACACCTAATTACACCGTAGCAAATCACGAATGAATAGAAACCGTGTATGAGTCATGAAGTTTGTGCCAATATTTACTTTATCAAGACTTGCAATCTCCGATATAAATGCTTCGTGCTAATGGTGTTTAAAACAATGAGTGCTTCTTGTATCCCAGAGATGGCGCTAGAAATTTACTTCTTAGGAATTCACAACTTAAATTGGGTAATCATGGAACCGGAACGTATACTGGGTGTCCGCGGAAAGTTGCTCGCCCCTATAACTTTTTTGTTTTTGAAGATAATTGAATGAAATTTGGAAAATCTGCATAAGACAAAAAACTGCGTTTCTTGACGAATAACTCAAGTTTAAGCAACTTCCAGTTTCACCGGAAGTGACCTAAACTTTCGATTTTTAAATGGGACACCTAGTGTATTTTCTCCTCTTTTGTCTCTATCTGAATATAACCATGTATTATTTGTCACTTTTTGCAACATTTTTTTTTAAATTTTGAATTTTATTTTTTTATCTATAGAGTGCCATGGATACGTTCAAATCACTAATTACAGCCCTAAAATTTTGGAAAAATACAACTTCACTGTTTTTGGTCAAAGTGTGTTGTAAAATTTAATTTTTAAATTAAAATTATCAATTTTCTTCAAATTGTAACATGGTGGCTCGTCGGGTTAGGAAAAAAGACCTTTTTTATAATGATTAATTTGATACCGCACAATATGTTGAAGACGTCTGAGGGCAGGCGGTAATCAAGATAAAACCGCACAAGCTGTTGAATTGAAATATAAGAACGTATGGTTTTGGTTAAAGAATAAGAAAGCTAAATGGTTATCAACACCGTGAAAGGAAAAGTGTCAGAAGCAGCAGTAGTAGCAGCTATAATAAAGAGTGGCGTTTGCTCTTTATATTCAAAATGGTGTCTGAAGCTGTTGCCATAATACAGATGGGGCTTACATATTTCTTTGTGCCCTATAATCAATTCTTACGGCGAGAACATGAATTATAAATCGCACTTACGATTCGGTTAGTGCAAGAAAAATATATTAAAATTGTAAATTATTTCGTTCGTTTTACATTTAATGGTGTCTTGAAGAATAATTGACTTGAAGAAACAGAACAAACTTAACTTCAACTGAAAAAAACTTGTCGGTAATATTTAATGATGATGGAAGAATGCATCATAGTATTTTATTCATTCGGCGTTACAAGGTTCGTAAAATTCACAAGGTCAACGAAGATGAGAGCATCGAAGCGAAAGAGGGATGCCACAGAGGTCAAACACTCTTGATAGATGATCTTGAAGGATTTAATAATAACTTTATTTCAAATGGCCATTGTGAAGATTCCATTATATGAACCAAATCCACCATACGTCGATTGTTTGTATGGCGGATACAAATCCACTGGAGGAGTATAATTCCTGCACGTTACGATATACAGAGTGAGGCCATGTATTGGGATTTTTTTAGTGATTTTCGGAAAATTGAGCGGTGGAATTTAATTCGTTTTCAGATATTTCGTAGGATGCCAATATTAATTCCAATTCAGGATAGGTATAAGCCTCTCCTAATTCAGACTGACATATTCCTACAAGATGTTTTATTTCGCATGAAGGCGCATCCGGCCAGCTTGATGTATCCAAATGCCTGAAATTCCGGAGACAAACCCGAACGTTCAATATGCAGGTCCTCTTCGCTGATACGTCAAATTTACAGGGTTGATAATAAATAGTGGCATTTGTTGATGATTTCTTATTATTGTAGCATTTTCGTAAATACATTCTGTTCGATAGAAATCTGATGAAAGATTTTGAACAAGTTACTGTGGATTATTTCAAATGGTATGTTTGAATCTATATCTACTGCGAGTAGTAGAATAGCTTGAGTGATATTTGCTCCAGAA
The DNA here is from genome assembly GCA_944452925.2 of Chrysolina oricalcia. Classification (NCBI taxonomy): domain Eukaryota; kingdom Metazoa; phylum Arthropoda; class Insecta; order Coleoptera; family Chrysomelidae; genus Chrysolina; species Chrysolina oricalcia. The sequence goes on from OX101808.2 coordinate 27,752,233, forward strand.
AATGGAGACTAAAATAATCAGGAGTTAGGAAGTTTTAGGCTATCAGATTGACCCTGTTCATTGATACACTGTAAATTTTAATTTTTGATTGTCTTGTTAACTTCAAGGGTTTCTTAAGATTATGTAAAAGTTAAAAAACTGAATCTACCAAAATTCCTTCAAATCAACAAGACCATTGAAAATTCTGATTTTGACAGCCTAAAACTTCTCAATTCCTTTCTATTCTGATCTCCAATTTCTGAACCAAATATCATTATATATATATATATATATATATATATATATATATATATATATATATATATATATATTTTAGATGTATTCTTTGAACGCCTTTTTGAAGTAGTAAACCAAGCCTCCCTGAGGTATAAACAAATCATTATTTGTGGAGATCTTAATATAGATGGGTTTGTAAATTCAAACAAACTGAAGAGTCTCTCAGATTTTCTAGAAAGTTTTCAGTTGAGATCCCATATATCAGTGGCCACTAGTATAGCAAAATAGGGACACCTACTCACCAAATCATCAATTGACCATTTGATTACGTATATTGACTTTGGATCTCTCTGCATCACAATATTTGATCCGGCTATTGCAGATCATTCAGTACAAATGCTTAAATGGGATAGACATCCAGAGCCAGCACAGAAATGTGAGTTAATAACGCGCAGGTCCTATTCCCAGGTACAAATCGCAGAATTTAAATTTTTGTTGAATAAAACTCAGATAGACCTTACAAAATTTAGCTCTGTTGATGGAGTGTTCAAGTCTTTTTGGGACGGTCTTTTGTATGCATTCAACGTTTCATTTCCTTTGAAAACAGTAAAACCCAAATCAAAAAGATCAGATCAAAAAATAATAAAAAGAAGAAATGGTAAACTCTCAAATTAAGAATGAAAAACAAGCCCACTTTTCGAATTTAATACATATGTCCGAGAATAAAACTAAAACAATGTGGCAAATAGTGAACTCAAAATCAGAAAAGAACAAAAAACCTAACATCCCAAAGAAACTTGAATACGAAGGCAAAAAAGAAATAGGTAATGGATTTGTTTCATTTCTTATAAATTCAGTCCTTTCAATTGTAACGAAAAACACACCACGTGAGTCATATTTCTTCAGGCCCCTAATAGAAAATGAAGTACTGGAAGTTATAAAAAGTTTTAAAAACAAAAAGTCTGTGGGTTTCGACGGCATGCCGGTGTTTTTATTGAAAGAGTGTGCTTGTTGCTGTTACCGCACCTTACTGAACTTATAAATTATTCTGTTACTTCTGGAAAATTCCCAGACATACTAAAAGTTGCAAAAGTGGTACCCATCCACAAGAAAGGATCAAAAAGCGACCTAGCCAACTATCGGGGAATAACTGTACTTAGCATCGTTGCAAAAACGTTCGAAAAATCTGTTTTCAATTCTATCGTTTCATTTTATAAATAAATATAATTACAAATAACCAACACGGGTTTCGTCGAGGATACTCATGTGAAACGGCTGCAGTAGACTTCGTTCAGACTGTTCATGACAAAATGGACAAACACTTACACACGGTGTTTTCTTCGACCTATCACACGCATTTGATTGCTTGAACCCAGAAATATTATGCAAAAAACTGGAAGCAGCAGGAATTCGAGATCCGGTAACCAATCGTCAATTTTTTGTCTCCGTTGAAAATACTTTTTCTGACATTTTTCATAACAACCTTGGAACACCACAAGGTGGAGTTTTAGGACCCTTACTTTTCCTTTTGTACGACATGCCAGAGTATTTAAGCTTTCAACAAGATGTTTTTATTTATGCTGATGACACGACAATGGTTATATCTGCTCTCACCCGAGAAGAAGCAATTCAAAAGGTTAAACAAATAATTGTTTCGTTCAATAAATGGTGTGATCGAAATCTAGAAAAAACAATAGTTATCCAATTCTCATACGGCGGCAGTACAATAGAACAAAGACATATCGAAATAAAATTGGGAGACAAAAATATATTGATGAAGGCATTGGGAACTACACGATTTCTTGGATCATTTATTGAAAGTCACCTTAATATCAAAGAACATGCAGAAAATATCTGTAAACAATTAAACAAAGCATACTTCTTGTTGCATTCCCTTGAAAACGACATGTCAACAAAATCCCTTATTGAAATTTATTATGCTCTAGTTTACTCTATACTGAGTCAAAACATAATCATCTGGGGTCAAGCCTCAGAATGCTCTCGCATATTTACCATGCAAAAGCGCATCCTCAGACATATCTTTAGTATGGGCTATATAGAGACAGCTGTCGCAACATATTTATAATATATGTATACAAACTCTTGTCTTTCATTTTTGGCAAAACAAATAAATTGCTGAAAAGCAGTGATATACATGGCTATATTACTCGAAATGCCCATAACTTACACCAACCACACTGCAATCATACCAACTACAAGAAATCACCTGTCTATGCTGGTTCCTTCATTTATAATAAATTACCCCAATGTTTCAAAGATCACGGATCACTAAAAAGTTTTCAAACAGATCTAAAGCGATATTTGGTTAATAACGTGTCCTATTCAATAGAATTCTTGGAACCTGTGTCCAGCAGCTGATATAGGTATTGGATTTCTCTTGAATATTTTATTTACATCAATTATAATGTCATGTCATTGTCATGTTAACGTTATTTTCTGTTTTTTTGTTGTATTGTACTATATACACCAATTTCATTTATTTTTCAACTGACGTACCTTATTCATTTATATGGCAACCAAAGGTCAATAAAGATTATTATTATTATTATAAATTTCTGCATTACTCTTGCATACATCTCTGTTGCTGCATGTCGATCTCATTGTTAAGCTCCAATCTATAACTCTTAGGTTAGGTTAGATTTAATACTTCTTCATCAGACACGAGCAGTAGATAAATAAATCTACTAAAACTGTTCCAATTTAAAATAAAATTAGCACACGGTTGGTGAGAACAACCCATGGTTGCTAGTCGCGATTATGTATCCCCATGAGTCATTTCACTATTCACAATATCATGTGATTTTCCACTATGCAATGGTAGGTTATATTTTACTGGTGTTTTTAGCCATTCAATTGTAATTTTTCATTTTTCTATAGAGCTGCTCGTTGATGATGTATCATGGAGGATTCCGTTGGGTCATCGAACAACCATACCATAGGTATACCAAGCTTGAATGGAAGCTCAAACTTATTCCTAGTGAACAATTTGGCTTCCGAAAAGGATATTCTACATCCTCAGGATTGTTCATGAAATAAGAGGGGTTTTCCAAGAAAAACAATACTGTAATGGTCCTGCTTGATATCAAGAAAGCATTTGATACAGTATGGATGGAGGGATTCGTCTGCAAGATGTTGAGAGCAGGCATGCCTAAACACATGGTCAAACTTCTCGATTCAGATCTGTTCGACAGGGCTTTTCAAGTGAGAGCAAACAATACCAACTTGGGTACGTATCTGGCCGGAGTAGGTGTTCCTCAAGGATCGAGTTTCTCCCCGCTACTATATTCGCTATATACGGATGACTTTTTCACATCCTTTCAACTTAGATGGGTTGGTCATACCGTATATGGCGAATAATAAGATAGTGATAAATCCGGACAAGACAGAACTTCTACATTTCACCAAGAAATTTACGAACATAAAGATTTCGGTGGAATTTGAGGTTCTGGACCAATTGATTAGGGAGACTCCCTCTGCGAGGTACCTGGGAGTAAAACTGGACAGGCGTCTGAACATGAATTCCCACGTCAGCTTGTCGATCCAGCGAGCGTCAGCAGCGGACCTACCCCCTGATCGCCAGTAGCACCAAGCTGTCGATGGAGAATAAAGTATTAATATATAAACAAATGATCAGACCAACGATGATTTACGCCTGTCCCAAGGTACTCCGTATCGTCACAGATATAGTTATGATACATTCGGCAAGTTAAAAGGTAAGGACTGCGTCTTCCCTAGGTCTAGAAGGTTACGCGTAGGGGTGCAATTGGTTAACGGAAATAACAATTTTAACAAATTTTTTATAACAATAGATATGAATCATCGCCGACTATATAAAAAATGTATGAGAGAAATTTTACAGATATTTCATCTTGGGAAGCCCCTAGACCAGAAATATGACCAGCATTAGAGTTCATAATGATGAGAACTACGAAAAACTTGGAGGTCCCATTTATCAGCATGGCCAGTGTTTGTAAACCAGCCAGCCTCCCTCTGGTTGTTACTTGTTGAACCTTTGGCCACTACAGCAGGGCTTCATGCGTTATTGAGGGCCTCACTATCGTTGTGTATAGATTGTGTGGGTCCGAGTCCCCAAGTTATGCCAAAGGAGCGCCTAGCCATCATCAGTGATGTCCTTGACCCAGTTAGCACTTTTTCCACATGTTTAATCCAGGTGAGCTTCGAGTCTAGGTTTAACTTCAGATATTTTGTTTCTCATGACATCTGTAGGCTTTCACCAAGGATTCGAAGAGGTCTGTTGTCTTCTAGGTTTCTCTTCCTGGTGAAAGGGACAATCGTGGTTTTTCAGGGTTGACCTTGAGGTTATCCCTCATACACCACGACTGAACTCCTGTAAGGGCTGATTGCATCAGATCCATACAGACCCCTATATACTTCCCAGTAAATGGAAATATTCATAGAGTCAGCATCACCTATTCACCATGCAGAAATAGTTGGGGATCTAGGGATTGAGTTTTTTATTCGGTTTTGGAAGTTTTTGTAAGTTACCTTTTCGAATTTATTTGGAAATGGAAATATTCATAGAGCCAGGTTGCCCATAACAGTACTTGGGGATTCACCATGCTGAAGTAGTTGGGAAATCCTTCCGTGAATATGATTGGTTACCGTTGTCATCTGACGTTAGTCAATCATGGATGAGACTATACTTTCCTTCTGGAATTCCGACCACAATTTCGCCAGCATTCTTCCTGCGCTCGGCGCGTGGCCGCCGAACATTCGAAAAGATTCGTTTTTCGACGTCCTCGCCGCAAAATTCTCCAAACACAGGCATGAACATGAAAAACCACCTTACGCTAAGGTCAGTACGATTAAAAAAAATACTATTTTAGAATCAGCCTCGAAGTTCTGTTGGCGATCGTGTGTGTTCGCGACTTCGGACTGCGTCACTTCGACCTACTAACCCCATTCGAAAACCTCGCGGCACGGCTGCTACGTCGGACTTGCCATTGAGTTGCCGGTTGCCGAGCGAGAAACAAGTCCGCACGTCGTTCGTGTGCCATCGTTTTACTCTTGAGTCTGCTGCTGTCTAGTGTCTAGCGAAAAATTTATAGTGGAAGTTGACGCGGCGGTGACTGGATTTTGTTTCGTCGAGGAAAGATTGTGGTAGTGCTGTGATACTTTTTCGGGTGTTTTCGAAGATATGCGACGATTGCCGCCGGGTGTGCTAGTACTGTTCTAGTTTGTCAACAGTTGTTGTAATAATAATGTTGGAACACAGTGCTATGTACTTGAATGTGACGCCACCGTACGAAGACGACCCCCCTTTTTTTCCGGACTTCTACAGTACACGGTGGGTCCTTTGCTACGGTGCCTATGCGTGTGAGTGTGTGAGGTCTTTGATTTTTGTTGGTTGGAACCTTGCCAGCGAGTTAGTTCTATAACCGAATGGATTTTATGCGGAGTCTTTTGTTGGTAGACGAAACCCGTTTCTTCGAAACACAATCTCTGCGATTCGACACGCAGTTCTCGATGTGATTTGCTCGTTTCGTTTTGCCAGTTATTGTTGTTAGGCTTGATTCGAGCCGTGTTGATGCTGCGAAGATAATTTTTTCTTCAAGGTTTTACTGCTGTCAATGAGATTGCCTTTCTTCGATCGTCCGAAATTGCAGTTTTCTAGTATTGAGCAATTGGTTTTATTGGTGCTACCTAATAGTGTTTTAGATGAATACCGACGATTCTCGGAAAGATTACGGTGAAAAATTTTGTATCGTTGAATTGAATCAAGCTTAGAAATATCAAATCGCATGCAAAAACTCATCGTAGTCACTATCTCTCCAGATTTCATTTGGTAACACAAACAAATAATGTTATTTAGAACTGCTTGTATGCGACCTATCCTTTAAGGATAAAGGATAATTAGCTTTGGAATCAATGTACATTGGGCCGCTCGTCAATTAAATTGAACCTATCTGTTACAGAAAGTTAGTTTTCTAGAATTTTTGTGACGATATACAACAGATGTGTTTCATTGATCTTTGAGTTGGTCAGGATAGTACCTAGTTGTTTTCTGGATGATATTTGCTAATGAAATTCGCATTTCATAAGAATTTGCCTACAAAACTGCACGTTGAACTGCTGTGATTGATATTTCAATTTTTTCTTCAAGGTGTGACTGCTATGTCAATGAAATTACCTCTCTTCGACCGTCCGAATATTGAAGTTTTCTAATTGAGCAATCCATTTTCTTGGTGCTACCTAATACTGTTAATGATGAAAACCGACGATTCACGGAAAGATTATGGTGACATATTTTGAATAACTTTGAATCGTTGAATTGAATCAAGCTCAATGAAATGGGAAAGCGAAATAACAAATCGCATGCAAAAAGTCATCGTGGTCACAATATTTATCCAGATTTTATTCGGAAATACATACAAAGGATATTTAGAACTGCTTGTATGGAAGCTATCCTTTACCCATAAAGAGACTAAAGGGTAATAACTTAGGAATCAATAAACATTGGGCCGCTCGTCAATTGAATTCATACCAATTTTCGACATATGTTACAGAGAGTTAGTTTTGTAGAATCTTTGTGAGGATATACAACAGATGTGTTTCAATGATCTTCGAGTTGGCAAGGACAGTAGTTGTGTTCTCGATGATATTCGCTAATGAAATGCCCATTTTATAAGAATTTGCCTTCAGAACTCCACGTTTAACCGCTGTGATTGATGTCTCAATTTGTTTCTTCAAGGTTTTACTGGTGTCAATGAGATTACCTCTCTTCGACCGTCCGAATATTGAAGTTTTCTAGTATTGAGCAATTGGATTTATTGGTGCTACCTAATAGTGTTAATGATGAAAACCGACGATTCTCGGAAAGATTATGGTGACATATTTTGAATAACTTTGAATCGTTGAATTGAATCAAGCTCAATAGCAATGAAATGGGAAAGCGAAGTAACAAATCGCATGCAAAAACTCATCGTGGTCACAATATCTGTTCAGATTTCTTTCGGAAATACAAACAAATGGTATTCAGAATTGCTTGTAAGCGACCTATCCTTTACCGATAAAGGATAATAACGTTTGAATCAATATTCATTGGGCCTCTCGTTCATTAAATTCAACCAAATTTTCGTTACTTACAGAGAGTTAGTTTTTTAGAATTTTTGTGAAGATATACAACAGATGTGTTTCAATGATCTTCGAGCTGGCCATGATAGTAATGAAATTCCCATTTTATAAGCATTTTCCTTCAAAACTGCACGTTGGACCGATGTGATTGATATTTTAAATATTTTCTTTAATGTTGTACTGCTTTGTCAATGAGAGCCTCTTTTCTGCCGACCGAATATTGCAGTTTTCTAGTTTTGAGCAATTGGATTTATTGGTGCTACCTAATAGTGTTAAAGATGAATACCGACGATTCTCGGAAAGATTACGGTGAAAAATTTTGTATCGTTGAAATGAATCAAGCTTAATAGCAATGAAATGGAAAAGCGAAATATCAAATCGCATGCAAAAACTCATCGTAGTCACTATCTCTCCAGATTTCATTTGGTAACACAAACAAATGTTATTTAGAACTGCTTGTATGCGACCTATCCTTTAAGGAAAGGATTGGGCCGCTCGTCAATTAAATTGAACCTAATTTTCGCTATCTGTTACAGAAAGTTAGTTTTCTAGAATTTTTGTGACTTTATACAACAGACGTGTTTCATTGATTGCAATTTAATTTATTGATTCTACCTAATAGTATTAATGATAAAAACCAACGATTCACACAAAGATGATGGTGAAATATTTTGAATAACTTTGAATCATTGAATTGAATCATGCTCAACAGCAATGAAAAATGAAATGGGAAAGCGAAATAACAAATCGCACGCAAAAACTCATCGTGGTCACAATACTATATTTCCTTCGGAAACACAAACAAATAGGATTCATAACTGCTTGTATGCCATCCATCCTTTACTGGTAAAGGATAATAACTCTAAAATCAAAGTCGCTCGTCAATTGAATTCAAACGAATTTTCGCCATCTGTTACAGACAGTTAGTTTTGTAGAATCTTTGTGAGGATATACAACAGATGTGTTTCAATGATCTTCGAGCTGGCCAGGATTGTAGTGGTGTTCAGGATCATATTCGCTATGTCAATGAGATTGCCTCTTTTCGACCATTCGAATATTGAAGTTTTCTAGTATTGAGCAATTGGATTTATTAATACTACCTAATAGTGTTAACGATAAAAACCGACGATTCACGTAAAGATTATTTTGAATAACTTTGAATCGTTTAATTGAATCCAGCTCTATAGCAATGAAATGGGAAAGCGAAATAACCAATCGCATGCAAAAATATCTACAATATCTACCCAGATTTCAATCGGAAATACAAACAAATGTTACACAGAACTGATTGTATGTGACCTATTCCTTACGAATGAAGGGTAATAACTCTGAAATCAATATAACTTTGGTCTCTCGTCAATTGAATTTAACCGAATTTTCGCCGAGTTAGTTTTGTAGAATCTTTGTGAGGATATACAACAGATGTGTTTCAATCATTGATCATCAAGAAGATGGCCAGGATTGTAGTTTTGTGTGTGTGATATTGCTAATGGAACTCTCATTTCATTAGAATTTGCCTTCAAATCTGGACGTGAACCGCTGTGATTGATATCTATTTATATTTTTCAACAAAGCTTATCGTGTTGACACGTTTTTGTTTTCAGGAAGATAACTGAAAACGTCCTCAAAAAGCCCAACTAGGCTGTCTGCATTAGTTTTCCGTCGAAGAATTACATAAAAGTTAAAATAAAGCAAGATGCGTCATTAGGAGTCCAATAAAATGTGCAAAACGAGACTTTTCCTCGACGTTAGTGAAACAAAAAAATTAATATGTGAGAATTCAGCCCTACAATTTAGGGGCAGTGGATGTTAATATGGATAATCTATCATTTTCAACAAAAAATAGATTTTTTGTCATTTCAACCATTTTCAAAGATTGTTAATAAAAATTATTTGCAAAAAATGTGTTTCCGACTTAATTTTGGAAAATATTGAAATGTACTCACAAAAAATTACAAAAAATTGACAAACTTGTAAAATTAATAATTTTTCAAGTAAAACATGTTTCAAATTTGGAAAGTTGTTAACCATTAACTACTAACGAGGAGCTCTGAAACATTGTTTTCCTGTATTTCTTCGTGATCGTGAGCTTTTATAATAGCATCTTTATCTAATTTACTTTCAAGCAATTATTTATTTATCTTATAGTTGTTTACACACAGAATAAAATATGTGACATGTATATACATAACGATACCCTTGTGGAACAAACAAGTTACATCAAATATAGAAACATGAAATAAAAAATATATACATACAGTCGCGAATACAACGTTCAGATCATTCAAGCCCGTAGATTGCTTCTGGGTTGATTCCAACAAAGTCTGAAATGACTTCTAAAATTTGAAGTGGACATTTATATTTCAGTGCACAATACTTAACTGTATTGTTTTGTTTTTGGGTCAATTTGAATTTTTGCAAACATTTTTCATTTCGCTTTCTGACCTAAAGACAACAATAAATTTATAAAAACGGCTTACGAAAGGTTTCAATTCTATCTTCCGAGACGCAAACCTTCAGATTGTACATAGCAGTACATTATTTTATACGATGGACGAAATCCCAACTATCCGCGAACATTGGGCCCATACTGATTATTCTCGAGAAAATAAATCTAGTGTTGCTGATCATTTATTAGAAACTTATTAGATTGCAGGAAATTAGAGTGCTTTGAAAGTATCGCTATTAACAAGAACGGGTTGAATAAGTCCCTCTCAATAATGATAATGGTCCATAAAATTCTGAACTATTTGAGTCAATTTTGATAATGGAATAATTAGCTATTATCGGTACCACATCAATGAGATATGATCACTGGTATGATCACACCGAGGTTCCACATTAATCCTAATTCATAGTAATTAATTATATAAACACGACTGGTTTGTTTACCTATTGATGGTTTAAGTATTCATACCGATAAAAATAATTTGGTTATCGAAATAATAATAATAGTTTATAGGTTCTTTAAATTACATGTCTAGCTTGACATGCAAATAGCAAATTTTAAGGGTTTACATTTGTGCAAAAAGTAGACGAACTATATTCATCAAAAAATCAAATCAGAAATGATGGAAAAAAACTACTTAGAAATTCATTAGTACATTTTTCATGTTGGGGAGTTCCGGGTTTACTAATATTTTTTGTATTCAGTGTTTTATTATTAAAACAACAAAAAATGTGAATAGGATAGTTATGGTTTATTAATAACAATGAAAACTATGACGTACTGAATGAAATACATAATGCTATATCCCAGCTACTATGTCCTGTTGATATCCCACTTCCGGTTAACATGGAAAGAATGATGACAATTCGTTAAGTAGACACCACAAAAAAATTTCAATATAGTGTCTAAATTTAGGTAGTAAGTAATTATTGTATCGTTGGCAATGCATGGGCTGTATTGGTCGGCTCTAAATCGTAGAGTCGTGGGTTCGATTCTCAGCATGGTTATCTCATTATCTTCAAAACTATTGTCATTTTGACTACTTTATAACTCGAAATCAACAATACAAAATGCTATCAAATGAGGTTGAAGTTATAATAAAATTGAACGCTTTTCATCGGGAATTACTTTTTTCTTCGTAAATCCAGTCCGATGATGAATGAGAAATAAAATGACAGAACTATAATTTGAATGACTTGTTGCCGACTTTTAACGGTTACACTTTATTTAATAATTCGCTGCCTTGTTTCGTCATGCAGCCACTTTATCTTACAGCTTGACAGAAGTAATCATCACTCTATTGATTCCGTACACTAAGTACTACACTTATTTTATAAAGTGGGACTTGAAATTTTCTTTCTATACTGAATTCAAACGTTCGTTCTTTATTTACAAGGATCACTGCATCTTTTTGAACCAAAAACTAGTCAGTAACCGATACATTGGTTTTGTTTACAAAGAAGGTGTCAGAATATGGAAATGACTCATGAGTACGTCTAATTAAAGAAATACATGAAATATTACTTGAAGAAGTTGCTTATAACTGAAAGTGAGTGCAAAATACGAAGTCATAACGGTCATAACTTTGCTAGCTTTCTGCGAATTCTGCAAATTGGCATCCTCCTGAATTATCGAGAACATCAAAGCGGGAAATCCATTTTCCATCCATTTTTCATTGTGATTTTCGTACTTCCATTTATTATTTTTTAATAAAATGGTATATTAATTGTCGGACTTCCAATCATCATTTTGTAATAGAATCATGTGTTGACTATATATTTTTTTTCTAGGTAAGTTGACGTTGTGGTTCGCAGTAACTTAGGTTCGGTGAGTTTTTACAAGTACAAAACTACTATGATACAATGACCTACAAATGGGCTGCCAATTTCGATCTAGTGTGTTTTTTAATTTTTTATGATCAATCAACAGGCTTCAGTTTCAAATTTATAATAAAACGTTACTTTTACAAATGTTTGGTATAAAATCAATGGCTTTTTCTGGAATGGAATGGAAGTTTGAAAGTTCTGAGAATTCTTTCCTTTTTTTAGTTTCCAAGCTTTCAGATTTGTTTTCATTACTTTGATTTGAACTAAATATTTCGAAATAATGTTAAAAAGTATGATTTTTCATTAGCAGATGAGAACAAATAGTATTTTTCCCTTTCCCACACAAGTATTTTCACTTCTAGATGCGCATTTCGATAACCAAGTTGTCTACTACTATTTGTTCTCATTGAATGACACCACAGGCGTCCAGAATCCCATTTTTGATGCGAGCACATGGGCAGCAAACGTTGAATTTGTTTTGCCATTCACATAACTATGTTCAGTCATGCTTTTTTTTTGACTGTTCACCACACTTCGACTTGGGCACGGTCATGGAACGGGCGTGGTCGTTGAGGATCTGTCATTTGTCACGTGGCCCAGCCCTTTATTTCCGACATAAAACAAAGGACAATTGCCACAGTTTATTTATTGACTTATTTGTCTTAAAAGCAATATTAAACTAAATGTTAAAAATTAGTAACAAAATATGGAATTTTCTGAAGAAGCCAGGTATTAATATTACTTTTAAGACAAAAGTAATACTTTAGGTAAGTATATCAAGAACAATAAAGACAAAGTTGATGAACTAGAAAAGAGTGGTGTCTACAAAATAACTTGTGATACTTGTTCTATGTTCTATATCGGACAAACTTGTAGAACTTGAAAAAAAACAAATTCAGCTTTTGCTGCCCATCTGGCTCTCAAAAATCGTACTTTTGAACACAATTTTGAGATACTTCCTGTTGAAAACAAAGGACTGCAATTAAATCTGTTCGAAAGTTCGGAAATTAATGAAGGGAAAAATTCTCAACACTTAAATACAGAACTCAATAAATACCTTTTGTTGAATTTGTTATTTATGAACCTTATTATATGTAGTCAGATACATTAGGTTTTCCGTCTGTTCATCAAACAGGGCAGGGCATACACATATACAAGCTCATCAGTCCATACGTTTAGCACAAGCGTATCGGAAATTCGAATACCACTGCACCGATACGACATGGTAACCCGTTCAACGGCCGTAGTCAACAGCCTCATGATTGTGTATTCATTGAAGTTTACATTTGCATATTCACAGCGATACGAAATTATATCCGATAAAGAACCCATCTGTGTGCCTCAGAGCTTCAACCATACCTACTCACACATATCGGATATTTATAACCCTTTGAGATTTATCATATCGTGACGTCACTCGAAATAAACTACCATTCTCAACGTATGATTTATGAGAAATGTTGTTTCTTAGGTTGGGATATTTTGATGATGCTCGGAATTTATCCTTAGTTGGTTAATATTTGAAGATGACGCAACGAAAAAATCTTATGGTAACGACAATAGTTAGTGTTTCTGTTATAATACATTCAGCATTTTTATCCCGTTCTCATTATGTACAGGGTGACATCACAAACTTACATCGGCTTTAATTTTAGATGTCAAAAATACATCGAAACGCTTTGCTGATACCGAGAGGGGACCTAATAACACTACTGAATGATAGCAATAATACAGACATAAAATTGGCATGGAATATGAATGCTCAGCATTAATTCCGGAGAAATATAGGAATTCCCAACGGCAAGTGAATTACTTATCGACGAGTTTTGCTTGGCAACCAGTAAACACAACCTACTGTCGTTGAGAGAGATGTGGTAAACAATCGAAAATAGTCTGGTCGTACAAAAATCATCTCGATATTTATTTACTCGACCCGTTACCAATATATTATCACAGTCGAACCAAGATGCAACTCTTTTTATTTTGATAAAAAATAACACACTGAACATGACAGATGAGTTCCAGTACATACATTTGCTCAGTAACGCGAAACACATTTTTTTATCAATATTCTGTACTATTCTGAAACTAGTAAAACACAATCCGAAAATTACCACGTAAAAGATGAAAATGAGGAAGCTACTGAGAACCCATTGCATAGTCAGGGACATCTTCCATAACCAGCACGCGATTACGTTGGACCAGGGTGTTGAAGACATTAGAAGGCCATTAGTAATCCTTCGTTCTCCGACTTTCAGTCCATGCCATGATGGGATAAGCCATGTTCTTGAAGAAGATTTCCTGCTTTGGCTTATCCTCATGTAACTGCTGCTTTGATTTGAGCTTTTTGTTAAATGGGTTCCAACTCGGTAACAGTTTGGGTTTGCCCGTTCTCTGTCGAATAGTAGCCAAGTTCATGGGCTGCACGGGTTGCTGCCTTAAAAAGAAAACCTGCGATTCCTGCTTTTTAATGACCGTGGACAATGGAGAAAAGGGGATCCAAACTCCTGATGACTTTACAGGCTCCATCCAGTTCCATTACGTTATCTAGACATTCAAAACTCAAAAGTCCACGGCCGCCCTGATGTTCTCTGAGAAATTATAACTATGGAATGAACAATTTTTTTACGTTGAGTGTCGCAAGCTCTTCTTGAGTTTATTTCACCACTCCAAAGGAGTAGGATCAGAACGACAATCATATTAGTTGGAGGAACTTTGTTCTTCCCCGACAGTTCTGATGACCAGAGTTTATGCTGATACTTGCCGCGGAGAGAGTCTTTAACTGTGGCTAGGTCTTTTCTGTCTTGCTATACCACCGTCGTGTATTGTGTTTTTGAAGCTTTTTGATCAGAAATATTGCTGAACTACTCGTAATCGGAAAGTCGTGGTTTACTTTGACCACATGAAAACTAAATTTTCTTGAAGTTGGATGATATGCCAACGCTTGTTGTACATGGTCTTTGACAAAATTTGTATTATTTCAATGGTGCACAGTACATGTAAACTGTTTTGAGTAAATTGTTTATGAAACCTAACCTTTTCATCTGCAGCAAATAACCACTGAAGCATGTCGTTGATAATTCAATACAAAATTACCCATCGTTCATAAAATGTTACTGAAACTACTGACGGATTTCGAATAATTTTGGCATAGTGATAGCTTATACCATTAATTAAAGATAAATACTCTGTGGACCGTGGTGTATCATTGGAGGAATATTAGTAGATAGCGCCACTTCGCTGGTGCCCAATAAAAAGGAAACCTGGATGTTAGAATAAGTTCAATTGGTTGTGGAAAAAGAGACGGAGTCAAAAGTTCTTCTACAGTCTTGCCATCAAGGCACCCACTTAGGAGACCCAGTTTCAATACAAGTCTGATAAATGGCTCTCGCGATTACATCCAACGCTTTTTGTATGGAGACTGACTGGTTATAAGTATATCTTTGGAGAATGATTATAACCTGAGTCAACATTTCTGATGCTTTTTATCCCAGGAACTGAAAGAATTTCAACACAGTCAATCAACTATATCTCAAGAATAAATATCTTCGTGCAAAACTGAACACGGTTCAGGAAAAGTCCAAGTGGTGATATCTATCGTCATGTAGCAAAACTACGATAAGCTTATGGAACCCTCGGACACTCCGAGGTGAATGATGTCTCGGTTTTCATATCAATTAGGGTACTGGTTATGAGTTTCAAGCAATTCTTGATATTTCGTTTTGTTCGTAAGATATAATCGATTACATGTCTGTAAATTGTCACTTAATATGTACAATGCTTTATCTGCTCCCATAGATGGTTCAAGAAATGTTTAGTCAAGTTCAACCATTGATAGAAAGTTTAGTTTTGCGGAGGAATTTTGTTTCGTGACATAGCCTTACCTTTTAACGTGTGATGATACAGGGTGTCCGTCATCAATCAATCACGAATCTGTCATTTTTTACTTCTTCCCTGAGAAGAGGTGACCAAGAGTAGTCCATTTGGAGTTTGTTGAAAAACAGTTTACAAAATAATTTCAACTTTCTCTTTTCTTGACTAGATTATCTCTTTCCTGATTTGATTCTGTCATTATTATTTTTGTGTAATTTTTCGATTTCTTACATAATTTTTTTGTTCTGCCTGGTTCACGTCAGTGGTCTTGATGTTTCACCTTTATAGAAAAGAGCGATCAGATATCTTTGTCAAGCAAAGAGGCGAGATTCAAGTAAACCCGTGGTTCTTGAACATAAAATTCTAACAGTGATTTCAATGTATACAGTCTTTTTATAGTGAACTCAAATTATCAAGTATAAGTGCGGATCTGAATGTTACCCTTATCTCAATACTTTCGAACGGTTTGATGTGTAACAACGGGACAAAAAATATCTTGAATGGTATTGACGATGCTACTTTTTGAAATATATTGCAATTACTTCACAGATGGCGCTGGGGGCACGTCAAAAGGCAAAAATATCGAAATTGTGAAAATATGAAAGTATTAACGAAAATAAAAAAAAAATGTGATGGTTGAAAAGAGCATTGAATTTTCTTTTCAATGATGTGTAATATGATTTTTTTTTAAATAATGTGCCCCCTACCGCCTTTATCGGGCAATCACAATGTATTTCAAAAAGTAGTATGTTCAAAAGTTAACAGGGGAGGGGCTACAAAAAAACGCACTGTATAATTTCCACCTCAAGAACAAGGTATGTATAAACACATATGAAACCAATAAACACTGATGAATGTTCAATAAATTATGATAACAACATACCCCGATCGTGTGGTGGAACTCAATAGATGAAATATCAAGACCATTGACTGCGCGCCAGGGAGAACATAAAAGAAACATATAAGAAATCGAAAAATAACTGTTTTTAAATTTTCTTTCAGATAACAACTACATCAATAAACCTATTTCATTAAAAATTCTATTACGGTCGTGACTATTTTAATATTTTAATCAATCAATGGTACGCGTTTTAATGACGCAGGTTTTGAATTCTATTACCCCTGGTTAGTGAACGTTCGTAAAAAACAATTACACTGCCTAAGTCTGAGCTAATTAAATATGAGTTGCCGGACAAATACCGGTTTTAGTTTTTCCATCGATTGTTTTACAGTTTTGACATTGTTCGTTACGTGATAGGTACCGCAAGTAATGTTGCTTTGTTGTCCGAATAAATGTATTGTCTTTGTTATAAATTGGAGATTATTCTGATAGAATTCAACAGTCGATTAGAGGGTCATTGCCTATCCAAACTAGAAAGGATTTTGTCAAAATTTTCAGCTTCATACTGCATTGCCCGAATCTCTACATGGTGATTTTCATAAAAACTGTTTTCGTGATATCACGAAAAGTGATTCTTCTCTCATTTCTTCCTAAATATGAAGAATTTCTCATACGTTAAATGAAGGTCATGGACAGTGAAATTCTCGTACGGTAAATGGAAGTCATGAACAGTGAGTGTGTTGCGGTAAATGTTCGACAGAAATCATTTATTTCTCTGGTTAATACTTCGATGAATACTAATTACATCTGACAGATACTTCTGCAATGTTCGTCATGGAGGACACATCGTCATCATATTGCTCAAGGTAGTCGAGTTCTCATTTGTCATGCATGTCGAGTACCTCATAAGGCCAGAATTGTTTTTGGTAGTGGCAGATGGATTTCCCAGTGGGAGACTAAGCCCCATGACAGATTCAGTGGTATGTGGTGGATCAAAAGTTGGATAGCCACAATGATGAAGTTTGATTTTCTAATTTTTCCGCTGAGGTTTCGAATATATTGTTTTTATAGTCCAAAATTTCATGGACGCCGCATGTAGATAGGATCGGTAGCAATCCTATGGCAATTATGGTACTGACCGACAAGGCTTCGGGTGCAGGTATTTATCTGGAAAGAAAAGGTGAACGAGAAAGTTACACATTGGTTAGACTCAACAGTATTTCAAGCTGAAGTGTTCCTCATAACCATAGCTATGAGGCAAAAGGTGAAAGAAGAGCCTGAGCAGAGAATGTATATCTGTCTGGATAGTCAGGCAGCGCTCGGAGCTGTCATCCTAAATGAAGCTCAGCACTTGTACAGGAATACACGTAGATGCTCAATCATCTGAAACGAGGTGTACTGACAGATCTGACGAAGCAGCAGAAGTGCAGTTAAGTGCAGCCAAGTAAATTAGTGCCGGTTTATAAAAAATTCTAATTCATCACACTTTCCAAACTGGCCATCTAACTTGCTTCGGTTTCGAAATTATTTCTCCTTTCCATTGAAAGCAGTAGGAAGGCAAAATCTCTTTGAATGAAGCAGAAGTCGGGCTGTTCGAATTAATCTTTAAATCCTGTTTACCTTGCTATTCTCTTTGAACATTTTTAATTTTCTATTATAGGTCTATCTTTCCCAAACTTGATATGGTGGCTTTTTCAAAATGTGTTATTTATGCAGTCGTACACGGGCTGTTAATTTTAATCGTTAAATCCAGTCTACCTGGCTTCAGTGTAAGAATATTTTTATTTTTTCGTTATCGGTAGGTATATCTCCTAAAAACTTGAAATGGTGGTATTTTCGAAAGATGTTATGTGTGCGTTCCAACACGGGCTAATCGAATTAATTTTCAAATCCAGTCTTCCTCGCTACAGCTTATAGATAATTTAATTTTTTTGTTATCAGTCTATCTTGTCCAAATTTGATATTAGCCTCTTTCCGATATTATGTAGTCGAATAGGGGACATGCAGAATACTTTGACATTTCAACTTTCACCTTGAATTTTTATGAGAAAATTTCGACAACATAAAATCGCTTATTGATATTTTCGAAAATACTAAATTGGTTATTATTGTATTCCGGTTTTGGTCGACTATTCGTTTAACAGCTGTTACTGACCTATCCGACGAAACAGGAGAAGTGCAGTTAAGTGCAACCAAGTATATTAGAGCCGGTTTATAAAAAAATTTCGTTCACCACACTTTCCAAACTTGTATTTTGGTCAGTTGTAGGCGAAATGCCTATCTAACGACAAGTTTTTATGACTCTGTTTTCGTAATGAAACTAACGTGGTCATATTAAGTGTGTTATTGATATCCACCCCTCCCGCACCCTCGCACCAAAGAAATTAAACACGATTCTTCCTGAAGTCATAATAAGGAGCATTATCTTTACATGACACTATTTTGGAGAAAGCAAAACTTGGATCTTTGTGTGTCACGGGATGAGTCAACACTTTTGAGATTTCTTTTATTCAGTTCAATTGTTATAATACATTTATCATGTTCAAGTGTCGATAGAGGTACCTTTGGGGACACGATACGTAAAAACCATTATTCCAAGTAAAAATCATAAATAACAAAGACAATTGCTTTTTTATCTATTTCAGAATGAACGTCATCATCAGCGACCTTAATTAAAACGGGTTAAACAACTGATATGTCTTGATTCATGTTTCTTTGAGGCTATTTAAATTGTTTAATTAACAAGGGCGGAAGCCACCATTGGTATTGTTCCAACTTCAAAGACCACGAAAATGTTTGTCTTCAGTGGGATGTGTATAGTTTAAGGATTTCTTGGTCCGTTGCAGTAATGTAGGATGTAAGAGCCCATTAGCACAATCTTATGGAAATAATTTTATTTCATATATGGCCACAACCAAAAGTTAGTTTTTTTTTAATGTTGTATCTAGTACACCCTGCCATAATTCATTAGAGAGCAAAACTAGAAAAGTACCTGACAGAAAATGCCTTCTTTACAAAGTACTGGGATATGACAGTAACTCTAAAATACATGTCAAACCACTCGAACTGATACAAAACCTATTTCTGAAAATGCTCAGTTCTTCAATTAGACATTCCATACTCATGTGACAAAATAGAAAATGATTTTCTTGATACTTTAGCTTCGAGAAATGTTCCGAATTTTAGACTGCGAAAACATTCAATTCATTTTGCTACTGCATAAAAATTAAAAACTCGTAGAGTATACCCAAATGCATAGCTTGTACAGGTAGAGGAAGGCTATTAATATTATTTGCCGTGGCACTTACGGGCCACTCGATGATTTTTTGTGGCGCATTCACTTTTCAGCTGCAGGAAAACCTACCTGCTCCCCACCCCGGGAAGTTGATGCGCATTCCAAGCAAGCATTAGACGTCAGGATTGCAACTAGACAATCCAATCCATACTTAACTTCCATCGAGGCATGTGCATTTTTATCGATACTGATACATCTGCGAAATAATGTTTTATGTACCTGGCCTCGAACCAACCTCTTATGCTGGCTTTTTGTATCATATGTTTCCATACAAAATATTCATATTTTAAATATTTTTATATTCTATATTCGCTCATAATATATTCAAAGTGATTTTCACATTTATGTATCTGTTTTATTTTTCATATTACTTTATTATTTTGCATTTTACTCTTCCGGGGGATAAAGGAAGTTCTCTAATCCCTCCAAACAAGTAGTAAAGTGGTTCATTTCATCCCTAGGGACCAAAGTGGTTTACTTTATCCCTATCGATTAAAGAAGAAAAATACCTACTAGGCCCTCTATTGATAAATAGATATATACATTGCTGCTTTTGTCATTTCGAGAATTGTAATCACGAAATTGGTGACACAGGCAACTTGTTTATTGGTACTGTTTGTTTGGTAGTTACATGTCGTAGTGACTTCTTCATTTCAAAGCAAACTGAAACTTCGGATCTACTACCTATTTTAGTTACCTATTGTTTATGAGTCTGTCTACCCTTTTATACAAGGGTATAGTAGAAAATAATTTCCTGTGCAATAGATAGCGGCGCACACGCAAAAACTAAAATGTATAATTGCCGTGCTTCGGATCGCACGTTAAAAGGTAAGACCCTCGTTATCTATAGCTCGCACAAGTCTCTTGGAGACTTCTGAAGGTTGCTCGATAGGGTGCAGCCGGATGACGGAAAGAACAAAAAAAATGTTTCTAGTAACAATCTATGAATTTCGTGCCAGCTTGACAGTGTTTTGTATACTGCTTCCGTGTTAGATTCTTATCATTCATAGCCCCCATTTTTCGCTTGTGACTGAATTATTAATATCATTTCTGCGCTGCCTATGCTTTCAGAATAATGAAGACAAGTTATGGGCTATAGTATTAGAAAAACTGATTTAGCAAAACGTCTGATAAGTGCATGGCCCTCCGCAATAAATGCAATGGTCATTAATTGATTGTTCATTCTATTAAATGGTTTGGAACAAGTTGATATTCATTTTCGTGAATTTGAATTAGGTACTCTGCATTATTCAATAGAGCTACTTCAGCTAATATCATCAACTCGAATCTAATTTGTAATTTTAATTAGTAAAATCGGATTCACCATCAATTTAGCTGAGCTAGGTTCGGTTGCTAGAGATTATCCAATGAAATTTCTACTTCCTTAGCAACTGAACTCAGTTTAGTTGAACTGTTGGTGAACATGTTTGATACAGCCCGCCCTTAGTATTGAAGCCTACAAGAACACTTCTGGCTGAAGGACCTAGGCCAATGGCATGGGATGTCAAATTACACACAGTTGAAAAGATAATTCAATTCTATTTTCAACCATGTTATTTTTTTTCATCTTCGTCTATACGTATTTTAAAAATTTCGATGTTTTTGCCTTTCGAAATTTTCAAGTATATGCTACCAGCGCCATCTGTCGAGTAATTGCAATGCATCTTTTCTCAAAAAGTAGTATCGGTAATACCATTCAAAATATTCTGTGACATTGTTCAAAATCAAACCGTTCAAATTTATCAGATCCGCACTTTTATTAATACTTCGAGTGCATATGTTAAAAAAATATTAATAAAATACGAAAAACTTAAGATGATGGAAAAATAACTGAATTAATTCTATTTTCAACCTATGTATGCCATTTGAAATTTTTAACCGTCCCCTCTATCAAGCAATCACAATGTCTTTTATTTCAAGAAGTACAGTATCCGTGATATCATTCAAAATGGTTTGTGTTCCATGTTTGTTAGTCGAACCGTTCAAAAGTTGAAAGAGGGGGGAGGGGTGCCAAAAAAAGCCATAATGTATAAGATAAGTTATGAATTTTTCCTCAAATATTAAAGTTACAGGGCCGCGAATAACCTGGTATATATTATGACGTTTCAGTTCAAGAATACCCTTCGACTTCGAAATTCTATACAAGTATGGAACAACCTAAATGTCAACCAGTCAATGACATAATGTAGTCAAAATTAATTCTTGCATCAGATGGGTTGGTCTTGTAGTCGTATTAATATGAACATTGTTATTTCACTTTCACGGAGATTTGAGCTCATAAACACCCATTTCATGAAGACTGTGCAAAGTGTTTTCAAACGATTGTATATTGCTTTGAGGTTATCTCGCATCCTGACACTGAACAGATAAATCTGCCAAGGAAATATCATCGTTAGTTATCATTGGAAATGTATCTGTTATCCATAACTTATTTGAGATTGCTCTGGAACATACGCAATTCACAGTTTCTCTTCAGGTTTCCTTTATTTTTGGTCTGAACTACGAAATATACCTAACCTGAATTATTTCTGCTTTTTCGAAGGAAAAAACAGCTTTCCATTTATTAGATAGTTATTAATTATAATTGGCACACATTAATTGGGTAATCAGGTGAAATGTTTATTCAGTCAAAAACGCCATCTTCTCGCAAAGTTGAGTTCCTATTCCCACACAGAAAAAGTAATTAGTTTTTCATTGTGTTGATTTCTTTCTGGTCTGATGGCGTTTCTATAACGAATATTTTTTATCGTGCCTCGAAGATCGGCTCGCATATTCAGTTTTTATGGTTATAGAACACAAACTAGTCTGACAAGTTTTCTCGGCGAGATGTACTTCGTTAAATTTCGGTGTATTGAGCACCGTGCGCACCTTACATTCTAAAATATGCGGAATGGACTAGAGAGACCGTCGGAATCCGGATTGGATTTTTAGGAGAATTAAAATACATTAAGGAGTTAAAGAGAACTGACCATAGTTCAAGATGTAAAAATGGTATAATTGAAGCACAGTAAACGAAAGTTGACTTTTTTAAGTGACTTTTTCACATTAATAATAAAAATAATAATAACAGGTTTTTATTTCCCCCAATATACATGTCACAAAAAAAGTACATAAAAATACACAAAGACATATTCATGGGAAAATGCCGAAGATGAGGTGGCCATGTATCTTGTATTGAATACACAATACATAAACCTCTGTCATTATTCGTAAAGCTCATCATTCATTATGATTCATCCTGAACTCTGTTGAGATTGAGGATTTTCGATAATATTCTTCCTGCAGTGAACAACTGGCGAATTCGCCATTTTTCAAAAATTGTTCAGCCCACTTGAGTTAATAATAAACACTTGCAATTATTTTGTGTCATCCTTGAGGTACATTGTATGTATCTGTTGAATATGATGGTTGAATGATTGTCTGTATTTGCCAATAGTAATAATATTAGCCGTGCTCTATCTCTATCCGCCTTTAGGTACACTCTACACTCAGATTTTTTCGCGACAAATGCACTCATCCATAGAATTTTGTGACAAACCTTGCAATAGTGTAAAATTAGGTATTCTTATACTACAACCTTTAGGAAGTAGACTACGGTTGCTCCAGGCGGATCCCAACTTTTTTATTTGACGTTTATACCCATTGTTACTTTGGAGAAAATGATTCCGATGATTCCCGTCAAAAAATAATTTTTTTGTCTGTTCGTCTGTCTGTCGGTCTGTGAACATTTCAAGCCTTCGCGATCGGAAAATCTGGAAGAATTTTACGGGGTTTTTCCGTTTCTATCTCCAACGTTCGAATTGATTTATATGTCGATTTATAAAAAATTAAAATACGTGGAACCGTTCAATTAAACTCATTTAAACTGAATTTCGAAAAATGCGATGAGTATAGCTCGACTAGATAAACAAATCCTACTGAAACTATTTTTCACGAAAATAATCGGAAAACCGAGAAAACTTTGGGAAAAAAATTGCCATTTTCAAAATACAAAATATCTCAGAAAAGGTTGATATTTTCACAATTTACCCGTCTTGGCCGTCTTTAGAAAATCTACAAAAGATGTAATTTTTTCCATAAAATTAATATTCCGGGAAACGTTTCAATAAAAACGAAAAATCGAGAGATTGGCCGTAGGTAGATATACTTATTACATAAATGAAAATCTCAAAATTGCTTCGTATACGTCTTTACATGCCACATCGATATTTCTAAACCGTTTTCCACCAACTGGATTAAAAAGTGGAAAAATGTGAATAGAATTGAAAAAAAAGTGTAGAATTTGTACTTTTTTTTCAAAATCGACAAAAACTCAAAATTCAAACGAGATATCGAAAAGTTGTATACCAACAATTTCATTGTCCTTGAACAGTTCCACAGAAAATTTCCATAAGATTTTTTTATGTCTTGAAAGATATGGATTTTTTTTTAAACCACTTAAAACTCGAAAACGCAACGCGATATCGAAAAAATTTATATGATCAGTTCTATGGTCCTCAAACAGACGGTGACGATTTAGTTTTTGTATTATTTTTGATATTGTCAATGAATTCATTTTCGAGCATTTGTCTTTACGAATATAACTCGAGCTAATATTCTGACGGCTGAATTTTGGTTACACTATAGCATTGTTACCTTAGATCGGAAGTACTCCATATCTGCATAAAAATCACTAGCGCTAAAGCGCTCTGGATTTTTATTTATGCAGATGTGTTGTGCTGATTTAAGACATATTCGTATATTATTCAAAATTTTTAGCTAGCAAAATATTTGGTTTTGTTAAATTACATATAAAAAATGCACCAGGGCATTTTGTTCATGGCATGGATGCATTTTTGTCGTATAAAAATGTATTGATTACGATTGTTATTGACATTTTATCACTAATTTCAATTTCGACAAATAGTTCAGTTTGTATCTTTCATGAAACAAAACAGTTCAAATTCCAAGTGCATTCATTAATTTTAATGTATTGATAATTCTCATGAAGTTCAATTATTTAGTATCTGATAAATTATGAATATAATGTCGATATGTTATAGAAACAAGGCAGTTTCCCAGTATCAGAAGGAAAAAAACAAATGCAAAGGACCTCGCACATATTCATCAACTAATTTTAAAAGTTTTATAAAAAAGTAAAAAAATATAGGAAGTCCAATAAATCTTTCTCCTTAGGAGCTATACAGGTCAACTACAATGTTTTCAACTAAGAAAAAAATTGTCTAAGAACTTGAGTACCATCGTTTTGAGATCAGCCAAGGAGTCTCAAATTCAGTGACGTGACATGGGGACAAAATATGCATATTCGTTCGAATAATTCTGAGTATTTTGAAATCGTACGGAAATAGTTATTTTTCTACGACAGTGCGTAAACTTAGCTTTTAGCACTGCTAACAGTGCGTAAAGTAGTACTTTTTCGCATAAGTGCTTAAAAAAATCACCGTGCGTAAAATCATCAACTGTGCGTAAAGTAATATTTTACGCACTGTTCATACATTCATGCATTTTTGAAAAATACAGTATTTTGCTTTAAATATAACTCGGAAGTCTTTATTTGATAATACGACGACAATTCATATCATTAAACATTCAAATTAATGATATAATTTGGCAATATAATAACTGTCGAAGAAAAAACTTTGTATGAAACACTTTCGTAAAGGGCTTTTTTTGTACTCGCGTGTTGTTGAACTCGGCTGCGCCTCATTCAACAAACTTCACGCTCATACAAAAAAGTCCTATTTACGAACTTGTATCATAAATAAAACACGCTAATACAAAAAGCTCTCATGAAAATGTATCATACAAAATGTTTTCTACGACAGTTATTATATTGACAAATTGTATCAATTTTTGAATTTAGTATCTTATGAAGTTTTCAATTTTTGTCGTATTATCAAATGATATTACCTCCGAGTACAATCTGACGCAAAATACAGTCTGAAAAATATAAAAAATAACGTTACGCACAGTTCATTCTACATTTTACTTTTACGCACTGCGAACAGAGCGTAAAATCGTAGTTTAAGCACTGTCGTAGAAAACGTCTAGTGCGGAACAATACTTTACCGCTCTAGTGCGAAAAAATGCCTCTTCCAATACTCCCACACGATATGCCTTTGAGAACAGTCAACTAAATGTTTATGAGGGAAAGTATTGTTAATAAATCAATTTTTTCTACATATCTTGATAAGAAGTGGTTTTGCAATGCCATCTGTCACTACACTATACAGGGTGATTCAAAAGTACTTTGACAAACTTCAGGAGGTGATTCCTCACAATATTCTAATATGAATTGCTCAAATAAATATATGGCCGGAGACGCTTCGTTTCCAAGTTACAGGGTGTTGAAGTTTTATTTTTATTTTGGTTTTTTTCAAATAACTCTTGAAATACTGAACTTAATTAAACGAAACTTGGTAAAAGAGGTTTTTGATGTGTCGAATTCGAACCTGATGTTATTATTGCTCGTACTCGTAGGGGGCGCCACCAACACGTCTTTTTCTTTTTTGAAGATTCATAACTTTTTTTTAGCGTACTTCTAGCACATTTTTCAGTAAAAAAATCGATTCCTCTATCATATCTACGTAAAAAAGCTACCCTTGTTACAAGTCGCTGTAAGCATCCGTTTTCTAGATATTAGGACTTGAAAATTTCAAGTGGATTATTTGATAATCTATGCATTACCTTTATTTTGCATTTGCATTAATTTGACGTTTAAGTAAGCAGTTTTGGTTTTTTGTAGGGGCGCCACCTATTCTATTACTTTTTACTCGCTTGAAGAGGTCATTACTGTTGGGTACGTTCCTTTATGACATCCTTAAGCCAAATAGTAATTTAATAATAATAATTCAATAGTAATAATTAATAGTAATAAAATTTGCAAGAAATGTCAACATTTTATTTCAGGAAATTTTGAATATGTAGAATAAACTAAAATAAACGAAACTAAATTGTATTCAAATAAATTGTTGAAAGTGTCCACCTTCAGCGAAGATACAGGCAGTCAGTCGTCTAGTCATTGAATCTCGTACCCGCTCAAAAATTATTGGTGTGTTCCTTATTGTTTCACATGCGTCTACTATTCGGTTTCTACACTGTAAATATTGTTTCCATCAGATTACATGATCCCATATGGGTAATGCGTTGCCATGCTTATATACATGTAAAGTTACATACCTCATGCAATATTATGTAAAGTCATCACTTGATTTTAAATGTGAATTTCCAATATACTCCATGTATTATCACTTGTATACTTAAGTAATTTTCCCCATTATTCCAGATTTATTGGCGATTTATACATGTTTGTTCAAGTGTTTTCACCATCATATACAAGTAGTGCCAATTGACATTCTAGCTTTAGTATTATTATTATTGAGATATTCAAGTATTTGTAAGGAAAAATGCAATTTTTGTTGTAAATTAAACTTGGATTACACACCACAAATGTGATTTTCCACATATTTCCCGATTATTACTAGTATTTTCATGTGATTTTCCCCCTAACTACAGATTCAACGTGAATTGTTACATGTCAGTTTAGGTGTCTTTTGTCCATTGTTTTCAAGTAGTGCCTTCACATTGTGTGAAAACTAGTGTCGTTTTTTTCATCCGGAGGAGAGAACACTCATCATAAGAACATTTAAAGTCAACCATAAAAAATTATAAATGAAATAACTTCAATAGAGGAAAAAAAAGTAAGAAAATTATTCATTTTTTCAACGATGAGTGAATTGAAACATAGTGTACCTTGAAAAAAATCCATCATTTCTATTTTCTGTTACAGTTGAAGCTAAATATTTGATAGATTACTTGATAGATTATTTGATAGATTCAACGATTACAGAGAAGTGTTATATTCTTCTTCATGGTGTGATAAATACACTATTCCATAATAGTAAAGTGGGGGTAGGGGGATTTGCAAAAAAATACATAAAATCGGATTTAAAAATACTTTATTCATCTTAACATATTATTATATATTGAAGAACAATAACTAAAACTCTCAAACCGTTTAAATATGGTACCACAAACAATAATTCACAAAATATCTCACTCTCTACTTCAACTCTTTGAAATTAACTGAATAGCTTTGCTGACCTCATGAGATTACCCACTCTCCGTGTTCTGGAATCGAATTAAGATGATATCTATCCACTTGAGATTTGAATGATAAGTACAAACTCAAAAGTATCCCAGAGTTGGGTTTGCGACAACGAAAGTTTAGAATCGATTTCCTATAAAATTTTTGGTGTAATTCATAATATCATGGAACGAACAATGAATGCTTGATATTTCTAACTCAGTACCTATTCACTCACCTGATATATAATCCGATGACAATTTGGCACCCACATACTCACACAAAATACAGAAGATGGCTTGTTTGTTTTTAAAACGTATCTTCGCCAGATGCCTAACGATGTTCATCCTACCAACAAGAACTGTGAATGAGGATTAGGCCGAATGCCTGTAGGTGCGCATGGCGATAGAGTTATGGAAAATTACATTTGAACAAAAGAAAATTCACATATTACCTGGAATATTCTGTAAATTGGCGTCATTCCGCTGTAACAATACGTCGTTTTACTAATTATTACATTCATTTACAGTCATCGTGTAAACCAGCGGAAATTACTCGTAATTAAGCATTGAATTACATGCTCACTGTAAAATACGGGATACCTAATTTTACATCAAAATTTTAAATTACTTGTGCAATCAAGTTATAATACTAGGAGGAGTATGTATATTTTACATTTTGGAATGTATTTTTCCATCCACTTTTTACTGTGTAAGATCTTCCTCGTTCGCTACTGGAGTTTTATAAACTAGTGACTTCAAATGTCCCCAAAAATAAAAATCTATCGGGTTTAGATCTGGGGACCTTGGTGCCCACGGCTGGTTAGGTTCTTCTACACCCCTACCGATCCATCGATTTGGATAGACTGTGTTAAGGAATTCCCTGGCTACAACGCTAAAATGGGCCGGAGCCCCATCATGCATAAACCACATGCGGATACGAATTTCTAATGGTACATTCTGAAGTAGTCCCGTCAATTCATTTTCTAAAAAGTGTCTGTAAGTTGTGCCATTCAGTAGGAGCGGAAGAAAGAAAGGACCTATCAAGTAATTATCAATTATTGCCGCCCATACATTTACAGAAAATTGATACTGATAATGCCTTTCACTAACTGCATGCTGATTTTCGAGAGCCCAAACATGGTTGTTATGAAAGTTTGTGATAGCATTTCGGGAGAAGTTTGACTCGTCCGTGAAGAGTACATATCTTAAAAATTGAGGATTTCCAGCCAATTTTCTCAAAAACCACTGACACATAGTAATGCGTTGGGGAAAGTCTCGTGGCAAAAGAGCTTGTACCCTTTGAATATGGTATGGATAAAACTGTTGATCGTGGATAATCCTCCAAACTGTGAACTGAGTAGAATTGACAGCTTCAGCAATTATTCTTGTACTTGTTTCTGGATTCTCCTCGAGAGCGTTCAAAACAGCTTCTTCCAATTCTGGGGTTCGGACTGCTCGTGGTCTTCCAATAATATCAGCTGCCCTCTTAAAGCTACCTGTTTCTGCCAAACGACGGTGGAGACTAGCAAATGTTGGAGCTGAAGGCAGTACTCGATTAGGAAATCGTTCCTGGTAAATACGTCTTGCTTCGCGCGCATTGCCATCCGCAAGGCCATAAACAAAATGCATATCGGCTAAATGAGCATTATTGTTTAAATAATCCATTTTTTCAAAATTAGTGTTGTCTACTTCTACTTACGGAAACTTCAACAAAACGTTTAACTGTCACAAAATATGTAATTACCAAAACTACTTACTTAAACGTCAAATTCTTTTCCAAAGCATTCTTGTGAAAAATGCAAAATATTGGTAATAACTTCAACATGCATCGATTATCAAATAATTGACTTGAAATTTTCAAGTCCAAATATTTAGAAAACGGTTGCTTACAGCGACTTTTAACAAGGGTAGCTTTTTTACGTAGATATGATAGAGGAATCGATTTTTTTACTGAAAAATGTGCTAGAAGTACGCTCAAAAAAGTTATGAATCTTCAAAAAAGAAAAAGACGTGTAGGTGGCGCCCCCTACGAGTAAGAGAAATAATAACATCAGGTTCGAATTCGACACCTCAAAAACCTCTTATTACCAAGTTTCGTTTAATTAAGTTCAGTATTTCAAGAGTTATTTGAAAAAAACCAAAATAAAAATAAAACTTCAACACCCTGTATCTTGGAAACGAAGCGTTTCCGGACATATATTTATTTGGGCAATTCATATTAGAATATTGTGAGGAATCACCTCCTGAAGTTTGTCAAAGTACTTTTGAATCACCCTGTATACCAGACAAAAGTAACATACGATGACCGGAAGAAGTGAAAAAAAAAATTCTGAACACTTAGTCGATAAGAACATTGTTAAAGGTTTAAATTAGTTTACTTAAGCCAGACGCTGGTGCGAAATTCGTGTCTCATATTTCACCCGCTAGTGGGTGGCATCGACAAGTTTCTAGCAAAAACCTCGCAAACTTCTCAACATTGTTTGGAATGGTAACGTTTGAAACACGAAACACAATAACGAAGTTTCGGAATGTAGGTCACTTTTAATCGATATGTTGAAGTTGCGAAGGAAAACGAACAAAGTAGTTTGTTTTGAGCATTAGAATTAAGTTGTCGAGTACCTACGTCTAATCCGGTGAAACAAATTGATGTTTGGCTTCGTCTATGAATAATTATAAGAAATCGATTATGCTTCATTCAGTAATTTTGATATGAGTGCATTTCGAATACTTTTGAAAATTTATTTTAGCGTGCAACTGCATTCAACTTCCTTTTCTGATGTAAGTATAGAACTACTAGTTTTCGAACGAAAAAAAACTGTTTAATGTATAGAACACACCTTGTTTGGACCTCGGTTTGGACTAACAATTTAAATTTAAAGAGTAGGTTACTGACATCACAAATTCACTCTGTTCTACTAATTTTCCATCAAATTTTAGCAGACTGCTGTCAAGTTATGTTAGCGACTTTTACGTATGGTTCATAAAAAACAGCCTACACCATTTTTTTTTCTAATTGTGCCCTTGCAAAATATTAACATAATCCATTTTCATCTTTCACAGTCTGGCAGAATTATATCTAATGCTCTTTTTAATAGCGCAATACCCGGCAATGTTAAATTCGTTCCGCGGTAAATAAATACAATGCTCTCCAAACATATTAAACCTAATTAATATGTTCTGTCCCTTTTCTTCGAGGAGCACAATTAAATTAATATAAATGGTGGTATTATATTTCGAGATAACGTATATTTTTCTCCGGTTTAATTCATTAAGCGTTTCGAGACTGCCGGTTTCAACTTGCTTATTATGGTAATGTGGCGACGCGCAACTACGCTGATTTTGCCACAAAATGGCTCCTGGATTTTATTCGCAGCTGTCTGAGTACGGCTATTTGTATCACTGGTGGTATACATTTCTCGAGTTTCCTCAAGCTTTTCAATCAATTGATACATTCACACATGTGAAAGAAAAATTAATTCCAGGAATTGACACAAAACAAAAGAACGCACTTTTTCGTGACGTCTATTTTCAGTAATTTGCAATCATTCGACTTCCGGCAATGGTGGATGACAGCCGGCGTCCTCGGTCTGAACTCTGAAGTCAAATAAATGCGTGCGAATGTTCTAGTGATGTCCGCCCACCATCTAGTACGTGCATTGAACAAAGTTTTTAGTGTTTGTGAAGTCTGCCATTTTACGTACAAAAACCAAGATAAAAAAGTTTATTATTTTTTTGGGTGGAAGTATTGCTTAATGCAAGACTAACTCTCCACCCTTCGACGAAGCTCACACTATTTACGACAGTAACCAGGCTGGGGAAGGGCGGATCCCTACGTAGTGGGGGAGAGCTGATGGACAAGTGTGCCCATAGGAAGCAAGGTCCAATAAATTCACACAGAGAGAGAGAGAGAGGGTCGTAATCTCGTAATCATGTGACAAGTAGGTTAAAAATTTCATAATTTTATTTATTTCACATTTTAGTCAGTTTACCGAAAAACAACTATCGTTGAGTAATAATTCGTAGTAGGCCTTCGCCCAAGACTAATCAGTCTTGGTATTGGTCTCGAAAAATAAATGTAGTCTTGGTCTTGGTATTGGTCTTGATGATTCAAGACCAAGGCGAGACTGGCTCAGTCTTGGATCAAAATGCGTCTATTTTTATAATTATTACATTATTAGTACCTA
Organism: Chrysolina oricalcia; assembly: GCA_944452925.2. Classification (NCBI taxonomy): domain Eukaryota; kingdom Metazoa; phylum Arthropoda; class Insecta; order Coleoptera; family Chrysomelidae; genus Chrysolina; species Chrysolina oricalcia. The sequence goes on from OX101808.2 coordinate 27,784,121, forward strand.
CACTGTAGTTGTTATATCTCAAATATTTTACCTAATATTATTACGCGTTCCTAGCTTTAATTAATCTGCATTTGGTTTAATATTGATACCGAGATATCATAAAGTATGCCAGATGACAGAGTCGAGGATTCTTTTGAATAATTTTCCCGGAAGTTTAAAAAAATAACATTATAACTATGTTTTTGATCCTACAATCCTATCTTTGTTTACTTCTCTTTTGCCTTTATTCTGATTTTAATCTATAAGCTTTTTATTTTATAATATGCGTAGTAACTATGTGATATCCATAATGCTCTGTTTTCTAACTTGTACTAATCTGTGTCTATATTTTTCAATAAATAAATATGTTATCTACATTCTATGTGGTATTTTTAAATATAAATATAACCCATATACAGGGTGAGTTAATAAAGCTGCGGTAGTAGGATGTCATTATTTCAAAAACAGTCGATGATAGGTATAGAATATTATTTATTTAACGTAAAATTCAAATAGGTACGCATCAATATGATTTATTTGAAATAAAAAATCGTTGCCGAGTTTAGCTGGAAGTGACAACAAAGCAGTATCAAAAATATTTCCAAAAATTTCAAATTCAAACCAAATAACTTTTGTATTAAATTTTTTTCTATCTTCAATAGTAGGAGGCATGTACCACTGCGACCTCACAACATACACCTATTTGTTGTAAACTGTAAAACTGCGGTACTGAATTTGAAAAATATATTTTCGATTTTGGGTGAATAAAAATTAAAAACCTACCATATGAAAAATAAATAATTGAAATGAAACGCCATAATATTTTCCATCAGATTTTTCTTAATATTGAGTAGATTAAAGTTCATTACTTTTCTTTCGAGACCAAGACTCTTGGGATAGAGTATTGGTCTTGATTTTGGTCTTGAGATGATTTCTCAAGTCTTGATCTTGGTCTTGTATCATATTCTCAACGTCAGTCTGCCAGAAGAACAATTACAGACACTTTATTTCATTATATTATTATTTTAAACATTTTTTTACAGTAAAACAGTCCAAACATCATTTAAAATAATTCAGATGAGAAAATTCATCAGGAGAATAACAATTTCCACAAATTCTTACCAAAGCAGGCCATTTATGGTTTGGGAGGTATCAGTATTGGTGGAGGAATCGATGTTGTTTTGGTGGATGGTTACATGCGGGTATATATTGTTCTACCGTAAACGATACTACAACCAATTGTTATTCCTCAGCAGCAGCTCTATCCTGGCCTAATTTGTATGCATAATAATAATACTCGTTTGTATACTATAAGAGTACCACTGGACGTTTTAGATGAATACAATATTGTTTTGCGATATGAAGCGCACCCACCAAATCTCAAACCAGCATTCTGTTAGATTGTTGATGAGATTACAAGGGCGTTGAAAAATAAAAAAATTGCGTAGAATTGTTTATTGATTTCTCCAAAGCGACTGATTGCGAGAAGTTCTCCTATACACATATGGTGTTAGGGGACTCGCTCTTGAGTGCTTTGAATCGGATCTTGAGAATAGATGGTCAAATGTAGTGGCTTTGTCTCTGGTAGGATAATAGTAAATGTTGGTGTACCACAAGGATTCATTTGGGACTCACTCAGTTTCTCATTAACATCAATGATTTACTAGAACAGATGAGGTATGCTATTGATCGACTTGTAGCCTATGCTGATGATACTAATTTTCTCTTCTTTTAGGTCCCACTCTCCAATGCAATTTGAAACCTGCTATGGACTCATCATCTAAACAATGTAGCAAGAATTTTGTTAAATATTTAAATTTGGCTGTTTCCATTTGAACTAGAGGTATGGTATAATGCACTGGGGGAACTATACATATGCTCATAGAATTTTCATGTTACAAAAAACTGCCGTTCGTATCAGTATCAAGAATCTTCAAGAGTCTCTCAATTCTTACAATGATATCGATCTATATCTATGATGTTGTTTGTTTTGTTATCAAAAATAAATCTTATTTTGAATCTGAAATACCTCTGAAACCTGCATGAAGAACAGATTGCTTTCATCTAAACATTTGTTCAACGTCCAGTCTTTATCAAAGGGTTTCTTTTATAATGGTTGCAAATTATTTAATACTCTTTCTAAAGTTATACAGAATACAGAAGTTCAAGAGGGAAATCAAAGTTATTATTAAAGAAGATTTCTGATTTATGTTGTGGTCACAATTCTTATCTATTTTAAATGTAGCCAGTTACAAAGATATTCCAGGCCGAGGTTACGTCAATCTCCGTCTGCACGAGAGAGATTCTAAGGAGGGGTCCTAGAAACCATAGCGATTCTTTCCGACAGTCAGGCGGCGAAAAAAGTCCTGCATTCATGCAGGTTCACTTCCAAACTGGTTTGGGAGGCACACCAAAACCTCAACGACCTGGGAGCACAGAACAGGGTAAAACTTATCTGGGTACCAGGTCATAAGGGCATCCAGGGAAATGAGAGCGCATATGCCCTAGCAAGAGCAGCAACAACTCTCACTGGACCAGAACCAGACTGCGGAATCCCGTTTGAGGATATTAAGCAGGACACAAAGAAATGGGTTAAAAACCATCATCAATCTCTCTGGGAGAGTGCCTCAGGCAGTACTCACGGAAAAATGATGATGATGGGGCCAACCGACCGACTATCAAGATACCTTCTTGAACTAAGCCGAGACTCTCTCAGGAAGGTGGTAGGACTGATGACAGGCCACTGCCACCTGAGAAAACACCTGCAACTGTTGGGGATACATCAAGAGTCCACACAATGCAGATTTTGTGATGAGGAGGACGAAACAGCCTCCCACATAATGTTGAATGCTCTGGCTCGGATGAGGATGGATATCTTCGGACACTGCGGTGCAGAAGATCTCATCCCGCAGGAAAACCTTGTGAGGAATCTTCAGGAGTTCATTAAAAGATCCGGAGTACTCACGAGATAGACCTGACAGCGGTGCAGAAAGGTTTTATACAGAGTTACCTGAATTTCAGCCACTGGCTAGCCCCGCCATCTAAAAATAATAATAATAATAAAATACAAAGATGGGCGACCCTTGGATGCAAGCTCCAAAAACAGTCAACAACAGGAAGCCAACCGTACATTTTAACTAAATCCGTAAAATATGTGCTCCTAATATGCACACTTTCCACGCACCCGATAATTTCTCGCCCATATGAAGTAGTCAACACTGTTAGCTTACATTGGGCTCATCACCCGACATTTATTAATTGCTTCAATATTTATTGCACCTGTGAGAGCTAGCGTATAATGTCATCTCCAAGTATCAGCGACGAACAAATAGCAATTTTCTATATTCGCTTTTTTGTTTAAAATCATTAAATTGAAATACTAGTAGTTCAGCGGATCAAATTCGTTTATCAGTGACCCCAAAACCTTTAGACACTGCTCTTCACACATTAAAATCGGCCAAGAGCAATAAAATCTGTATTGCGGGCTCTTTGTTACATCTATACCTAGTGAATATTTAGCTATGTTGTTCTAGTATTAATTTGTCACTAGTGTCAAAACTTTCTTAACTGTTGAAAATGCCATTTTTTGTATTAACTGAAGTTTAATCTTGACTTTTTCATTTGTTTAGAGATAAAATTACGAAACTTGTTTCATTCTTTTTTCTCGATCAGATAATTGCCGTCTCTTTGAATAAGTAAACAGTGAAAAACAAAGTCATGGATACTCCCAAATTGGTTTGTTTTTCTCGATTATTCAAACTGAAAAAATATTTCTGCACAATGGGTTTCCTTATCGGTTTCGTGTCTTCAATTTACTTTTGAGATATCAAATTAGATAAAGATTAAACTTACAATTTAGTTACAATCTCACATGTTGAGGTTGCATACGGTCGCAAGTTTGTTGTGTGTTGTGTTACTCTCCAGCCATTTGCAAAAAGTGTCGAAGCCAGTTTGGTTAATGTGATTATGTGGATTAGTTCGTCTACGCCAAGTCTAGTTGGTTGACTGTCCTGACTAAAGACACGACATGGAGTAGTTCAGTTCATTCAAATTGATAGTTACTTATACGGGGTGAGTCAGTTATCTACTCAAGTAGTACCTCGAGTATTTTCAATATGCAAGAGTATTCCATGAAAATGTAGCAGACGAGGTCTATAACGTCCATAAGATTTTTAATAAAGAATTTTAGCGTAAGAAAAAGAAGCATCGATAATTACAATATTTTTAGAAGCCGGTTAAAAAGTTACCAATCGAAGCATTTTACCCGAATAAAATAAAAAGGCATAAATACTGCTCCGATTACTTTGGTAGCAGGCCTTCCTTAAAACATCGGTTGTAATCCCACTCCACAACGGGGGCGATCTAGAAGATACATGCAACTTTCGCCATATAGCCCTCATTCCTTTGCTAGCCAAAATTATAAAAAATATATTAAATACTCAATTATCTGACTTCTTGTTATTATAGAATATAATTATTGTAAACAGTTTGGATTCCAGTCACAGAAGAGTATACTTTCATTTTTAAATCAACTTTATCAAAACATCTATACCTAGTCGAGAGGTGACAGCAGCAGTATTTTACTGCTCCTAAAACTGATCACTATGGCGTCGATGGATTCGCTCATAAATGGTTTAAATCATACATAACAGGTAGAAGTCAGATTGCAAAATCCGCAACACTTTCGGAGAAGGCCAGTATAAATAGCGGTGTCTTCGACGTTCTTGAAGAAGACTCCATGCATATGCTTATCTCTGTGCAGCTGCAGCAGAACTTCATTTACCGCGGCCTTTATGTGGACTTTTTGCCGAACGGGTTCCAACTCGGTGACAGAGTTCAGGTCATGCCGTCTGGTGTCAAAAATGAGACCAAGTTCATCAGCTTAACGGGTTACTGCCTTGAAAAGAAACGCTCCAATCCTTGCGTTTTCATGTGCACAGACAATGCAGAGAATGGGTTCTATACTCCTGATGACTTTACAGACTTCATCCAATGTTGTGAAAACACTCCAAATTCAAAAGTCCTTGGGCTCCTAATCAGGAGAGATACAACCGAGGAACGGACGATTTAGGATGCAAACTTCTGTATAGGTGCTTCATCTTGCGCATCTTTACGTCGAGTTGTCGCAGATCCTCCTGAGTCCACTTCAACACTCCGAAGAAGAAGAGTAAGATCGGAACGGCGAGCATATTATTGGCAGCAACTTTCTGATGACCAGATCTGGAGGAGTTTGGATCTGGAGGATACTTGCCATGGACAGAGCTTTTGACCGTTATAACATCTTGAGAGCAGTGTTGTTCCACTCCCAAGTAGGTATACGTCTCTCCGGCATCCAGTTGACGAGCTGGACGTCTTCTCCTTAATCCACGCATCTTCCTTTTTTGAGATGAACCGTTTGTCGATACCAAACTCCATGACGATAGCCTGCGTGTACTCTTCCACCACCCAAAGACTGATGTAGGCCATTTCCACCTTTGGCACAAACTTAATCCATGTAAAATAGATAGGTGACCCTATGCCTTCGGTTGCTGGGGGTGCCGCAGTTGTATCCAGGTTTTTTTCTGAGCGCAACGGACAATTGCACAAGGAGGGGGGCTGAGAGAATCTCCCTGAAACCCCCTCCTGAAGATAACCTGATCTGTTTGTATTCTAGCTTGACCAGATGTTATAGTAAAACGATTCCTTCAGAGCGGCATCAGTTGTTGCAATATTTATTAATTGTATTTATTACTATCCCATAGATGAGAAAAGGGTAAATGAATATGTGGAAACTCTGATACATTGAAACAACGCTATTGACTCACCCAGTAAATAGTGGGTATGATCACGAGTACATGAGTGGTGTTTAAATGGTTGTCGTTCCGGTTTAGGCTGCCGAAACAACTCGTAGAGGTAACGATACTAAAGAGAAAGCTTCATTCGAAAATTATTGTTCTTGATTTTGTAATTTTTCCAACACACTTGAATTAATTATAGTGATGCCATCTCGGTAATCGCTACTCCTACTTCCAGCCATCTACTTAATTTAAAATTCAGTGCCAGTGGCGAATTAATTCCAATCCAACGCATACAAATAGTAGTATAAAATGAAAAAACTGAAAAGAGTACGAATGAATTCTGTATTATCGTTTTCTTTTCATTGCATTACTAGTTTTGGCAGATCGTTGCAAAAAACTAACTAATAGACTCAGCTTAAGCAAGTTTTTCGATAGTGAACAAAGAAAATGCAATAATTTCATGGTATTGTCTTGTTCCGCTTGAAATTGTTCGTATAAAGCCATTTATTTTTATTCGGTTGTTAACCATGTTGGAATTGACCTTCTCCTAAATCGAGAATATGGTGGTGTGGCAAACCCATATTGCGGAAAATTGAAATTAGCTGAAGCAGTTTTTGTTCTCAAAACAAGGGGCGGGACTATATACTTCAACAGGAAGTTTCGTCAAGATACAAAAATTACATGCCTTCGCAACAAGTGACTTTTGCTCTAATAACAATAGAATATAATCAATTCGTCCTATTTTGAATTTGAATGATTTAACCATAAGAACAGATTTTTATATGGAAAAATTTGGCTATTATTATTAATATCAAACAGATTAACTGACGAACAAATTATTTAAAAGAGGTTGGATGCGGTTCATGAGAATAAGTACCCTATTATTTTACAAGCTTCTTTCTATGTTAGTGTGTGGGTAAAATCTTGCGACCAGATCTCCAAACGAATGAGCTGAAATTTTGCATACACGTTTGTTTTGGATGACAATGCATGGTAGCTAAGTGACATCATTCTAAATCCAATATAACGGACCAATAGTTTTTTATGTCGCCTTGTGATATGGGTATCAAAAGAAAGGGTTTGAGAAGAATATGAAAAATAAAATGGCGTCACTAAATTCAACATGGCAAATCCATCAAAAGATGGCGGACGAGTAATGTGTTCATGTCTCCATTCGATTCAAAATTGGTATGGCATCACACGTTAAAAGGTAGGGGCTGCGTCTTCCCCAGCTCACACAAGTCTCTCGAAGACTTCTGAGGATTGCGCGTAGGGGTGCAATAGGTTGACGGAATTAACAAATAATAACAACAACAAAATGTGATGGGGGTTTTCGGCGTCGGAGATTATGATTTTTTTTGTCAAAATTCATAAATTTAATAAAACGGTTCCGAGATGGCGGACGAGTTTTGTGATGATGGTCAGATTCTATTCAAAATTGCTATGCGGTGATTTTCGGGGTCGGAAATTATGAAGTTTTCGTCAAAATTCATAATATCAAGATTGCGGGCCAGTTTTGTGATTATGGTTCGATTCTATTGAAAATTGTCATTGGTAACATTCAATATTCCAAGATAACGGCAATAATACATTTTGCTTGAAAACTAAAAAATTTAAAATAAAATTATTCCGTAAAAATATTTTTAAATGCAATCTTTTATTTGAATGCACTTAAAAGTAAAAAATTGTTTCGTTAGATAACTTACGTTATTCTGTGAGGAACAAATTCCAATGCCTGTAACTTTTGTATTCAAACTGAAAACTTCGAGCGGCAAGCTATTGAATCTCACAGAATAACCTACGTTAAATAAATAATTTTATACTTTTCAGTGGATTTCGATAAAAGCTTGTCTTAAAAAAATACCAATTTTTTTTATTCTCCCTTTACCACCCATTTTTCCTTCTCTGCTAAATGCGTATTTCGTTAACAATGTTATCTTTATGAGCAAGTACCCTACAGTGGGTTTAATAACTGTTGGTATTAATGTACATTTCCTACAGGTGTTCAATTACTTGCTATTGACAGTTATTAAAGGTTATGTAATTGGCTTAAGGCATTTGTGGTAGGTAGGTCATTAATGGTTTTGGATTTTTTATAGTGAGCATGAGAAGAATGTTAAGTTGATGTTGTATATACAGTATGTCCCAGTTTTACCAGCAACATCATTGTAATTTCTTCAGAATGAAAAAATTCCGAAGTATTTTTTCCAGCAAGTATTGTGTGATATCGTCCTTGCTATCAGACTACACTAGAAGAACAAAAATAAATTTACTTCCTTGATTGGAATGACCAATTTCACTGAAATCCAAGACTGCGATGGTCCTTTCTCCATTTCCATTATATTATTTTTAGGATAAGCTAACCTCCAAAACTATTCCTCACGTTACGCCTCTGTCTGAACGTGTCTTAGCATTAGATACGGAGTTTTCGACAAGTTTTATGGCCGATTTTAAAGTATCTTTTATGTGTTCAGTTTTATGTTACGATTTTCATTGTGATGGATCCATGCTACTTTCAGTGCTTAAACATCTAATATAGACAAAGAAACATTCTCGGACAAAGAACAAAAGTCGATAATACCCACTCTTCGAGTGACGTCACGAGCTTTGTTAACATTTGTTTCGATGTTTCATATGTAAAATTCATTTGAATTCGTGTCGGTTGAACTGCATACTTGAAATATATTATTCGTTTCATCTATTAATGAACGTACGCGTGTTGCATTGCACTCTAAACCAACTACTGACTATATTTTTATAAAAAAATCTTCATCTTCTGAATAAAATACAAATAGACCCATTATATTTTCATACTGATATCACCGATCATTTCAGTCCCTTCATTTTCAAATAAATTTCGGAGAAAAATTCGAATCCTGTAACATCCAGAAGCTTTATTCAAAAACTCAATGAATATAACGAAAAGTCGACTGAAATTAAAATCGTAAATAATAAATTTCGGGAAATAAAACCATGGATATATTTAGGCTTGATTACGTCTATTCATAAAAGAGAGTATATAATTGAAAAACAATTATTGAATAATTATTCTATTGCACTTGAACAGGAATACAGAAATAATCTCATCGCACTAATGAAAAAAGTTAGAATGATTTTTTCCAAAGAAAATTGAGTGATGTAGTTGGCAACTAACTGTAAGAAAACTTGGGTTATAATCAATGACATCTCATGTTTCTCAGACTGACATTGTCAATGAAAAAGGATTCTCAATAAGTATTAATTACGAAAAAGCAAATCTGTTTTAATGAGTTCTTGTCTAGTTTAGGGACTAAGGTAGCAATAGATATTGAAAAAATAAATTTACCCTCGCACTTTTCAAATGATACGTCTATACAATCATTATTATTTGTGGAATCCATCACATTTTCGGAATTAATCTCTTTCATTCCGAAATTAAAAATTAATTTTTTCCAGGGACCTGATAAAATTAATACAGAAGTTATAAAGCTATCCACAAACACATAATGATTCCACTGCAACACATTATAAATCTTTCCTTTTTCAATGGGAAAATGTCTATGCAATGTTAAGAATCCGGTGTTACCCCGGTTTTCAAATCTGGAAAACGCAATTTACAAGACACGATTGATTGAGTATTCGGACAAGCATCACATAATAACCCAGCAATCAATGTAGATTTTTGTAAAATTATAACACATCATGAGCTTTGTTGAGAAAACAGTAATAGCCTTGGAAAAATCAGATAAGTGTCTAGCGGTCGTCTTTCTTGATTTGGCCAAGTCTTTTGACACTGTTTCTCATAACAATAATTATTAGTGAAAATGAGTGGCTACGGCATTCGAGGGTTATCGTTAGGAATTTTTGAGAACCATCTGAAAAACAGGAAACAGAGAATAAAAATAGGAGATGTACTGAGCACCGAATCAATAGTTCAGACAGGATTTCTGCAATGTACAGAATGGACATATGACATTATTGTACATAATCATGGATGCCATCACAGAGAAAATTAATATGCCACCTTAACGAATATGGTCCATTGGGCTCATACTGTTCCTAATATTGCAAAAATCAATAATAATAACAAGGTCAAATGATCTCCTATGCTGACGATACAGCAATTAACTTTACTGGAAGAAGTTGGGATGAAGTAAATAGAATATTTGAAATGGGTACGAAAAATGTAAAAATCTGGTTGAATCATTACCTATTGATCCCAAACGTTGCGAAAACGAAATATTTCACCTTGTTACATACGATAAGCGACCAACCCAATATAAATGTTGAACTACACTCCCCTAAATGTGAAAATTTCGTTGGGTGTAGCTGTCCCAAATTAAATTTGTAGGTTTAAAATACCTTGGTGTCATGATTGATCAGCATGTCAGGTGGTCTGACTACATTACTTATGTGAAAAAATTTCGGACCAACAATATTACAGCTGACATTAGACAAAACTTTATTTTAAGAAAAAGACAATGTGAACTAATTACATGATGTGCACTGTACAATGCCAGATCGTTGAAATAATTTTGATTTGATAGTGTGATCAAATTGTTGCGGGGTGAGATTTAAAAACAACCGGTAACACCTTATGACATGCTAGCTGAAAACAAAAAATATAGCACCAACCTATACTATAGGTACATTCGTCGGCAAGTCTCTGATACAAAACAACTACTGCCCCCTACGACCGTTGAATTATCTGTCTCATGAAAAAATATAGTATTAACTAGCCTATGTAGTTTCATTTAAAAGAATTAAGTATATTTCGTTGTTCGATGTACAAAGATAAGTTTTTTTTTAAAACTGTATTAATTATTAATAACTTCCGTTCGGCGGACGACCTTCGAAAATGAGCCTACAGGGCCGTCTACCGCAAAACTCATCTCTTCCATCGAATCCAATCGCAGCGACATTCAAATTTTACGACGTTCTATTTTTACGGAATTCCCTCGTACTTTCCGCCGGTTTTACGACCTGCCGACTTTCGCGAACCCTCAGCTGTGCGTCGTTCCCGACCTGCCTCAACCGCCGGAGCGCCGCCGTCCCGCAGGCGGCGACGTCGATTCTCGACGCGCGTGCGTCGCGAGCCTGTTGCGTGACGACGTCGACGTCGAGACGCCTTCTTCGACTAACCGCTCGGGCGGGTATTGATTGTCGTCGGCGTCGTCGTCTGTTTCATTTTTGCACCGGGTGTTCTTCGAAGTTCGGTTGCAGACGGATGCGTCAAATTACAGGGTGGGTGTCAAGGGATTTCCAAATGGTTTGTTTTTTTCTATGCTACTTCGCAATGCAGGTTTTACTACAGTGACATTTCACTTGAGTTACAATCGACTGCAAGTAATCAATTTGAAAAATTATACTCTATTGGGACTAGAGGTGTCATGTTGGAATTTATTATTTGACTAAGAGAAAATTATTGGTGAAAATTTAAAACGAATTATCAGAAAAGCCTCCCTGGGTGTTCCTCAGGGATCAGTTTTGGGTCCACTCCTTTTTTTTATTTTTGCTTATAATCTTCCGAGAAATATAAGCTTAGGACAAATCACTATGTTTGCGCAGATGATACAAATATAACAGCCCCAAAGGAGCTACAGAAACGCGTTAAAGTTACCTAAAATGAGTTGGCGGCTTGAACAAAGATCTGCGCTGTGAGGTTTCCTCTTTCTTCCAGTTACCTGAGGATCTGTCATTTACTAAACATCGCTAAAGATGTGAAATTGTTAGGAACCTATTTTGACTCAGCTATCTTTTATTACTCAGGTGAATAATGTCTTTACGAAACTCAACAAAGCATATTATGCCATACTACAAATAAAACCTTTTCTGGATAAAAAAGGTTTAATGGACATATGTTATAATATTATATCGTGGGGTCATCAAGTAATTGGGAAAGGGGTTTCATTTCTCATTTTCCTTAAAAGAAATCTGATTAGCCACTGGATTTGCAATAATTTCAAATGGGTGTTTGAAATTCCATGAAAAAATATAGAATCCTAACATAAATTAAAATATATATTACAGAATCGAAATATTCTGGTTGAACGTCCTGTATATTACATGTGCGAAAATTTTAATTTACAATTCTCCATTAGACCGCTATCAGTTCAAATTGTGAAAATTCCTAACCAATAGTTGTTCCTAGCATTGACAATCTTTGTTTCTTCTAAACACGTCTCAGATACAGATTCATATTAAAAAAACTAATTTTTAATAGAAACTGATATTGCTACAGATGATGAGTCAGCAAAACAAAAGACGAAACTAGTCATACTCATCGAGTAATTAGTGAAGTTTATTGCTCCGCAAGTACATTAACGGAAAAGTATAAATAGGATAATATAATTTTTATTATTATTTTTCCGTGTAATTTCTGTTACACCGGTTTGAAATCATCACAAATCCACTGCCGTAGTCCAATTTTATTTTAAAAAAACTGGAAATATAATTCTTGGATTTTCGGCTTTGAAAAAAATTCGAAGAAGGCCTTGACATTTAGATTTTTATTTCAAAGTTATGGCAGTATAACAGAGCGATTGAAACTATTTTCTTTAAAAGAAAAAATCGTTTGAATCGGACAACAAACAAAAAAGTTACAGGGGTGCCCGCTCCTGAATGAGTCACTCTGTATGTGGACTTTCGTAATGGCTGAAAATACGAAATAGTTGGAATCAGAAGGCAAGAATATTTGGTTCTATTTTGATGATAATTCAGAAATTAAAGAAGCTTCAATTAAAACAGTATCTATGGAATGTAACAAGTGTGCTCGTACCATAAAAATAGTGGAAAGAATATAGTGTAATGATTGATAATATCGCATGTCAACAATTACAAGCTATGTAAATTCTTTCATGTTTGTAAGTTACTTGTTCTTGTAATGTACATTATTAATATAAACAGTGTCAGGTCACCCTATAATAAAATACGGGACCAATAACGATAGGGAGCTTTCAGGAGTTTCTTTTCAAAAATTATGCTGAGTATGTTTCTGATTTCACTGAAAAAAATATTTGGTTTGGGTAACAAAAAAAAAATTTACGGTAACCATGTACTTCTGTCAGTATAGGCACAACCAGATATATACCTAATTACACTAACCATCTCAAAATTGTTGAGTGAATATGGTTGAAGTAACGGAACAAAAGATGATCAAAACAGCCATATATAAGTAGTGTTACTTCAACAATAAAATACTGAAAATTAATCAGTTACTGCTAGTAAGCAAAAAAACAAGAAAAAATTATAAGATCTACTGGTTTCGAACACACGAACTTTAGATTACAACGCAGCCGGCAAATGCTCGAACTGCAAACGCCAAATCAACTTATTTATAAATTTTATTATTGGTCAGTGATGAAGGACCTACAGTTGGACTGAATACTACTTTGTCAGTAACTTGACAGGGAATTAATATTACCAATTGCACAAACTGCCAAATACATGTGAACTTTTATGAATAATTCCTTCTGAGTGGGAGTTCTGATTATTATAAGATTTGATTAAAGTGCTTCTATTAGAGAGATTTATATTACTGAGTTATCCATCATCTCATCTGTCATTTTACTTTTAGCACTAGTGTTCAAAGTGATTTTGTGAAAACATCAGTTTTTAGTTAGTTCATATGTCTATGAATTGTTGCTGACAATAATAGGTATCGGATCTATAACTGAATTTCTCAGTTTCGGATAGTGATAACAAGACAATTATTGCTGAAATAAATTTTAGTAATCCGTTGGATTTTTGTTTTATCGAAACTATTGATTAACATTTTTCAGTCAACTGAATTGTATTATAAAAATAACAATATTACAATTTGCATATTGTTCTTGTAACATTGAAATATTGTTGTTTCAACTGGAATGTATTGTCACACTAACAATATTTTGATAACAATTTCCATATTGTTCCTGTAGTCAGTAGTTTGCTATATTTCATTGAAAATTATTGCTATCCTAACAAGAAAATTGTTAACCAAGTCGTTTTGTTATCACTTACAATATTATTTCTTTCAGTAAAATTAATTATTAGAGTGGATAATGGATCAAAATCTATAGCGGGCAATACCTATCATGTGGATATAATTTTCAAATGGGAATCACTAAGGCTTTACAAAGCACTTTTATCAGCAGGCCACGAGCCTCTTTTCTGTGGTTTGTCCCCAGCATGAATCATAGCTATAATTATGTTGTTTATTCCAAACTGAATCTACAAACGAGTCCATATAATCATGTTTAATATGGTGACCTGTTCACGATTAACGATTTATAATCGAACGATATTGCTTGTGCCATCTCTGGAGCGGATAATAGTTTAAACAGCATCTGAAAGATGATGATTCTGCATCATGAACTTGCCTTCTGTGCGACTTAGTATTTATTACATCACACTTTACTTCGCAAAGTCGATTTGTTCACTGAAACTTGTCCAGTTCAATTATGCACCTTCTTCCTCTTGGAATGCACTTACTATCTTCACATTCTATTTACTTTTATCCACTCTGACGAACTCAATAAAGTAGAGAGTATGGCGAGCAGATAAAACCAGCTGCTTCAAGTGGCAGGAAAGTAGAAGACAAACAAAAAGCCGCGTAGGTTAAATATGCATGTCTTTCAGAATACGTAAGCTAGTTCGACAAGAGTGTTTCGTGATAGCTTTTACATTTTCTCAACCCAGGAATCGGATATCTCAGTAACTAGGGTTTTATTTTCATTTATAACGGAAGGCTTTGGAGTATTAATCGGTATTCTCGCGATTGGTGCAGTTTATTTTAAGATTTTTTATTTACTTATTCATTTATTTTTCACTTGTCCTTTACTGCTTTATAATACCTTGGCAACGGTTGCTATTAACAGACCCATAACGCAGGGGGCGTTATGGAGGGCATTATGAATCATAACGCCCGCTAAATGTTTTTTTCTGTAGTTCAATAAATTAATTACTCAGTAAAGTTTTATTTATAACTGTACATAAAAAAGGGACTAATTATTTTCTCTCAAATAGAAATTACAATTTTCAAAAGTTCCTGAAAAATTAGTACCAAGTTTGAAGTTCTGTGAGTTGACCGATGATGAACTCCTCAATGTGCATTCGGTTTCTTTCGGAACGATAACATTTTCTTTTTCGGAAACGGAATGGGCTATCATTGTAGCAATTTTGTTCTTCGAGGAGATACTTTCTTCGATATAGCTCTCCGCTGCCGTACTACTCCATTTTCCATGTAATTTTAGTGTTTCAAAGGAAGCACCACCTTGAACAAGAAGCTTTGACGACGTTCGGCGTAGACAATGTCCGGTGTAACCTTTCGGGTTTTCCAAATCAAGGTATTTCGCTATGATAGAAGGAACACTTCCTATAGTATGTTTACCTACAGGTAACTCAATGCATTTATTATTTCTGTATATAGGTTAAAAAAAACGACGTCTTTTACATCCTTTTGGTCGTAGTGCAATGTACTTTTTAAATAAGTTCAAGGCTCCTATTTCGCTTTCTTCAACAATGGTGAAAGTTGTTGGGGTGCAGGTCTTGGTTTCTGGTACCTCGATCAGTAAAACGGCTCCTCTGTCTTCAATGTCATCAATTGTCATCTTGACCATTTCATCACGTCTTAAGCTTCCCAATACGCCCATTACCAGAACAACTTTATGTACTCCTCCTCGTATAAATAAGTATTTGGATTTCACAGGCAGTAAATTTCCTAACGCTTTTTCAGCTTTGAGCGTCACATTCTGTGGGATATCCATAATTATTATGGACACAACCGTTTTGAGTTTCCTCCACTAACAAGATTGTCAATTATTACAAAAATGCAGCGTCATTTTATTAAATAAACAACCCTAAGCAACCTCTTCAATTACATGGTGGTTCTTCGGGTAGTAAGGCCGACGTGTTTTCAGAGAAGAACTCGACGTTTCGCCAACACGAGTGGTTAGCATTTTCAAGAGTTATTTTAAAAATTTTTGCTTTCTGTAGTTGCTGTCAAATGCTTGACATTTGTTATACGTTGTCTCAATAAATACCTGTGATTTGACGTTCTTACATCTGATTGGTCCATAGCGTTAGCAGACATCATAGAATCGTTCGTACCGTTATTTTGTGGGTAGGGAGCTAATTGAGAATTTTTGAGAACTGGAAGCCAAACCTTGTTCAATTGTAGTCCTTCTTCGGTTCTGTTGAAGTTGCTGTGGTGTTTCTGGATTTCAATTGCTTCCCGGAAGAGTCTTGGGTAATACGCAGATGTTGAAGAGATGACTTGGGTTTCTTCAAATTTTATATCGGAACCACGAAACGCTCCGTTAAAACGAGAATCAAAGAGCACAAGGCTTGCTGTCGGTTAGGGCACACACAGAAATCCGCTGTCGCAGAACATACTCTCAACAACGATAACCATAGAGTGAAATTTCCGCGAAAGCCTTTCACAACCTCTTCAATGTTTCCATGGCAATTGCATAGAAGCTCACTTGTGCTCAGTTGCCGACCAGAACGCAGTTAATACTATGAGAAGAAATTTATGAAGTAAACAACGTAGTTTAAGATTTTTTACTTCGTGAAAAATTAAATCTTGTATGCACCACGAGCGTTACTAGGGCAACATTCATCCCTCGGGCCAAAGGCACACGGGTGAATGTTACCCTCCGGGCGTTAGTATCTCATAACGCACTTGGTACATAAATAGCTATAATTTCAATCTAACAAGCCATACGTGTCTAATTCCATAGATTTATTTTTGCTCGTGCCAAATCTGACATTTTGGTGATTTCAACCAATAGCAATGCATTATTCTTGCCAATGATTCGATATTATACCTCCGAGCAATAAAAGACATAGAGATGCCATTTCTATAATCACAACACACATTTGTTATGAAAGCTCCATAACACTATCCTTTGTTACAGATTGTGGGTGAGGGGTAAAACTCCGAGTTCGGAGGGGGAAATTTGTTATTGTTATGATATTCGGACGTAAGCGTAGAACCAGTAGCGTGCTAATACATTTTCTCAAGTTTCATTTTTAATTAAAAATATGTATAATTAGACACTGTCGGTTCAGAGAAATTTGTTCTCACATGTATTGGTATCGATAGGAGACCACATGCCTGGTTTGAAAGCTCATGTGTTATCAAGATGTCAATCCTGACGTCTAATGCTTGGCGGAAGTGCTGTAGGTTTCCCTAAGTTAAAAAGTGAATGCGCTACCAATAATTTCTAAGTCACCCTGGAGCGCCACGGCATATAGTACCCTCAAAGGCGTAGCCTGTGAGGGTACATGGTATGTATCACTCTACGAGTGTTGTCAGTAGAGAGTAACATATTTTATTACGATGGATAGGTACAAAAATAAGTGACAATTGTAAATGACATAAGAATTGTTGAAACGCCATGTCTACTACTATGGCATACACTATTTTTTCTAAGATTGTGAACGCAGTAAGATAGTGATTATTGCTGAGTGGCAATAGAAACTAAATTGCTTCAAAGCAATTTTTCTTTTGATTACTATTTGATTTTACTTTTGATGGTTCAATCAATCAATCAAAATTATTGTATTTTGCGAAGAATTATATTATTGCTGATAAAGCATAGAATAAGGTCATAAATACTGAAAAAATAAATGAAAATGCTGAAGTAAAAATGTCAAAATATCCAAATCTTCGAATTACATTAGTAAACTATACTATACACTTTATATACGATATACATGAATTATAATACACATAAGAGTTTACGCATAAACTATAATACACATAAGAGATTACATTCAAATTTATGATGAAAGCGTATCATTGAAATACGCATCCAATGTGTAGTAAGCTAGCTCTCTAACTCTTTTTCTGATGTTTTTTTCTGAATTCATGTTATTGATATTCTGAGGCAGATTAATGAATTTTTTTAGAGCTGTCAAAAAGTTATTTCTTAACTTGTGTGGAGTTAGGTTTAGGGAGCGATCGATATTACAAGTCTGTCAGTAGAAAATCGATAATTTCTTATGTAGTTATTATTTAACTTCTTGCATCTCCAAATGGATTGAAGAAATTAAATGAGGTATATCCCGAAATTAGGAAGGAGTATGGGCTCCCTCAAGAGATTAAAAATACTACTGCATTAGATTTCAAACCTGCGATGATTCACAGTGTTCCATTCACAGTAAAGAAGTTTATGTCCACGTCCGGTTTTATCAGAAGCGATACGTCACTGACAACATTCCAGATCGATTATTCATATTGATATATGTGATATTCCGTGTATATAAAATTTAATAAAAATGGGAATATCGAAAACTTCTGATGAACGGATTACCTACGTGATAATCCCTGTATGTCAACAAAACATTCCAATACCCATTAGATATAGCTAGTGGCTTATGATGTGAATTTGGTTAATGAAGAGTTGAGTTAGCTAACTTACTTACTTTTTAGTATCCCTACATTTCATCAAGTTTTTTCCTAATTATTGATAGGTGATCGTTCAATCGATTTACATAGTAACATAGTTTTTTTACAACTATTTCAACAAATAGTGTATTTTTGTCTCAAAATCGGGATGAAAATGAGCAAATTCAATAAAAATCAACTTATTAATACCAATGAAAAGGCCAACTATGGTTTATGCCATGATTACCATGCTGCGACGCCCATGGTTTGATTTGACAAGACGACAAATAAGTCGTAAACGGACGTAAACAAACATGATCGCCAAGTTAAGAGTGAATATAATACGGAATTCCAACCTGATCACCGAGTGCAAACGAATATTTCTGACAATGCCCTTATTATCATGAGTCGGGTATGTTGCTTTCAAAAAAGAGACAGAAAAGCCCTCTCTATATATTTTATTGCTCGGAGATATTATACTGATAAAACTGCTCCCTTTCTATTATCACCTTGTTTACATTGAACTGTCAGAATTAATTAGATTTATATTACCTGCGTGCAACATCTTGAGTGAACGTTAGGAATCAATTTATTCAATGTTCATTCTGTTGATTTCAATTCAACTTGTTTCGTCAAAATTACATATTCACATTCCACCAACCAAATTAATGAAAATAATTATATTTCCAAATACAACACGTTCTTAAAATTTTATCACATATTTTTTAATTTCATCAGAATTAGAAAAATTCACCCGTTGGTCAATGTCAATGTCAAATTTATAGATTTTAATTGAACTTCTGTCGTCAAACATATACAGAGTGTTGCAAAATTCAATACAAATATATAGGGCCTTCGAATATGGAATATTTGTATTGACTTTTGGAACACACTGTCACATGACATAATAAATTAATTTATCAAAAAGAAACCTTAATTTTTTTCAATCAACTAAATTATTTTTTGTAGTAAAAAACGACATGTCAATTGTTATCAGTATGTAGGGGTATAATTCAAAATTTCAAAAATTCATATTTCAAACAGAGAGGGTCATCATGAAACAAAACACGCTTAGAATACTATGATGTCTTACCAAAATATAACTTCTTGGTTCTAGAATAGTGCTGGAATTTTTTTACACTAGATGGTTCTTTTGACTATGCCCCGTATACACCCTGATGTGCTATCATCAATAAGATTATACAAGTTCCGATAAATACATTTTGATTCTGAATTTGTCTTATTTTGACAAAACAGTTTTTTCTTTGCCAATGTGACCCAAGTACTACATTATTACGAACTTTGACCGGCCTTATCTTAGAAACGACACATACAAAATCATTAAAACTCACACATTTTTCTAACGACCCATCCCACTATGCCATAAGCCAATTTTCCATATGTTTTCATGCGAAGTCCTGTAGTAGTAAGGTTGACTATGTCTTTTAAATACGTACCTTCAAAACTAAGTAAGGGCTTCCCATTTAAAATTATATTGATCACAATGGCAATGTGACGTCATCTGTGATGAATACGTCACCAGTTTCCACTAGAAAAGGAGTTTTTATCTGTTCATTTTTACTTTCCAAATTTTATTAATTCAAGTATACCCATTCAAAACGTACTAAGTTTAGGTGGGACAATTTTAGCCAGCACTGTATAGGGAATATATTGGGATGAATCGTGATAGTCAAGATGATCGTTTAGCCTTACAGAAAATAAGTCAAATAGAATATATTGCGGAAGAGTGACTTGTCGTCTATTTTCAGTGAGAGATAATTTCTGGTTATCATGAATTTCTGGGCCCCCTTTGTTCTGATAACATTGTTACAAAGAGTTCGCTAAAAGCTACCCAAAAAAAAAATCCATGATCCTTGAACAATCACGATGTTAATCCAAAACAAATTCTTTAAAAAACGTATTGTGAGTGCTTTGGGCAGTGTTGTTTCATCAACGCGAAAACAATTATTATTATACGTGCTGCAATCCTTTTTCGTTTTGTTTGCTTTGAATGAGAAAAAATTAAAACAATACACTCTGAATAGTTTCGTTGCGCAACATTTAAATATTTCTCAGTTGTTCTGATAGTTGTATTCAGGTTAATAGGTCGATCGATAATTTTGAACAATTATTATTACTTGTAGCAATGTGCGGTTTACTGTTTCAATTTCTCACGTTTATTTCTACAGTTTCTAGCAAAAATCAGGCGTAAGATTTATAGTCATTATATTATGAGAACCTTGTTTGAAGGAACGCTGCTGGTGTTTTACATTTTGTTGCTCTTATTTACAATAATATTTGCTGTTTATATGCCGTTTTGTTAGTGATGTTTGATATTTGACGGGTGACATATGTGGATTGCTTATTCTACGCTGCCAACGTGTCGCAAGACCTAAGAGTTGGAGAACAGGTATTCTATAGAACTTAATCTTCCGTTTTTATTATTTTATTTATAGGTTCACACAAGAATTCTGTTCAGAGAACAGGAGAAGGGAAAGGAGTAGGAATCTACTTGTTTTTGTATTCTAATAAATCCTAATCGGAATTAAAATAAACCGTCATGACGTTTTTCAATTATAAATAGATATGAGTCTTTACCGCGAAAATCGTAAATATAAAGTGTTGGAAATTGATTAGAAACTTTATAGCAAGACAAAATAACCAAACGTTGTCGATCAACTATAACGGGTAATTCAAATTCGAGTGCCACCATTGGGATTTCGGAAACTATAATAGATACGAAGATGGTTAAATTAGGGCAAATATGCGCATCTATGTCACTAACAATATGCCCTTAAGAATGTTTCAAAATTATACGACGGTATCTTCAGATTTATCGTCCAACGTTTGGTCTATTGGCTACCATCATCAACTTTAGTTTCACTTGTGGTCATCATATTGAACTGTTACGAATTAAAATAAAGTTTTTCATTCTTATACCAACGGTGTATAATATGATATACTTTGTTGTGCCACAACCTTTTATATTTCACAAAAACTAGAATTTTCAAGTTGGCTCTGACTCCGTCAAAAACACTAGTTAAATAAGTTGATTCTTTGTTACGCTATTATCTGTCACGTAGTCACGTCTGATGTCACCAATTCAAAGTGATAATAAACGTAAAATGGTTTTCCAAACCAAGAAAAAATTAAATTGATGAACCTTTTTTATAAATCAAACAGTACAAGAGAGAACTGCAGAAATGTATCTTCTAACTGTACCCCAGAAAGAAGATAACCAGCAAGAACATTATACAAAAAATTGGATAGAAACATTTCCGAGTAAGGTAGTTTAAAAAAACCGAGAAATAAATATTGAAATAGATTAAACGAAAATACGAGAAACAATATTCAAACTGCGGTAATAAACTTCTATTCTTTCATTAAAATATTCAATTTTTTTCAACTTGTCTGTTTTTTTAGATAAATATGAATCCGTCAGTTTCAACACATGAAGTTACTTTAAATACAGGTGTGCTCAAACAAGAGCTCAGAAAAAAAAATTGTCTAAAATACTATAAAATTCAGATTTGCAATTAATTAAACCCAGATGATCCTAGACGGAAGTTGGCTTACTGTAATTGGCTAATGGATAGAAACGATTGTCCCCAATTTCTTTCAAACGTTATTTGGACGGATGAGAGCATATTAGAACGTTACACAAAAGTGGAATTTACCGGACTAATCTTTCTTCTAATCTATTCTATCGGACTAATCCTGTATAATTTGTCTGCTTAACCCGACCTGTTTTTGCAAGGTTTTACTGTAAAAATGCATTAACCAGACTTATACGGTAAATAACTATTACGGCAGTGTTGCCAAACTTATGGATACTTTTTCCCTTTTTCCCGTATTAGTCACAATTCTCGACATCTGCGAAACGGAACACCTTGAAGCTTCATTTAGTAAGGAAAAAATAAATGTGTCAACGTCGGAAAGATTTGCTACATTAAGTCGTATTTTATATATTTCATATTTTCTTCTCATTTGGCAGTTATTTATCCAGCCGAGGAGAAATAAGCACTGTGGTGTTTTCGTACTCTTCTCATGTAAACACATGCATTGAATAAAAATGTGTCTCAGAAAATAATATATTCCTTTTGTTTCAGGCTTGGTCCTTGTGAGCTGCAGGACCCGGTCTGGGCAAAAATGAGTGCCTTGGCCGCCGGGTGCAATAAAAAACGAAAAAAGTCCGAGACTAAGCCACAGGCGCAAATGTAAGTATATTTCACGCACTGGTATATATGATCGACTGGTTGTACAGAAGTATTTTAGTATGGAAATGCATTAACACATAAACTGCCCAATAGTAACAAAAATATTGCGCCACTGGCACCAATTTTTGATAATCAAATGTTGCCTTGTGCGAATCGTCTTGATATAATATATTAAAATGCAATTTGTTTATGTAGTTTTGACATTTTTCTACTTTAGTGCTGCCTTGTCACCTTAAATTGCACTTGATTTAGTTGTTATTGATTTTTATTTATACTTATTTCCACAAAACTCTGAGTTAGGGAAGACGCTCATAATTTTATTGTCTAATACACATCTTTTCATTGATAATTTGCCCCGACTCTTCTGTAGTCTGTAGTGTTTGGCTTAACGTTGTCGTCCTGGTTGGTAATTTCATAATTCTTTTCTATAAGTCATCGTATACAGACAGTTTATCGTTCAAAATTTGGCCAACGTTTACACGGATGTCTCAGTTACAATAAATGCCAATAATAACAGTACAGGAATTTGAAGAAATTGTTTGTTTTCGACGGAAAAAATTCAGGAAATGAATATGCCTGTATCGAGGGGGAAACTTCTCGAAAGGCTCAAACTGATGACTGAAAGACTCAAGCCGATGACTGACAGACTCAAACCGATGACTGAAGCGAAGATTTACTGACTGAAAATTGACTCAAATGACTCAAAATCTCTAGTTGTACGAGATTTGAAGGAGATGCTTCCCCCTCGGCCTGTATACTATATGATAAACGACAATAATTAATAACTAAATCAGTGAGAACAATTTTTGGTGACCAGGTAAAATTTGAATGATTTTCGTTATTCAGGTCACGAAACTGAGTAAAATAGTCTATTTTCAAAATTCCTGTTTTGTTTTCCATTTAAGGTTTCTCCTTTTCTATTTTGAATCAGTACAAGCCTTCCTTCCTCACGTAGTTACTATGAATCTTCAAAAAATCCTTTAGTATCTAGAACGCTTAGAATCGCACTGCTCCTGATATTTATCGGTGAGCATCGAAGCAGTTGCTGTCGGCCCAAACTTCGAGATTGATTCGACGGTGAAATAAGCCGGGACTCCACTGGCTATTGTTTACATCGATTCGCGTTCTTGGAATTGTCTCGTCGCATCGCAACGGTTTCGCCAGCTGCTATACTTATGCAGTGACGTAAGATATTTCGTAACAGTATGCTCCTGCTAACGATGTCAGTATTATCTGAGTTAGCCAGGGCTTATGATTTTGTGCCTATTTGCCCAGTTGTTTTTTCTTCTATGATACTTACCTTCCGTGTGACATTGAACAGAATGGATGACAACGCGTCTTCTTACCGTAATTCCATGTTTATATATCAAAGTAGGGGTTACATCTCTATCGACTGTCTACTCTCGAAGATCTGCTTTGTATCTTGTCAAAGTTACACCTATGCATGTTC
This sequence comes from Chrysolina oricalcia, assembly GCA_944452925.2. Taxonomy (NCBI): domain Eukaryota; kingdom Metazoa; phylum Arthropoda; class Insecta; order Coleoptera; family Chrysomelidae; genus Chrysolina; species Chrysolina oricalcia. Next base: position 27,807,896 of record OX101808.2, read on the forward strand.
TATAAACCAAGGGAATCTTGTTCATTCACCCTGTATTTAGTAATAGCGAACAGAGTGTGAGACACGGATGTTTCAAAGTATGGTATTCCATATACGGGCACACAAGTGGTGTGTATGGACACCCTTACTCTGAACGTAATAAATAGCAAAACATTGTAATAATACCTGAATTCACGATGTCCTCTGTTTTATCGGGCTTTTCGAACAAAATCCATTTCATTATTATTATTACCGTGAAATAATATTCCAACAACAGAATCTCTTTGTGTTCGTTCGCAAAATCGGAACACAATACCTTTTTGACGTACAATCGACCTTTTGTATGCTCGTGGCTTTCTGCATATAAGTACTCTCTCAGTTTTTCTAGGAAGGCATTATATCTCGGCAGAAGTGCAACTCAGCAGCTAGCATCTATTAAAGATGGCACGACGGAGGCTTGGAAAACGTCAGCAAAAAATCGCTGCGAGGACCAGATTCCGCTCGACTTGCACTATATGATTGTCTTTGTGTAGTTTTCCTTCGTATTGTAACGGGTGTTAGGCGAACGTCGTCGTTTTGCTAGTGGGCGAATGCAAAGGATGGAAACATTGAAATTATATTTCGAAAAAATGTATTAAATGTTCTCTTGATCTTGATATCTCTGAAATAACCCCTTGTTCTTGTGCTTGTCTTTTTTTTTTCGAATGGTATTGATTCAGCAGTTTGTTTTTGGCTGTTTTCTCAGAATATACTGTACTTGGTAACGATTTTCTGTCTAATAAGACTAGAAACGTCACATTTTTTAAGGGTGACAATAGAGATGTTTGGAAATGATCTGGATCTTTGCAAAATAGGCGTTCACCAATTTAATCATGATTTCAAGGGACTGGATTTATCCCTCGAACCGTTTTATAGAATAGAAAAAAATACCTGATTAATTTGTAGGAACACGCCGCCGCTGGATAGAAACTGCCCACGTGGAACCGTGCAGGCTCACATTACAAAATGGCAAAAATAATTGAAATATTTTTGCAAATCACATAACACAGCACAACAGAATTATATTTTATCATGTCAAAGCAAATGTTTGAATGTTGTCCGCTACCGTCAATCCACATGTTTCAAGCCACAAACGGAGTTTGAATGGCGTCTATTTGGAAATTCACTCGCGTATTCTCGAACACAAGCCCTGGCATTTTCCTTTCCTGCACCATATTATGAGCAATCATTTCACAGTATTAGTGAGAGGTAAATGTTGGCATATTGAACAAACAGTACCGTTGTAAGAAATACGTCAAAATACGATCGCTATTGCAAATCAAACTGACGATGTTTTGACTTTTGACAGGTGACATATATACGTGCACCAGTGCCAAGTCTTCGCAAATTTCTGTACTTAGGACTATTTCGGTTCATAATTGCATTATCTGGAGAAAGCGACGTATGTCAAGGGATAATTTTGGGTGTTTCCACATAAGCAGTGGGTATTCGTTCTGTAATGTACGTGTGCAACCAAGACAAATGGGAAACAAGCAGACAACGACCATCAGCGATTTTGCATTCGGAGATAGTAACATTGCTACACTGGAATGCTTCAGTTCCCATGGCATCGTTCAAAGAAGCACGATTATGTGTTTACTAGATGGTTCCTAAAATTCAGTGATGCAGGGGCGTATCCATTGAGGTTAACATTAAAGAAAAATTAATTAAATCATCACGGACAGCTCTCAAATTTTACAGGACCATTACCATTACCCCAGTTGATTTTGAAGTGGTGGTAAATCACCCTGTATTAATAAATTCGATCTATTTAATGTCGTCAACAGATGGCGCAACCGATTTAGTACACGCTCGCTCAACGTGGCAACCAGGCAAAATCATTAGTACAAAGTGGCTAACAGAAGGCTGTTGTCATAGTGCAATTGTCCAAGTTGACTCATTTTATTTTAATTTTTCAGTTCTTAGGTATTTGACTTCGAATAATCCAGTGATTATTAAAAAAAACTAATGAAATATTCGAAGCCTGCATTCTGGCGACTGCAATATCATTGGGCCACCATCTATCAGCCAAATTATGTATTAATTAATTCGCCCTATTGCTATATTCGCGTCATAAAGACATAAAAAATATCGAATTTATAAATATATGGGAATTACCGTTTTTACATACTTGCAATCCTGGAAATAAATATATTGTGTTTGATCAGAAATAAATAAATCGAAAGCAAAATAAAAAATATATAAAAATAAATATATTGACACAAAATTTTACATATTTGCAAAAACACTTTTTACCTAAACGGCGTCTCATACCATTGTGCAGATCTAGAAAATTGATTTATATCAAAATGTGGTTTACTGTGCGCTGGTTGTGAACCGAATTATGTTGACATGGAATCAAGTGGGGCTATAGAACTAAACAGATGATGCTAAAGATGAGGTCACGCAGCTATTAGCTGCTATCACCTGCCAAAGAAGTTTGGGGACGGCATCTCACCCAGACAAAAATCGCGGCTGCGCAGTTTGCATCCAAAAAACTGAAGGAGAAAGAAGAAGCAAATACCAAACCCAAGAGACAGATACAGCATGGCATAAAACTACTATGCGAGAACCCCTTGAGATAGAGGGAGGCTGGATACAAATATTTACAAATACTGGCTATGCGCGAAGTCCCTTGTGCTGTATCCAGCACACAAATTGTTTGCCTGGAGGTGATTCTGAACCTTCTGCACTTGCGTATTGTATCGGAGGCGAGGATAGAAGCCTCCAGATTAAAGTGTCTGTGACAATGGAGGGGCATTAACCTAGGCCATCATAATGGAGGTCATCAAAATGTCTCCAACCTACTCCTTTGATGGAACATACACCACCATCGTACAAGATTGGGAAGTCACAGCAAGGGTTCTAATAATGCTGTCAGGGGGGCAAATCTGGTATAAGAGAAGCAATGAGGTAGGAGCTGGAATATACGGTCAGAGACCGAAGCAGGACATTAGTCTAAGCCTCAGCTCAAGCCTCTATATTCCACGCCATAGGAATTTGCATCACCATTGACCTTACTTAAAGCTCGGCTGGGAGGTCGGAGGACACTGCCATTCGACAATTTGGCAAATCTGGTTTACCTGTTCCACAGCTACTAGGGCGATGAGAATCCCTCCTGCTGAGGATGACTAATACCGTTTGGGATTACTACATTGGGGACATCAACACCATTGACACCATGTCAACTTTAAACATAAATTTATTGATATAAATGTTTGTATATTTGATACCTTCCGCATTATTCAATGTTGCACACTGAAAATGTAATTGTATACAACTCTCCAATTTATTTTTCCTTCTCTAGCATCTTTCATTCGGTTAGGAAAAGGCGATTTCAGCACCCGCTGAACAACAAACAAAGCGTTAAATCCAAATAGCATTCTTGTTTATTTTTTATGTTCGCAATGAAAGATTTTATGATTTGTGAGTATCTTAAACAGTTAGTAATATTAGTCGGTGATTATAATTTGTTCGCAAATTTACAGCTTCGCGTTCAAGTTTTCTGGCAAGGAAATATAAATCACAGGAATGGAATTGATGTAGAATTAAAGCGATTTCAATGAATAATGTTTCCATACAGCTCCTAAACATATTGGAGCATGTAAATTTTGTCAAAAAAAAGTAGTTCATCTCTTCAGTGATGCCTGGCTCACAAAATCACTATCACTATGAAAATTAAACAATAATGAAAATAAAACAATCTTCTGCGAAAACCTATACCTATTTTCGTCGGAAATTTCCAACGAAAAACAGCTATTGCCTCCTATGATCGATGAATTATATCTGTGGATTCTTTGCAAAGTGTCTACAAGAAATACTTTGCAATGCTTTCTAAAACTTTCAGCCAAAATTGTTTCGATTAAAATGGGGAACACCTTCAAATTCCAAAAAGCATTTCGACTTTATGTCGACGTCAATATGTAGCCAATAAGGAGTGAACGACACTGTGCGATATTTTTTGATGAATAACTGTCATTTGCGAAACATTTGGCTGAACATATTGCTGAATATTCACAATTTCTGAGGTCAATGTTTTTTATCAACTTTCAGATAACCGATAACAACCTGGTATATTTGCTATATGAGGCAATGCTTTTGTGGCCTGGATGAACTCACGCAGTTTTCCAAGTAGATGAAAATATATCTGAGAGAAGTAACTTAGTGGCTTTTATTGTTAGTTATTAGTAAAATCATTATGGAAGTTTGATACTGGTCATATTAACTTGCTCGAATTAGAGTCATTATTTCCTCCACTCGTATAGAAGATGCCATATTTTTTTGGGGTCCTTTAGTCGTTTAGTCGAAGAAGATGAAGTGTTGGCAGCCTTAAAGAAGATGAAACCTAAAATGTCAACGGGTCCAGATAGCATTCCTGCAGTTATTGTTAGAGATTGTGCATATGCTCTAGCTCGTCCATTGACCTCACTGATAAATAGCTGTATCAAAACTAGTACCATCCCAGATTTATGGAAACTATCGAAAGTTTGGCCAATTTATAAAAAAGGGGACAAGTCTCATGTGGAAAATTTCTACATTGCACTGATAACTACCCATGGATAGTTTTCACGATTAGTTATCACTAATGTCACGAGATTGACACAAAGTCTTTGATATTCCATTAATTTAATTTATTTCTTATATGTCACTGTCCTTTCCGAAAAAAGTATCTCACCAATATCCCTCGTACATTGATAAATAACTCATCATTTTATCAAAATTTCCACAAGCATGTTGTTTTAGGTAACAGCCCTTCGCCTTCGGCGACGTGATTTAGAAAACTGTAACTGTATATTTCATTACGAGTTCAGAAAATAGGCTTTTTCCATGCGTGCGTGGGAGGCGAAGCCGAACACGGGAAGTCGTGCAAGCACGGATAAAGCATTTATGGACGAGTACTGAACGATATTTTTCATTATATCTACCTGAAAACCACATATTGTTAAGAAACATTTATTTTTAATGATGAAGGAACAAAAACATGTATTATTAATTGAAATATTTATGGTACAAAAATATTGCCATTAAACAAACGTTATTTACCCTGTTGGTAAGGAAATATTCAATCGAATTGCGATTTTTAGAGAACTGTCAACAACATATTATTTAATTTTGACATGTAAATTGGCAGCTATAATGAAAAAGGGCACACGGAAAAAACCCTTTTTCAGTATGCTGAATAAGCATGTAAATATAGTGTTTTCAGATAGGTATAATGAAAAAATTATTTCGTTATCCTATAGCTGATAACTTCACTTTCGGCACGCTAAAAAAGTATTTCGCGGTGTTGGCATACAAATAGCTATTAAAGGGCCGTTGATCAAATCCCTAATGGACCTTCATTGAGAACTCATATTCACTTAATATTATTTTTGCTCTAGTGGAATGGTATTTTATTCTTCAAAAGACGTCCACAGCTGTAAAAAAACTGATTCTTTTTCATTATCAACCATATACTGTTTAGATATTTTCCGTTCTCCTATTACCGCGTATACGTAGAAGTTCATCGACTTTTTAAGTGTAATTTGACAGAACTTGTTGAATATGTAAACCAGCAAATAATCTTTTTTCGCGATATATTAATTTTCAATGGTTTCCTCGCTATATCGTAAATTTGAGTAGGACAAGTCGTTCGTTTGAAAGAGAGTAACACAGAAATGCCATTGTTTTTTCAACGCCTCTGTGTTTTTATTTTGTGCATTGCGTAACCGTGAATTCAATCAAATAATATAACACACGTGAGCGGTGTAACACGATAGTTGACTGTTTAATCGTCGTTTCTCAGCTACTGTGAATGCGAAAACGTGCTGATCTTGCCGTTTTCGCTATGCAGCCGACTATGATGCACACAAAAAACCAGTAGTTTACGAACACTAGTCGCATTCACTAGTCGTGCCAATCAATATCCCCTGTTCGCTGTCGCACTTATTTTCCGGAAACATTTCCCGCCGCGGAATCGAACTTTCCAGAATGACCGAGGTTATTTGTTCCAGCAATAAATGCAACAACGAGAAACGCCGCAGGGAACAAGAGAACATTTACATAGAGGAATTGGCCGAGCTGATCTCCGCTAATTTCGCGGACATGAGCTCTCTATCGGTGAAGCCAGACAAGTGCGCCATTCTCCAGGAGGCCGTCAACCAGATTCGCAGCATCAAGCAGCAAGAAACCGCCACGCAGTCGGATCCCGTGCAGCAGGGAGAGGTCTCGTCTTCGCGCCCGACGATTCTTTCCAACGAGGTCTACGGACCGCTGCTCTTGGAAGCACTCGAAGGATTTCTGTTCGTCGTCAACAGCGAAGGAAAGGTACGTACATTATTCGAGGTCGTTTCGTGAAGTTTGAAACGTTTATATCTTCGGACCGATATTCAATAATATGGTCTGTTCAAGTCTCAACCGAATCGAAGAACATCAAAAGTCTTCACTATTTTGAGCAATTAAAAGCTTGTATTTAACTTGCTCTGTGTGTTTGATGGGTACAAATCTTGCAAGCTGAATTAGAACCGCTTCCTCTTACCCTATTGAATTGAAATTTTACACGTTGGCGTTGGTTCAGTTCCGATGACAATACATTAATGTCGAAGAAATTGTCCCGCCAGCCCCCCCTAAAGCTGGAAAAAGAACGGTAGAGTTTCGGAAGTTTTCTTGACGGATTTGGACGTCAGAAATTACAGCGAATAAAAAAAATTAGGCAGGGGGACTCGTCTCCCTTTTTCGAAAAAAATTGGAAAACTCGCGAAATTTTAAATCAGAAGAATCCGTAGAAAAATCCGTAAAAAGGGGGCAGAGGGGGACACTCTGCCCCCCGAAAGTTAGATAGAGAACGCGTAGGGTTTCAAAAGTTTTCTTGACGGATTTGGACGCCAAAAATTACAACGAAAAATAAATTAGGTAGGGGTATAGCCCCCTCTTTTTCCCGAAAAAAGTTGGAAAACTCGCGAAATTAAAATCTGAAAAATCCTTATAAAAATAGTGTAAAATATTTGACCGTCGAATATTATGATTTAAAAAATGTTTACCCTCCCTGTTTCCCCTCAAAAGCTAGATAGAGAACGCAAAGTAAATCGGAAAATGTTTCAACAGTTTCGGACATGGAAAATAATGATGAAAAAAATCGCCCTCTTTTCCTGTCACGAAAAAAATTAGGAACACTCGCGAAATATAAATTGATAAAATCCGTAAAAGTAGTGTAAATTATCTGACCATTCAATACGGTTTCAAAAAATTTACTTCGCTTCCCCCCGCGAAAGCTAGATAGAGAACGCGTAGAAATTCGAAAAAAATTTCAACGGTAAATTAACAGGCAAGCGACCGTGCAACTATGACGCATCAATTAAAATGAACAGACTGAGAAACATATCCAAAGAAAACTGAAGAAGAAATAAATAAATAAACTAAATAAACTAGGTGGAAAATATTGTTGAGGTTCCAACATTGAGGTAAAAAAAATTAAACACGAACACGCTCAAATTGGTGAAATGGGGATGCAGTTCAGGGGTTGAAATACATTTTTTGCGATTTGCCGCAAAATATGACCTCCTAGCGGAAAATGTTTAATGAAAAAAGTGTAGATAATAAATAAATCAAAAACCTTTGTTTTCAATACTTTTCGTCATAACCTCATATTAGGAGTTAAAATGGCAAAAAACCGATTTTTCAGAATTTGATTTTTTTCTCGCGTATAAATGATTTAGTTTACATGAAAATTTGTAATATGTCTTTTTTGGTGTTGAATAAGCAAGATTTTTTCGTAATTTAGAAGACGACTAGTTTTCGAGCTATGTACATTTACATTTTTTCGAAAAAAATACTCTTATCTTCCACGAACAATTGTATGTGTGTTTTTTTGTATTTCGAAGGTGTATAAGTGATTATTTCAATTGTTGAGATATCTACTTTCAAATGGTCGATGCAATTTGGTGGTTTATTGATCGTTAAACCGCTTAAAATTGAGAAGAAAAGTCTCTCTGAATCATAATTTCCTCAATATTTTCAATGATTTTCGACTTCCTTCACTATTTTTAAAACAAAAAGTAGTTTATATCGAATTATTTATAATGAAATGACTACATAATTATACTAAGAAATTGATTTATTAATATCATTTTATTATTGCAAATATTGAGAAAATCATGATTCAGGGAGACTTTTCTTCTCAATTTTAAGCGGTTTAACGATCAATAAACTTCCAAGATAAATAGACCATTTGGAAGTGGACATTCTAACAATTGAAATGATCACTTATGGAACTTCGAAATACAAAAAACACACAGACAATCGTTCGTGGAAGATAAGGGTGTTATTTTTTCGAAAAAATGTACATAGCTCGAAAACTAGTGGTCTTCTGTTTTGCGAAAAAATCATGCTCATTCAACATCAAAAAAGACATATTAATACAAATTTTCATTTAAACTAAATCATGTATATGCGAGAAAAAAATCAAATACTGAAAAATCGTTTTTTTGCCATTTTGACTGCTAATATGACTAATATGTTGAAAAGTATTGAATACAAAAGTTTTTGATTTATTCATTATTTACGACTTTTTCACATTTTCCACTAGGAGGTCACGTTTAGTGGCAAATCGCAAAAAATAGATTTCAATTCCTAAACTGCATCCCCATTTCACCATTTCGAGTGTTTTCGTATTTAATTTTTTTCCTCAATGTTAGAACCTCAACAATATTTTCCACCTGGTCCTTGCCTATTATTTTGTTTCTTTTTCACAAAAATTATAGGCACCAGTCTACTACTATATCTGCCTATTCGTGCGAAAGACAAAAAAAATCGAAATTTTGCGTTCGAACAACATTGCCATTAAGACACTGTATGAGTAACAATGAATATAATTTAATATAACAGTCTTATTTCCTATAAAAGGGGATACATCATCACTTTGCTAGTTCATTTTTTCCTTATATTTCAACATTAATATGCCTACATTATTAAATACACAAAATTAAATGAAAATGTTACTAACTTTACGATAAATAGTTGATTGAATGGATGAGTTCTTCTTAATTTACTTCTGACATTTGAACAATAGTATCTTCAATCCTCTACAGATATTCATAATAATTGTAAGAAGTGCACTGAAATATGTAAGGTATGAAAATCAAGAGAAAAGCAATCGGTCCGCTGCGCACTGCGCCGCGCGCTAAAAGACGCTCTTGCACTTTGCCCTCGAATTTCTCATTATTTCTTCCACTTTGGCTTCTGATAATTTGCAAGTACTCTATTCTATAGGTAAACAATACAAATGTAAATTGTCAGAAGTTTTCCCTATAAGTAAATTTTCCGAGATTATTCGCAACTTTGGCAACTTCTGACATTTTTGTCCCTGCTTTTTCTCATGATCTTCAATACCTGTGCAAATTTTCAGCCTTGCACTTCGAAAGTTTTTTTGTCGGGAAAGGACCCCGCGCTTTTCTTATGAAATATGGCTTTCGGTTAAATTCCCTGAATTTTTGGTATGTTGTAGATTTCGACTTCTTCAGCAAAAGTGTCCACAGGCACAAAAAAATCGGCCAACTAGTTTTCGAGATACAGGGTGTCAAAGATGAAAAGTGAAGCTTTCTGCTCATAATTTTTAACAACTCCGAGAAAGTGAGTTTTGTGATATAAAATCGCCTTTTTAATTGTATTGTATACATATTTTATTGTATTTTATTGGACCAATTTTTTTTAACAATCTTCCAAAGGAAATGACATTTTTTTATAATCTCTGTGAGTTTTTTTTATATAAAATCGCATTTTTAAATTGTATTGTATGAATATTTTATCGTATTTTACCACCTGTTTTGTAAATTATTTTCTATGTAAATTATTTTGACAATTCCTATCCATGTATATGTCGAAAGGATAATAAAGTGATTGATTGATTGATTGATTGAGAATTGACAAAACGCCCATTTATTCATGGAATAACATGCCTGAATGATGGTACAATGTCATCTGGATCTCGTATCCATTATATTTTTACGTTTCTTGCTCTACAACAGGGAGAACAAAGAAAAATCCAATTCGATTAATTTTAAACCAACCAGTGTAAGTTCGTTCATGAGATATAAAGATCCAATTGAGCCTGAATGAACTTTCTCAATCTCGATTGAAGTTTACCCTAGTTTTTTTAATCGGATAGGGGACAGCATGTCATATATATTATTATATACAGTGTGTACATAAAGTAAGGAATAAATTCATTATTTCTGAATGTAAAGATATTTCGGAAAAATCCTCGGACAGGTCGATTTTCTTTTCCGATGGGCCAATTTTTGAACCCCACCCAAAATATATAGGGTTATCCGCAATTGAGTAAAAATGACTTTGGTGATATTTTTAAATTGGACACCCAGTATATTTTTCCATATTTGGTTAGGGATCGTCATTACGAATCCAGTGATACCAAGTTTGATGGGATTATGTCAAACGGCTGCGGAGATATGGCCAAAAAACTTCCTCGTATGTCTAATGAGTATGACTGTGAGACTCCACACGATTCAGAAGGTTAAAAGTCTCTGTCGCACTCATTGGGTATATGGAGAAGTTTTTTGGCAAAATTCACAGAAATCATATAAAATATTTCTCCATCTGAATTGAAATAGCTTTCAAATACTGTAGAATTAGTCCCAACCATGAGAAGGTTATTGTTTCTGGTACATTTCAATTTTCTTTAGTTCCTTCGGAAACAGGACTTTCAAATGAAAAACATTTCATTCACCATGTATATAAGGTATTGCATTTTTGGAATAGGAACCGCATTAATCTAGAAAATAGCCCATTTCGGTCTCCAATGGAGTATATCTGGTATCAATAAAATCCGTACATTCAAAAGTATATAGCCGACAAACGAGTCCGGAGACCTACTTATGCTAATATTGATGACAATATCTCGGACTCCTCAAATCAAACATAATATCAAAAATTCAAGAAAATTAACCGATTCTTTTTCGAAATACATTTTTGCAAGAAATTTGGACTGTATCTTTTTACTCACCCTATATATATGAAATGACTATGTGACGTTCTCAACATTAAACAATGTTTGATTATATGACATGCTCTCCCCTATCCGATTAAAAAAACTAGATGTTGACGTACCCCTATTTTCGAACCATCCTGTATATAAAACAAAATGTCAGTAAACTTCGATTGCGATTGAGGAAGTTCATCCAGGCTCAATTGGATCTTAAATTCTCATGAACGAACTTACACTGGTTGGATTAAATTTATTCGAATTGGATTTTTCTTTGTTCACCCTGTTGTAGTGCACGAAACGTAAAAATATAATGGATACGAGATCCAGAAGACATTGTACCATCATTCAGACATGTTATTTCATGAATAAATGGGCGCTTTGTCAATTCTCGGAGTTGTTAAAAATTCTGAGCAGAAAGCTTCACTTTTCATCTTTGACACCCTGTATCTCGAAAACTAGTAGGCCGATTTTTTTGTGCCTGTAGACACTTTTGCCGAGGAAGTTGAAATCTACACCATTCCAAAAATTCAGGGAATTTAACCGAAAGCCATTTTCCATAAGGAAAGTGCGGGGTCCTTTACACGTTTCATCGCCCTCCCACGCATTGAGCTTCCAGCGCGCCTTCTGACAATCGGACTATCGCTTTGCCGGCAACAATCGAACCTTTTCCAGGAAAAATATTGCTTACATCGAAGCAAGTTGCTCGCCATGCAGCCAGCTCTTAGAATATAGTGCGTTCGCCTTGCATGCGTGGGGTCGTGGGTTCGATCCACCGATTCACCGGTCTCGTGCATGGCATCACACGTTAAAAGGTAAGAGCTGCGTCTTCCCTAGCTCACACGAGTCTCTCGAATACTTCTGAGGGTTGCACGTAGGGGTGCAATCGGTTGACGGAATTAACAATTTTAACAACAAAACAAAAAAAAATTGTTACATTATAAAATTTCAAATTATATAAAAGCTTGTCGCGAGAATAAATCTTGATGTACCTAATATTAAATTTAATTTTCAATCAAAAATACATAGATACTTCTCGCGACTAGCTTTTATATCATTTGAAATTTTATAATGTAACAAAATGATGGGCTTAATTAATTAAATGAAAGCTTTTCTCTAAAAAGTTTTTTGTATCAAAATGATAGGTTTAATTCACTTTAAAATTAATTTTCTTCTTCAAATTTAAATGAAAGCTTTTCTCTAAATTTTTTTTAAAAGTTTATTTATTGTTTTTTATTATAGGAATATCGGCGTCCAACGATGTCATAAATTTTTTTCTTTGCAGGGTATGTTAATCATAAAGGTGTAGATTTCCCTGATTGATTATTTCGACCAATCAACATAAAGAAAATGTTTTCTCTGTCCTCTCTTATTATGCTTCCCGTCATATCAATGACTTCAAACTGCCCATACTAACTTTAAAACTCTTCGAAGATAGAGAAATAGATTGTATTAATCCCCTTTGCTACAGATCACTTCATATTTTCACATTGAGTCGACTAGTGGTCGACAACTTTGTTTTCATGTGTAGGTGAGATTTGAAATTCACCTGTTTACAGGTTAAACCATATCATTGACAATAACCATAACTTTGTGTATTATTAATATTACTCTTCTCTCATTATTGTTATGTGAAACTTCTCTCTCGACATTAATATTCCACGCATTCAATGTTGAATAAACATTTTTGAACGCTCACTAAAAATTCAAATGATGTAGAATGGATAAAGGATATTAATGCATTATGTGACAGTTGCAACATTATATACATTTGTTATTTTTTTGCTCCAGTGATACCTAGTTGCTGGAAAATGAAAGATTGAGACTTCCAGTTTTATTTTATTCAACGTAATTTACTTTTTGTTTTTTTTTGAGTATCTATCATCCTACGAGTTGCTGACGGTTAGCTTAATTGTTAGACATCTCTCGAATTTGTTAGTGCACAAATTAATTCATCTTCATTTCAATTCATTTATTCATTGATCATTGCAATAAACAATAAAGTGACATACAGTATACAGATGTGTTTATGCGCGAAGGTCCAAAGTCATACGTGCATTTTTTTACACACTTCGTTTCTGTTACCAGAATAAATGCATGCTATTAAAATTGCTTGTACGGTGAATGATTGTATGCTCTTTATCTACCCATCCCTTCTCTCTTTATGTTTCTGAATATTTCGTTATCAGTCTGTCAACTTAGTTCAGTGAGTTGGATTACAGAGTCGTGATTTTTTTTTCAGTTGTGTCGCATAATGCATATTGGTTTTATCTTGCTTCATCCAAAGTTTTATCAGTAAATATTACTGACTTTTGGGTAAACAATTCAAAAAATAAAAGTTTGATGAACGTGGAACGATAGCTGAGTGTAAGATTTTTGCAGGTTTTTATACCAATCACTAGAAAAATTGTGGCTTACACCTTGCACTAAGTATACAAAATACAAATCATATTTATAATGTTAGGTATAATATCAATTTTCAGCTCCATTCCAAGAATTTTGTATCAGCAAGGGCGTTTTGACCATCCCAACTGAGTAAATCATGGATTAAACTGTTTATTTTTACGGATTTTTACCTACTGTTGAAGACTGACAACCTGCCATCTTAAGGCTTGCAAATATTAATTGTTTTCAATTTCGGTTAGTCAACGAGAGATGCTCAAACAACTTGCAGTTTGAATTTTTTCAAATTTCAACCTTATTTTACGTAATAAATATAATAAACCAAATTTATCATTTATAATTTTTCGAGTTCTGATCATTTTGATTCAGCATTTTGTATAATTCTTTTTTATTTAAATGGAAAATAAACTGGCTAAAAGGCAAACTGATTTCAAAATTAATTTGTTTGATAAAATATGTACCTATGCATCTAAAAAATAACAGAGAACAGAAAGAATGTGCGATATATACTCACTCCCTACGTTATATTAAAGAAATATTGGCAGATTGTTGGCGTGATGTTTTATTCTCAGACTTGGGTAGATAAGACGGTACCTATCACAATCGTATGATTTATACAGGTTGTCAATTTGAAAACTTCACATCCTTGATAAGTAAAAAATCTGAAAAATCTTACCTACACGGATATTTATGATTTGTAAGTTATAATGTAAAACTCTCCTCATAGTAGACACAATCAAGGGTGACACCATTTCCAACCCTTCATCAGAAGTAAAGTCACCTCCCATAATAATGAAATAGTAATCTAATTCTCATTTAAAAATTGGTGGTTTTTTAAATCTCTCATCTCTGGATTGCTCCACAGAAAAAGTCAACCTGTTTTTGCTATTCCTGCAGAAAAAAATGTTTTACGCGCAACCCTCATAAGTCTTCGGGAGACTTGTGTGAGCTAGGGAGGACGCAGCCCTTACCTTTGAACGTACTGGGAATTAAACCCACGTCCCCATGCTTGAGAGGCGAACGCTCTACCAGCACGATTATGACGGCCCAAAAGTCATAAACAAACGAACGAAATGAAAATATTTTTATTTACATGCAGAGGTTGGAAAGTATGTACGAATGGCGGCATTTCTCATTAATAGAAGTAATCCAAAGTTACATCATCACGATCATCAAATCGTGATGGTGTAAGTCATAGGTACGTTTTGATTTGGTGGCAAAGTTGTCAAACTGATTCGACGGAAGTGTAGACTCGATACTGTCATAAAAACACTGAAATTACTTAAATTTCATCCCTATCAAATGATCATGATGAAGAATGTGATAGAAGGATTAGAGTTTTGTGAAACCATGTCCAAATCTAGTCAACGCCATTCCTAATATTCTGCTAAATATCTGTTAGAGCAATTAATAAACATTTTGGCTTACTGTCAAAGTAAATAAACAAAATTATTGCTATTGGAATGACTATCGCTCGTCTTATCACGACTCAAATTAGAAAATATTGGTTCACAGGCCGGTTTATTATTATTATTGATTAGTGGGGCTGGTCATCGGCTAAATGTAGGTTGGTCTGCATATAACCCTTCTGCACCTCGTGTCAGGTTCATCTCGTATTCCGGATCTGATGAACTCCTGGAGATTTCTAACAAGGTTTTTCTGTGGGATGATATATTCTGCACTAGTGTCCGAAGATACAAGATGCAAGCTAGAGCTTCGCTTTCAAAAAGAATGTGAAAGGCTGTTACGTCCTCCTCATCTCAGAACCTGCATATAGTGGAGTATTGGAGAATTATCAGCAGATGGAAAGAGTTCCAGTTCAGTTCGAGGTGTCTTGATAGCTCGTATGTTGGCCACATTATCACAATTTTCCCGTGAGTATTGCCTGGGGCATCGTCATAGGAAGATTGATGAAGGTATTCCACCCACTTCTTCGTGTCCTACTCAATTTCCCCAAATCGGATTCCACAGACTGTCCCCGTTCTTGTTAGAGCATCTGCGCTCCCATTTTCCTGTATCTTGGTTATTTATTACTATTATTGCTCGGCAAGGCTGGCTATCGGCCGAAGTACAGGTAGTTCTGTGTAGAACCTTTCTGCTCCCCGTTGTCAGGTCTATCTCGTGAGTACTCTGGATCTTCTGATGAAATCTTGGAGATTCCTTACGAGGTTTCCCTGTGCGATGATATCCATCTTCATGCGAGACAGGGCTTCGCAATTGAATATTATGTGGGAGGCTGTTTCTTCTTCCTCACCACAGAACCTGCATAGTGTGGAGTGTTGGTGTATCCCCAGCATGTGCACGTGGTTTCTAAGGTATCAGTGCCCTGTTAGGAGTCCTACCACCTTTCTGATAGAGTTCCGGCCCAGTTCGAGTCTTGAGAGCCGATCGGTTGGCCCCGTCATCATCATCTTTACGCGAGTATTGCTATAGGCGTTCTCCCATTTCTTCGTGTCCTGCCTAATGTCCCCAAACGGAATTCGGTCTGATGAGAGTTGATGCTGCCCCCGCTCTTGCTAATGCATCTGCGCTCTCATTCCCCTGGATGCCCCTGTGACCTGATACCCAGACAAGTTTTACCTAGTTCTCTGCTCCTAGGTCGCTGAGGTTTTTGTGAGTATTCCAAACTAGTTTGGAAGAAAACCTGCATGATTGCAGGGCTTTTATTGCTGCCTGACTGTTGAAGGGAATGACTATGGGTTGGTTTCTAGGGCTCTCGTGCAAACGGAAATAGCCATTTCCTGGCTTGGAATATTGAGGCTTGAGTGCCTTGGTCTCTTCCCGTACATTCCAGCTTATCCATGCACCAGAATTGACCTCTCGACAAAATTGGTATTGCCTTTGATGTGTCTTACCCATCTTGTCTGGGGTTGCCTGAGGCCTAAAACGGCATTACTCTTGAGATAAAGCCCCAAGACCTTTAGAAAATATTTAAATTTTTATTGTCTATGTTCTTGAAGCACTGAACATTTTTTTTACTCTTTAGTTCATAATTTAAAGCTTGTTTTATAAAGCTTTTTTTATTTATTTCTCTCCCTAGTAGTAAAACATTGGCAAATTATCTTTTTTGAATTACAGGTCGAGCACGTAACGGAGAACGTCTCCAACTACATAAAGTTCACCAGAGAAGACGTCCTAGGCAAGAGCATATACAACTTCATCCACCATGGTGACCACGCGAAATTCCACTCCAACCTGCTGCCTATGACAATCGAGTGGGGCAACGAACAACCGATCTCCAACCGATCCAAGTCGATCGACATCAGGCTGCTGGTGAAGCCTCCGGATGACCTCGACGAGACGGTCGAGGAGAAACAGCAGCGCATCAGCCGGTACGAGCTGATGCACATCTCCAGCACCCAGCTAAGAGATCAACTTTCTGTGTCCGAGGAGGACGGTAGTGATAGTGGCCCGTGTTTGCTTTGCGTAGCATCCAGAATATCGCACAGAGACAAGGCCGCGTGTAGCATAGAACAGTTCACGACAAAATTGGACACGTCGGGGAAAATTATTTGCGTGGACACGTCGGGGGTGTCGGACAACGTGGCGCAGTACATTAAGAAGGAACTCAAGAACAGGGGGTTGAGGGAGGTGGTGCCGGAAACGGAAGTGCACAAGGTGAACGTGCATCTGAGAGAGACGCTTAGCACGGGACACTCGACGAGTCACATTTACAAGCTGCAGGTCGGACAGGAGAGGTTCATTCAGATACAAACGAAGTCCAAGCTGTTCAGGACCATTCCAAATTCGGTCAGCGATTCGGACTTCATAATGTCAACGCATTCGATTATCGGGTAAGTTTCTCATTTTTGAATTTGATGAATATAATTTGTATGTTTGAGGGCCTAATTTGTGTAATTGATGACTTGTTTAATTGTGGAAATTCATTATCACTTTAATGAAACAAAAGAAACACACTTTTGTCTTATTTCCACTAGTTTTTTATTTTCACAACCGGTTTCGGGTTTTATCCCATTATCAAGTATAAAAACTAACTAATACAATTGAACTCTAAAACCTAGTTAGATAGGGAGTTTGCAGGCAAACTGGATGGAGAGGTAATTAAATGAACAGGGGTGAAACGATATAAATTCAATACTGGAGGTTATGGAAATTACCTGGGTTGTCAAAATTATAAATTCAAAAGTGGAGACCAACATAAAACGAGTTGCTCGTTGAGGGTTCTATATTTCGGGTTTTTAATTGATTTATTAATTTCTATGGCTTCCAACAGTGTAGGATTTTGAGATTATATTTACTTATTTTTTGTTTGGATTCTTGCAGATGTTCGTACATTGTTGATTTTTTTTGTCGAAACAGACGTGATCACGGAGCCTTACGTCAAAATTTCTACCGGTTTGGCCTTGTATATACTGCGGAGCATTCCCCGCATTCTAATCTATATATCCCTGATTTTTTCATTCTATCTCTTTTAGGTTTAGAATTGAACAAAATTCTGCTTAAATTATTATTACTTATGAAAGCTGTTGATATTTTGAATTAGGAAAAATAATTTTGAATGTTTTCCGAAATTTTACCTGAGTAATTAATACTACTATAATTACGTGTATTGTGTTCTTCGATATTTGGGTATAGTTCACTCATAATCCTTTTAGGAGTTTTACCTGATATTAATTTCTCTATTAATTTCAAAATCAGACAAATTAATCAATTTTTGAACTTCCTAAATAGTCTACATAACAAAGTTAAATTCACAGTAGAAATTGAACAAAACAAGAAGCTTAACTTCTTAGACTTGAGTATTTCACCACCGGAAAAACACCTTCAGAGACTGTACAATTCCCTTTGATTCTTTCAATCCGATGTCACATAAATTATCCGCCTTTCAGGTCAATGATACACAGAGCTTTCGCAATCTCTTTACCTGATAAGAATTTCCAGGATGAATTAAACATCATTAACGAAATTGCGGTAAACAATCAAGTGCCAGTTTCTTTAATAGAGAAATTAATATCAAGTAAAACTGATAAAAAGATTATGAGTGAACTATACCCAAATATCCAAGGACCCAATACACGTAAATATGGTAGCATTAATTACTCAGGTAAAATTTCGGAAAACATTCAAAATTATTTTTCTTAATTCAAAATATCAACAGCTTTCATAAGTAATAATAATTTAAGCAGAATTCTGTTCAATGCAAAACCTAAACGAGATGGAATGAAAAAATCAGGGATATATAGATTAGAATGCGGGGAATGCTCTGCAGTATATACAGGCCAAACCGGTAGAAATTTTGACGTAAGGCTCCGTGAACACGTCTCTTTCGGCAAAAAATCAACAATGTACGAACATCTGCAAGAATCCAAACACAAGATAAGTAAAGATAATCTCAAAATCCTACACACATTTAATAAAGGGAAGAAAATGATTCTGTTGGAAGCCATGGAAATTAATAAATCAATTAAAAACCCGAAATATAGAACCCTCAACGAGCAACTCGATTTATGTAGGTCTTCACTTTTGAATTTATAATTTTGACAACCCAGGTAATTTCCATAACATCCAGTATTGAATTTATATCGTTTCACCTCTGTTCATTTAATTTCATTTAATTACCTCTCCATCCAGTTTACCTGCAAACTCCCTATATAACTAGTTTTCAGAGTTCAATTGTATTAGTTAGTTCTTATACTTGAAAATGGGATAAAACCCGAAACGGTCGTGAAAATAAAAAAAACTAGTGGAAATAAGACAAAAGCGTTTTTCTTTCGTTTCATTAAAAGGATGTTTGAGGGTCTTTCTTATGATTTCGGTTATATTATAAGTAGGACAAAATTGTTCCATTTCTTAATTCTGTACTGTGTAAGTTACCGTGGTTGTGATATGATTCGACACCTTCACTTTGGAAGAGCGAATGTTATAGCAAAACATTTGTAATTTTTTTCTCTTTATTCTCCAGTTGGACAATTAAAACTTCGTAGGAGTCGTCATCAGGAATATTAACCTAATATCACAACTTTGACAAATACAATTACAAAAATCATAAAAATTATCTCGTCCAGTGGCTATATTTCTCAACCATGAGTCAATTTGATCATTATTACCGTAAGTAATTGTTTTGTGGTTAAAACTATCCTCGGGTTCTTCATCCTAAAGTTAAGCGAGTGGAGTTTAGATACCAAAGATTCACAATTGGTTTTCCAGTTGCAATCGATATTTAGACCAAGGAAGAAATTTAATATTGGTTGTTTTAGATAGGTAGCTCAAGTTCGTCTTCTCTAGTGATTCTTATATATCTTCACATATTCGTTTCGAATCTCAAATATTGTGTTTTGGTCTCGTTTAAGTAAATATAGTTTCTTGAAAAACATGAAGAGATATCACATTATAACTTCGAGCACCATATGTGGTTTTTCATAAGGTCAGATATGTAGATTTCGTCTTTTGTGAACTACCTGCTGACAAAACTTTACCTCATTATCCAAATTATGTTTTCTAAGAATCCGGCGTGCTCTTGTATTTTGAGTAATAAATGAATCCTCGCAAAAGTTTACCCTTCGGGGAATATCATCTGGTTGTAATTTTTGCAGTATTTTGAATGAAAGGGATATAGCTTCTGATGGTGTAAAATGGGTTGTAGAGCAAAGTATGAAAATCCCAATTTCAAAGACTCCATTCGCATTGAGGCCTGAGGATGTGATTGAAAATATCCTAGAATGGTACAAAAGAATTTAATTATCTTCATTACCAGTTAGTGGTTTGACTCTCGTAAATAGACTAGTTACTTTCCCAAAATTTTTAAAAGTAAGTTTGGATAGTTCAATTGAACTTTTTTGATCATACCATGGATACCATACGAGTCTAACACAATTTCGTTTGGATAATTTTCCATTTTCAAATCAATTTCATTTAAGAATCAGCTCAACTGTTTTCGACAGAATATCACCTTCTTAATTACAATTGTTTTTTACTTTCCAAGGCATTCTTGAAAAAGCAAAAAAGATCTTTGTAAGATAAGGCATTTCTTGATTTCTGTTTAATAACTCGATAGGAGTTAAAGTTGGGTATATAGTATGCTCAAGTAACTCACTTTCTGAAAGGCATACTTATCAGCCTGTAGATTTTCATCCATCTACTGAGTATTTGAAATCGTGTTTTACTCTTTACAGAGCAGGTTCACAAGAAACTCGATGTACATGTCTGAACACTGATCGATTTTGACTCATAGTTTAAACACTGTTTTTGTCATATTTCGCGAATAATCTAAGAGAAAACTGTTTCATTCTGCTCAGAGAAAATCCTGCTCAAAATTGGGCGATTTGGGTATCTGCCTCTATCTCTAGGTTTGACTTCCTGCGCATAGTCTCTTTTCCCAAACAGGAAAAAATTTCTGGCTGGTATGACATGCTGATGAAATGAAGAGATCATCTCCGAAACAGCTATTTTCTGAAAATCGTTGTGCGGAGTGAATCATGTCAAAATGGGGAAGTTGAGAAATAAATGATAATTTTTAAATGTTTTCTCCAAAAAGTATGTGATATACCACTTCCTCCTCGTACAACATTTCCTAAGTAGGTATTTAGCATAAGAACGAAGTCTATTCCCAACTCATAGAAAATAACTGTCAATCGTATGCAAACGATATGAGTATCTATCTACAAACAGCACTCGTCTCAAAAAGCAGATAAAACTGTTTTGTGAGCGATTCGTCAGCAATACTACATCCGAAGTGACAAGAGAGGAGTGATAATACTGCCCTCTACGGTTCTTATCTTTCTTTATTTAGCCCATTATTGGCTTATCTGTCGAGTTCGTTTAAATACTATATCTGAGAAATCGACATTTCCAAATGCACCGAAACAGTATGTATGTTTTTGTCGGTACATTCGGTCTATTTTTGATGTGACGTTGGTTTCTTTATTTTTCGTAATAATCTGGTCTGAGTGCTGTTGGCACTAGGACATTTCACTGCCGAAATCAGACGTGGTTTGATTATGTAGGTGAGAAGTAATTGAATTGCCTACAGTCCTGTCAAAGCCCTAGAATATGGAGGGGATATAATAATAAGTGGGGAGCGAGCAACCATGTGATTGTAATTATGTAGGTGGCGGAAGAAACGTACTACAAAGAAAGTGAATGTGTGTCTACCCTATCCTTCATTATACCAATTTTCAGCTAGCTAAGATGGAACTTCTAACAATAGATAATGTGCCATCTGTGAGGAAAGTCATATTAATGTTGGTGTTTTCTTACATGAAAATTGTGTAGCGACTGAAGTTTAAGAACCTGGAAATGGCATAGCACAGTAGATACCTAGTCAAGACAATTGAAAAAACTTAACCTAGGGTGGTTAGACAAACTGAATGAATCATGGGTTCTAACCAAACCCACACCTAAGTAAACAAAACTACTCCAAAGTCGCCTACCCTAGGAAGTTTTTTTACATTATTCAAATGGCAGTTCATGTTAGGTCATTTGTTACTGGTCACCAATGTAATATTTCCTTTGAATACAATATACCTGGAAATATATTTTCTCCTATAGGATCTCTTAGGGTGACACCCCTGAAACCACCTAGTTTAACAATGCATGAAGAGTATACAAAATAAATAAAAGGCAAAATGCTGTCACCACCTCGATTTTCGGTTATTGGTGTTGTTATAACCGATCTAAAAGAATGTTGCTGGTTAGGGGATACCAGCTATCTGTTTGCTTAAGGAAATCCTGGCGAGTTTTGTATCTTATTGTCCAAAAAGGCTTAAATCTGTCCGTCTGCACTAGGAGACGTTCTTGTAGCTAAAATATATCTGTATTGGGGATCTTAGATGGTAGTTGGACTTCCAAAATAATAAGTCCTGGATTGAATTAACGGATTTAATAAATAAAATAAAATAATTGAAAGTATTCAAACGAGGAATATCGTAAACGTGTAAAACATATAACATATGAACATAACCTATTCATAAAGAGAAATAAATCTCTATGTAGATTTCACACACTCCGTATTTGAAAATAAGCGAAAATATTATCAGTTTTTTAAATAAAATGGTCACCCTCTCATAAAGAAAATTTATGTTATTTACGTTATTTGACGTTTCTAAAAGCAGGCCACTCACTAAAATGAAGCTCCAATTACCTTTGTCCAAGATCTCTTCCTAATTGGAATTTTGACTCGTAAATTCGTTCTTGTTAGCCTTAGATACAATTTTAAAACACACTCGGCAATTCAATAAAACACTATTTCAACTATTATCGCATTTGAATAAAGTGGTCATGCCCAAAATTTGTAACGACACTATTATCTTTCTTTATTTTCTTTTCGTTGGTGTTTTGGCATCGACTGCAATGGTCATTAGGCATTTTATTATTGTTATTTCTGAACATAGAAAACTATCTCGAATATTAATTGTATTGAACTGATCCCCGGTCGTGTGTCACTGAGCTGAAGTGGTTCGGATTCCACTTTTATTTAAACTGTAGGTCACGGATCTCCCTTGCTCGCACAAGCTCTGCTTTTGAGGGGTTTTCTCCGAAAACCTGGGAGTTTCGTAAAAACAATTTTTTTTTTACTTAGTGTGTGATACGGATAAACCCCTCCTTAATACAAAATGAAACTATTACTGTTATTTATTATTAGTTTACCAAGAAAATGCTAATTAAATAATAATTAAACAACGAAGTAAATAAAAAAAAACGTCGGCCTAACAGAATATTACACTCGTTTAGTGCACCCCCTCGTGGCCGATCGGGCCGTCTGCATTTTTTCTAATCTCGTCCGCGTTTCCCTCATCAGTCATTTTCATGAATAGAACGAGAAAAAAATCAACATAATCATAAAACACAGTTTTGCTGTTCGTGTAGTGAGACATCAGAGCGGCCATTCATTATTATATAAATTTGATATTAAGTCTGAATAAGTCAAAACATATGAACTCCGACGATGCCAAATCTGCCTGCACTGTAGCAATAATTCCTTAAAATAAAATAGAAATTATAATTATGGTTTCTTACACTAGGACAGTCATATACAGGGTACACCGTTAATACATATCAGCGCACACTGATACAAATGCATATTTATTTGAACAAATATCGGCTTTCTGCGTCAAAATATTCTTATATGTTCAGAGCATCAGATTCTCAAAGCTGAATACAATAACTGTTGTGACAAATTGAACCTTCTGAAAACTAAATTAAACTTTCATGACGACAAAATAATCCAAAACTCTCGAAATTCCAAGTAAATGCCGTGAACACTAAAAGAATGCATAGGAAGCACCCGAAGGGAAGATTATTGGCATAGCATTGAAAAAGAAAACAGCAACCTTGTCTGCACAATGTTTCAATATATTGATATAATGAATGTTGGCAAAGCAGCTAACAGGAAAATTATGGAATTAACAAATCCACTACCCGTAGACCGCCTCAGTCCATATTCCTAACTGAAGTGATGAAAATAATCACAGAACTAAAATCTGAATAGACAACCGGCCCAGATGTAATGTCTATTGGGCAATTATGCTTCATTTGACTTGCTTTGAATTTAATCTGTTTATTGCCTTAAGAACTTCATGCAATTAATTCAAAATCATTACTGATGAAAAGATTGAAAATTTGGATCCTGGATATCGATAAAACCACAATATTTCATGCCATTATCGAACATACTCGCTATCTTTTTCCATTTCCATTTCAATGAATTTGTTATTTACTGTAGCTACTATTATACTTTTATTATTATATATTATATGAAAATTAATTATTTGTAAATATTGTGTTTTTCTGAAAAATATTTTGTAATTTTGAAAGCGGCGTTTTTTGTATCTATAGTGTGTGCGATTTGAAACCACAACACCCTGTTATTTTGGAACCCATGTACAGCTTTTGAAAAATAAAACTCTCAAGTACTCGACAACTCGACGAGCTCTATTCAAAAATGTTGACAGATATGAATTATTCTTATTTTCAAGGTCTACTACGCGAAATTTCAAGAAGGACCATTGGGCATTTTTTTCTCGAAAAAGTGGATAGCTTATTCGATTTGGGCATGTTTTGAACACCTGTACACCTCAGCCCAATATCTCATAAAGGGTGTTAGTTAAATGATGTCAAATTTACAAATTCATGCTTTTTTGACTAACCATTGAAGAGGTCTTTAAGTTCCGTTTCTGTTCCAGTGAGGACAAACATTGCACCTATTGTGCTGAAAGCTTTCTTGTGCCTAAAGGTTCATGTTGAGTGAGAATGTTCTTAAAATGCCGTACCACCTTTCTATTCTATTAGATCGTCAAATAGTGACAGATTCAGGTGTCCCATTTTCTCATACAAGCCTCGAATAGGGTTGAAAAGTAAGTAAATCGATGTTGAGTAAAATGGATGGAAATTTACGAGTGGCTCATGGGGAGAACATATGGAAAATTCGATTTTTCAGAACAGAAATAAAAGGAGTATGTTGCCCATATTTTCACGCGAGCCGTGTTCACCTAATTATTAATTAATAGAACCTGGCTTCGGAATACCAAATGCTTTAGTGTTGCAGGTGACTAAAGTGTTGAAATGAGTGTGTAATTTTGTAAGGAAAAATCGAGATTTTGACAGATTTTCCCACACAAGCCCATCGAAACTATGAAAACTTACATCGTCACTAGACCGAAAAACATAATGGCTCGCGTAAAAATATGGGCAACATACTCCTTTTATTTCTGTTCTGGAAAATCTAATGTTCCATATCCCCAGGAGCCACTCGTAAATTTCTTTCCATTTTACTCAACATCGATGTACTATTCAACCCTATTCAAGGCTTGTGTGTGAAAATGGGGCACCTAAATCTGACGATCTATACAGGGTGTCCGGTAAACCTTGTACAATATTGAAACTGGTGATAGACCAGGTCATGACTGTTCAGAATATCGGAATTTCACCTCAGTAAAAATATCACCGTTTTCGAGATAATGGGCATTTTAAGAATTTCTGGAAAATCGCTATCTAACCTTGGATTTTTGAGTGCCATGTATACAAATTGGGACGAATCCAAATATCTTTGCTGCTGAAGATTACTGATGAGTGATGCTTCTAGACGTACAGAACAGTTTTTCAGAAAGTGAAAACGTTTTTCAAGAAATGAGGGTAAAATGGCAGATTTGAGTTTCATCAATTTTTTTAAAAAAAGTTTGACATTATTATCTGAAAGAAACATAACCAATTGGAAGTGGACATTCATTTCAAAAGAATGGTCATTTTGTCCAGACTCTACCATGGTATAAAACAAACTATAATTATTTTTGGAAGAAGTGGTTTCCATTGAATTAGGCGTGGTTTTAATCTAGGCTTCTATCAACTTTTATACTTACGCCCAAAAATTATTTTATTTAGATTTTATCAAGATAAAATGAGGAAATAATTATTAATAATAAAGAATACACTGCTTGGTTGCATTAAATAGTATGTCAATAAAATTAACTTTTCATGTAATTAGGCCTAATAAAATTATCGAAATGAAATGTCGATTATCCGACATGGCACCGATTAATACGAATTCTTGTGATAAATGTCGCAATTTTCCAACATCCAGATTCCAACGAAGTTTCAGAGACCGACAGATATACAGGGTGTAACCAAATAAGTGCAAACTTTGTTAAGAGATGAATCCTTGTCGAAAATTAAAAACTTTTGTTTGAACAACTTGTGACTTCTATCGTAGTTTTTTGAAATTATTCCGCTTGTTTCATTCGGTGGTATTTATTTCTTTGTCATGCCGTACATACGTAATAATCCCCGAGAATATGCGCATATGCACTACATTTATGGTGAATGTGGAGGTAGTGCTACTGCTGCAGCAGCGCTTTATGCAGAACTATATCGGATTGCACAATGCCGCTCATTTGGGGGCTATAACCTGTAACGCATTTAAAAAGTTTCTTCTTGAAAATATGTCGTCTATGCGTACGAGTGGATGGAAAATAACATTTTTGTAATATTATTCAGTGCGATGTTGAATAATCGTTATTGTGGTTATAGTGCATGTTGATTAAAAAAAAACGTTGAATTAGTAGTTACTTCATTACATCGCATTGAATGCTTCTAAGCAGTTGATTCGTTATTACTCATAATTATTTAATCATTTCATCTTGATAGGATAAAAATAAAAGACATTACTGACAAAGTCTAAGCCAGGAATCATACTGATCGACCAGGACCGACCGTCCGCGACCGCTCAGCTACGACCAAAAATTGAAGTAGGTCAATGAAAACTTTCAAACTCACACTGATCGACCATTTACGACCGTCTGCCAAAATAATTTTGTAAATTTGACATTGATTTGACATTCAAAAGGCTATATCAATTTTCTATTTATTCAACGAAAAAAAGTTAAAATCATAATTTCAATGCTTTTGTTGTGAATAATGAGTAGGAGTGATAGTGAAGAAGAATCATGATAGTGTATGATTTTTATAAACGATTAATAAAGTAATGTAAAAAAGTGTGTGGAATAGAGAACTTTATTTATATCGGGAACAAGAGGGTGAATTTTGAACCAATTACCTCAAATTACTATAAGATCAATACAGTTCCAAACTACCTACTATTGTCCATAAATTACACCAACAGAAATTCCCAATCAAAAGAAGGCCTATTTTCTATATGCTGGGCAGTAATTCCGGCCGGAGCACCAAGGAATGTCTCCTTTTTCTATATCCAGCAGGTTAATTCTTCAACCATAAAAAATATGTAAGTTACTATTAGTTGAACTGGTACTGACCAATTATTCTTTTGCGTTAATACATTCAATCAATGACTTCTGTATTGCTGTAATTAGGATTACTCTGATTTAACGTGGCTCCTCACCGCTGTTAGCAAAATATTCATCTATGCGGCGGTCCACAAGGTTCCGCTGCTTTAAAAACATTAAAACTTTGGATGTACTATAAATAAAGTAAATAAAGTACTCACGAATTTCTGACTCAATTAGAAATATAACAGTTCACACGAATAATATTAAAATGTTCGTTTAGGTGAAAAACTGTTGAAAATGTATCACAAACATGTGTCCAAATGATAATTTAGCGTATGGGCATTCCATCACAGTAGTCTGAGGCCAACCAAAATTTCCAGCAGGTTGTAATTTCTAACATGGTCTTTGAAAACCGGTCGTGGACGGTCGAGAATGGTCGAACAGTGTGAGTTGTGCGATACGAATATACGTGTTGGAAATTTTGGTCGTTGCTGGACGGTCGCGGACGGTCGGTCCTGATCGATCAGTGTGATTCCTGGCTAATGGAGTTGATTTTAGCTCAGAATAACATCACACTCTAATATTATCGAAATTCTACTCCTTCCAAAAATAATGATCGTGTGTTTTATAACATAGTAAAGCCTGGACATAATGGGCATTCTTTTGTAATGAATATCCAGTTCCACTTGGTTATGTTTTTTCAAACAATAATGTCAAACTGTTGTTAAAAAAATTGGTGTAACCCAAATCTGTAATTTTACCCTCATTTCTTGAAAAATTGTATTGTTTTCTGAAAAACTGTTTCGTACGTCTGAAAGCATCACTCATCAGTAATCTTCAGCAGCCAATATATTTAAATTCGTCCCAATTTGTATACATGGCATTGAAAAAAAAAATTAAAATTAAAACCTATGCTCAAGAACCAAACGTACCATACTTATTTTTCTTTTCTTTGCAGTGAGAATGACGCTGGCGGTCGTCCAACCGATCCCGGTGGCGGCAGTAGCAACAGTTCAAGTAGCACCGGACTTGGTGGCCCGTTCATGAGCAGCGTGGTGAACGGTACTCGAAACGGCCCCTCCACCTCTTCCCTCAACGATATCACCACCTCCTCCTCGAACTCGCTGCTCCACCCCAACCCCACGTTCAGCACGTTCAACCTGGAGAACGATTTCAATTTCGAAATATTCCCCTCCTCTTCCAACTGGGAACTGGAATCCGCGAATTGGCAAGAAACGCGACCGGACTCCAGGCAAAGCGTGTCGCCGGTTTCTACCCCTACGCCGAGACCCCCGAGCAACGCCTCCTACTCCAATGCCCCCCCAGTTTCCAATAATCCCCCGACGCCCGCGAACCATTACACCAGCTTCTCCTTCAGTCCCATCAACGGCCAGAGCGGCTACCCCATAGAGGAGCAGGACAGCAAGGCGAACGTCCTGGAGGAGGCGGCGATATTGACGGAATCGAAGAGGCTCAGGAATTTGCTGGAGAAACCGGCCGATAAAGACAGGATCCTGAAGGATCTGCTGAATCAGAAGGATGACGGTCTCAGAAACGACACCAGGTGCAGTCCGAGAGGACTGATCCATCGGGAATCTATGGCGGGACCTTCGACGGCGAACGCCTCGACCGCTTCTACGGGAAATAACATGTTGAGAAAGGTGGGTGCATGCTTTTTGTAGGACTACAGTTAATGTGTCATGTACTCTGATGTATCATCAACCAGTTAAAATAGTTTTCGTAATCCCATACTGTTATTTTGATTTAGCGGTTTCCAGATGACAATTGAAAAGTTAATGTTAACAGCCACCGCCCGTTAAGATTTTTTAATGGCCGGCGGCCGTTAAGAAATCACTTGTTTAAATATTTTTTTCAAAACTTTATTCTGCTTACAATAACAATAATTATGATAATACTAACTATTTATAAATTTGAAGAGTAATTTGACAATTGCTATTATTTGAAATTTCTATTCCATCAATGAGAGATTTATCATAGCACCTGTACTTGAACTTGTGTCGGTGTGGCCTCATTACTATGAAATAGTTGTCTCGTTATCTTCACTCTCTTTGAAACTGAATTTTCATTATACGACTCCGCCACCGCAGAGGAGTTCCAACCGATAGTAGGTCGCCAGCATTTTCTACAGGCATAGCCGAGGATCTGCGAAACGAGTGCCCTGTGTAGAGCTGAGGATTTTCCAATTTTAAGAATGCTGCAATTTTCTTTGGAACAGCTCCAATTGTATGAATGCCCACAAATTGTTTTACACATTTACTATTCCTATAACCAACCGATTTTCTAAATTTGAAGGCCGCAAATCTACGTATTTTTGGTATAAACCAAAGGCATAAAAAAGAAGTCCTACTTTGGGAATGACAAATACCCTGTTCTTTTTGTTTTCAGTATACCTCAATGTGACCAAAAGTCTGGTACTGGTGTTTTAAAAATCATCCACAGTCAGCTTAACAAGTTCGTCACGTCTACAGGAGCCAACAATACCACACATTATTACAACCTTTTCAAGCAACCATATATAATCTGCCTCCAACAAAAACTTAGTTACTTCTTCTCCAGACAAAATTTTTGCTTTCTTTGGTGTATATCCATCAGACTTTCGTCTCAAGAACAAAAATATGGTGTACGATTTAAAATAACTAACCTTGAAATATCAATGTTATCATAAACTTTCAAAGCAAGTTTCAACGTTGACAGCGAGTTAGGAGAATACACCTCTGATTTTCCTTTCGTATATGCTAATAATACATTTTCATATTCTTTTTGATATCGCTCTTGAGTTATTTTCGGCAGTAAATAAACACTCGCTGCACATGATACTCCCAATATTTCTATAAAAATTTGATTTTGTTCCTCAATTTCTTCAATTTCATCCATGGTCATTATAAAAGCAAACTCGCGAACACAAAAAACTGACGTTGTTTGTAATATTGTTGTGATATTGTTAAGCTGTTCCATGACAACATGATTTTTCTGTAGAATTACGAGGTACGTGATTTGTTCTTTCCTCGGATTCAAAATGTAATCTTTCAGCGGGATTACGAAAAGTCTTGAACGACACCGGCCGATACGCAAATAACGGATTCGGTTGTTATAATCCTCGGCCTTGCAACGTTAATAACTATTTCATGTTTGGTTCCAATCCATTGACAACTAAAAGACAGAAATAAATGCGAAAGTATCGACAATTAATATTACGCACAATGTTACCGTTGAAGTCCGCGTCATATATGGGATCTTTTTTTATTATGTAGTTACTGCAAATCAAGAGTTCATGAACCGTTTGTTCTCAGGAAATAATTCAAAATGGCGTTCACGATTTTTTCCTGTCGATTTGCTGTCAAATTTTACATTTTTTTCAAAAAAATTATGTTTATCTTCAAAAAAATACAAATCTGCTAAAAAAATTAAGAGCAAAGTTGTGAATTTTCAAATCCATTCCAAATCATTATAAAATGACGAAAACAAAGAAAATGTTCCCCAATTTTGCGACCTTTGGCAAGTTTGGCATCAGGGTAAATAAATTATTTATTCATACTTTTGTTAATAACACGGCCTACAAAAGAGTGACAAACGCACAGAAACGTTTCTCTCTGTCAAAAGTCTCGCCGAAATTTTGCCTCCTCCGCCTATGGTGGAAACATATTTTTATGTCTATTTTGCACTAAAAAATTTTGTTTGCAACCTGAATTGATTATGGAAATGATGCAAAAGTTTTTTTAATTGATCGGGAACAAAGGGAGTAATTTTTTCAGAAATAAAATTTTGCCACCACCACAGATTTCGGGAACTTTGTCAAATTTGAAAAGAAGGCAAAAAATGCAAAATTGTTTTTTTTTATTATTTGACAAAGTTCTCGAAATATGTGGTGGTGGCAAATTTTATGTTCTCTAGAAAATTACTCCCTACGTTCCCAACCAACTCAAAAAACTTTTGCTTTATTTCCATAATCAATTCAGGTTTCAAGTTTCGGCGAACTTATAACATAATGAGAAACGTTTTTTTGCATATGCCACTGTTTTAGATTTTTTTTGGTAGAATTATAAACAAAAGTATGAAAATTTAAACTTGGAAACTTGGAAATGGTCGCAAAATTAGGAAACGATATGGATATTTTCTTTATTTTCGTCAATTTGCTACTCTTTTGCATTTTTTTACAAAATTACCAGAATTATTTATAATTTACATTTTTAACAGTGTTGCCCACCGTGTACAAGGGCTCAACTGGTCTTTT
The DNA here is from genome assembly GCA_944452925.2 of Chrysolina oricalcia. Taxonomy (NCBI): domain Eukaryota; kingdom Metazoa; phylum Arthropoda; class Insecta; order Coleoptera; family Chrysomelidae; genus Chrysolina; species Chrysolina oricalcia. The sequence continues at coordinate 27,839,241 of OX101808.2, forward strand.
CAGATTTTACCAAAGGACCCCGCACTTTTCTTATGTAAAGTGGCGACCGGTCAAATTTTCTGAAAGTTTGGTATGTTGTTGTACCCGATTCAGTAACCAAAAGTGTCAATGGGCCCAACCCAATCCGATGGCTAGTTTTCTAAATACGGGGTGTTAAAGTTGAAAATTGCCCAGATTTTCGGATTCATTTTTTATTTATTAAAAGTTAGATCGGATTTCTCTTGCATACAGACGTTTACTACATGTTCTAGTAATGAAATTAGTGGATACGTATGATTAAATATATTTATATTTACAAGGTGATTCACGAATGTATGACGGTAGTTTTTTGCCAAAATTCACTTTTTCTACTGTGATGTCAGGGAGGCATATTTTTTAAACGTATTTTGACGAGAAAATATTACACAGTACATATTCTTTATACAGGGTTTTCCACAGAGAGAACCACTAGACAAAATTATTTTCTTTTAGGATTAATTCCCAAAAATCAATCCATAAATACAGGGTTTCGAATTAATCCTAAAAGAAAATAATTTTGTCTAGTGGTTCTCTCTGTGAAACACCCTGTATAAAAAATATGTACTGTGCAATATTTTCTCGTCAAAATACCATATCGAAGAGAACGTTTAAAAAATATGCCTCCCTGACGTCACAGTAGAAAAAGTGAATTTTGGCAAAAAACTACCGTCATACATTCGTGAATCACCTTGTAAATATAAATATTTTTCATACGTATCCACTAATTCCATTACTAGAACATGTAGCAAACGACTGTGTGCAACAGAAATCGAATCTAACTTTTAATAAATAAAAAATAAATCCGAAAATCTGGGCAATTTTCAACTTTAACACCCCGTATTTAGAAACCTAGCCATCGGATTGGGTTGGGCTCCATTGACACTTTTGGTTACTGAGTCGGGTACAGCAACATATCAAACTTGCAGAAAATTTGACCGGTCGCCACTTTACATAAGAAGAGTGCGGGGTCCTTTGAATTAGCCGAATTATTGTAAGGTTGTGAAAACACGACAAAAATTAAAGTTGTAGAAACTGGTTCAAATTTGGTAGGTGGGTAGGAAAACCGAAAAATAAACAACTTTTTCAAAATGATGAGATATAACCTTACATTTAGTAATTTTTTAGAAACAAATTCAATTGTAGATTTTTACATACTCGACCTACTTGAAGTAGGTATGTCTCTATTACAATTTAAGCATCATTAGAAGCAAAGATGAATTGTAGATTAATAAAATGTGTTCCGTTGAGTAAAGATTCTATTCCTTAAATTATTGATAATATCGAAGATTCCAAAATCCCAAATTCACCTTTTACATATTAGTTTCTATTTCTAATGGGTATGTTTCTATGAACTGAAGCTGTACACTACAAAAAGAAAAATTAGTAATCAGAATGCACTTGATATACCATATTGTTCTTCAATGACGTCCAAAAGTTTGGAAATTGATTGACGATATTTTATAATTATTATCAGTTGTTATCAGTTTATTCTATTTCGACTTGTAAAAACACTTGAAACCCGCACTCGCTCACAAATGATCGGAATTTGTATGTTCGTATGAACGTTGAATGAATTCAAAATTTCAAGCAGCTGAGAAAATGAATTTTTGAAAGAACTCACATTAAAGATTGCTATTCAATAAGTACATGTACTTTATTCAAATATCTTTGGCGAAAAAAGTCAGGTTAGGTTAAATCAGGATGTCTAGGTGGCGACTCTGATGGCCGATTTCACCAACTGATTCCTAAGGTTAGGAAATACCTAAATTGGATTTAGGAATACCCAAGTGCAATTTGCGTTTCATCACACGGCAAGTAATGCTTAAGAGTGATAGAAAATACATACGTTAGGTTTTTCCTATCACTTTTAAGCATTACTTAACGCTTAGTTAAATGCAAATTGCACTTGGTCATTCCTAAATTCGATTTAGGTATTTCCTAACTTTAGGAATTAGTTGGTGAAATCGGCCATTAAGTTAACTTTTTCTTCTATTCAACATGCTGGATAACTCCATTCATAAAATGTCAAATGTCAGCAAAAATAGAAAGTAAGCTGCTTTTGGAACATGAGCGTCAACTTTTCCGTAATTTCTCAAGACACACGTTTTCTCTAGATCTGCTACATTTTTAAGGTATTTTGAGATGATCACACTGATCAATTTGAAGGTTATAGACTATGTGATTACGTGATTTATCTTGTTTCGGACGACAATTGGTTGAAGGTTTTTTCACGGCGTTTTGATTGATTTTCTCCTTCAGATAGGACGATACATGTGTTCTACATAAAGATGAGCATTTGTTCAAAGTGAAATTCAAGGAGACCTCCTACATCGAAACCAGTGGCACTTTGAGTCAACCAGGCGTGGAGATACGAAAGAATGAAAACCTCTTATTTTTCGTTTTTGCGGACTGAACTCACTATTACCTCCTAATCTTGTCAGTATTCACCACCAGCATTTGAAACGTTTGGAAAAATCTTCAAACCATACAGACGATGGACTTCGAAAATGAGAATGATGAACACCAATTAATGTTTTCGACTGAATTATATGTCCTAAATCTGAAATGAAATGACAAGATTAGGTTATTGTCGCTACCAGACTGTAGATTGTCTTCATCGGAGTGAAGTGGTACTGAATGGAGTGAGTTCAGTGTACGGTTGAATACTTTCTTATTTAATTTTTCATTTACGGAGTCATTGATGATATTATATTAAAATTCATTTCCGGAGTTGATAAAATTCAAGACACGATATCGCCTTGGAACATAGATCTGAGTATCCTTCTCGAGCACCATGAGAGTGAAAGAGGCAAGTATGTAAGTATGTGGGCGTCGTAGGTTACCCACGAGCATTAGGTGGCCGAACAGAGAAAAAAGTTTCTTGGACGTTTTTGGAACTTTTGAAAAAAGTGGAAGACAGGAATATTCGAGGGCTCAATCCTGACCATCTTGGTGTTCCACTGGTTAGGGCTGGCCCATTAGAATTTAGCTGCTGGCACATCAAATAAAAAAATTGGAATTTTCTAATACCCACCCCCAACCGGACTGAACTAGGGCATGAGGTTGCGCTTCTTGGGCTTGTGATAAGACAATAAATAATGAAATCACACAGCGCCTAACCCCGTATAAAAAAGTAAAAGGAAATCTGAATATCTGATGTATCGAATTAGATAAAAAAAATTATAATCCTTGAATAAATAAAAAGATTTCCTCGATCTCGTCCATATGTATACTTCATACGAATATGACCCAATTATGTTCTAGTCGTAAACTGAAAAATTGTTCACAATTGATAGCTTTCATGACTTTTGGTAAGAGACTTGAAGTCTGACCCGGAAAAACGGAAGCCCAAAAGGAAATAATCCACGATTAATGACACTGATATCTTAGTAGCCAAAGAAAGTATTTCCTGTACATATCAAGTGACAACTCGATTATGGACCATGGCTGCCATGCTTGACATATAATCGTATCTCTTTGTAAGTCACTATTGTATGTCATTCCGTACCGTTACAATATGATATAACAATTAACAATTATGACGGAACTATTTATACTCTACGGCAGAATCTACCGCCTGTAACTTATTGAATTATTAATGGATATGCTACTGTTATTTCCATTACTATCATGTATCACGCCGCGGTTTACGTTTGGAATTAATCGAGCAGAACGAACATGAAGTGCGTTTTCTGTAAACGACGATAGATTAGAGTAATTAATAATTTGATTGATACGTTCGATTCTGCTTGAATGTGATAAAACGATTAGCTGATAATTCGTTAATGTTTCTATTATTCTCGTTTTTTGAATGTGTCACGACTCGTCATGAAATCAGCTCCCACCTGAAGAAGGCTATGCATTTTCTAAATCCGAAACGTTGGGATGTCATACTCATCAATTAGTACCTTCTCCAAAATCTTCACATTGATAAATTGAATAATAAATGTAAAAATCATATCTGAGGGACAGCTGTGTGCTACGTGGTAGTTTTATACAAAGTTAGAGATGACATATACTTTTTTTTTGAAAATGACCGTAATGGTGCATGAATAGACTACCTTATATAATTTCATTGCTTTTATATTATCCACTCCGCTCCAACACTCGATGATTGCCCCCGTTAGTGGTAACGTGGTGTCCACATACTACCAAATATGCAGTGGGTAAAGACTGAGCGAATGCTCTGTTACCCAGATCACTGATATCACCGATATCGCCAAAATCACCTAGTGACGTTGGTAGCTTTCGTGATGCCCCGGGCGCAGACGGTTAAAGATTAAGAGTACGACGAACATTGAACTGCAACACAAGGAAACCACTATTGCAAGAGCTTATTGTAATCAAATAGAAAATATTATCTCTTAGTCAGTTCTGGATGACCACCTGTAGTCATGTTTCAATGTTCTTGCCTTTCATTAGTATCAGGGTAATTCAGACAATATTAGAGTCGTCTTGCACTTGCTCCCATGATGAACGTTGCCCAAATATCTGTCAAATGTATTTCAATATCCGCCCGTGGTATTAGCCAGGAGAGTAGTTGCTTTCTGTCAGATATTTGCCTCATGTTTTCCACTGAATATGTGGAGAGAAGAATATTTCGAAGCCGTTGAACTTATTCGTGAAATTTTTTCAAGTTTGTTTCAAAGCTCGTTTAAGTTAATAAAATGGGTTTCGATTGTTTTTTATTGTAGAAAATTAGTCAAGTAAAAATATACTTGAAGAAATTTTACGTAACACCGACATTGGTATTCATGTTCGAAAAAGGAGTCTTCTTCGTCCAAAAATCAACTAGAGATTCAAGATGTAAATTATTCTCGAAACCACCATCTTCGTGTGAAACGTAAACAAAGTCGGGATTTGACTAGCCATGTTTCGCAATTAAACGTCCCAAATGGTTTAAACAAAGACGACATACAATCGACGGGTTTTCGGACAGTTAGGATCATTTTAATAAAAAATAATCATTTGGAAAGGTTAACATCATTGTGAGAGATTAACGTTTGAAATAAAGTTCTCTGCAAAGTATTTTACTTCTGTGCACTGTGTCAATAACCCTTAAAATTTCAAATGAAATCGTAACTTTCCTCTGAAGACTCCAGGAAGAGTTTATGCGGAAAATTCGGAGATAAGGATAACTTTGACGGAAAGTTACAAAATAATACTTCAGCGAATAGTGAGTGTTTATGAGACAGTTTATGTATATTTTATTATTACTATCTGCTGTTCACTGATCACTAGCAAGTGGACTAGTTGAAGCACTATTCAGAGTTAACATTTTCACCGCCAAAGTTTCGGCGAAATTCTTTCCTCTTCGGAGCTACAATAAAACGCGTACTCACATACAAAATCGTCAAATCACAGACATATATATATCATATAAAATATTGATATTGTTGATATTGGTAAATTATAAAATTTGAAATATTAATGAAATATTGTAGAAAAATCTCTTCTACTCACACTAGGATTGTTACGACATTTGTTTCGTGTTCTACAATATTGTACTAACATTGTATATAAATATTTTGAGTGGAGAGGTAGATTTTGTATAGAGAAAATTTACTAGGATTTTAAATATTAATAAAATATTATAGAACATGAAACATGTAAAAACATTCTCAAATGTGAAAACTCTTCTACTCACACGAAGATTGTTCTGACATATATTTCGTTTTCTAAAATATTTCATTAATACCTATTTCAAATTCTAATATATTTAGTCTATACAAATTCTTTATATCTGCAATATCAACAGGTTAACCTTTAATATGTTGTATACGTCTGTAATTTGACGATTTTTTATTATTTTATTGTTGTTATTGCGTGTAGTGTATTTTGTTACATCTTATTTTATTGTAGCCCTGAAGAAACGTTGGCAGTAAAACTTTTAACTCTGAGTGACTTGAAAACAGGATAAATTATTATCATCCTTGGCACGTCTTCCCTATCTCTCACAAGTCTCTCGAAGACTTCAGAGGGTTACGCGTAAAGGTGCAGTCAGTTGACGGATATAACAACTTTTCAATAACAATTAAGTTTCAATTCCTAATTCGAAGTGCCACAAATACGCGATTAAAAACTAAACCAATTAAAATTAGAACCATAACCCCGTAGACTTCGTTGTTTCGAGTCACCTTTTACCAAGCTCAAAGTTCGTCTATTATTGTTTACCATCAGTCATAAGGAATACTTCTAAACTTCGTGTTCAAACAGAAAATTAATAAATATTTGTTGGAGAGAGGATTCATTCCTCTATTTAAATAATTACAGTTTTTTAATGGATGGATATTCTGTGTTTAAAGTCCAAGAAATAACGATGATATTGACACGGGTGCAAGAAAATCGAAAAAAAAAGGCTGACTGAAACCCATTTTAAATGACTTCATTTATTATTATTAATTATTTTCAAATACAAAATATTTTCCTATGAGGTCGTAGAAAATATTATATTATATTACTAGTGTGTAAAGTGACCCATTTCACACTAGTGGGAGAATGTTGTCGCAAAAACTTGTTTCGGTAGTTGGTCTTAGATTGGCTTGCCCCTATCTTATTTATTTTTGAAGATAATCGAATGAAATTTGGAGGAACTATAAATATACGACATGAAAATGCATTTTTTGACTAGTGACTCAACTTCATGCAACTTTCGGTTTCATCGGAAATTATACTTTTAAATAGAACACCTGATATTCACTTATGTATTTTGTCTCCGTGTGACATTCTAAATACAACCATATGTCACTTGTCGGTTTCTGTAACAATTTTTACTTTAATTTGGAAATTTATATCTCAATCTAGAGGGAAATCATTAATTTCAGTCCTAAAATTTTAGAAAAATACAACTTTCGGTCAAAATGTATCAGCTATGTAAAATGTAATTCTTAAATAGGTATTAATCTTTTTTTTTTTAAATGGCAACATTGTGGCTGTTTGAGTTAGGAAAAAATAGCATTTTATTACATATCATTTGACACCACACACTATGGTTTCAAACAATCTTCTGTTGCTAAACTAGATCTTTTTCGAAATGAAGCATCTTTTGAGTTTAAAATAAAATTTAAGTGTATCGAGTAACTTGTCACCAACACAACTGATATAACAAAACCATTAAGGTTTATTGAAAAAATGTACTAGCTTCTTCAAAAATACATAGAAACTATTGTGAAGTTACGTAGGCAAGAAGATATGTTATTAGTTTTTTAAGTACTTAATGATTTTGTTTCATCATGTTGGTCACAGGTTACTGGATACATTTAACTGTTATTTCAATCTTGATTCAATATTGATTTTTTTTTCTGAGAAAAAGCATAGTACTGACAAAGACTAGAAATAAATGTATGCTTTTTAAAGTTGAACTGACATTTTTCAGTATTGTTTGTGGTTTCTTGGCGACGGCATGTTTTCTCTGTACATTTATCATTCCACAGTGCAGTTCTACTCCCCAATTTTATTACCGAAATTAGTGATGCGAACGGATCCATAGCCCACTAGATTAAAAAATAAATTTCAAATGCCAAAAAAGGTTACAAAAACTGGCAAGTAATACATCGTTGTATTCAGAATTTAATATGGAGACAAAAGAAGTGAAAATATAAGTAGTCCAAATTTCATTTGATTGTTCAAAAACAAAAAAATTATAGGGGCGATCCACCTTCCGCAGACACCCGGTATGCTATAAAAATTTTCAGTGATAATGAACTTGCGAATAGCATTTACTTTTTGTGTTATTAATTCAAATGACAGCCTCAGCCCCCAAAACTTCAATGTTATTTATAACTGGGTAAGCGCTTGCTTGCGACATGCACCAACACAACCGTAATGAAGTTATAATTTAAAAAAAATATAGATTAGGACTAGGAAAATCAACGAAATATTTTATGTTGATCTTTGTTCATCTTTCGAAATTTGAACTTCAACCCGACTTTTTGTCTAGATATGCATACGAGCGATAGCCAGTTCATTTGCCAAGCAGGCATCTTTGAAAGACATTGTATCAAAACGCAAACCTAGTTGGGTATTCTTGTCACCACGAAGCTTTAATTTATCGCCTATCAAATGTGTACTGTTAACTCTCAACTCCCATATATTTATAAATTCGATCTATTTTATGTCATCATGAGATGGCGCATCCAACGCGAATTAGTACAGACTTCAGGCTATGGTAACAGGGCGAATTCATTAGTACATAATTTGGCAAATGGATGGTAGCCCAATGATATTGCAGTCGCCAGAATGCATTCTCAGAATGTCATTAGTTTTTTTGAGTAATCACTGGATTATTCGAAGTCAAATATCTGAACTGAAAATATTAAAGACAGGAAGACAACTGGGACAATTGCACAATTACAACTGCATGTGCCACTGCCTTCTGTTAGCCACTTTATTTATGTATTTACCTAGTTGCAATTTTCAGCAAGCCTGTACCATTGTTTATAACAATGCCTGTACTAAATCGCGTTAGTTGCTCCATCTCTTGACCTTAAATATATCGAATTTATACAAATGGGAATCCACGTTTTTATATATTTGGAACGCTTGAAACGTAAATATATTGTTTTTGACCAAAAATAAATATATCGGAAAGCAAAATAAAAAATATTGCTACAACTAATAAATATATTGACACAAAATTTTATGTATTTGCAAAGACACTATTACCCCAACGGCGCCTCATAGTACTGCCTCTTCTCGAAATTATTGAAAATAAACATTGTTCGACGATTATCAGCGAACAAAATATTTGGGCGGGTGCCACTGTTTCACATACTCGCATTCGTTATTTCTATTTCTATTTGAATTCGGTAAATTCAGCGTTCTCTCACGGCTTAGATGGCTACCATATGGTGGTTTAAAGCCGGCTTGGGCATCCCTGACTTTACTAACACATGTTGATTTGTGGAAGCCTTCCAGCTAGGTTTAAACGTTGACACTTTATAATAATGCCTCATAAGGTCCTCCGGTACGACGTGCCCGAGTCGCCCTATTTAGGGTGGTCATTAAATTTTATTGGATGTAATAAAGTCATTTCGAAGGTAATAATTATGTTTATAAAGATACAAAATCACCGTTGGAAATTAAAGTATGTCGAGTTCTTTTATTTCTGACAATAAATATTTACTTATCCAAGTTATGGATTCGAAATGTGCGTGCATTATTTAGTTTTGAGATTTTTTGTGTTTTATTGCTTTAGGAACTTTCTTTTGAAACCTTCTCAGAATACATGATCATATTTTATATATTAGTTGCTGTAGTAGGAATCGTAAATTTGTTTAGATACTAGGTTTTTAAAAATTGCTAGGTACATTTCTTTGTTAACGATCGCTATTACATCAGGTAGACTTCTTTTTAGTAACTGATAGTTCACAAAGTGCCTACTTATGGATGAATCATTTCACTTTTAATCTTCAAACAATATTACAATAACGAGAATTTGTTGTTTCATGTTTACAAGATATAGTTTAATGCGTATTATGTTCCGGTATTGCAGTATTTATTAGCTCTATACCAATGCCCCAACTTTCAGACTTCTAGTAATATTTACGATGATTATTGATTCAGTATTTGAATATTCACGATGTCCAGTGTCCAGACCCAACGCGCTTTCTCACACGGTGGAACAAATGGCAATTGGCAATGGATGATACAGGGTGTAAAATAATCACGTTAGAATATTTAAATGACGTATTCCTGAGACAATTTTAAGAAAAAAAGTCTGTATATATAAACTTGTGTCCGAATATGCTTCGTGTCGGAGATACAGGGTGTTGAAATTGAATTTAGTTTCCTCGTTTTTAAAAATTACTTTTTTGTCAGTAAACTTTTGGCACTTTTCATGAAAAAATCGTATTCCCACACTTTTTTTTAGTAAAAAAGGTACACTTCTTCAACAACGCTGGAGGTGATCGTTTTCGAGATGTCTAATAAATATTTTCTATCTCGATGCACTTTACTTAGCTCCTATAGGGCGCTTAGTGAAGTTGCTGCGAGCATTACAAAAACTAATTTTGTGGTAGATCTCGTCAATATAAACAACTCTTTTCCTATAAAATGTTTATCGAAAAATTATTGGTTTTCGAGATATGGATTGTTGACATTTTTCAAAACATGGTGGTTTTCGTCATAGGTTTTTGCAATTTCAGTTATTTTCATCAAACTTTAAATGCAGTATACCCGGATAGCGTACGCGGTGCCCTCTAGGTGCTAAATAAAAAGTTATACGAAATTATGATTTCCCATCTCAAAAAATCCCGGGTATCAAAGTTCGTGCGAAAAACTTATTTTTTGCTAAACTGATTTTTTGCTAAACTGATTTTTATATAACGAAAAAGTCAGTCCTAGCTGAAGATCTCTGAGGGTTGCCTGTGAGGGTGCAGCCGAATGACGGAAAGTACACATTTTGAAAGAACAGACTTGCCTTGTTTGTCTATTTATTTGTTTACCTGTACGTTCGGGTGAAATCTTGCAAATTAATTTTGTCTCACTTCTAGTCCTCCTATTAACTTGAAACTTGGCAGATGTAAATAATTGCGGTGACAATGCCTAATGAATTGCTTGTTAGGATAAAAACAAAAAGACGGCTCCAAGATGGCGGACGAGTTTTTTTATTGTAGTCCGATTCTAGTCAAAATTGTAAGAGGGGTTTGGGGATCGGAGATTATGTCTTTTTTTTCAAAATTCACGAAAACAAGGTGGCAGCTCCAAAATGACGGACGAGTTTTGTGATAATGGTAGGGTTCTATTTAAAACTGGTACCAGGGGGTTTCCGGAGTCGTAGATTATGATTTTCATGTCAACATGCCTAAACCAAAATGGCGGCTCCAAGGTGGCGAAACAGGTTAATATACTTCCCATTCAAAATTGGGATCGTACATTTGATTCGAGCTGCAACTTATATACATACAGAAACAAAACAAAGTATCGAAGTTAGATTGCACAAAGTTAAGTGGCAAACAGCCCTGCAATACTAAGGCTCTTATGGAAATGACGAGAATAGAGAATCATCTAATTACTTACGTTTTAAAAAAAAAGTGAAGAATGAAAAAAAAGTAAAAATAAGCTTTTATTCAAATTTACTGAAAGGAAAAAAATAAATGCTCCAAATGTGTGACGTAGGTAATTCTGTGAATAACAGAATCAAAAGCTTACCGAGCAAAGTTTGTAAACAAAAAAATAGGCTTTCTTGCTCGACGAGCTTTTGAATATGTTATTCGCAGTCACACATTTTTCTTCTGAAATTCTTGAAGCTCTGATCGATCAAAATAAAAAATTATCCCTCAGATGTTGACATTGTTCGGTTTGTTCAATGATTATCCTCTTGCTCCTTGCACATGTTTTGAAAAACAATCGTCATTGATAAGGCCTAATGTTTCCAGCGGTAATTGCATACTCTGTGATAACACCCGAAATAAATTATTTATTTTATTTTCCTATCAGTTTGGACATTGTTATGAAACATTATTCATTCCGTTTGCTTTTTCGAGATTGAATTTATGATAAATTTCGAAGAAGACTTCACAGCAAAACTGGCAGCGTATTTTCGCCCTATTGTCTCTCTTCAAACAGCTTCTCCGGAATACGATACCTTTATCTAGAGAAGGGCTTGTCTACCTGCCCACCCTTGTGGGTTCTTAACGAAATTGCAGCAATGGAATTTTCCTATTAGACCCAGTAAATAACTACTTTCAATCTCTACCAGAAGAAAGAAAATTACTCATAGCTTGGCGGTGTTGCCAGCTGACTGGCCATATGATTTAACCATTGCACGGAATATTGAAAGGACAAACAGATTATGATTGTTGTAGTTTTCTCGATTTGTTTTCTATGGTTTTTTTATTTTCTATTCATTATTGTTATGGATTAATAATTTTCCCAAATAATGTCAAATGGATTATAAACAATCTGGCCTTCGTGAAAAACCAAAACAGTAGGAACATTTTCGCTCGGTAAGTCTCCAATTGAAAACAACTACTGCCCCCTACTACCATTGAATAAAATTGGTTAGATTAATGGTGTACCTTCTACAAGAATTCCTTTGCGGGGCTCTATAAATATCATTGCTAAACTTTCGTCTCATATTAATGATTTTACCTTTCACCTATAATTTTCATAGAAGCGAAACGGGTGTTTCGCACTCATCGCTTTATTCATATTTATTCACCCACGGCTATATCTATTTTTATATAAGTACAGGATGATTTACGATCAATTACGGAAAATTCTATAGCGTCCTCTCCCCGTCAAAACAAGAGGAAAACGGAGTGAAATTTGAACAAAAAATTACCTTTTGTATGTGTAGGATGTCAAGCAGTGTTCTTCCTCCTTCATCAGACGTGGGACTAAAACTGGTGGTTTTTACTGAAGCTTTAGCATAATCCTCAAAACAAATAATTTTTATAGAGTACTATATACCCAAATATAAAAGTTGAATATTGGTGTCGAATGAGTTTTCCATATACGCGAACTCAATGTTATTTTGAGCACACATTACAATCAAGCCATACGTATTATTGCCTTTTGAACCATTTATTAACGAAAATACGTCGAAATAATGTCTAAGTAAACACCGTAAAAAACTAAAAATGACTGAATACACAGTTGTAAGGCGACTGATTCTGCCTGGAACCGCGATCAGTCATAGACCATGAATATAAGGAGATCGTAGTCAAAACGAAATTCATAGCGTATACACGGAGGATGGCGAACATAAAATTATAAGAATCATTTCTAATTTCGCTAAAATTTAACAGGTGTGTTTGTACATCATAGACCAGCATACCATTTAATTTTCCGTAAGTGGTCATAGATTCATATTCATAATTAAATGAGAATTATTATTATTATTAGTACCTGATGGGGAACACCTATATACCGGTTTCATGGTTATTATCAATTATCAATAAAAAATTTAAAAGATTTAGCAAGAATCGAATAGTTACAATTCAACAGTCGTAGGGGGCAGTAGTTGTTTTCTGTTGAGGTCTTACCTACGAGAATTTTCCTATTGTATAGGTTTATGCAAAATACCGGATTGTTTGTAATAAATTTGTGATTAATTGATGATGATGATAAATAAAAACAAACAAAATTAAAACACAAAAATAGACTTCTCAGTTATTTTTTTTTGCTTCGTTTTAGTTAATATTTTCACCCCTTCATTCCATATACTTGATATTAGGTGAATATGCATCATCAGACTTCTATATAAAATAAATTCAAAACGTCGGAGCATCATTGTAAAATTAAACTAAGAAAATGGCAGAACATCAATGTATTTATTCTATGAGATGATGTAAAATATCAAAATCAAGTATTGATTGAAAGCATGGTTTTATGAAGGAAATTTGCCTCTTGACATGGTCTTTTTGTCTATACAATTGTAGAACGGCAAATGAATCAATAAAAAAAAATATCGTATTCTGAATATGCTTATCTGAAAAAATAAGTCACTGAATAATACTTCCGTTTTCCTTGTTTTATATTTTTTCATTTTCATACTGTAGAAGGTTTAATCCCAAAAAGACCATGCCAGAAATCAAAATCACTTTCTGCAATACTTATTAGCCTGGTACTCATTACCATTTCAAATGCAAGAATAAACCGAATGAACAAATCCCTTTGAAGATAATGGATTAATATAAAATACTTTGATTCTTATCGGTTATCTGCCAAGGAATTGAAATTGTAGGTATAAATTGGTGATCTGTAAAATATTGTAACTATGCAAACTTTTGTCAGTAAACAGTGGCAGCTCGTTCATATGGGAATGGGGAGTGTGGTAAAACCAATTTTCTATTTAATGGTTTACGTGGCGCTTTAAGAAAAACATATTTGGAATTAGATTCAGATTTTCTCATTCTATTTCCCTTTTTACTGTATTTCAACGATTTGGCAATATATCTATAAAAATTTTGTAATAAGAATAATATTGAACATGATCTGAAAGAATATAAAAATGGTGTGATGCAAACTAACAGTTAACGTTCAAATCAACATAGAACAGATTTTTCTTAAAACCATAGACTCCAAACAAGTAAACACCTTTTTTGGTTTACATATTGATAAAATTTGAAATTTAATAGTCATATCAATTATTTGTGCAAAAAAAATCCTCATACTGCTATAGAACCATCTCTGATTCTCTCGACTTCAGATCGAAAATGTCTATTTTGCACTTTGTGAATCCTACTTACGGTATGGAATAAGTGACTGGAGTGCAGACTCTCAGAACTCTACTAACTTTATCTTTACACCCCAAAAGAGGGCTCTCAGATACATTTGTCGAACTGGAGTCAGATTCCTACAGACCACAATTCAACAAACAAAGAATTCTAAACAGCATGCCTGCTGTTCACTTTCGAAACAATCTGTTCAGTTCGTAAAAGAACATTACATCTCAGTCAGTATATGCAACCTGTCTTACATAACATCAGACTTCGTATCCCCTTATCACCACAATTGATGGCTTCTGCAGATGCTAATTTTGTTGACGAAACGCACACGTTAGGGCACTCCGCCTTGCGTCGTACCCTTTACTAGTTGCGCATGCTTCAAAGACTCTTCTGTACGCTTTTATCATAATATACTATTATTATATTTATGGTAATTCTGCAGCATTCGGAGGTCGTCGTGATAACCAGAGAAAAAGAAGATGGAGTTGGTGACACTTTTAAAATTTTCCTGTGACTCCTTTTTAGGCAATGTGTTGCAATGCTTCACCCAATTTTCTGCGGATGTTCCAGAAAAGTTTACTAGTTCGTGAAGAAAGTAACAACAGTGAGACGTATCATTTTTTTCATAGTGGAATTCGAAACAGCTAGGGTACGTTCTAGTGTTGAAATACCTGTATGGGAACATGATTCTAGGAAGGCCACATAAATTATAAGGAACTGACGGGACGCAGAGTTGCTTTTGGTACGAAATATGGAAATAAGGGAATAGAACTAACGTAATTATTTCATATGTTATTGCCGATACTCATATTGATAAGAATGGTCTAAATACACTTTTTTCCTAACATTCCCACAAAGTGGAAATATGAAGCAAAGACTTGAGAAAACACCTATTTCCCTGACTAATACCACGACGGACATTGAACTGCGTCTTACGGATAATTGTGTAATGCTTTGTAGATGCTAGCAACGTCAACCAGGCGGATGAATGAAGTTCGGTGCCTTAGGAACATGCGAACATACCTAATCAAAAAATGTGCTCTGAATGGAGTTTAGGCAGGAACTTGAGAATATGCGAACAGAATTATGAAATAGACCGAATCTTTGAGACACATTCCGTAACATACAAATATGTCAAGCTTCTTTTGGTTATGTTTATAATCTAAGTCAGTATCATTATTTATTTAGAATTAAAATTCGCCAGTCGGGCCCTGTCTCCGAAGATCCGACATATTCTGAGGGCGCGCAGGCCTCATCATTACCCCAAAAATCACTCCCCATATTATGGGGCAAGCAACTATCGGGTCCGGGTATCGTGTGCCCTGAGCAGACGTAATGCACCAAGGATGTCAGCCTTATGCAATCTTCCGGCTATGTTTTCTGACATCTTGCAACATGCTGGTAAGATTTTCAGATTCGAGAGTAGCGAATGCATCATACCGCCAAAGGACTCTGTTATCAGAACTACCATTTTTCCAGAATGGTCTGGGTAGAGCCTGCGGAGTTCGAAGAGTAAATCTCGATATTTCGTCCGTATTTCCTCCTCTTTTCTGACGATATTCGTTTCGCCAGAAGCCGAAAACTCTAAGACGAAAATCGTTTTACTTTCAGGGTCGAGAAGGACTACATCAGGCTTATTGGCCTGTATTTGCCTGAGGGTGGGAAATACAATGAGTAGTTCCAGTAGATCCGGCACATCTCATTCTCCACCACGGACTCAATATCCCCGGGAAGTGAGTCAACACCGATGTCTCGTCTATACCGTACGAGTGTTGTAGATAGTAATATAACACTAGTAGAGCCGCGTTATGTATGTGGATATAGGCTGATATTATTATTATTATTATGGATTAGATTTTGTTGCAGAATTTTGCTATCCTTTTATTAATGAGAAGTTTTTGCAATTTGGACATTTTGTGCGTTTTTTTACTGATTTTTCAAGATTCGAAAGGTCATAACTCGAAAAGTATTAGAGACCCCCACGAATTTTTTTCGGATTAGAGTTCAGGAGATAAAACTAGTTAAGTAACACCACTTTTCTTTGTTTCAAGAAAAATCCCGATAAACTTACCTTTACTTCCCAGCGAGTTGTTCGACTGTCAAGTGTCAGCAGAGAAGAAAGAGAAGAGAGAAGAGGAAAAAAGAAAGAAAGAGTAAAATGTTTCTAAGACAAATTTCAAGCGCTATGTTGACTGATGAAGCAGGTTCAGACGTGAATAGTAAAAACAGATGAATTATAAGACAATTCGCTGCAGGCATGACATACCGCGATTCTAAAAACTTGCAGTGCGACCCTCGTATATTGTTTTACTTTGAATACGGTTTCTTCGACTGGGGTTGATGGGGTAGCTACCCCTTCGTCCGCCACTGCTGATAACCGAAAATAAAACTTCTGGAAACGTGGCAACGCTCTGGCATGGCCGTCCCTCCCGCCGCCTTTACCTTCTCAAATACAAATTTTATCAGATATTATTTACACTACTCCGTCAGATGTCAGTTTCGAGTTCCTCTTCGAAGAGATAACGCGTTCGGTTGTTCTGACTTGAGTTTGATAACTCGTGGGGATTTTTCCGCATCGTAACGTTGTCGTGTGAATCAGCCAGTTTTTGTAGTAGTCGTTTTGTGAGTTTATCAGGCCCAGCTATAATGTTCAAGATGGTAATATTTCCTTAAAAGTAGCTTAGGGCATATACCTACCGATCGTACCTTCGCAATTTCGAATGCTGGTTACGGCGAAAACGCAACAGAAAGTTTGTGAGATGAGTTTCAGTGAGAAAGTTTTTAAGGAAAACTGGACTTTCGGAAAGTTATTATACGTTTTGGTAAAGTCTTTTCCAAATTTTAACAAATTAAACTTGATTTTTTTAATGCATGCACAATCATACCTAACATGGGATTAGCTTTATACCTACCTACTTATTTGAATGTCACGTTCATTGTCATGCAGGGTACAGTTCTGGGAGCACAACATTAGAAAGTGTTTTTGAATTTGTTGGTTCTTTTTTTCCTTCATTCTTAATATTTATGCAAAAGTGGGCAATACTTGAATTTATTACGCACATATAAGTAACATGAATTTTCAAAAAATAGCCCTGCTGTGTGAAAAACCCACAAAAAAACGTTTTCAGTACTTTCACGCTATTTGAATCGCATCTTACGAAATAGTTCGCAAATTACCTTTTATACCTTATTATTTTTTAATTATTCAAAAATCTGCAAAATTAACAAAATGCAGAACGCATAAATCTGACATTTTTTTTATAAAAATAAATATTATATTGTGTCCCATATTTAAAGCAGCCCCCCGTATAAAGCAAAATGAAAGGTGTTTTCAGTAATAATTCGAAAAATACTTTCACCTTGCTGTCACGAAAACTGTGTTGCTTACAAAAGCCACGAGAGCTTGCTCGATTGGTGTTTTGTACAGCTGCACATTTTGAGTGACAGCAATAGAGGTGAAAGTATTTTTCGAATAATTACTGAAAACACCTTTCCGGTCAATGATTAATAATTTTGCTTTTAAGGTTAATCAGTTAAAATAAAAACCTCTTGTGGTATTTAGTAACCTCTACGAAATACAGAATTGTAGAAAAATACTTTGACATTGCTGTCACGAAAACAGTGTTGCTTAAAAACACCACGAGAGCTTGCTCTAGTGGTGTTTTGTGCCTCAGCATAGTTTGAGTGACAGGCAAAGTGACTGTATTTTGAAAGGATATTCGATCAGACAATAGACGAGGAAAGTGATGACGTCACAAATGTTATTCTTGTCAAAAACTGATTCCAAAAAAACCTTCATCGAATTTAAATCAGCTTGTCCGATAACTCTGATATTGTTTCTGTTAAGGTTTTTCAACTTATTTTGCCTGAGAAAACAAAATCCAAACAATCAAACACAAACTAATAAGCAAAGCAGCAAATCTCCAACAGAGAATGTCACCTAAAATTCTTTGTTTGGAATCAGTTTTTGACAAGTATGACATTTGTGACGACACACTTTCCTCGTCTGTTCCAAGAATGAATAGACGAAGTTAAATTTGATCCGTTTTGCCAAAACGGATCATTTTGCGTATTTGGCGTACCTATAAACAACGATTTGAAAATACCACGAGCTGGAAGCAGTGTTTCCAGAAAGTCTTGTTTTCAATGGTTCAGATTGAGAAAATATAGCATTTGATTGGTTTGTATACGAGGGAAATTGTCGACTATTATAAAGATTCTCAACCTAAAGATACAAAAGGCGATGATTCCTGGACTCCAGGAATTACGTCGACCTAGATAATGTAACGTATGCACCCTTTCCTGCGATAATTTATTTTGTAACTTTCTTTTAATTTTCTAATGAGTCGTCAATATCGATGCTTTCCTCTGTTCATCAAGGACAACGAAGTCAAATGATTTGGATCGATAATCCTCAAAAGAGAGTCGATGAATCCATTAATTATTATTCTTCTCTGTTGTCCTGCATTATTATACACCCTGTAGGATGTACCAAGACAAATGCGATCTAATGTTGAATTATTGGGTACAAACTCAGCCCATAGACACATACAGTGTCTCCCCGACATTTCCGAGAAAATGCAGTAAGAGGGAAATAGGTCGGAAATGAAATGAAAAAATCTGAAAAATTCAAATTTGTCTCACTTTTCATGGAAACCCTTAACTTCCGTATAATTTTACATTTTTGGTACCTACTTCTATCGATTTTACAAATTTCACAATTGTACGTAAAAAATTACAGAAGTTACGGGGTTGTTTTCATGAGAAGTAAGACAAATTTGGATTTTTCAGAACTAAATTTTTTTTCAGCAACAAAGTGAATAGTTGTTCTGATTACGAATCCAAAGATATTTTCGACCTACTTTGACTTTGACTAGAATGATTTTTCAGAAATAGCGGTGGTTCCGTCGCTGCTGTCGTGCAAAATGTAAAATGAAATAAGAATTTCATAAAATTCCATAAACAACATATTTTTCAAATTTTATTATCTTGAAATTTTTTATTTACGTATGAACAGATTTCGAAATTTTCATTAGTGATATTTCGAGACCTTCTAATTCCAGTGGTGTACTCAGATTTTTAATAGAAGTTATAAAATTGAAGTGTTGGATTGATTAATAACGGCATCAAGTTGTATTCCCCTATAACTTTTTTGAACCATTTGATAATGTAATTAATCCAGTGGTATAGTCAGATTTTTTTCAGAATAAGATGCCATTTTTTTACATTTTTTAATTTGCAAAGTTGGCCCTGAAAATTACATTTGGTGTCCTAGCAGACTTTTTGAATGTCCACTTAATGAAATATTTATGTTTTATAAGGGTTCTTCCATTTTAAATGAGAGAGTATATACACTTAACAGAGTCATAATATGTATATGTATATCATGAATGCGAAAAAATAATCATAATACTCGTTGTGACCACGAGCGTCACGCCATCTGGTAAATTTGAAATAAACAAATTTGGAATTTGGGTATATTCTTCTGATTTCACCAGAAGTGACATCAGCTTTTGAATTTCAAACAAAATACCTACCCCTAATTTTTTTCATTTTTCAAATTTGCTTTTTGCTTCCGAATCCAACAATATGCTGTATGACAAAAATGATTATCCATAAACATAATATAAAAGTCAACGTTTCGAAAAAAATGGATTTTTAGTGAACTAGCTGATTGTACCATATCTGTTGATTTTTCAGAATTTTCAAAGGATCCTTGTTCAGTATCCTGTCTGATGGTTTTCAGTATACGTCCGATCATATTTGTAACAAGGGTTCTCCCGAAAGTTCCATTTACTCGATGTACTTTGTGGGCGCGAATAGTATAGACAATCAAATTTCCTAGGTTTGTTTTTTATGGACTGATTTCCAGAAAACCCCGATTGTTCTTTGGAGTTTTGGACCAACTATCGTTTTTAGAAGTCCTGTAGACAATGTGCCTTTTATCCCTCTCCCTGCCTTCTTGATTTCATCAACTGATTAAAGGAATTCCCAAACAGACATTCTTGTATGGAACAGGATTCAATGTC